>CM059975.1:12408821-14994145 GCA_030490835.1 Annona cherimola | reverse complement strand
CGTTGAGTGCTGGCGATCGGCAATATATATTTCCATGCGGCTGGTTTGATGATATGCAGAGAATACCAAGCGCAAGATAGCTGGTATATAGGGCTGATTGAACTTAGGGCAGGGAACGCAAAAAGAAATTCAAAGTATGCGATGGAATATCTCCAGGTTTGGAGATTAAATTAAAGTTTCTCTGGGCCTTTCTTCGGTTGATAGTACTGCGGGTCATTTTCTATTTTCAAAAAAATAAAAAAATTCTTTTGAATTGAATTTCTCATTTTTTTAAAACATAATAATCATATATTTTTTTCATTTCCAATGCACAATAACTCTTTATTCAGTCTCCTTGTCCAATTTACATTCCTTTTCTTTGTTCTTTTAACACACTCACATGTGCAGTAGTCAATATTTCTTTGCCTTGTCGGTAAAAAAAAAGGTTAGTTTTTGCAGCCAGCATATTATTGATGCTGGAAGTCTTTACATCACTGAAAGAGCCAATCGTTTCTATGACCATGGTGCTCAATGTTGTTGTTGTTGTTGTTTTTTTTTTTTTTTTTCCGCAGCAGGTTATAGTGTTTTTCGACTTGTTTAATTCTCTTCACAAATTAGTGTCTTAATTTGGCATTAGAGAAAGCCAATTCGTAGAACTATTTTGCATAAAGTTTATTTTCTTGTAGAAGTGTGTAGTGGTGGGTAATTTCCACAATAAGATAAAATTTGAAATTAGTAAAGTTTTCGTGGATTTTTTTTTATTTTTTTTTGATAACCCTGGAAGCTAATTAGCAAGAAATCCTACTTTCTTGTAACGGTGAGTAATCAAAGTCTTTTAGCCAAAAAATAGTAATTGATTGCTAAAGAGAACTTCTGTTGTTTTTAAGGTACTTTTTTAGGTAAAAGGAGCTGAGGAGTTAATATGTTCAAGGCTTCAAGCCACTTTGGTCTTTGGTCACAAATCGAACTCCAATTAAATTGCACAAAAATCTATGATGAGTTGATGACACTATGGGAGATACCATGAATATAACTAGGGGTCTTTATTAAAAATATAATTTTGGAAAATGAATTTTTTACATTTGCAAATCTATTATTTTTTGTTAATTTCACGGTCTTCATCAATTTTTTAACAGCTATAAAAAAATGAACTATCATTGATGCTAAAATTTGTCATTATACGTATCCATTTACACTTCAATGTTGCTGAGGTGTGCTATTGTTGTAGTTAAGCTACTAAAGCGTTTTCCGGCCCAATCGTGCTTATTTTGACGGAAAAAACGAGTTTGAAACGTTTGGATGAGAAAACAAAACTGCGACCGCGATTGGCAATCGTGAAAAATCACGACACAAGAAAAGCTTCAATTTGATGCTTTTCATAACAGCAAAAGCCAATCGTTATTTGCTAGAAATTAAATGACAATAAGGCCCTTGTAGCATACAACTTGAAGGGCTGAAGTATTCTGAACTTCTAATTCATTATTCAAGAGCTCAGATCCAATATGAAAATGGATAATTTTTTAACACAGGTTTTTAAATAGATAAATTCTAAGCAAATGTCATTAAAATAAGTAAATATAGCAACTTTTATGCCTTAGCATGTAGAGATAGTTGTGTCATAATTATTATAATAGATTGAAAACATAGAATAAAATTAGATGCAAAAAATAAAGCGTTACAAATAAATATTAAATTAAGTGAGAATTTAAAAGAATATTATATCTTTTTACATTTTAAAATTTTAAAATAAACATAGGGTGTGTTTATTTTTAAGTAAAACCTTACCTCTAAAACTTGTTACTATCTATAACTATCGAACTTTTTCATTATTTTTTGTATCTTTGTATATAAATTATTATTTTTTAATTATTTATACGCAATTATTTATACAACTATTCTATTTTAACTTTATTTTTTATTTTTTATTATTATCCATATCATATCACATTATTTTATTTTATTTTGACATCTTTTACTCTAAAAATTTTTCATTCAAAAGTTTTATCATTTCCCAATTACACCCATAACATGATAAAATTATTAATATATTTTAATGAATTTATTTACTCAAAAGAAATTTCTTCTATTATTCAAAGATTTAAATTTAAAATATTGTCTTTTTTGCTAAATATTTTAATATTATTTAAAATTAAGATTATTATTTCCTGTGTAAAAGTAGTAGTCGAAAGAAATAGATATCACCTATTTGTTATAAATTTAAAAGTTATTAAAGATCTTTTATCGGTTGAATAGCAAGTTATTTACTTTAATGACAGGTAAGAAACAATAATTCAATGTTAAAAACACTTCCTTTGTACTTTTTGGTATTTTCATGCTTAAAAGCATTTTTATATTTTAAGCCAAACACTAACATATTGTTAAAAAATGTTAAAAGTGCTTTTTAAATTATAAAGCCAAACACTTGTTAAACTTGTTGTGATCACGCTTTTTATCAATTTGTAATTGAACTTTTAAAAGAAGCTTGAATTTAAAATCTTGGCCAGACAGCTTAAAGTTGGACACAACTCGCTTAATGACTGTCTTTAGAAATTGTTGTTGCGAGTGGCAAGTCTATTGCTAAAAGATTTTTTTTTTTGCAACATCAATTTTATTATTGTTGTTAAAATTCATTTTCATCAGCAATAGTTATTATCTTTGGGACCCAATTCTGCATAAATCGTTGTAGAAATTTGATTTTATGGCCTAGCCATTGGTGGCCTACGGCCTACTTCCATTATTAATCTGAAATACATTCAGTCACATTGTTTAACATCATTTTGCTCTTATCGGGGTACCAAAATCATTCTAATAAGAATTTAAAATTTTGAGTGGCGTTACTTGCTTAAAACTATAGATAATAATGTGCGCGTTATAATTAGATCTATTAATGGATGCATTAGAATGTTATAATATCCTTGTACGATGCATGATTGTTATATAAATCAAACAATCTTATTTTTTGGATTCTATGCTTTTATTAGATGAGGGTCATGCATATCTTTGATTAATATGAATTCTGTTTTTCAATTAAGTAAATAATTTTACATGCATTGAGTGGAATAGATTCATTTCAACAAAATTTTTTATGCAGCCCATTCTTATTCTACAATATTGAATGGCTGCATGAACAAGTGGTTATCTTGTTCTTGCATGTGATCGGACGTAAATAACCAAGTGCAATGTATCTTAATTAATTTCCTATCGAGTGCATGCGGTTGCGTGGCCTTTTTTTTTTTAATACGCATGTACGGGCCAAGCATAAACATCTTATCTATGAATTTTTTTTTATTTCATTTAATAGTTTTCTAGAATTTTAAAATTATTTTGCATAAACATCTGATCTATGAATTTTTAAAATTTTATTAATGTTTTTTAGAATTTTAAAAATAAAAAATAGCCCATTTTTATGCGCAACCAAAAAAATTGGAAAGGACTGATATTTTTGTACATAACGTACCACCATTTGTTGCATATAGATGGTATATACAGCTATTGAACTTGTGTTGTATATACAGCTATTTATCTTGTGTTGTAAAAAAGCATGCAGTGCAGTGTATGGTGGTTGCTTATGACTTTATATGTGGTGATATAAAGATTGTTACACATTGAATTCTGCTGTTGGTTTCGTGTGAGGGTGTTAAGGAGCATTCTATTGGATAAAATGGAATGAGGATTGAATTACTTTTCCTAATATTGCCCTTCTTAATGCTAATCCAATCTTTCATTTTTCAATATATAATAACTAATTATTTGTTTTCATCTCAATGTTATTGTTTCCGTTTTTTTATGCAATAACTTTACTTCTTCCATTCCTAACGCAAATATGCATTCTCCAATGCACATCTATTCATCATCCAAATGTAAATCTTATTCCACTTAAATGCTTCTAAACAGGAGTAGGCCCAAATCTGAAGGTCTTTGGAATCAAATTCATGGAACTCCAATTAAATTAGAACCCAATATTTGTCCTATGAGTCCATTTGAAAAGATGGAGGAGTAAAAGTAAAAGTAAAAGTGAGAGTTCACTTGGAAAGATGAAAAAGTGGGAATAGAAATAGGAAAAACTTTAAAAAAGAGATTGATATCATATGGTATAATTATGATTATGATTAGAAAGAAATAAAGTTAAATTAAATATGTAGTTGTATGGAAATGTACAAAAATGATTGAATGTAAGGATAATAATAGAAAAAGCAGGTAGATAAGTAGTTAAGATATCAAATTATATTAAACGATGCATGCGAAGAAGTGAAAATTTTTTAACTTTGACCTTAAATAGTGTTTTTAGAAACAATAGATAATGATTGGTTAAAAATAAGATGAAGATAATGTTGTGGACGCCCCTTGGGTTGCTGGAAGGACAACGGTGGTTCTCCAATTAAGGGTTTCAAATCCACCTTGTGCATTCATCAAGTAATATGAAAGGAAGATGACAACGTCAGGTAATGTGAAAGGAAGACGACAATTTAAGGAAAATGGAAAATTAGTGAGCGAGAAGGAAGATTACAACATAAGGAATTGGACAATTAGTGGGGGCCCTTGTGGATGCTATTATCTTTTATAACAAAAGCATTGAGGGTATGTTTGAGAAGTGTTCAAACTTATGGATGGAAAATTTTTGAAATGAGAGAAATTCGTATGATATTATAGGAGTAATTATAATGAATAAAGTGAGTATAGTGAAATTAGATAAATTAGTTTTGTCGGTAGTAGTGTAAAGATAATTGAAAAAGTAAGGTAGTTGGTTGTGAAGATGTAAAAAAAAGAAGATAATTATATAGGCTGAAAAAATTTAGAATGAGGGTGAGTTTGGGATGGGATAATACTTTTGGATATATATATATATATATATATATATATATATATATTGATTGGTGTAAAGAAACACACCATAACTCTCTATTTGAATACGGCTGACTTCCTTGTAGGGTCATTGCTTAGATGTCATATCTTCTTCTCTCTTTTTCACTCACCTTTTGGGTCAAACTAAATAGAGTAGGCGAAAGTACAAGAGAAGTACATGAGAAATTTGTTAGAAGTGGAATAATGTCATGGACTACTAGTAATATTGTCGATGAAGATAATTAGATGAATTTTCTTTTTCCTTGACAAAAAATTCATTACAGAGATTTTTGGGTAGAAACGGGGGAGGTGGCACTTGAACAGATATATAGATGGTAATAAGGAAAGGAATATCAGTTGGTGGATAAAGTATTTTTATATTCAAAATATATATTTTAATACATATGGGAAAGAATTTTAAGCATTTTTCGTAATTTATATATGAATTATTAAAGCAAATGTGGCCCACATAGATCTCTTATGAAGATGATTTTGGTTCTTTATAAAATTATTAATGTTAAACAATGTGAGTAGTTGGTTGGTTATGATCCCATTCATTATAGCCTTCATGGATGATAATGTGAAATTCACAGTGTCCATTTTATTAGGAATCATTTTTATTGCTAGAAGATCAAGTTTTATTTAAATATTTATTACTATAAATATATATTTTTTTGTGCCCTAGAAAAAAAAAGATATGTGGGGATCTTATAAGACCAAAAAAAAAGAAGAAGATATGCTTTGGTATCATCTTGAAGATGTCTTAAATAATCGTAATGAAATTGTTTGGCATTTATATTAATTTTAATGTTTTATTACCATGATGTAAAACGTCTGAAGTATCATTACTCATGGATAATGATTTTTATAAATTATTATTACATCCCAATGCATATATGAATGAGACCTAAACAGTTTTCATAATTAACACAGTTTTAAGTGAACGTGGCCACCCCCACATATGATCAAGATGATATTTGGTTTTATGAAAAATCAAAAGTAAGTTAAGCGATGTGAATGATTCATGAAAATGGGCCTTTTCATGGGAGTTCAAGAAAAAACTAGTGTGTATCTCTAAAGAGGAATGAATTTTTTTTTTAAATTTTTTGTAAAAAATGTATGCAAGAATAGAAAGTGTTAAATTTTAGTATTTTTACTAAATGCGCTGGTCCTCATATGAAAGTGACGAAAAAGGTCGAAAACCAGAAAAATATACGAAAAAATATAAATATATGGGTTTTTACATGGATATTAATTGAAGTCCTTTTTTGCCAAAATACACTCAGAAATCCTTTTTTTTTGGCTTTTTTAATTACCAAAATCCAATGTTACTTTTTGGGTGAAGAGATGCACGCAGTTGATTATTAAGAATATGAGTGCGGTGACCAGGGGCTTAGCATAGTTCGAATATGTGAAGGAGCATCCGTCTGCCATGTGGGTGGTGTTTGTCTACCAGTGGGCATGACTAAAAGAATATGAACAAGAGTACACTTGATTAATTTGTAATCTCTAAGATTGATTTCTCTATTTTGAAATCTTTTCTTATATAAATGCTCCATTTTCCTCGGAAAATGGTGGATGCTGGAGGCACTTGTTCACCCTAGTTTTGATTACCAAATATGGCTGTTGTTGGTAAGAGGTCCAAATAATTGTATTAAAAATAATTTCAAAAAGGTTAGAAATATGATATAATTGAGGTAATTATTAAGAATAAAGAGAATGGAAATAAAACAGATGTTACTTTGCATGGAACGGTACTGAGAAATAATTGAAATGCAGATGTACATGTTAAATGTGGAATCGTATCAAAACGGTATTTTGTAAGGACGTGTGAATGATATAATGTTTTCATCTTACTAAACTGAGTTCTGCGTGCCTGATCTCTCTCTCTCTCGTTCTTTGTGCTGCACTGCGTTGATTTGGAAGCAGGGAAAGGAAGCATTAGAAGACCACTTCAAGCGATCGTGTTTCTTGTGCGACTCAGACGATTTCCTGCCGATCCTTTTCGACCCTTGTCGAAACGGCTCCTCTGTTTTCGTCGCTTCCAACGTCGGCAAACGCGTTCCGCCGCCTCCGCCGTCGTTGTAGGAGAACATAAGTAAAACGATGGCGGCCTACTTAATTGGATGTGCGTACATGTATATGCGTATCACAACAACATTCAACTTTATTCCTACTCCATAGTACACTTGGCATGCATGCGTATCATGATCCCAGCCGTCCAATTTGTGGGACTCGTAGTGGATGGATGTTTGGGCCATCTACTCCATAGTATCATCCATGCATGGATGCCTTGTGTAAGATGGATGTATGCATGTACTAGTTTCTACCATGCGGCCTGTTGTCCCAAGGTTCACTAGTTTTTCAGGCTGCATGTTCGTGTACTCTTTATGTTTCGGCAGGCGTACGTAGTGAATTGGAAAATGAGAAACGGTGGGTGAATTTGAAATTTGAAGCGCTGTTCTTGATCACGTACGTTTCTAGTTGATGGTGAGTTGGATCACTGGCCAATAAAAGAACAAAAGAAAAAGAAACGAGAAGGGTAGAAGATGAATTAAGTGGTAGAAGGAAGCGTGAGTTACTGAAAATTTCTTTAATTGAAATGACAATGGTAATATATAATTGCGGATACGATCAATATTCTTTATATAGCCTTTTTTTTTTGTGGAATCAGCCAGCGATATTTTAGATGAGTGCTTTTTTTTGGTTCGTATGTGATTGAAGAGTGGAATAATTATTCTTATGACTTTTATCCTTAGTTTATTTCTAATATACTTTCATGAAGACTCATTTTGTGCACCTTGTGCACTAAGCTTTGGTGCACTTGGGTGTAAATACCCATTATTTATATTTTTTGAGTTTTTTTTATAAAATTGTTAATTTAGGTGTATTTAATATGTGTATAAATTTTTATTTTTTGGAATTTTTTAGATATTTATTTTGAATTTTTAAAAATTAACTGTATTTTTAATAATTTAAACTTACTAAAATGTCATTGATTTTTAAAAATTTAAAATAAATATCTAAGAATCTTAGAAAATAGTATGTTAAATACACTTATATTAGTAGTTGTGTAAAAAAAAATTTCAAAAAATAATATTTAAAATGGGCATTTGCACTTGGGTGCGTTCAAGTTGAGTGTACTTGGGTGTATAAAATCAAATTTCTACTTTCATAGCCATAACCATTAATCCCCTAAATTCTAATCATACTATGTCAAGATGGTCATTTTATACTCTATTGGAAAGATAATTTGTTTATTCAAAGTTTTTAAATTAAAATGATTTCGCCTAATTGACTAGGTTGTTAAAAATGATCAATTTGTGGAATCAAATGATATAATAGTTAATAGAGTAGAATTGTTTTCTTGGGTAAATTTTTGATGGTAAAATTGTCTTTTTAATGTGGTAGATGATGATTATCTTGATGATTTAGGTGTGATAGAAATTTAAGGTTAACCATTATGAGATGAATTTTAGGAGATGTTGTGGATAGATTAGAAATTAGAGATAAATATTGTGGGTATAAAATTAAGAGAGAATTAAAAATTTCTCATGAAGAAAAAAGAAACTATTAAGAGTTATTCATTTAAAATATTGATAATGATAAAAAATTTGACAAGTTAAAATTATTCTTTGCATTAGATGAATGTGTAGGAATTGTGAAATTAATAACTTTTGTGTTTTAATAATGTTCTATATGAGTTCTAGTTTTGGGAAAAAATTTATCTTCTGAGTATTTTCTCCTATTCACGATGTCTTTGAGTATCAGAAACAAGTATAGAAGGAAATTAAATTTACTTATGTAAACGTGTAAAAATATGAAATAATAAAACAAACAATTATTTAACCTGATGCACGTATTCACCTCTTGCTATAACTGACTAGAGATTAAACATTCTCCTATTGCCAATGCAAACGAAGTTCTGGCTGGATTAATTACCTTGTAGAAATCATCGCAATTTGTAAAACAGCCATACAGAATGAGGAGGAGATTGTAGATAGTAAGGAACGGAATGTATTCAATGTCCAATTCACAAGTAATCAAATTCTCCGGAGGCCTACAAATCTAAACTAGTCAGTCTTTCTGCTATTCAGGAAGTAAAAGAATACTCGAAAGGTCTATGTAGATTATAGACAAACTACCCAAATGTAGACATTTGGTGGAAACAAGAACAGAAAAACAATAACCGAAAACCAAAAACGAAAGGAGAGGGACCAAGAATATGATTTGAGAAGATTAGAAATCTTTCCCAGGTGGAGACCAGCTTCTTCCTCAGTTGACAGAAACCTCAGCTGACAAGTAAGACTGGACGGGATCTTGATTGCTGCGTGCTTTTGCCTTTGAAATCTCAAGAACTTTAACAGCTTCTTCCACCTTGGCAGTAAGCGATTCCGGTGACTCCAACAGCAACAGCAGTTCTGAGTTGTCCATCTCCAACAGCATCCCAGTAATCTTTCTGGTCAGATCAGGCTCTTGAGTGGAGCAAACAACAACAATAATACAAACATCACCAGGTTACTCTTCAAGATGTGAACTCCACATTGGATTGATCTTTGCCTAGTTTACTAATGGTTGTTTTTAGGAAGGCATACCTCGAGCCTCTCCACCAGGGGAAACAGACGTTCGCCCAGGATCTGCTTCTGCTGCTGGGGTCCGGCGGCCGCCAGCATGCTGCTTAGCATTTCAGCTCCTTGTTGGTTGGAAGCAATGGGTGGAATTACCAGCTGACTGCTTATCTCATCTGGGTGCCTACCAGGCATGTACTTCATCTGCCAGGATAAATTAGAAGCATACATGTGAAATAAGAAATTCCAGTATGGATTTGTTAGGTAAAAAAATCAGATCAGTGAAGATATTTGGTTCTCATTGCATGTATTTGCTAACATCGCATGCATAAAATATTGATAAAATATGCAAAAGTCTTAGTAGCCAGAACTCCTAAAGAACCCCTAATGATCATGAATATCAATCAAAATTTCACTGCAAGAGAATTTGTTCGTGGCAACCCTTACTAGAAATAAAAAATTTGTATTAGCAAGAAAATGGATATTTGAGGATTTTTGTTTTTTTTTGTTTTTGTTTTTTGGTGTTTATAATGATGCTTTTGTTGGTAAGTAAAAATGTTCCTGCTTATGATGATGCCTTCAAAGAAGGAAATTTTTTTTTCTTATGATCATGTTTTTATAACTAAATCAGAGTTTGATTGCTAAACCATAAAATCATGAACAATGAGCAACTAAACTTCTTCTCCATGGTTGTTATATGAAATATGCCATCAGTTAATTGGGAACCAAAAATTTAACCTTTTACAACAAATATCGGTTGCCGAAAATAAAATTTTTTGTAGTGTTGCATTGCTGATTGCCCCCCTCCACCTTCCGTAGCATTCACACAACCATGTTCCCAATAGCAGATGATTTGATAGGCTTGTCTCTTTGGATAGAGGTGGGAAGAGGAATGAAAACGTCTTTCACACAGATTTTATATCTTGGTAAGAAATTTATCGAACCTTGTTTGACCCTATATTTTCCACAACTTTATACCTTTCAAGTCGAATGGCACCTTATTGGTTCACAGCTTAATTTTCAAAGCAAAGATATTTTACGAATTTCTGCCTCGTATGAAATAATTGAATCTGCAGCTTTAAATTGACATGATCAGCAACAAAACTACCTCCCCACTTATTGAACTACAAAATACAAGCCCTCATAAGTTCATGCATTCTGAACAATATAATGGATGATTTGGGCCCTTTGCAGGGAGTTCGACCTAAAGTTCTGTCCTCCTACTTCCCTTGTACACTTGAAAATCCTCTATTGATTGCCTTTTGGCAATTCAACTAAGTTCTTCTGTTTTTGGAAAGAGAAAGAAGGCTGCAGGTCTCTTGCTCATGTTGTGGAGGAAATCTCTGAGCTAAAATAAGTCTTGACAAGCCACTTCTATCTGTTTTACCATCACTCAACTGGTCCAAATGATAGAAGAAATAGTTTCTGGTCTTATCAGATGCTTCCTATGATTTAGGATTCATGCTTGATCAAAAGAAACGGCCAACTTGCTTACCTTCTACATAGCAATGCATTTTCTTCGGGAGGGAACTAGCCATCTGTGGCATGAACATTTTATTGCTAATATGATTGATTGTCCATGCTAATTACTTAAACTTCGTGTGTTTTCCTAATGCTGGCTATTCTTCCAAGAATTATCTACTTCATTCCTTTCGACCAAACACGTCATCTATCTCATTTACCTCACTCTTTTGTCTTCTCATCCTCTCTTCATAATAAGATGGACAGTTTCCTTAATATCGATTTGTACAATCTTAATAGAAAAGGATCAAGATCTTCAAGTCAAAATGAATTCTTCTTGACCCATGCATACAAGATTAACAAAATTCAGGTACTACATCATGAAATTAAGCCTAAAAAGCCACTTCATGTGGTTCATCTATCATCACTTTCTGGAGATCAGGTGTGACCTTCATTTGTGTTTTTAGAGTTAAACCAAGGGTAGAATAGCTAGAAGTGAGACAATATAAACAATCAAAATGAATAAGATAATCAAGTGAAACCTGGTGGTCTTTTAGAGGATTTGCAAATTGGTTCGGTTGCTGAATATGGGACATAAATGGAAGAGGTTGTCCAATTGGAGGAAGCATAAGCCCGTTCATTCGGCCCCTACTTAGCCTATGCTGTCTCAGAGCATTTGGAAGCTGAAAAACAGAACAAACTTCGTCATCCCATCTGTTTTGTAAGTCATCAGTCATCATTTACAGATGGCATACAGTAAATTGCTCAAATTGTGTTTTCTATTACTACACTTTCTTATTCAGTTATTGTGCAAGTATTTGCTTTCTTTTGCAATGAATTTATTTTGTTACTGGAGGAGAAAAGATATGGATTAATATTTACCTTTGGAAAGGGCATGTGTTGAAAGTTGGGTCTGATATGTGGTGGGTATCCATTTCCTTTTGATTCTGGCCTGATGCGAAAAGGCTGATACATGACTCCTTGGTGTGGAGGAATATGTGGGACTACATTTGGTGGTGGAACATAGTACGCAGGATGATGAAATCCACCAGGTATAGCTGGAGGTTGTGGAGGTCCTTGCAATGAAGCCATAGGTTGGGTACGCTGCATTTGCAAAAATGCAAGCCTCTCTTCTTTCCTTTGGGCAATAGCCACATATAAAGGCTTTCCGTGGAGCATGTATCCTGCAACAAACATCATCCATCCAAGTGGTAGAACTAAATTTTCAATAGCAAAAGCATTGACTATATGTATGGAAGCCAAGAGTAATGTGATTTCAAACTACTTCGTAAGCCGCTAACAGCTGCACTGGCTTCTTCAGGACTGGAAAAGCATACAAATCCAAACCCCTTGCTTATTCCTTCATCATTTCGCATGATTTTGACAGAGGCAATTGTGCCAAACTGACTGAATTGTTGTCGCAGATCATTGTCGTCAATATCTTCATTTACGTTCTTCACATATACATTTGCACCCTGGATAGCAGGAGTAAGCTGTATGAGAGTAGGAGCAATAAAAGCAGAACAAAGGAGCTGAAGAACTAGAAAAGATTCTTACTCTATTTTGGAACACTTGCTGGTTGCGTCTTTCCTCAAATTGACGTCGAAGAATTTGCCTGCGTTCTGCTTTCTTCTGGGCCCTCGCCACATATAGAAGTTTAGAACCTGACAGGACCAGAGAGAAACATTCAGGTAATCTGAATCTGAAAGAAAATGGTTAAGAGGACTAGGTTGTGCTCTGGTAGCCATGTGCTTACCTAGCTGCATTCCATTCATAGTCTCAACTGCTTGCTTAGCATCATCTGGGTTATCAAAGCTTACAAAACCAAATCCTCTTGATCTTCCATTGCTGTCTTTTGCAATGGCTAAGCTTGAGATCTTCCCAAATTTAGAGAAGACCTCCCGAATATGTTCTTCTGTCAAATGTAGGTTGAAATTCTTTATGTATAAATTTGCGAATGCAGTGTCAGAGTTTGCTGGCTCACGTTCACTCTTCTTGATGAAATGATTTACATACCTATGTTCATCATATAGCCAACACGTTCCATGAAGGACATTAGAACAAGTAAAATAAGCTTCCATAAAACTATGTTTCTAATACACTGTGTAAAAACAACCCCCAACCCCACCCCTTTTGCATTTAACCACTCTTGATAATTCTATATATATATATATATTTTTTTTTTTTCATACTTGTCTGTATCATCAGTTACTGCCTCTTCAACTTTTTGCCAAAAGCCTCAGGTATTATCGTTATTTAGTTTATGATCGACATCATCATGTGCTCTACGCTAACATTAAGAAATGTGTTTTTAGTTTACACTACAATTTCTGTCTTTTGGTCAAAGTCCAATTACAGATGAATGGTAGTCCAGTCATGTTATAATTGATGAGTGGTCAAGATCTATTGTGGGATAGAGATTGTTATGAAAGCAATATTGATCACTTTCCTAGAGCTTTCATAATCATATCTTTTGGTCTCTTCCATATGCAGCAAGAAATCATAAACCAAAAGACACAAGCAAGAAAAATGAACTAGAAGAGAATACAGGCAGGCATACATTTGTTTTCCTCTGACGAGGGAGCCATTAAGGTTTGCAATTGCAGCTTCTGCAGACTCCTCTGATTCAAACTGCACAAACCCATATCCCTTACTCTTCCCATTGTGGGACAATGCCACTTTGCAAGACAATATCTTCCCAAATCTTGAGAAAACATCATAGAGCTTGGCATTATCAAGAGACTCATCTAAGTTCTGCAAACAACCCCACAATCCAGTGTCATAGACAGTCTAGTCCTTTGCAAGAAATTGTTTTCCTCATCTCATCTAGCATACCTTCACAAATAGATTCCCAGCCCCACTGATTCTTGCGTCGGGATCTCGAATCGACCACATGATCCTTATCGGCTGACCATTCACAATTTTATGGTTCAATTGCTCAATTGCCCGCGAAACTGCAGATCATTAAAAGAAGAAATTATAATGTTTAATCACACATCCATCTTTTCAACATAATGCATTGTATTCATGATAAAAGGCTGACGGGTTTGAGAGAAGTATTGATGCGTTGCATGAGATGGAGATAATATCAGTAGTACCATCTGCAGGGCTAATGAAGTTGACGTAGGCGTAACCGAGGGAGTGCTTGGTGACGGAATCTCGGCAGACGTGAACGGAAGACAAGCTTCCAACTCCAGAAAAGAGATTGATGAGGTCGGCATCCGTAACATCCGAGTGCAAATCTCCGACGTAGAGTGTTGCCGGTGCAGATACTTCCTCGGCCGCCATGGCCCAAAAACCACAAAAAAAAAAAAAGAAAAAAAGAAAAAAAGAAAAAAAGATAGAGAGAGAGAGAGAGAGGGAGTGGTAACAGATTGATGACTGGGAGAGGTTGGAAGAGAATGCCTTGGATTTATTCCTTCTCCTTCAAAAGGAAAAGAAAATTAAAAAGAATAAAAAAAAAAAACAAAGAAGAAGAAAATTAGTCTTAATCCTATTGCACGTTGGATTTTATTTTTTTCGTTCGTTACACAACTGTAATTGTGCTTCCATGGGATTAAACTAAATTTTGGGAATTAATGACATCTCATCCGTTCATTCATAAAAAATTATAAAATGAAAAAGGAAAAAACAACAACGATGGAAATGATTCAATCATCTATAGGGTGCATTTAGGTAGTGGTCAGTACTGTAAGAAATTAATAGCTTGGAGTTTACATCTAAGTCAATAATAATAATTTTTTAATTAATATTATATTACATCTTATTTCTAACGCATATTACAATGAAGTCAACAACAATAATAATAAATACTATTTATTTTGGTTAAAATAATTTAAAATTACTTTAATCGTAGGTTCATCAGCATCACAGCTAATTGGAGATTGTAAGTTGTTCTAAGTTTATGTCATGCACGTACGAGTGTTTAATCTATAATAGGCTAAAACATCATGATGAGGCTCAAACGAAAATCCGAATTTATTAATTAGATGTAGATAAATGTTATATCGAATTGGAAATGCTTTAAATATCGTTCCTTTTCCATAATTAATCTAAACCTTTTAAATTAGGCCAAGGAATTTGTGTTCTATAGTACGAAAATTTCAAAAATTGTCTATAGGTTTTACGTTGGGAATATAAAGAAATTAATTAAGATTAAAAAAAGCTTACCCCCGCAATTTCTCTCTCTTTTTTATATGTATCCGATTCGTTATATTTTAAATTCCGTATGCATTCGTTTCAAAAAAAGTGAATTTGGAAAAGAATTTTTGAAAAAGGGGGAACTGATATAATCAAAAGGCAGTAATAAGAAAGCAATTATCGTCTTGCATACCTTACCCTTGACTATCCTGATGAACTTAGTTCATGTCAGGATCTGTTTAGCCCCTTTTGGTATGAATTGCTCACATATTAATAAAAAGCCTTTCGATTCTATAAGGTCACGTGTACCGCAGCCAAAGTTAAAATTTTAAAATAAAAAAAAGATCTTCCTCCCAATAAAATTTAATAATTTTTGAATGATTTAATATGCCACTTTGATTTTTGGTGACAGACATGAGACCACGTTGATTTTCAAAATTAAAATAAAATATCAAACAAATTCAAAAATTACCAAATTTCACCGCAAGAAAAACCTAAACAGGGCAGCATGTGTTTCAAAAAATTAAAAAAATTTCGGCTGCCGACACAGGTGGTTGTATGAGATAATGGCTTAAATAAAAATTAGACAATACTAACAATGATCATATTAGCCTGAATTAAGCAATTTCCTTACTTAGTTTGTCTCAACAAATTTATTTACAACATTTTTTAGTTTTTTCTTCATATACTTGTTTATCTATGTGTATTTAAATATAAATTAAAATTTACCATTTTTGTATATGTACATATATTTGTTTGAGATTTTTAAACATATATGTGTAGACATGTATTTAAAATACTCCTACTTTTAAAAATCTTAAAAAAAAAATGTAGATATTAAAAAAAGTAAAACTTGATTTATATGTTAAATATACTTGGCTAAACAAGTATATGAAAAAAGGCCAAAAAAAAGTATCGTTCTCAAATAATATTTTAGTTTTCTTTTCCTTTTTTTTTTTTTTTGGTTCGTTTTGTTGAAATAAAAACACCGCACACTTCTATTCATCGGATCCATTTATCAGCTGCTCCGATCATCTAGCAAAATATCAGACTATCAATGGGATTATGCAAGTTTGGATGGGGAAGCGGGAATTTAGGAAATACCTACGACCAGTTCCATAGATCCCTCTCCCTCTTCCTGTCCAAATCTTAGCCTCGGAGCAAAAACAGAGCCGATTCTAAGCAAACACGTGGAAGCAAGCAACATGAGGGAAGCAGTTGTCAGTGAGTTTTGCAGGAAGATGTAAGAAGCCCTCCATAATCCTTCTCTATTTTTAGGATATTTGGCTATTGTCATAGTTCATGGTTATTGGTTTTTTTTTTTTTTTTCAAATGTTGTGCTTTTCCTTCTAGTTGGCATTTAGGTATTGTGTTGATTCCTAAATTTTGTCTAGGGTTAAATTGAAAAATTGAAGATTTCCAGTTGAAATTGGGTAGGGAAAATTGATTGATTTATAACAAGTTATGGCTTCAAGTTGGATGGGGAAATTTGATTGGTTAGGTTGGAGTTCATACGAATTGCGGCTGATACCAATTCTTTTTTTATTTTTTAACAAAATGGTGGGCCGCACTAAATCGGTTATCATATGTAAATTTTCATTTTTCATTTTTTAATATTTTAATATTTTTTTAAGTATCCACGCCTTTTTTGATTTTGGAAAATAAAAATAAAAATAAGTGAAAACTTAAAAAATAAAAAAATTTCACATATTAATGGACCTAAGCGAACCCCGCTTATAATAATAATAATAGAATTTATCAATCTGCCTTAATTCACTTGAATTGCTGCCTTGTGAGATTAATGGCCGGTATATTAGTCATGTTATCACACACAATCAGGGCTATTTGTGCTTTCCTCGCCATCCTTATTATAATTTTGTAACTGTTGCCCATAACTACGGATTTTATGAATGCACCCTATCGTTGATGGCCATTAGATTTTGTTCTGTGGGAAGTCAAACCAATTAGACTTTGAACTGTATTTTGGAACAAGCCAATTTAAATCGTGAGTTTCATTTAATTGTGATGATTAATGACTCCGAAGATGAACGAAATTTAAAAATTAGTTAGATAAATTCAAGAGCATATAACCAATCGAAGTTTCAAAATTCGTATACGCTGTTTGACCACTAAATATTAAAATCAAGTGGTCTACAATCTAAAAGTATCATGTTCTTGATTGTATTTAAGTAGGTCATAAAATCCAACCACCATATTTATCTTCACTACCTAATCCGCTTTGCTTGCATGGAATTTTTTCTACAAGACTCTTTTCATTTTTAATATTTTGATGTTGAATGAAAAATACACTTCTATCTATTGTATTTAGTATTATTTATATTATCATGAAAACTATTTTATTTGTTTATTATTATCGTGCATGAACTATATCTACAAATGTATGAAATGAACATAATAAAATAATTTAGTATTAAATATTAATTTCATAATTTTATTTTAAACACCTAAGTCATATGAAATACTATTTATTTTATATCTTTTGAATTTTGGGCCTAAAAATATTAAATGATTTTTTGTAAAAGCTCAAGATGGAAAATTTTAAGCGCCATTTATGACATAAAATTGATGAAATAGAAATCTATTTTCAATAATATTGTAACATCTTGCCGACAAAGTCAACGATCGTTACTAAAGTACAAAATCGATGATAATGAGAGAACATACACATATACAATACACAATTCCTTAGACTATCATGAACCGGGTATCTCATCAAGTTCAAATTAAATTAGATCTAAATAATAAAATTCATATAATACATTGCAACAGCTGGCACTTGAAGGGTGCTGGCGCCCGACGAAAAAAGAATACAAAAAATTATATATAAAAAAATACTGAAAAATTATGAAAAATTTTGGAAAATTAAATTGAGTATTTAAATTTAAATTTTTTTTTCTTAGATAAAAAATTAAGAAATAAAGTTGTTTAAAAAGTGAAATAATATAAGAATAAATAAGGAAAAAATAGAATTTTGACCAAGTAAAATTGTGAGAAATTTTGGAAAAGTCATTTGTATGAAAACCAAGGTGGAATAATGAATATATTGTGATGAAAATTAGGGAAAGAGAATTGAGGCTACTATAAGAAATTGGAAAAAAGAGGAGTTTTAAAGTCTACTTAGAGGTAAGTAAACTTTTACCAAAATATGACTTTGAAAATATTATGTGAATATTGTGATTTGCTATGAAATGTGATTATTTATTTAATTTGAAATTTTCTTTCAAGTCGGTTTATTCAAATATGAGCATTATTATTTCAAAATCATGTTAAGTAGTGAATTTAAGTGGTGCATTAATCACAGTGCATGAGCATGATGCATAATTGCATATTAGGTTTGCCGCCAAGGAGTAAATTTCTCAAAATTTCCCTACAAAATAATTATAGATAATTATATGTTTAGCTTGCTTGTAAAATTTCAACTTAATCAGACTTATAAATGTTTAGATATAGTAAATTTCTCAAAAATTTTATGAAGATTTGGAGTGGTAAATATGTATTCTAAGGATAAAACATACAAAATAATTACAGAAAAATACAAACATAAAAATAATAATATGACCTGTTACAAACATTATTTGAGATATTTTACAGTATATATGATGAATTCATTCTGTTAAAAATTAGTTTAGGTAGCTATTGAAGTGATATTTAATTTAACCCTTTATTAAATCCATTATGTTAAATCTGATGATAGAGATATTATTTTGAGAAATTGACCGTCCGGATTAAAAATTTTTGCATATGTATTTTCTTATAATTATTTTTTTTGTATTTTATCCTTAAAATACATATTCACCACTCCAAATCTTCATAAAAATTACTATATCTAAACATCTATAAGTCTGATCAAGTTGAAATTTTGGTGGCAAGCTAAACATATAATTATTTTGTTATTGTACGGTCACAATTCTCTGATTTTGCCCAGAAGTATGTTTATTTTATCATATAACATTTTCTACCCTTTATTTGCTACTTCTCATGAGATGTAATAGTTAAAAGTTTTATGATTTTGCATCTTAATATCTATTTCTATCTTAAGAGATTTCATTCTCAGCTTGAATATAGTAGACCTCATTCGTAACTCCTCAAGAGTGGGGTGTTACATACATACTTCATATCTTTACTAATTACCTTTAAAAATCAAATCAAAATAAATCATTTTAGATATGGATTTATCAGGTCCTAGTCTTATTTGGTACATCAACCCCATATTGGTGTCCTCCCGCATACCTGTTATCTAAAAAAAATTAACAAAATACGATGTGTCCGGACAAACTTAGTAAGTAGAGCAGATAAACGTATATCGATAAAACTCGAGTTAAAAATATGCATAGGGGTTGACAAAACAAAGATGAAATCACCTATCCAAATCAATTTTAAATCCATATGGAACATATATTGATGCCTAAGCATACATCAATGCATCATACACATGTAACTTCTCCAATCTATCCAATAAGTTTTCAAATCCAATGGGGAGGTTCGGTATCTAGCTCCATGATCCAACCTGCTGCACAACCTAGGTTGCCATCACTGCATCCCAGGACGAGTGGCTAACCTTGCAAAATTCGGATGGATCGAGGAACACTTTTATCCAAACTTTTATCAGCCCTGTTGCGCTCACTACACAGACATAGCCACGTTGTACCATATTATGAGAACGACTCTAGCCTCAACCATTACGATGAGAACCACCAGTCCTAAGGACCGGGCTCACCAAATTCATATTAGTTAGATAAGTAGGTCTGAACTAATGCCATCTGGGCTATCACATCTTGAACCCTAGTCAAGATGTGCCAACAGTCGTCACCGATGGTCCAACAACAACACTTAAAAAATCCACAATTATAGCCATGACTAATGAATATGCTAGCATACCAAGTAACATATGCTAATGTCATGATGCATAGTGTTAGCATGAATAAAAAGCCAAACTCGACGTCGCAAGAAATCATCATTTTTTATTATAACAAATTATCATATTTGATAACATTTATTCATTTAAAAATTAGAAAATAATAGCATCCGGAATATTCATGCTTGCAACCATACAGTATAACATAAAATCAAAAGAGACGAGAAAATAGCACTACTTACCTTGTGTAAATCTCGAGTTCATTTTTGTAACGTATTTCGCTATAATGTTTCAATCATCACACTGAAAGATAATACTTTTTTATGAATATTTTAACTCAACTTTTCTAATCATGATTTACAATAATATTTCATCCTAAAATGTACGAATACCTCTATGCATCTTACATTTTATAATTTAACCAACATATGATTTCTTGTATAAATTAAATTATTTCAAAATTATCATTCATAATAATTTTGTAATCATACAATATTACATTATCCGAGTTGATAACATAATTAATTTGAGTTGGAACTCATTTTATAGAATTACCAAATTATTCTTCTATCTTTTGATTTTTATTTTCTGCATCATATTCGACCCTATCTTATAAATATTCAATTTTAACTACTAAACATCATTTTCATATTATTAATTACTAATTGATACTTATTTGAGCTCCAAAACTTAATATGATCACAAGTAGGCCTTCTCTTGATTACATTATCTTTCGACAGCCTATTTGCATAAAATTTAATTTTCAATAATTTTCAAATATTTTATGAAAACTTTCCATATGAATCAACAAGATAATCATATATTTTAACTAACCATATCATTTGAGTCATTATTTAAGTTTCAAATTTCGATTTGATTATTCCTCAATCTGTCCATATTTCCTGGAATCGAACACACTGATTTTCTTAATTTTTTTTGTAAAGTGTTTTGTGGTGTACCAAAGTGTGTACTCATGTGTCCATATAGACAATCTTTGAACTTTGGTACTTGGTGCAGCTTGTAATATTATTGTAGATCAAATATGGGCCTAACATGTACAAATTGTACCCAACAATACAAAATATTGGTGTGATTTTCAAATATTATTTGTGCCAAAAAAAATAAAAATGGGGCGTCTACAGCCAACCTACCAAGAAATGAAGGAAGGGGGGGTGTGTGGAGGAAGAACAAAAGGAAAGGAAGAATAAAAACAATGCTCCCTCCGGCACCAATCAATATATGCAACTGCATCTGCTTCGTATACAACAAATTTACAGAAGCCGCTACCAATTGCTATAAGTAAACCAGAAAAAACAGTAAGTTTCTCATCACATCAAATAAAGAATGAGAGCATGGGTGTTATCAATAGACGCTACAGCCGTGAGAATACAAACGTCAAACTATGCACAAAGAAACCCACAATAAGTGTGAAGCATGTCAATTTGTCGATGAATTTCAGAGCAGGTGAACTGCTGACACTAAGCTGTCCTGTGTTAACGAAATCATTCTTCCCTGATGCAGTTGAAGAGACATTGACTGGCAACGAGCCTGAAACACGTTTTAAAATAGGTACATCAATCACATGCAATCAGATGCGTTGGATTGAAATTTTACGGGAAGTAAGCACAAGGCATTTGCATTAGATTAATGTGCTTACAGTTATAGGCAGTCCACCCTATGCGCTGACCAGCGAGATCATAGACAAAGATCTTATCTTTTAGAACAAGGTCTGCATGGGGGAAATGAGACCGTTATTTCAAGTTGAAAAAGCATGTCTACATGATTCATCCAATAACAGGCATATGCTATCTTATCATCTAGAGATCAGCTTAGATATGATGTTCTTATGTATCATTCACAGGGGTTGAAAAGCACAGACTACTAATCCACTAATTTGCTTGCCCATGCAGGAATTCATACACAGTAAGAGGCCGAACATTGATGCATGATGCCATAAAACTCCCTACTTAAGAGACCCTAATAATTAAGATCCAACAAAATCAATCAGATCAGACAAGTGCACAGACAGCAGAATAGAAATATCCAGCAAAATGCAGGCAAAACATGCCAAAAATTGAAGGGTTATGAACTACCATCTCACAGATCATTTAGGAAAAGTGGAAAAAAGTAAACATGGTGACAACTGACAAGGGTCCCATATCAGCACAAGTGGCATCCTATGGAATAACAGACGGAACAAAATATACTAGCCAAGGGGCAGCAGCTAATACTTCACCCCACATGAAATAGACGAAAACCAAAATACCGCCAAACAGAATAATCCTTCGCACAAGACATTCTCAATCATTCAGAATAACCACCTATAGACATCACAAATCTAGCAGAAAGATTCAATTATTCATTTAACTTCTCTTAGTGGTATTGAACAGCTTCTGTCCCTTGAAGGGAGAGGTCAAGATTCTATCTCACCTACAAACAGACTAGGAAAAAATAGACCTCCTGTCACACCAGATAGGGAAGGAAGATAATTGTGGAGGTAACAGACTACTTGCTTTTTTAGTTTTTCTGCCAGTTTGGTTTGATGATGATGTTATCCCATTTTGTGGCCTAGAGACCTAATGTTGAATCCTTTTCCTGGTAAATTGGTTACTTTATCAAATTAGCCTCAGATCTTAGGGTGTCAATAAATGCAAACCAAGACCAATGCACACATGGTAATAAGTAGAAATGGGAGGGAAAAAGAAAAAGCTTATCCTAGCCAGAGTGTGAGGGCTTTGGTTACTTGTCTTGCATAGATAATCTAAAGGTAAAGCCAATATATAATAAAATGAGAGAAAGCAGACTAAAGTGGTTTGAACATGTTAAATGGATGCCTGAAATAGAACTAATAAGCAGAGTTGAGTTTTTTCAAATAAAAGGCAGTAAGGGAAAGAAGACCCAAAAAACATGGTAGAATTAATTAAATAAGATACGAAAATGATCACATTTTCATGTTCTGCAGATGAGCATGGCATTTACGAACAATTTAACATGAAAGACTTGTTGGATAATGTTGAAATCAAGATACAAACCTCCTTTCTAATTTAAAAAAAAAAGAAGAAGAAGAAGAAGATACAAACCTCCTAATATTGTTATTCCTTGACCGTGAACTTTCTGCCACCCTATGCACCATATCATAGCATTATTCTGCCAAAGGAGATTACATATATATAAACAAAACAAAACAAAAAGATTGCCCAGATTAATAAATTGAAAAAAGTGTATCTACTATTGAAAAGCGCAGCCAAAAGAGATTGAATGAGATGTAAGTCCTTGAAAGTTGTGATTATGAAGGTAAGACAAGGAGCAGAAAAAACTCACGACAGAACCCTGCTGCAGAAGGTAGTCCTCTGGTTCCAAAACTAAAGATGCACCACCCTCGAAGTTCAGAGAAACGGATGGAAATATCTCGCCAGCACTAGAAAGAAACAAGCATCAAACGTTAGACAGGCAATAGGTTCATATTGGCAATCCCTTCGAAAAAACATGACTAATAATTATTGCTTAATACTTCCATGTCACTGATTGCATTAAAGACTTCAGTGTTTCTGTCCTGTTTTAGCCGACTTTGATGATTAAGTCAAAATCCAATCAATTCATTTTTGTTTAAAATCAGTCGTTTCATCACAGTATCAAAAATCATTTCAATCAAAGTCTTGGGTGGGCCATATCTATTTTAAAATATTTAAAATCATATGTAAAAAAACGAAAAAATCATGTAGGTCAATTCACGAATTTATTGGAATGTTGTAATAACATATAGAATCATTTATCAATGTGGGAAGAATGTATTAGATGGTATAGGTGTTGAATTCATAGCTTTAAAATAGATATATAAATTAAAAAATTTATTTAGTTAATTTTATACTTCCTTCACTTTATGCAAAAATTCGATTTTTGATGCAAATTGGTTTCCTAGTTAAACAAATAATTTCAAATGCATTGAGTGGATTGGATTTTGATTTAATCATCAAAGTAGGCCAAAATGGAACAGCAAAAGTAAAGTCTTCAATGCAATCTGTACCATGGAAGCATCTATCAGAACCATTAACTTAGAAATAGGGAATGAAAGAGACATCTAACCTGCTGGAGATTACAAAACATTGGCTTCCTTTTGAAAGAAAGGATTGCACAGATGATGAAACAGCAGTAGTTATCTGAAGATGGGAACAGAATCACAGCATGAGACAAGTGATAAATTCAATGCAGCATATTTATTTGGAAGAAGCTTGTTATTTAACAGAATTAATAACCATAAATGCTATTGAAGTGAGGTTGCATAACTAACCGCATTTACAAATGGATCATACGCTTCTTCTGCAAGGTATGCTAAAGTCGTTCCAGAGTCAACTATTGTACCCCGATTACTTGATGTTGCAAACACTGATGGATCAATGGACAATGTTTGCCCATTAACCGCAATACTCAGGAGATTCAAATTATAATGAGGCCTGCAAGATTGAAGACAGGAATCAGTTGCCATTTACAAGACTTACAAAACAAGACATCAGTAGTACACCATCATTGTTGCTCAGTGTCAAAAAGAACTATAATCAGAGAACCCAATCTTTTACACTGCCTTCGCAGCAGCATCAAGTATATAATCTCAACAAAGGAACCGTATTGATCAAGTTGTTGAGAAAAATATACATTAGATGGAGAAAAAATCTTCCAAAACAAAAATAAGAAGAATGGTACACATTAGAGGGTAAATTTTTTCACAAAAGAAAATAAGAAGAATGGTAAACATTTGAGGGTAAATTTTTTCACAAAAGAAAATAGGAAGAATGGTACTCATTTGAGGGTAAATTGTTTCACAAAAGAAACCATACTCTTGGAGGGATGTTAATACGTGCAGGTACATGTGTATGTCTGATGGTTAGTGGTTTTGACAAAAAGACAGTTCAGTGGCATAAAAAACAGGACACAAGAATCTCACAAAGAACTAATGAAATATGTTGTAGCTTTTTCTTATATATATATAAAAAAAACACTTCAGATATGAGATCCATATTTCTGCAATATCCATATCCTCCACTGCACTAATCTATTATATGAAATGAATCTCAAATCATCACGAGCAATTATGCTCAAGGGTTCCTCTACCCTGCTGAAGTGAAGAAACTTCTAGAACAAAAGCAAAATTTTGCCTTGTCTTATTTGCATCCAAATCCATGAAATAAGGGATGAATTTACACTCCACAACAGAAGGCCACAAACCTACGCCTCAAAAGTGAGCTTGTTTAATGCATGAATGCAAGATAAAGACTATATTTCTGTTCCGTTTTAATGAATAATGACTTCAGCAAAACAAACTCACACTTCAAGCATCAAACAGTCATCCATTCATGGATCGTCACAAACAACAACATAAAAAAAATTACTATTGCAGTAATATTTAAATTCCTAGAAGAGTTTGGCTTGCAAACCAACTCTATGGTTCATCTGGATATAAGAAGAGGACCAAAGCAACTTACTGTGATTGAACAAGTGGGGTATAAACCATTCCAGGTTCCATGATCTCACCAAGAACCAATATGCCGCCACCATTGCCTGAACCTTTCAAGCAATGAGAGAAAACTTTCGGTACAATACCCCGTGAAGACAACTGTGAGATCACTGAGAGGTCATGTTGCCCAAATCCAAATATGCCATCAATTGCCCTTTCTGGTTTTGTCAAGTCCCCAGACTGAGTGGTGCTACACCTGTTGTAAAAGGAGTTAGGATCATACAAATTTAAAAAGAATAAAACCAGCATCGCAAAGAAATTCTCGGCGAAGAGGTGAAAACACACCCAAAAACAATAGAGGTGGAAGAATTGATGGTAGCATCATTCCCAACAACAGTATCAAAGTACAATGTGTCAGAAACGTAAGACCCTGCTGTTCCACTACCATCACCATACAAGAAGGAATAGTTGCATTGAGAATTTGACGCAGAGCACCCAGCTTCCATGGTTTGAACTGCAAAAGTGCATATCTGATCTGAACAAGAAACTAAAGAAGCCGTTGATGATGCAGCTGGAGAGAAAAACTGGAGGTCAATCTACAAAAAACAAAAAGAGCAACAAAGATATTTGGTTGAATAACTGCGTCAGAAAAAGATATAAGACAAACATGTGCCTAGTTATGTGGAACTTAATCACTGAATAAAATATTTCCCATTACAGGTGCAGGATCATGAAGTCCATCGTTTATGAACCTCTCCACACCAAATGAGGTTTTATGACCAACCATCTTTGCTTCTTGTAACATAAAGTTCGTATACAAATGCATTGGGATATCAAACAAGGTGCATGCATAGGTCATACGAGACAAGGCCTCTGTTCCAAGCACACCGATGCCGCATGTCTTTACCACATGCACAATTAGATCAGGCGGCCAAAACATGCTATTATCTACATGTCCATGCACTCAATTCAAAGTCAGATCCACGTGTACAACCGATACAGCTTGAATTTGGACCACTGGCATCTTTTAAGGAAAGCAATCATTAAGGATGATCCCACCCGATCTGCTTTACCGAATTGGTTTTGCAAAAGTGGGCTATGCTGGGAATCCGACATCACTAGTGAGGCGGTGTCAACAAAGTGCATTGCAATTATTAGTCAAATAAAGCGGGAACAAAACAGATTATCTCAAAGTTAAAGTTAACTCAGAACCCTTTCAGTGGCATCTTACTCCGTTCATCAATGATGGTTTCAAGGAAAAAATGACACAACCCAAAAATGCCCACAAGAGAAATGCGGTGGCTACAAAGTGGTTTTATCTGATCGGTCCACCAGTGAAATAGCTAATTTGTGATTTTGTTCTTCGGAAGTTATGGCTAGCGTTGCATTCGCGATCTAGCATTGAATTCAACTTGAAGTGAGAGAGAGAGAGAGAGAGAGAGAGAGAGAGAGAGAGAGAGAGAGAGAGAGAGAGAGAGAGAGAGAGAGAGAGGCATTCTTACACCGAGTCCACTGGATTTGGGGCAACCACTGCAGCCATCACAACTGACCCACAAGATGTCGCTTCCGGTGTCAATCTGCACAAAGAATTCCTTCGGAGGAGTGCCCAATTTCACTCGCGTAAAATAAAGCCTAGAGCGGCACCGAGAAACCAGAAGAAAAGAAATATCAAAGACGAAACCAGTGCTAAAGGAAAGAAGAGAATCAAGGCCACGAATTGAACAATAGATTCGGAATTTTTTTTTTAAAAAAAAGAAACTGAATTCTGGCGAAAGATGGAATAGATGGGAAAATTTTGAAAAAGCCGAGATCGTTACGATGAAAAGAAAACAGAAATTCCCCAAATAAAAACAACAGATTGAGCGAATCGACAAATTAAACAGAAAAGCCAAACAGAGACGGCGAAGGTAGAATTTAGACGAATTACCCGACAGTGAAGGGATCGGCAGTTCCAAAAACCGGAAAATTCACCACTCTAGCTGCCCCTTGCAGAAGCCGTCCATGGCGGCTCCGATCCCATGCCCTCAGGGCCGCCAAATCGACGTTCCGGCTCGCCGGAAACGACCGCTCCAGCGTCAGGCTCGCCGGAAACCCACCGCAGAGCACCGAAGACAGCAGCGGGAGCAGAGCCAGCGTGAAGCTTAGACATGTGGCGCCATAAAACCGCGGCATTTTCCTCCCTCCCCCAGCTCTCGCTATCTCAATCTCAACAGCCGAGCTGAGGAGGAGAAGGGAAATAGAAGAAACAGAGAAAGGAGAAAGGAGAAGCGAATTCCAACACCGAAATCGAGGGCTGTGTTTATCTGCAAGTTAATGGAATTGCATAAATAATTAAATATACAGAGGAAGAGAGAATTGCAGCGGGAGAGAGCGCAGCAGAGGTGGGGGAGAAAAGACGGAAAGACGGGATTTTTGAAATTGGATTGCTGTCCTTTTACCAGACGCTAGTGCTTTTACGTAGGTGCAACAACTAACCCAGACATCGCTTCTCGTCATCAGCCGTCAGTCGTCACCAATGCTCTGGCAGGCCAAGATACTTGATGCACAGTCAAAGGTTTAATGCAACCACGCGCGGGAACATCTCCTCGATTCCACTGGATTCTAATAGCCTGAAAAGATAAACTTCACAGCGGAAAAGATACCTATCCGGGATGGTTGGGTTTGGATGGGATGGAGAGGTTACGTGGAAAAGTATTATTTTGTATTAAAGTGAGCAAAATTGTATTGAAAATAAGAAAATAATTATATTATAAATAAAAATATATTTTTATTATATACTGAAAATGAAAAAAAAGGGATAAAAATCTTTTTGGAAATTAGAAAAAACTCACGTCTTCCTCATTGGGCAGGTTGACAACTTGGATGGGATTAAATTTTTTATTTACCAAAAATCTTTTCTTGTTCTAAAATATAATAATTTATTTTGTCATTTTTCATATGATTTTTTTTTCAATTCTCCTAATTTTTCCAGTTCCAACGTAGAATAACACTTTTTCTATACTACATCTTCACCTTATGCTCATCCAATCCAAGCGATAAACAGTCACACCTTTCTCATTCATTCATTCATTTTGAACAGAAACAAAATTTCACCAGGCTTATCCCTGCTAAGTGACAGGTGACCATACACATTCGCTAATTATTGTACTATTTTAATATTACCCCATGCATCTTCGACAGGTGCACTGCGTGTTTTTCACGCGGTTTCCCCGTTTTTGCCAGTGGTCAATGACAAAGCATTCACAGTACTTCACTAATTTACAACCTGTTTTATCTATTTTATCGTTCTCGGTATTATTTTTAATATTATTTGTTTTTTCAATATAAGTGTACTTAGCATTTGATAGAACTTTTGAAAGAATTTTTTTTTTGCTTTATGAAAGAAAAATTTTTAATATAAATTTTTTTGAAATGGTAGAAATAGTGTGATATAATAAGGATAATAATAAATGATAAAAATAATAAAATTAAGATAGATAAGATAGTGATATGTGTAGTTAAGAAGAAATAATTAAAAAGTATTGTATAAGAAAATATAAAAAATGATTAAAAAGTAAAATAGTTATTAAGAGTGAAAAATTCTAAATTGACAAGTTTTTATTATTGTTAAACACATCTTTATGTTTTCTTATTTTCTTTAGGTATTTCTTATTATTCTTGTAAATTTTTTAGTGTCCATAACTATTATGTTTTATAATCATTTTTGCACATTATTATACAACTTTCATTCTTCTTAATCATTGTTCCACAACTATTTATATAGCTATTTTATAATTTTAACTTTATTATCTTTACTCTTTAATATTATCTTTATTATATCACATCACTTCTTCGTCCGAAAGAATTTTACATAAAAAATTCAAAAGTTTTCGAACACTCATATCAGCCGTCTATTTCTCACTTCCCCTCCTAAACAACATATTGGAAATTTAGCATGCGTTTCTTTCGCATTAAAAAAAATTGATTAAACCTTTTGAATTAAAAAAAGCGTGAAAAGAATGTAAGCTAATATTATCAGCACCTCGTGATGCAAATGACAAGGTTAATAAAAATAAGTAAACTAGCTAGTACCAGCAGCCATAGCTATTGTTAAGGGCAACTTTATCGACACTTCAACTCATAAAAAAAACTTTAGGTTTTTAAAAATCTAAAACAGTTCTGACTGTCGGGTGATCCATATTCAGTATTATACAATTTCTAATGGGATTAATTTTACTGTCTAAAAAAATACAATTTCTAAAACAACAATCTTTCATTTTTCAATATATAACAATTTTATTTAATTTTCATAACAACACAATTTTACTTAATTTTTTCATTTTCACTATTATTTTTTGCATTCCCGAACCCGAAGAACCTTTTCTCATCCAATTGTCCTATTTTATTCTCATCTCATCTTAGTCTTATCATAGAAAACATAAAAAGAATTGAATATGTATTTATAAAGGGTTCTGATTTTCTTGCTGCATGTAGTTAAAAGTTTCATTGGACCATTTTAAAATGTTTTTCAGAGTGATATAATTTTATAGCCCATTGAAATTTTTCTCAAGACAGTGAATACATTCTTAATTGAAAAAAAGAGTACATGAATTAATCCATTAACAAGCACACAAAGGTACATTTTCATTGCCATGAAGACTAAAGAGCTCTATTATATATGTCATGATGTATTTTAAGCTACAGTACATTATTCATTTGTTTTATTTTATTTTTACTTTTTAAATTTTTTTCTTTATAAACATATTTTTCTTATGCGTATGTAACTTTATATACCAAGTTTTATTATTTTATAATACTTTTACATATTTATTTTTAATTTTTAAAAATATGAATTTCAAGGGCATTTAAGTGATTTTTCACCTCTTAAAACTTTGTTTTTAAAAAATATAAATATAAATATAAATTATAAAATAAAAACTTAATATATGGATTGAATACACTTAATAAACATATTTATGAAGAAAAATAAAAAATATAATTAATTATAAAATAAATAAATAATATATTTTAGCCTAAAATATATATAGTGATGTTTATAATCAGGCCCAAAAAGATTAATTGGCTACTCGTGTTTTCAGGCGGGATTTGAAAATTCTGTGTAAAATGCATGCATACAAACGCTTTTTTGTTTGTTATTCATAAATACTAATTACATTTGACCTTAATTCCAAATATGACCATTATATTTTCAAAATTCCAAATACACCCGCTAAGTTTGCATTTAATCTCAAAAATGCCCATTTCGTGAGCTAATGCCATTAAAGAATATGTGAAATTATTAATATGCTCATCAAATTTAGGACACAATTAGAAAAATTAAATGTTATAACTCACTACTACCCTAATTGAGCATTAATTCTAAATTTAAAGCACTTTAGTTTCATTTTCTTTTTATTCATTTTATCATTTATTATTTTACAATAGGGGTATCTTGGGTATTTTAAAAATTTAACAGATAATTTTTTACAAAATAGGTTTTTTGGGATTAAATGTAAACATAGTGGGTATGTTTGGTATTTTGAAAATATAATAGCCATATTTAAAATTAAAGTCAAATATAGTGAGTATATTTATAAATAAAATATATTTTTTTAATTTTTATTATAGGGTGTGTTTCGCAATTAAAAAAACATGTCAAGTTAAAACTTTTCAATCTAAAACTTTTCATTCTCCACAACTATCATATTTTTTAATCATTTTTTTTCACATTTTCCTATACAACTACCTTACTTTTTCAATCATTTCTACACAACTATCCACGCAACTAACCTATCAATTTTAACTTTATCCTCTTTACTACTTATCATTACCCCTATCATATCACATTATTTGATAACTTTTACCCTAAAAAACTTTTCATCAAAAGTTTTATTCAATACCAAATGCACCCATAACTACATTTGCAATAGCCGTTCCCGCGCTTTCTGGCTTCCGCCGTGCTGCACAAGTAACCTGCGGCTAACCTCGGTACCCATCAATGCAAGGTTTTCTCATGGACGGAACTGCCGTCGCTGGTGATTGAATTTGAAATACTCTCAAGGAATGTTTTCCTAACGTACAGCCGGTTGATCCGTCGCATGTCGATCAGTTTGCTGGCTTTTTCACTTTCGCGTGTTGATTTGATAATTAATTATTTTTAAGGACCGTTTTTTACTAAGTTACCCATAAATTGGATGATTTTACGGAGGACTGCAGAAAATATTTTTTACTTCTTTATAAATGTGTTGACCACTTGACCCACTTAAATTTGGTAATTTATAAATTTTTTATTTTTGAAAATCAATAAAATGAGCGTAGATACATGCACATATTTTAATAATTAAGAAAATAATAAATAAATTTAAAAATATCAAACTTCATAAGGGAAAAGTCCAGGCATGGCTTACACATCTATAAACAACATAAAATTTTTAAAAAACTACAATCTCCCTTAAATTGAGTGATTTGCAGGCTACTATATGGGATTCCCGTGCTTATTTTCAAAAAATATATATTTTTAAGGAATATACTAGAGTACAACCAGTTGTATATGCTTGTAGATGAGACACACAGCAATAATGAAATTAAACTTCTACTGCCATATGTTTCAAAATCATGTATTTTATCATGTTATCAAAAATCATTTCAATCAAGTCTTGGGTGGATTGTACTAGCTTGCAAATATAGATTTTTATATGTAAATTATAAAAATATTTAAATTCATTTTTATATGTATTATAATGTTATAAATGCTGTTAGTCCTGGTTAGTGATTTATAGTAAGATTATTAAACCAATATAAGAAGGGAATAAGGGGGCATTTTCGTTCGGTTATAAAATTTATTTATTTGATTTTTTTAGTTTTTATTTTTAAAAATAGTAATCCATAAATCCACATATGAAATTGTCAAATTCAAAAATGGTCAAATTTCAGTGACCACAATCATCATGTATTTAAAATTCGAAAAAATTCAAACATATTAAAAATGATAAATCTAGATTTATAGATATATGTATCTAGATTTATGAGTTGAACAAAAAATAAAAACAAATATGTTAGGATCGGCCGAAAATGCCATCGTTTCCAATCATATAAATGTTCACGACCCATATAAGAATTAAATTCAAGTTTACGGATAAAGAACACAACAATTTAGGAAGACAAAATAAATTATTAATAGTTTCACCAAACCAGTCATATTCAGATCTCCAAGCATATACTTTCTCCGAGTCTCGAAACTAGTTGATTTACTCGCTAAGTGACAGTGATACATTTTGCTATGTCTTCTAGAATATTCACAATATTTAGGTGACTCTTTAAGACACTCAATCACTCTTCCAATGGTATAGAGTTATCTTTTTTGGTTTGGACAATCAAATACTAAAAGTCACAACAATAACAATCGAAATTAAATAAAATTCATAACCAATTTAAGATAAGGGATGTTATTCACTAATTCAATCCAAGCATTGACTAGTAATCTCTGAGAGAAGAATTTCAGTTTGAGCAGCTGCAAAATAGATATTGGATGTGAACAATCTTCGCGGCCTCTTTGCATCAGTTCTTTGCTCCTTTTTTTCAAGGTGAATTGTTTGAAATATAGCATTTCTTCCGGAACATTGCTTAGGTACAACTTCCCGCCATCCAATCCTCCAAAAAATACTAAAGAACAATTCAAACTCAATTTTTGAAAAAAAAGAAAGATCTCGTTCGTTATTAACTATAAACCGCCTCAATCTTTCGACGTTTAGAATCGATCCATCAACATTTCCTTACTAAACTTTTACGTATAAGAGAGTTCAAATGCTTCTTATTTTCAAATCAGGTGAAGTTTAGATCTAATATGTTTACATTTCTTCAAATTCGTTGAAGTTTAGAAAAACATAGCACAATTCATACCTCCTTATCTGCTTTTTTTTTTTTGAGTAATACGATCGTCAATGTTTAGAAAAATTATACGAAAAGCAGTCATATACAAGTGGTTTACAACTTTATAAAAATTAATAATTTTCGATAATCCATAATCATTTCTCCATAAAACAAACCAATTCTTATATTATTTATCAAATCCAACCATTGTTCAAATACATTTTATTCAATATCCATTCAATCCTGCCAACCAGGCGGCGGCATAATTGGTTGAAATGTTAGCATAATTGTTTGAATGTCTCATGTTCAACAACTGCCAAATGAAGGAATGTTCTATGCATCATTCCGTAATTGGGGTAATTATATATATTGTTGTCTCCCTTAAGTATGTAGGAGAATTCATAGGATGTCTTTTCATGATGAGAGTTGTGAATAAATCTGATTCGTAATAATCAGAATGTCACTGTATGTATAATATTAATAAAAAATTCATTCAATCTAACAATTTCTCAATTTATTACATATTTCACTTTCCTTTGTCTATCAACAAAGCACATAGGTAATATAAACATGTCAGAATTTACTTATCCAAATAAGATTGATGTTTTAGATAGTTTGGATATTTAATTAATAGCTTTAAAACTGATATATAAGCTAAATAATTTTTATTGTATTAGTTTTATACTTCTTTTAGTTAAATAAATAATTCTAAATGTAACGAATTGATTATATGTTAATTTTATCAATCAAGGGGCTCCATTTGTAGCCAACTACACCATAGTATATATCTATTTTAAATTATCATTTATGATTACATATCTATCTTAATCCTATTTTATTTTATGCTAAATAAAATATAGCAATAATTGTTTTTCTTCTTTTTTAATCGAATCATTCAAAAAAATTCACTTTATTTTTTGTAAAAAATCTAACAAAAAAATGAAAAATAAAGAAAGTGATATGATATAATAAAAGTAATGATTATGAATAAAGAAAATAAATATAGAACAGATGGTGTAGTAGTATAAAAAAAATGCAAAAATGATCTAAATAGAAAAACAGTAGAAAAGAAAAAAATCGATAAATTTGCTTCTTTTTTTTTTCCTTATTACCAAATGGAGCTGTAATCACATTATCTGACCATCTTGCAAGATGAGGCTAATGCGTTCATTCAGATGCATCGGACTATGGGAGTATGGGACCATGTAAAAGACTTATTCCCCCGTAACTGTTGCTGCATTATTCGTTGCTTTATGTTGTTATGCAACAAAACCTAATAAATGGTTGGCCGACACCACCAGCTTTTTTCGTTTTTCGTTTTTTGTTTTTTTTTTTTCCTTTCAGATCTTACATCAAAGGAAGAGAAAGGCCATAGGAGGAGCTTCCCTTGACCAGCCCTTTCGCATGTCTATTGACCAATAACCCCCTGTTTTTCACCAGTCTGCCCAACGTGGACACTGGATTAGATTGGCATTGGGAACAACAGGCAAGGGCATTTTTGGCTTTGCAGGTTCGGATGATTGGTTCGAGTGGGATATGTGAAAGAAACGGAAGCATTGACCGAAAGTTACCAACGTGAAGAATTGCTTTTTGCCTCTCTCATTTTCAAATGGGGTGCGCGCCAAAATGTATGTCCATGTGTCAATTGTCTAGCCACGTACGTAGTTGGAAGAAAAATAGGGAAGAGGCGCCTCAGGAACCCGGTTCATTTTACCTATTTGTTTATTTTTTTAAAATTTTTTATAATTCAAGTGTATTTGATAAGTTTACCAAGTTTTACTATTTTTGAAGATTTTTAAATATTTTTTCTTTCTGAAAATTAGTGACATTTAGAAAACTATTTTATAGTTGTATAAAAAAAATTAAAAAATTAAAAAATGAATTAAAGCACTTAGGTGCACTGAAATTAAGTAGGGAGACGTTTGTTAACATATGAGTATGGGAACCATGATTTTTCATGGTATTTGGTTTCCCAAGACTAATTATTACTCCATCAATCACACTATTTTTCACCCCTATTTTTCAATCATTTTCCCTACCGACTACATATAATAAACCTATTTATTCCAACTATACATCTATCATTTCCTATCAATCACACATTTTTCAAAATATTCTTATTTTCATTTCCCACCATTTCCCATAATCCTACAATTTTACACATTACCAAACGTCCCCTAGATCTGAGTGCAGTGTATCACAGTATTAGTACCTTGACAAATATGCTCATTTCTTGCTCTGACATGGACATTTTCTCTTATCTTATCAATGCCTTAATTAGACGTATTGTAGCATTTTCACGTAAGTACAGTAGAAAGCGCAATGCATAGTCTAGGGTGCTTAATGTAGAAGATGTAATATGACAAATACATTTAAAAATAATGGGTGTTGAAGATGGGAGATTAAAACAGAATATAGCCTTCTCTTTCTTAAAAATATTTTTTCATTCCTAAAAATAACAAATTAATTTTTTCATTTTCAATATAACATTTCTCAATCTCATTATACTTTTTCTCATTGCCTTTACACATTAATACTTTTTCATCCCAAGTTCTCATCCTATATAAGCTGTGAAAGGGAATGAAAAATTTTAAAACTAACAAAAAGGATAATGATTTGGAAAAGTATTAAGTTGATAAAAAGGACATTATCTGGGATAAATAAGTTAATAAAGAAAAATATATGGCAAAGAGAAGCGGCAAAGTAAATAATAATAGTGGGAGAAGATTAGGAGGATGTAAAATTAAAATTAAAATTATTATCTTGTTGTTTGATTTGGAACATTATATTATATAATGAAATGTAAAAGTAAAATATTATGCCTTTTTTCAACCAAATAATCACATGGGGCACGCCTAAGAGTAACCAATTATATATATTTTAGGTTTTATAGAAAAAATTTTATATTTAATTTATAAACAAAGTTTAGGGTTGCTTCTATGGAACTCCTCTTCTATGTAGCTCCATTCATTTTTTATTTTCGATGGTTGATAAAAAATTCACTTCATTTATTGTATTTAGCATTAGGGCTACACTTTTATGTAATAAGGTTACATAGAAGCGGAGCCATGTAACCCCTCCAGATTTTAGAATTTTTATTCTTAATGTAAAATCCAATCCGTTAATCATATTAACACTATTTATTTATCTAGGAGACCAAGTTCATTTCAATCAATCTTGTTTATAAGTCATGTTTGTTGAAAAATAGTGGTATTCATGTAAAATGATGAAAATGCTTAGATCTATTTACACATATATTAGAATGTAATAATACTTTATAGGATCATTTATCCATATATAAATGATATTTTAGACGGTCTAGATAATGAAAATACAACTTTAAAATCAATACTTAATATGAAACTGTTTTGTTACATTGATTTTTAATGGAGACTATCCACAGTGACATCGGACAAATAAAACGATTTTCAAGATACAAAAAATGATATTAAACACAATGGATGAAATAGATTTTTCATCAACCATCAAGATTTTAAAAATAGAGGAAATTATATAGAAAAAAGATTTCATAGAAGCAAGACCGTTAACATTATTACTATTATCATGGAAACCCTTTTATTTGTTTAGTTTCATTGCATATAAATCTCATCTACAAATGTGTAAAATCAATATAGCAAAATAATTTAATACTAAATATCAATTTTTAAGTAGTATTTTCAACTTCTAAACCATCTAAAATATCATTACTATGTGGATAAATGATCTTTTAAAGTATTATTGCATTATAGTATATATGGAAATAGATCTAAACATTTTTCTTAATTTACACATGAATGTACATATTTTTGAGTATACACATATTAGATTTGGATCAAATTTTGATCTCTTAGCTAAACAAATGATGTTAAATATAATGAATGGATTGTATTTTGTATCATTAATCAGCATTTAAAAAACAGAAGCGATTATGCGAAATCACTTCTATGTAATCGGTTTACATAGAAGCATGCCTTAATAACATTTATATTTTTAAATAGATGGGTATTTTATTCGGTTTCAATTAAAATAATTAAAATACCCTAGTGTTAAAAATTAAAAAATATACATTTCTAAAAATAATAAATTTTTGTTTTATAAATTAAATAAACTTAAATTTATAAATTTTTAAAAAAAGAAAAATAGGATTGGCTGTGGAAGCAGTCGAGGGCCCTACTTTATGAGATCTTCCCCGATATAAGTTATAACAAACATTTCTTATTTGGAAATGTAAATAGACTTTAATTTCTAGTTAGTCGGCTAGTGAAACACCGCTTTGGAAAATGTATACGGGTAGCGATCTTGTTAGTCTGTGTTTATATATATATATAGGAAAATAATCAAGTGCATTCGGATTGCACCGTAATTACAGTGCAGTCCGTGCACCCGTGCATTGTGGAGCCCATTTGATAATGAATGAAAAATCTACTCCATCCATTATATTTAAAATTATTCACTTTATTAGCATGTCAATTTTCACCCAAATCCAACATGTGTATATGTCTCATCTTAAAATGGTACAAAATCAATGTAATAAAATGATTTAACGTAAATATTAGAAGTGGTATTTTCACAATCTAATCCGTCTAAAGTATTGTTTCTATATGGATAAATGATTATATTTTAATATGTGTGAGACCCATTTTACAGCGGACTTCGCGGACTTCACCGTAATTACGGTATAGTCCGTTTGCACGTGAATGATTGTCACACACACATATATATATATATTAAAGTATTTCTTTCATGAAAATATGAATTCAAGTAAGTATATTTAATTTATATATTAGATTTTTTATAAGAATACTAGAATTTATAATGGTTGGATATATATTTGTCTACTTTCGAAAAAATCAACAGACTTGAGAGTAAAAAATTACTCAAATACCTCTAAGAATTGTTTATTTTTGAAATTACTAAAAATTATAAATATATCTAAATTTTATAAAATTCATTCGTAAAAATATAAATACATCTGAAATTTATAAAATTTGGTATGTTAATTATACACTTAGGGCTGATATTTTTACTAAAAAAACACAAATTAAAAAGTTAAAAGAACAAGGATTGTCGGCCAAATGAAGCCAAAGTTATAGTCGGTGCAAATTCCACTGAATCCATCTTAAGTCATATTGGATCTTATGGGTGAATCTACTTTTAGTCTACAAAGTAGCTGGATTGGGATTTGGGAATCATTGGATTCCCTTTAAATCTTTAATTTCCACTAGACCATATGCTTTCTGGTCCTATTTCCATTTCGATCAATCAGTTTATGGCTTCCTTCGCCCAACTGTTTTTGCTGTGGAGAACTCAAGCTTGTACGAGGCCTCATTATATAAGATTAGTCGTATATAGACTCCTCATACAATATTTATTATTTATTATTTTTAAATTTTAATTTTTCATAAATATATTTTAAAAAGTGTATTTAACTTATATATCAAGGTTTACCATTTTACAATCATTTTCCATATTTATTTTTTAAAAATATCCATTTCAAAAGGTATTTCAGTAAATTTTACCCTTTAAAACAACTTTCATATTATATTTAAAAACTCCACTATAAATCTTATTTAAAAGACTATAACTAATATGGTAGCAATATATTTCTATTTTTTTATTCAAGTTACATATACATAAAAGACCCTATACAACATATTAAACTTTTATTAAAGCCCACGGATAGGAGGAAGACAACTCCCGCACGAAGAATACGGAGACCCACAACTATGCTCACAATATGGAGATAGCTCCACCATGTAACCAGTTGGGATCAAACCCAAACAGTCCCATTACCAGATACTGCATTCCGCCATTCGTGCTAAACAGTTGGGGCTATAATGATTTTATTAAGTGTAATAAATAATAGATAAATAAAACAGCTTTTATATTTTTAAAAGATATATTTTATATCTTTTTTTGATGAAGATATATTTTATATCTTTAATTTGTAATATATTTGATAAAATATATTAGCAATTTAGGTTGGTTCAGATTCTTAACTGAGGAGCTTACTCTAATCTAATTGTATCATGTATTTTTTATTTGAAACTTATATTATAATTCGAGTAAGAAAATAGAAAATTATCATCCTCATTTCAATTCAATGTACATAGGTTGAACCCTACCCAAGTTGAAAGCTAATGAGCTTATACTACAGGCATGGTGGCGCTTTTCTATTAATCGATGTAATTCGCAGCTTTGTACATAAATTTTCTAAATCTTTCTTTAAGTCGAAAAAATAATAGTCCATAAATATAAATACGCAGGTCTTGGAAAAAACACAATTCCCTGCTTACCAATAATGACTACACCTTTAGCAATGTGAATTTTGACGGGATAATGGGAAAGTGTGTAAAGTGGTAAAGAGAATATTTTAAAAATTATATGAAAGATATGATAGGATAAGTGTAAAGTTAGAATAAATAAGATAATTATAAGAAAAATAAGTAAAATATAGAAGTAAAGTTGGAAAAAGTAGGATTGTTAGATGGTTAATATGTTAATCATTTATACAAGAATATGTTAAAGAGAAAATTTAGATGTCAAATCATTTATCAGAGAATCTGTGAAAGAGAGAAAAAAAATATAAGAAATCTTTTATCATTCACCAAATATAAGAGGATATGTTTGGACTTAGGACTTGGAAATGTTTGGTCATCAATCAAAGTATATCAAAATTATTTCATTAGAGTGTATTTTTTTACACCTAAAAGTTTTCAAAATGGAACTTTTTTCTATAACTTTTTACTTTCTTCGACTATTATTTCTTTATATTTTTTTATACAACTCATTTACTTTTTAATCATTTATACACAACTAACATATCTATTCTAACTTTATTTCCTTTAGTCCTCATCATTACTTATATTATATCATATTATTTTTCCTACTTTAAAATTTTCACACGCAAATTTTTTCATTAAAATTTTTTATCTTATCCTAAACACATTTAATTGTCAGGGAGCTTGATTGTAACATCAATCAAAATCTAATAAAAAAATTGCACAACTTTTGGTTTAGAATTCCCTCCGACTTTCCTTAGAAGAATGACTTCCATCTCAATAGGAATTCCTTAAAAAAACTAATTTTTTGATTTTTTTAAAAAATTCTAACTACATGTATTGACCGTTCATAATGAAAATTTAAAAAATCAGATGTTAGTGTGATCTTAAATAAGTAAAATTTGTATATTTAGCAAATAAAAATTAGTAGATAATACTTTATCAAAATAAAAAAGACTTTTTTAGACTCATCTAAACCAAATAAAAGTATAAAACATTTCAAATCATACAAATCTTATTTTATAAATTATTTATAATTTAAAATATATACCCCATTAATATCCTTATATCATAATTTTTAAATTATAATCATTATATTTGTATTATTTTCATTCTAAATAGTCAAAATTATATTTTAAATAATATGTGTAATTAGATTTTTAAAATAAAATTAAAAAATTAAGTTTTTGAAAGAGTTCCATTATGATAGTGGGAACTAGGGGTGCAACTTGGGCAGGGTTGAGCCCGAACCCGATTTGGGGCAGTGTCGGAACTTGCTTTTTCATTACTCGAGCCCGAAAAACCCGAACCCAAGGAACCCGATTTGTAAATATGATAGGGTTAGAGTTCAAGTGAACCCGAACCCAAAAAACCTGAGCCTGATTTTCCATTTTATATTTATTATAAAATATATTATATACATGCTATTTAAACAATATTTATATTCTTCATATTTTATGTTATTATATCTATATTTGAATACATATTAGGTATATTGTAATTTTATTGTAAATAAAGTATATTATTTCATTTATATTTATCTTTTATTTCTATTATTCATTTTTACACTTATTAATTTTTTTCTTTATCTTGGTTTTGATGTTAAATTTTTTCTAGAACTATTTTTTACATTACTATTTTTAAAAAATATGTAGTTTGATTATATATTATTATGTTTATATACATAATTTGTTATTATTATTTATTCATATGAAATTCTAAACTTATCACTTTTAAATAAAATGTAAATTGATCAACATAAATTTCAACCCGAAACTCAGCCCGAACTCGATTTTCAAAAATAGAATTAGAATTCAAATTTTACAAATAGGATTAGGATTAAAATTAAAGTTAATATTTTATAAATAGAGTTAGGGTTAGGGTCAACATGAATCTGAGTTTCATTAGCTTGCACAGGTAGGAACCGAAGCCGTTCTCCTTCCTCAGTGCGGTATTCCCCAGCATTAATTAGCATCCTTGAGCCGCCGCATTTCTCTGCGGCGGCTTCTCATCCCGCCTTGCCACGTCTACGTAATGGTAAGGAACAGCCACCTCCACACCCTCAGCTGAGCCTTTCATATACAGCTCACCAACCACACGAGTGCCAATTCAACGTCTATCTTTGAAAAGAAGCCCCATTCATATGCGCGTGGCTGAACTATTTTCTTAAATATGAATTTTATATTCATCATTAAATCAAAATTTTATCTATTTATTCTATTTAATATCATTTATTTTATTATAATACTACAAATATAATACTTGGTATATCTTAAAGGTAAAGTGAGGTCTTTATACTCATTTTAATTTTTATACTCATTTTAATTATGCCTATCAGTCAAAGAATTGGATATTTATCTTATTAATAATCAAATCCGCGACACGTTCTAGTTGGTACCTAAATTAGTACTCGAATTGTACTAACAAAATATTAATTTGTTGTGTTATTATTTCCTTGAATCTATGTCTGGCATCAATTTTTCTAGAATATAATAGCCCTTCTAGAAAAGGCGCTGGTGCAATCATTTTATAAAACCTTTTCTTTATAGATGCGATGGGAATGTGATAAAATTTTTGGATGAAAAATTTTTAGTACAAAAGTTTTTGAATTTATAAAAAATAATATAATATAATAAGGGTAAGATGAGAAGTAAAGAGAATAAAATTAAAATAGATAGGTTAATTGTGTGGATAATTGTTTAAAAATGATTGAAAAGTAAGATTGTTGCATAAGAATATGTAAAGAAATATTTTAAAAAAATAAAGTAGTTATGAAAAATGAAAAATTTCAGTTTGAAAAGTTTTTGTTATAAACAAACATGCCCTATATATAAGTTATGTAACGGGCTCTATGTTTTCAAGTACTGTTTATCTTTACCATTCTACATCCAATTATGTTGTCAACATAATTAATTTTTTTAAGGTTAAAATGAGGGAAAAAAGATGAAAAAGTTATTTTATATCTTAATCAAGAAAAATCATTTTTCCATTATTATTCAAATCTTGAATCATATTTATTATTTTAGGTAAGAAACTATTTATCTTGAATCATATTTATTATTTTAGGTAAGAAACTAGTTATTATATTTTTGTTTATTTACCTTTGATCATTTCATCATGCCATTCCCTTTATTTTTTCACTTTTCTGTTTTCCTCTCTCCATGTTATTGCAATTCCCACGTAAATATAACGACTTAGTGATATGTGTAGATTTGATCTAGCCTACACTATACATATCCTAATTGGCTGCGCAGATTTTTTTTTTTTCTTTTTGAAAAAAGAAATTTTTTTTCCAAGAGCCATGCATCGAGTTTAAAAAGTTTTAATTATTACCAACTGGGATTAGCAATGGATTTCATATGCTGTCTTGTGTAGGTTCGAATCGCAACCCTTATAGCTTGTGTGGGAATTTTGTATCTCTTTGTACGTGCCTTTCCCACAACGGAGGTTTTTATAGTTGGTCCTCCCGACTGTGGGGGTATTTACAAAAAATGTCTTTCCTAAGTGAGAGTTGTGAATGAAGTTGATTCATAATATCATATGTCATAGTGAATGTAATATCAATCGAAAAAAATTTTAATTATTAATTCATTATATATTACATTGTGTAATTGAAGATTTTAATGATGACCAAAGATGTGATTAGTAAGATGTTTAATCTTGATTTAAATTGATCCTCAATGTAGATAAGAGCATATATTAGGATTGGAATAATTGTGATCGATTATAATCAAGTGTGATCAATTATTATTGGTTGTGAATGATTGTATTTTTGATAAGGATGAGTTAGAGATTGATTGTATTCTTGATAAGGATGAGTTGATTTGAGAACCCTTATATTTGTGATTGCTTGGGATGTTTAGCTTGAGTTTAATTCATGCAGATTATGATTATATAGATAAGTTTTAGAACTTTTAGAGATAAACTTGTTTTTTGCGGAACAGGACAAACGTCATATGTTTTGACACTAAATGGTTGACTGATAATTCACTATGCACTCTGTCTCCAAATCAGTCCACTATTCAAGACCAAAATATTAACGTTTTTAAAAGATCTAATGTTTTCAGACAAAAGGTCTTTTATTTTTAGAAAGGTCAATTGTTTTTAGGAAAAATGTTATATATTTTTTGCTAGCTAACAAAACAAATAAGAAAGTGTGGATGAACTGTTATGGTTATCTTTTTCTACTATCAAGCTATTTTTTCGAGGATGGACTCATGACTATTAAAAAAGGGTCTAAGGCCAAGGCAAAGACAAATTTGGAGAGCAGCTTATGAAGAAAAGCTGGTAGATCAACAATAAGGAGTTGCTACTCAAGACATTAGTGCTTTCTTTTGAAGATTCCATGCAAAATCATGTTGCTCATGCAAATGTGTTAATTTAATTTGTCTTTTCCTTTTGAGTTTTTTTTTGTATTATCTTCGTGTTGATAATGACTAAACCAAAAGGAAGTTAATTAAAAGTGTTGATTATTTTACTAGCCGCCTGAAGCTAGATTTTAAATCCAAAAAATAGTTGTTTGAATTGTACCATTGTAACTTATGTCGAGAAGTCGACTAGTAGAACCCAAGTTTTGTATGCTTGGAAAGTAGAGTAGGTCTGAAGAACTAAACCACTACATTTGCATTATTTTTGTGGTTTTGAATTATATTGCGGTTGTACTTGTGGTCGATTCATGATTAATTAGTCAAGTTCTCTTTGTAAGCCATTACACGAGACTAACATTATAATTTTAACCTAATAAAACATCACTATTTTCTTTTCGTTAACCTTAATTTCCACGCATATCCAACTAATTACGTGGCCCTTATACAGCTTGCGGCTAGCATGCATGGATGAGAAGTATTTTGGTAAAAGACATTGATAAGATATGGACGTATATCGACTTTCATGAATGGGAGATACCAAAGAACGTTGATGAGATAGTGACACACTGACACGTTGATATTTGGTGCATGTGACATCCAAGGCAACCACGCTGCAGTGAGGTCCACGCGGACCGGCGGAAAGGTTGCGCGAGCGACATGCTGCACTAGTAGAAAAAGCTATCTTGATTGTACCTTTGTATTTTTCTCATATTTGAAAATATGGCTTCTGAATTCAGATGGTGATCTTCTAGAGCTATTTTGATTGTTGACTTCCCCAACCTTTGGCTATGCTTGCGTGTGGAAAGTACTCGCAATATTAAGCCTGTTTTTCTCGTTGGATGTGGGAATGCATAAAAATATAAAATCAAGTCATATCTCATTGTAGTTCACGTTCCGTTCATCTTTATGTGCAATATAGCCAGCTTTCATAAAATCAAGTCATATGTTTTCAAGATAATAATAATAATAATAATAATAATAATAATAATAATAATAGAAAATTTCTTTTATACCTACAATGTTTCACTAGTTCATTTTATACTTATAACATTTGATCCTAAATTCCTATTACACTCACGCCAATAACGCAACCGTTATCTACCAATTGAAAGATAATTTTGCCTTTCTAAAATTTTTCTAACTAAAATGATTCAACTTTAATATAACTTTTGAGTCATTTAATGCAACATATTGATAATTTATTATCATCAAATGAGTTATATTAGGGTTGAATTGTCTCAATTATAAAATTTCAAATGAGCAAAATTGTCTTTTCATTAGGACAAATAAGGGTTTTGTTAATTACATTGATATGAGAGGAATTTAAGAGGAAATGTTATGGATATGACAAGAATTTATAAAATATTGTGGGTATATAAAGAATTATAGGCAAATGTTATGGGCATGAGAGGAATTTTTCCTAATAATAATAATAAAATCAAATTATATGTTTTTATACTATTAGGAATTAATTCTGAATACAGCTACAACTTATACCCCGTATTTATAGATAGATATGACCATATATTTATAAAGATGACATAAATAACTATATTTTATCCCTAATTCGAATTATGACGCGTGCATGTACAATGATATTAAAAAATGAAAGGGTCTTCATAAGAATATATATGATTTTAAATTTAATAAATAAAGTGAAATTTTGATTAATCATAAAAAGATGTCAAAATAGAAAAGGTTACTCAGGAAAGGAATTTCATAAAAGCAAATTATGCTAAATAAATATCATATGTAAGTAAAAAAATAGTTGTATTTAACAACATTTGTTGTAGTCATATGGACTATTTTCATTATACCATTAAGGGGGGAGAATGCCTCTCTTGCAAGAAAAGGTCGGCGTGAGAGTAGGTAGGCATTGCTTAATCCATATGTTCCTGCCAATATATTGCTAACGTGCGTGAGAGGAGAATACTTCAAATTCCAATTTCCTTCTTCAAGGCATGCACATCCCTGCGGATTTTCCAGGCTGTCCAACCATACATCCAATATTTATGCATTCTTAATTTCCATGTATCTATATCTAAATATCCCACAATCTAACTACTGGGACTCCATTTTAATCAGCTTGTTTCCACAGAAGGAATTGTCCCTAAGCAACGTCATCGGCTGTGATTTTTTTAATTGGGTATATATATAGAGAAAAATATTCGGGTGCGACTTCACCGCACAAAAATTATGGTGCAATTATCTCAAAATGGGCCCCACACAATTATGAAATTATAATCCACTCCACCAATTGTATTTAGAATTATGTATTTATTTTCATCCCAATTGAATATGTGTATGAACCCTATCTCAAAATACTATAAATTCAACGAAACAAAATAATTAGATGTAAATGACAACTTTAAAGTTGTTTTTCAACATGTAAATTATTTGCTATAAAATTTATATATGAATAAATGATTGTATAAAATATCAATACATTTAAGTACATGTGGAGCTCATGTATATATATATATACATACACACATAGAGAGAATCTTTTCTGCTCATTTGCCTGCATCATAATTAATGGTGCTTTGGCCCAAAATGGGTCCCAAATATATTAAAATATATTGATACTTTATACAATTATTTATCCGTCTATCAATTTTTTAGCAAATATTTTACATATTGAAAAAACAACTTTAATGTTGTTATTATATTAAACTATTTTATTACATCGAATTTGTACGATTTTTAGATGTGGTAGAATACATAATTCTAAATATAATAGGTGAAGTAGATTATGATTTATGATCATATGGAGCCCATTTTGAGGTAATCATACTGTAACTTCATTGTAGTGAAGTTGCACATGAATATTTCTCATATATATATATATAGAGCTGTTCCGGTGCAGCGTCACTGCACCGGAACAGCGGTGCGGTTGCCCAAAAATGGGCCCCACATGATCATGAAATCATAATCTACTCCACCAATTGTATTTAAAATAATGTATTCTATTATCATACCAATTTTCATCCCAATCAGATATGTATATGGGCCCCATCTGAAAATGGTACAAATCCATTTGAAAATGGTACAAATCCAACGTAATAAAATAGTTTAATGTAAATAACAATTTTAAAGTATCTGATTTGGATGAAAATTGGTATGGTAATATAATACATTATTCTAAATGCAATGGGTGAAGTAGATTATGATTTGATGATCATGTGGGGCCCATTTCAGAGATGTTGCACCTGAATATATTCTCTCTTTCTATATATATATATATAAAAGAACTTTTCCTGAGCATTTGTCTACATCGTAATTAACTGCGCATTTGGCCCAAAATGGGCATCATATGTACTTAAATGTATTAATACTTTATACGATCATTTATTAATATATAAATTTTATAGCAAATGGTTTACATGTTGAAAAAATAACTTTAAAGTTGTTATTTATATCAAACTATTTTGTTACGTTGAATTTATATTATTTTCTGATGGGGTCTATACACATATCCAACTGGGATGAAAAGTGGTATGGTAATAAAATACATAATTGTAAATACAATGGGCGGAGTAGACTATAATTTTATGATCACGTGAGACTCATTTTGAGGTAACTACGCTGTAATTTTGTTGCAGTGAAGTTGCAGCTGAATTGCCTGCAGGTGGTGTCATCAGCTGTGATCTTAATTTCAATCTTGATGATATCTACTAATTAGATGTCTCGACATTGACAGTACTACATGACTGCTTGAATGTTCAACCGAAATATAGATTATTGTTAATGGGGAAATCCATGATTTAATGTTTAGAGGTAGCAGCCTTATTGCGTTGCCCTTAGAGTACACCGTGTATAGTCATCCAATGGCAAGTGACATAATAAAAGAAAATTCACAGAACTACGCTCATTTTTGTGATATATGCGGGGAAGATTTGGGAATTTAATTGTCTCGATCATTGGAGTCAGCTATTATTATTTCCAACCTTAAGAAAGCTAATGTTTGGGTCATGTGCGTTTCACACCTTTGCCATGAACTAGGGGATTGGCCACTAATGGAAAATGGTCTCCATGATGGCTTGGGATCGTCCAGCTGGCTTCATATATAATCACGCTGCCGAGATTACTTTTTCACTTCTATAAAACAAAAATTAACAAGTTTTCTGCTGCCTCAGCCTCAGCATAAATGAAGAAGGTTTCATCAATTTTTTGCAATATTCGAACAACATATGCGGCATTTAACTAATTGCAGGAAAAAAAACAGCACGTACAAGAATTATTGAACGGTATATAGCTATATGCCCCAAATCGTAGGGGAACATTTCATTTCTGGGCCTGATCGGATTTCGTATTAATAATATACTACAAAAACTTTTAATTTCGGCCAACAATCTGAAAAAATATCTTCATTATATGTAGTGACATGTAATTAACATCTAAACTGTTTAAAATATCATTAATATGTGGATAAATAATTTTATAAAATATATTCTAATGAATATATTAATAAATCAAATGATTTTTTTATATTTTACACATAAATATATACTTTTTAAACAAATATGGCCAATACACATAGTTGATTTCTATAGAACTTAATTTCTTAGCTAAGAAATGATGCTAAATGCAATAAACATATTGAATTTTTTTTATCAATCATCAAGATTTTACAAATATAGGAAGTTATATAGAATTACTTCTAGTTAATCGAACGGTTATTTTGATAGATATATTTATTCGGCTGCATCTATTTATTTAGCGAAAATACTTGACTACTTCAGAGTGTGACATTTAATCCAATGCATCCATTTTTTACGTCAAGCCTAGGCAAAACAATATTTAATATAACGATGTACATGTGGTTGTAAATAGCTATATAACGGGCGGTTCCATGTAACTCTTACCTATGTAACCAGATCATAATAGTATTTTTTAGAAATTTTTGTAAATATATGTACAAAGTTTAACTAATATTATATCAGTATTCCTAAATTTGACGAAATTGCAAATACGCTTACAGAGTTTGTATAAACTTACAAATATGTCACTTCCATTATGATATTGTTACAACTTTTTGTAAAAATGGTAAAAATGTCATTTAAATCAAGTGATATACTTGCAATGTTTCCAAATATTGTAGGCATATTTGTTATTTTATTATTTTATATATTTATATATATTATTATTTTAAATTTTTTGCAAATTTTCTTACAATATTTGCAAAAATTGCAAGTATATCTCTTGGCTTAAAGAACATTATCATTATTTTATAGAAAATTTTAACAGTATCATAACAGAAATGATAGAAATACAATTTTATACAAATTTTGTAAATATATTTGTAATTTTGGCAAACTTAGGGATATGAATACAATATTGGTCAAATCTTGCTGGTATATTTTAAAGATACCTATTTTTTTCATTTTAGTTGCAAAACCTTCAATTGCAAGTAGTTTGTTGCAAATTGGGGCTCCAATAACACAACAATTTGTGGATTATTCTTTTCATTGAACTACCCATCTTAGATGACTAAGTACTTAAGAGAAGATCTTAGAGAAAGAATAATGAGGCTACTACTTCTATTCAACTTTATACCTTGGGCCTTTTTATCCTAACAATATGCTTATGTCAATCACTTCGTCATAAAAATATCAACAATTTGTAGATTAGCTTTTCAATTTTGTGATAAAATTTTTTATTTGATTACAAGAATATTAATAATGACAGCGTTAGCTAATTGCAATTAACTATTTGTTAAAAAATTGAAATTATTATAAAATACAATGGGTAGGCAATAACTATCCAAGTGTACCCATATTCATATCTTATTTTATTTTAGGGTGTATTAGGCAAATAGTAAAAAATGTGAAGTTAAAATTTTTCAATCTAAAACTTTTTACTCTTCATAATTATCTTAATTTTATATTATTTCTTCACATCTTCCTGTATAACTATCATACTGTTCAATTATTTTTACATAATTATCCATACAACTAACATATCTATTTTAACTTTGCTCTCTTTACTCATCATCCTTACCCCATACCATATCACATTATTTTCTTTATTTTAACAACTTTTATACCAAAAATTTTTCATTTAAAATTTTGATAACTTCCTAAACACACCTTTAACTTAATTATATATTCTATCAACATGATCAAATAACTGACATGAGTGTGCATAAAGTATTAAAAAAGTAGATCAAGCACAAGGTTAGATAAAAACACTGCCTCTTTACTTTCTTTTACCTATGTTTGGTACCCGATAATTCAAGGTGCGACCCAATAAAAAATATCTGAAAAAATATATTGACGTGTGTTTCGCATTTCTCACGCTGTTTTACATAATGTTTATCTATATCATACATCACGAGTGACGTTGGATGCATGGAAGATGTAAGAATAGATAATAGGGATGGCGTAGGAAGAGAGTGGGGTTGGAGGGAAGGGATGATATATTATAAGATAAGAAACTCACATAAGAAACATTTTTTTTTCAAAAAAAAGAAGACTAGTAATTTTTTAAAAAAATTCATCTATTAAATTCATTTAGGTTAAATTATATATATATATATACCTGGGATATATTCTTGTGCAGTCGGACTGTACGGTGCAGTCCGCTGTAAAATGGGCCCCACACATATTAGATCGCAATGAAACTTTATACAATCATTTATCCATATAAAAATCATACTTTAGACGGTTTAGATGTTGAAAATACCACTTTAAACTTAATATTTACCTTAAACTATTTTATTACGTTGATTTTGCACCATTTTAAGATGGAGATCACACACATATTGGATTTAGATGAAAATTGGTACGCTAATAAATTGGACAATTCTAAATACAATGGGTGGGGAGGATTTTCCATTCATGATCATGTGGGACCCACGGTGCATGGACTGCACGGTGCAGTCGCATGCACAGAAACAAATCCCTATATATAAAGATCCGATCCTGTGCAGTCGAACTACACCGTAATTACGGTGCAGTCCGCTGTAAAATGGACCCCACACATATTAGATTGTAATGAAACTTTATACACTCATTTATCCATATATAAATCATACTTTAGACGGTTTAGATATTGAAAAAACCACTTTAAACTTGATATTTACATTAAACTATTTTATTACGTTGATTTTGTACCATTTTAAGATGGGGACTACACACATGTTGGATTTGGATGAAAATTGGTATGCTAATAAAGTGAACAATTCTAAATACAATGGGTGAGGTGGATTTTCTATTTATGATCAAGTGGGGCCCACAGTGCATGGACTGCACCGTGCAGTCGCATGCATTGGATTATTTCCCATATATATAGGTTGTTGTTCCAGTGCAGTGCAGTGGCCCCAAAATGGGGCCCACATGATCATGAAATCATGATCTACTCCACCCATTGTATTTAGAATAATGTATTCTATTATCATACCGATTTTCATCCCAATCAGATACTTTAAAGTTGTTATTTACATCAAACTATTTTATTACGTTGGATTTGTACCATTTTCAGATGAGGCCCATATACATATCTGATTGGGATGAAAATTGGTATGGTAGTAGAATACATTATTCTAAATACAATGGGTGGAGTAGATCATGATTTCATGATCATGTGGGCTCCATTTTGGGGCACTGTACCGCTGTTCCGGTGCAGCGTCACTGCACCGGAACAGCTCTTATATATATATATATATATGAAGCTAGTTAACGTCAATGGGTTATCTCATCTCAGTGATAAGACAGAAATTTCGCACCGGATGACGATATATGAAGTTAATGAATTTTATTCCTCCCTCAACGTAGCATGCGCACCTGCATAAGAATCTCAGCCGTCCATCCATCATCCTCTGGAAATGATCTGCAAATTAACGGTTTCGTGGAGGAGGTGCCCTTTGCTATCTCGGCCACCTGTCATGTCACCGGTCGGTTTCCGAAAGGCACGCTGTATCAGCTTTCAAAAACGTCGAACCATACCTTGCAAAATATCTCAGGGTATGTTTTGGAACATTTTGAAACTGGAGGGTTTATTTCCCAAATATATTAATTACATGGCTGAATTTGCAATTAGACAAAGTCGTGTAGCGTCGAATTTAAAGAGGTTGAGTTTCTAGAAGCCAACACGTCGAAATCTTCTCTTGAATATTTAATCCGGATTATCGGAAGATTTTTGGCTTCTGTAGGTCCCACTCTCCGGATTTCTCCTCTACGGTGTCGGTTAGGTTGGCAGGTGTAAACTTCTGCATGCCGACAACACCGGGGTCTTCGGCCTACAGCTGCAGCTGCGTGTGCCACACTGACCGCAATCTTCCAGGACATGAATACGAACTCAAGCCTGTCTATTTTTATTTTTAAATTTTCAATATTGGGTTGAATTTGCTTATGATATTGGATATGAAGAGTATTTTAAAAGTGTATTTATAAATGTAAATTAATTAAATCAAGGGAATTTTACAAATATGTCTACAATATATGACCAACATTCCATCCGTGTCCTTAAATTTGCTGTTATTGCAACTATGCCTACAAAGTTTGCATAAAATTGCAAACATGTCCCTTCTGTTAGGACGCCATAAGAATTTTCTGTAAAATGACGATAATGTTTTTTAAGTCAAGCAATACACTTGCAATTTTTCAAATATCATAGACATATTTGTTATTTCATTATTTTATATATTTTTACATATATCATTATTTTAGATTTTTTTGCGAATATGCTATAACATTTGCAAAAATTGTAAGTGCATTGCTTAGTTAAAGGACATTATTGTTATTTTACAAAAATTTTAACGGAGTCATAACGAAAGGGATACATTTGCAATTTCATAAAAATTTTGTGGGTGTATTTGCAATATTGGTAAATATATGGACAAATGTAATATTGGTTAAATGTTATAGGTATATTTGCAAAAATTAGTGATGCGATTATTAAAATAGGATTTTTATGAAAAATATTCAAAATATAAAAAGAATAAAATAGAGAGAGAGAGAGAGAGAGAGGCAATTGCTTGGTTATGCATTGAAAAAAGTGCTATTTTTAGATACCTATGCAACGGAATGGTTCACGGCTAGGATAAGATGATCATAAAATACTTTTTCATTCTGAAAAAAAGTAATATTATATTTTCTCATTTTCAATATAATTTTTTTACAATTTCAATACAACTTTTTCATTCTTATCTTAATGCACTTTCATCCTAAATCCTTATTCCATCTTTATCCCATCCAAACTTTGAGCAGATGGATGGATATGGAGAGTTAAAGGGTCAGAGTAAAATTATGTCAGATTATCTATCAGAATGTATGAATTGTGGGTTGTTTCGGCAAAATTATAAGTGGGCGTCGTGAGTTTATGAAGCTTTTTTATTATTTTTAATAAAAACTTAACGGCGATTTTCCAATAAATGAATGTTGATGGTCAAGATCTTCTGAATAATAATATATATGTACGGGCGCAATTATGGCCATGACATTAACTCTATCCCAAATCTCATTCATAAAGGGTGTGTTTGGATAAAATAAAAACTTTTCAAAATAAAACTTTTTTATCTAAAATTTTTTACTCTTCACGGTTACTCTGTCGGTATAATAAATTTATCTACTCCGTCCATATAATAAATTCATCTATTTTAACTTTAATTATTTTACTCATTATTACCCTTATCATATCACATCATTTTATATTATTTAAAAAACTTTTAACCAAAAAATTTTCATCTAAACACTAACCGACATATTCGTGTATCAAGATCTCAATTGATCAGGTTTGCAAATTTTATATAAGTTAAGAGTGAAAAATTAAAATTTCTTCTAAATATAGAATAACTGACAAATTTGGTAAGAATTTCTTTGAGTATAGATGATGTACTTAAATGATGAGTCAAACATGTAATATAATATCAACATGACAAATATGTACTGAAACATGGATATGAATAATCTAAAACATATGCTAGTTTCTTCTATGAAACCCTACTTTTATGTAATCTTATATATTTTTTCCATCTTGATGAGCTCTACCTACCCATATGTAAAATAATAAAATAATTTAATATTAAATATTAATTTTAAAATTATATTTTTAACATCTAGATCATTTAAAATATCAATATTACGTGAAAACGAATTAAATTATGACAACATTTTAATGCATATGTAAATAGATATAAACATACTTCATAATTTACATATATATATATATATTTTTAAGTAAATATGCCACGTGAACATATTTGATTTTAAATAAATAATGCTAATTTTGGATGAAGTTAATTTTCAATCAATTATAAAATTGAGAAAAATGGATGAAGTTAAATGAAATCGTTAAGAATACTCTTACTAAATTGTTTTGGTTATGTATTCATGAGTAGATATTTTTAAATTGGAATTAAAGATTGGGTAGACATTGTGATCACTTGGATGATCAAATGTTCGATGTGAGTGTGTTTAAGGGTATGTAGGGTGGGATGTCCAAAGTTCAAAGTTGTTCAAAGTTAAGTAGTTGCACCTGTCCCGTTTACCTCTTCTCTGGAGTTGTCTTCTATAAGTTGCTTAGTCATCGAAGAAGAGAGTGATGCTGATAATAAAGATTGAGCAGACATTAACTCAACATGAACCATCTCAAGTCACATGCTGAACATAACCTTATTTTTAAATTGAGTTAAAGATTTGACCTAATGCAGATAAAAGCGTGTTAGATCAAGGCATGTAATGAGGCAATCTATCCCAATTTTCAACCCGAAGGTAGTCATATCTTTTTCTTTTTCTTTTTTTCAAGTGAAGGTGGTCATATCTTTGATTCCGATGAAAGTAGATTTCTTGGCTAATAAGTCATATTAAATGCATGATCAGGAGCAAATTTTAGTTGGTTCATGCTCTTGGCCTGTGTAACAGAGGTCAAGGTACGAAACTTATTGGGAGCATTTGTCTCCTGCTCAAACTTTGCAAGGGAGTGTTTGCATTTATTGGAACAGGTTCACGGTCCGCCAAAAGTGGAGCACAGATAAAATAAAAACAGCATAACTAAAATAGATAAAAATAATTAAATAAATAAGGATTACACAAATTGATTGTTAAACCAACACTAAAAAATGCACCCCAAGCACAAGATAACGGGATAGATAAAAGCAAAGTAAAATTTTGAAGTAATTCTCAACCCACCTCAATATAATATTACAAAATTATTAAAATATACAGTATTCTAAAAATTTTGACTTATGAAGTTTTCCTTGCGTATGAACTGATGTCATTGAGGCGTTTCCTCCGCTTAAAGAAATGCTCCAAATGTTGATTTCTGTTGCAAGTGAATAGCAGATGGACGACGAGATCAGATGCCAGGTTCAAATCAATTAAAGTTTAAGCCCCCGGTTACGTTTCGTGGTTTTTGATTCTTCATATCTGAAAAAGTCTTCCCAGTTAAAATCGGCGGCGATGGGATATGATGGGTTGATCCAAATGGCAGATGAACCTGCCCTGACTCTATACATAGCGTATACCATACTAATAATATTGCAATAATTAGAGTCTGACTATGGCAGCTTTGCAGTTGTTCCTTGTTGGCTGGGTAATTTAATGGATATTTTAGCAAGAAATGTAAATAATAATGAAAAGGTTAAATATTCAAGGTAGTTAAATGCCAAAATTAGAAGAAAACAGACACTTGTTGTTCACCGCGAGAATGAGTATGATATTAAAATGGACTCTCGAGTTTCTTAAAAATAGTTTGTCTTTCCTCAAAAATAATATTATAATTTTTTCATTTTCAATACAATTTTTCCTAATCTCAATATATCTTTCCTATTTTTAATATATTTTCATCCAAAATTCTCATCCTATCCAACCTCTGAACATTTAATGTTTACATGCCGCCTATCTAAAAGAGACCCCTATATGCATTTTTAAATAGATAAGTAAGTGGTAAGGTCAGCAAGGGATAAGTTGCCAGTAACCAAGATGGAAATCCATCTTAACATAGCAACAAAGATTGGAGGTTCATTTTATTATGGGTGTATTTGGAAAGTTATAAAAATTTTGGATGAAAAATTTTTTAAATAGGAAAAATTATATGAGTAATGATGATGAGTAAAAAGAACAAAATTAAAATAAATATTTGTATGGATAGTTATGTAGAAATGATTGAAAAGTAAGATAGTTGTATAGAAAAATATGAATAAATAATTAAAAAAATAAGATGATTGTAGAGAGTAAAAAGTTTTAAATTAACAAGTTTTTTGGTGCAAACAAACATACCCTATACAAAATACTTGTTCTTTGTGCTAAGCTCTGTTGCTTGCATTCTTAGTAGGGGTGGGAATTGGGGTGGGCCGTATTGGGTTAAGGTATGCCAAACTTAATCCTACTTTTTAAAAATTCAATTTGAATATATTTTTATACCGGGTCAGGACAAAGTCAATTTGACCTTGACTTTTTTTAAATAGGTTCCGAGATAAACTTCAGGTTGGTATCGGACCGATTTCGTGATACTGGGTTGGGTAAAAAATGCAGGTCAAATAAGATGATTTTAAAAATTTATATACCTATAAAAAATAAAGATACATCTATACTAGATTTCAATATTATATATTTCAATATTTTACTAATTATTAAAAAACACATCATTACCGAAATAAAACATGAGAAAATATAGAATAAATTTATCAAAATAGATTAATGTACAATTATATGTAGGAGTTATAAATAAATATATATATATATATATGCAAATTTCTCTTATTGATTCTTATATTTTTCTGGATAAATTGATTATTCTAATATTGATATAGTTAATAATAATAAAAAATATGAAAATTTTGAAAGAAAATAATAATAAAATTTAAACATATATTTATAATTTTTAATAGATTATTATATGCAGGGAGGGTCAGACTCTTTGGGTCAAGACGTGGTCGATCCACCCCAATTCTATTTTTGAATTTGGTTCAAAATTTCTAATACATCCCAATATGAGATAAAAAATGGATTGGGTGGTCACGGGCCGACCCGCCCCAATCCCCACCCCCTAATTCTCAGTCATTTCAACATTTTGAGCTATAAATCAAGAATGGATAGCCCGGCTTAGCATTCGTTTGGCATGATGGCCACATGTTGTTCTCAGTTTGCTTTGGTAATCGATAGAAAATTTCTTTAGCATGCAACCTAGTGCAATTGGGCCAACATTATTATAAAACAGGGATATAGGATGAAAAAGAGTTATTATATGTTTATGAAAAATTGCATGGAAACTGAGAAAAGCTATATGAAACTTCAAAATTAAATTATTATTTTTTATGAACGAAAATAGGATTTTTGTAAATAAGAGATTTCGTCCCTCCCTATCCAATACGCTTGCAGGGAAGGATACGGGCGGCTTGAATAGAATTGAGAAACGGAATGAAAATGTACTAACGTATACAGAAAATAAGAAAAGTTATATCTGAAATATAAAAAGTTGTATCATAAATTGAAAAAGTTATCTTAGCCATGCTAAATCTCATTCTATACACATCTCATTCAAGCAATGAGATCTTTTGGAATGAAGCATAATTTTGTCAACTTAGGTTAAATAATAACTTATTTAGCCTGGGCCATAAAACTTATTTTACTTTTATAAAATTATTAATCTATGTATATTTAATATGCAAACCAAACTTTGCTATTTTTGAACATGTATACATTTTTTAAGATTTTTAAACACAGAATTATTTTAGTAATTTTCAACCATTTAAAGTGGCTAAAGTACCCTTATATTTAAAAATCTAAGAAAATGTATATCTCCAAAGAATGGTAAAACTCGAATTATACATTAAATACATCTAAACTAATAAAATTTAAAAAGTAAAAAAAATTAAAAAATAAGTTTATTAGGCTAACAGGTTCATGCCTCCTTTTGGAACACACTCCAAACTGTTAACAGCGTAGAACTTTATCCCGTCAGATCCTTGATTTCTTGAACGGGATTTGGCTGGGCTTCTACAAGGGCGTCGTCATCATAACGTGGTATTAAAGCCCAGCCAGATTTGAATTGCCCAAGGAAAAAAAGAGGGGGTTAGTGGGAGTGGGGGGAGGGGACGGGACCTCAATTCAACACTTGAATCTACCCACTCAAATAAAAAGGATGTAAAAACAAGTGTTAACAAGCAAATCCTTCCTCCAGCACATCCATCCAAACGAGGTGCAGAGGTTTTCATCATGATTCGGACTTTCGAGTCACCCACCCAACATACTATTTTATTTGATTTCGAAAATATAAATATAAATATAAATAAATTTTAAAAATTGTTAAAATTCTCATGGGGCTGGATTTAAGTGGGGCCCACACATTTAAAAGAAACTAAGATAAAATAAAATAAAGTTTTTGGAGACGCCTGTAAATCATGGGTGGCTGCACAGAATTGCCGTGCTTATTTCCATATTTCAAAATTTTTATATTTTCTATATAATTAACGTATCCATTTAATTTTTATTCTACTACCACAAATCATTACTTTATCGCATCAAATCTTCGCTTTTGGTAATACTATAATTTTTTAAAGTGAATTAGGGCGCTCTACTTCTATGTGCATAAAAGCTATTCCATTTAACCCTTTTTAAATTTAAGAAATTAATGTTTAATATAAAATTCAATTCATGGATTGTAGTTAACATCTTTTATTTAGCTAAAAGACTAAACTAAGTTTCATCTAAATCAAATATGTGCACTAACCACATTTGTTGAAAAATACATATCCATGTGTAAACTATGAAAAATACTTAGATATATTTATATATGCAGTAAAATACAATAATGCATTATAGAATTATTTATCCACATGGTATTGATATTTTAGATGGTTTAGACGTTGAAAATACAACTTTAAAAATAATATTTAATATTAAAATATTTTATTACGCCGCACATAAAAATGCTTAGATCCATTTATTTATGTACAAGAATATAATAATACCATGTAGAATAATTTATCCAAATAGTAGTAATATTTTAGATAGTTTAAATGTTGAAAATATAAATTTAAAATTAATATTTAACATTAAACCATTTTATTAAGTTGATTTTATATATTTTAAAGATGAGACCCATCCACATTGATATTAAACAAGTGAAAGGATTTTCATATTTAATATTCAAATATATTATTATGTTGACTTTATATATTTTTAGATTGGGCCCATCTACGTTGATATTGGACAAGTCAAAGAATTTTCAGGTTATAAATGATGTTAAATATCATTGATGGAATGAAATTTTGATCAAGCATTGAATATTAAAAATGAAAAGGTTACATAAAAGTAAAGCCCTGCAAATTATATCTCAAATATGTGCAGAATGTAACATTATCCTAGAGAGTAAGGCAAGCCCATGTTATAGTGGATGGGTTCCAGATCTCAACAGTTACCATCTAGGGGCGTAAATCAGGTTGGTTTGCACGGGATGTACACCAATTCAAGTCCAACCATGTCTATTAAAAGTCCAATCCAATTTAAACCGTAACTGTATTTTTAATTAATGAATTTTAATAAATTCTTGATAACCCTGGTTGATTTCATAAATAGTTACATTTAGTTAATAACTTTATTATCAATATAAATATACATGCGAGTTAATATGTGTAGTTAAAAATGTATTTCCAGTATCAAGTTTTATTCTAAAAATTTATGACGAAAATTTTAAGACTTTTGACATATCATCTTTATATAAATCTTAATAGCGAATCCATAAATCATACATGAAAATATGAATATTGAAATGAGTACTTAAATATCAAACACTTGACAAATTGCATTAAATTTTGCATAAGTTGCACTGCCCCTTCAGCGCGACCTTATCCTACTTTGAAATCAGAGTAAACGAAAGGATAGTTCTCCCATGAAAACAATAGCTGGGTTTGAATTGGATCTGAACTCTTGGCATATTTATGATGGGCCTGATTGACATTGTTGATTTTCCTACCGTTTCCATGGCTGATTGCATAGTTTGTTCTCTCTCTCTCTCTCAGCATAGTTTGTTCTCTTGGTTCTCCTCATTTTAATGCAAAAACACTCAACCCAATGTCCACCCACCGACTACACATGCCAGTTGAAAGAACTGGGTTGGGGCCAAAGCTAGTACTCCCATCTTTGTCTACAAAGAGTGAATCCAGCTTGTTGCACATATTCAAACTGCAGTATCTCTCATAGACATCGCTTCTAACTAAAAGTCTCTCTTTGTACTGTATATACATACAGGTAAGAAAGAAAGGTCCTCGTCAACTTGGTAATCCTCACATTACCTTCTAAAGCAAGTCTGCTTTCTTCAAGGCAAGTTCAAACTCCTCACTGCTCTTCCAATCCTTCAACTGGACCATTATATCCAATGCAAAAAACGTAAGTTCAGTGCCCAGCAAAGTTAGAACATGTCAAATGATGGAATACAGCAGGTGCCCAATTATCTGGATAAAAAGCTCAAATGATGAAAATGTAATGAAGCACTAAAATAGATATCGTGGTTGTTTAGACTTAGGAGATTACCGGTTCAGCTTTATGGTTGAAATGATTCTCAATCTTCTCCATGATAGCATACTCCCTCTCCGTACACAGCAGATTAAACACAGCTCCTACAACAAGAGACCCATCAAGGCTTATACATTACACTAGCTTAATCAGACTTTACAAATGGATTCTATTTTTTGAATATTTTTAACTTTTTTTTTTTTGGTGACCTTGCAGTAACTCTCAGAAAGAATTGGACAAAACATCATAGCACATAATAGAACAACAGCTTTTACAGTGGGCATTGAGTCAGTGACTTCATCAACCAGGCAAAACAACCAAGCTAGACCAATCAATTATCCTTTTTAGGAGCACGTTCCATGCAGTTGCCAAACAAAGGTCCAAATAAACTTGCAGATTACTCCACAGATTTGTATATGATTGATGACTTTGACAGCTGTGCTATGTAAAATCAGGTAACACAAAGAACCCAAAATAATCAAAGCAAGACAGACACAAATCATTAGATGTTTGTTTGGCATGGCTTCAGGAAAAACAAGATCAAAATTTTCAACCAGATCAGTACAAGGAAGCCTTATTAAGCAATCCCAAATTCCCAATAGAAAAGACTTCCATAAGTAAAAATACAGCTCACTAATGTTCTTGCTGAGAAAAGAAAAGACAGTAATAGCTTTAGTAAGGAATTCAATATTTTGCTATAAAGGAATCAATAAACTCAAACAACTGGCCAGTGCTTCAGTGATAATGAATTTTAAAGACAGTTTTCGAGAGGCGATGACTGCAAAAAAAGAAATCTGTTTGCAGTTTAGTCAGCACATCAAAAAGATATGCTCAAACCAAATTTCTTTGTGGTTCTTATTTCATTAGTCATCAAAATGATTAGAAAAATCACAGAAAACAACTCTAAAAATAGATGACATTAAATAACAGAGAAAATATGTCACATTCACAGAGGAAAAGGAAACAAAAAGAAACTCACCATGACGACCAAAGCGTCCTGCTCTTCCAACCCTATGTAGGTACACCTCATAGTCAGGTTCTGATGATTCATGTTTGATTGGAAGGTCAAAATTGACAACCAAATTGACCTTCAAAATAGACAAGTACGTCAGAGCACCCATAGATTGAAAGTACAGCAGGCAAAAAACAGTTCAGAATCATTTCCAAAATGGGTGAAAGTTGCACCCTCTTGGATTTCTTAATTTTAAGGATGTGTTTGGGAATGAATAAAACTTTTGATGAAAAGTTGTAGAGATGAGAAGTTGTCAAATGATGTGATATGATAGGGGTAATGATGAGGAATAAATAGGATAAAGTTGAAATAGATAGGTTAGTTGTGTTGGTAGTTGTGTAGAAATGATTGAAAAGTAGGATAGTTGTATAGAAAAATGTGAAGAAATGATTAAAAAATAGGGTAGTTGTGGAGAGTGAAAAGTTTTAGATTGAAAAGTTTTAACTTGACAACTTCTTGTTGTTACCAAACACACCCTAAAACATTTTTCTTCAAATCCAAGACATACCATTGTATTTAGAACTATTTATGTAGCCTAGATATAATAAATCAACTTTATTGGAAGTTTTATAATGTATAACATTCAAAAATATGATTTTAAAGAACCTCATGCGTTTGCACTTGATGTGTATGGTACAAATATTCATGGAGAAGAATATGATGCATGGCTTGGATCTTTAAAAATAAAAAATAAAAAATTAAATAGGAAATCTAATGCGGTGCAACTTGCATCTAGGTTCATAGGAGAAAAGCCCTTCAGAAATAAGCACCTGTGCTTGATCAAAGCCACGAGAAAGAAGATCAGTAGAAATCAGGACTTTAGTTAATCCTTCTTTAAACTCCTTGACCATCTTGTCCCTCTCGTCTTGTCGATGAGCACCATGAATACAAGTGCAATCATAGCCGTAGTTCTCCAATTCCTTGTACAGCATATCGGCACTTCTTCGTGTACGGACAAATATCATGGCTTGGCCCCACTTTTCGCCTAGTTCAAATATCTTGTTCTTAATCACATCTGTTTTGGCTAGTTCATCTGGACACAGCACCTTGTACTGCTTCACAACTTCAAGTGACAACTCTTCTTTCTTTACAAACATTTGATTTCCATCTTTCACCACTTTTGACACAAATTCCTTCACGTTATCATTAAATGTAGCTGAAAAAAGCAGCACCTGAAACCCATGCACGAAAACGGAATGATAAGTTTAAGAAACCAAACTTCTAGAATTCATTTCAGAGGCTCTTGCTCAGGATCATGCTGCAACAGTAAGCTTAAAACATGACAGATGATCCACCAAAATCCAAGATTTGTGGGCTAAGCATACCAGTGCCAATAAGGACACTAGTGAAGAATGGGTGTAAGATGTGTTGGCATCCAACAGAGGAATATTTAATAGGTTTATTATCTCAGCATCTTATCATATTTTTATGTCAATATGGTAATATAAAAACAGTCCAATAATCCTGTTCATTATATTCTTGTTAAACAACGAAAGACTTCCCACCATCCCAAAAGAAATTGTGGCCATACAGCACTTTGCATTCTTCCTAGTTCCAAACAAACAAACATTGTGGCACTTCTATGAAATTTTGATTGAACAAGAACTTTAACCATGTTAGGCAGAACTTACGGTAAATGGAGAACCTCCTTTTGTTCCTGTTTTGATTGATTGTTCACATGAGATTATCCATGGGAAAGATAACTTGGTTCAGCTATGGCAGGTTGACCAAGCTCATTGGATGATCATGTACTAACAAATGATGGAAGCAAATTAGGGCAGTGGGCGCAGTTCATGGCCTGCTCCTCCCACCTCAGAAAGAGGCCCCTGTCCTTGAAAATTACAGCACTGGGTGAATTCCAAATGGGCTATTGGCAGGTTATCACCAACAATGAAATTCCTAATGAGTTATCAGAGGAAATAACAGTAAAAGGTGATGACTGTTTCTTCGAAATCACAAGTTCTCTTAGTTTATCTAGACATCCATGATGACCATGCTAATACAGTGAATTTCACTGCGTTAAAGCAAAACAAACAAGAAATGGAGGCTCAGACTTGAGGCTTCTCGTTGATAAATTTGAACTGGTTAATGTGATACATGCCATGTGAATGATCATAACTAGAGTTTTGTGGCCTCAGGCATGCATCCTTTTCAATGTGAGGAATCCTTGTTCAGGTGGAACAATGCCTCAAAGAATTGCAGTTGGCGGTTCCCAAGTGTGGGTAGATACATAGGAACAGAATTACCATGTGGGAGATCTCAATGGAATGTACTCGAGAATAAAAGGGAAATTAGACTTCAGAGTAAATAAAACCACTTCAATGCCTCTATTCACAAAAAAATCCCAAAAAAAAAAAAGAGGATCATTTATGCAGATTTTAGAACAAATAAACCAACAAGTAACCATGTTTTGACAATCAAAACTTCATTACATGTGCACACAGGTCATAAAGCAGAACCATGGTCAATCCTATGCAACGGCCATCAATTTCAAGCATACGCTAATAATGTAATCTCACTACTGTCAAACCTGGCAATGAGAACTGTTTCTTTCAATATCCTTCATGATCCTCAGTGAATCATCTTTAAAGCCATCCTAAAATAAGAAAATAAAGAATCTTGATTATTGACATATTCATAGGAAGAAAGATGCTGTTAAATGCCTATAATAAATTCCACGTTCTGGTGCAAAATAAGCATAATTTTTCTTAAAGATTGAGAAGTAATAAAAGTTCAGATATCAGAGGAATATGAACATGTGAATCATGATATTTGCTTTGCCTCTTCTTCACAAAAAATCACAACCAAAGTATGAAGCAAATAGACTGAAGCGAAAGTCAATACTTGAAAAAACAAATTCCAAATGTTTCTTTCATGTCCATGACAACATTTTTATTCTACCTTCTGCCAGCTTCAAACTTGTAATAAGCAAAATAAGATAATCAATTTAGACAGTTAGTTATGTCGTCACAAGCAATGGGATGCACTTCAATCACAGGATGAGTGCAGCACGGTAGAAAGTACGAAGAAACATAATGAAGAATTTGCAATTTTGTATGTAAAAGCAAAGAAAACAATGTTTGAAGCACAATAACTTCTAATTTTTGAAATAGCTAGATATTCAATCATGTACAGAGAGAATATGTTAATACATACTAAAATATTTATGCTACCCTAAGGCCAAGCCTTTGATCAAGCACATGCTATTTAAGAATTTCATCACACAATACCAAAAACAAGAATGCATGGTACAGCGAAATTATATGAAGAAACTATCTATGGAAGCAAGATCAAGCAATTGAATGTTTCAGTACATGTACTTGCATAAGTCATAAGAGTGTACAAAACAATTTGTTTAGAGCTCCTCATTTGCACACCCTTAAAATGTCTTGTTGAGTTGTGTGGTGTGCGTGTGCGTGTTTTTTTTTTTTTTTTTCTTTCAGTTTCGTGTTTTTTTTCGTGTGATTGTTTTTGTTGTTGAAGTCTTGCGGCGTTGGAGCATGGGATGTTTCTAATATCAGATCAAAATCATAATTTGTATTAATTGATTTTTGAATGTCAAAGAGCTAAGGATTAAGCGCCATCACTATTCAGTTTGCTAATTAATAGAACTTGACAAAACTCAAACATCAACTTCTAAACAGGATTTATAAATTTTTGTGGAGCACAGCGCCTTCAAATTTTAATCTAGCAGCCAGATAATAAATCCAGCCACAGAATGAAATTTGGAAATTGTCGTGAATTAAGGATTCTACATATTTATATTAGATTGATCAATTCAACTGTTAGAGATATGATTTAAAACCACAAAGAAAGTGTAAGAAGGGAAAGGCAAAGAAATTGTAAATATATAAGTACCTCAGCCAACATATGATCAGCCTCATCAAAAACAAGGATTTTAATCTCTTGCGTAGCCAATTTTTTTGCTGTCATCCATTTCTTGATGGTACCCGGAGTTCCAATAACCACTTGCTCTGTAACCAGGGGACGCTTCATAGTTGGAATGTAGTTTGAACTATCAGTAGGTATTGCACAAACTGAAGTAATACCAGTATGCTTCCCCATCTTCAAAAGAACGTCCTGGTTCTGAAACACAGTATTTCATATTATATTTTGAAGAAACAGATATCAATGGTATACAAAAAGGGGTGTTAAAAACCTGGACAGCAAGTTCTCTTGTTGGGCAGATGCAAAGTGCTTGTGGTGCTGTTAACTTAGGGTCAACCCGACTCAACATGCCAAGGACAAAGCAAGTTGTCTTGCCAGAACCATTGTGAGCTTGAGCCACCAAATTCCTGTGGGGTGGAGTGAGAATCATTGGGAGGCTTACCGCCTGTATCTTACTTGGTGTCTTAAAACGCATCTCTACATATAATCCTCTGAGCAAATCCGGAGACAGATTCAGTTCTTCAAATGTTGTAGCAGATGTGTATGGAGTGTCCCCAGAGGTGATCTGCAAAAATAAAATGCATGCTTTCAATTGCAATCTCAAATGAACAAACGGTAACAAAATGTTATTTCTAAATAACTTTAAGGGAAAAAAAAAAAAAAACAGATCATATTGTTACAGCATTTGGCAAAAACTGACTAACAAACACATTATTAAAAGTGATTGAGATAGCATGGAGTTCGACATTTACTCTGAACAGAGTATAAAAAAGTAAAATCAACTCAACCTTTAATCTGGACAGCCTGCATTTCCAACTTTACTCTCGACAAGCTAAGGAGAGTAATTAACTCCATGCCAGCGTGCATAAAAAGCAAGGACCGTGGGAGGTATAAATGTCATGAATCCAGTGCTCTAAAGAACAATCAGGGAAGAAAGATGGAAAAATAAAACAGCCTTTGACAAAAAAAAAAAAAAAAACACTATGCAGAATCTTCTTTAAAATGTGCACATTATTGTATGATATCACATCCGATGGATGGTCCAGATTGTCTTGCTTGTGCAGCCACATTGTTCCAATGCTATGAACAAGCAAGAAATCATGTGCGTGAATCTAGATCAGTCCCTCTGTTGAACCCTACTGTCAAAACAGCAATCATTCGCAGTGCAAGAATCCTTAGACACATATACTTTAATGATGAAAGTGAAACAGCCATCATTCACGCCAACATTCAACACATATCCGTGAATAGCGAAAGAGAAACAACGCACAAAACGAGATCCATCCTTCACTTACAGTTTCAACCTGCGAATCATAAGGTTCGCGAAGCTCTATCTCCGCTTCTTTCCTAATCGTGAGCGAGCGAATGTTGGCTTCCACAGCTTCATTGTCGCCAGCAACGGCCGTCGCCGCAGCCGCAGCCGCAGCCGCCATCGACATAGTCTTTCGAGAGAGAGAGAGAGAGCCTTTCTAATATTGCAGAGAAGCTCTACGTTGCGGACGTAGATTCCCTGCAGAGCGCAGTGCAGCCTATGGGAAGCTCTCAGTCGCAGGGCACGAAGTACGGTATTCTTTTATGGTTAGTGCAGTATTAATTACAATTAAGGGTTCCCTGGGAAAAAAATTAAATTCAGCAGTGATTGTGGGATGCAATGTAGAGCAGAAAATGTAATATTTAGAAAATTATGCAAATGATAGGAAATGATAATGATAAAATTAAAATAAATAGATTTGTAAGAGGGTAATTAGTAAGAAAAATGAATAAAACATAAGGATAAAAGTAGAAAAATATGATTATTAATTGAGGAAATTATTGGTACCAGAAACAGTGCCCCCATAGCTGTATGCACGCCCTTTTTTCCTGCGGCTAATATTATTTATCCCTAAAAACTTATATTCATCTATGCAATATTATAAAAGATAATTACATTAAAATTTGGATACCTACCCTACTTTGAATTCGGATTAGGTTAAATCTTAAGTATTCAAATCCAACTAGTTAGGTATCAATTCTTGAGGTCATTTTTAATTATCAGAACATGATGATGGGCCTAATTGACATTGTTGATAAAAATCAAAATTGCAATAGGATCTTTCACCTTGCCTTAATTCATGGGAACAAATCATCTACTGTGCTTACTGCTTGCATTATGGCTTTGACTAAAATACCCACATATTGCAATTGGAACATTGGCATCATCAGCACCGATGGTAAGTTATATAACTCAAAGAGAAGCAATCTTGTTAACTTAGGCTAAACAAATATTTTGCTTATCCCACCTCAAATAACCCATTTAAAATTTTTTTTTTTTACTTTTTTCTTCGTACGCTTGTTTATCTAAATGTATTCAACATATGAACCAAGTTTTATCATTTTTGAATATGTGCATATATTTTTTGAGATTTTTAAATATTTATGTGTATATATGTGTTTAAAATACCCTTATATTTAAATTTTTTAAAAATATATATATACATATTCAAATTGATAAAACTTAGTTTATATATTAAATACACTTAGATAAACAAGTCTATGGAGAAAAAATAAAAAGTATTTTTAAATAATTTGTTTAGGTGGGCTAAGTGAGCACTGCGCTAACAGGATCGTTCATCTTACTGAAATTGCGGTTGCTAGCTACCAACTTCCATAGAATATTATATTTAGGAAATAAACATCATCTTCTCTTGCATTTGTTTATTGTTTATTTAATTCTGTTATGTTTCCATTTTTTTCTCCTCAAAATTCTTATGTCGTGGGGCGGAGGAAACTAGTGAGAGTTGCCAACCTACCAGAGGGAATCATGGTTTGAGATGGAAATAATTGTTTCACAAGCCAATGTGCTAACTACGTATGGTAATGGTCACGGTCAATTTGTCAACCCATCCATCTAATCCTTTTATAAATAAATTTAGATTGAAATTGTTAAATAAACAGTTTATGATTCGTCAACCCGTTCAACTATTTCCATAAATAAATAATGTTAAGATTTTACAACTCATTAATTAATTTAGTAATCTATTTAATCTTTTCAACCCATCAGTAACTTATTTAATCCATCAATCTGGTTATTAACTCATTTAACCTGTCAGCTCATTTGACCCATTTACAATTCGTTGAAAAGTGGTATATAAATGTTACCTTAAACCCTAAATTAATTTCCTATTTTGATTTTCTCCCTCTATCTCCCTTGTCTTTCTTCTTAAGCATAATCATTGCTCACCTTCATGTCAACAATGTAGTCGATAAGCTTATTCTCTATCTCTCTCATCCTCTTTTCCTTTCTCTCCTTTCCACTCTCTCTAACTGCCTCTCACCATCTCTTCCTATTTCTCTCTCTCACCACTTCTCTGGTCCTTCTTGTCTCCATACTCTTTCGTCCTCTCTCTTCATCTAATCATCCCCTTGTTTATCTTCCTCTCCCTCTCCATCTAACCATCTCATCCTCTCCCCCTCCCCCACTCTCGGTCTCTCCCCGTTTCCCTTTTTCTTTGTCTCACCACTCCCTATTTTCCTTTCTTTTTCTCCCATCTCTCTCCCTCTCTCCTTGTTCCCTTCATCTATCGCATGATCTCACATAATTTGTTAATAACTAGCTAATTTGTTTATTAAATAAGTAGTAAATGAGTTAGGATTAAAGTTTTTAAAAAAAAATTCAAAAGAGTTTTCTTAATTTTAGAATGATAATTTTTTAAATTCTAAAATCAATAATTTCGCTCTCAATTTAAATGGGACGAAAACTATTAACTTTTAACATTATAAAAATGTATATATATAAAAAAAAAAATCTAAGAATGATAACTTTTAATAGATAAAGGGTAATTTGCCAAATATATAAATTTAGTTTGACACTAATTGATGATATACCTATATTGTTTCACAAATTACATATTATCCCAAAAAAATTCATCGAAATTACTTGTATACCTATGTTAATGACTGAAATTTAACTGTTGCTAAAATTAAAAAAGTTTAATTTGCTGATATACCTTAATTTGACACTCATTACTTATATACTCGCATTGTTTTACGAATTGTATATCACCCCACACAATTTTACCAAAATTACTTGCGTACCCATATTAACTGCTGAAATGTTACCCTCTTAAGTAACCTCTTCCACCAACATCATCATCAGTAGCAGCCAGTGCTGTTAAAATCGGTCTAATTTTTGGTTCATTTGCACGCGGTTCGGTTCATTTATATAAAATCGTCCGAATCGACAAACCGGATTCGCCCGGTCGGACCGTCAAACCTAATATATACTTAGAAAACCCAAAAACAAACCCACTGCTCCCGACGCCTGCTTGCCCTCTCTTGTTTCTACCTTCACGAAACCCTACTACTCGCCGCCTCTACGCAATCATCGCTCGCCACCTCGACGCAATCGTCACTTCGGCGCCCGTGCCGCCACGCGCGACACTAAGCGCTCGCTCGGGCTGGCCGGCCATCCGTTCGCACTCGCTCGACGACCGCTCTCTCTCCTGGACCCGAAGCTGCACTCAACGATGTTTTCTTTTTCCCTCCAGCAGGCAGAGCGCAGCAAGCAACACGAGCGGGTAGCAGTCACAAAAGACGTCTTCCTTCTTTCCTCCAGCAGGCAGCATGAGCAGGGAGCAGTCACTGTCTTCTTCCTCCAACATCAGCGGCCCCTCTAGTCCTTGTCCGGGACGGTAACGCATCCTCATCCACAAGCAATTTTTGATTTCTGGCTGCTCAAATTGTTGATGGAAATTTTATTTATAATCATTTCCGCACCTTTAATCCATTATGATCAATGGCTTTGTGGAGCTTCTCACCTGCCCCGTCTCTGCCCCCATCCCTGCCCCTGGCTTGACTCCTATGTTAGCACTAATTCCTTGTTTTTGTGGGCTTGACTTATAACACTTTAATTTCTACACAGTCCAATCTTGCAAATATTTTTCATAGCAGAAGCATATGTTTACTAGAGATTCAGTCATGATCATTGAAATTCATTGCTCTTAAACAATTTCAGCGAACATATGATGATTTGTGACACAACATTTGCCACTCATTTAAGGCCATGGTAATCATTGATTTTGATCAATTTACTCTTTCAATCAATTACATAGTCCTCACAGTAGTGATGTGATCCAGCAAGTTCATATCATATAGATGCATTTATTACTTGATTTTTGACAGAAGTAGTTGGAATTAATCTATATTTAGGTTGAATACCATATTGTTAGTATGCTGATCTTGGTTTAATTAGTTGAACAGGTTGTTTGCATATTTTTTGTTGATTGTTTGTATGTTGATGTTGGAGATATTATTGAACAAGTTGTTTGCGTGATTTATTGTTGATTGTTTGTTATTGATTGTTTACATGCTGATATTAGAAAAATTATTTTAATTGTCTATTTGAGAAAATGTTGTTAAATGCATGATAAATAAAATTTTCATTTTACTATTTTAGGTAATTATTTAATCATCATGTCGTCATCAAACCCATCTGAAAGTGGAAACCAGTCTCATACTCCTACAGGATCAAATGCAACACTAGTAGTTGGTAGTACAATAGATTCTGGGTCAAAACCCACTACGAGAAGGACTGATATTGCATGGAATTATGTAGTTCAATTAGAAAAAAATAAATACAAATGTTTGTATTGTGGGAAGATTTTCTCAGGGGGATAAATTCACAAGGTGAAAAAACATTTGGTAAATGTAAATGGTGATGTAGCTGTATGTAAAAGGGTCTCATCTAATGTACTTTTAAAAATGATCTTGCAGCTAGTAGTACATCTGCAACCACTAGTAAAAAACCCTCTCTTTCCAAAACTATCCCATTTTCTGACTACCAAGTTATTGATGAAGAAAAAGATGTTGTTGTGGGCCCTAGTTTGAAAAGAAACACAGAGGATAGTTCAAAGAAAATGAAGGGACTTAGTGGGATTGTGCAACCATCTAGTAAGAGTGTTATGGCTGGTAAGGATGCAATTGAAAGGGCACATTCAGAAATTGCAAAATGGTTTTATGCTTCATGTATTCCATTTAATGCGGCAAATTCTGTGCACTTTCAATCTATGTTTTATCATGCATGCTCAATTGGATATAGATTTAAAGTTCCAACATATCATGATTTAAGAGGTTTCTCATTGAAAAAGAACGTGAAGGAAGTAAGGGATCAGATTGAATCATTTAAGAGAATGTGGAAAGAATTCGGTTGCTCTATAATGGCTGATGGATGGACACATCAAAAGGAAAGGACCTTGATAAATTTTCTAATATATTGTCCTAAGAAAACTTTATTTTTAAAGTTTGTTGATGCTTTCGAACATTCAAAAACTGGTCAAATGCTTTCTGAATTACTCACCACTATTGTGGAGGAAATTGGACCTAGAAATATTATAAAAATAGTGACCGATAATGCATCTAACTATCGATTTGCGGGTCATTTACTGAATGATAAATATATATCCATTGTATGGATACCATATGCTGCACATCGTATTGATTTAATGCTAGAAGCTATTGCAAAGATAGAAGATGTGAAAAAGGTGATAGAGGAAGCTCGTTCTATTTCAATTTATTTATAATCATGGCTTTGTTTTGTGCTTGATGAGAAAATTTACTAGTGGAAAGGAAATTATTCGTCCTGCAATAACTTGATTTATAATAAATTTTATAGCATTACAAAGCATGTTGAACTTTATGAACAAACTACGGGTAATGTTCACTTGTAGAGAATGGGTAGACTGTAAATGAAAAAATTCTCAAAAGGGAAGAACTGTTTCTAATTTTGTTTTGGGTTCTTCCTTTTGGGAAAAATGTGAAGTTGTTGTGAAAGCATTTGAACCACTTGTTTGTGTGGTACGAATGGTAGATAGTGATGAAAGGCCTGCAATGAGATACATTTATGAGGCAATGCGTAAAACTAAAAATGCAATGAAAAAGACTTTGAAGAAATGTAAGATGTCTTGTGATCCCTACCTAGCAATTGTGATAATCAATGGGAAAATCAACTTGGTAAGCATCTTCATTTAGTTGGTCATTATCTAAATCCACAGTTTCACTACCACATGGATGAATTGACAAAGACAATGACAATGCAATGGCTGCTTCAAACTATCCATCGGTTGACTCATGGCAATGTTCATGTCCAAACAAAAATTATTCATGAGATTGATTCATTCCGCTACGTGCATGATGATTTTGGAAGCCCAATTGTTCTTCATTCTCATTATACTCTATCTCCAGGTATATGTATTAACTCTTAATCTTTATGAATTAGTTACTTATTTATAAATACTTAATTAGTATCCTAACAGTGGCTCATTTGTTGTAGTTATTTGTGGCAAGCTCATGGATGTGACACTCCTAATTTGCAAAAAGTAGTTGTGAAGATTTTGAGTCAAACATGCAGTTCATCTGGATGCAAACGCAATTGAAGTGTTTTTGAACGCATTCATACAAAAAAAGAGGAATCCACTAGAACACCAAAGATTATGTGATCTTGTATATCTCCAATACAATTTATAATTTTGGATAGGTATAAAGTATAAACTCTCATGACTTATTTTTTAGAAATGCAAATTACCCATGTTTTAGTCCAAGTAACTTCTTTGTATCTTTTTTATAGGAAAAAAAAGAAATATCAATATTATGATCCAATTTCTTTATAAGATATTAATATATTGGAGGAGTGGGTGGTAGAAGATGAGTCTCCATTATTGACAAATGAAGATGTTGACACTTGGTTACAAATAGATCAACCAAACAGTAGGAAAGAAACAAAAGAAGTTGAAAACTTTGGTATTATATTATAACTTTTATTCAATTATGTAAAAGTAATACTTTGATAAGAAAAATGATGGTATGTAACTAATGTTTTCATTTTTTGTATTTTAATTTAGGAACTCTAATTGACATGCAAGATGAATATGTCATTGTTGACCTTGATGAAGAAGAAACTTGAAGATAATTTTTTAAAATTTTTGTAATGACGTGAATGGTGGATTTGTAGCGAGAATGCATGTTCGTAGACTTTTAAAATTTTATGCTTGGTGGGAATGATGTGTTGTAGACTTTTAAAATGTTATATTTGGTGAAAATGGTGTATTTATATACTTTTAAAATCTATGTTTGATGAGAATGATGCATTTAATGATTTATAGACTTCTAAATTTTCATTTTTTGCTGAACACAGGAGATGTTCTTAATTTTTATATTATTATAGGTTATTTAATTGTTCAAATTTTCAACACTTACTAATTTATTTTATTTCTTATTTTGCTAGGTATGTTTATAGCAATTCATAAAGGTACCAAGATAAATAGGAATAATTCAAGAACCAACAACTAAGCAACAACGGTCAGGGCTTATTACAAGTTTAAATCTTTCAGATTAGTTAATATAGTTAATTTTTCTAAAATTCATGCTTAAAGATTTTTTAAAACTTGCTATTAATTTTTTTCTGCGTGTTTTGTATTTATATTGTGGTTATTAAAATCTAACATATATATTTAGGATTTATGAAAATATAATTTATCAATATATTTACTTAAAATTTAAAAATAATTTAATATTTATGACATCATAAATATGTTATGTTGACGTCACAAGTTCGAATCGGACCGGTTCCTTTACCGGTTCAATCACCGGTTCGGTTCTGACAACATTGGCAGCAACAACCATTTCCAACCTAAGTGGAGTTGACTGCAAGGATTTTGTTTTGTCATTTTTGGCGATTAGATATTAAATTTTTAGTAGTTTGTATTATTTTCAAATCATCTTAATCACTTCAATCGATTTTTTGGGTATTTGTCTAATTCTCTTACCTCGTTCTATTTGGATAGACACTGCTCTCCTAACCAGTGTCATTTCAAGCATTTATTTAATATAAATAAATCATCTTAATCTATTTTTCCTCATTTTATCACCTATTAGTCTAACTTTTAGATTTTTTCAAATTATTTCATTCCTACTTTATCTTTGTCTTATTTTTTTGCTCATTCACTTTAACATTCTCATTTCAGCTACGTTTATTTTATATGTATGTTGTTCTTTATCTGTCCAACATCTGGTCCACAAAGCATAGCAGATCTAATAGCAGTCTTATAAAATTTTATTTTAAATTTAATTGGGGCTCAATCATCACATAAAATTCCTAATGCACTTTATCATTTATTCCATACTACTTAAATTCTATGTATTGTATCTTTTTCAATTTCCCCATTATCTTGAACTATTGATCCTAAGTATCGGAAGTGATTAGCTCTTGTTACTACTCAATCTAAAATATTAATTGGTTCCTCATCTAAGTTTTCACTATTATTAAATTTGCATTTCATATAGTTAGTTTTTATACGACTAATTCTAAAACCATTATATTCTAAGGCATTTATCCACTTACTCAATTTAAAATTTAGTGCTTCTCTAGTTTTATCTATTAAAACAATATCATCTGCAAATAACATGCACTAAGGTACTTCTTTTCATAGATGTCTAGTAATTTCATATATTACTAAAGTAAAAAATAAGGATTTAAGGCTAAACCTTAATGTAAATCTATTTTAATTGAAAAAATATTAGTATTTCGACTAATGGTCCTCATATTTATTACAACACTCTCATATGTATCTTTAATAATATTAATGTATCTATTATTAATTCTTTTCTTTTTAATCTCTTGCTATATTAACTTTCTTAGTACTCGATCATATATTTTTCTAAATCAATAGAGATCATGTATAAGTTCTTTTTTCTCCTTATACTTCTTAAATAGTTGTCTAAGTGAGAAATGACCTTAGTGGTTGATCTTCCTCGCATAAACCAAACTAATTTTTAGATATATTAGTTTCTCGTCTTACTCTATGTTCGATTACTCTTTCTCATAACTTCATAGTGTGACCCATTAGTTTATTCCCCGATAATTTACACAATTTTAAATATCTCTCTTATTTTTATATATTGGGACTATAGTAACTTTTTCTCCATTCACTTGACATTAACTTTGTTTTTATAATCTTATTAAAAATTAGATAACCATGTTGCACCTAATCTCCCATGCACTTCCATCTCCCATGTGCCCGCATACAAGTATTTTTATAAATTGTGAAATTCTAATATAGCTTTAAATAGGGCCTTTTTGTTATTATTCAAAATTTTAATACATGCATTAACAATTCTCTGGTGACAAAGATGTGTCATGAGTATGCGAGCAATTTTGGTAAAATTTTGTGGGGGTAATATATCATTTGTTAAGCAATGTTGTTATATCAATAATTAACATCAAACTAAGTGGATATATTTACAAATTATCTTTTTTATTTAACAGCCTACGTACTTTTGTTAAATGTCGGCCGTTAACACGAGTACATAAGTAATTTTCGTAAAATCTTGTAGGATAATGTGAAATTTGTGAAATAGTATGAATATATCATAATTAACGTCAAAGTAAGTGGGGTATATTAGTAAATTACCCATATATAAATTATAAACATGCGCACGCATAAAAGTAAAATGAAAAAACGAAAAAAATCAAAATATCCACATACACTGAGGCTTTTACTACATGTGTATCCCGTTGTAGATCTCAATCTTGCTAGACCAATCGGAGATTAGCTTCGCTGCGACGTATTGAAAATTTTTAATTTTTTTTATAGATGTGCAAGCTCCAATTTAGATTATTTAATATGTTAAATTTTATATTTTCTAAATTTTTATACATTACCAATTTTTAAAAATAAAAAGGACATTATATATGTATTCATTTTTTTTTTAAAGATAAAAAGGTTAAAAATATTCAAAAAATAACATTTTGGAATGCTAACCTTGTGGCCCATATATCCACCAAAATAAAATTAAAAAATAAAAAAGATCTTTTAGACCGGGGTTGTGCTTGAATCATTATTCGTTGATTAGGTATTATATTTTATTTTATTTTAACATTTTCATTTTTATTATAGTATTATATTATTTATTTTTTACTTTTATATTGAGTTTACATTTACTTCATAACATTTAATACAGGCACTAAAGTAATCTATAATATAAAAATTAACAAATCTTTTATATCATATTTTTATGATTTAAAACATTGATGCAGGCGTCAATTCAATAAAAGAAGAATATGAAAAAAATATAAAATAAAAATATGTTCGAAATAATACAAGATTCTTGGATTGAATCTGTATTACCTTCCCCATATAGCTTTCAATTTCTAATACACATTTTTTATTTATTTTCAATACAACTTTACTCATTCTCAATGCACATTATTACATTCTTATCCCAAATACGGAAGTGAAATACGCATTCTTACATGTTATCTCAAATACGGAATGGATCCAAAAATCTTGCATTATTTTGGACACGCCATGAATCGAATCCTAGAGTTCCTTTTGAAAAGATCCTCTCCGTACATCGCATTTGTGGCACGATCCTAGGGTCCAGATAATCTCGTGAAACAAAATCGGCCGGCTAACTGCGCGCAGAATATTTCCGAATATGCGGCCCATTAGTTTTATATTGTTTTCGTCGCATCTGTAGTCCTGACTCCTGACCCGCTTTGATTTCTTCGGCCCACAGCTGTGTGGAGTCGATGGCGCCATCCTTTCTGTAACTGCAGGCGCATCGCAACAGAAATCTAAACCGTTCAACACATTCGTACAGCTATCTTCTTTTTTCTTAAAAAAATAATTTGGACAGCTATCTTAAACCAAACTATCACCCACGGTCCATTTCAACGGTTCGGATTTTTCATTTGCCTAGACGTATCATTCATAACTGATTTTTGAAGAAGGAAAGGAATAGGGTGATTCACATGATGAACGGGTTAGATTTTGTAAAAAGAGTACAGCAGGCTCCCATCACGGTATTTTTCATGCTTAACCGTCCAAATCATTGCAATCGATCCGATCTGTGTTTCCTTTTTAATGCGCATCTGGTAACTGAAGGATTCCGGAAAATGAATCCCCACCTAATTGAGGGCATGGATCTTTCGTGCGTGTGCAAAAATGCCTGGGTTGCTTCACACGTGTGCATGGATCGCGTCCTTATAAGTGGGTGTGTTATACGGAGAGCTTGAAGCCTTAAAGCCCTTAAACCCGCCTATCTTCGTAAATCGTACTCCCGTACTTGCGCACCCGCGCTTTCTTGTTCATCGTCTTCTTCCCTCCCGATGGACGGCGAGGCATCGAAGAACGCGGCCGTGACTTGCACGGCGTGGATCCGACGGCCGGAAAACCAGCACCTCGTCTTGCTCGGAAAGAAAGGGAGCGGAATCGAATTCTTCTCCTTCGATTCTGAAACCACGTCTCTCTCCTCCTCCCCAAAGGTTGGAAGACCTCCCCCCCCAAAAAAAAAACATAACTAAAATAAAATAAAAAACGTTTTTTCCCCTTCTTCTCTTATATTTGTTTTCGAGATGTAATCACTTGCAAACGGCTTATCCAGTGTGGCAAAGATTAGGCGGATCTGTTGACCGATGGGCCGCAAAAGCCCTTGACTTCGATGGTTTCACTGCGGCTTGCGGTTAGGGTTTATAATGGAAGTGGTTGTGGGCGGGAAAATCTGGTTGAACTGTGTCTGATGATTGCTGTTGCATGTTTGTATTACGCCTTTTATTTTCTTCGAATTGAGATTGATTCCGATGCTGTTTTTTGCTCGAACTAGGCAAAATATGAGCTTGAGGACGGTCGGGATGTGGTCAGTGTTGCGGTGCATCCGTCCGGTGATGACGTTGTGTGTTCCACGGCCAATGGTTGCATGCAAGTGCTCTCTCTCTCTCTCTCTCTCTCTCTCTCTCCAAATTGTGTTTTGCTAGTGTTGGAAACTAAAAGAATCCAAATCATGGAACTTGCTTGTTAGCTTGGGAGTGATTTCCTAGTAGCCAGTAGAAGTCAGAATTTCTTGTAATGGCTTTTTGGAAGTAAAAAACGGCTAAACAGGAACATTTGTTGTAAGTTCCCAATTGCTCCGCATTCAGGGAGCCAATTGCATGGTGATGCTCAGCTTGCTCTGTAACTTCAGTTGGATTTTCTTGCAGAATGTAAAGATTATGTTGATTTAAGAGGTCTGTCTTAGATAAAGCTGGGATTTCCTGTATATGGGAGGTCTGGGTTAATTGCATAACTTCTATTTTCTGGCATCTTCTGGTTCAGTTGAAGTTTATCTACTGAAAATGTTACCTTTTGCATTACATCTTTTTCTGATCACAATTGATTGGATTTTGGCTAAAATGCCAGTAGTGTTTTTATCTCATCATTTCACTGTTTGCCCTCCATGCATTCATTCTTCAAATTTGTTGCTGCTATTTCTGTCATTGAATTTCTGCCTATCTATGCTGGTTATTGCAATAGACTGGTTGTTCGCTAATCTTTTTACTTGGTCATGAGCCATCAGCTTTTGCTTTTTTGAGCTAAACATCTCGTTTGATGTTTTCTTGGACTTGCAGGTTGCTAGAGTTGTATGGACGAGAAGAAAATTTAAAATTTTTTAAAAAGGATCTTCCCCCTCTTCATGATGCTGGTATTCAGAAATGCCTTGCTTTTAGTGTTGATGGGTCTCGATTTGCCACTGGAGGTGAGGTAAGATGATTTGCATAACATATCAAGTCAATTTTGCTGTGCGGATGTAGTGGGTAACAGAGATAAGCTTCTGCATATGAGGTCGTAAATACCATTCAAACTGAATAGAATTTTCGTGATTTAGGCATTCAGCAACAAGGCCAATGGTTTGGCAGGCAAACTTATTGGATTTGCACACTTCGCATGAGGATTATGGGATGAATGAAAAGTCCAAGAAGGATGTAATTACAAATGAATATATTAAAGGGAAACAGTGCCATCAGTACCTAGGTAACAAGATAAAGTAATTTCATAGGCCAAGAACTGCATTGATTAGGGTGACTTGGTTTGAATTGGAAGCTTGGACACGGAGGGTGACTGATAAGAACATGTGAACAAGTGCAAGAAACATTTGATGAGGTGTTTTTAGAAAATAGAGGAGACTAGCAAAATAGGACTCTTCCAGTGATTTCAGTTGTTGGAATGTAGTGTCTTTCACAAGTTTATCTTGTAGTAAATGTATGCATTTCTTCGTTGAGCAGACTTGTAAATCACACAAGGTCCATGAATTCTATCGTTTGGGGCAATCCCATCTCATTGCTGCTTTTTACAACTAGCACCTCAGTCTAATACAGTAATACATACTTATCATATTTATGTATTAGCATGTCGTTTAACTAACAGTTCTTTTCATGGTGCACGACTTGATATGATTCAATTAAATCATGACTCTTATTCCCCGCCAAATAACCCATGATTATTATGAATGCTTGTAGCTGTTAAATACATCATGATTATTATTTTACCGCTCTTCTATTCCATGTTACAGGACAGTTGTGTCTATAAAATTTTCTGTTTGGGTATCTTCATAAGGTTGTGTTTTTAATGGCCTTTTCCACTGATGGTTTTTACTGTGCACAGGACGGGCATCTTAGAGTTTTTGAGTGGCCAAGTCTGCGCATTCTTTTGGATGAGCCAAGTGCTCACAAGTCCTTCCGAGATTTGGATTTTAGGTAGGCTAGAAATGGTCAAATGTCCTCCATCTTAGTTTATTCAAGCAAGATCCTGCAAACTGATGTTTCCATATGATGGACACAACTGTATGTACACTTCATGTAAGCACACCGTTTGTGAATTGGCTAGATTGACATAGTTCAGAACTTCAGATTGCTGCATTTTGTGGTCATATTTTCAATGTATCTGGAGTTCTCTTTTCCATAGATTCTAAAAGCAATGATAGTTCAGTTTTATACAAGAAACATTTGCTAACATGCCTGGAACATGTAGGTCTTTTGTCTTCATTATTCAAGTTCTATCAAATCTTTTAGGTTAATGGAATAAATGCAGATCTATTTACCTGCCACTACATGGATGGACAGAACATGTGAAACCACCACATTCATATTATTCTTTTAGCAATCTAGTCAGCTTATAAGCATGTGCCATAATATATCAATCAAATTGGTTATGTACCAGTTTGGATTCAGAATTCTTGGCTTCAACATCTGTGGATGGCTCTGCAAGGATATGGAAGACAAATGAGGGTGTCCCATTGACTTCATTAACTCGCAGCTCGGTACTGGATATATTATCCTTTGTACTGATTTTAGTTGGTTTATGACAGAAAGTGTTCATTCACGATTATGGATTGGCTATGTTTGATCTTTTTACTATAGGATGAGAAGATTGAGTGTTGCCGATTTTCACGGGATGGGACAAAGCCATTCTTATTTTGCACTGTTCAAAAAGGTTAATAATGTTTTTTACAGCTTATTTCGCTGCCTCTTCTTTTCAGTTGTGTCACATGTTCTGAATGTGAAATGGGCAGGTGACAGAGTGGTTACCGGAGTATGGGATATCAGCACATGGAATAAACTTGGATATAAGAGGCTATCAAGGAAGCCTGTCTCAGTTCTGTCCACCAGCATGGATGGCAAATATCTTGCATAGTAAGTAATTCAATGGTTGGTTTCATTGATAGTATTATATGTTTTGAATATTTTTTTTTATTTTATTTTTTTGTTGTTCTTCACTGTGTTTGACATCACTCTGTTCCATGCTGCCTTTATTTCATGGCATCCTTTTCCCTTTCCCCATGCCTTGCCTTTCAAATAGGCCCTAAGGGTTGAGAGAGCATGCAGGAGTGAAAATCTTTACTACCTTCTTTGCAATTGTTAACAAGAATGAATCAGGCCTGTGACTTATCCAAGTTGTCATCTATCTTGTAAAATCCCATGCTATGGTTTTATTTCATCTAGATTTTGTTGATTGTTTATCTCATGTTTATGGCATAATCAATAAACCTACATTTCAATGCAGTGGAAGCAATGATGGTGATCTTTATGTAGTTGAAGTAAAGAAGATGGAGATTTGCCATTGGAGCAAGAAACTTCATCTTGGTAAATGCATTTCAACCATCGAGTTCTGTCCCAGTGAAAGGTAACCTGGATTTGCGATATAATTCCAGACATGGAATACTCATGACCTGATTGCTAATTTTGATCTCCTAACCAATGGAAAATATTTGGGAACTATGAATGTTGATCATAACCAAATCTATGCCCACCCAGTTAGACAACAATTGATTGCAGCTTGTTCTTTACAGTTGTATCACTGCAACCCAACAGTATGTTTAGTTTTGTACTTCCAGTTATTTAAATGATTTAATTAAATTAGACTAGCAGGTTTGTTTTATTTTTCATATCTAAAATCATACTTGGTTCGAATCAATGAACTGGAATCCTCTAGAATTTTGGTAGTCTTTTCATTTCACGCCTAGTGTGATATCTGTTTAGTAGGTCTAAGCCAAACATCATCCTCAATACCACTCATTTAGCTAAAATCTGAGGAGATAATTTCATCAAAAAACTTAGGTTATCAGGTAAGCCCCAATATTGGAATTATTTGAGGTTACCTTGCCACAAGAACATACAATCAAACATCTCATTGTTGCAAATCACACTTCTATACGAAGAATTATTCTATAGAATTTTTTTTTGAGTATTCCTATAATCATTTTGTGTTTTTGCTTATCTTACGTATCATTTTGTACTTTTTCAGATAGTTTGGTGGTCTAAATAGGTTTCCAATTGAATAATTTAAGTTATTTAGGTACTTTGGTAGTGCTGAGGTTTATGGTCAACTTAGATCTCATCAACATTCTAAAAGACCAACCATAAAGTAATAATAATAAAAAAAAAAATCCATTGAGATGTCTATGAATGGGTTTTTCGCTTTCTGGCTAGTACTGCAATTTTATTGTTTAACTGGTGAATTATATGATTGGACCCTTCCTGGTTATTACATAAATTAGCCTGTAGCATTCCAACTTAGCCCATTGCCATTTTATTGTATATTTGTTCTAAAAGTTCTGTATCTGATAACATGCTTCTCGTATCAGTCTAAAATGCTCTTCTTCCAACCACAAAAACACCAAGAAGAGCATTTAGATCAGCTCTGCTGCCTTCCTGATGCCATTACACTATTTGTTGAACCTGCAATGGTCCTGGTTTCTCAGAAAAGTCTTGAGTCCAAATTTAACTATTGAGTTTTGAAGTTTCGCGTGCGCGCGTGTTTTTTTTCCCCTGTTGTGTGCTTTCTATTTGGCAAGAATGCTCATTTTGTGCGTGGTTCTACATGACCATGCAACAAAGGTGTTTGATTCCTTTCTGGGTGGTCAGTCTTATCAGCCTTGTTCGTGTTTGTCATGAAATTCAGGGTTCTACTGTCTACTTCTGGTGAATGGGGGGCAGTTGTGACGAGGCTCAACCTAAGAGAATGGAAAGGTCGTCTCTCTGTCATATTCATTAGGTCCTGCACCCTCTATTTCATCAACCTTTTAGGCTCACATTATTTTGCTACTGTGCAGAATGGCAGATATACATGGTGCTTCTAGGGCTTTTCTTGCTGTCCGCTGTCTTGTTTTATCTATTCTTCCAGAATTCTGATTGGTTTTGGAACTTCCCTCTTGGGAGAGACCAGCCCACAAAACCAGTACTCAGATCAATATTCAGTGATACACAGACTTCTGACGATCAAAGCGTTTGGTGACTATGGTGCACCATATTTGTTAAGTAGTCTTCCCTTGTTTACCAAGACCAACAACAGTGGCAAAGCTGCATCACGGTAGAAAAATATGATGATGTAAACTTCGGAATCAAGACTTTGAGAGCTAGGCAGCTTCCTTAAGTGGAAGATCACTGCAGTTCCATTAGACGCTACACTCAACCTTCAACTTTCTGAAATTATACACCAACCATTTCCTGAAACGACATCTTTTTAGACCAGTTTTCTCGGATTTGCGTGTCTTTGTAATCATTGTTAGACGCTGTTGAACCTATTTCAGCTCAAGTAAAATTTATTATCGCCATTATTTATACAGCAATTGTTGGCTGGAAATGACTTCTGTTGGACTTACTTAATAGTATCTGAAATAGGTTGATTGAGAATTTTGCTACAATATTCGAGGCATCCGGACAAAGTTATCCGATGACAAGCGGCTGCCATTCGCAAGTCATGTACAAAAACTAATGCACGATAATGGTAGGAAAGACCATACAAGTTGAATGGCTGGCAAGATGTTCATAATCAAGAAATGGTACTGTCACCGTCTATGACAGAATTTCGTGTAAGAAAAACCTCAATAATCGCAATTCCACACTTTTATGCAACATTTTGCCATATGTAATAACTAAAAATGGATCCACGTTTCTGTCAGGTAACTATTATTTGATGATAACCAGAAAGGACTATCGTCTGAGCATATTGAATGAAGAAATCCAAACGCCTATCAACCCTAGCTGTGAGCTTCTATGCAATAACATCATCCATCTTCTAATAAGAGGGACGTGCATGATATGAGTGATGAGACTTCTTCTGGAGACGCCAATCCAAAACCTTGCCATCTGATTCTGCCAAACCTGTCGAGCAGGAAGGCATACCTGCAGAGAATCCATAACAACAAACTCATGTACTATTACTGAAAGAAGGGAAGAGAGCTGTTTGGAAATCTTAGAACTGATGGATACCCAGTAAGGAGGTTCAAAATTTTGAGCTCTTTTCTGAAGTAGTAGTGGTCCCCAAATGAATAAACAATTTGTCTCTGAAGAGTGTCACTATTTCCATCAGAATTTGATTTCCGCATTGTCAGCAGAAGTAGCTTCTTTACTGGAGCCAGTGATAGAAACCAAGAATCTATAAGTGATACCTGTAAAATATGCAGCACTATTTACTCAAGAATGATATGATCTGCATGGAAGATGTTGAACCATGTATGCATAAAACAAAGACGATGCTAAGCGCCTAAGATTACACTCGTGTAGTTACATATGAATCAGAAAAAAGAAAAACCCTATAGAATTTTAAAAGGAGCACATATTCTTTAGAATAAAAATCAATCTACATTTACCCGAAAAACACAGCTGTCTGTGAATTGATGAGCAACTGCATGACATTCAGGATTCTAATGAATATGAATGGTGAACAGCCAAGGAAGTTCATATACAAGTTACATTTATTTTCTGAGAATCAGATTGCGACCTTTTAACTGCTGGATTTGCTTATTTCTTACACTGAATCCACTGAATATGTTTACTAGGTTTAGAAATAACCTTTTCTGGACTAAAGGACAACAGCTACCTCCCAAATGTCTGTGTGACTTTGCCATTTGACATGTCCCGTGCCATTGGGCTGGATGGAAGAAGAGAGATTTATTTATGCAATATATTGGAATTTAGAAAGAAAGCTCGCTGATGGCTTTCAACAAAAATCATGCTGACAATTCTTAGCACTTCCTAATACATTTGCATGGAACATATGTCTAAATTTGTTTCGATCCAACAATCTAACTTTGAGATTAACAAGAAAAGAAAAGAAAAGCCCAAATATTTGGACTTTGAATGTGCTGATAGCCACCTACAATAATTTGGAAATTTTGATATCCTCGTCTTGATTTCGTCAGCAAGCCAGCCATGGCTGAAACTATAATGGGTTAGGCAGTGTGCAAACATTGGTGACTGCACATAAACATGATGAAAAATGGTTCAGAGTCACAACCATGTTTAGGCTCCAAAGATACTTAATATTGTAATATATGCCAGGTTTACTACATGAATGCTTCGCCTTGGGTTCCATATAAAAGTTTCTTATAAAATTGACATGTTTTTATTGATATTTGGTCCAAAGAGGCTAAAAACCACACAGAGTTTATGATCAAACTCCTTGGAGATAAGTAGATCATAATGGGAAAAACACAGGCTGATGCACAACTGAAATGAGGAGAAAATTTTGTTTAAAGTACAAAAGCAGAGAATCGCACATATGAATAGTTACCTCATACAACTGGATATTCTTCGAAACCTTAAAAGCATCCAAAAATGGTCCACTCCAAGATTCAATCATTGCCTGTTTAAGGGGCATTTAATGAGGATGTTGATTACAAGAGAGAAGAATCAACACAAGCAATAACAACACATATTCCAGAAGTGGTACGAACCAAAAATTAACCTAATAAGTAATCCAGTATGGCCTCCATGTGAATAGGAATAATCAATCTAGAGAGACCATCCATGATTTTGTCAGGAAGTCACATCGTTGTGTATCCATAACTTGTGCCATTGGAATTCCACATTTTGAATGTACAATGAATATAAAAAATCTCTATTTTAAAATGGGGATATCTTAGTAATGTTAAGGATGGGCATCACTTCAACATCTTCCTTCTCCACCTAATTTTGGATTCTCAGGCAAGGTGGGATTCGTTAGATGGATTATTTGATGAATAAAAGGGGTGAAGACAATAGTGATATCAAAATTTTTGTGTTTCCAGTACCATATGGAAGTTTCCATATTTTATTACGAGACTACTAGAATCCAGGAAAGAGTCTGAGAGTTGATGTATAAGCAACTGCAATATCTAAAGAGACTCCTATGGTTTATAATAACAATGCTCATTCTGCACTATCAAGTATCAACTGCAATGCCACCACTTGAATGCCTAAGCGGCTGACATAGATGCATCTAGAGTAGTGTGAGCGAGAGGCCTAGAGTTCAAATGTTGGGTAGAAGCAATGGTCTCATTACCCTGCCCTTGGAGTACGCCTCTGTCAGGTGCTTAGTGATCCAAGGTGGGTGACATGATTAAAAAATATAGATATCAACTGCAATCTAATGTCTACTAAGCTCCAATAGTCAGAAAGGCTTAAAAAAGAAAAAGAAAAAAAAAAAAATCAAGGAAAGCTGAAGCCCTCAAACCTGCGAACACGCTCGAAAGGAAAGGCATACTAAAGAAGCACAAGGAATGGCCACTTCTGTAGTGTCAGTGCCGTGATGTTCAGATACGATGGGTAATTTAAGATTTCTTCCCTTTGAGAAGCTTACTTCCAAAGAAGGAAATTTTACAGCCACCGTAGCAGGAATAATAGTTTTATTTGCCACTGCAATCTGCACAGTTACAGATCAGCTTATTTAAGCAGAAAATTTAGACTTCAAACAAAACATGATGTCCATCCTTCGCAGTTGTTTGCCAGAAAATTTTGGTTTGGCATAAGTGTTTTATCATTGACTAGAAGATTTAAAAAAAAAAAAAAAAAAATCAGTTGTTGTTTCAAATGGTGAATGCTGTAACTCATTTATCCCACAAAAACAGATAACATAAAACACGTATGCCAAACCAAAATCAAATGAAATGCCATAACACAATATCTTACCAAAACTCTTCAGAAATTACGTAGTCAATGTTAATTTATAAAACTTCTATAGTAGCTACCCATACTACTATGCATATTCCCTTGAGATAATCACACAATAACTTCCAATGGAGAAATTGGAAAAGAAGAAAGCAGTTGATTAGATTTCAGCACACCTTACCACCATGTTTCTTCATCTCTGAAATGTCAGCAAAATATCCTCTATTCATCTCGTCCTTGCTGTCCTAAAGCATGTGAAATATTTCACTCAATTGACAAAAAAAAATCTCTTTAGACGCAGAATTACAAATTTGAACTTCAAATATTTTAAACTTCTTAGTTTTACTTACTTAAAGACACAGACAAATTTTGTTATCAGATAACTACTATGATAACATTTAAAAGGATGCAGAAGGAAAAAGTTTATGATGGCATTCTCATTCTATTCAAATAGTCTTCTTCTGTTAATTCCCCAAGGGTGCTTTTGTATTCCTCCAAATGTGTGTAAAGTTTCCAATTTCAAGCTCATTTGATGTAATTTAGTATTTGAATTACCTAACAATCCTATTTTTCACTCATTCTTACTTAGGGTGTGTTTGGAAAGTGATAAAATTTTAGGATGAAAAGTTTTTTGTATAAAAAATTTTAAAATATGAGAAAATGAAATTATATGATAGAGGTAATGATGAGGAGTAAAGAGAATAAAATTAAAATAGATATGTTAGTCGTATGATTAGTTGCGTAGAAATGATTGAAAAATAAGATAATTGTATAGAAAGATGTGAAAAAATAATTAAAAAATAAGATAATCGTGAAGAGTCAAAAGTTTTGAATTGAAATTTTTTGATCTGAAAACTTTCATATGTAGCCAAATATGCCCTTGTATTTCGAATTAGTATCTATCATATTTTCATCTTAAAATCCTATTTATTGCACCTTTATCCTCTTTGGTTTTAATCATTATCTTTGTCCCATCACATCAATTCCTCTATTCTTTTTATCCTTTTGCATTTTCCTTTTTTCCCATCTCTTTTCCACTCCCTTTTACATCCCATTGAAATGCACCCTTAAATAAGCCCCATGACACACTCGCACATGAGGATCTTGAATACAAGTTATTGATCCAATTGACATCCACTGGCCAAACCCTGCTCCCTTGCCCTGCTTTTCATCTAATTACGACGCTGTGTTTTTTCTAGAAGGTCATCCAGAATAAGGAGAACCAATAGATGACTGGTGGATATCATGTCAAAATTTTGATGGGATAAAGGGATTGATCCATAGGGATAGTCATCAACAAGGTGCGAGATTTCCATGAATCTAGCAAATCCCAACATTCCATAGTGTTTCTAAATGGCAATAAGTGTCAAATACACCAACCACAAACGACGGACAGATATCATGTTTGACATTCAAAGTGATCAAATCAATAAGTCCTTTGTTGGTAGTCATCAATTACGCACCTAGCAGTGCCTACATTTCCATGAGTACTAAATCATTCACCACCAATCTTCAACACTCATCATGCCTAAATAGTGACGGGAGGAATACCAACTATCAGCAAACAAAGCAAAAGAATTCATATAATGGGTTATCACTTAATTAGGCAGATTGAGTTGTCCGAAAAAAAAAGACAAAGCCATGGCTGTTAATTGATAAGGTGCTGCCCCACTGCTCGTTTTATTGTTCAATTGTAAGCAACTATAAACGGATTGATTAAAAACTCTTCTCCGCTGATAAGTAAAACAAGTAGGTGTAATGTTCTTATTTCCAATAGCACCCATGTGATGTATATCATATAATTCTTTTGTGCATGTGTGTCTTCAAATTGGGAAATGCTTCTAGTATGAAGAACGCCTTAGGTTCTCAATATCATCTCCACTTGCTATATATTTGTATGTTTTTGATAGAAAGATTCTGCATATTCTTCCTGTTTATCTTTATCAGCAACAAAAGTCTCCGTTTTTCACATAACATAGACCAAATGGTTAATACCCCCAGCGAGTGAGACCTTCCAAGCAACCCTGGAATTTTTGGGGGAATGTGGCAGACAAAATCCAAGGAATCATAAATACGTCGAAGGAAGCAAAAACAAAAAATTTCAGGCTTTGATTAAAGACAAAGGTGGAAACGTACATCCTGGCACGCTCTTTGGCAAGGGCCTCCTTGTCGGCCATCTGGAAAGAAGAATAGGGAGAGATCAATAGGAGAAAAACGGAAAGAACGTTGAGGATGAGATATGGAGAAATGAAGGACCTGGTAAATGTCTAGGAAGCGTAGAGAAGACATCCGGAAGTGGGGATTGGAAGGCAGGAGAACATCTGGCTGATGCCTTTTTGGCAAGAGGTAAGAGGGAAAGATCGCTGCTTTGGCGGTTGAAGAGAGACAATGAAGATGCTGCTGCAGCTTCAGACGCCTCAAGCTCACCATCTTGCTCTGCTCTGGCAATTGCTCCTCTCTCTCTCTCTCTCTCTGAGGAGTTACAGGACTGCTTAGCTACACGAACCCAGGTGCCTGACTCCGCTGGCTGCCGAGTGCTGATCCCATCCCCCACCCTCCCTCGGAAGAAATTGGAACGAGCCCAATCCACCTAATGCTCTACACAAGTCCAAGTCCAGGCCCAATACTTTGTTAATTGGAATGAGTCAGGATCCAATACACTCCGAGCATAATCTCTTTTTCTAATTTTTTTTTATTTTTTGAAATTCATATGCATGAGCAAGCGTGAAGTTTGCATATGTATAGTTTTTATTTTTTTCAAAAATTTTAAAAATATTAAAAAATAAAAATGTAGAAATTGTATATATGAAAACTTTATGCTTGGGCCTATATATAATTCCACTAAATCTAAAAAAAATTAAAAAAGGGGTTACCAGATGCACTGAAGTTTACTACACAGCTCTAACTATAAGAAAATTTCTATTTTTCTAAAAGATATTGATAAGAATTACTAATAAAGATAAACAAAATAAAGTTTGAGGTCAATGGATCTACTATTTCATTTTTTTTTTGATAAGATACTATTTCATTTTTTAATCGTTTAGTCTTGGGTTGAATTGGGGAGTTGAGTAAAATGACTTATGGGGGTGTTGCCTATGGGTGTGTTTGGTTTGAGGTAAAACTTTTGATGAAAAATTTTGGAGATAGAAGTTGTCAAATTGATAGAAAATAATGTGATATAATAGGGGTAATGATGAGGAGTAAAGAGAATAAAGTTAAAATAAATAGGTTAGTTGTATGGGTAGTTGTGTAAAAATTATTGAAAAATAGGGTAGTTTGTATAGAAAAATGTGAAAAAATAATTAAAAAATAGAGTAGTTATGGAGAGTGAAAAGTTTTGAGTTGAAAAGTTTTAGTTGACATATTTTGGCCCCAAACAAACACACCCTATATCAAAAAGTCATTTTACTTACACGGTAATTGGTCAACCGAATATCCACCTAAAAAGAATGAAAAAAAAGAAAAATGTTTACTGATATGCTTATTGGTCAACGGTATTTCTATCTAAAAACTGATCATTTTTCCATGTTTATTTGACTTTTGGGGTGTTGCTTATACGACTGACCTTCTTTTTTATATATAAAAAATTGAATTTTTTTTTTTCACTTACATGGTTATTAGTCAACCGTATTCTCTATCCAAAAAGTGATCATTTTTTCCATTTTTTTCTGACTTTTGGGGTGTTGCCTATATAATCAATCTTATTTTTATGTATATAAAAGAATGAAAAAAGAAAAATGTTTATTTACATGGTTGTTAGTCAACCATATTTCTATCTAAAAAGTGATCATTTTTTCTTATCTTCTCTTTCATTTGCATCAACACTTTCTTTTTATTCATTATTTAAGAGTGATGGGTGGGGGTAAAAAAAAAAAATACAGTGTGTCAACCAAAACACGAACTGATGAATGAGGGCTGAGAGCTAGTTTTCATGAGATTGAGGGTGTGTTTGAGAAGTGATAAAATTTTTAAATGAAATGTTTTTAGCATAAAAGTTATTGAATTAAAAAAAATGATGTTATATGATATGAGTAATGATGAGAAGTAGCGTGAATAAAGTTAAAATTAATAAGTTAATTGTGTTAATGGTTACATAAAAATAATTGATAAGCAAAATAGTTATATAAGAATATGTAAAAAAATAATTTAAAAAAATATCTACGGAAAGTGAAAAGTTTTATATCAAAAAATTTTAGTTTGATATTTTTACTTATTGCAAAACACAAAGCATGATTAAATACATCATAATGTATTCTAGACTAAAATACGACATTCACTTATTGTTACAATTAAATATATTTTTTCATTTTTTTATACATAAGTTTTCCTAAATGTATTCAGTATATATACAAAAAAATTTATTTCACAGTACTTTTACATATTTTTTGTAAATCAACAATTTTAGGGGCATTTGAGTCATTTTTCACCCCCAAAAAATTTAATTTTTAAAAAATTAAAAATAAAAATGTAAAGGTATTGTAAAATGGCAAAACTTTGTATATAGATTGAATATACTTCTTTTTTATAAAAGGAAACGACCCTATCCTGATCCCCTTTCAATGTGGAAGGGTAACGGGATTGAGTGATCCAGGATTTCATTCCCAAAAAAATTGTCTGTACGAATTTTCCCTAATATGGCTTGGGGGGTTTACCCCACCAAGTTTGGTGATCCAAAACAGAAAAAGACATCAAATCGGCTAAGGCATGGGCAACAACATTTTTCTGCCTTAATACATGATGAGCAGATATGTGGGAAGCCTTGGAAAGCAAAGCCTTAATTTCCTCAATGAGAACCCCCGCCGGTGCACAAATTGATCCTTCATTGGCTAAAAGGTTACAAGAAGGAGAGAGTCAGTCTCAATCAGTATGTTCCTAAACGTGAGCTGGACAGCCCACTTGACCCCCAATAGAAAGGCTTGGGCTTCCATGAGCTGGGGCTCCATGTTGCCCCACCGCCTCCATCCCTGAGCAGCAATAAAAAAGCCCCTAGAATCCCTGATGACCGCAACAAAGCCCATGAAATCTCTATCCTTGTTTTTCTTTCCATCGACATTGATCTTGAAAGCCCCCTATGGCGGTTTGATCGACCGAGGCACCAATGGTCGGCTCAAACTGCCCCCCTGCATAAGGGGCTTAGCTCTGCTATGTTCCTCAAGGAAATCCTCACACCAATCAAGCGTATCTGCAAACACCGGCCGCGCACCACCTTCCCTGAAGGTATTACGAAGATACCACACCCGCCAGCAGCACAGGATGAAAATTGTTAGATCATAGGACCTATTTTTTTGAGTTAACGATCTCAAAATTTCCTGAACAGTCAACCTTTGTGTGGTAACACTAGCCGCTCTCCTGCACGTCCCCCCTATGCACCCACATCTCAGGAACAGATGATTGGCATCCTCGGCCTCGGACCTGCAAAACAAACAGAAGGGATCCACAACAATGCCCCTGCCAAACAAATTCTGCAATGTGGGTATAACATTTTTAAAGAGCCGCCACCCGAAGATTAACACTTTGCTTGGTAACTTTGTTCACCATATGGCTTGATAGATGACAGCATCACGGGAGGCCTTATCACCTGAGCAGAGAACTCTGTATGTCGATTTAACAGAGAAAATTCCAGTTGGTTCATGCTTTCGAAACAGGCGGTCCTCCTCAACATTTGGGGAGAGGGGAGTAGTATTGATATCGTGCTAGCCATGGTCTCCCACAACCGCCACAATGAGATCCCTGTTCTATGTCTTTGTTTCTTCATTGATGAAGTGGCTAACTGTCACGTTATCCGGGATGGATAGCGGTAGAGGCCTCGCCTTGTGTAGAGTGGTGTCCGTCCAGCTATCCGTGAAGAACTTTACCTGTTTCCCGTTACCAATCCGCCATTTGCATCCATTTGAATGACCTCTCTTGCCTTCAGTATGCTCCTCCAGGTGAATGAGTTTGATGGCTTCTCCTAGCAAGACCAAATATCAGCATTCGGGAAGTACCGGGCTTTTAGAACCTTAAAGCACAACGAGTTGGTAGAAGTTGTTAACCTCCAAACTTGTTTGGCGAGAAGGGCATAATTGAAGTTATGTATGTCTCTGAAACCAAGACCTCCCGACAACTTAGAAATGCACATGTCTTTCTAGGCTACCCAACTCATCTTACGTTTGTTTCCGTTTTCGCCCCACCAAAACCTGCTTAACAATCCATTGATTTCACTGCAAAACGATTTAGGCAGCAAGAATATAATCATTATATATGTCAGAATAGTTTGAGCAACCGCCTTGATCAACACCTCTTTTCCTCCCCAGGAGAGCAGTCTTCCTTTCCATCCTTGGATTCTTTGCCATATGCGCTCTTTTAGTCCTTTGAACATCCCCTTCTTGGACCTACCCAGCCATGCAGGTAGGCCAAGGTATTGATGAAACTCCTGACCGAAGGAGCCAAGCAGTTGGGTGATCGCTCCCCTTGTGTTGCTTCCCACATTTGGGCTAAAGAAAACCGATGTTTTATCAACATTGATCATCTGTCCTGACGCCTCTGAGTAATCTTAGGTGAACATGTTTATGAAGAAAAAATCAAAAAATATAATTAATTATAAAAATAATTGGATGTTATATTTTAACATAAAATACATTATGAGATATATAATGAGAATTTGCCAAACACACACTGGTTTTGGATGCTAAGAGTACGGGTGTAACCGGGTTAGTTTCAACCCGTAACTCGTAGAACTCAATATACTTTAAATCTTGAGTGATTTTGGTTTTCACTAAAACTTTAGTGTCTAAAACTTTTTGCATATAAAACTTTTTTTTTACAATTATTTCATTTTTAATTATTTCTTCACACAGATATTATAGGCATATACCAGTAATTTACGTACTATTTAGTAGTCTTGGTCCAGCGGCTAGACCCTAGCTGAAACAAAGACTATTATTCACTTCGCTGGAAAATTAATATAACGTTATTATGTTTCATGGATTAATAATAGTAATTTTTATCTTATTACTGATCATGATACTTATCTACGTGTGTTTTTCTTATTTTTTCTTATAAATTAAATAACTTTTCACAAACTTTAGAATAATTTTATGTCCTTATTATTTATATTCTACCAAATTATATCTATGGGGGCATTTCCAGCTGATCATAAAATCTATTTTTTAAAATCTTTCATGAAATTATTAACTTAAGTGTATATAACTCATGATTCAGACTTTAACATTTTTGAGGATGTATAGAAATTTTCTAAATTTCAAACACAAAGATACTGTGGTCATTTTTAAAATTTGAAAATAACTATATGTTTGAAATTCAAAAAACATAAACATTTTTAAAAATGATAATACTTAATTTATGGATTATATACACCCAAGTTAACATTCCCGATAAAAAACTTTACAAAATAGAAAAATACCATTTTAGACCAGTCCGAACTGATCATTCAACATCTATTTATTTTCACAATTTATTATAAATCATGATTTATAATTCATAATTTATATTTATATTTTGAATCATAAATGTTTTACTACGGCGAATTCAAATTTCTCTTTCGATATAACATTTGGCTCTCAAGTGTTTTCTTAGAGTGTTAAAATATATTTTTCTGTTATTTGTAATAAACAATAATTTATTGCCTTTATTTGATTTTTAACTTTAATATCCCCCATGGCTAGCTCTAATTGGGCCTCAACTGCATCTGGTTGTTTAACTTTTTTTTATATAAATATGTTAAGTTATGTGTATTTACTCTATAAACCAAAACTTACTATTTTGGATATACTTATATTTTTATTTTTCTGTTTTTAAAAATAAAAATAAACATATCCGAAAATGGTAAAACTTAATTTATAGACTAAATCACCTAACTTAATAAATTTATAAAAAACAAAAAAATAGATTTTGTGACCACCTAAGTAGCTAGCCACTTAGGCCAACATAAGGGGATCATCCTTCCATTTTGAATCACTTTTAACTTATATAATCTATTTATAAAGATAAAATATAAATGTAATAATGACTATGGGAATAGTGAACTAAAAGTGGAAGATAGCTAGTTTTGAAATAGTGATAAAGGACTATGATGTAGAAAATCAAGTAAATTCATTTATAGTAACGACCTGCTCATAATAAAAAAATTTACTTTATAAAAATATAATATAATAGAGATATTTTAAAACTATTATTGCAATACTCTTGATATTAACAACTATGTAAATGGAAATGATATATATAATATAGCTTGAGAAGCCAGATAATACTAAGATTTAGATTAATCAAGAGTTGAATATGTGCAAGACTGCACGAGTTATGTTGAATGTGCAATTCTAGTTATTAAGAAATGGATGGCTGAATTTTGAAAAATAGCTTGATAAACGAATGGATTTACATGGGGTGCGTTTGGTAATGGATACAACTTTTGATGAAAAGTTGTAGAAAGTAGAAATTGTCAAATGATGTGATATGATAGGAGTAATGATAATGAATAAATAGGATAAAGTTGAAATAGATAGGTTAGTTGTGTTGGTTAGGGGTGCAACTTGGGTCGGGTAGGTCCGGGTAGGGGTAGAACCTACCCTTACCCATTTTGTAAAAATCTCTACCCTACCCTATTTTGGACCGGGTCGGTCCGGAGCCTACCCTACCCAATTTTCTCAAGAGCGGGTCGGTTCCGGTTCGGTTCTAAAATCGGTTCCCAGAACACGATCTATTTGTAGCTTCAACCTGTATTAAAAAATTCAATTTATACATACTAAAACATGAATCTGTTAAAAAAGTGCAATGTGTACACAATGAAATCTGTTAAGTCTGTCCAATCAAATAAAAAACTGTTTGAAAAACGGATACAACACAAATACACAATAGATTAAGTATTAAGGATTATAATATATATATAATATATGAAATTCGGGTCGGTTCCGGGTACCCAGAACCGGAACCGACCCCTACCCGAAATTGAACGGGTATTTTGCCCAAGGAACCGAACCGACCCTACGGGTAGGTTATATGGAACCGAACCTACCCTATTTAGGGTACCCAACGGGTCGACCCACGGGTACCCAGACCAAGTTGCACCCCTAGTGTTGGTAGTTGTGTAGAAATGATTGAAAAGTAGGGTAGTTATACAAAAAAATGTGAAAAAATTATTAAAAAATAGAGTAGTTGTGAAGAGTGAAAAGTTTTAAATTGAAAAGTTTTAACTTGACAACTTTCACTTATTACCAAACACACCTTAATCAAGAGTTGAATATGTGCAAGACTGCATGAGTTATGTTGAATGTGCAATTCTAGTTATTAAGAAATGGATGGCTGAATTTTGAAAAATAGCTTGATAAACGAATGGATTTACATGGTTTACATAGGCTTGTTAGATGATTTTGGATATGTGGAAACCCTTGATTTGATTGAATAATAAATATTTGATATTTAACCCTCGTGTGTGGACTTTGAACTAGATAAGGCCATTATTTTGAGTTGATTCATTTTAAATCCATGAGTGAGATGCCTAGTGTGTTTGAAATGGATATGTATGGTTATGGGTGAGATTGAATGAGAGATTTGATAGAATGAAAGCAATGGACCAAGTTGTGTAGTTAAGCCTAAAAGAACTGCGATAATGAAAATGATCGAGGATTATTAATGAAAGCCATGAATTTTATGAGAATAATTCTAGACATGAATGGAATGTGATCGTGATGCTTAATAATGAAATTGAGACAATGACTTCAAGAATTAAGTCGTATGGGGCTAATTGTGAAAATTCGGTAAGAAAAGAATTTAACGGGAAAAATTTTAAAAACGACATAAAACATAATTATTTCTAGCATGTATAAGATGCTAGATGTAAGTGTGAGAAGTGAGAAGTGATTTTGAAGGTATTAGAGGTGACATAAGTGATTTAGGCTAATGAGACCTACTGTGGAAGCAATACAGGTAAGGAATTAAGTTGACGGGTCAAATTTTGTATAAGACATGTTTTGAGCAAATAAATGACATAAATGTAATATCTCTTATTATCATTTATACATATCTCTTATTATAAATTCGTATAAAAAAAGAGATATGTATAAATGATTGATTTGACATTGAGAATATTTTGACATATTATGATAACTTATCTTGTGAACGGATAAAAGTTGTTAGTAAAATTATGAAGTAAAATGCATGCCAAAGTTTATGGTGAGAAAATTTTAAGTTGAAATTTTGTGGAGAGATAGTATTCAAAGTTAGGAATTCAATGCAAAAAGAATCATCTTAATTAAAATTGTCTAGAGAAAGTTATGGGAAATGATGCAACATAGCTGAAATCGGATTGTTTATAGGCCAACACGTAACAATACGTGTTGCATTCAAAACAACACGGTCCAGGCCATGTTGGTTGCTGTTTTAAAGTGGCGAGGATGTGAACCCACTTATTTTCATGTCATTACTTTCCCTTCTTCCTCTCCATAACTTTAGCTCTCTAAACCACTTAAAAGTGCATGGATTCATGTCATTTTTTGCATCAAAGAAGCTTCTTGGATCAAGGAGAAAGCTTGGAGTTTAGGAGAACTTAAGGTTTTTTGGGTAAAATTGAATTTAAGATATGTAGGTTGTTTTGTTTTCAATAATCATGGACTTAGGTTGGAATCATGTCTTTTTTGCAATTGTTTGTGGGCATTGTATTTCATTTCATGATTTGAGTTGATTTTGATTGTATGAGATTTGTGTAGAGATTTTTGAGGAGTTGGAATTTGGGAGTTTTAATAAAAATGCATCTAAAAGATGAAGTGAAATTGTTTAGAAATGATCTTGTATGATATTAAGATGTGTCAGACGGAATCCCATGGATTTTGAGTGAGTTGGGCTAGATTTTCATATAATGCTTATGACGTGTTCGATGAAATGCTGAAGTGAGGCTTAATGTCTAGAAACCATGTATAAATGGGTGTGTAGAACCGTAATGATGTGAATAATATGTTGCAAATGCTTTGTGGTATATATGATGTTGAATTATTTCGAATGAAACTTATGATAGACTTAGTGAATATGAGTTGTATGAATTGAAATGGGGTTTGAACTTATGCTTGAGGATAGTTGGATGAATGATAAAATTGTGTAATTCCTGTTTGAAATGGGAAAAGAGGCTTGGTTTGAATGATGAATGAGAAGCTAATGGATGGACGATCTATTAGTTAGGTTTATTTGTTTGGACAGGTACTAACTTAACTTGAATTTCAGATTTTCATGTTAGTTGTTAATTTGGGGCTAGGCCCTTTGAAATTGGTTTGGTATTGTTGGTTATGTATTTGTGTATGTTTTGATAAACTGATGGTGCATGGTTTGAAATGAGCACAAGACTTGATTTTAGCATGAGCATGATGCATATGACATGCGTGATGCATATGCATGGTTTTGCATAGAGTTATTCATAACCCTTTACTAATATGAGGATAGGTTTGTTTATGACTCTTTATTGATATGAGGATATGGTTGTTCGTGGCCCTTGATGGACAATAGGTTGGTTTGGTTTTATGTGTGCGCGTATAGCATGACATGATTGTGTGGAGCTAGAAAGAGCCTGGTGTATGCATTGCATGTAGTGACATGACATATGATGAATTTGACATGGATTTGTCGTTGTTTTTACTAATCGTGCTCATTTATTGAGTTCACCCCATTCATGTGTTTATTTTTAATGTTTTTAGTAGGACTAATGCTACAAGCACGTAGCTATAGGCTAGGTTATGTTTGATCTTAGGCTGATGGGGATTCCTTCAGGTGTAAGTGATATTGGCTCCGGGCAATAACAAATACATATTGATTTGAGAAACTCAACCCGAGCCCGAATTGCAAAAATAGGGTTAGGGTTCTGATGCAAACCAAGTGCTTGTCGTTAAGAGCACTGTGATCACCAGTTTAATTTAAATTAACCGAAACACATTAAAGCTACCACTATACGAGTGATAGTGTAGAATAATGGTGAGTCGGGTCGAATCCACAGAGAGGCGATGTAGTTTTGAATTGCTTTAAGAGAAAGAAAAGAAGGTATAAAGAAGAGAGAGAAAGAGAGAAAGAGGAGAGAGAGAAAGAGAAGAGAGAGAAAGAGAGAAGAAGAAATTAGATGAATAAGAGAAGAGAGATAGATGTTAGAGATAGAGAGAGAGAAGAACAGGGAAATTATAAGAAATTAGAGAGAGAAAAAGAGGAGGGAGAAAAGGGAGAGAAATTAGAAGAATAGGAGAGGAGAGAGAGAAGAAAAGAAAATAGAAGAAATTAGAGAGAGAAAAAGAAAGAAATTAGAAAGAGAAAGAAAGAAGAGAAAAGATTTGAGCATAAAAGAAATAGAGGCAAGAAGCTAAAAGAAATTAACTAATTAACAACGCAATTAAAACTATTCTAAGAAAGCAATAGAAGCAATTAAATTCTACTATTAAAACAGAAAAGCGAATTACATTAAGTTTAATCTAAAAATTACAAAGCATAGAATAAAGCAGTAAATCTAATTTAAAAATTAAAACTACAAATTAAAATTTAACAACTACAAATTACTACCAACTATAAAGCAGAAAATAAAATTTACATCACCCGTAAACAGCGAATCTCCACGTAATGGAAACTTTTATTGCTTGGCCCCACCTCCTTGCTACGGGTCCCACAAAATGGGTCCCACCCACTTGCTACGGGGTCCCACCAAATGGGTCCCACCCAAGGGGTATGTGGGGTATGGGGTGTGTTGGGATTGGTGGAGTGAAGCCCCTTTTATAGTTGAGGGAGGGGCCCATGGCTAGACTTGGAATCCGATGTGGGATTCCCGTTTTGCGCCTTCAACCGTAGCTGCCTTGCATTGCCTCTGCCGTTTTCTTTGCTTCCGATTTTGACGAAGAGGAGAAAAACCGCAGGCAAAATCTGCCGCTGTGTACATTGTTTCTTTGCACCTCGCTGGGAAATGGAAGTTGCAGTTGCTGAAATCGGGCAAGTGAAAGAGCTGCTGCTGCTTGAGATGAACTCGGTGAAAGAGGCACCATGGCTGCTGATTGGGTTTTGTTGTAATTGGCAAGTTGGTTGCGGAAGGAAATGGAAAGCTGCCGAAAAATAGTTGTCGGTTTACAGAAGTAGTGGCTTGCGAATTGGGGCAACATTCCAATTGATGGTGGCAGATGGAAAGTGCTTCAATTTGGAGAGAAGATTGGAAACTTGGTGCAATTTAACCTGGATTTCCGTGTTGCTTCTTGGATTGGGTTTTGCCGCAAGGACCGTGGCTGCTTGTTGCTTGAATCGTTGCTGCCATGGCTGCCAGCTTTGATATTGCCAGTTATGTCAGAAATTGCAAAGATGGGCTGGTCGATTGGGCGTTTTGCCTCAGCACCGTCTATTGTAGGACAAATGAATTAGGGATGATGGATCAGTGCTTGGATGTTGATCAATGTCGGCTGCAGTTGGTTGATGCTGAAATTAGGGGGGCGGCTGCTAACATTTGCCGGAATCCATGGCTGCCGGTTGGGAAGACTTGGAGGAAAATGGTGGAGCACGAATGACTGTCAGGTCCAGATTTTTCCAGCTCTTCTTTGGTTGCAAACAAGATCAGCTCGACGGGATTGCTGCCTTTGATTCTCATGGCCGCCTACGTGGATTTGATCGGACGGTGGTAAGGGGTAGCAATGGCTGCGAAGGAACGGCGCCCGTGCTGAATGGCATGGAAAAGGGCTGAAACTGATTGGGGGTTCGGTGGACTCGGTTTGGGCATTTTTGAAATAGGGGCTGGCCGAAACTGGATTGGGGAAGAAAAGGAGTTACAGCCGGTGATTGTTGAGATGGAAGGTAGCAAACAACGACCCCTATGCCGACGCCGACAGCCACCAATGATGAAGGCCGGAGACTGCAAGGAAGATCGTGACGGTGTGCGGCGTTGCCATGGCTGCCGTTCGTGGGAAAAATGGATGGGGGCTGAATTGGGCAAGGGCGCAGGAAGGTTTGGGATGGAGAAGATGGGTTTGGAAATAGGGGAGGCAGCTGATTTTTGAACCGCGCTGCTGCCTGGATTTGCTGCTGAAATTCGGGATCGGGGCTGCCGGACGATGAGATGGCTGTGGCTTGCTGCCGGAATTCGGTGCTGCTGTTCGTGTGGAGCTCCAATGGGGTTCGGTCATTTGGGGAAGATGGAGCACCGAACTGGTGCTCCGACGGCGCACGGACTTCTTATGTACCTGCAGTGCTAGTTAAAAACAAATTTAAATATTGATTCTTAAATAAGAAGATTTAATTACATCATATATCATCCTAGTTTTATCCTTTAATTTATTTTATCCAAATATAATAATTTACTTTGTTCCTCATATTTTAAAATATAATTATAGTTATAAATGTATGATTTTCCTAATTAAATAATTTTATAAGTTTGCCTAAATTATATTAATATGCTAATACACATTTCAACATTAAAATTGAGTCATAATTTTATATTTTCAAGAATGTTGCAAAATGACCCATTTTATAGCAAAATTAAAGATTCTATCAAAAATATGATTTTCATGGAATTTCACTTAAAACATGCATTTAATTAACATTTTAATCTTTAATAGCGTGAATTTAACATAGAATTAAATGAAAAATTTTAGACTTATCAGGTTCGAGTTCACAACTAGAGTTAAAGTTTGGGTTGACGTGAACTCGAGTTCCATGAGCCCGAGTTGCACCCCTAGCTAACATATGTCTAAATGATGAATTAGTTGTAGATATCTAAGGTTGCTATAGGTTGATTTTTATATACATATGGTCCTTTGCTTTCGAAATTTTGTAGATCTTGGGGAAATGTTGTCTTATCTTTGCAGTAGCAATCATCGGTCCGAAGTGGTGGCCGACATGGCGCTACAATTATCATAAATAATTTCCTTTCATATTTTTCCTGTAAAACTCATAATTCACATTTATTATATATCTGGTATTTAATTTATTATATATTTAATATCTCAAATCATTTTATCTAATGATAATGCACAACAATATGCTCATGACGGAAGCATTTTGCAACGGTCGGCCCATTTCAATCCTATCGCCGAACCCAAATTTAGAAGTTGGGTTGGGTTCGGTGGGGTTCAGTCTAAATTTAGGTTGGGCTGGTTGGGTTGGGTCGACTCTAAACCAACCAGTGTTAAGAAATGAGAAATTGCACGGTGAAATTAAAAAATAATATTAAAATAGGGAAAAGTATAATTATTGTATATAAAAACTGAAATAAAATATAATATTGAGAATGAAAATAGTTTTATTGGAAATTCATTGCCAGTGCTCTCTGATAATGACTGGATAATCACGTGGAGTATTGGTGTTTTGCCGGTCAGACACAGTGTGCTAGCAACACGCAACAAACTTCTTTCGGTAGTTCTGTTAAGTGGAGCGCAGCCTTCCGACCGCCGTGTTCCTAGAGAACTCATTTCCCGGAAATCAACGGTATCGTAGGTCGCATGTGCACACTAATTACATAGATCCGCTTTTCCTTTTCGTCGTCCACGTCATTTCATTGGGCAAATCAAATCCATCCATCCATTCTGTCCACCTACCTAGTTTCCTTTTATTATGTTAGACAACATAAATGAAGCACTTAATCCGAAATTAATTCCGACAACAAATATGAAGAAGCTAGTTAACTCGTGGTAATAGCAAATATAAATATGTTAACGTATTCATCATATTTGCAGTCCGTAGAGGTTTTACAGTTAAAATAATTCGGAACACCGTTTTAAAATAAGTATAGTGAAAAAATTAAATTGTATTAAATAAACTTGATAAACCTAACTTAAACAGGTTTTTGGATGTAATCAAATGACTGAAGTTGAAAATTCAAGTTGATAATCTTTATTTTAATTATATTTTAAAATAATATTGCACGTAAGGCAAATGATTATTTCAGAATAATCTGAAATGTGCTCAATTTTAAACCGGTCTGAATAATATATTTTCAAAATTTTTATAAAGTTACTAATATAGATATATTTAATTTATAAACTAAGTTTATCAATTTTAGAGATTTGCGTATATCTATTTTAGATTTTTAAATAGAGTAATGATTCTGTTAGCTCCGCTAAGTAAATGTCTCGCTTAGCATATTTTAAAAAATTTCATTTACAATACTTTTTTTATTTTTTAATACATTCATTTATCTAAGTATATTTAACAAATAAACCAAGTTTTACCTTTTTTAAATATCTGTATATATTTTTTTGAGACTTTAAAAAATCTATGTGTATATATATGTATTTAAAATATCCTGTCTTTAACATTCTCAATGAAATACATATTAACATTCTCAAATATATATATATATATACATATCTAAAAATGATAAAACTTAAATTATAGATTAAATATATTTACATATACAATTTTATTAAAAAATACGTTTTTTAGACCTGTCCAAAATGAGTCCGTTTTGAGCCAATCCAAAAAAAAAAAAAAAACCTCATTAAATACTAGCATACAATGAAAATGAAAAGCAACAAAAACTTGTATATAGAAAATAAGTGAACACGTGAAAGGTTCATATTAGCTTGCCCAATTCAGATATATTTTAAATTTTTACACTTTTATGTAATCTTATATATTTTTAATATATTAATCATTATTGCAAAATCTAATTTATTCATTATATTTAACATCATTTGTGTAGTTAGAAATCTAAGATTCATCTAAATTATATATATATATATGTATATATATATATACAGGTCATATTTTCTTAAAAATATATATTCACATATAAATTAGAAATTTTTTTAGATCTATTCATGTATGCATTAGAATATAATAATACTTCATAAAATTATTTATAAACATAATAATAATATTTTAGATGATTTTCACGTTAAAAATACTACTTTAAAACTAGTATTTAGTATTAACCAAATTGTTACATTGATTTTATAACTTGTAGATTAATTATTAGATAAGTCAAAAGATTTATATGATTATATAAATGATATTAAATGTAATAAGTAGGGTGAATTTTCCATCCATTATCAACCTACTAAACACTAAAGGAGTTAAAAATAGAAGCAAAGCCCAAATCGGCCCAAGTTAGATTGAGTTGCTGACCCTTATTTTGTGAACCTTGATTTTTTCCAAATTTATTTATTCGTTTTTTTAATTTTCCCTCATAATTCAACAAATTTTAAAGGTGGAGTGGTTGCAAACAGGGTTGTACCTAACCATTGTCATTTTCCCCTTCCCAAACAAACCCTTGCAGTGAATGATTGACGGATGATATTTAGAAAGTGCTACATATGGACGGATGCACCATACCACCGTAGAGTATGATTTCTATGGTGGAGCTTCCGCATCGTTAGTCTCATACTTCCGGTGGTCCCGGAGAAGATGGAGATACCATGGAATCTTCCTGGCGATCCTTTCTTTTCCTTGGCTTCGCTTCCACGGCTTTCGTTAGCACTTTTACCAGAACAGCTTCCGCAGTTGGACGGATTACTGAAATTAGTGCTCCGAAATTTTATTTTTTTTCATTCCTCAGAAAATAACAATATTTTTTCCTATTTTTCATATAATTTTCTCAATTCTCATCTAAATTTTCTTATTAACGACACATAATAACGCTTTTTCCGTCCCTTATCTCATCTTATTTTTATCCAATCCAAGTCCTAAGAAAATTCAAAGTTAATACATCCCTTTATCATAATTCAAATGACTTTAGATAATACATCCCTTGTTGCTGCAATCATTTCAAAGTTAGGACACGTACTTGGTGGTTGTTCAAGACGGTGGAATGAGCAGTAAAAGACATAAATAGAGTTGATTTTAACCAGAACTTAATCAACTCAACCTAATTCTATAATAAGGTTGATTAAACAGTTTGGAAAAATTAGATTATATAATTCAATTTAAATCGACTTGCTTTCGAAAGTGAATTGTTTTGAGTTGAATGATTGTCAAATGACATACTCCTTTTTATGTATTAGTGCAAAATATAATAGATTATTAAAAATTAGTCATACATTAACACATTTTTTGTTTGTTTAGTATTACCGTGCACGTGTCTTATTTACAAACGTGTAAAACTAATATAATAAAATAGTTTAATGTTAAATATCAATTTAAAAGTTGCATTTTCAACATCTAAACCATTTAAAATATCATTTTTTATACATATATAAATGGATTTAAGCATTTTTCATAGCTTACATATGAATATACATTTTTAAGCAAATGTGGCTTATACGTATATTTGATTTTAATAAAACTTGATCTTCAAGCTAAATAAATAATATTACATGTAATGAATAAATTGAATTTCTATTAACATCAAAATCTTAAAATTTAACAAGATCATAAGTTACACAAAAACAGACCCGGTACATAAGCATATACGATTACGTAAGTCATAAAATAGAAAATATTCTAATAAAGATTAATTTTTAATCTTTCATATAAATTTATATTTTAAAATAGATTTAATTAAGTCAAATATTTTTAAGTATTATATTTATTAATCCGATTTGTAATCCTATACAACTAATTTATATAAGTTTAATTTAGGATTGATTTGAAGTTTGAAAATAAAGTTGAATATGGGATAACGTCTCACAAACAGGATTAAGGTTGAAAAGAGTCAATTGGACCCGATCTACACTCATACCAAGGAAATCAGATAAAAAAATTGGAAGTAAGAAAATACACTGCGAACGAGAGAAAATAATAATTAAAAAAGTAAAGTCGCTATATATTGAAAATGGCAAAAATATTTTAGAAATGACAAAATTTTTTTCATCCCTTACTCATCCACTGACAGGCCGTTAACTTAGTACGTTTTTAGAGAAAAATTTATATGTTCAATCATCAAATTCCTATCTAAAAATTATTTATTTTCTTCATTCATTTTATGTTTAAAATTAATGCAAATACGTGTATATCACTGTATAAAATTTCAAACCTTCCCTTGAATTGCAAAAACCTTTAGTTTTTCTTGTGGGTAAAATTGTGGGTGTGTTATGTACTTCTGAAATGTTCAAAAATTAGAAGTGGAATGCAAAATATCTAATAATAAAATCCAAAATACTTATAAAAAAGAAAGAAAGAAAAGGAAAGGAGAAAAAGGAAAGTATAAAAACAGAAAACGGAAATCATATCCTTCACCCGCTCTCCTCATTAGCTGCTGCTCGCTCTTCAAAATAAAACTGCCAACAGAAAAAGAGAAGCGAGCATTGAGCTCACGCCAGCCATTGAAGATGAGATCATTGCACTCCGGTTTTCTCCTCCTCGATCTGCGCAGCTCATGGCAATCGGCTAACCAAATCCCCATCTCCACCTTCGCTTATTTGCACACCTCCAACCTCATCTCCTCCCTCTCCTCTTCCTTTCGTCGAACACCACGAGCACCCAAGGGGATCGCCTCTTCCTCCTCCTACCCTCCGTCCTTCTCTGTGCTCCGTCGCCCTGCTGATCGATTCTCCGGTGGCAATGGAGTCCTCTCTTCAGCTCCTTCCACCTCGTCTTCTTCATCCCGATCGGATGCCGTTTCCGAGCTGGAGCTTTTCCTTGAGCTGGTCCCGCCGCGGATGCGGGGCGGTCTCTTCGAGCACGAGGAGATTCAGGAGCTGATCGAAGTCGTGATGGACTTGGGAAGGAAGCCGCTAGCCCGGTTTCCTTCTGGGGATTGGGTCATGTCTGAGCAGATGGTGAAGCTCGAAGATCTCAGGCACGCAATCTCCAAGGTGATTTGGCTATGATGAATCTTCTCTCTCTCTCTCTCGATTCGCTTCTTCTGATGTTTGAATTAATCTGATTTTTGAAGCATCAGCATTTGGCCTTGTAAGTTTATTCCTTGTCATGATATTGTTATTATTTTCTTGTTGTCGTTGTCGATGATTCTTGCTGTCTACAAAGAACTCGAACTTAGTCTTTCTTTTCTTTGGTAGTGATGCAAAGTGGTAGCTTTAAAAAATATATATAAAAAAGGAAGTCTTTTTGTTTATTTATTTTCAATGTGAACCTTTGTTCTGTTGGGATCCTTTTCACCTTTCAAAAGATTACGTGGGGACGTCCTGGCCCACCTGGAGCTTATGATCAATAAAAAATTTTGGATGGATGGATCGTCAGGAAGAAAAGTTTGATTATGAAATTAGGTGACCTGGATGTGGTCATGTAAAATAGATCTGGAGTGTGAAATGGTCTTTTCCTTATGTTATAGTGTTTTGATGGTTTTATTATATGTTCCACAAGGGTTTAAACTATCTTATGTTCTGCTAGTACCTATCTGATAGGTTGTGTTCATCTGATCAAGCTGGTGTTGTGCGTGTTCTGAATCTTTAATTAAATGCTCCTCATCCTTGCCATGTCTTGTTTGATCCCAGAATTCTTGTTCTTGAAAGAACATCGTTTGCTTATGTCCAATGTTGGTCATGTTCAATATATAAGTGAATCATGATCATCTTCCTCACTGCTTGTTCTTCAAACAGAAATAATTCACTGATATAACTATTAATTCCTCCATGCTCTGCTCTGTAAAGCAAGGAGAGCAGAGTTGACAATTCCAATATGTATTATCTCATACTACATTAGACATATGGTTTGTAACTATAAAATTCTGCTTTATGTATTACGATTATTATTCTATAATTTATTGTTTATTTCATGCATGGTCTGTATGTCAAGTTCCTTCTGTTTCTGGACATGGTGAATCTGTATTTTTCCTTATTCTTTAAACTTTCAAGTTTATTGAATTTGGAGCTTTTTTTTTGGAAGATTGAATGGTGATAGTGAATTCAAAAGGATATATGATGTTTCCAGGTTGGTGAATTTTCTGATGACAATCGGTCTGGCATTGATCATTCATTGCACCGAATAAGTGCTATTCGAAACAGAAAGAAGCAAATAATTGGCCTCACTTGTCGATTTGGCCGAGCCATAGCTGGAAGTGCTGAGATGCTACGTGATTTGATTGAGGGAGGTGGCTCAATTTTGGTGATAGGACCGCCTGGAGTTGGTAAGACTACTTTAATCAGGTATGACTTCTTGTTATCTATCGTTATGGTGTATGGATGTACGTGGAGTGCAAAATTATTTTTCATGCTTGAAAAATGTGCAACTTATGTGCATGTGTGTCTGTTCATGTGTATTCATGCACAGGTGCATAACAACAAAAGAAGAAATAAAGAAAGAGAAAATGTAAGAGGTTGGGAAATGGCTAGCATAGTGGGGTCCTGGATTAAAGTTGAAGCGCCTGACTTTTGGGGCTAATGATTGTAGAAAGAACTAACCAGAGCTTGGATTGAGTGGATAAGGGATATGAAGTTCTAGTCTTTCGAAAGAAACGAATGATGAGACACAATAACACTTATTTGCTCATCTTCATATTTGAAGGTTCCGACTACTTTTTCCGTTGTGCATGTTTATGCAGCCATACCATATGCATTGTGGAGGGCAAATTGAAAATTTGAAAAATAGTGATTGGAGCTCAGTCAAATCATATGGCTAACAATATCTATTTAAGCACTTTCCAAGTGGATCTTTTATGACCACTTTTGAGGTCATGCAGTTATGCATATATTTCTTCATCATCATAAGTTGTTTCCCACCTATGTGGGGTCTGCTGCATGGATACTTTTGCGCCAATTTTGATGTGATTTCATTATAATGTGAACATTTCACAGATTTAAAAAAAAAAAAAATCCCATCCGAATTGGAATATCACGGGCATATAGTTATCACCTTGAACTGTTTACTCTATTGAGGTTATTACTATTTGCAGCTCTATCTTATATCAACAGCCATTTTCTTTTTTCAAAGGCCCTTCTTATTTTGTTTTGATAATTGAAGATGATCCATTCATTACAGGACTCTTTATCTGACATATATTTCTCTCACATTATCTTCTCTGTATAAACTGAAATCCAAAAACCACTTTTTGCTGCAGAGAAATAGCTAGAATGTTGGCAGATGAACACAAAAAACGTGTTATAATTGTTGACACATCAAATGAAATTGGTGGTGATGGTGATATCCCTCATTCAGGAATAGGCCGTGCTCGAAGAATGCAGGTTCCAAATGTCAGCATGCAACATAACGTAAGTCTCCGGTTATTTATTTTTTTGACTAAACAATGGATTGTTGCATTCTTGAAGCCTTTTCAACACAGGGAGAACCCTTTTTGCTCCTATGATCATCATCTTTATAATTTTTACGTGCTAATAACATGCAGGTTATGATAGAAGCCGTAGAAAATCACATGCCAGAAACAATTATAATCGATGAAATTGGAACAGAGCTTGAAGCAATGGCAGCAAGCACAATTGCTCAAAGAGGGGTCCAATTGGTTGGAACAGCTCATGGAATGACAATTGAGAACATAGTAAAGAACCCTTCTCTGCAGATCCTTGTTGGTGGAATAGAGGTCAAAATTCTGTCCTCAGATTTCCTTCTTTCCTACTGTGATAAGTTGTTGGAATTCAAAATTTCGTTTTTTTCTTCTTAAGGCAGTTAGTCGTGGAATTAGTTAATCTTCCCTAAGACCGATGATGCCTTTTGACCCTAAGATCGATGATTCCCTTTGGCATCTTTCTCTAGCCCTTTTAGATCCAAAACTTAGACAAACTCTGGCCTTCTAAGAAACTTTCATGGTTGCAGATGTTAACATGGGCAAGCTGTTCCAATCTAGTTTCTGCCTGGTTTCTAGTTGCTGCCCCTTAGCATTATTCTTATGTGCCCTCAAACATAGCCTGTCTATGTCTCTTGTTCTTCATCTTGCCACCCATGTATAGCAACTTGATTTGAAGTTCTTTCAATGTAACAAGTAAGAAAAGATGAAAAGACGGTACTTCATTTTTTTTTTTTTTTTTTTCAATTTTGATTTAGAGTGTTACACTTGGTGATGAAGAAGCAAAGAAACGAAAGGTGCAGAAGACAATACTTGAAAGGAAAGGGCCTCCAACTTTCACCTGTGCTGTAGAGATGATATCCAAGACAGAATGTCGTGTCCATCACAAATTAGAATCAACTGTAGATGCTATTCTGGCAGGTATTGAGCAATGCTTTTATGGAACCATCAACTATCAATGTCCACTTGACTGATAATTCTTTTTTTTTGTTTTATAATGGTATCAAATAATCTCAGGGCGCTTGCACATGGTTTTCTTCTCTGGTGAATACTTTTTCATACAGTTTAGTTCAATCCTGGTGTATTTTTCAAGTTACATTAGTTTCTTTCTCATTATCTTTTCCAGCAGTTGTTATCTTCGGCAGTTTATATAAAGTGTTCCAAAGTCTAAAGGAAAAGGGAAGAAGAATGTTGAATTTACATTTATCTACCATAAAGTCTCTTCTTTGTTTAGCTTGCTGCACATAAAGCTTTTATACTTTGTATTTATTCATAGCTTTATAGATACAAATTTCTTTTTTACTAACATAATTTTACAAAAGGTAAATTTTCCTTTTACACTATGCTGACAAGCCTAAAGTTCACATGTTGTGGATGCCAGTTTGACCATGTATCTTTATACATTATGCATATTTTCTACACGAGTCAGCTGTGCTGTGCATATGCCATCAAATTCTTGCATCACAAAGATGCCCCAAGATTCAGATCTCTTAGTATTACCCACGTCATAGAAAATGAATCAAATGATGGACAGCTGCCAACATCGCAAACATGGTGCTCATTCAGTGGTTGGGTCAGCCCTCTTAAAAGCAATCCTTCAGACTTATGAAGGTTTGGATCCTTGAGGCTTAGAGTACCAGTGAGCCCCATAATCAGAGATTCAGCTTTAACAGTAAAAACCATAAAGCTGATAATGAATGGCATACCAAAAATGGTTTTTGCTTTCATTTCGATACTCTAGAAAGGTTAAATGAGCTTGTTACCATTTCTTGATTGTTGGGCATTTCTGTCATAGATCAGGGATCTGAAGCGAAAGCCTGTGGTGCTGCTTTGTCATGTACCCATGCAGGATGTTACATTATAATACATCCTTATAATTTAAATGTAATGTTTCTGGTTTTTCCTTTAACAATAATCTTCATTGTTTTCTGATACTAGGGAAGCGTCCTTTGTTTGAAATCCGTTGCACGGACTCTAATTCTGACGATGCTATTAATTCCACATGGATTCCTGAGGAAAAACATAATGAAGAATCCATGGTTACTAGTATGCAGTACAAGGATTCTGACCCTGAACCGTTGGAAAATACTGGAAATTATGATGTTGAAAGCATAATGAAAGGGATAAGTACAATATCTACAGGTGACTGGAGCTCACCCGTAAATGTATACACTTATGAGGTAATTATTCTCTCTGATTCTGTCTGTGTATCCACTTATAAGGCAATTATTAACCTCTAACTTTCAGGTGCCAAATTAACCTCTAAGTGCCAAAGTTTGAACATTTTATATTTATGGATACGCTCATGGTTCCTTCATGATATCCATCTCATTATTTCCCCAATAAGGGCGTGTTTGGCTGTCTGGGAGACATTAGTCAATTTATATAATGCAATATTTACTTAACCCCAACAGTTCTAATTTACCTCATTCATAACCTACAATTTTTGTCAGTAACTGTAGCTTTGTTGACAAATATAAAAGTCACTGATAAATATGAAATTTTATCAATAGTAATTACCTCAATCCCTCAACTGGTTGTGTTGCTACAGATCTTAGAAGCTGATCTATTGCAAGTGGCACAAGCAATGGGGATAGAGGATGAAATAGACATAACAGATGACATTGGAATGGCAGATGCAATTCTTGTATCAAGTCCTGAATTGAAGCAGAACTCGTGGATGCGTGGTGTTGCCAAATTTTATCATGTACCCATCTTTGTTATCAAGGTACCCTTTCATTCTGTTTGAATACTTCTGAAACATATTGATGAGCTTACTGATTATCTTGGTCCTCCGATCCCCAAACTCCAGAGAAACACCATGGCACAGATGATGAAGGCAATTTGCGCGATTTTAGGGAAGGAAACCTATGGGTCTCCAGTGAGTAGGCCACCAAAACAGTTTGCTAGTGACATCGAAATTCAGGATGATGAACCCAAGAGAAAGCCCTCGTTGGAGGAGATTGATGCCTTGGAGGTGCAAACCTGTTCTTCTTAACTCCCTCTGTATATTTTTCCTTCTTTGTCATTCCATATATACTAATGAAACAATAACAAATGGGACTATCTTTCAAATACATGAGTTTATCAACATAACTCCTTTTTGTCAGGAGGTTCGACTTGCTATTGAGTATATTGTAATTCCTGGTGGCGAGCCAGTGGAACTCCTTCCAAGATGCTCGGAGATAATTGATCGCCAGCTGGAGCTCGTGGAGAGCTATCAGCTTGCTGCGGAGAAGTCAGGAACGGAGTTAAATCCAAGGTTGCAGATTCTTCCTCAGAAACTGACGAAGAAAACCTCTTCTGGCAAGTCCCCAGAATCTTGCTCGAGTGGTCAGGAGCGATCTGGCAACAGTGGCGGTACTAGCGTTGCTCGTTTGCCCTTCTTACCTGAATAACTAATTGATTCTCCAATTGTAAATTAGATCAAGCATGTCAACACCTGTGGCTGACACCAATGCGTGTGAGTGTAAGAGGTCTGGTCTCTGGTGTTCGAAGCCAGAGTGGAGCATTAGCCTTCATCCAAACAAACCAAAAAAAAAAATAAAAAAATCAAGCATCAATAGATTATATATCGCGTACAGATTGTAAAATTTCAGCGGTCACATTATTGTAATCTAATTCAAATGTAAATCATCATCATTTCTTTAAAGGGTTTACGCAGTTCTGTTTAGCAATAATTCACAAGAATTGAGGCAGAACATTCTATAATAGTTTGAGAACTTGAGAACTCGATTTGTGGCTGGGTATCAGAATTGCTATTATCTACCAGAGGAAACTGAAAATGCACATTTCGCGAATCCTCTCTCGGATAATTATAAATTTTATCCCTAATTCCACTCTCTCTCTCTCTCTCTCTCATACTTATAAATTTTATCCTTAATTCCACTTACTCTCTCGTATACTTATAAATTTTATCCTTAATTCCACTTACTCTCTCATATATTTATAAATTTTATCCATAATTCCACTTATACCTGTAAACTTTTAAAAATGTTTCTCATATCCATGAATTTTCATTATAATTCTACATATACCAATACCATTAGGAATCCATTAAATGGGCCTTTAATTCTTGTAAAATGACGAATATGCCCAAGTTTTAATATAATTTGAAGTTGTTTTTCTCAAAATTAAAGATTCGTATTCAAATAATATCGTATTTTATAGTTATAAAATTATTAAAGATTTATTATAATATGAATTTTTAGCTATAAAATCTCAATTTATTAAAGATTCATTATTAAAGATGCCGTTCTCATTTCCCTTTCTCCCAATTTATACTTACTGCCACCGCACTCAAGAGCTTCTTAGGCACATTGCCCGCTCTTGCCACGCTGGCCACTCCTGGTCAGCTATCGTGGTTCTGGGCTCCACTGGGCCTGCGATTCAATGAATCCGTGGGCGTCACATAGTACCGCGGCCCTTCTGACACAATAAATGCATAATGTCACCTTTCGAAAATAATAATAATAATAATAAATGCATAATGTCCAACTAGCTACAATAGACATTCGGCCACTGGGGCAGTGGTGACGCTGTTTCGAAACTCAACACCTGCATTTCACAGCATCGGCATTTCAAATACAGTGGCAGCAGTGTTCAATAGTTACATGGTCAGTGGTGGCATATTCTCTCCGGAAATTCCGCGGGAGCGTCCACCGTTTGGGATGTTAAGAAATATAATACTAAAAATTAGAATATTGGTAAAATAAGTGTACATTGATGTTTGAATATTGTAAGAATATCTTAGACCTTATTGTAACATCAATTGAGATAATATAATATATAAATATCATAAAAAATAGACATTTGGAATAATTTCAGGCATAAAGTTCTTGTAACATAATAAATGCAGTAATCTTTTCTTGATCGACATTAATACCTGGCCAATCAATGCACATGACATCTAAATGCAGTTTACGCTTGTGATAGACATACATTACAGCCCGTTTAACTCCGATTCAAGGGTTCTGCTTGTTTAACCATTCGATATTTTAACGGCCCATAATTACCGTTATTCACTGATCGTGTAGTCATATGACCAAAGAACATTAAATATCGGACCAATGATACAGCTATGCCACATTAAATGCTGCACCCCATCTCCCAATTGCCTGCCTGTTCTCAGCTGTCTCACCGAATCCCAATGATTTGAGGACATGGTGCATGCACAGCACCCAACTGATCCCATTCCAATGTTGCAAACATCTCGACATCTCTGAAATTTGTGTGTGTGTGTGCGTTTCATCCGTACCTACAAGGTTAGGAGGAAATTACAAACATGCCGCAATTTTTAGAAAATTTGCATCCTACCCACAAGATTTGCCTCAAATTGTAGGCCTACCTACATATCCTAAAATTTTGAAATGATGAAAATGCTCCTTTAAACAATAAAACAAAACACGAAAATGCATTTAAAATGCCAGAAAATTTTATTTTTAATAAAATTCCTCACATAAATTGATCATTTTAATATGAAGAATATTTTTAAAAATATTTTTTTAGTATTTAAAGGTATTTTCTGGTATTTTTCATTGTTATTATTTTTAGGATATTTTCATTATTTGAAAAAAGAGTTTAAGGTTTGTAGGTATGTTTGCAATTTTAAGCAGACTTTATGGGTATAAATGTAAATTTTGTAAACATGGTAACATACTTGCAATTTTACCTAAAGCACTTAGGTTCTAATAGTTAGTTATAAATCAAATGTTATTTGTTTGGAATTCTACAGGCGATAGTACTTTTACACTTCGGTTTTTTTTTTTTTTTTGTTAGTAATCATACATCATAACAACTTATATTACAATTGGCAAATATACATGCCCACGGCTCTAACCAACTACACTGCTAGCAGTTGTTCATTTTAGCTCAAGAATTTTAATTGTTGGAGAACCTGGGGCGAAATGTATGATCCGAAATTAATGGTGCAAATTACAATATCGCAAATCTAGGTGGCCGATGCATGCATCGAAACTCCAAGCTAGAGCTGCTGCAACTCACCCATATTCTAAATTTCTAATTCTAAGCAACTTCCCAAGTTTTCATTTTCTAAACAGTTAGTTTTTGGTCTTCATCAACTTTACTGATTTTAAACAAAATAACAACAGTTCATGTCAGTAATTACCTGTTCCTTGATTTGGTCCTCTAAACATTGTTTAAACTCATTGCGAATCTCCACGCACGCAAAAGCAGTTGAAAAGTAGATAACCTATACATGTTTAATTAAAGGTGTTCTTGGACCATTCAGGTTTAAATTTCTTTGGTTTATCAAGGGATTAGTAGTCCACATCAATTAATACAATCCACTTCCGTGAGACACGTTTTTTGAAAAATAATGAGAGAGAGAGATATATGTATTCTAATGCCGACCATCCACGTGCATGGGCATGCAAACGTGACCAACTTGCAACGAAGATGATCAATTTGATCATATATAGTCCATTGACTAAATCTATATAATAAGCTTACAATAATAATATAACTGCACATCTTCCTTGGAACTTAGGCCTTCATCGATCCCACATCTAGGGATGCCCAACCCATCTTCAGTTCTTCACCGTCCGTCCAATAATATTCTAGCTGTATCAGTTGCCAACTAGTTATTAGTTAATTAAAGAGAACTCTCCCTACATGCATGTGCTTCTAGCCAGGGGCTCACATCACATGGATGGGAGCAATTGATGGTTGGTCTTTTCAATTTGTTTTTAATTATTTTAAATTCATTAGGTTGTTGCAGAAACTATCTCGATATTATTGCTCCTAAGATTTCCCTATCCATTTCGGCCTAGTTAATTTTACTGACAAAGCTCTAACTTTTTTACAATCTCTAATGTTTTGATCATTCTTGCTGGATGATGAATAGAATATTACCTTGATTGGAACTTGGAAGTACACATGAGATTATACTAAATTAAAAGTCCTGATGTACCCAATTAAAATAAATTCGAATATATTAATTGGACAGATTATACTAATAATTAGATAAGATAAAAATTATGATTAATGAACAAATTAAAGGATTACAGGTTACCACTTAACTGCCACCGTGGAATGATTATAGTTTAGCACGCCAGTTGACTCGGACTAAATTGGTATGCAGTCCATATCCTAGCTGCTAAGTCAAGAGCTTCCCGTAAGCATATGTGAAATTCTTATCTTATCTAAACCTAATTAGATAAATGTTTTTTAATCATATTACCCACAATGAATGACCAATAAACTAACAGAGGACAAAATGTCCCTCTATAGTGAGAATAGTGAATGAACTTGATTTGTAATATCATATGTTATTGGGTATATAATACTAATTACAAATATAAACAGATAAAGAACAACTCTATAAAAGAAATATAAAATGAGACAAATACTTTTATCTAACTTCCCACCCTACTGACTCACTCACGCAACCACTGTGGTGATAAATGTATTTTTTTCAAAGTAAATAAGAGTAAGACATTGACAACTATGTCATTAAGATGCTGACTGAATTTTTTAAAAATATATAAACGAGCTGTGTAGTGTCATTAAGAAATTAAATACGTTGTCGTAAGAATAATATATATGGGTTATGATCCAATGGTGCAGCCTCCACTAGAACTATAATGGTCCGGCCTTATCTGCCCGTCCATTTAGGCGGCTGAAATTTCGTAAGTAAATTTGAAAATATGAGTGTGCGGTCATGAAACGGCTGGCAACCATACACGCATGTGAAGAGAAGTCACGTAATTAAAAGAGATTTTTTTTTTTTTTTTTTTCTAAGGCTTCCTTTTTGAGGATGAGAATATATTGGCTCCAGGAAATACAAAAACCTTGTACGAGTAGTGGGCAAGATGAAAACATTTAATTTTTGAGTTCCCACACAACACTCACCCCCCCCTCAATCTCTTTCATTTTCTCTCTTTTCCATTGCCCTCTCCATTTCTTTCTTTTCATTTCTTCCTCACACTTTCTATTTTCCTTGTTTCATGCCTCTTGTTTCTCATTATCTTTTATGGATCCCAATTACATGCACCGGGTGCAAATACTTATTTTTTATATATTTTTAAAATTTTTTACATAACTGATAATCTATATTTTTTAATATGTATATCAATTTTTATCATTTTTGAAGATTTTAAAATTTCTTTTCTAATTTTTAAAAATCAGTTGGCATTTTAATTTTTTTCTATTTTTAAAAATTCAAAAAAATTTAAAAATAGTAAAAATTGATTCACATATAACAGTTTAATGAAAAAATTGAAAAAATATAAAAAAGAGTTAAATGCACCCAGGTGCATTGAGTCTAAGTGTATTTAGGTGCATTTCCGATCTTTTATGATTTTTTACTCTCACAAGTTGTTTAGCTCTTGGAGGCGACGAGTGGAAGAGGCAGGAAAATTTGGGATACAGTGATCAGAAAGATCATTTTGGAGGGGGAGTGAGATGGAGAGAAAGTTGGATTTCAACAAATTCAAATTTTACTGCTACCTTTAAAGAATACGCTTATTAGGACAAATAATAGCTCATTTACTAAGATAACAAAATGGATAATTTCTAGAACAAGAAATATCCGAATGGACATGCTTTTTGTTTCCAACTAAGGGTGTGTTTGGTTGGAGGTAAAACTTTTGATGAAAAGTTTTTGGAGTAAAAGTTGTCAAATCAATAGAAAGTAATGTGATATAATAGGAGTAATGATGAATAGTAAGGAGAATAAAGTTAAAATAGATAGGTTAGTTGTATGAGTAGTTGTGTAGAAATGATTGAAAAGTAAGGTAGTTTGTATAAAAAAATGTGAAAAAATAATTAAAAAATAGAATAATTATGGAGATTGAAAAGTTTTAGTTGATACTTTTTTGCCCTAAACAAACGCACCCTAAAGCACTCTCTCTTTCATGAATGAATGAGAACATGTTATCCTTAAATCCAAAACAACCGAGAACCATCTTTTACTTCGTTTTTAAATGAAAGGCCTAATTTATTCCTTAATCATGCATGCTCAACTACCTAGATTAGCATGGATCGACCACATGCGCAACTGATATTCTCAGCCAACAAGCATGAAATGTCAAGAGAGTTCCGCACCAACAGTATTTATTTTAATTTAATTTCTATTTTGAATTTCAGACGCCAAAGCTGAATATAAGAGTAGGCGTGTCAATCACATATATAAAACAACTTTTTCTGTGCAGTGAAGCTGCACAATAATTAACGGTATATTTGGCCTAAAATGGGCTCCATATGTACTTAAATGTATTGATATTTTACACAATTTATTATCTATATATAAATTTTATAGCAAATGGTTTACATGTCACATCAAACTATTTTATTATGTTGAATTTGTACTATTTTTAGATGAAATCCATACACACGTTCAATTGAGATGAAAATTACTATGGTAATAAAATACATAATTCTAAATATAATGGATGGAGTAGATTATAGTTTTATAATCATGTTGGGTCCATTTTGAGGTAACTGCACCGTAATATTATATATATATATATAAGAAAAAAGACTAGGCGCGTCAATGGCGTTTAGATGATTAACTAAGTGAACCCATGCATATTTTAAAAAATAAAAAATAAAAAATTGGAGAATTTACAAGCTGCACCGGTCCAAACATACATTTATTCAGTTAATAATTAATACTGGGTAAGGTTCGGGGAATCGAACTTACAACGTATTTAACTGAATGAATTTGAATTATTGCTAATAAGGGTTGCAAAAAATGCAATCTCTTATAGTGGAGAGTGCATGTATGTTACATGCATATATTAGCAAGAAAAATGCATATGTAAGAAAAAAAAAATTCTTGTCATGAAAGAAAATTTTTCTTGCTTATGGTGATGCTCTTATATACAAGGAAATATTTTCTTGTTTACAATAATATTTTGATAATCAAACCAAAACTTTCTTACTTATACACAAACATTAGTAACTATTCGACTTTTCTTAATGGTCGCTATATGGAATATGCTACAAATTATTGTTAACTAAGTTTTTCTTTAACAATTAAAATTTAACTTTTTGCAACAAAATTTTCTTTGTCAAAAATCAAATTTCTTTGTTGTTAAAAATCAAATTTTTTTATAGTGGTGCCAAGGTTAATCCTTTTGCATACTAAAATAAAATATCTTAATTATCTAATTTTTTATCATGTCACCATAAAAATAATTATCAACATGCCTTCTTAGGCTAAAAAAATAGAACAGGTTATAAAACAAATTTTTAAATTTTTTATAAAATTGTTAATAAACTAGGTGTATTTAATCTATAAATTAAGTTTTATTATTTTTTTGGAGATATATATTTTTTTAGATTTTTAAACATATTGGTATTTTTAGTCATTTTTAATAGTCAAATATGACTAAATACATTATTTTTAAAAATAAAAATATATACATATCTATAAAAATAGTAAAACTTGATTTATTCATTAAATATACTTAGATTAACAACTTTATAAAAAATTTCAAAAAATTAGAAAATACATTTTGTAGCTCGGGCTAACACTTGCATTTGTTAGCTTGTAGGAATAACATCATAGCTTTTTTAATTATTGATGGTAGTTCTGCAAAAAAAAAATTCATTTGCTTTATTTTTACACGGTACTTTCGCTATAATACTACTGTTACTAATGATGATCATATAAATCAAATTATGACTAAAAAAATTAAAAACGAAAAATATACCGAGTCTATCGTGACTCAAGGAGCTGTTGCGATGGGATGATCCTATAATAAAATCTCTTATTTCTGAAAAATGCTTTTCCATTGTAAAAAATAGCCTATTTTTTTCATTTTTAATGCAACTTTTTTTTAAAAATTCAATATACCTTTTTACATTCCCAATAAACTTTCATCTCATACTCATCTCATACGAGCTCTAAAAAACTCCTGAAAAATATACGAGAGTTTTCTCAGTAGCATCCAATAGAAAGAGTATATATTAAATATAAAATGTAATGTTAAAAATTTAAGAAAAATTCTTTTTATACTCATAATATTTATCCATAACTTCTATTATACTTACAACATTTTAAAAAAAATTATACCTATAAGATTTCACCTTAGATTTCTATCATACTCATGCACTTAAAATAACCATTAACCACCATATTGAAAAAATAATTTTATACTCTTATAATTTTTAATTGAAGCAATTCAACACCTTAATATAACACAATTAATGTTGGCAAATCATTGATTTGTGTCATTAAATAATTCGAATATGACAATTAAGTAAAAAACTTAAGGGACAAAATCATATGATTGTTTTGAATGCACAGGGTACGATGATATTTAGAGTGAAATATTATGAATATAAGAGAAAATTTTGAAATATTGTAAATATAATAAGAATTAGGGGTAAATGTTATGAAACATCACAATAATTTTCTCAAAATCTGATAAAATAATATTAAAATGATAAAAATTTATAATTCCACCTGTATCCCTTTCCATCCCATTTGATGCTTACGAACAATCCTGAGAAAATGACGGCCTATTGCTAGAGCAGCACTACACTAGTAACTCTGTGTGTTATTTTAAAAATTTGCGTGCACTCCTTCAAAATAAATAAATAAATTTGCGTGCGTGATCAATTGCGACGCCTCGTGTCCAAATATTGAAACATAGGAATTAGCGGTACGTAACTGGTTTCTAGAAATTAAAGCAGGAAATGTTGACATGGCAATTTGTGTGATACTGATACACATGATATATATGGATGATAACTGATAAGCACCGGGTTGGAACTTTCAGAGCCGAACAGCCGAAATCATGAGCCCTAATTAATTAATTAATTAATTATCTTGGATAATGCAAATTAATTTAATGTTTACCTAGGTCATGAGATCAGGCCTGTTGATCATTGACAAAAACCTTTTTTTTTATAAAACTATTTTCCTAGGCAGATTTAATTAATATTACAAATTTTTATAATTTCCGGAAATATGTAACTATTTTTGTAATTTCAAAGTCAGAAGACTGACTTGGAAATTAAAAAAAAAAACTTGTACATCTCCAAAAATAGCCAAATTAAAAATAAGTTTGTAAAAAATAAAAAAGGTTTTTAGGCTGGCCTAAAATCTACCTGGCCTAAGTAGAACATGACCCTATGATCATAATACATACATTTTAACTGCTGTTTTTGGCACCAAATAAATGCAAAATAAGACATTACTGATATGGGAGTTGGTTGGTAAAATAAGCAGAAAATGTGCAGGCTACACCTTTCTGTTGTGGCCGCGCTTGAACTGGACGGACGTTCAAATAACTTTTTTGATTGACGATATTCAAAATAATTAAGGAAACTAATTTCATGCGCCCCGCACTGCACTCGAGTGCATTTAACCTATTTTTAAATTTTTTTAAATTTTTTTACAAGATCGATAATCTAATTGTATTTAACACGTGTATAAATTTTTAACATTTTTGAAGATTTTTAGATTTTTTTTTTTTTTAAAAAATGAGTGACCTTTTCAGTAATTTTAAATTATAAAATGCCACTGATTTAAAAAATTAAAAATAAATATCTAAAAATCTCCAAAAATGGTAAAAATTGATACACATATTAAATATATTTATATTAATAATCTTGTAAAAAAATTCGAAAAAAATTAAGAAAATGGATATTTGTACCAGGGTGCACCAAAGCTAAGTGCACTCGGGTGCATGAAATCAACTTCCATTAATTAATCACGTGCCAAACTGAAAAGAATAAAACCTACCACGAAAATTTCTGTGATCTTTGTTTTTTTTATCTCCGAATTGTTTTAGTCATGATACCGTGCACCTGAGTCCACTTAACTTTGTTACATCCGCCTGCAAAAACTTAATATATATATTTTCGAAAAGTTTTTATATAACTATTAATCTAGATGTGTTTAACATGTATATCAATTTTTACAATTTCTGGATATTTTTAGATTTTTTTTATTTTTTAAAATCAGTGATATTTTCATAATTTTAAATTACAAAAATGCCAATGATTTTAAAAAATAAAAAATATCAAAATATCAAAAATGATAAAAATTGATACCACATGTTAAATACATATAAATTAATAATTGTAAAAAAAAATGTCGTTTGATCATTTCAGGCTGATCCAAAAATGTATTTTTTGTTTTTTTTCAAACTTTTTTCTAAACATGTTAATCTAGTTATATTTAATTTATAAATCAAGTTTTATCATTTTTGAATATGTGTATATAATTATTTTGTATTTCTAAATATTGGGGTACTTAAGTCATTTTAAGATTATTTAAAATGACCTAAATACTCCTATATTTAAAAATAAAAATATATATCTATACATATCCAAAAATGATAAAACTTGACTTATAAATTAAATATAATTATATTAATATATTTATAAAAAGGTTTGAAAAAAATGCTTTTTTGGACGGTCTGAAATCACCGGATTTCAAAACGGTCCAAAAAGATCACAACTTGAAAAAAATTTCAAATAAATATTAAAAAATAAATGAAATGCATGGCGCCGAATTTTTTTTTGTTAGCTAGCGCATTTTAGAAATCGTCAAAGGCCGCTGAAGTTCCAGATGCACCGGATGGATGTAATCTATGTGCGCGTGTGCGTTGGATGCATTTGTGATGGTGTGAGGTTCCGTGGCCAATAAATGTGGAAGATGCGTGTGGAAAAGAATTTAAACACGTGCGTGCTGACCAAAATCCATGCTCTGAAAGTCTGACCGATCGACTTCCATTTTGCATCACCCAATATTTTTCTGAATGGACGTTCTGGATTTGATAACGACCGTGTATAGGAATTCATCAGCCATTTCTAAATTAAAATCATAATCAGAACGTGGGCTAAGAAAAAATCATTTCTATATTTGCAAAATTGCAGCCATGAATATTTGAACATTGCATGTTTTCCTTGGACCACGCACGGTTGGATTATGGTCTCGTGTGGAAGAATACGACACATCATAAAGATGCAAAGGAAATTGAAGATGAAACTTAAGTACAAGAACAGGGAATTTAATTGTGAATTTTCATCTAAAGGCACGTTCTTCCTTATTGTTCGAGTATATTTATTCGAAATTTATAAGGTTCGTTTGTTTATTTTCATCAACTATCAAGATAGAGTTAGAATACTACGTGTGAATGATTTCTCAGGACCAAAACCTGGTAAGGCTTCAAAGCACTAGATTGATAACAAACATATTGACAAAAAAAAGAAACTTTTACATTTGGCTTCCTTTAGTTGTACTTTTTCTGAGTTGAGTGTATATAGCATTTCGGAAAAAGAAAAAATTTTTCTTATTTTTTCACATGCTTTCACATATGACATGACATCTTAATAACCAAATTGCACTGCTTTTTAATGATTTTTCATGTCTTTTCATATAATTATTTATCTATTTTAATTTTGTGAGTCTTTAATATTTTGTAAATATGGAAATGAAAATTTTTAAAAAGCGTGAGAATGATGTGATTTATGAAATGAAGTAAATTAAGAATAAAGAAAACATAAAAAGATGTGAAGAAATGATTGAAAATACATGAATAATAATAATTCGATACTTGTGTAATTAAAATATCAATTCCTTTGGGGAATTATGGCCCTCCTTTCCCATCACGCTATGCAAAATACCAAATAGACTCTTAATTCCTTTACCTCTAATCATTATCACTATTACATTTTATTGCTTTCTCATTTTTTCAAATTTTTTTTATGACAAACATAATACAGCTCACCTAATTAACAAAGCCTATTTCCTAATCAATGTGAAACCTTATATTTATTATTGAGAAAACAGAAACACAATCCAACTAATAACCTATTAATTAACTAATGTGTTACTAGAGAAATGCTTTAATACAACCAGTTGTATTTTATAACCGTTCTATTTTTAAAATTTTCACATCTAATCCATCCATTATGTTTAAAATATAATTATAAATAACTTTATGCATTGACACTTATTATGAGTTATATACAACTCTAAATAACACGATTTTTTATCTCATAAAAATATTAATAGAGTAAAATATGATGGACGACTTAGATTTTAAAAAATATCAAAAATTAAAAATTAAAATCAACTCTACGCCCGCACTCAAATGGTTTCATTCTTCCTAAGATGACTAGTTAGGTTAGGAACACATAAAAGGGAAAAAAAACATTTCAAGCCACTAATCGATATGAGACTTTTTTTTTTTTGGAAGATATGAGACATTAAGTCCATACCAAGTATGAAATTTGAAGTTCCTCGTTATTGTGTCCTATTTTGCATACCAATCATTACAAGAGTCCAAAAATCTTCCCATATGAACCATCATGAAGGCCACTCACATTCATAGTGATCCTAGCCACATGAACTTCTTTCCAGATTATGCTCTTGTAGGACTAGGACAAGTGCTCAAGTTCTAGTGATTGAATGCAAGTGCAAAACTCGTGGAAAAGGAAAAGGTCAAAAGCCTGCTAGTTTGCTGCATTATTCACTTCACTTCTTCAAAAATGGAGGCTGTGTGCTGCAGAGACGCGTAAAAAGTCGGTCAGCTCATAATATCAATGTCCGGAAGCCAAGATATTAGATTTTTTTTTTTTTTTTCACGAAAAGATGATGATGCTTGTCCTGCATGCGCCACTTGATATTATTCCATGTCTTCTCAACCCGTCATATTAAAACACCAACTCCAATATTACTGTTAAAAAGAAATGAAAATTAAATAATTATACGATGTCATTAATTAGCATGAAATATATAAAATATCATTGGTAAAAGTAAATAAAACAAAATAAAGAATTATTGCATGATGCAACCCTCATGTCCATGCACCCCTCAAAATTTTTAATTAAAAATTTTAAATATGAACCGTTTATAACGTTCATCCATGTGTATTTAATTACGATTATGAAAATTATGTATATTGAAAATTTATGATTTATTGATTTTTCAATTTTAATGGCTATATATTCATTGTCAAAAGATATTAAAATTTTAGTTTAACCAAAATGATTTTTAACATAATAAATAACACTACAACAAATTTCATTTTATATAGCTAATCTTTTTTGTTTCATATGACATATATTTGATTACATTAGATGCATTTTAGTTGCAATTGATTATAAATATTTTGTTGCTTTTGAGTTGTGGCAAATGTAGTTATTTTTATATCAAATGTAGGCAAAAGTAATGTTTGATATAATTATTAAAATTTAGTTGAAATAGTGATAAAATTAGTTGCAAGTAATATAAATTTTAATTATATTTACGGTTAATTTCAAATATACCACTTCATTTGCCCTTAATTACAAATATACCTACTAAGTTTGAAAATTGTCACATATATCCACTAAGCATTTTATTAAAAGGAATGATTTGTTGGTCTGGGCTAAGCAAATGTCCCGCTTAGCCCACCTTAAAAACCTATTAAAAAACACTTCCTTTGCTTTTTTCTCCACACACTTGTTTATTTAAATATATTTAATATATAAATCAAGTTTAACCATATTTGGATATGTGTATATATTTTTTTGAGATTTTTAAATATCGATGTGTATATATGTGTTTAAAATACCCATATCTCTAAAAATCTTAAAAAATATATATACATGTCCAAAAATAGTAAAACTTGATTTATATATTAAATACACTTGGATAAACAAGTGTGTGGAGAAAAAATAAAAAAAGTGTTTTTACATATATCTTTTGAGGTGGGCTAAGCAGAACATTTGCTTAGTCTGGGTTAATAGAATCACTTCTTTTTATTAATTTCAAATATACAAAGTACAACAATTAGTAACATTTAATAATTTTAAAGTTCCAAAATAGTTTTGATTGATCAAACATATATTGTCATTGATGTCATATCCAAACCGTTAAAACTTACTCTGCCTAACTTCTCTCTCAAGTTAGATGAGTTTTTATTATATCGTTCAACTTTTGTCATAGATAAATGACTATAATTATTAAAAAGAGGTATCTTGGACATTTCCTATGATGAATAATGATCATTTTTAACAATGCTTGATGGAATGAGTATAGATGAAATTTCACCCATGCTTAATAGGTATATATGAAAGTTTTCAAACTTAGTAAATATATTTATAATTAAAGGCAAATATAGCGGGTATATTTGAAATTAATCCTTATATTTATCCAAATGCAACCAAAATTTTAATTTTGTTGCAAAAAATTGACTACATATAATAAATTCTATTATAGTCTAGGCATAAGGAGAACATAATAAATGAGAAAACCTATGTATGTATGTACATATATACTATGCATAAAATCAATAATCAAATCAATATAGTATCATTACAACAAATTTAATTTTATGTAGCTAATTTTCAATCCATATAATATATATTTACTTCATTAGATGCATTTTAGCAGATATATTTCACTTTATTAGGTTCCATCCCAATTCTTACAAAAATAAGAGTGCAACTTGGGTAGAATAGGAATTGATTGAATGCAACTAGGTGCATTTAACCTATTTTTTAATTTTTTTTGAAATTTTTTATACAATTGTTAATCTAGGTGTATTTGACATGTGTATTAATTTTTACTATTTTTTAAATTACGAAAAATGCCACTGATTTAAAAAAATAAAAATATAAAAAAGTATAAAAAAATGGTAAAAATTGACACACATGTTAGATACACCTAGATTAACAGTTGTATAAAATAATTTCAAAAAAAATATAAAAATGAGTTTTTATACCCGGTGCATCGAAACTAAGTACACTCGGGTGCACTGTATCATGGCCGGAGTAGAATACCCGTGAGTCGACCTATTGGAGACCCTAAAATGGATAAAGTAGGTTTTTATTTTCACATTCATAAAGTAGAGTACATTTTAAGTTTTAAAAAAATACAATATCCAATTAGAGTAAGGTAAGTTTCACAATGCGGGTACATGAAACCAACATAAATTAGAATATATGTTCAATATATACTTTATGAAATAGCTTTTATATTAAAAGATATAAATATATTTTTAAAATATTTAGAAACTTATTCAATTTATTTATTTTTCAGTAGATTTAATAAATTATCTCAAGAATTATATTATTATAATTTTCATTATAGGTTTTTAAGTAAGATTTATAATAAAATTACAATTTTCAAAGACAAAAGAAAATTATTTCAAAGAACAGATTTAGAATTTTTGAAAATAAAATAAAAATAAGATGGACGCCAACCCGAGCTAACTGGTGCAAGTCACGCCTCAACAGAAATTTCGTCGGTTGACGATTTTTCCGAATACTGTGGGTTCCACTTATTGATAAACTGAAAAGAAGACAGACAAAAACATGCCGGCAGGTCAAAGATCACACCATTCTTCTTCCTCTACCATATAATATTTCGATTTTTAGATTTTAATACCTGCTTCGTGCCGATCCAGGCATTGACTTGACTAGCATTTCAAGAAAAAGACATCCACTGTTCCTCACACGTCTTGCGGTCGCATGCTCCTATTTCAACCGGATTCGCTTTCACCTCTCACCCCATCGCCTTCCAGCAGGCTTTCTCTTCCTATATTAGCTGGCTCGACGCTTGGTAATGAAAGTGGCTGTTCAGGACGTAGAATGTGAAAAGGATTAGACAAGGAAATTAGATGAAAAGTATTAGTGTACTGAGATGTGCAAAATTATATTAATGGCGGAAAAATAGTGTTGAAAATTGGAAAAAGTATATAAGGAATTAGAAAAATCTTTTGAGATCTTGAACAGTCCCTAAACAACCACATGAGCTCGGATACTACGTACTGAATGAAATTTGGAATTTTCTTTTGGGTTTCAATTTGATCATCCCGATGGGCCCATACAATGAAGTTCCATGAAGTCACGTATATCTCCCAAATAATTAAGTACCATGAATTCACGTATCTCGAATTAGTTCGATAGATTTGAAATCCTGTAATTAATTTATATCTTATAGTCTGGTCATTGGTAAAATGGACGTTTTAAATTTAAAAATATTGCCAACAATTGTACTTTCATTTCGACTTTTCCAAGAAGGCTATTTTAAATGTAAACTAGGTTTGATACAGTATTCTAATATTTCTGGAATATGTGCAGCCCATTTCATATCTAAAATTGTCATAGAGGTGGGTGCACGGGCACACCGAACCTATGCTTCATACATACATATAGGGATATATTAGGGTGTAGCCACTAATTTAAGTTGACTGCAAATGGGCCCCACATCTAAGATGAAATCAAAATCGTACCAGCTATATGATTTAAAATTATGAGTTTCTATAATGGTACCAAAAATCATATCAATCCAGAGTGAGCTGTGCCTACTTAAAAGATATAGGTTTTATGTGTAAGTTATAAAAGCACTTAATCTATTTACATATGCATTTTATAATGTTGCAATACATTACATAATCACTTACCAAATAGGGTTAATGTTGTAGATGGTTTAGATGCTGAATTAACATCTTTAAAATTGATATCTAAATAAAATAAGATATGTTGATTTTGTACATCTTTTAGATGAGGCTAATATACATATTTGATTTTGATGAAACTTTATATTTTTGTTTAACAAATGATTATACTAGAATCTTACTAACAATATTATATTCTTTTCATTTCATATTACATATCAAGCCCGTAAATCTTTATAAATTTCTATATCAACTTACATCATTAAGAAGGAGATCAAAGCTCCTCACATGAGAAACCCATAGCTCTCCCTCACGAAACCCCTCAATTACGACATCTTGACGTTGTGAGATGATTTTGATGTTGAAGTAACAACTTTGAAATTGATATCTAAGCAAAACAATATTGTGTTGATTTTGTAGTTTTGATTTTATGATAAAGTGAACTCCATTTTTAGCCAAGTACACCCAATCTACGTACCCTATATATTCAGAGGTCCATATTCCAAGTGCAGACGGACTGTAATGTAATTTCCTCAAAATGGGTTATATATATATATATTAAAAATTAACATTTATTCCATCCGTTGTACTTAAAATTAATTATTTTGATAGCACACTAATTTTTATTTAAATTTAGCATGTGTATATGTCTCATCTTAAAACGGTACAAAATTAACGTAATAAAATAATTTAATATAAATATCAATTTTAAAGTAGTATTTTTAATATTTAAACTATCTAAAATATGTTATTTATATGGATAAATAATTGTATAAAATATTTTAACATTTTAATATGTCTAAAATTTATTTTATAATGGATTGTACCATGATTATAGTACAATCTGACTGCATAGGTTGTCATATTTGTCGTCGTTACTGAAGTCCTCATACATGGACTCCAATCTCATAATCCTCAACTTTCAGATTTGGACTTTTTTGTGCAAGCTAGCTAGAGCACGCGTACCACATAAAAGGGGTGAAAAAGCACCCAATTACCATTAATTAGGGGAAAAAAAGAGATCCAGATATCCAGCATTTAGAAGCATCATGCTTTTTGGAATGATTTTGGAGAGTCACGGTCACCCTATATATCACATAGAATTTCATAAAAATAGTTCATTAAAACCCACACTATTACATGGCCAAATCAATGAATTCAACATTTTCGGTACGTGATTGCATATTTGGGTGATGGACGAGGTGGTCATTTAATATGCAATTAAACTTTGTAATCATGTTGTATTTCAAAGCAGCTTTGTAAGGATTATCAATTATTCTTTGAATAAAGGGGCAAACTTATATGAGGGAAGCAAAATATTTTTTGGGGGGGATGAGGAGGACCACGTAAAAAATCAATTATATTTTAAACATCTCTTAAAATTTTAAGGAGATCTTTATTATCTTCAAAATTTTAAGGGGGCAATTTCCCCTCCACAGCTTCATGTGGCTTTACATGTGGCGGCCAGGAAGGGTAAAATGATTTTTTAATGAGGCACCGATATTATTATTATTACTAAAAAATCAGTAATTAAACTATTTTGATGTTATTTGCTTGATTCATCAAAAATTTTGACTTGATAAATCTCGACATTAATAGAGAATATAAGAATATCATTAAAGTATTTCATCCAAAAAGAATACCATTATACTATGGTACTTATCATATCTAGATAAACTATAAAAATCAATCAAAATAAGGTGACAAAAGAGATATTTTGCAAACAAAGTTCATAGATAGGGCTTATTTGTAAAACCAATATTCAGGGGTAAATTTGACCAAAATCATAAAAGAAAAATGAAAAATATCCCTTTAGATAATTAAACAAGTAAAGTAGGGTGCATTTGCCACTGGAGAAAAAGTTTGAAAAAAATTGGAGGAAAAGTAAGAAAGTAATGTAATATAGTAGCTAATAATAATTAGAAGTTAAAAGAATAAAATTAAAATAAATAAGATAATTATATGAAAAGATATAAAAAATGATTATAATAGAAAATATGAAAGTCAGGCAATTCATAAGTTACATCATATAAAAAAGGTGTAAAAAGAGTAGAAAATTTTTAGAAACTTTTTAACTTTTTTTTTTTTTTTCCCGAAAACACTTTTATAATTCCGGAAGTATTTTGGCAAAGAAATTTTTTTTTCATTCTTTTGTTTAAACTAGGACGATTCCCCATCTAGATTTGTTGGTTACCTTGATTTGGAGTAGCCTATCTACCTTTACCATGACGGTACACCTCGAGCTCAGCTCAATAGCTGACATAATCAAATGGTAGGTAGCTTGATTTGGTGCTTGATTGAATGGTACGAGAACAGGAAAAGTCATAGTGGGGTTTAAGAGTATAGTTGAATGATATGGTTTCCATTATTGGAGTCTGGATTAGGTGTATCTATGTTGGCGCCCCGAATTATGACCAAGAAGAACAACATGGAAAGATGCAACAGGTAATGGTGGGGAAGAAAGATGAGAAAAAGGCATGCAAAGTTGTTAAGGAACTGGAAGGGGAAAGGAAACGTGTATGGGAGGAAAATTCCATTTGGGATCCCATCCCATCACGAATATCACGCCTAGCTTGCTTTTCCGAACTACGAGTTTCAATGCCGTTGTGCTTTTTATTTTTCTAGAATTCGACCGGCTCCACTGTCCACCCCAAGTTTTCGGCTAGAAAAGTAGAGCGAAGTAGGCCAGATTCGAAGAAAGTTGAAATTGAAAGGCCGAGTAAGAACAGCATGCGTCCACATCGACGAGGTGTGACCGACACAACCACGGAATTGCTACTGTGGGAAGAAGACTAGGTGCAATCGGTATTCAGTACTACAACAAATATTCGTACTGCACCATTCTCTACATTTTACATAAACTGGGCCCATCTCATGATTCGCCGCCCTCATTGTGGAAAAAATATTTTTTTTTATTTTTAATTTTTTTTTTAAGAAACATGTTCAGGTCCAACAGATTCTTTTTTCTTTAACTACTCCCACGTGGATCTATTTGTTACTTTTTTCTGTGCTTTAAAAAATTTTGCTATTTTGATTTTCGAAAATTCATAGAAAAGCTTTTTATTGATTTTGACACTTCAAAACAAAATATTCAATAAATTTAAAAAAGTGATAAATTTTACAGAGCGAAAGATCTATATGAAAGTCACAAATGTATAAAAAGTATTTTTTAAAGATTAAAAAATAGCCACGAAAAATTTTGTTTGGTATAATTATTTACGTTTGGCCAGAAATAATAATAAAACCTGGTTAGCTCCATTTGATAATATATGAGGATAAATATAAATTTGCTCGTCAAACGTGGCAGCATGTAAGAACTACTGTTCCAGTGAATCATTTCCATTTGTATATTGTAGATTTTTTGGTTACATGTAGCTAGGCAGGGCCGTATATGTTAATCAAAATTAAAAGAAAAATGTAGAAATTTAGGATACAACAACGAAAACATCGATTAAGGGCTGCTGCCTTTTTAGAATTCTAAATCACTGAAAAATGAAAGAGCTTGACTTATTACATGCAGCCCCCAAACTACTTGCTCACAAGTGTCCAAAACGGAATATTAAGCATCAATTCCAATGTCCCATGATCTGAAATCAGATTCACGTAAGCATAGAATCATCATCGTATATAGAAATTTCGTTAAAAATAAATTAAGAAAGAGAAGCTTCAAGACGTTGTCCTGAAAACTACTTTACAAGAACCAAAAAATCAAGAGAAAAAATTATCAAACAGGAAATATGCAAATGGAATATGGAACTGGCATTTTATATATACGCGCATGCAAAATTTGAGGGTTTTGCATGTAGGTTCTTCAAATATTACAAGGAAATTAACATTTTACAACCTACTTTTAGTGACACTCAACTTTGCAGTAGCAATATAAATAATTATTGTCACTCAAAAGTAGTTTTTAATGATTATAATATAATAAATGTTAAAAAAATAACTTTTTTTTATTGTTATTGCTAAAAGTATGATTTTTAGTGATACATTTGAAAACTTAGTGCTAAAGCCAAGGTAACACTTATAGGTTTTGGCTAATATTGCATACATGTTTTTAAGTTTGCTAAAATTATAACTATACCTACAAAGTTTATTTAAAATTGCAAGTATATCTCTTTTATTAAATTATCTTTGAAATTTTTGTCAAATAACAAAAAATCCTTTAAGCCAAGGAATATACTAGCCATTTTCATAAATATTATAGGTGTATTTGCAAAAAAAATTCTAAAATAATAACATATGTAGAATATATAAATTAATAAAATAATAATAATAATAATAAATTTATAATTAATATATAAATAAAATAAATATATGTAATAAAATCGATAAATAATATATGAATATAATATTGTATTTCTTTTACATATAATATGGAAATCAAACTGTGTGAAATTGACGCTTTATGTTTATTTTTACATTTATTATTGACATTATTATGTCATTATCTAATATATTTTTACATAATTTTATATTTTCAAATGTACTTATAATATTTTTAAAAGTGCATTTCTTAGCTTAAAAGGCATTTTCATTACTTTACAAAAAATTTTAATTGTGTGCTAATTGAAGGAATACACTAGCGATTCTATGTAAAATTTATAAGTATATGTTTGGCAAACTTAAGGACGAATAAGCAATATTGATTAAATTTTGTAGAAATATCTGCAAAAATTCATTTAAAAATCCTTCTCCTGGTAGTAAAATTTGTAGAAGTTGCACTTTTTAAACGTAAAGAGTCATGTCCATCGCATATGAAAAATGCAAAACCGGCCCAATCTGTTCTTCGCAACAACAGAATCAATACCCACCTATTCTAAAATTCCACAATATCGCAACAACTGTAATCCCTGGTTGGGGTGGCATATTATTTGATAAGAATATTGAGTTGAAATTTTTTTTAATTATTTATGCCTTTTGGAACACTAATCTGTATGATTTGCTCGTTAATGGTGTATAAGAGCGTTGACAAGCAAAAGGGGGCACTTGGCAGGAAAACTACACAGGTTTTGTAGCCAGTTGCTTGCAAATTCCAAAGAAACGACAGGAACCAGGTTCAAATTCAGATTTCAGATTAGTCCTAAATCATCAAATAGAGACTTACTGGGTCACCAAAAATTACTACTGATAGTAGTTTTTAGCCATTCATAGTGTTCAAATTATTCAGATAAATATAATTTTTCAGGTTTAGAAACCACGATTATATATTATATCTTGTGGGTTTTCGCAAAATAAAACACTCTAAGTGTGCATAATTTCATTCCACATATTTTTGGCAGCCAGCAAAATAAATCTTGCGAATTTTAAACATTTGCAAAACGAACCCATGATTGATGTCCAAGCACCAGTATGTATGATAAAATTTTCTAAAATGTTCTAAAGTATCTAGTTGAAAACAGAGAGATCAGCACGCAAGGTTTATTTTGCAAATTAAGATTTGAAACTTGTGAGGTCTGATGTGCAAAATGACAAAATCTGTGCTTGGATGCTTGTGCTAATGTTCACTGTAGTGCAGGAGTCAGCACAGCTGTGTGGAAGTGTTTCAGATCATTTCAAAGCCTTGAATGGGTGGAATAAGACTTCCCAACTGTCCTAAGACACTTTGAGTAGGCACCATTACCATATATTTAAGTAGAAAGAGACTGAGACAGCCGCTGGTTTGAATCGTGCGTGGAAACACCCACTTTTTCTGCTCGTGCTTTCGTCAATACACGTGACATATCTTCCCGATTTTTCTTCCATCCTTTCCGTCCGTATTCGATTCCTCGTTTTCCACACGTCCCAAGTCGTGCAAGTTGTTTGTGCTTGTGGGACGTCTTGTATGCAAATTCATGATAAGATTGCGCATGTATCTTTGGGTTGACCGGTCGGCCGACCTTGGGTCTTGTTCGGCTAGGTGTTTGCGTTCCATATCCATTAAAAATCAATCTCCGTGAAATTAAATTAGCAGAGAAAGATTCATATTAGTCTGATCAATTTTACCATCGTACCCTTAGGGCGAGTGAAATTATAAAAACAATTATATGTATATGTATGAGACATAATTTTGTTAGTATGTGCTAAGTAATAATTTATCTAGCCCAAATAAACAAATTTAATTTTTTTTATTTTTCATACACTTGTTAATTTATATGTATTTAATATATAAATTAAGTTTTATCATTTTTGAATATGTATATATTTTTTATTTTTAAACATTGAGATATTTTAGCCATTTTCATTAATTAAAAATTACTAAAATAACCCGTGGGTAATAAATTTTCAAAAATAGTAAAAATTAATTTATATATTAAATATATCCATATTAACAAGATTATAAAAAAATTTAAATAAATTTTTTGGTCAAAGCTAGGTTACGTATTCCAAGTTAATAATATTCACTCTATATATTGTATACCAATTGAGACTAAAATTTGTGGCTGATCACCTGAAAATTATATAATAATGTCCTTTGATCATTTTTCGACCTATTTTTTATGGTAGTTAGGTCCGCGTTTGACCATTTATATTTTAATTTCCTTCCAAAACTTTAAACACCATTGATATAATGTTATAAATTACGTGAAGTTATCTAAAATCTTGCTGTAGATATGGCTAGAAATTTACAAAAAATTATTATTATTTACATCCGGAGTGCTCATCGTCCGAACTCCAGAACTTCCAATTAGATAATGATAATAAAGTTATAATTAATTATTCTTAATTAGGAAGATAATGATTTGGGAAGTGCTAATTAATGCATGGGGAAACACGTGTCTCGAATAAAATACTGAAATGGCAGGTACTAGCGGCAGTAAGCATCCTGAGTCCCGACATTCTAATAATTAATTAAAAACTTGAATTAGAAATATTCGAAGGAGCAAGGCAACCGGCAGGGGCAGCACGCAAGTACTCAGTCTCTTCCTCAGCCCGCTCTGCTGCACTACGAGCAGAAATGCAAAGTACACCATGCAAGGGGCTGTGAGAGATGCATGCGGCATCAGCTGAGCGGATACACTGTTCGCTTGCAACAGTGCACCCACTGTCGCTCTCTTGCAATAGAACCACCACAGTAGTTCCAAATATAAGGCGTCTTACGCGGGACTTTTGATAAAAAAAAAAAAATTGTATAAATTTTTTTAAAATATGAAAAAATGATGTGATATAATAAGGATAATGATAAATAATGAAGAGAAGGTAATTGTGTAGAAATAATTGAAAATTAGGATAATTATTATCCAGGAATAAGTGAAAAATAATTAAAAATAGAATAATTATGAAAAATAAAAATTTTAAATTTAAAAGTTTTTATAAATGACCAAACACTCCCGTAGTATTGTTAACTTACTGTACTGCTCAGCGCACTAACTAATAAAGACAACTCTCGCCATGTCAATGCCGTAGGGGTGGGAATCGGGGCAGGCCAGGACGGGTCAGGGTGTGCTCAACCATGACTCTACTTTTCAAAAATTTTATTCGACTCTTATTTTTATACCGGGTCGGGACAATGTCAATTTGACCTTTACTTTTTTCTACTAGGTCTCGAGACAAAATTCGGGTTGGTATCGAGTCAACGGGTCGGGTAAAAACTGCGGGTCAAATAAGAAGTTTTAAAAAATTTATAAACCTATCAAGTATAAAGACAAATTTATATTAAATTTAAGTACTATATGCTTGAATATAGTACTAATCAGTTAAAGTAAAATATAAATAATTAAATAAAACATGAATATTAGCATTGAATGAGGTTTTTTTTTAATGTGAGAGATAAGAAAACGGGTCAGTAGGTAGGTCCGCCTCGACCCGCTATCCTTTAAAAAATCAAATAATCCGACGCGCCATTCTTTAAAAACCTCAAGAATCCGCCCTGCCCGGTACGTAATCTCAACCTGCCCCGGTATTAAATAGGATAGGGACGGGTCACGGGTCGACCCGCCCCGATTCCCACCACTACAATACCGTCCTCACTCCAGTCCTGTTATAATCGACACTCATCCTATTCGAACGGTTAATCAGCAGACATGATTCATTGGCTCAGCATGGCATGTGGGTCCCACATATTACTAGCTCAGCGGGTTGGAACAAAATCTCGGCAACTTTCCCGTCCACACCATACGAAAGAAAAAAAGGATATTATTAAATGCACGCACCCAGGTATACTTAATTTTTTTTATTTTTTTGAAAATTTATAAAATTATTAATCTAAGTGTATTTAACATATACATTAATTTTTACTTTTTTGGAGAATTTTAAATTTTTTTAGATTTTAAAATAACACTAATTTTTTAAAATCCAAAAAAAATCTAAAAAACTCTGAAAATCGTAAAAAATAATACACATGTTGAATATACTTAGATTAACAATTGTATAAAAAATTTCTAATTTACTTTTTTTATTCTTAATGCATATTATTACATCATTTTCCCATTTTCCCATTTTCCCACCTCATTCGAGCCAAGCACATCCGTCGGAACAAGTCCGGAAAGCCTTTTGGACGACTAGGATGGCCACACGAAGAAGGCCTTCCATAGGTGGGCCCCACGCCATCGTGAGGTACCAGTGGCTTTATCCAGTAAACGTTGACGAACGCATGTCCCACAATCGTACTAGGCCCACCTTATCCTCATAAATTGGAAGATTCTAATGATATTTGTGGGCCCCGCCCTTTTCTTTTGGAACTCTGCATTGCCCTGCTCCGGTGGTTCTCACGCCCCCTATATTTATCATTTATGATAATGATGCAATATATCTCCGGCTGCAGCTTTTTTTAAATTTTGAAATATTTTTTAAATCTAAACTATTTCTCATATTTAATATATCTTATTTGACCATACTATCAAAACTTATATTTTGTAAAAAAAATTGTTTTCATACTGAATTTATGGTGATTACAATTTTCAAAAATATATATGACATGTAGCATATAAAAATTTGCAATATATGTAGTTTTTGAAATTATTTATACACTAAAAAATATTTTAAAATTAACAAACAAAAGTTCTAGTTTTTGAACCATTAGTCAAAGCATGTAATATTGCTGGCAACTCGATTTGGATAGCTCAGATCGTTGACTAATGCAGTTGCATAGTTTAAAAAAAGAAGACCACTGAGTTCCAATTGGGTGTTGGATTTTACAACTAATATCCAACATTTTAAAAGAAAGTAGACAATAGTTACTATTGATTCAATGCATCAATTAATCCAACATGAAATAATTTTCATCTAGCTTCCTTGTTTTTCGAGCTTCATCATTTTAAAAATCGCTTTCATTGAAAGCTTCTACACTTCATAAATTTAAGAACATGAGATGAGGATACCAGTATCATTCGAATTATAATTTATAAGTTTTTCTCCAACATGGTGCAATTAGCAACCTTTGAGTCTTCTCATTGTTTTTATTGTTTAATCCAAGTCACCAATCATATTATCTTCTATAGATATTTGTATCATATAAAAAGTTATTTTAATTAAATTTGTACATAATACATAACAAATGCAAATGAACAAAGTCTTTTACAATTATATTTCTTAACATTACAAATTATAAAAATTTTAATCAAGATAATTTTTTTTATATTCAGGCTAAACAAATAGTTTTAAGCACAATGCATACTTGGAATTTTTTTTTTTTTTTTTTAAAAAATCTGACGGGTTGCAAATTGCACCCGTTTCACGGGAGAAAATCCCATAATTGACCGTTTGAAGTAATTAACATTTTCCACCCAAAAAATATATGGTATTTCGTTTTACTTTTTCCTGTCCGGCTGATCGTAATCGTAGGTACCTTTGGAAATCCGAATCTACCTGATCGTAGTTCCACTACCAGGTCACGTATCGAGAGATCGAAGCTGTCCATGAGGTCGGTAGATGGTTGCGGATGCCATGGATATGGCAGCTATCTGCTGCGACTTGGTATACAAGATTCATGTGCGTCCCCAATTTTTGGGGCGGAATGGGTCTAAATCCAATAAGAAACACCAGATGGACGGACGACACTCGGATTTTTGCAACAACTTGTACTGCTGAGTTCTGACTCAGCTAACTGGTTTCATCCCCTTTGGACTTGTGTCAGTCGTTGATATTGACTCACCGTTACTTTGCGTTGGACTCAAAATCTCTCCGGATTTTACGCCAAAAGGGCGAAAAAAGGTCAGAAGCGAAGCATTGACTCTGATTGTTTATGTTTAATGGATGACTAATGGACTCCGCCAGCTAATTATCTATCACGTGCAAACCAACAGCCGTAAAGCATAGACAGCCATTCTTTAAATTGCTTTTTTTGTTTTTTTTCTTTTTTATACAATGATGATAGTAATAATACCTGATGAACGGACCAGATTACGAACAGCTGTGGGCAAGTCGTACGTGCCGGAGACTAGCACCGATTGCATGGCTTCGACACCCTCCTGCCAGTTTCAGGAAATGGGGCGCAGGCCCCGTGCGACGGCGGGTTGATCTTGGATTGGGTGAGCTTTTGAAAAACCAGGATGGATTCACATTCACTTTCGCGCATCTGCCTGTCCCACACTCGCATAGAGAAGCAACGGGAACGCAATCCTATGCACCCGGGTGCATTCAGCTTCAATGCACCCGGTGTACTACACGTCTATACCTATTTTTTTTTAATTTTTTTTAAAAATGTTTTTACACAATGGTTAATTTAGGTTTATTTAACATATGTATCAATTTTTACTATTTTTGAAGACTTTTAGATTTTTTTTTTTAGATTTTTAAAAATCAGTGGCATTTTTTATAATTTTAAATTACTGAAAATGCCACTGATTTTTTAAAATCTAAAAAAAATATCTAAAAGTCTCCAAAAATAGTAAAAATTGATACGTATATTAAATAAACCTATATTAACAGCTTCATGAAAAAATTTTCAAAAAAAAATAAAAAAATAGGTGTAGTACACCCGGGTGCATAGGATTAGGCTCCGAAGCAACGACATCCATTCTCAGCTTGCTTTTAGTTGACAAATCCTAGATCTGCCCATAAGTGTTAGTCATAGGGCATAATTCGTTTAACATAAAAAAAAATTTAGACCAAAACTTTTTACTTTATATAATTATTTTATTTGTTAATCAATTTTCATATGTTTCTAATCATTTCCTTTTATTTACTTTGTTTTAAAAAATTACACTTTATCACATTATTTTATTATTTTTTCGCCTCATCTTTTTAAAGGTCATATATATTCCGTAATTATAAATTTTTATAGCTCTATCTTCTATATCAAATTAGAATGAAAACCAACGGATCTAGACTGGTTGGCCACAACAACCATAATAAGGGCAATCAAGCGTAGGCATCAGATGTTTAATCATATCTACGCAACTACTAATGCAACTAATTTATTTATTTTAACTTTGTTTTCTTTATTTTTTATCATCATCACTATCATATAAACATCGTCTCTTATTTCAAAAAAATTTACACTAAAAACTTTTTATGAAAAATTTTACCATTTCCTAAACACAACTTTAGTTATATAAATTTTTTAGTCCTACAAAGACATAAATTTTTAATTTTTGCGGGTCATAAATTGTGAAGAGATTATATCAATTAGCATTTAATAGAAAGCCATTGAATCATTTTGAATCACACAACAATTTAAATAGAAAATATCATTTTTATTTATTTTTCAGCAATTGCACAATCAAATAATCATTTGCATCATCAAGCCATTAACCAACATATTCGATGTACATCAGGCTTATCAAACACACCATTTGTAATAAGGTGAACAGGGTAGGGGGGTTTTAGTAATAATTAATTCTGCCATATTATTACTCTAGAATTATAATTAATATATATACAAACAATGTTGGAAATTCCAACCAATGCAACCTGTCTAATATTAGGTCAAGAGAGAATACCCAAAAAGCGCTGAAAATCGAACATCTGTGATTTTGCAGAATGCAAAGTGCAAACGAATAGTAGCAGCGACGAACCAAATAGCAGAATCAACAGCGATAAACCGACAATACAGCAAAGCAGCTATGACAAGCCAAAAAATGGCAAAATTGAAGAAATGATAGAAAGCTCAAAGCAACAGTTGAATGGTCATGGAGAAACACAACAAAGCAACCGTAGCAAGCCAAAAATAACAGAAATGATAGAAAGCAGCAGCTGGAGGTTGATGGAGATCGGAGAATCAAAAATGGCAACAGCAACAAAGCAGGTGAATAGTATGGAGATGGAAGAATAAAAATGACGAAAAAGAGACGATTGTAGCTACACAAAAGAATGGAAATGGTGAAAATCGAAAATTTAGAGAAATTTTGGGTGGCAGGTACAACTTTAAGGGAGGGCAGGAAGAGGCATTCCTTATATATATATACCGCCGCATGAACCAGTTTGACCTGCTGGTCCAAAGACCAGTTGGATCGATGTTGAACCGGTTCATACCGACTAGAATTTGTTAGATCCGAACAGAACGAATCGGCTTAGGAGGGCTGCTGATAACTGGTCAGTCCAACCTAGTTTTTATAACATTGCAAACAACATAATTTTATTTTTAAAAAAGTTAGATAATAAGGGCCACTTAATTATTTGCACATGCTGCCCACAGCGCAGGCGACATTGTGGTAAACTCCTATCATAGGAGGGATGCGGTTTTGAAATATGGTGGCGACGTTCTTTCTGCTATTCATGGGAGTGTCCACCAAATGAAAATTTATAAGAATGTTTCATAGCCTGAATATAATACGTTTGAGATGACTGTAAAATGCTTATAAAAACATTATTTTGCTCCCAGCTGCCTAGTTAATGAATGAACCTTACTTGCGTGCCTAGTTTGAGCAAAGAAATAGATTCTTCAGACCCACCCATAAAACCAAATGAACACAGTTTAATATCACTCACTGTCAAAAGGCGCAGGACTGGACCACAACAGACCACCCCCACCTTGGCCTAGCTAGCATTTACCAGCCCCTCGGCTTCTTATCTTCCCTGTTCATAGAGGAGCTCGCACCTTCGATTTTTAAGAGCTTACTTCTGTTGGGGTGTCCTTCTTTGTATGCTTCTTAACGATACTTTAGCTTTTAGGGCCTGCACGAACGATTTGATAGGTCTTAAATGAGATAAAAGAGATGAGGTGGGAATGTAATGAAGTGTATCTAAAATTAAAAAAATTGCATTAAATATTATATTGAAAATCTAAAAAATATTATCTTACAAATATAAAATCTTATTTTGTACACGTTCCATTCAAGGGTTCTAATCCTTTAGAACAGTCCGGAATGTTTTTTTTTTTTTTTTTACTTACGTATATATATAAAGAAAAAACAAACACCTAGTTGGAGGAGTCTGCAGCACTGAATTTTTTTCCCCAACGCCACAGGAGAAACATACTTGACGCTCCAACAACGCAGATGCACCCACTTTATCCGTCAATCCCCGTTTCCCATTCTCACTAAGCAGCACAAAATGACAAAGACTATTGGTATTCGTCATCATACCAAAAAGCAGGGCAAGCCTATCTATCTTATCTCTTCTCTATCTCTCGCTCTCAGAGCTCTAGTCAAAAGTCTGAGTTTCCTCCACGGCTCCGCCTCCTTCTTTATAAGAATAACCCCTTCAAACGCCCAAAACGAACATCATATTTCTCGCTTGTTTTGTTTCTTTCTCGCTTTGTAATTGTATTCTACGTGGTAGGGAAGAGATGGTGGCCGCAGCAATGGCCGGAGGCGGCGCCATGGGTCGGGAAGAGATGCTTGGCTTCGCCGTTCACGTCATCCGCGGACGGTGGTTCATGTGGTTCGCGGCCTTCCTCATCATGTCGGCGGCCGGCGCCACCTACATCTTCAGCCTCTACTCCAAAGACATCAAGCAATCGCTGGGCTACAATCAGCAGACCCTCAACACCATCGGCTTCTTCAAGGACCTCGGCGCCAACGTCGGCATCCTCTCCGGCCTCATCAACGAGGTCACCCCGCCGTGGGTTGTCCTCTTCATAGGCGCCGTCATGAACCTCTTCGGCTACATCATGATCTGGCTCGCCGTCACCGCCCGCATAGGCCGCCCCAAGGTCTGGCTCATGTGCCTCTTCATCTGCGTTGGCGCCAACTCTCAGTCCTTTGCCAACACCGGCGCCCTCGTCACGTGCGTCAAGAACTTCCCCGAGAGCCGCGGCGTCGTGCTTGGCCTGCTCAAGGGATTCGTCGGCCTCAGCGGCGCCATCCTCACCCAGTTCTTCCACGCCTTCTACGGAGACGACACTAAATCCTTGATTCTCCTCATCGGCTGGCTTCCTGCCGCCATCTCCATGATCTTTCTCTACACCATCAGGATCATGAAGGTCGTCCGCCAGCCCCAAGAGATGAAGGTCTTCTACTCCTTCCTCTACATCGGCCTCGCTTTGGCCGCCTACCTTTTGGTTATTATTGTCGTCGAGAAGAGGGTGAATTTCACGCAGGCCGAGTTCGGCGCCAGCGCCGCCATCGTCATCCTCATGCTCCTCCTCCCACTCGCCATTGTTTTCAAGCACGAGTTCATGCTCTGGCGCCTCCGCCAGCAGGCCTTCCAAAACCCCGCAGCTCCAATCTCCATTGCCGTCGTCAACAAGGAAGAAAAACAGCCGCAACCCATTGCAGAAGCTCCTACCGCCGCTCCCCCACCAAAGGAAACTGCACCAGCAGCAGCATCGTTGGCGATTGTGAATTCAGAGCAGCCAACTCTACCTAAATCCAAAATCTGCCGCATCCTCGCTAAGCTCAAGGCGCCAGAGAGAGGCGAGGACTACACCATCCTCCAAGCCCTCTTCAGCATCGACATGATCATCCTCTTCGTCGCCACCATCTTCGGTGTCGGAGGCACCCTGACGGCAATCGACAACATGGGTCAGATCGGGGAGTCGCTGGGTTACCCAACGCGCAGCATCAGCACCTGCGTCTCCCTCATCAGCATCTGGAACTTCTGCGGCCGCGTCACGGCGGGCTTCGTCTCCGAGATCGTCCTCACCAAGTACCGATTCCCCCGCCCGCAGATGCTCACCATCATTCTCATCATCTCCTGTGTGGGCCACCTCCTCATCGCCTTCCCCATCCCGGGTTCCCTCTACATCGCCTCCGTCATCATCGGATTCACCTTTGGAGCCCAGTGGCCGATCCTCTTCGCCATCATCTCCGAGATCTTCGGCCTCAAGTACTACTCAACCCTCTACAACTTCGGTGCCGTGGCCAGCCCGCTCGGCTCCTACATTCTCAACGTCCTAGTCGCCGGCCGCCTCTACGACAGGGAGGCGCTGAAGCAGAAAGCCCGGGGCCTGGCGCCCACCTCCGACGACCTCACCTGCATAGGCGTGCACTGCTACCGGCTATCTTTCTCCATCATTTCGGCGACGACGGTGTTCGGGGCGTTCGTGGCGTTCGTACTGGCGATGAGGACGAGGAAGTTCTACAAGAGCGACATCTACGCCAAGTTCCGGGAGGCGGCGGCGGCAGCGGCGGCGGCGGAGTCGGAGATGGGTCTGATTGTCGGAAACGACGTCGCTGATGCTGCGGGAAGCAGAGAAAACGGATCGAAGGTGGTTGAGAACGGCAAGTAGGTAAATGAGAGAGTGAGTCTGGAGGCAATGCTCGGAAAGAAAACTCGGGGAAAACACTCCCATTTGGTTGTCGGCTGACTCGATGGAGGAGTTCCAAAGCTTATTTGACTTGGTCAACGCCCATTCATAGAACAGAGAAACATATGTGTGTAGTGTTGAAACTAATTACAAGCTTCTTAATTAACGCCAAGTTTAATTAAGACCATCAAAGAAAATTTATTGTGTAAATGTGGTAAGTTTCTGGAAATGTAATGCGATCACGCAATTTTATAAATGAAAAGGGTCCAAATGCAATATTAATAAACCACCGATGCATATGTGCAAATAAGCCACTTTCATTTTATTTCCTTCGTAATTTTCTCTGTGTGTACATAACTATATATACACACACCAATTAAATGGTGGCCAGGTGCATTCGTCTGCTCGACTGTAAACGAGATGTTCCAATGTGTTGGGATGCAATTAGAAGGATCGAGCTTTTTATTTCCATTTTAATAAAATTTTCATTTAATTTGAAATCTTTATTATAAATTTTTATATTGACCGAATCATCGAACAGTATTAAAATTTTGATTTTTGCACTGAAAGACGCATGTGGGTGATACATGGGCAAACTGGTGTAGATATATCTTGGGGATGCAGAGAACAATCATATAATATAAATATTGTGAAACTCTATTCCACGGAGAATTCATTTCCGGAGGAATGATTTAACATGTAGACTTTTGGTGATTCATTTTATTTTTTTCATCCTTATTTATGTTTACGATTACTTATATATCTTATATATCTACCGTCTTTTCTGGGATTGTTTAGAGATAAGATGGATGATTTTGAAATAAAATATTTTATTTAAAAAAAAAACTTTTTCCATTCCCAAAAAATAATAGTATACTTTTTCATTTTCAATACATTTTTTCCAATCCCAATATATATTTTTCTCTTTCTAATGTGAAACAACACTTTTTTCATTATACATTCTCATTTTATCATCTTCCCATCCTAAATGTGAAGATGTGGCTTTCAGGAAAAAAAAAAAAAAAAAGTGAAGATGCTGATGTCGGTCGTTTTTTGTATCATTCAATTTCACCCAAACATTAGGAATCAAGTTTGATTGAGATTTGTTGGTCAATTCGAATTAAGCTCGATTTGGCCAACTTGATCTTCTTTCCATTTTTCGGAAATTCAGTGCCTACAATGACTCTTGATCTACTCCGAACCAAACCGTTTGGAATGTTCATTTTATAGGGCCCACCATCAATGACTCACCCCGTAAAATTTTGTAGTCCATATTCCTCTATATTGTGTACATGTATAGTCTCGTAATGCAGGGTTACATGCAGTACTCCTAAGGTCGAAATCGGAGCAAGCTATACCGGGTCGAAGTTTGCCCCCAACACTACATTTTAAAAATTTTATTTAACTCTATTTTTATACCGAATTGACACTAGGTCAGTTTTATCCTCATTTTTTTAATGGATCCTACAACAAACTTTGGATTAGTATTAAACTAGTTTCGGGACAGCGAATCAGATAAAAATGTGGTTAAATAAGATGATTTTAAGAATTCATATACCTATTAAACATAAATATACATCTATGATAAATTTAAATGTTATATGCTATAATATTTTAATAATTATTAAAAACATATCATTACTAAAATAAAACATAAAAATATGTATAACTTTATTAAAAAAAAATTACTATACAATTATCCCTAAGAGTTATATGTATATGTTGAAATTTCTCTTATTGATTATTATATTATTTTTTGGATAAACTGATTCTTCCATTGTTGATATAGTTAATTATAAAAAATGTGAAAATTTTGAAAGAAAATAATAATAAAATTTAAACGTAGACTTATAATTTTTAATTAATCAATATATGTCGGGCTGGTCGGTATATGACCGTCTTACCTCGACCCTATTTTTGAAATTGAGTTAAAATTTATGATCTATCCTCATACCAAGTCAAAAAAATGTTTGTTTTAACCGATTAAAAATATGTCAGATCAAAGGCGGGTCCAGACATGGTCAACTCACATTGACCCTATTTTTGAATTCAAGTTAAAATTTATAATCCATCCCTATACTGGATTAAAAAATGTTGATTTTAGGTCAGATCAAGGGCGGGTCAATAGTTGACCCGCGTCAAATCCCACCCCTACGTACATTATGATGGTGAGCATGGAAACAAAATTCATATGCCAGTAATCTTGATCTTTATATCGTAGACACGACATGACTATTAATAGGTGATTAATGAGCTATTTAACTACAACAATCAACCCAATTAATCTCAAACTCAACATCCATGAACATATATAGAGTACAGACAACCAATCTTAAACTTTATTTTTTCAAAAAAAAAAAAGATTTCCTTAGATTTAGTTAAATTTTGTTAAACAGTTTTCGACTCTATTTGACTTGGTTAGACTCTGTTAAACCTTGTTAGACTCAGATAAATCTATTAAATTTGATTAAATAAGGTCTAAATAATTATCTAAGGTATAAATGGCTTTATAAGAAGCCATAAAGCATAAAATAGGACTTAAATTTTGATTATTACATTAACAATGAAAGTTATATTCCTTTAAATTTAGTTAGATTTAATTAGACAATATTTGATTTCATTAGATTTGATCATATTCCAAAATTAAAAATAATTAAAATTTTTAAAAAGAAATTTAAAAGTTATTATACTTGAGACTAACTTTCTTATATTCACTTTAATTAACATAATATATATTTAATATATAAAATACTTTTCAACTTTACACATTATAATGAAATCGTATTAAGAGATAAATATTTCTTTATAGAGGGGTGATTTAGTTAGTTTAGCCTAAATTAAGCCTTACTTAGGCCAACTTAAAAAAAAAAAAATTTCTTTTTTGCAATTTTTTCCATGTACATGTAAAGTTATGTGATTCAGTATATAAACTAAGTTTTATCATTTTTAAAATTTTTAAAGTATTTTTATTTTTAAACACAGTGTTATTTTCATAATTTTTTGTCTATGAAAATGCGATCGTGTTTAAAAATAAAATACTTAAAAATTTCCAATAATAGTAAAACTTAGTTTACAAATTAAATACACCTAACTTTATGTTTGTAAAAAAGATGCTGTCGACCGTAAAAAATCAGGCCTCTTCTTTAAAATATCAAATATTAAAAAATTATATCTAAATATGCTTTAATAAATGATCCTGCATTTAAAAATTTTGTTTGACCCTACTTTTCATACCGGGTCGAAACCAGGTCGGTCCAACTCTTTCCTTTCTTTAAAAAGTCTTAGGATAAACTTTGGGTTGGTTTCGGGTCATGTTAAAAAGCAGGTCAAAGTTTAAAAATTTATATATATCAATATATACTCATATTTATGATAAATTTAAAGGTTAAATGATTTGATATTTTACTATTTAGTGAGTAAAACACAATTCTTATAATAAAGCATTAGTAAAAATTTTAAAATAATTTTGTTTACAACTTAATCTTGATAAATATGTGTATCAATCTTAAAAGTACATTGATGTAAATTTTGAATTACAATTAAAACGGTTAAATTGCAAAATAATAATATTCGTTCTTCTAAGATATTAACAACATAGATAATACATTTTATTTCATTGATAAATATGTGAATGAGATAACTTGAACCACATATATGCAATTAAAAAATAAAAATTTATAAATATAAATAAGTTATAAAGTTAAATATACATCATCATAAATAATATTCCCATTAATAAGTCATAAAGTAAAATATATTTATTCAACAAAATAATACTCACATAAGTAAGTCATATAATTTATAAAAATAATTTATACTTTGTGGGGTCAGGGTAGGGCGGGACATAGTCATCCCGCCCTACCCCTCAAAATTAAAACATAAGTTTAAAATACTGACTTGCCCAACTCCATTGGGTTAAAATTCTTGCCCCCACCCACGGTAAAATCAGTACAAGTCACGGATCAACACGGCTCTATTTTTACCCCTAACGTAAAGTGACCATAATATCCTTTGTTCTATTTTTTTCTCCTTAAAAGAGCTTCTAATGTATTTGGCCCTCCTGTGAAGAACGCCCTTCTCACAGTACTTCCAAGTTCCAATCCACGTGGGCTGTCTTCTAAATAATTCCAAATTAATTAGCATTTAATATTACATCACGTTGGTGCTCAAAAAAAAATATTACATCACTTTAATCCTCTCTTTGAATTATTGTTTAAACATAGTATAGAATAATCCTATATGGCAATGTTGAGGAGGTATTAATCATGTGGATTTATATCACCAACCTGATGCTACAAACATGTTATCACTATGATCGTCCAAGCATGATCAATGGAGCATATCATCGAAATGATCAATGATCCCATGGAGAAAACGAGCACGATGGATCGATCTAAAAAATATTTTTTATTTTTGAAAATATTTTATAAAATTACCAATTTAAGTGTATTTAATTTATAAACTAAGATTTACTATTTTCAAAAATATGTATATATTTATTGGAGCCGAATTATATACATTATGATGTATTTTAGGTTAAAATACATCCTTCATTTATTTTTTGTGGTTAATTATTTTTCATTTTTCTTCATAAATATGTTTTACTATGTGTGTTTAATTTGTGTACCAAAATTTGCCATTTTACAATACCTTTATATATTTATTTTTAATTTTTTAAAATAATCAAATTTAGGAGCATTTAGTCATCTTCCACCCTCAAAATACTTGATTTAAAAAAATAAATATGTAAAAATATTATAAAATGACAAAACTTGGTATATGAATTAAATATACTTAAGAAAACATGTTTATGAATAAAAATTAAAAAATATAATTGACTGTAAGAAAAGAATGTTATGATGTACATAATCAGACTCCGTATTTACTTTGGATTTGTAATATTGGGATATTTTAGTTCTGTTTCAATAATTTAAAATTACTAAAATAACTTTTTATTAAATTTTAAAATAAATATACAGATATATTTGAAACAGTAAAATTTGATTTATAAATTAAATGTAATAAATTAACAATTTTTATAAAAATAAAGAAATTTCTTTCAGGCCAACATGAAATGATGAGGCGCCAAATTATTATCCGCTAAACTTACCTTCCAATACCCACCAGATATGACGTTAGCACAGCTCGTGCGGGTAGAGTCCACCTGTCCATCGATGTGGATTCGCACATGATGGTTGACTACCTGTGCAAGGTGCATTGGACCGCTATGCTCTAATACTCAAAAATACTTTCCTTTAATCTCGTTCGAGGTTATTCTTTCGATTAAAATCTCTATTCAGATGATTCTTCATTGGAGAATACTTTTTTTTAATATTTATGTATTTTGTAATCATTTCAACATTCTTATAATTTTCAATAAACATTCTAACATACCTTTTTAATAATATTTCTTATTTTTTTATTTCGTGGATGGTCTGATGAAAAGTAGAGGAATATTCAAACCCTTACTATCGCTGTGACATTTTGCGGGATACCAACCAAGCAGCACCTAGTTGGCCCATTGGAGAATACTTTAGTTAAAGAAATTAATCGTTCTTATAATTTTATATTTTTTTTATAGGTACTTTTATGCACAGCAACAACTGATATTACAATTAAATTTTTTTCACAACCCTTACGCCATGATGGGAATGTTTCTACCTAAAATACTTTCATCTCAAGGGAAATCTGTAAAATCCTCACTTTTCAGGGACAACAATGCAAAGACCACACTTGCAGCCGGCAATATAACAGGCAGCAGCGTGGACCACTAGGGCAGTGCCCTGGTGGCTATGATTGTATATATTCATTGCATTCTATTCATCATATATCACTCGCCCATATCATCCCACTATTCCAAGTTAAAATATATCACCACTGTTTTTGCTGCGACAAATTTCATCAAACTCTACTTATTTTTCATGACAGAAGCGAAGAAATCATGACCAATTCTTGTCTGGCTTTAGTAGGAATAATCACAGTTAATACAATACTTGCACTTTTACCCTTTTTTTAAAAAAAATTTTTATCTAGATACACACAACAAGCTTAACCTGTTGACTGGCAGCGACCAAAAATATCAGTAGTGTTTATTATTTTATTTTATTTTTCGGAAAAACATCCATAGTTTGATAAAGGTAAAATTACAGAGAATCATTCAGGTTCATCACGAGACATCCTCTCACTTGATCGAAATTAAAATCCTACAAGATGTGTAAACTTAGGACCAAAGATATATATTTTGCTGTAGAGTGGTCTCTTGCTTAGGAGGTAATTTAAGGAGGTAACAAGAATCCTCAACGACTCATACTTGGGACTAGGCGCTCCATCTTATGTCGTCCTTCTCCCCTTAGTTCACACAACTCATATTTGCGCCAGCGTATGCATTCATGTCTCTTTTTTCAAAAAAAAAATTTAAGATAAAAAAATGCAAAAAGTAGGAAAAAAAAATAAAATTTGACGTGCTAGTATACTATATATAGGTGAGACACAAATCTATGAGAAAAAGAAAAAAAGGATAATTCATCTTTTACCCGTAACAATTGCACATAATTCCTAATATACTTACAATATTTCATAAATTTCTTTTATACCCATAATATTTCGCCCTAAATTTCTCCCATATCTACGCCGTTAAAAATACTGTTATTTATCTCATTGAAAAGATGATTTTGTCATTTTAAATTTTTTATAATTAAAATAAATCAACCTCAATATGACTTTCAAGTTATTTAATATCTTGTATTAATGATTTACTACTATCAATTGAGTCATGTTAAGATTAAATTATCTCAATTAAAAAATTTTAAATGAGCGAAATCGTTTTTTCAATGAGGTAAATAATTTTGGTTTTAACGACGTGAGTATGAAAGAAATTTAGGGTAAAATGTTACAGGTATAAAAAGCATTTACGAAATGTTGTGGGTATGTTAGAAATTATGTGTAATTATTATGGGTATAAGAGGAATTATCTCAAGAAAAAATAATAAAAAGTTTTTTACTGATCACAAATCAATAGACTATAACCAGCCATATGCGAACAGGGTTATATTTGTATTTAAAAAAAAAAAGATTGATTGATGAGGGTCCTGCAACTTTAAGATGTGGCCCACCAAAAGTGGGGAGCATGAAAACACGAATTTGTAGCGTATGCTGGCTCACGTATCAAGAAAGACGATACAGCTGTACTATCTGCTGCAAAAAACAGACCACGAAGAGATCATGGGAACTTCCCTTGGAAACTTTTGGGGGAGCTTTTTCAAAAAATATGATTTTTTTATTTTTTAAAAATCTTTCTGCATAATAAATTTAAAATATTATTTTTGACCGTTGATGGTAAAAATTATAAAAATCAGATTATAGCAGTTAATAGAAATGTAATTGAAGAATTTCAACTGTAGATGTAATTGTAGATACCAATAATACATATGGTGCAATTTATAAAATCCAAAACGTTATATATATATATATATATATATATATATATATATATATATATATATGTATGTATGTTAGATAAGTGTAACAAAGTTTTTCAATATTACTAAATTATGTTGCGTCAATTTGATGTGATAAACTTATATTTTTAAAATTTTTACTCATTTAATTTTATATCAACAAATGAGTTGCATTAATTTTATCTTTAACGGTTAAAATAATACTCTAAATATAATGCATGGTTGGTTTTTTGAAAATCAAGTGAAGATTTTAATTTTTGCAAGAGTTCCGACGGTGGGAGTTCCCACTGAAAGCCCGGCCCGGCCCGGGAGCGAGACGCATACGCCCTGGTACTCGGCGGCATTTGAAACTGCTCATGTATTCCATACGTTTTACCAACCAGTAACTGAAATCCAATCATCCGAATCACAAGCTACAAATTTTACTGGAAGACAGTTATTTGCAAATATAGACCACTCTTTAACTTTACATAATTGCAAGTTGCTCTTTAGATTTTGACAATTTGTATAATTACCAAATATTATAAAACAAACCCTTCAAGTGATGAAGGCACGATCCCTGATAAATATTAATAGACATAATTTGAAATACGTAAATATAAGAATTAAAAGAGTAAATCTGGTTTTATTTATAAATTTGGCCACTGCAATTATGTATTTGCAATCATATACTGGCACAATTTTATAAATACCAGTTTTTTTTTTTGAAATAACAATTTTATAAATACTAGGAATGGTCCTAGTTGGTACGAGACTATTCCCCGCATTGGCGAGGTTTCGGTTTCAAATCACGTAGGCAGCAGCATTTTCATGGCGGTTTTCTGAATACCCATGAAACAAAGGAATAGCGGCAGCAATAAAAGACAGATTTATAACAGCTGTACCTAGCCAATGAATCGAGTAGCCAGTACTCGTCAATTTAAGAAGGCCGGCCTGATCATGGGAATATTTCTAGGCTCGCATTTAATTAGATTGCAACTGGAAATTAATGAAATAAATGCGAAGTTGTCCACCGTAAGTGTCTTATCTCGACATGTCCAGTCACTATAATTTTTCAAGTTGGTTTATCAAACGATTTTCGTATTCCAATCAAAGATTGATTTTGTCCATGAGTTGGCCTATTAAGAAAAATTAAGGTGCTTGAAGGGAACGAGGAAACGTGATGAGAATGGAATGACGTGCATGTATTTGGAAATTAAGAAAAGTTATTATATGTAATAAGTAAAAAAGTTATATTAAAAATTGAAAAAGTTGTTTTGAGAATAAAAATTTTATCTACACTGATATACATCTCGTTCAAGTATTAGATTTTTGCATTTGGTGGCATGATCGCCAACTACGAGGTTTATAGGCATGAGTTCCCCTAATATGGGAGCTTGGGAAGCACATCGTCTTCCATGTGAATAAATTTACTGTAATATGGATGTATCAAAAGAAGTATCTTGTATCTTTTAGAACATCCTATTTTCAACTAATCGTAGACCAATTATACAAAAATTAATTAAAATGACTAGATCTTGGGACCATTGTAATGTAAGAATTAACTGAGAACTGTTAACAGATTGACAAGGACTAGCTAATTAAGGTATGGGTATGAATAGCTTAAATATTCAATTGAGATAAATTAATTATTTTATTTAATTATAAAGAAATAATAAATGAAACACGTCCCACGGGCAACACGTAGGCGACGAAAATCGCAATGCATTTTCCATGAACAAGATTTCCGCTGACAACGGCCCACGCAAATGTCATGACTTCTCCGCACTTATAAGGATACTATAAAGCCGGATGCATGGTTGTGCATCAGGGCCAAAAATGTATTTTTAAACATTTTTAAATAGCTGGATGCATGGTTGAGGATGATTTTGTACGGAGCAACCATCCATTCCGCCCCAAAACATATTTATTTTTAATTTTTTAAAATTTTCTTTTCATAAAATTGTTGGTGTAGGTATATTAAATCTATATAATAAGTTTTATCATTTTAAAAATGTGTATATTTTTTGAATTTCAAATATAAAGATATTTTAGTTATTTTGATTGGGTGACATGTTGATTTAATTATATTTAATCTATAAATTAAATTTTACTATTTTTTTATATGTGTATATATTTATTTTGAATTTTTAAATACATGAATATTTAAGTCATTTTAAATTTAAAAACTTTAAGAAACAAAAAAAATGTTTTTGTAGCGGTCTTAAAGATCAATGCTCATATAAATTTATACAGATATACGAAAATGCTTCTATGAAACATCTATTCTATTCTATGTAACCTTTTCATTTTGAATATTTTGATAGTTAATAGAAAATATACTCCATCTATTATATTTTGAAAACTCATTCACTTATGTAGTATTGTTGTCCATGGGCCTTATCTATAAATATATAAAATTAATATAGTAAAATAATTTAATATTAAATATCAATTTTAAATTGTATTTTGAACATGTAAACTATTTAAAATATCATTATAAATGATATATACTGACAACAAGAATCCGTAAATATTAAGTTGAAGTAAATGCTTCATTTGCCTTTTCACTTATTTTGGGCCAGAAGACCTAGTCTATAAGCAGATACAATACTCTAATAGAAATAAGAGAATGCTCACTTCTGAAAATGACGACCAAGAGGCCGTCCGTAGATTACTTGTCCTCCTTGCTTCATCAGTTGAAGTTGGTAATCAGATAAGACGGAATTCATCAAGAGAAGATGAGATTGAAATTAGTTGGAGCGTTGTAAAATATACATTCGACCAAACCTACGAAAATGTGAATGCAATGTAGTTGAAAGAATCACTTCATAGTAAATGTAGAAATCAAGATTGTATTGAGGCGGCAAGTTTTATGTTAAGAAATATACCTCCCTTGTTTCTGGTTTAACATTTAGGGATTCATAAATGGTAAAATGGGGTATATGATCAGTATCATTCTCTTCGCAATATCCGCTAAACCGAGCAAACGTTGCTTGGCTTTTTGGGTAGCCAGATTTGCTGATGCTTCCCTCATCGTGCTCTCCTGTCTTCCTTCCTCCTAGAACATCTATTAAAGTTGTCTTCCCCGCCCCATTAACACCGACTGATGCTGTAATGACACTTGGTCTGAAAGCACCACTAACATCACGTACCAACTATAGAAGGGTGTCACCAACCGAGCCGTGCTCGATTGGTCAGCGTGGGCATTATAAGAATCTGAGCAGTGCTGGTTGTGGGTTCGAATCCAGCATTTGGATTTTGGCCAGAAATGAGAAAAAATTATTAATGGGAGTTGTGGTCTCCCGTCCGACTGTTTGTAGGAGCAGTGGTCTCCTGTTTAGTTGTTGAAAGTTGTGTCTTCCTGATTATTTGTGGAGCAGTGTCTCCAGATTTGTAAGAACGTCTTAGACCTTCAGTGTAATATGTGTTGAGATGTATGTAAATATATTCCAATCAAAAAAAAAAAACTATAGACGGGTATCTTCAATTCCCCATCTCTTCAATTCCTAAAGAAAAAAGATCTCTTTTTAGCAAGATTTTCTTTTTATCCATCGTACACCACTTCCACTATACATGTTTCATAATCTTCAAATAATAATCGTGTCAAAATTACTATTGAAATGTCTTCCGTACTAAAGAGTATTAGATTATTAGCAATGTAAATTTCAGGAAGGAAGGCAATGCGAGAAGAAGGGTAGTTTTTCTTAGGATGTTTCACTTGCTTATGTCAACATCTATTGAACTCTAAAAGTCTCTTTAAGATTTATATCGCTATGGTGGACAAGAATATGTGTAATCTTTCGTTCTACAACATAGATATTCAGTATCACAATTACAGTAGAGAAGAAAAAACAGAAGAACAAGAGATAACCAACTGTAGTAGGCATGCTCACATGATTGGATGCAAGCGGAATAGGCTGGGCAGGACATTCCTTTGCAGCTGACAAAACCATTTCTCACTGCAAAGTTAATACCCGCAACAACAGGTGCAGTATGGCCATTCTCTTGTTCGAGTAAAGATTGGTTTTGCACTTTCGTTTTTAATAAACATTTTAGTGCTTTAGAAGTATATCTAAGTGACTTCTACATTTATACGTGATTCTATATCTATTAAACAGGTACAGCATGTAGAAACTTGGATCCAAATGATTTTTGGTGCGTAATTAAATCATCATCATCATCATCATAAGCCATTTCCCACCTATGTGGGGTCGGCTGCATGGATTCTGTTACGCCATTCTTGGCGATTTAATACTAAATTTTCTGTAATTTGTAATATTTTTAAATCTTGTTTAATTACTTCCATCCATATTTTTTAAGTCTTCCTCTCATTCTCCTACCACCTTCTACTTAGATATACTCTATTTTCCTAACCAGTGCTACTTCAGGCCTCCTTTTAACATGATCAAACCATCTTAATCTATTTTCTCTCATTTTATCATAAATTGGTCTCACTTTTAAGTTTTCTCGAATTACTTCATTCCTAATTTTATCTTTTTTTGTTTTACCACTCATCTACCTTAACATTCTCATTTCCGCTACGCTCATTTTTTGTATGTGTTGCTCTTTAACTGCCCAATATTCTGCCCCATAAAGCATAGCAGGTCTAATCGCAGTCTTATAAAATTTTTCTTTTAGTTTGATTGGAACACAACGGTCACATAAAATTCCTGACGCACTTCTTCATTTCTTCTATCCTGCTTGAATTCTATGTATTATATCTTTCTTGATTTCCCTGTTCTCTTGAACTATTGATCCTAAGTACCGAAAGTGATTAGTTCTTGTTACTGCTTGATCTAAAATTTTGATTGGTTCCTCATCCGGGTTCTCACTATTATTAAATTTGCATTTCATATATTCAATTTTTGTGCGACTAATTTTAAAACTATTAGATTCTAAAGCATCTACCCACCTATTCAATTTTACATTTAGTCCTTCTTTAGTTTCATCTATTAGAACAATGTCATCTGCAAATAACATACGCCAAGGTACTTCTTCTTGGAGATGTCTAGTAATCTCATCTATTACTAAGGTAAAAAGGTAAGGGCTCAAGGCTGAACCTTGATGTAAACCTATTTTAACTGGGAAGACATTAGTATCTCCACTAATAGTTCTTACATTTGCAACAGCCCCCTCATACATATCTTTAATAATATCAATGTATCTGTCATTAATTCCTTTTTTCCTCATCACTTGCCATATTAACTTTCTTGGTACTCGATCATAAGCTTTTTCTAAATAAATAAAAATCATGTATAAGTTCTTTTTCTTCTCCTTATACTTTTCAAAAAGTTGTCTAAGTAAGAAAATAGCTTCAATGGTTGATCTTACTGGCATAAAACCAAATTGATTTTCAAATATATTAGTTTCTCGTCTTATTCTATGTTCAATTACTCTTTCCCATAATTTCATAGTATGACTCATTAATTTTATTCCACGATAATTTGCACAATTTTGAATATCTCCCTTATTTTTATAAATTGGCACTATAATGCTTTTCCTCCATTCACTTGTCATTAACTTTATTTTTATAATCTTATTAAAAAAATTTGTTAACCATGTTGCACCTACATCTCCCATGCACTTCCATGCCTCAATTGGTATATTATCTGGGCCTAAGGCTTTTCCTATTTTCATTTTCCTTAGAGCTTCATTTACTTCAGATATTCGAATTTTTGTGAAATAACTGATATTCATATTTTCTTCTCTATTTAGACTAACATCTAATGTTAAATGTTCGTGTGGAGTATCATTTAGTAAACTATAAAAATAAGTTTTCCATCTTTCCTTAATATTATCATCTTTGACTAGAACTCTTTGGTCCTCACTTTTAATACATCTAACATGTGTTAAATCTTTGCTCTTATTTTCTCTTAATTTAGCCAACTTAAAAATATCCTTTTCACCTTGTCTAGTTCCTAATCTGTCATATAGGTTCTCATAAGCTTTGTGTTTAGCATCGCTAATAATCTTTTTAGTAGCTTTTTTTGCTAGCTTGTATTATTGTAAGTTTATATCATTTTTATTTTTCTGCTATGTTTTGAATTTTTCTTGTTTATCATTTATAGCTTTTTGAACATCTTCATTCCACCACCAAGTTTCTCTATGTGAGGATCTACGATTTTTATATATACCTACAATACTTTGTCTTACTTCTTTTATGTTAGTTGTCATTTTATTCCACATCGATTCTACTCCATTTTCTTGTGTGTCCCATTTTACTTCTTCCATCATTCTTTTTCTAAAAAGTTCTATGTTATTACCTTTTAAATTCCACCATTTAATTTTTGGAATTACATTGCCTTTAGTTTTTGTTGACTCTTTTTGTGTATATATATCCATCACTAATAATCTATGTTGCATAGCTAAGTTCTCAGCTGGGATAACTTTACAATTTATACAAAGGGATCTATCTAATTTTCTTATAAGGAAGAAATCTATTTGGCTAGAATTGGTCCCACTCTTAAAAGTTATCAAGTGTTCATCTCGTTTTTGAAATAAGGTATTTGCTATAACCAAATCATATGCTATAGCAAAGTCCAAAATGGCATTCCCCATTTCGTTCCTTATTCCAAAGCCAAAACCTCCATGACTTCTCTCATATCCTACATTTTCCTTTCCTACATGTCCATTTAAATCTCCACCTATCACAACTTTTTCTTGGTTAGATGTCCTTTGCATAATACTATCTAAGTCATCCCAAAATTATTTATTGATTCTATCATCTAATCCTAGTTGTGGTGCATAAGCACTAATCACATTTAAGACCTCTGCACCTAATACAAGTTTTATTTGGATAATTCTATCATTTACTCTATTGACATCTACAACTTTATTTATAAAATTGTTATCTACTATTATCCCTACACCATTTCTATTATCATCCTTTCCTATATACCATAATTTGAATCCATTAATCTCTTTAGCCTTCTCTCCTTTCCACCTAGTCTCTTGAAGGCATGCTATATTAATTTTTTTTCTTCTCATAACATCTACTACTTCCATACTTTTTCCTGAAAGAGTCCCAACATTCCACGAGGCAAAACGGACCTTGTGTTTTGGTATCACCTTCTTCCCTAAACCACATCCATAGAGGCATGGGAACCTTTGTCGAATTTTCACCACAACCGGACGTTGTTGTAGCGCGTCGCTTCCGAGGGGGCGCCCTAGCAACCCTTGCCTATTTCTCACTATATCCGGGCTCCGATGTAGCGCGTCGCTTATGGGGAAACGCCCTAGCAACCCTTGCTCATTTCTCACTACAGCTGGGCTCCACTGCAGCGTGTCGCTTACAGGGGATGCCCTAGCATTAACAATTTTTAATATATTTTCAGAATCCATAAGAGATGTGGTGGTGATTTTTAATGGCACCGGCTGCTAGCCTGACATGCCAACCCTCGCTTTTTTCCCGGGCTTGGGACCGGCAGTAAGATAGAAACTCTTACTCGCAAAATAGAATGATTAGATTGGGTTTTGATTATTCATCAATGTTAGTCCAAACCAAAAGGTTCCTTGAATTCAATTTGATGGAACGGGTTCCATTGAATTGGAACTGTTTATATGCACATTTTTATTGTGATATGCACTTGACTTTCATGTATTAAAACAACCTAAACTGAATACCATCCTTTAAACCAAAATTTAGGTGTTCAACATTTTAGTGGTCATTAATTCTCTGGTGATTGTTCTTAGATTGCTAACTGGAGGTCTACCAGACCACCAATGGCTTTTACGATCAATTCATGATTCACATTAACCCTGAGATCTCAATTAATGGCTTGCTTTCTCTGGAAATTTAGTACAAAGGCAGAACTGAAATCAGGAGACAGTGGTCTGAAAGCCCTCCCCATTTGACCCTTCACATTAATTGCCTAAACACTGTTACATGGGGTATGGATGATTTGGGATACAAACTGACACATGATTTATCACATACAAAGGGGATGTTTGATAACTGAAATTTTGTAATTTTGTAGGGGTGGTGGGATGGGGTGGGGAGTGGAAAATGGAATATTTTGAAGTTTGTGTGATTGATATAAAATTATAAGGGTAAAATTGAAATAAATAGGTATGATGGAGATAATTGATAGGAAAAATAATTAGAATATATGGATAAAAATGAAAATATTAATTATTAATTGAAGGAATGATTGGCTTGAAGGCCGTGACATAATTGCAACAAAACAAACAAGCCCAAAATATCTCTCTTCTGGTTCATTTTCCACACATTTAAAGAGGAAATTAAACATCGCTCTCGTCATTCCTTTTCACTCTTTGCTGTGTTACTCACATATTGATGCCTTCTGTGAATGTGATGTGACAACTGTTGCTAGCAATTATAAAAAGGAAGCAAAGAATTATACAGAAAAGGACAAAAAAGTTGAAAATTCAAACGTTCAAACTTTGTATCGGTTGATGATAAAGAACTCCCCATCACCTTATCAGTTTCCACCAGCATATGGATTCTCTTCACGATTTTGTTACTCACTATCCTCATCCAAAATTATACTATGTGAATTTTCAAAAACTGAAGTTACAGTGCAAGTAGCTGTAAATTAGATTCCAGACAAAGACCCAATTGAAGGGAAGCTGTTGCTTACGATTCAAGTAAGTCAGTGCCAGATAAAGCAAATATTGAGGATCGGAGAGAAACCAAGAAGTGCACCAATAGAAGTCCAATATCAATTTTGATCAGTGAACAATGACTTAGACTTGAGAAGAGCCTTATTGCTGTATCAATTCTGGTGTCCGTGCTAGGCTAAACAAAAAGAACGGTGTGTTGGGTTAGACACAAAAAATATCAACTAAAACTTTTCATTATCCATAAATACTTTATTTTTTCATATTTTTCTGTGTAAACAACACTACGTTTCAATCATTTCTACATAACTACTCATACAACTAACATATCTATTTTAACTTTATTTTCTTTACATCATATCATTGCCCTTATCATATCACATTATTTTCTATCAACTTGACAACTTCTATCCTAAAAAATTTTTGTAAAAGAATTGTATCTCCAACCAAACACACCCAAAATTGCCTCCATACTTTGAAGGTCCAACATGCAAAGAATTCTAATTATGGAAATCAACTTTTCTAAAGGCCACTCCACATGGCTCCAACTTAGTTACACTTTGACCAATATTTTAAAATTTAAAGGGTAAATCTTCTTGTTCAAAAAAAAAAAAATATATATATATATATATAGTAAAGGGTAATGATCCGATACTGCCGATGTCCATGTAGAATATTTTTTTATTATCTTGTTCTGCTGTATCGATTCTTATTCAAAAAATAAGGACTTTTGGAAATGGCCGAGAAGTTATAGATCTTTTCGATTGGTAACAGTAACGAATTAGGTCCAACCCACAACATTAAGCAGGCTCAATTTGTTCGACAAAATAGTTGGGTCGAGACCATTTATAAAAGGTATGTTATTTTACATCTAGCCTTTTAATGTACTTATTAAGGCTTTTTGAGGATTTTGGAAAACCCACTCCCCTTTCTCTGTCGAACCTTCAATCCTTAGACTTCACATTCTACACACGTTTGTAAGTATAGATGTACATCAGTTGAATGACCAAGTGATGACAAAACAAAATTCGCTAAGTAATATATTAATTTGAGAACTGTTAATTCAATATCTAATATATATGAACATTGTTCCTTCACTTGAATGATTCCATAAATTCTCGTAATATCTTAATACAATTTTAAGTATACTTGAAAATTTTAAGAATTTATATAATTATATTTTTTTATCAAATTGAGTTAACCAAAACTTAATTGAAATGGCTTTTGGTATTATGACGATGAATAAATAATTTTAAATAATTTCGAAGGTTTTTTATTTGGTATATTTTACCTCCATCTAATTGATATTATAATCAATTTCTGAAACATTCTTATAAATTTTTAATATGAAAGCATAGCAAGCGTAGGCTCCACCTATTTAACTCAGGAGACCCTCCTACTCTCACCAACAGCCTATCCTCACAATGGAGAGAGTATATAATACCCTCATACACCGAGGGGTTCAAACCCCTCCCGGCCAACGGCATGCCGCAAGAGATACCGCTAGCCTGGGCATGGTCTGGTGGCAATTATCTCAACGATTTAATTATTGAATTCTGATTTCCGTAAAGTCACCAGCGCGATGCTCTAGTGGTTCACGTCAATGCCTCCCTTTTGGCAGATATGTATTGAACATATAAACTAAGTTTTAACATTTTGTATATATGTATATATTTTTTAAATTTTTAAAAAGATATATATATTTTTAATACATATATACACGTAAATGTTTAAACATCTCAATATATATATATAAAGTAAAACTTATTTTATATATTAAAATACACTTATACAAATAAGTATATGTAGAAAAAAATAAAAAAAAATGCTGTAAATGAATTTTTGGAGGTGAATTAAGTAAGATATTTGCTTAGCTTATCACTTCTCATTTAAAAAAAAATTCATCCATTGGTGTGAAAGTTGAGATTATGCGTCATTGTAACATTCAGTTGTCGTATTGTATAAAAATAACAATAAAAAAATACGTCCGTAAAAGTGCAAACAACTGCCAAAATAATCAATCAGCTATCAAGACAGTATGAACACTTGTCTTTTGTATCGTATAGCTGACAAAGTCAAACCCCGTAACCAGCACTAGCGTCTAGCGGGCTTCTATTTTCTCGCTTTTTCGAATTTGATCCCATCTCTCTGCTTCCCTCCTCCGCAACAGCCCCACCATTTCCGACCGCCCGAGCCATCTCCGCTTCCTACTGCTCCTCCACAGCCACCCGGAATTTGGCGTAGATGTCGCTCTTGTAGAACTTCCTCGTCCTCATCCCCAGAACGAACGCCACCATGGCACCGAAAAGCGTCGTCGCCATCACGATGATGAAAGACAACCTGAAACACTGCACTCCCATGCAAGTCAGGTCCTTGGAGTTGGAGGAGGACGTCGTAGGATCCAGACCCAAAGACCTCATCTGTTTCAACACCTCTCTGTCGTACAGATAGCCCGCCACCCTGACGTTGAGAATGTAGGGGCTGACGGGGATGGCCATCCCCACGAAGTTGTAGAGGTTGGAGAAGTACTTGAGGCCGAAGATCTCGGAGATGACGGCGAAGAGAATCGGCCACTGAGCCCCGAAGGTGAATCCAATAATGACGGATGAGAAGTAGAGAGAGCCCGGGATGAGGAAGGCCATGAGGAGGTGACCTACGCAGGCGAGGAGGAGGATAAGCGTCACATCTGCGGCCGCGGGAAGCAGTACTTGGCAGGACCATCTCCAACGCGAAGCCCGCGGCGGCGCGACCTTCAGACGCAAGATTTTGATGAAAAATTCAATCACTTCATTATATTTAAGAGATTAAATTTCATTCTAATCTAATATATTTAAGGTTATATTTGTTCAAAAATATATACTCATTTATGTGTAAATTATGAAAAACACTTAGATTTATTTAGACATGTATTAAAATATAATGATACTTTATAAAATCATTTATTCACGTAAAAATGATATTTTGGACAGTGTAGATGTCGAAAATACTATTTTAAATTCATATTTTAGTATTTTTATAATTTACACATGAATATATATACATTTTCTAACAAATGTGACCCATAAACATGCTTGATTGGGATGAAACTTAATCCCTTAGATAAATAAATGTTGTTAAATATAATGAACGGATTAGATTTTTTTATCAAAGATCAAAATCATAGATTTTGAAAGAGTTATATGAGTCAACTTCTATGTAACTCGGTTACATAAAAGCCAAGCAATTTTATATGTATAGTTGTTATTTTATATGTATAGTTGTTCTAGTGCGTGCAACACAACTGCACTAAAACAACGGTACATTTAATCAAAAATGGGTCTTACACATATTAGAATATCATAAAATTTTATACAATTATTTATCTATGTATAAATTTTATAACAAATGGTTTATATATTGAAAAAACCACTTTAAAGTTGTTTTTTATATGAAACTATTTTATTACGTTGAATTTGTACTATTTTCAGACGGGGGCCCATATACATATTTGATTGGGATGAAAATTGGTATGGTAATAGAATACATTATTCTAAATATAATGGGTGGAGTAGATTATGATTTTATGATCATTTCGGGCCCATTTCAGTGTCACTGCACCTATATATAGAATCGCGTTGTAACCCGGGATGGGCATGAGCAAAGATGCTGTAGTATCATTGCAGTTACCACCGTTTTTTTCCCTTGGAACCAGTCTGTCAAACAACTTCTGAGGAAGATAGGCAATCGATGCAAATGACGTGAGTAGATAGGATGGAAATAGTATGGTGATCGAGAGATACATGCTAAAATGAGTTATTTGTTTGGTTAATTGGTTGGGATGATGGATCGATCAGGTGACAGGCTGCAATATGCCTTGGTTGTCTATTCTTAGCGGGGTACTAACAGATACGAACTGTTTTCCACCACCCTTACTATTTTCATAAGCATTTAACTCCAATCAAGACGCAAAAGATTAAAGTATCAATTCAAGCATAATAACATATGTATATAACACTGAGACATTCACAAAAACCATCAATAATCAATTGTTTCATACGTCCAAATACAAATTGATTTTTCCCACAAATTGGAATCCATTTAGGTTGGTAAGTTCCATTATTCAATCCTGACTTCTGATAAGTTGATATACATACATTTATTGGATCGTGACAATGGACAAGCTTTCGCGTACGCCAGTTTATTAGTGATCATGTGCCTATCAGACATGTAAAATATTACATTCGTATAATTCATGACTACTGCCTCTTAAGGCCCAATAACAACAGCAGCAATCTGAGGTAATCGAAATCATAGACGGCTCTGATGAAGCTAAGCTTGACAGCATCCCATGGTGGGTACCTGAAACTGAAATCGTTGAAGCTTCTTCTGACCACGGCCTTGTCGTTGCTGAATAGATCAAAGGAGAATTTGCCATGGTACTTGCCGAAACCACTCTGCCCAACTCCTCCAAATGGTATAGTGTCCAGCGCAAACTACAAATGGGCCATCCCAAAAAACATCCATAATTAAATAAATGCAAAACAACATAGTAGGATCATGCTTTCCAAAAAAAAAATAGTAGCATCATGAAGAAATCATGAAGCGGGGCTCAATCCATTCAAATTGGATTTGCAGCAATAACGACTGCCGCAGCTTGCGTACCTGGATGATAGCATCGTTAAATGTTACACTTCCAGAGGATGTCTCCTCTACAAAACGTCTCTTGAGTTTTTCATCGTTTGTGAAGGTATAGATGGCGAGAGGCTTGGGCCTTGATCTTATGAATTCGATGCTTTGTTGGATGTTCTTCAGCTGTGGTGGCAACAGGCCCACGTCGAGAATGTCAATGTTTGAGTGGCGCGCGTTAAGCTAATCTTTTCACTTTATTAGTAAAGCTTCAATTCTAAGTAGCTTATCACCATAATCGCATCTTTATTAGCTATATTCCATGTTGAATTTCGGTTGATAGTTTTCCTTAAACTTTAAATTGGGTAGGATTTTTATCTTCAATTAATTGTAAAAATGAAAATTAGCTAATTTTCTAAGCATGTCATAATACAAAATAATAACAATTTCAGAAATCAGAGATGGCCTGGAGTAAAAGGTTACTCACGGTGATAATTGGGAGAACCGGGCCGAAGATCTCTTCAGTCATGATCTCAGATTCAAGAGGGGGATCCAACAAGATGGTTGGCTCAATAAACCTGCACAAGATCATCAGGAGATAAAAGACATGCTTTCAGGTACTTGCTTTGAAGGTTATAAAACATGTTCGATTAAAAGAGGGCTTGTTTGACCCTGCAGTTGGAAAGTTCATCAGACTTTGTAACGTTGGTCTCAACATTAATTTATTATTATTATTATTTTAATGTAAGTCTCAACATTAATTAAGATCTTGTAAGTTAGAGAATACCATCAAGACCAAACAATCAACCATGCAAAATCATGCCTGTAAAAGGGGATTCAAAATTATACATCTTCTCGTCGTCTATTGAACCTCCAAAGACGATACAAGCTGCCAAAGTTGGATCTTGTAGTAGTTTCTTCACCCTTATGAAATGGTTTCTGTTCACAATCTTGGCTACTGCCACAGACTTCCTCGGATTCTCTCCATAGAAACTCCTAACAGACTTCTTCAGTGCATTAATCTGAGAATACCATCATTGAAACGAAACAGATCTTTGTTTCAATTTCTCCATAAGAAAAAAAAGAATAACAAAGTTCAGATCGATTTGTTAATGATTGGATAAGAATACCGCAGTATCTGCAAATTTCTCTTCCACAAGGAGATAATCAATCGCCACGCAAGCTTGCCCGTAGCATGATCCCCATTTGGCTCCGGTTATCCGGTTCGCAGCAACCTGATTAGCGGATGGTAGTAAAATTGATCATTCCAAAGCAAAGGATATTAGGATTAGGGGATGATTGTATGGTTCCATTAAATAGAAACTAAAGAAAGCATTATTGCAAAGGAAACTTTAATCTTTCAAGGGCCTCTTGTACTTCATATGCTTACAGTGAAAGAACTTACGCAGCAATTACTACATTACCTCTAGCTGACTGGATTTTGTGAGGCTGTCTAGCACTCCTGGGCATTTTCCTCCCAACTCCAGGACTACAGGGGTGAGATGCTTGGCAGCTGCCGACATGACCAACCTTCCAATCCGCGCACTCCCTGAATAAGTGCACCAATTTCAATTTAATTTCTGCTGGTACGTAGCTGAATGAGTACAGTGCTGTTTAAACTTGTGATTATTTAGTTAATTACCAGTGAAAAAGATCTTTTCCCATCTACAGTCCAAGAGGCGTTGGCCAACTGATGGCCCACCTTCAATGACCTTGATGGCTTCCTTGTCCAGGTACAGTGGGATGCACTTGGAAAGAAGTGCTGCTGTTGCTGGAGCTACTTCGGAAGGCTTTAGAACCACCGCATTTCCAGCAGATATGGCACCGATCATGGGCTCCAAGGAAAGTGCTGTTGAATTAAATTAGGCAAATCAACAAACAAGTAATTATTCTGAATTTCTAATCCCATACCACGGCCACCCAAAAGCTAGCAACCATCAAATATTGCACTGATGTTAAGCAATTCGAGGTAATCTTTCCTTTTGGGAAGAAAAATTTGATAAGAAAAAAAAAATGTAGCAGTTGATTATTGGTAACTGGCACTCACTGATGGGGAAATTCCAGGCCGAAAATATGAGAACAAGGCCCAGAGGCTCGGGCTTTATTTCCGCGGTTGAGGGCAATGCAAGCAAAGGCACCCACGCCTGCCATGTGTCAACCTTAAATTAGCACTTGTGTACTAATGACTTTTCAACCGGACGTCCATCGAGGGAGGTAAGATATTAGCTTCGAAATTAACAAAAACGAAACTCTTTTGTGTCTATTTTTCATATAAAAATATAGTATAAATTATATTATATTATATTATATTATATTCACAATTATTAAATTAATATACTACGATGAATATGCAAATTGACCCTACAATAAATAAGAAGATTACCCTCTTGCCGGCCATCCATTTTGTTAAGCAATCCAACGCTAGGTTGAGAGACTTGATTAGAATTCCAACCTGGAATAAAGGGGGCCGAAAACACCATGCGGGTAGCAAATGAGCGAGCATGCATTACAACAATAAATTGAATTTTTTTTTCAACAAAATTTTTGTTTCAAAAAATTTAAAAATTTGCTACTATAAATATCATTTTCGTTAGAAATTCTGTTTGAGATTCACTCATTCCTCACTTACAAGGAAATCATTCACTTGGTTACAAATACTTTGTAGCTTAAACTTTAGCAGCAAAAACTTCGTTACAAATAATTATTTAATGCAACTTAAAAAAAATTTTGGTGTTAATAGTGATGCTCGTTGCAAATGATTTGTGGTTGAAATGATGTTAATGCATAAAGGGTGTGCGAAATTTTTAGCTACTTCATAAGGGGGTAATAAAAAATAAAAAATAAAAAGCAAACACTAATTCTTCGTCCCTTGTTTTCCATCCTGGCGTCCATATTTTTTTCATTATTATTGATTTTCTTAAATTATTTTAAAATAACTATATTTCAATTTCTTTACGTCACCGAAAAAACTTCCATAAGAAAAGTAAATTCCTTGTCCAAAATTGGCTTTTAGCAATTAGGGTCCATTCGATCTCAGGTAAAAGGAAAGAAATTTCACTTCATTCTACGTAGCTTTTTTATATCTTAACTATTCTATTATTACATATATAGTTCAATTATTTTTCATATTTTTCATACAATTATTATATATTATATTTTTATTTTTTCCTAATAGTTATCCCTATTTTAGCACATCTTGCACCTACTTTTTCACTTTTTAAAAAACCTTTGCTCAAAAGGACCTTATGTGTTGCCGTGCAATTTGGGTAATGTACCCATGATACCCACTATTCAACTCTAATTTAAATAAGTTAAGGTAAGAAATATTACTTATGGGTACGGATAAAGTACAAATCATTACCTGCCCCTCTAAATATGGTGGGTAGATACACTAGGCATCCGTAACTAACCGGCATTAGTACTTATATGGATAATTAATTATGTATATAAATACATATATATTATAATATGTGTTGTTTTTTATATGTAGCGTTGTGTGTGCAAACCTATCTTAACTAATTTTGATTCAAATGAATTCGTGTCTTGTGGAGTCATGGGCTTTGAAATAAGAAACTATTTCAATTATATAAATCATTAACTTCTAAAAGCATTTTATAAATAAGTTTGTGAACTGTGATTATAATAAATTAATAATTTTAATGATTGGTTGTGACAGTATATACTATGGGCATGTTTGTTTTTAACAAAAACTTTTAAAAGTAAAAATTTTCAATTAAAAATTTTCACTCTCTATAACTATTATATTTTAAATTATTTTTTTACATATTTCTATATAACTAATTTATTTTTTAGTCATGTCTATACAATTATCCTTACAAATAATCTATGTATTTTAACTTTATTCTCTTTACACCTCATCATTACCCTTATCGTATCTCATCATTTTCTATCAATTTCACAATATTTACCCCAAAAAATTTTCATCCAAAAATTTTATCACTTTTCAAACACACTTTATATATTTTGTTTATGTAACGATATAGACAATAATATATGTAAATATTAGGCCTATGATTTTTAAATGTAAATGAATATTAATTTATATTATTTAAAAATAATATAAAATATTTTTAATATTATATTTAAGCATTAAACAAACTGCTTTGGAATGAGTTGAAATTATACTATGAAATGAACCATCCAATGGCAAGAGAAATGATGAGGGTGAACCGGTGAATTAAGCCTTTTATAAATAAGTTGTAAAAAGGAAATGAGTAAGGTAGAACTAGGGCGGTAATTGAGGTGGGCCATATTAGGTCAAGGTTTGCCCAACCCTGACACTGTTTTTTAAAAATTGAGTTTGATCCTCTTTTTATACCGGGTCAGGACAATGTCGGTTTAACCCTCACTTTTTTTTAATAGGTTCCAGGACAAACTTCGGGTTAGTATCGGACCAGTTTCGAGATAACGAGTCGGATCAAAAATGCGGGTCAAATAAGATAATTTTAAGAATTTATATACCCATCAAACATAAGTATATATCTATACTAAATTTAAATATTATATGTTTTAATATTTCACTAATTATTAAAAAACACATAATTAAGAAAACAAAACATTTGAAAATATAGTATAAATTTATTAAAATAGGTTAATATATAATTATATATAAGGGTTATATATGTACAAATTCTTTTTATTGATTATTATATTACTTTCTAAATAAATTGATTCTTCTATTGTTAATAGAGTTGATTATAAAAAAGTGAGAATTTTGAAAGAAAATAATAATAATATTTAAACATAGGTTTATAATTTTTAATAAATTAATATATGCGGGGAGGGTCAGACTCTTCGGGTTGGGACATGGTCATCCCACCCGACTCTATTTTTGAATTCGGGTCAAAATTGCTGACTCATCCCTATACCATGTCAAAAAATATTAATTTCACCTTGCAAAAACGGGTTAGGTTAAAGCCGGGTCACGGGTCGACCCACACCAATTCCCCACCCTTAAGTAGAACACTACCCTACCCAAGCCCAAGCGTCCTGGCCCGAGTTGCAATCGAGCACGTGTGGGTAGAAGAGCCTCGGAATGAACGTATCAACAAACGTACTATAAATGCAACGGACACACTAATCAATGTATGTGACTGTCATTAATTAGGCACCGTATTTTTTGTATACATACATGCAATAGATTGCATGGCACACATCAAGTTTCGGAAAGGAGAAGAGATCACTGCGAAGCTGCAAGGAATGTTAAAAGAGAGACAGTGAACAAATTTTGCTGCCGGAATCGTTGCTGATGCCCCTACAGCGGCAAGAAAGTTGATTTTTGTAATCTTTATTAACAACCAAAAATTTTTTATTAATAAAAAAATTGATGTGGAAGGAAAATCACTTTTATAAGCAAGGAAAAATCTCCTTAGATGCTCTCCGACATCCAATTTTTATCTCCGTGGTTGCTACATCATGTGTCCTAGCGGCTAATGATAATCAAAATTTTCTTTTACAAGACCAAATTTTAAATTTTTAAAGAAAATTTTAGTGGCCAAAAATTGAAATTCTTCAGGTGAAAGTAATAGCTAATGGAGGGGGGGAATGAAATTCAAGATCTGCTTTACATTGCATTAAAATCAAACTTTCATGCTGTTTCCTACGCGCTTCTTGATACTATTTTATATTTTAACCAGTTATTGTAATTATTTACGAAATGATTTTTTTAACCTATTTACGAAAAAGCAGGTCCATTCGACAAGTAACATGGGTAGCATAACCAAGTTGCATCCTCATTCACATTGCATCAATCATTCACTTTTTTTAAAAAAATTATTTTATTTTTTTCCAAATGCCAATTAGACACTGAATGAGAAGAAAATGATAATGAGGGTTATAAAAGGAGTATTAATAAATTAAATCGAAAATAATAATTAAAAATGTAGGTATTAGTTAAAAATAACTTGTTATGGGAACCGTAAGTAAAAAAAAAACAAAAAATTGTTATGTCAACCCGACTTGCTTGATGCAGAATAACCGGGCTCAGAATCCGTCACAGACTCACACGTCGCACGTGCTCTCGTAATTGCCAATTGAATGAGAATTGCCTCATGTATAATAAATATATCAGTGTTGGCGGACTCCAAATATCCAGAGCAGGTCAGCTTGATTGAGTGCTCGATGAAACCAAAGAAATGGTGATCATGGGTTCCACCGCACGATCCACGTGTGAAAGTGATGAGGAACTGTCATCAGTCCGTGTCCGGATATAATTTTTTAAAATGCTTTAGCTGGTAAGGTTTTCGGCATGGCGGTGCCCAGCAATCATCTGATCCGACTTGCAGCTTATGAAACGACGTCTAAAATGGCAAGTTACATTTCCAAAACTTGCGTTTAGAAGATGAGGCTGCCCCAATAATGTTTATGGGGTTCAAAAAAAAAAAAAAAATGACCAAATATATATCCACAGTCCCCTGTTTAATCCAAATTTCTCCAACAGAAAATACTGAAAATAATTTCCAAGAAAAAAAAATAAGATGGTTGCTAGCTAATCGAATTGGCCCAGATAGGTTAAAGCCCAAAGGGGTATCGTTTGCTACCGAAACGTGATTAAATTTCATGTATATGCAGTTCATGTATCAAAATTCTAAGGATCCATCTCCGACCAAAAACAGAACAGGCCACAGACGCAAAAAACGATCTGAATTTACCACGAACAATCATATGAATCATGATATATTTTAGGCTAAAATATAATATTTATATATTTTATTTTATTTTTCTTTATAAACATATTTTGCTAAATGTATTTAATTCATATATTAAGGGGCATTTAAGTGATTTTTTTTTGCCTCTTCAAAAAACTTAAATTTTAAAAACAAAAAAATAAATATGTAAAATAGAAAAACTTAATATATATATATATATATATATATATATAAATTGAATACGTTTAGGAAAACATGTTTATGAAGAAAAATTAACAAATATAATTAGTTATAAAATACATCATGATGCATATGGATATTAGTACTTACCTCATCTCTATAAGACTCCACTCTATGTTTGCCCAGATCCTGGTTGAGAGCTGTGAAAATCTCCTCCTCCTTTTCTTTGAGCAGCTTGAGAAGGCCCTCCAGCTGAATTCTCCTCCAAGCAGCAGTCCTCGTCTTCCCAGAAACGAATGTCTGTCTCAGCTTCTCTAAGCTTTCTTCAAACCCCTCTTCCACTTCCATCTGCGGCGACTGCAACAAACCAGAAGGCAAGCGAAGAGAAAGCTGTAGCCGCTACCATATATCAATCTTCTTCTGCAATTTATAACAACTGGCCAGCGATTTACTTAATACTCTGGCAGCTGATGCTGCTTGGTACACATGCGGTTAGCTGCCTGCACCATTAATTAATTGTTAGGCAAGGGGTTGTGCATATATAGCCGGTGACATGTTACTGTCCTTCTCAGTTTCTTCATTCACAGTTTAAATTTTTCCCATTTTGAAGGGATGGAGACCTGACCTATTTTCTAGATTGGTCCATTCTCTCCTTTCAACACCATGGTGGCGGACAGGGGTGCAACTGGGGCCATTTCTGCACGGTTGCAGACATGGACCTATTTTACTGGTCCATACTCCGTTGCAACAAATTTTATTTTGTAAGATTAATTTTTTTCACATATATATAATATATATTGGATGCATTAGATGTATTTTGATTATAACTGATTATTCGGCTACAAATATTAGTTTCTTTTGAACGGTGGCATTTTAGTCATTTTTTTACATCGAATATAGCCACATATTAACACTTAACTACACATCATACTAAACTTCAGCTGCAATTAATAATAGGACTTGGTTACATACAATAAATTTTACTATATTACCCTGCTATTAACAGCAAAGTGTGAACATTTTACATCGAGTTCTTGTGAACCTGAACTCGCGCCTAATTAATTTGGCAAATCAAGTTGGGGTAGGGTCTAATTTGGGTTTAATGTGTTTCACGTTCACAAGTTAGACTAAATATTTGGTTTTTGGTGGGGTTGAACTTTGAATTAATAAAATAATATAATATACTATTTTAATTTACAAAACAATGTAAATAATATTCATTCGTAAAAAATAAAAATAATTTTTATTTTACTACATTGAATTTCAATAAACAAAACCGAAAGAAATATTTTAATTTACAAGTTTTGAGAGAATGAGTGAATTAACATATTCCCTACACATTAAAAATATTATTAAAATATTTTATTAACATATTTGATTTACAAGTTTTAGGTTTTGTTAGATAGAGGTTAATGTTATTTGGCATTGATGTAAAATATTTTTAAAATATTGGCATAAATATAAAAATAAAAAATCATTATTGTATACGTAAAGGAAAAATATTCAATGTAATCAGTTGTAAAATACAACTAATTGATTTTTTTTTATTTTTCAACATCTTTTCGTTTTTTAAGATTCAAGTCATGTCTTATGTTGTTCACGAAAAAAAAAATCATGTCTTATGTTCTTTCATTTCAATTAAAATTATATAGTCCGTGATAAGCGTAAATGCGCAAAATTTTTTCTAATTATATTTTTAAGATTATTCATTATAGAAATTTTCAATTAATTTAATTTTTATAAGTAGATTAAATAACTAGTTTTTGACATAATTTATGGATTGTATATTTAAAAAATGGAAAAAAACCAAGTAGATGTATTTTACAACATATTGCATTAAATATTTTCCCTGTATAATATATTAGTTTCGAAAGCAATTTCATTTAATTCTTATCAATTTTAAGATCTTTTTTTATTGAGAATTTTAAGATCTTAATGTTGGATGCAAAATTCAATCAATTTTTTATATTTAACATTATTTATTTAGGCAAGAGACTAATTTTCACCCAATCAAATATTTGCATGATCCATATTTGCTTAAAAGTATGTATTCATGTGCAAAATATGAAAAATGCTTAGGTTTATTTACGTGTGCATTAAAATGTAACAATGCTATATAGAATTATTTACCCAATAATAATGATATTTTATATGATTTAGATATTGAAAATATAAATTTAAAATTTTTAATTTTATACATTTATAGATTAGTCCCGCTTCTATGAAACCCCCTTCTTATGTAACTCATTTTATTTTTCAAATTTTGATGGTTCATAGAAAATCCACTTCATCCATTGTATTTAGTATCATTTTTAGTATCTTGGAGACCCTTTTATTTGTTTAATTTCACGGTATATTGGTCTCATCTATAAATGTGTAAAATTAACGTAATAAAATGGTTCAATACTAAATTATTAACTTTAAAGTAGTTTTCTTAATATCTAAACCATCTAAAATATCAATAATATATAGATAAATGATCATATAAAGTATTATTACATTCTAATACATGCATGAATGGATCAAAGTATTTTTCATAATTTACACATTAATATACATATTTTTGAGCAAATGTGGCCCGTACATATACTTGATTTAGATGAAACTTTATTTCCTAACAAAACAAATGATGTTAAATACAATGAATGGATTGAATTTTCCATCAATAATCAATATCTTGAAATTTGAGAGGATTATATGGGACCACTTCTATGTAACCTGGTTACATAGAAGCGGAACCCTTTATAGATTGTGTCATGCACAGTAATACCAAACAAATTAAAAAAATTCATAATAATATTGATGATTTTTATGGGTAATTATATGTATCGTGACAACTCATATTATATTCTAACACGTTCATAATCGTCGCACAATGAAGGAAAATTTTAAATAACACCCCACATATGGAGAAAAACTGCAAATATCTCCACCAAAGAGATAAAATAGAAAAACTTCCACAACACTGAAAATGAGGGAGGGGAAAGTTAAACTCATGGCCAGCCAATACTGGGTTAGCATAAGTTACCACCAGGATACACTCCGGGTGGCAATATTGATGCTTTTAAATACAATAGATAAAATGAATTTTCCACTGAGCATTAAAATATTAAGGGTGTGTTTGGTAATATGGATTAGGTAGGAAGCGGAAAAGTATGAAAGAAAATATTTTTAAAAATTATAAATGTGGTATAATATAATGAGTACTTATCCTATGCACCTGGATGCACTTAAGTTTGGTGCACCCAGGTGCAAATACATTTTTTTATTTTTTAAAACTTTTTTTACACGTTTGTTAATCTAAACGTGTTTAACATATTTTAAATTTTAAATTACTACACAACCATTGAGTTTAAAAAACCCAAAAAAATCTACAAATTTCTAAAAATGGTAAAAATTGATACATATATTAAACACACTTAAATTAACAGTTATATAAAATTTTCAAAAAATTTTAAAAATGAGTATTTATACCCCTAATGCATAGGATTAGGTTTCTAGTATAATAGGGTAAAGTAAAAATAAATAGGATAGTTGTATAAAAATTGTTAAAATAGAAAGGTAAAAATGAAAAAATATGATAGTTAGACAATTGAGATGTCCAATTATTTTTTGGAAAAATATGTTGTAAAAAAGGTGGAAAAATCACTTTCTCAACAAAGCAAATTAATAAAGGAATCCTAAAAAAATAAGGGTTTTATAGAAACAAAGCCCACTAATCACTATATCCAAAGTTTAGCTTTGTGAAACACCACTTCTATATAACCTTATCTATGTTTCCAACCCTAATGATTAATGAAAAATTCATTACATCTACCGTATTTAACATCAAATCTCACTATTTATCCAGTGTCATTATCCATGAACACATTTACAAATCTATAAACTAAATGTAATAAATTAGTTTAATGCTAAGTATTAATATTAAAGTTATATTTTTAATATCTAAATCATTTACATGAGCGCATACACTTGTCGACCACTTGATTATCCAAGTAATATCAAACTTAGTCTTCCAGCTAAACTAATGACAGTAAATAGAATGTATGCGTGGATTTATTGTCAATTATCATAGTAGAAAAAATAAATAGGATTACAAGAAATCCTAAGCTCTGTATATTTAGATGTAACATATTAGGAAACCATATATATGGCTCTAACACTCCTGGGCTTTGGTGGCTAAGTGAAGCTCAATAATAACAATAATTAATGAGTCAATTGGAATTAAATGGAAGAAGAAGATGATGATGATAGAAGAAAATGTTCATGAGATCGAATATTGGATTGCCTCTAAGAATCATTAGCAAGAAATTATGATCTTAAATATTAATAACTATTTGCAATGCACAATTTTTTAACTTATGATAATGTTTTTAGAACCAAATCAAAATTTGGTTGCAACCAATTTTTTAGATGATGATGGTATATGAGATATGCCAGCAAATCTTGGCAATGGAAATTTTCTTTTTCAATAAGGGTCTTGGTAATAAATTTTGGCTGTAAAAAGTTGGAATTTATGAGGTGTAAATATCATAATTAGAAAATTTTATGGAATTACATTTCATGGATTTGAAATTCCAATCGACGACATCACATTTCTAAAAATGAAGATGATCAACTTAAGCCAGCTTAAAAAATATATTTTTTGGTATTTTTTTAGTTTTTCTTTACAAATATGTTAAGCTATGTTTATTAAATTTATAAACCAAGTTTTACCTTTTTAGATACTTTAAGTATTTTTTAAAGATTTCTAAACACAATGGCATTACCGTAATTTTTGGATTCAAAAAACAGTAAAACTTAAGTTATAGATTTAATACACACAGCTTAACAAGTTTGTAAAAAAACTGAAAAAATACCTAAAAAATATTTTTTAGGCCGGCTTAAGAGAATCAACCCCTTCTAAAAATATGATTCATTGAATTTATATCGACTTTTATATTTACCACATTAACGTCCCTTACACGAGTTACTACGTGTTCAAGATAGGGGTGTTAACGGATCGGGTTGAACGGGTTGGAGCCTAATCCTAAACCTAACTCATTTAATATATCTCAATCCTAATCCGTTTATTAACCCATTTAAAAAACTTCAACCCTAACCCATTTACAACCCATTTAATAAATGGGTTAACGGGTTATGTTTGTTACTAATTTTCATGCTAAAAATCTTTAATAAAGTCTGTAAATTTAAATAAATTAAATAATTCGAAACTAACATACCTGAATTTAATTTATTTTGGCTTGAAAACATCAACTCCAATCTCAAGTCATCTCTTTAATGCCAATTCCTGTTATAAATATTACATATATATTATAATATATTATATTAAATGAGTTATACGGGTTGAACGGGTTAAATAAACGGGTTGGACGGGTTGCGAAGCCTCAACCCTAATCCGTTTATTTAATTAAATGGTTGAACGGATTGGCGGATCATAACCCATTTATTCAAAAATCTCAACCCAAACCCATTTATTAACGGGTTGAACGAGCGGGTTAACGGGTTGACCATGACCATTAACACATCTAGTTCAAGATGATTGAATTGAAATGGCATCAAATAAGGATGAGCTGCGACTTCCCATCCCAAAAAGCTTTTTCCACATCAACTTCATTTTTTCAATTTTTAATAATATTTTTTCATTCCCAATGTAATGTTGTTACATTATAACGTATAATAATATTTTTTCATCTAATCTACTCAGTCCATCCTAATCTAATTCCACCATAGTAAGATGCTTAGTACAGGGTGTGAATGTCAATAAGCTTTTTTTTCTACTTGGGCTCTATCCGAAAAGAACTTTTTCATTTTTATAACAATATTAGTTTTTCAATTTTTAATACTATTTTTTAATTCCAATATGATTTCTTTACATTTTAATGCACAACAACACTTTTGTTTAATTTCATCATTTCATCCTCGTCTCATTCCACCATCCTAAGATGCTTACAAGATATGAATATTACTAAGCTTTTTATTCAACTTGGGCTTCATTTCTAGCTGCATATCTCTCAGCAATGAATTAAACAGAACTCGGACGCCAAATTAACTATTATTGGCATATAAAATTGAATAAATAAGTGGTTAGGAATCGTGTTGCTGCTCTAAATTGGTACGAATTCAACCTTTAACTGGTTGGCCAGGATGACAGGAAATAAACTCCACATGCCCTTTTGGCCACATGAACAGGTCATCCAAGAATAGAATTGAAAGCCATCCACATGGACGTAGCCTCATCAGTCGTTATCACATATAGAAAGGGCATTAAATGATCTATCGGAGTAAGTCATCTTGCCTCCTCCTACTATAGACATTTCCGTTATAATTAGAAATACTTCAATGGTTTCATTCAGAAAAAAAATATATATATACTTCAATGGTTATTTAACCGTCTATAAACAATGTGGTATCCGTCCTCTTTCCAGTATTTGAATGGTTGAAGCTGAATAAGCATATGTTGTTGAAATGGAAATAGGGTCCAGCCTAAGGATGCAACTCGGGTTCATGAAACTCGTGTTCACCTCAATCCTAATTTTAATCTTATTTGTAAAACTTTAATCCTAGCCCTATTTGTAAACCTAAATCTTAACCCTATTTTTTGAAAATCGGATTCGAGTTGAGTTTCGGGTTAGAATGTCGATTAATTTACATTTTATTTAAGAGTGATAAATTTAGAATTTCATGAAAATATATAATAACATATCGCGTAAGTAAATATAATAATATATAGTCAAACTATAGCTTTTTTTTTAAATAACGATATAAAGAATGTTTTTAATTTAACATAAAAACAAGATAAAGAAATAAAATTAATAAATGTAAAAGTAAATACTAGAAATAAAAGATAAATATGAATGAAAATAATAAATTTTATTTATAATATAATTAAAATTTGCCAAACATGTATTCAAATAAAAATAAAAATAATATAAATACACAATATAAAGAATTATTGTTTAAATATAATGTATATAATATATTTTATAATAAATACAAAATAGAAAATCGGGCTCAGGTTCACTTGAAGTCTAACCTTATCATATTTACAAATTGAATTCTTCGGGTTCTTCGGGCTCAAGTTATGAAAAATCAAGTTCAAACATTTGCTCAAAATAGGAGAGTTAAAATAAAATAAAATAAAAAAAAAAAACAGCAACAACAACAACAACAACAGTGTAAGAGGAGAGTTTGTTGGCAAAAGCCGCCTTTGGGCAACGATGACGTCAGAGCAGCAGCTTGGGGTTGCGACTTAGGTGGTGGAAAAATTCCAAGGTCGATTCTCATGATTTTACATGTGGGTATGGTATTGGTTTACTTGGCCTTTTAATGATCCACACATGTGATGGACAACTGGAGCTATATTCCGCATGCGGCAAACCAATGTGGTAGGTACTAGGTACAGAGACTGTCTTTGTACTGCAGTCAAGGCCATGAACCAAGGTAGAGAGAGAGAGAGATCCGCCGTAAGTTTCTTTTTCTTTTTTTTAATTCCCGTATTTACATTTTTATTTTTAACTTCAGCAGTGTAAATCTAACCAAATTACTAACAGAGCAAATATAGAGACATTACTAAAAAATGTGAAAAAACAAATCCTTCAAATCAAGAGTCTAAGTTCGGACTTCTGACCACATTACTAACAGAGTAAATATAGTGACATTACTAAAAAAAAAAATTGAAAAAACAGTTGAGACTCCTGAGTTCGGACTTCCTGCACTACAGACAAGACTATTTGACAGCTACGCTAGTTTCGGGCTTGCATTGTCTATGCGTTTTGGGTGGCAATGGCATGCGTACTTGTCGCATGGAACGCACAGTTGGGCAAGCATGGGTGCCTTAGTAGTTGGCGTGTCAATTATTCCGCAGGAAACTTGTGATGGTGAATATTACTGCATATGCAGTTTCTATTCCATGCGAATTAAGGCTTTTATGGGCCAATCTTAGTAAGTGGAAAAAAAGGAAGGATTTACGCCTTGTGCTTTACATATTTTGACCGAAATTATAATTCCGGCTGAGTTGAAAAGATGTAACTTAAAAGTTAAAAATATAAAAATAAAAAATAAACATGGAGAATGATGTGATATGCCCGGAGATAATGATTAGGATAAAAAATAAAATTAAAATAAATAAGGTTGTTGAATAAGAAAATGTGTAAAACATGATTGGAATATTAACATAATAATAATAAGGGCAAATTCTAGATATGATTATGAATTTTATCCTTAATTTCACTTATATCCATGAATTTTCAAAAATTCCTAATATACTCATGTATTTTATCTAAAATTCCACTTATATGACGTCGTAATGAATCTAGTAAATGAGTTGTTATTATCCTTATAAAACGATGAAAATGTTTATCCCTAGTTATAATTTTATAGATAAAAATTTACATTCAAATGAATTTTTAGCATTTCTATAACTATATAATCATATATTATTTCAATGTAAACTTTTAGTTTTGAGTAAACTAATCTTAAACTATATTAAGTCTTGGGTATATTCATCATTTTATAGGGGTGCTAGTAGTCCCTCTAATAGATTTTTAATTGTCTAGGCGTAAGTAAAATTTTAGGCAAAATACACAAGTACATTAAGAATTTTTAAAATTCGTGAGTATAAATAGAATTAAAGTTAAATTTCGTGGATATATATGACATTTGTCCTAATAGAAAACCCTTAGGATTTGTATTATAATATGTAACAGTTAAAAAAAAAAAAAAATCACACCTTCCAATATATCTTTGATATGACTTCACATTTTAAGTATCTAAATATCGATGAATAATTCCCTATGGACGGCGTAGGTAGGCTCTAATCGCATCTGGTCGTTTATTATCTTTTTTTTAATGAAAAGTATGTTTGTAAAATAATAAAATTTTTGAATGAAAAGTTTTTAGTATGAAAGTTCTTAAAATATGATAAAATAATATGATATGATAGAAGTAATGATGAAGAGTAAGGATAATAAAATTAAAATAGATACATTAATTGTATGTATAGTCGTGTATAAGTAATTGAAAAGTAGGATAGTCGTATAGGAAAACGAGAAGAAATAATTAAAAATAAGGTAGTTACGAAGAATGAAAAGTTTTAGTTTGAAAAATTTTTAGTGTAAACAAACTCACCTAAAAAATGACCACAATACTACTCAGTATAAAAATTATGGCGTGTTTAGGAAGTGATAAAATTGTTGAAAAGTTTTTGCTGTAAAAGTTTTTGAAATGAGAGAAAATTATTTGATATAATGAGGATAATGATGAGGAATAAAAAGAATAAAGTTAAAATAGATAGGTTAATTATATGGGTAGTTATGTAGAAGTGATTGAAAATTAGGGTAATTTGTATAGAATTGTATGAAGAAATAATTAAAAATTATGATAGTTGTAGAGAATAGAAAGTTTTAAATTGAAAAATTTTGAGTGAAAAGTTTTCTTTTAACAAACACACCCTTAAAAAAAAGACGCCCAATTTCATTCACCACGCAAATATCCATTTTTTATTTTTTTGAACATTTTTTACGCAATTGTTAATCTAAGCATATTGAACATGTGTATCGATTTTTACCATTTTTAGATATGTTTCGAATTTTTTAAAATCAATGACATTTTCGTAATTTCAAATTATTAAAAAAGCCAATGATTTTAAAAATCCAAAAAATTTCTAAAAATTTCCAAAAAAAAAACAAAACTTAATATATATAGGGTTGTTAATGGTCATGGTTAATCTGTCAACCCGCTCGTCCAACCCATTTATAAATGGGTTTAGGTTGGAATTTATAAATAAATGAATTATGATCCGCCAACATGTTTAATCATTTAATTAAATAAACGGATTAGAGTTAAGATTTTATTACTCGTTTACTAACCCCTTTAACCCATATAACTTGTTCGACCTGCTTAACCCGTTAAACTATTTAAATCGTCTAACTCATTAAAGTTTTATATATATATGTAAACGTCTTGGTTATTTTCTCTTCCTAAGTTTTCCTTTCATCACCTAATTTTTATTTTTCCACTACTGTCCTAATTCTATTTTCTCGTTACTACCCTATTTCTATTTTCCTTGCGCCAAAACGCTTTCTCGTCTCTCCCTGCGAAATCATCGTCTACTAGAGTCTAGATTTTCAGGTCATCTGTTATACAACCGTTAACAACCCGTTTATTAAATGGGTTATAAATGGGTTAGGTCGAAGTTTTTTAAATGAGTTAATAAACGGATTAGAGTTGAGATATTTTAAATGGGTTAGGATTATGATAGGCTACAACCCGTCCAGCCCAATCCGTTAACACTCCTAGAAATACATGTTAAATAGATTGATATTAATAGTTATGAAAAAGATTTTCAAAAAATAAAAATAATAAATTAAATGCACTCAAGTACACCAAGCCTAAATGCACCCAAGTGCACTGAATAGGATTCCTAAAAAAATGCATAAGTATATGGAACACGCCCCATGGAGTCCCACAACGTCCGAATCCCGTTGAAAGATAGCCATGGAAGTTAATTGCCATCGACGGAGTTTTTTTTTCTTCTGTTTTTATTTGATCAGACGGTCAACCACTCGGCCTTGTAAAAGATTTTCGAGGTGGGGTTTATGGCAGAAGATAGCAGCGGCTCCTTTGCCAATTGACGGCAACGATTAGATATTGTGGCGCAATGTCAGTGGGTAAGAGATGTTAATCAGTGGCCAGCGACCGCTCAAATACAGGGCCGACGTGGAACGGTGACAGGGCAGGGGATATGACGTGGTGCCGAAGACATTTGGGCAGCGGTAAATGAAGGACATGGCGGTCGGCGGGATCTGTTACATTGCGTTCTCCTTTTTAATTAATGTACATTACGTCGGTTGCCGACGTGCCCGCGTTTGCTGGAAACGTTGGTTCTAAACTCTGTGAGCCGGACTCTCGGTTGGGGTGCAACTCGGGTCGGTGCAGTACGGGTAGTGGTCTATCCTATCCATACCTTATTTGTAAAAAGTCTATCCTACCGTACCCATTTGTCGGTTCGGTTCCTAGTATACCTTATCCTATCCATTACTATGAGAGTGTACATACGGTAAAGACATAGTGATATTGTTATATGTATATTAGAATATTGTTCAAATTTTAATTGTAATACTAATTAAGTTGATTGTAAATATACATCAAAGAATAATTAAGTTCAAACTTAACGACTTTAAGAGACTTCGACCTAAAACTATCAGTTTATTTCATGTATATTTTTTTGCACGCACATACATTCTATGCTTTTTTTAATAACAAGGATGCTTTTATGAAATCTCTTTTCTATGAAACTCACTTTATTTTTAAAATCTTGATGGTTGATAGAAAATCTACTCCATGTTACATTCTAATACATGTGTGAATGAATCTAAGCATTTTTCATAATTTACACATAAATGCACATATTTTTGAGCAAATGTGGTCTATCCACATATTAGATTGTAATGAAACTTGGTCTACTAACTAGATAAATCGTGTTAAATACAATGAATGAATTTGATTTTCCATCAAGATTCGGCATTTCAAAAATGATGACGGTTTCACGAAATCAATTCTACGAAACCAGTTTGATACAAGTATTTCCGTTTTAATAATAAGGTATCTCATTAAAAAAAACAACTCTACATCAACCACCTTGGTTGACAGGAGAATGGAAAAAAAGTGCACTGTTTTCATTAAATACCTGAAAAATCATTACATAAAGCTACGGAGACACAATCACGTGGGGAGTCCCACCAAATACAGTCATTAAAATGTAACGAAGCTTTTGTAGGCAAATGAGCACATTGTTCACCATATGGAGATGCACGAACAAATTCAACTTTTTGGAATTTCAAGTACAAATTGACGAATCTCCCTTGCCAAGAATTTCATGCACGTTTGGTATTTGTGGCAGGGGATGAGATTTAGCTGCCAGCAATTGCCCAGCCCCGTTCCGAATAATTCCACCGACACCGAGTTTACATCCTTCATCCACATTAATCTTCACCGGATCACCCTTAGACTTCGTCCATCTGGCAAGGCCCACATACCACGGAAGAGAGGGGTTTTTGAACCTATTCGCCGAGTTATACTGGTGGCAAAAATCAACGCACCAGTTTTAGCCAAAAAAAAAAATAAAAAATTCGACACAATAGGAAAAGGATATCCTTAAAAGACTGATCAGGTCACATACCCTCAGCGCTTTAAATATAAGTATTATGGCAATTACCTCCACTTCTGAGATTTTGATATTTGATGAATATTCAATCTATTCATTATATTTAACATTATTTGTTTAGCTAAGAGACTAAGTTTCATCTAAATCCAATATATACATAGGCCACATTTACTCAAAAGTAGATACATTCAAGTGTAAATTAGAAAAAATGCTTAGAGTCTTTCACATATGTATTAGAATGTAACTATACTTTATAGGATCATTTATCCACATATTATTGATATTTTAGATAGTTTAGATGTTGAAAAAACTACTCTAAAGTTAATATTTTAACATTAAACTATTTTATTACATTAATTTCACACTTTTATAGATATGACCCATATAACGTGAAATTAAAAAAATAAAAGAGTTTTCAGGATATTAGAAATGATGTTAAACATAATGCATGAAATGAATTTTCCATCAACTATCAAAATTTTAAAAACGAAAAAGGTACATAGAGAGAAGGTTTCATAGAAGCACTCCCATGTTAAGAAAATCTTCAAATAAAGATATTGTTCTTTGCCCCTTGTTTTGGTAACACGACCCAACATAAAAGTACGTAGTATAAAACCAATCAAAAAAAGGTAGGTAGTGCGAGCAAGGCATTGTTGTCTTGGTAAACACGATTGTTGTCATAGTGTCGGCTAGTTTTCGAAAGGTTGTGCGCTCAAGTCCTTATGCCTATTTTTTAGTTTGTAAAAGTTGTCTCTCGATTTCTTATGTAAGAATGTCTCATGGCTTGATTGTAATAGATGTTGAGATGAATATAAAAATATGTACCAATAAAAAAACACCTAGTATAAAATACTCCAAAAAAAAGTATGCACTATAATTTTTTCCAAAACATGTGCATGTAAGCATGTGTAAATTCCCCCTATAAAAAACCAATTTTTGTAAATACAATGAATGCACTACCATTTAGGAGTGGAAATTGGGCAAGTCAACCCATGATCCACCCTTGACTCGACCTGTTTTTACTATTTAAAACTTTTTTTTTTACTTAGCGTTGAAATGAGTGAGAAATTTTTGCCTAAAAATAATATCAAAATAAGTTGACTATGTATAACTCTCATGCGTAATGAGAGTTTTCCTAATATTTGGAAAACACTAGCAGAAAATACTATTCTTTTTGAAAATTAAGATGCCTTGACTTCTAGCTGTGCTGCCATTGCTTCATTTGCACCGCGGGCATGTGTAGTGCCGGAGCTCCGGGAGTCCAGGGCCACGACAATTAATGGTAGCGTCGTGGAACTTGCCGCCATTATCGCTATGTATATATGATTAGAGGAATAGATAAGATTTACTACAGCGCTATTAAATGTTGAAGACAGTTACGATAGTACATTATAAACAAGACTGCAATCAATACTTCTTTTTTTTATTGAAGACCCAGGAGGGCCACCCTTAAGCCCATTAAATTTACTTATTTTATAATTAAAGGACTTCACTCTTATTGGGAAACAATTTAGTACATCTGAAGCTGCATAGACATCTTGTTTTCTATTTTGAAAACAATTTATTTAATCCATTTATCATATTTATGTATATGCATTTATCTTCAATTTTAAAGATCACCTGTATTTGCACCGGAAGGCTATTTTACAGCCAACTGGTTTCTGACTCTTCCCCCCTTCATGAGCAGCTGTTTCACAATATAGTCTTTTTGAAATGAGAATTTTTCAATTTACCCCTAAAAGTGAGGTTTTTAAAAATTCTTTCTAGTATGGGAGAATTTCTAGGAAAATTTCCTCTCTAATGTGAGGGCTGTGAATGTGGTTTATTGTAATATCAAGATACCGTAATATATAAAAATACCAATAAAAAATCACTTGTATTGATGAAGGTTGGTGGATTCTCTTATCCAACCTTACAACTAGGGGTGTAAATAGGGTTGGTTTCAATCCGAACCCGACTAACTAACATGATTTATAATAGGGTTAGATTGGGCATTTTGAAAAAAATAAATTATATAACCCGATTTCAAAATAAGGTTGATTTGGGTTGAATGATTACCAACCCTACCCGATCTAATTTTATATATTAATATACAATAAGGTAAACTATTAATAAATAGTCTTATATTATTACATAATATATAGGAATAAACTAGACATTATTACTTTAAAATAAGATTATTTAGCAATTATATCATTGTATAAGTCATAAATTGGAAAGTATTCTTATAAAAATTAATAAATTTATATTTTAAAATAGATTTAATCAAGAAATTTTTTAAAATATTATATATTTATTACCCGATTTATAACCCAAACTGAACCGATTTCTATAAGGTTAAAATAGGGTTGAGTTAAAATGTGAAAAATAGGGTTGAAAGTAGGGTTGGGTTAAGATTTTATAAGGTGAGTTAAGACTGTGTTTACCCCAACTCGAGTCAACCCGATCCGATTTACACGTTACAACATTACAAAATTCAAGACTCTTATATACTACAAATACGCTATACATTTTTTGAAAAATTAATAATTATATATTCTTCAAAAGATGCTAACTTTTTAGAAAGCATAAATTTTTAATGAAAGTATTTTGGCATAATAAAAAATAGTTTTAAACAAAATAAATGGTTTGAATTTGAAAAGAAAAGTTGGATGAGCATATCCATGTGGCTGAGTGTAGTGAATTATTGCCGCACTCTTATTTGATAAATCCTTCAATTTTTGTACTCCACGTAAAATCTATTTTTTCTTTTAGTTTTACATTTTTTTTATTAACTCTATTGTGTGTATATAAAACAAAAAATAAAAGGCAATTTAAAATCGAACAGCTGGTACGAAAATATTGCTTCGACCTGACCATTTTACCACCATGATGATTGGTGATTGATAGGAAATTCATTTTATTGGTTTTATTTGGCCTCATTTGTGTAGTCTACGCTAGCATCGTTGTAATTGCCTTACCCCATCTGCAAATATAGATGAATGTGATAAAATAATTTGAAACTAAATATTAGTTTTAAAATTGTAATTTCATCATCTAAATAGTTTAAATATCATTCTTATGTACATAAATGATTCTCGAAAATATTATTATAGGACCATGATTTATGTGCGATGCATTGCATGTGATGCATTTTTTAATTTTTTAATTTTCATAAACACGTTTTACTACGTGGATTTAATTTGTATGCCAAATTTCACTATTTTATAATATTTTCTATTCTCATTTTTTAAAAAATATCAATTTCAATGGCATTTAAATAATTTTTCTCCTCTAAGAAACTTGACTTTTAAAATAAAAATGAATATATAAAGGTATTATAAAATATTAAAACTTAGTATATGAGTTAAAAATACCTAGAAAAATATGTTTGCGAAAAAATTTAAAAAATATTGCATGTTGGTGTACATGTGATGTCATCGCATATAATAAACCCAAATTGTTATATTATAATGCATATGCGAATTATAATGTATATATAAATATATTTTGTAAGCAAATGCACCGTTGCATCTTTGATTTGGATGAAATTTAATTTTTTAGCTAAATAAATTTATTAAATGTAATGAATGAAGTGAATTTTCTATTTATCATTAAGATAAGCTAAATATATTCAGAGTGTGTCTGGAAAGAGATAAAAAAAACTTTAAAAAATTGTTTAAAAGTTTTGAAATAAGAAAAAATGATATGATATGATATGATGAGAAAAAAATTAAAAGTAGACAGATTAGTTCTTTAAGTAGTTGTATAAAAATGATTGAAAAATACGGTAGTTTATATAAGAAGATTTGAAAAATAATTAAAAAAGATATTTGTAAAAAAGAAAAAAAAAATTAGATAAAATAGTTTTTGTTAAAGAGTTTTATAGTGAAATGACACCCTTAATTTCACTAAAAGGCTTGGGTGTAACGTGGTTTACTAAAGTGGTGCCCATACATGCGCGTGGTTTCAGTCAATATAGTAGTTGTGATCATCAATGAAACTGATTTATGAATTCTATAAACGAAAACTAGAGGGCATGAGATGAGTAGCATGTTGAATTCAGAGAAGAAATTTGAGGAATCCTGCGTTAATGCAATAGTTGCAACCGCCTTTTTTTTTTTTTTTTTTGGATGAGGCAACCGCCTAATTTAATGTGATAGATGTTGGATGAACAAAATCTCCGATGCCTAAGTTTTGGTGTTACTGTTACATGATTTAAACATGTCACCAACCCGAACTTTTCAACTAGTCTAGTATAACCGTGGTTCTCACTTCTGCTTTTGCCGGCCTGGATATGGATGCAAGTTAAAATTGTCAAATGTTAGTTAGAAAAGTTTCAACCCCTCTCGTGAGGCCTTAAAGTTGTAATTTTTTTTAATATTCATGTATTACGTCATCTCAACTATTATTACAATCAAGTCTTAATACATTCTTACAATTTTAAGCATTTTACTAATATTTTAATTTTTCCTAATAATATTTTCTAAATATCTCAATTGTTGGACGCTCCCACATATAACTTGGGAAGAACTAATGCCACCGCTACTCTGCTGCTTCATGTAAATTTTAGTTCATGTAATTTTATACTTAATACTATCTGTTTAACGAACACTAAATTATATATCATTTAAAACTCGGATGAACCAGTAAGACAAATATCTGTGGTCCACCCCAAGCTTTTCAATTATACATATTTTTTTTAGTTGTGAGCGCAAAAATACAAAGTTAAAAATTCAAATGTTCAGAAAACATGGAATGAACATTTTCATGGCCAGCTCGGTGGAGACGCTTTCTCTAATTTTACCAAAACCTACCTAGCGAGTAGTAGAGCTCCTAAGTCCTAAATGATATGAAATGACGTCCTAAGGTTCCTACCATGTTTCGTTTCTACTACTAAAATTATTATGATTAAATCTTTATTCATGTATATAAACCATAACACGAAGAATAATAAAGAATGTACGTATAATAACATTAGTAAGGGCTTACTTGGCTGGGTAGCTGCAAATGAATGCTCAGCGGCCAAAAGAGGCCGAAATAAGGCTCCGTTGGAGTACGTCTTTGCCTACAATTGCTGCTAATAAATTCTCCCAACACTTATTTAAAAAGCAAGATTTTTAACTTTGCCTCTTCAGTACTTTAGGGTCCGTTTCGTCGCGTATTTTAGAGGTAAAAAGTGCAAAATCCAGTCTGCTTTTAATGGGTATATTGCCCCACTTTTCTGTTCTAGCTTGAATTTCTCTTAGCCGAGAGAAGCAGGTGATCAACAAACTTAGAAATTCAAGCTTTTTAGAAAACGCACATAAGCGACCAAACAGGCTCTTGGATCTTCGTAGATTAAGCGAAAAGTCTACAGCACCATACTTCTCACATTAAGTTTCCTAATAATAATATTACTTCGGAAAAAAAAAAAGTTTCCTAATAAAATGCAAAAAAACGTTGTCTGAAAGAGTCTGCATAATTTATGCACTTTCATTTTTTTATTCTCTAATTATAGTTTTGTTAGTGCTTTAAAATTAGTTACAAACGTATCTGTATCTTATCAAGTCATCTTTAAAATGCTAAAACTCATCAATTTTAGTGTCTATAAAAGGCTTCATTTGATTGGGCGATAAGCAAATTAACTGCCCGGCCACTAGTGCAAAACTTTTAATGACCAGCAGTTCTAGGTGAAATTTTTAAGTATTTTTTATATAGAATTCTGAACACAATGCTTGTTGTGTCCCAGTTCAGTGCAGCCGGCCGCACTATTTTTTATTTTTTGGCACACGTGTGGGGCCCAGCATGTGCTTCTTATATGCAAAATTTTATAATCTATGGATGTTATTCATTATTTTTTGAAAATTTAAAAAATATTGAATAACATCCTTAAATTATAAAATTGTGCATATAAGAATAACATGCTTAAGCCCCCATAATAGTGCTAAAAAATCAAAAATAAAAAAATAAAAAAGGTACAGTGCACCGAGTGCACCAGATCGGGCTAACTACATGCTTGTTTATCCAAACAGTAATTTAAAAAGTACTATAAAAGAGTGTTTTTAAACTACCATATGTGGGGCGAAACGAAACCCTAGTCTCTAAAATACCCAGGAAATAAAATTGCATTAAAAAAAATACAAAACCAGCTAAAACTTCCAGTTTGGGCATTTATAAATTATTTTGGCAAAACATAAATATTCCTATAAATATTTTCAAAGTAATGGTAAAAGTCCATTGACAAATAATAAGGTAGAAATATCTGCAAAAGCTCTTTTAGTTAATCTTAATTTCCAGTGGAGTTCGTCTAGCTACTTCGTACGGTCAAATTTCTTCCCGGACACATGCTCTGCTCATGGCGAGGGTTAGATACATTATCAAAGCGGCTAAGCACTTTAAACCTCTTGAAAAGGCCATCATGTGAGCCTATGAGCGCCGGCATGAGCCTATGAGGGTTAGATACATTATCAGGTTCCTTTGTGATTCTGCCGGCATGATGCTGGTACACATCTCTGACTAACTTGTCTTGTAGCATGCCAGCTTCGCTTGGCACTGCTCCTCCTGCCTCACATAAGCTCCATACTCAGGTGCCAAGTCGAAAGTATGTCCAACTAGGGGCGCAATTGATGTGGATTAGATTAATGTAGTGTACGTCAGATACTTAGAATCGATCCAAATTATTAATACATGTTCAATATATTTTATAAAATATTTTTTATATTGAAAGATATAAATTTGTTCTTTAAATATCTGGAAATTTGTTTAATTTTATCTATTTTTAGTAGATTTAATCAATATACTTCTACATAAAAATGAAAATATTTCGAAAATAATATTATTATCATCTTGATTATAGATTTTTAATTAATAGTTATATTAAAATTATAATTTTCAAATAGAATATAATGATTATTTAAAGAATTAATTTGGAACTGAAACTATAACTGATTAACCTTTAAAAATAATATAGTATAGGCTTAAAAAAGAAACGAACCCTGAAGGGAATTTTTATAAATACTCCCACAACGCAGGGGTAATTAATAAGACCTCTATTACTTGAAAAATAATTTTTAAGATCGCAAAGGGTTGAACCTACCTCTTCAATTCAAGTCACCTAGTTGGCTAGAATTTCTATATATTAATTCAATTCTCATCTCAGTCCTTTCTTTTTTCAGCTAAAAATCATTTTCCTTTTTGTATTTTTTCACGGGTGTTCCAAAGGGTCTAACATACTTGAATGTAATATTTATCCTCATTCTCAAATAACTTTTTAAATTACTAAGACAAATTTTCAAATTTTAATATGATTTTTTCATTTTTAATATAACTTTTCTCATTATTAATATATATTATTACATACTTATTCTATTTCTCCAACACATTTAAGCTTCTTGAATCTTTCCTAGGAGGCCGATAGCTCATCACACCCCAGTACTCAGCAACCCATGGCTTCATCATTATTTTTTATTGATTTTATAATAAATAAACTTGTCATGGTTATCATGCAATTAATATTGTAGTTGGTTGAAATGACAAATATTAATTGGTCAAGCAAATCGAGTTCTGATCCTTCAACCGTCTACACTTCTACATTTCCCCGAAACATGATTGCTTTGCCTGACTTTAATTCCGTGATAAATGCGATGTCAATTGTCAACTAACCTACTTTTATCATAAATAATTAATGATCTTTGCTAATATCATATTCGTCTCTCTGTTCATTTCGGGATTTGTGTATATGCATACCAGCAACTTGTCATATTTAGAAAAGGCCATTCAAAAAATTATTTCAATCAAAAGTGAGAATCGAGGCGGGTCAAAAAGTGGGCCGGATCACTGCTTTAGAAATTTTCACAAAATGCGGATCAAGGTGAGCCTATCCTTACCCGGATTTCCCAGTACCTCTTTTGACTCGCACAACCCTTCATATAAATACCAAACTTATGGGACGTTTGGTAAGGTTAAAGTCGTGAGAAATATGATATTTGGTAGAAATAAAAAATAGAATATTTGGAAAATTTTGTTATTGATATGAAATAATAGGAGTAAAGTTAGAATAAATAGGTTTGTTGGAAGACAGTTGATAAGAAAAATGATTAAAATATAAGAATAAAATCGGAAAAATATAATGATTGGTTAATTAATAAAGTGTCTTAAAATCCGTGCCTCCACAATTTACCTCCCACATTTCCCACCACCTATTCCCAAACATCCACTTAGTTTGAGGGAAAGAAAACCTAGCCGTTCGCTGCCCTGTCGGAGCCATCAGGACTGCATCCTCCCTGTCCACCTCTGATAACCTTGTCCATCTTCGGCAGCCAGTATTTGTCCATTTTTAGGTTTCGATTTGCCCTTACTTATTCTTATTTTCCATTTGATGTTAGGTTTTAAATTTCTGTTTTCATTTCTGGTCGCAGGTATTTCCGACATCATCCATTTCCAGCAGCAGCCATTTTTGACAGCAGTCGTTGACAGCATCATTCATTTCCACGTGCAACCATTTCCAGCACTGTAGGGGTGCAACTCGGGTCGGGTTATACCGGGTTGGAGTGAACCCAAACCCTAAGCCAACCGGGTTGGAGTAAACCCAAACCCAAACCCTAAGAATGTAATTCGGGTTCGGACCGGGTTCGGGTCGGGTTCGCATTGGTTTTGGTTTGGTTTCGGGTTAGAATTCGGGTTACCGATAAACTATTTTTTTTTCCAAATTCAGTTGTAATCTAAAAGAAAATTATTGAAATATACACGCATGTGTTTATGAAATCAAGCCTCATGCTGAATTTTGCAACATACTTTCAAAGAATTCTGCAACATCATGCTGAATTCTGCAATATTCTTTGAATGAACTCTGCAAATAATTTTTCAGCACCATGTAGACACAAAAAATGACAAATTAGTTAGTTTTATGACTAGTTGGTCATTTCTATTTTATAGCTAATGAAAATAACTCAAGTATACCAAATAAAAAATAAACATATCATACCAACTTTGTAGTTGAAACTAAACATTATCATACAAATTGCTGAAATTGAATTCAAACTGAATATTTATCATACAAATTGCTAAAGTAAAAATTGACCACTTGTCATACCAATAAACTTAAAATATGAATTAAATTTATACTATAATCTGAAATTCAAACTAACAGATTTCTCATACTAATAGAAAGCATAATATGAAATAGATTTATCATGCTGACTCAAATTCAAACATAATCCACATAACGGTTATTCAAAGTAACTAAATCTAAATACATTAAGCATAATAGTTCAACATTCCAATTTAATTTAAGTGCAATCCAAATTTAAAATGACAATATAAACAAATTTCAAGTTTAAATAAGTTGACATTTACTTTTAAACAAATTCAAATTTCAAATGAGTTCATGTTCCAAAGTTTCCAAAAAAACTAAAAAACTATTCGAAGACTTCCAAGTAATTTCTCCCTTAATTTTCATCTGCATTTCTAATATCAAGTTCTTCCTCCTTGATTTACATATTTGAAAATAATATGCATCAACCTAGACAAAAAAAATGGATGCAACTGTTAACAATAAGAAGATAATAATCATAAAAAATCATCCTAGAAATTAAGTTACCTCAAGCATGCTTTGGTAATGAAGAAAGAAGTAATTTGTCTGAATTAGAGTTAGTAATGCCTAAAACATATATATATATATTAATATTACAAAAAAACATGTATAATTGATGAAAAAATTATAAAAACTACACCGGGTTCGGACCGGGTCGGGTTTTGGTACCGGGTTGATGCGAACCCGGTTTTGGTTTCGGGTTTCTACGGGTCGGGTTGAAACCGGGTCTATTTTGGAAAAATCTTAAAAATAAAACCCATTTTTGGTTTTGATACCGGGTCGGGTCGGGCGGGTTCGGACCGACCCGGTACCAAGTTGCACCCAGCAGTAGGCATTTCCAGCGGCAACCATTTCCGGCAGCAAGCATTTCCAGCATCATCCATTTTCGGCAGCGGCCATTTCCGGCAGTAAACATATCCGGCAGTTGTGATCAAGTAATAATATTAAATTATGTATGACTTGTTGCTGTATTTTTTTAAGCTATGAATTATTTATTGTTGTGATATGTCAGATGATTTATTAAGCTATAAATAATTAGCTGTAGATGATTTATTGCTGTAAAAATTCATTGTGTTTATATTTTGATTATTTGTTATTGAAATTATTTTTTGGAATTGCATTGGATATGTCAGAAGATAAAAACATTAGTGGTTTGGAGAAATTAGTAATTCTTCATGTTGTGAATAGAATTCTAGATGAGGTATGTTTCATTAACTTATTCTAATATTCTTTTTTTCATTTAAGTATGCAATATTTAAATTTAGAATAAATATGTTTTTATACTTAATAGGTTCATAAATTTTAAAATCATCCTACTTGACCCATATTTTTAGCCTGACCTGCTATCTCGATACCAACCCGAAGTATATACGAAGGCCTACTAAAAAAGTAATGGTCAAACCGACATTATCCTAACTCAGTGTAAAAACGAAGGTCATATATGATTTTTAAATGTACAGTTAGGGTTGGGCATACCCTAACTCGTCCTGACCTATCCGATTCCCACCTCAAATTTCAATTATTTGGGGTCCACAACAATTTTTTTTGATATTTTATCCCAACAATGTTCTTAGACTCAAACTTTTACATTTACTTCTGTTTTAGTTGTTCGATATATTAAAGTATCATACGCTCACATAGTAATGGCCACTAATGTATAGATAGTTTGCAAATATACCTACGTAATTTGACTGCAATTGCAAATATAGTCCTTAGTTTCAAAATTGCAAATAACTCTAATATAGTTTGACTATAATTGAAAATATACATATGTTGGCATGACTCCATCATACTTTGAGTATATTTATAAACTTTATGGGTATATTTCAAAATTATAAAAAAGGATTAATTGTAAATATATCCACATAATTTGACCATAATTGCAAATATGTCCTTTAGTTTAAATTGCAAATAACTCCAACATAGTTTAATTATAATTAAAAATATACCTACACTATTATGACTCTATCATGGTGTGAGTATATTTGCAAACTATATGAGTGTACTTCAAAATTATAAAAAAGGATAAATCGTAGATTTCATATATTTATGCGAAAATACTTATACCATGATTGTATAGATATATTTGTCATTATGATCAAATTATGTGAAAATTATTTATAATTTCTAAACCTAAGCGAGTGCGTTACAATTATGATCAAATTTATGAGTATTTTTGCAAATTATCTTTAGTATATATAAACATATAATATTGTGTAGCTTGCAACACTAACTACTTAAAATGAATTACATTATTACCTCTATCATATCATATCATTTGACAAATTTTATTATCCAAAATTTTTTACTAAAAGTTTTATCCATTCTCAAACACACCCTTGGTGTTTAAATTAAAATTCCCCTTACAAATTATACTTTTTTTGCAATGCCTTACAAATTATACTTGGAATCATTAATTTAGGTACACGTTTCATCCAAATTAAATTGGATGTGTAATTAAGGGCTCAATCTGAAAAATAAGACGTAAAACAACATAATAAAGTTATTTAATTTAAATATCAATTTTAGCACTTTATTTTCAACATCTGACCTATCAAAAACATTATTGTTATGTATATAAATGATATCATAAACTATTATTGTATTCTAATGCATCTGTTAATGGATATAAACATCTTTCATAACTTCTACATTATTGCATTTATTTTTAAACAAATATTGGCCTATCAAAGAGTCTCTATGGAATTTTCTTTTTTATAATAGTAACTTTGTAATGATTTTTAGATACGTGATAAAATAAAAAATTAGAACAATAGGACAAGTTGAATTTAGATTCCATTATCAATGAGAGGCATTGTTTAAGCCCCAACAACTTAATATATCTCTATATCTCCTAGAATAATTATGCAATACATAAATGGAGTGTTTAGTATTTGATAAAAATTTTAAAAGAAAAAAAATTTTGAAATAAGAGAAAGTGATGTTATGCGATATGATAAAAGTAATGATGCATGTAGAGTAAAAAGAATAACTTAAAATAGACAGGGTAATTATATAAAAAATTGAAAAAAAGATTGAAATTATGTTAATTTTATAGAAAGATATCAAGAAATAATTGAAAATTTGTTAGCTACAGAGGAAGAAATTTTTTATATTAAAAAGTTTTAAATGTAAAGCCTTTAAAGTCGAAGTGAATAAAGTGCTTGTATAAAAAGTTATAAAGAACCCATTGGAATGTAAGATAATTAACGAAGAGATGGTGAAAAATAGGAAACTTTTTTCCACTTTTCAAACAGGGCCCGTTAAAATGGGCTTGTTACGAAGAATAAAGGCACTTGAATGAAATTAAGAAATATAATGAGAATATAATGATATTGATTAGGAACGAAAAATTGTACAGAAAATGTAAGTTATCTTGAAAATAATAAAATAATCCAATGTGAAAACCCAAGTTTCCAAAGGAACCGAAAATTTAGTGTAGCATTGTTTTGTACTATCTGATGATTAAATTAAATTTTTTTCTTCAATTTAAAATTATTTTTAATTATAAAATAAAATTTATTCCAGTCAAAATATTCTCATAGGTCATGTTCAATAAAAATGAAAAGGTGTAATATCAATATAACACAAGTGCTTAATTCATTTATCTATTTTAAAGTTATAATTCAACATTTAAAATATTCTTGTGGTAAATATTTTCATAAATTTTCACAACATTCTAATAAATCTATTAATAAATTTTAATGATTTCTATATTTTACATACAATTATAAATATTTCAAAGCATTTGTCGCCTACACAATACTTTAATCAAAATGATTTTTAGTACATGATAACAAATGAGAGAGCCTCGGTGTACCCGGTGCGTTTAATCTATTTTTTATTTTTTAAAGTTTTTTATACAACTGTTAATCTAAATATATTTTTATTAGTTTTAAATACACTTAAATTAATAGTTGAATAAAAAAATTTCAAAAAAATTTAAAAAATGGGTTAAAACGACGAAATGCACCGAAACTAAGTGCACTTAGGTACACCATATTAGTACCCAATAACAAATATTTTTAGATAAATAAATTAGATTCTGATATAATAATCAAATTGTGCAAATTAGGACATTAATATATATGATTTTAAGAGAATATTTAGTAACGTGAGTAATGAAATATGAGAAGTTAAGTTTTGAAAAAGTGTAACAGTGATATGATATGATAAAAATAAAGTAATAATAAATAAGCTAATTGTGTTGTAAAATAACTGAAATATTGGAGTAAAAATTAAAAAATATATAATTAAATTATTTTATGAAAAATACATGGAAGAAGGTGGAATTTTGCTGTGCTCTCGCCTCTCTTTTGACTAACAGTCCGCGCCTCCAATGAAATACCAACATTAAATATTTGATTAGTCATCCGTACCGGCGGCTCGGAAGTGTTTGCCACTCGTCCTTTTTTCACCCCCTTCTTTTGAAGGAATCAATAGCCACTATCAGTTTCCGTCGGTGCGCAATTAAGGCGTGGGCCCGTTCTTACACATCAAAGCGAACGAGAACGTTGGTCTTGCTCAATTTCTTCCGATAGAATAGGACGAAGGACGAACCAAAGTTAGGACCAGTGATCTATTCCTAATCCGATCTGTGTCTATTAGATAAAATTAATATTTTTTTTACCTATTACTGAAATGGATAAATTTTTTTGACTTGAATTAAAAAATAAAGTCTAAGTGAGTTGACCATGTCCTGACTTATACTATATATATTTATTTATTAAAAAGTATAAGCTTATATTTAAATCTCATTATTATTTTCTTTCAAAATTTTCATATTTTTTATGATTGACTATATCAGTGATATAACAATCAATTCATCCAAAAAAAAACAATACAAGAATCAATAAGAGAAATTTGCATGTATATAATTCTTATGCATAATTATATATTATCTTATTTTGTTAAAGTTAAACTTTTTATTTTTTTATTTTTTATTAGTATTTTATACATACTATACAGTTGATATTACAATCAAGTACATTCAACCGTCACGCCATTGAAAGATTTTTTATAAATACTCTAACATCATGAAGAATTTGTAAATACAGCTCACACATGGGAGAATCAAAAAATCAACCCACACAATATTGGCGGAGACTCGAACACTAGTAACATTTTTTGTACCAACCGATGTTACCAACAGGCCATGTGCTTGGTGACATGTGTATTTTTTATTAGTTAGTGAAATAGTGAAGCATACAATATTTAAATTTAGCATAAATGTGTCTTTATATTTGATATGAATATAAAATTTTAAAATCATCTTATTTAACCTCATTTTTTACCCAACTTGTTGTCTTAAAATTAATTCAATACTAATCTGAAATTTGTCTTAGGACCTATTGAAAAAATATGAGAGTCAAACCTACCTTATTCTTACCTAGTATAAAAATAGGATCAAATAATATTTTTTTTAAAGTAAAGTTAGGATATGGCAAACCCTGAACCAATATGGCTTGCCTCAATTCCCACCCCAATCTCAAGTGTATGCATACTCGTGCAACTCCCTTGCACCTTTCCCGCATGCATTGCTTCCCTGGATATTGGTTGCATGTAGGTTAGCATGCATCACGGATTGATTGGTGCGCTTTCAAATTTTAAAATATGAGATATTTGCAATTGTACCCCCATCTCCCAAAAAATTTTGATTTATAGCTATGAAATATGACGTTTCACTTTATTTGCTAGAGAAACTTTGTATGATACTGTTCAATGCATTTTTGCTTAGCTAAGTAATAACTTTATATATTAAATATTTTTTCTTTTTATTTTTTTATAAGTCTAAATGTGTTTGGGTATGTCGCCATTTGGATACCTTAGAAGATGTGAGTATATATAAAGCAGTATGAGTGAGAGATTCAAAGTTTAAAGGTTAAGTAGAAGCCGAGGTCTCATTACCTCGGATGATACTATAAAAAGTGTGTTTAGATTATCCATGGTTACCCATGTGTGGAGTGTGAGATGGGCAATTTTTTTAAACTTTTTTATAAAAAATATATAAAAATCTAAAAATAATAAAATTTGACATATGATATAAAACATTTGAGAATATATAAAACTAACGTGTCAAAACCATCCAGACGATCAAATTGGTAAAGGAGTTAGCCTTGTTTAAACCAATTTAAATGATTTAGCAAACCGCTTTGAGCTGATGACAACCGTATTACATATCTATGATTTAATAAATATTTAATTATTTTTAACTAAGTATATATATTAATAAAAACTCATGGATAATTCCTCTATACAAAAGATTGCATGGTGCAACTTTCAATTTTAAAACTTTTTTAAAGATTAGTTCATTCATTATGTTTAAAACTATTTTGTTTAGCTTATATATAAAGAAAACAAGTATATTTAAAATTTTATAACCAATTATCCGAAAAATATAAGTAGAAATAAATTTATGCATTTGCAATTGTTGTGTATTATATACAAATCTAATAAATATGATCTTTATGTCATACAAATATCAATGGAGAAAAAGAATGAAAGGTGGCTTGGATCCAAAATAAATATAAAAAAAAAAAAATTGAAAGAAGCATACTCCAATAATATTTATGCTACTTTGTTGGGTATGCCTAAATTAAGATAGATTGGCTAGCTTTGTTGGATATGAACGTATATTTAAAATTCAAACTGTAAGTATTCAGATTCCTACTCACTCAATTTCAGTTTTTAATGACTTGGTGATTTAAGATCTGCATAGCCGAAAAGAGCAAAAATCTTTATAAACTTGACAGGCAACGGACAGCCAGGCACTGAATCATGGCCGCAAGATGACTGCTAGATTTTTCTTAATGGAACCGGTTCAACACATGAAACCGGTTTGATTGATTGAACCGCGGTTCAAACGGTTCTCATGGATTTAATCCTTTAAACTGGACCGCCTCTAAATGAGCCAGATTGGCAACCGGTTTCGTTGAACCTACCGATCCACTCTGGTTTGATTAAAAGTGCACAAAAGTATATGCATATATAGCGTATGAGGCCACAATTCATCGGATAGTATGGTAACGTTTTCTTTTGCGTCTAATTGCAACTCCTGACTTGCGAATACCGTGATACATGTCATGCAACCACTGGAATAACCATAGGTTTGAGAAATTTTGAATATGCCTTTACTTTTTCTTATAAGTTGCGTCAGCTACCTGATGGCAGGAAAGATTCAAATCCTAATCGATTAAATTAAAATGATTTTATCGCCAGATTTGTCCTATCTAGGATTTCTTCTGAGAGAGTTGATGAGGGTTAACATGCACTCCTGTGCTACTGTATGCAGACCTGGGCATGAAGCAATGGCGGAACCTATAGTGTTAGTATTTTGACAAAACCACCCCCGACTCAGCAGCGCATTAATTCCATATCCCATTATAAGAAATATAAAATAAGGGTGTGTTTGTTAATAAGTAAAAGTTGTCAAGTTAAAACTTTTCAATCTAAAATTTTTCACTCTCCACAACTATCTTATTTTTTTAATCATTTCTTCACATTTTTCTATATAACTACACTACTTTTAAATCATTTCTACACAATTACCAATAAATGGTGTTGCCAATAAAATAAGTATAATAGAATGACAACAAGGTGAAATGCGAGAGCCTAACTACGTAAGCTCCCCTCCCTAATTTCTACCACCACCTTATTAATTTATATAACCATTGTCCACTAAAATAACGAGTATAGGTTGGGAGGAGTATAATCGAAAGAAAATAAGAAACAACGCGTGCAAGGCGATGAAAAGGACGGATGAGTGTCCGTCTCAAAGTGAGGAAGTATGGTCATCGTATCGTGCTTGGGACTTCTTCTATCTCCAATCGTAGTTCGTGACCACACCGTAAATAGCAAATCTTATGAATGATTGATGGGCGTGCACCATGCTGGGAATGGAATTCAATTTAGTCATAGATTTCGTATATATTTAATATTTTAAAAATCATCCTCTATATATAGTTACCATCAATTTTCATTTCGTCAAAGTTAATTCCGAACAGATTCATAGCATTTTGAATTAGGTGATTTGATTTGATCCAGTTAAAATTTCGAATGTTTCAGAAAATGGACAGTCACTGTATACATAGTATTGAATGAAGGGTTCTTTTCTTTTGCGGCTCGTTAGAAAAAATATATATACATTTAATTTTTACAAAGATTTGGACCTCATTTATATTTTCTTTTCAGCGAAGTTTGGTATTTTATTTTTATATTTGAAAATAGGCATTTGGAAGTCACCCATTCCCAAACACACATTTTTAAATTAAAATAAAATATTAAATAAATTTAAAAAATGGTTAAAGTCTACAAGGACTACTATCGAACATTTATTTTTAAAAATTAAATAAAATACTAAGTAAATTTTGTTGGAAGAAGGATATAGATGAGACCATCATATTTGTAAAAATTTTAAAAATTTAAAAATTTCTAGCTGTCCGCTAACAATTTTATCTCTAAAAAAAACAAATTTTTGTGTGAATATGGTGCATTTGATATTTAGCAAAACCAAAATCTTTTCCTCTAAAACTTTTTTGTCTCTATAATTATCTAATTTTTCAATTGTTTTTCTATATAACCATTATATTTTTCAATCATTTTCTTACAATTTTTTATGTAATTGTCTTATTTATTTTAATTTTATTCTTTTTATTATTTATTATTATCTCCATTATACCATATTACTTTCTGATATTTCGCGGTTTTTTTTTTTCAAAAATTTTATCAAATATCAAACATATCCTTAAAGTATCAAACGGCTCTAGAACATTTTAGTTTTTCATGAGAACGCATTTGGTAACTCGGAAAAAGAAAATGAAAAACATATTGATAGAAAGTTTTTTAAATAGATAGAAGAATGATGTGATACATAAATTGCAAAAAATCAAGAGTTCATGCATCTTGTAAATATATCTGTGAATTAATGACTTCCTTTATTTTCCTCGTCAAATACTTTAAAAAGCAAACCAATGTAAGCTGTCTGAAACTCTGAATATATATTGAAGATTATCCAAGTCAGGGGTGCTGGCCAAAAATTTGGGCTGCGGATGGATGGATGGATGGCATAATATGGCTATGGATCAAAAGATGGGGTGAGCTGAAAATTCTCTACCCCTAGCACTCCTGCTCATGTCTCTAGAGGGCCTCGATCTATAATCTTTGGATTTGCATTCCCTCCGTACAGAACACAAGGCCCGTATCCAGAATCTGGGTGCAGGGAAAATATGAGGATGCTAGTGAGTTCATTCCAGGGTTGGGAATTAGGGCGGATCAACACGTGACCCGATTTTGACTTGACCTGTTTTTGGCATGATAAAATTAATATATTTTTGACCCAGTATGTGGATGAGTCAGAAATTTTGACCCGAATTCAAAAATAGAGTCGACCGTGTCCCGACCCGCCCTACATATATTGATTTATTAAAAATTATAAGCATATGTTTAAATATTATTATTATTTTCTTTCAAAATTCTTACTTTTTATATTCAACTCTATCAATAATAGAAGAATCAATTTATTCAGAAAAGAATATAACAATCAATAAAAAGAATTTGTACATATATAACCCTCATGTGTAATTGTATATTAACCTATTTTAAAAAATTTATATTATATTTTCAAATATTTTGTTTTCTTAATTATGTGTTTTTTAATAATGAGTGAAATATTGAAATATATAATATTTAAATATTGTATAGATGTATACTTATGTTTGATATGTATATAAATTCTTAAAATTATATTATTTAACCCGTGTTTTTGACCCAACCCGCTATCCTAAAACCGGTTCGATACCAACGCAGAGTTTGTCTCAGAACCTATTAAAAAATTAAGGATCAAACTGATTTTATCCCGACATGGTATAAAAAAGGGTCTAAACTCAATTTTTAAAAAGTAGAGTAAGGGTCGGGCAAATCTTGAAACCATATGGCGCGCCCCGATTCCCACCCCTAGTTCATTCCTGTTATCACGTCAAAAATACAACCCAGTTGAGGCGCCGTTTACCAACAATGGTAGGCCGGGTGGAAAGCTATCATATTATAACATTTTTATACTTTTCAAAAATATTTTAATTGCTTAATTATCCTTTTTCATTTTTACTATTATATTTCAATTATTTTCTTATATACTACCTTGTTTTTTTTCTTACTTTAGTTAGAGTATATTATATCAGTTCTATCCCTCCTTTATAATTTTTAAAAATAATTTCACGTTTTAATTGCTTAATTATCCTTTTTCATTTTTACTATTATATTTCAATTATTTTCTTATATACTACCTTGTTTTTTTACTTTAGTCATATTATATTATATCATTTTTATACTTTTCAAAAATATTTTATTCGCTTAATTATCCTTTTTCATTTTTACTATTATATTTTGATTATTTTTTTATAAAAATAATTTCACATTTTAATTGTTTAATTATCCTTTTTCATTTTTACTATTATATTTCAATTATTTTCTTATCTACTACCTTGTTGTTTTTTTTCACTTTAGTCATATTATATTATATTATATTATTTTTATACTTTTCAAAAATATTTTATTATCCGGTTCCCATCTGCATGCCTTGGTCAGCCGACCTAGGTGATTTATAGGCGAGAAAAAATATTTTTATTCTTTTTTTTACAAAAGCATGATACTTATCTAGATTACGTTTTCTGAAATTTGATAATTTTAAAAATTTTGGTATTTATTTTATTTCTAAAAAAAAAAATGCACATATGTCCGTCTATATTTTCTCTCTCTCAAAAATAAATTTTTTTAAATAGCAAAATGTACAAAAATACATCCAAATAGAACCCGCGAAAAATTAAAAAAATCAGTAATGAGAGATTCATTGACAGTGAACTAAGGTCATCTATTTTACTTTTCATCATTTTTGTAGTAAGCTTAGGTTTTGTCCATATCATAGGCAACAAGGTAGTGATCAGCAGCAATATTGTTAAATCTGAACCGTTGAACGAATTGGTCAATGGACTGGTTATGGTTTAACCGTTTTTAAAATTTGGATTAAGCTAGTGTATTAGTAATTTATGTAAGGTATATCATAGATTGATAAGTTAAAAATTTTACAGTACATATATACAAAAACAATAAAATAATTAAGACCGTGATTGTAATTGTAGAAGTTAGAAATTTGTGCACTTACTTTTATGTTATTAATTATATCTTTGCTGATGTTGAATCTTATCGATGCTTTAACACAACAAAAATAGTGACAAAAATGCAACTGCTAAAGTTAAAATTTTTTTTTTTGATAAAAGGATTACTCTAAGCCGACCCCCTTACATCTTGAAGAGGGTTCGGAATAGAGAAATCTGCAGAATTCATAGCTAAGAAATTGTCTATACAAATTTTCTCAATAATAGCTTGTGGAGAATTTCCCCACCAAGACATATGTTCCAAATCAGACATAGATACCATATCAGCTAAAGCATGGGCAACCGTATTCCCATTTTTTAGAACATGGTGAACCGAGATATGGGAGTTAGCAGAGAGGATTGTTCTGAGCATTGAAATGGTATGACCAACCGGTGAGAGAATTTGACTGTCATTTGTCAGGTATGTGCATAGGAGAAGAGAGTCGGTCTCGATCTGGACATAGCGTAACTGCTAAAGTTTAATTTTAATGTAAGTTACATCCAACGAATAGAGCATGATCAATTGGGCTGACAACAATATATTAAAACTTAATTTCCTACAATCCGACCAACACTCCGACAGACAATATCCAGGGGATGAAAGCAGAAATAAGAAAAATGGCCACACGCAGAGGTGAAAGTAGAAAAAAAAAAAATGGCGATTTGCAGAGATGAACGCAGAAATACAAAATAATAATATGCAAGGGATGAAGGCAGAAACCAAAAAAAGCAAACGCCGAGGGATCTAGCAATTAGTGTTTCCATACGACTAATAAAATAAAAATTGGCATCAACCGACTTGGAAGAAGACGACTGTTAGAGAATGGAGAATTGAATCTCGGTTGCTTACTAGCTGGAGACTAATGGATGAAGAAGACTGCAACAAAAAACGATTACAGGTGCTTCCGCGCCGGCGAGGTTGGAGAAAGAAGATAAGCTGTTGTTAATGAGCTGCTCGTACCGCAATTTGAGTTTGTTGTGGGTTTGCACTGATAGAAGACGAACTAGTGCAATTCGGGTTCCGCCGTGATAGAGGAAGATGAGTGGTTGTGATTTGGGTTCCGTCGTGACGAAGGAAGATGAGCTGCTGCTCGAAATCAAAATCGAAATTGGGGGAAATTGGAGAGCCGATGAAGGGTTCGCTGCAATTTGGGACTTCGAAAAATCAGCTTCACTGCTTTAGCGTTCAACAATCGATTCAAGGATTTTTCATTTCTTTTTACGTGATGCTTCAAACCGGGTAAACCAGACGGCTGAAAAATCGGAAACCGGGACAGTCAAACTGGTTTTCAGTGGCTTGTTTCTCCCAACCAAAAATCGGGCAGGATTGGACTGGCCGTGTCACTTGTTCCTAGTCGAACTGGTCGGATTGGCTGGTCCGATCCAATTTTAAGGGCGCTGATCAGTAGGTGCAATTGTGCAGCAGTGCAAGGCAACAGAGCAATGATTAGTAGTCAGCTCTCAAACCTCCATCTTCCCGACAGCATTCGCGTCGTGCTTATGAGTCAGGACAAACCGACGGGTGACCCTGCCACTGACCAATAGCATCTTGTTGCAAAATTCTAACAAGTGGTGATGATATCACTGGGGGTGTAATTCATGCTCATTAAATTCGAATTTATCTTAGGCGTAACCCTAATTCTATTTATAAAATATCAATCATAACTCTAACTCAAATTCTATATGTAAAACCTAAACACTAATTCTATTTTTGAAAATCGGGTTTGAGTTGAATTTCTGTCTGGAATTTAGGTTGATAAATTCAAATTTTATTTAAGAGTAATAAATTTAAAATTTTATATAAATGTATAATAATAACAAATCATATAAGTAAATATAATAATATATAGTCGAACTACATATTTTTAAAAAATATATCAATATAAAGAAGATGAGTGATCCTGTTAGCTCAGGTTAAGCAAATGCTCCGCTTAGCCCACTTCAAAAAACTCATTTATAACAATTTTTTTTATTTTTCTCTTCATACGCTTATTTATCTAAGTACATTTAACGTATAAACTAATTTTTACCATTTTTGAATATGTGTATATATTTTTTAGAAAATTTTAAACATCTATGTGTGTATGTATTTAAAATACCTTTATCTTTAAAAATCTAAAAAATATATACATATATCCGAAAATGGTAAAACTTGGTTTATACGTTAAATACACTTAGATAAACAAGTATATGGAGAAAAAATTATTATAAATGAGTTTTTTGAAGTGGGCTAAGTGGGATATGTGCTTAGCACTGGCTAATAGGATAATTCATCTTTAAAGAATATTTTCAGAAAAAACTTAACATCAAAATCAAGATAAATGAAGAAGATTATATAAATAAAAGATAAATATAAATAAAAATAATATACTTTATTTAAAATAAAATTACAATCTGTCAAACATTTATTTAAATATAAATATAAATAACATAAAATACACAAAATAAAAAGAAATATTATTTAGATATTATATATAAAATATATTCCATAATAAATATAACATAGGAATTAGCGTTCGGGTTCACTTGAACCATAACTCTATCATATATTATAAATCGGGTTCACCGGGTTAGATTATTTGGGCTCGGGTTGCAAAAGAGTGAGTTCCAATACAGATAGATACCGGGGTTTGGCGGGCCGGGTATGGGCTCAACCCGCCCAAGTGCATCCATAATGATCACGGCCCGCGCAGCTCTTAGGGTGGAGAGAATTTTTTTCCCCAGATACTTTTTATATTATTCTATATCTTATTTTTTTATTATTATCTTTATATTTAAATTTTTTTAACATTTTCCACACAACTAATTTATTTTAAATTTTATTTATTTATTTATTTTTTTGACCTTTTGATCTCAGGCTACCGGATCCTATCTCCTTCAAGTCCACTAAAAAGCGGCCCAGGTGAATCAGATCCAATCCGCTGGCAAGATTCCAAAATCAACCACGATCTCCAATCCTCAGTTCCCATGATGTTATTAGAAATTTAGATTCAATTTTATTAAAATATAAAATAATTAGATTACTATTTTAAAACACAATAAACGGATTAGATCTGATTTTCAAGGGCGATGTAGGTATATTTTATTACTAGAGTTAAGTCGTTAACAAAACAAATTTACATACCCCCGCAGTCTCTCTCTCTCTCTCTCTCTCTCGGCTTTACCACCTGTTGCTTTCTTCCCTTCCGTTTCGACTTCTACTCGTTTTCGCTACAAAACCCTCTCATTTCCAGTGCGAGTTTTCTCTTTCTATTGCGAAATCCATTCGAGAAAATGGCGGTGAGGGAGGAGGAAGTAGCCGGAAAATCTTCCGCAGAAAGGAAGAAAGCCGTTTCGGAACCCTCCGCCGCTGCCGGGACATCGAAATCTCCTGCATTGAAGAGGAAAGCCGTCTCGAAGCCCTCTTCTGTGGGGAAGTCCGGCATTAGCAGAAAGCGTATGCGCAGCATCGCGGATTTCTTCGATGATGAGGCCGTCAATGCTGATTCCGGTCAAGCGGAATCTGATAACGAAGATGAAGACGGCCAAGGTATGCATGCACTTTGTGAGGAGATTTGGTGGGGAACGATGGTGGAAAGTTAAAATTTCGTGCAGACCATTGCGCAAAAATTTTCACTTTGTTATGCTGATGCATCGATATTGGCATGCATGCGTACATTTGTAAGCAATCCGGCTTATTGAATACAGATTAATTCCATCGTTTATGTATTCATGACCGTATACAGCCCGTAGGTTTTTGTACTTTTTCATTCTCGCCATGCTGCCATTTTTGTGTATTTTTGAATGGGGCGTAGTATGGCGTTTGCTCCTTTGTAGTATGAGAGTCAATCCGTAGTGTTTTTGGTTTTTTCTTGAGTCAATGTTCGGTCGAAATGCAATGTCATGAAAGTTCACTTGAATGGACTGATGATTGATGGAATATTATCTGTTGTTTCGGTGCAACCAATACCAAGGACGTTACACTTCATAAAAAAAAAAAAAGGACATCTCGAAGAATAGCTACTAAGGTGTATAGATGAAGTGATTTATTGAGCGAAAATAAGAGAATATAAATTGCTGAGTAACTATTCACAACGGACGATGTCCCATTTGTTTTGTTGCATGTTTTGGATTGCATTCTGCTTGGAAGGTGGCAAATAATTCAATCCATTACAGAAAGCCTTTGTCCCAGTCCTTATCATTAAATTTATCTATGAGAGCTGCCTAAAGCGTGGGTGAGATCTGTCCGTGTGTGACAGCCTATAAGCCACGGTGGTGCAATTGCCTATTACTGGACAAAATCAGGGGCATCGAACATGTAAGCTGTAGTGTTTCTGTGAAGTTAATGGAACCCAAGATAGAGTCCTTGGCTGTTGGAGTATCATCGAAATTTAGGCTGAACCACAGTATAGACTATTTCGTATTTTACTTTTTTCATATGTTTGCTTTATCGTTATAGCATTCCTGCAGCTGCATATTTATTTTAATTTGGATTGGTGCTTGTCATAACCAACTGAGGCAACAATCTGTCCCAGTTCCAAAGCGTCTGCCATGGAGCCTTTTTCTCTTGGTTATACATTCTACTGATGAGGGAGAAATTGAGTTACAATGAAGATCTCCTCCCATCTTATTGCCAGTGTTAGTTTTGACTTGCAGCAGTTATGTGAATTTTTGCGCTGTTTGTTTCTGATTTTTCTCCCTACTGTAATCGATTTTCCAGATGATGTTGAATTGGAGGGAAAGGGAAAGAACGAATCTGGAATGCGTTATGTTCCTTTTTTGGTGAAAGAAGAGGAACTGAGTGATGAAGAATTGGAGAATTTACTCAAGCAAAGATATAGGCATGGCACAGAGCATTTATATGATGATGAAAGTAAAGAGACAACAGAACATGATGATAGAGAAGAACTTATGGCCTCTATGAAGGATCCAACTCTTTGGAGGGTCAAGTGTGCGGTATGCTGTTGTGCTCTTCTGATTCTTTGCACTCACATGATGCATTCTTGAAGCTCTTGCAAAAACAAAATTGTGGATGAGGACATTAGTGTCTAATGCTTACTTTCTAGATCATCTGTCCTGGCATCAGACAGTCTTTTATTGGGAAAGTTCTTACTAAAACAAATAGATGGATGACTTCTAAAGCTTCCTTAAACTTGTCTTCCATTTTTGGTCTGCCTATATGGAATATCATGGATTTTTGAGTAGAAACATTATCAGTGAGATGGAAGACTTGGATACTGTAAATTTACTGCAATAGTCTGCTCACTTGGTGGAGCTGCAGTTTTCAGGCTTGTAATTTCACCATTCTCTCTTTTAATTTGGGGACTTTTCATTTTGTTATTAATAAATTATGGCAGGTTGGGCGCGAGCAGTATATAGCATTCTGTCTAATCCAGAAGTATTTCGATGTGCAATCCTTGGGTACTAAACTGCCAATGATATCAGTATTGGCTCTTGATCATATGAAAGGTTATATATATGTTGAAGCTGATAGGCAATTTGATATTTCTGAGGTATTATCTTAGGCACGCTGTACATTTTCTGTTCGTTTGCCTTTTCTTTGTGCTGTTGTCGTGAGACTAATAATTTTCACTCAGGCATGTAAAGGGGTCTGTAATATCTATCCCAGTAAGATATCTCCTGTCCTCAATAGTGAAGTTCCACATTTGCTTTCTGTCCGAGACAAAGTAAGTGAAGTTTCTGCTGGAGCATGGGTACGTGTGAAGTATGGAGCATATAAAGGAGATCTGGCGCAGGTATATGTATATTTTTTTTTGTGAACACGTCTGCTCTGAAACTGGTTTTTACTTTATATTTCTCATTTGCATGCATCTTCTTGGTAGGTTGTGGCTGTAGATAAGGCTAAAAGGCATGCTATGATAAAGTTGGTTCCCAGGATTGATCTGCAGGCCTTGTCCCAGAAACTGGTATTCATATTTTCTTTAATTGGAGTGATACTTTTCAGTGGTAGATAGACCATGGACTACTGATTCCATAATTATTTTCTGAAGTTGATGTATGTTTTTTGTTCCTTGTTTGTATACAGTTGGAAGAAAAGTTTTTTATCCAAATGCTTATTAAAATTTATGAAAAAGAGGTATCTGAATTCTGTTTTTTAAAAAAGAAGAAAAAGTAAACCTGTTTCTCATTTAGAGTCCATTTGGGAACAGGTGACAATAAAATTTTTTTATTGCTCCTTCCTACACACTTTTGGATATGATTTGACATGTTAACTACTTGGCTACCCTAATTTTTTTTGTTATTACCTCTACATTAAATTTGTTTTTCTTATTTTTTCATACAATTATACCATCTATTTTAACTTTATTCTCTATACTTTTAATTATTACTATCATTTCACACTACTCTCTCACTTATTAAAAAAATTTCCCATTTCCTTTAAAAAAAAAAATCCCAAACAGACCCTTACTGTAAACTTTATTACAATATAGTACACTTTATTGATGAGCAACATGTCCATGGAAATTGCTCTTGCCAAATGTTTCAATGTATCTATGCTTGCATATTTTCACTCAGGTTGCTGCTTTTAATTCCTTGTATTGGATTTGGTGTATCACATCTTGATATGAAGCATTTGAGGTAGAAATTGAATGTTGTAAACAATTTGTCTTCTTCTGTGAATTTATCCAACCCAAGTTGGAGGCTAATTAAGTCGTCATTTTCGGTCCACTTCTTAGCTTTAATTTACCAGAATCACATGATATTATGTTTCCTTCTCCTATCAGGGATCATATCCTTGATAATACTGGAGGTCCTCCTGCCTTTTTGAAGCATTTCTCCACCATGCCTACGAATCTAACCAAAATGGATGAGAGTGTGTGCATGTCTACCACGTGATGGCAATCTAATGGAAATGGTGAGAGTGTGAGCTCAGGTTGAAAGAAGATTATGAGAAGAAGCTGGATGTCTACCTCCATATGCCAAATATCTGTGGGTGACCAAATGACATGGCTCAAAATTAGCGTGCAGCTTGAGGGTTCCGCAATTCTTATTTCTAATCCAAACTGAATTTCATTTTTTGCCATGTTTATGGGGGTTGAAAACTCTGCCTGGAGTTGGCTCAGTTGTTGCTTGGAAATTCTGGTACTGTATAGTATAAGATATTGTGTTATGCGACAACATGGGGAAAATATGCAGTTTGGGCCATTGCTGGCAAGTGGCCAAATTGAGTGAACTCATATTACATTGAGATTTAATGCTAAATAGTCGTTTGACCCAAGATAGGATTGTCAGTGTCCCTGCAAACTACCTCAGTTAGAAGCAGAGTGATTTGAGTTAAAAAGCCCTAAGTTCAAGAGTCTTCTTGATGGTCCCTAGTTCAATAGGAAAAGTCGTCTATCATAGACCTGAATAGAACAGAGCAGGAATTTTGTAGCTTACCCAATTTATTGAGTTTTGATGCTGGTGATGAACTATCTTCCGAGCAGGAATTTTGTAGCTTACCCAATTTATTGTGTTTTTATACTGGTGCTTCATGTTGGTAGTATTCTCATTGACTTTACTTCTTGGGCATTATCGCTCTTAGTTTTTATGCGATGCCGATTTTTTCGTGCATTCGGAATGTCTCTCTCTTTTATTGCTCTTTATTGTTTTATTAATATAATTGAGTACTTGTTTTTCAAATACATGTACTTATTTTTAAAATTTATTTTCATCATGATATGTAGTGTTGTAACTCAATTTCAGGGCAATGGAGTACCTTCAAAACAAGCAGTAGTCCCAGCACCCCGTTTGATAAGTTCTCGTGACCTCGAGTAATCTCTACTAATGTCGTCTCTTAAAATTCAGGCTTAATGTGTGGGTGATAGTGATTCAATATTTTGCCTTGTTTGCTAGGATGTTTAAAGATCATATTCAGCATAAGCAGGATCGACTAACCGGGGAATTTTTTGATATAATTGATGGTTTGATGCTTAAAAATGGTTATCTTCATAAGAAGTTAGCCTTTGGATCACTGACATGCTGGGAAGCACAGCCTTCACCTGAAGAAAAAGAGAAGTTCAAAGTAGATGATTGTTCGGAGAATTCAGACTGGCTTTCAGGTATTTATCGAGGCCGGAGGAAAACCCACCTGGGCTCTGCTGGGAAAGGGTTGGGTGAAACATCAGAAGGTATTTCAGAAACTGATGGTGATAGCTTTCAACTCCATGATCTTGTATTGTTTGGGTAAGTTACATTTTTTTCTTACTGTTTTTGTTTACTCTATGGCCATATTATTGTTTAATGACTTGATGTTTATTTTCACTCTCATGCAGGGGCACAGATTTTGGTGTTATTGTGGGCATGGAAAGCCACACATTCCAGGTACCCATCTGTGCTATAATTTGAAATGAATTTTAAGTTTTAACTACCTCTTTACATTTCTATCTGTATTATAGATTCTGCGAGGTGACCTAGAAAGAGCAGATACAGTAGCTGTTAATATATGGGAAGTAAAGAGTAGTCGCATTGACAAAACAATATCAGCGCTAGACATGCACAAGAATATCATTACTGTTGATGATAGTGTCAAGGTTTCAGAGGGCCCATATAAGGTTATTTTACCTGAATGTCAACAGATTTAGACTTTATTCATTAGCTATCTTTCTTCAAATTCTGAATTTTTTTTACTTTCAATCTCTTATTGTAGGGTCGTGAAGGAGTTGTTAAGCACATGCATGGGGATACTATTTTTATTCATGACAGCAACCATTTGGAGAATGATGGTTTTTTATGTGCTAAATCTGAATTTTGTGAGGCTATTAAATATTCTGCAGATTCAAATCATGAAATGGTAATATGAACAAAAATATGGAGCTGTGTCTTGTTTCATTCAGACTATTGGTTGCTGCTCATGTTTTGATATCTTTGATTGCTGCAGGATGCACCCCCAGGCTTTGATAACCCCATAGAAACACCAGATGTCCCCCAATCCCCACAAAGGCCAGATAAATGGGGGGAGAGTGAACGCCCTTGTATGTTTCAAGTGTTACTAAGTTTGTTAGCAGATTTCATTGCTTATAAAAATGTTTTAGTAATTTTCTAAAAATGAAATGCAGTCAACTCTGATAGAAGGGACAGAGACTGCACCTTCACAATTGGACAAACCTTGAGAATCCGAGTAGGTCCACTCAAGGGACACCTATGTCGTGTTGTGGCTATGTATCGATCTGATGTTACTGTCAAGCTGGATTCACAGCCAAAGGTTATTAAAGGTCTGATTCTTGCATAATTTTTGTTTTGAAGGTTTTTAAAGTTTGTCTCTGAATGGTTTCCTCTTAACTGTGTAGTTAAAAGTGAGTTCCTTTCAGAGGCTGGTACAAGGAATAATTCAATCTCAACCAAGTATGTTTTCTTTTCTGTGGCTCTCCTTTCAGCAACTTCTGCTATTGGCTTAATTTTTCCTTGGAATTATGGGTTTGAATCACGAGAAACAGCCTCCTTTTACAAACAAGGGAAGGTTCTGTACACATGGATGCCCTTCCCTGGACCGGGCAATTTAGGAAGTCTATGCACTGGGTTTAGCTACTGTTTGGATTCTTCACCATACTTTGACTGATTAATGTAGAGAAACTTGAGTAACAGTAAATTTCGGTGCACATTACAGTAACTAGTATTACAGCTAGTTTAATGCTTGTTATATTGTTTATTTCCATCTCTTAGCCCCTAGATCACTCAGGTTCAGAGTAAATGTAATCAATGCCTTTTGTGGAGCCTTTCTATATATCCAGTTCAGAAACGAATTTAAATTAATCCAGAAATTCATATTGTTTCCTTTTTTTAAAATTAAAAGTAAGATTTCTTGTTAAGAACTGTTAGAAATGCATTCAAGTTACTGAGTTGGCTAGAAATCAGAATGTTCTGGCACATAGTTGTTAAAGGTGCAACACACATTTAGGCGTGAAGGACCCTTGGGGCCTAGATATGGGACGCAAAATGCACCCAAGTGAAGCAAGGCGGATATGATATACAATTAAATAAATTTTAAAAATATATAATTTTATTTATTCATTATGTTCCTAAGTCAGAGCCATTATAAATAATTGTAACCTCAGATTTCACTAATCGAACATCTAATTGAAAAAGAAAGGTGAAATTGAAGAAGTTGACTCTCTTTAACTGTTAGAAATTTGAATATTTTTGAGCAAGTTAAATTCGATGCAGAAGGTTCACACTGGCTCAATAGGCCTGCCTGATTGAGGCTTGAGCTTAGGTGCGTGCCTAGGTGCGCCTTTAATAACTATTTTCAAGTGACTGATTTAGCTAGGGTCATACATTCAACTTGTGATCGAGTTGGCTAGAGTTCAGAATGTTCAAGTGACTGAGTTGGCTAGAATTCAGTATGTTCGAGTGACCGAGTTGACTAGGGTTCATAATGTTTAAGTGATTGAGTTGTCTAGTGATAGTCCAGACAATGAACTGGAATTCTAAGCACCTAATTGGTTATAGATTTGTTGCAAGAGCTACAAGGCTCAAGGTGCACTAAGGCACAAGGGAGTCGTGGGGCCTAGGCGCAAGGTGCACCCTCAAGGTGTTAATGGTTAAAGCAAGGCACACGCTCAAGGTGTGGGCCTGATTAAGGCAAGACACATCATACATATAATTTATCAAAAAAAATAGTCGTGCCTAAAACCAGTGACTGAAAAATGGGATTACCATTCAAAAGACAAATATATGCTACATTACAATTATCAAAGGTAAAAGCACAATTCAAACCTACCATACGACAATCATAAATTTCAATTTAATAAATTATATGATTTAAAAGTATCATTAGATTCATAATGCAAAGGAAATTCAAGGTTCATCATTTAAAAAAAAATATTTTTTAGGTTTTTGAAAAATGTTTTTTTGGGTTTTTTGACAAAGTCCCCAAGTGCACACTAGGGCTCCCCGTTTGCGCCTTAGGTGGGCATTATCAGAGGGGTGCGTCTTGAGTGCCTCCTAGGTGAATGGGGTGCACCCAAGCATGCCTTAGGGTCTAAGTGTGTGCCTAGATATTCCTTTGACAACTATACTACAACCCCTATTGCACATGTTTCTTGGTCACTTCCGTAACCCTCTTTGTGGTACGCATCCAATCTTGTCACCAGGGAGTCTCCTAGTTGCCATCTAGGATGCAGCCCTTGCTCAACTTCTCTTGATGGGGTCTCCTATGAGGCAGGTTCATCACGATCAAGTGACTGAGTTAGCTAGGATTCATAATGTTCAAGTGACTGATGGGGTCTCCTACAGCAATTGGTTTGATGAGGTTTCAGTTCATCCCATTATTTTAATATGAATTGTATGTCTTAAGATAATTTCCAATTAGTTAAGCAGCATATAATGGAAGGATTGATGAGTTAGCTTGCATGTGGATTAGTTTTCCTGATGATTGGAGTTTTGTTCCTTGATCGATGTCTGAATGGTGTGGTGAGTAGTTTGAAAAGGTTGATCTTCATGTCGAAAATTCCTTTTTTTTATCTCGTGGAAACCACCCTGAGAAGCTTATTTGTGAATTGCAGAATGAGAATGTGTAATAACCACATCACAAAATGCAAATTCTCCATGCAAGTCAGACATGAAGAAATATCACGTCAGCTAATTTCTCTAATCAATATCTTGTTAAAAGTAGAAACAGTGTAATGCACCATTAAAAGCATTAGCATGTAGCTTATGCTGCATGTGATTTGAGACAATCAGTGCACCACGTTTCCAGTCCTAGGTTACGCCATGGAACTTATCCATGTCATTGTTGAATAGCTTATCCGCATGACTGTTGAATAGCTACAGCATCAAATTGGGCTGTTTGTCTTTCATGTGAGATATATCTTGCATGTTCATGGGGATCTGATGACTGAAAAAACTTTCTTGCAGGGAGTCTTGGCAAAACTCATCTGCTTGTGATTTTTTGGTTGGTGTACTTCTCTATGTTATTTCTGTAGCTGCTCTTTTATCACTGCTCAAAGTTTTTCAGTTATATTGCTGTTGATTTTAATATCATTTCTCCTGTCCCATGACTTCAGGGGAGCTCAACTGATGTTGACCCTTTTGGCACCATATCTAGCAATGATAATAATAGAACTGGTAGGTTCTTCTATATTAAAACTCTGCTCTCAGTTGCATTTATCTTCTTCTCTTTACTAAAATCTTATAATCAACAAATGGTTAAAGGTGGAATGGCTGATCCTTGGGAAAGTTCTGTATTTGGAAGTGGAAGTCAAACAAGTTCTATTAAAGCCACGAGCAGCTGGGACAAAGCTGCACCTTCAAGTGGAGATCAGAATGTATCATGGGAGAAATCAACAGACGTAGAAAAGGCTGCTGTTTCAAAAGATCAGGCGGGCAGTTGGGGTGCACATGCTTGGGATAAATCTACAGCTACAAATGATGATGGAAGTGGTTGGACTGGTGGCTGGGAGAAAAAAGTCTCAAGTGGTGATCAGGCAGGCACTTCAAATGATGCAGGGAGATGGGAAAAGGCAAAGCATGAAGCAGAATGTCAGACCGGTACAACGAATACAAGTGGTTGGGAGAAAACGGGTGCAGCTAATGATCAAGGGGGCCGTTGGAAGATATCTGACAATAATTGGGATAAAGGCAAAGAGATTGTCCAAGATTGTAGTAATGCTTGGAACAGTGGGAAAGGCAATGATGCAAATGAGACAAACTCTTGGGGTCAAGCATTTCAGTGCCAAACCAATGTTGAAACTGGAGAGAAAAAAGAGGATGATCCATGGGGAAGATCTGGCAGTAGCTGGAAGGGAGCAGAGGGGTCTAGTGGAGATCAGCAGAGTTTGTGGAACAATTCAACCGCTGGAGGTGGCAATCAGGGTGCAGGTTGGAACAAAGTGTCTGAGTTTAGACATGGAGAAAGTGGCTGGAACAACTCCAAAACTGACAACGGAGGTCAATCTGGGAACTGGGGCGATCGGAAATCTGACTGGGATGGAGATGGAAGAAATGATCAAGCTGGGGGTTGGAGTAAACGAAAAGACTTTGATGGAGGAAAGGGTGCCCATGGCTGGAATAAACAAAAAGATTCCGGAGGATGGGGATCCGACTGGAATGGTGGAAGAACTGATTTTGGTAGTGGGAATGAAAATGATGGTGGCAGATGGAATAAAGGAAGGACTTCTGATGGTGGTCGTGGATTTGGTGGGAGACGGGGAAGGGGAGGAAGAGGGAGAGGAAGAAGTGATTTTTCTGGCAGGGATAAACTTTTTGGTGGTGATCAGGTATCTAGTTGGAATCAAGATGGTGGCAGAAGAGATCAAACTCAGGATTGGAATAAACCAAAATCTTTTGATGGGGGATCGGGGTCTGGGTGGGGCGGAAGTGTAGGTCAAGAAGATGGTTGGAACAAGCCAAAGAGTTTTGATGAAGATCGAGGATTTGGTGGGAGAAGAGGAAGGGGAAGAGGGAATAGAGGTAGAGGTGGAAGAGAATACCCTGATAGAGAAAAATCTTATAATCGAGATCAATCATTTAGCTGGAACACAGATCTGGAGAACAGTTGGAAGGGGGGAAGTGGTTCTGGTGGCGCCTTGTCTGGTTGGAAACATTCTGATGGGGATAATAGTGCTGGCTGGAGTAAAGGGTGGTCTGCAAGCAAAGAAGATGGTGAAAGTGGAACGAAGTCATGTGACTGGAAAACATCAGATGGTGGTGACCGGTCTGGCTGGAAAAAAGGTTGGTCCATGGGAAAGGAAGTTGGTGGAAGTGAAGGGCAGTCATCTGGATGGAAAACTTCTGATGGGGATCGTAGCGCTGGCTGGGGTAAGGGGTGGTCCGGATATAAAGAAGCGGGTGGAAATGGAACAAAGTCATCTGGCTGGAAAACATCGGATGGCGGTGATGGGTCTAGCTTGAACAAGGGGTGGTCCACAGGAAAGGAAGTAGGTGGAAGCGGAGAACAGTCATCTAGATGGAAAGCTTCTGATGGGGATCATAGTGTTGGCTGGAGTAAGGGGTCGGCCGGAGGTAAGGAAGAGGGTGGAAATGGAACAAGGTCATCTGGCTGGAAAACATCAGATGGCAGTGATGGGTCTAGCTTGAACAAGGGGTGGTCCACAGGAAAGGAAGTAGGTGGAAGCAGAGGACAGTCATCTGGATGGAAAGCTTCTGATGGGGATCATAGTATTGGCTGGAGTAAGGGGTGGTCTGGAGGCAAAGATGAGGGCAGAAGTGGAACAAAATCATATGGTTCAAAATCATGGGATGGGGGTAATGGATCTGGCTTGAACAAAGGGTGGTCCACAGGTACGGAAGCAGGTGGAGGAGAAGGCCAGTCATCTGGTTGGGGCAAAGACAACAGGCAGGGTTCTGGATGGAGCGAGCGACAGACGTCATCTATCAGTGCGGCCGGAGAAATGGGCAATGAAGCTGATGGGTGGAACAGTAAAAAGGGCTTTGATGGCATCCCTAGCGGACGTTGGAATACAGGAGCAGACACTAACAAAGATGCAGGTGGTTGGAATGGAGGAAATGCAACAGATGGTGCTGGGTCATGGGACAAACACGATGGTGGTTCAAGCAGCAGCAAGGGCGGCTGGTAATCAACCACTGTTGCATCGGATTGGTTGAGTGCAAGGCTTTGATTTGTAAGTGGGTTTGTAAATATCTGTTGGTATCGGATATGAAATCGTCTTTTGGTTGAGAAGTCAATATGCCCATGTGCCTGTCCAGCTGAGGCAGGCAAAAATGCTAGAACCAGATGAATTAGCTGAAACAACATATGGTTTGAAAATGTTAGCCATCCCTCACCTGGAGTCGCATCAAGCAAGCTGCTAGAATTTGTCCGTCGCCATTTACTCTATTTCCTGCTTGTAAAAGCTGCATCCTTCCAAACTTTTTAGCATTTAGCAATAGGCCTGATTAAGTTATATACCTGTGTCCCCCATCTTCTTAGTTCTTACGACAAGAACAGTTAAAAAAACAAAATCTAGAAAGAGGTTAACAACGGATGCATCCGTTTCCAATGATCTGGTCTTCTACTCAACCATTGATCATCTTCTTGCTAAGATAGATTATAATATGATATAATTTTGCAACATCATATGCATCGAGTGATATGCAATGTTGTTAAAATCGGACCGGACCGGTTCAACATAATATGGTTCGGTTCTTTTGAGTAAAACCGCCCGAACCGGAGAACCGGCGATCGAACTGGTAGAGCTGGTTCAACCGGGTTCGCCCGGTTTGCAGGCCCTAGTATATATTAAAAAAAAAAAGCGAAGGAAAAATCGAAAAAACAAAACGAAGGAAAAATCGAAAAAACAAAACGACGCTCGCCCTCCTCATTTCCCCCCTGCCGATGAATTTCGAATCCTTGCCAGCCGCTCCCACCCACCACGCCCGCTACCTCGCCGGCCTCGCCCGCCACGCACGGGCCTCGTCCTCGGCGCCGGCAAGCGCTGCCGCCCTGCACCTGCCCGCACGCGTCGCTGGCCTCGTCCTCAGTGCACGCCCGCTGATAGCTACCAGACTTAAGGGATTTGCATCCGATTTTGATTAACCAGCTTTAATCTACAATCCAATGGCTCAGATAGCCGGATCTGAAAAATAATAGGTCGCCGGAGATGGACTTTTTATGGCTGTTCGCTGCCTGGAATTGAAGAAGATGAATGCAATCAGATGAGATCTCTTTTGACTTGATTTGGCTGGCCGTTGAGTTAAGGAGGAGTCCAAAGCAAAGACAGATGAGTTTTTTCGTTTTCCACTACGCGCGGCAGCCATGAACGACCTTGTGAGGAGAAGGGGAAATTTTTTTCTGGTGGTCCGGCGGACCACTGAATCCGTGTATACACAGATCGTTATTTGCAATATAGGGCATTCAAAATAATTTTATAAAAATTCCTCAATAATCTAATAGAATCTCCCAAATTATGTAAATATAATTTTTGTGTAAAAAATTTAAATATTACTAAGTATTGCATCAAAACCTCAATTTCAATATAATTTCTCTTAAAACGAAGTGAAAATGATATAAAATAACTACAAAATTATGTAATTTTTAATAAAGTTTTTATTTAATAAAAAATATTAATTCAATTAATAATATTCTATTTTTAAATTGAAATTATCTTCCATAAGATATGAATTATTATAATCACATGCATATTTATATCGACGACATAACAAATAAGAAAATTAGATTTTAGGTGAATTTCTTAGTACTTAGGACAATTTATGTGCAATCTGAAAATTTATTTTTAATATTTTATTTATTTAATAAAATTTGAGTATCCCTAAAATGTCGTTAGATGCTATTAGATGTCGTTAGATGCTGTTAAATGCTATTAGATTAAGGTAGATTTTATTAAATCATATTATCTGGGTTTCAAATTCTATAATTAAGGTATAAATAATCTTATAAGGAGCTGAAGATTATATTACATGTGTTGAATTAAGATTAACTTATTAATATCAAAAGTTAGATGTCGTTAGATGCCGTTAGATGCTGTTAAATGCTGTTAGATAAAGTGAATTTTATTAAATCCTATTATCTAGGTTTCAAATTCTGTAATTAAGACATAAATGATCTTATAAAGGGCTTAAAATTATATTACAGGTGTTAAATTATGATTAACTTATCAATATATTTACTTAAAATTTAAAATTAATTTAATATTTATGACGTCATAAATATGTCATATTGACATAACCGGTTCGAACCGGTTCACTTAACCGGTCGAACCGGTTTGAACCAGACCAGTTCCTTTACCGGTTCGGTTCTGACAACATTGGTGATATGATGAATTCAAAATTCTTTGGCGCATATAACAGGACAGATGTTTAAGAGGATGTTGTTCTGTACGCTACCTCCTCAGTGCATGCACATGCCACTCCTATCCCACAATGTTAGTGCTTAGTTAATAGTTAGGCTATCTTGCATGATTGCATACGCACAGGTGGATGATGCGCGAGTATCAGATAGACACGAAAATGCTCAATGTGCTGAATCATATCCTTAAGACAATCTAAGATATGATTTGTATATATATTTATCTTTTTTACCGTAGGCCTTTAAAAAAAAAAAATCCAACCATTCAGGCTCCGAGTGTGTTGGGCAATTATAAAATCTTATCGACTTAAAATTTTTTACCTTCTATAACTATTTTATTTTAACCATTTTTTCTCATTTTGCTATATAATTATCTTATTTCTCTATCATTTCTTCGCAATTATTTGTACAATTATGTAATCCATTTTAACTATATTCTCTTTTTTTTTCTCATCATTATACTTATCATATCACATTAATTCTCTCATTTTAAAAAAATTTACACCAAATAAATTTTTAAAAAATGTTTTATCAAATGCCAAATACATCCTTAATATTCAAAAGCAAATTGCTTGGCCTCATGTATTAGTGTCAGAAAAATAAAAAATGTCATTTTAATGCAAACGTTCGCATTAAATCGGCGCCGTTTACAAATATCGGGAAACAAATACACCAATATTAGAAGTATGTCTTTTAGTTTTGCGAAGTCATGAATAAATCCTGTAACTTTTGGAAAAAATTGCAAGCGTACCCTTCATTCTTTTTCTTTAATAAAAAATCTAAAATATCCAAAATGTGTTCGGATTTTTATTTTTTCTACTGTGAGCACATAAAAACCTGACTCACTTTGTAATTTTTTGAAAATGTGTAATAATGAAATCAGTAAAGTACTTTAAAAATATTTCTGACAACCTAGATGCCTTCATTTATGTTTGTTAAGAGCTATAGATGGTGATAAAAACATGATATTCACATAAGCAATAAATGATGTCTTCGTAGGTGCACTGGAAGCAGGTGTATTTTGAATTCATCCACTTTATTTTTTTTCAACTTATTTTATGATGTCATCATTTTATTTCACTGACAAAGCATGGTTTGTCCGCATCTAAAATGGGATGAGAATGAGGCTGGGATGAAATAGAATCTTCCATTTAACAAAAAATACTTTTCTTATTCTGAATAATTAATAGCCTATTTTTCATTTTTAATATAAATTTTCTCCATCCCAGTATGTCTTTTCTCAATCTAAATACAAAATATCACTTTTCTCATCTCATCATCCCCATCAAAATTGTAATAGGATTGGACTAGGATGGAGTGGAATTTAACATCTTTTTTCCAAGTTCCCTTGGAATATTTCCCGTTCAAACCCACCGTTTTATCTGCATTCACATCTGACTGTTACTCACAAAACTCGTCATGCCCTATTTACCATTGCTCAATTGGCAGCACCATGATGCGCATGCAAGTCTCGTCCGTTATTTCAGTTGGTTGGCATGCAACCCCGAATCCGTCCGAGGTTTCGCCTGCTACTCTAGAGTCTAGACCTGCACCCATTAAAGAGGGCAAAAACACACCTGTCTTATTTTTTGGAACCGCGTCGTCGGGCGGGCTCTGGTGCAACGGTTGTACATTACAAATACCATCCTCTGTCAGACATCCGTCGACGCGGGCCAACTGACATGGCTGTCTCGCGGACGGGCTCCACGTAACGTCAGTTGTACGATTCGCCCCGCTCAACCCCGCCTTCTTTCCCTTCCTCCCTCCCCTCCCCTCCCCTCCCCTCCTCTCCTCGATCCCACGCCAACAGGAAAAAACACACACACACACACACACGCGCAAAGAAAATAGAAGAAGAAGAAAGAATTACTTCCTCAAATCCAATCTCCATGTTTCCCACATTCCCTCTTCCTTCCTCCATTCCAATTCTCATTCCCCAACCCAATCTCCAAATTCCAATCCCCCTCTTCCTCCTCTTCCTTGATCAGGAGCAACACTCCCAGATCTAGAGCTCACAGATCCACAAACCCCAACCCATTCATTTCTCTCCATCCAGAGAGAGAGAGAGAGAGAGAGTCATGTTCCACAAAATCATAAAGCGCGGGGGGCGGAAGCATTCCAAATCCAGCGCCATTGATCCCGACATCTGCCCCTACGGTCCCGGAGGCTACCGGCATGCCGGCCCTACCAACCCCCACGGCGTCACCGTCAACCACGCCTCCCGCTCCCACGTCGGCCCCAATTCCCAGGATCCCACCTCCTCCGACCGCCTCCCGCCTCAGCCTCCCGTTGCCGGCAGCCCCAACGACGACATCGTCGAGATCCTCCCCCTCTTCCGCGACGTCCCCGCCCCCGACCGCCCCGCCCTCTTCGTCCGCAAGCTCAACCTTTGCCGCATTGTCTTCGACTTCTCCGACACCCTCAATTGCCCCCGCGAGAAGGAGACCAAGCGCCAGACCCTCCTCGAGCTCATCGACTTCGTCCAGTCCGGCGCCGCCGGCAAGCTCCCCGACCCCCTCCACGAGGAGCTCCTCCGCTCCGTCTCCGTCAACATATTCCGTTCCCTCCCTCCCGCCGCCCACGAGAGCATCGGCGCCGACCCCGGTGCCGATCCCGACGACGACGACCCCTACCTCGACCATGCCTGGCCCCATATTCAGCTCGTCTATGAGCTTCTCCTCCGCTACATTGTCTCCCCGGAGACCGACACCAAGGTCGCCAAGCGCTACATTGATCCACCCTTCGTGCTTCGCCTGCTCGATCTCTTCGACTCCGAAGACCCCCGCGAGAGGGAATATCTCAAGACTATCCTCCACCGTATCTACGGGAAATTCATGGTGCATCGCCCCTTCATCAGGAAAGCAATCAGCAACATCTTCTACAGGTTTGTGTTTGAGACAGACCGGTTCAGCGGCATTGCCGAGTTGCTGGAGATACTTGGGAGCATCGTCAATGGGTTTGCTCTGCCCATGAAGGAGGAGCACAAGCTGTTCCTCGCCCGAGCGCTGATGCCGCTGCACAGGCCCAAGTCCATTTCTTCCTACCACCAGCAGCTGTCGTATTGCATTACTCAGTTTGTGGAGAAGGACTTCAAGCTGGCTGACATGGTTTTGAGGAGCTTGTTGAAGTACTGGCCTATCACCAACTGCCAGAAGGAAGTTCTTTTTCTGGGGGAGTTGGAAGAAATTCTGGAGCTCACGCAAGCTGCCGAATTTCAGCGGTGTGTTGTCCCCCTCTTCATACAGATTGGCCGCTGCCTCACTAGCTATCATTTCCAGGTTAATTCGCCTTCTAGTTCCTGAGTAATGCAATGAACTGAACAAACATTGGAAAATCCTAGAGATGCTGGCAGTAGATAAAATTTTGATGTGGCTGGTCTTGACCAACTGGGTAGCATATGGGGCAATTTTTGGTTTTTACAGTTAAAACAATTGCTCGGTTTTGGTGGTCAATATTGAATCCTGGGTGGGGTTGGACCTCGCTTCTAGTAGATGGTCTCACAAGTGTTTTCCCGTTTTGGCCTTGTTCTTGTCTGTTTTGACTTCCACCTATTATGAAAAAGTTCCCATAATATTTGATGACACTGTTAAACTGTAAAGGGTAGCCTACCTGTGAAATGTAGCCAAACTTAATTTTATTTTATTATTATTATTATTATTATTATTATTATTTTTTCGTTTGCAAAAAGCGTGACTGAAGAAAAAAAGTAATAGTTTGGCTTATGCAAAAATTTCAGCTAGGATCTTAAACATGATTTATGACAATTGTGAGACAGGAAGAGCAGAGTAAGGTGAGGCTATGAGAAACCTGTTGAAACCAGACCCATAGATTAATTGGTACCTAGCAATGGCAAAGAATGCTCAAGGTCGTTTTTTTTTTCCAACCCAAGTTTTATTTTTCACATTGCATCTTCATCTGTATTTAAGCTCCTAAGATCTTGTGAACCTACAACTCAAATTTTAATGATCTTTTTGGCTGTTTCCTGGGTACTTGGATTTTACAATGCTCCCTACCTTGTCATCTGGTGTGTTAGACACCAAAGCCTGTCAGACATGCAGTCCAAGTCTTAAGACCTTGAATCATAAATAAAATGGGTCATACGAGAAATAGTTGAGATTGGACACTCATTACTGACATGTTACTAGTTATAGAAATAGCTGAGATTGGATGCTTCTGCTAAACGTTGTTAATTTTTTGTGGGCCTGTTATGATGTGATCCAAATCAGATATCTTAGGCCACAGATATCTGATTTAGCCTTTTTTCCAATTGCATCCTACTTACACGAGATTGCCTTATCAAAAATTAATCTAGCTGCACAGAAGGTCGCAAGAGGAGCTTGTTTTTCATTCTTCTGGGTGGTTTAGCTGACTTGAGGATATGACTAATTCTAAGGCATGCTACCACTTGGAAAGAATTGTAGCTGACTAGAGAAGTCAGTTTAAGGGCTTGTTTGGCCAGTCTTCCGAGGGAGAGTTTCATTAGGAGAATTGTTTACTAAAGCTTTCAATTTACGCTCTTGTAATGTGGTGGCCAGAAGATGTCATGTAAATGTTAATTGCATGTAATCATTGAGTGGCCACTACTCGAGAAAGGATGACTGCCAAATGAATTGCAAATGGATAGCCAATGATTCTGGGAAATCGAGACCTTTAGTATGTGTGTGCGTGTGTGTTCATCATCCATTCCTTCTTAGTTTCCAAGTGTGTGTTACCTGTGCTTAAAGAGCTGAAATCTTTGAGTCTTATGGATCCCTTTTTTTTTTTTTTTTTTTTTTAAAAAAAATAAATGTAAATGGGGTTGACTCTCACCTCTGTCTTACCTAGAGAAATTATTCATCCATCTTTGAAAGCCTACCTTCATGGTGGTTGGACGAGTTAAACAACTTGCACATTTGTGTTCAGAATATTCAATACTTATGGTCTGATAAGCCCTCCTTATCAGTTGGAAAAACCAGAAGTTCTACAGTTGAAGACTTTCCAAATAAGGGCACGTTTGTTAATCACAAAAACTTTTCACTCTCCATAATTACTCTATTTTTAGTCATTTTTTCACATATTCCTATAAAACTACCATACTTTTCAATCATTTCTACACAACTACCCATACAACTAACTTATCTATTTTAACTTTATTGTCTTTACTCTTTATTGGTGACCCTATAATATCACATTATTTTCTTCCAATTTAAAAACTTTTCATCTAAAATTTTTATTACTTCCGAAACATAGCTTACTCATCTAATGGGAGGAATTGATAAATTATGTAATGTAGCCCAAAATAGGAAGTCCACATCAAGCAGGAGCACAACAGATTCTTTTCATCTGTTATTTGTCCACTGTGAATGTTTGCATCTATGTTCCTTTCTTCTGTGATATTTCTACTAGCAGGCATAACTGAAGCAAATGTTGTGCATGGCAGGTTGCTGAGCGGACCCTCTTTTTATGGAACAATGAACACATCGTAGGTCTAATTGCCCAAAATCGCAAAGTCGTTCTTCCTATCATCTTTGGAGCACTTGAAAAGAACTCGAGCCATTGGAATCAGGCTGTTAGTGGCCTGACCGGAAATGTACGGAAGATGTTTCATGATATGGATGGTGAACTATTTGAAGAATGTCAACGACATTACGAGGAGAAAGTAGCAAATGCTAAAGAGTTGGAAGAGCGCCAGGAATTGGTATGGAAAAGACTAGAGGCATTGGCTGATGCCAATGCTGAGGCTGAGGGGATGGCCATGCTCAACTAGTTGAATTCCATCTTCTCCCCTTGGTAAGGCTAAATTGGTACCCTGAAGCAATGCAAGTAACCAGTAACTGTGATATACTTGTGTGACGTCTTGCATTGTGGCCATGCCAAGGCGACCTTATGTTGAATGTGTCATGTTCAAAATCTAGACAATTCATCAGGTTGGTCCAGAGTTTTGCCATGGTCAAACAATAACCCTGGCCATGTGCATGTGGAGTTTGCACTCTTTAAGTGTTTCTTTTTCCATCCCCTTTGTGTTATTGTTATTTTTTCTGGGTCCCTCGTCTATGTTAGCCATGCATTGTCCCTTTTCTACCTCCCCTTTTATTCACAGCATAGATGGGCCGAATGATGAATGCTCTAGATCTTGCACGCATTCTATCTAGATTTATCCATTCATCTCTCTACTGCATATACTGCAGATTGTGAATGGTTAGGAAGTTTGTTCCTATTTTAACATTCTTTTTATTATTTTGGAGGAAAAACTGAGATTGTCTCTAATTAGCAGTCCCACATATATATTTTTCATTCTTTGTCTCTGTTATCTTGTAAACTACGCACACAAGCAACAAATGGAAATTTTTTGGTTTTGGTTACAAGTTATTGTAATCCAGAGTTCTGTATCTCCCTGGCTATATGGGTGGGTGGTGATTGGTGGTTTGTTGTTGCAAATTCGTGTAGATTGTCCTGGACGTGAAACCATCATAACTCCGGAATTTGATGATTTTCTTTGCAAACCTTCGATTATGGACTCCCGTCGGACCCTGAAATGTGGACGCTATGCACACTGGGTCAGCGGCCCTTTTGTTTCCTCAACGGGCTTGGTAGCAATCAAGAAGCTTGAAGGGGATGAAGCAATTAAATGAGAATATAGTAATATGTATTGAGAATAGATGAAGTTATATTGAAAATATATGAAAATGGAAGACTTTGTTTAGGAACAGAGATACATATTCCATTAAAGTATCTTGGATTCTTTGAAATAAAATTGATGGACTAGTTCCTGTGGCTTCGACCCTTTGCATGAGACCATTACAAGTTTCTGAGCTAATTGATTCAGCGCAGGTTAGGCTTGCTCACTGGCTCATCCTTTCGTACTTGATAATTGCATCGCAAATTTAGGCAGAATCTGAAATGTTAGCAATAAATTAAGGGTGTGTTTGATAAGTGATAAAACTTGTTGTGTAAAAAGTTTTTAAAATGAGGGGAAATGATGTGATATGATAGAAGTAATGATAAAGAGTAAAAAGAATAAAGTTAAAATAAATAGGTTAAATATATAGGTACTTGTGTAGAAATGATTAAAAATTAGGGTAATTTTGTAGGAAAAAGTAAATAAATAATTAAAATATAAGATAATTGTGGAGAGTGAAAGATTTTAGGTTGAAATTTTTTTATATAAATAAACACCCCCTGAATAACTAAGAATCTTAGACAAGGTGATATTCGACCTCAAATACTGTAATCGCATCTTTTCATTTGATTTGGGACGTTATATGGTGCACTCGAATGCATTAAGCTTCGGTGTATTTGGGTGCAAAAATTCATTTTTTAAAATTTTTTGAAATTTTTATACGACAATTCATTTAAGTATACTTAACATGATTACTTTAAAGGTAAATTTCATATGTACCCACATAGTTTCATCGATATTGTAGATATACCCACGTAGTTTCACGAATTGCATATTACCCCCACATAGTTTCACCGAAATTGCGTATTACCCCCATGCCGTTAATCGCCGTTAATATCCGCCGTTATATTTTCAAAAATGACGAAAATGCCCTCATCTTCATGGGGGTGATATGCAATTTTGTGAAACTATGGATGAGGGCATTTTCGTCATTTTTCAAAAATATAACGGTGGATATTAACGGCAGTTAATGGCGTAGGGGTAATACGCAATTTCGGTGAAACTATGTGGGGGTAATATGCAATTTGTGAAACTACGTGGGTATATCTGCAATATCGATGAAACTATGTAGGTATATATGAAATTTACCCTTACTTTAAAAAAAGTATATTTAACACGTGTATTAATTTTTATCATTTTTGAAGATTTATAAATTTTTTTAATTTTTAAAAATTAGTGGCATTTTAGTAATAAAATAGTTAATATATTAAATTTTTTTAAAAAATTATATGAGGAGATGTAGAAAGGTGGGTTTCCTTTTATTTAGCTTACCAAATAAACTCTATGTAAAAGTTTCTAATGAAAAAGATTTTTGATATCATAAATATATATATATTACTTTATATTTTAAATAATAGAAGGATCAAAGATACTTGAAGGTGATGTGTAAGGAATAACATTTCAATATAGCTTTTTAGATTTTTATTACAAATTTTTACATTTCTAATACAATTTATTATTATTAATACACATTATTACATTCTTATTTCATTTCCATATCCGGTTAAAGCCCCTCTAATGCTTAGGAAAAGTCATATAGGGAAGAAATTTTTTTTAAAAATCAACCGTTTTTATAAAAAGTGGTGCAATGTTTGTTTTGTCAAATAAAGAATGATCCCGTTAGCGCATGCTTATTTAGCCCACCTCTAAAATCTATTCACAACCTTTTTTTAAAAATTTTCTTCATACACTTATTTATTTAAATGCATTTAACATACAAACTAAGTTTTACTATTTTTGGATATGCAAATATATTTTTTTGGAATTTTTAATATGTAAATAGATGTTTAAAAATCTCAAAAAAATATATACACATGTCCAAAAATGATAAAACTTAATTTGTATGTAAATATACTCAGAGAAATAAGTGTACGAAGAAGAAAGTAAAACAATATTGTACACGAGTTTTTAAGATAAGCTAAATTAGACATTTGGGTAGCTCGAATTAACCACGTCACTTCTCTGGCAAAATATCCCATGTATATATTCATATATGGACGCCAGCTCTACTTTCTGTCAGCATTAACTTAAATCTTGCAAGATAATACATTATTTTCAAAATACGAAACAAATAAAAGCCAGCCATTAAATTTCTTTAACAAGGATAATATGTGATGATGGCAGCATGTGTACTTTACTACCTCGGTAATGTCCTTATTCATCTAGATATAACGATGTAAAATACAATTAACTCAAAATAGACTATTAATTGGATCCATAAAAAATAGAGTTGTTAAAATAAAAACCAAGAATGAATTATCTTAAATATTTGTTGTAATTTACTAGACGCCTTTAATTTTCCCACACATTATAAATAAACTTCAAATTAATCATCTACTTCCCTTCAAATTAAATATTTCATTATTTCAAAATCATCTCCTTCGAATATTTATTGGATCAAAATACTTGAAATGATTTCAATATGTTGATTAAATTAGATGTAATTGGGGTGTTAGCTTAGAATTTTACCAAAGAATTGTATATCGTTAAAAAAATTGTATAATTCATGCACGCTTCTCTGAGTTCACCCATCAGCAGATCTGAGCTGAGAATAGAAGCAGAAGCCTCCGTTTCTCTGAAAAAACGGAGTCTACATCGCTGTAGCTGGGGAAGATCAGCTCCGGGAAGAAAAATGCCATGAAGAAAGTCTAACTCTAGGCCTGATTCTCTCTTTCATTTTTCCGTTTGGAAGATGGAGGGAGAGGAGGGGAGGGCCGATTCTGCAGCGGAAAAGGTGAGGGAGGAGGAGGAAAAGGATAAGAAGACGGAGACGGCGACGACGGAGTCGGATCTCGATTTCCTGACCTGCTGCCTTCAGCCACTGAATGCCGAATCCGATTCCAGTTACGTTGGGATCCGCCGTCTCCTTCTCTACAGGAAGTCACGGTCCGGATTGGATCGCCGGAAGGTAGCTGTCAGCGTTGCCTTGTTGCTTTGCTGCGCTTTCATTCGCTATTTCTCTTGGAATGGAAGTATTTCATGTTTTCTATCGTAGGAATCCTATGTCTTGAAGAATTTGTTTTGATTGCCGGCAAAACCGATCCTATTTGGATTTGCGGAGACCGGAAACAATGTTTGGAAACATGAAAGATGTGAACTGGAGAAAAGCAAAAGTATCGAAAAAAGGGGGAGTGGCTATTTTTTTGCTTGGAAATGGATTCCATTTGATATTATGCCTCGCATTCTGTTCATAGCCGAAGGAGAGCATATCGAAGATTCTATTTCCAGCTGCGTATTTCTCAGTGTTATTATTATTATTATTATTTTTGACTGTGAATGTCATTATAGACGGTAATGACTAGTTTTTCGCATACACTATGCATAATTAGCATTTTATAACTTTAATTGAGTACAAGGACACGGACGACCTCTACAAGCTGACTCATATTTCGATAAGCCTCTGCCCTTTATGATTGCTTTTATTCTCTAGTTGGTTAGAAAGCTCCTTATTGGAGGAAGGTCCCTTGCTTGCATGTTCTGAAGATGTTTTTTAATGGAGGAATCTGATAGTCTGGTGAGGAGATTTATGACTTCCATTTTCGGGGAGGACCCAATCATATTCAACCAGTGATATTAGAAATAACACTTCTATGCTGATTTCATCGTAATCGACATGATATATGGAGTGGCATGTTTCTATGGAGACTCTGGTAGCTCTAAATTGTCATTGCTTAAGGATGGTTTTCTGCGTGGTAAGTTTTTATTCACTGGACAAAAGGGACTTATACCTAGTTTGTATATATTGCTTGTAAACAGTTTTTTAATTAATTTAAAGAAATTCAATGCCCGAGCTCTATCCTTATTCACATGGTGACCATTATCATATTTTATGTTACTGAGACGGTGTTAGTTCCACTATAATGGTATCTTCATAGGCAGCTAATAGGATTTCCTTTTAAAAAGAAATTAATTCATTATCTCTATATTTGAAGAATTGGAAATGCAATGGAAGATCTTATGTAGCCTATCGCAACTACATCCGCAGACCAAGAAATTGGGAAAGCTTGATAATACCAAGTCAATTGACAACTCCAAACCACAGGTTAGTTAAATTTTTTGTGGATTGTGATGAATGCTACATAGTAAGCTTTACTATTATAGTATTATACTTAGCTAGTGATATGCTTTATTTTATTGCGAATGGCTGAAATCACTGTTTGATTGGATTGAAAGGAAAATGTTATTTGTATGCTGTTGATTACATAACTATCTAGAAGATAGAACTTTCATTAACATTCTCTGTTACAACCTATATGATAAAATTATCATTAATTTTTTTTCTTACCAATATAACAACAATGGTGTCATTGATGCAAAAGCTAGAAGATAAAGTGTAACTTGCTTGACAGAGATCAAACTTGTATAGCCTCTTGTAAGTTGTAACTTCACAGATTATGCCAAAAATATCAGATGGATAGATGGAAGTGAAAAAGGAATAGTTGAATTCTTGTAATCTGGTTATCACCTCGTTTTATTTATCAGTTCCTTGCCGATTTATGTTTTCATGCATTCTGACATCTGGGTGATTTACTTCCTGATGCATCAGTGGTCGCTGGGCTCCATCTGCAAGTCCAATCTCTCTCTTGTTTGATGTCGAAAGCTTGAGTTCAAGCAAGGTATGTATGATTGACTGAGCCAACTAAGTTTTGTTCAGAACTATTTGCTACATGCTGTTAGAAGAGTCCCACTCCACTGTAACTAGGTTACATGGAAGCGGTTTCACTTAATCCCATACGATTTTCTCACCTTGATGATTGATGGGAAATTTACTCCATCCATAGTATTTTGTATCATCTATTTAGCTAACGGACCATGTTTCATTCAAATATTATGGTGCAAAGGTTACATGGATTGCAAAAGATTCATGAGTGTGCTGATAATATCTATATATTTTCGTTGTTTTAGTAAATATATTTCTTCCTTCTTCCCCGTTGGCAGGACTTTCGAATTGGAAATACAACGCTAAGCCACCGAACGAGTTTCGGCTCCAGTGCAAGTGATGCAGATCATCCACTACGTTTTTCTGAACCTGCTTATTCCTTTGTAGGAATGCATTGCATCTTTGACAATTGCAAGGCTTCAGGTTACCCTTTGGGATAAAAAAATGAGCTACTTCTACTAATTTTTTTACTTATTTCTCCTTTCCAGAATGATTGTTCTTCCTCCTTGATGAAACCCACTAACTCCGTATTTCTGTATTTGGTGTCAGTTACTGTCTTGAAATTTGGGCATATGAGATCAGATCTACTTGCGTATGGTGCATCTGATGGCAGCTTGACAGTCTGTACTGTAACTCAACCTCCTTCAATGTTGCAGCAGTTGAGAGGGCATTCAAAAGATGTCACAGGTTGGTCCAAGTTGTATTTTTCTCAGGAATATTCCTTTTGTATGGGATGGGTGTCACAGAAAGTTGTGTTGTTGACTTAATGTTGGTATTGCCCATTTATCTTGTCTCCTTCCTAGACACTTCAGACATAATAATAATCTGTTTAACACCATTAGAAAATTCTGCTTAGAAAGATTGTCCTTCATGATGGTTTGATTAGGTTTTCCTGAATTTCCCACTTTATAAATGGGGTGGCCAATGGAAGGTAGTATTTCCGATACATTCACAGGTTTCAATATTTTCCAGAATAAAAAAAGTGGGTATCAGATGTAACATGATAAGATAGATAATTTGCCTGAAAATTAGCCGGAGAAATCTTGATATTGTGAAGGAATCACTAATTTTTAAGACCATCCACATTTCATTTTATTCATTAAGACCATCCGGATCATATTTAAAAGTCGCATTTCTTTAGGCCTTCTATTTTTATCTTTGTCGAAAGACTGCCAGGAAAGATGGACCGCAATCCTATACACCTGGGTGCATTGAGCCTCAATGCACCCGGGTGTACTACACTTATTTTTTTTTAATTTTTTTTTGAAATTTTTTTCATGAAGCTATTAATATAGGTTTATTTAACATATGTATCAATTTTTACTATTTTTGGAGATTTTTAGATATTTTTTTTAGATTTTTAAAAATCAGTGGCATTTTCAGTAATTTAAAATTGATACATATGTTAAATAAACCTAGATTAACCGTTCTGTAAAAAAAAAATTTCAAAAAAAAAAAAAAAAAAGGTGTAGTACACCCGGGTGCATTGAGGCTCAATGTACCCGGGTGTATAGGATTGCGGTCCAGGAAAGACAATCTGCATTTCTTTTTACCATACCTGATGATTGGGTGAAGAATACATAAAATTTATCGAAAAATTACATGCCTGCTTTGTGTTTTAGCTCAGAGATACAGAAATCCTCTTAGTGAGACTGGACCATGATGCCACAGCTATGCTGCCTTGTTCTTCTGCTATTCATTACTTTTTTTGAAGTTCTTATTTATTTACAGATTTTGATTTTTCATCCAACAATCAGTACATTGCTTCATCATCAGTTGATAAAACTGTGAGAGTTTGGGATATAACTAAAGGCCACTGCATTCGAGTGATTTATGGAGTTTCTTCGCAATTATGTATCCGTTTTCATCCGGTGAGTACAAGTTATTAGGTCCTTACTTTCTGGAATATGTAGTGTTGGAACATCCAAGTATGTTACAGAAGTTTTCTTTTCGTTTCCCTTCTCAATGATTTCTTTCTTCAACTTTTTATTCTGTATTTAGAGTTCTGGTGCAAAGGGAACCACATGATCCTCAACATAATTTTGGACATCTCCGAGACATAGTTACATGTGACTAGGATTCCAACTCATTGATTTTTTTGGTGGGATATAAAATATCCAACCGCTCTCTCTTATTAGAAGATCATAGGTAACAATTGACTCTCTCTCTCTCTCTCTCTCTCTCTCTCTCTTGTAAGTCAAAACTTGAGGAGAGAACTTGGTGTCACACTTGCAAGCTATTGAATGGCTACTGACAATCGTGGAACAAGAATAGAAGCACTGTGGAAAGTTGTGAGCTTTGTACAATTATGGAACAGTATGATAAGTGGACAGTCAAAAGCATTGGGGTTTGGGTGTCATACAAGAGGTTGTGTTATGGATGATCTGATGAAAAGGTTGTAGAGAGAATTGGAGGGATGGGGGAATTCTAGTTACCATGTTGGTTCTTGTATTTTTGAATGTCTAGGTTCTCAAATAACTTGAATTTCATTATGCAATTTGTATTGAATAAAAGAAAAGATCGTGTCTTCACCTTTCCAACCATCCCTTTATCTTTTATATTGGAATCAGTTGTCTCTAATCTCATTGGTCATGACTTGTGGAGGATAAGCTCATAAACATATTAATGTCTTTTGACATTCTGATAATTCTTTTTTGATGTTATCAATATCAGGGCTTTTCCCTATCACTTATTGATAATGGGCTCTTTCCCATCACTTGGGGTGGATTCCTTCAATTTCATTATGCAAATTGTATTTTACAAAAGACTTTATATTCAGATTAACTATTGTTCCTTAACTTCTTTCTTATAGAACATCCATCAGCATCCTTTTGAACATCTTTTCCAACCTTCTTAAGTGGTCCACTTAAACCTGTTCTCCTGTATCCGATTGCTGCAGTTTTTGGTCTCCATTGCAGGCAAACATTCGATCTAGTGCTTCTATTGGTCTTATCTTATTGCTGTTCTTGATACATAACAAGAAAATATTTTCTGCTTATACTAATGTAATGCAGGCATTGATGGGGATTTTATCCTCTGTTTTAAACATCAGCAACAAAGTCGTACAAATGAAAATTGGATTGGTTAAGTGTTCTTCATTTATGTTCTCATATACTTTTTCTTGGAAAACCAGTGGGCACTTACTATTATAATTTTTTTGGGCTAAAATTCATCTATTTTGTGTTTTTCAATCTTACAAGTTTCTCCTAGTGCATACCTGATCTCATTATGTTCTGCTCTCTACATTTGGCAGGTGAATAACAACTTTCTTTTTGTGGGCAATGGGAACAAAGAAATCACTGTAATCATTTTCCCTATTATTTATGATTTTTTACTTACTTTATGTAATTAGCAGCTACACAGTTGTCGTGTGTTTGTTAATGGAATGATGGAAACAGCTTATCTTTTTTCTAGGTATTAGTAACTCTTAATGTTATATATTCATGGAATTGTCTGCTATAGATCTGTTGTGCGTTGGTTAATGGAATGATGGAAACAGCTTATCTTTTTCTGGGTATTAGTAGCTCTTAGCGTTATATATTCTCTTATGCCATTGGTGTTAGTTTGACCCTGCCGATGTTTTTTTTGGAAAAAAAAAAAAAATCCAGGTGATAAATTTTAGCACTGGTCGCTTCATTAATAAAGCTGTTTTTGAGAATGAAGTCACCGCCATGGACAACGATCATACTGGTCAAATTATTTTTTGTGGAGATTCGCAGGTGCACTAATCTATCTTTTGTACCTTCAGTTGTTTGATATATCACGTCTCAGCATGTATCTCCATTTTGTTGAAAAATGTAGGGATGCATATATACTATCGGTATGAACTCCCACACAGGAGCATTATCCAGGACACATCGGCATAGAAGCAGTAATAAACGCAAGTCACCAATCACAACTGTGCAGTATCGCACCTTCTCTTTGTTGGCACGGGGTCCTGTGCTGCTCGTATGTGCACAGGATGGAAGTCTGTCTTTCTTCAGGTCTTTTTGATTCGATGTCCTCTCCTTGCTGTTTCTCTATTTTGGAATATGGTTCTAATTCGAAGATGTCTTTCCTGTAGTATTGCATTGGAGATTCAAGGATATTTGACTCTCAGGTGTTCACTCAAGTTAGCTCCTCGAGTGCATAATATTCATGCTTCCTTCTGTCCACTTCTTTCACTAGAGAAAGGAGAATTTATAGGTTTGTATTTCTTGATCCAGAACATACTTTGGTCCTTGGTTTTCATCTGGAACATAAATTTCAAATTCAATACATTTTTTCAAATTCTTTTGGATATGGTTAATGAAATAGTTTTCCACTTCTATTTTCATGCACATGATATAATAGGAAGATTGAATCATAAAAATATCTAAGCTGGTCATTGATATCTTATTAATCTGTCTGAAGTCTGTTCTAGCTATTTCCCCAATCGCAAAATCTCATCGGGATGCCAGGCTTAAATATTGTGAGTTAGATTAATGGCAGCAAAGTTGCACTGCACATTTTCCTTTGTTGTATTTATTATTCATAATTACATCAATGTTCTTGTTTATAAGAACATTCATTTACAAGAGTGGGGTTTGGAGATGCTAATATGATATAGATCACCATGTTGAGGACAAGTATTATGCAGCAGTGCCAATGGATCCCTTCTCTGGGGTTTTCCATTGTTTGCTCTGTGGTACATTATCCTTAATTCCTGAAACTTAGTGGCTTTTTTGTCATTTTGTTTCTGTTAACTGTCGGCTTGATTCAACGACCATGAAGTTTCTGGGAGTGAAGATTCAAATGTTTACTTTTATGATTTGACAAAGCCGAAGCACACTTGTGTGAACAAGTTACAGGTTTGTCATTTTCACACTGAACTTTTGTCATATGCTAGTATTCATTATTATTATTTTTTCTCGAAGTAACAAGAACATTTGGTTACTGTAGGGCCATGGTTCTCCAGTTATTGGAGTGGCATGGAATCATGGGGAAAATTTCTTAGCTTCATCTGATTCAGATGGGATGGTGATTGTGTGGAAGAGAGCAAAGAACGGCTAGCAACCGCACAGAATGGTAGATTTGACAAAATATTGCAGCGTCTGTTGTGTTGAATCATAATCCATCCTCACCAAGTAGGGATTTTTGTTGGCTGAAAATGGTTTTAGTTGGGACTTGGGGCAAGAAGTTTCTGATCCATTTATACAGACAGGCATACAAGAATCAAAAGATAAAAGGGGTTCTGCGTACAAATACCCATTCATTCACGTATATATCATGGCTTTTGTTAGAAGAACTAGTTCAAAACACAAAATTCCATTCATTGTATCTTCTCGACCTGGTTCTGCTTATTTTGTACCAAAACTTATCAAAAGTAGGAAAACAGGCGGGTAAAATTGATGAAAATAATGTGAACAGTAGTAGTTTGTTTGTTTTGATGCACTCGCAGCATGCACCTTTAAAGAGTTTTAATGATGAGATGAATTTGATGGGCTATGTTTCTATGAAAGCTTATCTTGATGCATGTAACCAAATGGGATCACGTAAAAGCAATAGGCTATTTGTAGCTAAATAATCAATTATCATTAAAATACATCTAATGTGGCTAAATATATGTTATGCGCAATGTAAAAAATAAAAAAACACTTAGCCACGTCTGATGGAATTTGTTGTGGGGAACCAAGGTGAGGGACTAATGAAGGTTCTCAATATCCATTATTTTTGTTCTGTTTACTAGGTTTGTTTTCAGTCTCCTTTGGGAGTGTATGGTTATCCCCTTTCATAAGCTTCTGGGCAGGTTGATCAAATGGACTCTTCGTTCGCGATCTTGTGATATGTTAGTAACAAGGTGCACCACTGAGACCTTCTGCCCCTGCCTTTCCTTGGATAAAAGGATGAGTGGGCTCTGCTTTTTTGCGGGCTACCTTCGCCTAGTAACCTCGGATCGAAGTCGATTGTTGGCAGCCTTTTCCTCGGAGAGCTGAAAAACCTTCTTTTCCCTTCTCTTCTGTGTTTCATTTAACTTTGTTTTCGATGGCTACTTGTCCCAATGTTTGGTTTAGTCCCTGCCCAGGTATTTTGTGAAATTTAAACCACCTAACATGCCAATTAACATATATTTAATCAATAAACAAAAATTCCACGATAATTATAATGTACTATAAAATTGGAATTATTCGACAAAAGATATAAATCGCTAGCTGCCCGTTTCGCATTGGATTCCTTTATCTATCTATTTTCCTGTAATTTCTGTTCCAAACGTGTACGGACCTGTGTTCGGAATTTTTAATTTATAAGTACATAGGTTCTTCTAGAGTAATGTTTCAATGCAAACGGATGTATTAGTCTCAATATGTGGCAGTGAATTTTTTTATAAAACAGTTAATTTAGGTAAATTTAACTTATGCCTTAAGTTTTATCTTTTTTGAAATGCGTGAATATTTTTTGATTTTTAAAAAAGGACTATTTTAGTCAGTTAAAAATGACTAAAACCTTCCTTTTTTAAAAATTGAAAAATATATACACATATTTAAAAGTAATAAAATTTGATTTGTAGATTAAATACACCTAGATCAACAGTTTTATAAAAAAATTTAAAAAAATAAAAAATGAATTTTGTAACTGAATGCATTGAAACATCACTCTAAGACGTAATAAGGAAAGCATTCTAAGAATTATTTAGATAATAGATTTAATTTAGGTCAGTAAAAACAATCAATCTGGTCCATTAATAATCCTTTATCTTGAATTGACTAAGCTGATCATTAATTATTGGGCACATTTTCAGCGCGCGCAGCTGGATTTATTCATTCTTCTGAGTTATGACGAAGTTGCTGTCCTTGCTATTATTTCATTCTGATCGTAGTCATCTGATTATTTTTCTACAGGCCTATTATTCTAAGTTTTCCTAGAATAATAGAGTGGACGCACTGAGAGGGTTTGGCTGGGTTTTGTGACCATGAATCAGCAAAAGGATATCTACCGAGATACAAAGCTGTTCCAATTAATATTGCCTGGCCTGGCACTGAACATATATACATACAACCTTAAGTGGACATGTGGATGATCTTTAATTACTAGCACATGGTGGTCCTCGATTAATTATTTCTCTGCATTACCCGCAGATGGTGGGCATGTGATTGACAACTTGGGTAAAGATATTACCGAAGAAACATCGGTAGAGACATGAATTTAGGTGTAACTACACATATATCAGTTACAAGCACAAGAATTGCTGTTGACATGGCTACCAAATTAAACGTCCGAAGGGCTGTGGGTTTGTGCTATTTGGAGTCGATACCAAAAAGCCACTGTACATGGCATTTGGTGTGAAGGTGTCAGTGGCTCGATTGCCATGGCCGTGCAAATGGCCACTTCAGCCGTCGTCTTCCTCATTAATTTCAGCACCATTGGCGGTTTAATTAATTAGTATGTATGAGAGTATTGTTGACATTGTCACGTACCGGCTCTTAATTGGGGATTTTCCCCGTAGAGCTGGGGGTGCCGCGGATAACTGTATCAAAGACAGAAGAAATACCAAACACGTCTACCATGCTTATTTAAGTAGGGGGCATATAATTACATGATTGATGGCTAGCAGTACAGGAGCACTAGCCAACACAGTTCATAACATAAAGAAACCGATCAACAAAGAAAGGTTCAACCTCCCATGCATGCAGATAATCCATAAACAGTAGTAATAGTAAGGGATGGTGGTGTTCAGGCGGTTGGGTCGGTGTGGGTGGAGCTGACAATCGCCTCATTTGGAGCAACAGTAGCGCATTTGGGAGGGCACTCATCGCACGGACTGGAGGAGCACGGGCCCCCAGCGTCCGCGCACACGTATTTCGGTGGGTAGATTAGTAACTTGATGCAATTGTCACAGCAATCTTTTCCATTGCCCTCGCCACCTGCAAAAATACAGTTTCATTTATTGACAACCCAACACACCCACCAACCAAGAGAAAGGAATATTAATTAATTAAAAATTAAAAGAACAACAGCTTAGCCAGATGGTGTGAATTAATTAATTTAATTAATTGCTCATATACTAATACTAGCTAAATAAACAGGATGATATATACCTTCTAATTGGGCTGCGGCTGTAAGGAAATCAATATTACTATTACGGGCGTGAAGATAGTGGGAGAAGCAGGTGGCCACAAGGACCACCATCATCACAAGCTTCATGCTCACACCTGACTTTTCTTCATCGTCAGGCGTCACCATTTTCATCATTTCCCTTCTAAAAATCTCTTTTCTCTGTCCCTCTACTCCTCATTTCTCCATCTCGGCCCCCGCGAGCCTTTTGTGTGTATCTCGGTGCATTGGTGTATTGATGTTCAATGCACCTGTGTGTATTTCGTCTTTTTTTTTTTTATCTTTTTAAATTTTTTCATGAAAATGTTAATATAAATATATTTAACATTGTATCAATTTTTATATTTTTTAGAGAATTTTAGATTTTTTTTCGAATTTTTAAAAATCAATGATATTTTTAGTAATTTAAATTACAAAAATGCTATAAAAGGTAAAAATTGATACATATGTTAAATACACTTAGATTAGTAGTTGTATAAAATTTTTTTAAAAAATAAAAAATAGGTGTATACACTCGGTTGCATGAGGTAAATACAACTACACCTTCTGCCCTACTTGCACTGTTGTACACCACTGTTCAGTCCATTCTGTAGTAGCACGCATTTTGCTTCCTTTGCTTTATTTTTTTCTTGTGTGTTTGATAATGAGGAAAAAATGTCAAGTTAAAATTTTTAAATATAAATTTTTTTTACTTTTCATAACTACATTATTTTTAATTATTTTTCATATTTTCCTATATAGTTACACTAATTTTCTGTCATTTCTACGCAACTATCCACATAATTAATCTATTTATTTTAACTTTATTTTTTTTACTCATCATTATCACCTTTATTATATCACATCATTTTTTTTAAATTCAAAAAAATTTTATATTAAAAAGTTTTCATCAAAAGTTTTATGACTTCTCAAACATGCACACGTATATATATATAGAAAATGATGTAATGCATGTGACTGCACCGTGTAGTCCATACACTATGGGGTTTACTTGATCATGAATAGGAAATCTAACTCACCCATTATATTTAAAATTATTAACTTGATTAGCATACCAATTTTCATCCAAATCCAACATTCATCCAAATCTAACATACGTATGGTCCACACCTTAAAATAGTGCAAAACCAACGTAATAAAATAATTTAACATAAATATAAAATTTAAAGTAGTATTTTCAACATTTATACCATCTAAAGTATGATTTTTATGCGAATAAATAATTATATAAAGTATCAGTGCATTCTAATATGCATGGGCCCATTTTATAGCGGATTGTAGTGTAATTATATATATATATAACCCATCAAGTGCAGATAAAATGCACCTTTATTACAATGTAGTCTGTTGCAAAATGAGTTCTATACATATTAGAATGTTAAAATATTTCATACAATCATTTATTCATATAAATAACATATTTTAGGTAGTTTAGATCTTGAAAGTACTATTTTAAAATTGATATTTATATTAAAATATTTTATTACATTGATTTCGTATTATTTTAAGATGGGGCATATGTACATGCTAGATTTGGATGAAAATTGGTATGCTATTGAAATAAATAATTCTAAATAGAATGAGTGAGGTAGATATTAATTCTAATTCATTTACTGTATTTAATATCATTTGTTTATTTAGAAGATCACTTTTCATCTCGATCAAGTATGTTTATAGGCCACATTTGTTAAAAATTATATATTCATCTGTAGATTATGAAAAATATTTAAATTCATTTATACATATATGAGAATGTAATAATATTTTATAGAATCATTAGACAGTATAGATGTTGAAAATAAAACTTTTAAAATTAATATTTAACATTAATTATTTTATTATGTTGATTTTCAATGAGGCCCATGCAAAGTGATATTTGACAAATAAAAGATTTTCAAGATACTATAAATGATATCAAATATGCTAGGTGGAGTAAATTTTCTATTAACCATTAAGATATTAAAAATGGAGGGGGTCATATAAAAAATGTTTCATAGAAGTGAGACCAACATATATATATGAAAATGTTCAAGTGCATACAGACTGCACCATAATTACAGCCTAAAATGAGCCTCAAATTTATTAAACTTAATATTTACCCTAATTATTTATTTTGATAACATACAAATTTTCATCCAAATCTAGCATACGTGTATGCCCAATCTTAAAATGGTATAAATAAACCTAATAAAATAGTTTATTTAAATATTAATTTTAAAGTAATATTTTCAAAATCTAAACCATTTAAAGTATGTTTTTTTATACAAATAAATAATTGTATGAAGTATTTTAACATTTTAATGCGTAGAACACATTTTGTAGTAAAATGCATTGTAATTATGTAGTCCAATTGCACTTGATAGGTTCTCATAGTTATATATATATATATATATATATATATATATATATTCTAGTATATTGGTCTTGCTTCTACGTAACCATGTTACATAAAAATGGAGCTACGTAACTCTTTTAAAATTTAAGACTGTGATCATTGATGAAAAATTCAGTTTATTCATTATATGTAAAATCATGTTTATCTAGGAGTCCAGGTTACATCCTAATCAAGTATGTTTATGGGTCACATTTGTTAATATATAGTCATGTGTAAATTCTGAAAAACGTTTTGATCCATTTACACATGTATTAGAATGTAATAATACTTTATAGAATTATTTATTCATCACAGAAATGATATTTTGGATAGTTTGGATGTTAAAAATACTATTTTAAAATTGATATTTTAGCATTTTTCATAATTTACACATGAATATATATATATATATATCAACAATTCTGGCATATAAACATATTTGATGAAGATGAAACTTGGCTTCCTAGATAAGCAAATAATGTTAAATATAATGAATATATAAAATTCTCTATCAAAGATCAAAATCTTGACTTTGAAGGGGTTACATGGCTTCTCTTCTTTATGAGCCACATTTGTTGAAAAAATATATATATTCACGTGTAACTTATGAAAAATGCTTAGATCAATTTACACATGTATAAGAATGTAATAATATTTTACAGAATCATTTATTCATACAGAAATGATATTCTAGACAGTTTAGATTTTGAAAATATTACTTTAAAATTAATATTTTAGCATTAATTCATTTTACCACGTTGATTATACACATTTATACATGAGATCCATATACAATGATATTAAACAAATAAAGAGTTTTCATAATAATATAAATGATATTAAACAAATAAAGAGTTTTCATAATAATATAAATGATATTAAACAAATAAAGAGTTTTCATAATAATATAAATGATATTAAATACAATTGATGGAATGGACTTCCAATAAACCATCAAGATTTCAAATATGGAAAGGGTTATATACAAAAGGGATTTTATAGAAGTGGGATTGATATATATATATATATATGTATGTATGTATGTATGTATGTACATATATAAAACTAGGTTTTGCCCACTAGCTCATGATATTATACCCTTCCACATCCTCCTCTACCCCCAAAAAATAAACCCATATATGACAAATTGCTATGGGCTCTCCTTTGAATCCAAGAGCATTAATGGGGATCAAACGTGTGTAATAAGTTATGATAGCCCATGGTACATATTATTTATTTTATTGAGATATATTCTGTTAATATTCTTGTACATGCATGCATTTTTAATTTTGTGCGTTAGAGAAATAATAAAAATTTTGGATGAAAATTTTTGATACAAAAGTTTTTGAAATTGATAGAAAATGATATGATATGACCAGAATAATGACGAGGTGTAAGAAAATAAAATTAAAATAGATAGATTAGTTATAAGAGTAGTTATATAAAAATGATTTAAAAGGGTAGTTGTATAAGAATATGTGAAAAAATAATCTTAAAATATGATAATTATAGAAAATAAAAAGTTTTTAATTGAAAAGCTTCGTTAAAAACAAACATGCCTTTAGAAAATTATTGTTAGAGTAATTGTCCCAATAAAATTATAACATAAAATCCATTTTCATGATAATTAAAATTATGGGTTTATTTGAGATGTGATAAAACTGTTGAATGAAAATTTTTTAGTGTAAAAATTTTTGAAATAGAAAGAAAATAATATAATACGCTAGAAGTAAGGATGAACAGTAAAAATAATAAAATAAAAAAGATAGATAAATTGTATAAGTAATTATGTAGAAATAATTGAAAAGTAAGGTAGTTGTATGAAAATATGTGAATAACTAATTAAAAATAACTTAGTTGAGGAGAGTAAAAACTTTTAGATCGAAAAATTTTGATTTCAAAAGTTTTAGATGTAGTCAACCATACCCCATATGAAATATATTTTAACCATTATATTTAGAATTTTTTTATTAAGAAATCAAATTTCATCCAAATTAAAGATTTTACCTTATCTGGCTATTTCAAGTACAAAATTCACATAATTTTCTATATTGTTGAAAAAAGTGGTTAATTTATATTTTTGTATTATTCTCAATAATTTTGCTTTAACTTTTGGTATGGATTGTTTTTTTTTTAAAAATAGAATATGGATTTTTCTTAATATGAAACGAATTATATTAAAAATGAGAGATTTTACAATTTTTTACGAGTGTTTATAATCATCTTAACAGATATTTCCAACTAAGCTCTAAGATATTTTAATAAATTTCTTACTATATACTAACACACGACTAACAATATTTCTAAATTTATCCAAATAATGGACACTCTCAAGCAACTCGTGGGAGACAACTGCTACTACTTACCTTTTTTTCCTTAATGCTATTCACTTCTTTTTTCGACGGTCATTTTTAATATTGTCATGCTTTTGAACCCAGCAGCTATCCAACTTGAGCCAAGCGGGGTCACCACCACGTAAAAGGCACGTGGGAAGATTTTGCAATTTTAACTACACAGTTTCAGCGAAATTAAAGACATGTCTTAGTTTCACAAAAATTACAAATTACCGTACAAGGTTTGCATAAAGTAACAATCATATATCTTCTGTTAGAGTTTCGTGCATGGCCATAAAAAATGTAAATGAAATGATGAAAATGTCCCGATTATAAAGATGGTAAACTGCAATCATTATCTCCATTATAAAAGCTAGCAATATTATTAAATAATCAAATATGAAAATGAATACTGTAATAATAAAATAATCCATTTAATATATATTTCTGTAGAATAAAATTATAAGAAAATAGTTTTAAAATATAAAATTATATTTTTAAAATTTTCCTCACATTAAGAAGTTTAAATTGTTATTTGTCGAAATTTGGTAGTTCCCGCAATAAATAAATTTAAATTTAAATTTTTAACATTTTAATAGAAAACATAAGAAAACTTTTATAATATAATTTTTATTTTTAAATTATTCTTCACATTAAATAATTTAGTGTTGTGTTTGTCAAAATTTAAGACGTTCAAGTTAACTAATTTAAAAAATTTCGTATTCTAAGATAATAATGGAAAATAACTTACAATACCAAAAATATTCTTCACATTAAGATTTTAATACAATAGAACCTTTTATAATATAATTTTTATTTTTAAATATTCTTCATATTAAATAATTTAGCGTTGTGTTTGTCAAATTTTAAGACGTTCATGTTAACTATTTCAACGAATTTTTATATTCTAACACGATAATTGAAAATAACTTAAAATACCGAAATTATTCTTCACATTAAGATTTTATTACAATAGAACTTTACAGCTAAAAAGATTAATTGCGAATATCTTTCCTTATTTTTAGAAATATTATAATTCTATTGCAATTCTCCTATAAGTATGTTTTATTATGCAATTCTTTTATCATTTTTTACATCCAATCCGTGAATTGTGTTTAACATACTTTGTTTTCCTTTTTTTTTTAAAAAAATAAATGAACTGAAAATTTTATAATTAATCATATTGAAAAAATAAAATTGCGAATAGAAGAACCTTATATACTAGAAGTAGTTGTGTATTATATACAAATCCAATTGACGTGATTATCCTATCGTACAAGTATCAATAAGAAACAATACGGAGGATGACTTAGATTTATAATAAAATTAAAAAAAGAAAATAAACCAATTGCACCGCGCAACCGTTTTCATGGGAGATTTTCTCAAAGTCTCAGTCACATATATATTAGAAATTTAATTTCTCCGAGTAACAAATTGCAAGACGACAAATCATTAAAGGGTTCGGTGGACAGACACTCTACTTATTTTCAACGTGCAACCAAATGAATGGACAGAAAAAGACCCTCTCGTATCGTCTAAAGGCCCGAAAGGCCAAGTTTGGTAATTTTCTCTTTGCTAGGTATTGATTTACCAAGTGTATATATACGGTTAATTAGAAGGAAAAGAGAGACGTACGGAATCTAAGAGGTAGCCAAAGAAAACAAACGGTTCTGTGATAGAAGAAAAATAGTTAGAAAATAATTCATGCATATGCATATATATGTATATTATATATATACGGGAAAATGTTCCGGCATCGTGCAGTCCATGCACTGTGGGCCTTACTTGATTATGAATGGAAAATCCACCTCACTCATTGTATTTAAAATTGTTCATTTTATTAGCATACCAATTTTTATTCAAATCCAACATGTGTATGGTCCCCGTCTTAAAATGATGTTTGATATCAAGTTTAGGCCATATTTTGATGATGTTGTTAAATCCAATCCGTTCATTATATTTAGCACTATTAATTTTATTTAGATACCAAAAAGTATCTCAATTGATAACTCGCATCATTCTCAAAATTAACAATACCTTAAGAGTGACTTTAAATCCATTAAAAATGATTTGTTTATTATAAGGACTCATGAGATCTCAATTTAATATCTAAAACATTTACAATATTCATCATACTTAGATTAATGATTCTATAGATTTTTATAATATTCTAAAACTTTGATATATGGACTCAAGTAATTTTCTAAATTTATATATAGTTTTAGACATTTTTAGAAGATGCGACATACACATACATCCAATTGATATGATTTTTGGTATCTAAATAAAATAAGTAGTTCTAAATACAATAGATGGATTGGATTTAACAAAATTATTAAAATATGGCCTAAATTAGATGGAAGTACCGAAGTGAATAGGTACATCCGAATGTATAAAAGTCATATATATATATATAAGTCATATATATAGCTATTCCGATGCAGGTCACCGCACCGGAACAACCATACATTTGCCCTTTTTGTGCCCCACACATATTAAAATGCAATGAAACTTTATGCAATTATTTATCTATATATAAAGTTTATAGTAAATGGTTTACTTGTTAAAAAAATCACTTTAAAGTTGTTATTTACATTAAACCATTTTATTATGTTGAATTTGTACCATTTTTAGTAGGATCTATATACATATCCGATTGGGAAGAAAATTAATATGGTAATAGAATACATTATTGTAGATACAATGAGTGGAGTATATTATAATTTGTTTATCATGTTAGGTTTGTGGCGTTGCACTTGAATATTCATCATATCTAGTGCAGTGGCGTTGCACTCAACAACGGTATATTTGTCTTTTTTGGGCCTCACACATATTAGAATGTAACGAAACTTTATATAATTATTCATCAATATATAAATTTTATGGCAAATAATTTACATGATGAAAAATCAATTTAAAGCTGTTATTTACATAAACCATTTTATTATGTTGAATTTGTACCATTTTCAGATGAGGTACATACACATATTCAATTGGGATGAAAATTGATATGATAATAAAATATATTATTTTAAATATAATGGGTGAAGTAGATTATAATTTAATCATGATGTGAGGCCGATTTCAGAACCACTGCACCGTAATTACGGTGTAGTGGTACTGCACTTGAGTATTCCTCTCTCTCTCTCTCTATATATATATACAGATTTGCTTTTATGTAATTGAGTTACATAAAAGCAGTTCCATGTAACCCTATTTATTTTTGAAATTTTGATGTTTGATAAAAAATTCAATCTATTCATTGTATTTAACATCATTTATTTAGTTAGGAGATCAAGTTTCATCAAAATTCAATATGTGCGTAGGCCACATTTACTCAAAAATAAGATATTTATGTATAAATTAGTAACAATGCTTAGATTCATAGCGGACTGCACATGATCGGATCTCATATATGGATAAAAAATATGAATAATAGATAAAGTTTCATTACATTGTAATATGTGTGGGGCCCATTTTATAGCGGACTGCAGATGATTGGATCTCATATATATATAATGTCATTGATTTTAAAAAATAAAAATCTAAAAATCTCCAAAAATAGTAAAAATTGATACGTATGTTAAATTCACTTAGATTAATAATTATATAAATTTTTTAAAAAAATATTAAAAAAAAGTTAAAACCACCTGGTTGTACTGAAGTTAAGTGCACCCGATGCATGAAATCAGTGTCCTTCTCTATTTTGTCTTCGGACACTCAAACAAGGCAACAACATCTTCACATCTAATACACATTTGGGATTTTTTTTTTTGAAAATGGAGGGTATTTACATTAATTTGTATGAATTAATGGTAATTTTTAATGTCGTTATGAGTAAAGGTTCAAAATGTAAAAAATCAAAGTTTTCAGGAGTTTAAATGCAAACGAACAAATTTCAAGATTTAAAATGCAAAAGACCCTCACAAAAATAAAATAGAAATAGTCTCAATAATTATATAAATATATATATGGCCAGCTGATTTAAAGAGGAGTGATCCTGTTAACCCGGCTAAGCAAATGTCTTACTTAGCCTACTTCAAAAAACTCAGATAGAATAACTTTCTCTTTTTTTTCTTCATACACTTGTTTATCTAAGTGTATTTAACATATAAACCAAAATTTACCATACATACATACACATAGATCTTTAAAAATCTAAAAAAAAATATACACGTATCCAAAAATGGTAAAACTTAGTTTATATGTGAAATACACTTGGATAAACAAATGTATGAAAAAATAAAAAAATTATTGTAAATAGGTTTTTGGAGGTGTGCCAAGCAAGATATTTGCTTAGCCGAAACATTTGTTTAGCTCGGGCTAAGGATCATTCATTTGATTTACATACCCATGTATTTAAAAATCTAAAATAAATATAGACACATATCCAAAAATAGTAAAACTTGATTTATAAATTATATATAACTAAATTAATATATTTATAAAAAGTTTTTCTTCCTAAAAATAAAGCTTTTCAAAAAAAAAAACAAAAAATAATATATATTTACATGCCCTTGAGACTTCGAAAAATACAATTTCATTTCTTGTCAACCAAACACACCGACCAACCAAGAGAAAGGAGTATTAATTAATTAAAAATTAAACCAACAACGGCTTAGCTAGATGGGATGAATTAATTAATTTAATTAATTGCTTATATACCATATACTAGCTAAATAAAAAGGAAGATATACCTTCTAATTGGGTTCCTGTTGTAAGGAAATCAATAATGGTACAGGGCATCTTCTTCCACTATAGTGCATCTTCTTCCAAGTCAGCGGCACGCGCCTTGCAGCCACCACTAATACCCTCTTACGTAGCCATTGTCGATCATTCATCTGACAACTCAGACTGCTTGCACGCTAGGTCTGGGCAATTATGTTTTGCCTCACTTTGTCGAAAACAAAAGGTGTGGGAAACATGAGATGAGGTGGACAATGAAAAATAAAATATTTTAAAAATTTTATCATTAATATAAAATAATAAAGATAAGAATAGAATAAGTAGAGTAGTTGTAGTATAATAGGAAAGAGAAATAATTAGACTGTAGGGATAAATGAGTAAAAGTATGGGCTTATTTGGTAATGTAAAAGTTGTGGGAAATGTGGGAAATAAAATAGTTTAATAATTGTGTGATTAATATGAAATAATAGGGATAAAGATGAAATAAATAGGACGGTTAGAGTCTAGTAGAAAAGAAAAATAATTTAAATGTAAAAATAAAAGAATAAAAATATGATTATTAACTAAGCTTAGGAATCCGTAATCCCATACCTTATGAATATTAATCGATGAATTAATGAACTTAGGAATTGACGTTATCACGTCTTTCCGCACCACAATTTCCACACATCTTATCAAACAAGCCCCACTGCAACACAGTCGCTGGGCCCACGACTGCATGCTGTCATTCCCATCCTCTTCGTTCACAAAATGTATAGCCGCGGAAAAAGGAAGAGAAAATGACAGTATCGAAGACAAAAGAAATACCAAACATGTCTGCCATGCTTATTTAAGTTTGGGGGTGATACAATTACATGACTGATGGCTAGTAGTACAGGAGTGCTAGCCAATACAGACTATATAACATAAAGAACCGATCAACTAAGACAGGTTCAACTTCCCGTGCATGCAGATGACCATAATTGTAGTTATATTAAGGCGTGGTGCCCGGTGCTGGTCGGGCGTTCAGGCGGTTGGGTCGGCGTGGGTTGACCTGGCAATAGCAATAGCCTCGTTGTATGTGACAAGACTAGGGCTAGGGCATATAGGTTGAGGGCACTGATTTTGGCCGATGTCTAAGCAGCGGCACTGACCAGAGCCGAATCCAGTGCACTCGCAATTTTTGCACCCAGCGTAGCACGTGTCCCCGACGTCGACGCAGAAGCAAGAAAAATCTGGATAGGAAAGGGTGCAGACGCATACATCACAGCAATCTTTTCCATTGCCCTTGCCGCCTGCAAAAATATAATTTCATTTCTTGTCGACTCAACTCACCCACCAACCAAGAGCAAGGAGTATTAATTAACTAAAAATTAGACGAACAACAGCTTAGCCAGATGGTGGGAATTAATAGCTTATACAGTAGCTAAATAAACAGGATGATATACCTTCTAATTGGGTTCCTGCTGTAAGGATATCAATAATAGTATTGCGAGCGTGAAGCTGGTGGACGAAGCAGGTGGCCACAAGGGCCACCATCATCACATACCTGACACTCACACCTGACCTTTTCTTCATCGCCAACGTAGCCATTTTCTTCACTTCCCGGCGTCTGCAAATCTCTTTTCGCAATCCCTCTGCTCCTCATTTCTCCATCCTCCGCCCCCTCCCCTACTTATACTGTTGAACACCATTATTCAGTCTATACTGTAGGAGCACATGTTTTGCATTTCTTTTCTTTTTTTTTTTCTTTTTTTTTTTCTTAATAACTGGGTTTTGTCCACTAGCGCATCATATTAAGGCTTCGCTTGTATATAATCTAGTTACATAAAAGAGGAGATACATAATCCTTTTAAACTTTAAACTTTTGATATTTGACGGGAAGTTCAATCCATTCATTATATTTAACATTACTTATTTATTTAGGGGATCAAGTTTCATCCGATCAGGTATGTTTATCGGCCACATTCGTTGAAATATATATATATATATATATATTCATACATAAATTAAAAAAAACACTTATATCCATTTAACTATATATTAAAATATAATAATACTTTATAAAATCATTTATTCACATAGAAATAATATTTTGGAATATTCTGGATGGTTTAGATGTCCGAAATACTATTTTAAAGTTGATATTTTAGCAATAAACCATCCTATTATATTGATTTTATACATTTATAAATAGGACTCATATAATACTAAATAAATGAGAGAGTTTTCATAATAATATAAATGATGTTATGATAGATGAAGTGAATTTGTCATAAACCATTAAAATTTAAAATATTATACAGAGGGTTACATCAAAAAGGAATTTCATAATTATTGTACCCCACACACATATATATGACAAATTATTATGGCCTCTTCATTGAATCCAAGAGCATTAATGGGTACCAAATGTGTGTAATAATTTCTGCACGGGTAATTTATAAAGTTACAGTGGTACACCTGCGCGGGAAGGTTATTTCATGAAAAGATAAAGATAACAGCAAAAAACAAGGTAAATATTAAGGATAATGATAAGCCAAGGTATATATTATTTATTTTATTGCGTTATATTCTGTTGATGTTCTCGTACAACATGCATCTTTTAATCTTAAAACACAATCATTAGAATAATTGGCCTAATAAAATTATAACATAAAATTCATTTTGATGATTATATTTAAAATTATGGGTATATTCGTGAAGTGATAGAATTTTTGGATGAAAACTTTTTACTGTGAAAGCCAACGCCCCCTAAAACAGACTATACAAAAAGTAGGCAAAAGGGGGATGACAACCCAAAAAAACAAAAAAATTAAAAAAGGAGATTATCTGTAACCAACAGCTCGTGAATTTCACTTGGACTTTGATTTTTTCAGATTTTTTACTTCCTCTGTACCTTCGATTGCCATCTTTGCAAGCTGATGGGCCACTTTGTTCCCTTCACGTCAGATATGATGGAAGCTTGAGTGCTTGAACTGATTTCTTAAATCCCTAATCTCCTCAATTAGCATCCTGCAGTTTGATCTGATATCCATTTCATTTTGAATCCAATGCACCACAATCTGTGAATCTGACTCTATCTCCACTCCATTGATTGCCTGCTCCCGCATCCATCTCATGCCGAACAGTATTGCTTTTACTTCCTGTTCCGCTGGATTAGGAGGGCCAGTTTCCTTTCATGTTCTAGCTGCTACAAAATGGCCATTTCAATTCTTACAACTGCTCAATAGCCCACTGTTTGCGTTTCCTCCTTGTTGCTTGCATTTATGTTGAGTTTCATTTTTTTTCTATATTCATTTCATGTGTAAAAGTTTTGTGAAATGAGAAAAAATGATAAAATATGATAGAGGTAATCATGATAAGGAAAGAAAATAAAATTAAAAAAGATAGGTAAGTTGTATAAATAGTTGCTAGAAATAATTGAAAAGTAAAATAATTATATTTAAAGATATGAAAAATAATTAAAAATAAGGCAGTCATTCAGATAAAAATTTTTAGACTGAAAATTTTTTGTTTCAAAAGTTTTAGATGTAATCAAACAAACTCTATATGAAAATATTCTAACTATTGTATTTAGAATTTTTGTTATTAGGACATCAAATTTAATCCAAATTAAAGATTTATAAAGACTTTATCTAGCTATTTAAGTATAAAATTTGACATAAATTTCTATATTGTTCAAAAAAGTATATTAATTTATATTTTTGAATTTTTTGTAATTTTGCTTCAATGTTTGATATGGATTGTTTTTAAGATGAAAAGAACTGTATTAAAAATGAGAGATTTTGCTACTTTAACTACATAGTTTCAACGAAATTGAAGACATGTCTTCGTTTTACAAAAATTGCAAATTACCGTATTAAGTTTGCATAAAGTTACGATCATGTATCTTCCGTCAGAATTTCATGCATGACCATCAAACGTATAATATCCGGATTGTAAGGATGGTAAATTGCAATCATTATATCCATTATAAAAACTAGAAATATTATTAAATAATCAAATATGCAAATAAAATACTGTAATAATAAAATAATCAGTTTAATATATTTCCGCACAACAAAATTGTAAGAAAATAATTTTAAAATAAAATTTGTATTTTGAGAAAATTCTTCACATTAAGAAGTTTAAATTCTTATCTGTTAAAATTTGGTAATTCCCACAATAAATAAATTTAAATGTTAATTTTTAATATTCTAACAGAAAATTAAAAAACTTTTAAAGTATGATTTTTATGTTTAAAAATATTTTTCAAATTAAATAAATCAATTTTGTGTTAGTCAAATTAACAACTATATTCTAAGAATATAGTGGAAAATAAGTTAAAATGCCAAAAATATTTTTTTTAAAAATTCTTTGCATTAAGATTTTATTACAATATCAACAGCTAAAAAGATTAATTGTGAATATCTTTCCTTAATTTTCAAAATATTATAATTCTATTGCAATTCTCCTGTTCAATCTGTTTTATCATGCAATTCTGTTTTTATTTTTAATCCAAGCAATGCATTATGTTTAAAATTCTTTATCTCCCTATATTTAAAAAAATAAAATGAACGGAACGTTTTTATAATTAGTCATCGTAAAAATATAATTGCAAAGAGACTCATATATTAGCACTCGTTGTGTATTATGTACAAATTTAATTGACTTGAATCTCGTATCTTACAAATATCAATAGGAAACAATACGTAGGATGACTTAGATCTACAATAATTTTTTTTTTTAAAAAAAAGAGAAAATCAACCAATTGCACCATGCAACCGTTCTTTAGCAGTGACATGTAGGGGACGTTTGAGAATGTGTAAAATTATGGAATTGTGGGAAATGGTGGGAAATAGAAAAAAGAATATTTTAAAAAAATATGTGAATGATAGGATCTGACAGGGGTATAATTGAAATAAATAAATTTATTGTATGTAGTTGGTAGGAAAAATAATTGAATATAGAGATAAAGGTAGAAAAAATATTATAATTAATGAAATAATGATTGACCTTGGGAGACCAAATCCGACAGATTTCACATGATTACCACACTTGAGGATTACCAAACGTTCCCGTACACTCACATGCAATTTAGGGTGTGTTTGGGAAGTTGTAAAACTTTTGATGAAAAGTTTTAAATGTAAAAGTTGTCAAATCAGTAGAAAATGATGTGATATTGTAGGGGTAATGATAAAGAATAAAGAAAATAAATTTAAAATAAATAGGTTAGTTGTATTGGTAGTTGTGTAGAAATAATTGAAAAGTAGGGTTGTTGTATAGAAATATGTGTAAAAAATAATTAAAAAATAATAATTATAAAGAGTGAAAAATTTTATATTAAAAAATTTTAAATTGATAACTTTTTCAAATTGTCAACCGTACCCTTAAATCCTTGTCTAACAAATTGCAAGGTGACAAATCATTAAATGGTTTGGTGGACGTACGGTCGTACGCCAGTACGCGCTGCTTATTTTCAACGCGCAACCACTCAATCCTATCAAGTATCACATTTGTGAGCCCTGCTAGCGCAGCTGCATCACATGATGGCTGACGTTCTCAGAGTACAAGTTTGTTAATTTTTGGGATGCTTCTGTCAAATTCTCTTTACACGTAAGTCCTTCCGTTTTCAACCCGATTGATGAAAAGTCTATTTCATCTGCCATGTGTAGCATTGTTTATATTATTATAAAAGAAATCTTTCACTTGTGTATATGTGCCTCATCTATAAATATACGACGCATGATCTTTTCACACCGGTCGGAAATCCGGTGATTTCTTACCGGTTCAAAAATATTTTTTTTTGAAAAATAATTTTATAAACTTGTTAATCTAGTTATATTTATTTTATAAATCAAGTTTTATCATTTTTGGATATATCTATATATTTATTTTGAATTTTTAAAAATAGGGGTATTTAAGTCATTTTAAGAATATTTAAAATGACTTAAATACCCCTGTTTTTAAAAATCCAAAATAAATATATATACATATCTAAAAATGATAAAACTTGGTTTATAAATTAAATATAACTAGATTAACAAGTTTATAAAATTATTTTTCAAAAAAAAATAAAAAAAATATATTTTTGGACCGGTCGGAAATCACCGGATTTCCGACCGGTCTGAAAAGATCGGTCCTCATAAATATACAATATGCAATATAATAAAATAATTTAATATTAAATATTAATTTTTAAATAATATTTTTAATATCTAAACCATCTAAAATATCATTACTATATGAATAAATAATTATATAAAATATTATTGTATTCTAATATATAAAAGTGAATGGACATAAATATTTTTTCTAATTTACACATAAATGTACCTATTTTTGAGCAAATGTGGCCATGCACACATTAAATTTGGATAAAACTTGGTTTCATAACTAAACAAATAATATTAAATACAATGAATGGATTAAATTTTCCATCAAGTATCAAAATCTTAAAATTTGAGGAGGTTACATGGAATCACTTCTATGTAATTTGGTTACATAGAAGCCATTCTGGTAATTTTCTTTTTGTTAGGTATTGATTCACTATGTGTATAAATTGGGTTAATTAGAAGAAAAAGAGTGACACATGGAATTTAAAAAGCTAGCTAGAAAAAGCAAAATGTGTGATATGAGAAAAATAGTTAGAAAATAATCTATGCATATCAGGGATGTGTTGGAGGGGGGGGGGGGGGGGGGGGGGGGGTTGGGGTGGGTTAGGACGTGCCTAATGCTATTCTTACATTTTAAAAGTTTTACTTGACCATACTTTTTATAACGGGTCAGGATAAGGTCAGTACAACCCTCACTTTTCTTTACCAGGTATTGGGACAAAGTTGGAGTTGGTTTTGGATTAATATCGAGAAAATGGTCAGGTTAAAAAAGTGGGTCTAAGTTTAAAATTATATATATATCAATATAAACTCATATTTATGATAAATTTGAAGGTTAAATGATGCGATATTTTATTATTTAGTGAGTAAAATACAATGGTCATAATAAAGTAGTAGTAAAATTTTTTAAATAATTTTTTTTACAACTTAACCTTGATAAATATGTGTATCAACCTTAAAAAGGACATTGATATAAATTTTGAATTATAATTAAAACTGTTAAATTGCAAAATAATAATATTCATTCTTATAAGATATATACAATATATACAATATGTTTTATTTATTAATAAATATGTGAATAAGATAACTTGACCAATATATATGCAATTAAAAAATAAAAATTTATTAATATAAACAAGTTATAAAGTTAAACATATATCAACATAAATCATATTCACATGAATAAATCATAAACTTAAACATATTTATTCAACAAAACAACATTCACATAAGCAAGTCATATAATTTATAAAAATAATTTACACACCGCGGATTGGAACATGATCAACTCGTCCCACCACTTAAAATTGAAACCTAACCCACTGAGTCAAAATTTTTGCTTCGACTCTCTATAAAATTAGAGTGGGACTGGTAATGAGTCAACTTGACCCTATTTTTACCCACAATGCATATATCTTGAGAAAGAAGAATCAAATGCGGAGTATTAATCTAACCACAATTGTATCATTCCGGTGGGTTTTTGTGAAGGCAATGATCGTAGTATTAGGTTTTTAGAGGTGAGGCATATACATCAATTGGCCAGAATTGAGAATTGAGAACAGAGAACATGAGGAGATCATAATAGTCTTTTTTAAATATTGAAAAAAGATGAAGATGAAGTTTATGGCATATATATATGTATGTTTTATTTATATGCACCAACAAAGATAACAATGAGAAAATTGTAAACCTGATACATAAACTCACTGACGATCCAAACGGATTGGATTCTCTTTACCCTCCGCCTACGGTGATCGATGAGGCTGTTATAATTAAAGTTTTATTGGTGAGTCGACTTGGACGGATGAGTAAAAATGAGAAAGAAAATATTTTTAAAAGTATGAAAATAATGTAACATGAAATGATAAAGTAAAAAAAGTAAATAGGATAATTTGTAAGAAAATGAATGAAATATATTAGTAAAATAAAAAAAAGTTGAATAATTAGGTAGTTGAAATCTTAAATTATTTTCTAAAAAGTGTGTGCAAAAAAAAAAAAGAAAAGAAAAGAGGTGGAAAAGCAATTTCCAATTTTATGTCTAAAAGATTTGGAACATGCGGCTTAGTGCAATCGAGTGCAATTAACGTAGACATTTTCAGCAAAATTTCAAAAAATCTAAAAGATATATGTTAATATCCAAAAATGATAAAAATTAATATACATGTTAAATTAATAGTTGTATACATTTAATAAAAAATAGTTGTATATAAAATTTTCAAAAAAGATAAAAATTGAATATTTACATCCTGATGCACCAAAGCCAAGTGGACCAGTTCACTGGATCAAGATCCAAGAGATTCAACTAGAGATAGTTTTTAAAATTATCAGCAAATTGCAGCTCCCTGGATGTGGACAAAGAGTACGTCTTTCTATAATGTTTGTACATGTAACATGTGAATCGAAAGGGACGTGGATTAATTGGCAGTACTGGGTTTATTCAGCAAGTGACACGTGGCCATCTGGCCTTATCACTTTGGGGTAAATATTCGTCAAATAATGCATGAGGCGATAGCATTGGGCCCTTCTCATGTTTGCCCACAGATTATATGACAAGTATATATTTTTAGCCATAAAAAAAGTATATATTTTTATTTTTTATATGGAAAATATTCAAGCCTCTACAGTTACCACAAGACCCTTACGGTTAAAAAAGGTTAGGTTTGGTAGGACAGCAATCCGCCGCGTAGGCAGCGTCAACCATGGGGTGGTCGAAATTATATTTTGGGTAAATATTTTCATGAATTAATCTTAAATATATGTTGGTGTCGTGTAATGGCATACAAAAAGGACTTAGATAATTATTCGTGAATCAATCACAAAAGTAGCTACAATGTAATTTAAAAGTAGTTAACCATGGGATGGTCGAAACTACAGTTTCAGTCTCTTGATCTATTTTACTTTATTTTACTTTCCAAGCACAGTGGACTTGAATTTCATTAGTTAATTTCTCAGCACAAGTTATAATGATACAACTCAAATAATTGTTTTCTGAATTTAGAACCTAACTTTAATTGACTAGTGAAAGAATCAATACCTCATATTTACTTCTTCTTGGTTTGGTCACAGTCAATACCAAGATAATGCAAAACAAACAAATCAAGAAAAGTAACAAAATAAACCAAGTTATCACTTCTGCATTTGATTAAAAAAAATTATCCCCTTCTGCATGAACAGCATGCTAAGCACAAGATCTCCAAGTTGAAGCACCAATAGCTTAAGCAGATTCTTTTCTTTGACATCCAAAACTCCACTATCAAGTTGCTCTCCAAAAGAGATAATATTTGTCGTTGCCTTGAACTCCATTTTATAGCCATGAGTTTATCCCAGAAAAGAAATAATCTAATTGTGTTTAATCTATAAATCAATTTTTACCAATTTTGAAAAATATATATTTATTTTGGATTTTTAAATATATATATTTTCAAAATTGATAAAAATTGATTTATAAATTAAATGTAATTAGAATAATAATTTCGAAAAAAAATTTAGAAAAACAAAAAAAATGTATTTCATATTGGTCGAAAATGGCTTCATTTATCATTTTAGACCGATTTGAAATAATCAGGCTTCCAAATTAAAGGGTCGACTAACAAATTGCAAGATGAAAAATCATTGAAGGGTTTGGTGGACGTACTCTGCTTATTTTCAACGTGCAACCACACGGCACTATCAAGAATTACATTTGGTACCATATCCGAAATAAATGGTTATCAAGACCTTGTCGTTTAAAGGTCCCAAAGGGCCAGAGGCGCGCCAAGCTTGGTAATTTTCTCATCGCCAGGTATTGATTTTCCATACATGAATATATATGTGGTTAATTAGAAGCAAAAGAGCGACGAACTGAATTTAAGAGGTAGCTGGAAAAAGCGAACTGTGTGATATAAAAAAAATAGTTAGAAAATAATCCAGGCACATATATTTATATATATCTTAAAAAAGAAAAATCAACACATATTTATGGAGTATTTATCTAATGATCATAAATTCATAATTATATCAGTTGGGTGGGTTTTTGCGAAGACATTGATTGCGGGGTTGTGTTTTTAGAGGTGCAGCATATACATTAATTTGCGAGAATTGAGAAGAGGGAACATGTGATAATCATAATAACTTTTTCTAATTGGTAAAAGATGAAGATGAAGTTTACGCATATATGGGTGTGTTTCGTAATAAATAAAGCTTTTGATGAAAAAGTTTTGGAGAGTAAAAATTGTCAAATGATATGATATGATAGGGGTAATGATGAGTAGTAAAGAGGATAAAGTTAAAATAGACAGGTTAGTTGTGTGGATATTTGTGTACAAAAGATTGAAAAGTATGGTAGTTTTATAGAAAAATGTGAAAAAATAATTAAAAAATATAATAGTTGTGGAGAGCGAAAAATTTTAGATTGAAAAGTTTTAACTTAACATTTTCTATTAATTGCCAAACACACCCATATATATGTTATTTAAATGCACCAACGAGAGTAACAATGAGAAAATTGGAACGTTTGGCATTGTTGCACTACGTTTAAACCTAATAAGTACTTTTAAATTATTAGAAATTCACTAACTTTTTCAACGTAGGATTGGATTCTTTATTATATTACGCTTTTTGCCTTCTACCCACTACGATTTTGCTTTTTTTTTATTATTAATCTATAATGACATTTGATATTACAAATTAATCCCATTAATACATGGGAGACATTCACAAAGCTCTTCAAATTCTTTCTCGGAGAAATCTCTACCTATATTCAAGTTAAATAAAACTCCCCCCAAAGTCAAACCGGGCAGAAATTTCAATCTCCCACCGCCGGAAGCAAAACAATCTTGCATGGGAGTGGAGATTCAAAGATGCGCCGGCAGCATGACTGCCGAATGCGCGGGCACTACCCGATAGCCACCCTCTATGATTCCTTGGGCCATTGTAATTCGGGTTCAGTTTGTCATGTAAGCTGTAAGCACAGAGGAAAGAAGAAAAAGGAGAGAGAATTTTTTTTTAATATGAAAATAATATGAAACGACAAAGCGAAAATAAATAGAGTACTGTTAAAAGAAAATAAATAAAATAAAATATACAAGTAAAAATAAAAAATGGAATAATAGATAGTTTAAACCTTTAGTTTTTTTTTTTTTTTTTTTTTAAAGTGTATGTGAAAAAGAGATGGGAAACTAGTTCCCATTTTATGCCTAAAAGATTTAGTTACAGGTGGTTCTTAAAGGGTATATTTGGTTGTATATAAAATTTTTAAAACCAGAGTTTTCAATATAAAGTTTTTTATTCTTCATGACTGATATATTTTTAAATTATTTTTTTGTATTTTTTAATTATTTCCGCACAACTAACTATACAATTATTAACTTATTATTTTAATTTTATTTTTTACTCATTATTATTATTTCTATCAAATTATATTATTTTCTTCCATTAAAAAAAATTTTATACCCACAATTTTTATTTAAAAGTTTCGTCACTTTGAAAACGCATCCAAAATCAGCAAGCTGGAGCTCCCTGGACGTGGACAGAGATCAGGTATTGCTACGATGTCTGTGCGTATAACATGTGAACAGAAAGAGACGTGGATTAATTGGAAATGCTGGTTCATCAGCACGTGACACATGACCATTTGGCCTTATCCTTTCGGAGTAAATATTCGTCAGGTACATCAGGCGACGGAATGGGCCCCTTCCATTTTTGCCGGGGAATTTTATGGGTATTCATATATCACCTCAGTTACTATTACAATCAAGCTTATCAGATTTTCTTATAATTTCTTAATAATCCTGTACACATCTTATTAATATTACTATTTTTACTGTACTTCGTAGTATTTCGTAGAGCAAAGATTGTAAATAAGTTACATCCAATCCATTTATTTTGAAAAAAAAAAATTGAATTGGAAATAAAGACAGGTTATAACATCCATTTCGTTAAAGTGGGAATAATTGTCTTCTCGTTAAAACGAAATATTGTTAAAGGGCGATGCTAGAATGTAACCTGCTCTATATCTCAATGGTTAATGAAAAATTCACTTAATTTATTGTTTCATGGGCCTTATATATAAATGTGTAAAATCAACATAATAAAAAAATTTAATACTAATTATCAAATTTATATAGCATTTTCAACATCTAAACCATTTAAAATATTATTACTATATCGATAAATGATTCTATAAAATATTATTACTATATGGATAAATGATTCTATAAAATATTATTAGATTCTAATCGATATGTAAATGAATCTAAACATTTTCTTGAATTTACATATGAATATTCTTACTTTTGAGGAAATGTGGCCTACACATATTTGATTCAAAGGAAACTTGATTTTCTTATTAAATAAATGATGTTAAATATAATAAATGAATTGGATTAGTTAAACAAATGATGTTAAATACAATAAATTGATTAGATTTTGCATCAATCATCAATATTCTAAAATCGGTTACATTGAAGCAAACCCATTTGTTTAAATATCAATCAAATAATTGGTCATAAGTATGATAAATAAATTGAATTTAACCAATTGTGGGTAGTGACGAACACGACAATGGAAGTAATTATATGTATTCACCTTTTGAAGATAAATTTCAATTTTACTTGCATTCGACTATAAACAAGTAAATTTGTAGTCAAATAATCACCATTATTTGTAGTTAAATATAAGTAGGAGCATGATTATATACATCATAATGTATTTTAACATAAAATACAACATTTATTTTATTTTTATTTTTATTTTTCGTAAATATGTTTTCCTAATTATGTTTAATCTATATATTAAGTTTTTCTATTTTATAATAATTTTACATATTTATTTTTATTTTTTAAAAGGAAGTTCTTTAAGGGGTGAAAAATGACTTAGATGCTCTTGAAATTAACGCTTTTTTAAAAATTTAAACATAAAAATGTAAAAATATTGTAAAATGACAAAACTTGATATATGGATTAAATACAATTAGAAAAACATATTTATTATAGGGTGTGTGGGAATGAATAAAACGTTTGGGGAAAAGTTTTGAAGAATAAAAGTTGTCAAATGATGTGATATGATAGGGGTAATGATGAGGAGTAAAGAGGATAAAGTTAAAATAGATAGGTTAGTTGTATAGGTAATTGTGTAGAAATAATTGAAAAGTAGAGTGGTTTGTGTTGGAAGATGTAAAAAAATAATTAAAAAATAGAAGAGTTGTAGAGAATGAAAAGTTTTAGATTGAAAAGTTTTAGGTGAAAAGTTTTTGTCATTGCCAAACACTCCCTATGAAAAATCAAATAAAAATAAAATAAAATAAATGAATGTTGTATTTTAGGCTAAAATACAACATGATGTATATAATCATCAAATAATATGAAAATTGGCGGTAATTGACTTCATGTCGCTACATTAAGTAACCAAGTATTTGCAGCCAAATAGGTATTTGAGACCAAATTAATTTATATGCAACTATTTTAACTTCTATAAAGCCAAATCCTATGTAATCACCATCCCACACTGCTCGCGCGCCAGAACGGCCTCATCATTACGACGCCATCTGGTCTGGGTCCGACTCTCTTCATGGACCAATGCAATGCAGTCACCAGGCCCACGACTGCATGCTGTCGTTCTCCTCCTCTTCGTCGTCCCACACCCACCCAACCACCCATCCACCCCCAACCAAAAAATAAAACCCTAACAAGAATATCATCTTCTCCGTCGCCTTCTTCATTAATTTCAGCAACATTGGCGGTTTAATTAATTTGTATATATGAGAGTATGAGTCTATGAGAGTGTTTTATAGTCTTGCATTGTCACGTACCGCTTCTTAATTCGGGAGTTCTCCCCATGGAGCCGAGGGCGCCGTGGATAACTGTATCAAAGACACAAGAAATACCATACATGTCAGCCATGATTTTTAAGTGGGGCGGATATAATTACATGATTGATGGCTTGTAATACAGGAGTACTGGCCAACGCAGATTAAAACATAAAGAACCGATCAACAAAGACAGGTTCAACTTCGCATGCATGGAGATAATCCATAAACGGTAGTAGTTACTAGATTAGTAGTATGTATTAAGGCATGGTGCCAAGTGCAGGTTGGGTGTTCAGGCGGTTGGGTCGGTGCGGGTGGAGCTAGCAATGGCCCCATATGGAGCAACAGGAGGGCATTTGGGAGGGCAGTAGGGCTTGACGTCTCCGCAGCGGCACTGAGGAGGCAGGGATCGAGTGCACGTGCATATCTCGCACCCAGTGTAGCACGTGACCCCGACGTCCCCACACTGGCATTTAGGTGGATTGGAGAACGCGCAGTAGCAGCCCTCACAGCAATCTTTTCCATCGCCCTTGCCTCCTGCAAAAATATAATTTCATTTATTGTCAACTCAACACGCCCACCAACCAAGAACAAGGAGTATTAATTAATTAAAAATTAAAAGAACAACAGCTTAGACAGATGGTGGGATTTATTAATTTAATCAATTGCTTATATACTATATACTAGCTAAATAAACATGATGATATATACCTTCTAATTGGGTTCCTGCTGTAAAGAACTCAATAATAGTATTGCGGGCGTGAAGCTGGTGGACGAAGCAGGTGGCCGCAAGGGCCACCATCATCACATACCTCACACCGACACCTGACCTTTTCTTCATCATCAACAAAAATCTCTTTTCTCTATCGCTCTGCTCCTCATTTCTCCATCCTCCGCTCCCTCCCCTACTTATACTGTTGCAACCACTATTCAGTCCATTCTGTAGCACGCGTTTTGCTTTTCTTTTCTTCTTTTTCTGGGTTTTGTCCTCTGGTGCATGATTTTGTAACCCACCAATACAGCTACATTTGGCACACCTGCGCCGGGAGGTAGGAATTCGTGAAAAGCTGAAGATACCAGCAAAAAATTTGGTAAAAACTAAGGATTATGATAGCCCAAGGTCATATTATTTATTTTATTGAGTTATATTCTGTTGATATTCTTGTAAATGCGTGTATCTTTTAATCTTAAAAAATAATCATTAAAGAAATTGGCCTAATAAAATTATAACATAAAATCCATTTTGATGATTATATTTAAAATTATGGATGTATTTAGGATGTGATAAAAATTTTACATGCAAAAGTTTTTAAAGTGCTAAAAAATAATGTAATATGATAGGGGTAACAATGATAAGTAAAGAGAATAAAATTAAAATATATTGGTAATTGTATGAGTAGTTGCGGATAAATAATTGAAAATTAAGGTAGTTGTATAGAAATATGTGAAGAAATAATTAAAAAATTAAGATACTTGTGGAGAGTGAATATTTTTAAAATTAAAATGTTTGGTTTGAAAAGTTTTAAATGTAGGCAAATATTGCCAGTATGAAATATATTCTAACCATTATATTAGAATTGTTTTTATTAAGAAATCTAATTTCATCTAACTAAAGATTTATAAGGTCCTCATCTAGCTATTTCAAGTATAAAATTAACAAAAATATCTATATTGTTGAAAAATACATTAATTTATATTTTTGTATTATTTTTATAATTTTGCTTTAATGTTTGATGTGGATGGTTTTTAATATGAAAAGAATTATATTAAAAAAGAGATAATTTGCAATTTTAACTATATAGTTTCAGCGAAATTAAAGGCATGTCTTAGTTTTACAAAACTTGTAAATTATAAAGTTTGCATAAAGCTACACGATCATATACCTTCCGTCAGAGTTCATGCATGGTCGTCCAAATTTTAAATGAAATGAAAAAACGTCCTGATTATAAGGATGGTAAACTGCAATCATTATCTCCATTATAAAAACTATAAACATTATTAAATAATCAAATATGCAAATAAATATTTTAATAATAAAGTAATCATTTTAATACATATTTCCGTATAATAAATTATAAAAATAGTTTTAAATTATAAAATTGTATTTTAAAAAATTCTTCATGTTAAGAAGTTTAAGTTCTTATTTGTTAAAATCTGGAAATTTCCACACTGAATAAATTTAAATGTTAATTTTTTAATATTCTAATATAAAATATAGGAAACTTTTTTAAAATATAATTTTTATTGTTAAAAAACATTCTTCATATTAAATATGTTTGTCAAATTTTAAGATGTCCACGTTAACTAATTTTAAAAATTATATTCTAACATAATAATGGAAAATAACTTGAAATACCAAAGATATTTTTTAAAAATATTCTTCACATTAAGATTTTATTACAATAGCACACTTTACAGCTAAAAAGATTAATCGTGAATATCTTTCCTTATTTTTCAAAATATTATAATTCTATTGCAATTCTCCTGTACAATCTGTTTTATTTTTTAATCCGATCCGTGCATTGTGATTAAAATACTTTATTTCCCTGTATATCAAAAACTGAACTTTTATAATTAATCATCTTAAAAAATATAATTACAAAGAACCTTATATATTAACACTTGTTGCGTATTATATACAAATCTAAGGTGTATTTGGCAAGTAATAAAATTTTTGGATAAAAAATTTTTGAATTAGATAAAAATGATGTGATATGATAAGGGTAATGATGAAGAGTAAAGATAACAAAGTTAAAATAGATAGGTTAGTTATATTGATAGTTGTGTGTAGCATATAAATAAATGATTTAAAAATAGGATAGCTATGAAAAGTTAAAAGTTTTAACTTAACATTTTTTACTTATTGCCCAACACACTCCTAATTAGCATGATTTTGATATCATACAAATATTAATAGGAAAGGAAACAAAGGATGACTTAGATCTAAAATAAAATTAAAAAAGAGAAAATCAACCAATTGCTCGATGCAACAGTTTCCGAGGGAGATTTTCTCAAAACATATTATAATTCTGTTACAGTCACGCATATACTCACATGTAATTCAAATCCTCAACTAACAAATTGCAAGATGACAAATTATTAAAGGGTTTTGTTGGTCTCGTATAATGGCTATTTAAATAATCATGATGCTTATATGATAAACAGTCACAGAATAACACAAGTCAATCCAAAAGGCACAAAAGAAATAAGCAAGTATAGTGATTTGGTCAACTACAGTCCTGCTCAACTCTCAAAGCACAACAACTTGGGCTTCACTAATCAATTTCAATATACAAGTTACAATGGTACAATTGATCCGAATATTTTCTAGATTGGTGCTAAGCTCTAGGTGGGCTATTAAGACAAACATTTGGTTTAATTACAATCAACACCAAGGGGGTTTAAATATTCAAGAAAATGAATAAACTCAAAATCAAATTAGTTTAGCACAGTAACATATTTAACATTTGAATGACAACTTAAAGCTTTGAATCACTACATTAACTCCACTTGAGAGATGATAACTTTTCTTCAAGAGTATTCTTTACAGAAGAGCAAAATTGAAATCTTCATTGTTGAGTGCTTGGTGAGACTATCTTCAATGGTTCTAGCTCCCCCACGTCCTCATTTTAAAGTCTTTAAACCCTTGAAACGTGTCCTAAACAATAACTTAAGAGATCTCCTTATATATTAAGACTCCTTAAAATTTGCATTCCAGCGGCCTAAAAAGGTCGGCCTTTTGTACCCAAAAGGTCGACCTTTTACTTGCTCCTATTGAGACAGCATGAAATAAAATTAAAGGTTGACATTTCTCCCATTTTTGCAGAACACAAATTTTGGGAAAAGTCCTGCTTCAATCATATTAATCCACTCAAGATAATTACAAATGAATAAACTAATCTTAATTCAAGATTAAGCATATCTCAAAAAGCATATTCCATGATTATGCCAAGTGAAATTATCAATTGTTCATATTTCAAGATTATTCCAAGCATCCTAATAACCATACTCCATTTTCATGTTATCTATTTATGTTAAGTTCAGTCCTATCACAATTAGTATTGTAAACTTAAAAATGATAATTTAACAAACACACCAAACTTAATCCCATATGAGATCATAATTTTGCAAAATTATTTCAAAATACAATTTCACAATATCAAAATCAATGACACAAAAATATATCTTTTGTCATCATCAAAATCAATCAAAAAGAGGTTTGCACAGCAGTTCACAAGTTTGATAAATGTACGCTCTGCTTATTTTCAAAGTGCAACCACATGACACTATCAAGAATTAATTAGATTTAGGACCGTATTCGAAATGAATGGTTATCAAGACCTCCTTGTAGTTTAAAGGTCGCAAAGGCCAAGTTTGGTAATTTTCTTTATGCCAAGCATGACTTTACCATGTGTGTGTGTGTATAGAAGTGATCCTATTAGTCCGGGCTTAGCCCATCTCAAAAAACTCATTTATAATTTTTTGACTTTTTTCTTTATACATTTGTTTAACTAAGTGTATTTAATATATAAACTAAGTTTTGCCATTTTTGAATATACGTATATATTTCTTAAAATTTTTAAAGATATGAGTATTTTAAATAAATATATACACATAGAGAAACACTTAATCCCATATGAGATCATAACTTCACAAAATCATCCAAAAATACAATTTCACAATATCAAAATCAATTACACCAAAACATATCTTTTGTTATCATCAAAACTAATCAAAAAAAGGTTTGCACAGAAGTTCATAGGTTTGATGAATGTGTTATCTGCTTATTTTTAACATGAAACCACACGGAATGAATGGTTATCAAGACCTCCTTGTAGTTTAAAGGTCCCAAAGGCCAAGTTTGTTAATTTTCTTTTTGCCAAGCATTCATTTACCATGTGTGTATATATATATATAGAAGTGATCCTGTTAGCACGGGCTAAGCAAATGTCTTACTTAGCGTATCTCAAAAAACTCATTTATAAAACAATTTTCTTTTTTCTTCAAACGTTTATTTATCTAAGTGTATTTAACATCTAAACTAAAAAATTTCATTTTTGGATATATGTATATATTTCTTAAAGATTTACAAAATCATCCCAAAATACAATTTTACAACATCAAAATCAATAACAGAAAAATATATCTTTTGTCATAATCAAAACTAATCAAAAAGAGGTTTGCATAGAAGTTCATAGGTTTGATGAACATATGCTTTGCTTATTTTCAATGAACAACCACAAGACACTATCAAGAATTAATTACATTTAGGATCATATTCGAAATGAATGGTTATCAAGACCTCCTTTTCATTTAAAGGTCCCAAAGGCCAAGTTTGGTAATTTTCTTTTTGCCAAGCATTGATTTACCATGTGTGTGTGTATATCGAAGTGATCCTATTTGCCCGGCTTAGCCCATATCAAAAAACTCGTTTATAAAATTTTTTAAAAAATTTTTCTTCATACATTTGTTTATTTAAGTGTATTTAATATATAAACTAAGTTTTGTCATTTTTGGATATATGTATATATTTCTTAAAGATTTTTAAAGATATGAGTATTTTAAATGCGCATATACATATCGATGTTTAAAAATTTTAAAAAAATGCACATATCCAAAAATGATAAAACTTGGATTATATATTAAATATACTTACATAAATAAGTGTACGAAGAAAAAACAAAAAAAAATATCGTAAATAAGTTTTTTAATGTGAGCTAAGCTGGACATTTGCTTAGCCTACACTAATATGACATACGGAATTTTAAGAGCTAGCTAGAAAAAGCAAACTGTATGATATAAGAAAAATAGTAAGAAAATAATCCATGCATATATCTTGAGACAGAAGAATCAAGCTATCAGCACATATATAGGGAGTATTTCTCTAATCATAATCATATCAGTCGGGTGGGTTTTTGCCAAGACATCGATCGCAGTGTTGGGTTTTTAGAGGTGCAGCATATACCTCAATTGGCGAGAATTGGGAAGAGAGAACGTAAGGCGACCACAATAATTTTTTTTTCATTTTTAAAAGATGAAAGTGAAGTTTAAAGCATATTTGTGTGTGTTTATTTACACGCATAACAGAGATAACTTTGAGAAAATTGTAGACCAGCTTAACACGCTAACTTTTTCAACGGGCTTGAAATCTCTATTATATCAGGCTCTTTACCCTCGGCCCTATGTGATCCGCGGGGCTGTTGTAAACTTATAATTAAAGTTCAGTTGGTGATGTAGGTCCATAAGGAAAAGAAAAAGCCAGAAAGAAAATATATTTTTTTTTAAACTGTAAAAATAACGTAATATATAAGGACAAAAGTAGAAATAATAGGATCATTTTGTAAGAAAATGAATGAAATATACGAGTAAAAAAAAAGTAGAATTAGTAGATAATTTAAATGTTAAATTATTTTTTAAAAAAGTGTGCATGTAGAAAAGAGGTGGAAAAGTAGCTTCCAATTTTATGCCTAAAGATTCATTTAGAGACAGTTCTTAAAATCAGTAAATTGTAATTTCATCCCCTTATAACGGGGTTTTATAATTAATCTCCCGTTATTAGGGGTGAGAATGAAGGCGAGTCGATTCGCGACATGCCCCAACTCAACCCTATTTTATACTGGAGCAAGATGGGTTAAGCATTTGATTATTTTCTTAGATGTCGAGGAGGGGCAGACAGACCAAACTCTAGACCTCCTTATACTCACTTACATGCTTTATATATTCTTTATTTCCTATTTTTCCCAAACCTAAACTTTAGAATCACTATTAATGCACTATTTTGTTGTAGGCTGCACTACTGTAGTTTCCAACTTCCGAGTTTATTCCTTGCGAAAGTATGATACAGAATTCTTTTTGTGATAAAATAATACCTTGAAATAAAACTAGAATAGAATTTCTTTATTTTTTTTATCTTTAAACAAGAGTATACATATATTGTGGAGCATGTGTTAGGAACACCATTTATAAGATACAAAGAAAGTGAGAGTTCGGAAAAACATTTTGTGGACAATGTGTTACTCTTTATTTTATAGTATGATACAAGATAGCAACTACAGTTAGCAAGGATCATACCCCAAGTTCTTTGCAACCTATCCCTTAGTACAAATGGCTCGTAGTAAGAAAATCTCTAAGTCCATGTTTGCTGCTGCTAGACCAGATATTTAGTGAAATCTTTGTTCTCAGATGCCTGAAGTGCTTTTTGGTAGAAGTCTCTATAGAATAATCTCCAAATCATGCCTTCTGACGATTTCATAAGAATATATAAAGTATTGTCAATATTCTTTGCACTTTTCAGGTAAAATTGTTGCCATATTACATATTTAAACAATTTTATTTTAACTATAAGTGTGACATCATTAAAACATGGAATGAGTTCAAGCAATTAGTAGTTCAAATATTCAAATTATTCAGAATGAGATATGTTTCACTAACTTGTTCTCATATAGTTGAATAAATATTCCTATTCTGTTTAAGTATTAATGTTTTACTTTGACTAATTATTAATAGATTGAAGCATATAGTACTTAAATCTAACATAAAATTGTCTTTATACTTGATAGTTTCATAAATTCTTAAAAATATCTTACTTAACTCATATTTTTTACTCGGCACATTGTCTCGATACTGACTCGAAATTTGTCCTGAGACCTATAAAAAAAGTAAAAATCAAATCGAACTTGTTCCGACTAAATATAAAAATAAGAGACAAACAATTTTAAAAGGTAAGTTTATGATTGGGCACACCCTAACCTGTCGTGATTCCCAACTCTACCATGATGAGAGTTTTAGAATTTCCCTAGTGTAGGGGTGTAGGAAATTTTTCTTCCATGATGTGAAGGTGGTAAATATGAAACATTATAATATCAGGATGTCATCATGTACACATGTCCAAAAAATCAGCAAATTGCAGCTCCCTGGATGTGGACAGAGCACATATTTCTACCATGTTTGCACGTGTAACATGTGAATCGAAAGAGACGTGGATTAATTAGAAATGCTGGGTTCATTCAGCATATGACACGTGGCCATCGGCCTTATCCCTTTGGGGTAAATATTCGTCAAGCAATGCATGAAGCGATAGCATGGGCCCTTTTCATTTTTGCCCACAGATTCTATGCTGCCTGCAGTAAATCAAAAATATATTTATTTATTTATTTTTATTTTTTATATGGAAAATATTCAAGCTTTTACAGTTACCACAAGACCCTTATGGGAGAAAAAAAGGTTTCGTATAAGGAGAGATCCGCCGCGCGGGGCCGCGTAGATCATGGGATGGTTGAAATTATATTTTGGGTCAATATTTCCGTAAATTACGTCTTAAATAGATATTTTTGGAGGAAAATCATTCATGTCAGATAAGCCACATTAAAAGAAAGTTTGGAGGAAACTGTTTTAATGGATGAAATTATTTTGCAACTTTGTATACATAATCTGGACCAGTCCACGAAAGCATTGAAATATATAGTAGAGCAAGTAAAAAATTTTAACCGTTGAATAATAGTATATTGTGTCGTATTTTTGGTAATAAATGAAATAATTCTATATTTGTATTTCTATCTTAAAGTATGACTTAAATGATTTTCAAAACAAGCCATCATGGGCATAACCTTGTTAGTAAATATCCTGATTTGTGTCTATGTAAGGTGATTTGGGCTTAAATGGTGATAAAATATGAATAATTTTGTAAAAAGAATATCAAAAATGATTTTTAAAACAAGGAATAAATTCTATTTAAAATATTATACAACATGAGATTAATCTTCAGCATGCTGATGAAACTTTTCTCAACCTTATCCCTAGCCTTAATTTATATTAAATTAGATATAGATTGAATTGATGTTAGAATTCGGATTAATATATTTTTCATAAGAGTTTAAATTTTCTTATTGAATCTACAATAACTAACACATTACATTGGCCAAAAAGGTAATACAAAGCCCAGTTAAATTTGGAAAAATATATAATATATAAAATACTTTTAAAATAAAATTCCTTTTTTCAAAATAACATAAGGGAAGGAAATTTTAAATGTAAATAATGTAATTTACCTAAAATATAATTTCAACATTATAGTATACAATCAAACATAAATATAAATAATCTAAAATACATACATATGAAAAAATGTTTTAGATTTTATTTATATAATATTTTTATATTAAGGATTCGTTTAGTAAAATACAAAAAAGTGAAAAAAATTTATGAAGAAAATTTTAAAATTTTTAAAACTAATGTAATATAATAAAAGTAATTGTTATGAACACAATGAATAAATATAAAAATAGATAGTATAATTATATATAAAAATGTGAAGTAGTACTATAATACAAAGATGATAATAGAAAAAATTCGTTGAATAGTTAAAAATGCCGAATCATATCAAAAGGTGTGGTATACAAGTGACAAATCTTTCTTTATAATCTTAATTACCAGACCCACCTTAAATGCAAATGAGGAAATTCGATTAGGATTTTCACAAAAGCCAAGCCAAGTATTTTTCCCCTCAAGCCTGGTTTTCCACCACCTCTTTTCAATCCAAGGTGTATGGGATAATGTGAACCTGGCTTAGGGCAGTTGTTCAAGGGGGACTTGCATGCCCACCTACCGGGATTTGATTCCTGCTGTCAGCATATTTGCGATTTGAGCAGCTGGCTCTAGCAAAAATTTTAAAAAAAGGGTGCATGGGATGATGACGATTCTTTTCTACTTTTTTGTTCTCATTTTCGACGAGCCACACGGACACGGTGACTCTTGGATGCGAGATTGCCTCGGAAATGAAAGGTTACTGTTCCTCCTCGGACAATTGAAAACGTCTGATTCCTTCGTGCCTATGCCTTATCTTTCATAAATAGATCGAGGAGGCTTCATCTGTCGATCAGCTCTCGATGAAATTTGCATGCAAAGATGGGAATTGGTTTCTTGAAAATTTTCAAAATTCTAAAAACAACTTGGTTTGACCACCAAAAACGTTATTAAAGAGATATTCACATACCTAGCTAAATAAATGATCTTAATCAAATGATTGTGTAGATTGATAATTAAGCTACTAATTAAGGCATTAAACCAAATTTCCAAGGAATTCATTTCCGCGTGCGTATTGTGTAAATGAATTGAATTAGATTCATACATGTTACAGATCTCTTAGTGTTATATTGTTCGTTCTAGCTTGACAACTTAACTGCACGATTTTAAAATATATCAAAAATGGAACCCTATCTTTTTTCGATGTGAGACTTAGTTCCGCGCGGTTACATTTTTTATGAATTATAAGTCAACTTTTTTACCTGCAAATAGAATTTTCTTTTGAAAACATTTGATGTTTTGGTTTGAAACAGTCCACTAATTTGGAGATAAAGAACTTTCAACAAATTATCAGTTAACCTTTCTCCCAGCAAACATATGATGTTTCCCGGTCTCATAGAAAACAAATTTTTCTCCAATGATTCTAAGATAAGCATAATCCATACAAACTATATTCAAGTTCGACATCCCAAATAACCACAAATACAAAGTATATTAAACTACAAGAATACAACCAATCAATGATAACCAAGTACAACTCAAATACCCAAATCCTTATCAAGAGTATATCCAATGATCAATCATAAGATATGATCTTATTCACTGTTAGATTCTACCAATTAAGATAAGATCAATTCAAATCAAGATTAAGCATAAACCATGTCCTCATTAAAACCATGCATTTGTAATAGAGATGTGTATATATTTTTTAAAATAACAATATATATATATACATCTTCAAAAATAGTAAAACTTAATACATAAGGGTATGTTTGTTTCAAGATAAAAAATTTTAATTAAAACTTTTCTATATAAAATTTTTCACTTTTCACAACTACTATATTTTTAAATTTTTTTTTACATTTTCTATGCAAATTATCTTATTTTTCAATCATTTCTATAAAATACTCATATAACTAACTTATCTGGTTTAACTTGGGAGATTTTTCAATGCACTGGGTGCATTTAACTTTGGTGTACCTAGGTGTATTTAACATTTTTTTTATTTTACTAAATTTTTTTAATATAACTATTAATTTAGGTTTAGTTAACATGCATATCAATTTTTACCAATTTTGGATATTTGTAGATATTTTTTATTTTTTAAGATCAGTGGAGTTTCGTAATTCTAATTTTAAAAATCCAAAAAAATATCTACAAATATCCAAAATTGGTATACATACTAAATAAACCTACCAATGCCATGCATTGGTCCTTTTTTGTTTGTTTGAGAATAGAAAAATGAGGTACAGAGGAGGAAGAAAAGAAAATAGAAGAAACGTATAATACGATAAAGGCAATGCTCAGAAATAAGATGAACAAAGATGGAATAAAAGTCTTGAGAATAGGCATATTATATTCTAGTCCAGTTAAAAGTGGTCCATGTGACCTTTTTTATTTGTAATAGAGTTAATTTTACATATACTTACAATATTTATCCTTAATTACAAATATATTTATTAAGTTTAAAATCTTTTATATATAACCACTGAGTACTCTAGTAATTTCAAACGTATTAAAAAAAAAATTCAAACGTTTTGAATGATTTTCATTAATATTAATTTAAAACGACAAAAAAATCAAATCCACAAGCAAAACCTCTTCATAGATTTATAATTAAAAACCCTTCTAGCTAGATTTCTAAAGCTCCCACTTACATTAGATTACTATGAATGTTATAAAATAAAAAAAAAGAAAATATATTGTTTTTTTAGATGCAATATGGTCATTTACATATGCAAAACTAGACTTAATTGACGTAATGTTTGATTTTGGATAAATTAATGATATACATTCCTCAAAAAAAATTAATATACTTACTAGTGTATATGAAAGATTTCACACTTAGTGGATATATTTATAACTAAGAATAAATGTTGTGGGTATATTGATATTAATCGTTTTTAATATATTTATGTTTATGGAAAATCCACTTCAGTGATTCTATTTAATATTATTTACCTATTTAAGAGAAAAGTTACAATCAAATTAAATATGTCCATAGGCCACATTTGCTTAACAACATAGATATTCATATGTAAATAATGAAAAATGCTTAAATCCATATATATATATATATTATGCTATCACGATACTTTATAAAATCATTTATCTACATAATAATGATATACTAGATATTTAGATATTGAAAATATAATTTTAAAATTAATATTTAGCATTAAAATTTTTTGTTATATTGATTTTATGCCTTTGTAGATGGAGCCCATGCACAATTGTATTAGACTAATGAAAGAATTTTTATAATAATATAAATGGTACTAAAAACAATAGATTGAATGATTTTTTTTATCAGGCATTAAGATATTAAAAATGAAATACATAAAAGTGGAGTTTTGTAGAAGCATAGCCCATTAAATTCATCTCATCGTTTAAAGTCTTTAAAGGTGCATACCGTGAGTGCATCAAAACAAACAAAACTAATACTGTTCACTTTATTTAGTTAATTTTACCGGCCTGTTTTCGTACTTTTGACAAATTTTGGTACAAAATAAGCAGAACAGAGGTCGAGAAGATACGATGAATGGAATGATGTGTCTTGAACTAGTTCTTCTAACAGAAACCATGATATATACGTGAAAGAATGGGTATTTGTACGCAGAACTCCTTTTATCTTTTGATTCTCGTATACGTCTGTATAAACGGATCAGAAACTCCTTGCCCCAGGTCCCAACTAAAGTCATGTCCAGCCAAAGTCCTTATTTGTTCGAAAATACCTACCTGGGGAGGATGGGCTTATGATTCAACGCAACAGACGCTGCAAAATTTTGTCGAATCTACCATTCCGTGCGGTTGCTAGCCGTTCTTTACTCTCTTCCACACAATCACTATCCCATCTGAATCGGATGAAGCCAAGAAATTTTCCCCGTGATTCCATGCCACTCCAGAGTCCAGATAACTGGAGAACCATGGCCCTGCAGTAACCAAATGTTCCGGTAACTTCAAGGGAAAAAAAAATGAATACTAGCGCGTGACAAAAGTTCTACGTGAAAATAACAAAACCGTAACTTGTTCACACAAGTGTGCTTCGGCTTTGTCAAATCATAGAAGTAAACATTTGAATCTTCACTCCCAGAAAATTCATGGTGGTTGAATCAAACCGTCAGTTAACAGAAACGAAATGACAAAAAAAGCTACAAAGTTTCAGAAATTAAGGATAATGTACCACAGAGCAAATAATGGAAAACTAATGTGCACAACAGAGGGAACACAGCAGTGCCATAGGAAGGTATCCGTTGGCACCGCTGCATAATATTGGTCCTCAACGTGGTGATCTATATAATATTAGCATCTTGTAACAACCGACAACTGAATCTCACATAAAAAAAAAAGAGAGAATTCCTGAGTTATAAATGGGTCTAAGCTTAAAATATGACGTAATACATGTTAAAACCATGCAACTGAGCTGCCAGTTATAAACAAAAAATGGATGTTCTTATAAACAAGTACATTAATGCAATTATGTACAACACAAGCCACAAAGGAAAATGTTCAGTGCAATTTTGCTGCCGCTAATCTAACCCACAATATTTGAGCCTGCCATCTCAATGAGATTTTGCGATTGAGGAAACAGCTAGAACAGACATCAGACAGATTAATAAGATATCAATGACCATCTTAGATATTTTTATGATCCAATCTTCCTATTATATCATGTGCATGAAAATAGAACTGGAAAACTACTTCCAAAAGAATTTGAAAAATGCACTGAATTTGAAATTTATGTTCCATACGAAAACAAAAAACAAAAGTATGTTCTGGATCAAGAAATAAAAACATATGAACTCTCCTTTTTCAAATGAAAGAAGTGGACAGAAGAAAGCGCGAATGTTATGCACTCGAGGAGCTAACTTGGGTGAACACTTGAGAGTCAAATAACCTTGAATCTCCAATGCAACACTACAGGAAAGAACATCATCGAATTAGAATCATATCCCAAAAGAGAGAAACAACATGGAGAGGACATCCAATCCAAAAGACCCGAAGAAAGACAGACTTCCATCCTGTGCACATACAAGCAGCACAGGACCCCGTGCCAACAAAGAAAAGGTACGTACTGCACAGTAGTGACTGGTGACTTGCCTTTATTACTGCTTTTATGGCGATGTGTCCTGGATAATGCTCCTGTGTGTGTATATAATACCAATAAAAAAAGATAAGCTGTTTCCATCATTCCATTAACAAACACATAACAAATGTGTAGCTGCTGATTCCATAAACTAAGTAAAAATCATAAATAATAGGGAAAATGATTGCAGTGATTTCTTCGTGCCCATTGCCCACAAAAAGAAAGTTGTTATTCACCTGTCAAATGTACAGAGCAGAACACAATATGATCAAGTACTCGCTAGAAGAACTTGTAAGGTTAAACTTTGTAAAAATAGCAATAAAAATAGCAAGTGGCATATTGAACTTTGTAAAAATTGTAAAATGCACTTTGCATAATGAAATTGAAGGAATCCACCCCAAGTGATGGGAAAGCCCGTTATCAATAAGTGATGGGGAAGAGCCCTGATATTGATAACATCAAAAAAGAATTATCAGAATGTCGAAAGGCATTACTATGTTTATGTTCTTACTCCACAAGTCATGACAAATGAGATCAGAGTCAACCGATTCCAATATAAAGGATAAAGAGGCTGTTGGAAACGTATTCTTTTATTCAATACAACTTGCATAGTGATCAATTCAAGTTGTTTGAGAACCTCGACATTTAAAAATACAAGAACCAACATGGTAACTAGAATCCCTACCTCCCTCCAATTCTCTCTACTACCTTTTCTTCAGAGTATCCATAACACAACCTCTTGTATCACGCCCAAACCCAAATACTTTCGACAGTCCACTTATCATACTGTTCCATAATTGTACAGAGCTCAAAACTTTCCACAGTACTATTCTTGTTCCACAATTTTAAGTAGTCAATAGCTTGCAAGTGTGACACCAAGTTCCCTCCTCAATTTTTGAAAAAAAAAAAGGAGTCAATTGTTACCTAGGATCTTCTAATAAGAGAGCTATTGGATATTTTATATCCCACCAAAAAAATCAATGGGTTGGATACCTAGTCACATGCAATTTTGTCTCGGAGCTGTCCAAAATTATGTGGAGGATCATGTGGTTCCCTTCGCTCCAAAACTCAAATACAGAATAAAAAATGAGAGGAAGAAGTCGTTGAGAAGGGAAAAGAAAAGAAAACTTCTGTAACATACCTGGATGTTCCAACACTATATATTCCAGAAAGAAAGGACCTAATAACTTGTACTCACCGGATGAAAACGGATACATAATTGCGAAGAAACTCCATAAATCACTCGAATGCGGTGGCCTTTAGTTATATCCCAAACTCTCACAGTTTTATCAATTGATGATGAAGCAATGTACTGATTGTTGGATGAAAAATAAAAATCTGTAAATAAATAGGAACTTTAAAAAAAAGTAATGAATAGCAGAAGAACAAGAAAGTATTGCTGTGGCATCATGGTGCGGTCTCACTAAGAGGATTTCTGTATCTTTAAGCTAAAACACAAAGCAGACATGTAATTTTTTTCGATAAATTTTATGTATTCTTCAACCAATCGTCAGGTATGGTAAAAAGAAATGCGATTGTCTTTCCTGGCTGTCTTTCGACAAAGATAAAAATTGAAGATCTAAAGAAATGCGACTTTTAAATATGGTCTGGATGGTCTTAATGAATAAAGTACTATGTGTATGGTCTTGAAAAATTAGAGATTCCTTCACAATATCAAGATATCTCCGTCTAATTTTCAGGCAAATAATCTATCTTATCTTGTTACATCTCATTCCAATTTTTTATTTTGAAAATATTGAAACCTGTGAATGGTTATCTTTTGTGTTTGGGATTAGTTAATGTATCGTGTATACTGGACCTCGATACAGTGCACCCGGGTGCACCGGGTGCTTTAACCCTTTTTTTATTCTTTTTTTCAAATTTTTTTTATAAAACTATTAGTCTAAGTGTATTTAACATACGTATCAAATTTTAACATTTTTGGAGTATTTTATATATTTATTTTTTATTTTTGAAAATCAGTGGCATTTTAGTAATTTTAAATTACCTAAAATGCTACAAATTTTCAAAAATAAAAAATAAAAATCTTAAATACTCCAAAAATGATAAAAATTGATACGCATGTTAAATATACTTAGATTAATAGTTTTATAAAAAAAAATTTAAAAAGTTTTAAAAAAGGGTTAAATGCACCCAAGTACACTATTTCGGGATACAAATACTACCTTTCATTGGCCACCCCATTTACAAAGTTATATTCTATTAGATGCTTTTAGATTCTATTAAATGATGTTAGATTCTGATGTATGTCATTAAAAATTGTTAAACGCCCTTGGATCTTGTTAGACTTAGGAAAATTTTATTAGTTTCTATTAATTAAGCTCTAATTAATGTATGAAGATATAAATTACTTATAAGAAGCTTAGAAATATACTGTGGGTGTTAAATTTGAATTAGCATATGTATAATGAAAATAAGATTCTTACACGTGTAAAGGATTAAAGGTATCCTTACACGTGTACGGAGTAGAGTGAAGATGGTTGAGAGTTTGTACGAGTATGAGACTCTTCGAGAGTTAAGGGAATAGTAGGAGTCCTCTTGAAAATTTCCGGCGATCTCCTCTAAGGATACCTTATTCTCTTTATAGGAATCCAAATATGGTTATTTCCATATCTCCTGAAGGAGCGTAGTTGGAGACGTGTAGGCGTAATAGCCGCTCTTAGTATACGCGGTGCGATGCTTGGTGTGATGCGCGACAGCGAAAAATGGGGCCTGGGGCCGAAGATAGGGGGTCATTTATGCGGCTATTACTTACGGGAAGTTGAACTTGCCTTAGTTGATCAGTTCTTTATGTTATAATCTATTAGCTAGTCCTGGCTGCTACGTGCTAGCACTACTAGCTATCATGTAATCTACGCTTGGTAATAGTCTTAGTAATACTAACACATGCAAGATCAGCTAAGGCTTTGTTGCACTGCTTTTTCTTAAGAGAAACTAGATATACTAGGGCTTTCCACATGTTTTTGAGCTTAGGCAATAAGCGCTGACCGGTGCTATTCTCCTTGAAAAGTAGGAAAAATCGCTTGTCCAAAAACATGGTTGAATTTATTGTGGCATGGATAAATGCAAGTGATAGTATAATGCAATGCCAAACAGACCCTTAATTGGTCAGGTCGTCACAAGCACAATGTATTAAAAGAATAGTGATAATTGAGCACACTACATATAATACCCGAGTATTGACAACTACGTAAATAGACAATAATGTATATAACATAGCCTAAGAGGCCAAAAGATACTAGAATTTTTGAAATCAATGGTTGAAATATGAATGTTTGCGTGTATTCTAGCAAATGTGCAAAATTTTAGTTAATGAGAATTGGATGGCTGAATTTTGATAAATAACTTAATGGAAGTTCGGAATGGATTTACATCTATTTGTTAGATATTTTGGATATGCATGAACCCTTAATTTGATTGAATGATGACTATTTGAGATTTGACTCTCGTGGGAACTCTGAACTAGATAAGGGCATTATTTGGAGTTGATTCATTTTGAAACGTGTTTAGGCATAAGTGAGATACCTAGTGTGTTTGAAATAGACATGTATGGTTATGGGTAATATTTGACTGATAGATTTTTATAAAATAATAAATCTAGTTGTATAGTTAAGCTTGAAAGAGCTAAGATAGCGAAAATGATCAAATTAATGGGAGTTATGATTTTTGTGAGAATGATTCTAAACATGATTTAAATGTGTTCATTATGCTTGGTAATAAAATTGAGAAAAAAAAATTGAAAATTGAACTATTCGGAAGCTAATGATAAGAATTTGAAAAGAAATAAACTTAATGGGTGAAATTCTGAAAATTACATAGAACATGATAGTCTCTAGCATTGATGAGATGCAAGATGTATTGTTCCATGTGAAAAGTGATTATGGAGGCATTAGAATGATATATGTGATTTAGGTCATTGAGACCCATTGTAGAAGCAAAACAACCAAAGAATTAAGTTGATAGGTCAAATTTTGTATAAGACATATTTTAATCAAATAAATGATATCATTCTGATATTATGACGATAAGAGATGTGTATGAATGATTTTTTGGTGTTGATAATTTTTGACATGTTATGGTTACTTATCTTGTGAATGAGTGAAAGTTTTTGATAAAGTTGTATAGTAAAATACATGAAAAAGTTTATGGTAATAGAATTTTAATCTGAAATTTTCTGAAGAGTTTATTTGAAGTTAAGAATTCAATGTAAAAAGAATCGTATCAATAAGAATTATATACAGAAAGTTAGGGACAAAATGATGCAACATTTTGTCATTTTGTTACATTGGGATATCACAATGATTCCAATATTTGGTTTAGTCATTGCCAGGGTATTTTGTGACATATTTAATCAAGAAACAAAAAATTCCATGACAAGATAATTACAATGTACTATAAAATTGGAATTATTTGACAAAAGATATAAATTGCTGGCTGCCAGTTTCACATTGGAATCCTTTATCAAATCTATTTTTCTGTAATTTCTGTTCCAAATGCATAGGGACCTCCATTTGGAAATTGGCCCAAGGAGGCTTTAATTTTTAAATACATACCCGAGTACTGTTTTAATGCATTTGGACATATTGAAATTTCAAGTATGTGCAAACTCATTTTATTAATTTTTTGAAATTTTTTATAAAATTATTAATTTAGGTGTATTTAAATTATATATTAAAATTTACCATTTTTGATATGTGTATATTTTAAAAAAATTTAAATTAGGGGTATTTTATTCATTTAAAAAGGGCTAAAACCTCTCCATTTTTAAAAATAAAGAATATACACATCTCCAAAAATAATAAAACTTAATTTTAGACTAAATACACATAGATGAATAGTTTTATAAAAAAAAATTAATTTTTTAAAAAATTAAAAAATGAATTTTGCACCCTGTGCATTGAAACATTACTTTAAACATAATAAGGAAAGCATTCTAAGAATTTTAGATAATAGATTTAATTTAGGTCTGTGAAACCAATCAATCTGGTCCTTTAATACTCCTTTATCTTCAATTGACTAAGTTGATCATTAATTATCTGACACATTTTCAGCACGCATACCTGGATTTATTCATTCTTATGAGTTATGCATGAGGGAAGTTGCTATCCTTGTTATTTTCCGTTCCTATCTTAGTCATCTGATTATTTTTTTACAGGCTTATTATTTTAAGGAGGAGTGATCTTGTTAGCCCGAACTAAACAAATGCCCTATTTAGCCTATCTTGAAAAACTCATTTATAACATTTTTTCTTCATACATTTGTTTATCTAAGTGTATTTAACATATAAACCAAAATTTAATATTTTTGAATATATGTATATATTTTTGTTGGATTTTTAAAGATAATGGTATTTTAAATACATGTATACGCATAGATTTTTAAAAATCTAAAAAAAAACATATATACTCTTATAAAAAAAACATATACACATATCCAAAAATGGTAAAACTTGGTTTATATATTAAATACACTCGGATAAAAAAAAAACAAAAAAATATTATAAATGAGTTTTTTGAAGTGGGCTAAGTAAAGTATTTGCGTAGCCCGGATTAATAGGATCATTCATCTATTTTAAATTCTTCCATAATAATAATAATAAGACAGGACATACTGAGAGGGTTTGGCTGGTTTTGTGACCATGAATCAGCGAAAAGATATTTACCGAGACACGTAGCTGTTCCAATTAATATTGCCTGGGACTGAATATATATACAGAAATCTTAAGTGTGCATGTGGATGGCCTTTAATTACTAGCAAATGTTGGTCCTTGATTAATTATTTTCTGTATTACTAGCGGATGGTGGACATGTGATTGACAACTTGGATGAAGATATTACAGAAAAATTTTTGGTAGAGACATGAATTTAGGTGTAACTCCCCATATATCAGTTACGAGCGAAAGATGGTAATCTTTGATTAATTATTTCTACTTGGAGTTGATACCAATGTCCTTTAATTACTACAATCCAAAAAAAAAAGTCCTTTAATTACTAGCTGATGGTGGGCCTTGATTAATTATTGCCGTGGAAGGTGTCAATGACTCCATTGCCATGGCCATCCAAATGGCCACTTCAGCCGCCATGTCTACATGTATAACGTTTTAAAAAATAAAATTGCATACAGTATGAAAAGTTCGGACCTAAGCTCACATATGAATGTCAAAAACTAAATTTTTTTAAAAATTAGCATGCAAGCATATGCATTGTGGATATGTTTGTACCGAAATTCTTCAATACAATTGGGTTGTAAAATGCAACCTCCTATAATTTTTTCAGATCCAAGCCAATGCATCGCGTTATCTTCTAATGATATTTGTATGATATTAAAAATCGTTTCAATTAAATGTATATATTTGACAACAAATGCAAATGCATAAGTTTATTAATTAATAATAATATTTTAACATTATAGATTATAAAAATTTCAAATTTACATGATGTTATACATATAAGCTAAATAAATAAATAATTTTAAAGTTTACTCAAAAAAATAAATAGTTCTAAACGTTGGTATGGATTAGTTGTTCAAAAAATCAAGAGGTCAACTTTTTCAAAAACACTATCTTACCTCATGTAAATAAAAAGGGGTCGTTTGATGGGATAAGTTGGAATTCTATATATATATATATATATATATAATTTAATTAAAAATAAATATTATTCCAAATGCATTTTTATAAAATAAATTATTATTATTTTGTATTTGTATTTATACAATGTGATAACTTGATATTATAATTGAGGCATATTTACAACCCTCACATTATAGAGAAAAATTTTCCTATAAACACCCCACAACCAAGAAAAATCCATAAAAATTCCCACTTTTAGGGAAAACTGTAAAATCCTGATTTCAAGGGGACCTTTTGTAAAACTCTTTTCCACCAAGAAGAGGAGTAACGAAACCGGTTAGGCTATTTGTCAACCTTTCCGGTTACCACTAAGCCAACTGTTATGTGCTATATCATAAATTATTATTATTATTATTATTATTATTATTATTATTATTCGCATGATATGATATATTTAAAATATTATTTTGCTATCTTTCCAACTGAATTAGATTCCAAAAGTATATAACTCTAGCTAGGTAACTTAAAACGCCAAACTCCTATAGATCTCGAGGTCGCCAAACACAAGTCAAATGTGCATACACTTGAGCATATTGCCAAAGCACTATAGTGCATCTTCTTCCAAGTCAGCCGCACGCGCCTTGCAGCCACCACTACTACCCTCTTACGTAGCCACTGCCGATCATTCATCAGACAACCCAGACTGCTTGCACGCCAAGTCGGGGCAGTTACGTTCTGCCTCTGTTTGTCGAAAACGAAAGGTGTGGGAAACGTGAGATGAGGTGGAGAGTGAAAAATAAAATATTTTAAAAATTTTATAATTAATATGAAATAATAAAGATAAGAATAGAATAAGTAGAGTAGTTGTAGTGTAATAGGAAAGAGAAATAATTAGACTGTAGGGATAAATGAGTAAAAGTATGGGCTTGTTTGATAATGTAAAAGTTGGGGGAAATGTAAGAAATAAAATATTTTAATAATTGTGTGATTAATATGAAATAATAGGAATAAAGATGAAATAAATAGAACGGTTAGAGTCTAGTAGAAAAGAAAAATAATTTAAATGTAAAAATAAAAGAATAAAAATATGATTATTAACTAAGCTTAGGAATCCGTAATCCCATACCTTATGATTATTAATCGATGAATTAATGAACTTAGGAATTGACGTTATCACGTCTTTCCGCACCACAATTTCCACACATCTTATCAAACAAGCCCCACAGCAACACAGTCGCTGGGCCCACGAGTGCATGCTGTCATTCCCATCCTCTTCGTTCACAAAATGTATAGCCGCGGAAAAAGGAAGACAAAAAAGAAAAAATGACAGTATCGAAGACAAAAGAAATACCGAACATGTCTGCCATGCTTATTTAAGTTTGGGGTTACATACACTGATGGCTAGTAGTACAGGAGTGCTAGCCAATACAGACTATAACATAAAGAACCGATCAACTAAGACAGGTTCAAGTTCCGGTGCATGCAGATGACCATAATTGTAGTTATATTAAGGCGTGGTGCCCGGTGCTGGTCGGGCGTTCAGGCGGTTGGATCGGCGTGGGTTGACCTGGCAATAGCAATAGCCTCGTTATATGTAACAACACTAGGGCGAGGGCACTGAGGTATAGGGCACTGATTTTGGCCGACGTCTAAGCAGCGGCACTGACGAGGGCGGAATCCAGTGCACTCGCAATTTTTGCACCCAGCGTAGCACGTGGGCCCGACGTCCCAGCAGGAGCAAGTGAAAAATGGATAGGGGAGGTTGCAGACGCATATGTCACAGCAATCTTTGCCACCTGCAAAAATATAATTTCATTTCTTGTCGACTCAACTCACCCACCAACCCATAGCAAGGAGTATTAATTAACTACAAATTAAACGGACAACAGCATAGCCAGATGGTGGGAACTAATTTAATTTAACTAATTGCTTATATAGTAGCTAAATAAACAGGATGATATATACCTTCTAATTGGGTTCCTGCTGTAAGGATATCAATAATAGTATTGCGGGCGTGCAGCTGGTGGACGAAGCAGGTGGCCACAAGGGCCACCATCATCACATACCTCACACTCTTCATCATCAACAAAATCTCTTTTCTCTATCCCTCTTCTCCTCATTTCTCCATCTTCCGCCCCCTCCCCTACTTATACTGTTACGTTGTACACCACTATTCAATCCATTCTGTAGTAGCACGTGTTTTGCCTGTCTTTTCTTTCTTCCCTATTTTTTTTAAACTAGGTTTCGTCCACTGGCGCATCATGTTACACGACAAATTGCTATGGGCTCTCCATTGTATCCAAGAGCGTTAATGGGTACCGGACGAGCGTAATAATTTCTGCACGGGTAATTTAAACTGCTACGTTTGGCACACCTGCACGGGGAGGTAGGATTTCCGGAAAAGCTAAAGACAACAAGTAAAAATGAGGCAAATATCAAGGATTATGATAGCCCAAGGTACATATTATTTATTTATTGAGTTGTTGATATTCTTGTGCATGCATGCATCTTTTAATCTTAAAAAATAATCATTAAAGTAATTGGACTAACAAAATTATAACATAAGATCCATTTTGGTGATTATATTTAAAATTGCGTATGCATTTAAGAAGTGATAAAACTTTGGAATGAAAAATTTTTAGTGTAAAAGTTTTTAGAACGGAAGAAAATGATATAATATAATAGGAATAGTGATGATGAGTAAAAAGAATAAAATTAAAATAGATTGAAAAATTATATATATAGTTGCGTATAAATAATTAAAAATAAGGTGATTATATTGGAAAATGAAGAAATAATTAAAATTAAGGGTAACACCTTATGGTCTTTCATGAGCATACTGCTCATACAGGTGTTGTATCATTTAATGATATGCTAGTTAAGTGGGAGTTTGTATTTATTTACTTTTCTGGTCTGGACACTTTACTATGGTTATGGATATTTTCTGCAGAAATAAAGTATTCGGTATTTTGGTTTTTCAATACTTTTGATTTTGGTTTGATCTCACAAAATAAGGTGGACCAGTTGGAAATAGGCATGTTAGATCACATTACACGTAATTTCCATGCTACGCATCCATACTTGATCTATGTCATTTGGTTATGTTTGATATATGTGATCATGGATGGGTCTAGTTACGATAAATGTGACAAAGGCCGCCTTGGTTCTATGTTGGCATAACTAATGGACGAGATTGTTCGGAGATGATTTTAGTATGATAGCAAAAGGTTTTGAGCTCATAAGGTTATATATATAATTATAAAATATATGTAGTCCAAGTGGGAGATTGTTGAAATTTTGGACACACATATATATTAATTATATGTATACGCTATCATAAATAGCGGCCCAAATTGTAAAGTGATCTTATAAGGTTTTATGGGCCTAAATCATCTAATAAAGTATGGATCTCCTATGCGTAGAAACCCTACAGCCTAATTTCTAATTTCTATTTTTATGATGGGCTAAATTAGAAATATGAAAGATAGGCTTCCTATATATAAACGGTTGTGGTCCCCGGGTTATGCACCTATTAGGGTTCTTTTCTACCATACCATCAGTAGAGAAGAGGAGTCACCTTCTCCAAAACCCTAGGGCATTAACTTGGAAGACCAATAAACCACAAAGATTCAAGAACAACTGCGTCCATGGATTCAGGTACGCTTTCGCTTATGGTTTTAATTTCTTAATAATTTTAGCATAAGATAGATCCTGCATTGATTATGGATTTAATCAATGGTTGTTTTTCTAACACGCAAGGCAATCATAATAATCTTTGCAAATTCTTTCATAGGAGAAAAATATTCTCCCATAAGAGGAGAGAATCAAAGACGTTTCAGTCACATAGCTGCCGAATCCACCTACCAACTAGGCACCACCCACTTGGCCACCCTCTATGATTCTTAGGGCTATTATAATTCCAGTTTTGTCTATGATCTAAGGACGGAGGAAAGAAGAAAAATAAGAAAGAAAATATTTTTTAAAAGTGTAAATATAATATGAAGAGACAAAATGGAAATAAATAGAATAATTTTATAATAAAATGAATATAATATACAAGTAAAAATAAAAAATAAAAGAATTAGATAGTTTAAATCTTAAATTATTTTTTAAAAAGTATATGCGGAAAAAATGTGGGACAGTAGTTTCCCATTTTATGCTTAAAAGATTTAGTTACAGATAATTCTTAAAGGGTATATTTAGCTGCATATAAAATTTTTAAAATAAAATTTTTCATTTTCCACAATTATTATATTTTTAGATTATTTTTTCGCATTTTCATATTACAACTATCTTGTTGTTTAATTATTTTGACACAACTAACAATACAATTACTAATCTATATATTTTAAGTTTATTTTTTTACTAATTATTATATTACATCCTTTTTTATTCAAAAGCTTTATTACTATCAAAACACATTCAATATCAGTATCAGCAAGCGGGAGCTCCCTGGACGTGGACACAGATCACGTATTTCTACGATGTCTGTGCGGGTAACATGTGGATAAATTAGAAATCCTGATTGTGACACGTGGCCGTTTGGTCTTATCCTTTCAGAGTAGATGTTCATCGAGTAATGCATCAGGCGATGGAATGGGCCCTTTTCATTTTTGCCCGGGAATTTGATTACATACGAAGCGGTTCGGATGTAGCTGCCGTGAATCCGTAGTTGCCCCACCAGCTTTTAATGCTGACAGATGGAGCAGCTGCATTTGAACCTAAGGTGGCAACGGGTCAGCACTCAGTCAACACAATTAATGTACGTGAACGTGGAGAGAGAAGACAGCAACTTTGATTTTTACTGCAACGGATTTTTACATTCATCTCAGTAGTCAGTATATATTACGAGACATTTTTATAATTTTTCCATATAACAATTTATTCAGGATGTGTTTGGTTGAAAGTAAAACTTTTTGATGAAAATTTTTCAAAGTAGAAGTTGTCAAGTTGATAGAAAATGATGTGATATGATAGGGGTAATAATAAGGTGTAAAGAGAATAAAGTTAAAATAGATAGGGTAGTTGTATGAGTATTTGTGTGGAAATGATTGAAAAGTAGAGTTGTTTATATAGGAAAATGTTAAAAAATAATTAAAAAATAAGGTAGTTATGGAAAGTGAAAGGTTTTTGATCGAAAAGTTTTCATTGACATATTTTGTGTGTAACCAAACACACCCTCAGTCTCCAAACAACACTAACCGAGTGGGTGTCCGGTTGGTCACAGCAGCATCACAAAAGAATTTTGGTGGCTGCTATGCGTGGAATCAAACTCCATCGAGTGGGATTTTCGGCCCGAGTTGTTTGTTGGAAGTAATGGTGTCTCCATTTATATTTGGAAGTTAATAGTCTTCGAAATTTATTTTTGGGAGTTTGTTATTGTCTCTACTTGAAAAGAATATAAGAATTATCTTAAAATTTTATTGTCATATAAGTTGAGATGCAATGTGTATATATATACCAATAAAAAAATCTCTATCATTATTCCCTATTTTTTTCTACAATATCCTATGGGCGGACCCTTCCATGAATAATCGAGAAGACAAAGATGCGGCAACCATAACTTGATCCTTCGTCACCCAATCGTGGGGCCAAATGTGCAGTGACGAAAGACAATAGCATTATGTGCTTATTTAGTTGAGCTAATGGTATCATTGGGGCAACTGCCTAGTGGTCGAAGTGTTGGTAGTATTGCAAACACGCACAGTTAAGCATGTCTATCTCCCAAAATGATAGACGGAAGCTTGTTGTCTTCTTTAGGTTTGATTATAATATCTAAAATGAGTTATAATATGCACACTAATTAAAAAAATTATAACAACGACATTCCAACGTGTGGCTACCAAGTCATGATAATATCATTGATCGACACAAGAGCAGTCAGGTGTTCAAAACGTGATTATGTGCTAGTAGCATAGTCTTCTTGATATTTCATTGAAGTGTCCATGGTAAAAGAAAATAGAGATATTGATAGATATTTGTTAGAATGTTATCAAGACTTTGTCGTTTAAAGGTCCCAAAGGCCAAGTTTGGTATTTTAATTATTTTCTAGGTATTGATTTTCCATGTATATATATATATATTAACGATATTGATTTACCAAATATATTTATATATAAACAAATGGTCGTCCGTACGTGTATCTCCGGTTAATTAGAAGAAAAAGAGCGACGTGCGGAAGTTAAGAGTTAGCTAGAGAAAGCAAACTGTGTGATATAAGAAAAATAGTTAGAAAATAATCCATGCATATATCTTGAGAAAGAAGAATTAATACATATATACGGAGTGTTTATCTAATCATAATCATATCAGTTGGGTGAGTTTTTGCAAAGATACTGATTGCCAAGTTGTGTTTTTAGAGGTACACTATATACATCACTTAGCAAGAACTAAGAAAAGGGAACGCAATGTTGGAATTTTGGACACACATATATATTAATTATATGTATACGCTATCATAAATAGCAGCCCAAATTGTAAAGTGATCTTATAAGGTTTTATGGGCCTAAATCATCTAATAAAGTATGGATCTCCTATGCGTAGAAACCCTACAGCCTAATTTCTAATTTCTATTTTTATGATGGGCTAAATTAGAAATATGAAAGATAGGCTTCCTATATATAAACGGTTGTGGTCCCTGGGTTATGCACCTATTAGGGTTCTTTTCTACCATCCCATCAGTAGAGAAGAGGAGTCGCCTTCTCCAAAACCCTAGGGCATTGGAAGACCAATAAACCACAAAGATTCAAGAACAACTGCGTCCATGGATTCAGGTACGCTTCCGCTTATGGTTTTAATTTCTTAATAATTTTAGCATGAGATAGATCCTGCATTGATTATGGATTTAATCAATGGTTGTTTTTCTAACAAGTGGTATCAGAGCCTAATCTTCATGTTAGATTATTAAGAAAGGTTTATGAAAATTATTCAGATTATGGATACATGTATGCTGTTGAATGCATGTAACGGATTTAATAGAAAATCGAAAAACGGGGCTGCCACTGTTCATCTGGAATTTTATAATAATAATAATAATAAATAAAATAAAAAAACCTTGCTGCTTGGATTTTTGCCGCCGCCGCCGAGATTCTGTGCAGCCCGTTGCTGCCGTGCCGAAGAAGACGTTGCGTGTGGATGCTGCAGCGGCGGACGGGCATGGCTGGACGGACGGCCGGAAAGCTGGATGCTGCCGGCACTGCACGGACGGGCATGGCTAGCGGGTGCAGATGGCTCGCGATTTTCAGGGGCGTTCCGGCAGAAACGATCCGGCGACAGTAGTTGTCGAAGCCGTTGCCGGAAACGATGGAGAGCTGTGGCTGAAGGCAGCCAGCACGGGCAGCGATCGGCGAGCGGCTGTTGCTGGCGGCGAGCGGGCAGCGTGCGGCTGCTGTTTGGAGCGGCATGAGGTCGCTGCCGAAGGCGGAATCCGTTGCTGGAGAGGACAGGGGCAATCCGCGACGACCGGCAGAGACAGCAGCGTCCGGCAGTCGTTCCGCGGCGTCCGGGCAGGCTATGGCCGACGGCAGGATGCGGCGGCGGCGGCGACATGGGCAGTGGGGTGGGCGGTGGCGACATGGGGCAGTGGGGTGGGTATCTAGGGTTAGGGTTTTTAGGGAAGAGATGAACTTTTACAGAAAACCCCCTGGCCAGATAAATTACAGAAAACCCCTTCCAGAAATTTGCAAACCAATCCCTTGCTTGATATTTGCAAACCGGCCCTAGCACCTTTCCGGTTTGGGCTAGGCCTGAGCCCATCCATCAGGCCCATAGCTAAACTCCTTTTATACCTGGGCGGGCCTGTGAAACAGGCCCAGGTGGAAACAGCCCAGTTCAAGTAGGCCCAGAATCCGCCCAGTAAGCTAGGCCCACTAAAATTTAGCCCACTTATGTCTGGACGGGCTTAGTTTCAAGCCCAGGCAGTACCAGCCCAGAAACTAAAAGCCCAGCCCATTCAGTTAGGCCCGTTTTCAGCCCACCCACAGTACGGCCCACCAGTAAAGGACACGTGGCAACCTAATAACCGTCCAAATTGAATTAATCATATTTTATGACCCCATTATCCGATTTGGACGATCCAATAGTGGTTTTCTATATTTTTGGACATTCTGAATTGAATGGAAGGGTCTGATTAAGCAAAATAGGCCCATAAATATTATTTTTGTGAAATTTTAATATATGCATGCAATTTTTGAATTATATGTGCAATTAATTCATGTGGTTAGTTTATGAATATTTAGAAAGCAAATTATGTCTAATCTCATGTGTTCATGATTTGTTGCTTTCTATTAAAATCTTAAATTAACCTATTATTGCGCAAAATTCAATTTTGGATTTTTGGGTATTTAAATTCAAATTGACCCATTATTATGCAAAAGTTTTATGTTTGGAATTCAGCAATAAGTTCAATATTTTGGACTTTTTATTAAATTCAAATAATGGTACAAGTATTTTATGGATGTCTAATGTTTTAAAATAAATTGATTGAAACAACATGCTACCAAAGTAGCCTCTCTTGTGTAAGTTAATTTATTTTTAAGACATTAAGATAATTGTGTGTATGTAATTCATGCGAATATTCATCGGCCCAAAGGAAGATTAATATTTGGCCGAATTGCGTACACACTTGTGGTAATAAATATACAACAATTATTTGGTACTCCATGTGAATAACAAGTCGGTCCAAAGAAAGACTTGTTATTTGACAGGATTTTATTGTTAAATATTTGATTACTACACCAAAATATTGTGGATATGTAATTAATGCGGATATTAATCAGCCCAAAGGAAGATTAATATTTGGCCGGATTACATAGACACATGTGGTGATAAATATGTGATAATTATTAGGCATTCCATGTGAACAATAGTCGGTCCAAAGAAAGACTTATTGTTTGACAGGATTTTATTATCAATATTTGATCACTGCACCAAGAGTACCACTTACAAATTAATACTTTTGTCCAAAGACTAAGTATTAATGTTGTGCTAGGTATCTTGTGATGGGCCCTACCATTATTTGAATTGCTAAAGTTCTATATAAAACTTATGTGAACATATTGTTTTGTTTAATTTTTTGGTTAATTTATCTGCTTGTGCTATATCTGCCAATATTTATTCTATTTTCATGCTGAAGTAATGAAAATAAAATATTATTATCATTCTTGGCTTATGAATCTAAACCATGCACTAAGGATTGAACGATTCACTACTCTTGTGGTTAAAAGTTTCAATAAGGAAAAATGGAAACTTTGAGAAGTGAGATTGTTAAAAATTGCATGAGTTTTATGCTTATAAAGTATAAAATTTTAGAGACTTTCAAGGAGGTATTATGTCCGAAAAGGTAACTAATGCCAAAATTTATATTAAGAAAATTCTAAAGTCAAATTATATTAAGAAAATTATAAAGTATTGCTAAAGGTAATAAAGATGAAACGAGTACGATTCATTCGAACTTGATTTCAATAAGGTATAAAGTTAAAGGAAATATAAGGGAGTACTTATCTCTTCTTACTTTGAAACTAAAGGCACTAAGGATAAAGCGGATTTGCTTGTGCATTTAGTTTTTGATTCTCCTAAACACAATTTGGTCAGTTTAAAGTTAATTATAACTGACAAAAGGATAAATGATCTCTTGATGAGTTTATTTTTATTGTGTGCAAGTAAGAATATACTAAAAGTATTCACTTGGCAAGTACCTTTAAGGACATGAAAAATGAAAAATAAACTACAGATGGCCTAATACAAATTTGGTTATTACTTTTGACAGGCTCTTGGACACATAGAGGAGAATTGTACTAATAATGGGTACATTTTTCACTTTGGTTTGTTCAGTGATTAATTTAGCCTTAGACCCAAGACATATTTTTATGAATAGATTTAGTATTGCTATTCATGTAAGGGTGTCCATGTAGGGTTGCTTGAGTTGCTAAAAGGCCAAATGATGATGAAAGATTCATCGATGGAGGCGATAGCAAATCAAATACTATTGAGGCTATATGGACATTTAAGTTATTATTATTAAAAACTAAATTTTATTTAAATTCAAAAGAGATATATGGTACCATTTTTTAAATGGAATTTGGTTTCTATTTCTGTATTGAATAAATTTAGTTATTTTTATTCATTTGGAAATAGTCATTTTAGTTTCTTCTTTTGAATTTAAATATTATTGGATATGCTGAACAATATCAAGATGTAAATCCTATGATCCCACATTCAGTTCTATTGAGACCAAAAATGTCAATTCTTTGAGGAAATTGAGCTTGAGGGGGAGATACAGTTAGGGACTATGTCTTTAAAAGAGAAATTTTTAAGACATATCTTTAAGACATCATTGATAAACAGGTTATTCCTGATGATCAAGCTCAACAACCTCAAGAATGGATACCATTGAAGAGATCTACTAAAGGAAGGAGAATGCGGTTTCTGATGGTTACATCAGATTTCTCCAATACATCAGGATGACATTGAATTGGTGGAACGTGATTTCATCAAGCAATGTAAAGTAAAACCTCTCAAAAGTAGATTGATGTCATAAGTATGTGATTAAGTTCATGAAAGATAATGACGATTTGATAGTCTGTTCCATTACCTAAAGGTATAAAACTGATTGGTTATAAATGGATATTTAAAACCAAGAAGGAAGGTAATGTGGAAAGGCATAAGGCTTGTCTTGTCTCAATGAACTTTACTCAAAAGGAAGGCATAGATTACAAAGAAATTTTCTCTCCAGTTTTATTGAAAATTTCTTTCAAGATAAATGGCTTTAATAATGAGTTTTAACCCTGAGCTATAGTAAATGGATGTAAAGATAATATTTATAATAGACTTTCAGTTTTTTAAGATAAAAAGATCCATCTACAAGCTCAAGCAAGTTTCCTAATAATGGTATTGCAAATGTCATCAAATTATCATTTCATTCGGTTTTGAAATGAATTCGGTTGATGATTGCATATACTATAAGTTCAGTGGGAGTAATCATAGGTTCAGTGGGAGTGACACACAAATATACTGTTTCCCAACATCAAGATAAGTTTATTGCATAAACTTAAGATATTTTTGTGAAAGAATTTTGAAACGAAATATTTTGAAAATATGTCTTTTGTATTAGGAATTCAGATATATCAGGATTATTCTAGATGTATTCTTGGATTATCACAAAAGATCTATATTAAGAAAATATTTAAGATACTTGATGTGCGGGATTGCAAATTAGGAAATACCTCCTTACTAAGGGAGACAAAATTAATTTTGTCTAAATCAGTGTCCCAAGAATGATTATTTTAAATATAAGGAAATGCAAAAGACTCCCTATGCTTTAGCAGTGGGAAGTTTGATTTATGTTCAGGTTTTGAATCTCAAGATGTATGTATTCGGTTACTGCGTACATTGTTGGGATGTTGGGCAGATATTTAAGTAATTCAGGAATGGATCTTTAAGATGCAGCCAGACGGATTTTTAAAACATTTTTAGAAAACAAAACATTATATGTTCACATACAGAAAGTCATATAAATAAGAGATCATTTGGTATTCAGATTATTACTTTATTAGATGCAAATACAGTTTGAGATCCACTTCAGGCTATATTTATCTGTTTGTTAGAAAAGCTATATCAGGAAAAAGTGCTTAGCAGACATTTATAGCTTTTCGACCATGACAACAGAGTTTATAGCATATTATGGGGCATCCAATTATGGAATATGATTACAGAATATTGTCACAGGGCTGCAAAATATAAATAACATTGAAAGACCACTTAAGTTATTTTGTGACAATAAATTAGTAGTCTAATATTCCAATAACAACAGGAGTTCAGCAATGTTCCGGTTGTTAAGGAAAGGATTCAGGAAAATAAAGTGTCTATAAAGCATATTGCGACAAACTCCAAAATTGCGGATCTGCTTACTAAGGGTAACACCTTATGGTCTTTCATGAGCATACTGCTCATACAGGTGTTGTATCATTTAATGATATGCTAGTTAAGTGGGAGTTTGTATTTATTTACTTTTCTGGTCTGGACACTTTACTATGGTTATGGATATTTTCTGCAGAAATAAAGTATTCGGTATTTTGGTTTTTCAATACTTTTGATTTTGGTTTGATCTCACAAAATAAGGTGGACCAGTTGGAAATAGGCATGTTAGATCACATTACACGTAATTTCCATGCTACGCATCCATACTTGATCTATGTCATTTGGTTATGTTTGATATATGTGATCATGGATGGGTCTAGTTACGATAAATGTGACAAAGGCCGCCTTGATTCTATGTTGGCATAACTAATGGACGAGATTGTTCGGAGATGATTTTAGTATGATAGCAAAAGGTTTTGAGCTCATAAGGTTATATATATAATTATAAAATATATGTAGTCCAAGTGGGAGATTGTTGAAATTTTGGACACACATATATATTAATTATATGTATACGCTATCATAAATAGCGGCCCAAATTGTAAAGTGATCTTATAAGGTTTTATGGGCCTAAATCATCTAATAAAGTATGGATCTCCTATGCGTAGAAACCCTACAGCCTAATTTCTAATTTCTATTTTTATGATGGGCTAAATTAGAAATATGAAAGATAGGCTTCCTATATATAAACGGTTGTGGTCCCCGGGTTATGCACCTATTAGGGTTCTTTTCTACCATCCCATCAGTAGAGAAGAGGAGTCACCTTCTCCAAAACCCTAGGGCATTAACTTGGAAGACCAATAAACCACAAAGATTCAAGAACAACTGCGTCCATGGATTCAGGTACGCTTTCGCTTATGGTTTTAATTTCTTAATAATTTTAGCATAAGATAGATCCTGCATTGATTATGAATTTAATCAATGGTTGTTTTTCTAACACGCAAGGCAATCATAATAATCTTTGCAAATTCTTTCATAGGAGAAAAATATTCTCCCATAAGAGGAGAGAATCAAAGACGTTTCAGTCACATAGCTGCCGAATCCACCTACCAACTAGGCACCACCCACTTGGCCACCCTCTATGATTCTTAGGGCTATTATAATTCCAGTTTTGTCTATGATCTAAGGACGGAGGAAAGAAGAAAAATAAGAAAGAAAATATTTTTTAAAAGTGTAAATATAATATGAAGAGACAAAATGGAAATAAATAGAATAATTTTATAATAAAATGAATATAATATACAAGTAAAAATAAAAAATAAAAGAATTAGATAGTTTAAATCTTAAATTATTTTTTAAAAAGTATATGCGGAAAAAATGTGGGACAGTAGTTTCCCATTTTATGCTTAAAAGATTTAGTTACAGATAATTCTTAAAGGGTATATTTAGCTGCATATAAAATTTTTAAAATAAAATTTTTCATTTTCCACAATTATTATATTTTTAGATTATTTCTTCGCATTTTCATATTACAACTATCTTGTTGTTTAATTATTTTGACACAACTAACAATACAATTACTAATCTATATATTTTAAGTTTATTTTTTTACTAATTATTATATTACATCCTTTTTTATTCAAAAGCTTTATTACTATCAAAACACATTCAATATCAGTATCAGCAAGCGGGAGCTCCCTGGACGTGGACACAGATCACGTATTTCTACGATGTCTGTGCGGGTAACATGTGGATAAATTAGAAATCCTGATTGTGACACGTGGCCGTTTGGTCTTATCCTTTCAGAGTAGATGTTCATCGAGCAATGCATCAGGCGATGGAATGGGCCCTTTTCATTTTTGCCCGGGAATTTGATTACATACGAAGCGGTTCGGATGTAGCTGCCGTGAATCCGTAGTTGCCCCACCAGCTTTTAATGCTGACAGATGGAGCAGCTGCATTTGAACCTAAGGTGGCAACGGGTCAGCACTCAGTACAACACAATTAATGTACGTGAACGTGGAGAGAGAAGACAGCAACTTTGATTTTTACTGCAACGGATTTTTACATTCATCTCAGTAGTCAGTATATATTACGAGACATTTTTATAATTTTTTTATACAACAATTCATCCAGTCTCCAAATAATATTAACTAGGGGTGCAACTTGGGCCGGGTTCGGCCCGAATCCGAAAAAATGCAGTGTTGAAACTCTAAGATTTTCAACCCGAATCCGAATTCAAATAGGTCTCGGTTTCGAGTTCAGGCAAGCCCGAACCCTATAAACCCGAACCCGAATTTGCATTTATATAAAATATATAATTTATATTATAATAATAATATATTATAATAATAACATATTACTCATGGATGGATGATGGACAACAGGAGTACGGCATGACAGGCATGGACAACTCATTGCCGAGACAATCTAATGTCTTAAGTGATTTCAACAAAATACCTATTCCCAATTTACATTACGATACAGGTCCAACAGTTTTTTTAAAAAAAATTATTCTTCACGCCTTTTCTACTGAAGCCTTTTGACCAACGAAATCCTGTGATACTAAATATTAAATTTTTTTGATATCTTTTTTTCCAACGGGAAAATTTATGAGAACTTTAAAATTATAGTTGTAAAATAAGCTTAAAACAATAGAGGAGTAAAAAAATATAATTAATGATTAATAATACAATTTTATTGACAACGTTTACACAATCCATATTCTACTTGATACAAAGAGAATGCTCAAAACAGGTTTCTTTCTTTCTACTCTTAAGCGGTAGTTGAATTTTTCTTAATTTCATACAATAAATTGTTTTTTAAACTTTTTTATATAATAGATTTGTGATAAAAAATTATATATAAGATGAGTAACAAAGACATATTAATAGAAGATGTCAACCCAAAACTTAACCCGAAACTCAACCCGAGCCCGAATTTCAAAAATAGGGTTAGGGTTGAGGTTTACAAATAGGGTTAGGGTTAGGGTTAGGGTTAGGGTTGAAGTTTTACAAATAGGGTTAGGGTTAGGGTTGAGGCGAACCCGAGTTTCATGAGCCCGAGTTGCACCCCTAATATTAACCAAGTGTGTGTCCGGTTGGTCACAGCAGCATCACATAAGGATTTTGGTGGCTGCTATGCGTGGGATCAAATTCCATCGAGTGGGATTTTCGGCCCAACTTGTTTGTTGGAAGTAATGGTGTCTCCATTTATATTTGGAAGTTAATAGTCTTCGAAATTTATTTTTGGGAGTTTGTTATTGTCTCTACTTGAAAAGAATATAAGAATTATCTTAAAATTTTATTGTCATATAAGTTGAGATGCAATGTGTATATATATACCAATAAAAAAATCTCTATCATTATTCCCTATTTTTTTCTACAATATCCTATGGGTGGACCCTTCCATGAATAATCGAGAAGACAAAGATGCGGCAACCATAACTTGATCATTCGTCACCCAATCGTGGGGCCAAATGTGCAGTGACGGAAGACAATAGCATTATGTGCTTATTTAGTTGAGCTAATGGTATCATTGGGGCAACAACCTAGTGGTCGAAGTGTTGGTAGTATTGCAAACATGCACAGTTAAGCATCTCTATCTCCCCAAATGATAGACGGAAGCTTGTTGTCTCCTTTAGGTTTGATTATAATATCTAAAATGAGTTATAATATGCACACTAATTAAAAAAATTATAACAACGACATTCCAACGTGTGGCTACCAAGTCATGATAATATCATTGGTCCACACAAGAGCAATCAGGTGTTCAAAACGTGATTATGTGCTAGTAGCATTGTCTTCTTGATATTTCATTGAAGTGTCCATGGTAAAAGAAAATAGAGATATTGATAGATATTTGTTAGAATGTTATTTGAAAATTCTAAAAATGTCTTAGAGTCTTGATTGCAATACAAGTTGATATCATTATAAAATACATACCCATAAAAAAATAGCATTTCAATGTATGCAAATACTAGGCTCTTATTGAACACAATTAAAGAAGAATGGAAGCTTAATAGGTAATTAATTAAACATTCTCATGTTATAACATTAAAAACTAGTCGTAATAATTAATGGCTCAAATATACAAATACTTCAATCTAATCTTATACTAGGGTGCTGATCCAACACAAACCGTATATAGTTTTTTATAAAAATTGTAATATAATGGATTTATTTTTTAATTATTTTGACAATATCACATTTCTTTCCATCTTGTTTTTTTTTTTTTTACAAATTTAGCCATTATTTGCATGCATTAATTGTGTTGTGCTAACACCTTGCCTTGTCGCCAAATGAGTTCCTCTTGTTTGGTCACGGCGATGCACGTAAAATTTTCCAAAGCACCATGGTTTCGAATCCCTCGCTAGTTTGAACGGAATTTTGGGGACATTTAGTCTTCCTTAAAAATATAATGTAAGCATTTGCCTTCCTTAATATGTAGGCCGAGCTTGTAGTCTCCCAAATAAAAAATTAGTGGAGTTAATTGTCTCTAGGATTATGAACGTGCTTGATGTGTAACATTCGATGTCAAAAAATTGTATATTATACAATACTAATAGTTGACATTTAAATTAACAATTTTATAAAAAAATTCAAAAAATTATTTTAAAAATAAATATTTACCCCCAAGTGTACTTGATGCATGAAATCAACTTCCAAAAGATTAAGCTTCAGATAATTCTTAAAATTATCAGCAAATTGCAGCTCCCTGGATGCGGACAAAGAGCACGTCTTTCTATAATGTTTGCACATGTAACATGTCAATCGAAAGAGACGTGAAATTAATTAGCAGTACTGGGTTCATTCAACATGTGACACGTGGCCATCTGGCCTTATCACTTTGGGGTAAATATTCGTCAAATTATGCATGAGGCGATAGAAAAATATTCCAACAGAAAATATGAAGTATTTGTTAAAGTATGGAAATTCCCACAATAAATAAATTTAAATGTTAATTTTTTAATATTCCAATAGAACATATGAGAAAAAAATTTTAATATAAATTTTATTTTTAAGAATATTATTCATATTAAATAAATTAATGTTGTGTTTGTCAAATTTTAAGATGTTTACGTTAACATAAAATGGAAAATAACTTAAATTTTCAAAAAAATTTAAAAATATTTTTCACATTAAGATTTTATTAGAATAGTAATTTACAGCTAAAAAGATTAATTGTGAATATCTTTCCTTATTTTTCGAGATATTATAATTCTATTGAAATTCTCCTATCCAATATGTTTTGTTGTGCAAATTTTTTTTACATCTAATACATGCATTATGTTTAAAATACCTTATTTCCCTATATATAAAAAATAAAATGAAATAAAATTTTTCTATTTAAACATATTTAAAAAATAACGAAAAAACTTATATATTAACTGTTATTGTGTATTATATACAAATCTAATTAACATGATTTTACAAATATCAATAGGATAGAATGCGGAGGATGACTTAGATCTAAAATAAAATTCAAAAAAAAGAAAAGAAAATCAACCAATTGCACTAGATTTTCTCTAGATATATTATAATTCTATGGCAGTCGCATATATACTCACATGCAATTTAAATTCTTGGCTAAAAAATTGCGGAGATTTTCTCTAGATATATTATAATTCTGTTGCAGTCACATTGGTGGACGTATGCTCTGCCTATTTTCAATGTGCAACCATACGTCACTATCAAGAATTACATTTGGGACCATAATTGAAATAAATAGCTATCATGACCTTCTTGTCGTTCAAAGGTCACAAAGGCCAACTTTGGTAATTTCCTTTTTGCTAGGCATTGATTTACTGTCTTTATATATATGTGTGGAAATTAATTCAGTTTAGCCCAACTCAAAAAATTCATTTATAAATTTTTAATTTTTTCTTCATACACTTATTTATCTAAATGTATTCAACATATAAACCAAGTTCTATCATTTTTTAGATATATGTATATATTTTTTTGAAAATATACATATATCTTTATGCATAAAAGATTCAGCCAGAGATAGTTATTAAAATTAGCAAATTGCATCCCCTTGGAGATTGACAAAGAACACGTATCTCTACAACGTTTGTACATGTAACAATGGTGCAGAGATTTCAAAAAGCAATACATTTCAGCGCAAGGAGCAGCAGGCTTGGCCATTCAGTTGAACGAAAAATGGTCCCCAGATGGCTACGTCCAAAACAGAGCTCTCTCAAAGTAAATGTCGACGGTAACATAAGCTGGAGGGAGAATCGAATGGGGTTAGGGGCGGTGATTAGAGATTCAAATGGACATTTTGTGGAAGCAAAGTGCTGGAGGTACGATGGCGTAACAGATGCTTTGATCATGGAGGCCATGGCGTTCAAGCATGGGATCAGATGGTGCCAAGAATTACAGCCGACAGCTTTCGAAGTTGAAGGAGACTCTCTGCTTATTGTAAGTTTCCTAAAGGACCAATGCCCTGTCCTGGCACCTGTGGGCGTGCTGATGACTAAGACATTAGCAGTTGTGCATCCAAGTTCAAATTAGTGGAATACCTTCATATGTTGCGGAATGGAAATGGGGCAGCTCATTTTTTTGTCAATATTTGCTTTGTCTATCGGCGAATCTGAAAAAAATCTGGGGGAGATGCCCTCTGGATAACATTGTCAATTTTTTGTATATGGATAATATTGCTGAGTAAATTGAAATCGCATATTCATCTTTGGAAAAACGCATGTGAATATCGGTTAGTTTTTTTTTTTTTTTTTTTTTAAAAAAAAAAAGAAAGAGAAGTGGATGAATTAAAAATACTGGGTTCATTTAGCATGTGACACGTAGCCATCTGGCCTTTCTTTTCTTTCTTTGTTTTTTTTTTGGGACCTTTTTTCTATACTCGGATTTTGTCCACTGGCGAAAAATGTCATGCCATACATGAAGAATTGCTTTTTTCAGGTATATATTTCTAACCATATCAATTTGTATTACATTTAAGTTTTAAGATATTTTTACAATTTTCTAAAAGAAACAATAAGCTCCCATCAATTAAACTCATACCAAAAGGAAAAACTAAAACTCCCCTAAAACAGGAAAAAAATAAACATCCAGACATACATGTCTTAAATAAAACACTCGAACTCACCAAAACAAGCTGTGGATGTCACACTTGGGTAGACCCCGGTTGCATATTACGAATTGCCTTGTGCTTTCCATCTCGTCGAAGAGCATTAATGGGTACAAAACGTGTGTGATAATTTCTGCACGGTTCATTTACAAAGCTACATTTGGTACACCTGCATGCGCGGGGCAGTAGGATTTTATTATATGGAAAGCTAAAGAAAAGGGACAATTATTTCAGGCTGGTCTCAAAGTCAATTACTTCAAACAGGTCCAAATTGAAGTTATTTCACATGGTTCAAAAACATATTTTTAAAATTTTGCATTTTTATATGATAGGTAATCTAGGCATATTTAATTATTAAATTAAGTTTTATCATTTTTTAGAAATATATATATATTATTTTTACACGAAGAGATATTTTGATTATTTTAAACTGTTATAATGACTAAAATATCATATTTTTTAAAATTCAAAATAAATATATACACATTCCAAAATCATAAATTTAATTTATAGGTTAAATATAAATAGATTAATGATTTTATAAAATTAAAAATACAATCTCCATCTTTGACCCGGTGGGAAACAGCCTCTGATGTAATTGAGGAAGATGATTGTTACAAGGAACAAGAATTCAAGATGAGTCATTCAACGTCCTTAGCAATTTTAGACAGAGAAGGCATGCATGATATTCTTTGCTGAGGGCGGCCACGTAAAAACAAATTATATTTGATGCTATGAGCTAGCCCATGGTTTGTGGTAACTGTTTAAGTGTTTATGAATTTTATTTGTAGTAAACACCTGCCCGGCAGTGTAATCCACCACCGGACTTCCCCGGCTATCTGCGGTGCAAGAGACCGACAGGAGTTTAGACCGGACATCAATGCGAATCTTGCTCCTGTATATGGCCGCGCTCCTTTTTCTATTCTTGCGTGACGCACTTGCGTTGACGCCGCGAGCTGCGCCATCCCTTGGTGGCCGCCCATGGAATTCTTGCTCTCCTCGTGTTATAGGCTTATAGCCAACCCACCGTTGAGATGCATACAAAACCACGGACCCTGATCGCCTGTTCCCGGGAGCAGGCAGCGTTCCCTGCTCCCGGGAGCTTATACTCATTTTTTTTTATTTTTTTTTGAAAATTTCTCCTAAATAGTGTTAATCTATGTGTATTTAACATGTGTATAAGTTTTTACCATTTTTGGAGTATTTTAGATATTTATTTTTTATTTTTGAAAATCAGTGGCATTTTAAGTAATTTAAAAATTACTAAAATGCCACTGATTTTCAAAAATTAAAAATAAATATCTAAAATACTACAAAAATGGTAAAAACTTATACACGTGTTAAATACACCTGAATTAACATTTTTATAAAATAAATAAATAAATAAATAAATAAAAATGGGTATAAGCTCCCGGGAGCAGGGAACGCTGCATGCTCCCGGGAGCAGGCGATCAGGCTCCCAAAACCACTGAGGCGTCGGATTAGCTCGTGTTACGGCCCGTTTGGCCTAGTTTTATATTCACATAAGGAGGACTTTCTTGTTAGTTTATATGAAACATAACTTACATTATATTTGGCTCAAAGTGAGCCTCCTTTGATTATATAATATACATTTATTTCATGCGTTGTATTTCAATTTTTTTTTTGTTAATACACCATTTTCGTCCAAATTGCATGTGTATGAGCCCATATGAAAATGGTAAGAATTAATATAATAAAATAGTTTGATGTAAGTATTAATTTTAAAGTTGTTTTTTAATACATGAACTATCTAAGATATAATTTATATATGGATAATTGGTTGTATAAAATATTAACCCATTTAAATGCATGTAGAATTTATTTTGAGCTAAATGCTTTGCAACTTCCAGTCTATATAAATGCAATGGATCATATCTCTCATATAAAATCATTCATATGCAGATGAACTGTACCATAATTATAATGCAGTTCCTTACAAAATGGGTCTCACATATATTAGAATGTTATAATACTTTTTACAATTATTTGTCTATATAAAAAGCATATATTAAATGATTTCGATGTTGAAAAGATAATTTTGAATTTGTTATTTATATCAAACTATTTTATTTCGTTGATTTTATACCATTTTAGATGGGGACCATACACATATCTAGTTTAGATGAAAATTGGAGTACTAATAAAGTGAATAATTTTAAATACAATGGGTGGGGTATATTTTCTATTCATGATTAAGTTGGCCCCATGGTGCATGGAGTACACTGGAATATTTTTCATATATTTATTGATCCCACTTTTATAAAACCCATTTTCTATGTAATCCCCTCTATATTTAAAATTTTCATAGTTAATGAAAAATTCACTCCATCAATTATATTTAACATCATTTATGATATCTTGAATTTTTTTTTATTTGTCTAATATCACCGTGCATGGGCTTCATTGAAAATCAACATAATAAAATGATTTAATGATAAATATTAATTTTAAAGTTATATTTTCAACATTTACATAGTTTAAAATATCATTTCTATATAGATAAATGATTCTATATAATATTATTGCATTCTAATATATATGTAAATGAATCTAAATATTTTTTTCATAATTTACACACAGATATATTTTTTTAAAAATTGTGACCCGTAAACATACTTGATCAAGATGAAACTTGGTCTCATAGGTAAAAAATGATGTTAAATACAATAAATAGATTAGATCTTTCATTAAAAATCAAAATCTTAAAAATTATTGAGATTATATGATTCCACTTCTATACAACCTAGTTGCAAAGAAGTAGAGTCTTATATATATACACTGTAAGTTACGGTATATTTAGCTCAAAATAGGTCACACATGAACATAAAATGTACATCTATTCTATCATTGTATTTAGAATTATTTCTTTACTAGCATATTAATTTTTATCCAAATCCGGATGTGTATATAAGTTCCATCAGAAAATGGTACAAAATCAACATAATAAAATAGTTCAATATATATACCATAATTTTTATTTACAATGCATGTAAATTGGATAATGTATATGGGAGCTGATCCTTATATTTAATAAGTGTTGCTAATTGAAAATAATGCACGGCCGAGTAAAACCTTAAAATTAAAAAACAACCCGACATCCCTGAAGAGGAAATATCCAAGTTAACTTTTCGTTTGAATGTCTTTATTAGAAATATCACAATGATCCCAATATTGGGTTTAGTCACTGCCAGGGTATTTTGTGACATTTAAACCACCTAAGATGCTAATTAACATATAATATTTAATCAAGAAACAAAAAATTTCACGACAAGATAATTACAATGTACTATAAAATTGGAATTATTTGACAAAAGATATAAATTGCTGGCTGCCAGTTTCACATTGGAATCCTTCATCAAATCTATTTTTCTGTAATTTCTGTTCCAAACGCATAGGGACCTGCGTTTGGAAATTGGCCCAAAGAGGCTTTAATTTTTAAGTACATACCCGAGTAGTGTTTTAATGCATTCGTACATATTGAAATTTCAAGTATGTGCAAACTCATTTTATTAATTTTTGAAATTTTTTTATACAATTATTAATTTAGGTATATTTAAATTATATATTAAAATTTACCATTTTTGATATGTGTATATTTAAAATTTTTAAAATTAGGGGTATTTTATTCATTTAAAAATGGCTAAAACCTCTCCATTTTTAAAAATAAAGAATATACATATCTCCAAAAATAATAAAACTTAATTTTAGACTAAATACACATAGATTAACAGTTTTATAAAAAAAAATTAATTTTTTAAAAATAAAAAAATGAATTTTGCACCCTGTGCATTGAAACATTACTTTAAACATAATAAGGAAAGCATTCTAAGAATTTTAGATAATAAATTTAATTTAGGTCTGTGAAACCAATCAATCTGGTCCTTTAATAATCCTTTAGCTTCAATTGACTAAGCTGATCATTAATTATCTGTCACATTTTCAGCACGCATACCTGGATTTATTCATTCTTATGAGTTATGCATGACCGAAGTTGCTATCCTTGTTATTTTTCGGTTCCGATCTTAGAATCTGATTATTTTTCTAGAGACCTATTATTTTAAGGAAAAGTGATCTTATTAGCCCGAGCTAAACAAATGCCCCGTTTAGCCTATCTTGAAAAACTCATTTATAACAGTTTTTCTTCATACACTTGTATCATCTAAATGTATTAAACATATAAACCAAAATTTAACATTTTTTGATATATGTATATATTTTTGTTGGATTTTTAAAGATAAGGGTATTTTAAATACATATATACACATAGATTTTTAAAAATCTCAAAAAAACATATATACTCTTATAAAAAAAACATATACACATATTCAAAAATGGTAAAACTTAGTTTATACATTAAATGTACTCAGATAAACAAGTGTATGAAGAAAAAAACAAAAAAATGTTATAAATGAGTTTTTTGAAGTGGGCTAAGTAGAGTATTTGCTTAGCTCGGATTAATAGGATCATTCCTCTATTTTAAGTTCTTCCATAATAGTAATAAGACAGGACATACTGAGAGGGTTTGGCTGGTTTTGTGACCATGAATCAGCGAAAAGATATTTACCGAGACACATAGCTGTTCCAATTAATATTGCCTGGGACTTAATATATATACAGAAATCTTAAGTGTGCATGTAGATGGCCTTTAATTACTAGCAAATGTTGGTCCTTGATTAATTATTTTCTGTATTACTAGCGGATGGTGGACATGTGATTGACAACTTGGATGAAGATATTACAGAAAAATTTTTGGTAGAGACATGAATTTAGGTGTAACTCCCCATATATCAGTTACGAGCGAAAGATGGTAATCTTTGATTAATTATTTCTACTTGGAGTTGATACCATGTCCTTTAATTACTACAATCCAAAAAAAAAAGTCCTTTAATTACTAGCTGATGGTGGCCCTTGATTAATTATTGCCGTGGAAGGTGTACAATGACTCCATTGCCATGGCCATCCAAATGGCCACTTCAGCCGCCATGTCTACATGTATAACGTTTAAAAAATAAAATTGCATACAGTATGAAAAGTTCGCACCTAAGCTCACATATGAATGTCAAAACTAAAATTTTTTAAAATTAGCATGCAAGCATATGCACAATGCATATGTTTGTACCGAAATTCTTCAATACAATTGGGTTGTAAAATGCACAACCTCCTAGAATTTTTTCAGATCCAAGCCAATGCGTCGCGTTATCTTCTAATGATATTTGTATGATATTAAAAATCGTTTCAATTAAATGTATATATTTGACAACAAATGCAAATGCATAAGTTTATTAATTAATAATAATATTTTAACATTATAGATTATAAAAATTTCCAATTTACATGATGTTATATATATAAGCTAAATAAATAAATAATTTAAAGTTTACTCAAAAAATAAATAGTTTTAAACGTTGGTATGGATTAGTTGTTCAAAAAATCAAGAGGTCAACTTTTTCAAAAACACTATCTTACCTCATGCAAATAAAAAGGGGTCGTTTGAAGGGATAAGTTGGAATTCTCTCTCTCTCTATATATAATTTAATTAAAAATAAATATTATTCAAAAAGCATTTTTATAATATAAATTATTATTATTTTATATTTGTATTTATACAATGTGACAACTTGATATTACAATTGAGGCATATTTACAACCCTTACATTATAGAGAAAAAATTTCCTATAAACACCACACAACCAAGAAAAATCCATAAAAATTCCCACTTTTTGAGGAAAACTATAAAATCCTGATTTCAAGGGGACCTTTTGTAAAACTCTTTTCCACCAAGAAGAGGAGTAATGAAACCGGTTAGGCTATTTGTCAACCTTTCCGGTTACCACTAAGCCAACTGTTTTGTGCTATATCATAAATTATTATTATTATTATTATTCGCATGATATGATATATTTAAAATATTATTTTGCTATCTTTCCAACTGAATTAGATTCCAAAAGTATATAACTCTAGCTAGGTAACTTAAAACGCCAAACTCCTATAGATCTCGAGGTCGCCAAACATAAGTCAAATGTGCATACACTTGAGCATATTGCCAAAGCACTATAGTGCATCTTCTTCCAAGTCAGCCGCACGCGCATTGCAGCCACCACTACTACCCTCTTACGTAGCCACTGCCGATCATTCATCTGACAACCCAGACTGCTTGCACGCCAAGTCGGGGCAGTTACGTTCTGCCTCTGTTTGTCGAAAACGAAAGGTGTGGGAAACGTGAGATGAGGTGGAGAATGAAAAATAAAATATTTTAAAAATTTTATAATTAATATGAAATAATAAAGATAAGAATAGAATAAGTAGAGTAGTTGTAGTGTAATAGGAAAGAGAAATAATTAGAATGTAGGAATAAATGAGTAAAAGTATGGGCTTGTTTGGTAATGTAAAAGATGTGGGAAATGTGAGATTGGTGAAAAGTGAGAAATAAAATATTTTAATAATTGCGTGATTTGATATGAAATAACAGGAGTAAAGATGAAATAAATAGGACAATTAGAGTGTAGTAAAAAAGAAAAATAATTTAAATGTAAAAATATGATTATTAACTAAGGTTGAGAATCCGTAATCTCATACCTTATGATTATTAATCAATGAATTAATGAACTTAGGAAGTGATGTTATCATGTCTTTCTACACCACAATTTCCACACATCTTACCAAACAAGCCCCACTGCAACGCAGTCGCTGGGCCCACGATTGCATGCTGTCATTCCCGTCCTTTTCGTTCACAAAATATATAGCCTCGGAAAAAGAGCACAAAAAAGAAAAAATGACAGTATCGAAGACAAAAGAAATACCAAACATGTCTGCCATGCTTATTTAAGTTTGGGGGTGATACAATGACTGATGGCTAGTAGTACAGGAGTGCTAGCCAATACAGACTATAACACAAAGAACCGATCAACTAAGACAGGTTCAACTTCCCGTGCATGCAGATGACTATAATTGTAGTGCCCGCTGCTGGTCGGGCGTTCAGGCGGTTGGGTCGGCGTGGGTTGACCTGGCAATAGCAATAGCCTCGTTGTATGTAACAAGACTAGGGCGAGGGCATTGAGGTATAGGGCACTGATTTTGGCCGACGTCCAAGCAGCGGCACTGACGAGGGCGGAATCCAGCGCACACGCAATTTTTGCACCCAGCGTAGCACGTGGGCCCGACGTCCACGCAGGAGCAAGTAAAATATGGATAGGGGAGGTTGCAGACGCATACATCACAGCAATCTTTTCCATTGCCCTGGCCACCTGCAAAAATATAATTTCATTCCTTGTCGACTCAACTCACCCACCAACCAAGAGCAAGGAGTATTAATTAACTAAAAATTAGACGAACAACAGCTTACCCAGATGGTGGGAATTAATTTAATTTAATTAATTGCTTATATACTAGCTAAATAAACAGGATGATATATACCTTCTAATTGGGTTCCTGCTGTAAGGATATCAATAATAGTATTGCGGGCGTGAAGCTGGTGGACGAAGCAGGTGGCCACAAGGGCCACCATCATCACATACCTCACACTCTTCATTATCAACAAAATCTCTTTTCTCTATCCCTCTGCTCCTCACTTCTCCATCCTCCGCCCCCTCCCCTACTTATAATGTTACGTTGTACACCTCTATTCAATCCATTCTGTAGTAGCACGTGTTTTGCCTGTCTTTTCTTTCTTTTCTTTTTTCCCTATTTTTTTTTAAAAATTAGGTTTCGTCCACTAGCACATCATGTTACACGACAAATTGCTATGGGCTCTTCATTGAATCCAGGAGCGTTAATGGGTACCGAACGAGCGTAATAATTTCTGCACGGGTAATTTACACTCCTACGTTTGGCACACCTGCTCGGGGAGGTAGGATTTCCCGAAAAGCTAAAGACAACAGTTAAAAAATGAGGCAAATATCAAGGATTATGATAGCCCAAGGTACATATTATTTATTTATTGAGTTGTTGATATTCTTGTGCATGCATGTATCTTTTAATCTTAAAAAATAATCATTAAAGTAATTGCACTAACAAAATTATAACATTAAGATCCATTTTGGTGATTATATTTAAAATTGCGTATGCATTTAAGCAGTGATAAAACTTTGGAATGAAAAATTTTTAGTGTAAAAGTTTTTAAAACGGAAGAAAATGATATAATATAATAGGAATAGTGATGATGAGTAAAAAGAATAAAATTAAAATAGATTGAAAAATTATATATATAGTTGCGTATAAATAATTGAAAATAAGGTGATTATATTGGAAAATGAAGAAATAATTAAAATTAAGATAGCTACAGAGAGTGAAATTTTTTAAATTGAAAAATTTTAAATGTAGCCGAATATATCCTATATATGTGAAATATATTCTAACCATTATTTGTAGAGATTTTTTTGTTAAGAAATCGAATTTCATCCAACTTAAAGTTTTATAAGGACCTCATCTAGCTATTTCAATTATAAAAAAAAACATAAATTTTTATTTGTTGAAAAAAGTGCATAATTTATAGTTTTGTATTTTTTTATAATTTTTCTTTAATGTTTGATATGGATGGTTTTTCGTATGAAAAAATTATATCGAAAAAACAGATTTTGTAATTTTAACTACATGGTTTCAGTGAAATTAAAGACATGTCTTAGTTTTACAAAATTGCAAATTACCGTATAAGGTTTGCATAAAGTTACGATCATATATCTTCCGTCAGAGATTCATGCATGGCCGTCAAAAATTTAAATGAAAATGATGAAAACGTCCCGATTATAAGGATGGTAAACTGCAATCATTATCTCAATTATGAAAACAACGTAAAATTATAACACAATAGTTTTTAAAACATAAAATTATATTTTCAAAAATTCCTGATATTGAGAAGTTTAAATTCTTATTTGCTAAAATTTGGAAATTCCCGCAATAAATAAATTTCATGTTACTTTTTTAATATTCCATTAGAAAATATAAGAAAAAAATTTAAAATATTCTTCATATTAAATAATTTAGTGTTGTGTTTGTCAAATTTTAAGACGTTCACGTTAACTAATTTTAAAATTACTTTCTAACATAATAATGGAAAATAAGTTAAAATACCAAAAATATTCTTCGTATTAAGATTTTATTAAAATATTTTATCAAAAAAGATTTTATTACAATAGCACTTTACAGCTAAAAAGATTGATTGTGAATATCTTTCCTTATTTTTCGAAATATTATAATCCTATTGCAATTCTCCTGTACAATCTGTTTTATTATGCAATTTTTTTTTTATTTTTTTACATTCAATCCGTGCATTGTGTTTAAAATACTTTATTTCCCTATGTATAAAAAATAAAATGAACTGAAAATTGTTAAAATTAATCACATTAAAAAATATAATTACAGAGAATCTTATATATTTTTGTTGTGTATTATATACAAATCTAATTAATGTAATTTTCATATCATACAAATATCAATAAGGAAACAACGCGGAGGATGACTTAGATCTAAAATAATAAAAAAAAAAGAGAAAATCAACCAATTGCACCATGCAACGGTTTGCGTGGGAGATTTTCTTAAAAGATATTATAATTCTGTGACAGTCACATATATACTCACATGCAATTTAAATCCTCGACAAACAAATTGCAAGAGGACGCCTGTGAAGTTTTCTCCACGGCCGAGAAACTTCGGTTCGAAGCCCGGCAACGAAGTTTTGCTTTGGAATTCGGCAGCCGCATTCTGGTGGATTTCGGCGGCAACATTGTGGTGGGTTATCGTTCTCATTTATTGTGCGAGCGTACACTAGTTGATAAGAGGAAAAAATATAAATATTGGTAAAATATTTATAAAATATTGTTAGTAAAAAATTGTAAAGAAGTGTGTGGAATATTGTTGGTAAAATTGTAAGAATGTCTTAGGAGTTTAAATATAATGTTAGTTGAGATGATGTAAAATGCAAAATACCATAAAAAAAAAAAAACAAATTGCAATATGAAAAATCATTAAAGGGTTTGGTGGACGTACTCTGCTTATTGTCAACGTGCGAGCACATGTCCGGCACTATCAAGAATTAATTTTGGGACCATATCCCAAATAAATGGTTATCAAGACTTTGTCGTTTAAAGGTCCCAAAGGCCAAGTTTGGTATTTTAATTATTTTCTAGGTATTGATTTTCCATGTATATATATATATATATTAACGATATTGATTTACCAAATATATTTATATATAAACAAATGGTCGTCCGTACGTGTATCTCCGGTTAATTAGAAGAAAAAGAGCGACGTGCGGAAGTTAAGAGTTAGCTAGAGAAAGCAAACTGTGTGATATAAGAAAAATAGTTAGAAAATAATCCATGCATATATCTTGAGAAAGAAGAATTAATACATATATACGGAGTGTTTATCTAATCATAATCATATCAGTTGGGTGAGTTTTTGCAAAGATACTGATTGCCGAGTTGTGTTTTTAGAGGTACACTATATACATCACTTAGCAAGAACTAAGAAAAGGGAACGCAAGGCAATCATAATAATCTTTGCAAATTCTTTCATAGGAGAAAAATATTCTCCCATAAGAGGAGAGAATCAAAGACGTTTCAGTCACATAGCTGCCGAATCCACCTACCAACTAGGCACCACCCACTTGGCCACCCTCTATGATTCTTAGGGCTATTATAATTCCAGTTTTGTCTATGATCTAAGGACGGAGGAAAGAAGAAAAATAAGAAAGAAAATATTTTTTAAAAGTGTAAATATAATATGAAGAGACAAAATGGAAATAAATAGAATAATTTTATAATAAAATGAATATAATATACAAGTAAAAATAAAAAATAAAAGAATTAGATAGTTTAAATCTTAAATTATTTTTTAAAAAGTATATGCGGAAAAAATGTGGGACAGTAGTTTCCCATTTTATGCTTAAAAGATTTAGTTACAGATAATTCTTAAAGGGTATATTTAGCTGCATATAAAATTTTTAAAATAAAATTTTTCATTTTCCACAATTATTATATTTTTAGATTATTTCTTCGCATTTTCATATTACAACTATCTTGTTGTTTAATTATTTTGACACAACTAACAATACAATTACTAATCTATATATTTTAAGTTTATTTTTTTACTAATTATTATATTACATCCTTTTTTATTCAAAAGCTTTATTACTATCAAAACACATCCAATATCAGCAAGCGGGAGCTCCCTGCACGTGGACACAGATCACGTATTTCTACGATGTCTGTGCGGGTAACATGTGGATAAATTAGAAATCCTGATTGTGACACGTGGCCGTTTGGTCTTATCCTTTCAGAGTAGATGTTCATCGAGCAATGCATCAGGCGATGGAATGGGCCCTTTTCATTTTTGCCCGGGAATTTGATTACATACGAAGCGGTTCGGATGTTGCTGCCGTGAATCCGTAGTTGCCCCACCAGCTTTTAATGCTGACAGATGGAGCAGCTGCATTTGAACCTAAGGTGGCAACGGGTCAGCACTCAGTACAACACAATTAATGTACGTGAACGAGGAGAGAGAAGACAGCAGCTTTGATTTTCACTGCAACGGATTTTTGCATTCATCTCAGATCGCGTTTAGTTGGAAGTAAAATTTTTTGTTGAAAATTTTTCAGAATAAAAGTTGTCAAGTTGATTGAAAATAATGTGATATAATAGGAGTAATAATGAGGTGTAAAGAGAATTAAGTAATAATGAGGTGTAAAGAGAATTAAGTTAAAATAGATAAGATAGTTGTATGGGTATTTATGTGCCTACCACCTACTTCGTTCATCATAAAGTCAATAGACCTGGTCACACCAACTCCGGATTCTTTTAAAAATGTGATTAAACTTAGATCATCCTCTGTCAACTTCTTATGTGATCGTAATTTATGAATCTTCGTAGGAGTGCAAAGTACATGATTATGAAACTTTACGAATTGTGATACATAATATATATTCTTCTCCATGTTCAAATTCACATATAGCTTAGCATGATGTGAGCAACGACTTATGAAAGCAGTCTTCTATTTTCTTGAATCTTCATTTCTACATTTTTTCACTACCATACCAGCTTTAGAGCACCTCGAAACACGCCTCGAAACGGCACCGGACTTCAACTTATGGGTACTATCCTTTCTAACACTAAATCCACAATGCCAAGCATAAGTGTTGCAAAAATTAAAAGCTTCTTCTAGAGACACAAACTTCATCCCAATTTTTTGTTTCAATTCAATTGCAACATCAGCTATAAACAACCTATCTATATTATGCATACCACTTGGGATGACTTCTTCTTCACTAGATGCTCTCTTCCCATCTAACACATCTACAAAACCATCTCTAAAAGCTACATCACCTTCATGTGTATGATCAATTAATGTGACACCAAAAGAAAATTTTACTTCAATAGTCATTGGATCAGTTAGCATTGTGCCAAAGACATTCCTTGGACTAGGTAACATTATGCCAAAGTCAGTGCTTTCATGTTCTCCCTTGTGCTCTTTCGTACTAAACAAAAAGATTTTACCAACACCAACTACCAATTTCAAAGATAAGGCAAATATGTAATGATGGATAAGCCAGAAACAACAACAAAAATTAAAACAAAGTCTCTCTCATTTAAAACACATTTTTGTTTCCCGATCTCTTTCAGTCATGTACTTACTTTCATAGCCGAGGTTGTTCCTCAGTATGACTATAGGTAGATCAGTTATTTTAAATCTTAACTAGTCATAGCTAAGGAGACTTAAATCCAAAATACTACATGCACATAACCCATTGATTTCAAAATAAAAACTAAATCATTTTAACCATACAATTACTAATTTATATATTTTAAGTTTATTTTTTACTAATTATTATATTACATCCTTTTTTATTTCAAATATTTTTTTACTAAAATTTTTTTATTCAAAAGCTTTATGAGCTCCTGGACGTGGACACAGATCATGTATTTCTACGATGTCTGTGCGGGTAACATGTGGATAAATTAGAAATCCTGATTGTGACACGTGGCCGTTTGGTCTTATCCTTTCAGAGTAGATGTTCATCGAGTAATGCATCAGGCGATGGAATGGGCCCTTTTCATTTTTGCCCGGGAATTTGATTACATACGAAGCGGTTCGGATGTAGCTGCCGTGAATCCGTAGTTGCCCCACCAGCTTTTAATGCTGACAGATGGAGCAGCTGCATTTGAACCTAAGGTGGCAACGGGTCAGCACTCAGTACAGCACAATTAATGTACGTGAACGAGGAGAGAGAAGACAGCAGCTTCGATTTTTACTGCAACGGATTTTTACATTCATCTCAGTAGTCAGTAAATATTGCAATCCCGTTACGAGACATTTTTATAATTTTTCCATACAACAATTTATCCAGTCTCCAAACAATATTAACCAAGTGTGTGTCCGGTTGGTCACAGCAGCATCACATAAGGATTTTGGTGGCTGCTATGCGTGGGATCAAATTCCATCGAATGGGATTTTCGGCCCGAGTTGTTTGTTGGAAGTAATGGCGTCTCCATTTATATTTGGAATTTAATAGTCTTCGAAATTTATTTTTGGGAGTTTGTTATTGTCTCTACTTGAAAAGAATATAAGAATTATCTCAAAATTTTATTGTCATATAAGTTGAGATGCAATAAAAAAATCTCTATCATTATTCCCTATTTTTTTCTACAATACCCTATGGGTGGACCCTCCCGTGAATAATCAAGGAGACAAAGATGCGGCAACCATAACTTGATCCTTCGTCACCCAATCGTGGGGCCAAATGTGCAGTGGCGGAAGACAATAGCATTATGTGCTTATTTAGTTGAGCTAATGGTACCATTGGGGCAACGGCCTAGTGGTCGAAGTGTTGGTAGTATTGCAAAAATACACAATTCAGTATGTCTATCTCCCCAAATGATAGACGGAAGCTTGTTGTCTCCTTTAGGTTTGATTATAATATCTAAAATGAGTTATAATATGCACACTAATTAAAAAAATTACAACAACAACATTCCAACGTGTGGTTACCAAGTCATGATAATATCATTGGTGCACACAAGAGCAGTCGGGTGTTCAAAACGTGATTATGTGCTAGTAGCATAGTCTTCTTGATATTTCATTGAAGTGTCAATGGTAAAAGAAAATAGAGATATTGATAGATATTTGCTAGAATGTTATTTGAAAATTCTAAAAATGTCTTAGAGTCTTGATTGCAATACAAGTTGAGATCATTATAATTACCTACCCATAAAAAAATAGCATTTCAATGTATGCAAATACTAGGCTCTTATTGAACACAATTAAAGAAGAATGGAAGCTTAATAGGTAATTAATTAAACATTCTCATGTTATAACATTAAAAACTAGTCGTAATAATTAATGGCTCAAATATACAAATACTTCAATCTAATCTTATACTAGGGTGCTGATCCAACACAAACTGTATATAGTTTTTTTATAAAAATTGTACTATAATGGATTTATTTTTTAATTATTTTTACAATATCACATTTCTTTCCATCTTGTTGTTTTTTTTTTACAAATTTAGCCATTAATTATTACGGTCAGTTTCTAATATTATAAGATGAGAACGTTTAATTAATCACCCATTAAGCTTTCGTTAAATGAGCACATCAAGCTATTGTCTTCTCTCTCCTTTTTTGCATACATTAATTGTGTTGTGCTAACACATTGCCTTGTCGCCAAATGAGTTCCTCTTGTTTGGTCACGGCGATGCACGTAAAATTTTCCAAAGCACCGTGGTTTTGAATCCCTCGCTAGGATTTCGAACGGAATTTTGGGGACATTTAATCTTCCTTAAAAATATAATGTAAGCATTTGCCTTCCTTAATATGTAGGCCGAGCTTGTAGTCTCCCAAATAAAAAATTAGTGGAGTTAATTGTCTCTAGGATTATGAATGTGCTTGATGTGTAACATTCCATGTCAAAAAATTGTATATTATACAATACTAATAGTTAACATTGGATTGCGGGCAGAAAATGGGATCCCATTAGATTGCGGGATGGAAAATGACGTTGGAAACTGGGATGGAAAATGTAAAATTTCCATCGCATGATGGAGAAAAAACCTGCCCAATCCAACGACGTGCAGGCATGAAGCGAGAAGCAGACGCACATTTTCGAACTTAGCTCAGTACTTAGCTCAGTCGCAAATAATCAACTTTCTATATATATATATTTATATATAAAAGGTTCCACTTCTATGTAAGGGAAATATCTAGAAGTAGAGTCATATAATCCACTTAATTTTTAAGATTTTGATTATTGACGAAAAATTCAATACATTATTTGTATTTAACATCTTTTGTTTGTCTAAAAGATCAAGTTTCATCCCGATCAAATATGTTTATGGGACACAATTGTTGAAAAAATATATATTTGTATGTAAATTATATATATATAAGAGGAATAATTCTATTAGCCTGAAATAAGCAAATGACTTGCTTAGCCTACCTCAAAAATTTTATTTACAATTTTTTTTATTTTTTCTTCATACACTTATTTATCAAAGTGTATTTAACATATAAACCAAATTTTATCATTTTTTAGATATGTGTATATATATTTTTAAAAAAATTTAAACATCTATGTGTATATATATATTTAAAATATCCATATCTTTAAAAATATTAAAAAGAATATATACACTTATTTAAAAATGGTAAGACTTGTTTATATATTAAATATACTTAGATAAATAAGTGTATGAAAAAATATATATTTTTTAAATGGACTTTTTGATGTGGACTAAGTGATGTATTTACGTAGTCTGGGCTAACATAACCACTTTTTTATATATAAATACATAGTTAATTAGAAGGAAAAGAGCAACTTACGGAATTTAAGAGCTAGCAAGAAAAAGAATATGGTGTGATGAAAGAAAAAATAGTTAGAAAATAATCTATGCATATATCTTGAGAAAGAAGAATTGACAAATATACATGGAGTATTTATTTAATTATAACCATATCAGTGGGTTGGATTTTTGAAAAGACATTCATTGTCGTGTTGTGACTTTTATTAGTATTTATATACTATGAAAACTGGTATTAGAATCAGGCACCTTCATAATCCTAACACTATGAAGTGATAAATTCAAGGAGTGAAATATGAGATATCGATAGACAACCCTGTAAATGATGAGATTTCATTTTAGTATGGTCCGTTTAAGATGGACATATCTATTTAGTAAGCTTGGTAGATCGTGAGTAGATGTTCATACGATTATTAAATTGTAATTAGACCGTCTTTTTTAGTGTTGGTTTTTAAAGTAGTCTGCTGCAATGTTACTGGTAAATCATTTAAAGCCAATTTTAGGCATTATTAAAAGACTACTTATTAAATCAGGTTCACAAGAAGGGTACCCAATGTGTGATTTAAGGGTAATTTCTAGGTTTTAAAGAAAGATTATATTGTAGTTGTTTGAGGATAAGTCATAAGTTTTCCAAAAGATTACCTAGTATATGATTTGAAGTTATATATCCAGTACACTACCTAAAGGCATGTCCTAAGCTTCATTGGATGGCGACTTGATATAGACTATGCACATCGATTATTAGTGAGTCATTTATATTTCTATGTTTAGAAGTATATCATAGGAATATATTTTGTTGTGATTGCATATGATAATGGCACTATCCATGTGCGTTATATTAATTAATGTATAATTCCCTACTTAACTGAGTTTTACAGAACTCGCCTTATGTAATTTTTGTTATTTCTCAGGTGTTGGTGAATTATTTGGCTTATTAATGTGTGATGAATGAGTTAGGCGTGAAACTCTATGAATGGAATAAAGTAGTCATTTTCCTTATTTTAGAAATGTTGTATGCAGATTCTTGAACATTAGCTTGAAATAATTATTATGTTGAATCCAGTGAATAAACTTTATCTATTATACGTGTCCATTAATAGTGAATTCCTCATCAAATGTCAATCATGCATTGAATGGGTTAGTGTCATGTTTATCATAATTTAAAATTTTTCAAGATAAATAATTATAAACTTAAATCCAGTATCATAACAAAAATGTCTTAAAATACTTTTAAAAAATATTCTCCATTTTAAAGTTATTTTTACAGTTGTGAATTTTTTTCTTATTTTTTAAAATATTATAATTCTATAGCATTTATGTATATATATGAGTCATGTTTCTATGTAAGTAGATTTTATACAATTCTATCCATTTCTTCCATATTGATGATTGTTGAGAAATCTACTATCTAATATTGTATTTAGTATTATTTATTTAGCTAAAAATTTCATCAAAATTAAAGATATCCTTGGACCATATTTATTTATGTTAAATTAAAAAATAAAATCCATTTATATGTGCATTAAAATGTAATAATATTTCATAGAATTATTTAACCATCTAGTAATGATATTTTAAACAGCATTTATTTATTTGATTTTTTATATTTATAAACGAGAGTTACGCGCAATGATATTGTACACTATCATCGAGGTTGGTAAAATGTAAAGATTTCATGATATCGTAGTCACACAGATATACTCGCCTGTAATTTAATTAATTCTCGACTAACAAATTGCAAGACGACAAATGATCGAAGGGTTTGGCGGACGTATATATGCGCTCCTTAGATTCGAGGTGAAACCAGTCGGCACCGTCAATAATTAAATTTTGGACAGGGACCATGATCAGAAATAAATGTTTATCAAAACCTTCTTGTCTCTTAAATTTTCCAAAGGCCAAGCTAGGAACAGTAGGGTATAAGAAAAATAGTTAGAAAATAGTTACATATTTAAGGTTAGGTATTTTATTTTTCCATAATTTATAGGGAGTGGCTTTTTTTTTTTGTAGGGAATTCTATTAAGAATATGATAAACTGTTAATAAAACTTCACCTCACCAACCTTTACTTAGGTTTGCATTAATTAACAATAAATTTATTATTTCAACTAAAGTTCTATTTTCCCCATCTGCAATTCCATGTTGAGGTATATATGGGGGTTGTTACTTGATAATAATTTCAGCATTTTCACAAAAATCATTAAAATCACTTGATAGATATTCACCACATCTATCTAATTTTAGGAATTTAATCATTTTTTAAAGTTAATTTTTAACTTAAGCCTTATAGGATTTAAATTTATTTAAGGCTTCGTTCTTAGTTCTTAATAAATAAACATAAGTGTATTTACTAAAATTATCTATAAATATTATGAAGTATTTTTCACCTCTTTTTAATGTGTTTTCCATATCACAAATATCAGAATGAATTAAACCTAATAATTTTAAATTTTTTAACCTTTTGAAATGGTTTTTTTAATGATTTTAGTTTAAACACATATGTTGCATTTATCTAAAAATTCATCAGGTGATTTAGGTAATAAACCTAATTTCATCGTATTGTCCATACTACGAAAATTGACATGACCTAGTCGATCATGCTATACTGAAAAACAGTTTATAATATAAGCAGAAAATGATGATCCATTATTGATGTTTAGGCGAAATATGTCATTTACAATATAGCCCTTGCCCACAAATACACCTCCCTTGGTTAAAATAATTTTATCTGATTCAAATACCAATTTAGAACTACACTTACTAAGAAGAGTAACTGAGACAAATTTTTTGCATATTTCTGATACATGACGTACATTCATGAAAGTAATGGATTTTTTTATGTTAGTTTCAAGATCAAAATTCTTGACCCTTCCCCCTTGGTAGTAGAAGAATTATCCATGAATAACTTACTTTAATCTAACCAGACTTCTGTCTTTACAAACATGTCCACCAACTTTGGTCATCACCTATAGTATAAATTTCAAAAATCAAGACAACAAAATATTCCTCACTTAAATGGGCTTCTAGATCTTTTATCTAATATGATTCAGACTGAGTATTATTCTTCATTTTGAGAAGTTTATACTCTCTTTTTAAATGACTCATTTTCTTGTAATAAAATAAAGTCCTTTCTTCTTCTTAATAATAGTCTTTTTGGTATTTAATTTAGATATCTTAGAAGATTGATTATCGACATTATCGCCTAATTTTGAACTTCAACTAGATTAGCCTTAGCATGAACTTGTTCTTCTTTCTTTGTATTGTTTTAGATTTTCTTCGGTACGAAGATTGAGAGCAAGATTATTTAAACTCAGGGATCCTTTCGTTTATTTTAGACTTTTGCCACAGTTGTTTCAAGTAGATGATAATTTTTCAATAATCACACTAATAAGAACAAATTCATCTATCTTCTTATCATCTAACCCAAGTTGATTGAAGATATGTCCAATCTCGTAAACTTAATCAAAGTTTAATTCATCATTAGTCATAATAAAATTAAGGAAATTACTTACAAAAAATTATTTGAAATTTGCATCATCAGTACTGCATTTGTGCTAAAGTGAATCTAAGATTTCTTTGACCGTATTTGCATCTTGGTACACTTTAAATAGCAAGCTTCAATGATGTGCTCTTTACGAATATAGTTATCCATATCTCACTTTGTTCTTTGACGTTGATCTTGCAGTGTCTATAGATCGCAGCATGGTGAGGACGTACATAACTCCAAGTCAAGTTAAGAAAAGATGAAGTTTCTATTTCCATCTTTTAAAATTTGTACCAATACAATAGTCCAATCTTGAGACATTAAACTTTGTGAAAAAAATGGATGGTTGGGGTTGATTTGTAAATAAGAGAAAGGAGACAAGACCACAAAATTACCTTAAGATTGTTGTTGCAAAATATAAAAAAAGAGAAAATAAGAAAAGTGGTAAAAGTGAAAATAGATCTAAGTTTCAATCCAAGCGTGTTACGACGTTACTTTCCATAAGGCAAATTTATTATCTTATTTTCTACTTAGAGTAATTTTACAGTTGCCTCAGGATACAAAAAATGAAACCTAAACTAGACTAGAAATCATTACATTTTCTAGACACATGAGCACTTTGAAAATAATTTTTTTGGTTGAATGGAGAAAATTTTAAAACAATGGGTGTGTTTGGTAATGAATAAAACTTTTGGTGAAAAGTTTTGGAGAGTAAAAGTTGTCAATTGATGTGATATGATAGGAGTAACGATGAGTATTAAAGAGGATAAAGTTAAAATAGATAGGTTAATTGTGTGGATAGTTGTGTAGAAATTATTGAAAAGTAGGGTAGTTGTATAAAAAAATATGAAAAAATGATTAAAAAATATGATAGTTGTAAAGAATGAAAAGTTTTAGATTGAAAAGTTTTAACTTAACATGTTTTATTAATTGCCAAACGCACCCAATATAATAAAACTGACAAAGCTTGATTAAGAAAACAATATTTAAATCAAGAGAAGCTATGAGGATGTCTGAACAGAAACAAAATGCCCCGTATAAGATTCAAACCCAAAACCTTCTATGTAACAGCCAACGTTGTCACCAATTGAGCTATTTCATTTTTGCTGTTTATTTTTGACTCTATATTATACCTGTAATAATTTGAAAATCCCAACGTTGCTGTCTTCTCTCTGTTGTTCGTATTGGTTTTCCATGCTTTGTGGTACATTATCCTTAATTCCTGAAACTTTGTTGCTTTTTTTTTTGTCATTTCTTTCCTGTTAACTGACGGTTTGATTCAACCACCATGAAGTTTCTGGGAGTGAAGATTCAAATGCTTACTTTTATGATTTGACAAAGCCGAAGCACACTTGTGCGAACAAGTTACCGGTTTGTCATTTTCACATTGAACTTTTGTCATGCTCTAGTATTCATTTTTTTCCCTCGAAGTTACCGGAATATTTGGTTACTGCAGGGCCATGGTTCTCCAATTATCTAGACTCTGGAGTGGCATGGAATCACGGGGAAAATTTCTTGGCTTCATCCAATTCAGATGGGATAGTGATTGTGTGGAAGAGAGCAAAGAACGGCTAGCAACCGCACAGAATGGTAGATTCGACAAAATTTTGCAGCGTCTGTTGTGTTGAATCATAAGCCCATCCTCCCGAAGTAGGGATTTTTTACAAAATGAGGGCTTGGCTGGAAATGGTTTTAGTTGGGACTTGGGGCAAGGAGTTTCTGATCCATTTAAACAGACGGGTATACGACAATCAAAAGATAACAGGGGTTCTGCGTACAAATACCCATTCTTTCACGTATATATCATGACTTCTGTTAGAAGAACTAGTTCAAAACACAACATTCCATTCATTGTATCTTCTCGACCTCTGTCCTGCTTATTTTGTACCAAAATTTGTCAAAAGTAGGAAAACGGGCGGGTAAAATTAATGGAATAAAGTGAATAGTATTAGATTTGTTTGTTTTGATGCGTTTGATGCACTCACATAATGCACCTTTAAAGAGTTTGAAAGATGAGAAGAATTTGATGGGCTATGTTTATATGAAATTCCTATTTTATATAGAATAGTGATCATGTTAGTCTTAACTAGGTAAATGCTTCACTTAACCTATTTCAAAAAACCTATTTAACAATATTTTTTATTTTTTCTTCATACACTTATATAATTTTTGAGATTTTTAAACATTTATGTGTATATATGTATTTAAAATGTATCTTTAAAAATCTAAGAAAATATATACATGTATCCAAAAAGAGGAATGATCCTATTAGCCCGGACTAAGTAAATGTCCTACTTAATACATCTCAAAAAACTCATTTACAATATTGTTTTATTTTTTCTTTATACACTTGTTTATCTAAGTGTATTTAACATATAAACTAAGTTTTACCATTTTGTATATGTGTATATATTTTTTTGAGATTTTTAAAAATCTATATGTATTTAAATATCCTCATCTTTAAAAATCTAAAAAAATATATGTCCACATCCAAAAATAGTAAAAATTAATTTATATGTTAAATACACTTAGATAAACAAGTGAATAAAGAAAAAAGCAAAAAAATATTGTAAATGAATTTTTTTCAGGTGAGCTAAATGAAGCATTTACTTAGTTCGTGCTAACAGGATCATTTCTCATCCAAAAATGGTAAAGCTTGGTTTATATATTAAATACACTTAGATAAACAAGTGTATGAAGAAAAAAAAAATGTTGTAAATAGGTTTTTTGGAGGTGGGCTAAGTGAGACATTTGCTTAGCTTGAGTAATAGGATCATTCTTCTTTTATATAATCCATTTCATTTTTAATATCTTGATGCTTGATAAAAAAAATTCATTCAATCTATTATTTTTAGTATCATTTATATTATTGTGGAAATATTTTCATTGTCTAATATAATTGTGCATGTACTTCATCCACAAAGGGATAAAATCAATGTAATAAAAAGGTTTAATACTAAATATTAATTTTAAAGTTATATTTTCAACATTTAAATCATCTAGTATATCATTATTATGTAAATAGATCTAAGCATTTTTCATGATTTACATATGAATATATGTTGTTAAGCAAATGTGACCCATAGAAATATTTGGTTTGGATGAAATTTTTTTCTTAGCTAGATAAATAATAATAAATAGAATCAACGAAGTGGATTTTCCATAAACGTAAATCTATTAAAAACGATTAATATCAAATGTACTCACAACATATGTTCTTAATTATAAACATATCCACTAAGTGTGAAATCTTTTATGTATAACACCAAAATATATCATTATTTTTTTTAGGAAAGTATATCATAATTTTAAGTACATCCAAAATCAAACATTCCATCAATTAAGTCTAGTTTTGAATATGTAAATGGCCATATTTCCTCTTAGCGAATATGATATATTTTCATTTTTATTTTATACCATTAATATTAATCTAGTTAAGTGAGAGCTTATAGTAACTTAAGAATTTTATGATTTTAGTTGATGCCGCGGGTTTTCAAAACTATCTGTATTTCTAAATATTTGCTTACTGAGTATTTTCTACTTATTGTCTTTCAATTGACCAATGAATGCAGATGAAGCAGATTTGATAAAAGAGCCTCCATTGCTAATAAAGTGTTGAAGATATGATTTTTTTTAATGCATTTGGGGTATTTAGAGCCTTGAAGTGTAATTATTGAAATTATGGGTATGTATCAAGTTTAAATTTTTTTTGTGATTATTATATGATGTAAAAGTTAGCTTTCCATTTAATGCATGATTGTATAAGAGATGTATAAGATGAACTGAAGTAAATGTGAATGAATTTAGTAAAAATGCTAGACTATGTAATGATTATCAAATTTTATTAGCCCAAACGTCCTAAATACAAACGGATGCTGCTGGATTTTAATTAAGGAAATAGAACTAATATAGGTTCTAAAAAAATTTAGACTAATTTTTCAGTCATCTTAGAAAAGCTTCTACTTATTTAAGGATAAAACTTTAGTTTCATTCACATACTTCACCACTTAAAAAGATTCATAGATTAAAGTTTTATATTGCATGGTGCTCATAGGTCGGGGCGCTACTGAGGCATTACATACACATATGAAAAGTTCGTACTTGAGCTTAATTGAATGTCAAAAATTAAAATTATTTAAAAATTATCATGCAAGCGTATGCATTGAAGCTAAATGCATATGTTTGTACCGAAATTCTTCAATACAATTGGGTTGTAAAATGCAACCTCCTAGATTTTTTTTGGTTTTTTTAGATCCAAGCCAATGTATCAAATTATATTCTAATGATATTTGTACGATATTAAAAATCGTTTCAATTAGATGTAAATATTTCGACAAAAAATGTAAATGCATAAGGTTATTAATTAATAATAATATTTTTAACACTATAGATTATAAATGTTATCGATTTAGTTGATGTTATACATATAAGCTAAATAAATATTTTTAAACATAGGTAGGAATTAGTTGTTAGAAAAATCAAGTGGTCAACTTTTCCAAAAAGACTATCTTATCTCTTGCTGATGGTAAATAAAAAGGGGTTGTTAAGACTGAGTTGAAATTTTATAGTTTATACATAATGTTTAATTAAAAATAAATAATATTTTAAAATAAATTTTTATACCATAGATTATTGTTGTTGTTGTTATTTGCATGATGTAATAATATATTTAAAATATTTTATATTTTATTTTGTTATTTTCACTCCAGTGCATCTGACAAGTGGCAACCCACTACTTGAGGGACGTTTGGTAATGTGTAAAATTGTGGGATTGTGGGGAAGGATGAGAAATAGAAAAGAGAATATTTTGAGAAATGTGTGATTGATAGGAAATGATATGGATATAGTTAGAATAAATAAGTTTGTTGTATATATGTGGCAGGGAAAATAATTGCAATGTAGGGATAAAAGTTGGAAAAATAACGCGATTGATGGAGCAATAATTGGCCTCAAGAAACCAAATGCCATGGGCAGTTTACCTTCCGCCTCTCTTCGTCGGCCACGCTGTCATTCTCGTCCTCTTCGTCCACGAAATACAAGCCCCTCCCAACCGTCAAGACAGAAGAAATACCAAACATGTCTCCCATGCTTGTTCAAAAAAAAAAAAAGAAAAAAAGAAAAGAAAAGTAAAAATGACAGTATTAAGATAGAAGAAATACCAAACATGTCTGCCATGCTTATTTAAGTTTGGGAGGTGGGTATAATTACATGACTGATGGCTAGTAGTACAGGAGTGCTAGCCAACACAGATTGTAACATAAAGAACCGATCAACTAAGACAGGTTCAACTTCCCATGCATGCAGATAATACATAAACAGTAGTAGTTCTATAGTAGGCATGGGGCCAGCTGCAGGTTGTGTGTTCAGGCGGTTGGGTCGGCGCGGGTGGAGCTGGCAATAGCCTTATATGGAGCAACAGTATGGCATTGAGGTATAGGGCACTGATTTTCGCCGATGTCTAAGCAGCTGCACTGACGAGGGCGGAATCCAGTGCACTTGCAATTTTTGCACCCAGCGTAGCACGTGTCCCCGACGTCCCCGCAGAAGCAAATAAAATATGGATAGGAGAGGGAGCAGGCGCATGCCTCGCAGCAATCTTTTCCATTGCCCTTGCCACCTGCGAAAATACAATTTCATTTCTTGTCGACTCAACTCACCCACCAACCAAGAGCAAGGAGTATTAATTAATTAGAAATTAATCGAACAGCTTATCCAGATGGTGGGAATTAATTAATTTAATTAATTGCTTATATACTAGCTAAATAAGCAGGATGATATGTACCTTCTAATTGGGTTCTTGTTGTAAGGAAATCAATAATAGTATTGCGGGCGTGAAGCTGGTGGACGAAGCAGGTGGCCACAAGGGCCACTATCATCACAAACCTCACACTCGCACCTGACCTTTTCTTCATCATCAACGTCGCCATTTTCATCACTTCCCTTCTTCTAAAAACCTCTTTTCTCCATCCCTCTGCTCCTCATTTCTCCATCCTCCGCCCCTCCCCTACTTATACTGTTATGGTGTACGCCACTATTCAATCCATTCTGTAGTAGCAGATTTTGTGGAAGCAAAGTGCTGGAGGTGCGATGGCGTAACAGATGCTTTGATCATGGAGGCTATGGCGTTCAACAATGGGATCAGACGGTGCCAAGAATTACAGCTGGAAGCTTTCGAAGTTGAAGGAGACTCTCTGCCTACTGTAAGATTCCTAAAGGACCAATGCCCTGTCCTGGCACCCGTGGGCGTGCTGATGACTAAGACATTAGCAGTTGTGCATCCAAGTTCAAATTAGTGGAATACCTTCATATGTTACGGAATGGAAACGGGGCAGCTCATTTTTTTTTGTCAATATTTGCTTTGTCAATGGGCGAATCTGAAAAAATCTGGGGGAGATGCCGTCTGGATAACATTTTCAATTTTTTGTATATGGATAATATTGCTGAGTAAATTGAAATCGCATATTCATCTTTGGAAAAACACATGTGAATATCGATTAGTTTTCTTTTATTAAAAAAAAAGGAAAGAGAAGTGGATTAATTAGAAATACTGGGTTCATTTAGCATGTGACACGTAGCCATCTGGCCTTTCTTTTTTTTTTGTTCGTTTTTTTTTGGGACATTTTTTCTATATTCGGATTTTGTCTACTGGCGAAAGATGGCATGCCATACATGAAGAGTTGCTTTTTTCATGTATATATTTATAACCATATCAATTTGTATTACATTTAAGTTTTGAAATATTTTTATAATTTTTTAAAAGAAACAATAAATTTTGACCAATTAAATTTATACAAAAGGAAAAACTAAAACTCCCATAAAATAAGAAAAAAATAAACATCCGGACGAACTAACCGGAACAAGTTACAAATGTCACACTTGGGTAGATCCTGATGGCATATTACGAATTGACTTGTGTTTTCCATCTCGTCGAAGAGCATTAATGGGTACAAAACGTGTGTAATAATTTCTATACGAATAATTTACAAAGCTACATTTGGCACACTTGCATGCGCGGAGAAGTAGGATTTTATTATATGGAAAGCTAAAGAAAGGGGACAATTATTTCAGGCTGGTCTCAAAGTCAATTACTTGAAACAGGTCCAAATTGAAGTTATTTCACATGGTTCCAAAACATATTTTTAAATTTTTGCATTTTTATATGATAGTTAATCTTCAGACAGGTCCAAATTGAAGTTATTTCACATGGTTCAAAAAACATATTTTTAAATTTTTTCATTTTTATATGATAGTTAATCTAGGAAAATTTAATTTATAAATTAGGTTTTATCATTTTTTAGAAATGTATATATATATATATATTGTTTTTACACTAAGAGATATTTTGATCATTTTAAACTGTTAAAATGACTAAAATATTGTATTTTTTAAAATTCAAAATAAATATGTACACATTCCAAAATCATAAATTTAATTTATAGGTTAAATATAAATAGATTAATGATTTTATAAAATTAAAAATACAATCTCCATCTTTGACCCGGTGGTAAACAGCCTCTGCTGTAATTGAGGAAGATGATTGTTACAAGGAATAAGAATTCAAGATGAGTCATTTATGATATCTTAAAAACTTTTTTATTTGTCTAATATCATTGTGCATGGGCTTTATTGAAATTCAACATAATAAAATAGTTTAATGCTAAAATATTAATTTTAAAGTTATATTTTCAACATCTAAACTGTCTAAAATATCATTCTATATACATAAATAATTCTATATAATATTACATGCTAATATATATGTAAATGAAAATCTAAGTATTTTTTTCATAATTTACACACGGATATATATATTTTTAAAAATTATGGCCCGTAAATATACTTGATCAAGACGAAACTTGGTCTCCTAGGTAAAAAAGTGATGTTAAATACAATAAATAGATTAGATCTTTCATTAAAAATCAAAATCTTAAAAATTAGTAAGATTATATGATTCCACTTCTATACAACCTAGTTGCATAGAAGCGGAGTCCTATATATATACACTGTAAATTACAATACATTTAGCTCAAAATAGGTCACACATGAACATAAAATGTACATCTATTCTGCCATTGTATTTATAATTATTTCTTTACTAGCATACTAATTTTTATCAAATCGGATGTGTATATAAGTTCCATAAAAAAATAGTACAAAATCAACATAATAAAATAGTTTAATATATCTACCATAATTTTTATTTACCACGCATGTAAATTGGATCATGTATATGGGGGCTGATCCTCATATTTAATAAGTGCTGCTAATTGAAAATAATGCATGGCCGAGTAAAACCTTAAAATTAAAAAACAACGCGACGTCCCTGAAGAGGAAATATCCAAGTTAACTTTTCATTTGAATGTCTTTATTAGAAATTTAATATAGGCATTGAAGGTTCTCGCTAAGAAATGGATTAACAAATCTAAGTATATACAAACGAGGCTTGACGATAATTTTGTATTTAATCAGGAACGCGGATAAACCAGGCTTTGCTTAGGAAGAGGGACAAAAAAAATAAATAAAAAAGTAGCCACAAATTTTCCCCCAATTCTACGCCTTTTGTATGGTATTTCTGCTATTGTTTATGTTTTCTAAAAATAAGTACTCAAGTGGTCCTATCATATTGATTTGAGGTATTATGTTATGAAAGGGAGGTCAAAATCATCAAGTGTCTATTAATAATATTGGTACAAAACTCAAGGTTGCAGATCCTTTACTGAAAGATTGGCATCGAAGTCGTATAAGATGCGTTTATATAAAATGTGCATTAGGCGTGGCTTTTGATTTCTCGTAGACACCAGTAAAAGAGTTATGCTTCTATGTAACCGAGTATAGAAGTGACTTTATATAACTCTTATTTATTTTTCTAATCTTGATGATTATTAAAAAATCTATTTAATCTATTATATTTAACGTTATTTTTTAACTAGGAAATCAAGCTTAATCAAATATGTACATATGTCATATTTGATTTCACTTGCATTTGGGAAGTGATAAAACTTTTAGATAAAAATGAAAGAAAATTATGTAATATACTAGAGATAATAATTATGAATAAAAAATAAAATTAAAATAGATAGTTTAGTTATATGAGTAGTTGTGTAAAAATGATTAAAAAGTAAGATAATTATATAAGGAAATGTGAAGAAATAATTATAAAAATTGTATAGTTATGGAAAGTAAAAAATTTTAAATTGAAAGGTTTTAGGTTGAAATGAAATTTGTTTTGTTAAACATGCTCTTAAAATGTTATATTCAAGTAGGATAGTTTTTAATTACTTTGTTAAGTTGATTTTATGCATTTGTTGATGGAGTCCATCAACAACCATAGTTGGACTAATAAGGGAATTTTCATCATAATATAAATAATGATAAATATGAAAGTTGTAATAAATTTTTTATAGAAGTCAGACTCTTCCGCTTCTGGAAGTGATTTTATGTAACCCATGTTCTCATCCTGATGATTGAGGAAAACCTACTTGAACGTGGAAAAATAAGGTCGCTAGCAAACTATGTTACTTGCAGCTCGTAACAGCGATGCCATGGGAAATATGAACCGTAAGTGCATGAGCATAGTGCACCGCCAGATCACCGTATCAGTCGGTCAAAAAAGAGAACGTCACACCCACTCCTGTCGGGCTCTTCTTCTTCTGACTAGCAGAATCACAGCACCAGCAAACCCATCAAATTCGGCGGAAAGTCACTACTGCACGCGACCTTCGGTTCGCCTTCTTGAGGCCCAGCCATCTTAATTTACTGTCAACGAGACTCCCGGAGGTTTGCAAAACCCACCAGCCATGCAAGCATGCTAGCCGTCCATCATCTCTATTATCATGTGTTTTCCTTCGAGGGTTTCGCCGAGATCGACGTGAATCTGAGGCAGAGATAAGCCCAGGGCGGACTCCAACTCCAGACGGAACAGTTCCTTGTCCGCGATTGAAAACCCCTCAAATCTCGCAAGGATAACATTAGAATTTCAAAAATTTTACGCTCTCTTTCCATCGCAGATTTAACGCAGGGTTAAGATCGCAAAGATAGAAAACTTAGAGAGTTAGAGTTGCCATTATTGAAACCTCAAGGTTCAATCCACTGATTAGCAACCTAAGAGGGGCAGATATGCAAAAAACCGCTGAATGATTCTATATTTCTGTTTTCATGTATGTGCGCATGGTAAGTCATACGTGCGAAACAGAAAGTCCTTTTTGTAGAAGACATAAAAGCGGGCATAATGAAATGTATTTCCGTTAAATATCAAGACGTTAGAAGTTAACATAAATGCCCAAGCAATTTTAGTGTAGTATACAATTTATGAAACAATATAAGTATATCAGCAATTAGTGTTAAACAAAGTAGATGTCTGAGGAAATTACCTAGAACATTATACACTAACAGCTTGACTTTACTATTTCATGGGCGTCATGTGCGGTTTCACATGAGCAGAGAATATTTTTGGATTAATCTACCAATTTCTGTATTTTTGCAATGTGCACAAGTACCATACTATTTTTTAATGTATTGTGCTTGTAACAAACTTGATTAATTAAGGGTCTTTTTGGCATTGCATTGTAATCTGACTTGCGTTTATGCATGTTGCAACAAATTCAAACATGCATTTAGATATATAAGGGGTTATTCCTATTTTTTGAGGAGGAATACCACCAAGCAGAGCTTACTGTGGAGTAATTGGAGCTCAAAATCACGCAGAAAGCCCTTATCCAATTTCTTTTAAGCAAGTTTATCCAAAAAATTTCTCTTACGCAAAATCGATGCACCCGAAGCAACGAAGCTCAAGCTAATCTAGCATATTATAGTTGTTCTTAATAATAATATTATTATTATTATCAAATATAGATTAATTACATGATGGCCAGTAGCACGTAGCACGCAGCACGCCAGGACTACCCAACAAATTACAACATAAAGAACCGATCAACTAAGACAGGTTCAAGTTCCCACGCACGCAGATAACTAATAAACAGCTGGAGTAGCAGACGAGTAGTAGTAAGGCATGGTGCAAGTGTAGGTTTGTTGGGTGTTCAGGCGGTTGGGTCAGTGTTGGTGGAGCTGGAAATGACATGGGGAGCAGTGGGGAATTTTGTAGGGCAATAGGGCTTGATATCTACACAGCGATGCTGGCTAGGGCAGTAGGGCTTGATATCTACACAGCGACACCGGGACGGTTCGGATATAGCGCAGATGCATTGTTTGCACCCGGCGTAGCACGTGAGCCCAACATCCGGGCACAAGCATTGTGGTGGAGTCGAGATCTGCAAACGCAAGTCTCACATCAATCTTTTCGCCTCCGTTGCAGCTGACGATGCGGTACTCGCAGCTGGGGATGTTAATGCTCATAACTATTATCGTGAACCCACTTGCACAATTTATTTATAAATAATTTTGTGTTAAGATTTTTAAATAAATGAGTTATAATCTGCTAACACATTCAACCATTTAATTAAATAAATGAATTATAGTTGAGATTTTATAACTTGTCAATCCGTTTAGTAATCTGTTTAATCCATTTAATCTGTTCAACTCATTTAATTCATTTGAACCATTAAAATTATATATATAAATATAAATCTCTTAATTATTTTTCTCTGCCAAGTCTTCCTTCAGTCATCTAATTTTTATTTTTACACTGCTGCCATAATTTTATTTTCATATTACTGCCCTATTTCCATTCTGCTTGTTCCGAAAACACCTCTCACCTCTCCCTATGAAATCATCATGTGCTAAAGTCTGGGCCTTCAAGTTATTTGTTATATAACCCGTCAACAATTTGCCAACCCGTTTATTAAATGGGTTGTAAATGGGTTAGGGTTGAGGTTTTTTAAATGAATTAATAAACAGGTTATTATTGAGATATTTTAAATGGGTTAGGATTAAGATTGTGCTCCAACCCGTCCAACCTGATCCATTAACACCCCTACCCGTCTATCCAGTACTGGTACTGGCCTGCAAAAACACAATTTCATTTATCCCGGAGAAAAGTCACCAAGCAAAAATAAAACTTAGAATATCTTAGCCGGATGGTGGGAATTAATTAATTAATTGCATCTATACTATATTTTTAAGCAAATTGGTCTTGAACGCCTTTTATTTGAATAAAAAACTTGATTTTTTAGCTAAATAAATGACACTAAATATAATAAATTAATGAATTTTTTAATCAAACATTAAGGCGTGAAAAATAAATCCTCTTTCATGTAACTTGATTATATTGCAGCGAGACTCATAAAATCTACTGTGAACATGAGATACCTTCTAACTGGTTTGCAGCAAGGAAATCGATAATATTATTGCGGGCGTGAAGCTGGTGGACAAAGCGGGTGGTTACAAGGGCCGCCGTCGTCACTAACCCCTCACTGACACCTGACCTTTGCTTCATCATCAACGTCGCCATTTTCACGATCGATTGCCATGGCCATGCCTCCATGTCTACGTATATATGTAACGGTTTAAAAAAATAAAATTGCATACATGTATGAAAAGTTGGTACTTAAGCTCATATATGAATGTCGAAAATTAAAATTTTTAAAAAATTATCATGCAACCATAAGCATTGAAGCTCAATGCATATGTTTGTACCGAAATTCTTAAATACAATTTGGTTGTAAAATGCAACCTCCTAGAATCTTTTCGTTTTTTTTTTAAGAACCAAGTCAATGTATCACGTTATCTTCTAATGATATTTATATGATATTTAAAATCGTTTCAATTAAATACGTATTTTCACAATAATAATATTTTTAACGTTATAGATTATAAAAGTTTCCAAATTAAATGATGTTATACATCTAAGCTAAATAAATAGTTTTAAACATACGTAGGAATTAGTTATTCGAAAAATCAAGATGTCTACTTTTTCTAAAAGACTATCTTAACTCGTGTTGATGGCAAATAAAAAGGTCGTTAAAAGGACCGAGTTGGAATTCTACATATATTATTTAATTAGAAAAATTTTAAATTACGTTTTTATAGCGTGCATTATTATTATTGTAATTATTTGCATGATGAAATAATGTAATTAAAATATTTAAAATTATATTTTGTTATCTTTCTAAGTATGTTTGGAAAATGATAAAACTTTTGAATGAGAAGTTTTTGTTGTAAAAGTTGTTGAAACAAAAGAAAATAATGTGATATAACCATGGTAATAATGTAAAGTAAAAAAAAATAAAGTTAAAATAAATAAGTTAGTAGTATGAGCAATTATGTAAAAATGATTAAAAATAAGATAGCCTTATAAGAAGATACGAAGAAATAATTAAAATAAGATAATTATGTAGAGTAAAAAATTTTAAATTAAAAGATTTTTGTTAAAAAATTTTAACATTAAACAAACACCCCAGTTGAATTAGATTTCGAAAATGTATACCTCTACATAGGTTTTGCCAGAGCACTCTCGCACATCTCACAACCCACACTGCTCATGCGCCAAAATAGCCTCATTATTACAACACCACCTAAGAGTTTTAGCAGATCGGGTTGAAAGAATTGGAGTTTAATTCTAATTTTAACTCATTTAAATTATCTCAAATCTAATTTGTTTATTAACTCATTTAAAAACATCAATCATAACCCATTTATAACCCCATTTAAAAATAGGTTGGCGGATTTTTAACAGGTTATATAGGAGATGACTTGAAGGTCTAGACTTTGAGAGACAATGATCTTGTAGGAAGATGAGAAAGTATTTTTAGTAGAGGAGAAAATGGGATTACTACAGTAGCGGAAAAATAGAAATTAGGCATAGGAAGAAGACTTATTGGGAAAATACGAAGGACTTTATATATATATATATATATTAAACTTTAATAAATTAAACGAGTTAAATAAGTTGAACTAGTTAAATGGGTTAAATAGGTCACTAAACTGATCGATGAGTTGTAAAATTTTAACCTCAATCTGTTTATTTAATTAAATAATTGAACGTAGTGAGGGATTATAAATATTTATTTAAAATTTCCAACCAAAACTATTTATAAACGAATTTAACGAATAAATCGGGAAGATGAACTTGAACATTAATACCCGTAACGTCACCTTGTATGGGCATCGCACGCCAGAATCCTTCATCGACCAATGCCATGAAATCACTAGGCGCAGGAAGCAGTTTGCAAACGTTCAGAAATTGTCGTTGCGTATGGTAATCGACGCATGATCTTTTCAGACCGGTCGGAAATCCGGTGATTTCCGACCGGTCCAAAAATTTATTTTTTTAATTTTTTTTTTGAAAAATAATTTTATAAACTTGTTAATCTAGTTATATTTATTTTATAAACCAAGTTTTATCATTTTTGGATATATCTATATATTTATTTTAGATTTTTAAAAACAGGGGTATTTAAGTCATTTTAAGAATATTTAAAATGACATAAATACCCCTGTTTTTAAAAATCCAAAATAAATATATATACATATCTAAAAATGATAAAACTTGGTTTATAAATTAAATATAACTAGATTAACAAGTTTATAAAATTATTTTTCAAAAAAAAAATAAAAAAAATAAATTTTTGGACCGGTCGGAAATCACCGGATTTCCGACCGGTCTGAAAAGATCGGTCCTCATGGTAATCTGCGTCCCTACGCCCACGATTGCATTCTGTCCTTTTCGTCCTCTTCGTCCACGAAACATATAGCCCAAAAAAAGAAACATATAGCCCAAAAAAATCCTAACAGCAGTGTCATCTTCTCCATCGTCTTCTTCATTAATTTCAGCACCAATGGCAGTTTCAACTAATTAGTATGTATGAGAGTACGAGAGTGTTTTATAGTTTTGCACTGTTGACCCGTACCAGTTCTTACTAGGGGAATTTTCCTCATGGAGTTGAGGGCACCGTGGATAACTGTATCAAAGACAGAAGAAATGCCAAACACGTCTGCCATGCTTATTAAATAGAAAATAGAATATTTTGAAAGTGGTGGGAAATGTGGCGGGAAATGTGGTATTTTGTGGGAATAGAAAATAGAATATTTTGAAAATTGTGTGATTGGTATGAAATAATATGGGTAAAGTTGGAATAAATAGGTTTGCTGGAAGGTAGTTGATAGGAAAATGATTAGAATATAGGGGTAAAAGTAAAAAAATATAATAATTAATTGTGAAATAATTTGTCTCGAAATCCGTACCACCACATTTTCCCTTCCACGATTCGCACACCATATTCCCAAACATCCCCTAATAGGCCGGGTATAACTACATGACTGATGGCTAGTAGCACAGGAGCAGTAGCCATCACAGATTTATAACATAAAGAACCGATCAACTAAAACAGGTTCAAGTTCCCATGCATGCAGATCATTTAAATTTGGTAATGTGTAAAATGGTGGGATTGTGGGAAATGGTGGGAAATGAAAAAGAGAATTTTTTGAGAAATATGTGATTGATAGGAAATGATAGATGTATAGTTGGAATAAATAGGTTTGTTGTATGTAGTTGGTAGGGAAAATGATTGGAATGTAGGGGTAAAAGTGGAAAAAATAGTGTGATTGATAGAATAATAATTAGCATTGGAAAATGAAATATCATGAAAAAACTATGGTTCCCATAGTGAGACGTTACCAAACGTCCCCTGTACTAGTAGTAATAGGAAGGCGTGGTGCCCGGTGCAGATTGGGCTTTCAGGTGGTTGGGTCGGTGTGGGTCGAGCTGACAATGGCCTCATATGGAGCAACAGTAGGGCATTTGTGAGGGCAGTAGGGCTTGATGTCTAGGCAGCGGCACTGAGGATGCAGGGATCGAGTGCAGGCGCATAGGTCGCACCCAGCGTAGCACGTGTCCCCGATGTCCATGCACTGGCATTTCGGTGGATTGGAGAGGTTGCAGAGGCAGGCCTCGCAGCATTCTTTTCCATTGCCGTTGCCACCTGCAAAAATATAATTTCATTTATTGTCAACTCAACACACCCACCAACCAAGAGCAAGGAGTATTAATTAATTAAAAATTAAAGGAACAACAACTTAGCCAGATGGTGGGAATTAATTAATTTAATTAATTGCTTATATACTATATACTCGCTAAATAAACAGGATGATATATACCTTCTAATTGGGCTGCTACTGTAAGGAACTCGATAATAGTATTGCGGGCGTGAATCTGGTAGACGAAGCAGGTGGCCACAAGGGCCACCATCATCGCGAACCTCACACTCACACCTGATCTTTTCTTCATCATCAATGTTGCCATTTTCACCACTTCTCTTTTTCTAAATATCTCTTTTCTCAATCCCTCTGCTCTCATTTCTCCATCCTCCGCCCCCTCCTTTACTTATACTGTTGGACACCACTATTCAGTCCATTCTATAGTAGCACGTGTTTTGCTTTTCTTCTCCTTTTTTTTCTTTTTTACTTGCGCATGATATTACACACATACCACACCCAACCCCCAACAAATTGCTATGGGCTCTCCATTGAATCCAAGAGCGTTAATGGGTACCGAACTTGCGTAATAATTTCTGCACGGGTAATTTAAACTGCTACGTTTGGCACACCTGCACGGGGAGGTAGGATTTCCCGAAAAGCTAAAGACAACAGTTAAAAATGAGGTAAATATCAAGGATTATGATAGCCCAAGGTACATATTATTTATTTTATTGAGTTATATTCTGTTGATATTCTTGTACATGTCACCCATGCCTTTGGCGTTGTGGTAACCCGATTTGCCAGCTTGTTGGGCACCTGGGTTCAAACGCCACTAGCAGCAATTTCAGTTGCAGCATGACGGAGTTCATGAGTTTGGTGGCATCAGTCTCAACTAGTTTCAGTTGCGGCACGTGGAGTTCATGAGTTTGGTGGCATCAGTCTCCTAGTGTGTGGGAGTAATTTATAAGAATATCTCATAACTTAGTTGGAAATACTCATTGAGATGATTGTAAATATCTATTGAGGTGATTGTAAATACTTATAAAAAACAAAATTGTAACATAAAATCCATTTTGATGATTATATTTAAAATTGTGGGTGTTTTTGGTAAGAAATAAAACTTTTAAATAAAAAAAATTTAGTGTAAATTTTTTTTAAAACAGAAGAAATGATATAATATTGTGGGATAACGATAAGGAGTAAAGAAAATAAAATTAAAATAGATAAGAAAATTATGTATGTAGGTGCATAGAAATAATTGAAAAGTTATATTAGAATATGTGAAGAAATAATTAAAAAATAAATTAGTTGAGGGAGTCAAAAAATTTTAATTGAAAAGTTTTAAATGTAGCAAAACATATGATTATTCTAACCATTATATTTAGAATCGTTTTTATTAAGAAATCGAATTTCATCAGAGTCAACGATTTATAATTTCCATATTGTTGAAAAAGTGCATTAATTTATTTTTATTATTTTTAATAATTTTGCTTTAATGTTTGATATGGATGGTTTTTAATATCAAAAGAATTATATAAAAAATGTCAGATTTTGCAATTTTAACTACATACTTTCAGTGAACTTAAAGACATGTCTTAGTTTTACAAAAATTGTAAATTACCCTATAAAGTTTGCATAAAGTTACGATCATATATCTTCCGTCATAGTTTCATGCATGGCCATCAAAAATTTAAATGAAAAGATAAAAATGTCCCGATTATGAGGATGGTAAACTGCAATTATTATCTCCATCATAATAACAACAAATATTATTAAATAATCAAATATGTACAGAAATACTGAAATAATAAAATAATCAATTTAATATATATTTCCGTATAATGAAATTACAAGAAAATAGTTTTAAAATATAAAATCGTATTTTTTAAAAAATTCTTCAATTAAGAAGTTTAAGTTCTTATTTGTTAAAATTTGGAAATTCCCACAATAAATAAATTTAAATGTTAATTTTTAATATTCTAATAGAAAATATGAGGAAACTTTTTGAAATATAATTTTTATTTTTAGGAATATTCTTCATATTAAATAAACTAATGTTGTGTTTGTCAAATTTTAAGACGTTCACGTTAACTAAATTTTAAAAATTATATTCTAACATAATAATGGAAAATAACTTAAAATTCCAAAAAAATTTAGAAATATTCTTCACATTAAGATTTTATTACAATTTCACTTTACAACTAAAAAGATTAATTGTGAATATCTTTCCTTATTTTCGAGATATTATAGTTCTATTGCTATTCTCCTATACTATCTGTTTTGTTGTGCAATTCTTTTTTATTTTTTACATCTAATCCATGAATTATGTTTAAAATACCTTATTTCCCTATATATAAAAAATAAAATGAAATGAAAATTTCGGTATTTAATCATTTTTAAAAATATAATTACGAAAAACCTTATATATTAACAGTTGTTGTGTATTATATACAAATCTAATTAACATAATTTTCATATCGTACAAATACCAATAGGAAAGAATACGGAGGATAACTTAGATCTAAAATAAAATTTAACAAAGAGGAAATCAACCAATTGCACCATGCTACCATTTGCATGGGAGATTTTCTCTAGATATATTACAATTCTGTTGCAGTCACATATATACGCACATGCAATTTAAATCCTTGGCTAAAAAATTGCAAGATGACAAATCATTAAAGGGTTTGGTGGACCTATGCTATGCTTATTTTCAATGTGCGACCACACGACACTATCAAGAACTACATTTGGGACCATAACCGAAATGAATAGCTATCAAGACCTTGTCGTTTAAAGGTCACAAAGGCCAAGTTCAGTAATATCCTTTTTGCTTGGCATCGATTTACCGTCTTCCAACATACACATGGAAATTAATTCAGTGCATGCAACTACACAATGCAGTACATGGACTGTGGATCTCATGTGATCATGAATATAAAGTCTATTCTATCTGTTATATTTAGAATTATTCACTTTATTAACATTCTAATTTTCATCCAAATCCAATAGTGTACGGGTCCCATCTTAAAATGGTACAGAATCAAGATAATAAAAATTTTTAACATAAATATCAATTTTAAAGTGATATTTTTAAAATCTAAACCATCTAAAGTATGATTTTTATATGGATAAATGATTATTTAAAGTATCATAACATTCTGATACGTGTGCTTTTATTTGGTAGTGGACTACATAGTAACATATATCATCATCATCTAGTAACATATATCATCATCATCATCATCATAAACCATTTTCCACCTAAGTGGTTTGGCTGCATGGATTCTGTTTCACCATTCTTGACGATTAGAAAATAAGTTTTCAGTAATTTTTAATATTTTCAAATCTTGTTTAATTACTTTCATCCATTTTTTTGGGTCTTCCTTTTATTCTCTCACCACATTCTATTGGGATAAACTCTACTCTTCTAACTAGTGTCACTTGAGGCCTCCATTTAACATGATTAAACCATCTTAATCTATTTTTCTCATTTTATCACTTATTGGTCTCACTTTTAGATTTTCTCGAATTATTTCATTTCTAATTTTATCTTTTCTTATTTTGTCACTCATCCACCTTAACATTCGCATTTTCCCTACATTCATTTTATGTGTATGTTGTTCTTCAACTGTCCAACATTCTACCCCATAAAACATAGCAGGTCTAATCGCAGTCTTATAAAATTTTCCTTTTAATTTAATAGGGACTCGACGATCACATAACATTCCTAACGCACTTCGTCATTTCTTCCATCCTGCTTGAATTCTATATATTATATCTTTTTCAATTTTCCCATTTTCTTAAACTATTGATCATAAGTATTGAAAGTTATTAGTTTTTGTTACTACTTGATCTAAAATCTTAATTGGTTCATCATCTAAGTTCTCATTATTATTAAAATTACATTTCCTATATCCCATTTTTATACAACTAATTTTAAAACCATTAGATTCTAAGGCTTTTTCCCACCTATTCAATTTCAAATTTAGTCATTCTTTAATTTCATCTATTAAAACAATGTCATCTGCAAATAACATGCATCAATATGTACTTCTTCTTGTAGATGTCTAGTAATTTCATCTATTATTAAAGAAAAAAATAAGAACTCAAGGCTGAGCCTTGATGTAAACCTATTTTAACTAGAAAAATATTAGTATCTCCACTATTGGTCATCACATTTGTTACAGGCCCCTCATGCATATCTTTAATAACATCAATTATCTATTATTAATTCATTTTTTTTCATTACTTGCCATATTAACTTATATATATATAAGGCTCCGTTTCTATGTAACAAGATATATAGTAGCAAAGTCATGTAATTTTTTAATTTTTAAAATTTTGATTCTTGACAAAAATTCAATCTATTAATTGTATTTAGTATCATTTGTTTATCTAAAAGATCAAGTTTCATCCAGATGAAATATGTTTACAAGTCACATTTGTTGAAAATATATATTCATGTGTAAATTATATAAATGAGAAATAATCCCGTCAGCCCAAGCAGAACAAATGTCTTGCTTAACCCATATCAAAAAGATCATTTATAATTTTTTTATTTTTTATACATTTATTTATCTAAGTGTGTTTAACATATAAATCAAGTTTTACCATTTTTTGAATGTGTGTATATATTTTTTTGAAAATTTTAAACATCTATATGTATACATATATTTAAAATACCCACATCTTTAAAAAAATTTAAAATTTTATATACATATCCAAAAATGGTAAGACTTGGTTTATATGTTAAATATACTTAGATAAATAAGTGTATGAAGAAAAAAGCAAAAAAAATATTTTAAATAGACTTTTTGAGAAAGACTAAATGATGCATTTACTTAGTTCGAACTAACAGGATTATTTCCCTATATATAAACACACAGTTAATTAGAAGAAAAATAGTGACGTACAAAATTTAAGAGCTAGCTTGAAAAGGAAAACGGTGTGACATAAGAGAAATAGCTAGAAAATAATCCATGCATATATCTTGATAAAGAAGAATCAACACATATATACGGAGTATTTATCTAACTATGATCATATCAGTCGGGTGGGTTTTTGCGTGGACATTTATTGTCGTGTTTTGTTTTTTTTATTAGTAGTTATATACTGTGAAGACTGGTATTGGAGTCAAATAACTTCACAATCCTTACACTATGAAAGAATTTTTCAATAAATATCCCCACACTCAAAGAGTACATATAAATACACCTACGCCTACGCCTGAGGAAAATAAATAGCCGCACTTAACAAGACTTATCCGGTGCCCTGCCTATGAGCATTTTAGGCACTATCACCAGGTACCATCCCTGGTGGAGTCTTGTTGTGTTTTTAGAGGTGTAGCATATCGCCGTATTGTGTTTTGAGAGGTGCAACATATCCATCAATTGGCGAAAACTGAGAAGAGAGAACATGAGGCGATCATAATAATCTTTTTCAATTGGTAAAAGATGAAGCTTACGCGCGTGTGCGTTTTATTTACATGCACCAACAAAGACAACAATAAGAAAAAATTTCAACGGAATTCGATTCTCTTTACCCTCCGCCTACTATGATCCTCAGGCTGTTATAATTAATTATCAGTTGGTAATCTCGGAAAAGTGAGAAAAAAAAATATTTTTAGAAGTGTGAAAATAATATAATATGAAATGAGTAAAAATAAAAAGGATAATTTTGTAAGAAAATGAATGAAATATTAGTAAAAACAAAAAAATTAATAATTAAGTAGTTTAAATCTTAAATTATTTTTAAAAAAGTGTGAGGGAAAAAAAGTGGAAAGTTGGTTTCCAATTTTATGCATAAAAGATTCAGCTAGAGATAGTTCTTAAAATTAGCAAATTGCATCCCCTTGGAGATTGACAAAGAACACGTATTTCTACAATGTTTGTACACGTAACAATGGTGTAGAGATGCCACGACGGTCCTACTGTCGTGGTAACACCTGATGGCACGTAATGGGAAGTCGCCAGTTCGATGCTCTACAACGTTGGTAATGGGTGTTTATATATGGCAGTCCCCTCGAGTTGTGAGGGCTTATAATTACCCCAGTGTGGGGGTTTTCGTACAAAAATTTTCCAATGTTATAAAGGTTGTAAATGTATGGTGCAGAGATTTCAAAGAACAATACATTTCAGAGCAGATACCATTCAGTTGAATGGGGACCGCAGATAGTAGCAGGCTTGGCCATTCTGTTGAAGGATATTGTCCCCAGATGGGTACATCCAAAATAGAGCTCTCTCAAAGTAAATGTCGACGGTAGCATAAGCTGGAGGGAGAATCAAATGGGGCTAGGGGCGGTGATTATCGATTCAAATGGACATTTTGTGGCAGCAAAAAGTGCTGGAGGTACGATGGCGGAACAGATGCTTTGATCATGGATTTTGTGGGAGTGTCTGCTGAAATGATAATTTAAAATTATTGTCAAAGAAGTATTAGAATATTATAAGGAATTTGTAAGAATATCTTAGAGCATAATTAGAAAATACTATTTGTGATGATTGTAAATACCCATCCAAAAAAAATGGGTGAATTAGAAAAATCTAGGGGAGATGCCCTCTAGATAACATTGTCAATTTTTTGTATTTGGAAAATGCTGAGTAAATAGAAATCACATATTCGTCTTAAAAAAAAACACGTGATCATGCGAATCGAAAGAGACGTCGATTAGTTGTCAGAAAAAAAAAAAACAAACAAACAAACAAACAAACAAACAAAGAGAAGTGGATTAATTAGAAATACTGGGTTTATTCAGCAAGTGACACGTGGCCACCTGGCCTTATCCCTTTGGGGTAAATATTCGTCAAATAATGCATGAGGCGATAGCATGAGCTCTTTTCATTTTTGCCCACAGTAAATCAAAATATAAAATTTTTATTTTTTTATTTTTTTATAAGGAAAATATTCAAGCTTTTACAGTTACCACAAGGCCCTTGTGGAGGAAGAAAAGGTTTTGGTAGGAGAGTAATCCGCCGCGCGGGGCAGCGTTAATCATGGGGAGGTCGAAATTATGTTTTGGATCAATATTTCCATAAATTACGTCTTAAGTATATATTTTTTGAGGAAAATCATTCATATCAGATAAGCCGCATTAAAAGAAAGTTGGGAGGAAACTGTTTTCATAGATGAAATGATTTTGCAAATTTGTATGCATAATCTGGACCAGTCCATGTATGCATTGAAATATATAATAGAACAAGTAAAAAATTTTGACTGTTAATTAATAGTATATTATATCATGCTTTTTAGTAATTAATGAAATAATCCCATATATGTATTTCTATTTAATGTGGTGGGGAGAACATGCAAAACCAGAATGAAAATAGGGTCGGGTCGACCCATGACACACCCTCTCCTGTCCTGATTTTACACAAGGTTGGAACAAGGATTTTAACCTAGTGGGGTGATTAAGGTCAGAATTTTAGATCCATGTTTTTAATTTTAAGGCGTGGAGCAGGGCGACCATGCCCTGACCCGCCTTGACCTCCCATCCTGCTCCTACAATGTGTACATTATTTTTATAAATCATATGATTTACTTATGTGAATGTGTTTTGTTGGATAAATATATTTAATTTTATGACTTATTAATGTGAATATGATTTATGTTAATATACGTTTAACTTTATAACTTCAGGTTATATGGATACATTTTTATTTCTTAATTGCATATATGTTGTTCAAGTTATCTCATTCACATGATTTATCAATAAAATAAAATATATTATCTATGTTGTTTATATTTTACAAGAATGAATATTATTATTTTGTGATTTAGCAATTTCAATTGTAATTCAAAATTTACATCAATGACTTTTTTAAAGTAGATATACATATTTACGATAATTGTGTTTTACTCATTAAATAGTAAAATATTAAAGCATTTAACTTTTAAATTTATTATAGATATGAGTTTATATTGATATTTATATCAAAATTTAAACTTAGATCCGCTTTTTCAACCCAACCTATTGTCCCGATATCAATCCAAAATTTTTCTTAAGGCTTGTAACAAAAAAAAAAAAGTGATAGTCAAACTAACCTTGTCCCAAACCGATATAAAAAGTAAGGTAAAAGAGGATATTTTGTAGGATTAGGGTGACATCAAATTTTCACCACAAAATGCAACGCAGAAACAGCTTTCGCCCATGGCCGTTACTGCCAATGATGCTACGGTAGTACTCATATCCACTTGCAAAAATACAAATTCGTTTATCCTCGAGAACACCCACCAAACAAAAACAAAATTTAAAAGATCTTAGCCAGCTGGTGGGAATTAATTAATTAATTGCTTCTAATCTATATTTTTTAAGTAAATGCAGTGGATTTTCGGTAAGCATCAAGGTGCGAAGAATAGATTGATTACATAAAATCTTTTCCATGTAACCAGTTTTTATTGCAGCGAGACTAATGCCGGATGCATGTACTCTGAACATGATCATACCTTCCAATCGGACTGCTGCAAGGAAATCGATAATATTATTGCCGGCGTCAAGCTGGTGGACGAAGCATAGGGTTGCAATTTGGTAACGGTTGGCATGACCCCGTTTGCGCGACCTGGGCAAAACTAGATATGGGATCCATTTTTGTAAAATTTTACCCAGTACAGGAAAAATAGAAACCAATACTAAACTTACATCAAGCTGGTATCAGAATTTGACCCAGTTTGAATCCGATGTCCTCCTAATTTGTTAAAAAAATTATATTAATTTTTGAATAAACATTTTAACTATAATTTTAATAAAAGTATTTTCATGTAATCATAACCTAATTGAACTATAAAATAATTATTCCAAAAACCTAAATGCTACATACATTTGTTAATAAAAAGTTGAATCTTTTTTGCATCTATGTCATCTCAATTTATAAATAATTGCAAATATATTAATTCTTTAATATTATTGCATATAGACCAATTAACTATGAAATATATAGGCCATATTTTTGTTAAATTTATTTAGATAGTAATTTCATATAACTCCATTTATTTTTCTTAACTTGATTATTATTGAAAATTTTATTGCATTCATTGTCCTTAGCATTATCTTTTAAGTAAAAGATAATATTTCATAAAAATCAAAGATGTCATAGGTCATACATATTCATATGTAAGTTATGAATAAATAGATTATCAACATCAAAAATATATTTTAGAATTAGTTGGTACTAATGCAATAATATTCAAAAAGTTTATTATTTCTACCAGTAGATTTTAAATTTTTGTTGATTTAAGACTAACTTGAATTTAAGATTAAAAAAAAAAGAGTAACTTGAATTTCAATATGAAATTAATGTCAACTAACAATAACCCGAATCCTGGGGCTAGGGTTGGAGTTATGTTTCACTTGAATCCAGTAGGCTTAGAGTTAAGTTAATCTAAACCCATATAACCCAACTCGCGTTGCAACAGTAACAAAGCAGGTGGCCCGCAAGGGCAACCATCATTACAAACCTCACACTCACACCCGACCTTTTCTTCATCATCAACGTCGTCATCTTCATTACTTCCTTTCTTCTAAAGATCCTTTTTATCTACTCTTCTGTTCCTAATTTCTCCGTCCTCCGCCCCTTCCCTACCTTACCTATACAGCTAAACACCATCATTCCATCCATTATATAGTATCACGTGTTTTGCCTTTCTTTTATTTCTTTTATTTGTTTTTTTTTTTTTGGGACCTTGTTTCTATACCCAGATTTTGTCCACTGGCGAATGATGTCATACCATATATTACATGAGGGTTATAGTTCAGTGAAATGGGTTTCACCATCTCATTTAGGAAAAATCTCTTCATTTAAGTCTGAACTTTGATGATTATCTGTTGAGGTTTCTTCATTAAGTGGTACATGAATGTAAAACACAAGTTGCAATGATTTTCGTTCACGAGTTTAAAACACAATTATTATGTTTAACTCTGATGTAATTAAGGAAGATGATTGTTACAAGGAACAAGAATTCAAGATGAGTCATCCGACGTGCTTGGCAATTTTAGACAGAGAAGGCATGATATTATTTGATGGGGGCAGCTACGTAAAAACAAATTATATCTGATGCTATGAGTCCATGGCTTGTGGTAACTGTTTATGAATTTTATTTGTGGTAAACACCAGCCCGGCAAAGTAATCCGAGTCCTGATCATATCTGACCGGTCTGAAATAGTCTCATTTTAGACCGGTCCGAAATACATATATTTTTTTTATTTTTTCATTTTTTTAAACAAGACTGTTAATTTAGTTATGTTTAATCTATAAAAAAGTTTTATCAATTTTGGAAATGTACATATATGTATTTCTTTTGAATTTTTAAATACAGGAGTATATTACTCTCTTTTTTTTTATGAACGTATATTACTCATTTTAAATTGTTGAAACATAGCTAAAATACTCTTATATTTAAAGAATATAACTTCTATACATTCGGATGTACCAATTTGCTTTAGTCCTCTCGTCTAGTTTAGATCTTATTTTAATGATTTTGTTAAATCTAATCTATTCATTGTATTTAGTATTATTTATTTTATTTATATAACAAAAATCATATCAATTGGATGTACGTGTATGTCACATCTTATAAAAATGTATAAAATTGTATACAAATTTAAAAAATCACTTGAATCCATATATCAAAGTTTTAGAATATTGTAAGATTCTATAGAATCAATAATTTAGGTAAGATGAATATTGTAAATGTTTTAGATATTAAATTGAAATCTCATGAATTCTTGTGATAAACAAATCATTTTTAATAGATTTAGAATCACTCTTAAGAGATTGTTAATTTTGAGAATGACGCAAGTTATGGATTGAGATATTTTTTGGTATCTAAATAAAATAAATAGTAATACAATAGATGGATTAGATTTAACAAAATCATCACAATAAGGCCGAAACTAGAAGAGAATTCATGCTCTCTTCGGGTTATGGCCAACCCATCGGTGAGATGCATGCAAAACCATTGAGGCTCCGGATTAGCTCGTGTTACGGCCTGCTTGGAGTTTTACATGCACATATGGAGGACTCTATCTTGTTAGTTTACATGTACCATAAATTACAATACATTCGGTTGAAAATGGGTCTTCTATGATTATAGAATATAGATTTTTTTCACCCATTGTATTTAAATTTTTTATTAATATACTAATTTTCATCCAAATTAGATATACGTATGAGCCCTGTATGAAAATAGTAAAAATCAACATAATAAAATTGTTGGATGTAAGTACCAATTTTAAAATTATTTTTTCAATATATGAACTATCTAAGAGGTAATTTATACAAAGGCATGATTCATGCATCCAGCTGTGGGACCCTTTTTTATTTTTTATTTTTTTATAAACATATAAAGTTAGGTTTATTTAATCTATAAGTCAACTTTTACTATTTTTGATGTTTTTAAGTATTTGTTGGATTTTAAACGCAATGACATTTTTAGTAATTTTTCTTATGCGGTCATAGCTCATTTATTTATAGATAAATACTCGTATAAACATTAATACTTAAGCGCATGTAGGGCTCATTTGAGCCAAATGCATTATAACTTACGGTGCATGTAAATACATAGAATAAGTTCTTATATATATATATATATATATATATATATATATATATATATATATATATATATAGGCTCTACATCTATATAACTTGAAGTGGTCCCATGTAGCCCCTTCGAATTTTAAGATATTGATCATTGATGAAAAATCTAATTTATTTATTGTATTTAACACCATTTGATTAGCTAAAAAATCAAGTTTCATCCAAATCAAACATGTGCATATGCCATATTTGCTAAAAAATATATATATTCATGTGTAAATTCGGGAAAAATATTCAGATTATTTACACATGTATTATAATGTAATAATACTTTATAAAATCATTTATTCATATAGAAATGATGTTTTAAATGATTTTGAAAATATTACTTTAAAATTAATACTTTAATATTAAATTATTTTATCACATTGATTTTATACATTTGTAGTGGGGCCCGTGCACAATGATATTAGACAAATAAAAAGGTTTCGAAGGTACTATAAATGAGCTAAATATAATGAATGAAGTGAATTTTCTATCAACCATCAAGATTTTAAATATGGATGGAGTTACACAGAAAAAGAGGTTTCATAGACGCAGAACCATGTATATATATATGAGAAATTTTCAAGTGCAACATTAATTACAGTATAGTGGCACTGAAATGGGCTCCACATGATGATAAAATTAAAATTTACTCAACCCATTGTATTTAGAATAATGTATTCTATTACGATACCAATTTTTATCCCAATCGGATATGTGTATGGACTATATTTAAAAATAGTATAAATTCAATATAATAAAATAGTTTGATGAAAATAACAACTTTAAAGTAATTTTTCAACATGTAAACCATTTGCTAAAAAATTTCTATATGTATAAATAATTGTATAAAGTTTCATTGCATTCTAATATGTGTGGGGTCCAAAAATGGAAAAATATACCATTGGGAATAACTCTATACATTATATATATATTGAGGTATGATCTTGTGCATTTACGTGTTGCAAGTTATGGCGCATTTAGCCCAAAATGGGCCTCACATGATCATAAAACGTACATATATTTCACCCATTGTATTTAAAATTATTTCTTTTATTAACATACTAACTTTTATCTAAATTATATATGTGTACAAGCCTCATATGAAAATGGTACAAAATCAATATAATAAAATAGTTTGTTATAAATACTAATTTTAAAGTTATTTTTTATAATGTAAACTATTTAAATATAATTTGTGCATGGATAAATTATTATAAAAAGTATTAATATATTTAAATACAAGTAAAGCTCATTTGAACCAAATGCTCTATAATTTACGGTACATATAAATGCACTAGATCATGTATATATTTACATTCATATCAATTTCTATTACATTTAGGGTCTGTTTGGCAACGACCAAAACTTGTATTTTTTTAAAAAACTTTTCACGCTAGGGGCCCATCTGAAAAAACCCGTCATGTCGAGCTGTCGTCCGCGTCTCTGCCACTGATAAGGGTACGGATGCATCAGGCTGTCGCCGTCTTTGGGAACGGCGATGGGGGCGAAAGAGGCATGTGCGCGAGATATCCATGCATTCATTGAGACGCATGTACGCATACACCTACGGGATTTTCGGTCCATAGCTCGTTCAAACGCATGTGCGCACACACCTACGAGATATCCATGCATTTCGTTGCGGCAGCATTTAATGCTTTGAGCACGGTAAATGCGCATGCGCATGAAGGGGACGCCATTCGAATGTGATGCGACAGGTTTTTCTGAATGTAAAAATATCTAAGGGTCTGTTTGGCAACGGCCAAAACTCGTGTTTTTTTTTTAAATCTTTTCACGCCAGGGGCCCGTCTGAAAAAACCCGTCGTGTCAAGCTGTCGTCCACTTCTCTGCCACTGACAAGGGTACGGATGCATCAGGCTGTCGCCATCTTTGGGAAGGGCGATTGGGGCGAAAGACGCATGTGCGCGAGATATCCATGCATACGTTGATACGCATGTGCACACGCACCCACGGGATTTTCGGTCCATAGCTCGTTCAAACGCACACACCCACGAGATATCCATGCATTTCGTTGCGGCAGCATTTAATGCTTTGAGCACAGAAAATGCGCCTGCGCATGAAGGGGATGCCATTCAAATGTGATGCGATAGGTTTTTCTGAATGTAAAAATGTCACCCGAGTTTTGGCCGTTGCCAAACAGACCCTTAACTGAGGTAACATACTCCCTGTCTTCATCAATCATCAAAAAATCTCTTTTCTGTTCCTCTCCCGTCAACCGCTGTCCAATCACTTCCCTTTTAATGTCCTCGGTCCCTCCCTACGTATACTGGCCAACACCGCTGTCCAATCCATTCTACAATAGCACGTGTTTTTCTTTTCATTCTTTGTTTTTACTGCCTTTTCATTTTAGGGCACTCGTTAAATGCACTCGTGTGCACTGAGGTTCAATACACTTGGGTGTACTTTACTCATTTTTTTATTTTTTTGAAATTTTTTTATATAATTGTTAATATAAGTGTATTTAACATGTGTATAAATTTTTATCATTTTTGGAGATTTTTAGATATTTTTTTGAATTTTTTAAAATCAGTAGCATTTTTAGTAATTTTAGATGATTTTAAAAAATCCGAAAAAAATATCTAAAAATCTTCAAAAATAGTAAAAATTTATACACATGTTAAATACACTTAAATTAACATTTTTATGAAAAAAAATTTCAAAAAAATAAAAAAAAAATGGGTGAAGTACAACCGGGTGCATTGAACTAGTGTCTTTTTTTCTAGAATCGGGTTTTGTCCAATGGCGAATGATATCATAACTTATATCACGAATTCCCTTGGGCTCTTCATCTAATTGAAGGGCATTAATGGGTGCAAATCACGTGTAATAATTTCTGCGGGGTAATTTAGAAAGCTATATTTGGCATACCAGCATATTCGAGGGAGTAGGGTTTTATATACGAAAAGCTCAAGAAAGGGATCTCATAATTTCAAATCACACGAAATGAGAGTATTTTAGATGGGTAAAAAATATATTTTTTAAAATTTTCTTATGAAATTATTAATTTAGGTTTTTTAATTTATAAATCAAGTTATACCATTTTGAATATGTAAATATATGTATATATTTATTTTGAATTTTTAAACAAAAGGGTATCCTAATCTTTTTCAACTATTGAAATGACTAAGATATATATTTATTTAAAAACTCAAAATAAATAAAATGATAAAATTTACTTTACAGATTAAGGGTGTGTTTGGCAATTGATAGAAAATATCAAGTTAAAACTTTTCAATCTAAAACTTTTCATTCTCCACAACTATCATATTTTTTAATTATTTTTTCACATTTTCCTATACAACTACCCTACATTTCATCAAAAGTTTTATTCATTACCAAACACACCCTAAATATCATAAATTAATAGTTTTATTAAAAAATAAAAATATATGATTCCAGCCCGACTTCAAATATCCTTACCTGGCACAAATGATCAAGGGTCCTAGAAATAACAACTAAAAACTAGGTAAAAGTACTTATTAAATCAATATTGCTCTTTTCTCTCATACCGTGCAGTCAGTTGAAGCCTTGATACTATATATGAGGGTTGTAATTCAGTGAAGTGGGATTCACCAACTCATTTAGAGAAAATCTCTTCATTAATTAGTCTGGCTTTGATGATTATACTGTTGAGCTTTCTTCATTAATTAAGCTAAGTGGCACACATGCAACACATGTTGCAATGATTTTCGTTCATGAATTTAAACTCCAGTTATTATGTTTAAGGAGATGTAATTAAGGAAGATGAATGCACAAAGCAACAAGAACTCAAGACGAATTCTGACTTCGATGGTTACACTGTTGAAGTTAATTTCTTCATTAAGTGGTACACATGCAACACGTGTTGCAATGATTTCGTTCATGAATTTAGAACTCCCATTATTACGTTTAACTCTGCCATCGAGGAGGATGTCTGTTACGAGGAACAAGAATTCAAGATGAGTCAAAACTTCAACCTATAAATAGAGATTCGACATCGATGCGTTTGTTGCTCCCGCATACGGCCAGGCACAGTTACACGCGCGGCCCACCCCCTTTCTTTTCTGGCGTGACGCACTTGGGTTCCCGCTTCCAACCGCGCCGTCCCCTCGTGGCCGCCCATGGAAAGCATGTTCTCCTCGTCCTCTGCAGCTCTGTTAGAAAGAGGCGTGTTTTCATGCAGCCGGCTTTATAGAAGTTTATATAAGTGGCCTAAAAACATGTTTCCTTATTTTTTATCTTTTTTTTTATAAAGTATTAGTTTAACTATATTTAATTTACATATTAAGTTTTACTATTTTTGGTGACTCATACATGTTTTTTAAAATTTCAAACGTAGTAATATGTTATCCAGTTCAAAGAAGATAAGAATGACAAAAATATCTATATATTCAAAAATATATATACATGTTTTAGAAAAATATTAAAATTTGATATATAAATTAAACAGAATTAAGAATAACAATGAATTTGATATATAAATCAAAGGGTTGAAGGAGCGAATTTGGAGGAAGATAAAAGGATGGAAAGAACATTTCCTTTCAGTAGGGGTAAGGAGGTACTTATATGTAATAGCCATCGTCAATGGCAGAGCCCTTTTATTGACGAAAAACGGTGGAACTTATGACATTTAATTTCAACCATTTAGCAACTCTATTAGTATAAGAAGGGTGAAAATGTGAGATGGGTTTGTGTTGTTTAAAGGAGATAAAACAACAAAGGAAACAGAGAGACAAAGGAAGAAGAAGAAGCTTTTGAAGATGCGCTGCGTAGAACTTTCTTTTAGTTAATAATCTCGTTAATTTTATAATATATCCAACTTATATCTTAGATCCAAGTCATACATGATTATTTCGGCATGGTTAATAGGTAGCAGTAGTATTATTGAAATTTTTGGTATTGTAATTTTACTAATTTCAAAGAAGAGTAGCAAATAAATGGTAGAAAATACAATATAATGAAATAAACATATTTTTAGACATGATCAAATAATCATGACCGTACAATAGCAAGATAATCATTTGTTTAGCTTTTTTACAAAAGTTCAGTTTGATCAGAATTATAGATTTTTTGATATAGTAATTTTTAAGAATAATTGAAGTGGCGATTATGTATTTTAAGAAGAAAACACAAAATAATTTTTATAGGAAAATGTAGATATAAAAATACTAATCAGATCCATTAGAAACATTTCTTGAGAGATTATATAGTAGGAATGATGAGTGGTTTTGGTTAGAATTTAGTTCGGATAGCTATTCTAAAAGATATTTAATTTTAACCCTTTATTAAAAACATTATATTAAATCTAATAACAGAAATATCATTCTAAGAAATGGATCGTCCAGATTAAATAATAATATAATTTTAAAAGCTTAATCAAACAGAAACTTATATTGAGAGATCTAAACTACTTTATTTAAAGAATATAGAACGTTAAAATAAATAAATAAAATGAAAGCTTTTGGACCATCCAACAATAGCCCAGTAACTTAGAGAGTCTAGTTTTCGAGCCTATTAGTTCGAGCTCATGCATCCCATAGTTTTCAAGCCTATTAGTTCGAGCTCATGCATCCAAGCCCATAAAAACTAAGCTTAGCCCAAAAAAATATGTCAGCCCAACTTCTAAGTAATCACCTAGCCCACCTGTGCTTATCCTAGCACTTGGCCCACCAACAACCAGCTATCAGAGCTAGCGACTAGCCACAAGCCAAAAAAGTGAAAAAAATCAAAAAAATTACGAAAAATTAAATTAAGTATTTGAATATATAAATGAGTCTAAATTTGTGATTTTTCCTTAAAATAATAAGAAATAAATTTTTTAAAAGTGGAATAATATAAGAATAAATAGAAAGATGTAATTTTGACCAAATAAAATTATGAGAAATTTTGGAGAGGTCATAAATGAAAATTTTAAATAAAATAATAATGAACATGTTGTGATGAAAATTAGCGAAAAAGACTTAAGGCTACTTCAAGAGATTTGAAAAAAGAGTTTTAAAGCTTATTCAGAGGTGAGTAAACTTTCACCAAAGCATGACTTTGAAAATATTGTATTGAATATTATAATTTGCTATGAAATATGATTATTATTTTTTTGGAACTTTCTTTCAAGTTGATTTACTAAAATATGAGCATAATTATTTCAAAATATTTTTAATCATGTTAAATAGTGAATCTAAGTGGTCCGTTGATCATAATAAAAGAGATGTTGTATAATTGCGTATTGCGTTTGACGCCAAGCAATATAACAGTATGATAGTACACGGTAACAACCTCAAGACTACAAAAGAAGATGAATAAGCTCACGAATGTATAGTATGGCTGCATGTGAGCATAAACAGATACAATGCTTACAGTATGAATGCATGATTGAGAATGGACATATGTATAAACATGCATAAGATGTTTAACTTCTCATTAATTAGAGTTTGTTATGCAAAAAAAATAATATGAATATTATGTTTGTTGTTGAAAATCAAAATGATTGCAAAATGAATTTGCTTCAATTCCTTTTCTGTTACTTGAATGTCTCCCAAAGTAGGCCATGGGTTCAACCCTATTCCTGCTACCGTCTCTTCCTTTTACACCTCCCGCCTCGGTGCCTGCCCTAAGGTGATTTCCAAATGATAGTTCAGACTCTGGTATATTTATACTCTCCATTCTTATTTCTCTGCATTCCTTATATGTGTGTCTAGTGAATCCACATTTATATAAATATGTGGGCAACTTTTCATATTGAAAATTCAACCAGCTCTTCTTTTGTTGTGTTTCCCGAATGAAAATCCCCCTTTTAAGCAGTTTACGAACATATATCACTACTTCAATCCCTAGGTTTTTACCAGCCACATTCACCTTAATGCACCCCTCAGAAGACTTTTCAATCGAAATTCCTAGTGCTTTCCCTTTCTGGTAGAAAAGGAATTTTTGTTACTTGAATCCATATTAGTGTGGTGAACAACTCGATGTTTTCTAGCCATGCCGGATTTTTGAGTTCATCAAGCATTATCAAATTCCTATCGAAGAGCTATGGACATCCTTCTAAAACTTTCTCCTAGTCTTGCTCTTTTTTGAACTAATCCACATTGAAATATCCATTATTGACGGTTCACCTGCTGTCTTCTAGATCCTCCTTCATGTAGCCTTCAACAACTCTTTGTTATAGTGTTCAGTTGACCATACCGAACATAGCATACATGGCCATCCTTTAGGGTCCACCATCTTCTGTGCTTCCGGATTCAAGGTTAGAATATGAAGCTCTTCAATCATCAGCTCTGTCTCCACTCTCCAGTGACGTCCGTTTCTCCACTTCAACTTCTAGAGGTAGAGAATGCTTCCTCACTGGACTTCTATTTGCCTCCATTAGATCTTTGTAATTGAATCTAGATCTGACGATTGTCTTCAGACCTTTTATTGCCTTCAATCCCCGTGCCCTAAGTCTGTTTCCCGCACATTTGTCTTCACTTCCTTCAATCTCGGACCTTTCATCATCCAAAACTCCTTCATTTGCTTTCTGCTCGAATAAAAGCCACAACTCAACCGCCCTTCTCGATGGTCCCACTGGTCGGAGAATTTTGGAGGGAGGAAATAGGGCTTTTCTCTTCACCAGACTGAAAAAGATGTGCAAGTTGTACAACTACCAAAACCATTTTAAGTTTTTTTATATGCATATGATTCTTACCTAAAAATTTTGTTAGTTTTTTTTTTTAACTTATTTGATATACCGAGGGCATGAATGGATATCTATGCCCCTGATTTCCAAAAATCTATCTATCCAATTGATTTTCATAAACAAGAATAAAATTTTAAAATTTGTTAAATTTCCTCACATTAAAGATTTAGACGAGGCTTACGCATTTAAAAAATTAAAAATATATACATCTTTTCTGCAATTCAACCTTTTTGCACCTGCATACAAGAGACCATATGGGTCGCAGCCCATCACTGAGATGCATAACAAAACTGCCGACGCATCGGATCAGCTAGGGTTAAAAATAAAAAGAACGAGATGTCCTTGAACAGGAAATATCCAAGTTAACTTTTCGTTTAAATGTCCATGTTAGAAATTTAATGAAGGCATGGAAGGTCTATACAAATAATCAACATGGTTCATTAGTTACCCATTATTTTGATTACCTTTAGATGCATAAAAGCTTTCGGTTATTAGTCCATTTGCATCAGAGTAACATAAAAAAGTGCACCAATTGAGAGGACTGACTTTATTCAAGTAAATAAGTCATAAGCGAGCGAATTAAAAGAGTATATATACATGCTTAAAGGTGCTCGGGATCAAAATACTTGGGTTTGTCAGCCGATGTTAACGACCGCCAATTGCATATTTGCATTCATTTTTAGTTGATTCACAATCGTGTGAAATAACATTAAGATGATGATGACCATCTCACTAGGAAAAATAAAAAAGTTTCAGAATTCCCATAGCTCAGGTCTGATTTTCAGTTTGGCTGTCCTCCCAAATTGCAAATGTTAAGTTTACGCCATTGAATTAATACCAGTTTGTTTGAATGAAGTCAGTCAGATAAAATGAAGATCCAGGAATGTTTCATGCATTGATCTTCAGAGGACCTTATGCTCAATCCCATTGAACTATAAATTTAATGCAGTACTAAATAGGATTACTACTTGTAAATGGAATTGTAATATAAATAACACACATACAGATACAGTTATCGAAATTTATGATTATTACTTGTACTTCATACCAATGCTGCATCATGGTATTTAAAATGGAATTGCATCCCTGCTATCCATGTATGGCTTGACACATTTCTGGTACTCCACCTTGACTGCAGCACTATTTCATGTGGCGGGATCATGTGGGCAGATGGTCATTTGGATTGATTTGCTGCTTCTTTTCTTTTCTTTCTTTTTTTTTTTTTTTTTGGATGAAATGATTTGCTGATCCTTGAATGTGCACCCATATTATGGTTTTGCGTGAGCAGATGATAGGTTTCGATTAGTCTACCATTTCTGTATTTGCGAGTTTGCGCAGTTGCCATACTATTTTTTCTGAGTTAGTTACCATACTATTTTTTTATGTATTGAGCTTGCAACAAAATTGATCAATTAAAGTTTTTTGGCATTGCATTATAATGTCACTTGTGTTTATCCGTGCAGCAATAAATGCAAACATACTTTTGGATAAGGAGCTTTTCCTATTTTCCAGGGAGGAATTTATTGTGGAAGCTCAAAAACATGTGAGAAGCCCTCATCCAGTTTCTCAAGCAAAAGCAACGAAGCCTCAGTTGATGATCTAGCATGGGTTATGATTATTATTATTACCAAGTATGGATTACATGATGGCTAATAGTACGTAGCACATAGCAGGCCAGGACTAGCCAACAAATTATAACATAAAGAACCGATCAACTAAGACAGGTTCAAGTTCCCATGCAGACGACTAGTAGTAGTAAGGCATAATATTGCAAAGTGCAGGTGGGGTGTTCAGGCGGTTGGGTCGGTGTGGGTGGAGCTGGCAATGGCATGTGAAGCAGTGGGGCATCTTAGAGGGCAGTAGGGCCTGACGTCTAGGCAGCGGCACTGAGGAGGTTCGGATAGATTGCAGACGCATCGGTCGCACTCGGCGTAGCATGAGACCCCAGCGTCCAGGCACTGGCACTGCGGTGGAATGGAGAACGTGCAGAAGCAGCCCTCACACCAATCTTTTTCATCGGGGCGGCTGCTGCCGATGCTGCGGTACGCATACCCATACCCACCTACGAAAATAAATTTCATTTATGCTCAAGACCACTGACCGAGCATTTTATTTAGGGTGTGTTTGTTTAGGGTAAAAAAGCGTCAACTAAAACTTTTTAATCTAAAACTTTTCACTCTCTATAATTATTCTATTTTTTAATTATTTTTCACATTTTTCTATACAAACTACCCTACTTTTCAATCATTTCTACACAACTACCCATACAACTAACCTATCTATTTTAACTTTATTCTTTTTACTCCTCATCATTACTCCTATTATATCACATTACTTTCTATTAATTTGATAACTTCTACTCCAAAAAATTTTCATCATCATCATCATCATCATAAGTCATTTCCCACCTATGTGGGGTCAGCTGCATGGATTCTGTTACGCCATTCTTGGCGATTTAAGACTAAATTTTCAGTAATATGTAATATTTTTAAATCTTGTTTAATTACTTCCATCCATGTTTTTTTGGGTCTTCCTCTCATTCTTCTACCACCTTCTACTTGGATAAACTCTGTTTTCCTAACCGGTGCTACTTCAGGCCTCCTTTTAACATGACCAAACCATCTTAATCTATTTTTTCTCATTTTATCATTAATTGGTCTCACTTTTAAGTTTTCTCGAATTATTTCATTCCTAATTTTATCTTTTCTTGTTTTACTACTCATCCACCTTAACATTCTCATTTCCGCTACGCTCATTTTTTTATTATGTTGCTCTTTAACTGCCCAACATTCTGCCCCATAAAGCATAGCAGGTCTAATCACAGTCTTATAAAATTTTCCTTTTAATTTGACTGGAACTCGACGGTCACATAAAATTCCTGACGCACTTCTCCATTTCTTCCATCCTGCTTGAATTTTATGTATTATATCTTTCTCGATTTCCCCGTTCTCTTGAACTATTGATCCTAAGTACCGAAAGTGATTAGTTTTTGTTACTGTTTGATCTAAAATCTTAATTGGTTCATCATCCGGGTTCTCACTATTATTAAAATTGCATTTCATATATTCAGTTTTTGTGCGACTAATTCTAAAACCATTAGATTCTAGAGCATCTACCCACCTATTCAATTTTAAATTTAGTCCTTCTTTACTTTCATCTATTAGAACAATGTCATCTGCAAATAACATACACCAAGGTACTTCTTCTTGGAGATGTCTAGTAATTTCATCTATTACTAAGGTAAAAAGGTAAGGACTCAAGGCTGAGTCTTGATGTAAACCTATTTTAACTGGGAAGACATTAGTATCTCCACTAATGGTTCTCACATTTGTAACAGCCCCCTCATACATATCTTTAATAATATCAATGTATCTGTCATTAATTCCTTTTTTCCTCATCACTTGCCATATTAACTTTCTTGGTACTCGATCATAAGCTTTTTCTAAATCAATAAAAATCATGTATAAGTTCTTTTTCTTCTCCCTATACTTTTCAAATAGTTGTCTAAGTAAGAAAATAGCTTCAATAGTTGATCTTCCTGGCATAAAACCAAATTGATTTTCAGATATATTAGTTTCCCGTCTTAGTCTATGTTCAATTACTCTTTCCCACAATTTCATAGTATGACTCATTAATTTTATTCCACGATAATTTGCACAATTTTGAATATCTCCCTTATTTTTATAAATTGGAACTATAATGCTTTTCCTCCATTCACTTGGCATTAACTTCGTTTTTATAATCTTGTTAAAAAGATTTGTTAACCATGTTGCACCTACATCTCTCATGCACTTCCATGTCTCAATTGGTATATTATCTGGGCCTAAAGTTTTTCCTGTTTTCATTTTCCTTAGAGCTACCTTTACTTCAGATATTCGAATTTTTGTGAAATAACTGATATTCCTATTTTCTTCCCTATTTAGACTAACATCTAATGTTAATTGTTCGTGTGGGGTATCATTTAGTAAACTATAAAAATAAGTTTTCCATCTTTCCTTAATATTATCATCTTTGACTAGAACTCTTTGGTCCTCACTTTTAATACATCTAACATGTGTTAAATCTTTGCCCTTATTTTCTCTTAATTTAGCCAACTTAAAAATATCTTTTTCACCTTGTCTAGTTCCTAATCTGTCATATAGGCTCTCATAAGCTTTGTGTTTAGCATCACTAATAATCTTTTTAGTAGCTTTTTTTGATAGTTTGTATTGTTGTAAGTTGACATCATTTTTATTTTCCTGCCATGTCTTAAACTTTTCTTGTTTATCATTTATAGCTTTTTGGACATCTTCATTCCACCACCAAGTTTCTCTATGTGGGGATCTACGATTTTTATATACACCTACAATACTTTGTCCTACTTCTTTTATGTTAATTGTCATTTTATCCCACATCGATTCTACTCCATCTTCTTGTGTGTCCCATTTAACTTCTTCTATCATTCTTTTTCTAAAAAGTTATATGTTGTTTCCTTTTAAATTCCACCATTTAATTTTTGGAATAACATTGTCTTTAGTTTTTGTTGACTCTTTTTGTGTATATATATCCATCACTAATAATCTATGACATGGTTATTCAATTCAATGGAACCACAAATATATGAGATTTTTGCTTATTCAGAAAATGCAAAAAGTTTGTGGAATTCTCTCAAAGAGGTGTATGGTCAAGAGAACAATGCATCCAGAATTTTTGAATTGCAACAAGAAATTGCTCGTGCAGAACAACATTCAGATCAATCTTTTGTTGACTATTTGGGTTTTTTAAAAAAGCGATGGGATGAACTGAGACAATATCGTCCTCCAGTTGACACCATAGACAATTTTTTAAATAGAGAAGAGCAAGACAGAACTTTCCAGTTACTGGCTGGCCTAAAACCCGACTATGAAGATCTTAAGAGACAAATATTAATGAGTTCATCACTTCCTTCCTTCTCCAATGTTTGTGCCATTATCCAAAGAGAAGAAACAAGAAGACGAGTAATGAAATCAGACAATAAAATTGGAACTGAAAGTCATGCTCTTACTCTTAAATCTAACATGAAAGGAACAACCTCATTTCGAGGAAGAGGACGAGACAGAGGAAATCGCCCATATTGTGATCATTGTCACAAAGCTGGACATAGTAAAGACCGTTGTTGGGTCTTATATCCCTATTTAAGACCCTCTAAAGGAAAGGAGTCTGATAACCAAATAGCAGCCCAAGTCAGCGCCAATGTTCCTCCTTCTCAAGCTGCAATAGAGAGTCTAGCAAAACAACTTCAACTTCTTATCCAGCAGAATACTACAAACTCCCACGGCTCTTCCACATCATTTGCTCAGTCTCCTGGTATGGCTTTATTTCTTTCTTCTCATGAAAATGGTTGGGTAATAGATTCTGGTGCTACTGATCATATGAGTGGCAATATCAATTGTTTATCTAAAGTCCACTCTAAAGTAACAATGCCCCCAATCACAGTTGTCAATGGACAAACAGTTCTTATTCAAGGAGTTGGACAAACTCAATTACTTTCCAGCACATCTGAGGTTTTATATGTTCCATCGTTAACCTCTAATTTATTATCTGTCCGCAAGATTACTAATGACTTGAATTGCAATGTGGTTTTTTCTTCCAATTCGGTGATTTTTCAGGACAGGGTCACGGGGATGAAGATTGGTGAAGGAAAAATCAATCAAGGTCTATATGTCTTAGAGAAGTCACAAAAGGCATTTATTGAGAAGAAAGAGGCATTTATTGGAAAGAAAGACGCTGATTCTTCATTACTATGGCATCGAAGATTAGGACACCCTTCTAATCAAATACTGCACAAATTTGATTCTTCTATTTCAGTTGATGAATGTGAAGCTTGTCATTTTTCTAAACAGCATAGACTGCCATTTCCAAAACATTCTAGTTTCTCAAATAAACTTTTTGACTTAGTTCATTCAGATGTTTGGGGACCCGCTCCAATAGACTCTCGTGAGGGTTACAAATACTTTGTTACATTCATTGATGACATGTCTCGTTCCACTTGGATCTATTTGTTGAAAGCCAAAACTGATGTCTTGCAGGTTTTTCAGAACTTTCATAATATGATTGTCACACAATTTGGTATTGCATTAAAAGTACTGCGCACTGACAATGGTACTGAATATGTCAATCATTCATTCTCATCTTATCTTACCTCTCATGGCATTATTCATCAAACTTCCTGTGTCGGGACTCCCCAACAAAATGGAATTGCTGAAAGAAAAAATAGACATATCCTAGAAACAACTAGAGCCTTGCTATTTCAGATGCATGTTCCAAAACAATACTGGTCTGATGCTGTCAAAAGTTTTATTTCCAACCAAACACACCCTTAAAGAAAAAAAAGAGACCCTGAGCAAGCAAGAGCACGGAGTATTAATTAAAATTTAAACTTTAAAGATCTTAACCAGCTGGTGAGAATTAATTAATTAACTGCATCTTTACTATATTTTTAAGTAAATATCACCTTGAACATCTTTTTTTTTTGAAGTGGCCATGAACATCTTTGATTTAAACTAAACTTATTGCTAATATAATAGATACAATGAATTTTCAATCAAGCATAAAGTTATGAGACTTGTATCGTATACTATGAAAATGATGATACCTTCTAATTCGGTTGCTGCAAGGAAATCAATAATATTATTGCGGGCGTGAAGCTGGTGTACGAAGCAGGTGGCCATAAGGGCCACCATCATCACAAACCTCATACTCACACCTGACCTTTTCTTCATCATCAACGTTGCCATTTTCATCACTTCCCTTCTTCTAAAAATTTCTTTTCTCTACCCCTCTGCTCCTCATTTCTCCATCCCCCGCCCCCTCCCTACTTATACTGTTGTACACAACTATCCCATCCATTCTTTTTTTTTTTTTTTTTTTGATGGAGATCCCATCCATTCTTTAGTAGCATGTGTTTTGCTTTTATTTTATTTTCTTTTTCCCTCTTTTTTTTTTATAACCAGGTTTTGTCCATTGGCGGATGATTGTATACCATAGATCACAAATTTCATTGGGCTCTCCATCTAATTGAAGAGCGTGTGTAATAATTTATGCACGGGTAATTTATAAAGCTACATTTGGGACACCTGCATGCCTAGGGAAGCAGGTTTTTCTAAGAATAACAGCTAAAAATTAGGTAATCATTAAAACAATCTTGCTCTTTTCTGTCATGCAGTGAGCCAAATGCAGCCTTGATATTGTATACATGAGGCTTATAGTTCAATGAAATGGGTTTTGCCATCTCATTTAGTAAAAATCTCCTCATTTTAAGTCTGACTCCAAGCTGTAGGGGGGAGTGAATAAGGGGACGTTTGGATAGGTGTAACCATGGGAACTATGGTTTTTCCATGTTATTTCGTTTCCCAATGCTAATTATTATTCTATCAATCATATTATTTTTTTCACTTTTACCCCTACATTCCAATCATTTTTCCTACCAACTACGTACAACAACCCTATTTATTTCTCACCCCTACTCATTTCCGCCCTCGCTGTCCAACCCCTGCTCATTTCCGCCCTCGCTGTCCAACCCCTGCTCATTTCCGCCCTCGCTGTCCAACTGTCGAAGCGATCCGACCAGCCGCACAAGCGGAGCCAGCGATTGCCCGAGCCAGCGTGCCATGTTGTACGTTGGAAGCCATACGACTTATATTTTATGTAACTTTTGATGATAATGTATGATGTGTTTTGATGATCCAAATGCTATTTATTATATTTTTGGATGTTCTGAGTCTGCTAGAAGGAATGGATTACCCACCCAAGCTTAGTATTATGAGATATTGATAGACAACCCTCTAAATGATGGGATTTCATTTTAGTGTGGTCCGTTTAAGATGGACATATCTATTTAGTAAGTTTGGTAGATCGTGAGTAGATGTTTAAACGATTGCTAAAATGTGATTAGACCGTCTTTTTGTGTTGATTTTCGAAGTAGGCTTCCTGCAATGTTATCCCTAAATCATTTAAAGCAAATTTTAGGCTTTATTAAAAGACTACTTATTAAGTCAGGTTCGCCAGAAGGGTACACAATGTGTGATTTAAGGGTAGGTTCTAGGTTTTAAAAAAAGATTATATTGTAGTTAATTTAAGGATAAGTCATAAGTTTTAACAAAAGATTACCTAGTATATGATTCGAGGTTATCCAATACACTATTTAAAGGCATTTACTAAGCTTCATTGGGTGGCGACTTGATATAAACCATGCATATCGATTATTAGTGAATTATTTATATTTCTGTGTTTAGAAGTATATCAGAGGAATGTATTTTTTGTGATTGCATGTGATAATGGCGTTATCAATGTGTGTTATTATTAATTAATGTATAAATTCCTACTTACAAAGTTTTATAGAACTCACCTTATGTAATTTTTGTTATTTCTCAGGTATTGGTGAATTATTTGGCTTATAAATATGTGATGAATGAGTTACCCGTGAAACTTATGAATGGAATAAAGTAGTTATTTTCCTTATTTTAGAAATGTTTATGCAGATTCTTGAACACCAGCTTGAAATAATTATTATTTGGGTCCGTGAATAAACTTTATCTATTATACTTGTCCATTAATAGTGAATCCTCATCAAATGGCAATCAAGCATTATTAAGATTCCCTATAAAGAAAAAAGCATTATTAAAATTCTGTAGTCGGCTATCCCAAAGTGTCACCTTGGTTAGAGGTTTTGGCGCTTTTAAAATATAATTTTTTATTTTTAAAATATTCTTCACATTGAATGGATTAATGTCGTCTTTTTCATAATTTAAAACTTTTCAAGATAAATAATTATAAACTTAAATCCAGTATCATAACAAAAATGTCTTAAAATACTTTTAAAAAATATTCTCGACTTTAAAGTTATTTTTACGATAGTCACTAAACAGCTGAAAAGATTAGTTGTGAATTTTTTTTCTTATTTTTTAAAATATTATAATTCCATAGCATTTATGTATATACATGAGTCATGTTTCTATGTAAGTAGATTTTATACAATTCTATCCATTTCTTCCATATTGATGATTGTTGAGAAATCTACTATCTAATATTGTATTTAGTATTATTTATTTAGTTAAAAATTTCATCAAAATTAAAGATATCCTTGGGCCATATTTATTTATGTACAAATTAAAAAAGAAAATCCATTTATATGTGCATTACAATGTAATATTATCTCATAGAATTATTTATCCACATAGTAATGATATTTTAAACACTGTTTATTTATTTGATTTTATATATTTATAAATGAGACCTATGCACAATGTACACTATCATCAAGGTTGGTAAAATGTAAAGATTTCATGATATCGTAGTCAGACATATATACTCGCCTGTAATTTAATTAATTCTGGACTAACAAATTGCAGGACGACAAATGATTGAAGGGTTTGGCGGACGTATACATGCGCTCCTTATATTCGAAGTGAAACGGGACGGCAATGTCAAGAATTAAATTTAGGACAGGGACCATGATTAGAAATAAATGTTTATCAAAACCTTCTCGTCTCTTAAATGTTCCAAAGGCCAGGCTAAGAACTGTAGGGTATAAGAAAAATAGTTAGAAAATAGTTCAATCATTGAGAAAAAAGAAATGTCGAATAAAAAATTCAAACATAATTAAGATTGTGTCAGATAATTATACTTTAATATTTGAAAAAATAGAATAGGCATAAAATATATAGGATAGGATAATTTACAAAAAAAAAAAAGGACAAGGATAAGATAGGATGTATGTACGTATCGCGATCCTGTGCACCCGGGTGTACTAAAGCATTAACCCATTTTTTTAAATTTTTCTTTAAAATTTTTTATACAAGTGTTAATCTAAGTGTATTTAACAGGTGTATCAATTTTTACCATTTTGGAGTATTTTAGATATTTATTTTTTATTTTTGAAAATCAGCAGCATTTTAGTAATTTTAAATTACCTAAAATGCCACTGATTTTCAAAAATAAAAAATAAATATCTAAAATACTCCAAAAATAGTAAAAATTGATACACATATTAAATACACTTAGATTAACTTGTATAAAAAATATTTCAAAAAAATAAAAAAAGATTAAAAGGGGTTTAATGCACTCGGGTGCATAGGATCGCAATCCTATATGTACACCGAACCGCACCCTTATAATGCAAGAGCTAGCTGATCCTACGTCATTCATGTACATTATACTCAGAAATGAATGAATACCAAAACCTGAAGTATGGCCTTCACTACAAAAGAACTTGCATTCTGTAACACCCTTTGTATAGCACTTAATATTTTTTCAAAAAAAATTTGTTTAGCAAGACAAATAGTTGTTATCACTGAAAACTAGCTTTTAGTGATAATAATATGATAGATATTGCAAAAAATAAATTTTCACTAAAAGTATGATTTATAGTAATTTATAGTACTAAAAAACATTACAAAAGTCTTTTTGTGACAGATTTACAATAATGTAGGGGACATTTGGTAACATACTCATATGGGAACCATGGTTTTTCCATGGTATTTAGTTTTCCAAAATCAATCATTATTCCATCAATCACACTATTTTTTCCACTTTTACCCCTACATTCCAATCATTTTCCCTACCAACTACATACAACAAACTTATTTATTCTAACTATACATCTATCATTTCCTATCAATTACACATTTCTCAAAATATTCTCTTTTTCATTTTCCACAATTTTCCACAATCCCACCATTTTACACTTTACCAAACGTACTCGTAGTTATGGTGATATTATAGTGAAAATTAACACAAAATTTTGCATCACTAAAAGTCTATTTTCTTGTAATGCTTATTATTCCATTTTTGCTTGGTATTTCTTTTCCATGAATTTATCCGTAGGGTAATTTTTTATGGTAATTATACAACATGACAATTAATATTACAATTAGTCACTTTTATGACCCTTCACACTATAAAGGGGAATTTGTAAATACCCCTGCATATGGAGGTAAATGAAGACACACACAACGGATGTACTCAACCTCTGAAATGTTTACAGGCGCGGCTGCCATCAGGGCGCCTACCTGTGGGGTAATTAAAAGAACAACAAAGTTACCATCCAGAAGATACAATTTATTTTAAAAAATTTATTTAGAACTTTGAGAGAAAAACGAGTGATTGTTAGATGTAAAACCAACTTCTATAATCAAATGTTGGTTTAACACAACAGCTTTAGGAATTAAATCTTTATCATTTCATATATCATAATTTATAGTAAGAATAGTATACGCCTAATTTATTACTAAACTATGGTCGATGAAATATAATTGAGTGGCAGGCTTCTATAAAGCCCATTATAGCAAAGTGAATTAATTGGTAGGCTAGGCTGATGATTCATATCAAATTCAATTTGATTGTTATATTTAGTACTATTTTATTCGTTAAAATACTAAAAATAATATTAAATGTGTGAGTTAATACTGTAAAAATATATAAAAACATGTACAAATTTAAAAAAGCACTCGAATTTATGCAAAAAGCTTTAGAATATTATCAAATCATATAGAATTATCATTTTAAGTAGGATGACTATTTTAAATGATTTAGATGTTGAATTAACATCTTATGAATCTTTATAATAAGTAATTAATTTTAATAGCCTTAAGATAATTCTTAAGTGTTTCTTAATTTCAGGACTAATGCAAATTATAATAATTTTTATTCTCTCAACTAAATACACGATGATAAAACTACTTTTTTATAAGATGATAAAACTATTAAATGAACTAGAAAACTATCAAAATATAGCCTAAAGTAGCCAATCTTACTATCATTTTGGAAGAATGGACTATATAGAAACCCTTATTTAAATCATTTTTGTTTATGTGAAATCTCATTCCAGTGCCACCGTATTCATTTCTCTACTTTAGGATGTGTTTGGCAATTAATAAAACATGTCAAGCTAAAAATTTTTAATCTAAAACTTTTCATTCTCCATAACTATTATATTTTTTAATCATTTTTTCATATTTTCCTATACAACTACCCTACTTTTCAATCATTTCTACACAACTATCCACACAACTAACCTATCTATCTTAACTTTATCTTATCTACTACTCATCATTACCCCTATCATATCACATCATTTGACTTACTCTCCAAAACTTTTCACCAAAAATTCTATTCATTACCAAACACATCCTTAATAATTAATATGAAATCAACTGCATGTATTACATTTAGTATGTAATGAGAATATGTCATTTGTCTAATATTATTGTGCATGGATTCCATCTAAAAATATATAAGACTAAAGTGATAAAATATTTTGATATTGTACATTTTAAAGCTATATAAGAAAAGTGGAATGATCTTTTCACACCGGTCGAAAATCCGGTGATTTCCGACCGGTCAAAAAATATATTTCTTGAATTTTTTTTTGAAAAATAATTTTATAAACATGTTAATCTAGTTATATTTAATCTATAAATCAATTTTTAACATTTTTGGATATATCTATATATTTATTTTGGATTTTTAAATATAGGGGTATTTAAGTCATTTTAAGAATATTTAAAATGACTTAAATATCCCTGTATTTAAAAATCCAAAATAAATATATATACATATCTAAAAATGATAAAACTTGGTTTATAGATTAAATATAATTAGATTAATATGTTTATAAAAAAAATTTAAAAAAAAAAAAAGCAAAAAAATATATTTTTTGACCGGTCGAAAATCATCAGAAAAGATCGGTACTCATAAGAAAATTTTTAACTTAAAATTTTTAACTATTCGGCTGACAAACGTAAATGCAACCAAAAACATGAGTGAAAAAATTTTCGTGGCCGGCACGTGGGACACGTGGGCAAAAAGTGCACCGACAGACGAACCTCGAGGATCGACAGCGACGTGGATGGAGGATTGATGGTTCATTCATTATCATACCTGTCCCGTCTGTGTCACCCACATACCTGACCTTATTCTCATGGAATAAATACTAAGTAATTATTGCATGAAGCGATGGCACCGCGTGCTGTTTTCTTGTTCTTTGCGCTTTTGGCAGGTAAAAGCTCCAGCAAAGTTGAGGTGATTTGACGTAATTTTATTATTATTATTATTTTTTGATATTTTGTATACATGTCACGACATATGATATTATAACGAAGCACATGCGTATATCCTCACCCCATCAAGAAAATTTTTTCCAAACCTCATGGTAAGAGGAAATTATAAACCTCCAACATAAAAGGAAAATTTTAACACCCTCATTACAAATGGACTAATTCGTAAAATCAGATTTTTTTTTATTGAAACTGCATGTGGCAACTTTCGAAATGCCCACCGCGTGGCTTCGGACATTACCACCATGCCGTGTCATGGCGCCGGTCGGTGAGTTCGCTGGTCAAAAAATGCAGCACATGTTTCTATGCATTGAATAATAAGTTTTAAAAATAAAATAAATTCCTGACGAAATTAAAAAGATTAACAAGTTTACATGATTGTATGGTCTACATATGCAAAAATATTTTAAGAATAAAATAATATTTTTGGTTGCTTTTAAAGGAGTATGATTATATATAGCATGATGTATTTAAAATACATCATGTATTTATTTTATATTTTATATTTTTATTTTTCTTCATAAATATATTTTTCTAAGTGTATTTAATCTATATACCAAGTTTTGCCATTTTAAAATACTTTTACATATTTAGTTTTTATTTTTAAAAGATCTTCAATTTTGAGGCATTTAAGTCATTTTCACCCTTTAAAGAATTCGATTTTTAAAACTAAAAATAAATATGTAAAAATATTATAAAATGACAAAACTTGGTATATAAATTGAGTATACTAAGAAAAACATATTTAGGAAGCAAAATTCAAAAAAAATAACTATTTATAAAAATAAATGAATGTTGTATTTCAGCCTAAAATACATCATGATATTTATAATCAAGCTACGCCTTTAAATCATCCCATTTGTGGGCGACCATGTAAGCTTCAAGACTCATATTTAAAAGTGGTTACAAGCACTCGTGCTTGTGCTTTATAAGTAAATTGTGCTTCAGCTGGTGCTTTTATTTTTTTAATTTTTGAAAATTTTTACATAGAAATGTAAGCTCAAGAAAATCTTTTTATTTAAAAATTTAATATTTGAATTTTTAAATAAATTAAAAAATTTCATTGTAAAAATTAAAAAATATTTTAAAAATAAAAATGTAAATCTTGCGTAAATATTGATTTTCAATGACATATATAATAAATCAAGAAAGAATTTTTAAGCATTAGTAGTGTGTTACACCGTGCTTTTTGGTAATAAATTAGTTTTGTATTTGTGTTTCCTATCTTAATGTATGATATAAATGATTTTTAAAACAAGAAATAAATTCTATTATATTGTATGATATGAGATAATCTTCATGATGCGGACGAAACTCAAGTTTATCATAACCCTGTTGCTACCAGTAATTAATTTTATTTGTAAAATCTAAATCATTATTCCATCTGTAAAATCTAAAAACAATCAAAACTCTGACCATTTAAGTTAGAATTCAAGTTGATATTTTTTTTATTTAATTTAAGAGGAAGGAGTTCAAATTTTCATGTGAATCTACAAAAACTAACAAATTATATTGGAAAAATAATAATACGTAGCCTAATTTGAAATTAGGAAACTACAATTATATATAATAATTCTAGAAGAAAATTAGAAAAATAAAATCGTAGATAATATTTCTGGAAGAAAAATTCCGTTATCAAGAAAAAATAAGGGAAGAAAATAAATTATATAAACATAAACATAAATGAAAATAAAATAATATAACTCACCTGAATATAGTCAACATTACAAATGTGTGCTCAAACATAAACATAAATAGTCTAAAATACATAAATATCTAAAAAATATCTATATTTATGTATTTGTAATTATTATTATTATTATTATTAAGAGTACATTTAACGGGTTATAGCTTCCCCGTAGGGTTCAAACCTTGGATCCTTGGCACATAAGCTAAGACATGTAACCAACTGGATTGTGCCCGGCCCACATTATTAATAAATTTGGTAAGATATACTTGGTAAGATATAAATAAGTAAAAAAAAAAAAAGTTTATAAAAAATTTGATAAAGTAAGAATTGATATTATAAGATAAGAGTACCAAGTATAAGTAAAAAGAATAAAGACAAAATTAGATAGTATAATTGAATATAAAGATATGAAATATAAATGTAATGAAATGATAATAAAAAAAAATAATAGATGTAAAATCATTTTAGAAGTAGTGCATAAAAAGTTTTCTTTTTTATCTTACCAATTGCGCTCTAAGTGCTGGGGTGAAGATGAGATGAGATTTTTTATTTTTAAATAATTTTTTTAATATATTAACTTTATTTTTAAATTTTCAATCTTACCATTTTATTCTTCATATAATTTATTACATCAAGATATACAACAATATTTTTCATGCAATCTCCTTATTCTATCTATGCCCCATCCCATTTTATGAACAGCTCTTAGGCGTATACTAGAATACGCAAAGAGAATGAATGAGATTTGAATAGGATAAATTTATCATTTCCCATTTTTCTTTTTCTGAAACTCTCATTTTTCAGTACCAGCTTTGCTGTTCTCATCTTCAATGCCTCTTTTCCCAATTATAATGTTGATAAAAAAAAAATTAAAAAGAATTTAATGTAAAACTTTTTGAAATAAGAGAAGCGATATGATATAATAATGATGGTGATGATGGGTAAAAATAATAAAGTTAAAATAAATAGAGTAGTTGTATGAGTCGTTGTTAAGAAATAATTAAAAAATAAGATAATTATGTATGAAAATATGAATAAATAATTAAAAAATAAAATAATTATGAAAAATAAAAATTTGCACGTCAACAAGTTTGATTGCTAAACACAACAATTGTTGACTGCTAAACACAAAAATAATTTCTACTTTTCTTGTATACAACAAAAACTTTCAATTTAGCCCATCCCTTTGTATACTTCTAAACACCACGTGAACGTAAGTCCCAATATTGGCTTTATATTTTCAAAATTCAAACCAAAGCATTGCCTTTTCTCTTGGGCCGGGTTGGCGCTAATGGCAACAATGGCACCCTGCTGGTTTACTTCTGATTTACTCTACGGGTGTGTTTGAAAATGGATAAAACTTTTGATGAAAAGTTTTGAAAAGTAAAAATTGTAAAATGATGTGATATGATATGAGTAACGATGATAAAGTTAAAATAGTTAGATTAATTGTGTAGGTAATGTGTAGAAATGATTAAAAAATAGGGTAATTGTATAAAAAAATGTGAAAAAATAATTAAAAAATATGATAATTATAAATAGTAAAAAGTTTTAGATTAAAAAGTTTTAAATTGATATTTTTTAACCATTGCCGAACATACCATAAAGCTGAAAGGAATAATGACCTTTCTTTTCAAGTTTGTATTGTCATTTTCCACGTGCAACATGACACTTTTTCAACCTAGAGAAAAATAATACAATGCATGCAACTATACCGTGTAGTCTGTCTATGCAATGTGGGCTCCATTTAATCGTAAATAAAAAATCTACTTTACCTATTGTATTTAAAATTATTCACTTTATTGACATACCGAATTTCATCCAAATTCATCGTATATATAACCTAATTTTAAAATGATGTAAAATCAATATAATAAAATAGTTTAATGTAAATATCAAGTTTAAAGTTGTATTTTCAATATTTAAACTATCTAAAGTATAATTTTTATATGATAAATAATTATATAAAATTTTATTTCACTTTAATATATGAGGAGCCTATTTTATGGCGGACTTAATTCCTTCTACACAAGAAATTATATATAGGACATATATGAGTAAAAAAAAAAAGGAATTTTGAAAAAGCCCAGAAAGGGGAGCATTTAAGCATAGGATCGGGCCTCATGTATATGTCACCCCAGCACTGACCGGTCATAGAATAATCCACATTTTCGTTACGTTCACGTTGAATGCGGTTCCTCATCATATTGATTGAGACGGTCTGCGAAGATAAAAACTGGAAAACTTTTTCCTTACTTTTTGCCATTTTTTGAAATAATATGTAACACTTTAACTGACTGAATATCCTCGTTGCATTTTTATTATTATATTTACATTTCAAACATTCTACTCATCCTTTTATACAACTATTTTATATATTTTTTTTTTACTTTTTACTCTTATACCCGCACCATATCATATATTATATTACTCTCTCGTTTTCTTAAAAAAATTCCTATTTTAAAAATTTCCCTTTTTCCTTCTTGCCAAATGAACCGTAGATATATTAAATAATTTTAAAGAATTTTTTTTAAAAAAACTCAAGGCTTGCAAATTGTACCCGATTTTCTCGGTGATAAGCCCATATCTACGTATAGAAGCATAATTATATACAATATATTACACATATGTTTAACTTATATTATTCAAGTTTTAATTTTATTTATTTTGATTTTCTTCATAAACATATTTTCCTAAATTATTTAATTAATATATCAAATTTTGCAATTTTACAATATTTTATATATTTATTTTAAATTTTGAAAAATTAAGTTTTTAAGGGGTGAAAAATGACTTATATGCCCCTGAAATTAACAATTTAAAAAATAAAAAATAAAAATGTAAAAAATTGTAAAATGGCAAAACTTGGTATATAAATACATTTAGGAAAATATGTTCGCAAAGAAAAAATAAAATTAGATAAAATTAAAATTGAAAAATCGAATATTATAAGTTAAGTATATGTACGATATATCTTACAGAATCATGACTTATACATATATATACATATTTCATTGCTTCAAAATCGTCTGCTCCAAATATATCTTAACAGTACTTGTTCAATTCACACCATGGATAATCGAGGAACCAAATTAGAAACATGAACATATAGAGCTAGCTAGAGAGTTTTCTGGAAACATATGCATTAGCACATCGATGATATCCATTAAAATCATGAAGTGGGTGGGCTGTAAAGCCATAATACAACAGTTCGATAGACATGTCTGCGGACGATGAAGACGAAGAGGAGAATAGGACTACAAACTGAGCAAAGATGCAGTAGACTGAGAGTACGGGCTACTCAACCAGGTGCGTGCATGCATATTCCACACCAACCAAGCATAAATGCCATGTCTAACATGGCTTATTGTAGCTAGCTAGGAACCCACCAACGAAGACGGGTTCGCGGACACACATAGCTAGTGACGTGCGTGGGCATGGGTGTAGCAAGCTCGCTGGCTAGCTAGCTATCTGGTTGCGGGAGTGGGCTGCACTGCAGGGGGCTACGCAGTTGTCTGTGACGTCGGCGCACCGGCACTTGGGAGGGAGGGACCTTGTGCAGATGCACAAGTCGCAGGCAGAGTGGCAGCTTGTCTTTACATCCGAGCAGTGGCATTGGGGTGGAATTGACCTGGTGCAGAGGCAGCTATCACAGCACGCTTCTTCACTTCCCTTGCCCTCTTTCACGTATACCACTGTTCAGATCAAAACCAACAACATACGTACTTATGCATACATATATCCACCAGCAACACAACGTGTTTCCACCTTGCTACTTAAGTCACATATATAAAAGGAGGAAAATCAAAACAAAAGAACATTAATTTTATTAATTTTCTCGTGTGTGTGCGTGTATATATACCTTTTGGACCCTCTAGGACGGGCTCATTCAAGTCGATCCTTGTGGCTTGAAGAAGCTGGAGGAAACAAGTGGCGACGAGGGCAACCATCATCAAAATGCTCAGACCACTCTTCTTCATCGAAGCCATTCTCTTGATCTTCTCGGCCGATATTAACTCCCTTTCTTTCTCTGCTTTTGCTGCTGTGTTCTCCTTCCTCCTCCCCTAGCCAATTTATAGAGGTGAGGAGCCGACAAAGCAGTCCAATCCTGCAGGCCGCGGCACCAGCTTTTATTTATTTTTCCTTTTCTTTAGCCAGCCTCTTTTCGGAAGGATCACGGGCTTGAATATGATGATATAAGGATGTATATTAGGGATGCTAGTTCAATGCGGTGTACTTTACTTATTTTTTTGAAACTTTTTTCATGAAAATATTAATTTAACTGTATTTAACATGTGTATAAATTTTTATCATTTTTGAAGATTTTTAGATATTTTTTTCAGATTTTTTAAAATCAATAACATTTTTAGTAATTTAAATGTCATTGATTTTAAAAAATTCAAAAAAATATTTTAAAAAATCTCCAAAAATGATAAAAGTTTATACATATATTAAATACACTTACATTAACAATTGTGTATTAATTTTTTCAAAAATTTAAAAAAAATGGATGAAATATACCTAGGTGCATTGAGCCAACATCCGTAGATTAGGAAACAAAAAAGTTGTATTGAAAATATAAAAAGTTATATTAAAAAATGAGAAAATTGTCTTTAAAATAAATTTTTTTATCACATTCACATCCTATTCACGTGATACTTTTGAATCAGCCCATTAAGAATTGAATAACGTAACTAATACCTAAACATTTTACTGTTTGTGGTTTATACTGGATTATCTTTTGCCTTGTGAAGTCTTCGTCCGTGAGGATGCTTTTGTTCGGAGAAAATTTAGAGAAAAAACTTTTTCAAAAAAAAAAGAGAGTAATGTAGTAAGGATAATCATTACGAATAAAGAGAAAACATAAAATAAATACAATTATTATATAAAAATTTAAAAAAAGATTGAGATGTAAAAATAAAACAAAAAAGTAGGATATGCGACTACCGGCTGGCAAGAATATAGACATGTACGTAAATTAGCCAGATGCCATATAAGCAATCCGATTGCACAAGAAATTGCATAAGTAGATAGCTGGCTGTCGGCCGGTTGAGTCAGCCTACGGCCAGGATTACTTTCATTGCGTCCCATTGAACCGTCTGGATTTTATTTATTCATACCATCGCTGCTGGTCCATGTTGACCGTCGGAGTATATAGGTGGACTGTCCATGCGCAATTGGATTGGTTCTCAAAACTTCTTTATATATTTATATATATATATATATATATATATATATATATATATATATATATATATATATATATGGATGATGATCCTTTTAGGCCGGCCGCATGGAGCAGCTCCGTGCGTCCGGCCTAAAAACCTATTTTTTTATTTTTTTTTTATTTTTTTTCATGGGTAAGTAAATCTAGGTGTATTAAATCTATAAAACAAGTTTTACCATTTTTGGATGTTTTTAAGTATTTTTTTTGGATTTTTAAACACAGTGGCATTTTCGTAATTTTCTGAAATCCCAAAATTACGAAACTGCCACCGTGTTTAAAAATAAAAAAAAAATACTTAAAAACATCCAAAAATGGTAAAACTTGTTTTATAGATTTAATACACCTAGATTTACTTACCCATGAAAAAAAATCAAAAAAAAAATAAAAAAAAATATCATTTCAGGCCGGCCGCACGGCATTGCTCCGTGCGTCCGGCCTGAAAACCTATTTTTTTTTATTTTTTTTTTGATTTTTTTTCATGGGTAAGTAAATCTAGGTGTATTAAATCTATAAAACAAGTTTTACCATTTTTGGATGTTTTTAAGTATTTTTTTTGGATTTTTAAACACGGTGGCAGTTTCGTAATTTTCTGAAATCCAAAAATTAATACGAAACTGCCACCGTGTTTAAAAATCCAAAAAAAATACTTAAAAACATCCAAAAATGGTAAAACTTGTTTTATAGATTTAATACACCTAGATTTACTTACCCATGAAAAAAAATCAAAAAAAAAATAAAAAAAAATAGGTTTTCAGGCCGGACACACGGAGCAGTGCCGTGCGGCCAGCCTGAAATGATCACCCCTCATATATATATATATATATATATATATATATATATATATATATATATATATATATATATATATTTCTATGTCGGCGATAGCATTGTGATACTACAATGAAGCACATTCACAACCTCCCACATGGAGTAAAAACCCCATTATAGGAGGACTGGATCGTAAAATATCACATAATATAATCGCTCGGGATAAGATTCGAAAACGCCCTTTGATGCTGAAGAGTAAGGCATGTTAACACGATGCTAAAGCGCCGTGGCAGTTCTCAAATCCTCTTGATTATTGTCATAAATCATAATAATAATTAACATTATGTTAATAAGGTAGAACCCTGAATGTTTAATCCATTGGCATCTTAATGTTGTACATATTGCATAGGTACACATTTGCTCTTAATTACAAATATATCCACAAAGTTTAAAAACTTTCATACGTACTCACTAAGTATAGATGAAATTTCATTCATACCCATTTCGTGAAACACAGTTAAAAATAATCGTTATTCATCATAGGAAATGTATAAAATGTTCCTTATTATTTAATAATTATAGTCATTCATTTATGGGAGAAGTTGAATGATATGATGAAAACCCCTACTTGAAAGAGAAACTAGGTAGAATGAGTTTTAACGATCTTGATATAACACTAATGACAATGGATGCTAAATTAATGAGGGGTATTTTGAGTTTTAAAATTATTAAATGTTTCTATTATATTTGGTATATTTGAAATTAATAAAATACTTATGAGGTATATGTAAAAGTTTTTAAACTTAGGTTGTGTTTGTTATTAAAGAAAAGTTGTCAAATTAAAACTTTTCAATCTAAAACTTTTCACTCTCTACAACTATCTTATTTTTTAATCATTTCTTCATATTTTTCTATATAACTACCCTACTTTTCAATCATTTTTACACAACTACTAACACAACTAACCTATTTATTTCAACTTTATCTTATTTATTTCTCATTATTACCCCTATCATATCACATCAATTGACAACTTCTACTCTTTACAATTTTTCATCAAAAGTTTTACTCATTCCCAAACACACCCTTAGGTATGTTTGTAATTAAAGATAAATGGAGTGAGTATATTTAAAATGGACTATTTTAAATATTTATATTAGTTACTGGTGAGAGCCAACGTTGGGAACCTTCCTAGCAATCGTTACATGTTAGGAGTTAAGAATAGTATTTTTCACCCGCCCACATTTCCGCTTCCGCATGCGCCACTTTCGTGGTCTCCCACTCGCCTCTCTCTCTCTCTCTGCCGTATTCCTGTCATATTCCTGTCATGTTTCTTCACTACCCTTGTTGCGAGCATCGTTTTCTCTCTGCCATATTCCGGTCATGTTTCTTCACTAACCTTGTTGCGAGCATCGTTTTCTCTCTCTCTCTTTTAATGGTTTTTATGGCAGGATCATTCTGTCAAACTGATCATAACTTTGAAATGATTCTCTGTTTTCTGGATAACGTCCCTTGAGTTGTTGCTTTCTTCGATCTTCAGTCGTTGACTCGTTGTAAGCTACAATTTCTCAGTCTCTCTCTTGCTCGGTTTCAATGTAATGACATATCCATGTGCACTGTTGTCTGATCATTCTATCCACCTCTTTATGTGTGCTTTTTCTTAGTTATCAATAAGTTTTGCGACAATGGGATGAAGTGGTCGATCTCTTTGTACTTTGGTGCACCTATGAGAGAGTAGGGCCTATTCATCTGATGGTCTGTAAAAAAGCAGGGGAACGTTTTCATTTTTGCTGACATTGAATCACACGAACATAAAGTTCTGTATGAGTGATGAATTGAATGATCGTGATAGTGCCTCACTTGTTGGGTGCTGTTAAATTTGAGATATTATCATGAATGGAGGAGTTTTCTAGGTTATTTATTGACATGGATCGTGACATCCACAAAATGACGATCCATCGTGCGGAAGAAGGAGAGATGCGGATGGAGGATGAAAGGGGGAAACGGGAAGGTGAATGCTATGGGCGTCCGATGTGAGGGAGAAGCTGTGGGTCCCTATTCTTGTTCCCCAACGCAGCATCCTTCTAACTTCAGTCGACGGCTAAAATCAACAATGCAACGGCGAACGGCAGATGAAAGTGTTCTCAGTTACGTTAACGGCGCCGCAGTTAATTGGACTCGCACTGGTAATTCACGACCATTATATCCTCAATTGATTCCTTATTTAGCGTTACATTTTATTACTTTATTATTTCATTGTTGCTTTTTATTTGAAAAAAATTTAAACATTTATAATATTCATTAATAGATAAGAATCCATAAGATTCTTATGAAACTAATTTGTGATTAAACGAGAAAAAATATATTAAAATGATTTAGTCATATTAAAAAGAGGTTTGAAATAACATCGGTTAGGAGAACAAAGTCAATCGAGGGTAAAATTTTTTGAGGACAGATGGCTTGACTCCGAGATTGTGAAGGCGGGACCCCTTCCATATTCGATTCCAGAGGATGTAAGAGTGAGTCATTTTATTGATAGTACTTCAAACTCTTGGATTAGAGACAGGGTGTTAGCGGCAGGGGGGGAAACTACATGGCAGCTGGTCGCTAGGAGCCCTCTTCCCAGTGGGTCATCGGCTGATTGTATTTTTTGGAAGCATGAACCTCATGGACGTTACACGGTCAAATCGGCATACAGGCTTCTAGTCTCAGATAATGTAGTCCCCATCCTCTCGGGCTGTTTCAAGGCACTATGGCGAATTAAACTCCCAAGTAAGATACTAATTTTTGGTTGGAGACTTATGCTTAATGCCATCCCGACCTTGCAAAACTTAACTAAACGGGACATTGGCATGGATCCTTATTGTATCTTATGCAAAAGGGTGCCTGAGGATGCTGATCATCTATTTCTTCAGTGCGAAAGGACTAATGGGATTGGTCGAAGGGTCGCTAGGATTGCCGAGCAAGGGGCTACTGTGGGGTTGATAGTTGAGACTCTTGTGAAAGAGAATAGGATCCAGGACCTCACTCTTTTCATCTTGTGTTGTTGGAGGATATGGTACATGAGAAACAAGCTTAGGGAGGAAGGTCTGCGGCCTAACTTTGTGGACACTATCGCGTGGTGTAAGGAGTTCCTCCACCAGTTAAGGGGTGCCCCCTTACTTGTGCAAACGGGCATTTTGGATAGGCCGTTGGTGCCTAGATGGACCAAACCGCCGATGGGATTCGTGAAGATAAATGTTGATGCACGAACCCATGGGGAATTGAATTTTTTTGCTTGTGCTGCGATCATAAGGAATTCCGAAGGCAATTTTATGGCAGCCAAGGGTTGGAAACAGGCGGGAGCTAGGGACCCTTTATTCATGGAAGCTACGGCTTTTCTTCTTGGTCTGAAATGGGCAGTCCAGAGTAACTACCTTTGTGCTCAGGTGGAAACAGACTCACTTACTTTATGCAACTTTATTACAAACAACGTTTCTATCTCCTCTCATGCGGGCTGCGTTATTGAAGATATCAAGTCCATTCTCAGGGAAGTCGATTCTTTCTCAGTTCGTCATGTTCTTCGGCAAGGAAATGAGGTCGCCCATTCCTTAGCCGAAGTGGTTTTATACTCCCCTGTGTTCCAATTGTGTTGGTGGGGCAATCCCCCCCAGGTCATTCATGACAAAATTTGTACAGACAATTTTTTGAATATATCAAATTTGGATCAGTCTATCCTTAATCCCAATATAGGTGTTGTGGAATAAGGATAGAGTAAATCCTCTTTTATCAAAAAAAAAAAAAAGTAGAAGATCGTAGAAGAATGAGAGAAAGACTTAAAAAAACATAGATGAAAGTAATTAAATAAAATTTAAAAATATTACAAATTATTGAAAATTTAGTATTAAATTATAAAAAATGGTGAAACAGAATCCACGCAGCTGACCTTACCTAGATGGAAAATGGTTTATGATGATGATAATGATTAATACATATTTGTCTACAATAGCAAAAATTACTTTCATTAGAAGTTTAAATTTCCAAAAAGAACTAATATTGTCACCACTTGAATTATCAAGTGGTTGACAAGTGAAATAGGTGGGTAATTAATATATTAACTTTTTGTATTTTTCAGTTCATATATCTTCTTCTCATATTACCAAATAATAGAGTACAAAGGTTTTTTTTTTTTTTATAAAAAAAAGCAACTGGTTGAATTAACGAGGTTCATCATACAACTAGCCGCATTATATTGTCACATTTTTCTGAATTACTGGTTAATCCATTTCCAATATGTTTGCAATGCTTTTTATCTAACTCGCAATCAAGTGCTTACAACCAACCAAGTTTTAATATATGAATCCTGATTGATGGTAAAGTTTTACTAGATGGGTAGTAGTTAAATGGATAAGGTTTGAAGTTTTGTTAATCGAGTTAGAATTAGGTTAAATTCCAACCTTCGATGCAGTCCAATTCGGTTACATTCTTAACTTTGCAAGGTAGCTTTTGAGGTGGCCAGGCACTTCGAGCATCCAGAACATTAGCACTGACATGAGCTCATCTAAGGGCCTCATTTGATCACCCGGGTTTAAATTGTGATGTAAATGTGAAAATTATGGTAATATTATTTGGTTAAAATTTCACGTTTCTAGCAGGAAAATAGCATTAAAACTATGGTAAAAAAGAAGATAAAATTTTCTTAAACTTTTAGTTTTTGGGTGCGTTTGTTTGGAGCAAAAAAATGTCAACCAAAACTTTTCAATCCAAAACTTTTCACTTTCCATAACTACTCTATTTTTAATTATTTTTTCACATTTTCCTATACAAATTACCCTACTTTTCAATCATTTCTACACAACTACCCATACAACTAACCTATCTATTTTAACTTTATTCTCTTTACTCCTCATCATTACTCCTATTATATCACATCGTTTTCTATCAATTTGACAACTTCTACTTCAAAAACTTTTCATCAAAAGTTTTACCCATAACCAAACACACCCTTTGTATTCAAGCTTGGTTGTCATTGCATTTTAACAATGCTTACACACCTGTTGCAGCCTCCGCACAATAATTTAACAAATTCAGATATTCGTTTGGATAAGATCTTTTAGACAGACTTTTACCTATTTTCAAAGAAGCACTAAAATGGAGAATCACGTGTGTATTTGGTGAGAGCTGTGGTCTCCCAGAAAAATGATTAAGAATCCTTAAGCTTCATTATAATAAGAGTTGAAGATGAGATGTAGGGTATATTTGGGAAACGAAACGTTTTTGAAATAAGAGAAAATGATGTGATATGATAGGCGTAATAATGAAGAATAAAAAAAATAAAATTAAAATAGATATGTTAGTTATGTGAGTAATTGTATAGAAATAATTGAAAAGTAGAGTAGTTGTACAGAAAAATACAAAGAAATTATTAAAAAATAGGATAGCTGTGAAAAGTGAAAAGTTTTAAATTAAATAGTTTTATGTGTTGCTAAGCCCGTAATATAATACTAATAACAAAATAGAGAAGCACATGTAACTAAAGCGCGAAAAGCAATTCATGTGCGCTCAACTCAGAATGCAGATTGGAACAAGGGTTCGACATTCCCACACCTTGCAAACATCAGCGTCCCCTCCCCCTTTGGTCCCACCATCGGGCATCATGCACCCTCCACTCATACCGAATGTGGATTATAACAGTGCTCCTACTATGTTGAGTGGAACAATAAAAGTTTGCGATATGCCACCTATCACTTTTCACACTTATGAGTGCAAATGATCATAGTCAATCTGTTAGCTTGCTCGTCCAACTTGTTTATAAATGAGTTTGACTTGAGATTTTTAAATAAATGAGTTATGATCTGTTAACCCGTTCAAACATTTAATTAAATAAATCGATTAGGGTTGAGATTTTATAACTCATCAACCTATTTAACTTATTTAACCCGTTCAACCCATTTAACTTGTTTATTCCATTAAAGTTATGTATATATAAACCTCCTGGTTATTTTTCCTAGCTAAGTCTTATTCATGTAACATAATTTTTATTTTTTCACTATTGTCATAATTTTATTTTTCCATTACTATCCTATTATATTTCTCCTGTGTTGATAACACTCTCTTATCTTTTATTGGGAGATCATTATTTGTCAGATTTTACGCTTTTAGGTCGGTTGCTATACAATCCGTTAACATCCTTCTAAGTCATTTATTTAATGGGTTGTAAATGGGTTAGAGTTGAAGTTTTTTAAATGTATAATAAACGGATTAGAATTATGATATTTTAAATATTTTAGAATTAAGATTAAACTTCAACCCGTCCAACTCGATTAGTTAACACCCCTGTCTACGCCACTACTCAAATTTGAGCATGTACTACCAATGTGACGTCAAAAGGAGGCGCCCATTGTCATCTTAAGATAGTGTGAACACTGTCCTATTGTGTGTCCCTCACACCCCACCTTCTCCACCTTGTCCGTTGTGCTTAGTACCCTCGTGCGACGCCACCGTCTTGAACGGTAGGCACATCGCCATCATCTGCCCCGCTCAACTTAACCCCGAACTGGGCCTCAATTACATAAACTTACAAGAGCCAGTCCTTCTGTTGAAGCTGGGTACATGAGCCGTAGGACCGCCAAAGCCCGCAATCTCCTTGCAAGAAGGCATTTCCTGAGCCGAGGGGCCCTTCTGAATTTCGAAGACATGACTTCCTCAAAAGATCTCCAATGGAAATATTTTGGTTCTGATCACAATCCCTTCCAACAATTCAGTTTATCTATTTTTGAAAATTCCGCTATTTAATTTATTGACATTAAAATTCTGCAATAAAAATCGCGGCTTCATTGCATTAAAGTGCTGGAATCAAAAGGGTACGTTGGACTCTTTAGCAACGCAAGCCAAGGCAAATACATTTTGGAATTAAATAGGCGGCATATTCACATCAGCGGATGGTGCAGATGGAAAGCAATTCTATTGACAAATTTCTTAACCGATGGCAAGCTTATCTTATCCTCATTACAGATATCAGGCAAGAAAATATCTCTTATTTGCACGTTGTTCGGATTGAGCTTGGGGGTGTACCTCGGGTCGATTTGACTCGGCTTAGGTAAACACAATTCTAACACACCTTCTAAAATTTTAATTTCGCCTATTTTTAGCCATATTTTTTTGGCCTTAATCCAATTATATTTTAACTCTTCAAAAATTGGTTCAGTTTGGGTTAGAAATCGGTTAAGAAATATATAATATTTAAATATATTTTGCTTAATTAAATCTATTTTAAAATATAAATTTATATGAAAGAATAAAAATGAATTCTTTTTAAAGGAATACTACTTTTAATTTATAACTTATACAATAAAATAATTGCTAAATAATTTTATTTCAAAGCAAGAATGTCTAGTTCATTCGTATGTATTATTATTTTTTAATAATTTATTATATTTTATACTAATATACGAAATTGGTTCAAGTTAACCGTCATTTTATTCAAATCAACCCACTTTTAAAATTTGTTCATTTCAATTTGAGTTATATAACTTATTTTTTACAAAATGTTTAACCCGACTCTACTATAAATTAGGTTTAGTTGAAACCAATATTAGTTACATTCTTGGATACATTGAGAATCATGGTGCCTACGCCCTTAACTGATTTGGCATCTCAATGCATAGACAAAAGTGCGTTGGGTGGGGAAACCTGCCAGGTTACGTTTCAATTGAAGTTAATATTAATGAATAAAATTGAGTGCACTCCTTTCCTGTCCTACCATTTTCATATTGGAATGAGTAAGATGATTTTTTAATGAGGTAACAATATTTAACCATAAAAATATTATTTACGTTATAGTTGAACTTTACTGATAATAATTCTCATGGTCACTAAAATTTAGAAGTATAAAGTTCACACCTTGAAAATTATACAAATAAAAATAAAATATTGTAATTTAAGGTAAGAATAAATAATTATAAAAAAATTGAGGTTACGGTATATATAGTTCATATTTACTATACTCGCATATATTGAGTAAAACAAAATGGGATGGTTATGATAATGTAGCCATGAGGTGGTGGCAGCTGTTTATCCATGCTTATCTTTTGAATTGGGAAATTACTATAATTGTCCGCACTTATCTCTGTATTTTATACACGAGTACCGATCTTTTCAGACCGGTGATTTCCGACTGGTCAAAAAATATATTTTTTTGCTTTTTTTTTTTGAAATTTTTTTTTATAAACATATTAATCTAATTATATTTAATCTATAAACCAAGTTTTATCATTTTTAGATATGTATATATATTTATTTTGGATTTTTAAATACAGGGATATTTAAGTAATTTTAAATATTCTTAAAATGACTTAAATACCCTGTATTTAAAAATCCAAAATAAATATATAGATATATCCAAAAATGTTAAAAATTGATTTATAGATTAAATATAACTAGATTAACATGTTAAAAATTGATTTATGATAATGTAGCCATGAGGTGGTGGCAGCTGTTTATCCATGCTTATCTTTTGAATTGGGAAATTACTATAATTGTCCGCACTTATCTCTGTATTTTATACACTACCATATGTAGCCTATGCTACCATTTATGAATGGTTGTATAAGTATGAGGAAGACGTCTTCAGATTATCCAATAAAAATCCAATTTTCGTACTACCTGATCTTCGTAGGAATGTGCAAGTCAATGACGCAAAAGAGATCAACTTATTCCAGCAGCATTTCTTCGCTGCGTCTCCAAGTCTGTGAATCGGCGGAGAGAATGAAGATGAGCAGCTTCCATGAGTGCAAGAGCTTGAAGCGGGGGAAGACGCGCAGTACGATCTTCTTCGTCCTGCTTGCAGTCATTGCTCTGGGCTCTTTCTTTCCCGCCTTCGCTCCTCTTCCGGCGCTGTCTACTTCCTTTACCTCTCGCATCACAAATCCCAAGGTAAGAAGAACTACACGCCGCTCGAAACGGGATTCAGCGGAAAGAATCGAGCAGAAAGGGAAGAGGGAATATTTTTCCCCCAACACTTGGAATTCATACCATAAATTCTGCCCAACAGAGAGACCACGTGTCTAGAAATTCTTGCTAGATGAGGAATCCATACGTTGTTGTCAGAGTTTGAATCCAGGAATGAAGAACTAGAAAGGACAAAAAAGATGACGCCTTTTTTCACTTAGCGGAACTTGTTTACCTGAATACTGCCCACAAGAGCATTAATAACTCTAGGAAAAAAAGTTTTGTAGAATTGGATAAGATTGATTCGATAGGCATCTTCTCAGAAGCATTCGCGAGGTTCATCTTAAGAAATGCGATAAATGGGATCACTAAAAAAGAAAAAATTGAACTGAGAAAATCAGCATAACCAGCACTAAAGCTTGAACTGAGACGGTATCACTGCTACTACAGCTTGAACTGTAGCAATTGGGATTGGTAACACTTCTTGTGCATTTTTCAGTTATGGTGATATATCATGGCCTGGTATTGCTATCAGGAGGAGACCATATATTCATCTACTTAGCTAATCTGTTGCAGCCAATCCTTTTCATACGTTGATCTTTCTTGGTTTTTAGCTTCCAAGTTATGGCCTTTACTTTGATCTAGTTGGCCCTTCCGACGAGTTCACATTTTGCAGATTGAACCCTCTTTGGTGGAAAGGCTTATGCAAACATGGAAAGAGATGGATGTTGCCAACCTTTGTCGGTAAAGTCGGCTAGTGTGAGCAAAACTGGAGTACAGAATGGGATTGTCTAACAAAATGATAATTCTATATGCAAACACTGGCAACCAATCAATTCTATCTGCATTAGCTCAAATTTACATAAACTCAATAAGGAAACTGATATGCAATGGATTTGTGTAGATAGATAATGATTTTGCATGGATCTTTGATGACTCACTTTCCTTTCCTCATATGCATACAGTCCAGCCCAGAAGAATAATTGACCTCTTTGCAAACATGTAAACAATTGACCAGTCATTGTATGTAATATAGACTGCTAAATGGATGCACATGTATCTCTCAAAATTTTATTTTTATTGTTTTTGTTGTTCTGATTGATCAGGATGATGCTCGCACATTTAGGATATATGATGATAAGTTCTGGAAAGATGCTCATCCTTTTCAGATTATTGGTGGTGACATGCACTATTTTCGAATTCTTCCTCAGGTATTTTTACCTCTTCCTTTGTCAAATTAGCACATGAAGTTACCATAAGGGGTGAACAAGGTTCCTAATCCTACTCTTAATTAGCCTGCTCTACAGGTCATGGGAGAAATCTTGATAAAGTTTGGAAATAAATTTCCAACGATCATGGTTAAAAGAAGGAAATGACAGGAACACTGGCTTCATTCCATTCAAGCTTTTTGAAAATTTTTTAATATAGTTTTCGAAGCACCAAAATTTAATATTTCTGAGTTGCAATCACCCATAATGGTTTGATACCTTTGATTGCATCCAGTTAAACCAATTTGATAATTCTAGGTACTTACTGATTTCCTAAAATTCTCAGTTTTCATTAGTAGCAGATCAAGTTCTTTGTTTTCTTTAACTGTAGCTTTCCTTGGCTGCACGTTTATTCTCTCCTTCACGCAGTATTGGGAGGATAGGCTTTTAAGAGCAAAGGCGTTGGGCTTGAATACCATTCAAACATATGTTCCCTGGAATTTGCATGAACCTCAGTCTGGAAACTGGGTATTTGAGGGAATTGCAGATATTGAATCTTTTCTAAAGCTTGCTCAGAGTCTGGGATTCCTTGTTATGCTTCGTCCTGGGCCATATATTTGTGCTGGTGAGATGCATATCTTTTAAAAGAATCTCAAAATTTTTTTGGTGCCTTCCAAAATAATTCGGATTAATCTAGATCAATCTCTCTGCCTTGAGTTTCCTGCAGTTAATAAGAGTTGCAGTATTTCCCTACTGCCAATTTGTGGTTGCCAGAGAATCTAATGAGTTAGGCTGATATTCTTGGGTTATTTTTCGATTTTGAGGGCCATTTCTCCAGTATGTGATGTATTTAGCCTATCTACTGTTTTTTTTCACCCACTATATTTTCTTGCAACAATGCGGGAGCACAGACGCTGACCATCTGCGCTCACATAATGCATCTGTAGACTGGTTCTTTCTACAACCTCCACTTTATATGTGTTGTTGTGCTTAAGCTTTCCTTGCACTTTTCTGTTCCCCCAGTCTTATTGGCCTGCATTGACACCTTTCTAGTGTGACAAGAATGAACCTATTATAGGTTGTACACTTTCAGGACTAACTTAATGTCTTTTTCTTTTAAATTTTTTTTTTTCCTTCCAAATACCTGTTATAGGATGGATCGTGTTTTCATTAATTCCATGATATATATTTTTAAAATTATTATTTACCAGAAGTAACCCGCTCATACCTCCTAGAGTGCTTTAGTGTTCCTCAGGTGCATTAAATCCAGTAGGAAATAGGTTCCATTTGATAAGAGGTAAAAAAAAAAAGTGAGAAATTTTTTTGAAAAACTGAAAGAATGATGTGATATGATAAGGGTAATGATTATGAGTAAAGATAATCTAGATAAAATAGATAGGGTAATTGTATGAAAAGATGAGAAGAAATAATTGGAATGCAGAGTCAATAATAGAAAAAAGTAGAGTCGTCAGGTAGTTAAGATGTCAAATTATATTAAAAAGTACATCGAAAAGTGCAGAATTTTTTTTAAAAACCTTTTACTAATAGGCTCTAATTTCATCAGCTGTTCTGGTGCTGCAGATTAACATGTATATATGTAGGGAAACTTCCTAATATCAATATATATATATATAGTAGTTTGATACAACTGATCTTACATGGATAGAAAAGGAAGAATGCACAATATTATCACTTCCTTTCTTTCTTGTTGTTCCTCATGAAAGCCTAAGACTTCCAGATGCCAGCCTTATCATGCAAAATATTATTGGAGAGCAATTTGCTGTTCAGTAGTCAGTAAAGTCCATTTTTGGCTTAAAATTACTTGAATGATGAGCCATCCTTTGGTACGTTCTCTTTGCTTCACTAAGATCAATGACCCAGTTAAATCTTGGAAAACTTGGATTATTAGGTCAGTGCTATCTAACGTTAAGATGTTCTCGACTGTTGCTTTACGTGCACAACTTGAAGCTATATTGGATACTGCTTTAACTTGCAACATCTAGTCAGTAGTGTATTGACAATTATTTACCATGCTATAACATTTTGAGGCTACATTAACACATCTTCTGGCTGCAGAATGGGATTTAGGAGGATTCCCTGCTTGGTTGCTTGGTAAAGAACCAGGTCTCAAACTAAGATCTTCTGATCCTGCTTACCTTCACTTGGTAGGTTTCCAAGATTCTCTTATTTTGTTGAGACATAGAAAGTTATAGAGTTTTGACTTAAAGGATGTTCTTGTTTTCTGCCTGTGACCTGTACAGAATATCTAACTTTTGACTTTCCCTCCTGTCTGTCTTGGCCACTATACTTGCTTGTCAGATAAGTGAGAGTTTTGGAATTCCTAGATCTAATGGGTTTTTTCTGTATTTCCCCAGAAATTCTTGCACATGCATACACACATCCAAAATAAAACGTGTTTTCTAATCATCTTGATTTCTTTTCAATCATTGACAAAAAAAATTCCATTTTTTTTTAGATTTGAAGAAAATGATCTGTCCATGATGTCATTTTCACTTCTAGTTATCCTTGTTATCTAGTACTTGTGCCTAGATTTTGGTTTTGGCATGTTCATCCCATTACACATCCCGTTTGCATACATAAGATAATAATAATAATAATAAATCTGTTTATCCATTGAATTCCCACAGGTTGAAAGATGGTGGGGTATTCTACTCCCTAAGGTGGCTCCCCTCCTTTATACGAAAGGAGGGCCTATTATTATGGTTCAGGTAGGTAGTTCTTGCCCTCGTTCACATGTCAGCTTTCATTGGAAGTTAAGTTGGGTCTGGAAATCTGGATCACTTGTGTTTGTGTAGAGGAGAATGGAAAATGGAGAATGAGCATGGAATGGATAAGATTAGGGTAAAGCTGGAATAAAAAAAAAAAAAGATAGGGTAGTTGTATGGAAAAATATGAAAAAATAATTGAAAAATATGAGAAAATTATTGGAAAATGGAAAAAGTAGGGTAGTTGGGTGTTGGCTTATGCATTCCCATTCTCCCTTTTCATTCTCCCCTAAACAAACAAAGTTTGGAAAAAAGACCAAAAAAAAAAATGCTTCTGTCTAATCTGTTTTGTCTTTGGCATTCCAAGATGACTATTGTATCTAACCTGAGATCACTTGTGCAGATTGAAAATGAGTATGGGTCATACGCATATGGAGGGGATAGAATTTATCTTCAACACTTAGTTGACTTGGCTAGAGAACATCTTGGAGATGATATTATCTTGTGAGCAAATTCTCTACATGCGTTTTTCTGTTTATGTATGTGCATACGCACACCTTAACTACTTGATATTCTTTTACTCCAGATAGTAAGTCTCCCATGCCTCAGAATTGCAGTTCATCAATTTTCTAGCCCATTTTTATTGTCCTATTTACATCCTTGGGAACACACAGATGGATTCCAACTAGAATCTATAGAAATCATCTGAAATTTGTATTACAAACTGTCCGATCAGATTGATCTAGAACAAAATGAAAGAAGAAGAGGGAAAAACAAACGGGAAATTAAAATGCAAGTTCATCCACACCCATTTTACAATTCATTTCCGCTATTTATAGGCCTAGCAACCAACCAGCCACTTACACGTGCCACCACATCAAATTTCATGTGCTGCCATCGAAGCACGAATCCTGTCAACGCTCTCTCCCAAAAAGCCACCTTGCCCTTAAGGTGGGCCAAGCATATTGTTTTCAATTCAAATCCATGCATCTAAATTGATTTCTGTTCAAGAATCATCAACAACAAAAGATCCCATTTCTTTATACGTCTTTCCAATTATCGTCTTCTATTGCGACTCTAAGAATGGCTTGAGGAAAAACCTCTTGGATCCCAAATCCAGTGGGCTCCAAAGCAAAAGATCATGGTGGCTGAAAACTCGCCTGGGTCCCATTCCTACATTGCTCAAGTGATGGCAACAATCAATCCATCAAGATCCCATTTGACCCGTATACTTGGGAACACTTCCCATTCTAACATTTTGCCAATCACCCCAGAGAAACTATTAGGGAGAACAAGAATGTCAAGTTCTAACCCCACCTCGTTCCTCACTGCTCCGTGGCCAACTGAGTCTTCATCTCCACTACTTGCAAAAGGTTGGCAATCGTAATGCCTGTTCCTGGCTGTCTGTCTTAATCAATCCGACGTGAAGGAGCTGCCTGGCTCTTTGTTCCTGTAGCTGCGAGATGAACCACTCCCAACTAGCAATCCACGGCTAATTTTGTTGATGGTGCCCTGTTCTTTCGCAGCCAACACCTGCTTCGATGAACTGGCTTGTCTTCATCCATCTTCTCCACTGCAGCCTCAGTAGTGATTGAGGGATTGGCAGATGACTTGGTTGCTCCAGAAACATCTTGGTTAACGCTGGCATTAGCGACAGCCAACTCCTTGTGAAAATCTTGAAATCCGTTCTCCATCCCCTTATGATATTCCCGAAGCAAAAATCCGCATGTCTTCATAAAATTTTGCTTCCTCATGTGCGATTGTGTCCAAGACTAGTTGCCATGATCTGCCAGCTTGTGAGTTCTATCAACTGAATCCTTAGCCAGATTTATCATTGTCGTAGTTTGGAAACAGATCAATATCTGTTCTGCTACCAATGATAGATTGCAACTAGAATCTATAGAAATCATCTGAAATTTGTATTATGAACTGTCCAATCGGACTGATCTAAAACACAGTGAAAGAAGAAGAGGGAAAAACGAATGTGAAATTCAGACGCAAGTTTATCCACACCCATTTTACTATTCTTTTCCGCTAGTTATGGGCCCAGCAACTGACTGGCCACTTGCATGTGCCTCAACATCAAATTTCGCATGCTGCCATCTAAGCACGAGTCTTCTCTCTCTCTCTCTTTCTCTCTCTCTCTCTCTCTCTCACACACACACACACACACACACATGCACAAGGGCAGTTGAATTCTTTACCAATGCATTAGCCTTCTTTGTTCAACTGTAATCACATAGTATTTTGAATTGTGATTCAACCAGTGGATATAACCTGCTTAACAAGGTATCTGAAATTTGTGTTTTCATACAATATTTATTAGATTTAGTTATTAGAGCATGCCAAAAGTGTATTCCCTTCATATTTGGTAATTTTTTTTAATGAATTGAGAAAGTCTTACATGTTTCATTTACACTCATGTGCAATATACAGCTAAGACCAATTGGTATCTGAAATTTTTGTTTTCACACAATATTATTTGATTTGGTTATTAGAGCATGTCAAAAGGATATTCCCAACATGTCTGGTAATTGTTTTAATAAATTGGGAAAGTCTTAGATGACAATGGTTTTTCAAGCTGCCTTTAAATATGACATGTTTCACTTATACTCATGTGCAGTATAGAGCTAAGACTGATCAATATGTTTTGTTTATCATGCATGATCAGTGCTATCATTTTTTTTTATGGATGGTACTATATTATCCCTATACAAGATGTTTAAGATTGCTTATGTTGTGAATTTAAATTCTTCTTGTAGACAACTCATGTTTTTGGTTTTAAGGTAAGGAAGTCCAAAAGACTGTCTGTGTTGGTAGAAATATATGACTAGTATACCCATGGTTTAACAGAGAATCTAGTCTGTGGTAATAGATTGACTGGTGTAGTGGAGAACAGTGGATAAAGCAACTGAAAATGATTGCTGCAGCAAGTATATTGTGCTAGAAAATCGATGAATGCAGGGAAGATGTGGTGAACAGAGGAAAACATCTATGATTTACTCTTTCCAATTTTCTTACTTGTTTGTGATTATTCTCGGGATGTCAGAGTATAGATTCTTTTTAGCCAATATCAATTTCCAATGTCCTTGTCATTTTGTTGATAATGTTTTTCCCTTGGTTTAAACTTGTTCAAATGAAACTTACGTATTTGCAGACAGTAGAAATGAGTATTATTATTTATTTGAACCTCACATTAGAGGGCCATCCTTCTGAAGAAATGCCAATACACTTAATAGGTATACTACGGATGGAGGTACAAGAGAAACTCTTCAGAAGGGAACAATACCTGGAGCTGATGTTTTTTCAGGTAAATGCTGGAGGTTCAATCATGTTCACATTTCAAAATATCTATTTTAAATTGTTGATAGCAATTTCTTTTGGGATTAGTGATTTCAAAAGATAATTTGGCATATAGCCACATGGAAATAGATTGTGTGATGAATTGAAGCATGTAACAATTAACTGTGAACCTCAAATATTTATGCTTTGTTTGAAATACTTAAAACTGTTCGTGGAAAATTAAATTCTTAAACATTATCTGCTAGTGATCATTTTCCATTTTCTTCACAACTATTGAATTCATGATTCTCTAGATGGTCATTATCATTTTCCAATTCAATAACTTACTAATGGAGCATATGCTGCTATATTTTGATTTTCACACATAAGCAAGATAAGCAAGCACAAAGTGTGTGCTTGCTGTTTAGCCATTGCTAAGGAGAGAAATTATTATGAGGTTTTCTTTTCCTGTGGCCAGTTCTTTTGAAGAATGACTTGTATTCTAAGTTATTATTTTGATCCTAGTCACATCTTGAATAGTAGACTCAAAACCAAGGTGGATTTTATGGTATTAAAAGTAGCTTAAGTACAGTGTACTTTTAGAAGGCCCCATTCTGTTCTGCATGACATGAAAAATGCAAAATGTCACATAATTTATTTTATTCAACTAAATTGTACACTGCTTTCTTGGAGTTGGAATTTCAAAATCATATGATTGAAGAATCCGAATCATTTGAGTAATAGAATCGTATTTATAGAAATATGACTGAGATGTTTCTCATTTGTACTAGCAAATTTTAGTTTTCCCCGCCTTCATCCGTTGGAAATTTGGAGAGCTGGTAATCATTACAAGACAACAAATACAAATTAGGACCTAAAAAATAGGTGGGCAACTTGGGCTCCAATTTGATGGTAGATGAGCTGATAGGCATCTAGTATTGGGGGCACCTTTAGTTGTTAGCTGGACATGTATAGCATGCAGGTGTCAAAAACCACTAAATGCCAATTTATTTATCATCTTTTACTGAAGCCATTTTTTCCATCAAATATGAAAGCATTCTGATCATTTGCAGCTGCCCTATATTGGGCGATATATGGGCAGCCCCCAAAAAATATTCTTTTTGTTATTTTTCATAGATGCGTGGGGCTCCATGTAGATCAATTTTCGTACTAAATTTTATATTCTTTTTATTTTTACATTTTTTAAAAAATAAAAGATGGACATGGATTACATCAAAAATCAAAAAATATGTAAGAAAATGTAGAATTTGGTATGAGAACCAATCAAGGTGAGGCCCACATGTCTATGGAAAAATAAAAAAAATAAAAAATATATTTTTAGTGATATACAGCAGCACAAGAGCACGTCCAATATGAAAATATGGGATGAGGTGGAGTCAGCTAGCTTTACTCTCAATGCAAGTTCCACTGGATTTTAATGCCTCTGCAACCAATAACACAAGGGCTAACTACCATCACCGTCTCTAAAACACTAGGATTGTTGATCCTAGGCATAAAGATGACTTCACTATAAAGTTTACATGGTCCATATATTGATATGCTCTGGAGGGGAAGCACTTCCCAATGCCTTCCAAACTCTTTTGACTCGTTATCATGTCTATTTGCTATATTTCTGTAAATTAACTTGTACCGGGATCATGAAGCAGAGATACAAAAGCATCTCCATGAAATAAAATCCTATCATGTCAAGCCCAATTAGATCTTTTGAATCAAATCAATCCCTTGCAGGGGTAGTGTGTACACAGAGTCACACAGACGGAGTAGTCAAGGTTACAGATAGAGTTGTCAGTTCTATCTGCCGCTGACTCTTGTGATTCAAGAGTAAATGGATGTCTGATTCAGGAAGAGTTGTAACCTTGCTTTTAATTTAGATACTAAAGGTCAGTCCAACTGACAAGTTAATATTGGTGTCCACATGTTTCTCTTTCTGGGTTTCAACTGCTCCATGTTTTAAATTGTGTCTGCCTGGTGTCAGGACATGCTTCATCTTTTAGTATGATCATGGCATGACCACTTAGTGAGTCAAAGGTGGTTTCAGCAGAACAAATAAATCTCACTTTTAGACGTCCACAGGCTGGATTGGTGACTATTAGTTTAAGGTATTTTTTTTTTTATCTGCATGGATGCACCATTGTGCTGTGAATTATGTGTCAAATAAATGCTTAAAGAATATCAATATTGCTTATATTGCTAATTTTTCCCAAGATGTGTAATTATCTGGAGATCTGTTTTATTTGCAAGTTGTATGTTTTATTTGCAAGATGTAATGATTATTCAAAGCATCAGCAATCACATTAAGTTATGGCTTGAAACTCCACTGAATGAGCTGCACACTTTATTCCAGAGCCTTTCTGGTTATTGAGTTTTTATTCTGTTCTTGGTTTGTAGCTGTTGACTTCAGTACTGGTGAAGATCCATGGCCCATTTTTGAGCTGCAGAAGCAATTCAATGCCCCAGGAAGATCACCTCCTCTTTCAGCGTTAGTATAGAACTTTTTGTTTGAGAGTATTGCCATTCAGTCCTGATATTGCTCTCTTCTCAGGGAATTCTATACTGGCTGGCTAACTCACTGGGGAGAGAGGATTGCTAAGACCAGTGCTGAATCCACGGCTAGGGCCTTAGAAACAATTTTGTCTGGAAATGGTTCTGCTGTGCTTTATGTATGCTCCCATCTCAATATGCTACATTAAATATGATAATCAATACATGCTACTGTGTTTAAAATTTAGCCTTTCAAGCTTTCAGATGGCACATGGAGGAACAAACTTTGGATTTTTTAGTGGTGCAAACACTGGTTCAAGTGATTATGAATACCTGCCTGACCTTACTTCCTATGATTATGTGAGGAATTCTGCTTATGATTTGGCCTTCACACTCTCCCTGGGGTCTTATTCATGCAATATCTGTATCTGAAGTTAACTCCTCCTTTTCAATTAGGATGCCCCAATCCAGGAATCTGGAGATGTGGACAATGCAAAATATAAAGGTACACTGCCAGCAATCTTGATAAATATGCTTGTGGTGACTATTTAGCATATTCGTTGTGTATAGGCAAGGTGATAACTGTACATGCCTGCACAAATAACTTTGAAATGTCCATTTGGTAACATGTAAAAAGAAAATTTCCCTCCCTCTTCTACACATCTTTTGATATGATTTAACATTTTGACTACCTCACTAATCAATTTTTCACATCTTTTCACCCAAACACCTTGTCTATTTTTTCTTTACTCTCTCCTAACCATTATGCTTATCATATCACCTCTCTCTCTCTCTCTCTCTCACTTCTTCAAAATTTCCCCATTTTTTTTTTTTAGTTGATGAATTCCTCATCCTTAACTAAAGGCCCAAAACGTGAACTAGATGGGACCTCCACATTCTTGACTTCAGAAGACATTGGGTACTTAAAACTCATTATCTTAAGATGGTCTTGTCTGAATCAGGATGGAGCTTATTTGGCTGTGCCACCTGACATCAGGTGTTTTGGGCCTTGATTTTTATTCTGTTTTATATTATATACTTCGATTATGCAATATGTCTAGAATACTATGACGACTGCAACAGCAGCAGCAACAATTGGGGGAAAAATATGTGAGGTAGTTTTAGGTAAGGATCATCTTACAATACAATATCTTAAAAATAAGGGGGGCAACAACAACAACTACGACAACAAGAAGGGAATTAAAAATAGGTGGAGTAGTTTTCATAAAATTATGCAGGGGTCATCTCTCAACAATATCATCTCAATTTACTTGCTCTCATATGAAACATGTGCTATTGAACTAATTCTTGTTTATATCTCTTTTGCATTTGCATTTTGTCAATTTGGTTTCAATGCTTTTTTGTATTTCTTTACCATTTGTGTTTTGTCAACATGGTTTCAAATGCTTACTGTACAGATATCTGCAGCATTCTCATGAATACTGCTTCCATCGCTAAGGATAGCTCATAGCTGTCTAGCATGGACAAACTCTTATGTTGTTACTATTGGCTTTGGAATTCTGGATTCTGCATCCACACTTGAGCATGGCTCTCTATCATGGACAAAATAGTTATGCTTTTACTGTTAGATTACAATTTTCTTAGGGATGAGGATTTATTAAAAACATAATATTTTCAGCTCTGCGAAGGGTTATAGAGAGATACAGTAGGGTCCCTCTCCCTCCAATTCCTTCAAATAATGAAAAACAGAGCTATGGGCCTGTTAAAGTACAGAAGGTTGCAACGCTTTTTGAGGCTGTTGACACTGTATGCGATCCTACTCAAGTGGTTGAAGCTGAACAACCGCTTGGAATGGAGTTATTAGGTCAGGTACATGATACCTACAGTTCTGTTTGATCTTGTAGAGAATGTTCATATCCATAAAAATCACCAAGGTATGATCAAGTACTGTTTTCCGTATTTATGAATACTACATTTCTCATTTGCTTCAGATGTTTGGTTTTCTTTTATATGTCTCGGAATATACTGCAAAGAAAGATCTAAGCATTCTTTCCATACAAAAGGTCAGCATTCTTGACTCTCTTTTTTTCTGTTCTTTTCTAGTGATTGGACTAGAGAAAATTACAGGCTGTGCTGCAACATCATATATAGGATTTAACTTCTGTATCTTTGACCTTTCAGGTAAATGACAGAGGGCAAGTCTTTGTTTCGTGTGGATCGCTAGATACTGGAGAAAGACCAGTATATGTTGGTAGAATTGAAAGATGGTCAAATAAGAATCTTACTCTTCCCAATATCAAGTGCATTTCAAGCACAACTTTGTTTATTCTGGTATTTCCCTTTCTGTTTGAAATCTTTCAATTTGATCAATTATAAAATGATGTTTGACATCTACCCATAATAGGACTATGGCGTTATGTCTTATTGGTAACTATTCTATGTGAAACAAGCCAGATATCTTCATGAATGTTACATTGACTGCATCTCATAAACTTGTTGATGCAGCAAGATTGTGAGAAAAGAACACAGGACACGAAACAAATTAAGCTCTTTTCTTTAGTTGTACCATTTTGATCTCAAGTCATTCAGTGTTCAACAATAAAATAGAAACAATTAAAAGGATGATTTGGAAATTTCCAAAACAAATGCTAGGCATTGCACAACAGACTTCTATTCTATGCTACTGTCTGCTAGAACTGAAATCCATTTGAGGAATCAAGTGAAAAAGGGTACACCTTACCCAAAATAATTTTTGACTGTCATAAAAAGCGTTTAAAAGTATATGTTGCATCTATTATGAAATCCCAGGGGAATTCATATTCTATGATCATTTAGTTATATCAATCACAGAAAGATGTTAAATTTGATGAGACTAACCTCAAAACCCGTGTTTCCACACAGGCACAAAACGTGCTTCCTATGTATTGATAAATTGAAAAGCTGAATGATAGATACATGCTATTTTTTGTATTTTCAGATTTTGTTTGGTGGTAACTTGTTAGGCTTTCAAGAGGGGCTCATTTGATTCTATATGCAGATCTTTATTCTTTACATTGAAAACAGCTCAACAATAATGTCCAAGGATTATAATACTTGACAGAATGTCATCAATTACCATTGAACTATTTGTTCCTGATATAATTTTGATAATAATGGTTTTTTCCTGCCAGGAACCTACATGATCACTTTATCTATTTTAGTCAACTAACAGCACAGTTGCATCATGACCTGTGAAACAGATTATGAATCATGAGGACCATCGTGCATGCATGGCTCAAATATTATCTAAATAATTACTAAATAACTACTGACGGAACTTTCAGGAGTACAGCTTTTACACATACAATTCCTACATGATGTGTACTTTCATTTCTTTTACATTGCAGGTTGAGAACATGGGCCGTGTGAATTACGGGCCATACCTATATGATAGTAAGGTAATATTTATCATCTCATTTATGCAGATGTATTTGTAAAAAAAAAAAAAAAAAAGCAGTATTCATGTGTTCATGCATATATCTTAAACATCTTACAAGGTCCCACATAAAAATGGTTTTCGCTGCCTCAATTTTCCCTGTGCTTTTATTCTTAAAATTTGATCTTTCATAATGTTTCTTTTGCAATTTTGCATTTCCAAAGTTGCAATATATTCTGCATCACAATGCTTTTGAAATGCTGCTTTTTTAAGCTGTAGTATTGGAATTTATCTTGATTCTGGGACTAAGGGGAAAATTATCTTCATCAATATCCCAGGTAAAATGACTGGGCGCATTTTATTTTTTGATTGTCTTCTCAAAATGTTGCATTACACTTTCACAGCAAGTGTTTTCTTATCCAAAATTTTAGAAGCCTTTATGCATTCGTACTTTTACACTTATATTCTTCAATGAGAGGTTAATTTAAGCTCGTCTTGTGGTATCATTTTCAGGGGATTTTGTCTTCTGTTATATTGGATGGTGCTGTTCTCCTTCATTGGAAGATGTTTCCGTTATCATTTCATAGCATGAAGAATCTTTTGAATGCCAACCCTGTGGTGGAGGTTGGCGAGTCTGCAGGTGTGAATGCATCCATTCTCAAGTATTTCTGTCTTATTTATAAAAAGAAAAAAGTATTTGTCTTTATTTTCCGCTTTTTTTTTGAAGTTGAACATTTTGTGAAAGGAAGAAATGGACAACAGTATCTGGGACTGCTCAGAATCAAACAAATTTTTTTTTTTCTTTTGCAAGTCCAAAATTTTGTGGAATGGAATAAATAAACAACAGTATCTGGAACTGCTTGAATCAAACTACACTATTCTGAATCCACTTATGGGCAGCAAAAATGATGACTTACAAATATTGAGGTAAATCAAATTGCACCATTCCAAATCTACTTTTGGGCAGTAGAAATGATGAGTTAAAAAATATTAAGGGAAAAGCTAAGTATTCCACAGCAAATATCAAGGATGCTGGAGAAAATTCCTTTTATTACTTGTTCCTGCACTACTGCATTTGTATTAATAGTACTGTTAGCAAAAGCTTATAGATTCTGGTTTTCCCAAAAAGTTTCACTCCGCTAGCAGAATGCCCAACGCCCAGCCCAGCCAAACGAAATTTTTTCTATTGGTATTCCTTAAGTATACAAGAGATTATAACCCCCATAATGTTCATCTTTTCTAGTGAACCTGTGAATTGACTCCAGCAAGCTCGTCAGTTTCTACATAATGCACCTCCTTGTATCCATCTCACATAAGTTCTACTTTTTCCATATATATAAAAGAAAAAAAGAAAAATAAATATTAATGAAATGGGATTTGTACAAATGACGCAGTTGAAAAATCCACGCAAGTTGGCTGATTAAAGGTTAGAACGAGTCAATCTGTTCAAACTTTACCAAGAGGAAGTTTAAATTTAAATAGTTGTATTTTCCATTCTTCTTACTACCAACGCATGCCCTGTGCCTTCCTTTCATTCTCTCCATATGTAGGTGATAACAATAGTGGTCAAGAGATCAGCTTGGAAGGCCCTGTTTTTTATAGAGGTCTTTTCACTATTAACTCCATAGACCAAGTGAAGGACACTTTCTTGTCCTTCAATGGCTGGAATAAAGGGCTCGCATTTGTCAACGACTTCAATATTGGAAGATTCTGGCCAGTAAGGCAGCAAATTTATTTTTTTCCTTTTTCACAGTGGCATTTCAGAATATGATTAGTGTGACTGCATCTGTTTAAATTTATATTTTGGATTATGAGTGCAGTCGGCTGGACCACAATGCAATCTTTATGTTCCTGCTCCACTCCTTCAAGCTGGGGAGAATGTTGTGGTAAGATGAACTGCACGATTTTATTCTTTTAAACATGCTCATTTTTGTGCATGAAGGTCGCATGCTACACATGTTGTAGACTTGATACTTGAACCACGTGGATGATATCTGGGCAATCAAAGTTTGTATTTGATTTTTTCTGAATGACCATCTGGTGCATTTTTGACTTAATTTGATGCTTGTGGTTTGTACTTGCATTGGTTGACTTTATACTGTTTCCTATGACAGGTTATACTAGAGCTGGATGCTGCTAGCCCTGACCTTGCAGTTAGCTTCGTTGATGAACATGACTTCACCTGTCATTCCAAATCTCAAGAGCTTTGATACGATGATGCATGCAACTTGCAATGAAGGTAAGGTGGGAGAGGTTAAAAGTGAAAGTCTGCCGGAGCTAGTTTGCTGATGCATCTAAAAATGCTGAGTTTCATCCTCTCAGGTAAGCTCAATTCAGTTCTTTTCATTGGACCAAATAATATTGTCACAGTAGATTAAAGTTGAACTTGGGGAGGAGGGACTGAAAGGAAATTAAGGATTATTCTTCAAGGAAAACGATCCTTGTATCAGCTATAACTTCCCATTTCCTTCATACAATTTGTTTTGGAATGTACAAGGTCTCTATCCAACTCTGGGATCTAGTAAAACTCAACACCAAGACAAAACAACACCGGTGTGCTGAGCAACTCCCAAGTAATATCATAATTGATTAAAAAAAAAAAAAAAGGTGTAGAAGGTTTAGGCGTTCCTACTGTAATTTTTACATAAAAATATAAACAGAAAGATGTGTGCAAGGGACCAACAGCGTGACCTTGCCTAGTGCTGTCTGATCATAGTGAAAGAAAAAGACGATGCCCCAGTGAGCCTCTTTGATGGTCAACCGTTTTGGTTGCAAACCCAGCTTTCCCAGGAAAGGAAGGCTGCAAAGTGGGCGGGGTTGACCTGTGATCTGCTTTGAGAAGGTTGGGTGAGTAGTGAGTACTGTGGCTGGAACGGGATGAGGATGGATCGGAGGGCAGGAGCTGTTCCCGTGGTGATTTCCTTATTCTCAAAAGAACTTTTTAAATTTCAAAACCTCTCTCATTTTTTAATATATAACCACCTTATTTTTTTCATTCTTAATAAAAATATATTATATAATTTTCTACTTTTCATTACAAAACTGTCCCTCCTGATTTCTTCATGAAAAATTCCATTTCATTCCATCCAATTGGATGATCCTGAACAGGCAGGCCAACCGTGTCAAGAGCTGCATATCCCTTCAACTCAAATTTTAATGCATGTGATTTTTATCAAGACCAGGTGGTCGACACTTGACACCGGTGCGCGTTAGTACGCCTGTAAGAGTTCCGAAGTTTAAAACAGGACAAGGCATTAGCCTCCATCCCTTGTAATACAAAAGAAAAAAAATTATGTTATTTTCATACAAGGTAAACCCAAATACTCTTAATTTTTTTTTATATAAACAGCAACGACGTTGTGCGAAACAAATTGTCTTTGAGGATGATTTTTTTTTAACGAGAGACTTTTTTTTTAAGGTAAATGTCTTAGTAGTCTATCATGAGTGTATTTAAATTGCAATAGGCGTAAAACACATCAACTATTTTGAGCTGGATCTGTATTTTCACCGTTGATGAGCTTGACTTGTATTTTAACCCGAAATTATCAACTCGAAATCTCGGTTTAGATACCTAATCCGACTCATGTACAATTGAGAGAGAGAGAGAGAGAGAGAGAGAGAGCACCATGTCGGTAATCCACATCAGTTAATTTTTTTGGCACTATACTCCAAAATATTCCAATTTTCAGGCTCAAGAACGAGTGCATTTTCTCCCACACTTTACAGGAAAAGGGGAAATAATAATGGACATGAATACGTATGTTGCAATCAGAGGTGGAGGCTTTGAGATGTTTGGCTGCTGCAGTCACGATCATCAAAAGTGAGTTTGACGAGAGAAATGTCAGTTTCAATCACTCCTGGCCTTCCCCCACTGGTATGCACTTCCCAGCACCCAACTGAACGTACCTAACCTACTCTCTCTTGGCTATAAACATGACCAGTTTCAAAATCCATCCTTCACTTTGCCTCAGCATCTTCAAGAAAATTGCAGAAGCTATGCCTCTTCCTTTATGAATCCCTGCAGTCTGTGAGAACAGATTCTAAAATAGAGAAACTGCTTGTCATCACTCCTACCAAAAACCAATACTTTCCTATGAACTTCACCCTAATTAATCAAGCAGCATTTCATCTACAAAGCCAGCAAACTTCCTACAAACATGAATACACAAATACAAGAAAAGCAGAAACAATATCCTCAGATGACCTATGTATGCCAATTCATGACTTATGCAGGGGTCACTGAAAATATGATCTGCAACAGCAATACACTAGAAATTTTCGAGTTGTTCAGTTCATGCCATCTATTTATCCAGGATGTCAGACCACCAGTTTCACTAGTGAGCTAGGGAGTTCCTCGGGAAAAACATGTTGTTGAATATGTGAATCGGCAAAGAAACATGAAAGTTGATATGAAATCAGCAAGCATTTGCTAACATGAGAAACTCAGTATGAACTTGCTTTCTATCCAATCATCTGAATAATCTAGTAATAAATGAAATTGATTCTTCAACAATCCAACAGGGAGAACCTAATTGTCAATGAATGATTCTCCATCAATCTCCCTCAACTGATTCCTCTACTGACCTCATGCTAGCTACTGGGAAACTACTGGATGCATTGTGAATATGGTATCAAACGTTGGAGGGTCTTGATAATGAATGTGAGAGGATCTGGCAGAGCTGAATTTTTCAGACGTCAGTAATTCTCAGCACTTGTCTCCCCAAAAGAGCATATATCGCTTACAATAGCATAACTTAACAAAAATTTCTTTTGACGATCGTGCTTTTCTAATCTTGATAATAGAAATATCTAGCAATCGGTAGAGGTGACAGCTTGAAAGCAAACTCAAATGCAAGCTATCCATGCTGGCTGAAAATGCCTTATTTGCATTTGACATTTTCTTATGTGCAGTCTATGCTTCGGTCAAGGTTAATGAGATAGCTCTGATGTAACTTGAAATTGTGCTTAAGGTCAAACAATAGAATCATCTAGCTGGGAAATAGGTTATGCATGGCTCATGGTGTGCAACATTCTGATAAACACAAACTCATGTTGTGGAAACCTGCATTCAATGCAAGTATGTTGGATAGAGAAAATAACTTGGCATCGTGTTCTAAGCTATTTATTGATAATTGTCACCTTTTGTCTAGTAAAACTCATTGACCGAGAAATATTATGCTTGTAAACCATAGACAACAATATATAGATTTATACATAATGGAACAAAGCCAAGCATAAATACCTCATGACTTTCAGATTTCTCAACAATAGCATGATGGTAAACATCACTGGAACCATTGCTACGCACAAATGCCCTAATGAGTGCCCACTGATAACGTACTGATTAAATCTGTAAACTTTCTTATCAGCAACATATTCAACTTCTGCTAGAAGGTAAAAACCTGCAGCAAATGGACTTCTTCATATAGGGAAGGTAAACAAAATTTCTTCTAAATTGGAATAGGTAGTCAGGTACAGTCTTCCTTTCTACCTTAAATGAACAGTCAATGCAACTATGTGCATAAACAGCAATAAATATTAGCTTCAGAACCCAACTTATGAAATTCTTTGCCCCATTTCTTTTAAGGAACAAGAAAAATTATGGTAATTGTTTTGGTGGACCATTTCTTAGGGCACTACTTTATTGGATATACAATATAGACTGCATAAAGTGGTGGGAACAGGGAACGAATTGATAGTCCAAATGATTGAAGACTATTACACATGATGTTGGAGGTCTTGAACATCGAGTTAGGGCATATTTCAGAATCATAGAAGCATCTTCTCGTTAACCAGATCAAAAAGAGGCAACTCATTGCACCTCATGTGAACAATGTAGTGAGTTTACTTCAGCAGAAGGATGCATCTCCAACTAGTTTAACATTTACAAAAGAGCTTACCCTGCTTGTAATGAAAACCAGTGGAACATCATATGAAGCCACACTTTAAGATAAGATGCATGTAAGCTCAAAGCACTCTGTTGTTTAGAGACCTTACCTGCTGCCCAAAACCAGTATATTGAATGAGTGTACTTGGGAGGAAACATAAATGCCAGAACCGGAATGGCCATACATGGAACAAAATAGAATATAAAGACCAACCGAAGATCATTAAAAGTCCTGCAACCAGCTAGCATGTTACAAAACTCCATTAGATTCTTCAATCAATCAAAGTTATCTCCTATTAACAATGTCAAAGATGCAATAGATCATTCAGACAATGGGACCAAAAATATTAACCTCTCATATGCATTGCTGATGAGAACAAGCACGAGGGCCAAAATGAAACACGTCACTCCCAACTGCTCATTCAATCTCTCGATAACAAGTATAGAAAGTAATGAAGTAACTGCAATCATCATCTGCATCGTGCAAATATGGTTCTTAAATTGAATCAGAGATACAAAATTCATTTTCATTGCATCTGAAATGAAACTGTCATCACATAAACGACTACGCAGGAAAAAAAAAAAATCAATTTTTAAGGATGTACATCCACAAGAAAACTACACAGACACCCAAACGAAAAGACGAAGCAAATCCAACATAATAAAAGTGTATAACGCACCGGCAATCGATCCCACAATGCACGAACATCATCGGGCTTAAGATGAAAATAAGCTGAGCCAAAAGCTGAGGCGGCTATCCCAGCATAGAAGAACGTCCACCCCAAGACCTCTCCTCGCAAGCTGCAGTGAATAATAGCAACCCAAATGAAGACATTAATTGAATGTGAACGTGGGATCACAGCCCAACTCCTTGGGTAATCTCACCCATCCAAAATAGTCAGAAAAACCAGTTTTTAGGCATCATTCAATCCAGCGCAAATTGTGAGAAATGATGAGCAGGCTAACAAAAAAAAACAGAGAGAGAGAGAGAGAGAGAGAGAGAGAGAGAGAGTGCCTAATACGGAAACAATTTCCGTGGAGGCAGAGGACGAGGCCGAGGATTCCGAAAACGAGCAAAGGGAAAGTGGAGATGACGTTCAAGGTGTTGGGAACGCCTGAAATGGGAAAAGATCGCGAATGAAATGCTGCTACGGGAATGCATCAAGAAGAAGAAGAAGAGAGCGCAGAATTACCAAGGAAATTGCGCATGTCAGCGAGGAGATGGTGATTGGGAGAGTGGTGGAATTTGGGGGTGGCCCACAAGAAGAGGACGGCGAAGATAAGGGCCCCGCACCAGAAACGAGGTCTTTTTCTCCCCCACACCACCTGGTAGGCATGATGATGATCCTCTTGGCCTGCAACAACCATCTCTCCCTCTCTCCCCTCCTCTTCTCTTCTGTTCCAGGAAGAGAGCGAAAGAAAGCGATTGCTCCCTCCCTCGCTTGCTCTGTTTTTTGTTGGTTTCAAATCTCTCTGAAAGGCTAGAGAGAGAGAGATGAGGGGTGTGTTTGGCAATTTAGAAAAGTGGTCAAGTTAAAACTTTTCAATCTAAAACTTGTCACTTTTCATAATTATTATTTTTTAAATTATTTTTTACACATTTTTCTATACAACAACCATACTTTTCAATCATTTCTACATAACTACCAATACAACTAACCTATTTATTTTAAATTTATTCTCTTTACTCTTCATCATTACCCCTACAACATCACATCATTTTTACTAATTTGACAAGTTTTACATATAAAACTTTTCGTCAAAAGTTTTACAACTTCCCAAACACACCCGAGGTGGCGAAATCCTAGAACAATCGTCGCCGTACACATGCCAAATCTATGCAATCCAGAGAAGATGGCCACATGGTGCTGCCAAAGAATAAAGTTGGAATCCACGTGTGTGTTTTCATGACGCTCTTTCGTCTTTTGGCATTTTCCAAAACCAATGTGATTTTTTTTATGAATATTTGCAAATTTGCCAACAAAAATTAATATAAAATTACAAAGTTTGTTAAAATTGTATATATATCCACAAAATTGATATAAAATTACAATTATATCCTTTCGGTTATGATACTATTAAATTTTGTTGTAAAATGACGAAAATACTCTTTAAATCAAATAATACACTTATAATATTTTAAACTATCATAGATATATTTATTATTTCATTATTTTATATTTTTTTATTTATATTATTATTTTAAATTTTTTTATAAATATGCTTACAAAATTTATAAAATTTGCAAGTGTGTTATTTAGCTTAAAGGACATTATTGTTATTTTATATAAAAATCTAATAGTGTCATAAAGGAAAGAACACACTTGTGATTTTATACAAATCTTGGAGGCTTATTTGCAATTTTGACAAATTTAGGAACACAGTTACAATATTATTTAAACTTTATAGGTATTTGTAAAAAACTCTTTTCTGAAATACCCTTATAAGCGTACCATCTACTTTGGTTATACCATTATAATCTCTGAATATTTTAAAATTAATTATTACAAAAATATTTTTAAAATTTTTTATAGATATAATTAATCATTTAATATTTAATATTTAATGGAAGAGAAACATACTTTCTTTATACCAGTATAAAATTTTAAAACGAATGTACTTGCAAGCTTTCCGTAAAATATATTCTTAAAACTGAATCACATAATTTATATATTATTGGTTTGGAATAAACCACTACTATATCTAAATTCTTTGGAAATAAATTGTTGTATAATTATTTAGAAAAATTATGATTTTTGTGTATTTTAAAATTATTTTGCAGGCCAAATAAGTGTGGTTTTATGAATAATTTGGCAGATTAACATCTTGGTAAGATAAATGAATGATTCATTGGACTAGTAAGACTTTCCAGACCTATATATGAATGAATCTAAATATTTTTAATAATTTATATATAATTATATATGTTTAAGTGTCACTCAAGACGTTGATTCAAGTAATTTTTGGTACCATAATAAAATAAATATGTTAATCCACGTTGGTGGATTAGATATTATTATTTATTTAACCATTAAAATGGGACAAAATGGGACTAATGTTTTGGTGTCGTGGGCTACCATTGAAGCTCTGCCCTTTTTAAATGAATTTACTTGCGAGCTTTCTTTAAATTATTGGTATCAAATTTTCCATGGCAATATCATTACAGAATTATTAAACCTGTATATTCATTAGTTTGAACTACAAGGAATTAAGAGCTGCAACTCATTTTATTTAAGATTTACATCATCACAAAGAGACGCTCCCTCCATACTCAACACACCGAATGTGATACCATGAGTATGCCTTGATTTCCCATTTTTCTAACATTTAAAGTTAAAAATAAAGGTGATTTGCAAATACACATATTCAGTTTGATCATAATTGTAATCATAAAAAGAAATTTGATCATAATTGTAAAATTTACATAATTTCAAAAATTACAAATAATTCTACACAGTTTGACTATAATTGAAAATATAATTATATCATTATGACGCTGTTATTGTACCATTATAACATGGGTATATCAGGAAAGATATGCAAACCACATGAATATATTTGCATTTTTGAAAATTAAGTGGCATATCTAGTTTTTACAAATATACATAGTGCTTTGCATATCTTTCCAAATATACTTATGTTGTAACAGTACAATGACAATGTCATAATGATATAAGTATATTTATAATTATGCTCAAATAATATAGGAGTTATTTGTGATTTCTAAAATTATATGAGTATATTTACAATTATAATCAAACTCTGTGAGTATATTTACAAATTATCCACAAAATAACAAAAATATTGGATGATTTTATTCCATAAATTACGGTGGGCACTCTTTCGTAGCTTTCCTCATGAAATGAGCATGGCGCAACTTGCTAATATTATTTCGTACCAGCATAATCCCAATTTCACCATCCTATTTGATTTCTACAACACCATGGGTCATGCTAATATTATATTTGGCATTATCATTTCTTGTCATTATTTTGATTACCATCTATCAGTAAAAATGATCACAATCAAACACCTTGGAAATTACGTGCATTGAATCAGTAACACAGTCGACCAGCAAGTTCGAAACTTCCAAAAAAAAAAAAAAAAAAAAATCTAATCATATATAATCAACATACTAAAAGATACTTTCTGGAACTTTTGCAGTAACTACTAACTACTCATCGCAGTGATCCCTACTTCATGGGCTTACATACATATTTGCATAGAAAAAACTATTGTTACCTCGGCCTAATTAGGGTATTAGACAGGTGAGCTAGGCCCACCTTAGTTCAATCAGGTTTTTTTTTTTTTCTTTTTTGAAAGAAGTTCAATCAGTTGGTCGACATAATTGCATATAAACGCGTATATCTATTAAAAATATTGAATGGATAATTTAAGTCTATCAATGAACTGGATTTGGCTTTAATAGAATAATTCAAAAATACCAGCCAATTTGCGAAATTTAATTTCACACGTAACCATAGAACTGACACACAATTGACAGTCACTAAGCCAATAGCACAACTGAACTCTAGGCAAAGCAAAACTCAAGGCCTGATCATACATTCAGATGGATTTCAGAATTGAATTCCACAAAAAAAAATTATTTTCCAAAAGAATAAAAAATATCATATATTTCAATAATTATTTCCTATTTGTTTAAATTTTATGGCTGCCACTCTTCGTATATCGGTGCATTAATTTTGTTGGCTTTCAGTAATTCACAGCTTTCCTTAGAATAAGCCAAGTTTGGATATGTATAAAACTTTCCAGACTAAATTTTTTTATTTTTATAATAATCTTATTTTTATATCTTTTTATAGCATTGTCTTACTTTTTAATTATTTTCGCACAACTATCATGCAACTAACCTATCATTTTTAAATTTGATATATTTAGTTCTCAATGATATTTCTATCATATCACATCATTCTTTTCACTTAAAATTTTTTTTTTATTTTTCAAAACACTAAAATATTTTAGGTATCCAACTAGGGCTTATTTTCTAGATTATGAATCAAAATCATGTAAGGCGGAAATTCAAGGAATTCGACCATTTCTTTTATTTTTATTTACTTGTCGAGTTCTAATTTTTTGAAACTTCTAATTATCCTTTCTTTTTCCTGCAAACTCATGAGAGTTCCAAAACTGGACATCCTATATTCATGCACAAATCAAAATGCACCGATTATCCATCTATATCTTTCTAGTACACAACTAGCAGATGGTGGCAATGAAAATATAAGACGCATGAAAAATCATACTCCTTGCCCCTGCAAGATAATAGCTTCTAGAATTAGAAAGAAGATCGAGTTTTAGACAGCTGTATTGAAATTTTTGCCCTAAGTGTAGCTTAAAATTTTCTGGTGGTCCTAATTATTCATTTTAGTTTCCCAGCAGATCTAATCAAAACAGTCAGATTCCTTTAATAACTCGATAGATTAATTTTTAACATCCAAATTGCTGATTATAATGAAGTTACTATATTAAAAATTTTGTTGTGTTGCCACACAATTAATTCAGTTAAAAGCCATGCAACTGGTTGCATATGCGCATAGCTTTACATAGTGGTTTCACCTGGTTGGGATTACATGGGTTCAAGGCTAATCCTAAATCATAATGCTTTTGAAAAATTAAAGGCAAATTTTATAGATACCCGCCAATTCTATTCCTAATTTTATTTATAACCATGAATTGTTAAAAAATTTATATATACATATGTATTTTGCTTAAAATTCCGTTAATATAACGCCTTTAGTTATTTGTTAAAGAGACAAATATGGCCAAACCTTAGTATAATTTAGGATTAATTTGCTCAAAGTTAAAAATTCATATTCAAATAATATATAAATATATAGCTAAAAAGTATTAAAAATTCATTAGAATGCGAATATGTGGATTTGCTCAAAAATTAATTTTAATCTATTTACAATTCATTTATAAAACTTCAATCTTCACTATAATTTCTTTAAAATAAACGGATTGGATTATGAGTTTCTAATGGATTGATAAAATGGGGTTGAAAATGTGTTGAATAATAAAAAAGTAAAAAATAATCAACAAATGTAATCATAAATAATCAACAAAGATCTCTCACATAAGTAATTTAGTTGAATTTAAAATATAAGTTTGATAGTTATTTTAATTAATTCCAATATTAATAACTATATATAACTTAAGGAATAAACATCAATAAAAATGTTAGCTCTATTACCATATTAGTTGCAAACGAGTTACGTAGGATGATGGGTCAAAAGAATTAGATTATCGGGTTCATGGATTAGATAAAGCACCTCATAACCATCTCATTTGTTTAAATAAGTTAAATGGATCATATAACCAGATTAATAGATTGAAAAATCTTAATACTGATTTGCCTAAAATTTTGGGTTTCGTTGTCCCGGTTACAAATTGACCCTAACCTAATTATACCCTAAGCCTTACAATTAATAAAACTTCTAGATTAGCCTACGTGGTGTTTGCAATTATGTATAAACCATATGATCAAGTTAGTTGTATTGTGTTGCTAGAAAAAAGTTATTTGTAATGTAAGACCTTAACCTATTATAATGTCATTTATAGATGGAGCTAATGCACGATAATACTAGACACATAACGAGTTTTAGTGTCAACATAAATGATGCCAACTCCAGTGGATGAAACGGATTTTCATCAATCAAATAGAGTAGGAAAAATAGAAAAGGTAACATCCAAGAAAATTTTCCTACAAGCATAACTTTTTAATAAAAATGACTCTTCCTGACAAATCTGGCGCGATTATAACTTAGAAGTGTCTCATATTACTTTTTCCAGGCTTAGGTCTCTAGCTACTTTACCTTAAATTGATTTTTAAATTACAGATAACCTGTAATCACTTCTAATTTCTGGTAGAACTGACATAAACTCCTACTATTCCATTATAAATAACCTCCTCATCTGATGAACATTGATGCAATTAATACAGACGCAAGGTGTGGATGTAATCCCGCAGTAATTTCCAGGTTCATATTATATAAGCTTGGCTCCGAAAGTTTTGCTTTTTTTTTTTTCCTTTTGCATATATCTTTCGGCCGGCCTTTTTGTAAACCACCAAGTTGCAATCATCTACCACCAGCTCATATACACTCGAAATCAATCACTTTTCTTAATTTTTTAGCGTCAAACTCTAATACCTACTCAATGATTAATGATTCTTGTCACTGTACGAGTTGGAATTCAACTTAATTTTTCTTAAGGGTGTCCGTTGGCATTTGGCAAAAAGCAAAAGACTGGTCACCTTTTATATGATTTAACTTCTCAACTATTTCAATAATCTCCTTTTTCTATTTTCATTTCTATATTTTAATTATTTCTTACATCTTTTTATATAAATATGTTATCTATTTTATCCCTTTTCTTTTTAAGTCTTAATCATTACTCCTATAATATAACATTACACTCACTTTTTAAAAAAAAATTCCACAAAATTTTTCCCACTCTATTTTAACTCTTTTCACACGCACCCTACTTGTAGAATAATGACTCCCAGATAAAATTAAAGAAAAATTTGCAAATTACCTATAGATTCTCTAAAATTTTCAAGTTATGATAATGACATTTGATTTTGTAAATAGCCCCATTTTTTACTTTTTTGCAAATAGCTACTTATATTTTAATTTTTTTCTTTTTTCTTTTTTTTTTGCAAAAGATCTCTCACATCTGCTTGTCAAAATTTCGAATTCCAAAGGAAAATTGTTTATTCACTACAACTTCGTCCAACTAGCATTTAGCAAATGACTTTATAAAGATCCATATAATAATGGTTAATGATTTAATACACCTAACTAGGTGTACCGAGCCTCCATACACCTAAGTGTTTTGAGCATTTTTTTCTTTTTTAAATTTTTATGTGAGCCTATATGTATTTAATCTATATTAAAATTTACTGTATTTTGAATATTTATATATTTTTTAATTCCAAGAATAAACAACTTACACTTTTTTAACATCAAATGCAGGGAAAATTATTGATTTTGAAATTTAAAAATAATTCAAAGATGTATAATTTGGTACGTATAAAGGATATATGTGGGCTTGTATAAAAATGAAAAAGAAAAATAAAGAAGACTAAAGACACCTTATTGTATCGAGGCTCGGTACGCCTATATGTATTGAACCATTACCTTGTAAAAAGTTTTTGTTAAATAAATTTCTTGTGGTATTTTGCAAGCAAAGTTTAAAAGTTGAGATTGTTTGTAAAATCAAAAGTTGTGAGACATAATTTGTAAATTTTGAAAACCTTGGTTGTCATTTGCAAATATTCTTGAAATTAAAATAAATGGACTGGAAGAGTATCGTCTAAGTAAAATTAGTTTTACCGTTTTATCATACAGTTTAGATTATTGACTATTCAGCATAAATAGTTTGAAGTTTACAATCCAACACAAAAATCTATGTAAGTTTCATATTTTGTTAGTCCGGTAATGGCCAGAAGCAGTTTTCTATTCAAACCGTAGGCTTATGTGGCCACCTAACTTACCGTAATATCTATGAATTTTCAATAAACATGTAATCATTCACTAAAAGAAAATATATTTTTTGCAACTCTTACTAAACAAGTTTAAAAAATCTTTATTAGCAAGGAAAATATATATGCAAGGAAAAATTTCTTGTTGATGACGATACTTTTATAGGCAAAAATATTTTCCTTGCATATGGTGATGTTTTCATGGATAAGAAAATTTTTCTTACTTACAATAATATTGTACCAACTAATTAAAACTTCCTTTCCTGAATACAAAAAACATAAACTAGTAACAATTAAATTTCTTCTTAATAGTTGTTGTGTGGAATATGCAATATATTATTGGCAACCAAGCTTTTCTTTAATAACAAAAGTTTTACCTTTCACGAAGAATGTTCCTTTTCGAAAATTCTGTTGCGCCGTTTAGCCGTATAATTGGTTAGTTGAGCCCCATCTCCATATTTTTTATTAATTAAAAATAGCCATAGAATATATCATTACAACAAATGTAATTGAACTGGTATTCTTTTTTCCACATGTAACATAATTTTAGCTGCATTTATATGAATTTGGATAGAATTATTTGTGGCTACAAAAATTCAATTACTAACTTATATCCTAGAATTAAATCTCACATCGAAAAAGGAGAGTTTTTGAATATTTAGTAGTAGGTATAAGCTTAAACATGATACAATGCATTTTAAAACTGTTTACTGAGCTTCTAGGCAGAGCGGAAAATCAGTCCCCTTTAACAGATGTGGGACAGAGGCCCAAAGTTGAGATAAGTAAGTAAAAGCCTAGAGTTGAGTTGTAATTCGAAGACAAACATGCAGAAGCTAGTGAGCATATAATAACCTAAAACTCAATCCCACATCAAAAAAGAAATAAAATTTTTAGGATGTATAAGTGAGTCTAAGCTTAAATATAGTGTGATGCATTTTAAAAATATATGTTTAAACTCATATAGCATAGTAAACAATATCATATTTGTTCGGCTCAGAAGCCCACAAGTCCAAGCTCGTTTTTTCTGAGTCTGAACGTTAAGATAGATATTAGCTTTACTTGGAACCGAATGCTGCCAAGTTTGATTTTGGTACAAGCAGCGACCTTATTGAAGAAATTATGTTGTAATCTTTTGTATGTCTTTGTGTTTTTCGCTGGATATATATTCAAGTGAGCGATACCAAATAGTACCAGATTGTGTGTGGTTTTAAAGACATTCTAAATTGTTCCTATATAAAAATAAAAATAAAAAAAAAGACATTCTAAATTGTTATGATGGCTATAGCAATGGCAAAGTTACTGAATTTATTTTGCAAAAGCCCCCGTAATATCTACTGCATGCAACTCGACAGCCTTTGGCCACTCCACCAAAGGAACAGGGTGGGGTTGGCTCTAAGTAGGATATCATGACAACTTTGAGTAGGGCTGCTACTCGATCGTTGCTGTTGATTCCTTCGGCTTTGCATGCTGCCCATGCATATTGAAGCATTCTTTTATATGCAATGATTTAATTATGCAGTGCTAGAGCTGCATTTTAAGTTAATTAAAGAGCTGAGCATCCCCATTTCTTGTACAATATCATGTTCCCCACTATCAGAGCATGGAACTTTAATTAACATCATTGCAGCACATTATTATGAGACCCAATTATATAAAACCCAGTACTTATCATGATGGGTTTGATCATTTGGATGACAAAAACCATATATTCGTCGCTGCTTATATATAATAATGTCCCTAGGCCTAACTAGCTAGCTCTTCTAGAAATATATATATGCATGTGAGGGTGGAATGTGGAGTGAGAGAGAAGCAAATATATATGTAGGTGAATAAATCCCGATCGACATTGTGTAGCTGAAAAGACCGGCAAGGATCGATGACATGGTTTCTTTGTATCCTACTATAGAGTATTTAAGTAAGTTGCATTCCAGTACTTCCTTTATTTAAGATGATCTTTGATGAGAATTAAGAGAGGTATAACTAGCTAGCTAGAAAGGGCGGCCAAGACGGGTGTGGTGTCAAGCTTAAAAACCGCGTGGGGCTGGTTCCCTCGACATGATGCATCTTAGGTAATCATGAATTCAGCCGTCCATGCATGATTTACCTTTTGTACTAATGGAATGAAATCTTTGGCACATGGATGGCTCATTATTACCCCATGTCTTTCACACGGTGGAAGAAAACGTAAAGGCCATGGAATAATTTGAATCTCCACTGTCATAGATCCAGGCATGCTGGCAATCGTAGCTACTGTATGTCTGGGATATTTTCAACCGATACCAAATGCATAAATCCATCGACATTAATTGTTAGTTCAAGATTTAATTATTTCAGGCCTAGTATATCCCTATTTTTACTAAAACTCTATTATGTATAGATTTTTTTAATATTTTCTGAAATTATTCAATTAAAATTTTGTATTCCACATTGGATTTGTTGCTTGAGGGGTTTTCGATAATATGTAGAGAAAGAAAACCCTTCAATTCTAGTGGCATTGCACTGTAATTATGGTTTAATATGGTACAATCTACTGTAAAATGGGAGCCACACCTATCAAAATACAATAATATATTATATAATTATTTATCCATATAAAAATCATAATTTCGACAATTTTGATGTTGAAAATACAATATAAAATCAACGGTTATATCAAATTATTTCATTACATTGATCTTGCATTGTTTTAAGATGGAACCAATAGACATGTTTGATTTGGATGAGAATTAATATGCTACTAAGGTAAATAATCCTAAATACAAAGGAGAAGTAAATGTTAATTTCATGATCAAATGGATCTTATTTGCAACAGGCTGAGCTATAACTATGATATTGTCTGCATGCACTCTGATATTTTTTAGGGCTCTATTTTTATAAAACTATTCTTTTATATAATCTTTTTCATTTTTAGTGTCTTGATAATTGATGAAAAATTTAATATATTTATTATATTTAGCATCATTTATATCATCATGAAAACTTTCATTTGTTTAGCATCATCGTATATAAGTCTCATCTATAAATGTGTAAAATTAATGTAATAAAATTTATTTAAAAATAATTTCAAGTAATATTTCTAGCATCTAAATCATGTAAATATTATTATTATGTAGATAAATAATTATATAAAATATTATTACATTCTAATATATACGTAAATGGACCTAAATATTTTTCCTAATTTATGCATAAATATATCTATTTTTAAGCAAACGCGGCCCGTACACATTTAATTTTAATGAAACGTAATCTTTCAACTAAACAAATGATGTTAAATATAATGAATAAATTAAATTCTACATCAATCATCACCATATTAAAAATGAAAGAGCTTACACGAAATCTCTTTTATGTAATCTAGTTACATATATAAGTAGAGCCCAATTATATATATAAGTTTGTCCCACGATACGTATACAATATGCCAAAATAGATAACTAAACAACAATAATAAGACTAATAACAAAATGTATAATAAATATATATCAGCAACAAGAAAATTAAGACAATCATTATAACTAAGAGTGGACCAAATTAAGACAAATCAGAGATGATAATCAAACATATATTTAATAACGAAAGATTATTCATGTTATGAAAAATTCATCAACCCGGAAGCAAAGAATTTTTCACAACACGTATAATCTTTCATTATATTAATTTGTAGGTTTAACTTGAAATACGATTACGAATTACACTCTTATTTTCAGATATGAACACACATTTAAGAAGGATATAGATAACCACTGGTTATACCCCTAATTCTAAATTTGGGAACATCGTTTTGTCTGAAGTTACAAAAATAACATTGGTAAAAATAAAATATCAAGAAAATAATATAAAAAATACTCAGAAAAATGCGACACATTTGCTACTTCAACGCTCCACAACGGATTCTTTATTCGCAATAAACATGATCTGCCCGTTTTAAAGAGAGTGCGAGGGCAATTTTACCATTTTGAAAAAAAAAAAAAAAAAAAAAATTGCTCTTTTATCTGATGAATCCAAACCGCGTTCCCATATTTGGAATTAGGAGTATAATCAATGGTCAATGTGCAATTTTTTAAATATATGATCGGATTTGAAAATATGAGTATTGTGTTCATATTTGGAATCAACTCATGATTATATCTTCAATCATCATCTCTTATTTATCTTAATTTTATTGACCTTAATTATAATGATTGATATAATGTTCTTGCTGCTGATTATTTATTTATTTTGTTTATTTATTCGTCAATCCTTAAGAAAAGAATGTTTCTCACATTTTTTTTTATTGAATTCTCGCATATTTGGATCCATGTATTTCAAATTCAAAATATTTTTTTAATTAATTGGTATTATACATTGTGACATTTGATATTACAATCAGCTCACCCATCATCATGGAGATGAAACTCCACCTATATTAAACCCAGATAAACTGCTGAAAAATAATACCCGGACACCCTACTGAGAAAATAATGCTCAAACATAGCTAATTCCGTTGATGCTGAGACTTGAAACGCCGACCACCTCGGAAACTGCTGGAGTTTAAGCCACCAAGGTACAACCCTGGTGGCTTAAATTCAAAATATTTAACTGTGCAATGAATGTAATTGAATGAGCTAGTCTTTTAGCCCTCTAACTTACATCAAATGTACTTTGACTATAATTAATTATTTAATTACAAATATATTGTTGTTTTAAAGTGGTGACATTCGATTCAATACAACTATTTTTACATGAAATGTTAAAACTAATGTTTAATATAGCTAGAAAAATTTGGCTCTAAAAAATAATAAAACTTTGGATATAATTAGTATAATACTTAGCTACATCTGGACTTTGGTGGCCATATAAGAAACTCTGCTGTAATGTGAATCATATATAATCATCAGGTAGAAAGTTATGACTTGAAAATCTGCAATATATTTCATTGTTTGATGAAGTTTTATCTAATTTTTATTTTAAGACTTAAATCATATGCTTGGCTAAAACTTTTGAATGAAAAGTTTTTAGCATAAAAATTTTTTAAATAAAAAAGATGATTTGATACAATATGGGTAATTATGAGAAATAAAAAAAACAAAGTTAAAATAGATAGGATAATTATGGAGAAATGATTGAATAGTAGGGTAATTGTATAAAAAATTTCCAAGAAATATTAAAAAATAGAATAATTTTCGATAGTAAGAAATTTTCAACTTAAAAGTTTGAAATGGACAAGTTTCATTAAATGCTAAACGCGCACTTTTTTTTTTATAATTGCCAAACGGCTCCGTGAGCTAAGATGCTGGAACAATTCATTTGAAAACCAGAACCTAATCGAGATTTTCAAAGAAAATGATTGAGTAGCTACAAGCAGAATTGGTCATCTAGCATGCATGTGAATACTACCATCATGTAAAGATTAAATCTATAAATTATGTGGAGACTGTTCCCAGATTATGGATAGCAATTAGTGATTGGAAGACCAAATTAGGCCCATCTGTGGAGATTTCTAAGAACATGTTCATTTCCTCTCTCTTGACTTTTAAAAAGCACTAGAAATCACCATCTCTAACGCATAGACTTACCATTATTGCATTTTTATCATGTTCTGGAGGCAGGCATGTATAAACAAAACAAAAGAAATCACTAATCCAATATTATTTGTTACTTTAACCAGAACCGCCGGGATAAAATGGCAATCCGATTTTGTGGCCTACCTCTCATAATTACCCACGGGCTCGTCAGCATGTCTTATTTTCTAGGCAATTATTGCCTGTGTGGAGCCATGTTTTTAACTTTTTATCGAGTTTGTATCTTGATGTTGCCGCCCTTTTCAGACCTCAAGCAGCCAGCCTAGCTAGCTGGCTCCTGATCGCATATCAATTCCTTCCTCTCCCCCTGAAATTCAAAGAACTCCATATTCACCACACGTGCACCTTGTATCATCTTTTGTGAAAACGTGCTAGAGCTCATATTCATGGGTTAGGATCGTTATGCCACATGCATGTTAATTATTTAATTGATGGTCCAGTCCAGCAAATGCCACTAAAAAAAAAAAGACTTTTGTAGCTAAAATACTTATTGCATATACTAAGGAAATAATTCAATATACACAAAGCAGCAAATTATTATTACTAGACTGCTACATATAAGCTGCGCGCTAGAGCATGTAACTATCTTATGCAACGATTTCTAGTGAGTTGCATTCATATGCAGCAACATGCAGCTGCTAATTAATATATTATATGTAACAAATAATATTTTCTGAAAAAGAATTGTTGCATAAAATAAATTATTTTGTATTGTGCATGTGACATGTATGGTCTGGTGCTGATCCACACGTGAGTCAGGAACAGAGAAGTGTTGTATAATCATCACGGGCCCACCATCTTGATGGTGTTGATTTCCTACAGAAGTGGCATGTCGGCCACAATCATCGTTCCATGGCTGCATGCGGTCAGAACTGGGCCCCGAACGTTACCGCACGGGCGTGTTTTTTTCTTTTTAACCCTTTGTGTCTTATTTTTAACAGGTAAAAAGGATTTCGACTGAAGATATTGCTCTCAAAATGGAAGGTAAAATCTCCAAATTGAGATTCAAAGCTCAAATGTCACGTGACAAGGTACGGACTTTTGCCAACCGCATTAGATTTTTGCTGGTACCGCCGTTGTAAAGTTTTTTTTTTTTTTTTTTTTTTTTTTTGAGAAACCGCGGTAAATAAATTGATTGCAACTTTAGGGTATGGATAGTAATGGATAAAATTTTTGATAAAAAATTTTACAAAGTAAAATTTACAAAATGATGTGATATGATAAGAGTAATAATGAGGAATAAGGATGATAAAGTTAAAATAGATAGGTTAGTTGTATAGTTATATAGAAATGATTGAAAAGTAAGATAGTTGTGTAAGAAAATATAAAAAAATAATTAAAAAATACAGTAATAGTGAAGAGTAAAAATGTTTAAATCGACATTTTTTACACATTACAAAAGACACCCTTAAATGCTAACATTACAAAAATCAACATTTTGCACTATAATTTTAACGATAATTATTTTTATTACGAAAGACATTAAATAATTGGCGAAGTAAATAATTATTGCCACTAAAAGCAACAATAATTATGATGTTTGCTTCAAAATGTAACCATCTTAAGGGAATGTAAAAAAATGTTGGAACTAAAAATATAAATTTTAGTAAAATTATTGTTAAAACCTTTTTGTCTAAATTATAGCAACAACATTTCTACTAAAAGGTATGATGTGGTACTCTGTTAAAAAATTATCATCCTTTCTTATACACATTTTAATATAATTGGATATTTTAACTATTTAATTATTCTATTTTTATATTTCATTTTTCAAAAAATTATTCTATTTACTTCTAATCATTATCTTTATCACATTATATTACTTTTTGTTGTTTTTAAAAAATTCATCATTTTTTCTTCATTTTTTTACTCATTAACAGGCATATCCGAAGAGTGCAAATTTTTTACATATTGAGCCAATTTTTATATAGTTGCTAACATTTTCTTCTTATATATTAATAAAAGATTATTACAATATCTGCATATAAGGTGTTTCGAGAAATGATAAAACTTTTGAATTAAAAGTTTTTTATATAAAGATTTTCAAATAAAAGAAAACGATATGATATGGGTACTGATGAGGAATAAAAAAAATAAAGTTAAAATAGATAGGTTAATTATAAATACTTGTATAAAAATAATTAAAAAGTAAAACAATTGCATAAAAAGATGCAAATAAATAATTAAGAATATGATAATTATAAAATTGCAAAGTTTTTTTTTTTTTGAAAAGTTTTTAGTTTAAACATGTACAACCATAACATCGCGTATTGAAAAAATAATCGATTTCTTTTCAATTTAGGTAACAAATAACTTGCCAATGGCCCAGGAAATGGTTGGCCCTACTTCTACCAGTGGAAGAACATTAGAGGTGCATATCTACCGCGCATCCTTTTACAGGACTATCAAGAGATACTCCTTAAAGGAAAGGAGAAACTGGGGAGAGGAATGCAACATGGGAAGAGAAAAGACCAAGATTGGGATGATATGTAGGACGGAAATGACAAGAAGGACGAGAGATATGGATGGCCGTTAGGTAAAAACAACAAGAAAGTAGAAGGCAGAAGAAGACGGGGGAGAAGGACAAAGTTCTAGATATTTGATTGTTGGATCTCGAGATGTAAATTGTAAAGTGAAAGATCTTCTTTTGTACTCGTAGAAAGGAATCATAAGCAGTGTTTTCATTATTTTAGGAAAACTGGTTGTACCAGGGGTCGGACCCGTGGTCCGGTTTTTCCCCAAGGTGCAAGTGCAACTGAATTAATTTTATTAGCAAAATTTGCTAACATTATTTCTGTTATAAAATCTAAACTTTAATTTTATTTATGTAAATCAGGTGTGGATTGAAATTCAGTTGACAAATTTTGAACGAGTTAAAATTTTCATATAAATATACAACAAAAACAAATCATGTCAACAAAAACATATTTTTCAAAAAATTATGAAAATACCACTATGTTTAAAAATAAAAAAAAATACTTAAATTCATCCAAAAATAATAAAACTTAGTGTACGGGTGAAATACACCTAGCTACATATATCTATGAAAAAAATAAAAAATATTTTTTGAGCCGACCTAAAAGAATCACACCTCATTAAATAAATGATACTATATATAATAAATAGAAAGATTTTTTCATCAATTACGAGAGTAATACTTACACATACATATGAAGAAATATTGCTTGGGTGTTATATATAATATATTTTATATTAAGCGTGTGTTTGGCAATCATGAAAACTTGTCAACTTAAAAAATTTTATTCTCCATAATTTTTTTTACATCTTCTTATAGAACTATTCTACTTAATTAATCATTTCTCCGCAATTACACGTACAACTATCCTATCTATTTTAATTTTATTTTTTACTTCTGATTATTACCTTTATCATATTACATCATTTTTCATGTTTTAAAAAAGCTTTTACTAAAAAAAATTCTTTAAAAAATTTATCAAATGTCAAATACATCCTAAATATATATAAGGAAATTTAGCTCAGATTTGGGTTCTGCGAGTTTGGTTTCAAGTTTTTTTAACAGGAAAAAAGCAGTGATTTTTTAGGGTTTGTGGGTTACGCTCAGTGTCAACATGCACAAGTTTCAACACCTAGTTTTCACATACCAATTTTTAAAAGTATCAAATTAAAAGCGTGGTGTTACCCCATACTTTTCCTAGTGCACATCATCATCAACTGATATCTGTGCAGCATATCACAATTACGATATTAATATCTAACCTACTTTATCTGAAAAATCATGTTAAAAATTGAATTCTAATCGTTAATACATGATAATTATTTAATACTAACGTCACCAATTCGAAATGCTTTAAACTAACGGTTGAACCGGTTGGATTTGAGCCGGAAATTTTTTTTTTTTTTTTTTTTAAAAGGTTCTCACTGTTCGGTATTGACAACATTTATCACAAGAAGGAAAGAGGATGAAAAATGAAACCAGCAGCAGAGCACGAAGGTGGGAAAAAATACCAAGTTGCAAGTCGGCCAATCGAGGTGCGCGCGGGAGTTTACAAATAGCGTCAGTAAAAATGAATAATAATGAGGGAAAATGAAACCTATGTCCCATGAATATATGGTGGAAGCACAGGTACCAATTAATTAGTTGCAAGGGTGCCAAGTGGTGGAATGCGCGTGGGTTTGCAAAAATCATACATACTTCTTTTTTTATATTTATATATTATAATCACGTCAATTGATATTATAAGCAATACAAATATCTCAGATACCTTAATCGGTGGACAGGGGCAGATACTCCGACAAACAGAAAAGAAATAACATCACCACACAATACTACCACACTATACTACAACTGTTGCCTACAAAATTTTGGGTCGAAACCCCAACAATGAGATTCAAAACCTGCACATCGCATGAGGGGAAATTTTGGGTCGAAACCCCAACAATAGGATTCATACATACTTGATTACAAAAAAGCTAAGATCATACAATTTGAGGGTAATTATTTAAAATATTACTATTTTTATTTCATATGTGTTATATTATCTTAACTGATATTACATTTGGGCTCTGAGACATTGTTACAATTTTTCTGCTAATATTCTACAAATATCTAATCTATGTCCCACCAATATAACCAATAATCTAATTTTCCTAATAATAATCCCTATACTCCCACTTGGTGAATGTTCCCTCAGAAACTCAGAAAGAACAATATTACCACTAAAATCACCTCCATATGCGGATGACAAACTTCAAACTAGAGATGCCTAAGCAATGGGAAAAGTCTCCAACCATTGAAGCAACACCTCGGTAGCTAAAATATTACTATTCTTTTATAGAAAAATATTACTATTAGTTATAAGCTTTTGTTTAAGGTTCATTTGAGGAGTGAAAAGAGGCGGAAAAAATAAAACTGAGCAAGTAAAAACTTTCATACAATAAGATAAGAATGTTACCCGAAAATTATCACACAAAGTAGTTAATATTTAAAGTAGACCATAACTAGAATAATTAAGAATCATGTGAACTAATTAGCATTTGGATGCCCAAGGAGCTGACCTAGGTGGGTGTGCGTAGCGCATTAGATAGAGGCAAGGGCTTGGTTACCTCAACCCTTGAATACACCTCCTTCAAGTGCTTGGTTATAAAAAATCGTTGTGGCATAGGCTAATCTTGCACCATTTTAGATGGTAAAGGATATCGAAAATGTAGCCCCAAAAAAGGAAAATGATATACGATCGTATCTTGTTTGGATAATTTTTGATTCTTTTGTTTGTACGTTTCGTCGGTGGTAGGGACAGCCATTTGAATAATGTAGTCGTTTTTTTTTTTCCCTTGAAACTATGACGGGTAAAGCTAATTGGGTTCGTAGATCATCTTTGATTTCCAGCAAAAACCCTTGAGAAATTTAAACAAGTTTCTAGCGATGGGATTGTCCGCACGGACCTTTCGTGTTTCATGCACTTAAGGTTCTATGTTAGTGAATTAAGCAGATAAGCAAGGCTCCATATGCCCATGGTCAACCAGTTGGGATGCCGCTCGACCGGATTGGTATTTTAGGAAGATGTAATTAAATTCTAATTAACTTTTTTCTAATAAATTTAAATTTATATATATATATATATATATATATATATATATTTGCCCTAGCTTTCTTATCACCGAAAGCATCCACACGCTTAGAGGGGTTTGCAAGAAGTTAACTATTATATCTTTCCTCAGATATATGAGAATACTTGTTGAATAATTCCTATTTTCTAGGAGCCACTTTGAATTTGGGAGTTAGCCAAACACAACAATGAACTTCAAAACTCGGCTAAAGAAAGCCTTAGACATTGTTTGGTTACATGGTATGGGCTTAGGCTTCTTCTGAAGTTGCTTTTGGAGAGTGCCTTCTGCGGAAGAGAATTCTGAGAAACGTTTTTTTAGAAGCGATATTTTTATACTGCTATTATACGTGCTTTTGAGCACTGATTTTGCCTAAAAATAAGCAAAGCGGGTATCAACAAGCATCGCCCATCCAAATAAATATGCTCTCTTAAAAGCCGAGTCAGGTGAACCATGGAAACATTACTTCAAAAGTGCTTCTGGAAAAGATATAGATGTATAAGTACTATGCATTGAATCTTATGCCCCGGCACAACCCGGGTCATTCGAGTTTGGTTTGAACGAAACCCAAAAGGAACCTAACAATTCTAACCCAACTCTATTTTTGAAATCTTATGCTACTTTAATAAGTCAGATTGATGTGGGATGGTAGTTTGGGTGAGAATTCGATAAAAATTCGGGTCAAACTTGGGTTAATCTCATTAATTGACATTCAAATTTAAAAATATAAAAATTATATTATTAATTTCGAACTAAATATGCATCAAATCATTCTTTATAATATAGTAGGCCTAAAATATTTTGTAAAATATATATATTAAATCTACGTATGCCATGCATAATTTTTCTAATATATATTTAGCATTTAGGTGTGGGTTTTTCGGTGCGCCTGGTCTACTACGGCCGAACAAATTGCAGTTCATCCAGCCCAAAATCATATTTTTATTTTTATTTTTTATAAACATGTTAAGTATATTTAATCTATACATCAAGTTTTGCTATTTTCGAATATGTTTCTATATTTTTTATTTTTAAACTCAGTAGTATTATTTTAATTTTTCAATTCAACTCAAACCCAACCAATTTTAATTTAGATCGGGTTTAAATCCAATTTCTAAAAAAAATATTAAGCTCAAAAATTCGAACGTAGATCAAAATGTTTGTGTTGGGCGAGGCTGTCCATAACGACCAGACGAATGATTGGCCATGAAATTAAAAGAGCCATGTAAATGTATGCAGCAAAGGTAGTACTATCATTGACAATATGCAGCAAAGGTAGTGCTATCATTGACAAGCCATCGTGTGCCCTGCGCTGCAAGAAAATATGCTAAAATATTCTCATTGTGAAGACGATAGGTATTAAGAAGAAAGGGAAAAAATTCCATTTCTTTTTGGGCACTTTTGAGTTTTTACATAATTTGACATTTTAATTGTCTTTCTTACTTTTTAAATGTCGACTATATTGTTCAATATTTTTCATATTTTTAAATAATTATCGTATCTATTTTTTTTTTTATTATTATCTTTTCTTCTAATTAGTCATTACCCCAACGTCATCTTTTCTCTTTTTGAAAATTTTTCTTCGCCTTTGTCACGTTAGTTTTTCTTCTTTACTAAACACGTCTGGATGCATTAATGTGGTCCGTGATGTTACGGTAAACCAGTCCTAACTCTAAAAGGTTGTAGCCACGATTTTTTAAGCTAAAATAGGTTGCCAAAAAGTTAGGTTACAGGCCACTAATTTTTTTACTTTTTTACCTTATAACTCAAACAATCCTAAGTGCACATTTTTTCAATCATTTCTCAATGGATAGGAATTGAACAATATATTTATAAAAGATATTACTCCTGAAAATAGAAAACAAAGCTTTCCGCACTAAAATAGAACCCAAGAAACCTCTGCGCTAAGATTGAGAACTTACCAACTAGGCTATGCCTATGCTGGCCTTACATGGTGCTAATTAAATATTAGTGTCTTTTGGAAAAAGAAAAAAGAAACTTACCGTGACGTGTTTTTTTTTTTTTTTTCCTAGTAGCACTTCTATCTTAGTTCGATATATCTTACATATAGCAAGCTACGCAGTAACACAAACTGTCCAAGAATTTGCATGATATGAAAGTTATTTTCGACATGTAACTCGATTTTAACTAGGCCATTAATTGATGATTTATCAGACGTCAGGATTTTCAATTAGGGTAAAGGCAATGGTACATAAAGATTATGATCAGAAATATTCTAGGATGTCACGACAAAAGTAATTACCTCAGGGACAATCCGTATGCAGTAAAATAAAATTCCGCTGTATATAATATCACAAGTAGCGCACTGCTGATGCTTGTGGTGAGTATGAGTAGCGCACAAACAGTTGCCGCATATGTACAAACGTATATGCTGCAACTCATTAGCACAAATTTGGTCGCTTATCCTATCGTTGGTGGCGATAAGTTACGTTATACACAACAATGTGCGGGCAGCGCCATAGCAACGGAATGTTTTGTTCTGATCAAAATAGCAACGGAATGTTAGTTGCGTATACTTTTATGTAGCAAATTTTTTATCATATATAACGATGTTTTCTGATGCATAAATTGATTTTTCTTGTAATGTGTATAGCTTTATGGATTAGAGAAAGATACACCATAATAAATTTCATTTTATGTAACTAACTTTTTAGTGACACTAATATATATCTAGCTCCATTAGATATAGATATATATATTTGCTACAATTAATTACTTAGCTACGAATGCTTAGTTGCTTTTGAATTTTAATATTTAGTTAAAATTTAAATGTAGTTTTTTATGGTAAATGTAGTTAAAAGTAAATTTTTATCATCTCACACCACGTTAGATGATCAAGCACCCCATGTAATTTTAATATTTGAACTACTCTAAGGGTAGAGTAACAAGGTCAATACTTTTATCTAATATTTGAACTCTAGATTCTATTCACACAAAGTAATTTTTAATATAACTAAAAATTTTGACGGCAAAAATAGTGATAAAATTCCAGTTATATCAAAAACTTTTAAAATTTTCAAATATATCTATGCATTTTGCTCCAGTTTTCATTTTATATTCACACTATTATAGATCTATTAAAGGAGTCATTAGCCCTCTGTGAAGTAACAGATACACTCAACCCCTAATATAAACTAAGGTTAGTTTGTTCAAAGCTAAAAATTCACATTCAAATAATATATGATTTAATAGTTGTAAATGTACTAACAATTCATTAGCATTGGAATTTTTAGCGATAACATTGTAATTAGGATTTGGGTATTTCATTATTTTAGTGAGTGTTAGCAACTCATTTGACAAATCCTAGCATAGGTATAAATATAATCTTTGACAAAACATATATATTTTGGATTTTTAAAAGTTTGTAAGTCTAAGTGTAATTAAGGGTAAAATTAAAGAGCGTACGTGAAATTTGCCATAAATTTTGGCTGAAATTAATATAAGGCTTAACTGCATTTCATACCAAAGGCAGTCAAATTTAAGTGGCTACTAATAAATTTTGTTATAGTATGTAGTGAAAGATAGACCTTCATGCATGCATGCAGACAATAGGGACATGAAAGAAAAGAGACATTGGGAATTTAGTTGGACCACACGATAGTCACTGGGACTAGATCCTCCGCAAGATCTCTTGTATCTTCGTTAGCCCTCCTCCGCGTGCTCCGTGCACGGGTGTCGGAGCCCTTCTTCAGTACTGCTTTGCTAGCTGCCTTCTCGTTCCCCCTCACCAGCTTGCATTGCACCCACTGGTTTGAAAAACTAACCGTGAGTTACAACTCTTTTTTTTCTTCGATGAGGTTGGACCGGTTCAACCTTAGTTTCAATCATTTTGAACGGTATGTAGGTTAAGACAACTATAGCATAATAAATATGGCATATATTCATCATAAATATATTTAAAATAAGATTAAACATATGTAATTATTTGTAAAGATAATGGTAAAATTCAAAATCTACATATACAATAATTTTTTTGATTAAGTATATACCTTACAATTCATTTTAGATATTACGATCAAGCCTAAAGGAGAAAACAAACTCCCATCTAACTAGTGATAAGACAACAAACTCAATCAAAATTACAACCGTAACACAACCCCATCACATAAAAAGGAGACACAGCTCCTCTGTGTCTAGTCCGTTTCAAACCAAGCACATCATCTAAGGAAGGCAACGCTCCCTACCACCCACGTTAGCTGCAGGTGGGTGCATATACAATAAGTAAACATGATATTTTATTCTTAGCAATTTTTCATGAAAGTCCGTTGTCATCAAATCTACCTTACCAACTGGGCATACAAAGTATCTTGCGCCGCTGAAGTACCCTGAAAAATGCTGAGTTGTCAGAAGCATGAACTATACATGGAGTGCAGTGCATGGCACTGATGCCTTCTCGTTTTTCTTTTTCCTTTTTAGAACGTGAGTACCGGACTTGTCCTAATGGTTTATACTGTCTTCCTGAAATATATGGTGTGTTTGTGAATGGATAAAATTTTTGATGAAAAGTTGTAGAGATGAGAAGTTGGGTAATGATGATGAATAAATAGGATAAAGTTGAAATAAATAGGTTAGTTGTGTTGGTAGTTGTATAAAAAATGTGAATAAATTATTAAAAAATAGGGTAGTTGTGGAGAGTGAAAAGTTTTAGATTGAAAAGTTTTAACTTGATAACTTTTTACCAAACACACCCATAAAAGTCGAAAATCAACTAAATCGTTCCATTAGCCGCTCACGGTTGGACCGGGCGATCCATTCCACTTTTTAAAATACATTGCACCTACCTCTCTTCTTCATCAAAAAAAAAAAGAAAAAGCTCTCTCTCTCTCAAGTCTTGATCCGAAGCTAGCTAAAATATATATATGGATCATCACAATTCAATCCTTGAAAATATCTTTCTTTAAAATTATTTACATCTTAATCATTTAGACAGAAAAATTACATGCAAATTTTAAATGATATATATTTTCAAGAACAAGAGATGTTGCTACTCATAGAATATAAAGTAAATAAGAATTAAAAGCTGGGGGTTAAAGGAGATATTACCACATAAAAGAATGAAAAATTAAAAAAATTCCTAAGCGAAAATAAACACTTCCAATAAATGGTAAAATGTAAATCTACTGTTTTATCTGTTCCAAACAGGAAGATGTATAAATCATAAAGATTCCTTATACTAGCAAAATTAACTAATTAGTGCTGAAAAGTCCATATTAACTATTACTTTATTCGAGTCAGAGATTAATGCATACTTGAATAATTAAATTATGCATATTCAAATCTTACGTTTTGAGAAGTTGCTTACACATTGCATTACCAAAAAAAGCCTGCATCATTCCATATGGCTAATTAATTAACCTCCTTGTTAGGCTGCACTTATTCCACATTGCCGTGTCACTGAAGGCACGCATGCATGATTCACATTTTTATTGCATTGTTCGGTAGTGCCAAGTGCCATAGGATTTCAAAAGTGCATTTGCCTGCCATGGAACAAAAACACATGGGGCTAGTAAGTGGGTGATTCAAACGTTCATCTGGTGATTTCTGCCTAAAGATGATGGCCTGGCTGATCATTTCCGACAGGTATAAAATCACCGGATTTCAAATTATTCTGAAAAGATTGTTATTCAAGAGGATGACCCGATCCGAAATCCGGTGATTTAAATCAATTCAAATATTTTTTTTCTTTTTAAATTTTTTTTCATAAATATGTTAATCTAATTATATTTCATCTATAAATCAAATTTTACTATTTTTGAATAAGTACATATATATTTATTTTGGATTTTTAAATACAAGGGTATTTAAGTTGTTTTAAATTATTTTAAAATGATTTAAATACCCTTGTATTTGAAAATCCAAAATGAATATATACACATGTTCAAAAATGGTAAAACTTGGTTTATAAATTAAATCTAACTATATTAACATATTTATAAAAAAATTCAAAAAATTAAAAATATATATTTTTGTACCGGTATAAAACCATCGGTCTGAGAAGAAGATCGGCTCTCTACCTGCCCGCAATCATGATTATTAGATGATGGACGACAGCGTGCATCAGGCCTCAAATGGTCGGCATCCAAATGCTTCTAGTTTTAGTATTGTGCCTTCGCATCTAAAATCTGCAGTTTTGACCAATTCTGGTTGTGTCTACATCAATGTCTCCCCTTTCAAAGATTTTGGATCCGGTGATAGAGAATCCAATGATGGCAGATGATCTTGTTTAGCAGATTCGATCAGACCTTCCTACTTCAATAATATTCTTGAATGTACTTCTGCTAGTTTTTCTCTTCTCAAGCCAACTCCTCTGGTTTGTTCTCTTTCTTGCTTGTTTGGCCGTGTGCTTTGTGCTTTGTGCTTTGTGCTTTGTCTTGTTTGGGCTGACATATATATGCCTGCAAGTTTTTAAAGATCGATGAGTACCACGGGAAATTTTGAGCTCCGTGGAAAGACTAGCATTCTTCAAAAGCTAGCCAACCCGCGCATTTGTGTGAATGGAACTTGCTTTGCTTGGCTGCTGTACCCGGCTCTCGAGAATTCACATGGTAGCTATAAGCTAACCAGATGAAGCCATAATTTCGACCTAGGCGAATTGTATCAATATCTACCACAAGAAAATCATTGCATTTAGCTTTTAAATTTATGAGCAATGGCCTTATTTGCTGCTGCTTGCTGCACCCTAGATTTTCTCAAATATCGTCATTTGTTTTACATAACATCAACAACCATTACAAGGAGAGTCTTTTTTTATCAATATATTTACATCTATCTCAATGTCTCTTATAATGAAGTCTTAAAACATTCCTACAAATTAAAAGAGATAATATGTTCTCATCTAAAAAAGTTGGAGACAACTCCACTTATGAAACCAAAAGACATAGCTCCACCTACAAAATCAGGAAAATATAGCTCCCAAATAAATGGCCAAGGATAATGCCCATTGTTGTCTGAAACTGTGCCAATAACATGGCTAGGCATCGGTTTCACCACCAAGGCGGCACCCTAATGGCATCACAAGAAGAGTCTTGGATGGGTCATAGTTGCTTAGCATTTTGTATAGTAAGAGCTAAGTTAGTTTTATCTTAAATATATCACAAATAATAAATTATCACTTTAATTAGATGACATTTGATAAGTTGCACTGGGAGGAAAGTGGAAATTGTGAAAGAAAATATTTCTGAAAAGTATAAAAATAATATCATATAACAGGGATGAAATAGGAAACATGAGAGGCATGTAAGAAAATGATTGGAAAATAAAAAATAGAATAATTAGGTACCTAAAATGTAATATTATATTTTGAAAATATGTGGGAAGAGATGACTCTCATACAACTTACCAAGTTGTGCCTTGATGAAATTAATCTCAAAATCTATAATTTATATAAAAGAGAAACATAGTTAATTTTTTTTATCATGAATGCCTTACCGTTTATCAATTTATATAGTAACATGATTGCTAAATAATATTATTTCAAAGTAATGATATTTAATGAATGCTTGTGTATTTTATGATTTCGTATGTTAATTATCTGATAGTAATAATATTATATGTAGTAAATCTTATATTACTATTTTATCCAGAGAGGTGATCCTATATGACCAACAATTGGGCTCCAACTACATCAGGCAATTTAACATATTTTCTATTTTTTAAATTTTTATAAACATATTAATTTATTTGTATTTAATATATAATTCAACTTGTCCTTTTTTAATATATTTATATTTTTTATTTTTAAACATAGTAATATTATAGTCATTTTTACAGATAGAAAATGGTCACAATAATCCTATATTTAAAAATAAAAATATATAAACATATTAAAAAATGGTAAAACTTGAATTATAAATTAAATACATATAAATTAACATGGTTATAAAAATAAAAATATATGAGTTGTGGTTGACCTCAGTGTAACCATCTCTCTCCTATGTACGGTTTCATATAATCTCTCCATTTTAATATATTAATGATGGACGTGAAATGTAATTCATTCGTGATATTTGAGATCACTTAGCTAGGAGACTAAGTTTCATTCAAATCAATCATTTCTATACAACTAATATATTTATTTTAACTTTATTATCTTTATTTTTCATCATTACCCCTATCATAAAACAATATTTTCTTTTATTTTGACAACTTTTATACCAAAATTTTTCATACAAAATTTTATCACTTCCCAGACACATCAAACATATATTTGTATGTATATTGCATAAAATACTTAGATTTATTAACATATATATTAGAATTTAATAGTAATTTAATAAAATCATTTATCTACACAATAGTAATATTTTAGATGGTTTAAATGTTAAAAGTACTAAATGGTTTAGATATTGAAAATACTACTTTAAGATTGATATTTAAATTAAATCCTTTTATTACATTGATTTTATACGTTTGTAGATAATATTCATGTACAATAATACTAAAGGGAAGAAAAAATTTCATGATATAAAAAATATAAAAAATTACATAAAAAAAAAAAGAGTTACATGGAAGCGGAGCTCTGTTTATATTAAGTTGGGCAGCTTCCTAATGAGCACCAACACACACTGGAAATCGAATGGGATATAAAACCTGCCTTTCTTTTTTTCAAAGTCCTTGGCACAATCCAATCGTAAATTGAGTTGGATACGTAACCCGGGGTTGATACCTAACCTATTTACGCCCCCCTCTGGTGCCATGTGGGGCAAACGTGTGAGGGCTATGCCGGGGTTTTCTTGGGAAGTGAGGTGGTTAAAACCTTAATTTTCAACCACGAGATCTCCTCCGAAAATGGCCCCAAATTTTGTTATGACGACATGCAGAATTTTTTGGTGGTTCCCATTGACAATTCTCGGGGCATTTTCGGGTAAAGGGAAGGCAACAGCATCTTCCTTCAAATGATGGTGCTGGCCTTCCCAATCCCTCCTCTTCCCTCTCTGTCGTTATCTAGGAGAGAATAATAATAATAACTAACTAATGCATGATCATGACCGTCTGTTACGTGCCCATATTTCGTGGGGTGATTTTGATTTGAATAGATCGAGTATCTATAATATTCGTCTGATGTGGATGAGGATGGCCAGGCAGATGCCAGCCATGTACGAACCAGTGGTGCGGTTGGAGATATGGGGAAGAGGAAGAGGTGTTGGTGCGCAACAGCCGAAACGAAGCACCATGCTGGGTCGTTTTCTAGTTGGAATTGAAGGTGTAAGGAGGAAAAAGGGTGGTCCTCCCACGGACCTTTTCCCCTCGCTTACAGCTGCATGGCCCTGTTTGCTGGCTCCCGCACCACTACACCACTGCACCAGACCCTCATCACATGCGCATGCGGGCGTGCGTACCATAGTTCCTTGCAAGCAAATGCTGTCCACCTTTGTGGGCCCCGCAGAGGGTTTCTGTATCATCCAAACCGTCCGAAAAGATAAGTAAACGAAACGGGCCACATGCTTATCATCGAAATTCTTTTCTATGCTTAAATTACAGGGATGGCATGTGATTATTATTCATGTACTTTTTGTATGTCCACCCAGTTATATTTTGTGGGGAATTTTGAAAATATTACCGTGTTTGTGAAATGATAAAATTTTTGGCTGAAAAAAATGTGTAAAAAATTTTTAAAATAGGAAAAAATAACGCGATATGATAAAGAGTAAAAAATAAAGCTAAAATAAATAAGCTAATTGTATGGGTAAAAAGATGGAAAAAAGAAATTAAAAAATAAGACAAAAGTGGAGAATAAAAAATTTTAGTTTGAAAATTTTATGTGCAAATAAAAACACCCTTAATTTTCACTAGGCGTGTTAACGGATCATGTTAGATGGGTTGGATCCTAATTTTAATTCTAACTCATTTAAAATATCTCAATTATAATCTGTTTATTTACTCATTTAAAAAACTCTAACTCTAACTCATTTACAATCTATTTAATGAATGAGATGGTGGGCTATTAACGAGTTTTATAGTAGATGACATGAAGGTCTGGACTTTGGCAAACAATGAACATGCGGGGAGGGGCAAGAGAGTATTTTCAGCATAGGAAAATAGAAATGTGACAGTAACGGGAAAATAGAATTATAGCAATAGCTAGAAAATAAAAATTAAGTGACAGAAAAAAGACTTAACAAGGAAAAATAACCAAGAAGTTTATATTTATATATATAACTTTAATGGGTTAAAACGAGTTGAATGAATTGAAAATATTAAATGAGTTAAATAGGCTACTAAGTTGGTTGATGAGTTATAAAATCTTAACTCTAATTTATTTATTTAATTAAATGATTGAATGATTTGGCGGATCATAATTTATTTATTTAAAAATTTTAACTCAAAACCATTTATAAATGGGTTAGACATTAAGTTGACATGAACATTAACAATCCTAATTTCAACCAATGAACGGACAGGATTGTACACTGAGAATACAGGTGGACCCTTAGACTCGTCAGTCGTCAAGTCAAGAATCTCATTTCTGCGCACCCACGGAGAGCTACAAGAATGATGATTATCGAAGAGTGAGGGGACCTACCTCTGCAGGAAGGCTCGTGGAAAAACAATCCATCAAACAATGAAAGATCTTCCTCGATTCATTCCCCTGTACAATATGGGCTGCCAACTTACCCATGCTGTACCACTCTAAAAAACAACATTTCCACGATCCACCGAAACTAGAATGAAATAAAAGCACCTATTATTTCATTTTTGCACATCTTTATTCGGCAAATGAAATTGCGCTCGTAATCAATTTTGGTGTGTTAGGAAAAATTCAAAACTTTTAAAGTGTTATATTTTTTAATTATTTATTTACATATTCGTATACAACTGTTATATTTTTAAATTATTTTTACATAACTACTCATCAACTAACCTGTCTAAATTAATTTTATGTTATTTATCCATCATTATTATTTTTGTTATATCACATAATTTTAAAAATTTACACTAAAAATTTTCCGTCTACAAATTTTATCACTATACAGACATCCTTTAGTTTTGAAAACTAAAACCACGGACCAGCAGCGACAAGCCATGGAATATGAATGTAGCGTCCGGATTGAAGAACGTGAAGCCTCGCATACAAGTTGAGGGTCCACATGCTTGGATGCTGGTCTTCAGTAGTTGAGATAGCGGCCACCCTCACGACCGTCCAAACGGAGTGGTTGAGTACTTTTGAAGAGCAAGCCTCACGATAGACGAGGAACCACACATACGATCATATACAGCTAGAATATTAACTGTGTATTCAGCAATCATGGAAATTTATTAACTTAAAATTTTTTACTTTCCATAATTATCTTATTTTTAATTATTTTTCACAATTTCCCGTATAATTACTGTATTTTTTAATCATTTTTTCATATTTATATATACAACTAATTTATTTATTTTAACTTTATTTTTTTACTTTTTATCTTTCATAATATATCGATTTCCTTATTTCAAATAATTTTCACCAAAAATTTTTCTTTTAAAAGTTTTATTAAATATCAAACTCTATATGTGTGTGCGCGTGTGGTGTTGATTCAATACAGAACGAACTTACTGTAGTGGTGTGCATGTGAGGCCGTAGCTAATAAAGGAACACGCCAGGGCCAAAAAGGGTCAAAGGAAACCTAACATATCTGACCAGAGAACCACATATCGAATAAATATTCATTGATACCAAGAAGAAGCTATAAACCTCCACCGACCAAAATAGCCAGGTGATGAAATAGGCTCAAATAAGCGCAAAGAGGTGGGTCTGAGGTTGATTAAGGTAAGAGTGCAATATCCCCCGCCTGAGTATCGTCAGCCGAACTCAGGCTGAGTAGGTGAAGCAGAGCATCAAGCATGCATGTGTATATATCAGCCGGTGTCATGATTTCAAATGGGTTTTTTGGAAGAGACAAATTCATGACCGAATCCTGGAAACGGATCCCAGTACAAAAACATTGGTTGAATGTGTGTAGATGGCAAGTGGGGGCGGATCTTGACGTGGACTTTGGGAGTACGCAGGCGTGTGAGAAAGGGAAGGGAGGGCTGAGATGGGGTGGATGGTGGGGCCGAGGAGATTGCCGATTTACCGTGGCACGCGGTGCTTGTCCGAGACAGGGAAGAGGGAAGCCGCAGCTGAGAAGAGGTGGTGGGGAAAGAGAGAGAGAGAGAGAGAGGAGAATCGGCAGAGGGGTCCTTTCGTATCTTTGAAAAGCAGGAGCATGTTAGGCACTGCTGACGTTGGTCGAAACAAAATTCGGATTTCGTCTCTGCTGCCCAAGATTTCTTCCTCGTTTTCATGCAGATCCACCTCTCCCCAGCTCTTCTCTATAAATACGCGTCGTCCCCACCTCTCATTCCACTCCCTCACCCCTCCACCACCCTCTCTGTCTCTGCAGGCTTCTCTCTCTCTTGTAACAATGCTTACAAGTAATCTTTTCTCATCTGTCATAATCGTAGTATTCGTCATCAGCCGGTTGATCTCGATTATCGGCGAGCAAAGGCCATGGACCAGCATCTTACCACTGGACCTAGTTGCCAGGGTCCGACTTGATCCTCTCGCCATTTGTCTTGCATCCACCGACTTCGGCAACCTGTCCCAAGCCCTTCCCGCCGCCGTTCTCTACCCGTCCTCCATCCACGACATCTCCGCCCTCATACACTCCTCCTACTCCTCCCATCTACCCTTCCCAATCAAGGCAAGGGGCCATGGCCACTCCATCCACGGCCAGTCGCTCTCCCCCGGCGGCGTCATCATAAACATGCTGTCGTTGAACAAAGGACCCCGGATCAGCGTCTCTTCGGCGGCGACTCCGGGGCATTACTACGCCGACGTCGGGGCCGAACAGCTGTGGATCGATGTGTTGCATGCCGCCCTCCAACATGGGCTCGCACCGCTTTCTTGGACGGATTATCTCTACCTTACGGTTGGTGGGACCTTGTCTAATGCTGGAATCAGCGGCCAAGCATTCCGACACGGCCCCCAAATCACCAACGTCTACGAGATGGATGTAATAACAGGTCTTTCTCCCTCTCATTTATGAATTTTTTGGAGACATCTCTACATCATTCTCTTATATTTATGAACTGGGGACCCACCTTATGCGACGGCTAAGCTGCATCTGTGAAAACTACTGTGGCATGCAGAGGTGGTGACAAGCAGACATGCACGCATTAGCTGCTTGCCAACTACTAACCATGCATGCACGTGCCATACCGATATTGCTGCAGGGAAAGGGGAGATGGTAACGTGCTCCAAGCACCTCAACTCGGAGCTGTTTCACGGGGTCCTGGGAGGATTAGGCCAGTTTGGAATCATCACCCGAGCAAGGATTGCGCTGGGACCAGCACCATCAAGGGTATATAATACATCGCACGAAACCTTCTCCCCCTCTCTTCCTTTTCCAAAATATAACGAACCATAATAAATTTCTGGAATTGACCCAACTGGTCCCTTCGCTCCAAATATTGTACGGTTAAAGTACAGGTGGAATTAATCGCAGTAAACATCAGATGAGTCGACTCAGAAATGGGTACATATGTTTGTATGTATGTATGCAGGTGAGGTGGATGCGGTTGCTGTACACAGAGTTCAGGACTTTTACGAGGGATCAGGAGCGGCTGATCTCGATGTCGGGGAACGGGAAAGAGGGATTCGATTACGTAGAAGGGTCTGTGGTGAGTGATGAGAGCTTGATAAATAACTGGAGGTCGTCGTTTTTCTCGCCGAGGGACCACGGCCGAATCTGTTCCCTGGCTACCCAACATCCCATTATTTACAGCTTGGAAATCGCCAAGTACTACGACGACAGCCCCACCGCTTCCCGTGTCCATCAGGTGCACAGAACAAAAGCTCTGCTCTTTTTTTTCCTTCTTCAGCAGCTGAGTAAAAATTGCATGTCGACATCTGGGCCCCACGTTGGCAGGATCATGGAAATCACAGATCTTCAGATATCGACAGACATATTTCACGTCTTCGATTGTTTCTGATCGTTGACTCAGAGGGCGAAACAAACCTGCGAGTGGAATTAATTAATTAATTAATTAGCCGGGGTAGGCTTATCCGACCGCAGTACTCATTTGTGCTGCCACCTGTGGGCCCCAGACGTCTCTTGGACTAAATTATTCAGATTTCCTGCTCTAGTGGGGCCAACTTCTCCCTTGGATAATATCTAATTTTTTAAAAAAATATATTCTTTTTTTTTCATGATTAGTACCATATATATAATAATAATAATACCGTCGTTGGGACCGACCCACGTGAATTGATGATGTAGGATGTGGATCTGTGGATGGAAGAGCTGAGCTACGTTCCTGGCTTCGCCTTCGAGAACGATGTCTCACTTGTGGAATTCCTGAACCGGGTTCGGCACGGGGAGCTCAAGCTCCGGTCGAAAGGGCTGTGGGACGTCCCCCATCCTTGGCTGAATCTGTTTGTGCCCGGCTCAAGAATCTGGGACTTCGACGCCGGCGTTTTCAAGGGAATCCTCCGGAAAAATGCATCGTCCACGGGCCCCATTCTTGTCTACCCCATGAATAAAAACAAGTAAGGTTGCATTTTTCCGGAAGACATGGATCGGACAGGATATATACATGCATTCTAAACTGCCTTTGGAACGTGCTATGGTAGCCTAGTGCTTAAATATTAAAAAAAAAAAAGACTTTCGGTATCAAAAAAAATAATTTTAATTTATGTAACCGCCTAAATTTTATTAATGTTTTACACGTAATTATTTATATTTTTCCTTGTCAAAAATATTATTCATTTTTTTCAAGACCATATGTTCTTTTTCTATTAAGATATCCGGGTTGTTGACAAAATCTATCATTTCTTATACTAACACAGTCTTCTTCTTTTTTTATATCCAATCGATGCATTTGACTCTCACCATTTTCAGCAATGGAGAAAAGAAGTGATTATTTTTTCATCTTTCTTAACTAGCTAGCTAATAATTTGCCACTTTATTCTTTCTTCATTATGTTTATTTCAATTATTATCTTATATTTTTTCCAAAATGTAATTTAGTTTATTGTCAATTCTCACTGTCTATATAATACTTTCTTTTATGAATTCCCCAATTTTGACGGCTCAGATGATGAGTGACGCATGTATCACATGCCATACGGAGGGAGTGCGTTTCCTTACGGTTGGGAGCTTTATTATACGAAACCTTAATGAATTACATGAAACTAATTAATGCAGGTGGAATGAGGAGATGTCTGCTGTGACACCAGATGAGGAAATTTTCTATTCGGTAGGGCTTCTTCGATCTGCAACGAGGCAAAACTTGGAGTCCTACCAAGATCAAAACAGAGAAATATTGAGATTTTGTGAAGATGAAGGCATCGAGGTTAAGCAGTACCTTCCCCATTATAAATCTAGGGATGGGTGGCAGAAACATTTTGGTGCCAAATGGAGTAAGTTCTTAGAGAGAAAACAGATGTTTGATCCTAAAGGGATCTTAGAAGCTGGACCAATGATTTCCAATAATTTTTCGTAGGTTACTTTTTGCGTGGAACTAGCTTATTAGTAACTTAATTTCCAGTCATGTATATGTAACTTGTGCTGTCGTCCTTCAATAACGAATAGAAGAGTACAAATTAATAATGTCTAATTTTATGCAATTATCGTTATGCTATTTTAGTTAATTATGAAATTATTCGGAAATAAATATTTCTATTGTAATTTATAAAAATAATTGTCGACCACTTATCACCGGGCTATCAAAGCAGCCGCGCAAATACCTAGTAAGTAATCGTTTTCTAAGAAGCATAGCTGAATTGTAATCAATGTCATACCATTTTAGCAACGAATTAAGTCTTCTTCACAGAAGACACCAATCAATGATGCAAATAATTATCGTTACTAAAATTTTACAGCAGCCATGTCAAAAAAATACAGAAGAGTATTCAAGTGCAGCACCGTAATTACGATGTAATGGTGCTGAGATGAGCTTCACGTGATAATAAAATTAAAAATACTTCACTCGTTGAAATGAGCTCCACATGATAATAAAATTAAAAATACTTCGTTGTATTTAGAATAATATATTCTATTATCATATTAATTTTTATCTCAATCGAATATGTAATAATGGTATAAATTCAATATAATAAAATTATTTTATATAAATAATAATTTTATAATAGTTTTTTCAATAGGTAAATTATTTGTTATAAAATTTATATATAAATAAATAATTGTACAAAGTTTCATTGCATTCTAATAGATAGGGTTCTAGTAACATTACGCAACGATCGAGAAAGAGTTAAGAGGCAAACCTGAGGCAAAGCTGAAATTCTCGACCATGCTGGAGTCCTAGTTGTGCGGTGTGTTGTACATGTTTCGGCTCGTGGAGAAGTTTTTAGACAAGGACAGTAGTATTATTTGTCATTTCTCTCTTATCCCAATAAGATATCTTTTCAATAAGCCAAAGTGATCAAGTGACACATTGCATTTTTGGGCCACGGGCATGTAGCAATATATACTACTGTAGGAGCTAGAAAAGTGCCTATTAGTACACTAGATGAAGTGATCTGATATTCGATCAGGCACAAAATGCATGAATGAGATCCCCCTCACCAAATTGGAAATATCTCACCATCCTTATCTTTCACTAATTACTCTAGAATTCACGTATAACATCAGTGAGCTCCACTGAGCAAGCGTAACAATGATTTAACACGTGGGTCAGTGGCTTTTTTATGCTTGACGAGGCAAAAAAAAAAAAACAGCATGGAGCCATACATATGATTGTATGTAACATCCCATATTATTTTATCCTTAGTCATAACTATTTATATAAACAGGGATACTTTTACAGAACTTCTCTTTTATGAAATTTTCTCCCTTTTTAACATCGAGATGGTTGATATTATATTATCATGAAAATTCTTTCATTTATCCAATATCACTATATATGAGCTCCATTTGTAAATGTGTAAAATCAACATAATAAAATAATTTAATACTAAATTTAAATTTTACGTAATATTTTTCAATATCTAAACCATAAAAATATCACTACTACATGAATAAATAATTTTATAAAGTATTATTATATTTATTATATATGTAAATAGATATAAACATTTTTCACAACTTACACATAAATATAGCTATTTTTAGCAAATGCGACCTATACACATATTGTATTTTGATGAAATATGGTCTTCTGGGTAAATAAATAATGTTAAATATAACGAATAGATTGAATTTTGCATCAATTATCAATACCTCAAAAACGAAAGATGTTCCGTGAAATCACTTTTATAAAATTTGATTTCATAAAAGTATTCCAGATATATAAATTGATAGATTAGAGTAATTTTTTTTTAAAAAATAATTCTTGGTCAAGGATTAGATGCATAAGATATATAGCTTTTTGTTAGTATTTGTACAATGTAACATCTAAATATTACAATGGGGCACATTCGCAACTCTCATATTGTGTGGAGAAAATTTTTCTATAACCACTCACATGTCAGGAAAAATCTCTAAAAAATCCTTGTGAAAAACTGTAAAACCTTATTTTAGGAGGACTGTATTATAAAGCTCCTTACCGGCATGGGAGGTTGCTCACATGCCAGCCATTCAAATTACCACTGGGCCAACTGACCAGTGGCACACATAAGATATATTGTTGGGAATTAATGCCTCCAGAAATAACTAGTTAAACACTTTATTCCAGCGAACATGTATTAATGAGCTAAGCACGTACAGCTGGGATGGGAAAAGGCCAATATTCCCAACTCTCACGAGCCTTCCTCTATGGAAGTTGTTGCCGGGTTGAATATTTGTCTGATGCGTCAAATCGCAATCATCTATTTCGTCTTGTACGTGGAAATATCTTGAAAACCCAGTCTTTAAGATCTTGACCCAATAAGCAAGATCTTGATGACCTTGTACTATTGACTTGGGAGTGCAACTTGCTTGGATTTATGTAAATGAATCACCATGATTCAATACAGCCCTTATTTTAAATATTTTTAAATCTAAACACTTTCTTTAGTTTAACATCATTCATTTTATCATGGTATAAAAAATCACTTTCATTGAAATTTTATATTTTACAAACATTTAGCATCTTTTGTGAGTGAATATATATAACTATTACTTTTTTTAAAACTTGTACAATATATATCAGTGTACAAATAAACTTTCTACACATACGATTTTTAGAATCATAAAACATGCCTATGGATAAATATGATCAATTGTTTAGTTTTGAAAAAAGAAATTAAATAAGATGCTGCATTAACATCTTTATGCACCCGCTTTTGTTGAACCATTTGCCATAAACAAATATTAGCTGGCGAGTAGAAGTAGGATTATAGGCATGTTTTTCTAACGGAGGCTGGGGTGAGAGGAAAAATGTGCACGCATACATGCAATGAATCTCAGTGGTTTGCGTGGTTCTTCTATGTAGCTAGCTAGGTTCCAAGCACCCACACATGCGGATTATAATTAATCAATTCGTAGTTGAGGGTGGATGGAATTAAATCTTTGACTAGACTGGTTAAAATTGAAGAACAGACCGTCAGTATATGGCTTATATATAGAGAGAGAGAGAAAGTTATTCCGGTGCAATGACGCTGCACCGGAACAGCAGTACAGTGGGCCCAAAATGGGCCCCACATGATCATAAAATCATGAACTACTCCACCCATTATATTTAGAATAATGTATTCTATTACCACACAAATTTTCATCCCAATCAGATATGTATATGGGCCCCATCTGAAAATGGTACAAATCCAGCGTAATAAAATAGTTTGATGTAAATAACAACTTTAAAGTATCTGATTTGGATGAAAATTAGTGTGGTAATAGAATACATTATTCTAAATACAATTGGTGGAGTAGATAATGATTTCATGATCATGTGGGGCCCATTTTGGGCCCACTGCACCGCTGTTCCGGTGCAGTGACGCTGCACCGGAATAGAATCCATATATATATATATATATATATGAAAACATTTCCTGTGCGGTGAATGTAATTAATGGTGCATTTAACCCAAAATGAGCTCCACATATACTTAAATATATTATATAATTATTTATCCATGTATAAATTTTATAGTATACATATTGAAAAAATAACTTTGGAGTTATTATTTACATCAATCTATTTTATTATGTTGAATTTGTATTATTTTCGGATAAGATCTATACACATATCCAATTGGCTTGAAAAGTGGTATGATAATAGAATATATAATTTTAAATACAATGTGTGGAGTAGATTATAATTTTATGAACATATAGGACACATTTTAAGGTAACTGCACCATAATTATGATGAAGTAAAGCTGCACTTGAATATATATATATTTTATTGGGGATGGGACCGAACTCTCGACTTGCACTTGGCCACCATGTGTTATCGGAGGACCAGGCCTCAAGGCACTAATATATGATTATATCCTTATATTAATTAGTCCAAGGATGGTCACTACACAATACAAATTCGACCGAGTACCATTTTTCACGCTCCTTTTGTTAATTTGCCTTCACAAAATATTTTGATGGACCCACCTTCCAGATTTTAGTGGGAATTTTTCTTCTTTTTTGGATAAGCTTATGAAGTAACCAACATTGACCAACCCTACTAGATTAGAGAGTTATATATCTTCAAGGTTAGCTTAAGTAACCGTTTCCTAGGAAATAAGTCATATTTGATAAAGCTTATGCAAAAGGCTTATAACTCTGTTTAACAATTCAACAAAAAAACTAATATTTTTACAATGTACTTCTAGTGATGCTTAACATTTTGTCACAAATAACAACATAGTGAAATAAATAACTATTGCCACTAAAAATTAACTTTTAGCAATGATAATACAATAGATGTTGCAAAAATTAATCCTTTAGTGACAAATTTTGTCACTAATTAAAGCATTACTTTTAATGATAACTTTAAATAATTATCATTAAAGTCTTTAGAGATTAACTTATAATGACTTGGCCTTAGCTATGTGAATTTATGTAGTTACTTCTTTTTGATTGATTTTGATGATGACAAAAGGATGTGATTTTGTACTCTTGAATTTGATTTGTAAATCTGTGTTTGTTGCTCTTGAACAAGATTTTGAAAAGTGTGGTATGTTTGTGAAATTATTTTTTAAGTTTATAATATTAATTGTGATAAGATTGAGGTTGAAATTTGAAAAATAGAATACACTTTTTAGATTGCTTGGATTGAGTTTGAAATTTGAAAATAAAATATGGTTTTTGGAATATTTGGAATATGCTCAATTGATAACTTCACTTAAAATAATCATGAAATATGCTCTTTGGAATGTGCTTAATCTTAAATTAAGATTGGTTTATTCATTTATGGTTATCTTGAGTGGATTAACAAGATTGAAGCAAGACTTTTCTCCAAGGGGACGTTTGGAAAAGTAAAGTTGTGAAAAATGTGGTACTTGGTGGGAGTAGAAAATTGAATATTTTAGAAATTGTATGATGATATGAAATGATAAGGGTAAAGTTGGAATAAATAGGTTTGTTGAAAGATAGTTGATAGGGAAAATGATTAGAATATAGAGGTAAAAGTGAAAAAATATGATAATTAAATCATTAATGAGGTACCTTAAAATCTGTGTACCCACTATTTTCCATCTACGTTTTCCACAACTCATTACCAAACGTCCCCTAAAATCCGTGTTTTATAAAAAATATAAAAAAACCAAAAAATGTCAACTTTTTGGTTTAGATTTCTTGTTGTCTCAACTAGAACAGCAAAAAGTCAACCTTTATGATGCAGCAGAAATGCAAATTTCAGCGAAATTAGATTTTTATGAAAACCTCTTGGACTATCTTCTAAGTCATTTTTCAAGTAATCAAGGGGCCATAAAAAGAGAACTTTTGAGAGTTAGAAGGCATCGAAAAATTGAAGAAAAATGTCGATGTGTAAATTTCAAAAACTCCAAAGTAATTCATTGTGAGATAACTTTCTATAGAAGTTTAAAGAAGAAGTTGAAATTGCAAAATTTTAAACGTGTTGCTGCTGGGCATTGGAAGTTATAAAGTATTGATCAATTAAAGAATTGCTGCTCTTGCAGATGTGCTATACCGGTTTATATTTCATTTAAAGTTTTGTTCTTTGTATTATCTTGGTATTAATAGTCCGGACTTGTGAATGTGTTATCAACATGACATTGCATTGATGCTTGTGTTGTGTGGGGTTAGTACAAGCTCGTAAACATGAACTTAAAATAACATAATTATTTATGTTGAGATGTATGTGCTTTTATTTATCGCTATTACTTGTCTGTTTAGTGAATTTGCCCTAAATCATGCTATTTTACCATTATCTTTCTTAGATAATAGGTCAAACAAGAAAATCTAACAGGGGTGTTGGAGCTCTTGGAGGGCTGGAAGAGAGCCTGATCCAAGGTAATCTTTGATTAGAGTAGGCTCTGAGGATGTTTATTTTATTTCTGGACATATATGTATATTGTGTGGAAATGTGTGTTTTATATTGCCGATGGCCACCTGATTTAGATTCTATTTAGCAGCGGCAGCTCTCCTTGTCAACTGTATCTACGTAGAGGCAAGAGTCTTTGAATGGTGATTAATTATTTGCACTGCAGCCTTATAAACTCTGATTTCGATGATGATTATATGATTATGTGATCGTAAGTATAATTATGACACCTAATTATTATTATGTTTTCATCTTATATGTGCATTAATGTTATTTCCACCAAATATATTTGAAAAAGAAATTGTTATTTCAGGTCCAACACGTAATCCCGGCGTATCCTCTACCGTACAAATCCCGGAGTTCACACATCTTTGGCACTTGTACGAGAGGTGGGGCAAGAGATAGAAAGCAGAATTAGAGTTGGAAAATCGTTAGAAAGATATCAAACGATTGGGAGAACGTTAGTAAGGTATATATATCAAAGAGATCGTTAGAAAGATACCAAAGCAGAATTGGGACGGGGAGATGTTAGTAAGGTATCAAAGAGATCGTCAGAAAGATATCAAAGCGGAATTGGGATTGGGAGATCGTTAGTAAGGTATCAAAGAGACTGTAAGAAAGACATCGAAGAGGAAATTCCCACAAAACCATATCTGGTAGGTTGTATGGGGTAGCCCGGGATCCTTTCGCATCCTTATCCATCTCCCATGCTCACATCACCAACTATTTTTAAAGCAAACCCTTGGAATAAACGAAGTATGCCAAAACGCATATTGATTTGTTTGTTTTAGCAAAGACTTGAATGTGTGGGGTAACAAAACTTATATAATTAACAACTGTTCTGTTGTTCACATAAAGAAAACAGTTGTTGTCTTTCTACCTCCGAGGCTTATCATAATCAAGAATTTTTAAACGATGTAGTTAATTTTTCATGAATTTTATCAAAATAATTTCAAATATTTCAGCTAAATGGATAATATTTAGCATTATGGATTTACTAAAATTTCTAAATTATCCTAGCAAGAGGTCACAAAAAAAATTCCTCTAAAAATGAAATGATTTCCATGATGATTGGAGCGGTATCATTTTCTTTTTAAAAAAAAAAGAAAAAGGAAAAGACTCATTTGGATGTAGGGGTGCAACTCGGGCTCATGAAACCCGGGTTCACCTAAACCCTGACCCTAACCCTATTTTTCCCAACTGACACACATTTCTACGTTGCTCCTCAAGACAAATTTTCCCACTAAAAATTTGCAAGCAGCAAAAAATTTCTGTAAAACTTTTAAGTTTATCAATAAATTTAAAATATATGCATCATTAGTAATGTAGAGAGCAATAGTTCAAATGTGGTCATCCAAGCTAGATTAGCCTCAAAGTCAGACCTGAAATACATGATCCCCAAGCCAACCCCACTTCATTTAATGAAGTGCAACATTTACCAATTTCTATTTATATGGTAATCCTAACCTATAGCTCTTCATGGGAAATTCCCTCGGGAGGGATAGCATTGAACAATTGAACTTTAGAAGAGCCCGCAAGAGTGTAGGATTTGCCTTCATCTGTAAGCACCCACCACTCCCTCTTAATATCCTGCACCACATATAGAGAATAATCCACTTTTATAGTATGAAATCCAATAAACACAGTGTCCTCAGTCACCACTCCCACAGAGACTCATGTCCAACGAATCTATGTGAGATGCCCTTCAAAAAATATGCAACATTAATAGCCACAATCATCTGCAAAGAGGAATTTGGAGAACAAAGACAACCTGGGCATCTACAAGCTCAAAACCATGAAGACTCTAGATAATGTTGACAATTTCACTATGGTCGATCCCAATAGTGCTAGCAAACTTGCCCGAATCAGGTATCTCTTCGCTTGATTGAAGGATGCCAAGAATTGCATCCTCTGCAGCAGTTGTAGCCATCTTCTTCTTCATTTGACTGATTATTCCCAGTGTTGAGATTATAAATGTGGTGTAGAGAGGTCCTGCATGTGCTAATCACAATGAGCAAGGCTGCATAGACAGATACAAAATTTCCATTAAAGCCAGTTGGATAAAAAGTTCATATAAAATGTTTTTTCGGCAATGGCAGGCTAGCAGCAAGAGGTGTGGTGCAGCGGACAGCGGGTGATGGGTTTCTTCAATGGCCGGCTGGCAGCAAGGGGTGCGGCGCAGCGAGCAGTGGGTGATAGGTTTCTGCAATGGCCGGCTGGCAGCAAGGGGCGCGGCGCAGTGGGCAACAGGTGATCACGTAGCGGCCGGCGGCAAGGCAAATTTGCAATGGCAGGCTGGCAGCAAGGGGCGCGGCGCAGCGGTAGCGGCAGGTGCCAAGGATTCTAGATTTGATTTTTGGATTCCAGAAGGGTCGTCGAAGCCTCGAAGGGAAATGACTCAGATATGAAAAAAAAATATAAAATATAAATATTTTATAAATAATTGACCGGGTTAGGGTTGGCAGTGTTCGGGTTCACCCGAACCCGAACCTGAGTACTATTTAAATTTGGTCCGGGTTTAGGCCTATAAAATCTGGTTCGGGTTGAAAATTGCAGATTTTTAACACTGCAAATTTCTGGGTTCGGGCTGAACCCGGCCCAAGTTGCACCCCTATTTGGATGTGTACATTGCATCCAAAAACTCATGCACGTGATAATAATGCACTTCGCATATGCGTCGGCCTTGGACATGATTATCAAAGCCGTTAATTGATCAGTTTGGATGAATCGGAGTCTAATCTTAATCCTAATTCATTTAAAATATATCAACTTTAGTCCATTTATTAATCCATTTAAAAAAACTTCAACTCTAACTCATTTACAACTCATTTGATGAACGGATTGACGAGTTGTTAACGGTTGTATTGTAAATGACTTCAGTGCCTAGACTCTAGAATACGATGCTCTTGCAATGAGAGGCCAGAGGGTGTTGTCAACATAGGAGAAATGAAAATAAGATAGTAACGGAAAAAATTAGGTAGCATGAAAAAGACCTAGTCGGGGAAAATAACTAAGGAATTTACATTTATATATAAAATTTTAATGGGTTAAATGAGTTAAATATATTAAACAGGTTAAATGGGCTGCTAAACAGGTTGATGAGTTATACAATCTTAATTCTAATTTGCTTGTTTAATTAAATAATTGAATGAGTTAGTGAAGCATAACTCATTTATTCAAAAATCTCAATTTAAAATCATTTATAAACAGATTAGATGAGCGGGTTAACGAGTTAATTATGACCATTAACACCCCAGTAACAAATTAATTGATGTGTATGAATGTGACATCATCTTGGGAGATTTTGATTCAAGAGGGAGTTTGTTTACATTAAAAATATTTCAAGCTAAAACTTTTCATTACCTACAATTACTTTATTTTTAATTATTTTTTCACTTTTTTCTATATAACTATCAAACTTTTTAATTATTCTTGCACAGCTACTCATATGTCTAATTTATCTATTTTAACTTTATTCTTTTTACTCATCATCATTATTCATATTATATCACATGATTTTCTTACATTTTAAAAACTTTCACAAAAAAAAATTTTCATTAAAAGTTTTCTCACTTTCTGAATACATCTTTAATTAATTAAACGTCTTGGGGCCTCTCCGTTCTTGCTTTCTTTTTGAAATAGATTTCATTTGGCACCCATGGAAATCGAAATGGGAAACAAAATTCTTGGGCTATCCATGTCTCCAACATTGGACTTTTATTGGATGAAATAAACCAACCTTTGGACGCCTCCCCAGGTGTGGCCAGGCCCATCTCAGAGAGGAAATTAAAATCCAACCGTTGACGAAAATGAATGATGTAGATCATTTAGAGAATCCAGAGATCAAAAGCTAAATGACAACAAGATAATAAAGACGTGTGATCATTGAGAGAATAAACGGTCGAGATTGGATATGTATGTCTCGTTGCCCTAAACATCGAGCATGCATGTGAGGGATGGATGACATGAACCGTCAAGGAAGACTGAAGAAAAAAAAGCAGCATAATACGAGTAGTAGTAGGAGACGGCTGCTTATGAAATTCAAAACAATAATGCAAATAAAACAATACATGTTATATGAATTAGAAATCTGAGACTTCTACAACACTATTCCACAGATGGCCCATTCAATGAACAGCGTTGATTGACCAAGATCTAGCAGGAGCAAGAAGATGAATGAACGGCCAGTGTACAACAAAGAGTCGACTTACCAGAAGTTGGGAAACAGTGGGCGAAACGGATCCCGAACCTATGCACCCGGTGCATTAACCCACTATTTTTTATTTTTTTTAATTTTTTTTATACAAATGAAATTTATTTTAGGTATGTCACTGATTTTTAAAAATTAAAAATAAATATATAAAATAATCCAAAAATGGTAAAAACTGATACACGCGTTAAATACACTTAGATTAACATCTGTATAAAAAAAATTTAAAAATAAAAAAATAAGTTAAAATAAATTTAATGCACCGGGGTGCACTGAAGCTAAGTGCACCCAGGTGCACAGGATCAGGTTCCGGGTGAAACCACCGTGACATCGGAAACTGCTTGTCTCTCCATCTGGGAGCTTCTGTATCTTTCACTTTTATTTTTTTTTAATGTTATTATCTAAATTTCTATACGTTGAAGCTTTGACATATTCCTATAAATTTTCAGGAAATATATTATTCTTATTTATTTTTCAGAGACACATTGCTCTCATTTTATTTTTAAAAAGACACATTGCTCTTAAATATGCTAAATTTATTTTTGTTAGGAGTGTGGTTTTTTCTACTATTTGAAGTAAAAAATCTGTAGAATAAAATAGAAAAATATATTTTTAGATGAGTTATAAACAACAATGAAAAAGTTGTGGAATATATATATATATATATATATTTTTTCGTTTTAACAATCAATCATAAATTTTTATATTAGCCATCGTAGTGCGCGACTTACGTGCCACATCACCAAGCCTGCAGTAGCTTTTTTTTTTAAAAAAGATTTAAAATAAAATAAAATAAAAACACTGCAGTTGCAAGTTGCAATTGCAACGCGTGATAGCATCCGAGGCTCCTTTCAATTTGCATCAACAGAGCTAACCAGGCTCCAAATTAATGAAGATCACCGGTCTGCTATATTTGCAATAAGAGGGGTATATGACTGTATATAGATCAAATTTTGCTTGAAATGAAAAAGAATACAAGAAAATATGATAATAATAAAATTAATAATCAAATACAGGTGCAACAGGGGAGACGATCGATGTTATATTATGATATTATCTATAAATAAAAATAAAATATATGCATGAGTAAAAATTCTTCCCATAACTTTTACCACGTGGTTGCTAATGGACTCGTAAATTTTCACAAGTATCATGGACACGACAAGGGGAAAATTTATTGATGTATTTTTAATTTCCAATTAGAAACTGAATTGTATCTATCTTATTCTTTTGTGGCGTACTCAGATTTCGTTCGCATGAATTTTTGTCCATATAAAGGCTAATGCTCCAATCTCATTACAAATTTCAGGCTGCATCTATAGCGGCAGAGCCACGTATAGTTGAGGGGGTAGCTGCCCATCTGAATTTTCGAAAATTTAAAAAATTTCTCTCTTAAAATTTTAACAGTACTTAAAAATATAATTATTTTTACGCATTACTCTCTGGAATAATATTATGTCTCCCTTCTTGCGAATTTAAGATGTGTTTGGCAATTAATAGAAAATGTTAAGTTAAAATTTTTCAATCTAAATCTTTTTACTCTTCACAATTATCATATTTTTTAATCATTTTTTCACATTTGACTGTATAACTACCTTACTTTTTAATCATTTATATACAACGATCCACACAACTAATATATCTATTTTAATTTTATTTTCGTTACTACTCATTATTACTTCTATCATATCATATTATTTAATAATTTTTACTCTCCAAATTTTTTAAAAAAAAATTTTATTCATTGGAAAACAGACGGTTAATATTACGCTCTTGCTCTCGTGAATTTTTTTTCCCCTCGTCAAAGGCTCTGCTCCGCCATTGCACGCTCACACGAACGGACCGTGGCCTCAATGCACCTGGGTGTACTTCACCCATTTTTTTTAATTTTTTTTTGAACTTTTTTTTATGAAAATGCTAATCTAAGTCTATTTAACATGTGTATAAATTAAACAAGTTTAAAAAAAAATAAAAAAAAATGGATGAAGTACACCCGATGCATTGAACCACGGTCCCGAACACACGAACACGGGTGTCAACAACTTGAGACACAGGTGTCGACATACGCATGCCTCGATTTTCGCGAAAACGTTTCTGACAAATCACGCTTTTCACAGGCCGCAGATAACAGGCGTCTAAGAAACGACACATGCGAGCAGAAGATACACACCCTATCCTAGGATAGAAAAGTCTAGAAGATGCTAGAGTTGGGTTGAGTTGAGTTGAGTTGAGCTTTTATGCATTTTGGCCCTCCAATCTTTTCGATTTTAAACATTTGTTCTAATAATAACGCCTGTTGTAAAGAAAAATTTCATATTTGCCATTGAAATCATCCAATGGTTCCGATTATGTTCGTACCATTTTGATGATTCATCCAAATAGTTGAAATCATAAGAAGATAGAAAGCAAAAGATGCTGGATGCCGCGCCTGGCAGCGGCGCATACGTACAAAGTCACCAACGTCACGGCTAATCTCATCTCATCCCTCGAACGCGGTGACGTTTGGCATCCGAGAAGTTGAATACGTTGTCATGTTAGTTGGCTGTAGACGACGCAAGTGTCACCGATTCTCCGATGCTCTGATGGAGTTCGTTAGTCTGTACGCAGAGTTCCCCACATCTCATCTCATGATAGCATGATGGTCTGATATCTCCGTAAACATAGCAACAAAAACCAAAATTTAAAATTGCAACAGTTTGGATCCCATTTATAGCTGACATTTGGCTCGCGCAATGACGACATCTCCATTGTTAGCGGGTGCATTAAAACAAATGCAAGCATTTGGTGTGTTGTTTTTTTTAAGATTTGTATCAAATTATATAAAATTCTTAAATTGAATTTGTATTACTGTTATTAAGATAATTTTTCAGATAATTTTTAAAATTTTAATATAATATTACTTTACTTATTCTCAATACAAATAACTACATTCTTATCTATTGATTCAATCCTAGAATTTTATATCATTACAAATAACTACATTCTTATCTATTGATTCAATCCTAGAATTTTATATCATTTGAATATCATTCGGTTCCATTCGTAAATAAAGCTGGCCAATATGCGGGCCTCACATGAATTTTTGCATCTGCATTTAGGATTGCATCCAAGGCACATTTGGGAAGATAAAAGTTGTGGGAATGTGGTATTGATGGAAGTAAAAAAAATATATTTTGAAAATTATGTAATTGATAAAAAATGATATGGATAAAGTTAAAATAAATAGATTTGTTGAAAAATAATTGATAGAAAAATAATTAAAATATAAGAATAAAAGTAAAAAAATATAATGACTAATTGAATAATAAAGTGTTTTGAAATTCATTCCGCATCGCACCCTCCCCCCTTTCCAAGCGTCCCCAAGGCTGGCGGCTAAGCAGTTGTAGTTCAAGGGAAGCAAACAAAAGTCGTGGTTGACCATAAGATCGTCGTCAAGAAGCAACGTGGACGGCCGAGATTAGCCGACTGCCGCACATCTTGTTTTCATTTTTTTTGTGAGGGCTGTACAGCTGTACGTCTATTTAAGAGGGGGTGAAGAAAGGGAATCAATTCATCGTACGTTCCGCGGCAGCAGCGAAGGAAGAAGAACGAGAAGAGAGCGAGAGAAAAATGGCAACGCCCGAGGTTGGAGTCGTCATCGCTTGCCACACCGAAGACGAATGGAAGAAGCACTTCAGTCATGGAGTCGAGTCTAAGAAATTGGTATGTTCCAGCGCTCTCTCTCTCTCTCTCCTCTGTTAAATCGGTAAAAATCTCATTTCAAATCGGAAATCCAAGCCGCTGCAGAGGTGCAAAACTCCGAGTTTCTCGCCTTCCTCTTCAGTCGAGAGATGTGATCCGCGCGGTAAAATAATCCTGTTTTTGACAGGATTTGATGGTAGGATCTGATGAGATGATCTCGATTGTCTGTTCTGATCAACATCACGGATTTCACTGGGATTGGACGTCGGATGTGGATCCTATTCCAGTCGACTCCATCGGAGGCTAACCCCATGACAGAAAATTCCAAAAAGTCTTGGTTTTCATTTCGCTATTGTGTTGTGTGACATGCTAGGGCTATCCTTTGTGCGTAAATGCTCATTAGTCGTTCCTGGTGATTCATTTATTAATGTTGCTAGATAGATCTATGCCACGATTTGAAATCCGGGTCATTTACTAGGTGGGCATCACGGATTTATCCTTGCCTACATCTTGCTTGTCATGTCTGTTTAATGGGAGGATGCATGATGTTGTCGAAATGCCATATGAAGCTATTTGCTACTCATTTAGTCATTGTTAGGATTGTTGTTCAGCAATTGACATTTGTAGTCGTTTTCCTTGTGACTATTGGACAAAATTGGAGTGTTGTGCTGCATTTATATGTGGGACGGAGGTATCCTCTGTGAGACAGTAGCAACCAGTCGTCAATACAGAACTTAGGGGGGCTTGAGAGATGAATTATTGTTCTTTTTTGGTTTTAATTTCTGACGAAAGCATTGGATACATCTCATTTATTCGTCCATGCAGGCCTGCCTAGAAAATTCACCAATTGTTGGATGTAGGCCTATACATTTCTAAGGTGGATCCCACGATAAATCAAAATTGTGGAATGACATATCTCATGCTAGTGGCTTGGGCCACAGAACATTATGGAGCAGTCAGCCTACCCTATATAACTTGTACAATGCTCTATTGTTGATGCTAGTAGCTGTGGGCATCTCTTCGAGTATGCATGTTGCACCTGTCTTCTGCTTCGATAGCTAAACACATAGTAACGGGTCCTTTGTGTCTGCCTACTGGTTTTTTGTGGTTTTCTAGCATCTGATACAAAGTCACTCTCTTAGCAGTTGGATCTTTAGTTAAGACATTATATTCAGTCTTCACCCATACCATCTTCTAGGCCTTCTGCTTGCAGTTGTAAAACCTTCAATTTGAACCCATATACTGTTAACTGGTACGGTTAGTATAAAATGCATGGTGGGGATGTGGAAAGGGATCAGCACAAATATAATTCCTGGTGGCACTACTGTGAAATTTTGGATGATTCAATTTCAAGTTTTGATTACTTATCTTGTTACTTTTCCAAAGTTTCTCTTTCCATGACTTTTTTTTATGTGTATTCATATATTACACCATCTCAACTTTTTGTATTACAATAAGAAACCGAGACATTCTTACAATATTCAAGCATGATTCTACAAATATCTTACCAATGTTCTAACTTTTCATAATAATATTCCTAAAATCCCAACTAGTGGACATTCTCACAGAAATTTTTGGGGAGAATACACCACTAATGAATATGTATATATAAGATATATTCAAGTGCAGCTTTACTACACCAAAATTGCAGTGCAGTTGCCCCAAAATGGGCCTTACGTGATCATAAAATTATAATCTACTCCACTAATTGTATTTATTATTATGTATTTCATTATCATACCAATTTTCATCTCAATTGGACGTGTATGGACCTCATTTGAAAATGGTACAAATTGAACGTAACAATATAGTTTGATGTAAATAACAACTGTGAAGTGAATTTTTCAACATGTAAACTATTTGCTATAAAATTTATATATAAACAAATATATTTAAGTACATGTGGGGCCTTTTTTTGGCCAAATACACAGTTAGCTTCACTGCACAGGAATCTCTCTCTCTCTCTATATTATATATATATATGGGAAATAATCCAGTGCATGCGACTGCACGGTGCAGTCCATGCACTGTGGGCCCCACTTGATCATAAATAGAAAATCCACCCCACCCATTGTATTTAGAATTGTTCACTTTATTAGCATACCAGTTTTCATCCAAATCCAACATGTATGTAGTCCCCATCTTAAAATGGTGCAAAATCAACGTAATAAAATAGTTTAATGTAAATATCAAGTTTAAAGTGGTTTTTTCAACATCTAAACCGTCTAAAGTATGATTTATATATGGATAAATGAGTGTAGAAAGTTTCATTACAATCTAATATGTGTGGGGTCCATTTTACAGCGGACTGCACCGTAATTACGGTGCAGTCCGACTGCACAGGATCGGTTCTCATATATATATATATATATATATGAAAACTTGCAGCTGTGAAGAATCGAAAACAGCTAGCCACGCAATGGGGAATGCTGTTTTACCAGTGAGGGCTTCCCTGTCCATGACTTAGATTAGACTTTAAGAAGCATTATTACCTCTTTAGTAATCCTAGAGAGTATCTTGGGGAAGTGCACCAGAAATTTTTTTCCCTTGGAAATGGAGCTTTCTGAATCTGCAAATTGAAGTCTTTAATGAAGCTGTGTGTGAATTCGTCCTCAAATTCAGAAACGACGATATATTTGGGTGCTATTTTGTTGAAATTATAAGTAGTAAAATCTTTTTTTTTTTTTTTTTTTTGGTTGCAGAAATAATAGCCCAATGGATGTTTTTTGGTTCTTAATTTCCTAATTGGTCTTTTTTATGGGAGGATGTGTTTCTTGTGAGGCAAATGCACTTTTCTTTTAACAAACCTCAATTGTACACCACCATTTCATTATAGGTTCCAACTTCCAAATCAAGGAGATTTGTGAAAAGTAAAAAAGGAGGCCATGTTAACCGATGGATTTTGGTTATCTTTTGTATGATTTTCATATGACTTCATGAATTCATCCATCATTCTTCGCTGAGTGACTCTACCATTGTTATGAAAATGCTAGAATGTTAGCATGATTTGTGTAGCTTGAACCAAAGCGTTAGAGGAAAATAATTTCTCATGACTTTCAAGAGCATGTCTAATGGAAACCATCTCAATTAGTGATTTTTTTTTTGGGTGCCCTCGCATATCCCAAATATCCATGTGTGATGGTGGCAACACCTGTAGAAATTTTGATTTATCAAATGGTAGGCTCTATCTAAAATGATTTGCATATATCTTTGGCAATCTAATGCTACATTATGTCAATGAGAATCTCATGGATGACAAAAGCGACAACTCATAACTCCTTATCTATGGGTAAAGAAATTTTTCACAAGTCATGGCATGGGCCAAGGATTGAGATGAGGCTTGGGCCAACCCTAGGGACCTATCCCTAATGAGCTAAGGCTTGGGTGTCTATATGAAATGCAACCCTAAATTTTGGGGCTGGACTTGGTTGGAGTTGATTGTGTAGGCCCTGACCTAGTTCAAACCCCCCTCGTGGGCTTGCAAAAGATTTATGTTGCTTAAAATATAGTGCCTATGCACACACATCAAGCTCAATTTTTGATGCATGGAACTTTTTAGTTACTAATGCAGTCGGATGGAATGACATGTTGGTGTAACCAGCCCTTTTTTTTTTTGACACGTTTTTGCACATCCTAATTATTTTATATCGGTCCTTCTTCTATGAAAATCTTTTTCTACATAACACACTCCATATCTAAAATCTTGATGATTGATGGAGAATTCATTCGATCTATTGTATTTAGCATCATTTGTAGTATTTTAGCAACTTTTTTTATTTATTTAGTTTCACTGTATATGGACTCCATCTATAAATGTGAAAATCAATGTAATAAAATGGTTTAATGCTAAAATATCAATTTTAAAGTAGTTTTTTTTAACATCTAAACCATCTAAAATCACTATTATGTGGATAAATGATTTTATATAGTATTATTACATTCTAATACATGTGTGAATGAATTTAAATGTTTTCATAATATATGCACAAATATATATTTTTTAGCAAATGTAGCCCATTTACATATTTGATTTGTATGAAACTTTTGTCTTCTAACTAAATAAATTATGTTAAATAGAATGGGTTAGATTTTATATCAATCATTAATATCTTAAAAATTGATGAGGTTATATGGTTCCACTTTTATATAACCTAGTTACATAGAAGTGGAGCCTCATTTCTATTATTAATCCTTGTGCGTTGTATATGATGCAAGAATCACATCGTTTTGAAATTTATATGTTGTAAGAAAGTAGCATCATTTGAGTAGGAAAAATGGTTGAAAAATATTGGATTGGAGAGGGTTTGATGTGATATGATATGGGTGATAATTGAGGTAAGGGGAAAAATTTTGAAATAGAAAGGGTAGTTGTACAAAAAGATGTGTGGGGAAATGGTGGAAAAAATTTTGAAATTTTTTTTCCTTGCTCCCAACACCCCCAATATATAGCTTATAAAGTTCCCAGTTGCATTAGATCAGTACCCTTCAGTTATACCGGAGTTGTAAGTGTTCAAGATTTTAAATTTTTTATTCATTGTAGGCAGTTCTTTCACAACAGGATTTGGGCTTTGGATAGGGCAAAAAGTTAGTGGTCCGGTTGCCCCTGTTATTAATAGCATGTTAGCCCCATGAATACATTGTTGGATGACAAGAGGGGCAAGTTCTTGGTGCGTTTGTCAAAAACCTTGCTGCCAATGTGAAATCTTTGGTTTTTGACTTAAATGTTAGGTCGTGCATTTGTGGCAAATTTTGCCTGGGCTTCTCCCTCCTTTTTGGTTGTGATGTCTTTTTTTATTTTTTTTTCCTTGGTTGTTTGCCCATGTTCATCCTCTTCATGTAGAATATTGGAGGCTGAGTAAACTTAGGAATTCTAGTGGATGCCATTTTCTCTCTCGTGTTCAGTTATTATTGACGGTCAGGAAGTAGAATTTCTTTTTGTTTTCACCGCTAAATACTGATACTTATAAAGACAAATATTATAAGGAAAACGGGATCTAGATTTTGGGTGTTAAATTTTTTCACAAGCAGAGGAGTGAGAAGTCTGGCCAATTTGTCAATCTGCTTTATCATCATCATCATCATCATCATAAGCCATTTCCCACCTATGTGGGGTCGGCTGCATGGATTCTGTTACGCCATTCTTGGCGATTTAAGACTAAATTTTCAGTAATTTGTAATTTTTTTAAATCTTGTTTAATTACTTCCATCCATGTTTTTTTGGGTCTTCCTCTCATTCTCCTACCACCTTCTACTTGGATAAACTCTGTTTTCCTAACCGGTGCGACTTCAGGCCTCCTTTTTACATGACCAAACCATCTTAATCTATTTTCTCTCATTTTATCATAAATTGGTTTCACTTTTAAGTTTTCTCGAGTTATTTCATTCCTAATTTTATCTTTTCTTGTTTTACCACTCATCCACCTTAACATTCTCATTTCTGCTACGCTCATTTTTTGTATATGTTGCTCTTTAACTGCCCAACATTCTGCCCCATAAAGCATAGCAGGTCTAATCGCAGTCTTATAAAATTTTCCTTTTAATTTGACTGGGACTCGACGGTCACATAAAATTCCTGACGCACTTCTCCATTTCTTCCATCCTGCTTGAATTCTATGTATTATATTTTTCTCAATTTTCCCGTTCTCTTGAACTATTGATCCTAAGTACCGAAAGTGGTTAGTTCTTGTTACTGCTTGATCTAAAATCTTAATTGGTTCCTCATCCGGGTTCTCACTATTATTAAAATTGCATTTCATATATTCAGTTTTTGTGCGACTAATTCTAAAACCATTAGATTCTAAAGCATCTACCCACCTATTCAATTTTAAATTTAGTCCTTCTTTAGTTTCATCTATTAGAACAATGTCATCTGCAAATAACATACACCAAGGTACTTCTTCTTGGAGATGTCTAGTAATTTCATCAATTACTAAGGTAAAAAGGTAAGGACTCAAGGTTGAGCCTTGATGTAAACCTATTTTAACTGGGAAGACATTAGTATCTCCACTAATGGTTCTCACATTTGTAACAGCCCTCTCATACATATCTTTAATAATATCAATGTATCTGTCATTAATTCCTTTTTTTCTCATCACTTGCCATATTAACTTCCTTGGTACTCGATCATAAGCTTTTTCTAAATCAATAAAAATCATGTATAAGTTCTTTTTCTTTTCCCTATACTTTTCAAATAGTTGTCTAAGTAAGAAAATAGCTTCAATAGTTGATCTTCCTGGCATAAAACCAAATTGATTTTCAGATATATTAGTTTCCCGTCTTAGTCTATGTTCAATTACTCTTTCCCATAATTTCATAGTATGACTCATTAATTTTATTCCACGATAATTAGCACAATTTTGAATATCTCCCTTATTTTTATAAATTGGAACTATAATGCTTTTCCTCCATTCACTTGGCATTAACTTCGTTTTTATAATCTTATTAAAAAAAATTTTTAACCATGTTGCACCTACATCTCCCATGCACTTCCATGCCTCAATTGGTATATTATCTGGGCCTAAAGCTTTTCCTATTTTCATTTTCCTTAAAGCTTCCTTTACTTCAGATATTCGAATTTTTGTGAAATAACTGATATTCCTATTTTCTTCCCTATTTAGACTAACATCTAATGTTAATTGTTCGTGTGAGGTATCATTTAGTAAACTATAAAAATAAGTTTTCCATCTTTCCTTAATATTATCATCTTTGACGAGAACTCTTTGATCCTCACTTTTAATACATCTAATATGTGTTAAATCTTTGCCCTTATTTTCTCTTAATTTAGCCAACGTAAAAATATCCTTTTCACCTTGTCTAGTTCCTAATCTGTTATATAGGTTCTCATAAGCTTTGTATTTAGCATCACTAATAATCTTTTTAGTAGCTTTTTTTGATAGTTTGTATTGTTGTAAGTTTGTATCATTTTTATTTTCCTGCCATGTTTTAAACTTTTCTTGTTTATCATTTATAGCTTTTTGAACATCTTCATTCCACCACCAAGTTTCTCTATGTGAGAATCTACAATTTTTATATACACCTACAATACTTTGTCCTACTTCTTTTATGTTAGTTGCCACTTTATCCCACATCGATTCTACTCCATCTTCTTGTGTGTCCCATTTTACTTCTTCTATCATTCTTTTTCTAAAAAGTTCTATGTTGTTTCCTTTTAAATTCCACCATTTAATTTTTGGAATTACATTGCCTTTAATTTTTGTTGACTCTTTTTGTGTATATATATCCATCACTAATAATCTATGTTGCATAGCTAAGCTCTCACCTGGGATAACTTTACAATTTATACAAAGGGATCTATCCAATTTTCTTATAAGAAAGAAATCTATTTGGCTAGAATTGGTCCCACTCTTAAAAGTTATTAAGTGTTCATCTCGTTTTTGAAATAAGGTATTTGCTATAACCAAATCATATGCTATAGCAAAGTCCAAAATGGCATTTCCCATTTCGTTCCTTATTCCAAAGCCGAAGCCTTCATGACTTCTCTCATATCCTACCTTCTCTTTTCCTACATGTCCATTTAAATCTCCACCTATCACAACTTTTTCTTGGTTAGATGTTCTTTGCATAATACTATCTAAGTCATCCCAAAATTGTTTCTTGATTCTATCATCTAATCCTACTTGTGGTGCATAAGCACTAATCACATTTAAAACCTCTGCACCTAATACAAGTTTTATTTGAATAATTCTATCATTTACTCTATTGACATCTACAACTTTATTTATGAAATTGTTATCTACTATTATCCCTACACCATTTCTATTATCATCCTTTCCTATATACCATAATTTGAATCCATTAATCTCTTTAGCCTTCTCTCCTTTCCACCTAGTCTCTTGAAGGCATGCTATATTAATTTTTCTCCTTCTCATAACATCTACTACTTCCATACTTTTCCCTGAAAGAGTCCCAACATTCCACGAAGCAAAACGGACCTTACGTTTTGATATCACCTTCTTCCCTAAACCACGTCCATAAAGGCATGGGAACCTTTGTTGACTTTTCGTCACAACCGGACGTTGTTGTGGCGCGTCGCTTCCGGGGGGACGCCCTAGCAACCCTTGCCCATTTCTCACTACATCCGGGCTCCGATGTAGCGCGTCGCTTCTGGGGAAACGCCCTAGCAACCCTTGCTCATTTCTCACTACAGCCAGGCTCCGCTGCAGCGCGTCGCTTACAGGGGACGCCCTAGCATTAACAATTTTTAATATATTTTCAGAATCCATAAAGAGATGTGGCGGTGATTTTTAATGGCACCGGCTGCCAGCCTGACATGCCAACCCTCGCTTTTTCCCCGGGCTTGGGACCGGCAGTAAGATAGAACTCTTACTGGCAAGGTTTGTCAATATGCTTTATCAGATCAAAATTATATCTATAGCAGGACACATTTGAGGGTATATTTTTTGGTGATCAAGATGGATATTCTTTCACTATTATTTCTAATGGTAGGATTATATTCAATTGGATAGGTGGTGGTGGACTTCACTGCATCTTGGTGTGGACCATGTAAGATGATTGCCCCAGTGCTCGCAGAGTTTGCCAAGAAGTTTGTGGATGTTATATTTTTGAAAGTTGATGTTGATGAAGTTAAGGTAAGATGAGTTACTGTTCATAAGTGAAGCTTACATGTAAAGTATATCAATTCAGTCCTTTTATACTTGCTGCTTAAGCCTAATGAACATCCTAACGATCGGATTGATGACCAAAAGGTCATTCAGTTGGGAAAATAATGCCATCAGAGATCAGCTGATCTACTGCTATTCTAGTCTCATGATACGCATTCAAAAATCTCGGGTTATCTTCTCCCTTTTGGCACGCATTTAAAAGCAGCGAGGACATTTGCTGTCTATTCTATTTGGGTTTCTTTTCAAATATATTTACATGAGGAAGAGAATAACTTGTTGCTGTTGATTCCTTGGATTATTGCAGAAGGTCGCCCAGGAACAGAAAATTGAGGCGATGCCCACGTTCTTGTTCTTTAAGGATGGGCAGGTGGTTGACAAGCTGGTGGGCGCCAAGAAAGATGACCTGCAGAAGCTGATTGAGAAGTACGCAGCTACTACCTCGGCTGCTGCTTAAGTGTAGTAGTAGTAGTAGTAGTAAAAATATAAGCTTGACATCCGCTGATGCCTGAGGTGGTGATAGACCTACTTTATTGTGTGTTCTGCTTGTTACGTTATTAGTCACAACAATATCGTACGTATATAAATTTTAATTTCGTAAAGTTGTTCCCAGTGCTTTCCGTATTCCTCTGTGCCTGTTTGCTTTGGGGGGGGGGGGGGGGGGGGGGGTTGCAGGGCAGGGAGAGAGACTTCTATCACCTTGTTTGCACGTGGGGAGAGAATAGACGATTCATGTCTCAGACTGTGTATGAAATAATTTACCGTTTAAAGTGATCCATTTTTGATGATGAGTAGGCTCAAAAGAAACGTGTCCTACGAAAGCACTGATGGATCATTTTTTACGGGTTTTGTAGCGTAGTCCTTGCTGAAACAACAGCGATAAACGGTGAAATTAGCCGCCGCTGCCTTTTGTCATCAAAGGCAAGATTGTCAAAGTAACAGGCTCTCTCTCTCTCTCGTAAGACAAGCAAGAATTTTGTTTTCTTGTTTCTTCTTTCCAGAGCCGTCGATAGAAGGTTTATGTACCCGCTTTTTTCAGTAACTAGGAACTATAATTTTTTTTTTCTTCCTTTTTCGTGAAAGAAAATAAAATCATACTAATCTTATAAATCGCCATTATGCTTAGAAGTTTAAATTGAGTACGATGCTAAAGTAAGCCCAAAACTTAATGGCGGAACTGGATCATCACCCAGCTCTGCGACTTTTGCATGCAACTTACAAATGATGCTTCATATCCTCTTGCCCAAAAATACGAGATATGGGGTCTTTTGACAGTAGCTCTTCATTTGCTACCACCCACATTAAAGTCTCTCTGTTTTTATGCCCCTCTTTTTGCTTTTGGCTCTTGGAGTCCATGAGACAAGACAGCTGTGATGGTTTCATCATGTGGAATGGGATCCTGCAAGAAAAGAGTGGAAACGGTCGCCATCATTTCAATTTTAAATGCCCACTATTTGCATAAAATCTATATATTTTGCATTAGTGGCGGGGAAAATGATCTGATGTGTTAGGCTGTTTGCGGGTATTTTGAGCCATAACATCCCAATGTTCCTTTTGGCCCCAATGGAGAAGGTTGAACTTCTCCTTTTCTGATTCGCGCCATGCCTTCGACCTCTGTGGTCAGTTGTTTTCTTTTCTTTGTCCGCGCAACAATATCTTCACACACAAACCTAATAGGCCTGGCAAAATATAATAGGTCCAAACTCAATAATCAGAAATATAAGAAATAGTACGTGAAAAGAATATTAAAACAACAATTGAATTGGTTTCCATGGAAATGATTCACATCTATTGAAACAAGCCCTTACCGCTTGCATGGGGTTTGGTAGTTTGTGGAGTACTTGTCCATTCCGGCTCGGCCCGATACCCCAATATAACAGAAGAGTCAGCAACCCATCTTTTGGCCACATATAGACTTACGAAAAAAGAGCCAGCTCTTTTCGTCTGTAGGCCATCGAATATCTGCTAAAAAACACTGAAGACGAATACGACCCAATTTAAGATATTGAGGGAGCTCGTATAAAGCACGGGCACGGATGCACATACACTGGCAAATTTGCATTCCGCTAGCTACCTGCCTATTCATCACCTTCCCGGTCCTTTTCCAACGTTCAAAACCGTTCATCAACTATTCTTGTACACCCAAAAAGGGGGGGAGAAGAAGAGTTCAGTTATTTGAAATGATTTAGTTGTTGCTTTACCAGAACAATTTTCATTCTCACTGCATAGATCCTAGTGCTGATCTTAATGATTTTTAGAGTTGCCCACGTCAGTTATACAACCCACCAGTTCAACGGTGTGGATCACCCCTCGAAGCCCCCACACGTGCTTGCCAATGGATAACAGGTCAGTGGTTCATGTTTGCAACAGAGGCAATTATATGCACTTTCTGGATAGCCAACAATACAACCGAAAAAAGTAGCCCCCCAAACCACATGATCTACATTTCTCCAACCCGAGCACGGATGTGAGATGGAGACACGTTACAAACACAAGCACACAAGGTCTACAGAATATGGATATGGTTGCCATCATATATCCAGCCCCATGTGTTCGCCAACGTGGCTGAGCCATCCATATTCCTAGCATAGATAAGAGATGATTAGGCCCACTTTTTTATTTGGTATGCCTCCTTTTCTGACGGGCTTCCATATTTCCACCACTTGTGTCATCAGAACCAGGTTGATAAGGTTGCTAGCTACTCGTGAATTGTGCTCATGTTAGCTGAAATGCCAACTCCATGCATGCCCCCACCTATGATAATTAATTTGATAACTGTCAAGCCTGTCATGTAAATAAAGGAGGGGACACTTTGGTGGCCCACCTTGACTTAGCTGAGGTGTCATGCTCATCCCCGTATGGATCTGTAATTTGGATAAGAGGAAAGAAAGGAATGGGATGCGTCGCAGACAAGCCAAGTTAAGCTGTCCAAAATTGTGATTCTACCAACCAAAAATCGTTTTTTGGATTTGATTAATGACCATTATTTAGTCATCAGTTGACAGAAATGAAGATGGTTGATTCATATTCTTATGCTCTGCCTAATGTCAAAGTGTACTTGCCCATCATTACAATTAGAAGCATAGCGGCTGTCTTAGGCAATCAAGGGTGTGTTTGGGAATTGATAAAAAATTTTGTGAAAAATTTTTTAGAGTAAAAATTGTCAAATGATGTGATATGATATGGGTAATGATGAGGAGTAAAAAGGATAAAGTTAAAATAAATTGGTTAGTTGTATAGACAATTGTGTAGAAATGATTGAAAAGTAGGGTAGTTGTATAGAAAAATGCGAAAAAATAATTAAAAAAATATAATAGTTATAGAGAGGGAAAAGTTTTAGATTGAAAAGTTTTAACTTGACATTTTATACTCATTGCCAAACACACCCCAAATTAATACTGTCTTTCCATTTCTGGTGTCTTTTGGTATGGGATAGGAGCTTTTTACTAACTGCTGGGACCATCATCTGGACCGTTCAGAAGCACATTGCATAACTTTGGTGCCAAGCTCATGGATTTGATTCTAACCGTGCATTTTTTGTAATTTTCAACCTCCTTTCTCACACTTACTTTATACCAAACAGATGGGCTGAGGCTTTTGCTGTCAGTGGTTGATGTCTGTTGGATTATTAGATGTAGTCCCACCTTCCAACTTATCCAACAGAAAAAGGAGAAAATTATATACATGCAGGCATGATCCTGTTTCCCTGGGCTAACAGCTAACAAGGAAACGTTGGTGTATTTTTTTAAAAAAAAATTCATATTTTTTCTTGGAACCATACATACTCATAGGTATGCTTCTATGAAATTCCATTTTTACGTAACCCCATCCACTTTTTAAGCCTTAATGATTGATGGGAATCCACTCTATGCAATGTATTGATCATCCTCTATATTTTTTGAAAATTCAATCATTTATCTTGCATCATTATAATGAACCCCATCTAAAAATATGTAGAATCAATATAATAAAATATTTTGATATAAACATTAACTTTAAGGTTATATTTTCAATATCAATTTATTTAAAGTATAATAACTATGTAGATAAATAATTCTATAAAGTATTATTATATTCTATTGCAAATGTGAATGAATTTAAACATTTTCATAACATACACACCATTACAGATGTAAATGGATAGGGTTGGGTGAGCTAGAGACTAAATCTAATTCAAACCTATTTATAAAATTTTAGCTTTAATCGGTTTATTAACTCACTTATAAAATCTCAAAATTACTTCTTTTATAATCTCTTTAATTAATAGGTTAGCAAGTTGGTAACAAGTTATCTAAACAATGTTGTTAATAGGTCATCTAAATAAAATGATTTGCGTGATAAAAAAATAAACCGATTTGCAACCACTACATGAAATAAATTAAAGAGGCTCTCAAATAATAAAAAAATTGCTAACTTACAAATACTCCTGATAATCCTGAGTAGCATCATATAATTGGTTCAAGTGAGAGGGGTATATACTAAGGGTACATCCGGCTACATATAAAAATTTTCAAATCAATATTTTTCGTTCTCTATAATTATCCTATTTTTAATTATTTTTTCACATCTTCTTATACAACTACCTTATTTTTCAATCATTTTTATATAATTACCTATATAATTGGATTATCTATTTTAACTTTATTATCTTTATACATCATCATTACCCTATCACATGATCTCATTTTCTATCAATTCAAAAAAAATTTATATAAAAGTTTTATTACTTCCCAAATACACCTTTAAGATATATAAGTCTTTAACAGATTAATAGGTTAGGCAAATTATATGGATTAAACGAATCACTAAATGAGTTATAGATTACTAACAATCAACCTAAACTATTTATTTAGTTTAAATAGATTGTTTGGTTAATGATTTGCAACCTATTTACGTGGTCAACTATAACTTGTTTATAAACAAGTTGAATAAATAAGTTAGCAGGTTGACCTATTTATCGTGCACCCTTGCTTGCTGTTATCATAAGTCTTCTCTCACCTAAGTTGAGTTTTATAACTTACCCATGAATATAAATCTTTAATCAAACATGGTTCATCCACATCTTTTATTTGGATCAAATTACATCTTTTAGCTAAACAAATGAAGTTAAATATAATAAATGAAGTTAATTTAATATAAATCATCATAGTGGGAAAATGGATGGGGTTCTAAGAAATCTCTTATGGGCCTAAGTGTATTTAACTTGCAAGTCATGTAAAATTAACAGATTTAGGGGTATTTAAGTAACGGGAAGGGATCAAAAGTTGTGAGGTTCTTGATAGTTTTTGGTGGGCCTTAAAAATACGTGTCTAAGAAAAGACAAAAGCCCTGCGCATGTGCCATAACCCAACCGTAGGACGCTTTTTAATCGAGCCGGTAAAAGCCGTTGGTGGAATTAAGTCTTATCATCCACAAAAACTAGTGTCCGCTTTTGTTTCAGTTCGGCACAAATAACTCAACAACACACGCTTGTCTTCGAAGTTAGTGGTGGAGTTGTTTGGACATGGTCCATGACAAGATGGGCCATCCAATAAAATTTCTTAGGTTGTACTAAATAGGATAAAAACAAATTAAAAATAAATAATAAATTGATGTTGGCTTGTGCAACAAGGGTTTCCCTTTCATTCACATCTTATCATGGTGGTCCTAATACATCCGCGATGAATTAAGATCACATTATTGGCTCGTCCCTTTCCAAATAAGAAGAGATACAAAGAATATCAAAAATAAAAACTTGGGCATGTTTCATTTTTTCAGCAATAGGGGTCATTTTCAACTTAAAGAGTAAGAATGGATTGCGTGTGATAGATGTTTGATGTTTCACAACAAAGTTGCAACGGATACTTTTATGGCTGCTCCCATGAACAAAGAGGCATCTCACACAAGTCCGTGCCATCTAAGCCATTCATCATATCATACCTACGTTTCTAGACTGTTAATCTTATTACCACCTGCAAGACTTGAAATATTCCAAAGATAATCCCATAAATGATTCATATAAGCCATAATTTTATGAAACCATCTACAGATTTCTTATTATGGAAAAACTTGTTTTATTTTTAATATTACAACTTTATTTTTACATAATAATCTAAGTCAATTTCTCCATCTCATTCTTATTCTATTCCATCATCCAGAACAACCCCCTGATTGTGGGAATTTTGAACAAACGAATGTTGTCAAAAGATTTGTATAGTCACTGCAAGAAAACATTGATTGTACGCAATAATGTTTTTTTATTTGTTGCAATATGTTAATCAGTAATTATATTACTGTACTTAAAATAATTTTTAACATCAAGCTTAAAATGCTGGGATTATCATTACTATTATATACAACTGCACCTGCAAATCAGACTGATTGACAATGATCTGGGCCATCGATCGGAATCCGAGTGCATGCGCCCGAGAGCGCTTATGCATACACCCCTTTTTTTTATTTTTTTTTTATTTTTTTTTATAAAACTGTTAATATAAGTGTATGTAATATGTGTATAAATTTTTACCATTTTTGAAGTATTTTAGACATTTATTTTTTATTTTTGAAAATCAGGTCACTGATTTTTAAAAATAAAAAATAAATATCTAAAATACTCTAAAAATGATAAAAACTTATACACATGTTAAATAAATATATATTAACAACATTGTCAAAAAAAATTTGAAAAAAAAAATAAAAAAATAGATGTATGCGCCCGAGAGCGTGGATCCCCCATCGGTCGGGCGGGTTTGATATCCGTGGAATGCTGTGTCCAGAGAGCCACGTAGGCAGAAATAGTGGCCCGCACATAAGGACCTTTTACACGCGCGCACGAGCCTAGTGGGGAAGTCCAGAAAGTGGGGCCCTCTTTTAAGGTTGCAGAGCAAGAGCCATTGGGTACTGTCAAGTCATGGATCCGGCTGCGGCCCACCGCTACGCTTCCGAACAATTTCTGGACGTGCCACGTCGGAAAAGTACAGCCTCCCGATCATTCGCTTCCGTACACGTGCGAAACTCTCCGCGTGGGCTGCCATGAATCTACACGTGCCGGCTATCGATTGGACGGCCCACCGCCCCTTATCCACACGCTAACGTGTGTGCGTGGCCCACTACAATCACCCGCAATCAATGAAGTGAGCTGTGCGGCCATTACTTCGTGACCGTGAGTCGCGAGGAACGTTTTGCATTTGAACTCGCACAGAGGCAGGGAGCTTCAAAATGTTCGTATTCGAAACTACAGAGACGAAAGCGGGTCTAATTTTATCGACCACGATCTCAGCTTAATGGACGGCAATGGTTGTTCGCACGTGTTTCCCTGGTGCACATGAACGGATGAACAGGTACAGGCCGGTGGCCTCGAACAACATATTAAATGCCTCGGGTCCAGAAGATAATGACCGGTGACCCTATTTATTTCAGCCTTTCTTTTGCTATCCACAGCTATTTCATTCGTCACGCACAGCTGTTGGTTGGCTTTGTCTGATCAGCATCACATCAATGTCTCAATCTCATATCAGTCCCACAATGTGAACGGTTCGGATCGATCAATATTTTATGCCTTGTAAGGATCCATAGCTGATGGAGCAAAACGACGCTAGTTTACCACGTTTTAATCTCCCAGAAATTTTAATTGGGAAAGGCAGAAATGAATCCACGTTACTCCCGGGTCCGGACAAACAGATCTTTCAATTCAAGGTTTCCCCCACCACCAAACGGGTGCTCTTTCTAACCTGGATTTTAGTAAACAAAATACATGTTCACCACCATTCAAGCAATAGTAATGCTTGACCTTTGGAGCAGTTAGGAAACCATCCGAACCGTTCAAAATACTGTGAGAGTATAAGTAAGGAGTTTGCCTAAACCAAAGCATGTCTACGAATTCCTTCGTGGATCTGGATTAGGAGTTTGGAGGATTTGGATCATGGCTAGGCTGGTCCATTGCATGGCAGAACAGAAGAGCCACCGGCAATTTTGAAAATGGTGAATTAGCAGCAGAAACCGCTGTCTGGACGTGGGACGATGTGGGACTCGTGCTTTCAAATCCAAGGAACCTTCCGTTTTTTTTAATATTTATTCAAAAAAAAAAAAAAAAACATTGCTCTTGTTAAATAATCAAAATACATGCGCACCTATGGACGTCTATGATGATTGTACCAGTGTTCTTAATCTAATCCACATTCTTAATTAAGATAAGAACTTCTTTCGTAAGCGACAGAAGTACGTACGATATTAATTAATGGGGTGGGTGGCAACACGTGTGGATGATGCACCTTGTGCATGGACTGCTCCCTGAGATTTGGTATAGGACGTAGGAGGTGTGCGGTTGCTCTGATTTTCCAGTTCTTGTGGTCACGCCAGAGAGTGATATGGACGGTTGGGATCATCTGATTGGATGGGTCACACAGCAAGGGTCAGGAGCCAGGAATTTCAATTCCAGCCAAGCTTGGAAATGCCGCATGGAGGATGCGAATGAATTGTAGACAGATGCGATGTTTGTAGGCCCCAATTAAAAGCTGGATGCAGCACTTTGATGTGGGGCCAAACAGCAAGGAAAGCCACCAAGGTGTGTTGGGGACCCACCACGTTCATGTCCGCCAATCGGAGCATTTGCAGCCTCTTTAGCTTTTGGCGGAGGTTGGAAAAATTAAAAGCTGGTTGCGCTTCCAAGTCAAAGAGTTGCAACCGAAATATTTGATCCCCAAAAGTTTCATGTGGTATATTATTATTTTGGGGCCAATTCGTGTCCACAAGTTGTGCAAGCACTTTGGTGTGTGTTCGACTGGCTCATGAGGACATAATTCCTAATGTGAGATTTTCAATTCCCTTGGATGATGTATGGCCACCGGCGGCATGGTTAGAGAAGCGAACAAAATTGTAAGTATTTTTTTTAAGGATAATTTACAAATATATCTGTGTAGTTTTATAATAATCACAAATGTACTTATACGTAAGAGTTATTTTAATTTCTGAATATGATCAAAAAATTATGTAAATATATTTGCAATAAAATAAGATGTATAGAGTCTATGATATTAAATAATAAGATTTTAAAATAATTAAACACCATATCAAATCAAATAGAAAATATTAAAATATCTAACCATCAATTCTATAATACTTAGTTTCTGATGGGCATTAGGATAATGAACAATGTGTATGTTGAATTATGGTCATCCAATGTTAGAAATGTTTGAAATTTAGAAAGGAGAAATTAATAAATTTAAAGCCTATATATACAGATTTAGATGTGATAGTGAAATTTCTAAAACTAACTAATCAAATAGACTATGTGAAAGAAGTAGAAGAGAGAGAGACTTAAACACAGAAAGAGATGTCAACGTGGTATTCGTTCAGCAAAGACAAAATGAATAAATTTTATTTTTTATTGAATTCATTAAAAGTCGCGATCGAAAATATCGATACAACGGCATGATATAACATGCTTTAAAAAAATTTACTCACTTTCTACACCATGTAATGTGACATCCAAATAGCATATTTTTCAATTATTATTTTTACATTTTGATTATATTCGCATCTTTTCATCCCATTATCCATCTATTTTAATATTATTATTTTTACTCGTGATTATTAATCCTACAGTACTACATCATTTTCTCATTTTTTCAAAAAAAAAAATATCTTCAATTTTTTCCTTTTTTTTCCTCAACACCAAACATTAAGTAAAACATCATTTTAGAAAAAAATAAATTGCCTACACTACTTTCGTTTTTTTCAACATTTACACCTAGAGGGCATAAGAATTTGTCATAGGTGCCGACTATAGTATATTTTTTGATCGGATACATATACTGAGCAATTCTTATAAGCATTAATAGAGAGACCACATGCTCTCAAATATCAAAAGAAAATACTATGTGCTCCCAAATATTAAAAAAAAATAATAAAGCTTCCGTGCAATTTACTTAAGAGAACATGTACTCTACCACCTATACTAGTAGCCGGTGGAGCCAACTATAGTATATTACTTTTAACTTTATTCTTTTCGTTAATTTTATACATATGTAGAACGCTTTCCATGATTTAAAAAAAATTTAAATGGAACTCACATTAACTGCTTCCGTGATACAATTGTGGCAATACCCTTTATACCTTTTAGTTTGAAAGCTGTCTCCCGGATCTTATTTCTTTGTTTTTCTGGTACTCAACTTTCAAAAACCCATACCCATTGCGCCATCCCAAGAGAGCATAGACGACTCTTTTTCAAAACCTTTTGTATCTTTCACAATTCATAACAGCTTGCATGTCTTTTGGTAATTTGCAATTCAATTGGAAGCGTTTTCACTGCATCTTGCTTATCAGGAACCATCACAATCGATAAGAAAATTGCCTTCAGCTAATTCCTTTAAACTCTTTGGAATTTTTCTTTTTTTTAAAAGCAACAACAATCAAAGAAAAAAAGTAGTAAAAATGAGGTGTGATAAGAGCTTAATATTGTTGGGCAAATAAAGTCATATCAGTTAAAAAAAGAAAATACAAAATCCGTTTTTTTTTTTAACATTAATAAAATGGAACCTGACAGGACATGTAAATTAGTTGAGAAAGATTCCATGATGAGGTGATCATCTTGCAGTCCCTTGAAAGCTATCTGAACGTGGCCCACCTGATCCTACAATCAATCATGATTTCTTGCACGAATTAAAATTGTTGAATGCACGCTACATTCATGCAATGTTTGCAGGGGGAGGAATCGAATCTATCCATTCCAGTCTGACTTGGATCAACAGGTCTTACACCCACACGTTTGTCATTTCCCACATTCGCACTCGATTAACGGCTCAAATTTTCCCAACCAATTCAAATGCATGCCTGGCAATAAAAATCCCAAGAAAGCCTGCATCACGTGAACCCCTCAGTAGCAACGCCTTGTGGACTAGGGAATTTTGTGCATTACAGCATGTATAAGCTTTGAGATTTGAGATTTGAGATCTGAGATTGAGTTTTTTTCTCCCCTTTCACTTTTATTCCTTTTTTTTAAATCCTGGGAGCAAAACAAACACGAAATATATACGCCCAACTCTTTCGTACTCTTGAAAGAGAAATATTCCTTTTTGTTTTTTTTTTCTAAGGTTCTCTATATGTATTATTGGCTCTTTAATTGGATTGTAAGGTGCCTCATATGACCTATGCAAGGCACAGATAAGGAATTGAACACTTGTCCTCTACCATACCTACCGTGTGGAGCCCAATTTTTGGATGGTCTGGACAACACTTCTTGTGGCAGGGCGAGTTGCACCACCAAACAACTGCCCCACATGGAGATTCTAGACATTCCTCGCATGGTCCATCAATTCGGCCGGCCAGCATTAAATATGGACCGTTAAAAAATAGGCCCCACGAGCAAGAAATCCTGATTGCTGAACAGCAATCGAGAACTTTCTTCGGCACGCTTGGCTCTCTGGATGGGTAATGAGTTAATGGGAATTTTTGCAAATATACTTCCAAGGTTTTGATAAATATTGCATCGGTATTTATAAGTTTACTGAAATTGCAAATATGCCCATAATATTTGCATAAAATTGAAAATATGTCCCTTCTATTAAGACACTATTAAATTTTTTTATAAAATAATAATAATAATCTTTAGGTAAAGCAGTACACTTGCAATTTTTAAAAATATTATAAGTGTATATGCAAAAAATTAAAAATAATAATATATGCAAAAATATACAAAATAATGAAATACCAAATATGTCCATAATATTTAAAAATTATAAGTTTATCACTTGGGTTAAATGAAATTATCGTTATTTTACAGAAAATTTAACGACATCTTAGCAGAAAATACACGCTTGTAATTTCATACAAACCTTATATGGGCGTATTTGCAATTTTAAGAAATTTGAAAATACAAATACAATATTGGCTGAGTTTCAATGACATCAGCTGAAAGAAACGCTGCTAACTACCAGCTAATTTGAAGGCTTGAAGATTCGAAGCGGACAGGGCCGGATCCAGTGCATTTGGATGCATGGACCAAGGTGCACCTCCACGCCATTTCAGAACTTCTGTTCTGCGTCGGTGGCATCAGAGCCGTCCATTTAGACCGCTCTATCAAAAGAAAACGAATGGACAGATGCCAATCCTTTCAATTCACAAAGGCCAAAAAAAAAATGTAGTTCTGGGTCACACGTATACGGCATCTTGGCACGTGAGCCCATCCGCTGGGATTGGTTACAAAAGGATGAGCCATGTCTGCTTTTTGCTCGTTAAATGATTAGTTAATCATGCGCTTTAGAAAATATTTATTTATTTATTTTTCCCGTTATTTGTTCGACCATGATTCAAAGTTTCAAACCATGATTCCCGCTCATTTTTTAAATTTATAATTATATTATGACTTAACGGAGGGAATTTTGTTACGTTTAGATTGATTTATTTAGTGGAAATATAAAAAATAATTTCTGCTAAGTATTTATTTGGTAATGGGAAATGGGTTCGCTAGTTTCAACAAATGGAAAAGGTGGGTGAACAAATTAGCCGATGATATTGGTTTGGACTGCGAGGTTTGTTTGACTCAGAATACTCGAGAACTTCACGTGCACACCCAACTCGCACATGCATATTTATTTATTTTTAATTGTGTTTCAATATTGAAATAAATTTTTTATATTTTATGTGGTAGTTGATATAAAAATTAGATATATAATTATGTAATTAGTATCCAGTTGAGTTTTAAAATCTGGTTAAATTTGTGATTATTTTTGCCAATAAGCTTAAGGTTGGGTTGACTCGAACTACAATAAAATCCACTTTTACATCTTTAATGGATATTGCCATTCATTTTTTTTTTAAAAAAAAAAAGTCGAATTCTACTGAGCGTAAAGGCGGCTGAAAAGTTTAAAATTCTCGTTAAGAATGTATTTTACTTATCCGAATATATAAAATTATTTTATTATTAGTTTTCAGCAATAACTGCAAGTTCATTAATTAATGTCCACTTTTAAGGTCTATAATTATATACAAGTTACATATGCTAATATTTAAATGAAAAACTTAAGGGCCAATATATTCATCTTATCCGAAAGTTCAATTAGATATTAATTAAATAGATCTCGAAATATTAACTAAACAATAGTACAAAAATAATGAACAAGTTAAGTTTAATTTTTTATTTTGTCATCGTAACGGTTGTCATTGATCTAGTTAACCACTTGCCAAACACCTTTCCCTAATCTTGGTTCGACAAGCGGTGAGTGGATCAAAGGAGCTGAGGTCCTGACATCAAAGAGGTCCACCTATAAATATATCTAGTTAATGACCACCAAAACGATGAGATTTACCTGCATGCCTGTTAGACCCGGGGGGGAGACCAGCAGAATTTCAGTCCGTTCATCGTGTCGGCCCATCTGCTGATATATGGTCATGGACCAAAAACCTTAATTAATGTCCTCTATATGCATGCAGCCCGCAAGCGAATATAATTAACTAAATGGTAAGAGATTATAATTAACAGTTCACACTCAAGAGAAAATTAATATTTAAAATCGAATGGTTAGCTTTCCCAAACATTGCGATCTCGTGGGATGCAGGGGCCCATTCGATGAGCTATCTGGTTCCTTACATATGGACTATATATGGAGAACAGAAGCAGAGCATGGACAAGGATTTGCCAGTTGCATGATCTCATCCCTCCATTCATATACATCAGGAATGTTTTTATGAACGGGGAATGCAACTATGAAATTCCTCTTCCATGTACCCACTTTCGTTTTGAATATTTTGATAGTTAATGAAAATTTTACTTCACCTATTGTAATGTTTAGCAATAAATAAAAAATATCAAGCTAAAATTTTTTCGAATTAAAACTTTTCACTCTTCATAAATATTATATTTTTAAATCATTTATTCACATCTTCTTGTATAATTATCTTCTTTTTCAATCTTTTTTTACATAATTACTCGTATAATTAACCTATATATTTTAACTTTATTATCTTTACTCATCGTCATTACTCAAATCAGATGACATCATTTTCTTTCAATTCAAAAATTTTACATCTAAAACTTTTCTTCTAAAAGTTTTATCACTTCCTAAACACATCGATTATATTTAATATCATTTATAATATTTTGAAAACTCTTTTATTTGTCTAGTATCAATATGCATGGGCCTCATCCACAAATTTGTAAAGATCAATGCAATAAAATAGTTAAATGTTAAATACCAATTTGAAAATTGTATTTTCAACATGCAAAATCATCTAAAATATTATTTATATATAAACAAATGCTTCTATAAAATATTATTACATTTTAATACATATGTGAATTGATCTAGATATTTTTTCTAAATTTGCGCATGAATATAATTGTTTTTAAGCAAACGTAGTCTATACATATATTTGATTTAAGTGAAACTTGATCTCCTAAATAAATAAAAGATGTTAAATGTGATGAATAAAATAGATTTTCCATTAGACATCAAAATTTTAAAATTTGAAATGATTACATAGAACTACTTCTATTCCCAATTCAACTTCTCGCAAAATAGTATGTACCTATGAATATTACTCTCATCTCACCCAATGCAAACATGATATTTTAACTTCCTTACTATCACGTTTATTTTTGCATCATTCATTTTCATTTTTTTCGTTAAAGGGGTATGTTAATTATGTAAACCCCACACATGGGCCGATAGTCAATGAGGGCAATTTTTGTTCATAAGTTTTGACTTCGGATGGTATTTAAAATTCGAAGAAAATTATAGTATATTTAAAATTCAAGAAGATTAAATATTTTTCTTCCTGTTCCCATTTGCTATCCATTTCTCATATTATTATATGTATTACCAGTGACAATTGTTATCTTGTTAATTAAAATGCAGTTATTTTGTTTTACTTTATAATGATAATACTTCTTTGCATTGTCTGTCTATCCACAGTTCCACACACCGTCACTTCTTTTGATAGATATATGCATCACGTTTAGTAATATAAAATTTGTCTGCATCTAGTTTCGTACTTTATGGAACTCACATGCTTTAGCTGCATATAATCTTAATTTATACATGCAGAAAATTAGCACAATTTTGGTTGCATTAAGCGTATATCGCCGATGTTTGGGTATGAAACCAACTGGGAGCCAAAAATGCTCACGACTTGAATCGATAAGCCATTTTAATTATGTAATATATGCAGCAAAATTTTTTGCTGCATAAGCTGACTTTTCTGTTAATGTTTACCTGTCCATCTTATCGTCTTTTATCCATCTAATAAAAACTTAGTTGTTTATCAAAAATTAGTAAGGGCAACGGAATCCAAATGTCCAGATGTAATTTGAAATGCGTGCCATTTAAACCTCAACAAAACTACAACCGACTTCCAATCATACCAACCCAAATTTCGGATGAAACTGACCATGATTTGTTGGGCATTGCAAAAAATCAATGATGGAAATAAACCTGCATACAACGTCACTGTCAAGATAGATGTGAGGGAAGGAAATCTTGAGGATTAAGTGACACTAATTTGCATGAACCTCTGCCCCAAAGTCCATAATATACACATTTTGGCTAACAACTGCATTGATTTAGTGGGCCCCGTATATAATGCACGGCAAATGGTATGTGGATTGGAAGGCTTAAAAATTGATCTTTGAACTTCTCTTATTTGGTAAACCTTGGAGAAACAGGCAATAGAGGGGGAAGTTATGTGTAATTCCAAAGCAGAGAGTGTGAGTGGGACATCAACGAAGCAAGCTGCATTAATTTGTTACTTTCCCGAGATTGTTTAGTGCATGGGTTAGTAAGACAGCAACCAATATGGAGTGGGGCAAGTGAGGAAAAGAAAAGAAGGAAGGAAAACTTCTCCCACCAAACCAATCGAGTGGACCTCCAACTCCATTGCTTGCTTCTAAAATGTACCTCTGTGCAATCATGTGGGCCACTTTTAACTAATGCTTGCGCATCCTTGCCACCTTACTCACCTCGATTACTTAATTATCTTTCATGATAAATTTATAGACTTAGTTGGTATATAATCTTTGCAGATACTTAAGTTGATGTGAGTATGAAGTCCTATACTATTAATGATTTTTAAAAATTACAAAAACTAATTAAGCATAGCTTGGTGGGCAGAAGGCCGGATTTCAGCGCCTCAGTGGAGGTTCGACTAGCACTGTCAACCCTTGTACGCTGGGATCAAGGTCTCCCCATTAAGAGCTTAGTCTCCCATGTTGTATAGTTAGGAAATTTATAAAGATGTAACATAGCGATATTTGTAAGGATTGGGTTGGATTTTGTAAAAAACAAAGTGGAAAGAAATAAGATACTCTAAAAAAATGATAAAAAAAATTACAAATACGTGGAAATAGATTCCTTTTTTTGCTAGTCATTTTGGAATAAAATTGTGTCCTTTTAACGTTGATTTTAAGGTCAAACCCAAATCCAATTTTATTGTTCACCTTCTCATTTATATTATGTGTTTAGGCTTTGGCCAAATACTTTCATGGGAGTGATGAAAAAGGACTAAAGTAGCCTTACGTATATGAGGGGCAATTTAGAGATGGGATGAGATGAGAATTGGGAATGAAAATATGTTGGGAATGGGTAAATATATATTCGGAATAAGTAAAGTTGTATCGAGAATAGATAAAGATGCATTAGCAAATATAACATTTCATCTCATTCCATCTTTGGGCTATTAGAGTTTGCTGTATATATTTTGAAAGAGTAATATTATATATGTTTGCACCTGATAGTGTGTATGTGATGTGAAATGGGATGAGGACGTGATAAAGCTTAATATAAATTAACCTTGTCTTCAATTCTTATATTACTTTCTTTTTTTCAATATAATTTTTCGCATTTGAATGCCTCCGTCCTCCAAACTCGCCTTGTCCATCTCATTCTACCGTACTGTACACGTCATTAGTCCTTTAAACTTGAAAAATGAGATGTTAAACATTCCTAATTATATTTATTTGGATAATAGTGTGATTAGTGAGCCTATGCTAGCTGGCATGAGTCTGTGATGCATATATATATATATATATATATACTGAAATGGATGATACAGAAGGGGATGTATCCTGTACGTCACTACTAGCTGGCACTGCATGAGATGGCCCGCTCATGCGCAGCGGATGAGCCGCGTTCCCCTCGAAAGTCAGGAGTCGAAAGCAAGCGCAAGGAAAAAAACCCCCAAAAAAAAAAAAAAAAGTGTCAAGCTAGCTACACAATTGTCCGACCATGCACGATTAAAAACGAGAAGCACGCAAATGGGTAAAAAAAAAGGATGAATTTTTTGGAGATGTTTGGTAGCCATTTTTCACTGTTAGGATTATGAATTAATCTTATTTATTTTGACAGGAATAACACGTGATTGGGATGGATGGAATGGCCCCCCATTCATCTCCAACGTCCGCCGTCCCTTTTACCTACCTTCCCGTGACTTTCCCTCACATGTTTGATTTTCCTTCGTCAGACGTGTACCTTGCACTAATTCACGTCATCAACCCTAAGAAATGAAAAGGGAGATATGTGAAATATGTGTAATTTGCGAATATAATTACATAATTTTATCATAATCATAAATATGTATATCTATCACTGTACTGTCAGTATATAGGTATATTTGCAAATGTATACAAACTATAAAGGTATATTTGCAAAACTAAATGTACTTACATAATTTTTGAAAATACAAATATACCTATATAATTTGCATATATTTGCAAATATATTCACGTCGTGATGATATGTTTATATTTGCAATTATGTTTAAATTATATGGCAAGTATTTATAATTTCTAAAATTATATGAGTATATTATAATTATGATCAAATTATATATGTATATTTGCAAATAATCCAAAAAAGATACAGTCATGTTAATTGAAAAATACGAAATAGTATGAGAGGATGGGTAATTGGAAAAAGGGGAGGGGGAGAAGCATTTTTTTTCTTTTTTTTAATCAGCAGACATGCTTTTTAAAGTAAGAGATAATGCAAGTTATAAAAAAACCAATGAAATATGTTGGTTATATATTATTTTAAAAAATTATAAACAACGATTGAAATCAGAACTATTTATGAGTACCAGAAAAGGCCAAATTGGTTGAGGAATGGATGCTTTTATGCCGGTTGACTATTAAAAAATCACAATGTTATTAAATGGCGCACCCAACTGCCCTCTTCTTTCTTTAATGAATTCTTAATATTTATAAACAGAGCAAGTGAAGGTGATATAAGCTCGACCGGGAGTTAAAGCGGGTTAGAAAGGAGAAGGAATGGGAAAGAAAGCTAGATAGCTGGCAATGAAATAAGCATAAAAATACAATAACTGTATCTCATTAAGTAAGTAATTAATAATTGAAAATATATACAAGGATATGCTAACTGATTAATCTTGTAATGGGCTTATGAATGAGTACCATCAATTAATGGTCGAATACACTCATTATTTTTTATACCCTACCTTTTGTATTATTATTTTTACATTCAACCATTTTTCTTATATCATGTATCATCTTGTTAGCCTAAGTTGTTATAAGCTCATATTAGTTTGGGCTAAAAGGTGTATTTTTTAAAGTTTTAATTTTTTTTCATGTTTTTAAGTGTATTTAACTCATCCGTCAAGTTTTATATTTTTTATATGCGTATATCTTTTTATTTTTTTAAATCAACATTTTTTAAAACTGTAAAAATAACTTAAATACCCAAAAAATACAACAACAATATACATTTTATCTTCTAATCATCACTCATATCACATAATTATCTCACTTTCAAAATTTTCAGCAATAAATTTTCCGCTTCTTTTTTGAACTCATTTGGCACCGTAAGTCGTATAAATGACCTAAATAGCAACAATGCAAAATGAAATTAATAGGCATGCTTAGATGCAACGTGTAAGACTGAAAATCTCCCAATTTATTTATTTTTTATTTATTCTCGTGGATTTAATTTTGTTAATTATTATAAATACTTTCTCTAGTCACCAGATTTTATGCTATCTTACATGTCAAAATAGGCGGTAAAGAACGTGTCATCGACTACTAACTCCTTTGAAACACGCATACTACGTAGCCAATCAATGCATAAGAGAACGAGTTTCTTCATTCAAATCATGGATGGTCAACAAATTTGAAATGAAGCACTATACCATATTTCATATTCTTTATAATATCTCCAGAGTGGTTCACTTAAATTTTTGGAAAATTTCATCCGAAGTCTGCATAGATCATGGCATCAGATGGACATGATGGCAATCCAAATAGCCGTCTCCTCAAAATGTTCTCTGCGGTCAGACATTCGGACGGCTAGGATTTTGCATCAGATAGATGGCCGCTGCAGTGCTGCCTCATGGCCCACATCTGCTATGTTGCAACCGTAAACTGCTCTTCCCGAGACGTATGATACGCTCCTTTGCATGACCTGTAATTGGGACAGGCATGACCCACGGTCTGGAATATTGGACGACTTTTCCGTCTGGATTTCCTGCTGGCGAACTGCTTTCCCATACTTTCTGCCACCCAAATCAGACAAACCAAAAGAACAACATACTTCAACGGTTCACATTCACTACCCTGGAGGCCACGTTGACCTATGGACGGTGTGGATCATCGCGCACAACCAACCTTCCGTTTTTCTTCGTAAGTTCTCAAGCACTGGCTGAAATCCCTAAGAAGTGCCTCACGTTACAATGTTGGACGCGTTTCTTATATGGCTCCATCCTCCACTTTATTCGGGCTGATTATAATATTTTAATTAAATCAAAATTAATTACTTATGAATACAAAAGAAATCATTTTGATTAGGAGAAGTTTGCGCGGACTTATAACAACTCTTCAAAGTTTGATGATTCGGTGATTTCCACTTACTTCTGATTAAAATTATTTTTTCAGTGTATAAAGGCTTGTAAATAAGCACATTAACGACTTTGGATTTCCTGGAAAGTAGCGGCAAGCCCAAACTAAAAGGTTATATAAAAAAATTTGTGCAACGAATTTTATGCAAAATTTTTGTTTTAAGATTTGGGAAGTGGCAAAAAAATAGAAGAAAATTTGGTAAATTTTTTTTAAAGTGGTTAAGGTGTGATATAATATGATATGATAAGAGTAATGATTATGAATAAGAAAAAATAATGTTAAAATAGATAAAAATAATTATATATAAAGATGTGAATAAATATTTGAAATTTTGAGTACTTGTATGGAAATATTTGTAGAAAATAGCAAAAATTTTAGTGGAAATGTTTTTTTTTTTTGTTAAATGAAGTGATTCACTTGTAATCATTTCTTTTTGGAAGCGAATGTTAACATTTTCATCTTAATTTTTGTACATAAATAATCTTACTTTTACGTCGCCTTATTTTTTCGATTTTTATTCTAAAATAAATAAAATCATGCATTTGCAAGAAGTTATTCTACCTAGTCACCTTTTTAAAACAAAATTTCAATATTACTTGCATTTGATTATAAGTTGTCAAATTTTTATATTAATTATAACCATACAATCATCATTATTTGCAAGTAAATGCAAATGACTCTAAATAAATGATATTTTAACTGTAAATAATATGAAAATAGAATGTATTTTATCACTTGTCATTATCCTTAAACAAGTAAGTACTTGCTCCTAAATAAATATCTGTAACTAAGGGAATGTTTAGTAAAATGTATATTACTGCGTATGTGTGAGGTGAAATGGGATTCTATAGAAACTGTATATTAGACACATTTTCTAACCAATAATTTATTAACAAATTTTTTTTTTTTTTTTTTTTCAAAATTCACAGCCATCGTCCTTCTAACTTAATCGCCTGACAACTGCTGTCCGCACACGTAGTGACGGCGACTATTATTAGTACATGCACTTTTGGTTTGGGATGGAAAAAAAGAATATTTTGAAAATGGTATGATTTATATAAAATAATAATAATAAAGTCGAAACAAATAAGGTAATTAGAAGAAAAATAATTAAAATATATGAGTAAAGTTGGAAAATTAATATAGTTGAATTATAAATTTAATTGTTTGAAAACGTGTTTGCCATATCATACTATTGTATCTCACACGTCCCCCAAATTGCAATGATGTATTATCAGTATCACTACCCATGTGTCGATGTACGGCCTGAGTACTATAATTAAAGTCCAAAATTCAAGCTTATTTTAGCCTTGGACTCATATAGGATAATTTGAATTGGAGAAATGATATTAAGGTGTGCAGATTGGCTTCGACTCTCCCGACATGCGAATGAATATTTTCTATCTTGCCTATGTGCAAGTTTTACAGATTTTCCTCTTGTGTAGATTTCTTCCGGTATATCGAAGTAATTATTAAAATGCCCCTTCATAATTCCAAGTTTGCGAACGTACTAAATTATAACATCAATTGCCACATTATATATAAATATCAATAAAAAATTGAAGAAATGATTGTTCGGTGGGATGTATACTTATTTTTTCAACCTTCTCACCGTTTTCACGTGTAATAAGAAAACACAAAGATGCAACATTCTAGAGAATGAGAATCAACCACTACGCTTTTTTGAGCATCAAATTTTTTATGGTCGGAAATCTATTACCTTTGGCACATCCCTTCCCCTACCTCATCCTTGGTTAATTTTCTAAAATGGTTGTACATCCTTCCAATTTTAAGATTTTTATATTTGATGAAAATTTCAATACATTTGTTACTTTTAGCATCATTTGTTTATTCAAAGCATGCTCACTGCTAAGATCATCCTTCGATAGGATAGAATAGAATGATCCTCAAAAGGAATCTCCTATTTTTCAATACACATTTACTAAAACTCAATACACCTTTTTCCATTTTAAATATACTTATATCTCAAACTCTCCTATTGTCTTCATACCATCCAAGCTCTATCCAAGCTTTAAATAAGTTTCGTCTAAATCAAGTACGTACACTAGCCACATTTACTAAAATATAAGTATTCATGTATAAATTTAGATAATGATTATATCCAAATTTAGACAATGGAGTTGTTACCGTTCTTGCTACAGTTATTCATGATGAGCACGGTAACCACATTGCGGCTAAGTGCTAGGCGAGATAGGGCATTTTCAGTTCACTACATATGGAACATAGAGTTTGGGAGTGAAACGGGAGGCAAACAATTGTAGATGGGTTGGATGATCTTGGAGAATGACTTGCTAGTGCTAATTAATTTGTTGGTAAATGATATGGTGGTGCCTGCTCTAATGGGAAGGATGACAAAGGAGATGAACATGACGTACTTCAAATTCAAGTAAGTTCTTCACACGTTTCGATCAGGATTGGGAATAACTGGCTGCGATCGGATGATGCACCCATGTGTTTGAAATTTTTTTATGAAGTTGTTAATTTAGGTGTATTTAACATATTTATTAATTTTTATCATTTTTGGAGACTTTTAGATATTTTTTTAGATTTTTAAAAATCAGTGCTGATAAATATGTTAAATGCATATAGATTAACTGTTTTGTAAAAAAAATTTCGAAAAAAAAATGATTGTATGCACTCGAGTGCATTGAGGCGCAATACACCTGGGTGCATACAACTGCAGCCCGGGAATAACAGCTCATTTGCTGGTTGAATATGCACTAGATATAAGGGGCTTCAATGCACTCGGGTGTATACAACTACAACCCGAGAATAACTGCTCATTTGCTGGATGAATATGCACTAGATATAGGAATGTGATCGCCTACTCCCGGGAGCTGGCAACGTTCCCTGCTCCCGGGAGCGTATACCCATTTTTTTAATTTTTTTTTGAATTTTTTTTATAAAACTGTTAATCCATGTGTATTTAACATGTGTATAAGTTTTTACCATTTTTGGAGTATTTTAAATATTTATTTTTTATTTTTGAAAATCAATGACATTTTAAGTAATTTTAAATATATTTAGATAAATAAGTTTATGAAAAAAGGTTAAAAAAAAGTTGTAAATGAGTTTTTTAAGATGAGCTACGCAAGACATTTACTTATCCCGGTCTAACAAGATCACTCATCGTAAATAAATTGGACGGAGTATGTAAAAAAAAAAAAGGCAAAAACACATTAAGAGTGGAAGTTAAGGATCAGGCCTGTAAATACGGGTTTTTAATTAAAGTAGTACATGATTTAAACTTTTCCATTTTTGTCGAATGCTAACCTTTGCTTCGATTTCTAGTCAAAAAAAATATTATTTCAATTAAAAATCCAATTCGGCATGTAGTCTGCAACTCTGTATTTATCCAGAACGGACCAAAAATGCCAACTACTTGCCCAATAAGCATTGCATCTGATCGTACGTTTTATGAGGTAAATCCAACAGCATTCGTGCTAAATTCCCGCGTTAGGAAAAAATAAAAAGGAAAATCTTCTTTCTTACTCTTAGTAAGTAACGGTTGATAAGGTTCCGCACAAGTTCCATGTTGATTCGCCTTCCAATTCCAGCATTCGGCCAACCGTCCAGATTAGAGAATGGGCCCAGATCGACGGCTAACATTCAAAGCGCCGTTAACAGAAAGTGGGGGCTGTGGAGTGTATCCGACGCATACTCCCTAGCTCGAGTATCATGCTTGATAGTTTTAAGCAGCTTACGCGCAGCAATCGAGCCGTCCCTTGTACACAGGGGTCCCCTTCCATCCGAGAAATTGGGATGCCGCAGCTTCAGTTGGCTGGCAGATTCTTATACATTCTACAAATTAGGCCCTCCTCGATTTGATGATTGCAAATTAATCAACCCCTTTTATCGAATTTGTTCACAGCTCTACCATTTTTTAAGAATTTTGGGTTAAGTACCACTACAGAAGGAAGGAAAGAGAACGGCATTAAAAAGAGATCACGAAGCGCGGATAATTAGGAGCATTCTACACGCACGGGAGGTTAACTACCAACCATCAATATTCAATCGGGAAAAGATGAGTGGTAAAACTGTCATTCCCGCAATTTTTTTTTTTTTTTTTCAAAAGGAATGGACGGCGAAAGAAGAGAGGTCCCAACGCACGACCAGCATACAACGGTTGAGATCACAGGGAGGCATGTATGATGGGGCCCAGCCCACCAGGGAGGCTGTGATCGAAGATTCGTGTAATGCGATGTGCATGGGGATTGATGATCTCAGGATTGCATGGGCCGATAACTACGAGTCATCAATCCTTAAGGATGAGGATCCGCGTCGGATTCGGATTGGCCACCGCCAGTTGGGCCCCACCTCGTCCACCCAATCGAGCCGCTGGGAGACTTATGGTGGGTCCCACCACTCACTGTCAAGCTTCCATCTTTTAAAGAGGCTTCAGCCCCCCTCCCTCTTCTTCACACCAATACAGTTCATACTCTCTCTCTCTCTCTCTGAAAATGGAATAAAAAGGAAAACTCAAAAAACAAAGGAAAAAACAGACAACAGCTGTTTGCAGAGGAGAGTCTTTTGAGGCGGTTTTTCCCCCCCATTGTATTGTATCGTCTCTGAAAAACTGCTCTTGCTCTCTCCTCCTCTTTCAAAATCCAACAGAGAAGGAAAGAAAAGCTAGCTCATTGCTTTTATTGTTATTTTTTCCCCTTTATACCAGCTTATGGAGCTGAACTCAGTAATGTGCAGCAGCAGCAGCAGACGGCTGCTCTTCTTCTCCACCGTCGCCTTTCTGTTTTTCACCTTCTTGCCCTCAGCCACCAGCTCTGTGACTTACGACCGCAAGGCCATCGTCGTAAATGGGCAGAGGAGGATTCTCCTATCCGGCTCCATCCACTACCCCAGAAGTGTTCCTGAGGTGCAAAGATCCTCTCTTTATGCAAATGCGGCTGTTGGGCGCCCTTGCATTTCTAACTTCTCTGCATTCCTGTCGTTTGCTGACCTTTTTTTGGGGTGCCTTTTTCCTGCTGGGTTTTAGATGTGGCCTGACCTCATTCAGAAGGCCAAAGATGGAGGCTTGGATGTCATTCAAACATACGTGTTTTGGAACGGCCACGAGCCTTCTCCCGGCAAAGTATGGAACTTTCTTCTTCTTTTTTCCTTGAATATTTTTCTGGGGGTTTTTTTCGAATTTGTTGGTTGAAAATATTTCTGGTTTTTCTTCTTTCCTAGTATTATTTCGGGGGAAGATACGACTTGGTTCGGTTCGTCAAGCTGGTGAAGCAAGCTGGGCTTTATGTTAATCTCAGAATCGGTCCCTATGTTTGTGCAGAGTGGAATTTTGGGTAATACAAAGTTAAAATCAACTAAGATTATTAGATTCAGTTGTCATTCTTCATGTGATAGTATATATATATATATTTTTGGTTTCTCTCTGTTTTTCAGTGGGTTCCCCGTTTGGCTGAAATATGTCCCGGGAATCAGTTTCAGAACGGATAATCGGCCTTTCAAGGTTAGAAAATCCAAGCGACCTGAAATTTCAGTACATATTTTTCCTAAACATTTTTATTTTTATTTTTTTCCCTGGGTAATTTACTGCGTATAAACTGTATGACGATGAAGGCGGCCATGGCCGGGTTTACAAAGAAGATTGTAGACATGATGAAGGGAGAAGGGCTGTTTGAGTGGCAAGGCGGTCCGATCATTCTATCTCAGGTCAGTAGACAGATATTGGCCTTTCTTTCTGCCCCATCTAAGTCTCCTCTCAAATGGGTTTTGTTTTTTCTTTCTTTCTGCCATTCCACTTTCCACTTCTCTCAGAATGCTGCTGTTTCCAAGCTCCTAAATAGCAGCAATCAGAGCAGAGTTTTCTATTTTCCGCACTTAAATCCATCCAGCACGGATAGAAGGGAAAAAAAATCTAATGAGGTCCCTGTTTCTGACTGTGTGATGGCAGGTAGAGAACGAGTACGGGCCAATGGAGTACGAGCTTGGCGCCCCTGGTCGGGCTTATTCGCAATGGGCAGCCAGCATGGCTGTTGGTCTGAAGACTGGTGTCCCTTGGGTCATGTGCAAACAAGATGATGCCCCAGATCCAGTTGTAAGAATTCCCAATTGTCTTTTCTTGCCTTCTTGCTTGAAATACTTGCATGTACTTCCTCCGCATGTTATGGTTTCTGTCCTTGAGGAATCACTTTCACTTGCTGAGGTTCCGGTGCATTGATGTAGGCTGCTTATGCTTGCATCTCTTGATTGGAAGCTCATCAACGATAGCCCTTCCCTCCTTGTGGCAATTTGATTCCACCTGTACTGCCCAAATCATGTTGTTCCCTTCCTTCCTTGTGGCAATTTGATTTCACCTTTACTGCCCAAATCATGTTGTTTTCCTTCTCTTTCTAGTTACTAGCTGTTGTCAATTGTTGAGAATACCCATGGTGGAATAGGCACTCTTTAAGTTTACAGTGTTGGATTTCTTAACTTGAGTAAAAAAAAAAATTCTATGTTTACAGATGGTTTTCCATACCTTCTTGAAGGTTCCAATTTGGATTGTTGACTAAGCTTCTGATTGCGGTGTGTTGAATATCTGTTTCTTGTTCCTCCTTTTAACTTGTCCATTTGAAACAGATCAATACCTGCAATGGTTTCTACTGCGATTACTTCTCTCCCAACAAGAATTACAAGCCCAAGATGTGGACGGAAGCCTGGAGTGGCTGGTAATTTCTGCATCTCCACTCTTTATTTTTTAACTATTTCTTGAGATTAAATTTTTTTCTCTTCTGCTCTTGATGTATTCTTGCAACCTCTGTTGTTTGCTGGCTGATTGCCTGGTCATTTCGCTGGATCCTCAGGTATACAGAGTTCGGTGGCGCAGTTCCCCACAGACCAGTTGAAGATTTGGCATTTTCTGTTGCAAGATTTATACAGAAGGGTGGATCATTTGTTAATTACTACATGGTGAGAATGGCATTTTTGTTTGTAAAATAAACTGAATTTGGTGTTTTTGTTTTACTTATTTCAAGTGAAATTCATGTTAGATTGAAATCTTGGGAAGTGACCATAAATTCCTTCTTCGTGCCTTCAGTACCATGGTGGAACAAACTTTGGCAGAACTGCTGGTGGGCCTTTCATAGCCACAAGTTATGATTACGATGCTCCAATTGATGAATATGGTATGTTTAGCCAGAATTATTATTTCAATATGCTTTCTGTTGCCTTCTTTGTTTTCAAACTATTACTTGGAGGGAACTCATGATGCGATTATCGTGGTCTGCAGTTGAGGCTATATTTATGCATCTAAGCAAGAGATTGGATACTTCTATCATTTTAAAACATGATCAAAACTGACCATCTAGAAGCATGCTTCAAAAAGATCACATCTGTCCTAGCTGGCAATTGGAGGAATTTCATTTGCCAGATGGAGAGTATTGTTTGCCATGTAATTGTTGAGATCTGAAAGTTATCCAATAAGTGGCATTGATTGGTTACGTTTATGTTTTTTGGATTATTATCCAGTGACAAAATTCCAAAAGATCTAGTGCACATGTGCCATGTTGAAGAAAGTAAATTATGAGAGCCCCCCAGCGAATGTTTTACCAGTTTTAATATCCCGCAGTCAAAAATTTTCTTCCAAAATGATTGATATGTTGCCATTTTTTTCGCTGCATTTTCTAGGACTTCTGAATCAGCCCAAATGGGGCCACTTGAAAGATCTGCATAAAGCCATTAAGATGTGCGAACCGGCACTTGTATCTGCTGATCCCGCTGTTACATCACTTGGGCGATCTCAACAGGTTTGTTTTATCATACTTTTATGTTTGAGAGATATAGCATAACAGCTTTAAGTAGTTCTAAACTGACATCTCCGTCATGGCAAACCAGGCCCATGTCTTCAGGTCAAAAGGAGCTTGTGCTGCGTTCCTTGCGAACTATGATTCAAATTCATTCGCAACAGTGTTTTTCCAGGGCACACGCTACAATCTTCCTCCATGGTCTATCAGCATCCTTCCTGACTGCAAAAACACAGTTTTCAACACTGCAAGGGTAAGAGCTCTTTTGGTGACTAAGTTTTCTTGGTCCTTACAACCTATTCAAGAGACTTGATCCTTATTTGGTCCCAAACTCAGGTTGGCTCCCAATCCACTAAGATGATAATGTCACCAGTGGGCCAGTTTTCTTGGGTTACATACAACGAAGAGACTACTGCCCTTGGTGCCGACACATGGACAACACCCAGATTGTTGGAGCAGGTCAATACGACATGGGATTCCACAGACTATTTGTGGTACACAACAGAGTAAGTGGCTTCCCTCTGATAGTACTTGATGGATTTAGTAGAGTTAGTATATATAAGCACTGATTATAACCATCTCAACATTTTCTTGTCTCCAGTGTCCTGATTTCTCCACGTGAAGGATTTTTGAATCATGGGAACTACCCCACCCTTGCTGTTTTATCAGCTGGACATGCCTTGCATGTTTTCATCAATGGCGAACTATCAGGTTGGTATTCACAGCTTTGAAGATATTTTCAAAAAAAAAAAAAAAGTTGCCCTCAACCTTATGTCATGATCAAAGTGGAATTTTTTTTTAATTGTCAGATGGGGAGATCTCAAGATTCAAATCATATTAACAATGACTATCTATGCCATTTATTTCTTTTTAATATTTTAGCAATAGCTATAACTGTTGCTGCCAACTACTGACAGGGAATGCTTATGGGAGCTTAGAGAACCCAAAACTGACATTCTCTGGCAACGCAAAGCTGCGGGCAGGATGGAACAAGATTTCGCTTCTAAGCATATCTGTTGGTCTTCCGGTGAGTTAAATACTTGTAGGAGATGTTCTCAGAATCTACAAGATTCTCTGATGGCAGTGGAGCTAACTCATGAGATGTTTCCATTTTGCTTATATTTAGAACGTTGGGCCACACTTTGAGACATGGAATACAGGAGTTCTTGGTCCAGTCACATTGTCAGGTCTCAATGAAGGTAAAAGAGACCTGTCTTGGCAGAAGTGGACATACAAGGTTTGACTCGTTGGTTTTATCCACTTTGCAGTTCCTTTCATTTCCTTATGCAGTTCTAATCTCTAAAATTTTGATGCCTGCCTGCAGATTGGTTTGAAAGGTGAATCCTTACAAATTCATTCTCTCAGTGGTAGTTCGTCTGTTGAATGGGGATCTCAAACATCTGGCAGACAGCCACTGACTTGGTACAAGGTAAGGGCTATGATTCTAGGCCTTCCTAACTTTTTGTTTCTCAAAAAGGCAATTTAAGGTTGGCTTCTGCCATAATCATGCTTTCGATGGCCTGAAAAACATGTCATGAAGTTCCATGTGTGATCAGAGCAAACGATTTGGGTTTTTACTTAAAATACAGGAATGATGTTTAACCAGAAAAACTTGGCTGCAGTGCCTGCTTAGAATTCAAAATGCACTGGTGGATGGTTGTAGTTGACCAATTGCTAGACTTCTCCTTTGGCCTAACCAATTTATAGCAGACAGATTGATCAGTTCTGATCACATTCAGCTAGTGTAGAAGGAAACAGTTTTTCTTTTCTTTCATTGCTGTATTCTTAGGTTCTGGGAAAACATGCTTGGACAGAACTCATAACACCTTTTCTGTCTTCATTGCAATGTTTGCAGACAATGTTCAATGCGCCAGCAGGAAATGACCCCTTGGCCTTGGATATGCATACCATGGGAAAGGGCCAGATATGGATAAATGGTCAGAGCATTGGACGATACTGGCCTGCTTACAAAGCATCTGGTGATTGCAGCTACTGTAATTATGCAGGAACCTACAGTGAGAACAAATGTAGATCAAATTGTGGGGAGCCCTCTCAAAGATGGTAGGTTCATCAATTCAATTTAATAGCATTTTCTTCATCTGGACAGATCCAATAAACTGATGGATGACTGTATCTATTAGGTACCATGTTCCCCGATCATGGCTAAGTCCAACTGGGAATCTATTGGTTGTGTTTGAAGAATGGGGTGGTGATCCCAATGGGATCCAACTGGTGAAAAGGACAGTAGGAAGTGCATGTGCTGATATTTCTGAGTGGCAGCCTATGTTAAGGAACTGGGAGACCAAAACTTACCAAAGGCCTAGGGTGCACTTGTCATGTGGTCCTGCCCAGAGGATCAGATCAATAAAGTTTGCTAGCTTTGGAACTCCCCAAGGACAATGTGGAAACTACAGGGAGGGAGCATGTCACGCTCACAAATCATATGATGTTTTTGAGAAGGTAAACTGCACAATTCATCATCTTGTTATTCCTTCTCTCAATGCTGACCACTCGGATATGTATGTGGCTGAACCTATGACACCAATGTCTTCTGCGATTTGTTCATTATTTGAGCATGCAATATTTCGACTGTGTATGCTGCTAATATGGATATGAATTTAACACAGAGTGGCTTCTCGCAGAACTGCATCGGACAGCAGTGGTGCTCTGTAGCTGTGACTCCAGAAAACTTTGGAGGAGACCCGTGCCCGAATGTCATGAAGAAGCTCTCGGTTGAGGCCATCTGCCATTAATTTGTGTTTGAAGACCATCAATAAAAATGAAGCAAAGAAGGCAATGCTCATTTTCTAGGCACACGTATGAAATCCAATTCACTCTTTTGGATTCATTGTTCAATATATATAAGTATACAAGTTCTAGGCAATTAATTTTGTGCACAGGTGAAGTTGTAGAAACTACAACACACCAATTATGCTTAAAAGTATTGATAAATTGGGCAAATATTTGTAAGAATCTTGAATGTACATAAGCTGCTTGTTACACACAGCTTGTAAGCAGCAGAAAGGTTTGTCAGCTGAAAGGAGCAAGCCTTGGGCTTCAGTGTATTGGTTTTCTCATGTAATCAATCCCTTTTCAGCAAGCAATTGTGTTTTAGCTTTTCCTGGTTGTGAGAATTCAAATGGTGCTTGAGAGCAACTGCTCTTGTTGGTGATTTATGTTCAAAGTTAAAACATCAGATCATCTCATTCTATATGGTCTAGGCAGCAGCGTCAATATAGATCAAAAGACTGGGCAGCAGAATAAATCACGAGGAAAACATCAAAGTATGAGAAATACCTGAAAATTATTAAATCAAAATGAGAGTTCAAAAATGTTGGAAAATGAAAATTAATAAATCAAAATGTTGTGGAAATTGTGCTAGACGCCTTTTTTGCTGAATTGGATAGAGAGCACCTCCGTCTTACTCTTACTGGGCGGTCTCAAACGTCAAGCACGCAGCCATGGAGGGTTCAAAAATATCAAGAAAGAAGAGAACCATTCATCGTCAACTGCATCATCTTTCAAACAAAGCAGAGACCAATCCAATTGGCGTATGAAACCCCACTTATATGTAATTATGCAAAAATTAATTTTATAAATCTTTTTATATAATTGTTAATATAAGCATATTGAACATGTATATCAAGTTTTATCATTTTTAGAGATATTTTAATTTTTTTTGAATTTTTTAAAATCAATGACTTTTTCATAATTGATTTTTAAATATTCAAAAAAAATCTAATATTTCTCCAAAAATGATAAAATGTAATATATATGTTAAATACATTTAGATTAACAGTTGTATAAAAAAAAGTTCTAAAAAAAATTTAAAAAAATAAGATTTTGCATCCGAGTGCTTGGTATCAGTTTTAGTTATTGTAGCGCTATTATTTGGTGCACTTGGGTGCAAAAAATATTTTTTTTTTATATTTTGAAATTTTTTTATACATATGTTAATCTATGTGTATTTAATATACGTATAAAATTTTAGGGTGTTTGGAGTCAAAATCAGTGACTATCCCATTCATCTTTCCCATAGGCCTGGTAGGCGTGCAAGAGAATTTTCTTTTTTATTGAACATTAGACAGCACACAGTATCTGATTATCCAGTATCATCTTTGTCTCGACTTTTGTAGACGTGCATATGAAATATCCGAGAGTTTTAAGTCTCCCACTCCAGGGAACTTCCTATTACTGCCTCATGTTTCTGAAATGGGTAGTAATATGCAAATCCCCCGTCTCCCAAACTCTTGTCGCCCATAGTAATATACAATTTAACCATTATCTTAGGAAGAATCAATTAATTTTACGGGTGTCTACCATTTCACTGTCTGATCATTAAAAATCTACTTTCCTTAAGTACGTTGCATTACACATGGTAAGGGTACCCCACAATTTCTATGCTAATATCAAATCCTGCTCATTTGTCGCACCTGGAACACCGTCAAATTTCAAAACAAGCCTTGACGTTATAAATTTACGACGGCAACAGCATCATTTCCTCTGGAACACCACATATACATGCAACCCTGTAAATCATGTCCTTTCCAGGTAATTCTCATTAAGTCTTAGATTTAAACTTGTTTCCAGCTTTCCGTATGGAAACGGACCTTAAGATAAACATTACGAATTAACTGAATGGATATTTCCACAACATTATTAACATGAAATCACTCTCTTAAACAAGATAATTAAACAGTACATAAGTTGTTCATTGAAATGGTAGTTGAAAGTTAACAGCTGAAACCATACGATCAATATGTCGCATGCCTCTCAAACAACTACATAAAATTTGCTTTCAAATTTTATTTTTTTTCAAAGAAAAGTTTCAAGTGAACATACGTTCCAGTAAATCTCGATCAACATATATAAAATTGGACCTATATAACCCTTTCAAAATTTAAGATTTTAATTTTTGATGAATAATCTAATCAATTCATTATATTTAACATAATTTGTTTATCTATGGAATCAAGTTTCATCTCAATCAAGTATGTTTATGGGATGAATATTTATTTTTAAACAAATGTTGCCCATAAACATACTTTATAGGGATGAAACTTGATCTCCTAAATAAACAAACGATATTAAATATAATGAATGGATTGAATTTTCCATTAAAGATAAAAATCTTAAATTTCAAATGGGTTACATGGGTCCGCTTCTGTGTATGGGACCATATAAAATTTATTCTAAAAAGAACCGTACGTAGCCTGAACAACAACAACAAAGAAAAAGAATAAAAAAAGAAGGAACAAAGCAGCGAATAGAACTTCATCCCAAACAAGGAACAGATTCTTACTTGTATAAGGTTCCATTGAAAATCTCTCTCAAGCCCAGGGAAAGGGACCAAACATTCATTTCAAGCTAGCCCTAAAACTATGCTGACCTACAACTGCCAAGACAATACATATCAAATTGCAAAAAAATGATATCAACTGTAACTATAGAGAATAAACACCAAAACTATAACCCAGGTTCTCATTCTTCTCCCCACCTTCCATGCAGATTCCAACATCAGGAAAAAACAAAACACGACCCCCGCAAGCATTTGGTATGTAAACATATGTCACGTTGTGCCAACTATTGCTACTGCTGTTTGCACTCAGGTGGCTTCTCTTCATGTAGATTTTCACTGAACTTAGCAGGACCACTGCTCTTCTGCAATTTCAGGCATTGAATTCGCATGAACAAGATAGTTCTACTACTTAGTCAAAAATAAAAATAAATACAAATAGTTATCGTAGAACTTGGATAAACCATGAAAACAAGAAAATGGAAATCATACCTTCTTTGTAGATGCTCCTTGCTGCGATGGAAAAGGCCAAAAAAGTCTGGTCAGTCTATCATCTCAAAATAAATCATTAAAAAAGTCGATGCAAATGTATTACCTTCTTCTTTTTCTTGGTTGCTTCTTCATCTTCATCTTCATCATCCTCCTCATCTTCATCCTCCTCATCCTCCTCATCCTCTTCTTCCTCATCGTCGTCATCGTCGTCATCATCCCCCTCTATCTCATCAAAGTCCTCACCCTGTACAGCTTCACCTGTGAACCATGAAACAGCGTGGGGAATGATTTTATCTCGAATTGTTGACCTGCACAGCACAACCATTCAACTTCATTTTGGATGCTAGCAAAAACATAGCCATAAGAAAGCACTACCGGAATTGAGAACAGCACCTAGTTTCTGATTAAAATGTGCTGGGATATACAAAGGTCTGAAAACTTCAGTTTTACAATTACATCTATCAGCTAACGAATTTCTCTTTCTTTATTTTTTGCAGGGAAGCTTAGTCCCAACTCTCAAAAGGAGAAGAAATCCACATTTACAGAATTGCACTTCATAGCTTTACTTGCCCAGTATTTTGAGATTGAGATTTTGATATTGATCTGCAAGGGCATTGTGCACGGGACTAGAAAAGACAACTACCTAATTTCATACTACAGATTTCGACTGTGACAAGTATACAAATGAGCCAACCAGGCAGAAAAAATCGACCAATGCCAAACACATACCCAATGTCATAATCTTGCTCCATTTGGTTCTGAAGCTCTTCAGCCTGCAAAGAAAGAAGGACATGAGACAAGTCCACCAATAACAGAATGCTTCTTTCAGTTATCTTTCACTTCAATGAGCTCAACTTACAGTCTCTTCATCAATATCTTCATCATCTTCCGGAACTTGTGGTGGGTTAAAGAAGTTGAAGAAACTCTCACAATCTTCAGTTTTAGTAACAGGCTTGGCATTCTTTGACCCCTTCCTTGGCTTCTTTTTTAGAACTTTTTGTGTCAAGCACTTCCCAGGATACCATTCAATCTCTGTCCTACAACGCATCAATTGATTCTATGTCACGTGCATAAAAAATAAGCTCAAAAGGTTATGCAACAAGGGAAGAACTCTGCTTACCCTATAGCCTTCTCTAGAATAGGTTCATCATCATCAATCATGTGATATGTTTTTGCAAGGACAGAATTCTTGAAATAAGGATTGGTATCAAAGATGAATTCAATCTTGAAACCCTTGGGGCTATCGATCCTACACCATTTGATATCTTTGAGGTACTTTAGTGCCCCTTCATCACGCTCTGTGATCTGAACCACGAACCAAGAACCAAGGAAAACAAAATTTGAAGCTGTGAGGGAACAAGCAATAAAAGAATGGAAAAAATTCAACTAAGCATAATGTTGATTCGACATTACCTCTTCAGCGAGGACTTCATTTGTTTTCATTGCATTTAGCCAAAAACTAGGCACTCCTTTCTCTAAAAAATTAAGGCATATAAACATCCAGAATAAGAACACTGTCATCAGATAAAACATCGACCATTTGATAATTAGTAAAATACCTTCCACAGATTCATCGTTCTCAGTAGTTCCATCTGCAGTTTCACTCGAAATGCCTTCAACTTCCACAACCCCATTCACAATATCATATCTCTGTAGATATTTCAAAAAAATTTTACTTCAAAAAGTTAATGAAACACATAATACAGTAAAATTTGAACCAAGAACTTCTACGGGCAAATATGTGAAGCTATTGAAATCTAAATCCATATTGCAAGCCTGACAAAAATACGGTATCCAATAAGCCAAGTCAATAGCCTTTTGTTACTTCTTAGATTAGGCGAATGCGATGTCACATGAAGTCATCCACCCCAAGTCAGAAGTCACAGGTGCTCTACCTTTGTGTAAAGTGGCTCATAAAGCTTTTGGTACTTAGCCTCCAGTGCAGCTCTTTCCTCGAAGAACTTTGCCTCCAGCTCATCATGTTCACTCTGCAGTTTGAGAAACAGTCAGAGTTTACCTACATTTGAAGTTTAAAACTGTGACTGAAGTTAGGAGGTTCTCACCATATACCTCCATTGATAAGAAGAATGGAAGGAATAAGGGGAAAAAACCAAAAAAGAGTTTCTTTTCCACACACAAAAAAAAAGGAAGCAGACTGCAAATAATGACTTTGAGCATTTCAAAAAGGGAACAATAAAGCACACAACGTGCGAGCAATATGCATTTGATACAGGAAGGAAAAAAAAAAAGAAAAAAAGAAACTATGATGACCTCTGGCTTACAAGAATTAACTCAAAGAGGCATCTTTTCTTTTGACCACATCAGTGAACTCAAACCCCATTGTTAGACCTTGCATCTTTGCACTAAAACCATTTTCATCATTGAGACAATTTGTGAATCAACTTTACACGGGTAAAAATTCAAGAAATCTGCAAGTGAAAGTAATGTGTTGCATTGTGCACAGAGAAATCCAGATTCTGAGAAAGAGAAACGGATCACAAGGTGGGGACTAGTGTGAATAATGGAAGAATAAAAAAAACGAAAACTGGTAAAGAGACAAAACCTATAGGGCATCCACACATACCATCGAGCATGATTGCAATTTCTTGACAAGAAATATCAAACTTTTGCCAAGATAAGGACAAATCAGCCTTTAAATACCAGAGTATGGATTAAATAAAAGGATGATGCGTGTTGCGTCATGCAATCATTCATAGACTAATAATAACTGCGGCAGAAACATTGGACATATGACTTGCACCATCTTGCTTGCAAAGCACGCACACCTGCACAAGGACCATGTAGAGAAGGGGCCGCACAAACAGCAAAATACTAGAACCCATCAATTCATCAGCTGCAACAAGCATTTTCGTTAATTAGAATTTAGTCGACCACCCAGTCGAAGTCGGAAGAAAGTGCATCAATACCCTAATCACAACAGTAATCAGAAGATCACACACTGCCAAAGCACTCAAACAAACAGCGATATCAGAAGCCATCACCCAACCAATTTGGCCTTCGATAAAACCGTCCTTAAATTTACTAGGGGGATCCACCACAGCTCCACTTCCCACTGACAGAACGACACACTGTACAACCTCAGAAATGAAAAACGGAGCAAACCTGGAACTCGCGGAGGACTTCAACGCGTTTCCTGACGTTTGGAGAGAGAGTCTCCAGCACATCCGAATGCTGTCCAGCCAGATTCTGCAACTTGTTCTACCAGCGGAGGACAAAGGAAGTCAGATAAAGGAATTGCAATACCGAAAAACCTAGAACCTGTCAGAAAACAAGAGAAAAATCAATACTTTGAGTGCATTGACGAGGTCAGCTCGATCCTCCGCGCTCAAAGCTGCATGAAATACACAGAAAGCGAGCGGATATCAGTTAGAAACGTCATCGAAGAGAAAAGTAAGGAGAGAACAGGAGGGAGGGCGTGCTTTCGTGCCTGCGGTGGCGGCAGGCAGAGAAGAACCGAGATCTGACATGTTGAAGTCGCCTTGATGCTTGTTGTTGCTCATTTTCGACGGAGATATCAGTTGAATAGATTTGCAAAAAGGGATTAAAGCTAGATGAAGACGATGCAAAAGAAGAAGCAGAAGCAAAAACCCTAACTCCAGAAAGATAAAAAGCAAAAGGATCGTAACTTCCAAGGGGAGGTGGGGAAAAAGGGGCTTGCGTGGTGTCCTACTTAAAAATCTGCCAGCGTGGGTTCGTCGATAGGCACGTCTGGCAGGGGTCCGTCGCTGCGTTTTGCATGTGGCATTCATATTCCTTGATTAGCAGCTACCACCCATTTCTCCAATAAAAAAAATCTTTTAACATTTTTTAATTCCATTTTTTATTTAAATTAGATTTCTCTTAAAACTATAATTTTGTACTTTCTGTATTTTTATTAAAAAAATATTTTTCTTAATTTTTATACCTTGAAAATAATTGTTAAAAATAATCATATCTATTCGAGTTAAATTCTACGAATGAACATGTTTGCATCTGCAAAAGATAAACTTACGCAGCGACAACGCATGTGGATGTTTAAAAAAAAAAAAAAAAAACTATGATTGGTCCATAAAATTATAGGCATCTCTTGGTAACGTGGGAAGAGTGGGAAAGGGGGTGAGGAAGAGAATAATTTTAAAAAATGTGAAATTAATACAATATAAAATGGATAAAATTGAAATAAATAAGATAGTTATATGAAAAAATAATTGAAATATAATATTACAAACGGAAAAATAAAGTAATGAGATAGTTAAAATGTTAATTTTAAAAAATATGAAATTAATACAATATAAAATGGATAAAATTGAAATAAATAAGATAGTTATATGAAAAAATAATTGAAATATAATATTACAAATTGAAAAATAAAATAATGAGATAGTTAAAATGTTAAATTATTTTTTAAAAAGTATGTGAAGGAAATACAGAAGAGTTTGCTCCCCGCCCATATTCATTTCCAAAAAGAACCATAATCTCCCAATTTCAATCAAATTATATTTTCTAGACAAATATGGTGTACATTTATTTCGATATTTGAATTGGTGGTTTATGAAAACAACGGATCATCTCATTTTCACCAGGTTTTGTTGCAGACTAGTGCCAAAGGCTGCGTATTATAACCGTCCAAACTGTCCTCAAACGACAGTTGCTAGCTCCGCATCACCTCATGACACCCACTAGCAGCAGATGTATCGGCAGTCAGCAAATTATGTGGCTTCACAAGGTTCGAGGACTGTCCCCTCGAGACGGTCTTGAACTGTCCTTACCCATGTCCACTGCTAGATGCCTCTTTACTGATTTGTATGGAAAGGGTGTTGGCTCGTTCCCGATTGTCTCATTGGACGATGGAACTGAAATTTCTTCTTGCTTTGTTTTGCTTTGGCCGGTTGCTTGCTTTGGGAAAGACGTTTGCGTGTCAGTAATCACCGTCCGATCTGTTCGGTTATCTTCTCCGCCACTGATTGGAAAGATCGTGCTGCAACCATACGCCAGCCGCACCCAAGATCATTTCCCATGTCGCATGGCAGTTTAGCAATGACCAAGCACCAAGGGGACGTTTGGGAATCTGATATGGGAAATGTGGGAGGAAATTGGTTGGAACACGGGTTTTAAGGCACATCATTTATTATTCAAGCATCATATTTTTCCACTTTTACTCATATATTCTAATCATTTTCCCTGCTAACTGTTTTCTAACAAACCTATTTATTCCAACTTTACCCCTATCATTTTATAGCAATCACACAGTTTCCAAAATTTTCTATTTTCTACACCCACCAAATACCATATTTCCCACAACTTTTACATTCTCAAACGTTCCCTAACTCAAGCCGAAAATAACGCGGGTCAACTCCCGTTCATTTGTTATGCTTCGAATTTGATTGATAAAGTGAGAATGGAGAACGGAAAAGGGAGTAAAGTAAAAACAGATTTGAGCAATTGGAGAGGAAAAATATGAGAAAAAGATTAGAATATAAAAATAAAAATTTTAAAAAAAGATAATTAAGTAATTAATATAATTAACTTTATGACATTCCTCTCTCCCATTTTCCTTTCAACCAACAAATGCAAATATGAAAAATAATAAAAATTTTGATGAAAATTTTTTAAGTAAAAATTTAGAAATATGAAAAAAAAAATGCAATGTGATATGGGTAATGATAAAAAATAAAGAAAATAAAGTTGAAATAAATAAGTCCAATATATAAGTAATTGTGTAAAAATAATTGAAAATGTAGCTCTTAAAAAACGATTAAAAAACAAAATAATTATATAAGAAGAAGTAAATAAATAAGGATAATTTGCATATATACCCACGCAATTTAACAAAATGCATATTACCCCATATAGCTTCATTAAAAGTTTCACAAAATGTATATTCTTCTCATATAGTTTCATCAAAATTGCGTAACTCTCACACCGTTACATGCAATTAATATCTAACGTGATATTTTGAAAAATGACGAAAATGTCTTCATCAATAGTTACACGAATTACATATTACCCCCACATAATTTTACCAAAATTGCATATTACCCCGTAAAACTATATATACCAATAAGGGCATTTTCGTCATTTTTCAAAATATCACGTCAAATATTAACAGCAAATAACGATACGAAGATAATACGCAATTTTAGTTAAACTATATAAGGATAATATGCATTTCGTAGAACTACATCAGAATATCTGTAATTAGCATCAAATTATGTTGATACATATATAAATTACCCAATAAATAATTAAAATTAAAATAATTGTGAAGAAAAAAGTTATAAATTGAAAATTTTAACTTTTGAAAAGTTTTAGATGTTACCAACTAAAATGAAAAGTTTGGTAAATAATGAAAAATATTAGACTAAAAGGTTTTAATTTAAAACTTTTCCCTATTTATAATTATCTTATTTTTAAATTATTTTTAATATTTTCATGTACAACTATCATATTTTCCAATCATTTTTACACTACTACACACACAATTAACATATTTATTTTAAATTTATTCTCTTTAATTTTCACAATTACCCTTACCATATCACATCATTTTCTTTTAATTTATCGAATCTTATACCAAAAATTTTTCATCCAAACTAACCTATCTAAATTTATTCTCTTTATTCTTCATCATTACCCTTACCATATCAAATCATTTCTTTCAATTTAATAAATTTTATACTAAAAACTTTTCATCCAAAAGTTTTATATGTTATCAAGATCAACGAAATAAAATTCCAAAAACAGCGGACGGTGCGAATACTTAAAAAGAAAAACAAAAAAGTAGTGACTCGAATTCAATCCCAAACAAAGGAATAGATATTTACTTTTGTAAAATTCCTTGGAAAAATCTCTTTCTAGCTTCGAGAAAGGACTGAAACATTCATTTCAAGCTACCTCTAAAACTAAGCTGACCACTATTACCAAACCAATACTGAAGAACGAATAACAAAATTTGACATCAATTGTGAAATCCCCAAAAGCTCCAGCCGAGACCCTCACTCTCTCATTCGCTCACACCTTCCAGATGGATTCCAACATGAGGCAAAAATAACACATGACCTACAAGCCCTTGGTACAGAGACGTATATCAGATTGCAGCCAAGTATAGCTACTGCTGTTTGCATTCTGGTGGCTTCTCTCCATGGGCACCTTCACTAAGCTTTGCAGCACCACTGCTCTTCTGCAATTTCATGAATTGAATATGCATTAATGAGATACTTCCACTACTTAGTAAACAAAATAAATGAATAAGGACCATAAATTAGATAAATCATGAAGGGAAAAAAAGAAAAAGAAAAAGAAATTATACCTTCTTTGCTGATGCTCCATGCTGGAAGCAAAAGGAAAAAGTCTGATCAGTTTCAATCTCAAAATAAAAAATAAAAAATAAAAAATAACAGCCACCAGGGGTCTACTACCCTGGTGGTAACACCTATGGCCCGTTTTGGTGAGGTCGGGTATTCAATTTCCGGCATGTGTGCCCGGACGTTTATTTCTCCCTTGTTTTGCAGGAGTTTTACTTCTCCCATTTGGTAGGAGTTTAATTGATGGGAGCTTGTTATCTCTCTTAGAAAATTGTAAGAATGTCTCAAGGCTTAAATGTAATACAAATTGAGATGATTGTAAATATATAATAAAATAAAATAATTAACACAGCTGAAAGCAAAAGTTTTACCCTCTTCTTGGTCTGGCTTTCTTCTTCTTCTTCTTCTTCATCTTCATCATCTTCATCCTCCTCATCCTCGTCGTCTTCTTCCTCTGCTTCTTCATCATCTTCATCCTCATCCCCTTCTATCTCATCAAAATCCTCACCTTGTACAGCTTCGCCCGTGAACCATGAAACAGCATGGGGAATGATCTTGTCTCGAATTGTTGACCTGCACAAAACAACCATTCAACTTTGAATGCTAGTAAATACATATCATCAGAGAACTAGCACTTCTGAATTATCACCAAGTTTCTCACTAATAAAGCTGGGAGAGACACAAAAGAAAGGTCCAAAGAAAGCTATCAACTAAAGAATCTTTCTTTATTTATAGTCCCAAGTACCAATTCCAGGAAGGAGCAAAACTCAACAATTACAAACTGCAGTTCATAAACAGGATGTTGAGAATGAGATTTGTACACACTAAGAAGGGCATCTTGCATGGGACTAGAAACTTACAAGACAACCTTCCCATATCACATTACTTCAGACAGATTTCAACTGTAACAACTATAAAAGCTACGCAGGCAGAAAAAGTAAGATGCATACCCAATGTCATAATCTTGCTCCATTTGATTCTGAAGCTCTTCAGCCTGGAAAGCAAACATGAAGGAAGAGGTCATACAACCACAGAAACTACTTGTTTCAGTTTTCTACCATTTAATTGGGCCCACTTACAGTCTCTTCATCAATATCTTCATCATCCTCTGGTACTTGTGGTGGGTTAAAGAAGTTGAAGAAACTATCACAGTCTTCAGTTTTAGTAACAGGCTTGGCATTCTTTGATCCCTTCCTTGGCTTCTTTTTCAACACTTTTTGTGTCAAGCACTTCCCAGGATACCATTCAATCTCTGTCCTATAATGCATCAACCCATTCTATGTCAAGTGCAAAAAAAGATAAGATCAAAAGGTTACACGACAAGGGAGGCAACTCTGCTTACCCTATAGCTTTCTCTAGAATAGGTTCATCATCATCAATCATGTGATATGTTTTTGTAAGGACAGAATTCTTGAAGTAAGGATTGCTATCAAAGATGAATTCAATCTTGAAACCCTTGGGGCTATCGATCCTACACCACTTGATATCTTTGAGGTACTTTAGTGCCCCTTCATCACGCTCTGTGATCTGAACCGAGAACCAAGGAAAACAAAATTCAAACCTGTGAGGAAACAAAAAATAAAAGAATGGAAAAAGTTCAACTGAGCACCAACATTACCTCTTCAGCAAGGACTTCATTTGTTTTCATTGCATTTTGCCAAAAACTAGGCACTCCTTTCTCTAAAAAAAAAAAAAAAAAAAGGAAAAACAAAGGCAAACGAGCAACCAGAATAAGCACACTGCCAAAGATTAAACTAGGTCCATTTGATAACTAGTAAAATACCTTCCACAGATTTATCATCCCCAGCAGTTCCATCTTCAGGTTCACTTGAAATGCCTTCAACTTCAACAACACCATTCACAATATCATACCTCTGTAGAGATTTCAAAAGAATTTACCTCATAAAGTACATGAAACACATAATAGTATATACAGTAAAAATTGAACCAACAACTTGCATATAAATAAGCAAAGTAATTGAAATCCATATCCACACTGCAAGCCCCATGAAGATACAGTATCCAATAAGCCAAGCGAATGGCCTTTTATTGCTTCTCAGATTATGCCAAGGCAATGTTGGACAAAAGTCATCTATCACAAATGCAAGGTGCTCTACCTTTGTGTAAAGTGGTTCATAAAGCTTTTGGTACTTAGCCTCCAATGCCGCTCTTTCCTCAAAGAACTTTGCCTCCAGCTCATCGTGTTCACTCTGCAGTTTATGAAACAATCAGAGAATCACCTAAATAGAAACTTTGTATGAAGTCCAGAGGTCGTTATCATATGCCCCCATTAATAATAAGAATGGAGGGACAAGAAGCAAAAAAGTGTAATACAATATTTGAAAAAAAAAAAAACTGTCTGCAATAAATGGATTTGAGCATTTCAATTAAGGAATAATAACACACATGGAATCATGCTATGTTTGGGAGACTGCTATTATGGCATGGAGCTCAAAAAGAAAAAGAAAAAAAAAAAAAACCATCTATCTCTACTTCTGAAAACGTCAATGAATGCAAACCCTAATGTTCAAACACAAATTGCTGGTTTGCACAAAAACATTTTTATCATTGAGACAATCAATTCCATATACTCAAACTGTGAGAAGTGTGCACATGAGGATAATGTGTCGCATTGTACACAGAAAAATCCAGATTCCTCGAAAACTGAGACAGGGATCAAAACGTGGGGCTGAGTGGACAAGACCTGAGCAATGAAAGAATAAAGGAAAAAAACTGGTAAAGAGAAGAAGCCCTATAATACAGTCTATCAGCACCCACACAGTATCAAGAATGATTGTAACTTCTGGACAATCCGAAAAAGCCACCAATGGGAGCCTTGTTAGAGATGCATACCATTTTTCCACTTTCAGACGAAAAAACAGATGAAGAAAGACTTCTCCACAGTATAAATTATCTATCCTTTCGTGTGAGTTCAGAAATTTGAGTATATGTGCATGATAATTGCCCAATCTCCAGGTCCTTGTATGCACTGCAGACTGTTCTAACCAGTCCACATTATGATCCTTCCAAGATGAAAAATCAGCTTTCAAATATCAGCATACATGGAATAACTACTGCTTTAAATTCCAACACACCATGACCCAGCTGATTCATATACTGCTATACAAAGCAAATAAAATATCACAGCAGAATCACCAAAGATGAAACCTATTTCTTCATTAAATATGTAAGTATAGCACTTGTAAACCTCACATGATAAAATCAAGAAGTCCCTCCACTCAATAAGCCAAAATGAAACAGAATTGACTTTGTTGATTCAGTTGACTAGCTGTAAATTTCCGATCATGATCCTAGGTATACAAGACATTGGTAGAAACAAAAAGATTATGCATCATGCACACATTCATAGGCAAATAACAATTGCAGTAACAACATTTTAAAATCACATGCACCATCATGTTCTCTCAGCATATACAAGTTCAGAAGGCAATGCTTCCTGCACAAGGACCATGAAGAGATAAAATCATAAAAACACCAAAACATTAGCAAACCAATCAATTCATCCGCCACCACAAGTCCTTTTATTAATTAGTCAACGACGCCCTTGGTGGGAAAAAGCGCCTCAATGCTCTAATCACATCAGAAATCAGATGACCACACATAGCCAAAGCAATCAAGCAAACAGTAACTTATTAGAAGCAATCATCTAACCTATTCAGCCAATGATAAAACCATCCTTAAGACCTATTAACGAAATCCATCACAGCTCCATTTCCCAATGACATAACGGCCAACCATAAAATTTCATAAATTAAAAGGGAAGCAGACCTGGATCTCTCGGAGGACTTCAACGCGTTTCCTGACGTTCGGAGAGAGAGTCTCCAGCACATCCGAATGCTGTCCGGCCAGATTCTGCAGCTTGTTCTGCAAGGGGTGAACAAAGGAATTCGAATAAAGCAATTGCAAAATCAGAAAACCCAGAACCAGTCAGAAATACCAGATAAAAAGAGGAAAATAGAGAGGCATCAATACTTTGAGTGCATTGACAAGGTCAGCTCGATCCTCCAAGCTCAAAGCTGCAAGGAATACACAGCAAATGAGCGCATATCAATTAACAACGCTATGGAGGAGAAGGATAGGTAGAGATGCGAGAGGAACGGTAGGGAGAGCGTGCTTGCGTGCCTGCCGCGGCGGTAGGAAGAGAAGAACCGAGATCTGACTTGTTGAAGTCGCCTTGCTGCTTGTTATTGCTCATTTTCTACGGAGATTTCGCTTGAAAAGATTCGCTGGAGCGGTTGAGAGAAATGAAGGCAGTGCGCAAAATAGAAATGGAAGGTGGAGAAAAACCCTAGCTCTGGAAAGAAGAAGAGCGAGGGGACTGCAAGAGGGAGGTGGGAAGGCCACTCGAGCGGTATCCTCTTTAAAATCTGCCAGCTGGGTTCCGTCGATATGTACGTCTGGCATGGGTCCGTCGCAGCTTTTTACGTGTACAGGCTTCATATGATATTCCCGAATAAGCAGGCTAAGCAGCCACCTCCCGCTTCTAAAATCCAAACACAGTTTCTAACCCTCTTTTTATTAGTTTTACTTATCTCGAATAAGTTATACTATACCATTCTTCTCTAAAAAGTTGGTTTTTATTTAAACCATTTTGACGCAGCTGCAATTTTAAAAATGTTTTTAATAAGATTTATAAGAAAAAAAAATTTAGAAAGTATTTCGAATAATACAATATTCTTGTATGGAATTTGTATTTGTATATGAATGATGTGTTTGGTAATGAATACAACTTTTGATGAAAAATTTTGTAGATGAAAAATTGTCAAATGATGTGATACGATAGGGATAATGATGAGTAGTAAAAAGGATAAAGTCAAAATAGATAGGTTAGTTATGTGGATAGTTGTGTAGAAATGATTAAAAAGTAGGGTAGTTGTATAGAAAAATGTAAAAAAATGATTAAAAAATATGATAGTTGTGGAGAGTGAAAAGTTTTATATTAAAAAGCTTTAACTTATCATTTTATATTAATTGTCAAACACACCTAAAATAAGAATGTAATGATGTAAATGGGAATAAATAAAATTATATTAGAAATTAAAAAAGTCATATTGAGAATTGAAAATTTATCTTATGAACAGTGATATATATTTAATTCAAAAAACTTATATGATTTGAGATAAGTCCTTAGCCAATAATTGTATACAATAGGTTGCTTTTGGCATTCAAAAAAAAAGGAAATTAAAAAAAAAATTATATGGTTTGAAACAAGTACTTAGCCAATGATTGTATACAATAAGTTGCTTTTGGCATTCAACAAAAAGGAAATTTAAAAAAAAATGAAAAAATAAGAAAATGAAATGATATAATTAGGATAATAATTAAAAAATAAAGTTAAAATAAATTGGATAACCATATAAAAAGATGTGAAACATCACGCAGAAAATGCGAGAGTAACGGTGAAAATTTTTTTCTTTTCCAAATGAAAAAAAAAAATGGCCCCATCCGGCGGACAAACGACGCTGCTACGTTGATGGCGCGGTAGCGACAGCTGCTCTTGAGTTGTTTGTTCTTAGAAATGGACGGTCCAGCTCATCAAAAAGGTACACTCGATAGGTTGATAGATTGGCTACGCGCTTTGAAATTTGAATTTCTCCTGCTATCAGCTCACAGCGCTGGCTTCTGATTCGCAGAGTGCTCTAATTGGTGCTAACAACAACGGCTGATTTTATATCCGCCGAACAAATAAAGATTCGGAAGGAATAATTCCGTCCCTGTTTGTTGGGCCGTATTTATATATTTCTAGTTTGTCATGAAAACGTAGTTCCGACTTCTAAATTTTTTATACCTTTAACAGCATTTTTAAAAGGGAAATTTAGCAACAAGGTGTATTCGGAGCAGGGGTGCAACTTGAGCCGGGTTGAGACCGAACCCGACCCGCCGAACCCGATTGTTAACGTGGTAGAGTTAGGGTTCTAGTGAGTCCGAACCCGAGCCTGATTTCCTATTTAATATTTATTATAAAATATATTATATACATACTATTTAAACAATATTTCTTTATATTCTTCATATTTTATGTTATTATATCTATATTTGAATACATATTTGGCATATTGTAATTTTATTGTAAATAAAGTATATTATTTAATTTATATTTATCTTTTATTTCTATCATTCACTTTTACACTTATTAATTTTTTCCTTTATCTTAGTTTTGTTGTTAAATTTTTTCTAAAAATATTCTTTATATTACTATTTTTAAAAAATATTAGTTTGATTATATATTATTATGTTTACCTACATGATTTATTATTATTATTTATTCATATGAAATTCTAAACTTATCACTTTTAAATAAAATGTAAATTCGTCAACATAAATTCCAACTTGAAACTCAACCCGAACCCAATTTTCGAAAATAGGGTTAGAGTTTAGGTTTTACAAATAGGGTTAGGATTAGGGTGAGGATTGATGTTTTATAAATAGGGTTAGGGTTAGGATCGAGATGAACCCGAGTTTCATGAACCCGAGTTGCACCACTAATTTGGAGGCGGGGCCAGTGCGCTGTGATCACTGGACAGGAGTGCATGCGTCGCCACATGCGGGGATGAAGATCCAGCAGCCTGAGCTTTATGTCATCAGTAGATTGCATTCATTGCTGGGAAAGGCGAGTACAAGCCCTTGATTGCCGTAAATTAATCGCCTTGAATTCAGATTCATTCGTCCACGTCCGAGAAATAGAATTCCACAAAAATTGGGCGAATCTATGAAGATTTTTCCAGCCACCCACTCATGGGAAGAAGATCATCGAACCACCTGGTCAAACGGCGTTAAGCAACCATCAACACCAGAACGATAGAAACCATGAACCGGGGCTTGCATTTAATTCATCTTCCAGCAGAACAAATGACAGAGTTATGGCTCGACCCATTCCAATTATAACTTGGATTTCGCCCGCGCTGTTCCGGTCCAGATCCGACCTGAATCTCCTGATGGAATTTGAGCCATCGCAACTCCAAAATAATGCAACAAACTCTTTCAAAAGCATTCGAAGATTCATGAACAAGATATGATAGAATCAAAATCTGTTGTATATCCTATCAAAGAAAAAAAATCTATTGTAAATAAATATGTCATTTCTCTGACGTTAATTTAGTCATCCCAAGTGAACCCAAACTTGAAAATGTCTGACGTCCGATAGAACTGAGAAAAATTTCGATACAAAACTTTTTGAAATGATACAAGTAATATAATATGATAGGGCCACAGAGGTAATGATGAAAAATAAAAAAATTTAAGTTAAAATAGATAAATTAATACTAGTTATAAAAAGTGATTAAAAATAAAATAGTTGTGTAAAAATATGTGAAGAAACAATTAAAAATGGAGAGTAAAAAATTTTAAATTTAATCATGACTAGTCCAAATATGGTACCCACCCACGGTGTCTTGGCAGGCCCAGCCCAACCCATGAACAGATCTGTGCCTAGTTGATAATTACCAAAAGATAATGCCCAACGATCTCCAGCCGCTGGCCCACTAAGCAGCAATGCCTGCTAGAAATAAATTTAAATTTTTTTTAGAAACATGCCTGCCACACTTGGATCTTTCACCACGTACAATTTGGCAATTTTGAATTTTAATTGGTATTTTATTTTTTATTTTCAAAAACAAACTCTCCATGCCCTGAATTTAAATTTTCAAAATCAGAATAAAATACAAAATAAATTCGAAAAACGGCCGACAGTGTGAAATATCTACATGGGGCACGCATGTATAAAAATATATAACATATTTTTGACCGGAGCTGCAGGAGATCGCGAAGTTAAAAAATTTACCCCAAAAAAAATCTTTTTAAAAGAGCTGTTTTAAGCGCGAGCTGCTAAGCAGCTTATGTCATCGTACTCGGGATGATTGAAAAGAGTTCATATGATATTCCCTAAGCTAGATGTACACTTGCAAATGGTGGAACACCTCCAGATCAAGATACGAATTTGAATGTCATCGGGGAAACGCTATAATCAACTATTTTCATTGTCGATTTGCAAAAGGAAAAAAAAAAAAAAATCAGTGTTAAACATATATCGTCAATAAGGTTGTTGGCGAGATTCGGTGCTATATTCATTCCCAAGTCACAAATTTAACTTAGGCTCCATTTGGATGCACAAGTGGATTGGACACCAAATTTTTTGGTCTCAACACAAGGGAATTCACCAAATTGCAAGGACATTTCGCGCTGATAGTGAAATAATCGAGAACACCGTTCCAATAATTTATGGATCCCTGCTTGGAATGATGCAACTCTAAGTAGGTCTCCAACAATGGTCTGCCGCGGTATGCACTTCCAATTTGGTAATGTCCAATCTCATATCAGACTTTTGAATGTAGCAATTCAATTCAGCAATGCATCCAAACACATCCCGCAGTGTCATTCTACGGAAGAACTTCCACGTGGTAGTGTTGGTGATTACCTAGGATCTGCTTTTGATGGAAAAATAAAGACAAAAGAAACACCATCATGGAAGCAAGCAAGAACTAGAAAGGGATTGCGATCCCAAAAAATCTGCACTTGCAAAATCTTCAGATGGGCAGATGTACATGCTCCTTGCAGAAAAGGGCATCTATACTTTGAAAGATTCTAATTAGCTTGTGAAGGATCCCAGCTGTATGAATCTGGACCTCCACCTAGCTCGTGCAGGATCTCAGCTTTCCATTTCTTTGCCTGAAAAGAGAAACCAATGTTAAAACCCCAAGGAGGAAAGCACGGCTCTTCACAAAATAAGGAAATGGAGGCACGGGATGCCAATTCAGAAATGCAGGTCTATATTCAATCAAGATGGGTTCATCAACCAGGCATTTAAGAAGTCATTCACCAATGGCCCTTCAATTTTGTATTGCAGATTTTCTGGCAAAATGCTCCTTTATGAGCTGGAGCATTGCTGGATTAGCCATTGTGTGGCACCAATGCACAATGCAAAGCACACACCCCTACATCATCACAGCTGGTTTGTATGGACTATGGAAACAAAACTGGGCATTGAATAGGCCAGGCGACAATGCCTTTTAAATTTCCCCATTGAAATGGGATGCATGCAAACCAGCTGATGAGTTTACCAAAAAACAGTGAAATCTTTTCAGGGCCCAGATCATTAATAGTACTACCTTCAAGCCAGAAGAACATGCAGCAGAGCCCATGGAATTAGAAAAACCAAAGTTGCAGCTTCAATATGCCTATGCATGCCATAATGATCTCTCTTCGATGAAAACAAAGGGGATCCCGGATCCTTTGGTAACAAGTACAAGCAAAGATAAAAAACTGAAAGTGAAAGATCAGCCACTGAGCCACCTACCAAAAGGAATCCTTCTTCTCTTGGGCTAGTAACTCTTCAAATGAGATATCACCATATTCGGCATCTGGGCTTTCTGCTAGTTTTCCTGAACTGGGTTGCAACTCCATGCGGGACCCAATCTCGAGCATCTTTATAAAAAGGTGAGAGAGATGGAGTCAGAACTTGGCTGGAACCATATCTACAGACTGTATTCTGGAATAAAGATTTCGCAATGGTCACCTTCTTGTATGCTGGTGATAGCTTTAGTTGTTCTTGCAGTCGGTTGTAAACAGTTGCATCTTCCTCTAACCTCTTCTGTTCTGCCTCTAGCTTGTATATCTGCAAATACAAATCCACCAAAATGATTCTTACGTCTAAAGTAAAGGCCTCATTCCATCATATTGTTTTGTCCATTGCCAAGGCCATAGGAGAGCAACATCACAAACCTGTTGACAAAGACGGTCAAATGATGACCTGTCTGCTTTAAACAGTAATGCTTTTGTTATTGTAAACCTCCTCTGGATGATCTCAGACCTGCAGGAGAAGGAAACATGTCAACTGTTAATTATCCTTAAGATCCTTAGCCAAACAAGGAAAAGAAAAGACCATCAAACTTCTTTTACTATCTTGTAAAGATAAAAATTGCCAAGTCTTCTAGATTGCTAAAAAGCAAACAAAACAAAAAAAAAAACATACTTGTGCTGTAATTCATTCCTTGCCTCAATAAGGCAATTTGCAAACTGGCCAACCTGCAAAACAAGAAGCAACAATAATTTAGCCATCCATATCATTGAAGACAGTAAGAAAAAGACTTGAGGCAGTATGGTCAGCAGTAATTAAACAAAGCAGCAACAAGCAAGAAACACTTGGGACTAGTAGAGCTTGAGAACCACAAAAGGCCACAATGGTTGACCATGTGAAAGAGAAACAACTGCAGCTGTTAATAATTTTAATACATTACCAACAATCATGATTACATACAGTGACAGCAAATGAAATACGACCTTGCTATCATCATTGAAATTTCATATAAAAAATAATATAAGCTACCAGAGATAACATACATTCTTTCCATTTACTCTTTTTTCATTTTCAAAATGACCACCCTACTTAATAAGGGTACAGTTTGGCAATAAGTTTTTTCAATATCATTTGAGTAGGTACATAAATCAAAGCAAGCTCTTTTGGGAATTCTGACTGATTTTCAAACATCGATCCAGATTTGGTAGAATAGAACTTAGAATTTTAAATTAAAAACAATCCTTCTTAATTCAGAAAAATGCAAGATGATCTCAAAGGATTTTTTTATGTTGTGATGCTTTTACAGATGATTTTGATTTTTATATAATTCTCTAGTTTTTTATTCTAAAAAGTCAACAACAAAATGTATCTTTCTTTTTGAGAATGTTACAAATGTAAGCATTACTTTCGCCTATAATATGTTTGATTGCAAATGCAACTTCAAGATCCAAACCAAGTAGTAAATTAGTATTTACCGATTAGCATGTGACAATACATGCAAAATACATTTAAAGGATGCACACTCATTTCCATTTGATGTAGAGAATAATAATTACCACACAAAGTGATAGAAAAGGACAACCATTCTTGGAAAGTATGCAGCCATACAACATCATTAACACATAGAAAACACGAAACAATTTTATATCATATACCTCAAATTTTTTTATTTTTTTGAATACTTTTTAAATCAGTTTTTTCTTATCGAAAAAATGTCTAATATGGGCTGATAGCTTGATATGCCCCCACCACTAATCGATATCCATACAACCTAACAAATTTGGGGCAGCTGGTACAGCATTCAATACTGATATTCAGAATCATGTGTTTCACAGATGAGGATAGTTTCTTTTGTGATCTTTATTTATAGCCATCATGTTTTCAACTATTGACTAGCAATATCCCCAATTTCCCCCTTCTGATGCATTAATTATGCACCTACCAACTAGAATGGCTGATTTTATTTGGCATTGGCAGCTATGCAAGACCCAAGAGAAATGAGGAAGGCTAATATTTTCCGGTAGCGACTTTTTGTCTACTGCAATTCATGGTCAAAATCACTGAACCAAATTTACGAACTGGAATCATAACACTGCAAGCTACCAGTCATTTGACAGTGGCAATGATCAGGTCTGTCTTGCATATCTTCTCAATTTCATTGTCCATTCAGCAGTGACTGATGTGGCAATTAAGCTCAACCTATTGAGGTTATCTTTTCTAGTCAACTTGCTCGCATTGATTTCATTGACGAACACCATCTTACTTAGGCCATAAATGTTGCTAGTGGATGAGGTAAGACACAGCAATTTTGCTCAAGCTAGGTTCAGTTTGACTCAAGCTACAGCTGAGATATAACAATTTCACATGCTTAGGCATTTGTTAAGAATGTATGCGAAAACAAGTTGAGATGAAGCTCAAGCTGAGGAGCTCTTTCGAGTTACAAACATGAAGAGATATCACTTGCCCTAGCCGCCCACAACAAAGTTAAGATTGGCTTCTTTGTTAACAAGACAAACTAAACATAGATTTACAACAGCTTTGTGAGGCATATGAGGACATCAACAGAACCTTCATTCAGTAATCAGATTTATAATAAGACTCGAGAGCTTCTATTAATCCATTCACTAAAACATGGAAAGATGATGATAAGAAATTCTCCTAGAATCACCCTCATGAATCTCAGCTTTTCCCCTTTTTTCTTTCTTTCTTCCAAACAATAATCAGGCAGATGGGATTATGAACCACAGATGCAGAAATAAAGGCAGAGATATCTACTGTTCGCAACCCGAACAGATTCCCAATCTTTCAAGCAAGTTCATTCTTCCTAGTCTAGCCATTTCTCCGAAACACGAAGACAAACGAACAGCACCCAAAACAGGAGCGGGAAGCACCAGCCCGGCCATACCTGCGCCATTGTCAGTGCCTTAGCTTCATTCGACTTCACGAGCTCATCGTAATGCAGCTTGATCTTCCTCTGCGTCGCACTCGACGACGAGGTGAACGGATACATGCACTCAAGAGTCGGCTTCGCCGCGGCCGCCGCCGCCGCCGCAGCACCATGATTCTCTCTTTGACCTTCATCTTCTTCCCGGCCGCTGTCGTCCTCCGCCCTAGGATTCTGACGCTTCTTCTTCCCCCTCTTCTTTTTCCTCTTCCCCTTCAACTCCCTCCCGCCCTTACCGAAGTCTTCGGCTGCGTCCGCGTCCAAATCCGGCTCCGGACCATCAGCGGACGGAGGATTCTCTGCCGACCCATCAGCTGCATCGCTGCTAGCTCCATCGGGAGCGGCCCATTTGGGGGAATGGGGGGAGGTGAGGATCTGTACAAAGAGCTGCTTGGACGGGGTTTGGTGGGGCCGTTTCAGGGGCGGATAGATGGAGAACGGGAAGATGGAGAGGTGAGTTGAGATGGGTTTTGTTGGGTTTTTCTTCTTCTTTCTGTAGAGAAAGACGGAAAGGGAAAACAGGAGGAAGAGACAGAGCAGGCAGAAGACGGAGCGATGGGTATTGGGCTCCATGAGAGAGAAAAAGTGGCGCGGAGAAGGAGATAACAGAGAGGCCGCCATGAGAAAGCGTCATTTAGGAAGAAAGAAATGAAAAAAAGCACATGAGAGAGAGATGAAGACAGCTCGTTTCCGGTGCTTTTGAAGAGATGGAGACTGCGGAGTCTTTGGCTCTTCTCTTCCGAGAGGCGAGAAGAAAATCTCTTTCTAATTCTCTCCTTCACCTTTGCTTCTGAAATGCTCGCGGTGCGGGAAGGAGCAACTTCTTTCATGCTCCTGCAGACTACAAGCCATCCCGTGCCGCCGTTCGCTTGCGCAAGTTACCTCTTTCGGCGATGGAATTGTCCTTTTCCATCTTGGCCGTTCCTCAGTGGGCAGTCAATCAATGATCTACATACATTTGGAGTAGAGAGAGAAGTTAGTGAGATTTAGAGGCCCATCTATTTTGACGGTTCGGATTGAACGAATTCCTACCACATGCACTCCAGCTGTGGGCAGGAACGCGGATAATGCAGTTGTCAGCATCGTTATGAGGACGATCGCATCTGTCACTATCCAAATCTCGGTCAAAAATATCTTTGATGAGCCGCGTCAAGTCATGCACCGTCAAACCTTCGGCCGAGATAAGAAGATTAGTCTTCTACAGGACGCCACCAAAAACGATGTCGGATGTAAAATTTAGATGCTCTGAGAATTTTACTCTATTTTTCTTAAAATTACCGGGCATTTGTAAAGCATCTACATTTTTATTTGTGGATACGATTATAAATTTTAAGCTTTTTTCTAAAATGGTTTGGAGGGTATTTGCAATTCTGCAGCTGAGAAAAACGAGGATGTGGTAGACTGGAATATATATATATATACGAAAAAATTGTTGGCCAACGGGATAAATAAAGATAATGGATAGGAGCAAAAATAGTTGTACGAAAGAACTTGGAAAATTAATAGAAAGTATGTTAATTATATGGAACAATGTATAAAAATAACTGAAAAATAAAATAATTGTATAAAAACGTGTGTATAAAAGACTTGTGTATTTTTTTGGTTAACCAAACATGAGTTATCCTACAATTCCCTATGAAGCTACCTGACAAGCCCTTTAATCCTTCTTCATTTTGGCTGGCAGCCTTTCTTGCATGGATAATTTCTTTTAATTTTTTAATTTTTAGTCCTAGCATTTGGGATCAAGTAGGTGTGTGTGTATATATATTATTTAATATTTTTTGAATGTTAAAAATAAAAATCTAATTTTCAAGCGCGAGAGCACTTGAACGGTGGAATTTTTTATTTTTAATATTCGAAAAATATTAAATAATATCTAAAAATAATAAAATTTCACATATAACATTTATACTTAGGCCCACATGTTAGGACCAAAAATCCAAAAAATAAAAAATAAAAACGATTCATACAAATGATTGCATTGAAGTTCACTAAAATAAATATTTGTAAATATATCTACAAAGTTTGACCAATATTACTTCCGTATCTGTAACTTTATCAAAATTACTTATAATGTTTGTATAAAGTTGTACCTGTATCCCTTTTATCATAATGCTCTTAAATTTTTTATAAAATAATAAAAATGCCTTTACGAAATGGTAAATATATCTATTGACCTAAAAAATATGTTTATTATTTTACGAAAAATTCTAACAATATCTTATTAGAAGAGACACACCCGCAATTTTATACAACATTTATGAGCAAATTTGTAATTTTGACAAACTTAAAAATACAGATGTAATATCAATTGAACTTTATAGGTAAATATGCAAAAATTTATATAAAAAAGATATAACATAATAAGAGTAATGATTATAAGCCAAGATAATATCAAGGTGATCTTGGAATAAAAATGATAATTCGTTAAATAGTGAAATTGAAATGATAGAAATATAAGGCACATTTCGTAAATTACAAAAGTGGGGTGGGATGGGAAACGTCCCATCCTTCTATTTTTTCATCGATTATTTATTCATCTAATAACTTTATATTTTCAATTTTACACTTACATTCCAATCATTTTCATTACAACTATCCTCTAATTACCCTATTTATTTCGATTTTACTCCTATTATTAAATATCAATCATAAAATTCTCAAAATATTTTATTTTCTATTTCATATCAATCATACAATCTTAAAGTATTTCATTTTCTAATTTCCACCCCCATTCCACAATCCTACTAAAAAATACATTACTAAACATTCCCATATTTGCCACTATTTGAGGTACAATGGTAAGGCATGTGAGCCGGTGCCCATCTGGTTCCAAGTTCAAAATCTAGGACTTGCAAAATGTCCCAAGTAGTCGTATCACGGACTACACTCAAAAGAAATTTTTTCATATTTTAGAATGTAATTATGGATAATTAAATGGTATGGTCGAATAATGGTGAAGGTGACTGTAACATACCTATGAATGATTAGAGATCAATCTGCAAGAACCGTTAGGTCCGTGAAGACCTTTTGAGTGTGCAATGCCCGAATGAGTTGGTATTTTTTTATGGTGACTTGGTATCTAATTTTGAATAATGGCTGTCATATTAATTTTTGTAACAGTTAGTAACTACCTTATGCAGTAGGAATCACAATTATCCCCTAATTTCCTACCGCATCAGTGAGGGCGTCACTTGACTATTTCAACTACAAGGACGGTTATTTCATGAATATAAATCCAATAGTTAATAGCCTAGTAATACAAATACACTAAGGGTGTGTTGTGAAAAGTTGAAATTTTCAAATTACAAGAAAATAATACAATATGATTGGAGTAATGAGAAGAAATAAAAATAATAAAATTAAAATAGATAAGTTAGTTATAGAGGTAGTTGTGTAGAAATGATTAAAAATAGAGTAGTTATATAAAAAGATATGAAAAAATGATTAAAAAATATAGCAGTTATGGAGAGTAATAAATTTTATCTTAATATTTTTTACACGGTACCAAACACACCTTAGTAATGTTTTTTAATGGAAATACACTAATAACGTTATGAGTACAGCAACTATCAGGCCTTATAAAAATAGAAAAATATTTGCAGTAAGCTAATGAGAATAGATCATAAACAAATAAGCTGTCTAGTCACCATTAATCTCCATAGGTGAATTATGGCCCAATTTTTATATTCATTTTGAAAGGACACTAGTGTTATAGAGATTGTGGGTTCTCACTCATGATTAAGAAATATAGATGTTTGACATCTCTGTCGACATATCATGGATTATAAACTATCTCCTTTTGGGCAATAAGAAAATAATAAGAATGTTTTCTGGACTGGATGGGTAGAGAAGATGAAGCAGTAGAAAATATGGGATAGAGAAGATGAACCCATAGAAAATTTTAGCTTGAGGATGCGTGTTGACGAATTGGATGGAAGATAAGATGAGAATGAGATAAAATATTCCATCAACAAATAAATGCTTTTCCTCTTTTCAAAAAATATTAATCTATTTACTATTTTAATATAATTTTTAAAATTTTCATTCAAATTTCTTGCTCCCAACGCACACACAAAAAATACTTTTTAATCTTATATCATATTATATTCCATATCCCGTTCCATATTTGTCCCATCTTTAAATGGGTTTGCAAGAAATCCTTCTCCTTTCTTCTCTTTTAAAGTCGTGATTGCCTTAGGTGCTGACCCCGGTGCACCTGATCAGCAGCCGATTGCCTCTCCCTTATTAGTTATCTATCAGTGAGAATGCCGATGTGGCCGTCCAAATGACTTCTTTCTATTTGTTGTGTATGATAGCAAAGACATGTTTTGGCTATTTTAATGCCTTATCTATTGATAAAATTCAACGCATTTGAGACAAGCAAGTGCGCTTATTTTTAGGGAAGAAATGAGGAGAAGAAAATGAAAATAGAGTAGATATAAATGGTGTAAAATGGAATAAAAAAAAAAGATAGTTACATTAACCCAAGCCCTTGACCGGAGCATGATTATATGCAACATGATATATTTTAGGTTAAAATACAACATTTATTTATTTTGTTTTACTTATTTATTTGATTTTTCTTCATAAAAATATTTTCCTAAGTATATTTAATTTATATACCAAGTTTTGACATTTTAGAATACTTTAACATTTTTTTTAAAAAAATCAAGTTTCTTAAAGAATGAAAATAATTTAAATGCCACTAAAATTGTTGATTTTTAATAAATAAAAAGTAAATATGTATAAGTATTCTAAAATGACAAAATTTAGTACATAGAGTAAATATATTTACAAAAACATGTTTACGAAGAAAAAATAAAAAATAAATAAATAAATAAATACTATATCTTAACCTAACATATATCATGATATATATAATCATGTGCGGCTGAGGACCGCACTTATTTAAACGAGGTGCGCGAGGGCAGATAACCTGTCAATTGGCATGGATGCATGGACCAAGAAAATGTTACCCCACGAAAAACTGGAGACAGAGACAACCATACGAACAACAGGGATCACTCTCCATCCCATGAATCTTCACCATACACGTGGACTTGATGTTGCGTGGTCACAGACAGTAGTCGGCACTCCACGTGTGCGCGGACTCTCAGTCTGTTTTTTTTTTTTTCTTTTTAAAAAAAAAGAGGTTTGCTTGCAACGCTTGGAAGACGACAACAACTTTATTAGGCTTGTCTTTATTAACAAGGAATAATCACATAGCAAATTATGTGTCATGACCAAATCCGACCCACCTTTACTTGGACAGATTGATTTCTTATTTATAGAGAATAAAAGGCTATTTCTTTTAGTGTGTGGACATGTTTACATGGATCCGGCAGGCTGCAGGCAACGGTAGTATGGCACCGGCTTCCAACTGGCACGCTGGTCCAGTTTAGCTAGACAACCATGCTCATTTTCATGCAGGCCTGTTTGGTATGAGCTCAAAAGTCGAAAGAAAGAGATTGGAGAGAAGATAAAAGAGGAGATATCAAAACATTGTCCTTTTGCCACCAAAGGAAAAGAAAATTCACTGTAAGGGTTCACAACTTACTTGGGATGAGAACCTAATGATGTTGTAATAGAATTTTACATCACTAGAAATACTTATTTTTTTTTCACCTAAAACAAGTACTCTACTTAATTCCACACAACTTTTCCAATTCTCGACTCATAATAATGCTTTGCTTTTTTCATCTTATATCTTCAATTCGTCCTTTTCTAATCCAAAATGAATTCTTATATACTTTAATTTTTTAAAATCTTATTATACAACTAGACTATTTTATCTTGTTTCTTTTTATTCCTAATCATTGTCTTTATTATATCACGTCACACTCTTATTTTTTTTTAGGGATTTTTTTTTTAGCTTCTACCTCTTCACAAACCAACCCTAAAAAAAGAAGAAACTGATTTCTGTGAGCTTTTTAATATATGCTAGTACTTTATTAATAAATAATAACTTTAGATGTACCTACCTTTTTCAAAACGGAAACTATTCCCGGGTAATAAAATGTTCATTTGATCTAGTTTCATGGCCGGCTAGATTTGTGTTATTAAGCTATTAATTCCATCCCTAATTAAATGTAAATTTTGAACAACATGAACAGTTTAGATTTCACCCATTTTTAAACCACCAGTGCGTCACACCAAGGAATTCCTTGGCGATTCTTCCAGTATTCAAAAATAGTAAATGAGACATTTGATATTCGTATGTACTATCTACTTTTCATATTAATCATATTATTATGAATTTTTTCAAGAAAAAAGATTATTGATCTGTCCTTATTCACACTTCATCAGGCTTCTCACCTACCACTTTTTCACCTTTTTAAAAAATTTCCTTCCTCATTAATTTATGTTTTAAATTCCTCAAATAAAAACAGATTAAACCGTATGTTATTTCATGACAAATATATCCAATAAAATCCTTAACTTGCCTTTTGAAAGAACGATAAAGAATACTGGGAAGGCCCAAAATAAATATTTTTAATTTTTACAAAATTGTTAATTTTGATATATTTAATCTACAAAATATTACTATTTTTGGAGATGTGTATATATTTATTTTAGGTTTTTTAAATATACAGATATTTAGTCAAGTTTTAACAACAAAAAACGACTAAAATACTCCTATACTTAAAAATTCAGAATAAGTATCTTTAAAAAAAATTAAACTCAATTTATAAATTAAATATACCCGAATAATAATTTTATAAAAAATATTTTAAAAAAATATATTTTTTGGACCAGTCTAAAATAACTAAGCTCCAAGAACATATAGCACATTTATATGTAGACGACTGATCATTTACGACCGGTCGGAAATCCGGTGATTTCCGACCGGTCAAAAAATATATATTTTTTTTATTTTTTTTGAAAAATAATTTTATAAACATGTTAATCTAGTTATATTTAATCTATAAACCAAATTTTACCATTTTTGGATATGTATATATATTTATTTTGAATTTTTAAATACAGGGGTATTTAAGTCATTTTAAATATTCTTAAAATGACTTAAATACCCCTGTATTTAAAAATCCAAAATAAATATATATACATATCCAAAAATGGTAAAATTTGGTTTATAGATTAAATATAACTAGATTAACATGTTTATAAAATTATTTTTCAAAAAAAATAAAAAAAAATATATTTTTTGACCGGTCGGAAATCACCGGATTTCCGACCGGTCGTAGAAGATCACTGCTCTTATATGTATGTGTAAATATGTTTGATACATGTTGTTGATAAGATTTGTGGGTATATTTAGAAAAAAGTGATTCAGCCAGCGAAACGCTTTCTTACTTACTTATCCTAGATTTGAAAATACTCAGCTTTAGCCCTATCAATATGATTTTGTGCAATCTAAATCATTTATCTTGCTTGAAATGAAATTTAAACATATTTTATAACGATTTTTATTTTTACAATGTATTATGATTTCATTGTAAATGTTTATATGTTCCAACTAAATATGATATACTAAACATCTGGAGGTTTATATTTACAAAATTAGTTTGGTAACCAAGCATTTTCGTCGTTTGGGTTAGTAAGAATCATTTCCATCAAATCATTGCGGTATTTAGAATTATTTATATAATAATATAATCTGTTCATATCCTTAAAAAATCTATATTACTTCAACTTTACATGGGAAGAACTTGGATTAATGGTGATTAATGGTCAGTAAACGACTTGAGTGGGAAGAGGATCAGATGCTACTTTTTTTTATTCTCGAAAATGTTTTTCTGACTCAAGAAAATAACAATCTATTTTTTTTGTAATTTCTCATGCAAATTTTTTCATATACTTTTTTTTAAAAAAAATTCTCAATATACAACAACCTTTTTTTTTTTTTTTTTTTTTTAAATCATGTTTTCATTCCATCCTCATCCAATCCAAGTCGTGTACATACAGACCAAAAAACAAAAGACCCAACAACATATACAGCAAGGAAGCTTATCAGCATCACAAGCAAGAAGCTGAACTCACCTACTTCACTTGAGAAGTCCACCAGCCAGCTATGGCGAGTAGGACATCCACCTAATGAGGGGTCCGTGTCTTCGCATGCATGGTGAGATGCGGCCACGTCGCAATTGCGTGCTCGTGTTCGTATTCGTTATCGTCCCAAGATAAGGATAGCAAGAACAACACAAGTCAAAATGTTGTGAAATTATTTTTATTTTAAGACAAGCTATATTCCCTGTGCCTTCAAAACAACCCCATCAACAATAAAATAGATAGAGACCGTCGCTGACTCGCACTAAAAGATAAAATAAAAATAATAAAAAAACCAATCACCAGGTATAAAATAGATAGATCATTATGCCTGCCTAAGACACCCGGGATTGAAACTTGGCTGATGGCACATATGTTTTAGGCTAAGTGATATTGCAGTTGATCACGACCAATGGTTGATGATGATAAGGTTCGATTCCTAGTATATGCAAAAATGTATTTCTCTAATAATAGGGGGTTTCTATATAGATTTTTCTTTGGTAGGAGTATTTATAAAAATTTTCTTTGTAGTATGAGAGTTATGAAATGGCTAGTTTGTAATATAAGATATTACAGTGTACGTAATAATAATAATAATAATAATAATAATATTTATAATAATATTTATAATAATAATATTTATAAAAAATTTCTTTGTAGTATGAGAGTTATGAAATGGCAAGTTTGTAATCTAAGATATTACAGTGTATGTAATAATAATAATAATAATAATAATAATAATAAGTGCAAAAATGTATTTCTCTAATAATAGGGGGTTATATATAGATTTTCCTTTGGTATGGATATTTATAAAAATTTCTTTTATTGTACGAGAGTTATGAAATGGCTAGTTTATAATTACAGTATATGTAATAATAATAATAATAATAATAATAATAATAATAATAATAATAATAAAAGTTGTTTTCAGCATGAGCATAGCTCGATTGGTTAAGCCGTTTGTCTTCATGCCGAAATGTCAAGTTAGATTCAATGTGGGAAGTTTTGTCTTCCATTTCTAGAGCAATATCTTCTATAAATATATATGAATTACATTGTTAGATTCACGCTCTTTAAACAAGAATTGGAAAAAAAAAATGTGCTTTGGATAGTTTGAGTTGTAAGATAATCCAAAAAAAGAAAAGTTGCTGCACATCTGAATATCATATGCAACTAAGACACGTGGACTGTATAAAACATGTTGCAAATATAGTTTTTTTTTTTTTTTTTTTTTTTTTCTGAGACACGGTATTTATGGATTTGTAATCGAACCGGCCTGGCAAAAAGAATATCCATTATTTTATGTAAATTTTGCGACACTAGCTGTTACATATCAATTGTTTCTCCAAGTGTGTCAATTTTGTAAAGGAGTTTTTGCATTGGCACACACGAAGTTTAGGCAAAATTGTAAGTGTGTCAGTAAATTTGCAAAATTTGCATTCATATTTATAAAGTTTGCTTGAACTTGCGTGCATACTTATGCACTCTTCACCCTTTTTTGAAATAACTAAAATACCCCTCATAAACAGTAAATGAAAATTTCAAGAAAATCCTTTAAAATACCAACAAATTATTTTTGAAAATATTCCCTAAATTAAATGACACAATTTGTTGTGAGGAACATTGTAAAGAACAAAATTTTTTGATGTTCTATAGGTATTAATGCCTTTAAAATACTAAAATTTTTATTTCTTACAATTATTCCTCAAAATCAATTGATTTATTTAATTTGAGGAGTATTTTAAAAAATAAAAAATTTAGTATTTTAAAGGTATTTTCTTATAATTTCATTTTTATCACTTATAAGGGTATTTTGGTCATTCAAAAAGGATTTAGGGTTGGTAAGTACCCCAATTTCGAGCAAACATTTCAGGTGTGAATGCAAATTTTGCAAATATTACTGCACACTTGCAATTTCGCCTAAACCTTGTAGGTGCCAGTGCAACCCCTTTGGTAAATAGCAAAAGCTTTTGTGGGACCGGTGATATTACTGTCACCCAATTAAAACAAGTATTTTCCTTCAAATCATATAGCCTCGGTGAGATTTTTTTTTTTCTTTCTGTTGCATGCTGTGAATAAAATCAGTAGAAATATTCTCAAATCGATACATTTTTAAATTTTTTTAACATTGCTACTTATTTTTCATTTCAAATCAAATATTCCTAAGTCAATGCAAGTTATTTTTTATTTTTAGGTATTTATATTTCAGAATTCAACGAAACACATAAAGTAAAGCTTAAAAAAGCATTTCTAATTACTTAGGTTAATTATATCATTTTTCTATTACTTCTGTTCCTTATTATTTTTCAATTTTAAGATACTGATTCAAGCCGGTTTGCTAAAATGGTTGGACAGTTCAACCGATTTGTTTATAGATTTGATTTTGATAACGTTGGTACTTAGTATCATGGTATAAAGTATTTCACTAAAGATTATTTTAATGAAAGTCCATTCACACAACCATTAGACTGTTAGAATAATTTATCAAATAATTACTTTATGTAAGAAGGATATCCTAGAAGGTATAAATCTTTAATTACAAGTCTTAAAATCAATATCACTGTAGCACGTGATCTTTAGCGCGCTACGATGGGCCGACGAATGGGCCTAAAAACGTGAGATACGCAGGATAAAGATATGTATATATATATATATGGGATCTGTTCCGGTGCAGCGTCACTGCACCGAAACAGCCGTGCAGTGGCCCCAAAACGGAGCCCACGTGATCATGAAATCATGATCTACTCCACCCATTGTATTTAGAATAATGTATTCTATAACCATACCAATTTTCATCCCAATCAGATACTTTAAAGTTGTTATTTACATTAAACTATTTTATTACGTTGGATTTGTACCATTTTCAGATGGGGCCCATATACATATCTGATTGGGATGAAAATTGGTATGGTAATAGAATACATTATTCTAAATACAATGGGTGGAGTAGATCATGATTTCATGATCATGTGGGCCCCGTTTTGGGGCCACTGCACGGCTGTTCCGGTGCAGTGACGCTGCACCGGAACAGCTATATATAGAACTGGGTTTTAAACAGGAAAGTAAATATGTAAGTACAATAAGGAAAAATAGATATGAAGTGCGAAATTTGAGAAAATGTATGAATGCGCAACCAATTATGAAATGAAAGTTAGCGGATTAGCTGGTTAGATATGATGCGAGTCAGATACAGAATTTAAACGTGCAAAAGTAAAAATATAAATAGTGTAGAAAAGGGGTTCAAGATCAGAAATGAAAAAAATATAAAATGTGTAGACATGGGGGTTAAAGAAGGGAGATGCAAGCGTTAAAGCTTTTAGATGATGCAAATTTTTAGAGATTTTTAAATGATGCGAGTTAGACAAACGCAAACATGTATTTCAATTAGACGCAGTTAGCGGTTAGTAATATGCATGCAAATATTAATAAAATTTAATATATTAACTTTTGGAGTCGTCACTAACCATATAACGGTGGTTAGTCCGTATACAATAAGGCACTGAAATACAGAGATTTTCTGGGTGAACTCACAACTAGAAAAAAAAGTACAAATTTATTTTTCTAGTATATCGGTCTTAGGAGTGCGAAAAATTAACATATATTTTATATGTAAAAGCTCAGGAGGGTGGAGGCGGGAATTCAATCCCTAGGCTTTTTATGAGGCCCTAACTCAGTCTGGAAATTGAAATCGGGTAATTGTTCTTGCTGCGCAGAAAATAAATGTTTCTTATGATGATTTAAGTTAATTTATTATTATTATTATTATTATTATTATTATTATTATTTATAAAATAAAAAGAAAAGAAAAAAAAAAGTGATGTGCTAAAAAATGAAATGGAAAGGAATGATGGCGTACTCGTGTTGTTTTTTTTATTGAAAATAAAAAGCAAATGACGTTAATGAAACGACGGCTGGAATTCATTTTTCCTATTCAGCTATTTTTTTTTTTTTTTTTTTTTTGAGAGGATAACGGACAGATTTTCGAAGCCAGTGAGGAATGGTAGTTTTGCCCTTTTTTTTTGAAAAAAAAAAATTGAAAAGGAAAAGAAATGAGGTGCTGGAACTTGGAACCCAATCCAGTGAATGCACCCGGGTGCACTGCACCTATTTTTTTTATACAATGGTTAATCTAGGTTTATTTAACATATGTATCAATTTTTACTATTTTTGGAGACTTTTAAATATTTTTTTTAGATTTTTAAAAATCAGTGGCATTTTCGGTAATTTAAAATTACGAAAAATGCCACTGATTTAAAAAAATCTAAAAATCTCCAAAAATAGTAAAAATTGATACATATGTTAAATAAACCTATATTAACAGCTTCATGAAAAAAATTTCAAAAAAAATAAAAAAAATAGGTGCAGTGCACCCGGGTGCATTGAGGCTGAATGCACCCGGGTGCACTGGATTGGGTTCCCTGAACTTCGTTTGGTTTTGTTTTTTTTTTTTTTTGAAAAAAAAAAAACAAAAAAAAAATGAATAAGGAGTAGAAGAAATGACGTGCTGGAAAGTTCTTGCTCCCTTTTGATTTTTTTTTTGTTTAAATAAAAAAAAAAACGAAAATGCAAGAAAAGGAAGAAAGGACGGTGATATTGGAGTCTGTGGGTTTGTTTTTTTTAAAAAAAAAAACGAGAAGAACGGCAAAGGAAGAAAGAGGACGTGTAGAACTTGCTTTGTTTTTTTTTTTAAAAAAAAAAAAACGGAAAAAAAACGGAAGGAGAGAGAAGAGGTGTTTTGGAGCTCGATGCTTTTTTTTGTTTTTTAAATAAAACGAAAAAACGAAAAAGGAAGAGAGGATGTGTCGCTGGTCTGTATTTTTGGCGGAAAAAAAAAGATCAAAAGAAAGTAATAGGGACGGTGATGGAGAAGGAAAAGGAATGGGCCCCTTCTTTGATTTTTTTTTTTCGCGCTGTCGGTTTTGATCCTCTTCGTTTTTTTTTTAGAAAATGAGAAAATAAGAAAGGTACGAATGGATGACCCGCTGGATCGTGTGCTTCCCTTGATTTTTTTTTTTTAAAAATGAAAATGAAAAATGGGGAACGGATTGTTGTGCCGAGACAGGTGAAAAATCTGAGTTGCCCGTGATGTAAAAAAAAAACGGAAGATGGCAAATGGGCTTTGAAGAAAAGGAGGATCTCTGATCTTGGAAGGCCCCCTTTTTGCGTTGTTTTTTTTTTTTTAACGGACTGATGCAAAGGTGATTTTCTAGAAAGAAAAGAAATGGCTGGTTTTTGGGAGATATTTTTTTCACCGTGCCAAATAAGAGGAGGATGTCCTCTTTTTATAGGTTTTTAAGTTTGAAAAATTGCAATTTGATATTTCTTTTGATTTTTTTGCATAATTCCCTGTTTTCTTTTTTTGCAAAAATATAATAAAAATGGGCCTTCTAGTAATTTTGTGAGTGGTTTTTGAAAACCACTCATGGGGCCCATGGTTTTGTTGGGCTAGTAGGTCAAATATTTTTTAGCCATTGATTTTGTGCATTTTGTATAATTTATCCATGCCATGATCATCATCTATTTTTCTTGATCTTAGATGGGGCCCACATTTAATGATGTCCCTTAATCACTTTAACGGTTCAGATATTCACTCGGTCGCTTACATCTTGTAGTTTTCATCTAGCATTTAAAAAGTTGCAAATTCACCTCTTTTCTTGGTCAAATCTAGACCACAAAAATCTCCTAAAATATCAATTATTTGTTTAATCCAAACAGTCCATTAAGTTGATTTTGCTTCAATCGACTTGAGAAAATATCCTTCTCTTCGTTTTGGATGCACATAGCTCTTGTTTTGCCATATGGACTAGTGACGGTCACCTTCGTAGTGGGCCTAGGGCATTTGAGTTCCATGGATCATTGGATCCTACACAATTTTGGGCTTGTAAACATATGGTTTAAAAATTCGAAAGTGAATCCACAAAAAACCTTAAATGGGTGTGCCAAATAGTAGTAAACCCATTTGAAAATTTAATTTTCACATTTAAATGAGGTGTCAACAATAACAGAATAGTTTTAATTCATTGACACTAACTATTTAATTATAACACTATATGATTGAGATTAAACTCATATTATCAACCAAGCAAATTATATTGAATACAATAATAGTTGGATTTGTAGTTCAACCATCGAGATGACCCAAACTAATCCATTCCCCGAGTTCACTTTGTTGGAACGAGTTCCATCAAATTGAAACCCCCTTTATCATGGAGCTAGATTATACATATCATAATGTATTTTAAACTAAAATATCACTATTTATTTTTACAATTAGTAATATTTTTTAATTTTTCTTCACAAACTTATTTTTTCAAGTGTATTCAATCTATATGCCAAGTTTTGTCATTTTACAATATTTTTACATATTTATTTTTTATTTTTAAAAATTAAAAAATTAAAATTTTTAAAGGGATGAAAAAATGACATAAATGCCTCTGAAATTGATATTTTTGAAAAATAAAAAATAAATATGTAAAAGTATTTAAAATAACAAAACTAGATATATATTAAATATACTTAGAAAAACATGTTTATGAAGAAATATCAAAAAATATAATTAATTGTTAAGATAAATGAACATTTATATTTTAGCCTCAAATATATTATGATGTATATTCGAGGTGGAATCGGGGTAGGTCGTACTAGGTCAGGGTTTGAGCAACTCTAACCCTACTCGAAAATTCAATTTGACTCTATTTTTATATTGTATCAAGACAATGTCAGTTTAATCCTCATTTTTTTAAATAGGTCCTTCGACAAATTTCGAATTGGTCCTTTGATTCCTTACGAGGGATATCCAGTCAAGAGTATCGGACCAATTTCGAGATAGAAATTCGGGTAAAAAATGCAAATAAAATGATTTTAAAAATTTATATACCTATCAAATATAGAAATATACTTATACTAAATTTAAATATTATATGCTTCAATATTTTACTAATTATTAAAAAACGCATCATTACTAAAACAAAATATGAAAAAATATAATATAAATTTATTAAAATAGGTTAATATACAATTATATGTAAGAGTTATATATGTGCAAATTTCTCTAATTAATTCTTATATTATTTTCCGGATAAGTTGATTCTTCCACTGTTGATATAGTTAATTATAAAAAATATGAAAATTTTAAAAGAAAAATAATAATAAGATTTAAACATATACTTATAATTTTTAATAAATTAATATATGTTAAGTTGGTCGGGACATAGTTAACCTACACCAACTCTATTTTTAAATTCGAGTCAAAATTTTTGACCTCTTCTTATACCGGGTCAAAAAAAGATTAATTTTAACCAGCTAAAAAGGATTAGGTCAAGTCCGAGTCACGAGTCAACCCGTCCCAATTGTCACCCCTAATGTATAAAATCATTCTCCCTTTATAATAGATGCATGACTTAACCCTATTATACACTCTCATCTTGTTTTCTAAAAATCATCTCAAATTCTCCAAGTCGAATCTAATTTCTATTTCTCAATTTCCGATCAATTCTAATGTTAACTGTTAACCATTTTGAGTTACATTGGTTTTAAATGAATTGCTTAAATCGAATTTTTATTATCTTTACAAAAACAAAAACACCAATTCAAAAAGATAACTTAGCCTTGCTGATTCCCATTGAGAGAAGGGGGAAAAACAAAAGAAATTCTCAATAACTCAAGCCTGACTTAAAAAATGACAACCTAACCGGTTAGCAGCACGGTTTTAACTCAAATCTGAACTTCTCCAATTTATAACCTGAGTTATTTATGGGCTGTCATTAGAAACTGCATTGTTTGTTGGTTGCCTCAACGCACAGCCTGGTTTTCCATTGTGGATCGGTAAGAGATTGGGAAAAAAAAATGTGGGAAATTTTTTTAAAAAGTTCGTGTTATGTGCTGTAACAGAGGTAATGATTAAGAGTGAATAGAATAGAGATATAAATATGTAATAAAAGGAATAAAGATAAAAATAAATAAAATAAATGTATGAAAAGATGTTAAAAAAAATGATCCCAATGTAGAAACAATAATAGAAAAAGTAAGATAGGGAGGTAGTTAAGAAGTCAAATTATATCAAAAGATGTGTAGAATGATCTAGGATTTTTTTCTTTTTCTTTTAACACAAACGGACCCCAAGTGCTTCTCAATCAAAAAGCTGACTGAGAATTGGCAATCATTTAGTATAACCTGTAGGTAGCTAAGGTAGCAATGATTTTATCTATAGAAAATTCACGTCTTCCAGCTCCACAGACATTTCCACATTTTTATGAGAACAGGCTGAGGTTAGAGCGATACAAACGAACATAGAAACGGAGTGTATGGCACTATTTTCGCAGGTTCCAACGTTTGGGAGCCAGTTGATTACACAACAAAAATTCCACTATCATTTACCTTCTTCCTCTTCCAATACCAGCTCAGCGGAAGACCCAGTGGAGAATCCCAGCTTTTGCATGACCTCGTCCAAGCGTTCCACATCTGTCAGGTACAGATATCCCACCTATATAACAGAGACAATAAAGATTATTATGCAGGCATGGGAGAACTCATGATGTGTCTGCAGAGATGTAGATGAGTTCTACACAGTCTTAACTGCATCTTCAGGTAAATTCCTCTAATACCTATGACATTGGCACATGCTTCATTTCATATTAGCAACATTTCAACAGTTCTCCTAATATCCACAACATTTTACTCCTAATTCCTTCCATGCCTATGTCGTTACTTTCCGTCAGTTACGTTTGGTAGATTGATAATATGCCAGCATTATTTTTTATTAATACTGCAATTGCCCAATCGGGCTGAAATAGCCAGCCACCTTCTCCGGAACCCACCACATATTGCTGGCAAGGATTTCTTCCCCAGCCGACTAACTATGTTGCCGCATATTTGACCGTTGATCTCCAGATCTGGCAAGCTATCTTCTTCTTCGGCAGCCGCCATCTTCTCAAGAATGGTGTTACAGTCCTCCATCTTCTCCGGATCCAGCTGCCGGCCATCTTCTTTGCTACCTATCGGTCGTCTTCACCAAATCCGGCTTTTCCAATGAGAAACCCACCAAAAAATATGTCTAGTTGTCTCTGCTTATTCGCGATTCTAGAGCCACCCACGAGCCGTTGCCTAGAAGACCGCTGCACCAGCTGGTCCTTCCTCATTGCTGCTGCCACCTTCTTCCGTCAGCCACCACTCCAATCTGCTAACATCGGAACCTGCCGTTGACCTTTGCTGCTATTGAAATTGTGCAGCTCATTGCCTGCCAGAAACCAATGAGCAGAACTCTGAAGGCTGCTGCTCGACGCCGATTTTTTTAATATTTTCAACAGAAAAAGAAACCCACAGGAAGCTCTGCTCCGATGAAAACCCAACCGAAATCTCAGCTATCAGATATGAACCTGAACCGTCCAGCCGCACAAAGACATCCAGATCCGTTGCACAGTCTGTTAAGCAAATCCAAGATCTTAACCATAGATCTGCTTGCTATTTCTCCAACAACGAGCTTGATTCTAGCTAAGCAATGTAGGCAGACCTTTTACACCATCTTTCCTAGACAGAGCAATGTCTATCGTGCAGGGATGGAAGCCACATGCCATCATCTTCCCCATTTGGATCCGGCACCTTTTGCAGAAAATCACAGCCCAAAATCCAGCACCACCAACCAGAAATTGATGGCTAGATCAAATTGTCCATCCTCCTCCCTTGATTCCAACATTTAGTGGATTGAGTGATGCCAGTGCCGGCACAAGCTAAATCCGATGTCTGCTGCAAATTCGATTCGTCTTCTTCCAATGACAGCACTGCATCTCTTCCTCGACATTGATATCACTAGCTGCATGCTTCATCACAGCCGTCCAGTTCCAACACCAGAGAGTCAGTTAAAACACCTTAGCTGACAATGGTGCCCTCAGTAACAGAGCCTCCAATGGAAAGACGAGCACGATCGGAGGAGCCAAAGCAAATGGAGCTTGGCGAAAACGAATGTGGGGGGGCAAAAATGTCATTTATACACATGATGGTAGTTTAAGCTGTCTGTTATGGTAAGGACATAGAAGAAATTAAGGATAAAATGTTGTGGGTACTAGGGGAATTATTAAAATGTTGTAGACAAAAAATGAATTATGGGTAAATGATGTGGGTATTAGAGGAATTTACCCTACATCTCCCAAAATACCCAAAATACTAGCTAATAGGTTGAGTGCAACTTTTGCCAAAGAAGTGGATAAAGCAAAAATGAAGAAAACGCCTGCGAAAGAAGGGGGGGAAAAGTTGAGTGCAGCATCGATTGCCCCAACGGCAACGGCAATGGATTGCAATAAACAACAGATTACAAAGAGTAATACCAGTTACAAGTATCAAACGCATACACGTAAAATTAAGTATCAGATGCACACATCTAAAATTAAGAGTGTATTTGGGAAGTGACAAAACTTTTAAATGAAAAGTTTTTGAATTTTAAAAAAATAATGTGGCATGATAGGAATAATGATAAGGAGTAAAGAGAATAAAATTAAAATAGATAGGTTAGTTGTATAGGTAGTAGTGTAGAAATGATTAAAAAGTAAGTTAGCTGTATCGAAAGATATGAAGAAATTATTTAAAAAATAAGGTAATTATGGAAAGTGAAAAGTTTTAGCTTAACATTTTTTTGTTATTGCCAAACACACCCTAAGTTAAACATGCAGGGGAATTTATTATTATTTTTTGATATTTTTATTGCATTATCCTAATCCACAGCAGAATATTAGGCAAGTAAAACTCCTCCATTAAGCAGTAGAAAATGAATGGTTCTGAACATGCTGTTTTTTTTGAGGAACCTAAAATCTTAGGGATGACTTACTAGTGCTTCAAGTGATGACGCTCTGTTGTAGACAGCCACACCAGCACGTTTTACTGTCCGTGTTTTCCCTGATCCAATATTTTTGCCCCACCGAAGAACATCCCTGCACAAAATTTAGACAAACTCATGAAGCAATACATGGTTTGGAAAATCTAAACTGGTGTATCTTCCAAGAAACGTAACTGCATTTGTCTATCAATCTTCTTGAAATGATAGCCCAATGTGCAACAAGGCCAAAACATACATTTTGGCCTCTGACATAGATATGTAGCAGAACTGGTTGTTAGAAATACAGTGAACATTGAATTCTAATTTGAGAGAGATGCCATTTCCCTCTCAATGTAAGCATCTAGCAGCACAATAGATGGTAGGTATCAAATGAACATTGAATTTATGAATTTTCAAAAACACGTATGCTTTCAGGTTACAGTCAATCAAATATGGTTTCATAGTTATGGCCCGCCAACAGCAGAATCCACAATTTGGATTGCTTTCGCTGAAAATACATTGCAAGGACAGGTCCAAAGAACCCTCGATTTTAATAGAGAGGAATCTCTTTTTATTAAAGAAAAACAAAAAAAAACAAAAACCAGAAAAACTCTGGGTGTAATCGTATGCACCCGGGTGCACTACACCTATTTTTATAAAAAAAAAAAAATTCATGAAACTGTTAATCTAAGTGTATTTAACATGTTTATTAATTTTTGCCATTTTGGAAACTTTTAGATATTTTTTTCGGATTTTTAAAAATCAGTGGCATTTTTAGTAATCTAAAATTACTAAAATGCCACTGATTTTTAGAAATCCAAAAAAAATCTAAAAATCTTCAAAAATGGTAAAAAGTGACACAATATGTTAAATACACTTAGATTAACAGTTGAATAAAAAAAAATTTCAATTTTTTTTTTTTTTTAAATGGGTGTATTGACTGCACCCCGAAAACCTCGCATCTGCTCCTGTACCCTAAAAGATGCTGAGAGAACTCCATCACATAAACAAAGGAAGTAGATGTATAAAAATCTCAAAAACTTAGAAATCGTAGAATTAATTTGTTAATTGTCAGGCATTATCAGATAGATACATGAATTTTCAGTTCTCTGTAAAAATTAAAATATCAAATTACACATAGCAAAAAATATAATTCTTGAACAAATTCACTCTAAACAGCCCTTAAGGAATAGAATAAACACTCGCCTTTCTTCTTTTGATAAGTAGTCTTCATCCAGAAGTTTCTTAAGCAATGCGTCCTAAGACATGAAATAAAATAATGAGTAAAATGGATGCATCATGTAGATAATTGACCAACACATAAGATCTTATCCTAAAACATTAAATATATGTACACACACACACACTACTAAGATCATAGTAAAAGAAAAGCTTAATTGTTGAAGTAAGTTAAAAGAAACAAAAAGCAAGGGAGGGATGTAGACATGCCTGTGCTTCACAGCGCACTACTGCCATTACACGGTCATTGTACTCCTCAATACTCAGGGGAGGAAAGAGAAAGTGCCTACGGGCATAAAGCTGAATGTTTTGAAAACAGGGATGTAAGTAGAAAAACGTCGACACAGTAACTAAACACAAGACACAAATTAAAATAAAACATATTAAACAGACCAAGATGTTCATCTATCTATTGCTAGCCTGTAAAAATAAAAAATAGAAAGAAAATTAGAACAGATATTTCCTACAACATCAGCAGAAGGGTAATCAAAACCAATGCATTACAAATTACAATTGACTGTATCTGTATTTTGCGCTTAAAGTATAATTATACAGAGAATTGACATGGATGTTTGTTATCAGCATAATTTTTTTAGTTTGCAAATATAAAATAGGAAAAGTGGCATGAAAACTCGAAATGGCCACAGATGTGTTTCTTCCTTTCTTTTCTTTCCTAGATATTTTTCACAACAACAGTTTTTCAAAGAATATACTACTAATTAAAAGACTCTTTGAAGAATTCCAAACAAGCATTTACAATAAAAAAATGATATATCTGTCAAAATAGAAACTGGATGTTAATGCATATGGCTTTCTTGCAAACTAATCAAGTTTGCTAACTCTATCCACAGGTGGTGGACATCTTTCATCAAATCATACAAGCAAGTCCCCACATTTTAAGTTAGTTCATTTATACCAGTGTCAAGCTTTCTGAACTAATAAAAGGTACAAGTTCCAGGCAAAAGTAGTTTGACATTTTCCTGGATAATTAAAACAATAATTGACAACAAAATTAATCTACCATCAGAACAGCCTAGGCTTTAAGAAACACAAATTATAGATAAGCCAGATAATTTAGAACACCATAATAAACAGACTTGGATTTCATGAGATCTGCTCTATGAAAAATAAACTACAGAATATAATACATGATCTAATCATCTGAATATTAAATATTATTGGACAAATGCTAAAATCTATAGTAAATATGGAGAAAATCCAGAATTATTTACCTCATAAATGCTGTCTCCAATATATGCTAAAGCTGCTGCATTGTATATGGATCGGGGTTTTTCCACCTTTGGTGCAGCAGGCAACCATCGGTCATAACCTAGGTATTGCTCATCCTGTTTCCCTGTTAAAAGCCAAATCATAAGGAAACACTGGTCAGCAAATCCAGTACTAGGATATTCATGAAACAACACAAAAGTTGCAGAAACCAGACCAATCTCTTGGTGAGTCTGGTGGATGGAGATGTTGCAGACAGCTTGAGATGGCTATGCCTTTGATGGTGATGAATTGGATCCATTAGTGTTATGAATCACTACTGTGGCGAAAGGGAGTCGAACTGACAATGTTCTACTTAACAGGCAGATGGCTTTTTTGAGGCAGAGCAGGGTAAGTCACAGAGGCTCTCCTTTCTCCTTTACTGTACAATGCAACACCTTCCAAGCCTAACAACTATAATTTTTCAACATCTGCCCACCTCCAAGATCCGAGCCCTCCTTTATCAATTATCCAAAACACTCATAATCCTGGTCAATTGACTATTTTTCCAACAAGAACCCAATCAATTTAGGTGAGTGGTGAAATTTCTGCCCACACAAAATCCAACCGAACATAAAATTAAGTTAAGCAAGCACCGGGGTTGAATCCCTAGCTGTAGCCGTTCACAGGCTCCGGTTTTAGCTCAGTCAACATGGAGAGCAGACATCACAACAATTCCCGGCCGTGCGAGTGGAAGTCTATGCCTATACAAAAGATGCAAGCAAAATTGGATTTATTCTATGTTATTTCATTTTTGCAGCAAACACATCTCATTCAAGGAAAGAACTTTTGGAGGCAATCCAACACTGAAGCTTGACTAATGATTCTTCAACTAACAATGCAACCAAATGGTTTCTGTAACTGCCACACACATACAATGGTAAAAAAAAATTCAGTCATTTGCACGCGTTACTATTGATTTATTTAATATTATCAAGATGTTTTTGTCAACAAAATGCATGATAGCATACGCGCAGGCCTACTTTTAACGAAGAAGAAGAGGAAGTCATGAGCAAAAAGGCCAACGGCCAGAATTCTGGGAAAAAAATTACTGTTTGTGGGGCCTTGGGTGATTTTGAAGAGCTGCGAAATGGGAAACAGGTGGTCCTTGTTTTTCTTCTTTTGGAGAGGCGGCGGCGGTGCTGTTGTAGACGTTGCAGCTGAGGGGGTGGCATCGCTGGGATTCCTATTGGTGTCGCTGCGAAGGGTTTTGCTGGGGTTTTTCTTCTTGGGAAGGTTTGGAATGACGACGGGAAGTGGGTGGGGATTCAAATCCCACGAGGCTCTCACTCGCACGCAACCAGCGGCAGCTGCTGCCGCCATCTTTCTGGCTCCTGCTCACTGGATGAGAGCTGAGACAGAGAGCTGAGCGCTCAAGAAGATTGCTACTTCACACTCCGCTTGTTTGGAATTTAACATATTTCAATATATATATATATATATCAATATAATAAAAATGAGTTAAATTAATTTCCGTATTTTTTTCTTTATTTATTTTTAAGCATTTTCAAATGGTGTGACAGCACATAATTTTCATCAAAATGAAAACTAAAATAGAACTACTAACTTCGATATAGAAATTGATATATTGTCTAGTCATTCGAGCTGCAGTGAAAGATTCTACCAAAATTTTTTGGAGTTGTATGTGAGTCGTTCGAGCCACAGGTAAATCGGATGATTCAAGGGCGACAATAAAAAATAGTCTTCTTTTTTTTTTTTATGCATGTGTGGATTCTACTTACATCTTTTATCACACGAAATTTAATAATTTTTAAATTCATTTAATATCATTACGAAATTTTAAAAATCACCAATAAGGAGTTGATACATGCGCTGGAATCCGGGCTTTTAATAAATAGTTAATATCGAAATTCTATAAAATATAACATACATGTTCAAGATGTCACTTAGGTAGAATCATTGGATGTATTTTTTTTTTTTTTTTGAAGTGAGAATCATTGGATGTATTAAACGGCAGCTACTTGCGATATTCTCTACATAATTAGCCAACTTACATAAATCTATATAAATACTAAGCAAATCAGGAGAATTCTTGATGTTCAGTGGCTTTTAAAGAGTAGGGAGTATTACATCCTCTATGCGAGGTCTTGTGAATTTTTTTTCCCCTCATATTTATTTGTACGAGAAGAACCTTTGTAATTCTGTTCATATAGTGAAAGCTTACTTTAAATTTCTATCTTTCTATTTTTCCATTCACATTGAAGTGTTTTCAAATGCGTTCTTTATTTACCAAAACAAAAGTTTTCCTCTAATCTCAATATTTGGTAGTATAATTTTCTTTATTTTGGGTTTTAAGCAATTTTATTAATATTGTTCACCGTCATGAAAATAATTGATTTTAACTGTTAATCCCATTAATAAATATGTTTGCTATGGTTAATGTTCACCGACTGACCACTAGAGCTACATCTCAATCACTTTGGAACAAGCTATATCTTGTGCTGTTCAGATTTTCATTTTCCAAAATTGCCTCAATACGTTGAATTTGTTGCCTCTCAAGAATCGTTTCTTTTACCAATAAGGAAGATGTGAGGAGTTGCTGGCGTGGTCAGCAGGATCGTTTACGAATTCGTACCAAAAGATAAGAAGCTTGTTTGGACTAAAAGGGAAGGACGACTGATTCATTGAATTGGACTGAAATGCTTATAGCAGAGAGAAGCACACTTGTTACACAGTGAAGAAAATACCATTACATTCTTATAACAAGAAATTCAAAATTCCAAATCCATCTTCCAAAGTTTATTTACCAGAAACCCATCAGCCCTTGTCCAAACAGGACCTAGCCAACGTGCTGACTATTCCACTTCAAACATCGATCAAGTAATGCTGTGCCACTAGGAAGAACACATGCCTGTCGAGGGACAGGCACAAACCAACCTTTTTTGTGCGAGAAGCACGCTTGAGATTTGAGAACAAGCACAGCACAAACTGAGTGGCTTGGACTTTCCAGATGCCTTGACAGCCTGATGACACCAGCTTGAGCAACTTACTCCAGCTGGGCAAGTCTCCACATCAGCAGCAGGCAACAGTTCAATGCCCTCCACCAGCATCCTCCAATCAGTATAGACGTTATGGTAATCTGGGAGATGAAATTTCCCATTACTGCATTTGTAGATCAATTCTCATCGAATAGCAGACTAAAGCCTCCTTCAATGTTGAATACATGCAAGCTGAAGAACCTACCATATTAATTGTAAGCCACACGACACAAGTCCATAATCTGCATTTATCCTCTACAAAACATGCCAAAGTTGCAACCCTATGGGGTGCACAAAATCCATGATAGGGCCAGATAGAAGGAAAAAATTTCCTGCAGACAAAGACAGGCCATTTTAGGGATGCTTCGAATACTGAAACAAAAAATTGACGCACTTTGAATACCGAAACAAAAAAATTGACGTGGAGAAAACAAATTTTACGCCATGGTTAATATAGGCTCAATTGTTGAAGAAAAGAGATGGACAGCAATGCCATTCCTCTGACAACAGTTCCTTTCCTCCATGTGGCACAATGGAATGTGGTGAAATTGTATTGAAAAAGCATTGCAATTTCCATTTCAAGGCTTGTTTAAGCGTGTGTTCGGGAAATGATAAAACTCATTGGTGCAAAAGTTTTTGAATTAGTAGAAAATGATGTGAAATAATAGATTAATGGTAAGGAGTAAAGAGAATAAAATTAAAATAGATAGGTTAATTGTACGGATAATTATGTAAAAATGATTGATGAGTAGGGTAGTTATATAGGAAGATGTGAAGAAATAAAAAAAAAATTAGAATAGATGCGGAGAGTGAAAAGTTATAAATTGAAAAGTTTTAGTTTGAAAATTTTTATTGTAAACCCAACTGATAAAAAAGACAACAAAAAAAGGTCATGCAATAAAAATAGATAAGAAGGATACAACTGTTAAAAGGATTTCAAATGTACAAAATAAAAGTGTGATGAAAATTGAGCATGTGTGTTGCAGAATACAGAGGGAAAAAGGCAAGGGAGAGGGAATTCAGGATGACTGTTAGAATCTAAGAAGCAGTATCAAAGAAACACCGGTGGCAGACGACAGGCCAGAACTCAAAAGGGAAGGGGAAAGCAATGAGAGCGAGGGAGAGAGACAATGCAGTGGCAAGAGCTAGGGAGAGGGATGTTACAGTGGTGACAATGAAGAAAAAGAGATACGAGGGAGGCAGCAATTACAGAGATAAGTGGGAAAGAGGCCCGTGGCGATGCTATGATGGATGAGAGGGAGGCAGTGACAAAGAGACAGCAGAACAGAGGGAGGTGTTGTGATGGGAGTCTGGAGAGAGGAAGACGGTGGGAGAAGAGGACTAGAGGAGGTGCTGGTGGGAGAGAGGGAGGCAGTGACAAAGAGACGGTGGGACAGAGAGAGGTGTTGTGATGGAAGTCGGAAAAGAGGAAGATGGTGGGAGAAGAGGACTAGAGGAGGTGCTGATGGGACAGAGGGAGACAGCGACAAGGCGATTGGAAGAACAAAGAGGAGGACGAGGGGAGAATTAGGACTAGGAGATTTTACCTTACATATATAATATTGGACAATGATTGCCTTACAGGAGCTCCCATAAGGCTGACTTGATTTACTATCTTTCGTTCTCTTAGATGTATTTACTTCATATACCAAATTTTACAATTTTCGGAGATTAATATATTTTATGAATTTCAAAAATCAACTACTTCTAGGGTATTTAAGTCATTTTGAATCTAAAAAAATAATTCATTTTGAAATTCAACATCTATATACAAATCTCCAATTTTTTGAAATTTCTCTAAAACTTGTAAATTTTGGTCTATGAATTAAATACATTTATGATAATATATTTCATGAAAAAGCAAAAATAAAATAAAAAGCATGTAAATTAGGTTAGCCTTATAGGACCTCTTCTAAGGCCAGCTTTTTAGGATCATTGCCTCATAATATCAATATAATAAGTCAGGTTGGGTTGCCCAATCCTTCAACCAACACCAACCCATTTTCAAACTAAGGTTGGTTTGATCCTGATTTCTTTATTTTTTTTAAAAAAAAGGATTTTTTGCAAATATGCTTACAAAGTTTCACCTATATCGCATTCATGTAAGTTCCACCTATGTCGCATTCATGTCCTTAAGTTTCCAAATATTGCAAATATGCCCACAAAGTTTAGCACATTTTTCAAGCATATCCCCATCTAACAGTTTTCCATAACGGCATGAGAAAGCTGGCCTGCCATGGAGTAAAATGTTGAAAATACCCTCTCGCTTTAACATTGGATTGGAAGTCAAAATGCCTAGTCAGCCAACCATCCCATCTCCCTCCACGAAGTGAAATGCCAAAAATGATCTTAGTGTTGCTACAGATGGTCATTCCTAAGTTGGAATGAAATTATGCCCAATTATCCGATCGATCGAGCTAATTATTTGTCAATGGAATGGGCAAGGTGAACTGGAGTCCGAGAAATTTTTTTTAATGGAAGATACTCGGAGAAATATTCGTGGGCGAGTGAACAACAAAAAGTTGCGATTGACACATTTCATCAACGATTGACATAAGAAGCTTTCCCCTCCCATCTTCTCACCCCCTCTGCAGCTCACTTTCTCTCTTTGATATTTTGTTCTTCTATAAGACTCTCTCCCCATTATCTGCTGCCAACATCTCATGCTCCGCAAACACTCTAGGCCGACTACAATGGATTTTTATCAGCACCATCACCACCATGCAAAACAAAAGATAGTCGTCCTGATGGGAGCCACCTGCTCCAGCAAGTCTCGTCTCTCGATCAACATTGTCTCCCGCATCCACTCTGAGATTATCAATGCAAATAAAATCTAGCTTTATTCTGGCCTCAGCATAACCACCAACAAGATCCAAATGCCGGATCGCCACGGAGTACCCCACCACCTCCTCGGAGAGCTCCACGTCCCACACAAGATTGAGGGAGACAGGATGGTTGACTAGCTAGGGATTTGGCTTTCCAATCCAATGTTAAAGCAAGAGGGTATTTTTGACATTTCACTCCATGGTGGGCCAGCTTTTTCACACTATTATGGAAAGCCATTAGATGGGGAAATGCTTGCAAAATGTGCTAAACTTTGTGGGCATATTTCCAATATTTGGAAACTTGGGGACACGAACGCAATACAGGTGAAACTTTGTACGCATATTTGCAAAAATCCCTTTTGAAAAAAAAAACACATTATAACTGGGCCAGGGCAATTAGGTTCAGGTTATTGCCAACCCTATTTACACCCCTAAGTGAAAGTGACCCCTCTATTCAATACAACAAAACCAAATATCTGTTCTTTTGTATTCATCTCAATCTGATGTTTAAGAAATGTTTACATTTTATCAATGTATCTTTTAAAATCAAGACTCGAGAAGGTTTCAAGAAAGCCAAACACAACTAGAAGTTAAGATTTTCATGTGCACATACTATGGAGGACCTTTCTTGCCATATGGGTTATAAAAAAAAGGACATGCAGCAGACGATATCTATGGCAACATAGGCCAATAAAAACAGTAATACTACAGAATCTGTAGTGAAAATATTTCTCAAAAATCACATGGAAAACTTTATACTGAAATCTCACAAAGCATAGAAATAGCAACATTACGAATACTGCTTCATCTGCTTCCTAAGTGGCGGACCAAAAAAAGAAGACCTGATGAAATAAAAATTGAAAATGTTGAGAGAGAAAAATTGACTATAAGAAACTAGTAAATAAAAAGCACAATAGGAAATTACTGAAGGAACTCAACAGAAAATACCTGCTACAAGTTCTCGAATGCTCATAATCATTGCTGGGGTTTAGAACTAGAACCTAGCTTGACATCCCCGAAGAAGATAAACATGTGCTTCATGGCATAAATGATTTGAGGAAACAAGACCTTTTATAAGAAAAATACCTGGAATGACTTCTTGTGGTTTAGAACCCAGCTGATGATCCTCAACCATGGGTAGGTGCTTTAAGAAGCGCAGTTGATGCCACTTCATCTGATTTCATGGGTATTGTTGGAGGGCAGAAAATTCTCAACCATTGAAATATGTTGTGCATCGCATATCATTAAGGTAGAGGAACCTACAAACATTTTACCTGACAAATTTTATCCTGGGAGTAGCCGCCCATGTGTTAGGTGTCAGTAATTGCTTCTTGCCAATTACCAGGTCTAACAAAAGCCAGGCTGAAGTGGGCCCTTGCTTTGGATTCAGGACAGCTCTAACCAACAGGAAGACTTTTCACTATGTGAGCGTAGTTTGGAGTCCTTGAGAGGGTTATAGCTGCCACCAGAGAGGTAATATCCTTTCAAAAAGGATGAATTTCAAATCTCATGGAGCATTCAAAAGACACATTCTCCATCTTCACAAGTGAAAGTCAAAATGCTGTGCCACTGAAAAGTACATGTGCGGCCCCTTCCACTTCATGGTTTACAGGCTATCCTCCTCTCTAGTAGTAGGGGGATCATCATCACCCATCTTTTCCCCTATCATCCATGTGATTGATAATGATGCTATATTAGATTGAGAGCACCTCTTTCCTATTTTTAGAAGTCAATGGAATGTCCTTTTAAGAGTATTCATTCATCAGCTGATTTCGGCAAAAGGAGAAATCTAGACAAGTTGAGAAGGAAATCCCATACAATGAAACTGGAGATAAAATTTCACGGAAACCCAATGAATTACAACATAAGCAAGGTGATTATTTAGGACCATTTGTAAGTAGGATTTTTCTTGGATACAAGGCAAATTTTTGAAAAATCACCAGATGTTTCCTTAAAGTTGCAAACAGGAAACTCTTTCCTAAAGAGAGCTCTGAGAGTGTCAAATTGATTCCCCTTTTTTCAGATTGTTTGCCCTTCTCAACATTTGGAAGTTTGTCTGTGCAAAACCATAGCAGATGAGGATGTGCACTTATCAACCACAATTTGAGATGTGAATATACCCATTGCTGAACTTACTCCTATGAAAGTGTGAAATTTCTAATCCTTGTTTGTTTATAGCAAGCTGCTTCTTGAGCTCAGGTACGACAGGTCACTTACCTTACCGAGTTCAATCAGTCACAACAAATTCAGGCTAACAGCCCATCATATAAAAACACAGTGCTGTAGGGCATCTCATTGGTTGACAGAGAAAAACAAATTTGTGGGGTTTGTCTGCATTTAATTTTTGGATTAAAGTATACATACTAGAATATAATCTTTATGCATAGAATCAACCAAATGCTATAAATACATGCATCTAGGTTGTCTTTAATTTTCTTTTTTCTTGCACTTCCTATTCTTTTGAACAATGGTTTATGCATCTATAGTCAAAATGGTATTTCGAACTTGAGGATATATGAGGTATTTGTTTTATTAGTAATCACATGAAATCTTCTCTTGCTCCCATTTACAGTAATGAATCCATTTGCAATAATCAGTTATACTGCCATCATAAGACCAAAAAATTAATTTTCACAATATTTCATTATCCATAACACATCCAGGAACAACCAGGTTAAAGGACCCGACACATGGGTCCCTAGCACACGGAAACATGCTGGAGCCTCAATTACAGAAAGATTGACTAATCAATCACAAAGGTCAGTCTAGATTCCACATTTTCTTTACAGTTTTAACCAATCAGACAAAAGAACCATGCCATGTTGACATATACCTCGACACCAATCTTCTTATGTCTGGTTGTATTCTTGAAAATATTTCAACCAGGCAATGTTCAGACTAACATTTGCCACAGTGGAGATAGCTCATCGGTATGCCATCTAACCCAGTTAAAGCAAATCCTGCCATAGATGATCAAATGGACATATGTTAAATGGTGCAAATCACATAAATTACAAAAGTATAAGGCACTACAGCAGCCCATCATTTACTCTTTTATTCAATTGTGGCATATTACCAATAACAACCCTAACTTTTCTATATGTTTGCCTTTTTATAAAAGAAAAAAAGAATTAACGAATGAAAGTAAAAGCAATTTATTTCTTCTTTATTTGCTTATAGCTGATGCCACCTCTATCTTAACCTGGAATATATGCAGGTTAAATGCCGGACTACAATTCAAAGAAGCATAAGGTTAAGTGTTATCTTGTGGCATTCTAGCAAAAGATAATCTGCAGACCCATGCCTAGATGCATACTTCCCTCCCTTAAAAAAGACCCAACTTTGTCTGCAATTATGATGCTTTTTTTTCCGCAGGGGTAGGTGGTGTCTCCATACCTTCAGCTATTGGTAAGATTTCCATGTGTGCTTCCCTGATTTGCAAGCACCCAAGTCCTTGGGTCTAACTGTCCCTGTGATAGGCAAGAACACAATAATACATTAGAAATATGTGGTTGTGTATGTTCCTAGAGAGTAGAGAAATAATTCTTTGAAGAGTGTGACAAACCATCTGATGCCAGCTTTCTTGTGCTGCTCGCTGAGTTGCCACCGTTGGTTCAAATTGCCCCTGCAACCCCTGCAGTATTTATGGAAATTCAACATCAAATATTCCATTTGGACCTATCCTTCAATCCCACGGTCTCCCTCTTTCTTTGTGTAAATATTATGTGAGAGAATGGTAAACGTTATGATAACCGGCCCAATGTATACTTATACACCTAGCTAGCACCTAATCCAACAGATGGATTACTGAAGATGAGTAACGTGATTCACCAGTTAGATCTATATATTCTTAAGCGTTATCACCATTGAACCTCTCTACTGATGAGTTTTTGAATCCGAGGAGAACTGATAAGAATTAAGAGAAAATTTCAAAAACAAAGTGAAAAAAGCAACAATCTTAAGATATTTTTCTAGAAAATCTTTTAAAAGTTAGAATATTTATATCTATCTTGAATTTGCTAGAATATCTATTAAAAGATGTTATAAGTTCTCTTAGAATCTCTTAGGATCTTCTAAAAAAATACCTAGCCATTTTAAGTTTACTTCTCCTATTACATTACTTAAAATATAATTTTTCTTTTTTAAAAAAATTATTTCTTTAATAAGTTTGTTGAATTCAGGTTGCCTTTTCACCTCTGAATACAGCTCTTATAAGCTTTAAGGGACATCAAATTTCTGGTATAACAAAGTATCTCTGGTTTCTACTTCTTCTTCTTCTTATTATTATTGTCATTTTCTCTTCTTCTTCTTTTTTTTGTTTTTTATGTCCTCTTTCTTCCTTTCTCATCCCCTTGAGAGGATCTTTTCCCCTTTCTTATATTTTCTTCTTTCCTCGTCATATGTCTAGAATAAAAAAGAAACTTTTATCACATGGCATCTCAGTGTTAGAGAGAGAGAGAGAGAGACCATCTGCCAACTGTCTTGTGCCCCACGATGATTTATAAGTCCCGTCATGCCTTGTACTAATCCCTGCACCAATTACCAGAGATCATCTTTTGAGAAATTCATTCAGTTAAGATGCCTATGGATTGAAATCATCAAAATGGAAGCAGGACAAACCATCTGTGGCCAGCTTTCCTGCATGCCACGCTGATGCCCAGGACTTGGCACTCCCTGTATATACTGACTCTGTGCAATGTTCAAGACAACTATCTTTAAGAAATAGTTTCAATTTAATCATCATAAGAAGAAATAGCTGAAAGAGCCATCGAACCATTGGCCAGTTGTCTTGTGTTTGACGCTGACTTGGAGGACTTGGAACTTGCACATATTGTCCCTAGAACATTTATCAGAAATTCAGCATCAGACATGCTCATTTCCAACATCACAAGCATACTAAATGGAAAGAATTAGCATGCCAGACCACTTGTTGCCAATTGTCATGTGTACTGCGTTGATTTGCAAGATCTGGTGCTCCCTGTTCGAACTGTGACATTTACCAAAACTCAATTGTAAGAAACACAAGTAATTCAAATACTTAAAGGATTGAAGTTTAATTTAGGTATAGCCAGACCAACTGTTGCCAGGTGTCTTGTGCACCACGCTGATTTGTGGGCCTGGGTATCCTCTTTGTCTTTGCTGCAGGTGTCTCAATTCCAGACTCCTGCCTTTTAGATTTCCGGCCACGCTTTGTTTTTGAGCCTCGTAGTGATGCCTCCCCCATATCATCCACCATTCCCCCAAAAGAATTGGGACCAATCACAAGTTTTTGAATTGCTTTTTGTATTTCATGCAATGCAGTCTTGTAGGACTCCTCAGTTAGTGACCCTTCCTCTGCGAATTTGAGACATCTCTGGCATAGATCATTATAACGCTGACCCATGGTTGTAATGTGATCATCAACAGGTGCTTCTTCGAAGCTGCATTGATCTGAGAAATTTCTATTACTTATGTCCCTTGACCAACGTCTCAAAATGTAATGGTTTGGGAGGATCGGTTCACCTAATGCTGCTATAAGAACTGTTAGTGCATGTCTGCACAAGATGCCCCTAAACTCATAGAGACGACAGATACAAGAAACTCTTGCTTCAGAGCCCTTCCATGTGACCTCATAATCTTTCATCTTATGTTCTTTCCATTCCTTCACTATGTATACAGCTGCATCTCCTTGTTGTTGAACAATGCGTGCCTGGCATACATCCATACCAGCAACCTCATCTTGGAACCTTTTAAATATTCCTCTTGTGTAGACAGACAATGCTTGCTTTTCAAAAGGCGACGATGTCCTGAGTGGTGGAAATGTATGGAACGTCTCTAAATCAGCTCGAATCTCCCTCTCATAGGAATTTTCAAGAACTAATTCATATTGCGCAGCAAATTCCTTCAGTGTGGTATTTTCATTCATGTATCCATCAAAAAAAGAGATCGAATTTTCACCTTCCTCAGAAACAGACATCCCTGCGAAAAAAGTATTCTTGAGGTATGCTGGGGCCCACTTCTGGCAATTTCCATAAAGTGTCTGCAGCCAGGTGTCTTCCTCAAGATGAAATTCTTTGATCATTTTCTCCCATCTCTTCTCAAATTTATCCACTGTCAGAGAGTCGTAAACACATTTATGAAACTTATTGAGAAAAGTTGAATGAGTGGCACACACTTGCCCTAATTTCTCAGGAACTTCTCTCAGGATACTTGACAAGCAAATACAATGACAAGACTCTGGAAATACCTCTTCAATAGCTGAATGAATGGTTTTGTTATTGTCTGTAATAATTGCCTTTGGAGGCTGCCCAGACATAGCCCTAAGCCATGTCTTAAATACCCAAACATATGACTCGACTGAATCATCTGCTAGAAGCGCACAACCAAGTAACAAGGGCTGTTCATGATGATTAACTCCTACGAATGAAGCAAGTGGAACATTATACTTGTTTGCCAAACATTTAGTGTCAAAAGTGACAACATCACCAAAGTATGTATATGCTGTCCTGGCTTGGCCTTCAGCCCAGAAAAGGCTTCTCATATGCTGCCCCTCATCTACTTCCACTGCATAAAAGAACGCAGGATTCAAGACATGCATGTGCATAAAATGCCCAAGAATAGTGTGAGCATCCTCTCCAAGTAAGGACTTTCTTGGTTCTGTGCTGCCATGAGTTCTATACCCTTCGCCCATAAAACTTGAATCACTGATTCTAGCATTCCTCGGGCGATTAGAGGGCTTCTTGTGTGACCGGAAGAAACGAACATTTCCTGGGTTTAATTCATGTTTATGCTCTTTGATAAAGTCGACTATCTCCCATTTCTTAGAATCATTTTTCTTAGCTTTTAATCCTGCCTTGCAGTCCACCTTTGCCTTCAGACGGGCCTTATTGGGTTTCTCAGTCCTCACTGGGATGCCGTATCTCGAACACACATAGTATACAAAAATACATGTCCTGTCCCTCTTTGAATAACGAGTGTATCTTGTTGTGATGCCAAAGCCAGCACGTCTAGCATATTCATTATAGAACAAATATACATCCCTTTCAGAATCAAACTCCATTCCCAGATGAGGCTCTTGAGCACCATTTCCTTCAATTACAGGAACTGTCACAGTGGTGTTCTCCTTCAATACAATCATTGAGTCCTTCACTGTGGTGACAGAGTTCTTTGCCCCTGCAGAAGAGTTCTTTGTTTGGGTACCAGTATCCTTTGTTGACCCAGCAGAATTCTTCATCACATTGGCAGAATCTTTTGCCACAGTTGTGGAATCCTTAGTTGCAGCTGCTCCAGATTTATCCTCACCCATGCGTGTTGGGGCAGTCATAGAGCGTGTTATCCTAGCTGTTGCCATGTCGGCTAGATGGATATGATGCTGCCAAACATATTTCAGAATGGAAATATCAGAAGAAACAGGGAAAAGAGAGAGAGAGAGAGAGAGAGAGAGATTAAACGCAGTTGCCCACCATAAAGGCATAAACAAAACTGTGGTAGAAGAATACCCTAGACTTTCCACAGAAGAAAAATAGTGAAAAGAAAAGGGATAAACAGAATATAAACCAATCAAAAAAGTCAAAGTTGAAGGAGAACATATGCAATCCAGATCCAAAGTCGAAGATCCCAGTTTTTCGGGGGAGAAAAACATTATCATTTAGAATTCACATTACAAGGCATCGATATAAACAAATAGTTCCAAAAAAACAACCTTACTTTCTACAACTAAGAATGTCCTTTCCAGCAACATCAATATCAAAAATGCAACCACCAATGCCATAAGACTTGTTGCAGCAGTCCATCTGGGTGATTCAAAATCAACAGCTTCAGGGTGCCAACGCTATGTCTATCAAACATCTGCCACTCCATCCATCAATTGGACTTGAAGACATCTAAGATGTTGGGTCACTGACACTAATCATGTGGTGCATGCCACTGACGCCTTTGGATATGAGGACATCCAGAGAAGGAGGTTTAAGTACCTATTATTAGTTTACAGCTCACGAGTTGATAAAAACAAATACAACATTCCAGTCGAAAACACAATTCAATCTAATATAGACCCCTCAAGTATCCCAGTGGAAGGCATCACTATTTACATGATATTTACAATCATGTGTTCGGTTTTCCAGTCGCGTCTTCACTGGCCTATCTCTTCTCTTGTCGTTCTAGAGATTGACTGATCGACTTGTCAGATGGCTCGTCCATGAAAACCCACAAGGATGCCTCAGGGATCATCCTCATATCGCAGATGGTCCCATGCGATGAGTAGGCAATGAAGATTAAAATTCCAGAACAATCAGTTTAGCTAACCAAAGGAGCATCCAGTTCATGCCCCAATGGTGCGTAAAGCATGATCATTCACTTCAAAGTGCATACTGACAGTAAAACCCTCAAATTTTGCTAAAACGAAAAGACTATTGATTTATCTTCGAAAAGATTCCTTTTGTTTAGCTAATCAGTTCATGATCTCACTATTTCCACTACACGGTAGAAATTTCAAATTTACAAGTTCTTCTCGCAGGCGAACTAAAACATCAACTCCGAAAGTAGGGGGGAAAGGAGTTCTTCTTTGCTCTTTGAACAAGAAATCCAACCCCACAGAAGAAACCCATGCCAATTTCACACAAGAATCCTCGATTTGACTTGAATTTCAAGCTATGCGGCTATACCGCCATTCTCAGGACATGGAACTCCTGAAAAACAAGCCATTTCTACTCCAGCGGAAGAAAAAACGAGAAGGGGAGGGATTTAAAAGCTGGAAGACACGTGGCGGAAACCGCACACGGTTGCACGCGCTGCGATCTGCTGCGATTCTTTGAGCTCGAGGGACGACAAAACCCTAGAAAACCATGCGAGGAAACATAGCAAGAAGACGAAGCCGATGGGGCCCAACCCGCCGCTCTGCGCTGGTGGGGAAACGGCGGGCAAAAGGCAGGGAAACTCACCTGCAAAAGGCCGCGTAAATGGCGTTTGCAACTCGACCGTGCGCTGCTCTCCTTCTTCTTCCCACCCTCTTCCTCCGTCTCTGAAAGTGCCTGATTTTTTTCTCCTCGGAGTCGCGCACCTATACTCGCTCCAGCCTAATCGCGCTCGCACGTGAAACCTGACTCGTGCGTGCCGTCCGTTTGTGAAGATCTCCAGTGTCCATTCCCCTGAAATCCGTCCGTTCGTCGCGCGTGCGAATCGAAATTGGCTCTGCTTATTCATTCGCTGTCCGTATGTATTCTGGTCACCAGTTTCCCCTCTCGGCCCCCCTGACGAAGGGCCAGATCATGCTCGTAACACATTTAACAGCTTTTAACTTCTTGAATAGAGGATCTGATCCGATCCATCTGTCAAGCCCAGTCGTGTTACGTGTGAATAGCCAGAATCCTTACCTCTGAGAAATCATTCATTTCTGGTTTTTTTGTAACTTTGGAAAATCGAGTACCAGCAGCAGCATCTGCTAGACTATGTGACGCATTTACGGTGGAAAGAGAGCTTTACCTTGATCCTGTTGCTGATGTTGTAGCAGCTTGTGACAATACTTGACAGCGTATGCGAGCTACCATTGGTTATTTAGCGCAGGCCCTGGAACGGCAGCGGAGCCCACTAGCCAAATTTCGGCGACGAAACTTCCACGCAACAGCTAGTGCGCGGCAATAAAACCGTAGTTGGACGTCACATATTACTGATCTGACAGCTGTCGTTTGGGTAAAATAGTTTAGGGGTGTGTTTGTTAATGAAAAATTTTTGATCATAAAAGTTATCAAATGATGTGATATAATAAAGATAATGATGAATAATAAAGAGAATAAAGTTAAAATAGATAGATTAGTTGTGTAGATAGTTGTATAGAAATGATTGAAAAATAGTGTAGTTGTATAGAAAAATATGAAAAAATGATTAAAAAATATGATAGTTGTGGAGAATGAAAAGTTTTAGATTAAACAGTTTTAACTTAATATTTTTTATTAATTATCAAACACACCCTATATCTTAGCTATTCAATCCACCCGAGACTCGAATGTGTCCCAATGCAGAACACATTTTTAAAAGTTGTTTTTTGAATTTTTGTTATAAAACTATTAGTTTAGATGTATTTAACATATATATTATGTTTTATCATTTTTTAAGATGTGTATATATTTTTTTTTTAATTTTGAAAATTAGAGGTTTTTAGTTATTTTTAAATGACTAAAACGCTCTTATTTTTGAAAATAAAATATATAACTTAGCTAATATTTTAAATATGCCTAAATTAACAGTTTTATAAAAAAAATTTAAAAAAAATTTAAAAATGTGTTTTGCGCCCAAATGCACTTAAATTTTAACGCACCTAAATGAATTGAATCACTACTCGCGTTTTATTATTCTCTATTTTAGTCGTTTTTATATCTTTTGATATGATTATTCTATTTATTTTATTTTATTTTTATTCTTTTTACTTCTAATTTTTTTATGAAATTTTTACTTCTAATTATTACATTTACTAATTTTCCAAAAAATTTCATCCTTTTTGTCAAAAGGGGGCTAAAATAACGGCGCATAGCATCAGCCAGCCAATGTCTCTTTTTTCATGAAATAAATTGTGATGAATACTTGCAGGAGCTTATAAAATTTTATAGCAACCTAATAGCCAAGAAAAAGTAAAATTTGTTAATGAATTAGCTACTCGATTACTTCTTTTATAAATGCGGTGAAATTTGACAGGTCAATTTCTGTCAAGTAAAACTCTACGCTCTCTCGAAAAGTTCTATATGAATGTTCTTTCAAAAAAAAAAAAAAGAGTTTCGTATGAATGTAAGACTGGGACCTTCTGTCTTGCAAACACCAGTTGTGAGTAAACTCGAATTATTTTTTGTGAACTCTCAAGTCCTGTACAAGGAGGAGATAAAATTATTTTTCAAGGGTTTGCATTCTAATGTTCGCGAATGGTCCAAAAAATAACTTTTATTTTTATAAATATCTGATATTTTAAATTTTATTTATAAAAAGTAAGTGTACATATCCTTGCCCTTTTTTATTTTCAAAAATAAAAATAAAATTTTTTTAAAATATCAAACCTTGTACGATGCGTGATCTGAATATGGCTAACACATTTATAAAAAAAATAAGAAATAACAAAAAATTTTAGATCCGCAACACATAATCGTCATGGTTTTTTAAAATGTAAACCACTTATTATGTTCATTTATATGCATTTTTTTGGGAAGACCGAGAAAAATAGAGAAATATTTACGATGGAAATTTTTTAAAATAAATTACATAATGATGTGATATGATAGGAATAATGATTAAAAAATAAAAAGGAAAAAATTATAATCAATAAGATAATTGCAAGGAAAATATGTCACAAAGTGGGACAAAAATAAGGGAAATGAATTTTTTTTTTCTTTTCCTGTAACCGCAGAGAACCTTACGGTGCTAAAATTGACTTTAATTGAAATCTTATATATTGTATGGATATATTATATATTACTTTTAAATTCTAGTAATCATTGTAAAAGCAATGAACTTCTTGCATGCATGGTTTGTCTGATTGGAGGAGCTCTTCGGGGATGGGATATCACATGATGGATGAGCTGGAGAGCTGACGTCGTGGACTTGTGCGGCCAGCGAAATTCTCGCCGGTTATAACTTATGCGGGAATACGGGGTGAACCTGAGTTGTATGGGGTTAGTTGGGTTGTATGGGATATAGGTGAGCCTAACTTTCAGGCCTATCGGAGTTGAGTTCAACTCAAACCTAACTCTAATATTAGAATTCAGTTCTGAGTCGGGTTCGGACCAGATTAGTATTGATTTTGAGCTAAAATTTAAGTTACTCTTAAACCAATAGAAATTTAAATTATCGACATAGATAACAATTTTTTAAATATTATTGCATTAGCACATGAGTACTTTACACGTGAATATTTAAATATAACTTATGATATTCTTAGTTTTGATGAAAGTTAGTCTTTTAATTAAAAGATAATTCTAAATGCAATAAACATAATAAATTTACACATAATAATTAAGGTAATAAAAATAAATAAGATTAAGTGAAATTACGATCTAAAGTTTAATAAAAGTGAAATTTATATACCTCGTAGTTAATTTATATATATGCAATAATTTTAAAGAGTTTGTATATTCATAATTATTTGCAAATAAAGTTAAGGTAGATGTAATATATTAAAGACAAATGTATATAATATTTAAGTTTTAGAATAAATATTTTATAGCTTAATTAAATTATGATTAAATGGAATAACTTTTATCACAATTTATAGTTGAAATACTTAATATATAAACAAATATAATTATTTTAATAAATTAAGAAGAATATTAGTTTGATACATATCTCATATTAGTTTCGGATTTTCTCGTAAAATTTTCAAAAAGAAAATCCAAACATAGTTTTGAAACGGGGTCGGGTGGATTCGGATAGACCCAGTACCAAACTGCACTCCTACTTCTAATAGTTAGATAAAAAATTTAATTTATTTATTATATTTAATATTATTTATAACATTTTAGATAATCTTTCACTCATGTAATTTGACCATAATTATAAATATATCTACATAATTTAAAAAATCTCAAATAACTCTTATATAGTTTGACTATAATTGCAAATATATCTACACTAGTATAACGCCTTTACCGCATTGTCACGATGTGAACATATTTACAAAAACTAAATATGTTTACTTAATTTTTAAAATTACAAATAGATAAATGATTTTATTAGCCCAAGTTATGCAAATGTCTTGGTTAACCCACCTTAAAAAATATATTTACAACACTTTTTTTTGTTTTTTTCATATACCTATTTATCAATGTGTATTTAACATATAAATTAAATTTTATCATTTTTGGATATGTGTATATATTTTATGAGATTTTTAAAGATAGAGGTATTTTAAATACGTATATACATATATATGTTTAGAATTTTCAAAAAAATATATATACACATATCCAAAAAAAATCTAAACAAACATGCACATTATCTAAAAACAGTAAATCAATGTTTATATATTAAAATATACTTAGATAAACAAGTGTATGGAGAAAAAAGTGAAAAAAGTGTTGTTAATGAGTTTTTTGAGTTGGGCTCGCTTAGCCTAGGCTAACGGGATCGTTCATATTACAAATATATCTATATAGTTTGTATATCTTTGCAAGTGCACTTATGTTGTGGTAGTTTAATAACAACGCCAAAACAATATGATTATTTGCAGTTATGGTCAAACTATGTATGGTTACATGTGATTTCTAAAATTATGTGGATATATTTACAATTATAATCAAATTAAGTTAGGACCACCTACACTTATCGCTCATCAAGGTAGTGCACTAGCCTGTGGATGGGACCACATTTCAATAAGTGAGAAAAAAAAAGTCACTTTACTACTTAAAATGGTATAACTTTATCTCTCCATGCTCTTGAAAAATGCAACATCAATAAAAATATAATATAAGTGAATCAGCGTATAAACTAATGCTATCACATGCAGGGTGTGTTTGGCGATGTTTAAAAAATGTGGAGTTAAAACTTTTCACTTCCCATAACTATCATATTTTAAATCATTTCTTCAAATTTTTTATATAACTACCATATTTTTCAATCATTTCTATATAACTATCTACATAATTAACCTATTTATTTTAACTTTATCCTCTTTATTATTCATTATTACCTTTACCAAATCATATTATTTTATAACTTTTACTCTTCAAAAATTTTATCTATTCTCAATCACACTCATAGTGTACGTGGGTGGAATCCTATATCATATGCAGAAGGAATTGCAATGTCTTTGTAATGATGTAATAAAAAAAAGAAAAATATAATATATCATACATGGTGTGCGTGGGTGGAATCCTAATATCATACCCAAAAAGGATTGCTATCTCTTTTTTGATGATGTAATAAAAAAGGAAAACTATAATACAAGTAATGCTAATATAATGCGGGAAATCAGTCACAAGCACATGACATTGTGTAAAAGTGATTAATTTGGAATAGCCATAATGATGCATCCGCACAGTCTAATTCATTCATTACGTGCAATTTTGCTAGGAAAAAATTTGGAGTAAAACCAAAAATATACTCAGGGTGCTTCTGTTATTCACCAAAATAAAAGTTTTACATCTAAATCTTTTTCCTTCACAACCATCATCTTTTTAATCATTTCTTCATACATTTTTATCTAATCACCCTACATTTTAATCATTTATTCGCAACTTTTCTTACAAATATCATATTTATTTTAATATTTTTTATTTTTTATTTTTATGAAGATTTTAATTTTATTTTTATTCATCATTATTACCGTATCACATCATATCACTCTCTCATTTTAAAAATTTTATACCAAAAATTTTTCTTAAATACCAAATGCACCTCTAAGGCATTTTCACCCTCTGATGAAATAAATTCGGCAAGAAATTTATATCACGAGGCGATAACACATATAGAGTGGCTATTTGCATCCACCTCTCCATTTTAAAATAATTTGCCAGCCTTTTCAATTTCGTGAATTTTATAGAATTACTTTTATTATGAATTGTATAGTGCAAAACATATCCGCTCTCGTTGGAAAGTCAACATTTGACTAGATATTATGATATATCTACGTACAATTAGGGTCATATAATAACATATTTATGCCATGCCATAAGTAATCTTAATGAGTATTAAGTTAAATGATAAATACAACCTGATTACCTAAGTGTTTATTAAGACAAATATTTTAAATTCATATATAAATCTTTCTTTTTTTGATTACATGGGGAGGAGAGTCAAACGCTGGCCTTGTAGCGCAAAGCTACCTTGTGTTACTAGCAGGGTGCAACTTTAGTAGGGTACCCATAGGTACCCACTGACCCAACTCTAAATTGGGTATAGCAAGGCAAAAAAATTTATCCATGAGTATGGATAGGATCATTACCCAATTTTCTAAATAGGGTAAAAGTAGGGTATACACATTAGGTACGACTCGGATGGTACCCACATGGGTATCTTAATAGTACATAATTATAAATATATATGAACAAATACATAATAGTTTTATCCCTCATTCACCAATAAATTATTGTTCGTTTGATTTTTATATAGAGTTTGTACTTGTAATGACGGATTATCATAAACGAATGTGATAATGATTTTAATGTGATTATTAATATGGATAATGAGACTACAAAAAATATAGAAATAGACGTAACAACAATAAAATGAAATTAATTATAAATTGTAAAGTCTATAATATAAATGAGTATTACTTTATATTATTTAAAATAACAGAAAAAATATTTTTTCACATGTCGTCATTGGTTATTATAGGAATTGATTTGAAATTGGAACTGGAACTGGAACGGACTTTATAAGTAATAGATAAAATATGATATAGTAGGAATCGACCATGTAAGTGAGTAGGATGAGTTAGACTTTTTAAAAATAGAATATGAGTAGGACAAACCATTATCGGAACCGAAGCAACCTGAGTTGCAACCCTAGTTACTAGTTGAGTAAGCCCTTAAACACAAATCTCTCATTCTCTACGATGTCAATCATTTAACTCATTAGCTATGAGATTGTAAGCCGCATGATTTACAATTATTAAAGTTTTCATTAGACTGACCAAACTTTGGCTTTCATTAACATGTATATATGGGCATGTTTGGCAACGAAGAAAAAATTTACTTATACTTTTAACACAATTTTTATATAAATACTCCAATCTATAATCATTTTTATATCTTTTCATTATTACCATGAATACTTTAAAAAATTTTCACCAATCTTTTCCCTAAAATTTGTCCTTGTCCTAAACACATTTACAGTGTTTTACTCTAAATAAAGTTCACAAATTAGGATATTTTAGGAAAAATTCAAATTTATGAAAAAATAAAGAAGTAAATGCAAATAACATCACTAAGATTAAGACACACACATATACAAAAAAATCTCATTACGAGTCAATAAAGTAGGGTCTATTTGGAAAGATACAAAAGTGGAAATGATAGCTTGTAAAGTGAGAAGTATGATAGGTTGTATAATAGAGATAAAGTGAAAATGAAATCGAGAGCATGCTTGACTATGGCAAATCAGTGATAGGATGATAAATGGTGGGATCATATTTTTCGAGGGCAACTATTTATCAAATAATAATCGTATTTTTCTACTTTTATCTTTATATTCAAATCACTTTTCCGATAAACTATATTCTATTGTACATATTTATTCCAATTTTATCCATATTATTTCATATTAATCACACAATTATAAAAATATTTTTTTTTTATTTCCACCATTTCCCACTATTTGTTCTCATTCTACATTCTTGAACATCCCCGAAAATAAATAACATAATTATATGAAAAGATAATAAAAAAGATTAAAGTATAAGAATAAAACATAACATTTCTAATTATTATTTAAAATTACGAACAGATGTCTCTTCAAAAAAAAAAAAAAAAAAGAATAGATGAATGAAAAAGAAGAAGTTTCGTCCATTCACGTCGTACCTAATTTGTGCGTCATTTGACCCATTTCTCAGCGATAAATTTATCTGGTCCTAAAATATAGCATTTTAAGATCTTACCAATGACGTTGTTCCCGGAACATTGATAAAATTGGGGCCCGCATAGCCTGGTGGTCAGAAGAGGAGAATCCCATTTTCTCGCGACACGTGTCAAAACTTTTGCGGTAGACACGTGTGACGCCGTATCTTCGCTCCTTTTTCCAGCAATACGTGTTTGTTAAGATATAAAAATTTAATTTTTTTTACCTACCTTTAACATGATTTGACAATTTAACTACATCACTATTATGGACTTTTTTTTATTATCATTGTAAACATTTTTTAATTTTTTTCCATGTAAAATACCTTATGTGTTATATTTTTTCTCTCCAAGGGATAAATGCCATTTTTTCACCCCACATCTCTATTTCATTTCTTCAAAATCTTTAACGCAATTTTTTTTTTACTCACCGTGGAATCTTCGTTTTTCTTTTTCTTTTCTTTTTTTAATTGTTTTATAACTTCTCACGTTCTCACCAGATTCCGCGCGCCAAAATAACCCGAATCAACGGCCCGGAAAAGAGGAGTATTTCAGCGCGGGCAGTGGGAAGAGGGGGAAGGACGAAACAGTGACAGCAGAGGGATTTATACGCGGCTATGGCGCCAGCAGCGTTGTTGGGCGTACCAACGGCAGCAAAAGTGAGTCCCCTCCCATCTCCTCCCTCTCTCCTCCCTTTCAAATTCCTAAACCCTAACCCTAGAAAATCCACCACCATTCCTCCTGTCTTCCTTACTCGATTCTCCTCTTCCTCTCCTCCTCCTCCTCCCCCCTTCCGCAACGGAACTCCTCCTGACACCGACTGCCCCGTTCCCTTCGATCAGCAACCGCTCAACGAGTACCAGACTCTAGCCGCCTCCGTCCCTTTTTCCTGGGCTTCCGCCGATCTCCGCCACTACGTCTCCCGCCTTCTTATCACTGGCGCCTCTTTCTCCCTCTTCGTCGGCCTCCCCGTTGCTGGATTTGGCGTCCTTGACCCCGGGAAAGAGGCTCTTAGGTGCTCGCTTGGCGCTGTCTCTGGTGGACTCTTGGCCGTCACATTGGCGGTCGTTCGCATCTACCTGGGATGGGCATACGTTGGCAATCGGTTGCTCAGCGCCACTGTTGAATGTAAGCTCCTACTGCATTTGTCCTTCGTCTGGAAGCGCGGATGGAAGGAAGTGCATGGCCCAACTAAACGAGAGAAAATGAATGAATTTGGGCTAACAGCACTTTCCACTTAGCTTACATTGGTCCTGAGTCGTAATTCAAATATTAAGTTTTGTTTTCATTTTGGTGCCAAGTCAAGGAGTGTGTGCAGTTTGACGGCTGACATTTGCAATTTAGTTGCATTCAACCGTATTTTGCGGCTTCTTTGGTCGCTCGGACTGAGATTTTTTTTTTTTTGGAAATGTTCTACAATTTTTATATACATATATTTTTTATTTTTCTTCAATCTGTATTTTTGACTTCAACTATAGAGTGCCAAGAGCCATCCGAAATATGTTCGCCGGAAAGGACTAGGAATCCTTGGCTTGTAAAGGGGCATTCAATTAAACAGCTCGTTGTTAGTTTCCTGTGCACAATATCTGTGGTTTTCATTCTCCCTTAACAAGCCGTGTTGGATGGTTTTGCTTTGCAGATGAGGAGACAGGATGGTACGATGGCCAGGTACCTTCATTGATGCATTATTTTGATTGATTTGATTTCGGGTGTGTTTGGCAATTGATAGAAAATGTCAAGTTAAAACTTTTACATCTAAAACTTTTCATTTTCCACTTTCCACAACTATCATATTTTTTAATTATTTTTTTCACATTTTCCTATACAACTATCCTACTTTTCAATCATTTCTACAAAACTATCCACATAACTAACCTATTTATTTTAATTTTATCCTCTTTACTACTCATCATTACCCCTATCACATCACATTATTTGACAACTTTTACTCTCCAAAACTTTTCATCAAAAGTTTTATTCATTACCAAATTCATCCGTGTCTTTAGAGTTATGTCCTTTTATGGAGCTGCATTGTTAGTGGTCGACAGATTCCTAAATCTAGGAAATGATGAGCGAAAAGGAAATTTTAAGGATTTTTGAGCTATTTTTATTTGTTGGGTAAAAGATTTATTAGAGATTTTTCTTGGTATTTTTGAGCTATTTTCTTTTTAGCTCTATGAAGACGTCATCTTGATAATTATATTTCACTTCATTGGCTATTTGTTTGATATAGATTTATGGGAATTGGCTAGAATGAGTTTTTCTTTTAGAGGGAGCTTTTAGATAGATTTTTGTTATCTATGTCCAAATAATTAGATTTTGTATTTTGAATTCTAAAATCTATAATATTAGATAGATGAATATTTTAAATTTCTGTCCACTGAAAATGTTGAAAAGTATTCTCCATTAGGTGTTGTACACTGAAAATCAATAGTATCAACTATCAAATAGGTCGACTGCTTTTACTGATTCTTTAATCTTGGTTGTTTTTACTGTCCACTTGCACCTGGTAGCTGTTTTCAGTTGAATTGGTTCAAAGTAGCCTATCCCATCTGGTTCTTAAAACATTGTTTTTGACTGCCCTATGAATGCAAACCACATACTATTATGCATATCCTGCTCCCTTTTTGCATTCTGTAGTGGGCATTTGATTCAAGCAGATATGCATGTATGTCAATCCAGAATTCTGATGTTCACTTCCTGCCAGATATGGGTGAAGACACCTGAAGTTTTAGCACGGGATCGTCTTCTTGGTTCATTCTCAGTAAGTAAATTGATTCAGGTCAGGTTTCTTGTTGTATAAAGAGAGGTTCTGTGATGATTCCACTTATGGCAATCTGTGTAGGACCACTAGGGAGTCTAAAAGTCACTAGCCAAAGAAAGAAAGAGAAAAAAATTACTGGTCATTCGTCAGCCGTCCTGCAGTCTTGTTGAATTAGATCAATGATCCTATTTTTCTTCATTAGCTTGCGTGGCTGCCTCATGAGTGATTACCATAGGGATTTGGCTGATTTTTAGAAACATCTCATGTAATCATACGTGCTGAAGGGGTATTTTTATTCTTTCATTTTATACCCTGCCAAGTGCCAAGTGTCTTATTGTTTACTATAGCTGCTTTTGGTGAACGTTGCTTTGAGTGATTGGGCATGTGTTGGACCCGGTAGACATCCTCTATGTTATAAAGTATAACCTAGGGAAATTTTGTGGTTACTGACCTACAGACATGTCTCCTCCATTTGTCTACCACTCTCTTGCTTCTGTCATTTGTATACCTGCTTTAGTGGTTTATATAATTCTATTGTCCATTGATCTTGGAACATCACTAGTACAAAATAGTTTTTTTTTTTTTTTTTTTTTTTTTTTTTTTTATACTTTTTTTATCTCCTTGGACGACCAAGTAACTGACAGAGGACAACTTTAGGAGAGGAAGGGTAAACGAGGCAAATGCCTCTACTAACTTCGAACCCTGAACCTTCTTCCTTTCCACGCTCTTTTACACTTGCGTTAATCATTTGGTTATCCAAGTGGTGATAAAACAAAACAGTTTTTGTTATGTTTATGAAGGAACACACACACACACACACACAGGGGACTAGGATAGTCAACCGTGGATGATTCTGGGACATAATGCTTTCATCACGGATCCAATCCCATCAAGTTCTAGACCACCAAACAATTTCGTTGCTTGTGGACTGAAGAAATTTGGACCAAACCCTAAAAGACCTATGGCCTCAAGAAATGTCGAAAGAATTGGTTTAATGAACTTGCTTGTTCCAACCCTTAATTTCTTGCAAATCTGGTTCATTCATTTCAGGTGAAGCCAGTCCTCAGCAGAGTGAAAATAACCCTAATAGGTCTGGCAGTCTCACTTGTAGCATGTGTTCTTCTCTTCATCAACACTGAAAGCCCAAAGGAAATGGAGAGCTCATCAAAAGATAGAGTCATAGCTGGTGTTTACAATGATGATTCTGCTCGGTCATTTGAACCAGATGCATTCCATGGTGCACCAGAACTACCATAAACTCAGCATGAAGCAGGTATGCATAGTGTATGGTAGTAAATCCAGTATTACAGTCCACTTCTATATGTATATATAAAAAAAATGTACCATACTTCCTTGTAAATCAAATGTTTTTTAAGAAAGAAACAAAGAAAAGTTAGGACAGGTACATGGACGGGGGTAGCACTTTCCTTGTTGGCAGTAGGCTACTCAAAGCAACTTTATGAGAAGAAGCGATTTCCTGAATTCTCATGTGCTACAGTAGCTATAATTTGGTGCTCCATTCGATTCTTATCATGTTGACATAACGGATTCCTTAAAGCTTCGATGGTGTGGGCAAAAGTAAAAGTCAATTGGCAGTGTGGCCTGGAGATTCTGCAGCTCTCTGTATTTACCTTTGCCTCCTTCCTGATCTAGGCTAGGTTTCCCAACAAAACGTGTGAATGCCGGTTTCTAGGAGGATAGGAACATCCGAAGCAAGCTGGCTTTTCCCAACTGGTAGATTTTGCACATATAGAATGCAGTACTATTAGCTTTTAGAGTTTCTTTGAATTTGCAAGTATATTTTCATCTCTGTTTTGCAAGTAGAAGTGCAAAGCTTTCTCTCCCCATCATGGCGATCATGCCATGCAAAAGCAGGGGTTGGTTGGTGGGTCATCACTGCACAATGCACATGCATAGCTGTTCAGCGACCCATGCTACAATTCAAGTGGGGTACTGACTGACAATGGATGTCCCATCTACAATAAAAAAAACGTCCAAGACTTTTTTATTCTTTTTTCACGGCATGAACGACATCTTTTGGTATTTGTGTGGGGATCAATTTTCCCCTTTTTTTTTTTCCCCCCAAATCTAAAGAAAAGGGGTAGCCCACTAGTCCCTGTATTGAGCTCCAGTGAGTCCAGGAAAGGATCGGACCGCTTTTTGGGTCTATAATACGCAATCGTATCTTACAACCCAAGAGGATTTTTACGTTTTTCTAACTCGTGATCAGCATGTCCCACAGCTTTTATCATATTATTTTGTTTAATAATCTACGGTGGAAAAAATATTTTTTAAAAAAATGTCTGTCATCATCTGTTGAACGCAGCTATGCCAAACCATAGTCAATGAAAAATATATTGTCATCCATGCTTGCACGGAACGAAATCTGATTGTTTTGGATCGATCTGAACCCAATTGAATCGATGTAATACTTTTTATTATTGGGATTTGGATAATATGACAATTGATACTACAATTAAGTACGTTTATAAGTCTCACAATAAGGAGGGAATTTTTTCTAAATCCTCACGCAGGGGAATTGTAAAACCACCACTAACACGGAGAGACTATTTAAAAACCACACAAATATGTGGACAGTGCATTTTAAACTCGTGCCAACCAGATGTGAGGCAACGAGTCCTCCCGCGACGGCACTACCGGTCGTGGCCAACCGGTGTAATACTTGTGACGATACTATATAAGATAAAATATGAATATGTATTTCAATAGTTAATGTTCCTATCGTTTTTTATCCTCTGCCAAGTGTCAAACTTAAAAACGATGTGCTCGAAGTGAAATGAAGACGTGATAATTAAAATATTTTTATCACGAATGCAACATTTTATATAGGATTGTGTTCGCATAAAAATATTTTCAGCATGATGGTATAAAGTAAAAGTTTATATAAAAAAATAATTTTTGATCATAGCCCCTCCTCCACATGGTTTCAAATTTTTTTGATTAATTTTTTTTATAAATCAAATTTATACAAACGTATTTATTTAAAACCAACAAAATTATTAATTCGAATCCAACTCCAAAAATTTAGAAATAAGACTAAGCTAAAGGTGGAATTAGTGGTTTTCTTAGATGCAAAAGCCTAAATCGAAACGTTTGATCAAGTACCCCATCTGCTTATTATTGTATATTTTTTAAGGGGATTTTTGCAAATATGTCTATAATATTTTACCAATATTGCATCTGTGTCTTTAAGTTTGTTGATGTTGCAAATATGCCCGTAAAGTTTGTATGAAATTGCATGCGGGCCCTTCCATTATGACGCTGTTAATTTTTTTTAATAAAATAACGATGTGCCCAAGTCAACTAATACACTTATAATTTTTGCAAATGTTGTAAGCATATTTTTCAAAAAAATTTAAAATAATAATATATATAAAAATATATAAAATAATGAAATAGCAAATATATCTACAATATTTGAAAATTTGCAAGTATATTACTTAGTTTAAAGGGCATTATCGTTATTTTACAGAAAATTCCGACAACAACTTAATAAAAGAAATGCGTTTATAATGTTATGTAAACTTTGTGAGCATATTTACAACATTAATAAACTTAAAGAAAAAAATACAATATTTTTCCAAACTTTGTAAAATCATTTGCGAAAATCTCTTTTTCAAGAAGGCTATGCATATATGACATAATGCCACGTGTGCCGAAATATTCACCAGTCCGTATGCTTTTATGTCCTGCTTATGTCCGACGCCATGTGTGCACAGCTCTCTGGTGCCGACTTCCCATCTTTACATGAGACTTGGAAAACTGGAATATAGAATACAGTCGCAAGTGCAAGAGATTTCACGCCGTGGCTTCGCATTGATTATACAAAATAGCCAACTCAAACCCCGCCCTCCTCAATTATTCATATCTAAGGTGGACCGTCCAATTTACAACCGCAAGATCCAATGATAAAAAGAAATAGGTCAACCCTTCTGATTTTTGAGTCGTGTGGCATCGATTAACACAAAATAAATAGAGGTCTTTTCTTTGATGAAATCTTGTGCAATCCGTAACCCTTGGGTTTTTCATTAAAAAAAATTAAAATTTTCTTTAAAGATCCAAATCGTCTATTGTTCTCCTCAATAGATATTTATATAATACCAAAAATCATTTAAATCAAATTTTTATATAATTTGCAGCATGGATGAAATTATTCATAACTATATTTTTAGCATTATAAATCATTAAGATTTTTAATCAAATTAATTTTCTATATTTAAACTAAATAAATAATTTTAAACACAATACATGATTTGGAACTTAAAAAAAAAAACAAAAATAAGTTGAAAAACCTAAGTGTTGTAAATTGCACCCTTTGCATAAAAGAAAAGGCTGTAAATAAATGGTATGATCCTTTCGATTTTTGACCCCACGAACGTGTCTATCACTAAATAAGTGTCGACCAATAATTAGAAATGGATGAACTTAATTATAAGGAGAAAATTATCAAAATAAAAACAATTATGAGGGGAAACACACGATTTCTATAATTTCAAGGGATAGAATTCTGTTGGCCACCTGAATTGGTGTGTAATTAGGTCAACAAATTAGTCCTATTTCTCAACTTGAGCAAACCGCGTAAACCCCGTGGCGCCTGCATATGAAGCAGCATACCCGGCCAGAGCAACAGAAGAAGACCCTCCCTCTTTCGTCCGTCTTCTCCTTCATAGGCATAGCCAGCCAGCGCTGAATCTTTTAAAAACAAACGAAAAGTCTAACCCCCGTTCAAGAGGCGAAGAGCCCAACCTCTTCTTCCTTTGTCAAACAATCAAACACCTGGTATACAATTCTCCCCGCCCAATCCAATCTCTCTCTCTCTCTCTCTCTCTCTCTGTTGGAGCGGCTGCGGCTGCAGCTGCAGTGGGGTTGCAGCAATGACGACGTACGGGACGATCCCGACGGGCCCAAGCACGCCTCTCGACTTCATCTCCGGCGCAAAGGAGCGGGCAAAATCGGCGCTCGCCACCCGCCGGCCATGGAAGGAGGTGGCCCACCTCCACGCCTTCGGCATCCCTTCCAGCTTCGGCGATGCAATCCTCAGGATCCGCACCAACCTCGCCTACTTCCGCATGAACTACACCATCATCGTCCTCCTCATCGTCTTCCTCAGCCTCCTCTGGCACCCCATCTCCCTCATCGTCTTCGTCGCCATGATGGCCGCCTGGCTCTTCCTCTACTTCCTCCGCGACGAGCCCCTCATCGTGGTTGGCCGCGTGATCAACGACCGGATCGTCCTCGCCGTTCTCTCCGTGGTCACGCTCGTCGCCCTCCTCCTCACCCACGTCGCGCTCAACCTCCTTGTGTCGCTGCTGATCGGGGCGGCGGTCGTCCTCGTGCACGCAGCGTTGCGGAAGACGGATGATTTGGGCGAGGATGAGGAGGCCGGTGGAGGATTGTATTCTGTTGTAGCGTCTTCGTCTTCTTAACTCTCCATCTTACACTGGATTCTTCTCTCCTGCTCTGTTCTTCTCTGTTTCCCTCTTTTTTTGCTTCCATTACTTCTGCTTCTATTTCGTTGGGTTCGGTTCCATTTCTTTGTGATGTGGGTTTGGGTGCTTTCTCATGAGATTGCGGTTGGCTTGATTTGTTGTATCCTCGGTTCATTAATGGAGCCCCACTTTTTCGGTTGTAGATTAGTTCTTCTGCTAGTTCAGATTATGTTTCGGATCTTTTTAGTGAAGGGGGGAAAACCTTCTTTGAAATAATAGTCCAATTAGAGCTCATGCTCCTTTTTTTTGGGTGTATAATGATTTGTTATTCATTTAATCAGCAACATTTAAAGTGTAGCGTGGGAGATCTTGGGTCCTTTTTGTTGTCCAATCTCCAATTTCAGTTTTCATAGAGAAGATACAATTTACTGTCAAGAAAGATGGGTTTTTTGGGAAATCTTGATTCAGATGAGGGTCATTCTAGATCATATTTGCTGCATTATGAGATGTCAGGGAGTGAAAGACATCACCAGTTGCCATGCACTTGAAAGAAAGAAAACAACAGCCAGTAGCAACCAAGACCATTTATCCAATTCCTTTAAGCATGTTGGAATGGATCGGTGTGATAAAGAGTGCAATGGGGCCAAATTAAAATGATGGGAACAATTGAAAAAAGTAAGGTAGGTAGTGGAAAACAGATAAGTATTGGTGGTGAAGCTCTGGAAACTACACCTTTCCTCCACATGTCCAAATAACGGTTTGCAGGGAAAGCTTGCTGTTGGCATGTCCGCTACCCATGTTTTATTCTTGTTTATTCATTTTCCTCACCACTTAAAATCTTGTAAAGCTCTCCAAAGGCTTGGGTGAATCTTTTGCATGGACAATCGGACTACCACGATGAAGGGACAGAAACATTCATTCCCAGCAAGGCAAGGGAATGTTTTATTCTTGCGTTTTCCCCCTTGTATTTGCAAATCCAATGTCAAAAATTTTCTAGCCGGCTTTAAATTAAAGGAGAGCGCATTCAAAGAAAACTCGGCTACTTCAGGGAGTCTGTAGATGCTCGTTTACATCGAAATATAGAACTGAAGCTTAGGTCTAAGTGCTTGATTTTGTTTTGTTCTTATCAACTTTGGATTTATGCCATCAGCGAGGACCGCGTGGTTGTTTTTCTAATGGTTGCTATTTGCTAACCATATTTTTTAATAGCCCGTCGCCTCTGGTTCTCTAATTGTGTTCTATTTGGATAAAATTTTTCCATCCAAAAGTTGTTATTTGTCTCGATTTTTTACGACCAAACCATGTAAATTTATTTCCCATTTTAGCATCTATTGATCCTATCTTGTAGATCATCTTAAGTTTCTAAGGAAATTTTAGGATTTATCCCTTTCGAGATTTTCATTTTCGGTTATATTTTTATTTCAATACGTAAATTATTTTCTCGTTGCCAGCATTTTTTTCCCTGTATTTGTTTTCTTAAAAAATATGCTTTTCGATTTTTTGCACGAAATAATGACGTTAAAATCTAGAACCACATTTGAAATATTACTTATGATCTGATTTGTGGCGTTGATGCTGGCTACAAGCGCAATTCGACAAATTGGCCGAATATTATCTTCAGCATCAGTCAATTATCCATGAAAAATAGCGCAGATGACATAAGTTGTTTTTATGCACTTGCCTTTTCTGATGATTGCCACAAAGCATCTACCAATGAACTTTCTCCTTTTATAACTTGAGATGCATCTCCTTGTTCCTTCCTCTACTAGTTCGAGGGCCCGTCGCTTCTTCATGTCAAGATAGCAAAAGTCCAAAAAAGAGCAGGGATTTGGCAAAAGCAGATTCCAGATGTGCCCTTACAATGGATGAGGAGATGGATGTAAACAACCAAAGGATTAAACACAAGTCTAATTCACAAGATCCAATAAAATAAAATATTGTAGTAAAATCTCATCACCCTGCTTTGGAAGTTAGTACTTTTTAGCCATGTGCCATGTGCCATGTGCAGGCGTGACGCTTGATAAGCTTGATACACGGATGCGTGTTCCTCAAAAGGTAGAGAAAAGCGTCTTACATGCATGCATTATCTCGGCAGAAGTGCTACGACGTGATTAGATTTCAGCCTGCCTCTGCCTCACAGGAGAGAATGAATGAATGACCTACGCCTGTCAATCGAGCTGTTGGTGGAGGCCTAGGAATACCAACTCTGTCCTCGCATCACTGGCTGCTTGGAATTATATCGGAAGAAAACACTTGCATGAGGCTGTTACAGGCATAGAAACAATTTGGATACGGCTGACCAAGTTTACGCCCACACCCTTCCCTCCACAATGAATACTTCTGGTTGTCAAATCGCATCATCATGAACGCTCCAATAGGGAAGAACATTGGGATTTTCTACTCTTGGTATTGCTATAACTACTATTATCTTACCACATTTTTCAAGTGGCATACTTTCCCAGTAACTGATACAGTGGACATGCAATTCTGTGTATCAAACTACGTGTTTTACGCATTGTAAGGTATATGCAAAACATCTTTGTTTTAAAGCTCAGATTTTCAGTAGGTTTACATGTTCCATGTATCGCACTTTTGTGCGGAAATGTCAAGACAATTAGCTTTTCATGGTTACATAATCTACGCATAAGTCTTGGTAACGCATACATCCATACAAGATTAACACACTAATTACACTAGTCATGTCAAAGTAATCCATTTTCATTCGGCCTGCACATCCAATGTTTATAATGTAGCTTACTTTGGAGGAGACTGCAAATCAATCAAGGATTTCTTAGAAAGATTTGCTATTGAATCTGCTATCACTCGAGCACTTGATTTCATATAGCCACCTGAAATATAAAGGACCAAAATAATGAATTTAACATCAAATTGCTAAATCCTAAAAAGGTTTTTTTTTTTTTATCAATAAAAAGTACTAAGTTAAACAGACCTGATGTAAGCATAAGAAGAGGCACATTCTTTTCCTCTGCAAATCTGAACACCTTTTCATCTCTGCTTATCACTCCTGCAGGGCTCACCTGTTAAAGTCAATAGTATTGTATGACCACTATTTATTTCCCAGAGGCTTTCAAAAGGAACTTGGACCCAGTGCTGCTGCAGTGGCTATTGAATGTCACTCAAAGTACGTTGGTGTTTGTCATCCACATATTGAGATCATTAAAGCCATTGGTGTTTGTCATTCACAACCAGTATGCTCATACTGCGAGCACATTCTGAGGAATGCAGCTTTCCATTCATTAGCACGCGATCCTCACAATGACACATTAATTGCAGCTAAAGATGTTGGAATGTAGGCTACCAGTTGTGTATGACAACCGCCAACTTGTCCATCTAAAGCCCTCCTTCCAAATCTCCAGTTTCCATTCCTAGTAACTGTTAGCTAATTTATTAAGGGCTGTCAAACATTCATCCATTTCTGTTTACCAGAAAACACCCGGGTTATGTTTTTATGAAAGTAGTAAATTTTGCTTAATCAAACTCCCTCAATTTATCAAGCATTTTCTGCTGCATTGGAAGAACAACTGCTTCAAATCAATAATTCAAAATGTAAATAGATTGAGGATCTATCTGGAGACAGGCTCGCTAGAGACCATACTTCTCCAAAACTCAGCAGACTACTTAAACCCGTTTATCATAAGAAAAGATGAAGACAACTAAAGATCACACTGATTGTGACAAAACAATTTTGCCTCTCTATTTCATTCGTCTATTTTGCCCTTCTGTCAATAACATGTTCTCTTCACACTGGCAACCTTAATTGAAACTTTGATGTAATTTCGGTATTCCACTAGGATAAGCATGCTAGAAACCACCATAGTTAAGAATTCTAAGGTACCATAAATAACACTTCCTCTGGCTAATGAAGCAGTCCCTACCAAAATTGCCCAAATAACCATGGCACATAACTTCAGCTAAATTATCAACTACAACTTCCAATAGTACTTTTCTCAAATTTATTCCATAAAGTTGCTCATATATTAGAGCAACATGGGTTCTTTGATATCGGCTTTATATCTCTATGGTTATAATTAGGAATTGTGAGGAATTCTAATAACATTTCCAGATCCATGGGAAAGATATTGGCATCTAGGCATCCCATGCTTAAGATCATCCACAGGGAAAGTTGAGGCTTCTCGTCTTCTTACAAGCTCCATTCATGGTATGTTCTTGTTTGGACCCCAGTGGTCCCTACCCCAGTTTTTGACCCTGCATCTTATGTTCTTATTCTGTTTCTTTGCTTTCTCTATAGCTTGTTAAACACCCACTACACACTGTATGCCTTTTTATCCTGTTTCTTGCTCTTCAACAGAGATTCATACTGCTCTTCAGAGGTAGCAACAAATGAAATAGTAACAATTACAGCAGCAGCAGCAGAAAGAGAGTAGATGTGAAGACAAAAATTAGCAAAAAAGAACATTACAATAATGAAATTTCATAAAAGTGAACCATTACCTTCAACCTGCCCAATGGATCTCCATCTAGGATATCAGTTCCAGCATTGTACACTACCAACTCCGGGTCAAACCTATGCTTGGCTACCTGAATTCAATTATTCAAGTCAATTGAAGCTTCTATTGACTAAATGATTTCGACAAAGAAAATAATCACATCAAATTATGTAAATAAAAGCCACAAAATTTAGAAAAGGTAGTATAATATGCTTGGAGCAATAATCCACTACACAACAATGAGAAAATAATAACTGATGCTTGTCAGTATACCTCGAGCGCTCTGTCTAGTTTTTCCAGATAATCTTGTGTTGTGGTCCCACACTGTAAGAACAAATAGTTAATGATTACTTGAAAGGGAAAGTAACACTCAATTATGGCAGAGACATAAAATTCAATAGTTTACTCACCACTAACTCCACTTTTTGGTCAATGTATCTCCTCGCCTCATAATCCTAGAATCAAATGCATGAAGTAGAAGAGATAATGCATAAGACAATGAAGTTTGCTGATCTTGAAATATTATGGACCGTCCATCTTCATGCCTTAATACCTGAGAGATTGGCGGTACAGCGATATGGCCAACTATTTATGTTTATATAGTGCGGACATCAGCTTTAAAACTGGTTGAAATAAGGATCACATATGATATGGTACACAAACCATGTTTAAAGGAGAAAAATCCGATTGTTTTGTAAAAATTAAGTCATTTCGAATATCGCTGGATTCCACAAAAGAATAATACATATCAAGATTGGTTTCCACTTCATCTATGAGGTCTCCAAAAAGACTTCAGAATTGTGAGTTAAATTTCAGTAGCTAAACTGCAGCATACATTCATGTTCCTGGCTGCAATCAATGTGACACAAAGTATTCAGAAGGGACCTTGATATTGATATATTATAGATTGTCAGATTGTGCCTAATATTCCGTGATATAGAAACTGCTGGCCAATCAGATTAATGAAAGTGTTGGGGAAAAAAAAGTTGTGCTATGCCAGTTGGAACAGTTCTTTCCATCTGAAAGATGGACAATAAGGGCAAGGGACTGAAGACACAGTGTATGAAGGAGTAGGTATATTGCGACTACATGAAAAGTTTTTTCATATACAAAATTTCCATACTCAGGCAAGGGAGACAGAGCCATGAGGCACATCAGATAACTCATTTAGGAAACTTGTAATGGTGTATAGATAAAGAAATCTTACCTGAGGATAAATTTCAGTGTTAAACATGTCCAGGATATAAACCCTTCCTGTTGGCATATGAGTTGTTGGTCAAAAATTCTTAGCTGACCTAATAATCCCAACATGCTTGCAATTCAAGATTCAAGAATTTTACTGTCATCGGAGAAGTCCTTTTCATGACCATTTCCTTGATGAGCATCAAGATCTATAATCATCACCCTACGCAGATTTCACAAAGTTGTAAAGGACTAATTAATGTTCAGAACAATTTTTTTTCATGTGAACGTTCATAACAAACATTTAATATGAATATAAAACGCAATCGTCCACCAACCTTGAAATATTCAACTGTACAAATGCAAAGTGAATGCAAAGAGAAATGTCTGCATATGCACAGAAGCCGCCTCCTCTCTCTGCAGAACAGTGATGAAAGCCTCCCCCAACATTGATAGCCCATCCCCGCTCCTTTGCTAGCTTACCTGCCAAGATGGTGCCTCCCACCTGTAGTATTTCAAGAGAACCTTCAAGCAGTTGAGGGAACCATATCCCTAGACGCCTACATAAATAAGAATCCTCACCTGTTTGCGGAATGGATATAGCACTTTTTGCTGCACAATGCAATTAGGAAGTATAGCAACTGGGGGAACCTAAACAATGCAGCCAAAAATAATATAATATCAGCCATAAATTCACTAGCACTGATCAGGCTTACCAAGTCCCCTTTGAACAACTGATGAATGCAAACATTTAATGTCAGAAAACGCCACTAGTAAATGCAAAGATTTTAATATCCGACAATGCAAATAATACTCTCACATTGTGAAGGAAACAGTAGTAACTCTGACAAAATATTGACAACCTTGATAAAATTTCTGCCACCAGTAAAATCTTAGTACAAATTTTTTCATTGACTGCTCCTTCAGGATATCTGCATATTATTATCTGAAAACCATGGAAATGAGAAGACCTGATTTTCTAATCATTATTCAAACAGATTGGGATCGACTACTTGAATTCCATTAAACGATGCAAATTGATCATACATCATATTCCACCAGGCCACCCTTTATCTAAGCCTCATCCACACTTCTTGATTTTGTTTCACAAGTTGATTAAATCAAAATAAGAAATATCACCTCTTTCGTATGTTTTAATAGTGGTAAAAGACAAGGAAATGCAAAACGAAATATGAGGAGGATATAGGATAATGTTAGTACTCAGTACTATAGAATTGAAATCAGCTCTAAAGTGATAACTGATAAGATAAATAACCTTTTAGATGTAAAGTTTAAAAGATGACGACTAAAAGTAAAGTATTGATGAAGAAAAGGTAGATTTTTTTGGATAGGTGAACATCATATTATAAAGGGGGAAAAGAAGATATTTCGCATGCCTAGGCTTTTACATGGATTCAAAGCGTCTTATGCTAGATGAATATAATGATGTAACAAAATATTCGCCTGACCAACAGGATTACAGGATTTATGTGCTCCCACTGATGATCTTCGTACAGGGCACAGTAGGGTTGTGTGGGCAGGCATCAGTTGCTAAGCTTCTTTCACAACTTTCATCACAAATCCAGATATTGGAAACCAAAGACCACTGACCTACTGCTAATTTCCCAGTCGCAGACGTACATAATGAATCTAATTTTGCAAGTGAAGGTCTGGTAAACTGTATCTAAATTTTTTGCAGATATAGCACATTTAATGAATCAGATTTTACTAAGTGGAGCCCCTTTCCAACTTTCCTTGCCCAAGGGCAAATCATCTTTTAAGCAGAAAGGTCTTGTAGCGACCATGAAGAATAGAAGGCCAAGGAGAGTAAAATTACAAGATAATTGGAAGGAAGATAATGGAGAAATATTTAAGTGCAGCTTCATTGCACCACAATTACGGTGCAGTTATCTCGAAATGGGTCCCTTATGATCATAAAATTATAATCTACTTCACCCATTGTATTTAAAATTATGTATTCTATTATCATAACAATTTTCATCTCAATTGGATATGTGTATGGACTCCATCTGAAGATGATATAAATTCAACGTAATAAAATAGTTTAATATAAATAATAACTTTAAAGTTGTTTTTTCAACATGTAAATCATTTGCTATAAAATTTATATATGGATAAATATTGTATAAAGTATCAATATATTTAAGTATGCGTGGGGCCCATTTTGGGCCAAATGCATTGTTAATTATGGTGCAGCTTCACTGCACAGGAAAGGTTCTCAAGATAATGGTAGGGTAATAGTAGAACATTAATTGTATATAATCCAACTGTTCTTAGGACAGTCAAGAAAACCTTTTGTACCTTTAGATTTCTAGGACAGAGAACACTGATTCAGGTTCGAATGTCATAGGCTACCAGAATTAATCAACATTATGTTGTTAACAGAACGACTAGGATGTGTATCATTAGCATCAGAATGCAGCATTCACGGAGCTCCCAAACAACATCATGATTTGAAGCAAGCCAAAAGCCACAAAAAATTTTCCACCATGAAAGGAAATTGAACACTGAAATCTATCAAATTCACATTACCTCAGTTATGAGGGCCACAGTGTAGCTATTTTTTAAACTTTTCAAGTATGATTTCGAGTGGACCTGCTCAAGATATTCAAGAATCAGGAATTGAAATAATTTAAAATTAAGCACATTAGGATAAGGATATGGACAGATGACATTCATTTATAAATCAGTGTCTGATGATGGAGTGAATAGAGCTAGAAAAATGCTAGGACAGTAAAAATCTGTTTCTGATAAAAGAATATTAACATATTATCACCAATTAACGATAAGTCACCAAAGCAAGAAAGCTAAACACGCACATGTTATCTGCTATATCGTCTATTATTTGACAGTCACCAATTGATTTTGAACAGAAACCTAGATCTAATCAAGAATGTTGCAATAGATAAACATTTACAGAAATATTACGCTGCCGCAAGAAAATGAAGAAGCGGCTGGTCTTTCTGACAATTGGTATGAAGATGTCGTATTGAAACATGTAAAATACCAAAATTTTAGCCATGGTGGCATTAGGTGTTAAAAGCTCCCATGAAGAACGGAAGGTGGAATGCTCGAAGAAACGAAGCACCTACCACAAGCAGGTCATCTTCTGCTGCTTCCAGTGGTTCCACTATTCGTCCTTTGGCCAAAATGCGATCCTTCATCAGAAATTCACATACTCGACCCCATTTTGATGAATCAAATGGATGCCTGCATGATTATAAATGATAAAAAATCAATGCAAAAATGAAGGAGCTACAGCAGCAGAAGAAATGAATAAAGGCAACCATAACCAAAACTCATCCCTCAGTTGTTCCCTAAGTTGATTCGTGGATTTACTAGAGGCGGGTAGACAAACTTTACTAGAAGTCAACCATCCAAACTCAACAATTCAGCCTTCATATTCAGCTAATGAACGCGTCCGAATTTAATTTCGTTCGTAGCAAACTCATGCCCATCATCTAAAATCCATCCCCAGCCGTAAACATCGTGAGTGCGTAAAAACTGCCGATGCATGCATCTGAACTATCGCGCTCTACCAGAGGATCAACACTGCAAATGAATCAATAGACTACAAAAGTAGGATAAATCAAGTTCTTACAGCTTCTCTATTCCAAGAACTGCGATGTTATACGAAGGCGAGTAAATCAACGGGGCCTGAGAAAAATTCAACAAAGGAATTCAGCTGCAATATCTCATCATTCATTGTTCCTTTCTCCCTGCTTTTTTTAGTTTTTGGATTACCTTGGTGGAAGGGACGTGGAAGTAGAGCTTGCTGGCAAGGATTCGGTTCCTTCGCAGAGACTCCGGGTCGGTGGCGGCAGGAGCTTTGCTGATGGGAACGGACGAAGATGTTGTCTCCATCGATGGTACGAGAATGGCAGAGAAACCGAGGCGACGGTTTGATCACGGTGAAGTGAATGACAGCAGAAGAGCTCTAATCTTATCTTAGGATTTTGTAGGGAAATGGAATTGGAAGCCAGCTTTTTCTCCTCAAGATTGTTTTATTCTCTAGCCATCTGTCGGGACTTGGGAGTGACGCAGAGCGGTTGGTACGCTCAGGCTTTGCTATTCAGTTGCCCAGTGGCGGTGTTACCTGCTGGGTTATTTGGGTTAGCAGCTAATCCTAACTTCAACCTCTTTAAAATTTCTCAACTTGAATTCATTTATAAAACTTTCAACCCTAATTCTAATTTTTGAGTTATTATCGAGTCGGTCAAACAAGTCATTAATGATCTAAAATATGTATCTTACTTCGCAGAGGGAGCTATTATAATTTGGAAAAGCCACATGGTTAGAAATCGGAATTGCACGTCACCAGGTAGTGTATAATATTATGTCTTATATTATAATCAAACTCGCGAAATGATCTTTTCAGACGGTCCAAAAACTTTTTTTAATAAATATATTAATTTAGTTGTATTTAATCTATAAAATAAAATTTACCATTTTTTTTCTGATTGAGGTATATTCACATTACATCTCAATTCATATTATACTGAAGTTCTAAATTATTTTTTATAATTTTTCAAAAAAAAATTACAAGTTTCTAAATCACAATGGGGATACCACAATCTCCCGAATATTAACAGAGAGATAAAACTCAAACCGCGAAAATTTGGATTCGATACCAGTACCTCTACTAATAAAGGCATTGCTTATGTGCGAAGTTTTACTGTTTTTGGATACGCGTATATATTTATTTTGAATTTTTAAAAAAGAGGCATTTAAGTCATTTCAAATAATGATTTGAATATCTTTATTTTTAAAAATTCAAAATAAATATACACACATATTCGAAAATTAGTAAAATTTAATTTATAAATTAAATAAACTAGATTAAGATGTTTATAAAAAATTAAAAAAAAAATAAATTTTGGGCGCGGGTATGGAAGATCAGTGCTCATCAAAGGCCAGCGTACGCGACTCACCGTGCACGCAATTTGTTACGTCCCGTTGGGCTTAAGCTGAGTTGACAGCAGTAGCGGTTTGCCTGCAATTTTTCGGGAACTTTGTTTTATGTTGTTGCTGTGCACAACCGACATTTACAATTGGTCCCTTGCAAGTAGGGGTGTTAATAGTCATGGTCAACCCGTCAACCCGCTCGTCCAACCCATTAATAAATGGGTTTGGATTGAGATTTTTGAATAAATGGATTATGATCCGCCAACCCGTTCAATCATTTAATTAAATAAACGGATTAGGGTTGAGACTTTGCAACCCGTCCAACCCGTCCAACCCGTCCAACCCATTTAATATAATATATATAATATTTGAAAATTATTTCGGCCTACGCTTCCTTCTCGCTCCCTTATCCCGCCCGTGTGTGAGCCCTAATCCCCATTCCCGCTGCCCGCGAAGTCGCAGTCTCACAGACTCGTTTGGAAGGATTCGAAGATCTCATGGATCGTTGAGAATAGGATGACGCTACTGTCTCCTTGGGAATAGGATCCTGGCATGAATGCGTGACTTCCGTGGCTCCTTTTACAGACCCTCTTACAGTGACTTCTACATCTTTAGAGGACAATGAGATTCTAGGCCGAGTGCAGCTGCTAACTCCGTCTCCATTGATCCTTTTGCCACGACGATCTGCCTACCATCAACCTCTCTGCTTTTAGCTTCGGAAACATCTGACACTTCTAATCGGGCACCCCTAGCCACATCAAAAGGCCGGCGACGCTGGCACCTGGCAGCACTGAAAAACCCACCGATCGGCTGCCGGCTGCCGTCCTCTTCGAATCTGGCCTACCTCCATCTCTACAGCCTTCAAACCGCTCCAGGTATTTCCCATTTTCCCCTTTGCATTTTCCCCGTTCATTTTGCGCACTCCACGATTTCAACCGACGTGACAGAGGCTTTCTCCAATCCACGTCGGACCCTGTCAATTTCTGCAAATGAGACATAGCAGGATAGGATTTTTCACTTTCTAATACTCTAAGGGCTCCGGATATCTAGACGCTGCCCCCTTGTTCATCCTCGAAGACACGCATTCTTGCTCCCTAGCGGCTCAACCCCTCTCAGTCTCTCTCTCAGTTGACAGTCTCTTGCGTCCGGCAGGCTGCCCTGCGCCCTGCGCCCCGTTGCCCCGTGGCTTTTCTGCTTGATTCTTCCCAAATCCAGCCGCTGCCCTGCCCGCTTTCTCATTTTGGTAATTCTCCTTTGATGGTCCTGTGTTAACATGTAAACAATCAAATAATTATGAATAGTAGAAATTATGGTTGTTTTATATAAATTATATTATCATGCCATGGTTGTATAATTTATGCTTTGTCTTGTTGCATCTGATATATAATTAGGTATTGCATATGGATGAAGAGTGTATGGAAATTAATCAACCCACACTTGAATCTCAAGTTGCTTCATCATCTATGATTAAATCCAAGGCAAAAAGGGTTAAGAAGTTAACTTCAGCAGTGTGGGAACATTTTACTAAAGATAAAGATGAAAACGGGAAGCTTTTAGGGAATGCAAATGCAATTATTGCAAGAAATCGTATGAATGTAACAGTGGTCATGGTACAACGATACTTAAAATACACTTGGATAGTCAATGCCCCAAGTATCCCCATGGTGATAGAGATAAAAAAACAGCAATTATTGACATTTTCAACTAGTGCAGGATCAGGAGATGAAAATGTTTTAAGTAACTGGAAATTTGATCAAGAATTCTCTAGAAAGGCAATGACACGCATGATCATTGAAGATGAATTACCTTTTAAGTTTGTTGAAAAGAATGACTTTTGTCAATTTTGTAAATCTTTGCAACCAAGATTTAATATTGTCACAAGAGCTACAATTAGTAAAGATTGTGTGGATATTTATATGTCAGAAAGGGAAAAGCTAGAAAGTATTTTTCAACAATCAGTTAATCGTATTTCCTTGACTACTGATTTATGGACTTCCAACCAAAATCAAGGATACTTGTGTCTCGCTAAACATTACATTGATGTAAAGTGGAAGATACAAAAGAGGATTATTTGCTTTTGTATTCTCCCATCACCACACACCGACACCGGGAATATTATTGCACAGTTTCTTGAGTTGGGTCTTAAAAATTGGGGCATTAAGAAAATCTGCACTATCACTGTGGATAATGCTTCTTTCAATGATGTTGCTATAAAGAATTTTGGGAGAAGAATGTTAAAAAAGAATGCTTTGCTATGTGGTGGAGAATATTTGCATGTTAGATGTGCTGCACATATTATAAATTTAATTGTCAAAGATGGTATAGATGAAATCAAAGATTCAATATTTCGAATCCGGTTTGCTGTTAGATATGTGAAAAGTTCTCCAAGTAGGCTCGAAAAATTTAAAATGTGCACTGAGGAGGAAGAAATTACATGTCAACAGTCTCTATGCTTGGATGTACCAACTCGTTGGAACTCTACATATTTAATGTTGGAATCTGCTTTAAAATATCAAAAGGCATTTGATTGCTTTGCTGATAAAGATAGTGTTTTTAGATCAAATGGTCCTCCAACTGATGAAGATTGGGAGAATGCTAGAGTAATTTGTAAATTTTTGGAGAAATTTTATCACATCACTACTCGTGTATCTGGTTCTTTGTATTGCACTTCAAATATTTATTTTATGGAAGTTTGTAAGATTGAAAGGCTCTTGATCTCTCTTCAAAAGTCATCTGATGTGAACTTGAGGCAAATGTCTATAAAAATGAAAGATAAATTTGATAAGTATTGGGGGAATTTTGAGAAGATCAACATTTTATTAATCATAGCTGTGGTGTTAGATCCACGATACAAATTAGGATATGTTGAATGGTGTTATGAAATGAGTCATGGATTAGAGAAAGCATTAGAAATTGGTCAGAAAGTGAAGGAAAAATTGTATGAGTTGTATACCATTTATAAAACTGAGCTTTGTGAGACTGTATCTAAGGATGACAGTAGTGATGAGGTGGATGAGGTTAATATGAACTCGGATGATGTTGGTGAAGATGATGCATGGTATCAATGTGATTGGTTCTCAAAGCGTGAACACTCAAAAACAGAAGTGGATAAATATCTAGAAGAAGTGAGTGTGGGTAGAGCACCTGGGTTTGATATTTTGGCATGGTAGTCTAAAAATAAGGGCTACAAAATATTACCTAATCTAGCACGAGATATTTTGGCAATTCTAGTGTCTACGGTTGCTTCAGAATCAGCTTTTAGCACAGGCGGACGTGTACTGGATCAATTCAGAAGCTCTCTAACATCACGACTTGTGGAGATTTTGGTATGTACACAGGATTGGATCAAAGTATCACCACAACCTCTAGGAGTTGAGGAGAACTTGACAGAAATTGAAGCAAATGAATCAAGTATTTACTTTTTTTATCTTTTTAAACTAATTTTCATACTTTTTACTATACTATTTTATTTCTGTTTACATATTCATTGACACTTTTTAATAATTTTGCAGCTATAACAACTTCTGTTAATCTTAAGACAAGTATTGATTTTCTCCAACAATTAGATCTCAATTGAGGTAATAATAAAAATTTATACAGCTAATATAGTTGTTTAATCTTTTACAAATTAGTTTTATATATTTAACTATTTTCTAATATCTATTTCATTTTACTATATATTTTCAGGACTAAAATGATATTGCATAAAATAGAGAAAATGGATGAAGAACTATCAAGTTTGGAGAGCATAAAACAATTATTTGTTGTTTTTATTTTTAGATCGAAGTTGTTTGAACTTTGAACTTTACTTATTATTATGTGTTTTAAAACAATAGTGTGTAACAATATGTGATATTTGAATTTTTGAAATGTGATTGTTTGGGTTTATTATAATGAAAGTCTTACTTTCTTAATGGAAGTCTTACTTGATTCTTCTCAAATGTATGTTTATGAGTTCCATATTTATAGTGTTGATTGAATTGTTTGCTAGAAATAAAATATGTTGTATTTTGAAACAGGAATTGACATTAAAGAGATGACTTGAGATTGGAGTTGATGCTTTCAAGCCAAAATAAATTAAATTCAGGTATGTTAGCTTCGAATTATTTAATTTATTTAATTTTACAGACTTTATTAAAGGTTTTTAGCATGAAAATTAGTAACAAACACAACCCGTTTATTAAATGGGTTGTAAATGGGTTAGGGTTGAAGTTTTTAAAATGGGTTAATAAACGGATTAGGGTTGAGATATATTAAATGAGTTAGGATTAGGATTAGGCTCCAACTCGTTCAACCCGATCCGTTAACACCCCTACATGCAAGAGAGGACCTTTGGTAACGGGGTATGAGAAACGTGGGTGCATGCATTTTAAGGTACTTCATTAATCATTTAATCATTATATTTTTTTTACTTTTATTCTTATATTGCAATCATTTTCCCAATCAATTACCTTTCAATAAACCTATTTATTCCAATTTTTTCCCTATCATTTCATATCAATCTCACAATTTCCAAAAGATTCTATTTTCTACTCCCACCAAATATCATATTTTCCAAAACTTTCATTTTCCCAAACGTCTCCTAAGTGTGTGGAGGGTATTTACAAAAAAATATTTCTCTATGGTAACAGTTGTGGATAGTCCTTAGTTGTAATATCAAGATATCATAGCACATATAATACTAATAAAAAAACACGTCCTACAGCAATCATACTACCGCCAATTTTTTTGGGGGCCAAAACTCAAACTTTATGGTAGTGATTCTCTCTCGTTATATATATTTCTATTATTTATTTAAAAAATAATCTGCTAACATTATACTTGGAAATAAAATACTGTGACAACAATGAAAAATAGATTGTACCGATAAAAAGAAAATTCAGGCAGAACAGTTTTTTCCGTGATTAAAAAGTTGAGAATGATAATTAAAGGTATAAAGTATTTCCTTACAATTAAGAGTGCAAGTAAAGGGTTTTTCACTACCTTTTCAAAAAAAAAAAGGTTTTCTCACTACAAGAAAATATGTTTTTGCAAATTTTATTAGCAAGGAAAAAAACTTTATTAGTAATGACAATATATATTTAAGGAAAAACTGACATGCTCATGATGATATTTTATAGATACGAAAAAAAATTCTTGCTTTTGATAATGTTTTTATAGATTTTTTTCTTATTTAAGGTGTGTTTGGGAAATGATAAAATTTTTTGATAAAAAGTTTTTGTGTGTTTTTAAATGAGAGAAAATGATGTGATCTAATAGGGATAATACTGAGGAGTAAAAAGAATAAAATTATAATAAATAAGTTAATTATATAAGTAGTTGTGTAGAAATGATCGAAAAATATAGTAGTTATATAAGAAGATGTGAAAAAATATTAAAAAATTATTGAAGAGTGAAAAATTTTAAATCGAAAAGTTTTAGTTCTAAAATTTTTATTGTTATCCACACATCCTTTATAATAATGTCTTAGCAACTAAATCAAAACTTGATTGCTTAAACACTGAAACCATAAACCGACTACCAAATTTCTTCTCTATTGTTGCTATACAGAATATGATACAAATTATTAACCACCAAATTTTTCTTTAATAACCAAAAGTTAACCTTTATAAAGAGATTTTACTCGTTGTAAATGAAATGTTTTTTATAATCTTTTGCATTGAAGCTTTTCATTAGACTCTATTTATTTTGAAAATCTTTATAGTGATGTGAAATACACTGCAGACATTTCTCTTGAAATCATTTTTTCAAGCAAAGAGACAATTTTATTAGATTAAAGATGTGCTGGGGCAACATATGAACAAGATGTAAAATAAATATAATAAAAAAATGTTGACACACAACTCTAATAGATATGTTTTCTGTTAATATTAACGATTGATTTTTGATCTATTTTGTAAATAGCATCGGCCACGATAGTGTAACAGGAAGTGGAACCTATAAACAAACATGAATTCTGAAGCTGTTTATCCATCCCATCCATCCTATTGTTTTTAACATCATTGTTTGGAGGGAAAAATCAAGTTTTGTTCAAATCAAAGATGTGCATGTGGCTTATTTGCGTAAAACTATACATATTCACATATAAATTATACAAAATACTTAAAATTTATTTATATATATGCATTAGAATATAATAATCTTTTATAGAATCATTTATAGATATAATAATAATATTTTATAAGATTTAAATGTTGAAATTAAAATTTTAAAATTAATTATTACATTGATTTTACATATTTATGTATGAGATTATATCCAATGATGTTAGATAACTGATGAGTTTTGATAACAATATAAAATGACAAAGTGAATTTCATATCCATCATCAAAATGGGAAAAGTACAAGAACCGTAGAAGCACATAACAATAGATACCACTTGTGGAAGACATTTACACATTTTGTACGAACCATGAATTTAACACCCCATGCATTAATATTAAAAAGTAAGAGTGTGTTTGGGAATGGATAAATAGGATGAAAAGTTGTAGAGAGTAGAAGTTGTTAAATGATGTGATATGATAGGGGTAATGATGAGGAATAAATAGGATAAAGTTGAAATAGATAGGTTAGTTGTGTTGGTAGTTGTGTAGAAATGATCGAAAAGTAGGGTAGTTGTATAGAAAAATGTAAAGAAATGATTAAAAAATATGGTAGTTGTGGAGAGTGAAAAGTTTTAACTTGACAACTTTTACATATTAACAAACACACAGTGCGTGAGAACGGATCAGAAATAGGGTAATGTCGCATGGGCATTGACCTCGTGGTAGAATGTTCATTGCGTTACTAGGGATAGGGGTTCGAATTCTGTTCTCATAAGTGGGCACATTTGGTCTCCTCCGTCTCCCGTGAGAACTTATGAGAGTTTATTGTCTTTCAAATAGGATTTGAGTTTGATCTACTAATATCATAGTAGATATAGCATTGTACAAAAACAGACAAAGAAGAAGTATTTTAGTCATTTAAAAGTGACTAAAACTTAGGATTTGCACTAGGGTATATAAATTCTCAAAAATAGTTTAGCTGGTAAGATGATTTAGGCAGATATACGACACTTCCTTGTGCGAATATTAGTTGGTTTCCGATTTGTGATCCTATGCTCCCGATCGCACTGTGCTTCAGTGCTCCTGGACGCCCATAGCCGTTCAAATTTGCGGGGCGGTGGAGAGCCGTTGGATGAAGCTCGGGCATCAAGGTGGGCAGAAAATACAACAGGCTCCTCGTCAGATGTTTGCAATTTCGCAGAATAGCCACTGACAACTTCCCCGCCCCCGCTCTTCCTCCCCTTCTAATCCTTTCTACTTTCTCTTCTTTGTCTTCTTCGCCTCATCGTCATGGAGGGAGACAAGTTGGACTGGGTTTATAGGATTGCGATTCGCGAATCGATACTTTTAATCATTCTACTTTTGTGGTCGACAAAGGGTATGTTTGGCAATTTGTAAAAATTGTCAACTTAAAACTTTTCAATCTAAAACTTTTTACTCTCTATAACTACTTATTTTTTAATTATTTTTTACACATCTTTCTATACAACAATTCTATTTTTTAATCATTTCTACAAACTACCAATACAACTAACCTATTTATTTTAAATTTATTCTTTTTACTCCTCATCATTACCCCTACAATATCATATCATTTTCTACTAATTTAACAACTTTTACATAAAAAACTTTTCATCAAAAGTTTTACAACTTCCCAAACACACCCAAAATCGATTGTTCCAATTATCACATTAACTTCTTCTCATCATGCACAAAATCGGAAATTCTCTGCATCCCCTAATTTGCATTTGTTTTATAGAAAAACATTGACAACTTGCTGTGATTTGAAAATTAAGGCGAGTTGCTACTGAAAGTTCAGAAGAATAAGCGGTCTCCATCACTAAAAAGAGAGCCTTTCCTCAATCCGCTGGCTGAGAATTCAAGACATGTTCGTACCGTTCGAATGCGGAGTGTTGCATTTTCATACATGCTCTGCACACTGAAAATGTGTTCCTCCGAATCCATCTTACTAGTTGAATTGGAATCTGCTAACCCCATTCCACTTTCTGAACAAATACAAATACCAGCCTGCCGAGATTCCTGCCTAATTTAACATCACGAGTCATATTTTCTTTACTGGTAGTCACACCTGAATGATGAATGCTCGCGAGAAACAAATTACAAGCGAAATGGCTCACTTATACCACCAACCAAATAGATTGACTAGAAGACCCTTCTTAGATTACAAAACCACCAAACGGACAATGCCGCTAATGTTATCGTCATTCAGTGTAGGCCCAACCAACGACCATTAAGCTCCATCTCCCGAAACTGACTACGAAGAGCTAAAAATCTCTGATAGTATTAGTTCCATTTCCACGAACATCGAATCTCAGAGGTATATACGGACTCGAACAGGATTATAGTCTTGGATTTTGGATTAAGAGAGCAGGAGGTGATGTTGAGCTGGAGCTTCTCGGATTGGACCTCATCCCAGACCACGGCGCCGAGGCGAACATTGCCGATGGGAGCAGCGTCGTTCCAGTGTTGGGCAGGAGCAGCGGAGAGGAGCTTGAAAGGAGGAGAATCATCGGTAGCAGTGGTGTGTTCGCAGAGGAGCTCCAGACATCGATTTCGTTGGGTGACGGACGAAAACCCAGTCGTCCGACTCATCTCCCTCCGAGACAAAGAGGCGAGGAAGAGGAAGAACAAAAAGTAAAAAGGAGTAGAAGGGGAGGAAAAGGGATGTCTATTCCACCATTTTTTTAATTTTTTTTTGGAATGTTTTTTATAAAAATGTTAATACACTTATATTAACATTTTCATAAAAAAAATTTCAAAAAAAACAAAAAAAAAACAGGTGAAGTAGACCGGGGTGCATTGAACCAGCATCCGAAGAAGAGTGGGTGTGGAAAGGTGTCGGTGGCTATTCTGCAAATTCACAAACATCTGACAGGGAGCCCGTTGTTTTTTATGCCCACCTCGACGCCCGAGCTTCATCCAACGGCTCTCCGTCACCCCACACCTTTGAACGGCAATGGGTGTCCAGGAGCACTGAGGCTCAGTGCGATGGGGAGTATAGGATCTCATTCAGCGGACATTTGGTAAAAGAGAGGACCCCGATGCAGTGCACCACCGGGTGCATTAACCCGTTTTTTTTTTTGAATTTTTTTTATACAACTGTTAATCTAATTGTATTTAACATATGTATCAATTTTTATTATTTTTAGAGTATTTTAGATATTTTTTCATTTTCGAAAATCAGTGGCATTTTAATAATTTAAAATTACCTAAAATGCTACTATTTTCAAAAATAAAAAATAAAACATCTAAAATACTCTAAAAATGGTAAAAATTGATACACATGTTAAATACACTTAGAGTAACAATTTTATAAAAAAAACTTTTTAAAAATATTTTAAAAAATAGGTTTAATGCACCCTGGTGCACTGAGGCCGGGTGTATTATATCGGGATCCATAAAAAGAGATGGGTGGGCTGGTATGGAATTTTAGGAAGATGTACATTCTTCACATTTTAATCAATGATTTAATAATTTGATAACCTTATTTTTTCAAATTTATCTTTATAATCTAATATTTTTTCTTTTAACTATTCTATTTATTTCAAATTTATTCTCTATTATTTCATTTAAATCATACAATTCAAAATATTTTTTCTAATTCTCATCCCATACCAAAATCCCAAAAATATTTATAATACCAAAAGTCCCTCTAGATAGAAGGAACATAAGGACAACACCAATGAGAAACGAGAATTCTTTAATTATAGTGTGGTCGGGAAGTGATAAAACTTTTGATGAAAAATTTTTATATAAAAGTTTTTGAAATGAAGAAAAATGATATGATGTTATAGGGGTAATGATGATTAATAAATAGAATAAAGTTGAAATAAATATGTTAATTATATGTATAATTATATAGAAATGATTGAAAAATAGAGCACTTAGAAAAAAAAATAATAATTAAATAATAAAATAATTGTGAAGAATGAAAAATTTTAGATGAAAAATTTTATGTTAAAAAATTTCATGGGTAAATAAACACCCCCATAATATACAATCCTACACGTAATTCGAAGAAATATATATAATTATTTCTTCATAGTTAATGATTCATCAACTTTTCCAGTTTCAAACTATCAATTATTATTTCATGGGACCTTATCTAGTGCACTTAGGTGCAAAAATATAATTTTTTATACAACTGCACATCTAAATGTATTTAACATGGGTATTAATTTTTACTATTTTTTGAAGATTTGTAGATATTTTTTGGATTTTTCAAAATTAGTGGCATTTTTGAAATTCAAAATAACAAAAATGTCATATTTTGAAAAATCTAAAAAAGTATTTATAAATCTTCAAAAATGTAAAACTTGATACAAATATTAAATATATTTAGGGTGTGTTTGGTTAGAGGTAAAACTTTTGATGAAAAGTTTTAGAGGTAGAAGTTGTCAAATTGATAGAGAATGATGTGATATAATAGAGGTAATGATGAAGAGTAAAGAGAATAAAGTTAAAATAGATAGGTTAGTTGTATGGGTAGTTGTGCAGAAATGATTGAAAGGTAAGGTAGTTTGTATAGAAAAATGTGAAAAATAATTAAAAAAATAGAGTAGTTATGAAGAGTGAAAAGTTTTTGGTTGAAAAGTTTTAATTGACAAGTTTTGGCCCCAAACAAACACACCCTTAGAGTGATATTTAGAGTAGGGAGAGAGGAGAGAGGAGAGAGGAAGAGAGAAGGGCGGGCGGGGCCGAAGCCGAGACTGAGGAGCAGGGAGAGGAGAGGGCGGGGCGGGTCTGACGCGGCGGGAAGAAGAGGACGGGCGAGCAGGGAGAGAGGGGGAGAAGAGAGGAAGAGAGAAGGGCGGGCGGCGCCGAGACGCGGAGACGGGCGAGCATGGAGGAGCAGAAAAAGGGAGGACGGGGCTGGCGGAGCTGCGGGCGGCCAGGAGTGAGGAGGAGGGAGCAGGGAGAGAAGAGAGGAGGGGAGAAGGGAGGGGCTGGCGAACGGAGCCCAATCCAGTGCACCCGGGCGACCGCTGTGGAGAGCCCGAACTACTGTTTTCCAAATTTCTCCTCCATACCGCACGTACGTTGCGGCCGTCAGAGGGGCCTGCCCGCAATTTCACCCGCCTCGATGCCCGCGCCCGCAAGTCAGACCCACCTCGACGCCAGCGCCTTCATCCGATGGCTCTTGTGTCTCTAGTTCGATCCGACGGACAAGGATCGTCGGGAGCCGGGAGCAAGAAATCGGAATTTCCTTTTTCTCAGGGAAAAAAAAGGTTTATGGGCACGTCTTTTGAGTAAACATTGGATATAGACACGAAAGCAACATTTTTCAACGCACTAGTGACACGAAAGCAACAGTTTTCAACGCAATGTTTACTCAAAACACGTGCCCGTAAACTTTTTTTTAAATATTTTTTTTTAAAAAGTGGCCCCGTCGGTTGGTTCTCGTGTATAAAACGAGTGGATATCGCTCCCATCAGCCACCCGTAGCGAAAGCAGGGAAGCAAGGCTTGTACGGGAGTCCGAAAACCATGGCTTTGATGAAGAAGAAGTCAGCGCTGGGCTTTGTGATGATCCTGGCCCTCTTCGCCGCCTCTTTCCTCCAGCTATACGCCCAAGACGGTACTCTCTCTCTCTCTCTCTCTCTCTCTCTCTCGTTGGCTTGTAGCTAATCGTCTGACGAACACCACCTTCCTTGCGCCCATTGCCCTTGACCAGGCTACGGCGGCGGCGGCGGCAAAGGCCCATGCTGTGACTCGTGCCGCTGCACCAGGTCGATCCCACCGCAATGCCGTTGCGTGGATATAAAACCATACTGCCATCCCTCGTGCAAGGGATGCCTCTGCACCAAATCGATTCCTCCACAGTGCCGCTGCACCGACGTCAAGCCCTACTGCGACAAGCCGTGCAGCACTCCGCCCTTTCTCTAGAGACCATCCACGCTTCCACGCCCGCCGTCGTCTCTCTGCCAGTCTGTCTTAGTTGATCTTACATATTAATAAGCCGCGTTAGTTGCGGCATTACATTACCGTCCTACGACAGCGGGCGCCATAGTCCGATAGTAGCGTTGTTTTGGACCTTTGGTGACAGCAGGCAGCATGTATGTTTTTTGGCTCTATGGCCGCGTTGAACGGTTCGCCGTCGTTCTTTTCGATGCTCCTCCTCTCCCTTCCTCCCTTTTTCCGGATCACACATTCACACATTCACAAATTTCTTAGCCATTAGAAAAAAAAATCAAATTATGGGTCAGTGAGAGGTTAAAAAAAGTGAGAAATTAAATTTTAAGAAAGTGAAAATTTTATATAATATTATTGAGGTAATAATTAGAAGGAAAGAGATAAGAGATAAAATGGATTAAAAAATTAAAATATAATAATAATAATAATCAGGTAATATGAAAAAGTACACATAAAAAGGAATAACGAAGAGAGACTTTTTTTTTTTTTTTTTTCCCTCAACCTCTTGCCAAATCGGAGCCTAAAATATGAACATCAGTGTGTTATCGTTCAACGGTGAGGAATCACGACATCTGGCAACGCATCGCAATCGTGCATTTCTTCTGCGCAGTGCGTACCAGTCGGAGGAATTAAAATCGTGGCTCTTCGGGTCTGTAGATTATTTTTAAATAATCAAAGAAAAATAATAGAATATAAAGATAACAATAAATAATAAATCACAGCAGCCTTTCACGGAAGTTATGGTAAGAAGGTTATAACAAGTAAATTTAGACGAAAATGAGAATCACAAGATCGAATTTTGGCGAATTTGATTGGCATGACGTTTAACATTATAGGACACTGGCAGCTGTCAAGTGAAGATAGAGAATAAGGAAGACAAGGCTCAATGTCTTTGCCGTAACTTCTGCTCTGCAAATGCGAGGAATGGCAGTTAGGTGCAACTTACCTGATCAGTCTAAACCTGCTAAACCTGATTTGGTCTCAAAACCAAGTCCAAACCTGCTTAACCTGATTTGGTCTCAAAATCAAGTTCGGATTTTATTTTTTGAATTTTTTTAAAATTAGATTTAGTTGCAACACAACCCAGTAGAACCCAAAACTAATATTAGATTTACATCAACTCGGTATCAAAATCCGAATTGGATTGAACTTGATATTTCTTTAATTTATTAAAATAATTATATTAATTTATGCATTAAGCATTTTAATTAAGCATTTTAATTATAATTATAATAAAAGTTCTTTCATGTAATCATAACTTAATTTTCAACTATAAAATGTTTATTCTAAAACCAAAATGTCATCTATATTTGTTCATAAAAGATGGATCTACTACATCTATAACTTTATTTTTAAATAATTATAAATATACTATCTCTTTAAAAATATTGCATACATACCAATAAGACATTTAAGTCTCGCTTTTGCTAAATTTTAAATTGTGATTTCATATAATTCCATTTATTTTTATTACTTTGATTGTTAATAGTAAATTTATTGTACTTAGAATTATCTTTTAATTAGAAGATCATCTTCATCAAAATAAAAAATATCAAAATAAAAAATATCATAGGTTATAAAATATATTCATGCGTAAATTATAAATAAATAAGTTATCATAATCAAAAGATACTTTTAGAATTAGTTGGTGCAAATGTAATAATGTTTGAAAAATTTATTATCTTTATCGGTAAATTTCAACTTTTATTAGTTTGAAAGTAATACAAATTTCAACTAAAAACCAAGAAAGAAATCAATGTCAACTTGACCCTAACCTAGATTCCAACATTAAGGTTGGGGCACTTAAACTCAGTAGGCTTAGGTTTTGGTTCACTTGAACTCAGTATAATCCAACCCGAGTTGTGCCTCTAATGGCAATTTTAGCATTCATAACCGTAACACATACGAACTATGAATCCAACAATAACATTGTGGACTATGAGTTAAATAGATATTATCCCCTTTGATTTATTCCTGAACCACAATTCAATTGGGAGTATTGGATTAACTTTCTAAATTTTCGAACCACATCTATTGGAAGAGGTTTGGTCTTATACCACTTGTTACTCAGATTTAGAAAATTTATTTTGGGCATATGGATTATGAGTTCAAAAGCGTAATATTACCTACTCTGATCTAAAAGTTCAACTACATGTTTTAAAATGCATTACACTATATTTAACATGAGACTTATAAACTTTCAAAAACTCTCTTTTTTTTATCGATGTATGCTTATGAGCTATTATAGTAATAATAGGGCGCATGAAATTTTTTTTTATTATATCACCCACTTAAAGCCAATTGGAAAAGAACAAGTGAAGGAGAAAGATAAGAAGTCAAATACCTCAACCTCCAACCTAGACCTCTTACCATGCATATTCTTAATTTACTTATGTTAATTGCTTGGTCATCTAAATGATTGATGAATGAAATTAAAGACAAAAGAAGTTGGCAGCCTACAATATGTTGGAAAGTAAAATTAAATGTTCCCACATATTGTTATTATTTTTTTAAAATTCCTTTTTCTTTGAACGAATAGCTTCGGGCACGATAGAATCGATTAACATTTTTATGATATATTTATTTTTGATGTATTATGATCTATATTTTTGAGTTTAAATAATGTAGTCAGATTGAATGATGTGTAGGCTGCAACCTGTGTTTTGCCTTGATAAGCATGGGCAAGTTTAATTTCCACTAACGGAAGACAAGATGTGTTTGACAAATAGTAAAAAATATCAAGCTAAAATTTTTCAATTTAAAACTTTTTACTTTTTATAGTTATCCTATTTTTTAATTATTTCTTTACATATTTCTATATAATTACCTTACTTTTTAATCATTTGTACACAACTAATTTATTTATTTTAATTTTATTTTCTTTACACCTCATCATTACTCATATTTTGTTTTGATAAAGTATTGTATATTAATTTTTATTTGCTAAATATATAAATTTTATGGTTTTTACTTATTTAAGGTCACACTAACAATTGAATTTTTAAAATTTCATTATGAACGGTTAGAATCATATTCTAAATTATATGTGCGATTAGCTTTTTAAAATAAAATTAAAATTAAATTCTTGAAAAATTTTCGTTGAGATGATGGAAACCTTGTATAAAAGTTCTATAACATCCCAAACACACCAACTAGGGGTGTTAACGGATTGGGTTGAATGAGTTGGAGCCTAATCCTAATCCTAACTCATTTAATATATCTCAACCCTCATCCGTTTATTAATCTATTTAAAAAACTTCAACCATAACCCGTTTACAACTCATTTAATAAACGGGTTAACGGGTTGTGTTTATTACTAATTTAATGCTAAAAACCTTCGACAAAATCTATAAAATTAAATAAATTAAATAACTCGAATTTAACATACCTGGGGGACGATAGTCGAGTCGACAGGCATGGCGACGGGAAGCGTTGTGCGCCTGTGCTAGTGCCGCTGCGCGGGAAAGGAAATGAGAGATTGAGGCTTAAGGGTTGTGCGCAGTGTGCCTGTGTGGGATTTGAGGGGGTGACGCCGGGGATCGATTGAAAATACAACGCTCTGAACGGCGGAGAGAGACGAAGGTGACGCCACTGGCTGCAAAGGCAAAAGGCCTTTGATCCTCACTCCTTCTCAATTTCCTTCACTTCCAAATCTCTCCAGGCTCTACGCTCTCCTTCCCTGAGTTCCCTCTCTAATCACTTGCGAGTTGCGAATACACGGCAGAAGTGCAGAACGCGTGCGGCGTGCTGCTCCAAGCCTCCCATTTCACGAGATTTGAAAATGGTTGGGTACTCGGCCGCAGAACACCATGCACGGCTAGGCCTGGGCGGGATAGGAGAGCCGCGAGTGGGATGAAATTTAATATACATTCAATATCTGAATCACTATACATTAATTCTCGTGTAAATAAATGATATATAAAGTAACATTACCTTCTAATATATATGTTTTTTCATAATTTATAATTGAATATACATCGGTTCCACTTCTATGTAATCAATTGCATAAAAGCAGTTTCATATAATTCTTTTAAATTTTAAATTTTTGATATTTGATGAAGAGTAAAATCTATTTTTTGTATTTAACATTATTTGTTTAGTTAAGAGAGTAAGTTCCATTTAAATCAAATATGTGCATAGGCCTCATTTACTAAAAACTTGGTAGATTCAAGCCTAATTTGGAAAAAAATTGTTTAGATTCATTCACACATATATTAAAATATAATAATATTTTATAAAATTATTTATCCACATAGAAATGATATTTTAGACAGTTTAGATATTGAAAATATAACTTTAAAATTGATATATAATATTAAATTATTTTATTGCGTTAATTTTACACATTTATAAATGGGGCCCATGCAGGATAATATTAGACAAGTGAAAGGATTTTCAACATACTATAAATGATATTAGATACAATAAATGGAATAGATTTTCCACTAATTAATGAAATATGGAAGGATTTACATAAAAGAGAGGTTTCACAAAGTAATCCCGAGATTATTATATTTTATATTTAAGTGTCATTTAAATTAATTAGTTCTTTTCCGACAGTAAAAATTAAAGCGAAGCTGCGAACATTACTATCCGCATTAATGACTTTTTATCGACGCGAAGCTGCCAACGATATTAATTGTTTTGATGGGAAGCTCTGATTTCTGTTTCTTATGGTCAGCGGTAGGGCAAAGTGGAGGGGTTTGAAACTTTGAAGATGGGTTTAACTATTTGCCTCGTTTATTCCTCCTTCGGAATACGCTTGAGTTAGTTGCTTGATCATTATGTGGGTAACATCATAAAAATAATTAAAAAATAAAAAAATAAAAGTCTGGGTAAGCAGGCCCAATAACATCGCTGTTTGGTAAATGAAAAAAAAAGAAAGAAAATGGAGTGATGTAGATGGGAAGGAAAAAGCAGAGCCCCGACCAAAAAACATATTTTTTTAAATTATTTTCAATTTTTTTTATAACATTCTTAATCCAGATTATTTAATCTTCAAAATAAATTTCACAACTTTTGGAGGTTATCATATTTTAGCAATTTAAAATGATTAAAATACTCTGTATTTAAAAATCCAAAATAAATATATATATACATCTCCGAAAATGTAAAATTTAGTTTATTGATTAAATACATCTGGATTAATAATTTAAAAAAATTTTGAAAAATGAAAAGAATATGCCTTTTATAGCAGTCTAAAATTATCAAGCCCCAAACAAACTATCCTACTTATTTCATTTTTACCCATGTCATTCAATCATTTTCGTATATTTTTCATGCGATTACCCAATCCTATCTATTCACACTACCCCTATCCCATAAACATCAGCTAGACTTTCGTCAGCATGCTGCTATGAATGTTGAATAAAAATACCACACTCCTTGCTTCAACAAAAATTAATTAATTAATTAAGAAAATACCACACTCCACCCATCTTTATAATTTATGAGTCTTCTGGAACTGAATCATAGTGAAATTAATAGTGTTTCTTTTTTGAGAAAATAGAAAATAAAATCATCACAACTTTCTTCTCCGAAACTAGGATTGGGCAAGGGCAACACGACTGCAGAGTGCAGACACGGAGAGGGGAAGCGAGGCGCTGGTCTGGTGCACTGGATGCTGATCGCCTATCCTTGTCGTTTGTTCTTTTGCTCCTCAATCTCAGGTTGGAGAAGGTAAATTTAGACCATACGTTCGTCCGTCCATCTAAATGGATATAAGAAATATTTTTTTTTTTCCTAAAGTTCCAATGGTATGTGAGATATCTGTTTTGATCGTATGTATCAATTAACCATTCGTACATGTGAATCAGTTGCAGAAATTAGAGCATCATTGACGTTAGTAGCAGTACTAAAAAGGTGGAATTTCGGACTGACTACCCTGATGAATATGGTGTAGCAAAGGATAAAGAGATACAGCGGAAGACAAAAAAGTAATGATGGAAAAGCAGCAATTACAACAGTAACTAATCAGTATCTTGTTTAATTTGTAATGATGACAATGTTGCACGGTGGACGATAAAATATGATTTCACGTAGGCTGTCCTTAAGAAAAGCTATGCTGCCACTCTGAAAAACCTTGCGAGGCTGCTTGTCTATGCTCAAGCTTTCTGCATTAAGGCCTGAGATTTTTTTTTTATTATTCAGGCCTGAGAATCATTTTTAACCTGTGCTTGATTCAGGTTGTATTAATAGATAACAATATATCTATCAGATTAACCATGCAAGAGAAAGAAGGTACTTGTTTACCAACACACAAAAACACAGCTACAGGGATGTGTCTAATCATGTTTTCAACAAAATCTGGTTCGAATGATGGGACCTATTCATTCGATGGTTTGATATCATCAAAACCTTCGTTTTTCTTTTTCTTTTTCTTTTTTTTTGATTTGTTGTTTGTCTAAAACCTTCCACCACAGACTGGTATTATCGGCTGAAATGGAGGATGAAAGCACCAAGGAAGGTCTTCAGTCTGCCGAGCCTGTTCCATGGCTTTTGAAGACTGCTGCAACGGTAACCTCTTGAACAATGTCACTTTCCAAAGGTCATCTCTGATGAAATAACTGACAGATTAACTTCAAACTACAAATTTTGATTTTGAATCTGCGGCGGCAGTTTCTTCTGATAAACCAAAAAAGGGAAAGAAATTAGGCAAATGCCTCATCTGAACCAACTTTTAGGTGTAATAATATAAGTCGTCCAGCTAAAAGAATACATGATGCATGGGAGATAAGTGTGGAAGCAGGGAGCTTAATTGGAGGAACCATCATCAGCATAGAATGAGACTCAAAAGATATGAAGCTCTGGCTCTAGAACATAGTCTAAGAGGGGGCCCATTTGTCAAGGATGAGCTCTCATAGAAACACACGCAAATCGAGAAAACTTGCAAAGTTGCCATTGAGAGAGGATTGTTTGATTCTGAGAACTTGTTCTTCCCTTCCATATCCTTTGTTACGCAAACTACAGGGCTATCTAAAATCCTTTTATCAAAAAGGAAAAACCCAAACTTAATGCGGAAGGGAATGAGTGCTTCTAAAGAGAGGAATGACAATTTGTGAGCACAACAAATAATGTTGACTGAGAGAGTGGGAAAATTGGCGGTGAAATTTTCAAAAGGCACAAGTCCTCCCACTAAAGGACAGGACTAACAGAGATGCTTCCTTGTCTCAAAATGTAAAATTGGCACATGCAATCCACACCAATGACAGGTCAAACAAGATGTACAAGTACAACCAGTGGGAATGCCATATAGGCATGAGAGGCAATTACACATAAAAATTCAAAGATATTTAGAAGTATGTAGACAATCTATGATAACTTGATGAAACAGTAGGCTTTACCATCATGCTTCATAATGCCCTTCATTGAGGCAAGAATATGATTCTAATTAATGGATCGAGGGATTGCTGATAATATTTATGACATTTGTGATCAGGCATGTTAGGCTAGGACAGAAGCCGTAGGACAGCTGCACACTAGCATACATTTGTGTTTGTATAGCCCACAACTAGGGGTGTTAATGGTCAGGGTTAACTCGTTAACCCGCTCGTTCAACCCGTTAATAAATGGGTTTGGGTTGGGATTTTTGAATAAATGGGTTATGATCCGCCAACCCGGTCAACCATTTAATTAAATAAACGGATTAGGGTTGAGGCTTCGCAACCCGTCAACCCGTCCAACCCGTTTATTTAACCGTTCAACCTGTATAACTCATTTAATATAATATATTATAATATATATATGTAATATTTATAACAAGAATTGACATTAAAGAGATGACTTGAGATTGAAGCTGATGTTTTCAAGCCAAAATAAATTAAATTCAGGTATGTTAGTTTCGAATTATTTAATTTATTTAAATTTACAGACTTTATTAAAAAAATTTAGCATGAAAATTAGTAACAAACACAACCCGTTAACCCGTTTATTAAATGGGTTGTAAATGGGTTAGGGTTGAAGCTTTTTAAATGGGTTAATAAACGGATTAGGGTTGAGATATATTAAATGGGTTAGGTTTACGATTAGGCTCCAACCCGTTCAACCCGATCCGTTAACACCCCTACCCACAACCCATTATTATCAGCATCTGGCTACAAAATTCTAGGGTTAAAATAGTCAGATCCGTTTGGGAGTGAACAATAGTTTGTTCATTTCTCTCAGACTGCATGCTAACCTCCCACCTCAGAATTGAATATACCGTGTGAGCAGGAATGGTTCTTGAAAGTAAACAATCCTTAAAGCGGTTTCGTAATGCCTTTTGGGAGAACATCACCAGAGCAAAATCAGCCATGGTATCAAACCAAGGAAATACGAAAGCAAAGCATGCTTCTTGAAAAGATATGAACAATTTCCTCCATGGTACCTTTTCCACATTCTATAAGCCGATATGCAGGAGGCATAACTTGAAAAAAGTGATGGAATCACAATTAGATGCAATAAAAGCCATCTTTTATGCCCATTCAGACTTAATTACTAACAAATATTTTTCTGCAATCCTTTCAACAGAATTTTAGTTGATGAGCTCTCCAACAATTATTTTCCCATGCAAAGGATTAGTTGATAATTACCAAAATTTGCATGAGAATAACCCAAGAAAAGTTTAAGAACATGGAATTTGGCAAATCAGGAGTTGCTACATCAAGTGCCTCATCTGAGTTTAGTATCACAGAGGAAACAAATCACAACAAAAGTCAAAAAAGAAGAAATCATTATAGAGTAACTACCAAGACAATTGAACGAAAATTGGAACTCATCCTTGCCTCAAAGTCGATACTGAATACAAAATATTCAACTGGCATTAATTGCATAACAAGAAAAGATCTAATTTTTGATTATGGATGACTTCGGAATCAAAATCTTTCCTCCAAAAGTTAGTACCAATTCATTCCTGACCTTCATCTAGTGATTGAAAATCGATAGCAAGATACCCGCTACATTTCCTAGATGAAACTAACACATTTTCACATTAGTTTAACTGGATTTCATTAAATAATCACCAAATACTCGATAGAAAAAAAGCTAGGGGAGAAGGGCCCACACACGCAAAGTAGAAAATTTATGCAGTTGAAAGAGCCAAATGCCTTAAATTCTGGCAGCAAATCTGTCCTGCAAAGTGAAGTTCGTATGAAGAAAAAAAGTTCTTTTCCCCATCGAGTAGGCCAAAATACAGAAAATTTCCCCCAAAAGCGTGAATCAAACAGAAAAACATGGGTAATCATGAGATTGGAATCAAATGGTCAACAGTTGAATCCCGCACATACCTGGCTGCTGTGGCTGCTGCTGCTTGACGGAGGGGCTATCGCCGTAGATGGCTTGGAGCGTGGAAAGGGCAACGGGAGCAGCAGCGTTCTCAGCGGCCTCCCGAAACAGCTGCTGCTTCCAATCCCACATGACCTTCTTCATGGCCTTGTTGATGGCCTGGAGGGCGTCTTTCTCTGATTGGAGAGCTTCAATTTCATTCTGCTGACCGACGGATCTGATGCCAAGAGCGACGAAGGAGGCTGCCAGGAATACGTGGATAAGATTATCCTTCTTTCCCAGTAGACTCCAAACCTTGCCGGCGATGTCCATAAGCTTCGTTTCAGCTTTCTCGATGGCAGGGAGCTGAAAGGCTCGGTGAACTGAGGGTAGCAACCCACCGGGCTGATCGCCACCCTCAAAACGTTTTGCATATCGCCCCCTCGAACTGTTTAATTTTAAGATTTTACCACCATAAATTCGGGGGAGTTTGCACTTTCCTCCCCATAAATATTTCGAATTTTCAAATTCATTTCCTTCATTTGAGCACTTCTTTTTGTAATGCGTACAAGTTTTTTTTTGTTGGGAACAGTAATGCATACAAGTTTTGAGTAACTTGTGATAGCATAAAGAAATACCTATTAATAAATAATAAATGATTTTTTTAAAAATTAAAAGAAGCAATTGCATTCGATAATACCCTGTAAATAAAAGGGCAATGGCCAAATAGATTGTGAGAGAGATAACTAAGTAGGGGTGCAATTCGGGTAGTTTATTCGTAAGTTGATTAATTGGATATCCTAAAAAGGAGGATATGTTTTTATTTTATTTACCCATAAGATAGAGTAGGTTTTAAATACAAAATCTAATATAATTAAGGTAGGATAATTTCCAAGATATGGATATTCGAAATTGACCTAAATTATTAATATATATTCAACGTCTCTTTCATGGAACATATTGTATTTCTTAAAATATAGAAACTTTTTAATTAATTTATTATTATTTAATATATCTAACAAATGTATTTTAAGATTATATCATTATCATATAAATTATAATTTTGAAGTAAAATTTATATTAGAATTATGGTTTTTAAATATAGTATGAAGATTAACATAAAGATCTAATTGGGAACTAGATCCAGAATCGGAACTAAATCCATCTTTAAAAATAGAGTACGTAGAAGTATTTAAAAATAAGATAAAAGTAGGTTCAATCTTGAACTAAACCTACTAGATTCATGTTACACTCTTTTAAATTAAAGGCGCAATTAGATCCGTGTTTACTTACCTGTACAACCCTTTTAGTAACATGTTAGGATTGGACTTTTTTTCATTAACCCACCAATCCTTTTAGTTAAATAAATGGATTACAAGCTAACCATGACCGATTCGTTAATCCAATTATAAACCTATATAACCCGCTGTACTTTCCATATTATTCTATCCAAAACTACAAAAAAATATTGTTGTTAAGTATCCATTATTCAATGTTGAGATTTGAACTAAGTACACATTATTTGTTATGCTTATCAAATTTGTTTTTAAGCTATTAGGATTTTTTTCCTATTGAGGTGCATTGTTTATTTTATTTCATGTAATTGGTTAAGAAATCATGTTGTGTCAACTCGTATATAACTCACATAGGCAATCCATTAATAGCTTGATAATTTGGTAAAATAAATGTCTTATAAATTGATTAGGGTTAAATTTTTGTACATGAGTTAAGATTAAAGTTAGGGTTCAGCTTGCCCAACCTAATCCAATTGTACCTTTATTAATAACTCATCAAGTAAGCAATATGATCATTAATTAGAGATAATACCCATAAATTAAAGTAAATATTATTGTTGTTCCAGTTGTAGAAATAGACATTATGAAAGTATTAGTTATGCTGTTGGATAGAATGGTTGTATCTTATGCAGATCAAAATTCAAGGCAGCATAAGGTCTCCTCAAAGCAAGGATGGGACGGGAGGAGGATTGACTATTTTTCATATATTCTGAATATGAGGCAATTATATACAATATATTGTATATATGTTTAAGTTACAATATTCATTTTCTATTCTATTTTTATTTTATTTTTTGATTTTTTCTTCTTAAAAATGTTTTCTTAAGTGTATTTAATTTATATATCGAGTTTTGTTATTTTATAACACTTTTAAATTTTTATTTTTAAAAATCAAAATTTTCAAGTGGTGAAAAATAACCTATATGCCCCTAAAATTGATAATTTTCAAAAATAAAAACTAAATATATAAAAGAATTATAAAATAGCAAAACTTCGTATATGAATTAAACACATTTTTTTGTGAAAACTCTCATTTTTTTTTGCAAAAACTTTCATTTGGTAAGGGTGCATGAGAAAATTGGTCATGTCATTGGGTTTTCGAATTTGAAATTTTGCTGGCTAGTATCTACAACTTTACTTGAGTGCTGATGCATGCATGGAACTTGATGCCATGGATGGATGATCAACGTTAATATTTCATAGGGCTCAGGTGGGCACATTTAAAACCCATACATATGCACCAACCGAGGCTAGCTCGGTTGGTCATCGACAGCGGCGCAAGATGGCGTTGCGCGGTCGGTGTGGGTTCGAATCCCATTTGGGATTTCGGCCCATAAAATAGGTGTGGGAGCAGGTGGTCTCTCGGTTGGCTGTTGGAAGCTGTGTCTTTCAAATTTTTTCGTGGAGCTGTGTATCCAGATATCTTTGGGATGTTATGTGTGTTCCCAGATTTGTAAGAATGTCTCTGATCTTCACTATATAAATGTGTTGAGATATATGTAATTATATACCAATAAAAAAAAACCCATACATATGCTGCCAGCCGTCTTTCCCCGTCGAAGTGGCGATGATGGTTCGAGTTTTGGCAACAGCAATATGTGTTGAGAAATTGTTCAATAGTAACATCAAGTCTCCCCAAATATTTCTGTGGGAGTGTCCACTGGTTGGAGAGATTAAGCATAGCATGGAAAAATTAAAATATTGATTATTTTATTGTAGCATGATGTTTGGATATTGTAAGAATTTCCTTGAACTTTGTTATAATACCGATTGAGATGTAATATATGAATACCCACAGAAGAAAACCATACACATGCCCTTCCCACTTTTCGGTCAAGGTTCAATTAATAAAGAAGTATCATATTATAAAAACTTGTCAAAAAGTTTTACTGTTTTAGAAAAACCAGTTTATTAAGAAAAATAAAAAAATAAAAATTATAACTTAAGTATATATACAATATATCATATATTTATTCGTATCTCTACTAGCATTTCTTTTATTAACCAGCGGCTATGTCGGTTGGGCGGGGGTGCCGCTTGCAAAGCTCAGTCCGACTCTCGCCGACCCCATGGATTTGATCTGTAATGCATTCAATTAAGCGTCGCAAGGTTCTTATTTGCGTGGCCGCAAGTTCACTCCATACAGGCTGCCCACGGGTAAGCGTTAGCCACGTAATTATTACGTGGGATTGGCCGGTTGCCTCAGAGGAATTAAATTAGCAAGTTTCGCAAACGAATTGATAAGCATTTTCAAAGGTGTAAAGAACTGAAGATGTTCCCATTTTATCCTGAGGAGTGATTCTATTAGTCCGGGCTAAGTAAATGGCCTACTTAGCCCACCTCAAAAAACATATTTAAAACAACTTTTTTTTGTTTTTTTCTTTATACACTTGTTTATCTAAGTGTATTTAACATATAGACCAAGTTTTACCATTTTTGGAAATGTGCATATATTTTTTTTTAGATTTTTGAAAATAAAAGTATTTTAAATGCATATATACACATAGATGTTTGAAAATCTCAAAAAAATAGATAAATATATTCAAAAATGGTAAAACTTGGTCTATATGTTAAATACACTTAGATAAACAAGTACATGAAAAAAAAAGTAAAAAAAAATTATTGTAAATAAGTTTTTTGAGGTGGACTAAGTGGGCCATTTACTTAGCCCGGGCTAATAGAATCACCCCTCTTTTATCCTGGCCCTTAATTTGTGTCGTAATGCGATTGTTAGCCACACAGGAAGCTGAAAATGGCGGTAAAGCGATAACAGACGTTGGAAGTGAGCAGGGCCATAAAAAGCGACGAATGCGAGCGGGAACCGTTTCCCATTCATTCTCAGTACAGTCTCTATACCAGAGCCAAAACCAGTTGCTAGCGCTGAGCTTCTTCTCCATGTCTCGTCTTCTCGCCATAAGGACGCCGCAGACATCGACGATTCCAGCGCATCTCTCTGCATTTCCAACAGCAGCAACAGCACTAACTACCAAATTCCATTGCCAGGGCGCCAGAACAGCCATCTGCTTCCGCGGTAGGGGCAGCGGAAGACGCAAGGCAGTTCCCCGTCGCATCGTCCTAGGGCTCGGGACTTCGTTTCTGGACCAATTCGCTAGAATGGCGGGCGGGGTCTTCGCGTCTTTCTCCGCATCCGCCAGGCCTCGCGGAGGCTCATCCATCGAACAGGTGAAGCTCATACTCAATCCCCTAATATTTCACATCAGTTTGCTGAAACTGTTCTTTAGCTTCGTTATTGAACGGAAAATGGTGTACTTGTTTGGTTCCCAATTTGCGTTCAGCTGAGCATGCCCTGCAGGATTAGACGACGGAATCTCAACTGTTTTGAGTTCATTTTTTAGTTTCCTTTTTTATTATCGCTGGAATCGTTGCAGTCCCCATACAGAGGTTCTGCATAGAGCTGAAAACGAGTCGATTTGGGCTGTAGAGCTTGTTTTGAGCTTGGTTAGCGTAGATGAGGTTGCTTTTGCACTGTATTAAAGCTTGGCTTGTGAAAATCTAATATCTAGCCACCGAGCTAAGCCTGCTGGTTTGTCTATTTTCTGCCTTCGATTTTGATATGCGTAATCTAGCAAGCTAAACTTTCCATCAAGACCCCACCATACCTATTTAAGGAACATCTCTGGGATAGATTGTTTGTTTTTCGAGAATAAACTCGAGCTTGAGTCTGCCTTGTCTGTATTTTAGATGTAAGCTTGTTGCACCTCACCAGTTGGTTTAACCAATACACCCTTTTTGAGGCCGACGTCCATGGTGCCCACTCTAGCATTGCTGGCCTAATGGTAGACCTTTTCCCAGGTGCGCCACTCTAGCAATACTGGTCTGCCAGTAGCCCTTCTTCTCTTGGGATGACTCCACTCACCTACCATGTGTTTGTACTTACTTATCAATAATTTTAATCTAGCCTCTAGGTAGCGCCTTTCGAGAGTCGAACTCATGACTTCTATGTCAATTGATAGGAAAAGCTCAAGCTGGTATATCAAATATAAAAAATCCCTCACTATATCCTTTTAGGCTTCAGTCATATTAACGTGTGGATGAGTACATACGTAGAATATCATGTTAGTAGAAAGTACAATGGGTTTGGCAGCTTGCAATGATTCCCTAATATGAAAACAGGCCAATCTGCAATGCAATTCCTGGTCTGCTGCTTAGCAGAGATGATTGTAAATAATTTCTTTGTTAAATCATTTGCCTTTAGGGTGATCCTTGGCACAATGGTAAAAGTTGTTGCATCCTGGACCTCACATCACATATGGCGGGAGCTTAATGCGCGTGGCTGCCTTTTTTTTAATTTTTATAAACCATTTGCCTTGATGTTGGTACGATGATCTGACTTTGAAGATATGCCTTGAAGGTGCTCAAGAATGTGGAGTGGCCTGAACAATTTCCATTCAAGCCAGAGGATTTCCAGCGGTTTGATGAGTAATAATTCTGAACTTTATGATCTGCTTAAGCATCTTGAATTTTTAATCATTCCTGCTGTTTTTCCTTCTATATCTTTTGTCACCTGTTTCTGTTTCTTTTTCCCCCTTTTCTTCACCATATTTTTAATGGAATTGGGAATTGGTAGAAGGTCTTGACAACAGAGACTGAATAAGGTTACTTGGCCAACTTTACTTACTAGTTTGTGTGCTACAACTGTCATGGTGGCAATCATACTAAGATGGCAGTGTTCAGTCTAGCAAGTGACTTCTTTTGTCTTTCACTGTCCTTGTTGACAAACTTCAAAATCTGATCTGGATGTCACCTACACAAGTGTAATGTCAAAGAGCTCTAAAGAATTTACGTGAAAAGGCCTCAACACTGGTGGAATACATCACAGGTTACAACCACTGTAACGATGTTTTATTAGGCCTTACATCATTCATATGAGGCTACACATGGATTTGACAATGGAGACCATGAGAAAAGAAACAACTAGAACTGATTGGGGCAGGAAGTAAGCAAGGTGTTACTTATGCATTGGAATCTATGGGAAATCTAGCTGCCTATATTATATGATGCACAGGAAATTACGTTGGTGATGTTTCTTTTTCTTGTAAATTTGAAGAGCCAAAGAGGATCAAGCAATCAATGTTAGTATGGTTTAGTGGTTAGTGATTCAGTTACAGACTCAAAATGACCTTGTAGAATGACCATTAAAAGTTTTTTTCGGGGCATTTAAGGCACTCTTCTTTTGACAATATCGGCAATTTTATCACTCATAATATCTTTGTCAACAGTTAACAATAAGACAATAAAGTGAAGAACAGCAATTTATTAATTCCTATTTTATCAATAATTCCTTTTTTACCAATTTTATTCAAGATTGTATCAATTATATCATTTTGATATATGAAAATATTAATCATTTGATGACCATCCTAAATTCTGTGCATCTGCTAACAAAGACAGAAATTCTCCATGGAATTTTATATGTGAAGTTAGATTGGATTCTTGTTTGAATCTTTAATTTTTAGTGAAATACTACTGTAGGTATCTGGGGATTCTTACAGTGATTTTGTTTCTGGCAGAGTAAGGGATCAGATACCATACCGACTTTAATCTATTACATGTTGAATTGGAAACTGATTCAAATTTCATGATTCATTATTCTCTTTAAGTTGGGCGTGTTAAAATACTTTAATAAAATATAGATATATGATAAATTTCCCTTGGGTAGTGTTTCTAATTTTTATAAATTTTAATATAGGGTGTGTTTGGGAAGTGATAAAACTTTTAGATGAAAAGTTTTTTGTGTAAAAATTATTAAATTGATAGAAAATGATGTTATATGATAGGGGTAATGATAAAGTATAAAGAGAATAAAGTTAAAATAGATAAATTAGTTGTATAAATAGTTGTAAAAGAAGATGTGAAGAAATAATTTTAAAATATGATAATTATGAAGAGTGAAAAGTTTTAGTTTGAAAAGTTTTTGTTAAAAACAAACATGCCCATAAATTGTTGAAATATAAAATATTTTATATAAATTTTTTTTATGAAATTAGCGAAATTATTGAATTAAGCGATCATTAAATCTATGGTAGATCTACTTTGGGATTTTTTTATTTTCTTTTTATTTACATATTTTTTAATGACAAATAAAAAGACATGCCCATCTAATTAATATTGTATATACACTTTGTTTTCTATTTTTAAGGACATAAATATGTTTTATATATTTATTTTTATTTACCATTCATTATTTTTATCCGAAAAACATGGATAAAAATAATTAAACAGGATATGAAAGTATTAAAAATTACTGAAAACTTAGTTTATGAACGTCGACAATGGCGCAACAGAATCCATGCAGCTAATCCCACATAGGTGGGAAATGACTATGACGAATTAATTATTTATTTCATCAATAAATTTCTCTGATAAAATTGATATTTTCTATGATAAATATGAGTTTATCTTTTTTTCAAAGGGTCGACAACTTTGATTTTATTAATAAGACAGACACTATTTAGCAATGTTGTTAGAACCGAACCAGTTAACAAACCAGTCATGGGACTGGTTTTGGTCCAACCGTTTTTAAAAACCGGATTGAACCGGTATATTAATAATTTATATAAAATATATTATGGTTAAATAAAATAAAAACTTAAAAATTCATATCTAAAAAGCAATTTAATAATTGAATTATTATCATAATTTTAGAAGTTAGAAAATAGAGTACTTATCTTCATATGGTTGATTATATTTTTGCCAACATTTTATTGATGCTTTAATTTGATTTTTGAAAATTTACATACCTAAATAACAAAAACAGTAACGTCCAAGGAAAAAAAGCCAAAACGCACTGATTCTCACTTCTTAGAAAAATAAAAATGGCGCACAAAAATGCCAGCACTATGGCAAAATCAGATCCGATTTTCTCACACCATGGCAATGCTAGCTCTAGCAGAAATAAAAATGACGCCAGCATAGCATTGCTAGATTCCTCCAAAGTCCAAACTCTAAACATCAACATAAAAAAGGGTAAAAATTGTATCTGGCAATGGCATACAAGTGCAGATTCTGCAGAAATTTTAAAAAACTTATTGCTAAAAATTCGATCAACCAGAAAGAAAGATTCAGAAATAAAAAAGGCTAGTTGATGAGGATGGATAACTGAAAATTGTCGCCAGCAATATTCCGCCCAATTTTGTCAGCATCAACGAAGCTAGCTAGCGCCGGATTTTTGGCCGTTAGGGAGGAAGAGAGAGTGTGGATTACAGGGATCTCATCCACGAATGTCTTAGTTGGCAGCAGATTTCTTGGCCAAAGAAGACGATGGTGTTGTCGGTTTTGAAGGGTTTGCTTTGTTGATCGATGGGTCAGCTTCGATCACTTGATCGACTACTACCGACAACGGATTTGAGAGACTTTGAAGTTGATTCGAATGAGGCATGCCTGCCGTCGGAGAAGAAATCATTGTTGGATTGGAGGAGGACGGCGTCTCCAGTGCCGATGCTAATGACATTGCAGGAACTGTGAAGAGCAGCCATAGTTGCCGCTACTCAAATTCAAGAATGGGGAAAAAAACGGAAGACGGGCTTTTGTTGCAGAATGTGGGAGTAAAAATTAAGAGGAGAGTTTTTTCCCATCAAGCTAGTTGAACCAAACGAGTGAAAAATCGGAAACCGGGCTGGTTAAATAGGTTCTTGCCGGCTTTATTCTTTAAACTGGTAAGCGGGGTGAATCAGACCTGCTAGGTGGCCGGTTCCCGGTTGAACCGGCTGATCTGACCCGGTTTTTATAACAGTGCTATTTAGGCCTAAAAAAAGATCTTTGTGCAGGTGTATGATTGCATCGTATGTATGTTTGAATTTATTGGCTTCCATGGACTTTGTTGTTCTGGATGTTGATGATAAAAAAATGTATTGGACAAATTATATTGAGTGATCATAGAAAGATCCACTTAATTGTTTATTCTTTGTACACAATTTTGTGAAAATTTTGGAGAAAAGGAAGGGATTGATGGAAGAGCGGTGAATTTAGTTGTACCAGTTGCCATAATATTATGTGAATTGGATAAGATACATCATGAATTTAAAATTTTCATCATGTGGTTGGTTAGTAAAACATTACAAGAAAGCACCCTGTCCACCAAAACCACTGAATGCTCTAAAGAATTGATTAATTTAATATCATCGTTTATTTTCACAATCAAGTATTCTAAGAATTGAATATCACTATCTTTTTCAAAAAAATAAATACAAAATTTAGAGCCACAGTCCAAAATTTTTGTTGAGAATATATTTCCATGGCGAATTGACAACCACCAAACATGCTGTTGCAAAAGACAAAAACAAATGAATCATCTAGTCGCATCAAGTTGGTCTTTATTGTAATAATTCATATTTCTAAATTGCAACGGTTGGTTTATTTCTTGTAGATCACCAGATTCCTTATTCTATGAATATCCTCGCTTTGTCACACATATTGATGATCCTGCAATTCGTTCGCTTACAAAGTACTATTCAGAGGTTTTCCCTCCAAGTAATACTCCAGGAGTATGCGTATTAGATTTATGTAGCAGCTGGGTGAGTCAGCTATGACAGTAATCTTTTATTTACTCTCACTCTATGCTTTACACATTCATGTTTTTCTGCTTTCTTTGGATACCTGTGTGTGCTTACCTTGGTGCTATTGGTCTGCTGTTTTGTAAAAGGTGAGCCATTTTCCAGCAGGGTACAAGCAAGAGAGAATAGTTGGCCTGGGTATGAATGAAGAAGAGCTCAAACGTAATCCAGTAATCCTCTGACACTCACTAAATTTGATTAGTGCTCCTTGCTGTCAGTTGTCATTTTCTAAGCATGAAAAGGGTAGTCCCGCTAAGGCATTAACTTTATATCATCTAACCTGTGCCAGTTTGGTTTTCGGTAACTGTTTTTGTTATAAATTGGTTCTTTATGAAACAAGTTATGGTCATTGTTGTTGCAAATTCCAATTTATCACAAACCATGTTTCGATGACTTCTCATCAATAGTTGTAACAAATTACTGTCTCTATTTGGAAGATTAATAAGTTCTATCCTCACATCTCTTGAATAGGCTTTTTTCTTTTCAGGTGTTGACTGACTACATTGTACAAGATTTGAATGTGAATCCCAAGCTTCCATTTGAAGACAATACTTTTGATTTTATAACTAATGCGGTGTGTCTTTTGCTTTTACATATTCTAATCACTTGTGTCTGGAGTTTGATTACTTTTCTAGTATCTCGATGATAATCTGATGTTTGCTTCTTTTTTTTTTGATGAGTTGATGTTTGCTTCTTTTGGTGACAATCATTGGAGAACTTTAGATAGTTTTTGAATACACGAAACTGTCGGGGTGGTATTAACACCTTAGAATTTTGTTACATTTCATGGATAATTAATCCCACTTGGTTTATAAATGTTTGATATATGGGGGAACTTTATATATAAAAAAAAATGCTCCCTAATAAGTCCATGTTTAAGTTTAATTTTGAGATAACACCTCAAAATTTTGTTACATTTCATGGATAATTAATCCTACTTGGTTTATAAATTTTTGATATGTGGGGGAATTTTATAAAAAAATGGTCCCTAATAAATCCATGTTTAAGTTTAATTTTGAGATTTTTTTGGAATGTTATATCTCAATTTTTATCGATGGGGATTTTTCCTGTCATTGGAATTTGGATTTTTTATTTAAAAAATCCACTTATTTTTCTGGTTTCTTTCTTAACAATTTAACCATTCTTTTCCAAGCAATTATGTGCTGTTGTATTCATGATTGAAGGTTAGTGTTGACTATCTGAAGAAGCCTATTGAGGTTTTTAAGGAGATGCGGCGAATTCTTAAGCCAGGTGGCCTAGCTGTAATGAGGTTGGTGTGATTTACTTTTTGTCATTTTGAAGCATGGATTATCAGTCTACGAGACAGTGATCTTTGTAATTTGAACATTCATTAGCTTTTTCATGAACTTCATCTGGTTTAGTCACATTGTGACATGTGCAGCCTGTGTATGCAACTTCGTGAGAAATAGGCACTTTTTTGTGCATCATGATGACCATGGTGTGCATGTGCACACAATTACAGTTGATTCACCTGGGAAACTTATTTGGCTATTATGCCAAACTATCCGCAATATATGATTTCTGAGTTTTGTCCGATGGATACGAAACAGCTTCTCAAATCGATGCTTCTGGACAAAAGCCATCTCAATATGGACATCAGCTGGCGACACTGATCATGTTTGGATTGTTGGTTCCTACTTCCACTATGCTGGAGGCTTTGAACCCCCACAGGTATTTCTTTGGGATTTTCCTCTTGGGTCAAGGGGAAATATCGGTAGGAGGGGATTGTTTTGGAAATCTTTTTTTGTTTTTCTCAATCCTATAGTTCAGTACACTTAAAAACAAGGTTCAGCTTACTTCCAGCTGGCATGAATCAGCCAAGCAATGTTTATAAAAGGTTACTCTATATTGCAGACATAGTCTATGAACATGGGTGTCATGTGAAGGATTGAATTGCGATGCTTAGTCCATTGTTTATCTTTTAGGTTTGTAGCTTACAAGCCTTAGCCGAGCTCTGGATTGAAAATTCTGAAATTTGCAGGCAGTTGACGTCTCCCCCAACCCCGGACGCACAGACCCAATGTACATAGTCTACTCTAGAAAGGTGGCTACTGCATCAGCAGCCTGATTTGAAGAACCATCAGTGGCACGGAAATGTGATGATTTCGTAGTTCGTTTCTTGTTGGAAGGGAATAAAGAAAAAGGATCCATCCTTTACGTGTTAAAAAAAAAAAAAAATCCTCATTTTCCTCCAATTTAGGATTTTCCCACTCTATAGCATTTTTTCTTTTTCTCATCATTATTTATATTACACCATTTTCAGATATTGAATGTGTACATACTTGGTGTCAGAAAGTCTGAGATTTTTTTTTTCCCTTAACTACGATGCTCTGCTTATGTAAAGAAGGAAGTAAATGGCAAAAAAAGATGATATAAAGTAATTTAAAATATGCAAAATAGCTCCCCATCAAAAAAATTATATACAAAATAGCATGCTGATTATGGAAACATGGAATAATAAATGAAAATTTGGATCTTCTAATAACGCTTGAAACGTCAGCGATTCCATGCTCGCCAGTAAAGTTTTTAATTTTACGTGCTGGCTTAGCCTAAATCTTACACATCGTAAAATTCAGCAATTTTTTTGAATTTTCTCGGTATTTTTTATTTTTGAGAATCAACATAAAGGGAGTAGATAAATGTTTTCTTTGATTTTAAAAATATCAAAAAATTTACAAAATGTATCAAATTTTATTGGGTAAAAGATCTAGACAGGGCTCACGTGTTTAAAAAAAAGTTTAAAAATCAAAAGATGAAAAAAAAAAAAAAAAAACGTTTTTTCAAAGTCGCTCGTAAATCAGTGTGAGAACCGGACCCTAATTGAAAGGTGGAGACTACCAGGCATTATAAAAGTTATAAAGTTATCAACAAGGCTTTAAATTGCCTAGTGCCCTTTTTCCTCACTTAAAACTTTTAACCAAGGCTTTATATTGCTTATTATCCTTTTTCTAACTTAAATTCTTTTAACAGGAGTCATTATTAATAAGTCAACTGACCAATATAGAAATAAAATTCTAAACGATCAATATGTGAAATTTATCGATACACGAAATTTACCTTGATAAATATAATTATCTATACTTGTATTAAATCGTAAATTAAATATAAAGTACATTCGTGTTAGAACATAATAATATTATATAATTCACACGGGCGGTTATATCATTTGAAAATGTTATATTATTATTACTTTTCCTCTTTATTGCAATACAAAATAATTAAGCTCCTGATTTTCTCTTCATAGTATTAAATTTGAAATCTAAGAAAAAATTAAAAAGTCAGTTATTTTCTTAAGAAGCATGTGAAATGGCGGGAACGAACAACGGGATTTAGCAACTACAATCACTCAATCAGTGCCCCAAAATATTGAAGAAACGCGAAATGAGAATGCGCAGAGGAAGAAAAGATAATGGAAGCTTGGGTTCCGCTTTTTGATATCTTTCTCAATTCCTCTTCTCCCGAAGGAGAAGCATCGCTTTGGATGCAGCAGCAATCTTCTCGGTCTCCTCCGCTTTCCACATCTGCCTTCCTCTCTCTCCTTCTCAAACCTCAACATAACCAAGGGATAATTTGGCTGCAGACTCTCCCCGATCTCCTTCAATCTCGAATCCTCTCCTTCCTCACCATTGATTCCCACAGGTTCTCCGATCACAGCCTCCATTCCCTTGCCGCCCACATCCTCACTTACCATTCCAACCACCATGCCGGTTCGGACTTCTGGGTCAAGAAAGCTGCCCGTAACCTGCTCGACAAAGTCTCTTCAAGAAATCCAACCCTATTTCACAGCCCCAGCTCTAGCGTTGTTAAAGGCGATGATACTGAAGAAGAATTTAGCGCACTGCCAGACTGGCTCCGGAGCCATACTACCACTGTCTCTCCCGTGCTTCCTTGGCTTCCTCTTTCTCTAGAAGCATGGGAGGTTAGAACGGAAGAAAATAGATTTGTTAAGGATCAGATCGACGAGGCTTCAGTGGTTGAAATGGCGAACGACTGTCTAGAAGACAGAGAAGAAGTGGGATCAAATCAATCAGCTGCAGTTTTGATCGAACCGGAGTGCACATGGACCCCTGACGCTGTAATCCAGGCTCAAGCAGACGCTTTGAAACATCAACTGTTAAGCGCCAAATCTGCAATGGAGATCATATCAGTAGCAAATGGAATTACTGAGCTTTGCTCTGATGCTAGGGTAGGAGACCCCTTTGCCATTCTGGGTCTCGTTGAACCTTGGGAAGCCAATGAGCAGGTCACGTCTATCCTCATATCAAATCTTCTGGATGGTAAAGAAGACCGACCAATGTGGTCGGTCCAGGTTCTATCCTCAGTCATTCTACCTCAGTTGCTCCCTGTGCAGAATCCAGTGTCTCGGTCATTGTCAACGACAGCAATTGAGTGGTGTAAGGTCCATCAGAAAGCGGGAGTGGATGCAATCTTGATTCCCTTGGTTCTCCGCAAGGAAGGGATCAACATTCCACTTTGTGATTTGATCTCAAGAATTGTGAGAGAGTGCTTGCACACAACCCACACTTCGGCCTTCTGCCAGAAACTTCTGTGTGGGGACAAGGCTGCAAGAACGAGGAGTTTGGTGTGCCTGCCATGTCACCAATGCCTGATATCTGCCGAGTTGATATGGTCAGAACCGTTGTTTGCACTCTTTCAGAACATCTTGAATATGAATGTTTATTTGACTCCGGATTCGGTTGATTATATTCTCTCTCGTCTTGGTGATATGGCTAATCAGTTTCCAAAATCGTTGAAGTTTGGAGGTTTCTTCCTTTGTTTCGTTAGTAAATGTACTCCTTTGTTGAAGACTCACAGGGATTTTCTGATGAAAATAGCCAAGAAGACTGATACTTTCATGACCAAATCTATATTATCAAGATTGGGGTCTTGGTAGTTTAATGTTATGGTTTTGATTAATTGGTTCTTTCTGCTTCTCTGGCCGTCTGAGTAGAACTTAAACTAAAATAATGCCAGAGTCACTTGGCTCATGTTCAAGGATTTCTGGCTCTTCACAAGTGGTATTATTTCTTAGGATAATTATCATCCTCAATTATTTTGTTTTTTGCTTTCATTTTTTTTATAAAAAAATTCCTCTTGTAGGCCGTAGTACATGGGAAAAGGTGATTAGGAAGTCTATATTTGCATTCTAGTTGTAGTGTTCAGAATTGGATATGCATAATTTATGTTTATCTTAGACACAAGGGGTAGAAATAAAGGGAACATATGAAGGGATCAAATAGATGTGAATGGGATAGAGATTTTCCTTCTTAAAGATACTTGTTTCATGTTTCATTTTCAATAGGTTTTTGATTTGGTGTACTCAGGCAAACGGAGCTTTTGTTCATTCAGGTGCAAAAACCTAGATATATGTTTATTTTTTAATTTTTTTTATAAAATTATTAATCTAAATATATTTAACATATGTATTAAGTTTTACTATATTTAGAAATTTGTATGTATTTTTTAATTTTAAAAAAATAGGAATCATTTAAAATGTTTAAAATAACCCTGTTGTTAAAAAATAAAAAAATATGTACAAATCTCTAAAAATAATAAAACTTAATGCATATCTTAAATACATTTACATTAATAGTTCTATAAAAAAGTTTCGAAAAAAATACAAAAAATGAATTTCTGCACCTAGATGTAATGTTGTCAGAACCGAACCGGTGATTGAACCGGTAAAGGAACTGGTCTGGTTCGACCGGTTAATCAAACCGGTTCGAACTGATGACATCAGCATGACATATTTATGATGTCATAAATATTAATTTTTTAAATTTTAAATAAATATATTAATAAAATTATATTTTTATAAATCCTAAATATATATGCTAAAATTTAAAGACAACAATATAAGTACAAAACATGCAAGAAAAAATTAATAGCAAGTTTTAAAAAATCTTTAAGCATGAATTTTAGAAAAATTAAACTAACATTAAAGACTTAAACTTATAATATGCTACGACCGTTGTTTCTTGGTTGTTGGTTTTTGAATTCTTCCTCTTTATCTCGGTACCTTAATAAATTGCTATAAACATACCTGAAAAAATAAGAAATAAAACAAATTAGCTATCGGTGAGACGGCGGCGAGCTGCAAGCAGCGATCGGCAACGGTGACCAGCGACGCTAAAGAAAAGATCTTAAGTTCTTAACTGATATTTTAAGAATTATTAATCCCAGATATAATTTAGATAAAAATTAAAAATAAATTTTATTCTTTAATATGTAAAACCTTAGCAAATGAATTACATATAAAATTAAATGATATTTATACATGTATATTATTATATATTTATTTTAAGAATATATCTTATTTAAACAAAATATTATTTAATTAAATTAAATTTTTATAATATATTTATTTTGAGAATATATTTTTTATGAAAAACAACGCGACCAATATTTTTAGGGTATTAATTGTAGATACGATTTGAATAAAAACTGTAAAATAAATTTTAGTTCACAACATCTAACATCTTGCAAATGAACTACCTAATTGATTTAAATAAATGATATATTTATTATTATATTATATTATTTTAATTTTTATATTTTTATGAAATCTGTCTCAACCGATATTTTGAAAATAAATTAATCTTAGATATGATTTGAATAAAAATTATTCAATATCTTACCAAATGAATTAGATAATTGATTTACATAAAATTTTGTTCAGTAAAAAAACATTTATATTTCTTTATAAGTTTATTTTTTTTTGAAACCCATCTGACTAATATACTGTGGATAATTAATTTTTCATACAATTTTCAAAATAAATTTTATTCTTCATAAAATTTATTTTATTTATGACATAATATCTTGCCAAATTGTTTTTTATTGTTTAAATTACTATTTAGTTTAACTATAGGATATTTTTATTGATATTGAATGAGTAACATTTACGAAAATTTTAGTCTATCTAAAATAAATCAAAATTTATGAAGATAACGTCAAGACTTATATCCAAACACTCTGAAATCACCGTGATATTTTTAAATTTATTTTTTGTAATTTGAAAAGACAACTAATTATGATAAACGGTGGGACGACGCTGAAGGCAATGACGGCGCGAAAGGAGATGATGGTGCTGGGACTTGGGGAGGACAACGCGGCGGGCGCTGCGCGTGAGGGCTCGGTGGGCGGGGAGCGATGAGGACGACGCGGACGACAGGAGCTGCGGGCGGCGGGCTATGACGCCGCAGGGATTCGGGGAGGAAGGCGCGGTGGGCAAGGACGCGACGAGGACGACGCGAGCTGTGGGCAACGGGTGCTGCGGGCGACGGGTGCTGCGAGGGCCGAGGAGCAATGTCTATGATGGCGGGCGCTACTGTGAGGAGACGATGCCGGTAGATTTCAGAAACGACGAAACACGAAAGGGAGGGGGAATGCGAGCGAGAGGGTTTCGACGTTTCGTTTGGTTTTTTTTTTTTTAAATCGTCCGACCGGTCAAACCCGGTTCGACGGTTCAGACGATTTCCTATAAATGAACCAAACAGGGCATTATCGAACCGGAAACTGGACCGTTCCTGGCTGAACCAGTCGGACCGGCCGGTCCGTTCCGGTTCTTATAACACTGCCTAGATGTACTAGATAACAACCCTTTTTCAATATAATATTTTATTTTCCAATACATAACAATTTTACTTTTTTTCATCTCTAACACTATTTTCCAGCTTCCAATATAATTTCTCATTTCCTAATAGACAGCAACCCCCTTCCCATTTAATCTCCTCTTTCTATTCTTATTTCATTCAAATGCTGTTATCTAGTTCTGTTATCTAATGCACCAGGGTATAAAAACTTTTTTTTGAATTTTTTATTATAAAATTTTTAATCTAAGTGTATTTAACATATGGAGTGAGTTTTACCATTTTTGAAAATTCGTAAATACTTTTTTAATTTTTTAAAAATAAGGGTATTTTAGACATTTTAAATGACTAAAATATCCTTGCTTTGAAAAAATAAAAATACAGATCTCCAAAAATGATAAAATTTAACACATATTAATTACAGTTAGATTAATATTTTTATAAAAAAAAAATTTAGAAAACATTAAAAATGAATTTTTGCATCGAAGTGCACCAAAGCTTAATGCACCCGGGTGCATTAAATAAAAAACCTTCATTCAATCCGCTCATATACTCCCAAACACGCCTAAAGAAAACGAATTGCTCCATCAGTTTTGGTGTGCATTAAATAAAAAACCTTCACTCAATCCGCTCATATACTCCCAAACACGCCTAAAGAAAACGAATTGCTCCATCAGTTTTGGTTGGGCCGGAGTTCCCCTTGATGTGATGACATTCTGGTTCTGAATAACATTTGTTGAGGCAGAAATAGAATATTCCCCACAGAATAGCGGAGAAAATTAGTACATTCCGGAACTAAAAATAAATACATTCCGAAACCAATACATTCAGAAATTAGACAGCTGGTCAAGAAGAAAAAATTCCCAAAAATTATGTACAAAAACTGAGGAATTTTTTCTATAACCAGAAAACATGGTCAATTTTACCACCACCGTTTCAGTATGTAGTTACTAACAGTTAACATGCAAACAGCAACAGCACTCATAACGGATGTATCTTCTTGTGAAAGCCATCCCCAGTAGGCTGCAGACTCCATGGCAAAAACCTCCAACTCTATGGCAAGGGGCTCTCGGGTGATTTTGCATACTTGAGGTTCCATTTTTCAAAATCCTTTGACAGGGATGGATCACAATCCAGAATAAGTGCACAACAAACATCACCATGGACTCCTAAGAATAATCTGGAGGAAAACATTTCCTGATTGCTCAAGAAGGATTACTTACAGCTGCCTGCCAAACATCAAAAGGTAGATTGAGCTATTTTAAATACACCAGTTAGAAACTGTGGCATAGCAAAGAAAGGTTATTTTGGTGAGCAGTACATTATCATGTACTCGTATCAATCCTCTGGGGTAAAAGACTTTCATGATTGCCCTAAAATGCTCAACACACACCAGCTTGCCCAACATCGGCCCCCTTGTTTAGTAGACTGGGCAGTCTTCGACTACACTACAACATCGGCCCAACATCAGCCCCCTTGTTTAGTGACCTGACAACTAATGATGCATCTCCTGTATGTCAATGGTAGGCACCTTACGTGCCAGTGTGTGCAATTGCGGGAATGTGTCATTGTGTGTGTAAGGGGCAGTTTTGTGTTGCCAGGGGTTTTCTGAATTTGAGGAATAGAAATGAAATGGACTATGTTTTGACACCACACAAGATAGAAGATGTATAGCTCCTCCTATTTTGGGATCTCTAATGACATCATGCTATTCAAATTCAAAGAAATAAAGCTAACTCAACAAAATACACCACACACAAATAAAGTCTTAGGAAATTTGACAATTGACTAATAGAAGATCCTACCCCAATAAATGTGCCACGCTTGTGCAAGATGTTCTGTTTTTCCAATATTAATTGCCACTTCATAACAGGATTAGTTAACCAAAAAAAACCTTGACATTTTGCAACTGGATCAAATACCTGATGCATGGACAATGTGAAAGACAGTCTTCTAGTTAATAGATGAACCCGAATCCACTCGGCGTTTGATGTTAACCCATATCCTTGTCTCCTTCAGATTCATCTCGAATGCACCTTTCTACATTCGTGCTGTTGCATTGATGGAGAGGCGGGGCATTGGAAAGTGTTTTCTGGGCATCACCAGATGAAGAAAGCACATTTGAGTTACAAGTGCTGCCTCCATGAAGAGGAGCTGATGGAACAGCCACTGGTGGGGTCTTGTCCGCTTCACTAGATTCATCATGGCTACTTTCTTTTCCAGCGCCAGCTGCAATGGATGCTGTACTCCAGTTCATATCAGTACATGCAAGCAGAAGCAGATGCAGCAAATAACAAGAAATCAAAACATCTACAAGAGACCACCATCAAACACACACACACACACACACACACATACAGACACAAGAGACAGGGACCTGTGTTCGTAGTTGTGCTCATGTGCGACATAGCAGATGATGCTGTGCTCCCTTTTCTGATCTTTGACTGCAGTCAGCAGATGACAGTCAGGAGAGGAAATGAAGTTCTTTCCATGACCCCATAAAGAATCTGAAGCTACAGAACTTTTACCTTCATGCTTTCTTCACAATGCTTCACAACGACAAGAATATTGGAGTAGCGGCCGTGCACCAGTGTGTATGCCCATAGAAGCAGCTTCCTTGGGACACTTAGGTCAAGGACGTCAATATTGTCCTTAGATGGAGGGCATAGTCTGTCTGTTGCTAAATGACATTGTATGGTATACAAGTTAATACCTGATGGGAAGGTCCCACAAGAGCTCTCTCGATAGAAGTTGTATGTGCATCTCAGTAAAGAGATGGCTGCTTCTAGATTTTCTTCTAAAGCCTGCTTGATTTGTATATTCCTCATTTTAGACAAAATATGGCTCCATTTCTTTTCAAGTGTCTTTTGATGACCAGGGTCTTCAAATGATAAGTTCCACAATTCATTTATTTGTAGATCAACATAAAGCATTGGGCTGGGATCTGAACCAGACACAGGTGTTGGTGCCTGGGTACTTGAATTTTCAGCTGGTAGTGGTGTAATGGAAGCCAAGTTGATAAGAATTGAGCGGCACCATGCCAATGAAGCATGCTTGCATATTTTGGAACAGGCGCTGGTCGCCAATTTTGGATTTTTGAAACGCTTTCGAATCTTCTCATTAATTCCTTCAATCATATCTAACCTTCCATCCCTCTCCAATGATTGGATGTACCGGTGAGTGTAACTGTCACATGAGAAGCAAATGTTTGAAAGGACAAACAGAAACGCACGTCTGTTACTGAAATGAAATAGAATTCCACTCTCTTTACCTGTAAAGATTGGTCTCTGATAACTCCGGCTTCTTCAGCTCTGGCAAGCAGCCTATATCCACCCATAAGCTCCCATGTTCCATGAATAGATTAAACATCCTCTCCAACAGAACTTCAACATTACCAGAGCCATGGTCCTCAGCAAGATGAATAGATACAGTCAAGGCTTGAATATAACTCGCAAGGGCAACTGGAACAATATCTTCAAGGCACAAGGAGAACTTCACGTGAAAAGGAAAACATTAATAAGCCTGTTGATTAGTAGAATGGGGAACAACATGGTTTTATCAAGGCAGATAAATTTGTGGAAAAGAAATTAGAAATAAGATATTGGGGATCACTGATATGCAATTGAATAAAAAAAAGAAAAGCTAGAAACATGATATCAGGGATCATTGATGTGCTATGTTATTGATTCATTTCTTACCCTCCTATCTGTCCGAAGAGAGGTGTAAGCTCGTTCAAGAGTTTGGAAGTCCCCAGTTTCCTCCAGTAGGTTCAAATAGAGTAAGATGTACTTCCGAATGCAAGTAATAAATTTCCTAGAGCTTTCTGACAGGCTGACCTCCAGACCTTTTTTATTTCCACCAAGACTTGGAGTTTTCCGCCTGGCAATTAGTTCAAGCAATTAATTTTAGGAAAGAATAGTGAATTAGACAGGTTACTTACTGTTACCAGACAAAGGTTTGTAGAATATATAATACAAGGTCTCGGTGAATGTAGCTGCCAGCTTCAAGATTTTTGTATAGTCAACATGGCTTTTTTGCTTGGAAGGAAATGAAAGCTGCATTGAGAATTTAGATTTCCCTTTGCAGCTAATCTCAAGTGATCTGACACATGATTTACGATCTTCAGGAAAAGTATGATTTGAACAGGAAGTCAGGGACAGATCCCATGAATTTGGTTGTGAAACTTCAAAACAATTTTTTAATGACAAAAGATTAACATAAACGAAAGCCTTCTGTACCTTGCCTTTTTCACCATCCCATCAATCTCCCACATGTTTATTGTAAAGGAAGACCTAGATGATTTGAAACAAAATGAAAGTTCCTCCCTTGCCTTTTCCAAGTCCCCACTCTCTCCCCTCCTGTAAAGTCCTTTTGCAAGCATGTACCTTGCCTTGTGAAAATGTTTGAGTTCACCTTCCACACAGACATGCAGAGCAGAAAGACAATCATTGTAAAGGATATTCCATGCCTCCCTTAATTGCTGAGGTTCCGGAGAGCTTTTCCCCTTCTCAGAATCAGTAGGCAGATTCCTATCCTCATTATCAACGATTGGCAGCTGAGAGGGATCACTAGATGCCCAACCAAACAAATTCTGGATAGCCTCTTTTGTTGCATCAGTAAAGGAGTAAGCACTGATAACCTGCATTGCAAAGTAGCAGTTAAGCCAAATTCGCTGGACAACTAATTTTATCAACAAAACATATGAAACATGAAATTCATTTGACATTCAAGCTGGCAGACTGGAAACTAATTATCATAGGAAGAGCAAAGAGATATTCCACATCCAAAATAAAGTGTTCGAAAAAGCAAACAGGAAAAGGGGAAATCCTTGAGCAACTAAAGAATTAGCAACAAAAAAGATAGGAGATTGGAAAAACACTTGATTAAACAATCTACTGAGAAAGAAAGGGAACACAACAATACCAACGCATCAGGTGAAATAGTTACTTGATTGCAGACCTTTAAAGAATCAACGTCCTGCTTCCCACTTGTATAAAGCAACTTCAAGCGTGATGCATGCATCCTATACACAGGATCTACTGCAGATGGATTCATGTTAGCAGCTTTGCTATAGTATGAAAATGCCTTCTTGCATGGATATCTCAACTTTTCACAAAGTTTACCCAGGTAAAATGAATAAGACCAGTCTGGCCTGCAACTCAAAAGAAAATTTTAATCAGCCCATCATATTCCTCATGTTAACTTGACAACAGATAGAGGCAAAGGTTGGGGAAAAGCCAAAGTACTTCAGTCTGAGAGCCTTTTTGAAGTGTTTCATTGAATTCCGACAAAGAAAGATCCAAGTTGCATCCTTTGTTGGTATAACTGATCGCTGATCATAAATCGGTACAACATTCTGAAGGCTATCATAATACACTAGGGCCAATAACTCATGTATCTCACTCTACAAGCAAAAAATTTTGTCAACATTAGAAACAAAAGCAACAAAATGAATCAAAGTTAACACTTGGTGATGGATATAAACCAAAGAATTAGGCAATGAACCTGCTGAGTTGGATTCTTTGTGAGAGCTAAACTAATCAATAAACATCGCCGACTTCTCCTTCGACTGATTTCAACTCTTTGAGATAAAGCAGCATGCTTCCTCCATTCCACAACATTTTTGTGCTTGCTTCCATCATTTAACAATAAATCCACCTCCTATTACACAATCAAATCATGATGATCACGAAAAGAAACAATGAGCACTCGACAAAATTCTTCCGATTTTAATACAGACTTCAGAACTCAATCTCACCTCATCAAAGATATTTGCAAGCCGCTGCCAGCTCTCAAAGTGCAAGGGATTGTATAGTAAGTCATACTTGAAGAGGTTTGCATTTTGTTCAACAAATTCCTCCCCCTCTTTGGTAAGAACAAACCCAGGCCACTTATCAGTTGCACTCATTTCTTCAGCCTGGGATAGAAGATAATACAAGTTGCCATAAACCTCCAAATATGGCTCAGAGCTGCAAACAAATTTCTACAATATCTCAGTAAGACTATGCAATGTTTATAAATAACAAATAAACATAAAGTTAATATTCTCAACCTGAACAAAAGGAAATAAGTCTATGCAGGAAAAGAAATACAAAATGCATGCCTGCCTATTGATGATGTTCTGTATGTCTTTAGGCTTCTTCCATTGGGAAAAATTACACTGATGATAGAGTCAGGACTTCTGTCAGAAACAGCCAATTCATAAAGCTTGTCCTCATTCAAATTGGGATCATCTAGCAACTTGTCAATAGGATTATCTTTCAGAACATCCTCTGGTGGCAGAGGGAAGTGTCTGCGGATCGCTCTCAAGACTCTACGAAGTTTAGCCAAACCAGATCGCTGACATGATGTGAATGTTAAGCCATCAAATCAGATTAGAGAGCAGTATCAAATAGCTAAGATAAAAGCAAGGACAACAAGAAGAGCCACTTACAGATGATGCTTTAGCGTAAGGTAAAACATACTGAAACACATCAGCACATTGTTCCTTACTTTGGTAGTCTCCACGGCTAGTGTTTCTATGTACAGCAAGATCATCATCAGAAGAATCTGATTTGAGATTCAAACCATATAAGCAGAAAAAACTCTGATCCAAGGCATTATCTATCGCCAACTGTGCAGTCTCCATTTCCTCATCAATGTTGAGGTCATCACCTTCAACAATTTCCGCACTTGCATTTTCCTCATCTCTATCATTCCCACAAGGACCATTTTCACTTTCTGCTTTTTCATTGTCTTTATCTAGAACTTCATAAGTAGAGGGGTTATTGCAATTCATTTCTGCTGGAGCATCTTTTTCAACAACTTGAACATCCTTTTCAACTTTACAGCTCTTTTCATCTATTGAGGCTTTTGGTTCTGATCCAGTTATCAATTTTACATGGCTACCTTGAGAAGCAAAGGCATCACTTTGCTTCGTTTCAAGATCTCTTTTTGGAGGATGAAGACTCGATTTTAGTTTCATATCTAAAACTAAAAAATGTTTTATTGCAAGCTTGAGAAACATCCCTTCCTCACCTTCACCATCTTTTCCAGCACAACAGAGCCCATGTTCAGCAAGAAGTTCATGAATTGCCGCAATTAAATCAACCTGTTACAAAATTTCATAAGGGAAATCTTTATAATGGAAAAGCAGACATTCTAGTTCACCATAATAAAGAAAAGGATGAAATAAATGCAGAACCTAAGAAAGAATTATAGCAATGCGAATTAAAGCAATGCACCTGAGCTTTGATAGGGATAGCTGGGTAGAGGTGTTGGAGTTTACAGAAAGCAATAGCTAAATCAATAAAGCATTGGCTTTCTAGCTCGGATTGATTCCCAGTTCCTAGACCACAAGATTTCTGATGCTGAAATATTCCCACGACATTGCCCATCACTGTCAGTATAAGAGACTGGACCTCGCCAACTACACCTGTTGGAACAATGACATCAACCTGCAAGGTTGAAATCGTGTTCATACTACATTTTTCTCAGACAACAGAAGATGTTAAAAGACATGAAACTTGTACTTTTGATATCAGCTCTATGATAGATACCGGAATAATCATAATATGTTCACTAATTTCATTTATATACAAGAGCTATTCAATGAAAAGATATGATATTGTTTCTCCTCCTTGTGAAGATTTGTTTTGCCTCATAAGCATAGTTAACCAGCTGAAGTATTCCATGACTCAACCATTAACTCCATTTGAGTCATGGTAATTTATATCAGTTCTAGCCATCTCATGTTAGGGCTTCAGGCCATTCCCTTCCCCTCCTAGGGCTTGCAACTTGAGCAACTTTGATAATTATTCACTCCTAATTAATGCGAATCTGGATCTCTAGTACTTATAACCAACCATCAAACCTATTTTCGTCATCTTATTACATATGTTTGATTCCCTAAAATTCTTTATGAATGCATCCACTTCTAGTTCTATCCATTCACAATACACATCTTTTCATAAATTCATATTGATGTTCTCATTTCAGCTTTGCTCACCCTAGAAAATGTTCCTTTGCAGTCTGGCATTCACACCATGCAGGCTAGGTTGGTTCCTGAAAGTCAAACAGAATTCCAAATGCGCATCTTCACCTCTTCCAACCAATTATAATCCTATAAGCAAATAACTCTCAATTGAATCCATTGAAAGAATAATATTTAATTCCAATGTTTGAAAGATGATGTATATTGAATCACCATTGACCAAAATGTGAGAACCACACTGCACATGCTTATAGTTTACCAACACAATACTCATTTATGAAGTATCATAATTAAACATCAAGATCAAAAGATCAAAGAACCATTTAAATGATGAACAAATGAACTTACAGAAGAGACATTTTGATCAATGTAATTCTTGATCAGGGATGCACTTTGAGAAATTGCCCTGACTTCATCTGCTATCAACTGATTCCAATTCTTGGCAATATTATATAGTGGTTCAGATTCAGATGTTCCAGCCGTTGTCAAAAATGAATTTCTGTTGAGAGCCTCATGTGAGGACGGAAAATCTACCATACCAGCTCCAGCAATAAGTATTTGCAGTTTCCGTCGATGGCAATTTAAGTACACCTCAACATCCATAGGTGTTGCTTTTTCACATGCCGAGATCAAAAAATCCAATGCAAGTAACTCTCCGAATGCAACTCCTTTGCCTTCTTCACATGTACTAGACAGCAAATCAAGGTAAACATCCTTAGTGGAGAGCAAAAGCGGAGCCAGCAAGTTCACACACTCCAAGTACATTCCTTTCTCAATCATACTGCTCATCTTTATTTCCAATAATTCATCGACTTGTAACAAGAAAATCTCATGCAGGACTCTTTCCATATTTAATCCCTTCACAAGCTTACAGTGAGGAAAAGGGATGAAACACAGTGAATCATTCTCCCCTTTGCAACTACTCAAAAGTGATAAAGAAGTCTGAAATTCTCGATATGCCTTTTCCTTGTCGCCAGAGGAAGTTGATAAGCGGCCACTTAACCAGTAAAAACGGGCCCAAAAATGTCTTTTATTGGTTAAGTCTGAACACAGAATAGAAGGATTTTGCTGACCAGAATCCTCCACTTCAGAAATCCTTGAACCACAATCCTGAGTACCAAGCAAATTATCAGGAAAATCCAATGTCGCTAACTCAATTACTTTGCAAAGATGATAAGATGCCTCGCATAAGAACTGAGAATTTGTTTTGGGGGTTGACTGTGATCCAAAGTCATAGTACAATTCTGCTAGAAAAAGGCTGCAATTGGTGGTCCTATCCTGGCTCCAGCGCCTGGTCAGCTTCTCTAATTCCAGAAGTTTAACAAAGTTTTCCTGGTAAGGGAGACTTCTGCATGCGACTGTTTCTAAAAGAAGATGGCCCAGATGGTAAGCACCAAAATTATTTGAAGTTTCCTTTACAAACCTTGTGACATCATTATGTTCAAGATCAGATGAATAAACAGCACCATCAGGATCAGCTGTTGGAGAGCTTCTAGCAAAGCCTGAATTTTGCAACCCAGACTTATCAATAACAAATGGTTCTAGAAATTGAAATATGACTTTGGCGAGATTTTTATTGCTTGCAAATTCTAGTTCTTCTTTCCCTGGTTTGCGATTTCTGAGCCTCTCAAGACGTGTACTTCGTCGCTCATGGCTATGTTCTTCATCTGTACATGTCTCTTTTTCTTTTGTTGTTTTGGATTTTCCTGTAACACAGTTATCAAACTGTCCATTTTCACCATCTTGGATATTACTCACTGCTTTCCCTTCTGCAGATCCTGTGACATTCTCAGAATTGAAAGGCAAGTGCATGGTAATTCTGACATCACAGTGCCTATCTAATTTTCTAACTTCTTGCTGTCTATCTGATATTGTAGATTGCATACCATCGATATGCCCACCTACACTCCCAACCAGAACCTTAGAAAGTGTATGACTTGACTCGTGAACAACTGGCTCATCCTGGCTGCCTCCCATGCCTGGTTCAGAACTCTTTTCACTAGCAATTTGAGAAAGCAAGATGCTTAGAACTCCATCAGCAATGGCTGCCCATGAAGCTTCTGCAAGATGAAGTTCTATGCTTTGTTTGTACCTTTTCGATGCCACACTCTCATCCATATTCCCATCCGTTGGCTTTCGCTTCTCAGGAAAACTAAGTCGCACATGTTTTGGCTTTAATTTATCTATACCGCGGGGCACAAAAGGGACTGGTTCAGATTCCTCTATGGTTTTATTGACATGCAATGCACGTGAGTGTGACGGCCAGTGTCTTAGTATTAGCTCAGTGACAGATAGACAGGAGACTTCATCACCAATAGCTATCAGCACTTCTAGCAGTTTCTCCATGCAGTTCCCTGCATCCACCATTCAAAATCAGTAATCCATAGCCCATTCCAAAACAGCAGGATAAGAAGATTTCAAACAGTGGTTAGAAGCTAATAGAACTAGTACAGATGATGCTGTAACTAAGTATTTAAACCAAGTCTTGCAAAGTGTTTTTTTTTTTTTTGGCAATCACATTAAATTCTTACAATTATTTGGACTGCAGACAAGCCCTTGTTCAAATGCCCATCGAGAGATGCTCAACAGGCCCATTGTGCATGACAAAGTTCCCAACTGATTCCAGACAACTGAGTCTTTAGAATCAATCTCGACAGCCTGAAGATAGCAACTAAGAGCGCTTTCATAATGCATGGAACCTTGTTGAACAAAAACAGTAGCAAGATTTTTCAATGCCAAAAACCTGCAAAAACAACCAAAAAAAAAAAAAAAAACAATATTCATGCATAAAATTCTCTAAGTACTAGAATTATATAAAAACAAACTGCAGAGATTGCCAAAAGCAGCAATATGACCTCCAAGGGCAACTTCTTTTAAAGCAATGAAATTGTATCAACTAAGCAGAAACAGGTCTATGCTTCATCTTTCATGCCTAAAGTTTTATGAACTATACAAAGTAGCAACAGCATTGGGTGATGGTCCTAACAAGCTTCATGTTCAAATGGTTAGCAACTACAAAGAACCAAGAAATGGAACTAATCAGCAAATCTGAAACTTAATTTGAAGCAGCTTGGGCATAAATTTAGATGGCTTGTGCAAGAAAGCTCTCCAAAGCTCCATGCATAAGTTTCAAGAGTAGCATATTTCATCGCTGAATTAGCCTGGCTTTCATGCCAGATCATCTAACAGGTCTCCATTTCCATTGAGAGACATAATAAACCTTTGAGATGAAAAGAAAAAAGAAAAAAGAAAAAAGAAAAAAGAAAATCATGGCAGCAATATTTTGCTGATACTGATTAACAATATTCCTATAGATGGACTCGAAAAAAATATTAAGAACCTGACAGAATTATTCACCAAGACATTAGTTCTCACGAAGGAATACAAGAATGCAAATTTTAAACATGAAAACAGGATATGATGGTTGTATTCTCCAAAAGAATTTGAAAAAGATTGCATAAACATAAATACTGGAAAGAAAAAATAAATTATTGTTGAAATAGTTTTAATATTTTAAAATCACAAGAATGCTTTAAACTATGAATTATTTTAAAAGTTGTTTAGTATGTCAGAGAACTTTAATTGTGACTGAATGAGTGAAGTGATAATCTTTTTTTTTTTTTTTTGATGGAAAGTGATAATCTTTTTAGTTATGCAATAATATGATACTAAGAGTGAAGCAATATATCCTAATAAGATATTCAAGATATCAGAAATAATACTAGTCAAAACAAGTGACAATTTGCTATAGGATTTGTGGATGATTTGATTTGACTTTAAGGAGCTGATATGGCACAACCTGAGGAATTGACATTTTCAGTTTCTCTTATCTTACAAGGGTCTTGTCACTGTATAGAGAATCAAATGCCCTCCATCTATTGACAATTCTAGGGAACCAATTCAAGAGTGCTGAAACTCCATGCAAATTTTAGTGTTTGATTAGTGAGGATAAGGAGGAAAAGAAACAGAAGAGGATAAGAATGAATGAGTAGAAATTAACTTAAGAAAGAGAAAGAATACTGTTAATTATGAATTGAAATAAAACAAAATAGGTAGGCTTTTCAATTGTAAGCATAGGTAATGGTGCGGAGAAAGTATGAATGTTGGAATTAAGTGGGTATATACAAATGTTAGATCTGAAAAGAAGAAAAGGAAAAAAAGATGAGGGGAGGATAGCTTAGCCTTCCCTTGTGATTAATTAATTAAACATAATGCTTCCAGAGAACAAGAGGAAAATAAAATCACAAAGGTAAATGCATGGGTGCAAAAGTAGGGGAGACTCCAAACCTGAGCTGTAACAAATGACCATCGCTGGCATTACCATCCACCTAAAACAGAAAGTTACCAATATCATGGAGAAAGCAATTAGGGGAAAAAAATTAATTTCAGACAAATTTTTTCCTCAGAAGCAGTAACTCCAACCTGTGCACCCACTACGAGAGGATCTTTCAAGACAGACTCTAAAAGATCACGAGCCTTTATATAATCTTTAGCTTGAAGCTGAAGAAGCCCTTCATGGTATGTCTGAGACAGATGAAATTCCTGAAACACATGAAACATTGACACCATAACCATGATTGCCCACAGAATTAGAAAACAGAAAGAAATCAATTGGCTCCATCCAAAGCAACGCCTGTTCAACTAACTCTGAAGTAGTAATACAACTAGCATCCATACATTTTGCAAAATGAATCTGAAGTTCCATGCTCTATGAAGGCCTCATGATTGAAATCATATGCTGTTTGAATCAAAAGCCTTAAAATTGCGAATTTCAGGAACAATGCTACAAAGCCCTGAACTAAAAGTTGTAATGATTGGATAGAGGCGTATCAAAACGGCATTCCTCAGTGCATTAGTCCAAGGTAAAGCAAGTGATATGAAATCTCTGCAACGAACGGAGTCGAAAAGGAAAATCAAACGTACCTGAGCTTCCTTCGTGGGAGCCAGCGGTTCCCATTGGCTTTTTGAGTTGGTGTCGTTGATGGCCGCGATGGAGAACTGCGAAAATTGGAAATTCAATCAATCAAGCTTTCCTTTCTTTCAGCAGAAAAACAGGGAATTCGGAGAAAGCAGGTTGGGATGTTTTTACTCACCATGGCTGGTTTGTGCGGAGAGATCCTCTTCTTTCTAGCGGGATGGAGATTTCCGTGTAAAAGCCGAGCTAGCGGCGAGGGTTAATCTGCGCCAGGGTGCTCCGCCGCCCAAGAGCAATGCTACGTAAGATTCCTTCTTTTTCGCTGAAGCGGCGTTCTGTCTCACTGCCGGCACCGTCTCGGCTCCGGCGGTGCGATTTTGTCGACTAAAGGACGATAATACCCTTTGCGAAGGATTGATAAGGTGCGTGTAGGTAGGCTGCCGTGATTGGGTGTAAGATAATTAAGTAACAAGTCTGTCTAATTCCACAAATTTCTATGATTTTTATCCTTAATTTATTTTTATTAGAATTTTATATATATATGACATTTACTATTATAATTAAGTACGTTCAACCTAGGGGTGTTAACGGATCGGGTTGGAGCCTAATCCTAATCCTAACTCATTTAAAATATCTCAACTCTAATCTGTTTGTTAACCCATTTAAAAAATCTCAACCCTAACCCATTTACAACCCATTTAATAAACCGGTTGGTGAGTTATTAACGGTTTTTATAACAAATAACCTAAAAGCCTAGAATCTAGTAGATTATGATCTTGCAGGGAGAGACGGGAGAGTGTTTTCAGCATAGAAGAAATGAAAATAATGCAGTAACAGTAAAATGGAATTATGGCAGCACTGAAAAAATAAAAATTATATGACAGGATGAAGACTTAGAGATAAAAATTACCAAGGAGTTTACATGGCTAAACGAATTAAATGGGTTGAACATGTTATATGGGCTAAACAGATTATTAAACGGATTGATGAATTATAAAATCTCAACCCTAATCCATTTATTTAATTAAATAGTTAAACGGGTTGACGGATCATAACCTATTTTATTCAAAAATCTTAATCCAAACTCATTTATAAACGGGTTAGACGAGCGGGTTGACGGTTGACCATGACCATTAACACTCCTAGTTTAACCCTCACACTATAGAAATTTTTTTATATAAATACCCCACTACTTTCACCAAGGGAATCAAAAAATCACCAACACAATATCAATATGACTCAAATATAGATTGCTTGTTTTTGCGTCCATTGTTATTACCACTAGGCATATCTTAGTATTATCACCAGGCCACGTGCCTGGTGGTATTCTTTTTTTATCGGTGTATTTATATCGATCTTAATTGATATCACAATTAACTTTTAAAACATTCTTATAGCTTTTTAATACAAAGTCATTATGTTTTACCTCATTAATTTGAAGACCTACAAGCTCCCATAAATAATCAAGCGCTCACATATTGGGAGACAAATATTTGAACTCCCACATGCAGTGGGGAGATTTGAAAATTTTATTTAATTTTACTTATATTTATAAACTTTCAAAAATTTTAAATACTCTTATATATTTTGTTTAAAATTACATTCATATTCATGACCCTCTGTGAAATAACAAATATATTAAACTCTAATTATAATTTTAAATTAAAAATTCGCATTCAAATAATTTTTAATATTTTTATAGCTATAAAATCATATATAATTTGAAAGTAATTTTTTTTACAAATTCATAATTAGATTTTGTTAATATTCATCATTTTACATAGAAACATGAGTATACATGAAGTTTTAGATAAAATATATAAATATATTTGAAATTTACAAAAGTTCGTGGGTATAAATAAATATATTTAAATTTTTAAAAAATTGTAATTATAAGTAAAACTATGGATAAAATTTGGAGATATATAGGTAATTCATGCATACATATCACTCATATTTAAATATCACACAAAAACTTAGTAGCATGTGAAAGTTAAGAATATAGGTAAAAAGTCTTCATTTTAAAAATGCTATTTATTTACGATGACTATAATTTAGTATTTATATTTTTCAATTTTCAAAATTTCACTCTTCAAAATTCACATAAAAAGAATTATTTGGTAAATTAGTTTAATAATCATGAAAAAGAACAGGAGTGCACATTGAGCCCACACTTAACCTGCACGAATTCCATATTTGACGCAAAGTTACTTTTTTAAAACTTGAAAAATAAATCGAAGTTGAAAATCCAATTTGTAAATAAGGCTAGGATTCAAGCAATCATTAGCTTGATTTTTATTTTTATTTATACTATTTATTTTAAGTTTATTAATTTTCTTTTTATCTTATTTTGAAATATTAGTTTAAGAAATAGTTAAGATATATATTATTATTTTTTCTTATGCCATTTATTATTATTAGATATTCATGTGAAATTTTAAACTTGTTAACTCAATTCTAATTTGAAATTTAATTTTAACTTGATTTTCATAAATAAAATTAAAATTATAATTAAGATAAGTTTTTTAAGTACAACTACGAGTAAAGTTAAGATAAACTCAAGCTTCATAAACTAAGTTGTATTTCAAGAAAGAAATTTAAAAATAAAAGGAGAAAACTTGCAAAAAAAGAGAAATAAATTCATAAAACATGAAAAGATGAGACTTTCGAACTTTGGATCACACTCATGCTAGGATGTGAAATTAATTTGACTATGCTAGGTAAATCTTTCGAATTAAAAATTTTTAATATAAATTTTGTACTTTTCGTAATTATCTTATTTTTAAAATTATTTCTTCATATCTTACGTACAATTACCTTGCTTTTTAATTATTTTTACATAAATATCTATACAACTAACTTATATATTTTATTTTTATTTTATTTACTTCTCGTCATTACCTTTCATTTTATTTCATTTAAAAAACTTTTAGGTCAAAAAAATTTCATCTACAAGTTTTATCAATCCTAGACAAACCCAAAGTCTAAAGTATAAAAAAACAAGAATGTTTTTCGTAAGAATAAATTAACTTGGTTGCTCAATCCCTGCAATAATGGTAATATGTGTGAGTAGATAAACCAGAGACCAACAAACCCAGCGTTACGATGGTATATGCGTGTATCGTATCACAGCCGTCCACCAGACTCGAGTGACCCCACAGCGAGTACGGATACTGGGTATGCTATTAGATAATCTAATCGAACGCGCATCCACTTCTTCCGGCGGCTTCAACCGGGAGAAAAACGCTCGCGGAAAGAGCAGGAGCAGAGATGGGTTTTATCATGGAGTTTGCGGAGAATCTGATACTTCGTCTGATGGAGGATCCGAGAGAGAGAGATCAAAAGATGAGGGAGCACATCTACGCCATGCAAGAGAACTGCAAGAGGACGAAAGAGATGTGGAGCCTCCCTGTCCGTCCCTACGGCTTCTGGACCTTCGAGCGCCACAACTCCCAGCTCTCCTGGGATGCCCAGATCAGCCAAGTCCCCGGCCGCCGGGATCCCTACGACGATCTCCTCCAGGACGTTGCCAATCCACCGCATAAATGATCCTTTTTTCCATGGGTATATTTTTCCTCTTCTTCTCTCAATTCTTCATCTCTTGCCACCTATGTTGATCGTTCTTATGTCCGTAACTGCCATTGAACGGGCTTTTGGATTGTTTGAATGCTGCAAGTTATGAAATTTACGATGTCTGTGCTTCGGTCGCCATTTCAGCTGCCGTCCCTTGCATGCTTTGATGAAGTTGAGATGATTTTCATCGTCTGTCGAAAAATTAGCTTCTTCGGCAGATGTTTTGATGGTTTTTTTTTTAATTATTAAAAAATCCCTCTTTGTATATGACCCTTTTTTCCGCTGGTGGTCCACAATTGATGCATGCTTGAAATGTGGTCCATTGATGATTGTCTGTCCAACAACCAAGTTGGAAGTTTGAACAAGATAATAATAGGGGTGCTTGTTATTTTGAGGTGATAAGACTTATTTTGTTATCAGAAGGCTTTTCTTAGTGATCATCAGATTCTGGATGACAATTTTAATTAATGACGAGTTTGTTGATTTCGTGGATATTGGTAGTGCTTTGGGGGTGACATGCAAGGGGAATATGCTTGAAGGTTATGACAGTGTAGGTTGGGTTTACCTCAGATATATTCTTTAGTTGAACAGTCTGGTGCAAAGTCAGACAAGCCAAGGCTTGCATTCTTTAGAGATAGTGGATGGAGGATGACACGGCATAGCAAATTGCCTGACACATCTTTCGAAAGTGATCTTCATGTCAAGCCTGTTTATCGTCATATTCGAAATAATGTGATCTCCAATGAGTTGCTTTCAGTTCAAAATTGTTTAGGTTCAATTCATTTGTGCAGTAGATACAATTCCCAAGTCTACATTTATGAATCATCACACCTTGCTAGAATATTTGTAAAATATCTCAAAATTTTTTAAGTGCAGGTGGGGTCAGTCAACCCAAATCCATGCCATCCAACACCATCAACCTTGAAGGCTGGATATTTTGAAAGTTGGGTTTAGCTCAACCCAGATTGCAAATGGGTTGGCTTGGGTTAGGGTTGCAACTTGATGACACCGAACTTGATTTTCCTCCTAATAGAGTATAACATGACATAATATGGACATCTTGACTTTTTTGTTCCCACTCTTGATGTCTGCCCCTTGGCCTTGCTTGGCTGCCCCTCAATTGTTAGTCATCCCTTGTTGGCTTGCCCTCATCCTTGCTCCATGAAGCCTGTCCTTGTTTGTATTCTACAGATAGAGTTTGGGTTGAATTAGAGTGAGGAGTGATCCCGTTAGCCCGGGCTAAGTAAATGGCTCACTTAGCCCACCTTAAAAAATCTATTTACAACAACTTTTTTTTTTTTTTTTTACTTTTTTCTTCGTGCACTTGTTTATCTAAGTGTATTTAACATATAGACAAGTTTTACCATTTTTGAAATATTTTTCTATTTTTTCAAGATTTTTAAATATCTATGTGTATATATATGTATTTAAAATATCGTTATTTTTAAAAATCTAAAAAAAATATATACACATATTCAAAAATGGTAAAACTTGATTCGTATATTAAATACACTTAGATAAACAAGTGTATGAAGAAAAAAACAAAAAAAAATGTTTTCAATAGGATTTTTGAGGTGAGCTAAGTGAGACATTTACTTAGTCCGGGCTAACAAGATCATTCCTCAATTAGAGTTATAGAATCAATGATAGGTTGGTGTTTTCTTGAACCATGTAAGGGATGTGTTGAGCTCAACCTAAACAAACTCAGCCCAAGTCACATCCTTCAGGATTCGGTCTCTTTAACTTAATAGTGTTCATTGTTTGGAACATGTATCCAATTCTGTCATCTGGTAATTGATTAATAAAGAAACAGAAAACAAAACTATGTTGCAATTTTGAAATATTCCACCACACGAGCTTTTTTTGCAAATGAAAGGCTAATCTCTTGTAACAAACAACATGATTGTTTTAGTAATTTAAAAACTCTCTTGAACTGATTTCTAGATTATTATGATATTTTTTCATCCCCATTCTTCTAAGCTTTGTAATGTGTGTATATTTTTACCCTTGTCTTTGCTGCTGCGTTGGCGGGAAAGAGTTTAGCTCTTAATTTAATAGCTAAACTCTAGTTCTGGGGCTGTAACAGTATGGATCCCACATGTGCAGTTCCCGATAAGGATAGGCTGGAAACAGTCCTAATCTTTGGGTATATATATATATATATTTATATTTAAAAAAATCTTTTTTTTAGGGTTTCTACTGCTGTGGAACATATTGAGCCTATTTTGGAATCTCAAGTTTGGAAGATGGGTTGTTTAATCAGGTTTGAAAATTGTTTGTGGTTATTGAAGGGATGCATAAAAGAGGAAAAGTGTTATTATTTCTAACTGAATGTAAAAATGCAGCGGTCTTGTTCTTGTGGTTGAACAGCGAAGGGTTATCTCATCTCCAATTATATGTTTGAAACACCTTAGAAAGAGGAGTAAATATTTACAATCATCCAATGATTGTTGAATTGTAGATGCATGGATGTTCATGCATCTTCTGCAGTGGGTGCACTTTTTTTTATTGAATCTGAATTGTAAATATGCCTTCTTATTTCATGGATGTAGGGAAGAACAAACAAATAGCCGGGAGTATTAGAGAACTAGAATATGTACAGCTTCTGGCCCTGTTTCTGTCGTGGGATCTGCATGGACTTGGTTGCAAGTGGTGTATTAAGAACTTTTTGTCATGTTGTGAGGGGCGTTTAGTGAATTCCTGTTTCAGAATAAGTATGAAATGGATTGCTATAAACAAAATCCTCAGATTGTTTGGATGCCTGTTTTCTGTCAATCACTGACATGAATTCTTTCTTCTCTACTGTTGCTTGACTACACACAACTCGGAAGTGTCCCGGAGGATGACTTGGATCATCATTAACCATGATGATAACAAAACGAACACCTGACTACTAAATCACCGTTCTGAATCCCCTTTTTGCTCCCCCACTACTGTTTCTTACCTACCAGCACTGCTCTGGTTGATTGCCAGCCTTTCTTCTCACTTAAGTTGCCAATTGAGCTTTCCAGAGATGGCAACGTTGTTTGCAGAGAAACATCCAAAATCCCATATTTTCATCATCCTTTATCGTTGATCATGACATTGTGTGGACTGAGTCGAGATCTCAAAGAAATGTCAGCCAATGCGAAGATTGACAATAAAGAAACCTTCCATCACGAAGGCAGAAAGATAAGTAGAAGAAAAGCAAAGAAAACCCAAGAGTGATAACCAAGTCCGCCAATCCTGAGCTAGATAAATGTAACGCAGCTCCAAAGAAATAGGAAACTCATAAATCGAGCGTCTGACGTTCATCAGTGACAGTTGTACGGCCAGATATGAGGTATAGTTCTCATCTCTACTAACTACAATTTTTTGTGCAATCTAAGCCGGCCACGAGGACAGCCATGGCTCATTTATCAATGGGTTAATTTCAATTCATCTTGATTGGGAGTCAGCATTGGCCGAATGTGCTAAAAATTAGAATGGATCCGATGTTCAACCAGCATATTTAAACGGGTAATGCGTGACCCGCGCGGTACGACATGAAGTGTCCACATGAAATTGGGCTTTAAGGCCGGCCAACATTTTGTCATGCTCCACTTTTTACGTGTGTAAAATTTTTGTTATGTATTTACGTAGTCAAAAAATATATTTTTTCCACACCTTATCCTGCTTTTTTAAAAATCTTTTATTGTGAATTGTCATTTTAACAAGTAAACGCCCCTTCCCACATCAAATCCTTTTTTGTATTGTTATGTGCTTTTATTGATTTACTTATCATGTCTCCACTTCTCCTATTCCCAAACGGCCCCTAATGAAGTTAAAACTAATGCAAACGTTAAAGATATCTTTAATCGTAGTTTTTCTGTGGTGTAGCTGATTGGAATGTTTTTTCTTTTGTTATTAAAATTTAATATTCAAACGATTTTAAAAAAATTAATATTTAAACTATCCAATAGTAAATCTAGCTGAAAATACAATGTGGGTTGGATCGTTTACATGAAATGACTTCGACTCGATAGATTATTTGACATGATTTTTTTTAAAATCTTTTTATTGGTATTGTACACACTGTTGACATCTGATATTACAAATCAGTAGGGGTGGGAATCGGGACGGGTCAGGTTTTGCCCAACCCTGACCCTACGTTTCAAAAATCTTGTTTGACCATTATTTTTATACCGGGTTGGGACAAGGTCGGTTTGACCCTTATTTTTTTCTACTAGGTCTCGGGACAAAATTCGGGTCGGTATCGGACCGGTATCGGGTCGGGTAAAAAATACGGGTCAAATAAGATAATTTTCAGAATTTATATAGCTATCAAACATAAGTATACATCTATACTAAATTTAAATATTATATGTTTCAATATTTCACCAATTATTAAAAAACACATAATTAAGAAAACAAAACATTTGAAAATATAGTATACATTTATTAAAATAGGTTAATATACAATTACACATAAGGGTTATATATGTACAATTTTTTTTATTGATTCTTATATTGTTTTTTGAATAAATTAATTTTTCTATTGTTGATAGAGTTGATTACAAAAAAGTCAGAAATTTGAAAGAAAATAATAATAATATTTAAATATAAGCTTATAATTTTTAATAAATTAGTATATGTGGGGTGGGTCGGACTCTTCGGGTCGGTACATGATCGACCCACCTCGACCCTATTTTTGAATTCGGGTCAAAATTTCTGACCATCCCTATACCGGGTCAAAAATATGTTGGTTTTACCATGCCAAAAATAGGTCGGGTCAAAGCCGGGTCACGGGTTGACCCGCCCAAATTCCCATCCCTACAAATCAGGCTTACACGACTCTCACCATGGAGAGACATTTTATAAAATATCACTTTACTCAAGCGATTAACTATAAAATACATTCATTACTGAGGAAACAAAATAAAGGGTTACAGAGATCCCACATAAATCGCAACAGATGGGTTTTGAACCCACGATAGTCGGCGTCAAAAGTGCCACTTTCATCAAGGCTAACCCCAGTTGGCACAATTTTCTTATTTTTAATATTGGTTACATCCTCAATGTTGTTCCAACCTAATAAACTTAGTAATATCTCTAGCTCCCCTTGGGTCCTTTCATTTGGTAGTGCATGTCCCACTAGGAGTGTAACTTGGTACTGGGTCGGTCCAAACTCGCTCAACTCGACCCAATTTCAAAACCAAGTTTGGATTTTAGTTTTGAATTTTTTTTCAAATTAGACCCGGTTTTAACCTGACCTGAGAAAATTTGAAACTAATACCGAGTTTGCATCAACCCGATACCAAAACCCAACTCGGTCTGAACTCGTGTTCTCCTTAATTTATTAAAATAGTTATATTTGCTTACGAATTAAGTTTTCAACTATAATTATGATAAAAGTTATTCCATATAATCATAACCTAATTAAATTATAAAATATCTATTCTAAAACCTAAATGTTATATATATTTGTCCATAAAAGTTAAATATATTACATCTACATTAATTTTATTTGCAAAAATTATAAATATACAAACTTTTTAAAATTATTACATATATACTAATTAATTATGAGATATATAAGTTTCATTTTTATTAAACTTTAAATAGTGATGTCATGTAATCTTTAAATAATGATTACAATAACTTATTTGCAAATAATTATAAATGTACAAACTCTTTAAAATTATTGCATATATATTAATTAACTACGAGAAATATAAGTTTCACTTTTATTAAAATTTAGATAGTGATTTCACGTATTCTCATTAATTTTTTTTACCTTGATTATTATGTGTAAATGCATTACGTTTATTATGTTTAGAATTATCTTTTAATAAAAAGACTTATCAAAACCAAAGATGTCATAGGTCATATAAATATATTCATATACAAATTATTCATGTGCGAAAGTAATAATGTTTAAAAAATTTGTTATTTCTATCGGTAATTTAAAGTTTTTATTGTTTGAGAGTGGTCTGAATTTCAACCCGAAATCAAGATTGAAACCAATGTCAACTCGGTCCAAACCCAGCCCGAATCTAGATTTTAGTATTATGGTTAGGGTTAAAGTTCACTTAAACCTGGTAAGCTTAAGGTTTGAGTTCACCTAAACTCAATACAACCAGGCCTTAGTTGCACCCGTGTGTTCTACCACAAACAATTGACCCGTTTTCAAATAATTTGCCATGGGGGCTTTTTTTTTTAATGGACCAGTGGGTGCATAAGTGTTAAGGATAAAACTATTGTCGTTCGTATTTTCGTAATGTCAAACCAATCTACACTCATTCATTCCTTTTGTCTGCTATTCATATTGTGTTCTTAATTCATTCAACAATATCATTTACCTTACACAATGACATCATCGGATTCTAGTGAGATTTTGGAGTCGCTGAACAATATTCGGGTTGGGACTTAGGAGCATTCAAGACAGAACAATAAAATGCCATTGTCATCATTTTTCGATTGCTTACTGGGAAATGCCAAGAAAGAGAGAGGAATACAAGAAGCATGAAAAAGCATCAGACCATCTTCTCCAATTTCTTCTTAAGAGGGCCGGCCTGGCCTAATGATTTAATTAACTTTCAACATCTCCAACAAAGGAAACAAGAAAAATTTCCTAAATCATTATCATACGACCATCCTTTCCGAGATAAACAATCGATAATCATTGGAGCTTATTCAGAGTAGAAGGGTATGTATGATCTTTTGCCTGCGAAGTGCTGTCACAGAGAATTTACAAACAAACAGCCGGGAAAATAGCAAGCATTGATCACATGATGATTACACATGTTAGAAGAAGGCAGATGGTGTTGGTCTGTGCTGTGCCTTGTGTTTGCTACGGGAACTCTTCAATGCCTGGGCGAACTTCATCACCAAGTCCGGCTGCTTGTGGCTGCTGCTGCTGCGTTCATTATCTTGCTGATGCTGGTTTTCGTGCTGGCTTTGATGGCCATCATCCAAATCCATCCTCTTGTATCTTGATGAGGATGATGATATTTGACCATCGCTCCTCCTCTCTTCATCGCGGCTGATCACCTCTTTCATTTCTTCTAGGCTCATTTTCCTCAGTCTGTGGATCTCCAAAGAAAGCCTTGGATGATTGTCCTGATGGGGGATAATCAGCTTGTTCTGCTGCTCTTCCTCTGCTTTGCATTGCAAACCGCTTGAAGTATAGCCGGAATCATGGAATCCACGGAGGTCAGACGATGACCTGTTGGAGCCGGCATTTTCTGCTGCGATGCATGAATAGGAGCTGCCTGTAGTAGATGTCCTCGCCAGATCATCTAATGAAGCTATGGAAACAGAATTCTTTCTCTCTGAAGCAGCACTTCGAGTTTTGTGACTGTGACCATGACCATCCTTTCCCAATACGATTTTCTTCAGCTTGCCGAAGAATTTCCCTTTGGCTGATGAGTTGCTGTGCCTACCTGCGCATGAAGGATCAAGGGATGAATCGTCGAGATCAGCTGTCGATGACTGAGATGGCGTGTAATAATCCAGATCAAAGTCTATGATGCTCTGGTGGTTCTCTTGTTCGGTGGTAGCGCCACCCGAATTTGCATACTCTAGAATGAGCTGTTTTGCCTTGGCCTCGGACCTGGGACTCAGGCTGCTGCTTAGATCTCTTGCTACTGTTTTCCCTGGAGGGGTTTTGTAATTCCTTAGTTCATACCTCAAGCAGGCATTCACCCACCTGAGATAAACTAGCTCCTCTACATCAGCACATCGATCTGTTCGAAGCCTATCAACTTCCTTTTCAAGCTCCTCTTTTGCAATTCTCAATTGCTCGACTTCCTCCGATACATGATGGGCCTGCAAAAAGGTAACTGTTTGACTCAAGGAAGGAGAAATTAAAAAAGATGAAATTTCAAGAACAAAGTGACTATTTCAGGCCGATTACCTGGGGAGAACTTGGAATGGAGAGAATCGCATTCTGGGCTGATTCTAGTTTCTTAACCAGCTCGGAATTTTCATCCTGCAACTTCGAATTGGCCTTTCTTAGCTCTGCCAATTCCTCCTCTAGTCCCTTAAGCCTCTCCGCCTTGTCTGCTTCACTCTGAGCAAGCTTCAATTCATGCTCCTTCAAGGCTGCAACCCTCAGGTGAAGGGCAGCCAGCTGCTCCTTGGCTTGCTCGCTGTCTGATCTTATCTTCCTCTTCATATGTTTGACCTTAGCTTTCGCCAAATCAAGCTCAGTTATGATTCGAGACTGGTCGGCGACCCGGGACTCGAGCCTCCTATTCTCAGACTGCAACGACTCAATCTTGATGGTGAGGAGCTGGTTCTCCATTGAGCTGATCTTCAAGCGGTTCTGCTGCTCCCTTACAGCAGCCTCTTGCTCTTGAAGGCCGTAGTACTCGAGCAACTGGATTTCCAGGCTTCGTTCCCGTTCTCGAAGGACCTGGACCGCATTCCTCAGGTTGTTGATCTCTTGCAGCATCACCCTCACTTCATTATCAGAACCTTTAAGCCCAGCAGTCTCCATGTCTTTAATGGTGGGTGAAAAACCAGCTGACTCAGAGTCCTTTTGGATAAACTCGGTAAATTCTGGCAAGACGAAGTCCCCTGCATCACCAGATTTTGTATTGGTGGGGGGCAATCCAACGGCTTCATTCTCCATGGCCTTCTGAGGTGCTGGGGGTGTTGCCTCCTGTAAAAGTTTGAATAGATCATGCAACAGCAATAACATCTCAGAAAACATCTTCGAAATCCAGAATTAGTTAACACCCTGCAGAAATTTACGGTTAATGATGAGGTGCAGAAAGAATAAGGTTAAAATAGATATGTTGGTCGTATAAGTAGTTAAAATATAGATAGATTAATTGTATTGATAATTATATAGAAATAATTGAAAAGTAAGATGATTATATAGGCAGATGTGAATAATTAAGTAAAAAATAAGATAGTTGTAAAAAATAAAAAGTTTTAACTTAAGAAGTTTTATTTGTTGCTGAACATGACCATAACAAATGGGATGATTAATTTTTTTTTTGCCATTTGAAAATTCGCCAAAGGTGTTGACGCATTGGAGATAAATTTATTATTTTTTCTTTACAAAAATGAAAATAAGATGTTCAAATTCAACCATTTACGAATTTTCAGAGACCACGCAAAAATGAACCAAAAAAGAATAATCATTATTTTTATTCAAAACAATCTGTAGAATTTCATGTTGTTTCATTTGCTTGCAGGTAATAATCCTAAACCATGCAAATTGGATCCATTGATCGAATAATTCAGTTCCTTCTCTTCATCAACACATAAAAAATTATCCTAAATAATTGCAGTAATCCTGATTAAGCAATATGTAAAAGGAGAAGAAAATTAAAAGCACGTCGGGAATATTATGATTCGTGAGAACAGCTGCAGGAGGATCCATGAATTGGAAAACAAAGAAAGAAAAAGCACGAAAAAAACGGAAGGGGATTATCAAGCCAACGCTATCCATCAACTCAAAAGTTTAATTCGTAGAGAAATCATGGAAAAAGAACATCTTGAATAGCGGAGATTGTTGAATACATGCAGATGAACGATTTTCTACATCTGACCGCGGGAAAACCAGCCACCAATCATCCAAACACGGGAAAAAAGAGAGAAAATAGAAGCTAATTCTTCCAAACAAACAAGTTATCCCGGAGCATAATAACCCAAAGAAAAAATTGTGCCCATGAAATCATCTTTACCTTGGCAGATGAAGCAGGCGATGGCGGTAACAGACGAGCTTCGTCCTTGATCCCAGCCTTCCTGCCTGCATTAAAACCACAGACGATCATAAACACATCCAAAATCACAATCATCGGTTTGATAGCATCGAATTACAGATACCCGTCATCGAATACCCATCGAATTACAGATACCCATCATCGAATACCCGACAACGAATGCAAAAAATAAAATAAAAACAACGCAGAGAGATGTGGATGAGAACCTGGCGACCAAGGCTGTGGTGGAAGATGGGGACCAATCCTTCTCTGCCTCAAATGAGAAATGACGAAACCCGAGAAGGTAAGACCGACGGCCACTCCCATTTTCACCAAAATAGGCTTCATCATCTCCCGTTTATCCCTCATATCCTCCATCTTCTCTTCTAGAGTTTCAATATTCTATCTGTTCTTTAGATATACCTCCACAGGAATAAGATGAAGAAAAGAAAGATCCCCGCCAACCTAGTAATTATCTGCTTTGCTCCTTCATCTCCTTCTGGTCATCGCCCGATCCCCCCCAAAAAAACCCACACCCAGCTGCAAGAAATACCACACCAGAAGAAGAAGAAGAAGAAGAAGAAGAAGAAAATTCTCCCTCCCTAACTAATTATCTGCGACGCTTCTTGATCTCCTTCTGGTCATCGCCATCGCCGTCCATCTAACATGTGTGGAACAGAGCATCAATACCGCTTCTTCCCTTGTAGTCGTTTGAAAGCAAGGAATAAAATGAAAAAAGAAAGGAAAAGCTATAAATAGCGAGAGCGAGCGTGCGGTGTTTTCCTTTTCTTATTGGGGGAGAGAAGCAGAGCTTGTCTTTTCTCCAATCGCGGGGCGTTTTGCTGTTGCTTTTCGGCACTGAATGCATCGCGAAGAAAGTCAGGTTGGCTGGCGCGGGAAGCTTGCCAACGGCCGCAGTCAGCGAACATATACAGTTAGTATGTTGAGTACATGCCTGAGATAGATACACACCTGCGGCCCTGCTTGGGGAGTTCTTACAACGTCATCCGAGCCGTGGATCATGTGGGGTTTGTTGTTTTCCATTTCTACATTGCAATTGAATGATTTGGGAAAGTAAGATTTAGGCATATTGATTGGAATTTTTGTGGAAATTTGGAATTTTCGTGTGGCTTCAGCTAATCCTCAAGTACTAATGCAACCAATGTGAGCAGTGATAGATTACCTGAAACACGAGGAATTGTGAACAACTGATTTCGTCCATTTTAGGATGGACCGTTTTAGGATAATGATATCTGATGAGCAGATATTGAAGGTTTTTTAAAAATGAACTTCATTGACAAGATTTGTTTGAATATCTCATGCCAATTACTTTATTGTTGTGTATTTTATTTGTCTTAGTGACAAAATTTCATGAACAAATTAAAGTTTATGTACGTATGAGCCTTATGAGACTCATAAACATTAATTTTCGTGGCACAATTATATTCTCTGAAAGCTTTTTTAATTATAGAAATATTTGAGTTTTCGTGGAAAATTTCGGGGCATTTATATAATAATATCATATAAAAGTAATTTTTTATACAACTAATTGAGTTTTCACAGAAAATTTCAGGAGCATTCATATAATAATATTATCCAAAAGTAATTTTAGATATAGGAGCATTTGAGTTTTCATGGGAAAATTTCGGGGCATTTACAACAGAATGAAACGTCATTATCAGAAAAAAGTTAGGATGTGATGAAAATGAGATGAAATCAATTATTTTTCAAAAATATTTTTTATTTCGAAAAATAACAACTTATTTCTCATTTTCCATGCAATTCTTCTACACGCTCATCCAACTTTACTTATTTTTTTATATACAGATCACCTTTTTCATTCCACATCATCTATAAAAAGGTCATAGGGTCTCTTCAAAATTTGGAAAAATATCATGGGCTTTGAAAAGATAAAATATGCTATTTCGGATGAGAGAGTAAAAACGAGGAATCCCATTTTCTTCCCAATAGAAGTTACAAAAATGTGATCTAACACATTTATCTGATTAAAAATTTTAATTTGTAGAATTTTCAATTTAATTAAAAATTAAAAACTTATGATTCTTGGATGGTTATCTTCTTAACTTTCCATGGTTCAGAGGCTTTTAAAAGAAGAATTTATGATTTATAAAAAAATATTGGCAAATAATTATTAATTTAATGAAAATATTACTGTAGAATTCATAAATGAATTTTGCTAATATTGATCTAACCATGAAAAATTATTTTAGGATGTGTTTAGAAAACGGTAAAACTTTTGAATTAAATTTTTTAGTATTAAAGTTTTTAAAATAAGAAAAAAATAATGTGATATGATTGGAGTAATGACGAGTAATGGAAAAGTTTTTGCGTAAATAAATACACACCCTTGAGCAAATATACGCGCTCGAATCGCCTACATTTTTGCGGAACTAGGGACAGGGAGCCAACCAAATGCGCCGGTACTGCGAAGAGCGGAGACGCGCTTTGAGCACTCGGTTCGCGGAATTGCTCAATGGTCTTGGCAAGGCGTCAGTAGCTAGTGACTGCCGACTAGCTACAATGCTGCAGGCTAGATCAATCGGCGATGACACACAGAGCCTGAAATGAATCATATATTTTTTTTTGAAATGAGGAGAGTGTGATTAAATGTGAAGGATAATAATTCAACGTATATATTAAAAATAAGTTAATATAATATGATAGTGATAATAATTAAGAGTAAAAAGATAATGATTCGACATATATTTGCCTAGTCTAAGAATATATAGAATGTGTTGGATTTTTTTTATTTCTCTTTGAAGTAGGTCCACTAAACATTATAGTTTCAAAAATTAATAATTTTCATGAAAGTCAAAAATGATATATTTTGGTATATAAGTTAAATATTTTGTTCATATAAAAAGGAAAATAAAAATAAAAAAATAAAAAACTCAGAACACTAATCTATATTAAAAAATGCGTGAGCTAAATCATTACCCTTTCAATTAATTGGACCAAAATTGGAAAGTGAAATTGTGTTGGTTTTCCAACACGTATAAAGTAAATTGCCTGGCAACTTGCAATAGACCAATAGTACAGCTTATATGTATAAGAGACATCGTCTTATTAGCTTGAGACGAGTAATGATTTACTTAACCTTTTATTTTTTATTTTTTAATTTTTTTGTATGGACTTATTAATATAGATTTATTTAATGTATAAATCAAAATTTATCATTTTTAGATACATATATCCAATATAGGAGTATTTTAGCCATTTTTAGGGGTTTAGAATTACTAAAATAACCCTAGGTTTAAAAATCTAAAAAATATATATCACCATTTCCAAAAATGATAAAATTCGATTTATATATTAAATACACATAAATAAATAAGTTTATAGAAAAAAGTAAAAAAAGTTTTTTAGCCCGGCTAAGTAAGTCATTACTTGAAATAATATGAAACAAAATGACAAATAATAGACTCTTTAAGATTTATATATATATATATATGGATTCTGTTCCGGTGCAGCGTCACTGCACCGGAACAGCGGTGCAGTGGGCTCAAAATGGGTCTCACATGATCATGAAATCATGATCTACTCCACCCATTGTATTTAGCATAACTGCACGGGAACAGCTCTCTCTCTCTCTCTCTCTATATATATATATATATATATATATATGGGAACCGATCCTGTGCAGTCCGTTATAAAATGGACTCCACACATATTAGATTATAATGAAACTTTATACACTCATTTATCCATATATAAATCATACTTTAGACGGTTTAGATGTTGAAAAAACCACTTTAAATTTGATATTTACATTAAACTATTTTATTACGTTGATTTTGCACCATTTTAAGATGGAGACTACATACATGTTAGATTTGGATGAAAATTGGTATGGTAATAAAGTGAACAATTCTAAATACAACGGGTGGGGTGTGGTGGATTTATGAGAAATGATCAGGTGGGGCCCACAGTGCATGGACTGCACGATGCAGTCGCATGCACTGGATCATTTCCCTATATATATATATATATGGATGATGTTCCGGTGCATCCGGTGCAGTGACCTCAAAATGGGGCCCACATGATCATGAAATCATGATCTACTCCACCCATTGTATTTAGAATAATGTATTCTACTACCATAACAATTTTCATCCCAATCAGATACTTTAAAGTTATTATTTACATCAAACTATTTTATTATGTTGGATTTGTACCATTTTCAGATGGGGCCCATATACATATCTGATTGGGATGAAAATTAGTATGGTAGTAGAATACATTATTCTAAATACAATGGGTGGAGTAGATCATAATTTCATGATCATGTGGGCCCCATTTTAGGGCCACTGTACCGCTGTTCCGGTGCAGCGTCACTGCACCGGAACAGCTCTCTCTCTCTATATATATATTTATAATGTCACTCAACTTGGAAGACCTGAGGGTAGTGAGGCAAATATTCTTACGGAACTTTTTACCTTGGACCTCCCATCTCATACACTGTTCACTAACTCAAGTCAACCTACCAAGTCACAACTTCAAGAATTATATTTCAAGTGGACCCATTTAGTGTGGCAATTTCATGAAGACATCCGTCTCCCTCTCCATTGTCCTGGATCACATAATATTAATAATTCATGGGCCGCATTTGTTTAAAAATAAATATATTGTGTCTAAATTAAGAAAAAAATGATTAGATCCATTCGCATATATATTAGAATATACTTTATATAATTATTTATTTACATAGTATATTGTAGATAGCTTAGATGTTGAAAATACTATTTTAAATTTAATATTTAGTATTAAATCATTTTATTATGTTTATTTTGCATATTTTGTAGTGAAGCATTGCACAATGATACTAAACAAATGAAATTTTTTTATGATAATATAAAAAAGCTAAATATAATAGATGAAGTAAATTTTCCATGAACAACCACCACCATGATGTTAAAATTGAAAGGGGTTATGTAGTTAGTTACATCGTAAAAGTGATTCAATCAAGGCTTCTCACTTTACATCACAATGAAAATACTTGATTTGTGAAATTTTAACCATTCATCTCGCTTAATGTTTTACATGTTTTAAAAAAAAAATTCAAAAAGGTTAATATCTTGCATCAAACTCGAAAAAGAAGTTTTAACTAATTTACATATTAATAAAAAATTTTGACGAAAAATTTCTTAATTCAAAGTTTTAAAATTTATAGAAAATAATGTAATATAATAGGAATAATGGTGAACAATAAAGATAAAATAGATAAGTCAATTGTATAAATAGTTACTTAAAAATGATTAAAAAGTAAGATAATTATGTAGAAAAATGTGAAAAAATAATTATAAAATAAAAAAGTTATAAAAAACTAAAAGTTTTACATTAAAAAGTTTTTGTTATTAGCAAACATGCCACTAATGTAAAATTATTTTAAACTTTTATAGTATATATATTTTTGATTGACATATTTATATATATCTCAATATCTACCGCATTGGAGTCTTGAAACATTCTTACATATTTGAAGACATAGCTCTATATAATAAAATTTGGAAACATAACTCTCCAAAAATAAACGGAGACAAAATACCTCAACTACCAATGGAACCGATGCTAGCCGTATGGCTGTCCAATAAGGGAGCTGATTTGTTGCACCCGGGAGCAGACAGCGCTCCCGGGTGCATATACTTATTTTTTTATTTTTTTTGAAAATTTTTTTATAACATTATTAATATAGGTGTATTTAACATGTATATAAATTTTTACCATTTTTGGAGTATTTTAGATATTTATTTTTTATTTTTGAAAATCAGTAGCATTTTAGTAATTTAAAATTACCTAAAATGCCACTGAATTTTCAAAAATTAAAAATAAATATATAAAATATCCCAAAAATGGTAAAAAATTATACACATGTTAAATACACCTAGATTAACAATTTTACAAAAAAAAATTTCAAAAAAAATAAAATAAATAAGTATATGCTCCGGGGACCAGGGAGCGCTGCTTGCTCCCGGGTGCAACAAATCAGCTCCCGTCTAATAATTTACTACTTGTGTAGAGTTTTTTGCATTTTAATTTTTTTAATTTGATCTATTTGTATTTTAAACCTAGAAATTTTCGTCCGTTTGCATTTTAAACACTAAAAGCGGCTGGGCTGTATAAAATGCAATCGGCCAGGCTTAAAGTGGAAATGGCCGGGCGGTATTACGGTATATTTTTTTTAGGCAGGTTGAATAGCTTAAATTTTATAAAATTGCTTTGATGGAGCCTGCGTGACTATTGGGTTTCCTTTGAAACCGTTTCTCTAACATTTGCGAGGCATTTGTGATTTTTGTTTCGCGAATGCGACGTGTGATTAGACAGACATAATAATACGGGGGTGTTACGCCAAATATATTTTAATCTAAAATTTTTAGTTAAAATTTTTTCTTTATAACTTCTTTATTTTCAATTATTTTTATACAATTATCTATACATCTAATTTATTAATTTTAACTTTATTATCTTTACTTTTTATCATTACCCATATCATATTACATCATTTTCACCGATTTCATAAAAAATTTATCACTTCCTAAATACAGCTAAGTAGTGCATTAGTTGACAAGGATGGAGAGCTTCTTAATGGCAATTATAGTGTGATGATCAAACAACAAAATCATATCTATTGGCTCATAACCCAAAGTAAAGCAAACTACAGAATCTTTCGGATTGGATATGGTTAAGCCCAATTCTACGACCTTGCTAAAACTGAAAATTCCAAAAATACCGATTCGAATCCTTTTGAAATGCTGTTATTTGAGTCGCTTGATCTTTTTCACATTTGTTCTTTCTTGATCTTTTCACATTTGTTCTTTTTTTTTTTTTTTTGTCATTATCACAGTTGTTCCTTTTAGTTTCGTGAGTTTTCACTTCTGTCTTGGGAGTTAATTTGGACTTCTACGTACACTTAAAATGGACCTACACTTGTATGAAACATCACTTCTACGTTACTCTTTCCATTTTTAATATCTTAATAGTTAATTAAAAATTTACGCTATCTAGTATTATTTATCTTATAATGAAAATCTTTTCATTTATTTAATTTTATTATGCATAGGCCCCCTCTACAAATGTACAAAATTAATGTAATAAAATAGTTTAAAGTTAAATATAAATTTTAAAGTAGTATTTGTAACATTTAAATCATCTAAAATATCATTACTATGTAGATAGATGATTACATAATTTTATAAATGTTATTATATTATAATATATATGTGAATGAATCTAATCATGTTTTAATTTACACACGAATATATTTATTTTTAAGTAAATATATTTTATGAATATATTTGATTTGGATAAAATTTGGTCTCCTAGGTAAACCAATGATGCTAAATATAAGAAAAAAATTGAATTTTATATTAATCATTAATATCTTAAAAATTAAGGAAATTACATGGAATTACCTGGTTGTATAAAAATGGAGTTCTTTAAAATATATAATAAATTTACATTAGTAACATTTAGAAATAAAATAAATTTATTTCTTTCCATGGACTATTTGATATGATTTGACATATTAATCATCTGTTTGAATCATTTTTCAATATTTGTTCTATACAATTATTTGATTTATTTTAACTTTATTCCATTTACACTTAATCATTACTCATATCATGTCATATTACTCTAATTACTTTTATAAATTTTTCATTCTAATTTTTCCTCTGTTAATTACTTTTACCTTTTCCTAAAAATAAAAGTATGAAATGGAAAGAAATTTGAAAAGATGAGAGAGTTATGTGATGTAATGAAGATAATGATTAGGAGTGAAGAAAATAAAATTAAAATAAATAGAATCGTGGTATACAAAGATATGGAAACTTATTAAAATGTAGAGATACTAGTAGAAAAAGTAAGATAATTAGATATCGAAGTTATAAAATCATATAAAAGAGTACGCGTAAAGAAATGTTTTTTTTTTCCTTTACAGGTTTCCAATTACATCTTCATATTTTCTTATAAAAAAATACATCTTCATATTTTTACAAACGATCCGAGGAATTTATGGCTTTCCTGTTTCCAGGAATGCACCATTTTATAGGTATTCATATTACAATCACCTCAAATATTATCTTACAATTAAGCTCTTGAAACATTTTAATAAATTTTCTCATATAATTCTATATTCATCTAACAATTTTTTCTTTTTTTTATCCTACAAAGAATGCTCTTACTTCCTCGCACTGTAGACGCTCCCACACGCATGAAGAAAAGGATGCCACAATGCTGTGAATTTCGTACCTACACGCCATCCCTCACTGTCGTGGAACAGTACACGCATCTCATATATTCAACGGCCTGGATTGTAAGCGCAAAAATGGACGATGAGATGACGCACCTGCACGGGAATTCGGGTGCAGCTTTGTTGCACCTGAATATATCCCATATATATACACACCTCCTGATCAGGTGCACCTGAAAACATTGAGCCTCGCTCCTGAGCACATATACCTTTTTTTTTTTTTCAAAATTTTTACATAAACTTATTAATATAAATGTATTCATACCCTGAAACTCCAACCTTCCTCACTATCAAAACTGACGGACGAGAGATGGGGGAAGACCACCGACTTCGTTAAAGAGATGAGAATCCTTACACAGCACATCAGAGATACAATTAGGTGGTCGATCAGACCACACGGACTCGGTACCAACATCGTGGCATGTTCTGTCTGCCAGAGCGTGAGCCATATTTCCACTACGTAGAACATGGGTACCATCTGGCCGGGCTGTTCGGAACAGGGGTTCTCCCCAATTTCAGCATGGCTGGAGCTTTTACCTGTTGGATGAATTCGATCGCCCATGTAGCACAGCTTTGAAGTCTGGTTTTTTCCATCCCAATAATACTGATTCCGAAGATGCCATATGCGCCAGCCAGTGCATAAGAAAAGAGCCAAGGGGTATTTGTCATTGGATTCAGCCAAATTTTTGAAAATGTCCCCAATCCCCGCCACTTGAAAGCCCGCAATTTGGTTCCTCAAGTTCTGTTACCATGCATCCATAGGAGTCTGGCATCCACAAAAGAGATGAAGAACATCTTCAACGTTGGCGCACCACGATATTTTAGAATAGATGCTTGGATGGGCGGTGCATAATTTCCCGAGAACCAATGCTTAAAAGTGTGTACAGCGGACGCACTAAAATATCATTTTTAGCAGACGTTGCTACCGCATATTATCTTAAGTTGCGTACAGGGTCTCCATCGACATCATTGATGACAAAACGACCAGTTGCGTATGGCAATGAAACCATTGATGGCTGGATATGCTTGGTAGGTTGAAGTTAAATGCAGGCAGTGCAGCTTGCACTTATTTTTCTAACTTATTATTATTATTTTTTTGATATTTTGTATACAAATCACGACATTACGATGTTACAATGAAGCACATTCATACACCTTCACATTATAGAAAGAAATTTTTTTAAGCTATCATCACGTGGGGAAAATTATAAACCTCCACGATGGGGAGGAAATTTTAACACCCTCATTACAAAGGGACTAATTTATAAACTCAGATTTTTTATTAAAACTGCATTCAGCGGCTACCGAAACGCCGATTGCCCGCAAAGTGGCTTTAGACGTTACCACAATGCCAAACTTTTGTTTTGATCGTCTTCTTTTTCTAACTTTATTCATGTTAGAACTTAGACACTAGATATTGGGTATTTTTATTATTGGTGTCTATATATCATAATCCTCTCAAACATTATCTTACAACTAAGCCCTTGAGACATTCTTATAATTTTTCTTACACAATTCTGCAATCATTTACCAATTTTTGTATTTTTTAGTAAATAATTTCCTAAACTATCTTCTATGAACACTCTGACAAGCTAGAGAGACAAATGCCTCAGACCCCCCACTATGCTCCCACCGTGTTTCGAACAGTCATCACCTTTGTTTGAATGACGTTTGATACTGGGTGTTTTAATTTGCCATTAATTTCGTTTGTAAACGAAAGTGCAAAATGGTAAAACTTAATGCCGGTTCTGATACTCTCCCCCATAACCATTTTTAGCGAGATAGCGGTGGCTGAGATCACTTGTTGGACAAGATTTCTGCACTCTCGTATATAGATGGTTTTGATGAGGCTGGGAAATGACGGCAGGTGCACTTAGATCAGGAATGGTTCTTAACTTCTACCAATTAATTAAATGAATGTACATAGGACAAATTAAATTCAACAACTCTTGTGCAGTCTCTATAACATGAGAATTAAGTAAACCAAATTCCGCGGAACCGGTTCTAATCACGTGTGAATAATCCAAGGGATGCAACCTGAACCTAAATTGGAGAGGGTATGGTAGAAAATTTTGGTACGGATAAAATAAAAATCATTACTCAACCTCCTAAATAAGGTAAGGGTAGGATAGGTACGTTGGGTACCTGGAATCGACTCGGATGGATACCCACATGAGTACCTTGATATATAAATAATTATAAATATGTATATAAAAATATATATAATGGTTTCTATCCACCCATTTGCCAATAAATTATTGTTGGTTTGATTTATTTATTTATAAATTGTATAGGATTTGTATTTGTGACGGTAGACGATGATATTTATGTGATTATTAATGTAGATAATATGACTATAAAGAATGTAGAAATATATATAAACATCAACGAATGAAACTAACTGTAAATTGTAAATGTAAGGCATTTAGGTGTTAGGTCTTTTGGTCATGGGTTCGACTCTTGTCCCTCCAATTGGTGGGGGTATAATGTTTCTTCCAATGGTGGAGGTATTATTTGGTTTTTTTATGTTGCGAGGATTATGCATATACTGATTTGTAATATTAGATGACTTGATGTGTATATATAACTCAATAAAAAAATATAAATGAGTATTGATTATATTATTTAAAATAACACAAAAAAATATTTTTTTTCACATGTTATCATTGGTTATTGTCGGAACCGATTTGGAATCAAAACCGACCCTATGATTAATGGGTAAAATAGAGTATAGTAGGAACTGATCCTGTAAGCGGGTAGGGTATGGTAGACTTTTTGAAAATGGTTATGGGTAAAATAAACTACTACCAAAACTGATTTGACTCGTGTTGCGCTCCTAATTCGAGCTTTAGTTAGATCTAGCAAGAATTAATTTGTGTTGTTTGGATTTTCTAATTCAAAGAGAAACCGCATAACTCGAGCTTCTAAAAGATTAGCTTAGGGTGCAACTTGTGCCAGGTTGAGCCCAAATCTGGCCCGCTGAACCTGATTTTCAATAGTGTTTAAAGTTTAAACTTGCTTTTTTCCAATCCAAATCCGAGGAACTCGATTTAAAAATATGATAGGGTTAGGGTTCAAGTGGACCCGAACTTGAGCTCGATTTCCCATTTCGTGTTTATTATAAAATGTGTTACATACATAATATTTAAACAATATTTCTTTAGATTTTGCATATTTATATTATTTATATTTATATTTGATACATATTCGACATATTGTAATTATATTATAAATAAAATCGATTATTTTTATTTTTATTTATCTTTTATTTCTATCATTTACTTTTACATCAATTAATTTTATTGCTTTACTTTATTTTTTATGTTAAATTTTTTCTAGAAATATTCTTTAGATTGCTATTTTTTCAAAAAATCCGTATTTCACTAAATATTATTATGTTTACGTTTAGTAATTAATATATATTTATATGAAAATTTAAACTTATTACTCTTAAATAAAATGTAAATTTATCAAAATAAATTTCAATTCGAACCCAATTTTTTAGAATTTAAATTTTATAAATAAGATTAAAATTAATATTTAATAAAGAAGATTAGAGTTAGACTTAAGGTGAACTCGAGTGTAATGGGCTTCACCCCTAACTGCCCATCACTTTCACGTCTGTGGAAAAATCCCGAAAAGCACCACGTCTACGCGCGGAGAATCCCAAAAAGCATGAACTAGAAGCTGGCCGCTTGCTGTGGTTCGTGTAATCCGAGATACATGTGAAAATAGAATGACAGAAGTGGCGCAACGTGCACCATGGGACTTGTGGGAGCCTTTTAAATGCGCCTGCTGATCTTTTAAGACCGTGTATCCGGCCTAAAAATTTACTTTTTAAATTTTTTTTATGGATAAGTAAATTTAGGTGTATTAAATTTATAAACTAAGTTTTACAATTTTTATATGTTTTAAAGTATTTTTTTGGATTTTTAAACACAGTGATATTTCTGTAATTTTCTGAGATTCAAAAATTACGAAAATGCTACTATGTTTAAAAATAAAAAAAATACTTAAAAACATTTAAAAAGTTAAAATTTAGTTTATAAATTTAATACACCTAGATTTACTTACTATGAAATTTTTTTTTTAAAAAAATTAAAATAAATAAATTTTTGGGCCGGATGCACGGATCCGTTCTTAAAAGATCAGGCCTCTTTCCATCGATCAGGCCGTTGAAAATAGTGAGAAGGCGGAGAAGATCTCGAAGATATAGAAGCAGTTCTCTCGTGAAAAAGGCCCGTGGCTCTGGGATTTCCCTGGAAGCAGACCGTGAAATCGACCGCGTCGAATCCGCGGTGGCGGAAGCAGTTGGTTGGGGGACGCAAGCAGTTGGTTGGGCGCGTACCTTTCTCTCCATCGTCCATTGCCCTACTCGGTCGGGAGAGGTCCATACGCGATAGCTTGGTGGGGTTTTCATTTTACACGTGGAACGCATCGAATTTCCTAGAATCCCCGTAGCCCATGTTCGTTCAAAAGGCTCGACGTGACATGAGTCATTATTCTATTGCAAGGCCGACGTCCTAACATTGATTTGTTAATTTTGCTTTACACTTGGGAATTCGTTAAGTAATCGAAGTAGACAACGCGCTTAGTTTACACAGAAATAGTTTCATAGAACTCTATTTATTTTGATATAGTAATTATTGATACAATTTTTAATTTATTTATTATATTTAATATTATTTATTTTGTTAAAAGACTAAATTTCATCATAATCAAATATACACGTGAAGTGTATTTACTTAAAAATAAATATATTCATGTGTAAATATGAGAAAATGTTTAGATCTATTGATATATGTATTACAATATAATAATACTTTATAAAATTATTTATCCACATATTGATAATGTTTCGGGTAGTTTAAACGTTGAAAATACTAATTTAAAATTAATATTTAGCATTAAATTATTTTAGTACGTTCATTTTATATGTTTATAAATAAGGACTACGCATATTGATATTAGACAAATAAAAGAGTTTTTACTTTTATATAAATAATGTTAAATATAATATATAAAGTGAATTTTTACTGGTCATTAAAATATTAAAAATAAAAGAAGACACTTCGAAAAGAAGTTTCATAGAAATATCGTGGGTATATAATAGTAGATGCTATACAAACAAATAACTACAAGACTTTCAAATTATTTTTTCAATGATTAATAATGTTCAGTGCTGATGGACCAAAAATGAAAAGTTGCCGCCATCAGGCACTTGCCCATGTGGTAATTGGTGGGGGCTGATATCTAGTCCACCCCAGTTCAAGTCTCCTTCCATGCATGGAGGAGTTTTGCAAAATAATCCTCCCAAAGTGGTAGTTTTATAATTTCTTCTAGAATAGGAGTTTTTATAACATTTTCCTTGATATAGGAGTATGTATAAAAAAAATTCTCTCTATAGTGTGAGGACATGAATGTGTCTCATTATAATATCAAGATGTCACAATGTAAAAATATCAATAAAAAATGAAAAGCTGTCAACTTTTGTCGACCACTTATTAGAATCAACAGTCACCTCAAATCCCAATATTGAATTATTAGGTTGATAGTGCAGTGAGATAGCTACGGATTAGTTTCTTATTGTCTTCACAATAACCCAGTCATCCAAATACACTAATTATTAATTAACATGACCATTGGAAGCTAGAAAGATTTTGGTTCATTAGCACTTATTTATTCATAATCCTAGTTAATATATACAAAGAAAATGGGCTTTTTTTGTAAGTATTTATATACATCATGATAACTCATATTGCATTCAAGCACGTTTATAATCTCACATAGTGGAGGAAAATTTTTAATAACACCTTACGTAGATGGAAATATTGCAAATATCTCAACAAAAGAAAGGAAACGAAAAAGCTTTTAGACCACTTAAATGGGGAGGGGAGTATCGAAACTCATGACAAGCCAATAATAGGCCTAATCTTACATAGTTACCACCAAGGTACACCCCCAGTGGCAAAAGAAAATAAGCCTAATCAACGCCTCATACTGATTTTCATTAATATATGATAACCTCTTCTTTGTCAGGCAAAATTTTCTTGTTATACTAGGGAAACAAATTATATATGATTCGAAAGATCAACCATTGAGAATTTTAATAGTTAAGTCTCAAAGCAAAGGGCCTTGAATGAAATGCAAATAAGATGAGATTTTGCATTCTTAAGATAATTTATATTAATTTTTGATAGAGAAATAATTTTGTTTGCTCGGGCTAAGTAAATATCCCGCTCAGCTCACTTCAAAAACTCATTTATAATTTTTTTTTGCTTTTTTCTCTATACACTTGTTTATCTAAGCGTATTTAACATAAAAACTAAGTTTTACCATTTTCGGATATACATATATATTTAAAAGATTTTTAAACATAGAGGTATTTTAAACACGTATATACACATAGATGTTTAAATTTTTTAAAAAAGTACATACGCATATTCAAAAATGATAAAACTTAGTTTGTGTATTAAATATACTTAGATAATTAACAGGTATGTAAAGAAAAAAGTAAAAAAAAAAAGTGTTTATAAATGAGTTTTTTGGGGTGGGCTAAGTGAGACATTTGCTTAGCCCGGGCTAACAGAATTACTTCTTTTTTATATAATTTATCATTTTTCAATACAATTTTTTACATTTCTAATACCAGTTTTTCTTATTCACAGTACACGTTATTATATTCTTATCTCATCTAAGCAACTTGCAAAATACTTTAGAACAACCCCACATATTATACTCTTAATTAAATTTTAAAAAATCATTATTTTGAATTACAGCTATACTGATTCCCGGCCCAACAACAGAACACGTTTACCTGACTTGAGCTGAGCACAACTGACGTGATCCATGGGAGCATAGCATATAACAAAACAATTAATGGCTAAATGGACGTGGATAGGACCTGGGATTGAGGATGGTACGAAGGACCTTTGCTAACTCATAGATCCGTCTACACCATGTTAATATGATTAAGTTGGATTGAACAGATTAACCGATTAAAAATATGCATTTGTACGACGGTAGTAAAGCGAACATTCTTGACACTCGCCCGAAATTATTGGCTATTCACTTTTTATTTTTATTTTTAATGGAAGCCTGTTCACTTAAACTATAGAAAGTCTAATGAAATAAGATTGATTTTGCTTCACTTGTCAATCATAGTTATAAGTATATATTATTATTTCAAATAATTGTTTCTCATATTTAATATTATCAAATAACAAATACCTAATAATGTGAATATTGATTTTTACTTATTAAAAAATTCAATTTGTTAACTTGTTTAATAGTATAGCTTCATTATCTCTTATTGATAAGTTATTAATTATTATATTTCATTAATAGATTTTACGTTTTACTAGTATTAAATTTTCTCCATTTAGATTTAAGATTTAAAATTATTGTATTAATACCTTTTAATATTAGATATTTTTAGTATTAATGGTTTAAACTGGTTAATTGGGTTCGAAACAAACCAAATTAAGTTTGGTTTTGACAACATTAGTTATTATAAGATCCTATTTGAGGGAAACCGGGAAAGAATTAATTTTTCTCCTTAATTTTTAATCATCTTTTAGTTAATGATTTATTTACCTATCCAGATAACTTTAATTTGTTTTCATCAGAGTCACCTATTTTTTAAAATTCTAATTTGCTAATTTGCTATTTGTCCTCGTTTTCTTGTTTCATCTTTGCAGTGTGGAAAATAATTAAGGACAGTAATAATTTGAAACCTTGTGCACATGAAGTAAAAACTATTTGAAAAATAATAATAATAATTTGCGTTGGGCAAAAATTATAGGCATACTAATTAGGCCGCCCTAAAAGATTAAATCCAATCACAATGTTAATTATTATTTAATTATTAACTAGCATAAAATATTTAGGAGCAATGCATTGACTTTTTAGTCTTATATTTAACGCGCCCATAGTAACCAGTGACTTTGGCTAATTAATTTATTTGGCTGCTTAATTTAGCCTTGAATTTTTTTAGTATGTCCAAACGACATGTTGATATGACATTCATGAGAAGGTATAGGGATTTTTTCAAATATACCTATTATATTTAACTTTAATCTCCAATATATCATAACATTTTTAAAATCTCAAATATATCCACTATAATTGCATTCAATCCTAAAAATACTCATTCCAATAAAAATCATTAGTTAATTTTTTATAAATGCCTAAAATATGCATGTTTTAAAATAATCAAAGATGAAATAAAATAAAAGAGGAATATGATATAAAAATAAAATTAGATAAAATTTGAATTTTCCAAATTTAGAGCTCATGTGTAATTAGTGTAATGGTGACTTATAACATTCAATTCTTTTGATCCCATCCTAAATTTGATGGATATATTATTAAATTCACATATTAATTAACTAGTGACGTTAACTTATGAAAAAAGCATTTTGAGATTAAATGCAAACATTGTGGGAATATTCAAAATTTTAAAAATATTAGAGATATATTTGATATTAAGGTTAAAAGTAGTGAGTATATTTGGAAAAACCCACATATATATGATGCATGATTTATTAATATTCTGAATGAAATATAAAGAATTTGATTAGGCAAATTAATGCCCCAGTCTTTTTACGTGTATGCAACAATGAGATTGTTTTTTGTTATGGTGTCATGCTTTTGGAAAATCAAATGACTAAGGATAACTTAAACTTGAACGTTCCACTTTATACACCCTTACATACAATCAAGTTAATTATTTAATCATCCAAATGGTGACATAACAACGAGATTCAACAGTAGAAAGTGATCCTACAATCCCATGGCAAGGGATCCCACTTTTCTACTACTACTAGTAGTAGTAGTAGTAGTATTATTATTATTTAATTTAGAGTCCATTTGGTAATGTGAGAACAAGAACGAGAATGAGAATGAGAATGCATAATGAAATGAATATGATATGATTAAAGTGAAAATAAAGTAAAAATAGATATGATAGTTGTGTGAGAAAATATAAAAAAATGATTAAAATATATAGATAAGAATAAAAAAGTAAGGTAGTTGGATAATCTTTTTGATAGGCTAATAGTCGGGTAATTTTTTTTTGTTGGGATAGTCGGGTAATTAATATATTGACTCTTGGCATTCTAATTCGGCATTTGCATTCTTGCCAAACACATCCTTAGAATTTATGTATACTCAATAACTTACGCATAGAAATCCAACATCATATGTAGGCAAAGCTACTCCAATTTTCTACCTTTGATGGCCAAGGAGACAATGATAGCCCTCTACGACTTTTCCAATCTTAGCAGTAAGGAAACTACACCGTCCAAACGGACAAATCACATGATCACATCATGAAAAATAAATGCGTGGTCAATGGTCAAAATGTGGCTTAGTTAATTAATCGCAATTAGCAAAAGTAAAACATCATTTCAAGATCTAACAACCTGTGATAAATTCCATAAATCAAGAACATCCTGGGGCAGATTTGTATGAAGAAATGACAGCGAAACATGCAATTCTGTTGATGTGTGCAGTCCTCGCGTTCTCCTCCTTTCTGTCGTCAACATCTCCTGCGCCGAGATTTTCAATCTAAAACTTTTTCATCCCTATAATTATTATATTTTTTAACATTTTTCTATACAACTACTCTACTTTTCAATCATTTTTATACAACTATTCACACAACAAACCTATTTATTTTAACTTTATCCTCTTTACTACTCATCATTACCCCTATCATATCATTTAACAACTTTTACTCTAAAAAACTTTTCATTAAAAGTTTTATTTATTACCAAACACACCTTATATCTAATGATCCAACGACTGTATGAGTACGATTAATTGGCTTTTTTCCCTGATGAGCGCTTATTGGTGGGATTTTCCTTTTTTGTACTGGATATAGGGACTATTGAAGAGAGCTGGTTGTACTTGTATGCCCGGCTTGTGTGTGCTGCACGCCTGCACCAAGAGATAGACCCAAAACAAGGCCCATAATCGCACCAGAAACTGCACTCTCCATATACAAGATGTCTGTCGGAAACAATCTAGAAGGCTATACAGAACCATCAAAATTGCATACAGGCATCCGCCTATCCACAATTAGAGATCTTGTACTTTTATTACTATCTCCCTACTAAAGGAGATCATGTTTATTTTGAGTTATTGTTGTTTCGGCCTTTCTTAGATAAGGTTTGCACATTTACAGGATTATATATCTGTAGCTTGAGAATGCCTTTGATATCATCCACAATATTTTAGCTCCAGTCTATTATATATTCAGATATTATTGTTCTGCACCGCAGCTTAGTTAGCAAAAGATGAGGTCTCAAATACCTACAAATTCTAAGTTCAGGGATTCAAGTGAGGACTCCATACGGGTACGAGACGAGTCCTAACAGCCCGGCCTTTTAGCCTCATACATCAACTCTCCAGTATATATAATATTCACGCACCACTGAGGATGTGCCTAGCAGATGGGCGTCTTCTGTTCAATCCACAACTCCAGCAAAAAACGCGCGTGGTGGCAATATTAGTGTAGGTGGCGTCAATTTCTCTCCCCTAGTTGTGGGAACGTCCACCTGTGTCCACCAGTTGGGATAAAGTTCAGAAAAATTTGAGTTGATTGGTGAGATAATTGTAAGTTGTAAAAATATTTCAGGGCTTTGTTGTAAGATCAGTTGAGATTATTGTAATATATATGACTCAAAAAAAAAAATTCTCACACAAAAACCACTGATGGATATATAGTATAACTGCCTTCTCTCTCTCAATTTGAAATTAATTAATTACCATCCATTTGAGATTCTCAAAAGATCAGACTGCCTACACTTCAGATGACAGTAGAGAATGGCATTGAATAAAATGGAACTGAAATAGACAATATATCAATTTCCCCACAAGCTTGCGCAAAATAACAAATATAATTACCACAATGAAACTAACAGCTTAACACTTGTACGAAAATACAACGCATATTGATCATGACGATCCAGACACAAATAGCACATCGATAGACAGATTCTGCAAACAAACAAACTCAAGAAATAAGGGAAATGCCGTCGACTATAAGCGCGTCCGCAAGAACTTGGTTCGCAGCTTGAGATGGATGGACGCTGTCAAAGAAAACGTATTGGGTGGCGTTGGAGCACGTCCCTGGAGACTTGTAGTTGCACAAGACGGCCGTCTCAACGACACCCGTTCCGCAGCATGCCTTGCGAGCCTCGGCAAAGCCTACAAATATATTATCGAACCCCCAACAAATTACAAAAATTTCAAATGTGCATGATATATAGAGCTAAAGCTAAGATAGTAGATCGAAATACCGTATTTGGAAGGAGAATTAACAAGGTCGAAGAGGGGCTTGTAGATGTCGAAAATGGCGATTTTGAGTCCTGGAAGCTGCTTCTTCAGCTGGTTTGCTGCCGCGTTGAGCTTCTCGTTGAATGATTGGGCGTCGGTGTTGAGACGAGCGACGCAGCCGTTGTCTCCGTGGCCAAAGAGCGTGATGGATGCAGGCAAGCAACCGATCGGGGGAAGCGATGTTACACCAAGTCTTCGAGCTCCCAGCTTGTATATGTCCTGTTATGTTTGTCATCAATTAAGAAAGCCCACATGATCAAGTTAATTAATTAGGATTTCGAATATCAAAATTAAAATTGCTTTTTATGTCTATTGCATCACAAGTCATTAATAGATCGAGCATCAAATAGCTCTTCCAGAGACTTGCTCCGGTGCCCACTTTTTAGCTTTCATTTTTTTGTTAGGGTTATATCTTGTACATTACGTATAGTCTTTCTTGAGTGCCTGTATGAATTCTATTTATTAGGCATATCCTACATGAGTTCTGTTTATTAGGTATATTTGTTAGGGGTGTAAGGGAGCTTTGAGAGGTCCCTAGTTAGGACGTGAGAGAGAAGAGTTATAAGAGTGTTCTCGTCCAGAGTTTGTATAAGGCATCTAGAGAGAATACGCCTATCTTTATAACCTATTTATCAAAGTGTATTGTTATTTCTATTGCGTTTTTTTGTTTTAAATTGAAAGATTTTTCACATAAATCTGTCATCTAGAGAGAATACGCCTATCTTTATAACCTATTTATCAAAGTGTATTGTTATTTCTATTGCATTTTTTTGTTTTAAATTGAAAGATTTTTCATATAAATCTGTCATCTAGAGAGAATACGCCTATCTTTATAACCTATTTATCAAAGTGTATTGTTATTTCTATTGCGTTTTTTTGTTTTAAATTGAAAGATTTTTCACATAAATCTGTCATCTAGAGAGAATACGCCTATCTTTATAACCTATTTATCAAAGTGTATTGTTATTTCTGGGTGTGTTTGGTTGGAGGTAAAACTTTTGATGAAAAGTTTTTGGAGTAGAAGTTGTCAAATCAATAGAAAGTAATGTGATATAATAGGAGTAATGATGAGTAGTAAAGAGAAAAAAGTTAAAATAGATAGGTTAGTTGTATGAGTAGTTGTGTAGAAATGATTGAAAAGTAGGGTAGTTTGTATAGAAAAATGTGAAAAAATAATTAAAAAATAGAATAATTATGGAGAGTGAAAAGTTTTAAATTAAAAAGTTTTAGTTGACACTTTTTTACCCAAAACAAACGCACCCTCTATTGCGTTTTTTTGTTTTAAATTGAAAGATTTTTCAAATAAATCTGTGTGTCTTGTTTATGAAGAAGGGCAGAAGGGCTTCTGCTGTGGACAATGGAGGCACCTTAAAAGATGGGTTTTCTGCTGGAACAAGAGATGCGACAGCAGCATGCAGTAGATTGATTTTATTATTATTATTTTTCCACTGGCGATGGAGGCGGTGCATAGGGGTGGGAATCGGGGCGGGTCAGGGTGTGCCCAACCCTGACCCTCCTTTTCAAAAATCTTGTTTGACCCTTATTTTATACCGGGTCGGGACAAGGTCGGTTTGACCCTTACTTTTTTCTACAAGGTCTCGGGACAAAATTCGGGTCGGTATCGGGTCAACGGGTCGGGTAAAAAATTGCGGGTCAAGTAAGAAATTTTTAAAAATTTATAAAACTATCAAGTATAAAGACAAATTTATATTAAATTTAACTACTATATGCTTGAATCTATTATTAATCAATCAAAGTAAATATAAATAATTAAATAAAACATGAATATTAGCATTAAACGTGGTTTTTCTTTTTAATGTAAAATATCAGAAAACGGGTCAGCAGGTTGACCCGCCCCGACCCGCCTTGACCCGCCCCGCCACCCTGTGAAAATTCGAATTTTGCCCCGACCCGCCCCGACCCGCATTTCTTTGAAAACCCGAAAATCCCGACCCGCCGGGTACACACCCCTGACCCGCCCCGGTATTAAAATAGGGTCGGGCGGGGCGGGTCACGGGTCGACCCGCCCCGATTCCCACCCCTAGCGGTGCAACCTGGCCGTCGTTGCGTGGTCGCGAGTCGCGACGTGGATAGCAGGGGTGCTGCTGTGAGATGCGTTTGTGACTGCCGCGTGCTTAAGGGATGACGTGGCTAGGTTTAGAGTCATGGAGAATAAGTTGTGGACAGTTTTGTGTGGCGTATCTAAGGCGCACTGAAGTAGCGTACATGCGCAGCTCAAATTGGATGATCTTAAGGTCAAAATTTTGTGTTTTAGGTATGCTTTTCTATATTTTTGAGTGTTCTAAACACAATAGTGAGGTTAATTTTTGGGTGAATTGCTTCGCTAGTATGGATTTGATTAGTATGCAAATCAACGATAATGTGATGATTAGAGAGTTTCTGATGTGCTGATGTAGATGAGACGAAGTGTCGTGCTTCCTGTAGACACTATAGATCAGGAGGATGCTATACATTGGACGTGGTCAAGTTGGATTACATAGATTGAGGTTGATCAGAAGAATCAAGTTTGATCAGTTTTGAAACAACATTTCATGAGCAAATCCAGTATGATCATATGGTTGATGTTATATAATGATGATTTAGATTGAGGTAAAGCCATCGATTTCATAGATCTACAAATACTTTACATTATTTGGTGGTCTATAGGTGTGCAAATACTGAGGATGAATAGAGAACACACAGAGATAGACTAAGTTTTTTCAAGTTTTGCATTGAACGTTGGCTATGAGATCCTGAGTTATATTTGGCATTGGATCATGGAATGTTTGAGTCTTGGGAATGCGATGGTATTAGAAGACGAATGCGATTCATGTTGTTCTGTAACTGATGCATATGAGATGTTTGATCTAGTGCATAGTTGATACATTGACATGGGTTGGAGCATAAGGATTGATAAACTAACTAATAAGTTGCAGAATAGTCAAAGACAAGGTTTCTCTGCAAGTCAACTTATTATGTGCAAAATTAAATCTAAGGTGGAGACTTATAGGGGTATGTCTTATATTTTGCGTAAGCACCTATATGAGTCATATTTATAAGTGTATACTTTGAGATTCAGCAGAGCATTAAGAGATATTCCACTAAGGCGTGAGAAAATGAGTTATCAGAGTGTTCTTATTTAAGGTATTTTTTTAGGGAGTGAAAATTAGTGAACCACCTGTTTCGGTTAGTGGTTGTTTTCAGCTTCAACTCTCATAAGGATGGCTTATTTTTCCTTGCATTTTTTGTTTGGAAAACAAAATTTTGGTGGTTTGGTATTGCATTCTACATAAGTGTTTATTTAAAACGAACTTAAATAATAATTTCCAGTAATTAAAATTATCAACTTGATCAAAATTTCAATTCCAATTGTTAACCGAAATTCAACCAGATTGTAACACCCTTCTTTAAAGGTTGGTGTTAGAAGGGTTGGAATTTTTGTCAATATAGGGTGTGTTTGGTTGGAGGTGAAATTTTGGATGAAAAGTTTCTGGAGTAGAAGTTGTCAAATCAATAGAAAATGATGTGATATAATAGGAGTAATAATGAGGAGTAAAGAGAATAAAGTTAAAATAGATAGGTTAGTTGTATGGGTAGTTGTGTAGAAATGATTGAAAAGTAAGGTAGTTTGTATAGAAAAATGTGAAAAAATAATTAAAAAATAGAGTAATTATGGAGAGTGAAAAGTTTTAGATTGAAAAATTTTAGTTGACACTTTTTTGCCCTAAACAAACACACCCATAGCTAGATTTGTTATAGAAATATATCTAACCACATTTTGTAAGAGTTAAAAAAAAATAAAATGATAACACCCAAATTCATGTGGTTTCACTTAATTAATCCACGCTTGGGTTGTAATGTCATTTAACCTCTCAAAATTGATGCAAAAAATCCCGTAAAGTGGTCCATGCACATTGAAGTCTAGTTGACTGATTTGAACTACTCATGGCGGTCAATGGAAATTTCCATAATTTCCACTCAATTGAAAGGGGACTGGTGAAAATATTACTTATAGGAAGCTGTTACATTAATTGCATTACAGTGACATATTCCTTATCACACCCATCTTACTAATGGTGACACCGACGACAAGATCCCAAATGGTGGGGATCATCATTTAACTTAATGTTACTATGGGACACATATTGTAGTAGTCGGGAAAAATAATTCATTGTTGCAATATTGTCGGCACCGAAACCTAACTGCACATAGATTTTTTTTTTTCATGCATGCCGATTTGATTAATTGAACCTAGCTAAGCTGATGGCACTGGTACTGTACTTGTACATTTAATTACGGGTTTAGCTTTTGTGAAACCTCTTCGTTTCGTCCCACCACCTTGATTATGATTTCAATAAATCGGCTTTACCCAATAAATTTAGAAATATTTGTTTAATTAGACAACTTTTGTTTATCCTTACTATCTTGATGATTATATGAAATCCAAATCCATTAAATTTAAATTTAGAATTATTTGTTTACCTAGAAAATTACATTTCGTTCAAACCAAATATTTCCACAGACCAAATTATTAAAATAAAATCAATATTATAAAATTATTGGATCTGTATAGTAATTTTAAATTTGTTTCCTTTAACATTTATTTTGTCTAAAACATTCTTACTGTATATAAATGATTGTTTAGATTATTGTGTTATTTTCATGCATTTGTAAATAAGTCCAAGTAATTTTTATATTTTCCACATAAACATGTATGTATTTGTATATAAGAGTTATTCCGGTGCAACGCAACTGCACTAGAACAGCGGTGCAGTTGTCCAAAAAATGAGTCCTAAACATATTAAAATGCAATGAAATTTTATACAATCATTTATTCATATATAATTCATATTTTAGACAATTTATATGTTGAAAAACTATTTTAAATTTGTTATTTACATCAAACTATTTTATTATGTTGAATTTGTACCATTTTCAGATAGGATCTATACACATATCTGATTGGGATGAAAATTAATATGATAATAGAATACATTATTCTAAATACAATGGATATAGTAGATTTTAATTTTATCATCATGTGGAGCCCATTTCAGCACCACTTGAATATTATCCTATATATATATATGTATATATGTAAGTCCATCCCGCCGATGACGAATGAAATAATTTTGTGTAAGAAAATGACAAACTTAGATTTTGATTTTAGTGCTGAAGTGGGCCACATTTACAAGGTCTAAAAAAGGCCACGAATAAGAAATTTTCAATTTTCATCCAATGTATAATAATATTTTTTAAATTGTGATGTCTATGTGAGTTTTTCTACTAAAATGAATTTCATGGGTCAACTAAGTACATAAATGATTGTAAATATAAAAATGTCTTGGTTATATATAAAATCATAGAAATATTATGGTAGCACTAAAAACGAAAGTGATGGTGAAAGAGTAGATGATGCAAAAATCCAAGGTATATACGAACCTTAACGAAGTTGGAGAAGATCTGTACGAGTTGGGAGGAGAACTCGTCGGCAGTGTAGAACTTGTAGAGGTAAGGATTGATGTAGTAATTCTGGACGAAGTCGCTGCTTCCTGCGCTCAATATATACAGAGCTTCCGATAAGATGGATGCTGCTTTCTTGCTTCCAGCCACCTTCGCTAACTTCGTTTGGTATTCCTTGTAATACTCCAATTGCTGCGACAGTGATATTGCATGCTGATTCCCAAGGACAAAAAAAATCACCAAAAAAAAAAAAAAAAAAAAACTCTCCATTAGATCAGCAAAACAGAGTAAAAAAGTTGGGCTAGTGTTGTTGTTGCTTACGTATAGAAAAGCCGTTTTGTCGTAGTAACCAGAGGCTGCAGAGGCGAAATTAGTACCAATCAGAAGGTTCTTCCCTGATGCCTGTGGACTAAGATAAGCTGGTGGGTAGGTGGTGAAGCCCAGTGTATCAGCTGCAAAAGAACAATAAAATAAAATTACTAAAGGGGAAAAATCATTTTGGATTTTGTGAGAATTTGGGCGGGTAAATTTCGGGTCAAGAAGTTACATTTATCAGTTTGTGGAATTCATTAATTTGGTGAAGTCAAACTGATACTTGGTGGAAAAATCAGAGATTATTGGATCCTAGCAACCAACTGGCCAACACCATCAATTCAGTCATGCTAACCTTTCGATGGCCCCATTGCCAGATCTCTAATTCATTAATCCATGGCTATTGTCCAAAAATCAGCAAGGAACAGGCACCAGTGCAAAATCTTTTTTCTCTTCAACCCTTAGTAAGCAACTTAAAAAATCTTTATACTAAGAAAAATGTATGTATAAAGAAAATTTTCTTTCCTCATGATGATGCTTTTAAAAGCAAGAAAATTTGCCTACACTCACGGTAGGTATGCATTTATAGGCAAGAATTTTTTTGTTGTTGCTTATGTTAATAATTTTATAATCAAATTAAGATTTAGCTGCTTAATCTTGACAATTAGCTGCTTAATTAAAAACAATAAAATATTGACAAATTTTTTTTTTTTTTTTTTTTGATGAAAAATATTGACAATTAGATTTCTTCTTAAGGGGAGTTACATAACATATATATGCTACCAACTATTGACAACAAAATTTTCCTGCAGCAGTCAAATTTTAATTTTTTACAAGAAGACTAACAAAAATCAAAACTTCTGTAGTGAGGGAAGACATTAGCCTGAAAATCCAAATAATGAGATCATCTTTCTTGTATTATTTGATTCCTTTTCCTTTCAATCATCCATTTTGGAGCATGAATGTAACATGGTTTGTGGAATGTTTTGAAGGAGTTTGCATTTTTTTTTCCTAAAACAGATTCTACACGGAAGGACTTACACCAGCCAGATGTTTGACAGGATTTACGGCATCATGCATTGTTTGAAAGGGAGTTTTTTTATTTTATTTTATTTTTTTGATGGAATGTTTGAAAGGGCAATTAAAAACAGCCGCATTCATGAACTCGCCTGTAATATCCGTGGCCAGCTTTCCATTGCAAAACCTCCCGGTGGGCTGATGGTTGACGAAATCTCTACCGTAGGGTGGGAAATCGGCTTTGATGACCGTGGCCAGATAGTTGTTGTTTCCCACATCGACGGTGGAGTCTCCAAACGTGATGATGGCTGGAACCAGAGTCGTCTGGTCTTGCCCATTTGCACCCAGAAAAGAAGACAAGAACAACAATGCCAATGCGGCTCCTAAGTGAGATTTGGACCCCATCATGACCAGCAGCAGCAAGAGCTTTTATGCTGAGGAAATGGTGGGGAAGGAGAGTTTGGAAAGAGCTTCTCCCAAGATAAGTATATATAAAAAGTCCCGAGAAGAAAGCTTGGCATTAAAAATCTTGCTATTCTGGTCCCTGAAGTTGTTAAGGAGCATTGAAGGCGCGGACAGGCAAATTGCACAGCCAAGAGTAGAGGTGTGTGCACATAACCTCATGAGATGGGGAATACACGCAGCTTGGTGCACGTAGCAAATTTTTTTCATATTTTCTTAGGCTTTACAAGCAACATGCCCCGTCGCCGTTGGAAATCATGATGATATGCATCCAGGTTACCAGAAAAAAAAAAAAAAACAAAACAAAAAAAAAGAGAGAAAAGAAAAGAAAAGAAGAAAAATGAAATGAAAATACTTTGGTAAGATCCTAACGGCTGTTTTATTTTTTTACCTGCTGTAATTTGGAGAGCTGGCTCCTTTTTTTATTATTATTATACACAAGCTCCAGTAAGGATTAATTAATGGATACTTTTTTTATCGGAATTAATTGATACTTAAATTCGGGAACAATATGATTTTATGGATCTTTTTCATCCATCATGGGTCCTACCATGTGCATGGCCCGACTCGATTAAAAGCGACGGAAGACGTACGTCGCTAGAACTGTGAGATGCGTCAGATACATGATCAGAACTGGAGATTTTTTTTTTTCTTTTTTCTTTTTTTAATGAAAGCAACCTCCATTTCACAATCTCTGGTCAAGGAGCAACTGGTTTACGGTGCAGTTTGGTGGGACATTCCACCAGTACACACAGGATGCTCTCATTGAGCAGGATAAATCTGCTAAGATATGGGCCACAGAGTTCCCATTTCGCATGACATGGAGAAAGGATATACTTTCAAATTCTGTTGCCATAATCCGGATCTCCTGGATCAAGTTCCTGCTGGAGATTTGACAGAGCAGTTGTTGTTCAAAAAAAAAAAATGGAAGTAATATCCATTACCGATTCCAATCCAGATTGCCTACCGCCGCAGTCTTCCTCTTAGATGGGTTAAAAAAGGAGTTCTATTTCCACTTTCCAAGTGAACAGATCCAAGTAAATTAAAAAGGCTCTTTGAGGTATGAAATAAAATGCCGTATTTAATTCATTTTCAATTCCGGAAAATTAAATGGAAGATGAAAATTTCTAAATTTAATACAATTTCTACCAGGGAATTATATTGGAGGCCATGCACGTATGTATCACCACAAGAAATTTGGTTATTAGCTAGCACTGAAATCAATTTTATTACTAATGGCATGTACTTTTAACAATATTTTGGATCGTCGCCAACGAAATAGCAACAAAATTGTATGGTTTAAAATTATCTAGCAAAGAAATTCTGACTTTTAGCTAAATACGCTGCTAAAAAGTCTAATATTCTAGCTTGTACCGAGTATATATGGATATTTGTTGTAAATATTGTTACGCATAATATATTAAGGCCAAAATATGAGAATTTAGTAAGAAGAATTAGCATATCAATACAGTGAACATTCCATTTATTTTATCCTCGTTCGAATTATGAAATTATGTTCCAATTATTTAGTGTTCTTCTTCTATCCAGTACTTTCACCATTAAATGGGTCTCAAAAAAAATAACTTATTTTTTTTTACGTATATTTGTACAATGTGACAAGGGAGATTAAACTCCCACAATGGGATGCCGAATTTGTGCCACTACGCCTGACCAACAAATCTTGGTTGGCATAGTGAAAAGTTTAAGTCCAATTATTTCAAGAGTTAGATCTTATTAGTTGCTTGTAAATTGATTAATTTATTTGCGACCAAACATTTTTTATTTTTATAAAAGTGTGGGTCAATGTAGATCACATTCTTTATGAAATTCAATAATTTTTTAATTTATAGTGTTTTTATTTAAAAAATAAAAAGTACGATAAAAAGGTATGGATATATATATACACACACATGTGCATGCGGTTGTTCGCGTGTCAATTCTTTTTTTATTTTCAAAACTAAAGAATTAAAAAATAAAATGCGTCAAATTTCATAGTGGTTTAGATTAGCCTACATTTTTATTAAGAAAATTTGTTGGCCGCCTAGCCGTCAAATAACAATGTGCTTTATTTTATTATTATTTAATTTATGAAAAATAAATTTTATTTTCTATATATTAGTAATATATTTTCTTTTCTCCCATTTTATTGTCCTTTTTGCTATCTTTTCAATTTTTTCCCTTTTAGTAAGTTTTCAAATTTTAAAATGTTTAAAACAATTAGAAAAACCACGCCAGCCTTGATTGGAAAAATTATTTATGTAAGCAAATACGTGTGGGGTCAGCAGGATGCAAATGTCACCCGGACTGTGAATATCTGTCCATCCTAGTTGGCTATTGCAACTACAAATTAAGGCCAGCCATTAATGTACTCCTTTTGTTTTCGGACCGAGTTATTGCAAAATTGGTGGTTGGGAGAGAGATGGATGGCCATAAGGAGTGGGTTTATTAGATACTCAGGGCCACGGTGATTGTTGATACACAACATTTGCTAAAGCTACTACCACTTCCAGTTACCATAATCCCTCAATAAAAAGAATTAAGAATAAATAAAGTTGTTTTCCACTTAAATAAGATCAACCATATGTCATCAATGAAGTGGTTGATGTTAGCGAGTTAAAGTTATACGAGGGTCGGAGGTCCGAAGTTAGACAAAGACTTTTGCCGCATTATTTCTCTTCTGGGTTATCCTCCAATTGAAAAATGAAAATAAAAAAAAGATCAGCTACATGGATTTTCTAATGAATGCAACGACTTCAAATTGCTTTCACGTTAGCTGCATCCCAAGCATGGCACTACTCCAGAGTATTTAAGCATCCCTCTTTGTGAAATTGCGGAGTGGCAGGATTGAAGGGATCTTCCCGAGGCTGTGAAAGGGAGTAGCTGAGCAGGCCTTGGCACTGGAATGGCAGCAAGATAGAGATACATAAGGAAGCACGTCATAGGAATAGAAAATTTTCTATACTCCAGCTTGTTGGGGAGGTTGATACACGTTCCATTGGGAAGTACTACAAAAGAAATTACAATTTCAGCTCATAAGATTATAAACCCCAATCTACCAATAACATGCATCAAATTATACACTTTTATTATAACTGGACCAACCATGCCGAGCGCTGATCGACCAGTTGAAATGAAAATGCTCATATCATGTGACTCCAAGAAACCAGTGTCCATCAATCAGGTGGACTGGATATTATGACTTTCGTTGCGTATTTGTGGTGATAATTATCAATTTGGGCAGTTCCATTTTCAGCTAATTAAGAGGACATGCACAACTTTCATGTGCATCAAAGTATGAAGCATTGTTGGATGCCGGAGTATTTAAAATGAGACCATGCGCATTAAGGATTTCAGCTGCCTCCTTTCAGAGCAATTGAATGCTCACCTGATGTGTTTGGTAGCAAGATGCTACACAGGCCTTACCATCTCCATCTGGCGACCATGATAGGAACTAGGAAGGCACACCTTTAATTGCGACGTGTTCTGGAGCACTTGGACCATTTTCAACCCATGAGTCTTTATCCCTCTTTAGTGTGGCTTAGACACCCAGTCTGTTCAATTGGCTCTTCCTAGATCCTGATCAAATCAAGGGTGATAATTTTATTATTTTTCAACGTCAATTTTACCCTTTTTAGATTAAGAAATTAAGAAATTATGATATTTTGTATAGTTTATCTAGTAATAGAGTGTGACTTTTGTGATCTTGAAAAGATTCTGACATAAGATTAAAAAAAATACAAGGCTTGTTTTCCGATTATCCAAATTACTCCTCTTGATTCGTTGACAATGGCTATGGAGACCAATACTTAAAAAGAGTGTTGATGTAGTGCACGGGGTGCAAAAATTTATTATTTTATTTTTTTGAAAATTTTTATATAACTGTTAATCTAAGTATATTTAATATGTATATCAAATTTTGTAGATTTTTTTTGAATTTTTTAAAACTAGTAACATTTTCATAAATCACAAATTATGAAAATGCCACTAATTTTAAAAAATTCAAAAAAATATCTATAAAACTTGATACACATGTTAAATCTACTTAGATTAGCAATTATATAAAAATTTTAAAAATAAAAATGGATTAAATACACTTAAGTGTACCGAGTCTAAGTGCATCTAAATGCATTTAAAAACGTTGCTTAAATAGGTCATTTAATAGGCATAACAAATAGGAGTTTTATTGAATGCACCCGGGTGCACTTAGGTTCAGTGCACCTGGGTGCATTTAACTTATTTTTTAATAATTTTTAATTTTTTTCATAAAACTATTAATCTCAATTTTTATTAATTTTGAAATTTTTTAGATATTTCTTTTACATTTTTAAAAATCTAGATGCCATTGATTTTTAAAATCTAAAAAAACTAAAAATATCCAAAATTGGTAAAAATGGATACACATGTTAAATACACTTAAATTAACAGTTGTATAAAAAAATTTCAAAAAAATAACAAAAATAGATATTTGCACTGGGTGCACCGTTCACAGGATCGTGATCCTACAAAATATTGTATATTTATGACATATGTCAATTAAAATGAAAGTTTAATTCGTTTTGAAATTTAGAATATTTTAAGCCATAAAATTATAATTAACATCACTAAAATAAATTTAAAATAAAAATAATTTAAAATAATAAATTAATAGTTCAAAGTGGTTTATTAATGGTTAAGTTGGTTTGAAACAAAAATAGTCGATTCACTTATTCAATCGCTGGTTCGTTTTGATAACATCGGCCAAGGCATAATACCGAACCCGCCAAATATAAACGGCAACAAATGGAGATTCTGCATGCCCATTTCCAAAAATCATGGCCATATATAAGCCAACCGGGAGTGTCTCTCAATGCAACCCACTTCATTTTATGATTGATGGAAAATACATTTCATCAATTGTATTTAGCATTATTTATATTATTATGGAAATCCTTTAATTTGTTCAATATCACCATATATGGGTTTCATCTACAAACATGTAAAATCAATATAATAAAATAATTTCATATTAAATATTAATTTTTATAATTTATTTTCAACATCTAAAATATCATAAATATGTAGATAAATGATTTTATAAAGTATTATTACATTCTAATACATATGTGAATTGATTTAAGCATTTTTCCTATTTTACACATGAATGTACTTATTTTTTAGCAAATGCGGCCTATTAATATATTGGATTTTGATGAAACTTAGTCTCCGAGCTAAACAAATGATGTTAAATATAATGAATGGATTAAAATTTTCATGAAACATCAAAATCTTAAAAATGAATGGGGTAACATGTAATTGTTTTTATGTAACCCGGTAACATAGAAGTGGGCCCGTCAACTGGGAGTGCTTCAATGAAACTCCCTCTCCATGTAACCCCATTCATTTTTAACATCTAGATGTTTAATGAAAAATCCATTTCATGGTTGATAGGTCTATAAACCAAATGTTATATTGAGCTTTAAAGCAATTTTAGTGGAAGAATTCTATAGCAACGAGGATGACACCCATCAAATCACCAACCTTGCATTGAAAGATTCAAGGAACTGGAATAGGATAAATGACACGGAAGGGCTAAATATACCCAAGTGTACTTAGTCTTGATGTACTCGAGTGCATTCAACCCATTTTTTTAATTTTTTTATACAACTATTAATCTAAACCAATTTTAGTAGAAGAATTCTACAAGAAGAGGATGACACCCTTCAATCACCTAGCTTGCATCGAAAGATTAAGGAACTTAAATAGAAAAAATGATACAATAGGAGTTAAATGCACTTTGGTGCACTTAGCTTCATTACACTTGGGTGCATTTAATCCATTTTTAAAAACTTTTTATACAGCTGTACACCTAAATGTATTTAACATATTCATCAACTTTTATTAATTTCGAAGATTTTTAGATATTTTTATTTTTGAAAGTCAGTGACATTTTTAGTAAATTAAAATTACTAACATGCCATTAATTTTTAAAAATAAAAAATCTAAAAATCTTTGAAAATAGTAAAACTTGATACACATGTTAAATACACTTAAATTAATAATTGTATAAAAAATTTCAAAAAAAATAAAAAATAGGTTAAAGCACTGAATCGGTACCCTGAAAAAATAGAATGAGAATATAATAAAGTACATTGAAAATGAAAAATTTTGGACTAAAAATGTAAAATATTTATAAAAAATTATCTTTAGAATTGGAAAAGTTACCCTATGCAAATCCTATTTAATGATATTTAATCCTTTGAAATATAGCGACACAATTAACGCAGTCCATGAATTAAGAAAGTCTGCAGCAACAAGCTGTAAGGTTCAAATTTAAAGACTACTCTCAAACCAAACACAAACGTCATTTGGGGTTGAATCTAAAATGAACGCCAGCACGAGGGCATCCACCCTGCAGTCCACCCCCATCTTCTTCGATATTGAAAGTATCAAAAGCTCTGCAGGTAGTCGAAATTACCGTATCCATGATTGGTAAAATACGTGTGGGGCTCACTTGGATGATATATCGAGTCCCAAATTCCAAGAGACTCGTTGGCTGCGAGAGAAAAGGGGGAAGAAGGAAGACTTATTTTATGGGCCGGAATATTTTTGTTGATTTCTCCATTAATTTAACACTTGGAAATTTGTATCATAGAAAAAAAAAACACACACACTAGGAAATTTGTGCTGTAAATGAAGAGTAACTTGTTGGCATGGACGCATGAGAATTTTAAACGGGTTGGCGCATTTGCAAAACAAAGCAATTATTGGGGTGGATAGATGCAATTATTTTAATTTCCAGTTGATATGAATGCAACTGACCCTAAAACATAGGTATAATGGTAGTTTAGAGTATTTAGGTAGACACCCACAGGCTATAAGGATTTCATAAAAGGATCATAATATGTATATAACCAATTATTAAAGTTCATGGTCAAAACAAGAATGTAAAGAAGAAAGGAAAAAAGGTGCAAAACTGGCTATAGAGGATAATATATGTATGAATAGCAAAAAATTTGCAACCAGCAACACCTGTTGATGGGTCTAACTAGCTATGCTTTACACTGTGTCAATTAATTAAGGACAAATTCCACATTTATCTATGATTTTTATCTCTAATTACACTTATACCCATAAACTTTTAAAATCGCCTGTATTTGTGTATTTTGCACAAAATTCCATTCACGCTCATGGCTCTTTATGAAATGATGAATATTCTTAAATCTTAATTATAATTTTAAGCTAAAAATTTACATCTAAATGAATTTTTACTACACATATATATAACTATACTTTTAGTATTATAGAATCTTATATCATTTGAATGTGATTTTTATTTATAAATTCATAATTAAATTTTGAGCATATTCGTTATTTTATATAGAAGAGTGAGTATAAATAGAATTGGATATATTTGAAAATTTTGAAAGTTTATAAGTATAAATAGAATTTTTTAATAAATGAAATTAGTGGTAAATTTTATGGATAAATGTAAAATTAGTCCTAACATCTATCTTTGCTTTGGTGGGGCCACCTAACATGTGAGTGATTGGTTATGGTTGGACAGGATTCGATTTTCAGCCAACTCATGATCCGCTGGGGAACTTGTCACATTCATATGCGTAATCAGAAGACATAGGCACGTTGGGTGGGTGGGTGGATAGAACATGCATGCTCGCGGACGTGGTCCAACTGTTTTGCATTGAAAGCAGAAGCAAGCTAGAACTGCTCCGCCATTGCACTGCTGTATAAGCGGCCATTGATGCTGCCGCCGAAGCTTGAGATGCAGTCACCCGCGCAGCCTCATTTACGAATATATATGTCGGAAGTTCTTTCTAATATCATTCGTTATTATGTTTTTTAGTATACATTCTTCCTAATAAAATGTAACAGCCGAGTCTGGGCATTCCATAAAATTAGTCCAAGTAGAAAACAAATATGCTTTTTATGCTTTAAAATTTCTGGTGGAACAATGTCTTTCTTTATAATATATATCTTGATTAGTGGCCCTATATTTTTTATTGTTACCTATACTTTAAGGGGTTTATGTATTGGTACCTTGTTTATGCATTTGGTAACTACAAAGTTTGGGCAAAATGGTAGTTCTGCCGTGACTTTATAAAATTTGCATTTATATCTACAAAGTTTGGCTGAAATTGCAAACATATTTATAAACTTTAAACTCTTTTTAAAAATAAAAATACACCAACAAAAAATAAAATTAAATTAAAAAAGTTCTTTTAAAATGCCAAAAAGAATTTTTAAAAAATATTTCCCACGTTAAATGGATTTTTTAATATGAAGAACATTCATAAAAAGTTTTTTGGTATTTTAAAGGTATTTTTGTTTTTAATAAATAAAAATATAAAAATGCCTGTAAAATACAAAAGTTTTATTTTTTAAAAATACTTTATCATTATACAGATCTTTTAATATGAGGAATCTTCTGAAAAAAATAAATTTTTTGCATGTTAAAGGCATTTTCTTAATTACAAGGGTATTTTTCATTATTCCCAAAAGGGGATAGAATTATAAATATGGTTATAATTTTAAGCAAATCTTGTAAATATGAATGTAAATTTTGCAAATGTTATGACATACTTGCAAATTTGCCCAAATTATGTATATATGGATGCAAAAACCTCAATTTTTAATAAGTAATTGTATCTTTATATATTTTTTACATTTTATCTTGGATGATACTTCTTTCTCACATTTTTCTAGTTTCATCTTTTGAACATTTTTGGCTATATATAAAAATTTTAATCCACCACCTGTGGCTAGCACAAGTGGTAGGAAACATTGTTTACTTAGATATGGTCCTTGGTTGGGCTATGTCTCCTTTACTTTTTGGTGGGGCTGTGTTCTTGTTGTGATATAGGTAGAGTTGTCTCCATCTTAATATAGGCGGAATTTATTGTCTTTTCACTAATTAGATGAAAAATTATTGTATTTCTTAAGCTTGATTGTAATATCTGAAATGAGATGTAATATATACACCCGCAAAAAAAAATTTCAATCTAAAATTTTCCGCGAGTCATAATTACTCTAATTTTTATTTTTTCATAACTTTCTATCATATTATTTTACTTTTTAATTATTTTTACAAAACCACTTATAAAAGTAATTAATCTATTCTAATTGTATCCTCTTTATTCTTTATTATTACTCATCTCATATCACGTATTTTTCCTGTTTCAAAAACTTTTAGAATGAAAATTTTTACCTCTTCCGCAACACCCCATTTGCATGCCGGTATTTATTCATTTTCTTGGGGTTCGGATGTGCTAATAAGTTCTAATAGAAATCACGAATGCACGTGTACCTACGACAACTTCTGACAACGACGACGTTACATGTGTTACAGCTTGCAACCAGTGAGAATAACGAGAAGAAGTCCATCTACAGATTACATGGCCATGTAAGTAGTATGATCAAATCGAGTCCGCGATCAAGTGGACCACCTACTGAAAAATCTGCCTTAATATACTAGGACCTCCTGCCGTCAACCTCTCTTCCATAATGCACCATATATCTCACGATGGATGGCTCGGATTAATTCCCTATTTTTAAAATAAAACGATATAACGTGAATCAGTTGTTTGGGAAATGCTATAAAATAACGTACTAAATTCCTTATCTGAGCTGGACACGACATGACCGAAATTGAAAGTAACAACTAACTGCCCACCTAAAATATTGCATAGTCGTGTGCAATTAAAATTTTAATATTTGTGCGTGTTACTCCAACATCAGCCGGTCATCATGCAGAAGCAAGAAAGGAAAATCAACCATCTTTTCCAAAATTCTCTCTTTTTCTTTCCCCGTAGCTACAGAGAACGATTCTGACTGACTAATTCCACTGGACCAACTGCCAGCAGCTGGCAATAGGTATGATCAAAGCACTCCAAATATCACTGCAGCTCCATCCACTGGCTTCGCGTGAGGGATCGGAGGTGCGTTATCCTTGCGTTTGGGTTGACCAATTCCCATCTCTAGATATACAATACCAAGACAAGAATATTATACATAGCTAGTCTAACCATATCATCTTCTACGTCTAATTCAGATTAGAATGTGCAAATACTCGTACTACGACTAGTTTTTCCCTTGAATTCTTTTTTTTTTTTTTGTGTGTGTTTTGTTTAAGCCTTTGGAATTTTTGTATCACTATTCTTCGTGTTTTCGTTCAAACTTAAGCCCATTGGCTTTTATCTTTATTCTTTTTTTAATGAAATTTTTATGTATATTTCTTTACTCAAAATGGTATCTTTTTTAATTAATCAACCGTTTGTATTTCCTCAAGTTCTAAATGCGCCCAGAAGCATGAGCGTGAACAGTAATAGTAAGGGTGCAACTTAGAACTTGTTTTTTTGTAACTCGAGCATGAAGAACCTAATCTGAGGAACTCGATTTGTAAATATGCTAGAGTTAAGGTCCGAGTGAACTCGAAAATGATTTTCCATTTTATATTTATGATAAAACATATTATATGCATAAAATCCAAACAATATTTCTTTATGTTTTGTGTAATTTGTGTTATTATACTTATATTTGAATACATGTTTGGCATATTGTAATTATATTATGAATAAATTATATTTTTGTCATTTATATTTATCTTTTATTTTTCTCATTTACTTTTATATCCATTAATTTTCTTCATTTATCTTGTTTTAATATTAAATTTTCTTCTAGAAATATTCTTTATAGTGCTATATATTTTAAAAATTGCTAGTTTGACAATTTATTATTATTTTTACTTGTATAATTTGTTATTTTTATATATTTATATGAAATTCTAAACTTATCGCTTTTAAATAAAATGCAAATACATCAACCTAAATTCCAACCTGAAACTCAACCCGAACCGATTTTCAAAAATAGGATTGTGGTTTAGGTTTTACAAATGGAGTTAGAGTGAAGGTTAGGGTTAGAGTTAATGTTTTATAAACAGGGTTAGGATTAGAGTTGAAGTAAAGCTAAGTTTCACGAGCCTGTGTTGCACTCATAAATAACGGTAGTAACACTCCTCTGAAGCAATTGGCTAATTGCTCAAAAAGGCAGAAACTAGCCAAGATAAAATTAAGCTTGAAGGTTATTTGCATTATGTCATGAGATATATATTTTGTAACTTAATTAACTAGTGTCCATGGACCGAATACTAGCCAGCCAGTTTCCATTTTGAGCCTGATTCATTTTGAATTGAATGGTGCATATATATAGGCTAATTATCATATACAACGCTGAGTACTACAACCTCTTTTTATATTAAAAAAATATTTCTCTAAATATGAACTAGATATTCTTTTAAATGCATAAATTTATGATACCGAAATTTGATTTAATTAGAAACTTAAAAATAACTATTTAATTTCATTTGAGAGTATATATAAAATTATCAAATTTTAAGAAAATTTGAAATAAATCAATAATATATAAAAATTTTCGGTCAAAGTACATTTTTAGCATCATAAATATAAAAGAATGTTATAAATCGTTCAAATTTTTAAAATAATTTTGTTACTTAACTTACTTAGATAAGTAATAGCACCGCTATATATGATGATTACCCATATATATGGGGGTTGATCCTCTTGGGCCGACTTAAAAGATATATATTTTGGTTTTTCTTTTAGCTTTTTCTTTACAAACATGTTAAACTAGTTGTGTTGAATTTATAGACAAAGTTTTTAACATTTTTGGATATTTTAAAATATTTTTTAAAGATTGTTAAACATGGTGTCATTGTTGTATTTTTAAGTATTTTTTTAGAATGCTACTGTGTATAAAAATCTTTAAAAAATACTTTAAAATATTCAAAAAAGTAACTTAATTTATAGATTTAACACACCTAGCTTAACACGTTTGTAAAGAAAAATTGAAAAAAATAAAAAAGAATATGTTTTTATGCCCTTACTTAGGCATGCCTAAGTCGATCATCTTCCCACATATATTTAAGGTTGTGTAATTTGTTGAAATGGGCTCCACGTTTATGAGAAATAATAAAATCACTGATCTTCTATATATTTATCATTATACTAAAAATCATTTTCAATTTACCTAGACCTACGTGGTACATCGTCGTGCCTTTGTGTTGGACGACAACGGTTCAATTGGCAGCGGATGTAAAAACTGTATGGTTGTTGGTGTCAAGTTCCACTATTATCGGTGTTGTCATTTCCCCTGTAGGTGGGGTGTTTATTGTTTTCCTTCCTTATGTTGAGATATTTATAGAAAAATCCTTTCATTATGTGATAGTCCAATGTGGTTGAGTGTAATATCAAATGTCATGGTATGTATATACTAATCGAAAAAATCATTTCAATTTAAATCTTAGATGTGTTGCACCTGCTCAAAGATATAGATTTTGAAGTGTAAATTATGAAAATATTTGGATCTATTTATCTATGCATTATAATATTATAATACTTCATAGAATCACTTATTTGTATAAGATTGATGTTTTAAATGGTTTAGTTGTTGAGTTAATATCTTAGAAAATGGTTTGTTGATATTGCACTTTCTTAGATGGGGCTGTACACATTTCATTTTGATGAAACTTGGTGATGATGTTGAATTATCCTAAATGCAATGGCTGTATTGAATTTTGATTTTAAGCATATCCCATGCACACTTATATACTGAGAGCACCCATCTTTTCAGACCAATCTGATATTCAGCAATTTCGGACTAGTTCAAAAATAAATTTTTTGTTTTTAAATTTTTTTTATAAACATGTTAATTTAGTTATATTTAATCTATAAATTAAGTTTTATCATTTTTAGATATGTGGATATATTTATTTTGAATTTTTAAACACAAAAATATTTAAGTCATTTTAAATTATGTTCAGCTATTTCTATATGACTGCAAATACCATAAAGAGTTGCTTATCAGTATTTGGAGCTAAATTTATCTTTGGTTGCATATAACAATTCAACAACATGCGCGCGGTTCTCGAATTGGGAAGTTGATCCGGCCGGTGCAAGGAAGGAAGGTAATCAAGGAAATGATACTGTAACTGACCAGAGTTGGAAAGCGCCACCTTTTCCGAGTTTATCTTTCCTTTCTCCACGTCGTCGTCGTTTGCAACGCCTACCGGTGTTATAGCGACGGTTAATTTGTGGAAGAACAGTTCTGCAGAATTTCGTTGGGATTTTTGTGCGTGATACCAAAAAATTCCTAAACATTCGCATGCATGCATGAGTGCATGCTAATCTTGAACTTAGCCAGATTCTGGCTCATTTTCGTGAGAGGATCATTTGAAATCACGTCTGTGATTTTTATTTCCCCCCTCGGCATTAGGCTACCGAGGTCGGCAGATCCCCTGGATTTTTACACAGCTTGGTTCTGTTCCTCTGCGATGTAAGAGGAGAGGGGGAGAGAGAGAGAGAGAGAGAGAGAGAGGTGGCGAGGAGAAGTGAAAACGGAAAACAGAGGAAGTGAAGTTGGAGAAATAGAGAGAGGAAAAAGTGAAGAGAAAGATTGGTAGAGAGGAGATGGAGGAGAAGCAGGGGCTTAATTCCAAGCCCCTCAACTCCGCCATAGATTCCCAAACGAGAAGCTCATTCGCTGATCAGGAAGATGGTGAAGCCGCGAATTCAAGAAAAGCTGGGGGATGGAGGACAATGCCGTATGTCATCGGTGAGTGCTGCTATTATATGTTTCATTCAGATGCCACCCATATATCGATCTAGAAAACTCCATGACAAGGCTTTCTTTCATTTCTTGAAATTAAAGACTTTCTTTTTCAGCAGTGCTCAAGAGAGAATACGATTCTTGAATATCTCCCTCCCTCCCTCCCTCCCTCCATCTCTCTCTCTCTCTCTCTCTCTGTTTGTTACTTGCGAATATGCGTGTATGAGTGTAGGAAATGAGACATTCGAGAAGGTGGCCTCGTTAAGCCTGATTGCCAACATTATCGTCTACCTCTCCACCCAGTTCAACATGAAGACGATCTACGCGGTGAATGTGGTGAACATCTGGCAGGGGAGCTGCAACTTCGCGCCCTTGGTTGGGGCTTTCCTCTCCGATTCCTACTTGGGCCGCTTTCGGACTCTCGCCTATTCCTCTTTCGCCACACTCGCGGTAATCCATATCGTTTCTTCCTCTCCCAGATGATCGATCAGCTCTCAAATCCTTGTTTGATTAATCCCTGCGCAGGGGATGATCGTCCTCACTCTCACCGCATCCATATCAACGCTCAGACCACCCCCATGCCATGAAGGGGGAGACAACTGCATCCGGCCGTCCAAGTCCCAGCTTGGGTTCCTTTTCACCGGCCTTGGATTGATCGCAATAGGCGCCGGCGGCATCAGGCCCTGCAACCTCCCTTTCGGAGCCGACCAGTTCGACGCCTCTACCGAGAAAGGCAGAGCAGCCATCGACAGCTTCTTCAACTGGTACTATTTCACCCTCACCGCCGCAGTCATCATCGCCCTCACCGGCGTCGTCTACGTCCAGAACAGCATCAGCTGGGCCCTCGGTCTCGCCATCCCCGCCGGCATGCTCGCCATCTCCATCGTCATCTTCTTTCTCGGCGTCCCCGTCTACGTCTACGTGAAGCCCAAAGGCAGCATCTTCACCAGCATATGCAAGGTCGGCGTCGCCGCATTCCGCAAGCGGCGTCTCGCCCTCACCGGCGATTCCTCGCAGCTCTACGATCCGGTCTCGCCCGCCTCGTCCTCTCCCCGCCTCACCCCACCGCTGCCCCTCACCACCCGCTTCCAGTGCCTCAATAAAGCGGCGATCGTCGAGAGTCCTGCGGAGGACTTGGATTCCGACGGGGTGCGGCGCATCAACGGATGGAGGCTGTGCAGCATCCAGCAGGTGGAGGAACTGAAGCGCCTGCTCATCGTCGTGCCGTTTTGGCCGGCGGGTATCGTGTGCTCCATCGCCATGGACCAGCAGAACACGTTCGCCATCCTCCAGGCGAGCAGGATGGACAGGCGGATCGGCCCCAAATTCAAGATCCCCCCGGGCTCTCTCATGATGTTCTCGCAGCTGACCCTCACCATCTGGATACCCATCTACGACCGGCTCATCGTGCCGGGGATAAGGAAGATGACCAACAAGGACAGCGGCATTCCGGTGCTGGAGAGAATCAGGATCGGCATCGCCTTCTCGGTGTCGTGCATGCTGGTGGCCGGTGTCATCGAGAGGAAGCGCAGAGATGCGGCCATCGCAAACGGGGCGGTGGAGGGAACCGCTCCCTTGTCTGTCATGTGGCTGGCGCCACAGTTCATCTTGGCGGGACTCTCCGACGCCTTCGCTTCCATCGCCCAGATGGAGTTCTACTACAAGCAGTTCCCAGAAAGCATGAGGACTATCGCCATCTCCCTCTTCTTCTGCAGCATGGCTACGGCCAGTTACCTGAGTGCGGCCATCATCTCCGTCATCCGCAGCAACGACGGGTGGTTTGGAGGCGTCAACTGGCTCAGCAGCGACAACATCAACAAGAACAAGCTGGATTACTACTACTACCTTCTGGCCGTGCTTGGATTGGTGAATTTCACCTACTTCTCTCTGGTGTCTTGTTGCTGTGCGCCCAATCGATCGAGTATGAGTTTGAGTTCAGGACGAGAACCAGATGATGGCAGGCAGACGCGTGTAGCCCATCGAAGCTGCTGTTTCTAGTCCTTGGATTTTGGCGAGGGATGGCATTGGCAGGCCTGCACTCACGCATGCAGAAATGTTGTGGGCTGTCGTGCTGCTAACGGAATAAAATTATAATGTGAAAATTTGAACTGACTGTAATTTGAAATTTCATAAAATTAGTGTAGTTTTAATTGAAAATTATGTTGAATTAATGGTTATGATTTGATTAGTTATAAATTTCGATTGCCATGTAATTAATATAAACCCTTTGAAGACCACATACAACCTCAAACTGATCTTCTCATGATTTTCTCATTAGGGTTGAGAATCAGGGCCTAACGTTACAAGGGTTATTTAAATTTAAACTTACTTTTTAAAAGTTTTATCTGAACTTATTTTTATATAATTTTTTTATCGATTTCAGGTCGGTTTCAAGAATATTCTAAACGATCTTATGGTATTCTCAATTTTCCCAGCCCACAAAATTGAGGAAAACTACACCACCAACTACTACAAAAAGTCATAAAATGAAGCTGAACACTCATTGTGCTGGGGCGAATCCCTGACCATTGAGGTAATACCTCAATGGCATATTATTAACATGGTTAATCATAAATAACATTAGAATTTTAAATGAAAATGAGAATAAGATTTAAAAAAATATTTATAATTTTAATAAGTGAATATATACGGAGCAAGTCGAAATTCTTTGAGTTAGAAGATAGTCGACCCATACTGATCCTATTTTTGAATTTAAGTCAAAATTTTTTACTCATCCTTATATCAAGTTAAAAATAATAATTTTGCCTAATAAAAAAATCGGGTTAGGTGTCGTCCTACCCCAATTTCCACCTCTAGTTTCCATGTAGGGTGCAACTTAGGTAGTATGGGTGTTAACGGAAAGGGTTGGATGGGTTGGAGCCTAATCATAGTCCTAACCCATTTAAAATATCTCAACTCTAATCCGTTTATTAATCCATTTAAAAAACTCAACTCTAACCCATTTACAACTTATTTAATAAACGGGTTGGTAAGTTGTTAACGAGTTGTATACCAAATAACCTGAAAGCCTAAACTCTAGTAGATGATGATCTCGCAAGGAGAGACAATAGGGTGTTTTCAGCGTAAGGGAAATGAAAATAGGGCAGTAACAGGAAAATGGAATTAGGGCAGCAGTGGAAAATGAAAATTAGGTGACTTGAGGAAGACTTAGAGAAGGAAAATAACCAAGGAGTTTACATGTATATACAAAACTTTAATGAGCTAAGCGAGTTAAATAGGTTGAACGAATTAAACGGGTTGAATAGGTTATATGGGTTACTAAATGGGTTGACGAGTTATAAAATCTCAACCCTAATCCATTTATTTAATTAAATTGTTAAACGGGCTAGCGGATCATAACTCCTTTATTCAAAAATTTCAACCCAAACTCATTTATAAATAGGTTGGAAGAGCGGGTTGACGAGCTGACCATGACCATTAACACCCCTATTAAATAGCATATTTATGAGTCTAACCCGTTGTGTATCTTAAAATAGGCAGGGAATGTTCTTATTCTCCTACCCATAAGATAGAGTAGATTTTCAATAAAAATACCTAACTAAATTAAAATAGGAAAAGTTCCAACATTCGGGTGCCTAGAGGCTAGAACTAACCTAAATTAATAATATATTCAATATATTTTGATGCAATATGTTATATATTTAAAGATATAAATATCAGAACTGCTTCTACGAAATCCTTCTTCAATGTAATTATCTTCATTTTTAATTTCTAGACAATTTGTGAAAATCTACTCCATATATTATATTTATATCATTACTATTATTATGGAAATCATGTTATTTGTTTAGTATCACTATATACGGGCCCCATCTATGAATATGCAAAATCAACATAATAAAATAATTTAATACTAAATCAATTTTTAAGTAGTATTTTCAATATTTGAACCGTCTGAAATATTATTACTAAGTGGATGAATGACCCTACAAAATAGCATCACATTCTAATATATTTAGAAATGAATCTAAGTATTTTCTTTAATTTATACATAAGCGTACCTATTTTTGTGTAAATGTGACCTATATACATATTTAATTTGAATGAAACTTAGTCTTCTAATTAAACAAATAATGTAAAATATAATAAATGGATTGAATGTTGTATCAATTATCAACATTTAAAAAATTGAAATGGTTATGTGAAATCACTTCTATGTAACCAAGTTACACAGAAATGTGCCCCGTAAAATATATATTTTGTAAATATAAAATTTATTTATATTATTTAATATAGTTAATCCATGCATTTTAAAAATTGTATTTTTGCGATATTAATTATAGGTATTAAGTAAGATTTATATTAGAATTATAATAAGTATAGTATAAAAATTATTTTAAAAAATCAATTTAGAACCAAAATCAGAATTAACTCGAACTTAAAAAATAGGACAAAATAAATCTTGAACTAACCTACTAAAAAATAGGTTCAGGTGGGAGTTTTTGAAAACAATATAAGGATATGGTCCACCCCGAGTGGGACATGCTGGACCTAAGGTGCACTTATATTCCCGTGACATGCAATTGTGACTTCTTCAATTAAATTCCTACGGCTATATATTTTCCTTTACTAATTAAGTCAAGCTGTGAATTGATAATCATCATTAATTTCATGGCACCTATTGCTTATGCAGCTACTCTTTTGCAGCCAAAATTTTAATTTGGCTATGTCTGATCAAATGTAGTTTTATTCTTTTCTAATTGAGTAAAAATTTTGTTCCTCTTTGCTGCGTTAAATGTTCCTTTGGTTACTTTTAATATAAAAGATAGTTATATTTAACCAAATATCATCATTAAAAGAAATCAACTATTCATAATTAAATAATCAATTATAGCGGGCATAAAAATTCAAGTATAGCCAACATATATCTAAAGCAAAAAATATATATTTTATGCAACTAAAAATTAGTTACATTAAGTGAAATAAGTTTGCACCAATATTCTTAACTTTCAGCATGCATGGCTTACAGATCACATGCACCTGTCAACTCATATTCATAGGTAAAAAATAAAAAAAAAATTAGTACACGACAGCATACATAGAAAACCTTTCAGGAAATACATATATCAATCAATCAAAAGGGCAGAGGATCCACCAAAAGCAACCCAATTCGTCCTTTGGTCTCGGCTGAGGAGTTGGTGTAAGAGTCTTGGTTCATGTACAAGACTTCAATGACACGTGCGAGGTTCACTGCCCGCATCATCACGGGCATGGGAGCTGACATTGGCTCAAGGCATTCCTTGTTAACATCTTTCCACGCGGCGTCCACCATTTCCCTGAACCTCTTACATGACTCTGCATACGAGATGCCATGCTCCGTCATGTAGCACTCCATTGCGGATGCCACGTGATTTCTCTCTTGTTCCAACTTCATGGATTATAAGTATATTTAGATTTTTCATCAAAAAAATTATATTTAGATTCAAGCCAAAAAAAAAAAATTATAAGAAAGTAATAATTGACAATGGAATTTTTTTGAGTCAAACAATGAAATGAAATGGCAACTTTCGCCACCTGGGCATTGCCCTGGCGATAGTGGGATTATATATATATTTACTTTCAAAAAAAAAAATCGGCGTATGGGAAAGTGGGACCATTGGTGGGAGTAGTGGTCTTCCGAATAGGGAGCATATAGCCTCCCTGTTAGTTGATAGTAAAAAAGTTGTTATGATATTTGGTATACATTGTAATATGAAATGACATAAAATATAAGAATTTTTTAACCTAACTATAATATGAATTGAGAATATCCCATAAAAATAATAACTATCAGTTCATCACATTCTTATTTTTGTGTTCGTGCATGGCATTAGTTTTTTAAAGCATCCTCCAATTCGTGTGTGTATATATATATATATATATATATATATATATATATGAGTTCGGCTTCTATACATCCGGATGTACCAATTCATATCAGTACTCCTTTCTAGTTTAGGCCTTATTTGATGATTTTGTTAAATCTAATCCATCAATTGGATTTAGCACTATTTATTTTATTTATATACCAAAAATTATCTCAATCCATAACTTGCATCATTTTCAAAATTAACAATCACTTAAGAGTGACTCTAAATCTATTAAAAATGATTTGTTTATTATAAGGACTTGTGAGATCTCAATTTAATATTTAAACCATTTACAATATTCATCTTACTTAGATCAATGATTTTATAATATTTTATAATATTACAAAACTTTGATATATGGATTCAAGTGATTTTTTAAATCTGTGTGCAATTTTACACATTTTTAGAAGATTTGACATACACATACACCCAATTGATATGATTTTTGGGACCTAAATAAAATAAATAGTAGTAATACAATTGATGGATTAGATTTAACAAAAATATTAAAATACGACCTGAACTAGATGGGAGTACCGAAGTAAATTGGTACATCCGGATGTATAGAAGCAGGGGAGAGAGAAGAATATTCAAGCGCAGCGCAATTGCACCGTAATTATGGTGCAATTGTGCCAAAATGGTTCTCGCATGATCATAAAATTATAATCTACTCCACACATTGTATTTAAGATGATGTATTCTATTATCATATCAATTTTCATCCCGATCGGATATGTGTATACTTCAAGTTTCATTACTTCTTTATTCAAATATATATATGGGCCCTACTTCTAATATGATTGGTTGAATTTTGATTTAGTGATCATCAAAAAAGTCCTATTTTAATATAACCAATTGGTGCTGCAGTCTGATTCAATCATCAAAATGAACCCCATTATATTATGTATATCCAAAACTATAGTAAAACCTGATTTTATATAAGTGGAACCCTATATATAATTGCCACCGAGGGCGATCAATCAGCAAACCTGATTTTTTTCCCTAGTTCACATATATGTAAATATTTCTTAAGGCACGACGTTAATATAAGTATTAAACAAAAAGAGCCAAGCTGTATATACTAAGGGCAAGTTTGGCCTAAATTCACCATAAGTGCTTAATTCTGTGTTATAGTGAGAGGGCTATCTAAATATCTAATGTCGCTTTTACTTTAGAAATATAGAATTTCAAAAATCTCAATCAAATAGTTTTTTTTAATGATTTTTGTGCTTAATCCATAAGATGCAGCGGCCAAGTAAACAAACCCTAATAAGGTTATCGGATATTAATGTTACTTACCTCGCTTGATGTGATGTCGTCCCTGAGTCTGCAGATGATGGAAATAGCTGTGACCACCTTAGGGATGCTAATAGCCCATTCCAGGACCTCCTTTGTGACAATGACTCCCATTCCAACCAGGGATATGACCGTAAGCATGGGGTAAGCACTGGTGAGCAGTGCAACTTCCATGTACTCTTTGTATGCGGGCACAAACCCAGAACTAACCCATCTGGCCTCCTGCAAGTAACCTCTTGCCACGCCCTTAAACTACAACCGAAATTCGCAGATAATAACATGATCAGGAAGAAGAAGATCAAAAACAGAATCGAAGGAGATGAATTAAGAGTGGATATATATTCATACGGCTTCTTTCAAGTAGGATATGCGGTAGGACTTCTCTTCCTGTCTCAGCTCGTCTTCGAATTGGTCCACTGCGTCTAAAAGCCCAGCAAAATGGACTTGCAGATACTCAGGTAGTTCACCTAGAGCACCACGATCCCACCTGAAAATCAAATATCCAAATGTTTTATTAATTTCTTTTCACATGTCGCTTTACAATCGCTAAAACAGAGCCTCCGGTTAGCAAAAATTTCACCTACTACACGTAGAGGGTGCGGATAGCCATGCATATTCTTTTTGTATTCATGCCATATTGTCTCAGTTATTTTTTCTTACCTTGTATATGTCAAAATGCCTACTTCTTAATTAGAACTCGTCACCCATTCCACTTCTGCGTTAACCTTTTTATCACGCACTTCTTAGTACTGTTAACTCATCCTAAAGTTTACTTCCCAAAAAAAAAAAAAATCATCCTAAAGTTAATTTGAAGATTGCCCATAGATCATAAACTTCATAAAAACCACCTCCTTTTACATAAAATTTATGCAAGATTTTGAACTATAAATTAAAAAGAATTTTTCTGAGGTGAATATATATATATATATATATATATATATATATATATATATATTCCACAATATATAACTCACTTTTTCCCTCACTAATCATTTTTATTTTTTAATTATCATTCCCTTAGATATAATTCCTTACATGTCTATTTTAACCTTGTTTACTATATACATGATGTATTTCTAATTTTTTCATAAACATGCTTTTCTAAGTGTGTTTAATACATATACTAAGTTTTAAATAATATGATATGATAGAGGTAATGATAGTGAGTAAAGAGAATTAAGTTAAAATAAATAGGCTAATTGTATGGATAGTTGTATAGAAATGATAAAAAAAAGTATGATAATTGTACATAAAGATATGAAGAAATAATTAAAAATAGGATAGTCGCGAAGAGCGAAATTTTTGGTTAAAATTTTTTATAATTAAACAAATATACCCTAAAAAATAAAAATTTTAAGGAGTGAAAATGAATTAAATGCACCTGAAATTGATGATTTTTTAAAATTAAAAATAAACATATAAAAGTAACATAAAATAACAAACTTGTTATGTAGATTAAATATACAGAAAAATATATTTACTAAGTAAAAAATTAAAAACAAGATAAAATAAAATAATGATTATTGTATTGTTTATGAGATAAATAAAATAAATAAGTATTTTAGCTTAAAATATATGATGATATATATAATTAGGCTCCTAATATATATAAGAATAACTTCGGCATACCATGTGCTACCAATTCACCTCAATAGGACTGTGAGTTTGGGCTCTATCTTGATTATTTTTTAAATTTAATATGTTTATTGTATTTAATACTTTTTGTTTTATTTAGATGCTAAAAATCATATCAATCGGACTTATATATGAGTCGCATCTTCTAAAAATATATAAAAGCATGTATAAATTTAGAAAATCACTTAGATATATGCACCAATGTTTTAGAATGCTATAGAATCACTTAGGTAGGATGAATATTTTAGATGATTTTGATATTAAATTGTAATTTATAAGTCTATTAATGAATAAATTATTTTTATTGAATTTAAGATCATTCAAGAGTAATTCTTAATTTTGAGAATGATAAAAGTCATAGATTAATATGACTTTTGGTAATTATGTAAAACAAGTAGTGATAAATACAATTGATCAATTGGATTTGAAAAAATGATCAAGATAAGGCCTAAACTACATTGTCTTACCAATATAAATTGGTAAGATAGAATATAATGAAGTTATATATATATATAACATTTACTGAATCTTTACTATGCAAACAAAATTATGATGCAGCTCATTGTAAAATGGGCCTTAATATATACTAAAATGTTATAATATTTTATATAATTATTTATCCATTAAATAATATATTTTAGATGGTTTAGATCTTAAAAATATTATTTTAAATTAATATTTACATTAAATTATTTTATTATATCGATTTTATACCTTTTAAAGATAGGGTGCACAAACATGCTAAATTTGGATGAAAATTAGTATATTATTAATGTAACTAATTTTAAATGCAATGCGTTGGGTAGATATTAATTTAGTACATGTGAGGCCCATTTTGCAGCACACTACATTATAATTTGAAAATTTTTGTATATCTATAAAATATAGGAAATTAATCTAGTGCAGACAGACTGCACCATAATAAGGGTGCAGTCTACACAAAAATAGACCCTACATGTATTAAAATTAAAGTCTACCACATCTATTGTATTTAGAATTATTTATTTTGATATCATACCAATTTTATCCAAATCCAACATGTGTATTTGCCCCATCTTAAAATAGTACAAAATCAACGTAATGAATAGTTTAATATATATATCAAGTTTAAAGTTGTATTTTCAACATCTAAAATGTCTAAAGTTGGATTTTCATATGGATAAATAATTGTGTAAAGTATTATTATATTTTAATATGTATAAGCCCATTTTGCAACAAATTGCACTATAGTTACAGTGAAAGTCTATCTGCACATGATGGGTTCTCATATGTGTGTGTGTGTGTGTGTGTGTGTGTGTGAATTTTGATCAAATGCAGATGGATTGCATCGTAATTAAAGTGCAGTCTGCTGCAAATGAGCCCAGTTTGATCATGAAATCAATATTTATCGCATCTTTTGTATTTAGAATTATTTACGTTTATAGCATACCAATTTCATGTAAATCAAACATGTGTATAGGCCCCATCTTAAAATGGTATAAAATCAACATAATAAAATAATTTAATGTAAGTACCAATTTTAAAGTTGTATTTTCAATATCTAAACTGTTAAAAAAAATTTATATATAGATAAATGATTATATAATGTATTATTATATTTTAATACATGCAGGGTTCATTTTGCAGCAGACTACGTCGTAATTATGTGCAATCCGTCTATATTAGATCATATATGTATCCCCTTATATACGTATAGAGAAATATTCCAGTGAAAACACCTACACTGTAAGTTATGGTGTAGTTGCCTCAAAATGAGTTCCACATGATCATAAAATTATAATCTACTCAACTCATTGTATTTAGAATTATATATTCTATTACCATACCAATTTTCATCCAAATTAGATATGTGTATGGATCCCATCTAAAAATGATATAAATTCAACATAATAAAATAGTTTAATGTAAATAATAACTGTAAAGTGATTTTTTCAACATGTAAATTATCTTCTATACAATTTATATATAAATAAATGATTGCATAAAGTATCAATACATTTAAGTGCATGTAGAGCCCATTTTGGGCCAAATGCATTGTAAGTTATAGTGCAGACAACTACACTGTAACATATATCATATGTATACATATATATAGGCTCGCTCGTGTTCATCACCAAATTATGTTGATTACCTCTCAAGGGCAGCCGTGTACACTTCCAGCTCCTCCAATGTACCATGCACATCATAAATATCATCCATGATGGATGTCAAGGATATCATGGTGGCCATCATCCTTCTGGCTCGTGAATAATGTGGTTCGTAATAAACTCCTAGTATCCAAAAGTAACATTCTACCAGTCTATCTCTGATGAATGGAAGCTTTCTTGCAAAGTCCCTTTCCTTCCACCACCTACAAAATCCACGTGTCAAAGCTTGAATCCACATTAGATTTATACATATAGCAAAACTCATTAAGAACGGTTGAGGCTAAATGCACTTGGGTGCTCTAAGGCTTAGTGCACCCGGGTGCATTTAACCCATTTTTTATTTTTTAAAAATTTTTTTTATACAACTATTAATTGAGGTGTATTTAACATGTGTATCAATTTTTACCATTTTTGGAGTATTTTAGATATTTATTTTTAATTTTGAAAATCAGTGGCATTTTAGGTAAATTTAAAAATGCATTAAAGCACCCGAGTGCACTGTATCAGAGCCCAACAAAACTCAAATAACTTAAAAAGACCATATCGACACTACAAGCTCCAATTTAGCTATGTTGAATAATGTGCCATCATCACTTAAATGATTTGATACAATCTACGCAATCAATATAATTTTCTTGATATATTTAATTAGTTAATGTACCAAAAATCATCCGAATTAAAAATTCAACTGATCGATGGACTATACATATTTAATCAAATGAATTGAAATATAGGAGGGTAAACCAAATTTTCAATGCCGATCACGGTCCATATATTATGAGTTATTTTTTTGTGTTTGCTAATTAGAGAAAACCCGAAATCAACAAGAAATTAAAGCATATGGATATATACCTGGACAAGTCTCTCAGCTCTCTTCTATGCAATGCCTGCACCATACTGTAATCCAGCTTTGCAAACTCCAGTAAGACATCATTCTTTTCTGTATCCTTCTCATAAATAGAGATGTAGAGCCTGGATTGTAATCTTTCGACCCGCTTGCGCAATGGTAGTTCTAAAGCCAACTTCACTAGATCTGAAAAGGGAGAGCTTATACTTGGCAATGCTTGCTTAAGATTCTCGGTAGTAAAAGCAATGGCTTCATCTAGTATGTCATCCCCATGAGTTCCATGATATGCTGCTTCGTATAAGCTTAATAATCCACTTATGTCAGTACTTAATGTGGCCTTGAAGTGACCTTCGTTGTCTTTAAACTTTCTAAACAAATCTGCAAATTCAAGAAAGAAAGGGTTTTAATTAGGGTAAAACAAATTAGAATTTCGGCGATCAATGAAGGAACAAAAGGAGCAAAAATTTTATAGTAACAAACTTTTTATTGGTATATATTTCTGTCTATCTTAACATATATTACTATTAATTTTTAAGATATTCTTACAATTTTTTCTACTTTTCGAAGGAAGATAACAACCTGCCCCACTCCCATTAATACAACGGAACTGTACGCCTCCACTTTTGAACTCTTGCCAGCATTGTGATGCGCAGTGGAGTTGTGAACTCCCATTAATTACAAGTTTTATAAACTTTTGTAAAAAAAAAGTTAGTGTATAAAAACGAGTTTTATGGAGTTGTGAACTCCATGATTTTGGTTCATCGTGGTAATTAAACGAACCCAGTACGATTATTTTGTTTAAATTTATTTATTTGGCTACGATGGCAAAAAAGATATTACAATCGAAGTGTTGTTCAAGTCATGCCTTTCAGTCCATCAAAAAAAAAAAAAAAAAAAGAGTCATGCCTTTCAGTAATGATATGTACATAATTGCTATGGTGTCAATACCTTGTTTTCAAAACGTTCGTCTTGAAATATATTTGTGCCACCACCTTTTTTCTGTATTGAAATTTAATCACTGCAATTTTCTTACATGCAATCGCCATTCATTTTCTTTAGTTTAATTTTTTTTTTTTTGTATAATTAATCTATCAACAGGGATTTCCATCAAAAAAATTATCAACAGGGAGAATATAATGCTGCTGTCACGATCAAATCCAAGAGAAAAACGCAATTAGATTAAAAATACAAATCCAAAATTAACAAGAAAAACATATGCCACCGATCAGAATTTCTCGGACGTTGACAATACCTGAAAACGTGATCAGAAAAGGGAATAAAATAAAAGAGCAAAAAAGCATATATCGGTCAGAGAAATTTCTTGACAAGCTAGCTAAGAGCCTGGTTAATTCACCTGATGAAACGTTGTAACCATGCTGCCTCAACAATCGAAATCGAAGTGCTACTGCATGCAAATTATTGCAATATTTACTGGCCGGATTGGTGTGGCCATCAAATATCGCTTTCAAAGTTTCACGGATTTCATTTTCAAAGTGATAGGCCACACCCAATCGCTGAATCTCATTAACCAAGTTCAAATCGTGCAACAAATCATTGTTGTCTCCAAACATATTTTTCACTTCCTCCTTCAAGCCCTGGGCACGTTGCTGTTTCTCTGGAGTTATCTCCTGTGTGGGTATAAATATGTAGGAATTAATTAGAGTAGAAGGAAGAAAAGAAGCAATAAAAAGAAAGAAAACAACGACAGAGAAGAAGACTGAGTTCTTGATGAGAAGAGTTATATAGATTGGGCATGTTTGCTTAAGCACATAACTTTTCAAATTAAAATTTTTTAATCTAAAATTTTTACTCTCCATAGCTATCTTATCTTTCAATCATTTTTTCATATCTTCTTATACCACGACACTGCCTTTCAATTATTTTTATACAACGATCTATGTAACTAATCTTTCTATTTTAGCTTTATTCTCTTTATACATCATCGTTACTCCTATTATATTACATCATTTTCTTCTAATTTAAAAATTTTTACACTAAAATTTTTTTATTCAAAAGTTTTATCACTTCCTCAATACGCCCATTAGTTATGATTAAGTGTGGCTGGTCGTACACTACCTTACATGTGTCCGGCCAAAATATATATTTTTCATTTTTTGAAATGCGCAAGCCAGCTCCACTTGATATCCCATTCTATGAAATTTAGAAAATTTTGAGATTAATTTAGTATTTTTATTTTTGAAAACAAATAAAATGAGGGAATTGAAAAATGCCAATTACGTCGTATATATTTAATTTTGGGCAATTCGAATATCAGTAAGTCTTACAGGCCACCGCAAGAATGTTGGTTTTTCGTAATCATTAGTAGCAACCAAAAAAGATTTATCAACAACAACAATGTATATACAAGAATAATTTCTTTCATACCATGATACTTTTATGAACAAAGCGAAATTTTTTTTCCTTAATTATCATAATATTGATTTTACAACTAAAATGGAATTTGATTATCTATGTATAAAAGTTATAAGTTATTGACAACTAAAATTTTCTTTAGCAGCTAAATTTACTGTTTTTTTTAGAAAATTATGAATTTTTACAGTGCCGTAGAAGCGAGAATTGAAGGTGGTCATTCAGCCACAAGAGATATGACGACCTATTTTTCCACATTATCCCGAGAATAGTTAGACCTTCATTTGTAATATTATCTCCGTCACTCTCGAATATAGATTAATTGAAATATTTGTCTTCTCCACATAAAATTAATTCTCACCTCGTCAGTGATCTGAAGAAAATGATCACCCCAGACGCTTGGGTGGTAGTTTGCAGAAGCTCGACCGATTTCCTTCCTAATTATTCCGTCGCGCTCAGCCCCGCCCCGTGGAACGTCGGAGTGGCCATTTCCCAAAAGAAGAGGCATGAGAGAAATGAAGAAAGCAAAGAAACGCTACAGGAGCTAGCAAGAGGGTGAGATGAGGGAAATTTCCTCTATCTTGGTTCGTTTTCCTTGGTTCCAAGGTGATATTTATACTGGAAATGGAGAAAGGTATACTGCTCCTAAATAAATAAATAATATTAAATATAAAAAATGAAGTGGGTTGCTACGGAGGGTTACATCGACTGGACAGTAATTTAATTTCCCCCCATGTCGTGCACGCTTGCTTGGCTGCATGTCTTTCCAGCAGTGTATCTAGAGCCAGCATAATAGTCTTGCCCCCCACTTTTTCACAAAATAGACTTGCTATTTGTATTCGTTCGCAGCTTTGATGGAATGGACACGTGCAATGGAAAAAGTGTAGTTATGTGTTGAAAATGAAGAAAACTATATTGGGATTGGAGGTGTAACTTGGGTAGGGTACTTATGAATACTCATCAACCCGACCCTAAATTGGGTAGAGTATGGTAGAAAATTTTACCCATAAGTATGGGTAAGGTAGGTAGGGTATACACGTTAGGTACTAGAACCGACCTGGATGGATGCTCACATGGGTATTCTAATGGTAAATAACTATGAATATATGTATATAAATAAATACGTAATAGTTTCTATCCTCCATTCACCAATAAATTATTGTTGGTTTGATTTTTGTATAGGATTTGTATTTGTAATGACGGATGATCATAACATAAATGCAAATAATGATGTGAATGTGATTATTAGTATGGATAATAAAGCTACAAAGAATATAGAAATAGATTCATACAACAACAACAATATGAATAATTATAAACTATAAAGTCTAAAATATAAATAAGTATTATTTTATATTATTTAAAATAACACAAAAAATATTTTTTCATATGTCGTCATTGGTTATTGTAAGAACCGATTTGGAACCGGAACTGAAACCGACCCTATGAGTAACGAATAAGGTAAGGTTAGCAGGAACTGACCCTACAAGCGGGTAGGGTAGGGTAGACTTTTTGGAAATAGGATATGAGTAGAGTTTTTTTTTTTTTTTTTTTTTGATTGGTGATATGAGTAGAGTTGATTACTACCCAAACCGAACTGACCCAAGTTACACCCCTAATCGGGATTGAAAAATTTATTTATAAATGAAAATAATAAGTTATTATTTTTTGAAAATAAAAAAGTATTTTTAGGAAGCATGAGATTCTATCCTTATCCCAATTTATTCTCATCCCAACAATGTGAGGAATGAGGAGGCACAATCATGCGTAGGCAGGGTACCTGTAGGTCGACTTGTTGGGTATACTGAAACGGGCATGGTAAATTCTTATTTTTATACTCATAAGGTAGGGTAGGTTCAAAGTAAAAAAATACCCAATTCAATTAAGGTAAGATATTAATTTTAAAATTTAGGGTATGATAGGTTCTAAGGTCCGGGTACCTGGAACCAATATGAATTATTAATATATGTTTAATATAAATTTTATAAAATATCTTTTATAGTGAAAGATATAATTACATTTCTTAAACATATACAAACTTATTTAGTTTATCAATTATTTAGTAAATTTAATAAATTTATTTTAAAAATTATATTACTATCATCTTGATTTTAGGTTTTTAAGTAATACTTGTAATAAAATTATAATTTTCAAAATCTAGTACAAAACTATTTTATAGAACTGATTTGAAATCGAAACTGGATCTAACCTGACCTTAAAAAATAAGATAGAGTATGCCTAGAACCGATCCAACCTGAAATAAGGTATGTTGGGAGTTTTTGGGAATAGGATAAGGATAGGGTCAACCCCAAACTGGACCTACCTGACCAAAGTTGCAGCCCTATCGTTAACCGGTTATTTACAAAAATAACTATGTAACTTTGTCTAGTTGTGATTTTAACTTCATACTTTCCATATTTTCAAATATAATCTTTAAGCTTTTGACATTATGCAAAACGACCTTAAGATTTGATGGTATTCGTTATATTAAATATACGGTCCCGCTTTTATGTAACCAAGTTATATAGAAGCGGACCTATATAATTCTTTCAAAATCTAAGATTTTGATCTTTAATGGAAAATTCAATCCATTCGTTATATTTAACATCATTTGTTTACGTATAAGACAAAGTTTCATCCCAATCAAGTATGTTTATAGACCACGTTTGTTCAAATATATATATTCATGTGTAAATTATAAAAAATGCTTAGATCTATTTACACATGTAGTAGAATGTAATAATATTTTATAGAATCATTTATTCATATAGAAATTATATGAAATCATTTGTTCACGTAGAAATGATAATTTGGATAGTTTAGATGTCGAAAATACTACTTTAAAATTGATATTTTAGCATTTTTCATAATTTACACATGAATATATACATTTTCTAACAAATGTGACTTATAAACATAGTTGCTTGGGATGAAACTTTATCCCCTAGATAAATAAATGGTATTAAATACAATGAATAGATTAGATTTTCTATCAAAAATCAAAATCTTAAATTTTGAAGGAGTCACATAGGTCCGCTTCTATGAAACAGGCTACATAAAAGGGTTATTTTTTATATGTCTATATTATACTAGCTAGTTTTCATGTATGTCAAAATTTTCATATATTTATTGTTCATGGAATTATTTTGTACAATATCGAAATCACAAGGTTAAAATCATTGCAAACTTAAAGGGTTATTTTTGTAAATAACCTGGCTGAATGTTAATTTCCAAGTGATGAATGAGACAGGGTGCTGTCTGAGTACCTCCACGTAAAACAGCCCTCAAATGGCCACCACCCACTAATAGTTGGCAACAAGTTATCCTTTAATTAGTCATTCTTTTTTAAAAAAAAATATTTGCGCAGTCTGTAAGCAATTTGTCGATCCTTTTCAAGACAACCTAACAGATATATAAATAATTTTACTAAATACTATTTCAAAGTAAATGTATGAAAGCTAAAATAATTAAATTTTAAATTTTAAAAAAAATTGGGGGAAGAAAATAGATGTCGATGGGGATTCTCCCAGCTGCTTTTCGGTCACGAAGAGATGATACTTTGTGTGAGAAAAAACGGGATCTGATCTCCTGCACCCGGGAGCAGGCAGCGTTGCCTGCTCCCGGGCGCATACACTAATTTTTATTTTATTTTATTTTGAAAATTTTTTCATAAAATTATTAGCCCAAGTGTATTTAACATGTGTATAAATTTTTACCATTTTTTCAGATTTTTATATATTTATTTTTAATTTTTGAAAATCAGTGGCATAATCGTAATTTAAAATTACCTAAAATGTCACTGACTTTCAAAAATCAAAAATAAATATCTAAAATACTCCAAAAATGGTAAAAAAAAATTATACATGTTAAATACACCTATATTAATATTTCTAAAAAAAAATTTTAAAAAAAAAGGTGTGTACACCCGGGAGCAGGCAACGCTGCCTGCTCCCGGGTGCAGGAGATCAGATCCCAGACAAAAACAGGTTGCTTGGGGCGTTAATCACGTTCATTGACAGGGCAGAAACAAGTGGCTGGAACAGAATGTTCGATCAATGTCCAAATGAAAGAACCTCCGCGTTGAACTGTTTGCTTTGAAAACGTAGATCCGCCAAGTGAAGTACTGTTGGGAGGCAAGCATTTGCTGTTTGAGGCTTTGGAGAGAGGTGAATGAAATATGAATGTGCACGAACAGCACAACTGTTTGAACCTACGCTTGATTGAGCAGAGCTGGACAGATTTATCTAAGCTTGCAATCCCCTTTTGTGGGACCTATAGAATTAATGCTATTAATTAGTATATATTGATTACCGTAAGACAATTATACGTGCTTCACAAACAGAACCACAGTGTTGCGGTTAGTGTGATGCAGGCAGCGCAGCACCAAAGATACCATAGCACTAGTTTGATTTGGGTAGAATCTATTTGCTTGTGATTGGTAAGCAAGCGACTGAAGTTGCTTAAATTAATTAATAATGAGTTAAGCCACCAACATCAAAAACCAAAAAAAAAAAAAAAAAAAGGAGTTACCAGAGGTTCAGCCCAGCTACATGACATCCTAGCCTTTGTAGCATTTGCCTCTCATTTATTGGGAAGCTTGTGTATCCCATTTGTATTAAGAAAAATATATTTTCAGATGAACTGTAAATATAAAAATGAAAAATAATAAGTTAAACTAGCAACTGATAAATTTTAAACTTAGAGAAGGCAATTAATGCATTAAAATACATTAGTTTATGTTATCGCTCCTGACCGTGAATGATATGCAGGCTACAGCCACCCATCAAACTCGTGGCGTTGATTACTTATTTGAGAAATGATCCTGTTAGCCTGGGCTAAGTAAATGTCTCACTTAGCCCACCTCAAAAATCTTATTTAAAACAACTTTTTTTTTTTTTTCATACACTTGTTTATCTAAGTGTATTTAATATATAAATCAAGTTTTACCATTTTTGGATATGTGTATATTTTTTTAATATATTTTATAAATTAAAGGTATTTTAAATACATATATACACATAGATGTTTAAAAATCTCAAAAAAAAAATAGATAAACATATCCAAAAATGGTAAAACTTAGTCTATATATTAAATACACTTAGATAAACAAGTGTATGAAGAAAAAAGCAAAAAATTTTATTTTAAATAAATTTTTTAAGGTAAGTTAAATGGGATATTTACTTAACCCGAACTAGTATAATTCCTCAGCTTATTTGACAAAATTAGTTTCCGGATTTCCTAGCCACGAATTTCACTGGAAAAATGAAGGAAGCCCACCTACCGACCGACTGCGCGCTGTAAGGCCCAGTTCGAGGCAACGGCACAAACCAACCAGCTGGTAATTTTATTAATATTAACTGCTTCATGCATGAAGAGCATGCATAGGTACAAGTACAACGAGTCCAATCAATCTGAATTAATTAATTTTGATGTCACTTTATCAAAAAAAAAAAAAATTTCTATGTCTACGTTCACGCAATCTCGATTAATTTTCTTTTGAGACATTTTTCCCCTTAAGCTCTAAGAAATTCTAACGATTTGCTTATAATATGCTAATACATAATTAATAATATTTCTAAATTTATTCAAACAGGGGACACTTTCACACACACCAGAAGGATACTAAATGCCACCAACTCACCTCGCAATCTCAATTAATTAACTTCCATATCTATGTCCTAACTAATATTTCCTTCGTGCACGTATCTGATATTAATTAATGAGCAGATGGGGATCGATTTCACCGGGGCGTAGTGTGGTCCCCGGGGATCGATGGAGCCGTTCTTAGAGGAATTGGCCAAGAACAACACACACGGGTTAGTTTGTCAAAATCGATGTTGATGAATTGACGGTATTTACAATTTCACCGCAGCTCGGTTGGTTGCCATCGTCCCATGTTTGAGTTCCACGCGGAGCGGAAGTCCAAAAATATTTGCGGTGTGCTTGTTTTCTTTAAATAAAAAAAAATTCACTCTAGATAATTATTTCTTTACATCTTTCTATATAAATTTACTTACTTTTGAATCATTTCGACAGAACTAATTATACAACTAATTTATCTATTTTAATTTTATTATCTTTATTCTTCATTATTATTCCTATTTTATCACATTATTTTCTCTCATTTTAAAACTTTTACCGTAATAATTTTTTCATTTAAAAATTTTATCACTTGCCAAACACACCCTTATTCTCCTAATGTGGGAGATTGTTATTATGGAGCTATATGTATCCCGAGTTAACAGGTGAAACATTGTGTCCATTTTGACCTATTCGATCTAGCAACTTTGTTTACAAATCAAAGGCATGCATCTTGAATCATATCAAGATTGGTTTAGCCTCTGACTTGGATTGTATAATGTGAGTCCAACATGAATACAAGGTATCTGTAAAACCCGGTAATCTCAGAGGATCTTTATAAAAAATTTCAAATCGTTACTAGTCTCCAACATCTGCGTACATGGCCCAACGCATGCACTCAACCACCCCAACAATGAAGGGCATGAGAGATCATGTCCATTTTGACCTATTTAGTCTAGCAATTTTGTTTACAAATCAAAGGCATGCATCTTGCATCGTATGAAAGGTAGCTTAAACTGTAACGCAGAACGTATAATTTGAGTGGCCATCATGAATACAAGATATCTGTAAAACCCGGTTGTCTCAGAGGATTTTTATAAAAAATCTCAACCCTTTACCCCTCTTTCTCCCCCAAGTAGTCCAACGACTTCAACCACCAGCTTAAAAAAACGGCAGAAAGGAAGCTTGGGGTATTTGGAGAAAAACGGGTGACCAAAAGTGGGTGAAAGTTAAGTAATTATTTATTTTTTTAATTGCATTTATTCAAATATTGTAATGATATGGGAGGAATTTAGCATGAATTTGAAATGACATGACTAGAAATTGTAAAACCTAATATGGTAAAAAAAAAAAGATTTTTCTATGGGGATGAAATATGAGCATAGAAATTAGATGGATAATTTTCGAATAATATTTTATTACGATATATAACATTTATTTTCAAATTTCGAGATGACGTGGAAAATGAGTTTATCCAGGTAGGTGTTTGGAATTTGAAAATGAGAAAATAAAGATATTTGAGGATGAGGTAAAGGGAATGAATTTTAGAATATTATTTAAAATAATTATTATTGTTTTTTATATAAATTAAAAGTGAAAAAGATATTTGAATGTTGTACAGTCCACAGGTGAGGATTGTGTAAAGGTAAGTAGAATCTTTCTACTTTTATTTGGATACTTATAGATGATTATTTATTATGGGCATAGATATTTTGTAACAATTTGAATGTTTTATTTGAGATTTTTTTAAAAAATTCTTTCCTAGAGATTATATTTTTACGACTTTAGTTATTTGATTGAATTGAGTAGTTTGAGAAATTATTTTGAGTTAATGATAACTTTATGTTAATATTTTAAAATCAATTAAATTAATTGAGTTCGATGGATGCGTTTTAAATTAACATATGAGCATGGATGTGATGAATGAGTGTATTTTTGTATATTGAGCATGGCATATATATGATGATTTTGTTGGCAAGCCGAGGGAATAAAAGGAGTTACAGTAAATGTTATAATCGTATATGACGTTTTGATAATTATAAGTCCACTAGGGTGTTGGGATGACTTGGATGATAATGTTGAGCATTTACATTTACATAAGAATTTGGGGTATAGTTGCTTGCATGAAATTAAATTGATGGATATACTAGATTTTGAAGTTTTGAGTTATTTTCATGAGAATGATATTATTTATTTTAATATTTGAGTTTTACTATTATCTTACTTACTGAATTGGCTCACACACATGTTTTCTTTTGTTGATTTTTACAAAAAATGAGATTGAGGTGGAAGCCCAGCTTGGGATTGGTGCTTAGACAGGAACGACGAGAGATTCTAATTCATCGGATTATACATGAGTTACCCTCTTAATTAGTAGAAAAAATCAAACTTAACATTTTATTAGAAAACTTATATTTATGAAGTTGGTATGTAGTTGATTATGATGATGGATTAGAAAAGACTTAGATGATTTATTCTGTTTAACTTCTATATTTTTATATTGTGTTTTTTTTTAATATATGTTATGTGTTATAATACACTTTATGATGTGAATATAATTGTATAGAGTGATTCCATCTAATCCATATAATTGTCTTATAGTTATATAGTATGTTGGATACAATTATAATACCATATAATTGTCTTATGGTTTTAGAGACATGCCTCTGGATTTTTTGATGAAATAAGACAAACAATGACCAAGAGTGGAAGTTAGCCTTCAGGACGTCACAATATCTGAATCATAGTTGCACATGGGTTTCTGTATCTTCCCAAGTGGTCGAAGAATGTTTTGAATAGATTCGGTTTCTCTATGACCACGATTAATGTGCACGGCAAGGCCTTCCTGATGAACAAATTACTTGTCTGTCATGTGGCTGGCGCCGCAGTTCATCTTGGCTAGACTTTCCAACGCCTTCGCTTCCATCGCCCAGATGAAGTTCTGCTACAAGCAGTTGCCAGAGAGCATGAGGACCATCGCCATCTTCCTCTTCTTCGGCAGCATGGCTACGGTAGGCTACGGCCAGTTACCTAAGTGCGGCCATCATCTCCGTCATCCCCAGCAACGACGCGTGGTTTGGAAGCGTCAACTGGCTCAGCAGCGACAACATCAACAAGAACGGGCTGGATTACTATTGCTTCTTTCTTCTCGTCCTCGGATTGGTGAATTTCACCTACTTTTCTCTCGTGTCTTGTTGCTGTGCGCCCAACCGATGGAGTATGAGTATGAGTTCGGGACGAGAACTAGATGATGGCCGGCAGACGCGCATGGCCCATCGAAGCTGCTGTTTCTAGTCCTTGGATTTTGGCAAGCCATGGCGTTGGCAGGCCGCACGCACGCCTGCAGCAACGTTTTGGGCTGTCGGGCTGCTAACGGAATAAAATTATAATGTGAAATTTCGAACTGACTGTAATTTGAAATTTCATAACATGTGTAGTCTTGAATTGAAGATTATGTTGATTTAATGTTTATGATCTGATTTGTTATAAATATTCGCTTGCCGTATGACTAATAGCAACCCTTTGAAGATCACATGCAAACTCAAACTGATCTCCTCAAGATGTTCCCATGACATGCGGTTATGATTTCTCCAATAAAATTCCTACCACCGTTTTCCTTTATTTGATTAATTAAGTCAAGCTGTCTAATCATCATTAATTTCATTGCGCCCTGAAACAAAATGTAATCTATGCAGCCACCATTCTTTAGTAATTGAGTCAAAACTTTACTACTATTTGCTATGTTAAATGTTACTTTAGTTGCATTTAATGTAAAAAAATGATTATATTTAACCAAAGACCATCATTCAAAATCAATCAATCATTTAAGTTAAATAATCAATTGTAACTAACATAAAAAAAATTAATTATAGTCCACATAATGCAATAAATATATATTATATGTAATCAAAATACTAGTTACATATAAAAAAAATTATAATTTTTTTGATTTATACATAAATGTACCTATTTTTAAGTAAATAGAAAAACCTGCATCCACGTTTATTTTAAGAACACCTAATTCTTGTCAAAACTTCCTCCAATGCTTTTACAGACTCAATTGGCAGAGAATAGTTGTTGAATAGACCCAATTGGTAGAGAATAGTTGTTGAATGCAATCCACTACCCAATTAGACACATCCTTCATCTCTAGGCTACAGTTTTTAGGCAGTTTTTTATTTCTAATTTGTTATATCCTCCATCATGAGCACAGGAAGAAGATCGATGGGTATAGACTCTTTTTCTTTCTAGTAGTTGAAACACTACTCTAATGTCTCCATTTTGTCTGTGCGTCTGTAACCGAATCAATTGGTCGTCTAGTGCATGGCAAGAGACTTCACAGCCACCAAAGATATGACTACAATCTTCATCAACCCTCCTACAACAAAGACAATTTGCGTCAGAAACAACCCCCCTTTTGGCCAAATTGATCTTAGTGGGTAAAGAATCAGTTATAATTCTCCAACCGAAGAAGAGGATTTTTCTCAGAATTTTCAATTTCCAAATAGATTTGAAGATAGACTTATCAGTAAACACCCTCCCAAAATCTACCTCATTTGTGAAGAGATGCACCGCAAGCTTGTGAACTGATCTTACACTAAAGTCACCATCTGGTTCCAAAGCCCAAAATTTACAATCCTCCTCTCCCCCTAAAGGGATAGGGGTGTTTGAAACAATTCTCCATCCTTTCTTTTCTAACACTCTCGTAACGACACATTTCTTCCATCTCCCATTCTCCTAGTCCACAAATTCTCACACCTTGCTATCATCATGAATCGCAATGGGTAGTGGGTCAGCCTTCTTTAAAAATGTAGTAGTCCAACTTTCACCAAAAAAGATAATTTTTCTGCTATTACCTAGTCTCCATTTGCATCCGGCCATCAGCAATTGTTTGGCTTTAAGCATACTTCTCCATGTAAAGGAAGCATTTTGTTTCACCTTGCAGCTCCATATGTCATCCCTTGGGAAATACACAGCTTTCAACACCTTGTGGACCAAGGATTCTTGATTAATGTATAATTTCCATAATTGCTTCACTAACATAGCCAGATTGAACAATTCTAGCTTTCTAAAACCCAAACCTCCCTCCTCTATTGGAACATGAAGCTTACTCCAAGAAACCCAAGCCATCTTCCTCTTCCCATCTTCCCCACCCCCCACCAAAAACGACTAAGTTACATGATTGGGCCTGCTTCTATGTAATCGAGTTACATAGAAGCGGTTTCATATAACCCTCTCAAATTTTGCTTTATGAAAAATTCAATCTATTTATTGTATATAATATTATTTGTTTAGTTATAAGACTAAGTTTTATCCAAATCCAACATGTGCATAGGCCACGTTTGCTCAAAAATAGGTTACTTCATGTGTAAATTACAGAATATGCTTAAATTCATTCGCGTATATATTAAAATATAATAATATTTTATAGAATCATTTATCAATCTAGTAATGATATTTTAGATAATTTAAATGTTAAAAATATTACTTAAAAATTGATATTAGCATTAAATCATTTTAGTACATTTATTTTACATGTTTGTGGATGAAGCACATATATAGTGATATTAGAAAAATAAATGGATTTTCATAATAATATAAGTGATGCTAAACATAATAGATAGAGTGAATTTTTCATCTAACATCTAAATGTTGAAAATTGAGAAGGTTACATAGAGATGGAATTTCATAAAAGCATCTTTATTACACGATAGCCTCTATCTTTGCTTTAGTAAGGATTTTCTATAGCAAACCATATGCCAATACTTTTCCCTTATATCGAAACATACATGATCCATAGGACTTACTAATTGATATTAACCCATTACTATGTGAAATTCAAAGAAAGATAAAGTGATCTGGCATTGAGAAGTTATAAAAAAACTCTCTTTGTAAGTAAAAATTATGAATGTTCTAGATTCATCATGATCTATATATGCATAAATTTTATGTAACTCATATTTAGAGACCAAACAAGTAATTTCAACCCAAGTCTTCACATTTAGCCCAACCTAGCCCAGGGCTTTCCAACTGGGTCCAATATTAGTTAAGCTCATAACTCTCAAGATAGCCCAATTGAGCCGAAAACACTTCAGTTGGCTTGATTGAGACTAAAGCCCTTTAATTGGGCCCATATATTCTAGTCAACCTAGCTAGGCCTAGAACCCTCAAAGGCAGCCTAATTAGGCCCGAAATATTCCAGTCAGCCCAAATGGCCCAATTGAGACTAAAACATTCTAATTAGTCCCATTTATATGCATAACTCTCTAACCAGTCCATTCAGATTCAAAACCTTAAGATAGCTCAACTAAGCCATAATTGTATCCAATTAGCTCAAGTTGGCCCCAACACATCCAAAAATTTGGTAAAATCAGTTTTTTTTTGTAAAATCACCATAAAATTAAATCTAGAAGCTATATATGGGACACACTAGTTTGACGTGCAATTCTAGAAGGTATCTACAAAATTACACTTACTCTGTAAATTTAGAAGTTGTATGCAACATGTTGGTATATTACATAAATCCAATGGCTATATGCATAACATGCTAGCATACTGCACAAATCTAAAAGTGGTGTATAAGACATGTTGACTTGTTTTGTAAATTTAGAAATTGTATGTGAAATGCGCCAATCTACTATATAGGATTGTTAGCATAGCTCATGGACCCCTCACTAACCCCAAATTGAGTCATAGTTGGTCAATAGGCGAAACATAAACTCATCTCCTGCTCATGGCGACATATACTCACTTATTCTTTGAGACACCACGCGTAGCAAGATGTATTCCATTTTCGTTTATTTTTATCAGTCATATCACATGGTTGATGTATAGCACATTCAAGCCATGGTGCATAGAGACATGCAGTCATCTTTTTTTGGAGTCATAGTGTGAGTCATACACTTAATCTATATTTATATCTTTGTTAGACATGATTTTCTAGTGCACTTTTAAAGTCGTGAAAGGATCTTCCATGTATTTTATTATCATTTCAATAAAGTAATTATTTTCAATAATAAATTATTATATTCAGATTTTTAATTAAGAATTTTCTTTTTTAGCAATATAAAACAATGTGTAAAATACATTACAAATTTCTTCTATGATTTTCTCTTCAGATTAGTTAAAAGAATTAGATATTCCGCCTTCTAGTTCAAAATCTATAAAGAGGGTAAATAAAAGGACTTAAATAAAACAAAATTTTTATTCTCTAAAACCACGGATTGGAATTGACTTGTCTAAAAAAAGACCAAAGCAATATATTTTAAAATAAATGTAGCCCATGCACATCTTTGATTTTTCATGAAACTTGCTCCTAATTAAACAAATAATATTAAATATAAAGAATGAAGTAGATCTTTTCATCAAGTATCAAGATATTAAAAAAGGAAGGTACATCAAACTACCTTGTTTTAATTTTCACTCGTGTCTTGCATGCTTGCTTAGCTGCATGTCTTTCCATAGGATCTGTATAGAGTCAGCATAATAGTCTTACTTGTCAAGACTTAACGAAGTAGACTTGTTGCTTGTATTCCTTCAAAACTTGAACCGGATGAGTATACAGAATGAAAAAAGTGCTATTATATGTTAAAAATGTGAAAAGATGTATTGAAATTGAAAAAAAATTATCTTAAAAATTGAAAAGTAAGTTGTTATTTTTAAAAAAATGAAAGAAATGTTTTCAATAAGCAAAAGATTCCATCCATCTTCACCTCAACATCATCCAAATAATTTTATTTCAATTGTTTCAAGCCTATTCAATTTCACTATAACAAATAAATAATTATATAATTTCAAGCTAAAAAATCACCAAATTACTATATTTGCTTGAAATCAATATTTAATGTACAAATGTTGGAAAAACATATTTTTCAAATAATTTTTATTTTAGCATCAACATATATTCATTGAATTTGTGCAAAAATATCCACATAGTATCTTATTATTTTTCCTACTATCACCATCCCAACAATTTGAGGAATAAGGAGGTACAACTACACGAGGCCCCCAACTTGCCAACAAGTTATTTGCAAAAATAATCTCATAAGTTTGTCATTTACAATTTTAGCCTCATAGTTTTGATATTTGCAAGTATAATCTCTCTAACTTTTGATGTTGTAACAACCTTGTGAGCTAACAATGCTCTATGTCAAATATGCCTATCTGACTATATCGTACCAGTTTTCAAGTATGTCTTATATGTTTGTTATTCTTGAAATTCAATTAAGCTTACAGGGTTACTTTTGCATAATATTAGAAGTTAGAAGGATATATTTGCACATATAGAAACGACGAGGTTAAAATCATCAATAGAGAAACTTACAAGGTTATTTTTGTAAATAACCTAGCCCGCTGGCCGACCATTAATTAATTTTTATGTGAGGAATGTGGAGATAGGGTTCTATCCAATACATTCACGCTTTCTCGGCCTTGAATAATCCACGTAAAACATCCCTCAAATGGTCAATAATAATAGGTGAGCAACTCGTTTGCAATTGCAAATATATTCTTGCCTACATTATATATGTATTTTTAATTTGTACGCTTTTTATGACAGCTACGGATGATCAGCAAGGGAAAAATTTCCTTTAATTAGTTGTTCCTTATTTTAGAAAAAAAAAATTGCACAGTCGGTAAGCAATCTGTAGATCCTTTTTAAGATAACCTAACAGATATATAAATAATTTTACCAAATATCTATTTCAAAATAATTTATGAAAGCTAAAATAATTAAATTTAAATTTTAAAGATTGGGGGGAAGGAAATAGATGTCGATTGGGGATTTTACAAACAGCATCAAGTGTTTGACCCTATGCTTGATTGAACAGAGCTGGACAGATTTATCTAAGCTTGCAATCCCCTTTTGTGGGACCTATAGAATTGATGCTATTAATTAATATATATGATTATCTTAAGACAATTATACGTGCCTCGCAAACAGAATTACATTGTTGCAGTTATTGTGGTGTACAGCACCAATGATACCATAGCGCTAGTTTGATTTGGGTGGAATCTATTTGCTTGTCATTGGTAAGCAAGCATCGAAATTAAAAACCGACTGAAGTTGCTCAAATTAATAATGAGTTGAACTCGTTACCGATAAATTTTAAACTTAGAAAGGTAATTAATGCATTAAAAATATATTAATTTCCATTACTGCAGCTGACCATGCATGGTGTGCAGGCTACAGCCGCCCATCAGACCCATGGCGTTGATCACTTATTTGGGAAAATTGGGCCAACGCCAACGGTTCAGAAGGCAGGAATATTAATTTCCCGATTTCCTAACCACGGATTTCACGTTAGGAATTGAAGGAAGCCCACCAGCAACATCCTGGGTGTATTGGAAAAGGGAAGCTGATTCTCCTCCCATAACTTGAATCTACAAAAAGCAAAACAGCTGAGAAAGAGGCCGCAAATGTCACAATCTGGGTTGATTTTGTAGCATTCATCATGCTTGCAAATTAAATACGTTGCAAGCTTATGCCTCACCCAAAAAAAAAAAAGTCTTAAAGAAGTTTCTTCTTTCTGGTCGCTTGAAATTGCGGTGGACGTCTGCAGTTGAAATACGTAAGGCTAGCAGCATTGGAATAATTAAAACGGTCCCTGCCCAAAGAATCCAATCCTACCTTTACAGCCCGACAATGCACTAAGGCCTCTGATTATAAAGTTCTGCTTCCACACCTCTCATTTCTCATAGAAAGAAAACAAACACCAACACAACGCAAGTCCAAGTCCAAGAAGAGTAGAATAGTATCTGATCAGAGGTTGAGATCAGTCATGGGGGCTGAGCTTTCTCATCACGGGCACGGATCAAACTCGTATGAGTCGTCACATATTCAAGCCTTCCACTCCACGGCGCGCTGGAAGGCCCAGTTCGAGGCAACTGCACAAACCAACCAGCTGGTAATTTTATTATCAACCGCATAATGCATGAAGCGAATGGACAAGTACAACTAGTCCAATCATTCTCTATTATTCATTTCGATGTCTGCCTTCACTCAATCTTAATTAATTAAATTCTAATTCTATGTCTTAACTAATATTTCGTTCGTGCGCGTATGTGATATTAATTAATGAGCAGATGGTGATCGATTTCACTGCAACGTGGTGTGGGCCATGCCGATCGATGGAGCCCTTCTTGGAGGAATTGGCCAAGAACAACACCGACGTGGTGTTTGTCAAGATCGACGTTGATGAATTGATGGTATTTACAAGTTTTTATTAAATAATTTGCATACAATAAAAACATGTTGTTGCATAGAAGTGCATTGCAACGAAAAATTGGTTGCAAAAAATTAAATTCTTTGCAAAAGCTTGAGCCGATACCCTGAGAACATTACTAATTAATTAATATACGTGCGAGCGTCATGATTTGGAAATAAGTTATTTCTACTGATGCATTGCATGGTGCAGGCGGTTGCTGGAGAATGGAGCGTGGAGGCAATGCCGACTTTTGTGCTGGTAAAGCAAGGGAAAGAAGTGGACAGGGTTGTGGGCGCCAAGAGAGATGAGCTGGAGAAGAAGATCAAGAAGAATAGGTAATTTGTGATCGTGATCAGGAGACTTTATATTGCAATAAGCCGAGTTGAAGCGCTTGCTGGCAAGGAATTGAAATTAAGGAGGATGGAAGCCATTTCCATAACCTATTAAGTTCTTCAATTGCATGTTATTCGATATATACTATACGGAGCGAGTTGTGATTTTACTTATTCTAATAAACGAGATGCAATTAAGCATGGCTTTGGCCTTTTCGTAGAAGTAATATTGAAATATTATATGTTAGTTTGACGGTCTGGCGTCCAAACTGCATCGTTTTATGATATAATTAAAATATTACATTTAATCATCCAAGGCCCAACGGCATTGTGGATGGCTCTGAAACAAAGATCAACGAATAAAGGTTTATCCTATAACCATGTCAACCAAGGCATAGCCTAATATTATGACACATAGGGTGCGTGGTTGTTGATGCCGACTTCAAGTGCTAGCGGGAGTGTTATTTTCGAATTTGGCGAAAGCGTGATCTCCTAATGTAATAATAATAATAATAAAAAGATTCATCTCACAATCCACAGCTGTAATGTTAATTAAGGCTGCCAAACCTGATTGGTCGAGATGCTGGCAAAGCTGCGGATCGTTGCATGTTCGAACCTCTCCTTGTAGAAGCAGGAGTTTAGTCTTTCATATATATATTGATGAGAGTCTGTTGTCTCCCTTGTAGGTTGGTGGAAGGTTATTGTCTCTCATGTAGATAGATGGGAGCTTGTTCTTGTTTGTGTTTGATTGTAATATACAATAATGAAATGTAATATTATTATAATTAAAAAATATTAATTAAGGCCAGGAGGAACTTTGATACGCAAAAGGATCTGTTTAACTCCATTTGCAGTTGTGGCCCGGATATAGTACATTTTTCGTGGCAGATTGTAATAAATGTCCAGCCAAATGTAAATTAGGGCATAATGCATGCATTGCCAAAAATGAAGACCACGCACAAGCATCATTACATTCATCAATAGAAACTCTCTAATGAGAGTACTTACTGGAAGAGGGGCGAAATTAAAATCAAAGTTGAAAATTAACATGATTATTAGAACTTCCAAACGAAAATACTCACAAAACTATCTCAAAATTAATATCTCAAAATTAAGGACCCATTAATGCTTTATGAGGAGCAAATTAAGACTAATCTCCAAGATCCATGTACCTGGCCCTATGCATGCGCTCGACCACCACAATTAGGAGGCGCATGAGAGATATTACATTTTGACCTACTCTATCTAGCAATTTTGTTTACAAATCAGGAGTGGGCCAGTTGCTTCAAGTGCCGAGCAAATATACCCGGGGTTCAGAGTTCGAATCGCTGTGACAGGATTTCCAGGATTTTTTGTATATATATATAGGGATTGAGAACTCTGTGACCAAATGAGGGGGGAAAAAAACAAAACAAAAGTATGCATCATATGAAAGGTGCTTAACCTGTAACTCGGAATTTATAATGTCAGTGGCCATCACGAATCCGGCATATCTGAATCATGTGGTTGGGCATGTGTTTTTGACTTTTTTGTCTTTTCTCTTCTCTAGTGGCTGAAGCAATGTTTAGACAGCGATTAATGTGCATGGCAAGGCCTTCCTGATGGACAAATTAAATTAGATTTCAAACGCATTTAGAATTTGTTTGGAAAGTGATGAAAAGTTTTTAGTGTAAAAGTTTTTTAATGGGTAGAAAATAATGTGAGATGATAGATGTAATAATGAGAAGGAAAAAAAATTAAAATAGATAGATTAATTGTATATGTAGTTGTATAGAAATGATTAAAAAATGAAATAGTTGTATAATAAGATGTGAAGAAATGATTAAAAATAAAGTATTTTAAAAAAACGAAAATTTTTAAATTAACACAAATTTTTTTAACTAAAACTTTTTAATATAAAACTTTCTGTTCTCCACAACTATCTTATTTTTTAATAATTCTTTACTTATTCAAATACAACTATCCTAATTTTCAATCATTTTTACATAATTATTCATATATTTAACCTATCTATTTTAACTTTACTCTCTTTAGTTTTCATCATGACTCCTATATATTACGAGTGTGTTTTGTTTGAGGTAAAAAATTTTGATAGAAAATTTTTATGGTAAAAGTTGTTAAATTGATAAAAATGATATAATATGATAGAGGTAATGATGAAATGTAAAGAGAATAAAAATTAAAATAGATAGTTATGATATGGGTAGTTGCATGAAAATTATTGAAAAGTAAGGTAGTATATATAGAAAAATATAAAAAAATAATTAAAAAATACAGTAGTCATGAAGAGTGAAAAAAATTTATTAAAAAGTTTTTGTTGACATTTTTTTAGCTCAACCAGACACACCCTACATCATTTTCTTATATTTTAAAAATTTTTACATTAAAACTTTGTACATTAGCAAATAGTGAGAACTTCTCTCCACATGCATGGTAGAATTCGTAAAAGCGCATCATAAAATCCTACCTTCGAAATTAAAGTTGATCAGATCTAAGCAATTCACTAAAGATTTTTCTTCATACAACATATTTTTATGGGCTCAAAAATATCTTAATCAAAGTCATGAGTGTTGTACCAAATTAGCAAGAATTATTATCTTATTAGATAAATGTTGGTGATTATTTAGATTTCCAAGTGAAATGATTTTGGTATCTTATAAAAAAATATTAGTAGTAATGGTTCGATTAAATCTAAAAATTTTTATTGGTGATCCTATATGAATGCTAAGTGTAGAATTTTTTTTTATTTTATAAATGTGCACGATTCATTTAAATCTTCATTCCTAGAGTCACCACTTAAATGCCCAAGCAGCCCGAATGTGTGTTGGGTAGTGTGTAGAAAGTTAAAAGTTCAAATGTTAAATAAACACAGTGGCCTCATTACTTCACCTCTGGATTACATTTTATCAAGTGCTTAGTCATCCAAGGTGATATGATCAGAAAAAAATCTTGACGCCCAGAAATTTTGATTTTTTGACTTTGCTTTATATTTTATTTTTAATGCTTGAAAAAAAAAATTCAGCATGGGTACATGCGCCCATACTCGATTTGTTGATTTTCAAAGTTCAAAATAAGATGTTGTATAAATTTTAAAAAATGATCAAATTTCATAAAAATGAAGATCTAGGTGGATACCAACCCAAAGACTTCATCGTAATTTGTGAAACATTAGAGACTGTTCAGAGCCGAGATATGATAGAATGATTATGGAATGAGAATTTGGGATAAAAATATTTTAAGAATGACAAAATGTGTATTGGGATAGGGAAAGTGTTTTCGAAAAATGGGAAATTTTTTTTCAGGATCATCTCATCCAGAACAACTCTTTAAAGATTGTATGATCATGCAACATTGAAACATTTCTCAGACCCTTTCCAAGGAGAAATATATTTGAAGGAGGCATCACTGGAGGGATCATTTCCACTTAAGATTCGTGTGTCCTTCATGGGTCGACATCAGTTATTCGATTCCTGCTCAAAACGTTTCTGGTCACAAATTGATCTTGCATGGAACAGCTGGGGTCTCTAATTTTTGCTACCACTGTCAAAGAATCTCAATATGTCAAACATAATTTTTGTAGGCGTACCAAAAATGACTATGGGATTCCAACGAAAAGTGACGCTTATGCTCTTAATGTACCTAAAAGGTAGTTTTTATATTCCTTGGAATATGAACACAGCCCCTTCTTTAATTTGGGATCCAATCCTCATGGCATCTCCTCTTTCTATCTTTGCTGCGTGACAACTATTATCTAACTGAGAGAAATGTATGCGTCCTCAGGCTTGATTGGCCTTGCAATCTTTTGTTTGCTTTTAAAAATTGTGATGCAACTTCGACGGGTTGAGCGAAAATTCTAGAAATTTCAGTGTTAGAGTTTGCTTTCTAAATCAAACTCAAGTAAACTCGTTTGTAAATAGAAGTAGGGTTAGACTTCAAGCAAACCCAATCTCAATTTTTCATTTTTATATTCGATACATACTATATTATAATATTATAACAAAAAACATTTATTTATATTACTTATATAGTTTAACCATAATTACAAATATACATGTTTAGTTTCAAAATTTACAAATAACCCTAACTGCTACAACACCGTTACAGTGTATATATATTTGTAAATATATACAAACTATGTGAGTATATTTGTAAATTATTTTTATATCATATTTGCAAATATACTCATATAGTTTGCATATATTTGTAATTATATGGATATATTTGTAAATTATTTTTATACCATATGTGTAAATATACTCACATAATTTAAATCATTTTGTAACGATATTATAATAGCTCCATGATGATATGAGTATATTTGCAATTACAGTCAAATTACATAAGGGTTATTTGCAAATTTAAAACTATGTGAATATATTTGCAAATTATCTTGTATTTATGTATTTTATATTATTTATATTTATGTTTGAATATATACTTGACACATTGCAATTATAGTAGACATAAATTATATCATTTTCATTTTCATTTATCTTTATACATATGTTATTTACTTTTAAATTTATCAATTTTCTTCCTTTATCTTGTTTTGAAAGGTTAAACTTGTTTTAGAAATATATTACATACTATTATATATTTTAAAAATGCGTTTAGACTATGTATTATTATTTTTGCTTACATGGTTTATTATCGTTATATACTTCTATAAAATTTTACACTTGTCACTCTTAAATCAAATGAAAATTTATCAATCTGAGACTAAATCCAAACTCTACTAATAAAATTAAAGTTTATATTTTATAAATAAAGCTACAATTAAAATTGGAATTTAAATTTTATAACTACATTAGAGCCTAGAGCCGACGATCATTAGAGCCTCTTTGGGAGTATTTTTGATCTGCTTAATTTACTGTTCAAACAGTTTATCATCATCATCATTAGCAGCAGCAACAGACGCATAATATCCTAAAACCCAAGCGTCGGTGCGTTGGTAATTAATTAGAAAGAAAAGCCCCATCAGTTGGAATCAAATCAGCAAATTTTTGGTACTTGGTACTGTCCCCGGATTTAATTAATGCATATTGAATTTCATGAAAACCACGGTAGGAGTTAATTGTTAGTAGAGCAGCGAAGTTATCACTAATAGCAAACAGAGTGACATCTGAGACATTATTTGCTGAACAATGATATGAAAAGCTCGAATTGTCCATCCATGGCGTCACGATTCCTTCTAAGCAAACTCCTTGACGGCTAGATCAGATATATCTTGCATTGCATCATTATATTCATTGATGAAGGGGCAATTTAATTAGCAATATTAGACTAGTGCCTACAGCACCCAAACATAGGGTATGGATTCTTCTTATAAATAGATTAGGAAATGTGATACAAGGTCTTTGCCAGGCGATAGCTACCATGTCTAAATTGGGGACCATGGTTACCAAACAAAGCGCTATGCTACAAGCTTGTTGTTCCTTTACTTCCACTGGGGCAAGAGCTTCATCAACCACAACTAACAACGCTCAACAAGCTGCCACCACTGGGGACACAGGTCCACCAACTACACTCAAAGCTGAGCCATTTCATCTCCTTAACTCTTCTTGCTTTGCTGTTGCCAATAGATCTGAATCGTCGCCGCGGCTGCCATCAAACGTTACCTATCTGAAGAAGAAATCCAACTGGGAACGGTACTTGAAAGATTCAGAGAAGAATTGCCAACTGGTAGAACAACAAATAATTTCATCTACAAACTTAGTTTGTTAATCAACACTTGTTGCTAAACTGAAAAGAGCCTTGGATGTATGTCATGCATGGACTAACCGATTTTTTTGTTTGTGATGTTGACTTCTCTGTTACAATAATCATAACCTAATCAGTTCTCCAAAAAATGTAGATGGTGATCATCTTCACTACCACATGGTTCCGTCCAGGCTACAATGCTGAGGAGGAGATGAAGAGCCTTGCGAAAGATTTCAAAGATTTGAGATTTGCCAGAGTTGATGTCGATCACCTGATGGTATATGGAATACCACCCTACCTGAACCGAATTTCATGACCATGTGCTAGGCTAATTAGTTAAAATTAGACAAGTTGATCAATTAAGAAATCAGTCCCACCAAAATCTATATCATTATATTCTTCACTTTATCATAGCATTAATTGAGCATGCATATATAACTGTATATAAATATCTAATATTTGTACGTTGACAGGATGTGGCCAAAGAATGGAACGTTGAAAGTATCCCAACTTTCGTTCTACTTAAAAAAGACCGTGAAGAACAGGGCAACACGGAAAATGAGAAGGATCTGAAGAAAGAAGTCCCTATGATCAATGAGACGAAAGACGGCACCAAGGACGGTGAAATGGATAAGAAAGTTGGTGCAAATGGCGCAGGAAAAGAAGATATAACTAGCAAGGACGACCACGGAAGCAAAGTACGTACACTAGGCAAAGCTGCCGCTGCTGCTGCTACTAGCGCTAGTAAGAAGGGCAACAACAAGAGCAAGGAAGGGCATGTTGAGAGTTGGATGCTCTTAAAATAAAATATTGCTTATAAAAATACAACAAGAATAATACACCCAAAATAATTTGGACACTTTATAGGCTCCTACTCTTAATACAAGCACTACCCATACAAATATTCCCTTCCTTACAATCACTCCAACTCACATAAAAAACACCCACAAATTTACACACACCCTTTTCTCCTTCGTCGCTCACCTGCTACTCGTCTTCCTTTTTTTTTTTCATTCGAAAGGAGGTTGCCCCTTTATATAGCCGAGCGTCGCCGAATATGACAAGTAACGCTGCGCGGCATGTGAGGCGGCGGCGTCTTTTCTCATTCGGCGCTCTGTTTTATTCAGTGCCGTATTCGGCGCGGTTTCTTCTTTTTCATTTTATTCGGCGCCGTTTGCTTTTTTGTCTTTTGTTTGTTTAGTTTATTCGGTGCTGACTTTTTTAATTCTCCCCCTCAGCACCGAATTTCTTCTTTTCCTCTATTCTACTTCTCACACCAATTTGACTTCTGAATTTTTCAAACTTTACTTTAGTTAGCCCCTTAGTAAATATATCAGCAACTTGATCTTCTGTGTTGGTGTGCTTCATTCTGATTTCTCTGTCTAGCACTTTTTCTCGTATAAAGTGATAATGTATTTCGACATGCTTAGTTCTGGCATGAAATACTGGATTCTCTGCTAAGCGTATAGCAGATTCATTATCACAGTATAGAGGCACTGAATAATCAGTACGCTGGTGTAGATCTTTCATGAGCTGCATCAGCCACTTGGTTTCTTGTGCTGCCATAGCTGCTGCTCTATACTCTGCTTCTGTAGTTGATAGAGACACAGTCGGCTGTCTCTTGCTACACCATGAGACTGCTGCTGATCCGAGAGCAAATATATATCCAGTGGTTGATCTCCTCGTATCATGGTCTCCAGCATAATCGGCATCACAATACCCTGCTAATTCGCATATTGCATTCTTCTTATATAAGAGACCAAGATTAACAGTTCCTTTTGCATACCTTAGTATGCGTCGAACTGCATCTAGATGCGGCTTTCTTGGTTTCTCCATATAGCGACTTGCTATGCTGACAGCGAATGCTATATCTGGTCGTGTAAGAGTTAGGTAGATTAAACTACCCACTAGTTGCCGATACATCGTCGAATCTGCTAACTCTTGACCTTCTAATGAGCATAGCTTGGTATTGAGCTCCATAGGTGTAGATATGGGCTTACAATTAAGCAGCCCATACTTCTTTAATAAGTCTTGAGCATATTTCTGCTGACATAGGAATAGTCCTTCTTTTGTACGCTCAACTTCTAGCCCAAGAAAATATTTCAATTCTCCAAGGTCTTTCATCAGAAAACGAACTGAGAGATTGGCCTTGGTTTGATTGATTTCTCTTTCATCATCACCAGTAATTATTAGATCATCCACATATACTAGCACTATTGCTAGCTTTCCATTTTTATTTTTCACAAATAGACTTGAGTCAGCTGGTGCAACAGAATACCCACTTTGTAGTAAGAATTCAGCAATCTTACCATACCAGGCTCTCGGCGCCTGCTTTAGTCCATATAAAGCCTTTTTCAGCTTGCAAACGTATTCTGGATGGGTTGTGCTCTCGAACCCTTTGGGCTGCATCATATATATTTCTCGATCTAGTTCGCCATGCAGAAATGCATTCTTGACATCCATTTGCCAGAGCTTCCATGACTTGCTAGCTGCAAGTGCCAGTAATACTCGAACTGTTGTAATCTTTGCCACTGGGCTAAATGTTTCATCATAGTCTAGCCCATACTTCTGAGAAAACCCACGTGCTACCAGCCGAGCTTTATATCTTTCGACTGACCCATCGAGCCGTAACTTTAATTTGTACACCCATTTGCATGATATGGGTTGCACATCTCTCGGTTTTGGTACCAGGTCCCATGTCTCGTTTTGCTTTAAAGCTTGAATTTCTTCTTCCATAGCCTTCCTCCAATATAGTCTCTGGGATGCTTCCTCGTACGTAACCGGTTCTGCTTCTTCAGTTGCTTCGAGCACTGCTGCATTAGCATATTTTGGATTCGGCTTCCGTTGTCTGCTGGATCGCCGTGGAATAGGTGTTGCTTTTTCTTGTTCATCGAACTCTTCGATCTGGCTCGGTCTTTCTTCTTCTATACTCCTGTGATGCACTCCTGTTTGCCATGGGCTATCTGCTTCATGTGATTTGGACTCCTCTCTACTTGGTGAGAGTTCGTTCTCCTCAATTGGCCCTTCTGTTGACTGAGTTTGACTTGGCTCGATTTGCTCCTGCATTCTCTCTTTTAACTGTTCTTCCATTTCATTAGAATCAGGTAATAAGACCGCCTGTGGTGACCACCAAGATGATGCCTCATCGAAAATTACATTTCGTGAGACATGACATCGGCCTGTGGTTGGATCACAACATTTCCAACCTTTTCTTTGGCTATCATAGCCAACAAATATACAACGAATGGCCTTTTTATCAAACTTACTACGGAGGTGGTCAGGAACAAACACATAGCAGATGCATCCAAACACACGGAAATGACTTACCGTTGGTTTGATGCTCCATAACTTCTCAAAAAGAGAAATATACCCAAGTCTGGGTTGAGGAAGCCTATTTATGACATGGGTAGCAGTCTTCATACATTCAGCCCAAAATTTAGGTGGCACATTCTTGGCATGCAGCATGCTTCTGCATATTTCTGCCAAGTGTCGATTTTTTCTTTCTGCCACTCCATTCTGTTGTGGCGTGTTTGGGCAAGTCAGCTGTCGACATATCTTACACTTTTGTAGATACTCTGAAAATTCAGCTGATGTATACTCTCCCCCATTGTCTGTGCGTAGGCATCGTATTTTTCGGCCTACTTCACTTTCCACTTTTTGCTTAAATTCTTTGAATTTAGTGAACGCCTCAGATTTTTCTTTCATAAAATCAACCCAGACGTACCTTGAATAGTCATCGATGAAGGTTATCATGTACTGGTAGCCGCTAATGGATGACTGCTTCACTCGTCCAAATACATCTGAGTGTACTATCTCGAGAGGCACCTTGGTCCGAAATTTTGACTCTTCATACGGTAGTTGATGTGCCTTTCCGAACTGACATCCGGCACATACCGTATCTTCTTGAACTTCGAGTTGGGGAAGACCTCTGAGCATAGACTTTTTCATCATCTGCTTCAACTTATGATAGCTTACATGTCCCAGCCGTGCGTGCCATAAATCTGCAGTTTCATTTCTCCTTGTCTTGTCTACATATGCTGTCTGTGCAGACATCACATAGACAGACTCAAGTCGATGCCCCTTCATGATCGGCTCATTTGTTATTTTTAATTTAGGATATACCCTTACATCACTTGGACCAAATACCACATAATTTCCAGAGGCGGTGAGTTGTGAGACAGATAATAAATTTTTCTTCATACCTGGTACATAGAACACATTTTCCAATTGTACCTTCTGTGAGCTGAATCGAGGAGTAAACATAGTCTTGCCGATATGGGTGATGGGCAGCTTCGAGTCGTTAGCCGTTATGACCACTCGTCCTCCTTTGTACTCAGACGGGCTAGTCAGCTTCTCATAGTCTCCTGTCATGTAATTGGAACATCCAGAATCGACAATCCAATCATTATTATAGTTTATTAAATTTTCACTTACTGATATGAGAGCCGACTCCTCTTCTGACTTGATAATGCAAGATGCCGCCATCTCTTGGAGTTCTTCCATTGCGAGGGATGCTTGGAGATCCCATTCTTCTTCTTTATGGATAGAGGTCGCAGCATTTCCTTCTATTCGCTTGAACCAGCAATCTCTAGCAAAGTGGCCTCTTTTGCCACAGTTGTAACACTGGTCCTTCTGCCGTCGGAATTTGGTTTCTCTTTTGTCACCACTTTGACGAGCTCCCCCTTGCTGTGAGCTTTGTCCTTGCTGTCTCCTTTGCCAGCCGCCCTCTTGCTTTCTTGTGTTGCCTCCATTGGGCCTCGCAGCTACTCGATCTCTGTTTTGGAATTCTCTCTTTTTGCTAAAGAGAGCATTCTCCTCATCTTTTAATGAAACTTTAGACATTTGCTTGTCCAAAGCTTCTTGGTTGGCCAATATATTTTCTAACTCAGTTAGAGTTGGTTCTTTGGCCCATCCACGGGTAGCAATGATAATCCCGTGGTATTCTGGTTTTAACCCATGGATGATAATCCTTCTCATCCTAGTCTCAGAGATCGAATTTTCTGGGTCTAATTTTGAAATTTCTCCACAAAGAAATTTAACTTTGGAGAAATATTCACTTACCGTCATATTCTGCTGCGAAATGGATAACAACTCATTTTCCAACTGCTGGAGCTTTGCATCATTTTTCCTTGTATATAGTACTGCGAGAGTGTCCCATGCATCCTTGGGTGTTTTAGCATCCTTAATCTTCTGCAGTAACTCATCTTCAATAGTTACTGTCAGCACGTACATGGCTTTGCCAGCTTTTATCTTCCACTTCTTTGATTCCTCGTCATCTATGGGTGGCGCAGTATTATTGCCGCCAACTATATCCCACAGATCTTGACCAAGCAGATAAAACTGCATACGCAAACACCAAGTATTATAGTTATTATAGTTTAGCTTCTCAATGGTGCTTACCGAGGTAGAAATATCTGACATCGTGACTTGGTATGCCCAGCACTTTGCCAAGTAAGCTTGGTTTTAGCTCCACAGTCCTAGACTGCGCACGTGCAGAATCTCTTCGTACTTTGTCTTGCTAGCGTAGCCTTCACGAACCACGGTCCCCGACCCTTGGCTCTGATACCACTTGTTGAGAGTTGGATGCTCTTAAAATAAAATATTGCTTATAAAAATACAACAAGAATAATACACCCAAAATAATTTGGACACTTTATAGGCTCCTACTCTTAATACAAGCACTACACATACAAATATTCCCTTCCTTACAATCACTCCAACTCACATAAAAAACACCCACAATTTTACACACACCATTTTCTCCTTCGTCGCTCACCTGCTACTCGTCTTCCTTTTTTTTTTCATTCGAAAGGAGGTTGCCCCTTTATATAGCCGAGCGTCGCCGAATATGACAAGTAACGCTGCGCGGCATGTGAGGCGGCGGCGTCTTTTCTCATTCGGCGCTCTGTTTTATTCAGTGCCGTATTCGGCGCGGTTTCTTCTTTTTCATTTTATTCGGCGCCGTTTGCTTTTTTGTCTTTTGTTTGTTTAGTTTATTCGGTGCTGACTTTTTTAGGGCATACCGGTTCTCTCAAAGAGATCGGACGGGTAAATGGCCACAGCAAAGAAGTTTTCAAAAATATTACAAAGCTAATACAAAATAATCAACACGGTTGACACATGATCGATTGTAATTAATCGTGCTTTCTTTTCTGCATGTGATCAGAGATATATGTAAATTTGGTTGGTTGCTAATTAATTAATTCGCATCAGTGTATTAAGCAGGGCCAGATAAGGCAAAACCAGTCTACAGATTTTCAAATGGTGTGGCACATACAAGACTCAAGGTCCCAGTTGAAATAGGACCTGCATCACTTGATTAATCTATGCCTTAGCTCATATATACCTTACAATATATGCAGGAAAAATGGGTGACCATAATAGATGCGGCATATATGAACTACGAAGCTGGCAGGCAATGAACATGTAGCTAGTCATGCATGATTTTAATCGTTAGGATTTTTTTTGTCTTGTATTCTACTTATGGGTTGTACGCAATGGCTTGGTGTCCTGGAAAAGGAGCACAAAATGATGGATGAGCTATCATGTAATTCTTAGGGTGTTCCAATAGGGTGTTAGACAGTGGATTATCGAAGTGTATTAACTGGGGATATGCGTGAGGCAACTAAAATACGGGTATTTGTAATTCTCTATATTACTCTGTAATCTATTTATCATATCTTTCTCCCATAGTTTTCTGATTTTCAGAGTTAATCTGTCTTGTGTGAATAGTCAATTTATTTATAAATGTAGCTTGTAGAAATATAGAAATAGCTTGTAGCTGTTTCTTTGTAAATGCTTCCACAACAGGTGATGGAATCAAAGCAAACTCCATTTCCTAACAGCAATTCAGTGCACATGACCAAAATTCGCTCTCTAAGTGCCTATAACTAAGCTTAAAAAGAGTAGTTTAATTATTTTCAATCTATCCTCTTCAAAATGCCCACCCGAATGAGATGAGTTATTATTATTATTATTATGGGAAAGTTAGATGAGCTATTAATTCACTCGTACCTTTGCATTAATTCTCAACTCTCAAACTAAAATTCCCTCCATGGCCCATCGGGCCATCCCTAATATTCCCAAGACTGCAAGGCCAATCTCTTTGGGCATCCAATCCCCTTGGCATCTACTTTGGCCTTTAGCTGTACATGTCCAAGCACCATAAACATAGATTCCAATTTGGTTCCTTTCCTCCGGTCATTTAGGTGGCGTTACCATGCACGGGATTCAAGTCTTCCATCCTCTTAAACAAGCAGCAGGACCAAGAATAAGGTTGCTAAAGAGATTGCGGAAGGTTAAAAAAATCATCATTATAGTTGTGCCTCGTATCAAGGTAAGCTGATTAATTACTTGTACCTCTAGGAATTTAATTACCTACTAGCTAAATATTTGATGTTTCGAAAAAATAAAGAGTTTTTTTTTTTTTAAAAAAAAAAAGAAGAAATAAACATCAAAGAGCAGCAAATTGCGTGGGCCATTGTGAAGGAAGACACTAGCCCACTATGGGTTTGGTACTGATGACTCCGTTTTATTCTCACGCACTTCAATTCGATAGGCTTCCTTCTGCCTGCGTCCAAAGAGGACTTGAATCCCTATGGCAACGGAAGCAACTCCGGCGCTCGACAAAGGGAAACAGAAGCCAGCAGGAAAGGACATTCTTCCCTGGTTGAAGGACATATCCAAGTGGGCAAAACACTCGAAAGATTCGAGGAAAACATGCCAATTGGTGAACAAGCAGTTTCTTGACTTGTTTTCTCTTTCCCTTCCCTAATTTTTGTTTAATTTCATGGGCCGAATGCTTAGGACGCGAACGGTTGCACTATTCATCCACCAACTAACCCAATCCTGCATTCTGTTTGTGCATGGTCTGATGAAGTTATTATGATTATGGATGTTGTTTAGATTGTCGTGAATTTCACAACCAAATGGTGCAGTCCATGTCGAAAGGCGAATGACAAGATCGAGGAGCTGCGTCAAACTTACAAAGATGTGAACTTTGCCAACATCGACATTGATCATTTGCTGGTAGGATCATTGGTTTTTCTCATGCCATGGTCGTTTGCCGGTAGTAGATCGACCAGTCATAACGCCTTTTTTTAGAGAATTTTTTAATAAAATTATTAATATAAGTGCATATTATATATAAGCCAAGTTTTTTACTAACTTTGGAGATGTGTATACATTTTTGTATTTTAAACGTAAGAACAAAATAAATATATACACATATCCAAATTTGATAAAACTTGATTTATAGATAATATAAATTTAGATTAACAATTTTATTTTTAAAATTCAAAAATATTCAAAATGATATTTCAGATTGGTCAGATTGATCTGAGGAGATCAGACGCGCTTTTCTGCAATTAATCAGCCCTTCAAGCAATTAACGGGATTGGTTCTTGTTGTCTTATATACAATAGAAACCATCAATCTAATGAATGGAACTTACTCCATTTGAAGATATTACTGCCCACGAGGCTGAAATTAAACAAGAGCTGGATTCAGATAAGCAAGGATAGAATGTTGCTAGTGCTATGTTTATCCGTAGCTTGGAGTTTGGAGTTATGCATATGTGGATCCTAGTTCTCGATATGCATGAAGTGGGTTGTTTCATGCTGATTAAAAATCTCTACTTTCTATGCATGGGTATTGAGCAGGAGGTAGCAAAGGCCTGGAAAGTGGAAAAGATGCCAACCATTTTGCTATTGAAGCGGAAGGAAGATGGCAGCAAGAGAGAGGATAACGTGGAAAAAGGCGATAGGGCGAACATAGCAGAGAAGGGCAGCTCAGGCAACGAAGGGTTCGAGAGGGGCAAGGAGGGTAGAGGAAAGGAAGGCTCCCGGAAAGTCAGGGAGAGCGACAAGGATGGCTCTCAGAGAGGCAAGAAGAGTAGCAAAGAAGATGAAAAGATTAAAGCGGAAGTGGAGAAATTCAATATAGTTGAAACGTTGGAGGGGTGTAAGGCAATTGAAGAACTTCTGGATCGTGCAATAATAGAGCATAGGTACTCCATTAAAGATAACTAGGCCATGATGCTCGAGCTAGTCTGTCATCAAGCTGTGCCTTAATAATTAATCGCTTGCTGTCTTCCATCTTCATGCCTATTTTCTAATAAAGCTAGCTAGCTACCATTTAATGAACCTGTTTCCACTCGTATGTGTTGGGATTTTAGGCTATCCCCTTTTTGTGTGGATTAAACAGGAATAATTAATCACAGACAATAAATATTGCAAATGATAAACAATCAAACCACGGAAAAACACACCACAATTTTACGTGGAAAACCCCTCTTTACCAAAGGAGAAAAACCACGGGACCCAGTCCAGGTAAATCTTCCACTATAGAATAATGGGATTACAACGCAATGTCTTCTCTAGTCAAAACTAGAGGATTTCATCATCACAATAAGGATGGATTTCAATACAAGAAATAACCAGGATAGATCTCACCAAATCTGAGATGACGGCAGAATTTTCTCTCTTAATGGCCGGAAGAGATAACTGCCGTAGAAACCTTGAGCATATGAGGATAAAATCCTCCTCCGTCCGTCGAAGCTGCTGATGCTGCTGCTCTGAAAAAACCGAGACGGGAAAACTCTCTCTGACGAATATAATCGTCTCTGCTGTGAGGGCCGAGAAGAGAAGAGAAGAGAGAGATGATATCTCTCTCTCACGCACGCGCCGAAAGCAGAGGCAAGAGGACAAAAGCAGGTAAGGAAATTTTCATATAAACCAAAATGGGTGGGTCCCCCACTTTGACTTCATGTGGGAGGAACCCACCTAACAAATCTCCCCCTTCCGACTACATGAAGGGATTCGTCATCCCAACGATTGAACGACAAACTTCAAGCTTCTCCCTTGGTAGAGCCTTCGTCAACATATCAGAGCCATTATAATCGGTATGGATTTTCTCAAGTTCAAACAACTTGTCATTAATAGCTTCTCTTATCCAATGATACCTCACATCAATATGCTTTGATCTTGCATGAAAAGAAGAATTCTTACCAAGGTGAATTGCACTTTGACTATCGCAAAATACGATATATCTTTGTTGCTTGAAACCGAGCTCATGTAGAAACCTCTTCATCCACAACAACTCTTTACATGCTTCAGTTGCTGCAATGAATTCCGCTTCGGTTGTAGAAAGTGCAACGCATTTCTGTAGCCTTGATTGCCAAGCTACAGCTCCCCCTGCAAAAGTAATCAAGGAACCAGAGGTAGACTTACGAGTGTCCACATCTCCTGCCATATCTGCATCTGTGTAGCCAACTAGTAATGGTTTCTCATTGCCAAAGCAAAGTCTCAAACTGGAAGTACCTCGTAGATATCTCATAATCCACTTAACTGCATTCCAATGCTCTCTCCCAGGATTAGACAAGAACCGGCTAACAATACCAACTGCATAAGCTATGTCTGGCCTTGTACATACCATTGCATACATCAAACTCCCCACAGCTGAAGCATATGGAACCCTTTCCATGTCTTTCTTCTCTACATCTGTAGAGGGACACTGCTCGATGTTTAGCTTAAAGTGAGTGACAAGAGGAGAGTTAACCACTTTAGCTCTGTCCATGTTGAACATCTGAAGTACTTTCTCAATGTACTTCTCTTGTGACAAATATAACTTCTTGGCATTCCTCTCACGATGAATGCTTATGCCAAGAATTTGCTTTGCTGGCCCTAAATCCTTCATAGCAAAAATTTGACTTAGTTGCGTCTTCAACCTGTCAATCCTCAAAGAATTTCTGCCAATAATCAACATATCATCGACATAAAGCAATAGTATAATAAAATCATCATCAGAGAATTTCTGCACAAAGACACAATGATCAGAGGTTGTTTTTCGATAGCCATGTTTCTCCATAACTGACTCAAACTTCTTATACCATTGTCTTGGTGCTTGCTTCAAGCCATAGAGGTTTTTCCTCAGCTTGCACACATAATCCTCTTTTCCTTTTTCCACGAAACCCTCTGGCTGCTCCATATAAATTTCCTTGTCTAATTCACCATGGAGAAAAGCTGTCTTTACATCCATCTGTTCAATCTCCAAATCAAGACTAGCAGCTAGACCCAAAACCACACGAATAGAAGACATTTTAACAACCGGAGAAAAAATCTCATCAAAATCAATACCTTTCTTTTGATTGAATCCCTTGACGACCAATCTTGCTTTGTATCGAGGTTGTGTGGTATGTTGTTCTAGCTTCACTCTGTATACCCACTTGTTCTTCAAAGCTCTTTTGCCCATAGGCAACTTTACCAACTCAAATGTATGATTTTCATGCAGTGACTTCATCTCATCTCGCATGGCTTCAACCCACTCCTTATGTTCATCTTCTATGGCTTCTGAATAACATTCGGGCTCTCCCCCGTCAGTCAGTAACACATTCATCAACAGAATATCGTGTAGAAGGATGACGATCTCTAGTAGACCTCCTGAGTGGAACATTTGGTGGAACTTCTGGTACTGGTGACTGCTCAACAATGCCATCATTAATCTCAACCTGTGTATGAGTATCAACATCAACTGTACCATCCTGGTCATCTTGAACTTCATCTCTAACCTGTACTGGCACATGTGTCAAAGGAACTGGATCCAAGTCTGTTAAATTATCATAATATTGAGAAACTGTTTTAACTGTTTTCTCAATATCTTGTATGGTTTGGTCTTCCATAAACACAACATCTCGGCTTCTTACAAGCTTTTTCTGTACTGGATCATAAAACCTGTAACCAAAATCATCTTGGCCATAGCCAATGAATACACACTGTCTTGTCTTGACATCAAGCTTAGACCTCTCATCTTTGGGAATATGCACAAAGGCCTTACATCCAAAGACACGCAAGTGACTATAGGATACATCTTTTCCCGACCAAACTCTGTCTGGAACATCAAAATTTAAAGGAACACAGGGTGTGAGATTTAACACATGTACAACGGTACTCAAAGCCTCACCCCAAAAGGATCCTGGCAACTGTGCATGTGAAAGCAAACATCTCACCCTTTCAACTAGTGTCCTGTTCATTCTCTCAGCTAGCCCATTTAACTGAGGAGTCTTCGGAGGTGTCCTTTGATGCCTAATACCCAGCTGTTTGCAATATTCATCAAAAGGACCACAATACTCACCTCCATTATCAGTTCTGATACACTTTAACTTCTTCCCAGTCTGTCTCTCAACTGAGGTCTGAAACTGTTTAAAAACATCTAACACTTGGTCTTTTGTCTTCAAGGTATAGACCCACAACTTCCTTGAATGATCATCTATAAAAGTCACAAAATAGAGAGCACCACCAAGTGTTTTTACTTTCATGGGACCACAAACATCAGAATATACTAAGTCAAGTATACCCGGCTGTCTTGAAGGAGGGGATGTTTTAAAGGCAACTCTGTTTTGCTTCCCTGCCAAGCAATGAGCACATTTCTTCAATACTGTATTCTTCAATCCAGAAAGAAGATTTTTCTTTGCCAAAACCATCAAACCCTTCTCACTCATGTGGCATAGTCTTCTATGCCATAGCTCTGTTGTACTTTCATTCTCCATTGTATTGATAATACAATCAGAAACCTTTGCCTGCATGAAGTACAATGAGGAGCACTTCTTGCCTCTAGCCATAACCATAGAACCTTTAGTAAGCTTCCAATGACCATCATTGAAGGTGTTGCAAAACCCCTCATCATCAAGTTTACCTGCTGAAATCAAATTCAAGCGAATATCAGGAATATGTTTAACATTTTTCAAAAGCAACATCGTACCATTGTTGGTCTCCAAGCTCACATCTCCCATGCCTACGGCTTTAGCTACACCATTGTTACCCATCTTAACATTCCCAAAGTCTCCGGATGTATAAGATGTAAAGAAGTCTCTTCGTGATGTAGCATGAATGGAGGCACCGCTATCAATCACCCAACTGGTGTCATGGCATGCAAGGTTGACAACATCATCATCATACACAACAAGGAAGTCATCTGTGACGGCAGAAACTCTATCAACATCATTACTATCATCAGTTTCTTTTTCTATCCCTTTTTCATTTTTGTAGTCTCTTTTGAGTTGTCGACAATACTTCTTTATATGCCCCTTTTTACCACAGTGATAACACTCAACATTGGCAAACCTGTTTGACTTGCTTTTGCTTCTGTCTCTGTTCTTCGGACCTTTACTCTTGCTCCTCCCCCTCTTTTCCATGACTAAGACATCTGACTGTGACGGACCCTGTGACTTTCTTCTCATCTCTTCATTTAAAACACTACTCTTAGCCAAATCCATAGTGATTACACAATTTGGAGCTGAGTTAGATACCGACATTCTAAACGTCTCCCACGAGTCCGGCAATGTGCCTAGAAGCCATAACCCCTGCACCTCATCTTCAAATTTGATATTCATCCCAGCCAACTGATTAAGAATTTCCTGGTAAGCATTCAAGTGATCTGATAAAGGAGTTCCATCCCTGTATTTCAAGCCCATCAACTTCTTTATTAGAAACAACTTGTTGTTCCCGGTTTTTCGAGCATACAGCTGTTCAAGCCTGTCCCATAAAGAACGTGCATTTGTTTCTTCACTGACATGGTTTAAAACATTATCATCCACCCACTGCCTGATATACCCACATACTTGACGATGAAGTAAAGTCCATTCAGCATCAGTTTTTTCTACGGGTTTTTGTTCCGCAAACACAGGCAAATAAAAATCTTTGACATATAACAGGTCTTCCATTTTTCCCTTCCACACATGATAATTTGAACCATTCAAATTAATCATTCTACTTGTATTAACCTCCATCGTTCAACACAAGGCACAAGATTACTAAAACCTCGCTCTGATACCACTTGTTGGGATTTTAGGCTATCCCCTTTTTGTGTGGATTAAACAGGAATAATTAATCACAGACAATAAATATTGCAAATGATAAACAATCAAACCACGGAAAAACACACCACAATTTTACGTGGAAAACCCCTCTTTACCAAAGGAGAAAAACCACGGGACCCAGTCCAGGTAAATCTTCCACTATAGAATAATGGGATTACAACGCAATGTCTTCTCTAGTCAAAACTAGAGGATTTCATCATCACAATAAGGATGGATTTCAATACAGGAAATAACCAGGATAGATCTCACCAAATCTGAGATGACGGCAGAATTTTCTCTCTTAATGGCCGGAAGAGATAACTGCCGTAGAAACCTTGAGCATATGAGGATAAAATCCTCCTCCGTCCGTCGAAGCTGCTGATGCTGCTGCTCTGAAAAAACCGAGACGGGAAAACTCTCTCTGACGAATATAATCGTCTCTGCTGTGAGGGCCGAGAAGAGAAGAGAAGAGAGAGATGATATCTCTCTCTCACGCACGCGCCGAAAGCAGAGGCAAGAGGACAAAAGCAGGTAAGGAAATTTTCATATAAACCAAAATGGGTGGGTCCCCCACTTTGACTTCATGTGGGAGGAACCCACCTAACAGTATGAACAATAATTAATCATTTATTGATTAAAATCCCGTTTAGCCAAATCAAAACTTCGTAAAGATTCCAATTCAACTCTGCATCTGCTGGTAAAATTCCAACATTTTGGGCTTCATCTTGTTTCAGTCGATGAGCGAGCCTTCTATCACCCTGGAGAATCTTCCAAGCCCCATTAATAAAGAGTTGACTGCGGAGAAGACAAAAGACGACAGCTGCTAGCGAAAGACAATAAAATTAAAATAAATTAATTATATGTACAAGTAATTATATAGAAATAATTAAAAAGTAAAATAATTATATAATCAGATATAAAGAAATAATTGTGAAGAATGAAAGTTTTATATTGAAAAATTTTAATTGGAAAAGTTTTAGTTATAAACAAATAAACTTTTGAATGAAAAATTTTTAATATAAAAGTTCCAAGATGAGAGAAAATAATATGATATAATAAGATTAATAATAACAAAGAGAAAATAATATCATATAATTGGAATAATAATTATGAATAAAAAAATAAAGTTAAATTAGATAAGTTAGTTATATGGATAACCGTATAAAAATAATTAAAAAGTAAAATAATTTATATAAAAGATGTGAAGAAATACTTAATTAAAAAGTTACAGAGAATGAAAAATTTTAAATTAAAAATTTTTATTGGGAAACAAATACACCATAATATTGAAATGCATGAGTTGAGAGGAAATAATTGGGGTATGATCATTTCAATTTTTTTTAAGACTATTAGTTTCAGCATATTTAATCGATATACTAAGTTTTATCATTTTTAAATGTATATATGTTTTTAATTTATAAATATAAGAGTATTTTAGTTATTTTCAACAATTAAAAAGTGATAAAAAGATTCTCATGTTTAAAAATCCAAAAAAAAACAGCCACTAGCGTAAAAACTGATTTTTTTCTAATATTAAAATGCGTGAGTTGAGAGGAAATTAATTGGTGTATGATCATTTTTTTTTATAAAGCTGTTAGTTTCCACTTATTTAATAAATATATTAAGTTTTATCATTTTTAAAAGTGTATAGTCCTTATGTTTAAAAATCCAAAAAGAAGATCGTTGCCAACAAAAAAAAAAAATTTTGAGTTTTATTTTAACATTGAAATGCATGAGTTGACAGGAAATCAAACCGGGCACGATGATTTCCGTTTTTTTTTATATATAAAACTGTTAGTTTCAACGAATTTAATTTGTATACCAAATTTTATCATTTCTAAAGATATGTACCCTTGTTTTGAATTTATAAATATAAAAATATTTTAGTTATTTTCAATGATTAAAAATGACTAAAAGATCTTTATGTTTAAATCCAAAAATATATATTTAAAATTTAAAATTTTGGTTTATAAATTAAATAAATTTAGATTAATATGTTATAAAAACTATAAAAAAAAATACATTTTTAACCCAATGACAAATGACCTTATTTGCGGCCAGCGCAATTGATATGGCTCCAAATAAATTTACGGATAGTATTGCATAGAAAAAGAAAATTGCATTCCTTGGCTGATGCCCAAAGCAAACAGGAAATTAATTTCAGCATTTTGAATTTACAATTCTGCTAAGAGACATACGATACGGCCCACAAAACTTCATGAGTGAAGCAATGAATGGGGCATAACAACTAACGAATGGGCGACAGTAATCGCCCCCCCCCCCCCCCCACCAAACAACAACAGGCCAGTGCGCATTTGATCAACCATTCCAACACCATTTCACCCCATCAACTTCATCCAAAATGCTAGAGCTGAAATATAAAGAGAGAGAGAGAGAGGGAGGGAAGTGATTTAATACTTACTTACTCTTTATTTTTTATTTTTTAATATTTTTAAAAAATCTAAATCATTTATTATGTTTTTTTTATATATTTATTTATGATTTCAAAATTTCATACATTGCAGGCTTTTATATACTAGCACGATGAAATAAGATGTATTAAGCATGGTCAGTGGTTTTATTTTAAAAATCAAGAATAAGTATAGAGGCTTCATGCTTAAATAAGTATGAAATCATTTCTCATATATTTTTTCCATAATAATTTAATCTGATTGAAATAAAATACTTACAATAGTGTTATTCAGATCCATTCCGTTCCAATAAATTTCCGGCCGTTTGCTTATCACTCGTCAGGCGTTGGATTTGGCAATTGGTCTGGGCCGGATGCGACCCAGTAGTGTCCAATATAAAGAGGCCCAATTTCTGTGCAAGTGCGCCATTTCTCGTCGTGCTGCGACGCACCCTCGTCAATACGTGTTCGTGATAACGAGGGTAGGGCAGATCAACGAGGAGGAGGCGATACAAGCAGGAGCAGGACTGCAGGAGCACACCAGCGCCACATTCAACATTTCCGCTCCTCGAGCGAGAGAGCGAGCTCACGGGCGCCGCTTTGTCTTCCTCCCCCCACGCCCCAGAACCTGTTGAAATCGTAATAACTCGGCCCCCCTTATCTCGCAAACACTCCTCCCAAAATCACAGACCAATCTATTCCAATCCCCTCCCTCTCTTCTCCTCTACTCCTCCTCCGTCTCCAATGGCAGCCCCGGCAGCTGCCCCGTCCGAAACTTCCTCCGACGGCCCCGTCCTCAGCCTCATGAGCAAACGCCTCCGCGCTCTCCGCAAGAAATACAACCGGATACTGCAGATGGAGGAAAGCCTCGCCCAAGGAAAAGTCCTCAACAAAGAGCAGGAAGACGTCCTCCGCTCCAAGCCTGCGGTCTCCGTCCTCATCGATGAATATGAGAAGCTTCGGCAGCCTCTCTCCAGCGCCCTCCAGGAGGAGCTCGCCCTCTATAACCACACTCCTCGGCCGGACTCGCAGCCGGAGCTGCCCCCCGCAGCCGCCGCCTCCGACTCCACCGCTTCGGAATCGTCGGTGGAGCCGGCGATCGAAGACCTGCTCAGCCTCATCTACTTCGGGAGCCTCTTCGAGGTGAAGCAGCAGAGCGAGTTCACCTCCACAATGCTGACGCGGACGCATGAGCGCGAGTGCTGCCTCACCTACGACTACGTGACGGACGACGCCACTGATCTGCTTGGGGAGAAGGACTTCGACCTGATCTCCTTGCTTGGTGGCCTCGTGATCGCGCGGCCGCCGCATTCCAGCTTGTCGCACAAGAACGCGATCCGCAGCTGCGTACAGCATGCCAATTTGTGGCTTGCCAATTCCGACCAGCCTATCCAGCCTGGAATGGCTGTTACTTGTAAGACGCCTGCTTTTTTGTTCTTTCTTTCTTGTCAGTTTGTTTCCTTTCCTTGGTGATTTTTCATCTTAACTCTCTTTCTGCTGTTATAGATGCTGGGCTGAGAGAGAGGCTGAACAAGATACTGGCGTCAGACTACTTCACCACAACGCCGGAGATGAAAGCGCCTGTTGATGTGGCCGCCGCTGCAGGGAAATATGCACCTACTCAGGTTCCAGTGCAGGAATCTGCAGCACCGGCTTCGGAGGCACGGGTGGAAGATTCATTCGTAGGGCAGTTTGACCACCAGGTGAAAATATCTCATTATATAGCTTGAACAGTTTTCTAAAACTGATATGCAATCCTTGCGTCCATTGTTTTGCTCTTTACTGCATTCCTGCATTCCTGCATTCCTGCATTATTCTTTGCTTGCATATAATTCATTTAGCAAGGGTGCAGTTCTGTGATGCCAGTTATTTTCCAAGGTGCATTTAGCTTCAAAATTAGTTTTGAGTGAATTGCTTGGATAAGACTGAAGCAGGTCTCTGTCAGTATCCTTTACCAATGTGATATAATTTATTGTTACTATGGTGATACCTATAACTTTTGCCAAAAACACATTGATAGGTTTGGGGTGGAAGTTGTGTAAAATTATCTGCTGATCCGACCATACTTTATGATAATGCATTTATATCACGTGGTGATGTTCACGTAGTTCTTCATGAAAGTTGTGTGCCAATTATGGCATTTCAACCCATGTTGCAGTAAAATAGAAATGGGACTGTGTTGGATGCCTGCCATCGCTCAGTTAGCTTTGTATCCTTCTTTTACACAACAAGATTTAAATTTGTTGGTGAAATTTCAATTTGAGATGGATTCAAATGTAAGAATACCTATTAACATTGTATGTGAATATCCATTGGAGTCTAATGCACATTGCGATTTTTGCCTTCTCTTCATATGGTGCTAATTACGACATGTCAAACCATGTTGCAGTAAAGTGGAATTGGGACGTTGTGTCAGATGGCTGTTGTGGCATGTTAGGCTTTGCGTCGTACTTTTACATTTAAAGGTTTCACTTGTAGGTGCACATCAATTTGGGATGGATTAAGATGTAAGATGTACCTGTAGGCTGTAGGCAACAGCCGCCCCAATGGCAGGCAACCCAAAGGTTCAAGAACATTTCATTAATAACTTTTCAGTTCTTCATTACTGTACTTATCAGTTCTTGCTGAATTCTTATAATTATTTCATTAATTGTCTGCTGAAGGAAAACACTGTAGGCTATCTAGAGCATTAAGCTCCTTGGTTTTGGATCAGAATTGGGCTGGGTGAATGTGGTTTTTCAAACAATTCTAGTAATTTGAATAGTGTATAAATTCAGATCCACCCTCCACAATGGATCTGCACCAGATAGAAAACGTTCTTGGAAGCAGGACTATCAGTACCTGGAGAAGGGAAAATTGTGTTGTCGTCATGGAATTAACTCATAAACAACATTTTATCAAAAAAAAAAAAAAAACTCATAAATAACTTAGGCTACCCAATCTTGTTTCTCAGTTTGTGGCATATTTGATCCGGATGGATGCATAAAGTAGGAAGTGGTGCATTATATATTTATGGGTGTGTTTGACAATGAAAAAAATATGTCAAGTTAAAACTTTTCAATCTCCATAACTATCCTATTTTTTAATCATTTCTTCACATCTTCCTATACAACTACCCTACTTTTCAATCATTTCTACACAACAATGTGTACAACAAACCTATCTATTTTAACTTTATTCTCTTTACTCCTCATTATTATTCCTATCATATCGTAACATTTTATAACTTTTACTCCTAAAAACTTTTCACCTAAAGTTTTATCACTTCCCGAACGCACCCTATGTATGTTATTATTTTGCAATCCTATGCTTTCGTTGCTTTCCTCATTAATGAATTTCTTGTTTAGTCATGCCTTAGTTTAAGTTTTGTGGAGTCTCTCTTAAGTCTAGCTGTTTTATGCTTTTGGTCGGTACTGATCTTCTTGGCATTTCCTTACACTGATCTCTTTTGTGCTACAGTCAATACTATCCTTTTTCCTTTTTCTTATTCCTTACATAAAGTTTATATATATATATTTCTTACATGAAGAATTATGCATGAAGGTTTTTCCTTACATAAAGTTTATAAATATAAATATATATATATATCTTACATGAAGAATTATGCATGAAGGTTTTTCATGTTTTGGATTCCATATTCTCAGTGAGCATGTCAATGTTATTTAGCTAATTTAGAAATAGACCCATTTAGAGGCTGACAAATAAAAACGTAAGGGTCAGTATTTAAGGTTGTCTTTTTTCTGAGGTAAAAGAGGAAAGGGAATGTAGAAGGGGAAGTAGTGATGGTGGCAATATAAAAATGATGCAACCATGAAGTGAACAGAGGCATTATATACACAATGAAGAAGTGATAACATGAAAAAATTAGGGTGGTTGTGATAATTAACAGTTAATTGAATTTCATTCCAGCCTAAAAAGGGGGAGAAATTTTACCTTTCTTTTACTTCACAGCGAATAGACCCTAGCAGAAATCATGTCCTGTTAAGTAGATATTATTTTTTTGATGGAATTAAATAGATATTATTGAGGCTACTTTCACATCATGGTTCATGCGACTAGTCTTCCATACAGAAATAGTGAAATATCAGTAGTTTGAGTCAATATTGTAACATATGAATATTTTTAGCAATTGTCAGTTTGGGTTTCATGTTTAATTGCTATGGTATTATGAAAAAGTCAAACCATTGTATAACTAGAATATTTTGGGTGTGTTTGGGAAATGATAAAACTTTTGATGAAAAGTTTTTGCTGTGAAAGTTTTTAAAATGAGAGAAAATGATGTGATGTGGTAGGAGTAATGATGAGGAATAAAGAGAATAAAGTTAAAATAGCTAGGTTAGTTGTATTAGTAGTAGTGTGGAAATGATTGAATAGTAGGGTAGTTGTATAGGAAAATGTGAAAAAATGATTAAAAAATAGGGTACTTATAGAAAGTAAAGAGTTTTGGTTGAAAAGTTTAATGTTTACCAAACACACCCTTCATCTTCAAAATTTTTACCTTTGAGTATCTTCTGGAAATTTTCACTGCCTACCATCTCATTTTTTCAAATTTATCCAGAGTCATGCATTTTTTTTAAAGAAAATTTTAATTACTTGTATTTTACCACCAGAACCATACCATGTTTCCAATTTATCAAAAGACATGACGAGGTCTTCTTTGCTTCCATTTTACCATCAGTTAACATTCAGTTTTCATGATGAAGTCTCTGGTGTGGAGACCCAATTTCATAATATATCTCGACCACATCCAGTGGTGTGATGATGAATTCGAATTGATTTTCTGGACACTTCCTCCATGGTTTATATGACCGTTGTAAAAACCACACTAGCCAGCCATTTTATCTGGCTTAACTTTGAAGTATGATTTTTTTTTTCCCTCCAAGTAACCCAAGCCATGCATGATGATATGAATTACAATTTTAATTCAATTTATATATGATTCACAACAAGTGCAAAATGTTCGAGGTTCTTTATATACCTGTTTTTTCTTAATATTATGAATTATAAAAGCTTTCAAAGTTAGTGTTTTATATTTAGGTGAAAACCTAAAGCTAAGCACAATGCATGGTTTGGACTTTGGTCTAAACAATAAAAATACAAGCTGGGGTGGAAACAGAAAGGAAGGAGAAGGATATTTGGATGTTGACTTGGCTTGGTGAGTGACGGTCCCTGAAGCCTGAACCCGGAAATCCGTCGAATCTCCTTCGGGAGAAGAAAGGCGAGTCTGGTGATCCGACTTTCATCGTAGAATGATCAGAGAAACATGCGAATGGGTATCTGTAAAGTTCCGGCGCTCGCGTATAGGGCGACCCTTCGCTTATTAGTGGTGGGAAGTGAAACGTATGAGGCTAGTGCTCGGGTTCCGGAAACTGCGGATATCTCATGTAGCATGACAAGACGGCTCTGGTCAGGCGGCTTGGGGATAGCCCGTGCCCGGTGGCGTAGGCATGTACTCATGTGGCGGCCCTCTTCCAGCAAGGGAAACCCTAGTGGGTACAACTTGCATCCAGTTTCATAGCAGCAAAATTCTCTACAAATAGTTTGAGACAAAGATTGGATGATAGAAGAATAACTTTTTAGTTGGACTGGACCTGCTGAAGCAGTGAATAGTTTGCTCAATTGAGTCTGAAATTGAAGAAATGGTTGTTTGCATTCACTCCCCTCTCGACATTTTTGAGTTTGCCATTTTTTTTAATCTTGCAACTATCAAGTTTGCATATGCCCATCATGTTACCACATATCGGCTATTGCTGATTGACAGAACTTTGATTAGTCAAACTTTGACTCTTTTTTTTTCGAACACAAAAATATAAAAAATGCTCCTTGAAAGTTCAACTTTGACTAAATTTTGTTACCCTATCTAGACATGAACTAGCTATGTAAAGATACCCTTGGACCATTCCATACCTAGTCTTGATGGTTAGGGCACCAAATCATGGAGATAGACCCTAGAAACTGTAAAATTTTAATAGATGAGCATCCTAGAGCACCAGACTTTGTGGCCCACTCTTTGGTACCAATGGGCATTGTAACCTTTTCACCTTCTGTTGGAACGACACTATGACAGGTGGTGTAATAGAATCCATGCAGCTGACTATGCATAAGTGGGAAACAGATTATGACGATGATGACTGCAAGGATGGGCAGGGCCAGCTTCTTGGCTGGCTGTATAATAGTGGGCTCAATTCAATTTTTCGGTGGGCAAAAGAAACAACAAAAACAAGCCATCACATTAATTTGTTCCTATGCCAGTGTGGTTTTAGAGGACATTTATACCTTATATAGTGCATGAATTCATTCTTATTTTATTATCATTAAGCACTGGTATATCTCCTGTGAGTCAGTGCATGCGAGTGTCATTCTCATGAGGGTTATGGTTGGGCCATTCTTTTGGTATCAGAGGGTCAGAAGATGTCTACAATTGACGTCAGATCGATTCATTCTATAAATGTTGCTAAAATTTTCAGTATGTTGTTTTGCTGGGCTAATCTGGCTTTGTTCCTTCACTGTCTCAGATGCATATGGATCTCAGGTTTAGTTGCAGGTTTCACCATCACCTAGGCTAGACTTTTAGATGGTCTAGATTTCCCAATTCTTGTTACCAATCATAGAGGTTGCTCCTCTAAATAGCCAAAATATCCAAAAATGGAAAAAATGAAAAAGAAAAACAGTTTTGCTGATGACCACATGTATGTGCAGCTTTGGGAAACAATAGCATAGAAAATCAATTTATCTTCATGGTTGAGGGATTGACAACAAAATCTAATTTTTATTTGCAATAACTGGAGAACTTTCTAGTTGAAAATTCCACCAATTGATATGTATGTATGTGTGTGTGTGTGTGTGTGTGTGTGTGTCTATATATCAATTAACAAGATGCATGCCAGTACAAACTGAATTTTAAGCAGTAGCGATGATGACAAGGGTTCTGGAGAATTCATAAGAAACCTGCTGGAGGATTTATTTATAACATGGGAAAATGATTTTATGCCGAGGCACACAATAGGCCTATTTTGACCATTCCTTATTTGTTAGTTTAGTTGTATACATAACTAACATTTAGGACTCAAGTATTCATGTGTGTTCTGTAAGGCATGGTTGGTCATGCCAAAGACAGAAGGCTTCTAATTCAATTCTTGGTGAAGGCTACTCATGTCCCATCTTGCCTCGACCCAACGTCATTTGGTGAGGATCTATGATTTAGCGGTTGATGAGCCACTTTGAGGAGGCTATTGGACTGGAGTGCTTTCATCAAATGATGCATGTGGGCTGAGCCATTTAGATCCTAGGCCATGGAGCTTTTAAAGTAAGCCAAGTGAAGACAATGCTTGAAACTAAATATCAATACTGTAGGGAAAAAATTTCCTTAAAATTATCAATCACTCAATTCCTCAAAACTGTGAAGCCATTGTTATCAGAGATCAAAAATTAAAACAGAATGATTAAGATGGAATTTGTGTTGGATGGATCCATGGGGTTGTTCTTTCTTTCTTTCTTTCTTTCTTTTTTTTTGTTTGTTATCATTGAGTCCCCACTCATCAGTGTGAGTGTCAAACAATGCTGCTTACTAGCCTATAGAATAGAATGGATTAAATGGTTCAATATTAACATCACTTCAACATGTCTATCTGGTTCCTATATCTCGAGAAATGAAGATCCATATTCCTATTCCTATTGATTTGGATAAATTTCTGATAAAGAAAGAAAAAGACTTCAGAGGAAGGAATTAGGCACTGTGTTTTGGAAGTAGAAAGCGCAAGGCTATCCCCTTTTAGCAGGTTTTTGGCCCTGCTTCTGATTCTGCTTAAAATTTTTGCTCAAAAGCCATAATAAGTGCTGTAGTGAAAAGCTTGAAATCAAAATTTTTTAAAAAAACAGCTGGCATGGATGTTTGTATTATGGGCCAAACAAGCAGCCCTTAGACCCTCTCAACAAGGGGGAAAACAGAGAAACTAAGGGTTAAGAGTAAAAGCAAGGTGGTTGGCTGGTTTGGGGACGTACATGCAGATATAAAATTGGATTATGCGAGGGTATATTTTTAAGCAAAGGAAAACAGACAGTAGACGGTATGATTCACTCTGCCTGCGATCACTGAAGCCTGGTATCAGTTATCTAGTTTCCATCACAGGGATTCAACCATACCATTTTGCTTTGTCATTGATCATTTCTTCACTTAAACATGTTTCCATTATCCACATCCCATCCATCCGTAGTTCCATACTCTCTGGCTGGCTTGCTGGCAATTTCATTTGTGTGTCGATCCATCCATCCATGCTAGCCAGGCTTGCTGGCAGTCACACACATTCGCAAACATCAATCCATCCATGCTTGTGTATATCACACTTTCTGGCAAGATCGAAATAAGCATTTTGTTTACAATATCAGGTGCCTTAACCAGAGGGTCTGATGACTATTGAATATACACTTGCAGAATAAGCATGTTGTTTCATGCTGCAATAGGGGTGCAACTGTCTCTGCATCCATTGGGTTGAGGATTTCACACACTTTTTCGTTATTTCTCTTTCTAACCTATTTACTAATTTCTGAACTCATCTTTAAAACTTCAGGTTGGGTTTCATTTGATATAGCTCTTTACAAAAATAGTTTTTATGGCTTGTTAGTCCGTCATGTTGTCAGTGATCTTAATGTTTTTGGTGTTTGTTGCTCTTTTCTCTGTCAAAGCAATGGTCAGAACAATTATTCGTTTCCCTGTTGATAGACTTCATTGCTGGATAAGATTTTTTTTTTTTTTTTTTTTTCCCATGTTTGGATTTTATGTTTTATTAGTGTGCTCTCTGGCAGGATGAAGAGGCTGTAAATTTTCAAGGGAAGGATATTATTCCAGATGAATCAAGTGCTGTTGAGGAACTTCCAAAGGTGATCTCACATTGCTCTAAGCCTTTGTTGGGCACTTGTGAGCTACAATTGTTTTCCTGATATTGATAGAATTTTGAAATTTCAGGATGAGGTACAACCGCGGAATCCTGCAGAGCTCCCAACACAGGACCATCCTAAACTACAACAAGCTGAAGCAGAGGAACAGAATGATCATCTTGTGGAAACTGAGCAACAGTACATTCCTCGAAGGTCATACCAGAACCAGCGAGGGGGTGGCCGTGGTAGTGCCGGAGGTCGGAGAGGTTATGCCAATGGTCGCGGTGGTCGTGGTGGCAGAGGGAGTGGTAACTATCCGAACGGGCGCAGCCAATACTATGACTCTGGTAACTATTATCCAAGAAATTACTACAATACAAGGGGAAGGGGTAGGTCGAGTAGTGCAGCCATGTATGATAATCATGGAGCAGTGGCGGTTCATGGCAGAGATGGGCATGACCTTACTACTGTCGAATCAGGTCGCTCCTAGTCTAGTGCGCTTCCGTCTGGGGTTTTTTAGATAGGCATTGGATTGTGAGACTGGCTCTGTTGCTGAAGGGAAGTTTTCCATTTTGAAGCATGAACAAACTACGTGAATGAGGAAGATGCTGTTCTCCTCATGCCCTGATTCTATTTTGTAGTTAAGCGGGAAAGTTTTCATAGTTGCTAACAAAAAGAAAACTCCGCTGCAACGTGGCTAATGTTATGATGGAACTTTGGCACAGATGTGAGGATATGAAGAATACTGATGAGTAATGCTTTAAATTTTCCTATCCATGTCTTCCGCTATAAAACCTGGGAGGTGGACCCTTTTGATTTTCAATTTTCAATTTTTGATAATGGGTTCCTGTCGTTAGGTGCTGTGCATGGAGCTCTGTGATAAACTATAACACCATTGCCAGCTCTTTTGCAGAAAAGCATCTGGGAGTAGCTTTCTCCAACCGTAAAACTAATATTAAAATTAAAATTAGCCTATTTTCTAAGAATTGCTGCACTTCTGGATGCGGCCTGCATAAATGCACAGCCAAACAAGCCATAAGGCATGCTGCTTGGCTGATCATCTGGCAGTAGTATTTTAGCTGTTTTATGGCTCTCATTATTTCGGCATGGTTATTGGATAACAGTACAGTTTTTAGAGATTTTTCAGTAAAGGACCCGATTTGCAAAGTTTGATTGTGGTTTACATGGTCTTACCATGTTGTGGATAGTTCTTTGAGCTTGTATGGGTGTTTTCTTCCAACACCGTTCAACACCCATTGATAGTACCTTGTTTCTACGAATCTGTTGCTGTTGGTTAGAATTAGGGGTGTTAACGGATCGGATTGAATGGGTTGGAGTCTAATCCTAAACCTAACCCATTTAATATATCTCAACCCTAATTCGTTTATTAACCCATTTAAAAAACTTCAACCCTAACCCATTTACAACCCATTTAATAAACGGGTTAACGGGTTGTGTTTGTTACTAATTTTCATGCTAAAAATCTTTAATGAAGTCTGTAAATTTAAATAAATTAAGTAATTCGAAATTAACATACCTGAATTTAATTTATTTTGGCTTGAAAACATCAGCTCTAATATCAAGTCATCTCTTTAATGTCAATTCCTGTTATGAATATTACATATATATATTATAATATATTATATTAAATGAGTTATACGGGTTGAACGGGTTAAATAAACGGGTTGGATGGGTTGACGGGTTGCGAAGCCTCAACCATAATCCGTTTATTTAATTAAATGGCGGATCATAACCCATTTATTCAAAAATCTCAACCCAAACTCATTTATTAACGGGTTGAACAAGCGGGTTAACGGGTTGACCATGACTATTAACACCCTAGTTAGAATTGTCATGGGACATGAAGTTCCAACTATGGACAAGTTGATATGTGGAAAGCGGCATTCCATTTGAAACCATAATTAGATATTTTTAATCTATTATTGTGTTGCATGACAGCTGTTATTCTCGTTCTTTTGAGCAATGCGCCAGCGAGCAACAAATAATGGGTATTTCCTTAATTGAGAATTTGATGCTTTGAATGCGAGGCCGCCAGCCAATGCATTTAGTAACAATGAGTTCACCTATGAGCAGCTGGAAGAACACTCGAGCTTGCCGTATTTGGACCTGTACATTATCGAGAAGATTTTGTATTTATTACAGAAGGAAGGCTTTCGCATGCACAGATGGTAAGGATGAAAGGTGGCCTTCCAACCGTACAGTGTATCGATTAGTGACAACGTTGGTAGTTATCAAAACATTGGAATATATTTTGCTTTAATGAGTCTTGACTATCCTTTTTCACCTTTTGTTTTGGAATGATGATGTCCAGAGGCTTTTAAATTGCAAGACAGACGAAAACATGAAATGAGGTGAAAGCCATCCATGTTTTTCAAACAAAATGGCGAAGATTATTTGCAGCTAGCGACCCAATTGATTTATATGATGTTACCATGAAGCGAAAAATGTGTTGCCATGCCATATAAATCACAATCTTGGTAATTATTATTACTTTTTCTTCCTTCCATTCTACATCCAATTTTCCAATGTCTCAAGTCAACTAAGCTCTAAAAATGCTTATTTAAATTCCAAAACTACCCTACGACAATTATTCACTTCCCATCGACTTTACGAAGTGCTGCCTTCAATGATGTACCTTGATGGTCGAATCAATATACAACATTTGGTTTAACATCCTTTTTCTCGTGACAGCAAAATTCTTTGAATCAAAGTTTTGGGTGGGTCAAACGTAATCATTTGATATTTAGCGACTATTGATAAAAAAAAAAAAAAAAATTCACTTGATTCCTTGTATTAGCATTGTTCTTTTTATTGTTCCAATTGGAATCTTGCTTTGAATATCACATTTTTTTCATTTTTTTTTTTTTTTTTTTTTTTTGAAAAACCACATTTTTTCCATCTTAGCTTACAAATTAAACTAACAAAATTTTACAAATTTCCTATACTCAACTGGAGGAAACCAAAGCCCTTCAAATAAGAGAGACTAATATGACGCCTACCAAGTTTCAAATTTAAACTGGCCAGGAAACATCCCACGTCTAGTACCAATAGAGCTAGCTTTCGTTGATATTATATTCGCTTATTTGTTTAGCTAAAAGATCAAGTTCAACCCAAATAAAAAATGTGCATGAACTATATTTGTTTATAAGTATATTCGTATGAAAATATAAAAAATTTTAGATTCATTTACATGTGCATTATAATGTAACAATATTTTATAGAACGATCTACCCACATAGGAAAGATATCTTAGATGATTTAGGTATTGAAAACAAACCTTAAAATTAATATTTAGCATTAACACATTTTCTTTCTTTAATTTTTCGTACTTTATAGATGGGAGCTATGCACAATAAAATAAACAAATGATGCAAAACACAATAAATAAAGTGAATTTACCATCAACAATTAAGGTGGGCTAAAATCGATAGGATTTCACTGAATGGGTTTCATAAATATAGGGCTTTATTTAGATGGTTTAGATGTTCATTAGAAATTATAAAATCAATATATAAATAAAAAATATATATCGTTGATTTTAACCTCTATTACGTTGGACTCATGCAGCTAACCCCACAGATGCAAACCGGCTTATGATGATGATAAGATTCATGCATATATTTGATTCGGCTTCATGCATATATTTGATTTACTTAGTTAAACAGTGAAGTGACATTTTTAACTTCCTCAACATCCTTCTAATAAGCCTACCATTTTTTTATCATTCCTTCTTTTCCTTCTCTTCTTGTTCTAACAAAAAACATAATGACATCATCATTTTTTTTAATTATTATCTACTACACGCCTTTCTTATTGCGTATTTAGACATCTGTATAGGTCATCATGCAAAAGGAGAGCCTTGTTATTACAACAGTGTTTTAATAGCCTCCCTCGTTGACTACACCCCGTTCTTATTGCATATACACAAACAGAATGGTGACTGCACATGAATTTCGCTCTAGATCAAGTACCTACTTGCAAGGACCTTCAACTTGAATAAAAGGGAAAAAAACGCAGTTAGCCATCTCAATGACTCCACCCACAACCATGCAGATGATTAAAGATTTTTTACACCGTCAATTTATCAAAAGAAGGCATGCATGATCATTTACCACTGTCTGTACAGAAAGGTACTATATAAAATTACAAGCAAAAACAGGAAAAAAAAAAAAATTCAAAAAGGGGTTAAGTTTGCTTAAATTCCCCATGCCGACGGCAAATAGGCCGCAGATTTCTCACTGTGCATCATATAGACAGGAAGAAGCACAAATGGACCTACAAAAACTAGATTGCACAAGGGTTGCACTAGTTACTTTCCATTTGCATTTGCATTTTTATGGAAAAATAAGTTCGCAAGGCGCTCAAGCACTACAGCACTCTTGGAGAAATAGCCTGAGAATCCTTGAGGTGGCACTGGGGGAGGGAAATCCTCAGCTGGCATTGCAAACTGGCGTATCATCTTCTCCATCTTTTCCAAGGTGAGATATGATCCTGGTTCCTGCAACCTTTCAGGTCCATTTATAGGCAGTGTATGTTCTTGATGCAGCAAAGCTGCCTCACCGTCATTTGTCTGGCCAGAACACTAATAAAAAAACAATTAAAAAGCTGCCTCACCGTCATCAGTCTTCACCTATCATTTAATCGATCAAGATTTCATGCACAACCATATTGTCAATTTGATTACCTCAACCTAGGTGGGGGGTTTCAATTGAACATTCCAAACCAAAAGGATATTAATTCCACACTTTTCGCTTGTAGGATATGGGGTGTTAGCTACTATTTGTTTGTGGTTTGTGAGTGGAACCCATTGTTCCAAAAATTTGGATAATCAAATCCCAGGCAGCAAGAACATGTGGGGAAGGGCCTTGCAATACCCGCTATTAATTATTGTTTCAACCATTTTGGGTTTATGTTACTGTCTACTACATTTATCAGCTTATGGGATCATTACCTCCAAGGGACTCAAGTCAGCCCCACGGCTAAACGTCATCTCTATGCGAAATTTCTTTGGGTCTTCTAGAGCCACCTGCATTGCAATTTCACAGGGCCAATGAGCACACATCTGATTTTCCAATGACAGTTTAGACTCATAACTGAACATGATTCTTTGATCCAAATATTACTAAGGAAAATATTCCCACCTCCGTATCTTCAAACATCCTCAACACAATGTAACTCATATAGTCGAGTTCCCTGGTTTTAAATAAACGCTCCAAAGCACTTTGGCACACAAGGCTTTCCTCCCCTTGTAAAGACTCATCCAGGTTACAGTAGCGGAGAACATTCATTAATGAATGTATGTGAGATTCCTGCCATTAACAAAAAATACAAAGGAATCCATGGTTATGCAAAGAATGGAAAGTACAAAACCAGTAAGAGATTTTGTGTGGTACGGAAGCATCTAATATTCCCATTATGCACAAGTCTTTTACAGAGGATTCAGAAATGTCCCCTGCAATTTCAGTCAATTTCTCTCTTCATTTCTGATGCAAAAACAAGAAAGTAGAACACCTAGAAGGGGGGCAACATACGGAAGTGAAATAGAGGCGTGTGCGGACATGTCTCTCAGGTGTCTTGACATTTGCATACCTGAAAAATAATTTCAAAACAATCATTTTCATTAATTCAATAAATAGGCAATGACCAGTAGGCTAACACAACAATGTAGATACTTTGGATCTAGACGATATTTGGTCTCTTTGCCATCATCATCATCTTGGTCCAGTGACTTTTCACTTGTAGAACTTGTTCTTCTGGTGTCCTCATTCTTTATTTGGGGCTTTGCATTGTTATCCGTATCTTCATTTTTAGTTTTGGAGAATCCTGACTCATGGTGGTCTTCATCGCTTTTTGGTTCCCCAACACTGATGGCTTCTTCACGAGTGTTGCGTAGGTCAATCAAAATCTTACCCAGCAAACGACGAGCAATCTGAAGAAGAACGTGAAGCTAATTATCTTATGGATGAGCTTAAAGATGAGTTTCTAGTTCAGCAACATAGGGCAAGATAACCACACTCGCACAAAACATCTATGAATGTTGCTTTGCATAGAAACATGATGCAGTACAACGAATAAGCCTTCGAAAAAATGCAACAAAAATGTTTTACAGCAATTGATGATATTTCTAATGAAAGAAGAATTCAGTATATTCTAGCAAGAATCGCATAAAATACAAGTGAAGAGAAAGAAACAAAAGAAAAGAAAAAGGAAAAAGATATGGAACAAAGAAAGAAAAGATAAAGGGGGGATGGCAGCAATGAAAGTGTAGATCACGCCAACTGCCAATAGAGTATCGACATTGGATGGTTCTAACCACATTACCAAAGGACAGCAAGAAAAGAAAATACGGCAGTTATTGCTATTACTCATAACAGTACATGATATACCAGTTTTCAGTGTCTTGATCAGTATCAGTTAGGCATTTGGTTTAAGTTTTATTTGCATGCTACGCAGAAAAGCAGTTAATTGTGCAAATATAAAATAACCGACATGGTTAGGAACCATGCAACATCTTTCTTTCAAGTGGTAGACATTGAATGATGCAGGAGTGAGGAAACAAATTTGAAAAATGTACATGTTTCGAAAAGAATACATGGGGTTATATGGCATTTACCTTTGAGCCAATTTTCAGCTTTTGCTTAGGATTAATACCATATTCATTGGGAATCACACAATCTGCAAGCAACTGAAGTGAAGAAACACATCAAAGTGACAGATTAACATGACAATATTGCTAAAGATGCTCATAGAAAATAGTAATCCTTCCAAGATCCCCTCTGAAGTTGGCATCATGCTGTATTGTAGAATGTTCAGCGCATCCTGGAATATTGCATGACATAAATCACGCCTCCAAGAGAGCCCTAGATTAGCATCTGCTGCCCTCACATTTTTTTTTTAATGTTGAAAACAAGGCCAGGTAGGTGGAAAATCTTTCGGGCAAATGAAAAATACATATTTGCCAGAACTCCAAGCAGCTTGGAGAAGATTATGCTGAAGATGATGCTCTAAGTCAACAGAAACTAGACTATGATATAAAATTGTAGACAGATTGTATTGGATGAATACTTGAAGACATAATTGCATACTATCAATAGAGCATTGAAATTTAGTGTGCACGATTGCACAAGTCACTAATACAGAACCATGTACCTCTGACCATAAGATGAAATTTTCAGTTATTTTTATTCAATACCTGGGCAACTTTGAAGAGCTCATCCAATCCTTCGAGATTGAGGTGTGCATTGTGCAAGAGATCATACCTATTAAGTAACAGTGCAGTAAAATAATCAAAAGGTAGATAGGGGAGTAGCAAAAGTACAAAAACAAACAAGAAAGAACAGCACTAAAAAATTATCTTTGATGGCTTACTTGCAGGAATCATATACATCTGGAATTTGAGTTATGTCAAATCGTCTGCACGCAAAATAGTAACATAAGTAGGCTTCAGGTAAATAAATACATTGGTGACAACTGATAGAGACGCAATTTGGTCAGAGAAAATGGTAAAGAGACATTTGCAGCAGTCTGTCACTACTATGATGCCCTTTGGACGACTAATTTAATAGAAAAGACATACTCCTTGCGTTCATTATATAAGTCTCTCTCAAGCTTGATCCAGCGAGCAAACATCAAGAGGAATCCCTCACTACCACAAGGCAATCCAGCAGCAATGCGATCAACATCAATGGTTGTCTTTCCCAAGGCCTTTGCTTGGTCATATGGAGGGAGGACTGCATATGAACTTGTCTTTGCAAGTTTCTCATCTTCATCTCTTGCAAGCAGCTTCACTTGTGCAGTGATCTTCTTTGTCAATCTCACCTATTAATAACATATATTGTATCAACTAGTGCAAAGAAAAGAAGAAGCTGCAGAATCAGTTTTTGCTATTGTTGACATGGGATAAAGAAAACAATACAACTGAATGCATTTACACTGTTGTAACTGATTTGTTTTGAATGTGGGAGATCATTCAAAACAACTGAGTGATTATAGCTATGTTGGATGCAATGATCATCTAGCAAAATGTTTGTCATGCCCTGTGTGAGTGCATAGCAGTTGTTGACAGGCTCAGATTTGGTCAAATTCAACACAATCACCTCCAAATTTTCTACTTTCCTGTGTAAATTGAATTAAAAACAGTTGGACAATGCTAAAAGGGTTCATGAGATTGGTGATGTCCTTGGTGATACAGGCTAGTTCTATCCAAGAATACTAACATGTTACTGGCCTCCTTCCAAACTAATAACTCATAACTCATCAAGATTCCTTTCCAAAGTAGGACAGCTCAGGGCTTTACCATACCATCATGCTTCCATGTAAGCATGTCATCAACTTCTAGGATCTTGAAGACATCTCCCCTATTTCCTTTAGTTTGGACCCAGAGGCATCCTCTTTGACAGATGCCTTCGACCTTGATCAACATGGTCTCTAACCTGACTCTATCATCTGATGTAATCGAAAGGCAAAAACGCTTCAGGGGGCCTCCTCTCATGTTATTGTCTACAACCAACCAAACCTCATTTCCAACATGGTACAGTTCAAGGCTGTATTACTTGGTATGAATATGATGAACTATAATTTTTTAGTTCTCTATGTTCAAATACAAAATTCAAATTCCTGCTGAAATTAAGTCTTAGATTGCAATATATTTTCAGAATCCATAAGAGATACAGCGGTGATTTTTAATAGCACCGGCTGCCAGCCTGACATGCAAACCCTCCCTTTTTTTTTCCGGGCTTAGGACTAGCAGTAAGATAGAAAATCTTACTAGCAAGGTTAAAAAACAACATATACAAAAAATGAGTGTAGCGGAAATGAGAATGTTAAGGTGGATGAGTGGTAAAATAAGAAAAGATAAAATTAAGAATGAAATAATTCAAGAAAAACTAAAAGTGAGACCAATTTGCGATAAATGAGAGAAATGGATTAAGATGGTTTGGTCATGTTAAAAGGAGGCCTAAAGTAGCACTGGTTAGGAGGGCAGAGTCTATCCAAGTCGAAGGTGATAGGAGAATGAGAGGAAGACCTAAAAAAACATGGATAGAAGTAATTAAACAAGATTTAAAAATATTACAAATTACAGAAAATTTAGTCTTAATTGCCAAGAATGGTGCAACAGAATCCATGGGTGGGAAATGGCTTATGATGATGATGATGATGATGATGATTGCAATATATTAACAAGTCTATGCAACAACAAAAATGGAAGTCCCAATATGCCAAATTATAAATTTTGGAACTTCCCTACATAGTTGCACAAAATAATAACAATAACAATAGTAAATCCTGAGATCAGGATAAAATGGCAATCCATTCATAGACTTTCAAGCTGGTTTTTCCTAATTTTTCTTGAATGACTCGTTTGATTCCATAAATAACTTACCATATCAGGTAGAAGTTCAGAAGCATTAGGAGGGAGGCCAGCACCGTCAATCATCCATGGAAATTCAGCAGATTTATTGCTTTGCACTGGCTTTCGTCCAGTGACTATAAGTTCATTCAATCTGGCCTGCAAACAAAATTTTAAATTGAAATTAAGAGCAAGGCACAATGATAAACTATGCAGATTATTTAAAAAGATATCCCATTATCAATAAAACCCAAAGAGCTTCACCCTCCAAACATCATTAATTTCTGTAATCCACCAAATACAAATGACGCATGAATCAATGAGTAATACGATGATAATCCAATGTCCAAATGAATAGAAAGACACAAAAAAAATTATCCTAGTTGATAATACCATGCGTAGAGTTGATAATACCTTGTGTAGCTACATGAAACATTTATGTTTCATAATAACAATAAATATAATTCGAATATGATAAATGGTAGAAACAAAGTTCCAAAGACTCCACAATTTTATCTTCTTATACATTTGAAAGAAAGTTGGAATCCATTAGGAGAATTGTCGTATCTACGGCAAGACGTAAAACCCAAACAACATATTCAAACCATATTTTATAATGGTAATTCCTTCAACCAAAACATGAACTATAAATTAAAGAAAGAAAACCTACATCCACACCCCACAATCTCAAATTATAAATCCTGGCAGATTTTTGAACTTTAAAAAATAAAACCAACAAAAACCTACTAGATTAGGAAGCCTTTAAGATTCTTCATCATCTAGTTGATCCTCTTCATCCATTCCATCATCAAACATTTAACCATCAAGATCTCCCTACCATGAATTGCTAGGTCACCAAAATATAATGTAGCTTGTAAATTTCGAGATCATTATTTTTTACACCTCTAAAGGTGTATTATTTCCATCAAATATCATCCATCTAATTAGGAATCAGAAAGTACATGATTCGAATGCCACTTCATTAGTCCAGAGTAAAAAACAGTAACCAAAATAAGTGGCAGTAAATAGAAGTTATCCAGTAGCGCAAGCAGCCAACACTACATGCTCCATTACCATCGTCCATGCTGCAGTTTGGAATAGCTATTTAGAACTTCCGATGTAGGTATTACATCAGAATATTATACAATTTCAAAGAGACCTATGGTAGGTTGACAGTGCTGCATGCTATATAGTAATGAGTTTAATCACCTACAAGCACTTCACAGTTATAATATAGAGGAAAATTTAACCTTTGCTTCTTCCATTTCAGTGCTGGCATTTTCTAGCCCATCCAGCATTGAAGAGTCTTTACTCACAAGGGAAACCTTAAATACAAAAAAGTAAACAAGTCAAAAAGAAAAAAAAGACGTCATTAAGCAACATGTAACGGTACGGAGCAGACAGAAGGAAACAGGTAAGAACCAGAATTGGCGTTAATTGTCCCTCCAAATCCAGAAGGCCTTTGGCAAATGCTGCTGCAGACATCTGCCAAAAAGGGAAAAAGCCTTACTAGGCCAGTTATAAATCATGTTGCAAGTTAGGTCAAGGATATGTGATGCATAGCAAGGCCAGCAAGCAACATCACATATAATAGCATACCTAAACACCCCAAAATGGAACAGCAATGATATAAACACAAGACAACAGTCAAAGTTGGCACTAAAAGTTCCACTACTTGCTAAATAGGTTACCTGAACACGGCCCTCGTCTGAGCTGTAAATTTTCAGATCGTGACGGTAAGTACTGTGAAGACGAAGCAATCCCATACCTTCACCTAAAAAAAGATTAAAAATCATAAAACTAAAGAATTATATGGTAACCAAGATATTTAGCAGAAGTAGATTACTTTAGATACAAATATACAGCATCTAACAGGATTTTTTTATTTGATTAATAACTGTTGGTTTGAGTAACAGAAACAGCCTCTGTGGTAAATTTACAAATTCCTTTTATTCAGAAGCCATACCCACATCGCTGAAAGCCTTTTTTTTCTTTTTCTTTTTTTAATAGAGTTGATGGTGAAAGATGGTAAAAAATACAGCTTACAATGAGAGAACAAATGTTAAAGACACAGATGCTACATCAAATAGAAGCATATACTACCTTAATGATTTTTATGATGCTGATTGTGCAAGAAGATTAAAAGCACAGAAAATTGAAATTTCACCTGGGTACATGTTGTTTCTGAAATATCTTCCCAATTCCTCCGCCTGCAAAATTCATTCCAAAGTTTAGTAGCTTTTGCAAGAATGATGGAAATCACAGGCAGGTACACAAGTATATTCATCAATTCTCAAATTATGTAAATTGCAAGTCCAGGTCCAACTAGGGCTGCCACATGAGCACGTGGCAATCAACTCTCACATGGAATAAACAAAATTTTGATCAGCAATTTAGTGTAAATATTCCAAACTCCGAATCAAAAACAGAGAGTAGAACAATTAAGGTGGGGCTATATCTAGTCAAGCTTGGGATGGCTATAAGCCCAACCAGACCCATATAAGCCGCAAACCTAATTACAACCATAATCACAATTGAATGTCTTCGGAAGGAAAAAATATCCAGATTGAATGAAACAAATCATTCGGCAACATCGATTAATTCTAAGGAACAGAAACTGAGAGAATCATATAACAAAAAACATGACCAGAAACCTACCTGTTTCCTTCCAGCATGTGTAAGAACACCACCATATTTCAGAACCATCAAAGCTTCAACAGGACGCTCTTCTTCTCCTTCGCCATTGGCCTTTGGAACTTTCACCCACTTTAATGGCTTCAGTTGAACTTTCCTATATATACCAGAAAAGTGTCCACCCTGAACACCAAAATATTATAGTATCACTAAACAGAAGAAGATAATGATAGGAGCTCCTGGTGTTACTGACAGCCAAAAACATCCAACCTACTAATTCATTTAGCATTTGCATCACAAAAACCAAATGAAGCAAGCTACTATTAATTTGCCTCAAACATCATAAAACATGGACAAATTCCTTGAATAAAAGTAGCCAGAAATAATAAAAACAGTCACCATTCTCGTTGAAAACATGACTGATTACCTGATTTAATTATTTATTTGGAAACATACAAGATTCAGAAACATGTTTGTGAACACGCTGATATCCACAGCTGGCCAGTAATAAGCTTGCCATTGTGACCACCCCATGCATGGTCACCCATTTGCTTAAGCCAAACAAGCTCTCTAAGGGAACAGGAGCTATTTTCCCTAAATATTTTGTTAGCTACAGATCCAAAATTTATGGCCAAGATATATCCCAATATCGCACCGTTGGCACAATTTCTACATGAAATAATACATTCTCATTCTAATATATTTGAAAAAATAACTAGGCACGGTTGAATAGAACTACAAAGGAATCCTTCGACAGGGGCCAAAGATGAACGAAATGGAAAGAAAGAACTAACATATCCTAACGAATACCCGGTAGAGATACAAATCAGGAAAGATACAGGACAACAAAATAAAGAACATAAAAGAATCATGTATAAAGCAATGATATTGATGTAGATAATACATATGTCAGAAATAAGACAAATTCTGACGCAATTAACAGTACAACCTCTTCGAGCACAGCTTTAACTTGACGGAGTTTTTCTGCATGCTCAATATCTTCAGCCTCGCTATCACTTTCTCGATCAGACCTAGATGGTTTAAACCATAAGCAAATAATAGGGAGTTAAGGACACTTCTACCCTTGTTTCTTTTGAGAAATTTCAGAATCAAAATGGCCTGTTTATCTTGCAAAATGTTCAACCACAACAAAAAATTGTATATTCAACCAACCCGTGGAAAAAAAAAAAATCATGATGCCTGAAACAATGCTCTGACCAAGCTAAGATGAGAAGAATCAGAGCACATTCTTTCTCCAATTCCCAAATTCTCGCCTAGATAACTGAAATCATTATTGCTAATTTGATATCCCCTTTAGAATTCTCGAAAGATAAACATAAAAGAATCAAATGTTTAGCAGCAGAAAACCTTTAAAAGATGTAGGAAGCAAAATTATCTTTGCATTTCTCAACATATCTTCAATATTCAATAAGAAAGTCCAACATGTTCCTCATGTTAGCTACCTCAATCTGCAAGGTATTACAATATTTTGAACAGCATCCAAGAAATACTCTTCTCCAGGGTGTTAAGTACAAGTCAATAGTGTATATTTTGAAAACGGCATCACAAGCAATACTCTTCTCCAGGATGTAAAGTACAAGTCAACCATGTAATCATAGACATTCTTTCACAATAGCAACCTCAATCTGCAAGATATTGCAATATTTTGAACAGCATCCCAAGCAACACTCTTCTCCGGGATGTAAATTAGAAGTCAACAGTATAACCACAAACATTCTTCCAACTATATTTAAACCACCACCCTAGCTGTTTGAAACAGCCAGCCTTTTAGTGGTGGTAAAATATTCCACATTCACTAAAATAAAATGAAGACAAGCATCAACATGCGAATCATACAGCTCACAGAATTTTGGATAACTATTCATGTGACAGTGCTGGGGTTGCATTGAAGAGATGCTCTAGTTTCCCGCCTTTAATTATTATTTTCTCTGGCAAAGCCCTGTCTCTGCTAATAAACAATGTTATCAAAACAAATTGGAGACTGAAACAGTCAACTGATCCTTGAGGTCTAAACCAGTTCAACCACCCAGACAAACATGTTCTAACCACTTGAAAATGTTTCATATAAACTTTAAATGATGATAAAAGAACCAATTGTGAATCAAACCAGATCTGTTCAGAAACAAATCTCTCATACCAATAGAGCTACAATACAAGATCTGACATGTCATTGCACATTGATAAAAATAAGATTTGAAGCATACAACTGGAAAATCACTAGGCAAGACCAGCCATGATCTGATTCCCGACTGGACCAGTTAGACCAGCCAATCCATTCCAATTTTCACACCAATAATCATAACCTTAATGGAAATCGGCATTTTCAGTTTTGCAATCCCCATTTCACAAAATCATCAAGGCTTGAAATATTAATTATGTCTATCAACACATAAAATACTTTGGGTGAAAGTGGAACCATGATACACTGAATACATGCCTTGTTCGTGGAACCAGCATGCGAGTAGCATCGAGCAGATCTTGCAACTGAACTGCACTTTTGAGTTTTGTCTACGAAATAGAAGCTGACAAATATTAATTCACATGGAAAAACCTTTAAAAGGTTGCAGCCATCATGTCTAAAAAAAAACTTCAAAAAAATGTAGAGGCAAGATGCACCTCAGATCTAGGTCTCCCACCATTGTATTTTAACATTAAATTTAAAAGCCTCTCCTCAGTAACCTTCAACTTCACTTTTTGTTTAGGGGTGCGATCACCACTGCAATTGTCCAACACAAAAACATGAACAAAATGTGCAAGTATTGACAGCACTAATAATTAAGGGAAAAAACTGGAATGAATAAATCTTACTGACGGATAACTGCAATAACACAACGAAGTTCTTCCGACTGCCCAAATGTGCCAATAATCCCACTCCCTTGGCGTGTTAGTCCCTCTGTAGGTTGAATTGGCTCATTCACCTTCCACGGGAGAGTAGGTGGAATAGTTGAAGAGAGATGAGGAGCCTTTGCATCTAGGAACATTTTCCTCATTACACAAGCTGCATCATCGTAATACCTACACTTTGAAACAGATATTCAGAAAAAATGGGTCACCTTCATAATGTTACATGCTGGTAAAACTTAAAGAATATGATAATTACAACAATGAAGTCAGCTTTGAAACATTATTGGAAGCACACGACTAAAAGAGAGTATTACTTGTAGGAGTTCTTCACAAAGCTCCAGCCATTTACATCACAAACATAGGATCTTCCCTCACAACGTAACAGATCAAACCCACAAACCTGAAATCACCCCCAAGTAATTATGAATTTTCAAACACAAAAAATGCCTTGCTAATATGCATATCACATTGAAGTACAGAAGTACTAATTGTTAGATAAAATCTACTGACAGTTTTCCCAAATAAATTCAATTAAAATTTCAAGGGGGAAACAGTCCAGTAAAGACATCATTAGCCTCAACACTCATCCCTAACTATCTAAAATCAGCTACAGTAGTGCCAGCACAGGCATAGCACAGTTGATAAAGTTTTGGCCTTATGTCCAGGCAGTCAGGGTTTCAATCCCTACTAAGGGAGCTTTGTGTCTCCCGTTTGTAATGAGGCATGCATTGTAAGAGAGAGAGAGAGAGAGAGAGAGAGAGAGAGAGAGAGAGAGAGAGAGGGAGAGAGAGAGAGTGCCAAAAAAAACAGCTACCGTAGTCCGCTTTTGGAACCCAAAAACAAAACAAAACAGAAAAGAAGGGTCTTAGTTCAAAACACCAAACTGCAAAGATTTGTAGAAGGAAGTTTCTTCGGCTGATATGATGCAACCTTCTTTATGTTGGTGGTCAGGAGATGGGCAGACAAGTAACTGGGAAAAGTAAGGAAGCAATAAAAGAATTCTATTGAAAGGAAAAGTATACTAGAATGTCCACCAAGCTGAAAGTTGATTTCAGACTCTAACATGAGATGCAAAGATAACCCACAACTCTCTCAACATTGGGGCAATATGACAAATATTCAAGTTTGGTAATTTCACACTTGCTCCAGAAAACCAGTTAAGATAAACGAGCACAATCACTGTGATGAAACTTTCGATACTTTACCGCTTGCCTGAATGCAATACAAACATCTCTTGCCATTTGCTTCTCAGCAGGAGTCAATAACACTGGATACCTAATCTGCAAACACGTTAAAACATTTTTTTAGATGAATATCTCATTGCCGCTACACAATTCATTTTACAAAACTTCAAATGAATATTTCATCATTTAAAGAACAGTAAAAAATAAATAAATAAATCCTTTCCACAATTCATTTTGATGAATCAAGTGAAGAAGCAAAGGAAAATTTCTTTTCTTCTAACATTGTATATAGCAAATAAAAATCAAGAAGATGCAGCAGTCAATAGGCATCTAAATCCTTGAAGAGAATCATTCTCAGAGAGATTGATCAATGAGAAAACAGATCACAAAGATTATGCTATAGTAGGGGCCATTTAAAATTTAACCCATCTTTTTGTAATATTCGGACCATTTAAACCAACAGCATATCAAGACCTCTTTGATGTTTTACAACCATCATTTGGTGTCCTAAGGTGACCATCAGGAGGTAATATCAAAGCCTAAGGTAAGTCTAAACTTGATATTGTATGAATTATAGGAACCCTCCAGAAGAAATCCTACATCACGAGCTGATATTGAAGTATCATATAAATCAAAACATTGATCATCCAGCTTGCATGTCCTTTTTCATCTACATTAGCATACCATGCACCATCTTCATCCAAAACAAAACATCATAATAAAAGCCAAATAAGAACTAAAAAGAACAAAACCATTAACATGAAGATAAAGCACAACAAGTCAAGTTTAGATGCATTAGTTTAGTAGATTTGTAAGTTACTTCTTTGCCATCAGTATTCCTCATAACAACACCATCAACAACAGGTGACTTCCTTGCTTCCGCATGCGCATATCCTGGACCAACAGTATACACCTGCCATAGAACAACAGCAGATTTAAACTCTTCCAATGTAATTACAATCCAAGAGAGGAAGGGAAAAAGAGAAATTGCCAAGCATCGTATATAATACTAAAATTGGCTTTATCAAAGTAAGTTAAAAAATAAAATTCTAATCATAGTAATTGGGGGACAGCTTATGAGACAACCTTAACATCTGTTCCACCTGTCGGCATGAACTCCTCGTATATATAAGAGCCCTCCCTTCTCACTCTCCTGACCTCTGGATGAAACTCACTTGACCGGTTGCCTATCTGCAATATGGCATTATACAGAATAAGATCAATCAGAGACTACAGAAAAATATGTTGATAGCATTTTTTGGCTTGTAATTGCCATGTACAAGCACAACATTACTGATACTAACAAACAGTGTTTTGGAAAACCAAGCCTACCAACCCAACTGAACAACCATTGGAAGTAGGATGCACATATGGAGAATCAAAGGATAGATCCAATTTTGCTATGTTTAACACAGGCTATACGTTTGGTTCATTACCGCATTGATATCTATGAAATGTATTTTTACAAATGGCTAATTAAAAAAATGACCATATCAGACCAGCCAGTGTCCAGCCCATAGCCAAAACAGTTTGATCATCCAGTCCAGTGCAATTTATCTCATTTTAAATTAAAGGAATTTCTAACAATTTAGCACTATAATCCTATTAAGAAAACAGAGAGACAATATTACATTCATAGTGCTAGAAATAAACACTATCCCCCAAACGCCATCCAGCTAGCAAGCCAGAAACTGTTTGGAAATCAGAAACTTAGTGTCCAGTATCTAGTCAACAACTCTACATAGCTATGAAAGAAGAGCTACCCACTAGCTTTTGTGAGATTCTTTAATGTATGGAAGGATATTTCAGCTCCTTCAAAGGGCATTACCAAACCATGACAGGGTCCAATTATACCCATGTTAGACCATGTACATAGGCTCTGGATGTTGAAGGTATAAAAATTAAAAAATAATAATAATAAGAAAGAAGCCATTCAGACAGTTAAATTACAAAATCCTCAATAACATCTCCATGTTCATAAAGGAACCATTTAGATAAGCTCAATACTACGAAAGATATGGGTTGAAAAAGAGACGCCAACAATGTAGGATGATAACCATAAAGTGAATAAAGAAGGAATATACAGTATAAATTATTCAAAAAGATAGGGTTGTTGAAAATACGAATCATGATGAGGACACAGTAGAATCATTAGACTTAGTTGGGGCAGTAAAATATTACATCACAATAAAAACTAGACGAAAACACATATGCATATGCAAACACACCCATAGATAGTTTCAACAAGAGGGCACAAGAGATCATGCAGATCAAACAGCAGGATGAGTGATAGATTCCACAGGCACAAGACAGCGACTTTTAGCCAGAAAGGGAAAAAAGAGTTGGACCTCTTCATTCTGAAATTTTGAAGCAATAAATAAATGTATATATTATCAACAAGTTACAAACTTAATTTAAACAGTTAGTATAGATAAAAAGATCTAACCTTGCGGAATAATTCTTTCATACCCCCACCAGCAGAACTAGGGTAATATATCATTATACTATGATCATCCCCTTCAAAACCGCATCAGTTAGATACAATCATAACAGACCAGAAGATAAATCTCGGAAAGTTATGCTAGGAAAAATAAAATCATTGAATCAGAAGTCAAAAAGTATTGAAAATCTAATACTTCAAGGATTTCTAAAAGCTAGACACAACGCAACGACGTAATACAAGGAAACAAGGTAAACGCATCAAGGAACCTAAATGGAAGGGAACTCAAAAGCTGAAATCATACCTAAACTAGTATATTAAAGACATCAGTGGAGCTGCCAAAGGTTTTCTTTTCTGTTTTGTCAATCGAACTTGAAATCCAATGACCACTCTAAACAAGATGCATCAACAATAAAGGAATTTCTAACAACATTCGTATATTTCAGAAAGATATTCCATACAAAGAAATGGACTAATTATGCAGGTAATTCAGAAGGGAAAATGTCCAGAGCTTGTTCTTTCATAAAATGAGGGCCTTAATTAGTGCACACAATTCAAAAGGGAAAATGTATAAAGCCTGTTCTTTCTTTGGGAGTTCCTTTCCTTTTTCTTTCCATTTTTTATAACATAAGAGAAACTGATTGGAGAACTGAAAGTTGGCACACTGATGTTGATTAAGACAAAAATGGGATTCGTATGCATGTTAGCTTATTTATTTAGAGAGTGTTTTATTTGAGATTTTAGATATTGGGATATGCTAGAATGCAGCCAACCCACCCTAGTTTGGGTGCAGTTGCTTACACATGCGGTCGCATTTATAATCATTTATTTAAATAAAAGACCAAGTTTCATCAAAATCAAATATGTAAATAAGTCCCATCTGAACAGGCACAATATCAATGTAATAAAATCGTTTGGTTTATACATCAATTCTTCGTAAACAAGATGGTATACATTATGTAGTATGACTTCTAATTGATTGCTGACTATGTTCCCTAGCTATCTTATCTCTTCTACCTGTCTTCTACTTTTCTTAACATAAAATTTTTTTTCTGCTTTCCCTAAAGAGAACCCTCTCTCTGCTAAATTATTCATCTCTTCTTCTCAAACTCTCATCATTTTCTTTTTTACTCCAACCCCTAAATTTTCCCCATCTTTTCTCCTTCTAATTCTATAAAAGCATTGTTGTTGCATATCAATTTTTTATACTGCATCATAAGTAATAAGAAAGGGTCAACATTGCAAATTCTGGGGAGGGACATCCTCATTGTAGCCTTACCATTATTTAATTAGAAAAAGGTTTCCCATAACTGCAGCTACCATCAAACATATCATAATCAATGCTGAAAGAAAAAACCCATAAATAGGAAAATCAACCGACAACAACAAAGGAATGTAGACATCTTCATCGCCTCCTACAAATGGCCTAGATTATGATGCTGCACCAAGACAATACCGAAAGGGACGCTCATGGAGGAAAAGTTCACTATTCAGCCACTCTCGGGTTACTCTGCAGCCTAGCATCTTAGACTTCATTGCAATTGTTAGATACATGGCTCTGTTTCCATGAACTATTCATAAAAAAACCAATGGTATTGATTCTCTAAAAGAGTAGTTCATGTCTCTCATTGACAAAAGAGAGAGAGAAAATCATTTTCTGGAATTCTAAAATTGATATCAAAAGAAGGCATTTTACTCACCATCAACAGGCTTCTCAACAAAAGGCTTCCAAAAGCGTTTTCCACGAACCTCAACAAAATCTTCTTGCTCAACAAAATAATCTACATCTTGATTTGGGAATTCCCTATTTACAAGAGCATATCTTGGCACAGGAATTTCATACATTTCAAGGCGCTAGGCATAAAATGCATCAGTTAGTCACTAGTTTGAAGTATATACTTAACAAGAATCCAGCAACAAAATAACAGTATCTGGAACAGAACAATAGCTAGACAGTTCACCCAAAAAAGGGTCTGCCAGGGCCAAGGGTTATAAAAAAAAATGCATAGAATGACATGCCAAGGCCCATCCCATATTAGACCATATATCACCGTAGCCTCAACTAGGAGTTGGCCAAGTAGCCTTCTAACAGAGCTGAGGCTTGAGCCACTGACCAAATTCACAAGCATTGACAATCAATTTTCGGGAAAGAAAAATGGTGCATATTAGGTAAATCAATAATACATAGAAAGAGAATAATAACTAATGACATCATGATACAAAATCAAACAGCTTCATTCATTTAAAAGGCTCCCTTTGCACACAGTATAATTTCAAATTCAATGATAGGCAACCAAATCTTCAACTAAATCCTGATGTTGTAGTCCATGCTATTGCAGGAAAGAGAAAAACAGAATGTAACACATAAGAAGCATGGGAAAGAGCATCTTCAGGGTTATAACTCCTCAAAGAATGATATGATTAATGCATCATATAATACATGTAGAAAATTTTAGAGACACAATCATTAAAAAATAAATAAATAGCCCAAAATGCAAAGAGCTCAGCAACACAAATCATTTTCATGATACAATCATGCAACAGAACAGCCCAAGCAATCGATGCTTCTTTTAATCCAATTTATTTGTGTTGTTATATTTATAGGAGCTTGTTAGAAACACTTTATTTTTGCAGCCCAATAATTTTTTCGATTTTGGGAGAAATTCTCTCTATGAATACACTGTTTCTTCTACACTCTAATCCCCTCTCCATACTCTATAATAATAGCAAGGAGAATAGTCAATAGCTAGAGTTCATGGGGAAAAGGAACCAATGATACAGTAATCAGAGAATTGTTTCCCGCATTAGGCACTATTCTATTTTTAACATCTAATTATATCAGGTAAACATTCAAACTATGAATCAAAGCTCATTGCTTTTGGGTGCCTTAGTGTTGGAGCTATTAAGGCTTATCCATTATTCATACAGTAACTATTATTGATTTGGTAATGTTTCAAAAAAAATAAGATTTTGTTTCGCCCTAGTTAAGGATGAAATATTTCCCAAAGCTTTCCATTGATGTTGACTTTTATATTCATTCCTCTTCAGGATAAGCTGTGGTCTTATAAACTCTAAAAATGGTATGAAAGAATATGTTGCTTCATCCAAACATGTAAAAGATCTTAACCACACTTAAAACCCGAATACTCTACCATTGAATTAGCAACCTGTGCAAATATGGTATGGAAGGACAACCCAAACCGAGAGAGAGAGAGAGAGAGAGAGATCAGATTTTCATACCCAAACAGAACATGTGATGGCAGATGGAAAAGCCTACCATAAATTTTTTTAAAAAAAAATTACGGATATGGCTGAAAAAGGGAGAGAGATTTGTACCTCATAAACCTTCCTCCTGTCATGAAGAAGATGTTGTTGTTCAAGTTCATTGACCAGAAAGGGCCTAAAAGAAGGACAAAAAGCCTACTAAATTGGCATATGTGTGAATATTCCAGCTTCAAAATTATTCTTGATAAAGCCATAATGCATTCCTTGAAAAATGACAAGTTGACAGCTATAAAACTTCTACCATTAAAGCAAGTACTTGAATGCGCAAATGTGGGAAATAGAATGACTTGCTTGTCATCCATTTCCATAATAATTCAGGCTTGCACTATGCATTCTGAGACTATAGCGAAATGAATAAAATTAAAATCTCTACAATGCAAACAAAAATCCACATTCCAAATGGTATGCATTGTGATATTAATGCTATGCTTAAAGTTTCTTTTACTTGTATACCAGGCTGATGAAAGAAGTCAATCCCCCCGAGGAAGGATAGATATCATGAAAAACTCCTACCTCATACTGAATTTGAGATAAATGTACATTGCAATTGTTCTTCCTCGTTCTTCGTGAATTTCCTTTTCATACAACAAAATTGTTTCCTTGTGGTTTAAAAAGTCAACATTTATGATGTGTTCATGCATTGCTAAAAAGAGGGGAAAGTTAAAGAAAAAGTAAAATACGACAGGAAGAACAGGGAGTGGACACTAAGCATGAGGTTCAAGATCAGAAATAAAGTAAAGAAACAAAATGAAAAATCTTTATGGATCAGAAATGAGGGGTAATGATTGTGAAATGTAGAATAACAAGGAAAAAAGTAGAATTGTTGGAGAAAGTAAACACCACATAAATTAAAAGAGCGAGGTGAAGAAAAGGAGAAAAAGGAAGTTTCAGTCCATCATCAAATGGCTTAAAGAAAAAACAAATGTGACAGTACAGACGGTCATGATCAGAAATTAAATAAAGAGGGGAAGAAAATGAAAAAACTTTACAGATCAGAAATGAGGCACAATGATTGTCAAATGTAGAATAACAAGGAAAAAAGTAGAATTGTTGGAGTAAGTAAACGACACATAAATTAAAAGAGTGAGACAAAAGAAGGATAAAAAGGAAGTTTCAGCCCATTAGCTTGCCACCAAATCACTTAACGAAAAACAAAAAATGACAACAACAGAATCATGTCAATATTACAAATAAAAAATATAACAATCAAATTGTCAAAATAGATGTCAAAGTCACAGAGAACATACTATTAATGCCTTTGTCAGAAGAGACATTAATACCTTCCCAAACAATAAAATATAAATCCCTAACTTCTAGCATAGTTGTTAAAGGCACAAGACGCACTTAGATGCCTAGGACCCTTGGGGCCTAAGCTCACTCGCACACCCGAGTGAAGCAAGTCACATATAATGCTAATTTTAATTATTTGAATAATATATGTAATTTATAAGGAAATATTCAATATGTTAATCGTAGCCATTATCAATAAAGACAACCTCGGATTTCACTAATCAAACATTTAACTGAAAAAAAAAAGTGAAATTGAAGAAGTCAACTCTATTTGATTGTTAGAAATGTATATACTTTCTAGCAAGATAAACGGATGCACTAGGCACAACTCAAGTCTCAAGAGATGTACCCAAGTCTATTTGATTGTTAGAAATGTATATACTTTCGAGCAAGATAAATGGATGCACTAGGCACAACTCAAGTCTCAAGAGATGTACCCAAGTGAACGTTGAGCCTAGGTGCACCTTTAACAACTATGACTTTTAGCAAGCATATAAACCATAACATGATACCATAAACACAATACTTTTGGGGGAAAAAACAAAAAACTGAAATTGCATTCATGAATACCATGGTATTTAATAAGAGAGTTTGTGAGCTCACTTCCGTAAAGCAGCATAGGCCTCAGCCTTTTCAAGTGGGTACCCAGAGGAATAGAAAGCAATCAAACAATCACACATTGGCCAGCTGTAATAAGCAGAAAATGTAGTCAGGCAAACCACTTACAACAAAAAATACAGCAACCATCCAGCATTGACTTATATGAATGTCCTGCAGTTAAAACTATTTAACACAATTTTTTTTTAAAAATGAAAGATCAATTGGAAAAAAGATGCTACATATCAATAAATTGTATTGTCACTGAGGGTCAGGCCTCCAGGCATGTCCAATAAACATCGAATATTAATTTAAAACTCTATAAAACAGTGATGAAACTTCAGCATATAACTCATGAATACATCAATGAATCTAAAATTAATGAAAAACTGAACTATTTTAATTGGAAAGAGTCAGAAAAATACGGAAGTAATTAAACAAGATATGAAAACATTAGAGATTACTGAAAACTTACTTTATGATCATACACAATGGCGCAACATAATCCATGAGGCTGACCTCACATAGGTGGGGAAATAGCTTAGGATGATGATGACGACGATGATTTTTTTTTATTGGTATGTATTTCTACAATCATCTCAATATATATTACAAAGAAGCTCTGAGATATTCTTACAATTTTCCTTTGATATTCAAACAATATTTCCTAATATTACCAATTAGTGAACGCTCACATGACGAAGACGACGAAGACGATGAGACAGACACCACCACGAAGCTGCTGCAGTGCTGCTGTATTCTTGAAATGACGCATGCCGTGAAAATGCTCATGCTGAGGCTCGAAGCGGCGTCACCACTTCCATGGATGAAATGCCATTACCACTGAGGCACTACCTCACTGGCATGATGATGATGATTTTTTTTTTATTGGAGTATATTTACAACATATCTCAATTCATATCACATTCAAAGATCTAAGAGAATTCTAACAATGTTTCCAAAGGGAGACAACAAGCTCCCAAATATCAACGGAGGAGACCACCAGCTCCCAACCAATATAAGGAGGACCACATGCCCCCACTGAAAATTTGGTTCGAAATCCCCAACTGGGGATTCGAACACGCACCAGCTGGGAACGAAAGCTTCGTTCCACGGATAATGACCAAACGAGCGCCGCTCGTTTGGTATTGATGATGATTTTAGATGGAAAGAGTTTTATGAAATTGACTAGCAGAACACAATTTGCATATATGGAGCTTTAGGTGATGATACAAATGATACAATCATTGTTATTAGGATAAAAAAATATTTTTTAAAAGATTGTTCCACAATTTGGCTATGAGTTACCACATGTCAAACTCACCAACACTAAACTGCATGATGCGGGATGGATAGAGAAGAAAATAAAAGAAAGAGAAAAGAACCTCTAGAGATGAGAAGTGAAGAAAGAAGGTAGAAAGAACAGATGAATAAGGAGAGGAGCAAGAACAAGTAGAAGAAGAACTAGAGAACACTTTTATAAATCTCAAAACTGATGCCCCTTTAGAGCTTACAAGAGTTGTATTTATAGGTAAACATGTCACCTAATCTTAGCAAATAAAATCCTTCTAGAAAAAGAAATATATATTTTAAGTAAACTTCTTAAGGAAGTAAACTTAAAATAGGTACTTGCTTATTTTAAATAGATTCTAAAATATCCTAGGAAAATCCTTCTAGAAAAGGAAGTTGTATATTTTAAATAAACTTCTTAAAGAAGTAAACTTAAAATAGATACATGCTTATTTTAAACAAATTCTAAAATATCATAGGAATCTTCTAATATCTTTCAAAAATAGAAAAATAAAATCTTTCTAAAATATCCTAGGATTATTTCCCTTTTACAAAATTCTTGCGCCTAGAATAGACAGATTTGAAAAATTTCTTTCTATTTTCATCAATTCTCTTCGACTTCGAAAAACTCGCCACTGGAGAGTTCTGACTTTGATACTGCTCAAGAATATTCGGATCCAAGTGGTGTAGGTCATCTTCAGTAATCCATGTAGCATCAGAATCAAACTTGTTTTTCCACTTGACAAGAAATCTTTGCATAATGCCCGATCCAGTAGTGACAAGTTCATCTTGTAGGATATCCTCTATCTGATCTGAAAAAGTAGATGGTACTCGTGGAAGTATAGGCACATGTGGTGATGTTGAACTGTTATCTGTTGAAATTCCTGCAGACAAACTTGGAGGCTCAAAAGTACCTGGGTAAGGAAACAGATCCTCTATATTGAAAGTAGATCTAATTCCTATATCTGAAGGCAAATCAAGTTCATATGCATTAGATCCTAATTTTCTTAAAACACGAAAGGGGTCATTGGCTTGTGCATGCAATTTCTTAAAAGAATTTTTAGGATATCTTTCTGGACGTACACGAGCCATGACATAATCTCCAACATCAAATTCATGTTTTCTTCTATGAACATCTGCAGCAAGCTTATAATTTTCAATGCTTAGAGTAATCTTTCTTCTAATATCAGAATGAACATCTCAAATGTGTTGAGCAAAAGATTCAGCAGTAGCAGATGAACGGGTATCAATGGGTAAAGGAATTAAATCAATGGGAGCTCAAAGAATATAACCATAGACAACTTCAAAAGGGGATTTCCCAGTAGAACGATTGACTGAATTGTTGTATGCAAATTCGGCAATAGCCAATACAGAATCCCAAGTTCCAATATGTTCTCCCACCAAAGTCCTAAGCAGATTTCCCAAACTCCGATTGACTACCTCAGTTTAGTCATCAGTTTGTGGATGAAAAGCAGATGAAAATTTCAATCTGGTACCCGAGAGTTTCCGCAATGTTTTCCAAAAATAGCTTACAAATTTAACATCCCTATCAGAAACGATGGAAGTTGGTAAACCGTGAAGCTTAACAATTTCTCTAAAGAATAATTTTGCAATATATGAAGCATCAGCAAATTTAGTACATGGGATAAAATGAGCCATTTTCGAAAATCTATCCACTACCACAAGAATTGAATCAAATCCTCGAGAGATTTTAGGCAATCCAAGAATAAAGTTCATACTTATGTCTTGCCAAGGAATATGTGGTACAGGCAGAGGAGTGTATAATCCAGTGTTTCTCTTTTGAGCTTTAGCAAGTAGACATGTGCAACACTGTGAAACAATTCTTGACACGTCTCTTTTCAATGTAGGCCAATAAAATATATCCTCAACTAATGAAATGGTTTTATCCCTACCAAAATGACTAGCAATACCCTCAGCATGTAATTCCCAAATTAAAAAGTCTCGAAGTGATGTATTGGGAATACATAGCTTTATTCCTTTAAATAAATATCCATCATGAATCACATAATTATTACAATTTCCATTTTGTGTTTCATGAAAAATAATTCCAAAATCAGTGCATGATGGATATTCACTTTTCAACCTATCAAATCCAACAACTTTAACATCCATAGTATGAAGCATGAGTGAGACACGACTTAGAGCATCTGCAGGTTTGTTCTCAATTCCTGCCTGATGTTTGAGAACAAGTGTGTACTCTTGCAAAAACTCAATCCACTTTGCATGTCTAGCACTTAATTGTTTTTGTGATTGCAAATACCTCAAAGTCATTTGATCTGAATACAATACAAATTCATGAGGTAGCAAATAATGCCTCCAAAATTTAAGTGCTTGCACGACAGCATAAAATTCTCAATCATATGTTGAATATTTTTGTTTAGCTTCATTGAGTTTTTGAGAAAAGTACACAATTGGATGACCTTCTTGGCTCAAAACACCCCCAATCCCAACTCCTGATGCATCACAAGCAATTTCAAAAACTTTAGTAAAATCAAGAAGTTGCAATACAGGTGACTCAGTCATTTTCTTTTTAACCTCCTCAAATGCTCTAGATGCAAAAGTTGACCATTGAAATTCTTTTTTTTTTCAAGCAATCTGTGATAGGAGTCATGATTGTGCTAAACTCTTTAATGAAGCGCCTATAAAATGCAGTTAAACCATGAAAACTTCGCACCTTAGAAATTGATGTGGGTTCTGGTCATTCCCTAATAGCTTTTACCTTTGAGGGATCCATTGAAATTCCATTAGCTGATACCAAAAATCCTAAAAAAATCACTTGATTTGTCAAAAAATAACATTTCTTGAGGTTTACAAAGAACTTTTCAGATCGAAGCGTCTCAAGAACAATTTTTAAATGTTGCAAGTGTTCTTCCTTAAAACGGCTATAAATGAGAATATCATCAAAATAGACTACCACAAACTTTCCAATGAAAGGTTGAAATACTTGGTTCATGATTTTCATAAATGTACTTGGGGCATTTGATAGTCCAAAAGGCATAACCAACCATTCAAACAATCCATCTTGAGTTTTAAAGGCAGTTTTCCATTCATCCCCTGTTCTAATTCGAATTTGATGGTATCCGCTTCTAAAATCTATCTTAGAGAACCATTGTGCGCCAATCAAAAGATCTAACATATCATCAAGTCTTGATATATGAAATTTATACTTTATGGTAATTTTGTTGATCACACGACTATCAACACACATTCTCAAGATCCATTTTTTTAGCGGTTAATAGAACTGGTACAGCACATGGGCTAAGACTTTCACGAATAAACCCCTTATCAAGCAATTCAGTTACCTGCCTTTTTAATTCAGCACGCTCATTAGTATTCATACGAAAATAAAGCAAATTTGGTAATTGAGATCTTGGTATAAGATCAATAGCGTGTTGAATATCTCTCGTAAGTGGAAGCTCATTTGGTAATTCATCAGGAATCACATCTTTGTATTCTTTCATTAATGCTTGGATTTCAGGTAATGCTACATTAGTCTCATGAAAAACAGTATTTGTTCCCTCTTTGGCTACTATAGCTAAAATGATTCCTGAATCTTGTCATTCTTTTTCAAATTGTTTTCTTGTAAAAATATGTGAAGGTCGTTTTTCAGATGAATCAACTGGAGACTCTTTGTGGGATCTATCACTTTCTTTAGGTTTATCTTTTAAGTCATATAGCCATGGACGACCAAGAAGAATATGAGCCACATCCATGGGTAGCACGCCACACTAAATATGATCAAAATAATCACCCATCGATATAGGAACCAAGCATCTTTCATTAACAAGAAGTATAGTTTTGTCTACTCATGCTACACGATATGGATGAGGATGTGGTTCAGTTTTCAAATTCGATCTGGCTATAGCTGATTTGACAATCACATTCATGGAACTACCTCCATCTATAACAATCTTGCATACTGTATTCCCACATTTAAAATATTGATGAAATATATTTGTATGTCTCCAATTACTATTTGAAAAAGAAATAGTCAAAATGCAACGCACAACATTTAATTGCAAGTCCTCATTATAGCTATAGTCTCCATCAAGTTCACAATCTGATGGTTCCTCAAAAGTTTCAGCAACTTGATCAACGGTCACATCTTCATGATCCTCTACATGATTAATTGTGAGTGTGAGCTGAGGACATTGTGATGCAATATGACCTTTACTCCCACAACGAAAACATGGACCATTAACCCGCTTACCAGTGGCATCAAATCGAGAAACTGGATTACTCTTTCCCTACTTGTGTATTGTTCAGGCAATGGTTTAGTTGTTCCTTAAAAAGACGTTAGATTAGAATTTAATTTGGATACCCTCGTCTCTCCAATTTGTGGAATCAAACATTTGTTAGTGAAAGTTTTTTGAAAATTTTCCAATTCTAGAGCTTTATAATATGCGTCTTCCACAGAAATAACTGAATGCAATTTCAACAAAGTTTTGATTTCTGGTTTCAGGCCATTGATAAACTTTGTTCGTGTAACCCAAGGATCTTCCTGTATTCCACATTTTATTTTTAAATCTTCAAACTTATTAAGATAGTCAGTTACACTTAATGATCCTTGTCTCAAGTTAACCAGTTGTTCCAATAGTTGAGTTTGATGATATTCAGGAAGGTACTTCTCTTTCAATTTAGCTTTAATTTCATCCCATGTAATGATAGGTACTCCTACGCGTTGACTTTCATCTAGGACCCCCTTGCCAATAGCGTTTGGCAGACCCAACAAGTTTCATTTTTGTAAATCTCAATCGTTGTGCATCATCCATATCATACCCAAAAAAAATCTTCCATGTCTACCAACCAATCTAAGAAAGCATTAGGGTCTAGACGACCGTCATAACTAGGAGCATCTACCTTGACTTGTTTTGCCACCCAAGAATTATCGGTTACACGCCATTATTGTTGTGGAAAAAGTATATTATAATTTCTCTGGTGGTTCCCATGTCTAAGATTGTTTGCAAAACCAATTTCATAAAAATTATTGTCATCTTCATGATTTTCCGAATTTGTTTGCATCTCTAGAATATGTGAATGTTCTGGGTTATGATGACCTCTAGCATGCATGTTTGGATTTGGGAGAAGACCAGTTATGATAGGAGAGCTACTAGAAGCATGAGTATTGTGTAATTGACCATTTCGAAATGAATGTCCTGTCTCAGTCATAGGACGTTTTCCAACAATTTCAGTCAACCTGTTTATTGAGGAAATGAGAGATTGAATGGAAGAGTTGGTTTCTTTTTGAAAATTTTCTTGCTTTTGGGCCAAGGTATCACAAAGGTTTGTTAAAGATTCAAATCGATTATCAATAGAATTGGATAAAGCTTCGAGTTCGGCATTCAATTCAGCATTAGTAGGCATGGTGGCTCAAAATTCAACTTATGCTGATATAGAAAAGACTTACTACTAAGAATGAATTTTTTTTCCTCTCCTTTTTTTTAAAGGTTCAAAAGCAAAGAACTTGATTGAAACAGATATGAATTAAATACTTTCAACTAGAGAAAATGTACCTGTTGAGGTCTAATATTACCAAGTTTAGCAACAGACAACTTGAAAGTAATTTCAGCAACTTCTTAGAGGTATTTTCGCGATGACCAATAGGTTGTAATGGCAGCAGTAGGCAGCATCAAACAGCGACAAAATGGACAGCAATGATAACACCGGTTTGTGGACAGCAAACTCCAATAGAATGGACAGCAGTGTTTTGTAGACGGCAGCAGTTTGTGGATAGCAAAATGGCAATAGAATGGACAGCAGTGATTTGTAGACATCAGCAGTTTTTTGGATGCTAACGGTAATAGAAATTGGGTGAAAGTAGTACCAGGTTTGGCTCTCATACCAATTGATGTAGGATGGGTAGAGAAGAAAATAGAAGAAAGAGGAAGGAACCTCTAGAGATGAAAAGTGAAGAAAAAAGGTAGAAAGAACAGATGAATAAGGAGAGAAGAGCAAAAACAAGTAGAAGAAGAACTAGAGAACACTTTTATAAATCTCAAAACTGATGCCCCTTTAGAGCTTACAAGAGCTGTATTTATAGGTGAACATACCACCGAATCTTAGCAAATAAAATCCTTCTAGAAAAAAGAAATATATATTTTAAGTAAACTTCTTAAGGAAGTAAACTTAAGATAGGTACTTGCTTATTTTAAATAAATTCCATAATATCTTAGGAAAATCCTTCTAGAAAAGGAAGTTGTATATTTTAAGTAAACTTCTTAAGGAAGTAAACTTAAAATAGATACATGTTTATTTTAAACAAATTCTAAAATATCCTATGAATCTTCTAATATCTTTCAAAAATAGCAAAATAAAATCTTTCTAAAATATCCTAGGATTATTTCTCTTTTACAAAATTCTTGCGCCTAGAATAGACAGATTTGAAAAATTTCTTTCTATTTTCATCACTGCAACAATCCAAAAGGACCACAAGTGACCACAATCGAAGCTTGATTTGTGGATGCCACTAAACTTATTCAATAGCTCGTAGTGCATAAGTCAAGTAACAAGCAGATTACAAGGTGATTCTGCTATACAAGTCATGGCCAGTCCTGATCTTGTCACAAAGTTTCCTTGAATATCCAGTTTAGAAAAACATGCTGATCATAAAATCTTTCTGCCAAGAACAGAATACTTGAAATATTTTCACCTAGCAAGTACAACCACAACAGGATTAATTGATTCAGGAATGTTTGAAATTGATGGTACAATTTTTGTATGGTTCTCGGATAAAAGAGACGGAAGCAAGGATGGTAGGATCAACCCCCCACCCACCCCAAAAAAACAACAACAAAATATATGTTGCAAGCTGACACCCAGCCGAAGAAAATTCACCATTTAAGTTTTAACTACCATGTGCTGTAAAATTTGCAAACAATATCTTGTCTATAAAGCTGGTACTTTTGGTTTGAATGCAAGAATAAATACAACAGGAAAGAACATTGGCTGAACCGTAATCACCATCATTGGGACTTCACAAACTAAAATTCACTAAGTGATCTCGAAATAAAAACCAGCACCATTTTGTGCTTGAGATTGTTTCTCAGATGCAGATTGGAAAGCTATTGGGAAATACCTGAGCCCTGCTGGTATTTCAAATTCAAGCAAGCAGAGCCTCTGCTGTAATTAGCAGCAGATAGATTTTTTTTTAACAGTAAAATGGTTCAATTCAAAGTGAGTGCGCATATTATCAAACAAAAAAAAAAAAATGTGATCGCACGCAGAGTAGCCAGTACATTAGATGTCATTTAAGATCTTGCCAGAAGAGGTCTTTACCATTTCATCAGATTGCTCGTTCAAATAAAAGGGTGATGCATATGTAAAGTAGGGTAGGGTGTTTTGCAAGGACCTTTTTGTTCTGTTGCCTTCCATAGACAGAGAACAAATTTTACATATCAAAGAGGAGTTTTGGAAATTTTGCTTTTGGTTAATACATAAACAAAATATATTTAAGGAGAACAAGAAAATCAAGTCTAACAGCAATAAAACTATAAACCACTATTAACACGTGTTCAACTGAAATTATTCAAGTGCATACTTCTCAACAGGTTCTTCAAGAATAACCTTGTCCCCAAAGTATATAACCTGCACCATAAAAAAATTAAATAAGAAAAAATACTTCCAAGAAAATTACAAGTGAGCCCCATCATTTCAGAAGCCCATGATGAAAATTGTACACAGCTTCCATAAATATTATGAATCCTACACGGGAAACACACAAGTCTTCACCCTTATTCTCGCTATGTCTCTATACCCAGCAATAATCCCCTTCTGCTTTCGATTCCATTTTTCCTTTCTCAAAAAATCACTTAACTCCTATATTCTATCTATATATAAAATAAATTTTTCGGCTTTTTTTTGTTGCTTGCTATGTGTTGCAGATTGCAGGAGGATTATCCTGTCAAGTTTTTTACCATGCTTTGTGCGCCAAGCAAATAGAATTCAGGAACATCCTAACGTACTGATTAAACAAATTACACAAGATGGGTTTACTGTTGCTTCTAAAACCAAATAATAGCTCTCCAACGCAATATAACAGCATCATCATATGATGCGACTGTATTATTTGCGAGTAAAAGAGTGCATCAGCATGCATGATATGAAGCCGCAAATAAATAAAAATAAAAGTTGAAGGAAGATATAAGTAGAGGATAAAGAATGAGACAAAAGGCTAATTAGTCTTTCCTTGTCAAACTGTTTTAAATATGAGACTTTGTCCTCCCTCTTGAAGTAATATAATCACCTTCAAATTCTTTAATGAGAAGACTCGTTTTTTTAATTTTCTCATAAGTTGAGTTAGACAGGTCAAGACGACACATTTTTTAACGTCCACAAAAGAAAAAGACCAAACCAAGTCACTGGATCAGATCGTCTGAGTCTCATGTCATGCATGACCATGCCAATCCAAAAATCGTCCAATAAGCATGTTCATCCAGATTTATTTACTACGCTGTTGGGGCAAAATGAGAGCTTGCAAAACACAGAACGGTTGGACAGTTGAATTAATTGGCCATTCTGAAAATGCATCGGTCTACCAACGAGAACCTCAACAAAATGAAAGAGAGCAACGGGAAAAAGTTCAAAGAAAGAGGCAAATGTCAACTACAGAAAAGAAAATACATGATAAACGAATTATTTTTATGAGAGAACAGAACCCAAACAACAAACCGAACCATAGATACCTCAAATTCGCCGAACTCCTGCAAACGATCCAATATCTGTCCCATCGGAGCAGAGAAAACCTGCAAAGAAGACGATGTGAAAAGCACGGCAACGGAATGGAGCAGAAGAAATCAGAGAATAAGCGTCGGGGGATGCAGGAGTGACAGGCAATCTTGTCGTCGAAAAGCATTTCGCCGTCGTTGGGGGAGAAAAGAGCGCAAAGCGAGGGATAAAGGAAGAGAACCTCCGCGCCGCACTTCACCTTCTTTTCCATGACGCAGACGCCGACTTTTATCTTCGAGGTGGCATTTCCTTGCGCCATTTTGCTCTCTCGTCTTACTCCTTTCACCTCCAGCGTTTTTACTCTTCGCGGATCTGAACCTGCGGAGTCCGAGATTCACCGAATCCCCGAAAATCGTAGTTTTCGGCAGGCGTCGAGTCGAAACGCTTTCTCAAAAACAGCTCCAACGAATGACTGGGTCGACGAGGAGAAACGATTTGCAGTTTCTTTGGAAGAGTAACGGAGAAAGAACGAGAAAGCGGGAACGAAATGCGTTCCTGAGAGCCGTTTTTATATGAGGCTACTTTTCCAGGAAAGCGAGGGAAAAAAAAAACGAGAAGATGCGGGAAGGAGCAAGCCGCTCCCGGGAGGATATCCCAGAATTAGGAAGATTCGGTGCTTGCTGGTGTACGCCAATCGGAAGTCCCCGGTAACATGATATAGTAGGATTAATAAAAATTATATTAATTATTTCAAAAAATAATATTAAATAAGTATTTAGAATAAATAAATATGATAACTGGAATTAATGTAATAATATAAAATAAGCAAAAATTTAAATGCTATTGCGGACAAACCGAAGTCCAAGATTATTAGATGACGTTTGGTAACACGTGAGTGAAGTAACTTTAGTATTTGGTTTCTACAAATCAATCATTGTTTCATCAATCACATTATCTTTTACTCTTATATTTTAATATTTTTTTACCAACTACATACAACAAACCTATTTCTTCAAACCGTACTCTCATAATTTATTATCAATTACACATTTCTCAAAATATTCTCTTTTTCATTTTTCATTACTTCCTCGAATCCTACAATTTTACATGTTACCAAACGTCCCCTTAAACGTTGGATATTGAAGTCATTTGTTATCTTTGTGATAATTTCTTTCATATATTAGAAGCTTGTGGTTTCTTCTTTTATATTTATGAGCTTGTGGTCTTTTTATAAAAAATTATAGAAACTCTCTCGGAACTCAATTATAATATAAATTGAGATATGATATAAATATATACACTAATAAAAAAATAATCTTTTATTCAAAAGTGAAAAGTGAGAATGAGAGAAACAAATTTTAAAATGAGAGACCACGTATTATACATTTACAATTGGGTTACAAGATCTGCTGCAGTAATCCATGATAGGAATGTAATATATATGATAATAATTAATGTAGAGATATGAAGAAAATGAGTAAAATGTAAAAAATAGTAATAAAAAGCGTAATCACATGATATAATATTACGTTGAGAAACATACGTTTGGAAGACTATGAAAACTATGAAAAAGTTTACGTGAGAAGAGGTTTAACAAAAAATACTAGGAAAACTATATAAGAAAATAGAAATAGTGTTAGGAGTAATGAACAATTATATAAGAGAATTTCAAAAATAATTAAAAATTTTGTAGTTTATGAAAAATATATTTATACGAACCCATCTTATATTTGAAAATTATAATTTTATTACAATTATTACTTAAAAACATAGAATTAAGATGATAACAATATAAAATTTGAAGCACATCTATTAAATTTACTAAACAATAAATAAATTAAACAAGTTTCTATATATTTAAAAAACATATCTATTTGTCACTATAAAAATATTTCATAAAATATATTAAATGTGTATTAATAATTCAGGTTAATTTCGAATACTTAAATTTTAGAACTTATCATACCTTAGTGGAACGGAAAACTACCGTACTCAAAAGTATAAAAATAGAAACTCACGGCATCAGTTTAAGAGTACCTATTGGATTGGACCCCCGGACAATCTTAAGTGTGGCGAGGCCGTTGATCGGATTGGATATTTGCTGGCCGTACGATCCAGGGGCCCATGCGGGAATAGGCCACCACCCACGTGCGACTCAAATACGCTTTCGAAAGGCGGGTGCGGCGGCCAAATCCCGAAGGCGACGCTCGTGGCGCGTGAGAAATCGTTTTGTCGTTCGCGGTTCCCACGGTGTATGCTCAGCCCAGGATGCAGGGCGCTCGCGCCGCGGATTACTCCTAGCACGCGGGTTTAGAAATCGAAATATGCAAAAGATTTTTAACCACCACGCAAGTCGCCAGTAGCAAAATTCTTGCACGGGTAATGTGCATAACGTCAACCGCCAGTCCGCCACGCCACCTTCAATAAAATTTGGACCCTTTACTTTTTTGTCGCTGTCCTTCCGTCGAATGGTGTGTTTGGTAATATATAAAATTTTTGATGAAAAATTTTAGAAAGTAAAAATTATCAAATTATGTGACATGATAGGGGTAATGATGAATAACAAAGAGGATAAAGTTAAAATAGATAGATTAGTTGTGTGGATAATTGTGTATAAATGATTGAAAAGTAAGGTAGTTGTATAGGAAAATGTGAAAAAAATGGTTAAAAAATATGATAGTTGTAGAGAGTGAAAAATTGTAGATTAAAAAGTTTTAACTTGACATTTTTTGTCAATTGCCAAACACATCCTAATTCTTATTAACGGTCCAAGTGATGATTACCACTACTTATTCAGCAAATGACCAGGTAATAGGGGTGCGTTTGTGACCAGTAGAACTCAAGTTTTCCTTAGCTTAAATATTAATTTTATTTGTAAAATTTAAATTCTACCTTAAAATCTATTTTAAATTTTAATTTTATTTGTAAAAATCAAGTTTAAATTAAATTTCAAGCAAAATTTAGGCCTACAAAATTTAATTTAATTTAATATGACAAGTATAACGTTTCATAATGACATACGACAACAATAAATTATGTAGGAAAAAAATAATGCATGGTCTACCTACATTTTAAATTATATAGTAACATATATTGTATTTATAGAATAAAATTTGACTTTTCAAAATAACGTTAATGAATAAAATTAAAGAACTTACAAAGTAAAGAATATAACTATGCAAATAAATGTACATGAAAATAATATAATTTATCTATAATATTAATTTCAACATAGCAAACGTGTATCGGAACATAAGTAAAAGTAATATAAAATACATAAACATGAACAAATATTGTATTGATATCGTATTTTATATTAAGTATACAAATCAAATTCTTAGATTAAGTTATTCGAGCCCGAGTTCTGAAAAAGTATTGATACTTTCTGGTTCGGCGGTGCACTTGTACAACGAACTACCTAAAATATCATGTTCATCTAAAGAGGCTTCCTTTGTTGTTGCACAGGTGATGTCAATTATTCAATAACTAACCTCCGGTAAAAATTCAGCGCCTGCTTATGACGAACAGCAATTAAAGAATACCAATTGCTGTGAATTCTTCCATTACTTTACGTTTGGTACTGCTTAGGAATGGTTTACTTTTTCCTTCCTTATATTTTCCTGTAAATGAAATATCTAACAAAATTAATCCAACTTTTTCAATTTTATTTCTATATTATATTCATTTTTTCTTGCAAATATTTTATTTATTTAAACTTTACCCGTAATATATGATGTTATTCACATAACTTAGACGAGAAGGCGAAAATGCGGTGTAATGGAATTCAGTGCAGGGTGCAGACGAATGATGTCAAGACTCAAGACACCGTTCTAGTTGGCCAGCCTGTGAATTTTCATTCGAGAAAGAATGCGGGAGTGACTGACCTGACGCAGAGGATTACAAATTTATAATCACATCACAGAACGTGTGTGGCTAGGATCAATTACAGGAACGTGGACGCGTGATTTGCTTCTTGCGTCCGACGGCGCGAGAAACACGAACGGTAAAGGTACCATCCCACGGGCTACGCGCGGTATTCGGACCTTTTTCTTTTCGTGGCGCTGCATCCGTAGACCGTAGCAGCGTGGGGCGTTTGTGCCGCTGGATCACGTGACCCGCGGTACCCAAGCACCTCGCGTGGAGTTCCCACTCTGCCAGGCTGCGAATCGTATCTGAATTCTGCGCTTCTCTTTGCATGTACGGGATCAGACTCGGCGACTCTTGGTCCACGCTGCAGAATCTTGACTTCAGATGTTCCACCGCCGCGAGTACAGCCTCTTTTCCACGAGAACGGCGGCGGCGTTGGCGAGCACGAGCCATCCTTCCCGGCTATGTGTAGGCCGGTCCGATGGCCATCTCAGATCCGTGTAAAAATTTAATTTTTTATTAAAATTTTTTTTTATAAGATGAGTAATCTATGTGTGTATTATTTATAAACCAAATTTTATTAATTTTGGAGATATACATGTATTTTATATTTTTAAACTTATGATTATTTTTACTTAGTAAAATGTTGGTTTATAAATAATCTAGATTAACAATCTTATTGATTTTTTTTTAAATAAAAAATAGGTGTCATGACGGGTCTTAGATGGCAGTTCTAGATGATCAACCGGACGCTATTCGTGGGCACCTAGTATGTAGTATACAAGAGATGTGAAGAATTTTTAATTTTTGTACATTTTTATTTTCTATTAAATAATTATCTTACTTCTCTTATTTCAATGCACTTTTTTAATATATAATTACCTTTTCTATTTTCAATATTAGCCCTCCTAATTTCAATACATGATAACCTCTTAATATATAATTACCTTTTCTATTTTCAATATTAGCCCTCCTAATTTCAATACATGATAACCTTTTCCTATCAAAATTTTCTCAATCACATTTCGTTTAAGCATGATTACGAGTGAATATTGCATGCTGCTAGCCATAGTAACATTAAGAGGGTGTTTGATAATATGTAAAATTATGTGATTGTGGGAAATTCGTAGAAAATAAAAAAGAGAATATTTTGAGAAATGTGTGATTGATAGGAAATAATAAGGGTATAGTTGAAATAAATAGGTTTGTTGTATGTGATTCGTAGAAAAAATGATTGGAATTGAAAGATAAAAGTGGGAAAAATAGTGTAATTGACAGAACAATGATTGGACATGACAAAACAAATTTCATAGGAAAACTATAATTCTCATACTCAAATGTTGGTTTAGGAATGTGTTTTATTTATTATTTTTTAAACTATAGGACGGTGCATTTTATTCACATGTTAAATTTTATAGATTTTAGAAATACATATTTAAGGTTATGTTTGTGAGAATAAAAATTTTGACAGAAAAATATGATATTATGTAACAGGAGTAGGAGTAGTGATTAGGAATGAAAAAAATAAAGTTGAGATGAATAAGATAATTATATGTAAAGATGCGGAGAAATAATTGTTAAAATAAAAGGTTGTATAGGAAAATGCATTAAAATGTAGAAAAATTATTTTCCCCTTTCCAAGCATTACCTAAATTGAAAATCTAATAGTTTTAGAAGGTATTAAGTAATTTTATATAAAACCCGTTAATGTTTGAAACGCATAGAGAGATACAAAATTATACAATTTAACATGAAAATTAAATCAAACGTGACTCCATGCACCCGGGTGCATTTCACTTCTTTTTATTTTTTTTGAATTTTTTTATATAACTGTTAATCTAAATGTATTTAACACGTGTATCAAGTTTTACTATTTTGGGAGGCTTTTACATATTTTTAATTTTTTAAAATTATTGACATTTTTGTAATTTATTGTACACATAGATTAATAGTTGCATAAAAAATATTCAAAAAAATATAAAAAATAGATTTTTGCACCTGAGTGCATTGTATCACAACTCAAGTTAAATACACTTGAATATATAGGGTGTGTTTGAAAATTTAAAAAAGTTGTGGAGTTAAAACTTTTCAATATAAAATTTTTCACTCTCCATAACTATTATTTTTTTAATTATTTTTTACACATCTTTTTATACAACAACCCTACTTTTCAATCATTTCTACACAACTATCAATACAACTAACTTATTTATTTTAAATTTATTCTCCTTACTTCTCATCATTACCCCCGCAATATCACATCATTTTCTACAAATTTGACAATTTTCACATAAAAAAACTTTTCATCAAAAATTTTACAACTTTTCAAAACACACCCATAATTCAATATAAAAAAATGTGTATGTCTAGAATAACACGAGTCCTGCTTGCCGGGCTAACATGGATTATTGAAAACTGAAATGTCCGCATTCTAATATTCGGCAGACCTATAAAAAATAGTGAAATGGATTTGGCCGTGGGGAGTATGGTCCGGGCCCGGCCAGAAGATGCGGAGGCGGCGGTCTTTTTAAAATTTTGTCTCCTTTATTACAATGCGGGGTAGGCAAAGCTCCCGGCAGGATTCAGGCCTGCAGAAGTTTGGCATCTGCCAGGCAACAAGAGTTACCATCGGACTGCCCCCTGGCACTCGCGGTGACGCCGTGACGGTCTTTAAACCCAAGCTGAAGACTGACGAGGCATAAAATCGCTTTCTGCACACGTCTCGATCGGAAGCGACGGACTGGCTTGCTCATGGGTCGTTGTTTAGTCCATGCACCAAGAATCCGGAGATTCACATCCGCGCCCATTTGCAAGTATTTTATGCTTAATTGAAAAAAGTTTATTTGCTAAGAGTGTCTTTAACATTTGATAATTTTTTAAAAAAAAAATTATGGTATAAATAATAAGATGAATAAAGACAATAAAAGTGAAATAGATATAATAGTTACATGAATAGTAATAGAAAAATAATTGAAAAGTATAATGATTAAAAAAGATAATGATAAAAAGTGAGAAGTATGAAAATTTTTAAATTAACAAGTTTTGATGCCTACCAAATACACCCTAATTAAATGTTATACGATTTTGTTAAAAAAATAAAAGAATTATTTTTTCAGAAACCCTCTCGGGGTAGAAAAAATAAAAGTGGATTTTTTGAAAGAAAATGGAGAAAGAGAATAAAATGGGTATGAAAAGAGTAAAGTGAAAAAATAAAAAATAAATAAGTTCGTCATATGTAAAGATATAAAAAATTGACTGAAAATATATGAAAAATGATTGAAGGAATGAAGCAAAAATGTAAAAATTAAGGTCCTTGGGTGTTAATTTTTCCATTTCTATTTTTAATTTTTCATTCTTTCTAAACAAACATACCTTAAATATCAATTAATTGATTAAAATTGTTTATGATGAGGGTGGAAATTTAAGGTGTCGGTTGGTAGGGATCGGTGCAGTTGGACCTTGGGCATAATGAAAAGATGGATGGACCATGGATAGAAACTCTCGAGTGAGTTGAAAGGTCTTCAGGAAAACAACAGGAAAAGAAATATCTCACTACTATGATCACAATCTTTTAGAAAAGAAGAGATGGCAATAATAATAATAATAATGACTCGAAATATAAAGATCGGGATCTCTATCACGATTTTATTTTATTTTGCAAGACTAAATCGCTTTCAATTTCAGTTGCAGTTTCAAATTAGTTTAAGAAACAATTTGTAATCTATTCCAACTCTTAATACATATCTGTATAAACAAGGCATATAATCAGCCCGCCCGACATCAAAGGAGAGACTGAGTTAAAAATATTCCGCCGGACATTCATATGAAAGCAGAGATTGTTTAAAACAGTCAACTACTTAACTCGAAAAAAATAAAAAAAATAATTCTAGAAATTAAGGCTCAATTAACACAAACCCAAGCAAACTGGAATAAAATCATTTAACCACAATAGTAATTCCAAACATCCATAACTGTTTAATCCAATTCCAGTTACTCCATTAGTGTGATAACAATGCTAACATCTAAGTTTACCACATCTCAAATAATAAATATGTAACACCAAAGGCTCTAAGTTAACCACTTGACCTTGTATAATTTAAACTATTACAACTAAAATCAAATTATAAATCTAATGAATTTAAATCAAAATTCAAAGATAAATAATATATAAGTTAGAAAGGTTTTCTTATCTCTTGACTTTCATATTTCATTTAGAATGCTTTTCCTTTGGAAATATAAAATATAAAAATTATTTAAAACCATAGTATCTTTTTAAACACGAAGGAATGAATAATAAAAAATTACTATTACAAAACCTTGTTAGGAATGATTGCAACGTAACATTTGAATGAACACTTGTATTCTTTGCAAACCGGCATTAATGATTTAACAACACAAAATAATCTATTTTGGAAGAAAATGTGAAAACAACAGAAAAGCAATTTGCAGTTTCAAAGAGAACAAATACCTTACCATTTTCTACAAAGAATTACAGACAGGTAGTAACAAATGTAAGAAAAGATATAATGATAATATTCATGTGATTGGAGAGTTTAATTTGTTCACAATGGAAGCTTCATTGCATGTCAGAAAACAAATGAGAAAATATGAGTAAAGTAAGAAAAAAAATTGTGACAAACCAAGTTCAAGCAAAATGAAAAATCTTCATGTGAAAAGGCAACTAAAATGACATAAACATGCGAAGATTGAAATTAATTGAAGATAGATATAAAAGTTATGCATCCGAAGCAACAATATTATTGAGCTTCTTGCGGTGGTTACATGTTATTTCCTATTTCTCTTTCTCCTCACCATTCTTTGTAACTTGCTTAACTTTTTAGTGAAGCTCTGCTAGATGTCACAAGAAATCTTATATTGAGATTTAGGTTTTGATGTAAAAACATCATCTATAATTTTTCATCCTTTAAAGATTTCTCACTCGCACTCACTTCTCACATTGCATCTCCCCTTACAACATTCTCAACCTCTAGGTCTTCTATTATATTAATTGCATCATTCATAGCTAAATCAACAAAGTTGTTGACACCGCTGCCATCTGCCATACTTGATATTACAATCTTTCATGAAATAGTAACATTACTACATTAATTAAAACATGTACCCATTTACATTAAAAAATATGTCATACAAAATCAATTTAATCAACAACATGAATTTCTAATACAAGCAGAGGTCAATAGAAATTTTTTTTACCTCAATGCGATGCAATTTACAATGTCTATTTAATGTCTACAAGAAAATCACAAAATTGTCACTATAGTACTATGCTATATACTGTTCAACAATACAGGTAAATCGATACAGCTTGAATATATGCGGGCATGCAACTTAGATATCAATAAGACAAAAATAAGAGCAAAGTGAACACATAATAAGCCAAAAAGATGCAGGCATGCATAGGCTCACCATAAGCAGAGATGCTGAGATGGGAAAATAGATATGTACAAGTTTACTGTCAGTAGAGATGCAATGTAACTTTGAAGATTCAAATACCTAAAATCCAAGAATTAGTTGGAGCTCGAAAGGGAGACTAGAAAGGCGTGCGACTAGGGAGGGTTGAAGTGAGGGTGATACTGTTCAACGGAGTTGGATATGCTAGGAGTTTTAGGGTGTGTTTGGTTAGGGGTAAAACTTTTGATGAAAAGTTTTTGAAGTAGAAGTTGTCAAATTGATAGAAAATGATGTGATATAATAGGAGTAATGATGAGGAGTAAAGAGAATAAAGTTAAAATAGATAGGTTAGTTGTATGGGTAGTTGTGTAGAAATGATTGAAAAGTAGGGTAGTTTGTATAGGAAAATGTGAATAAATAATTAAAAAATAGAGTAATTATGGAAAGTGAAAAGTTTTGGATTGAAAAGTTTTAGTTGACATTTTTTTGCCCCAAACAAACGCACCCTTAGAGAGTAGAAAAGGCTATGAGAATGGGAGGGTTCAAGCTTGGAGGTAAGAGGAGTGCGGCTAAGAATAGGGGCTATGGGTGACGATGCTGTTGTTCTTCTTGGCAGATTGACAAGTCGGCTCTAAGCTACTAGGGTTTTTCAGAAGTGACAGAGGGGAGTTGAGTCAAGTCTAGGTAAGTAGTCGAGTATGAGTCAATATAATATATTACATACAAGTATAAGATATGATATTATTTAATATAAAAATTGGATACCTTACCAAATTCCAATAGGTATTTTATATTTAGAACTGAACTAACACAACGAGTAAATACGTTAAAACCAATTTTATTTGATTTAGGGTACCTAGTAGGTCAACCTGCGGGTACTTGGATCGAGTTGCACCCTTAAGTGAAAATATTTGTGACATCACATTCTGTATTTGTTTGATTGCAAATGAAATACTTTTATTAAGATAATTACAAATTAAATCTTCTTTCCTTTCGTCGAAGCGATAGAAACCATAAGCTAATAAATTTTTGAACATTCTTTTGCATGGGTTGAGCGTGAAGGTAGTCAAGAATACCATCATATGCATGGTCTGTGATGCTGTTTCAAGCCGATTCACCTCGTCTGCACCAGACCGCATTTTATCGGCAACTTCATTAACATTTAACAAGGCTGGGAATGGAAATTTTTTAATTCTTTTTCTTCCTCCTCCTCTTACTATTTTAAGGGGGATTTTCCGACGTGTTGTTTTGCAAGGCCAGCTGACTTGAATGAGAATCCCATTATGTCCACACAATGGACAGGAAGAATCTGCACAGTTGATGCTAATTAGTAATTACCAGCATAAAACGGGAAGGAAATGACAATCTATGACAGCTGCTTCGCATTACAGAATAGGCTGACAAATGCGCCCCATTAATCATGTAGCTGTGAATGCTGGGGATTAAGGGAAAGTAGGACAGGAAAGAAATTGGTACCCGAAGGAACGTAAAAACCGTCACCGGAACGTGATTAGGACTTGGGATGCATGAAAGGGTTGAATCTAGAATATTAGAAAGAGCATCCGATATAAGTATAGCACATCGGTAGTCGGTACTTATGCTCCATTTGGCCAAGCCATTCCGACCTCTATCTTACTTATTTTGACAGAGAAAAAAAAAAACAAATTTGCGCTTAGAAAATAAAATTACAATTGCAATTGGCAATTGTGAAAAATGATGATATGAGGAAAGCTAGTTTGGTGCTTTTCATTATCGCAAAAGCCTGTCGTTATTTGCTATAAATTGAATGACAAAAAAGCTCTTGTAGCCACATGCAATTTGAGGGGCTGAATTATTTTGAACTTCCAGATAATGATATTCATTATTCAAGAGCTCAAATCGAGTATATATGAAAATAATTAACACATGAATATATAAATAAAATAAGTTTTTAAATAGATAAATTTTAAACATATGTTATTAAAATAAATAAATATAGTATATCTTTTACACCTAAGTACGTAGAGATAATTTTTTTTTATATTTTTATATTGTGACATTCTAATATTATCATGAAACACATTCACATCCTCACACCATGGAGGAAAATTTTTCTTATAAACCACTACCTAGAGGGGAAATCGTAAACCTCTGTATCAGGAAAAAATTATAAAATCCCCACTTCAAGAGGCTAATCAGTAAAATCCCTTTTCACTAAGGAGAAAAGAGTCGAATACCTGCCAGTCTATTTGGCGGTAATGATGCCATTACCGTGCCAAAGGCAGCGTGTAGAGATAGTTATGTCATCATTATTATAATTTTAAAATTGAAAACATAAAATAAAATTAAATATATAAAATAAAGTGTTACAAATAATAAATATTAAATTAGGTGAAAATTTAAAAGAATATATACCTTTTTAATTTTTAAAATTTTTAAAATAAATATACCATGATAAAAATTATTAATGTATTTTGATAAATTTATTTACTTAAAAGAATTTTCTTCTATTATTAAAAGGATTTAAATTTAAAATATTATTATATGTCTTTTATACTAAATATTTATACGGTAGTGTTAATGGTTATAACAATAAAAAATAATATATTCATTGCATATTAAGATTTAAAAGTGTTAATAATATGAAATTTCTCATTAGCTTAATTAAAAGAAAAATAGATAAAATAAAATTTTCTATTTCTTTAACTTTCAATAATTTTAAATTTAAAAGACATATGGGCCTTAAAATTTTCCATGTAATCACGTCCTTTTTATCTTATCCTTTACACATACAATTAGATAATAATAATACCAAGAAAATAGATAACTTCGTACATCTAGCTGGATGAGAGCTACCATAAATCCGGCTAAAAACATATTTATTTTTAAATTTTGTTTTTAACTATCGTTCTAGATATATTAGTCTATATAATACCCTTTTTGAATATATTTTTGAAGTTCAAATATAAAGAGATTTTAGTCATTTGAAAATTTCTAAAATACTGTTATATTTGAAATTCCAAAAATGATAAAATTATGAATTAAATATATCTAGAATAACAATTTTATGGAAACAAAAATTTAAAAATTAAAAACAAATAAATTTTTAGCCTAGATGCATGTTGCTCCCATGCATCCGATTGAATAGTATCATAATACAAAAATGATGATTCACATTATTACATATACTCATTATTATTTATTTTATTAAAACGATAACTTTTAATTGAAAGAATACGTGCGTATTAATTGCCTTTAAAAGTGTATTTTATCCAAAAATCATAAGTTTTTATAAATATTTTAAGATTATTTAAAATTTAAAAGATTATTTTCTCTATACATAGTAATTGAAAGAAAAAATATTCACCTATTCTTTTATAAATTTCAAATTTATCAAAGTTGAATAGCAATTTATTTACTTTAATGACATGCAAAAAACATCTTCTATTAGTAAAATAATTCAATGTTAAAATACTTCGACCCTTTAATACTTTTGCATATTTAAAAGCACTTTTATATTTTAGGCCAAATATTAATATATTGTTAAAAGTGTTTTTTAAATTATAAAGCAAAATACTTCTTAATTTTTTTGTAATCAGACTTTTTATAAAAATCTCATAGGTAATTGATCTTTTTAAAAGAGATCGAATTTAAAAGCTTGGCCACACCTCGCCTTTAACGGTTAACGGTTAATGGTCGTGAAGGTATTGACGGTTGCGGTAGGATTTCCACGAGGCTGCGACCTTGCGGCCAACTCAATAAATGCTATCTAAATTAAAACAGACGCTAATCGTATGCTCCCGGGAGGATATAGAGCATATAGGAGCATATAGCGCTAAATGCTCCCCAGTGCATATCCTCATTTTTTAAATTTTTTTTGAATTTTTTTTTTACAAGATTGTTAATATAGGTGTATTTAATATCTGTATCAATTTTTACCTTTTTTGAATTATTTTAGATATTTATTTTTAATTTTTAAAAATTAGTGTCATTTTAGGTCATTTAAAATTACTAAAATACCACTGATTTTCAAAATAAATAAATAAATATATAAAATACTCAAAAAATGGTAAAAATTGATACAGATATTAAATACACTTAGATTAACAGTTTTATAAAAAAAATAAAAAAAATAAAAAAAATAAAAAAATGGGTGTATGCACCCGCGAGCATTGAGCGTTGTATACTCCCGGGAGCATACGACTAGAACCTAATTAAAATAGACATTTGATCTTTTCAGGTTGGAGCCCAAAAACGTATATTTTATTTATTTATTTATTTCATAGGCAAGTAAATATAGGTGTATTAATCTATAAATCAAGTTTTAACATTTTTAGACATTTTAAAGTATTTTTTTGAATTTTTAAAAACAGTAGCATTTCCGTAATTTTTGGGTCTCAGAAAATTATGAAAATGCAACCATGTTTAAAAATAAAAAAATACTTAAAAAATCTAAAAACGGTAAAATTTGGTTTATAGATTCAATACACCTAGATTTACTTACCCGTGAAAAAAATAAAAAAAATAAAAAAATATGTTTTTGGGCGGAGCCATGTGTCCGGCTTGAAAAGATCAAGGCTCATTAAAATCCGGCGACAGGTTGAGTTATTGCCTATTAGCTGAGTCCAACATTTCGACCCAGTTTCGTGATGATCGATTATTAACAAATTAATAGAAAATTTTCTATGAAATATCACACCATCATAGTCGCAAATCCACATGACCGGTATGTGATTATCTTATTGGTTTGATTAGTGAAGGATCAAGTAAAAAATGACTAATCGGGAAGCTGATTATTATTATTATTTTTTGAACCTCGGGAAGCTGGTTATATTTTTGTGATGATATTACAGTATCTCAAGTGGTAGTACGATCAAGCTCTGAGATATTCTAACAATTGTCTAACTAAACGCTAAATTATTCTGAAAATGTACCTGCCAAGCTTCGAACCAAGGAGGCTAACATCTGGGCAAAGTCCTTGACCTGAGGCAACACCGCAGTGACCGAAGCTGGTTATTTATATTGCTAATATTGTGTTTTTGCGATCCATGAACCGTAAATGTCTGTCGCACGTACTTCTTGATATTCCTCTTTATCGATCCGCCTGGCCCGCCTCCACTGTAGCTTTCCCAAGACTTGGATGGGCAAATTTTCCATCGGGTCGTGATATTATGAATAGCAGCTTGCGGAGGTATGAATGGCTGGCTGCTCCCAAAGGAGATGGATAAGTGCTGTTAGTGTTACAGCAGAAAAGGCCACATAAATGATGCTTATCCAATTCCCTAGTGCGCCACAGCCACACAACACAGGCCATCGGGAAGGAAGAAGGGGGGAGTGGTGGTATCCTCCAGTTCCTCTCCTCCGAGACCCTCGTAACTCCATCCACATCACTTTTTGTACAAAAATGATTCCGTAAAATTGTCACATCCTAGTTCAACATGAATGAATTTAAATATTTTTTATAATTTATATATGAATATTTATTTTAAGCAAATGTGATGAAATATGACGAGATACAGTTTTTTAGCTCAACGAGTTAAAGAATATGTTTGGTAACATGCGTGAAAAGTGTGAGGCGTGAAAAGGTGGGTGCATGGTTCTCGAGGTTCATCATTAATTAACTAACAATTATAATTATAAATTTATTTATTCCAACTTTAGCTATATAATTTTATATTAATCACACAAATTTGAAAATATTTTTATTTTCTACCTCCACCCCATCCCACATTTTCTGCAAAATTCAAATTAACAAACATTCCCTAAGTGTCCTGCTAATAATCGAAGTCGAAAAATGGAAAAAATTGCGCAAATTACTTTTATGTAACCTCCAAAGCTCCACCAATGGAGCCATGTGTATGAATATCATCACTATATTTCCCAATGCAAAAGAACGTGATTGCTACCTATCGTGAATAGCAATTCTTTTTATTTTTTTTATTTTTTGTTTTGTCATTTTCAAAATCTTGTTTTACACGGTTAGCTGGCTTGGAGCCCACTCGGTCCGCGTAATCATCGACACGAATTGTACCAATCGAAGTCCTTTCCCCAAAGAGAAAAGTAACGAGGCCTGCCTTTCCCATTCTCCGTGAATTGAGTGACACGTGGGGGATACTTTTACAGACTTTGGCGTGGATGGGATTTTATTTCAGGGAATGCTTCCATAAAAATCTCTCTGTCGTATCCTCTTCATTTTGAATGTTTTGACGGGCCATACAGAAATTTACTTTATATATTGTATTTAATATCATTATAGTATTTAAAAAAAAAAATTCATTTATTTTGGTATCTATTGTATTTAATATCATTTTCGCATTTTAAGATTTTTTCATTTATTTAGTATCTTATGACTCTACTTACAAATGTGTAAAATTAATATGATAAAATAATTTAATACTAAATATAAATTTTAAAGTAGTATTTTTACATCTGAACTATCTAAAATATCATTTCTACAATAATATTTCTACGTGGAAAAATGATTATTTAAAATATTATTATATTCTAATATATATGTGAATTAATTTAAGAATATATTCCAATTTACATATGAATATACTTATTTTTAAGTAAATATGACTCATGCATATATTTGATTTGGGTGAAACTCGATCTTATAGATAAACAAACGATGTTAAATATGATGAATAAATTGAATTTTCCATCAAATATAAAAAAAATTAAAATTTAAAGGAATTATACCAAACAGCGGTAGGCCCGATTATTTTTAATCTTATCTTTGTCAAAAGAACTAGGCCTAGAAGAATCCACCTCATATTATAATCCATTCTATAATATTCTATTGATCCTGCTTCGGTCGGGATATTATTAATGCACGGCCCATGCCCCAGACATTCCATGTGACACACTTCCATGTGACACGCAAACAACATCAAAGACACAAAAGAAGATTGGATTATATTGCCAAACAATACCTTGATCAACCCATCGAATACCATGTCATCTTACAACTGTTCCACTAGAGCAATGCATCAAATAATAGGCAAAACTTTAGCTTTGAGGAACTCCTCCACTAACCATCACCCCAGGCATTTATAACAGCAGCAATGTACATATTGGTGTTTGTGCTATGTACACCCAAAACGGCAAGGCAATGAAGAAAAGACTACATCCTCGGCGAGGTTTTTCCGCTTTTTTCCATTTTGTAAAAGTAGCAGTGATCTTCTGCAGGTAACCTTGCCGTTAACCGCGCCATCGGAAGAACCTAGCAACCATACATCCATCAACCTCCCAAAAGTCTCCTCACACCAGATTTCTGCTCTGCGGTGAGCCTTGATGGGAATTTAACATCGAATTTTATCTTCAGGTTCCCCTTCTTGCCAGGTTCCTTTGCCTTTGGCATCCCCTCCTCCGGGATTAACATCTCATAGCCAGGTCTCACTACCTCTGTGACAGGTACAGACAGGTTCCTTCCATCAAGGGTTGTGAGGTTGATGTTAGTACCTGCAAGAGCATCCACCAGTGATATCCGCCTGTAGACCACAAGGTCATTCCCGTCTCTCTTGAAAAATGCATGGGGCTTCTCATCTATCACAAAAACAAGGTCTGCTGGAATGACATTTGGGCCTTCATTGCCCTTCTCAGGGAATGTGATCTTTGTGCCTTTCTTCCAGCCAGGCTTGATGTCTATGGTCAGGATCTCTTCCTCATTCGTTACTTTGCTGCAACACATCATTCCAGTTGAGTCAAGCTAAAGTATAGCAAATAAGGAAACAGTAGTCCCCTTAAAGCCAAGCAAAGTTAAACAAATTAATAAATGAAGAAAAGTACTTTCTTGAAACCCAATATAATGGAAAGAGTAAAAGCCAAGATTAACATTGAACCGAGAAAGATGTTAACAAATGAACAAAAGTAATGCCTCCAAAACCAAGAAAGGAAAATGACAGAAAGCAATGCCTCGAAAACTACAAAAACAGAGAGAGAGAACCAAGAAAGGAAAATGAAAGAAAGCAATGCCGAGAGAGAGAGTGACTTATACCACAAACCCTGATTCATTTGAGTTCCTGTTGAGATCATCAACTATTCCGTAGATCTGCACAAACTGATTGATGATATCAGAATAAGATGAATTGACTTAAAAATTTACTAATGGTCTCTCACCACAAACCCTGATTTATTTGAGTTCCTGTTGAGATCATCAACTATTCCGTAGATCTGCACAAACTGATTGATGATATCAGAATAAGATGAATTGACTTAAGAATCTACTAATGGTCTCTCACCCCAATCAGACCCAGAAACAATGTGATGTGTTTTGCTTTTGTTAATGATCCAATCAGAGGAATGGTTGGAACCAGGATGTAGCCACTTAGTGAGGAAACTACCCAACTGCATGATAATTAAAAAGGAGAAGCTTTTCACCCCAACAGCGGGAAGATGCATGTTTTTCAGTAGAATAAAATGGCAAAAAGATGGCCAGTATTCAATGGATATTCAAACCCTGATTTATTTGAGAGCACTAGAGAGAGAGAGAGAGAGACTTATACCACGAACCCTGATTTATTTGAGAGCATTCTATTTTCCTGTTGAGATCATCAACTATGATACACGAAAGATTTCCGTTGATCTGCACAAACTGATTGATGATATCAGAATCAGATGAATTGACTTAAGAATCTAATAATGGTCTCTCACCCAATCAGATCCAGAGACAACCTGATGTGTTTTGCTTTGGTTAATGATCCAATCAGAGGAATGGTGGGAACCAGGATGTAGCCACTTAGCAAGGAAACTACCCAACTGCATGATAATTAAAAAGGAGAACCTTTTCACCCCAACAGTTGGAAGATGCATGTTTTTCAGTAGAATACAATGGCAAAAAGATGGCCAGTATTCAATGCATATTCAAGAGTTGCATCATTTACCATTCAAAGGACGCAATGAGCAATGCTCCATGATTTCGAACCTGCATGAAATTTGTTGTGGTGCTAGGGATTAGATGGAATTGTCTCTAAGAGAATGTATAAGAGGGATTTATTTTCCACGAATTAACATTGCAAACCTCACCAAGATCTGAACATCTGCCCCATAGAATTAACATTAGGCTCAAATTCCCTTAACCAGTGAAATAAAATAGTCTAAAGTGGACTGTATTGAGGGTAGATGAACATCTCTCCCACTGTTGAAATCTTATGAGCTGGTATTCCTACATAGATTTACTGATTTAAATAAAATATTCAGGAGGTATTTCAGAAATGGTTCCTAAATCCATTGCTTGACCACATGAATTAGGCAAGGTGAGATGACCACAGATTCTCAATGAACAAAGTAACTGCAGATGGGACCTTGGACAATTCCATCAGAACCAAAATTCAAGGCTTCTTCTTGGATGCCACTTCAACTGACATTCTGAAATTAGTTCTCTCCTGATCAAGGACTGCCATACAACATCCTCGACAAGAAGGAGACCCTCTTTTTCCTTCAGAAATTTCAATGGCATTATCCACACCATACACATCCTGTGATCTTCTCGACTCTTACCATACCTCATATGCATCTTCCCCAATAAGACCTCTGAGAACATTTATAATATCACCTGGCTCACCCCCCAAAAGAATACTATAACAAGACCTTTTTTGAGTTCTGAAGAAAACTCCTTACAGTTGTTGGGCAGGCGATGAGCGCTTATAAGGTCAAATTGTAATGCAACATGGGAAGCAGGAATTTCAATGTTTTGTATTCCTGATATTCAGCCTGTCCTTAGCTGAAGAGAGAGGGCAAGGAGTTCAACTGCTTCATCTGACTTTACAGATTTTCTTTAGAATTTATGGGGGACAGCCAAACATTCCATTGATTTGATTTGTTTTCTCACTGAGAAACACCATCATTTGAACTAAATTGAGGGAACCGAGCAATAAATAACACTAGGCATCAATTTAAGAAACACAAGAACTAACATGCATAATGCTGGGAATAATTACTATGAAGTTAAAAAGTTATCTACAATCTGTACAAAGTCCATACTTTTGTAGAGATACTAACATCACATTTAAAGCTATAAACCCTACTTTAGGTAAAACGGGGGCTCTAAACCCTGAAGTTGATGTTCCTTTTACTAAATACCACCAAACAAATCACAGAAGGAAGGTCCTAATGGGAGCTTAACTGGGTGGTCCATAACTTAAAAAGAAAAATCTTCTCATCTGACATCAGCTCAGGAAAGTGGGAATTTTGGAGGATTAAAAACAAAATCTAGCAAATCAGGTACAACATTAAGTATAGAATTCCGTCAACCATTGCTCAGTTTTATGGTTTGATAAAGTAGTCATCTCATTGAACAAGTGGTTGATAGGATTTTCCAACCAAGTTCAGTGCTTCAAGAAAGTGATTGAATAATGGGGATGTTTATCATTTCCATCATGTCACTGAACTCCCAAAATCCAAATTGATTCCATCAAATGAAGGCAATGCTAAATACAATACTAGCATTTAGGGTTGCCAGATTACAGAAAACATTTTTATTACTCAGGCTTAGTGATCTTCATAAACTAACAGACAGAACATGTACTATTGGCCATTATTGATTAATCTTGTGAATTCCGCTTACTGTCCTCCAAAGAACTGCACAATTCATGCCATAAGTGAACAAGATAGGCTCTAACAACAGACATCAACAAAGCGTGCCACTCATTGCAGTACAAACTGTGGTAAACACAAGTAAATCCCTAAAGCAGATACAACATGTACACGGAAGTATATAGCTTTGAAATTTATAGCGGAGGCTCATAGTCAAAAGATTCAGGTTATGATTGGATTGGCTTTAACTGGATAAATTGTTCATCTTTTTCCTTCTTTCTTGATTTTAACATTTACTTCAACTTGCCCCCCTTCTTTTTTCATTTTACCCTTCTCTTAGCAGCCATCGAATGTAGGTCCTGAAATGCTACTGAATGATATTTTCAATAAGTCCATGCAGAGGACAATAGGTCAATGGAAATGAAGACGAATTTTGTAATTCCTCACTTATCAGCATCTTCAAAACACACCAAATCATCATAAACAAGATTATTCAAGACCTCAAGTCGAGTGCGAATTCAGATCTTTGAAAAGTGAATGAATCTTACAAGACATGGTAAGCCAAACCAAAAATCGTCTTCTAAGTTCTAAGCGCCCACGTTCAATTCAACCGCAGAATTCAGCAATCAAGACAATAGAAAAAAAGAAAAAGTTTAATGGGCACGAAAGCATGAACTTACCCAGACGCATCTATAACATTCCTCGAAATCCTCATCTTCCTCGTCGCACCCGAATAAAGATCCTCCAAAGTACACGCCAGCTTGTTCTCCACCGGAGGCGCCTTCGGCCGCATGCCAGAGTCCGCATTCCCGCCGCCACCCGTAAAAAACCCCTCCCTGCCGGGAAACGCACCGCCGCCCCCGCCGTCGCTGCCAAACACCTCCGCGTAGATATCCTCGGCGGTTCTGAAGCCGTTGCCTTGGCGGGTCCCAACGCCACCGCCGTGCTGCTGCTGCGGTGGCCGGCCCTCTTTGAGCGTTTCCTCCCCGTAATTGTCGTAGATCCGCCGTTTGTAGGGATCGCTCAACACGTCGTACGCTTCGGAGATCTGCTTGAACTTCGCCTCTGCCTCCTTCTTGGTGCTGTCGGGGTTCTTGTCGGGGTGCCATCTCATCGCCAGCCGTTTGTAGGCCCGCCTCAGCTCTTCTGCCGTCGCCGTGCGGCTCACTTTTAAGATATTGTAGTAGTCAACCCCCATTTCCTCAAGACTCTCTGTCCTGCAATATAGAAATCAAGGAAGGGAGAAAGCTCTCCCACTAAAATCAAAGCAGGGAGAGGAGAGAAATCTCCCCCACTTCTTTTTGGTTTTGGGGGAGGTGGGAAGTAGGCGCGCGCGCGCGAGAGAGAATGAAAGTGTCTTTCTCTGCTCCTGTGCTTGGAATGCGAGCAGAGAAACGGAATTCTATGAATTTTTTTTTAGAAATTTTTTTTCAGAAAAATGGAAGTGTATGATTTGAGGATGATTAGTGATGGCGTCATTTCTTGATGATTTATCACAGAAAAATACGAGAGGCCGTGTTCTTCAGGATTTTTTTCAGGAGGCAGGTTGCGTTGATTACTCGCGAGGAACTGAGGTTCGTGTTCCAGAACCTTCTGGATTCCGTACTTCATTTCTCCCGATGATCCTAGCCGTCAGATTAGATCATGAAACCCGTGCAGCACTTAAATTTAGGAGGGAATTAGAAATCCTCGTTGCTCCGGAGGCGAGCGATGATGATGTGCAGCCACTTTCGTGGCATTCAGGTGATTCGAATTGAAAGGACTCAAGTCGTGGGCCCCAGTTTTGGACCAAGATGAGTACGAATTCGAGTGTTTAAGCTCGTCGGTGGTGCATGTAGCAGATGCACGGCCCGAGCACCTCATATTCCCACAGCATGGCAACGTGGGACCCAGCCTAATCATTACACCGGGCCCTGCCTAATCGTGGCAGGACACGGACGATGATCGTGATAAGGTTGAATACTGAAGAGATAAATTCCAAATGTACATGCAGTTTGTTATTAATTTTATCATTTTCCGTGCATATCTTTTCCAAACATTTAAATACGTAATTAGATTTATTAACTATAATGCTAGTGGTTGTAATCAAAATAATCGAATCCCTTGTTCAGCTCGTCAAATAAATCTAATTTCTGACTGTGTTTGACTCAGATCCATATTTCTAGCTCTTCCATTTGAGTTATTTATTTATAAATTATAAACGGAGGGTATCCATTTATACTGATGACGCGACAGTCAAATTTCTTTGGCCGACACGCAATAAACCCGGCCCATGAATTGGACAGCCAAATTGCGGGAAACTCAAGTGCCGACCGAGGATGTCGGATTTCATCTCGGCTGTCAAAGAAGTGGGCCCACCTCAGCTGAGAGAATTTTAGATGAGGAAGGGGCCCACCTGCCGCGTGTCGCGGCCAAGAGCAGCGGGTCGTCTGCTCCTATCAGTCCGCTTCGCTCCTCTCGGGCTCGAAACTGCCACGTGGGACGCGTCGTTTATCACGCTCGGCGTTTGCCGCGACGGACGACACAGCCGACATGCGGAAAGCTGGTTTTCCACCGCACGTTACTGGACGGATTGGAACATACGATTCCGTCTGGGAAGTGCGACGCACGTGTCAACGCGTAATTTCCGTCACGAAAGTCTGTTTGCACGTGCAAATTTCGTTTGACCGCCACGTATGCTTGGATTACAGGAGAATTTTGGTTGGATTCGATGATATGAGTGGATACGGGCCGAAACCCATTTTATGCACCCGGTGTACTTACAAAAATGTTAATGGTTTTAAAAAATTAAAATTTTTAAAATTGATAAAAATTAATATACATGTTAAAAACACTTAAACTAATTATTGTATAAAAATAATTTAAAAATTCGTATTTGCACCCAAGTGCACCAAAGCTAAGTGCACCCGGGTGCATGAAATCAAAATCCAATGTGGGCGGGTTCATCAAGTTTACTAATATGGATATTTATAAAGGTGACTAGCTTTTGTATAACCATGCTACATGAAACTTAGAAGCAATTTCATATAATCTCTTCAAAATTTAAGATTTTGATACTTGATGAAAGATTTAATTCATTCGTTGTATTTACCATCATTTGTTTAGTTATGTGACCAAGTTTTATCAAAATCCAGTATGTGTATAGGTCACATTTGCTAAAAAACAGGTACATTTATATGTAAATTAGGAAAAAATGCTTAGATTCATTTACGTATATATTGAAATGTGGTAATACTTTAAAGAATCATTTGTCCATCTAGTAATGATATTTTAGATGTTGAAACTACTACTTAAAAATTGATATTTATCATTAAATCATTTTATTATGTCGATTTTGCATATTTGTAGATGGAGTCTTTATACAACAATATTAGACAAATGAATTTTTATAAGTGATGATAAACACAACAGATAGAGTATATTTTTCGTGAATCACCTAGCCCATATGTTGAAAATAGAAGGGGGTTTCTTAAAATCATCTCCATTTATAAAGAGCACGTGGTAAATAAATAAAAATCGATTCTAATGGCGACAATCCAATTTCGAAAATTTTTATTGTTTAGGATTGTAGGTATTTTATTGAGAAGATATGTTCAATGAAGGGTTTAAAATGGTAACAAGATTAAATGAAAGACAAACATGATAAGGATAGTTTAAATGGGAAACAATTTGGTAGAGATGAATTCACTTTATGCAAAATTAGAAATCCTTGATTGGCCCTACTAAGGGTGATTTTATTAAATTTTAAATATTTAACATGTTTAATATATCATATTCTGTATGCCTATGTAAAAGCGTATTTTTAGCATACAACTAGTTGGATAAAGATCATAATGCGTTAGATATCAAAAAAATGATATTGGAATACAAACTATATACAAACGTTTATAAGAAGTCACTCTCGTAAATATATAAAAAAAACGTAAGATTATCATAGTACTCATATAAATCCAACCTCGGAAAACGAATTATTCATTTAATTGCGTTTAATTCCATCAATGAGCCTCTATGATTGAAATCCAAATGATTTTAACTTTATATCTTTATCAATGCTTTATTTTAAATAATTTATAAAAGTAACCGGCGCATTAGCACAGTGGTATGCAGGGCGGGCATGTTTGCCCACGGTGAAGTGTTTAATCCTCCCTACCCACAATCCCTGGTGACCACGGTGAAGTGTTTAATCCTCCCTACCCACAATCCCTGGTGACCGAGGTTTGTAGGAATTTTCCTCCATGTGTGAGAATTTGACATGTATTTGATTGTAATATCCATTGTCCTGTTGTATATAAGAAATTTAAAAAATAATTTGTAAAAATATAAAAGAGGGACGAATTTGTACATCTAGATGCACGAGGCCCAAAAAAATATTTGTTTTTATTTTCATAAAACTATTATTCCAAATATATTTAATCATATAACAAATTTACTATTTTTGAAGATGTATATATATATTTTAATTTCAATCATAGAAATATTTTAGTCATTTAAAATTACCAAAATACTCCTATATTTGAAATTAAAAAATACATATGCATATCTTTAAAAAAGGTAAAATTTATTATACAGAATAAATATATCTACAATAACCTCTTTATGAAAATAAAAATAAATATATTTTTGGATCGCATGCATCCGGCCTTATAGTAGCATAACATAATATGAAAACCTAATAAAATAGGATAATTTGCAAATTTGCCCACTTAGTTTAACCATAATTGCAAATATATTCGTAAAGTTTTAAAAATCGTAAATAGCCTCGTATAGCTTGACCATAATTGCAAATGTACTCACACTGTTATAACATCGTTACTTGTAAAAACCAAATATACTTACTTAATTTTTATAATTACAAATATACCCATGCCATGAAGGTGTAGTAACGGCACTATAACGATGTGATTATATTTGCAATTATGGTTAAACTATATGAAAGTTATTTGTAATTTCTAAAATTATGTGGACACGTTTGCAATTATGGTCAAAGCGTGTATATTTGCAATTACGCTGGTTTTCACTAAATTAATGGACTTAAATTTGCTATAAAACTGTCAACCACAGCAGTGTGAGAAGCTAGTGTCTGAGTGTTAATCTTGGCTCTGATCAGTCTCTGTCTTCATTATAATCTCCATTGTAATCAATAGTAATAAAAAAAATTGTTATCAAACTCGAAATTATATAATTTACTTGTAAAATCTAAGTATTGGTTCCTCATAGGCATTGTTTAAACAAGGTTAAAATAAGCTTTAGGTAACCCAAAATTACTGAATTTACTTGTGAAAATGCCCTTAACCTCTTGAACGTTTTAAAACGACCTGATTTCGGGAACAATCCTTACTTAGGGTGTACAATAATTTTCTTGGCTTCTAATTCAAATGCAAATTATCAATCAGTATTCCATTGTCGGCCCACAATCACAATCCAATCCCTTTTTCATAAAATAAAATTGGGTTGGAACTGATGTTTTGAAAAAAATATTGGGGTTAAGGTTGAAGATTGTGGTATTACAAAGGGATAAAGTTAAGAGTGCGTCTCTCAACCTTTCTTAACGTTGACATCATGATATTGATGCGTCTGTTTGTGTGGATGTGAAATAGGAGGGGTGTGTTTTTTTCGCACAGAAAATTATACCATTGCATTTCACGGTTAAATCACTTCTTGAAAAAGATCTAAAGTTAGAGAAGAAGCTTAGAGGAGGATAATATAGATAACAAATTATATTTTCACCAGGTAGTGCACTTCAAAAACGTGCATTATATGCAATTTATTTTAATATCCAAAACCATTAATGATGAGCGAGTATTTATAGATTTTGGTTTTGTTTCTTTTAAGTTTTTATTTCATTTCTATATATTAAAAAAAACTTTAGCCACCACTGTAGAAGCCGTGAATTCCCAAACACTTCACGAAATTTGTAAATGAGGTCTATTTGATGACGAAATTAGAAGTCGAAGTCATTTTAATCTAAGTTTTAGATAATTGTGAAAATACTTGGATTCATTTACAAATGCATTAAAATATAATAATAATAATAATAATTTATAGTATTCATCTAAATAAGAAGAATGTTTAAATTGTTTCGACGTTAAATCAATAGTTTTAAAAGTTAATATACAAATCAAAGAATCTTATCATGCACATCTTCAATTTGGATGAAATTCGGTTTCCAAACTAAAAAGTAATTATAAATATAAGATTTCACATAATCATCAAGTTCACACATATATAAGCCTCAAAAGGTTCGCTAAAATTGGAAGCATATTCCTAACAAAATATCCATTTTCGGCAGACGTGTCTTCAAAATAATAATAGACTTTTCTTGACTAGTGTACTTACATCACATCTCAATAAATATTATAATTAAGTTAAAAAATTTCTACAATTTCCTTATAAAAAGACCACACACTCCTAATTAACAAGAAGGGAGACCAATTATAAAAAGACCACACACTCCTAATTAACAAGAAGGGAGACCAAATGTACCTGGTAGAGGATGGATTTCAAACCTACATCCCCATGGCGCCAGTTGATGCCGCTTGCCACACTTTGCTTCAAAATAACAACACAGACACATATATAGAGAAATATTTAAGTGCAGTTTTGTTGCAACACAATTACGGTGTAGTTACCTCAAAATCGGTCTCACATGATCATAAAATTAAAATCTACTCCACCAATTGTATTTAGAATTATGTATTTTATTACCATACCAATTTTTGTCCCAATTGAATATATACGGACCCCATTTGAAAATGGTACAAATTCAAAGTAATAAAATAGTTTGATGCAAATAACAACTTTAAAGTTGTTTTTTCAACATGTAAACATTTGCTATAAAATTTATATATGGATAAATGATTGTGTAAAGTATAAATAAAATAAGTACATGTGGGATGCATTTTGGGCAAAATGTACTGTTAATTATAGTGCACCGCGCAAGAAAAGTTCTCATATATATATTTGATATATTTTATGCGGTATCACATCCAGATGTTATAATGGAGTACATTCTCACCTTCACACCATGGACGAAAATTCCTATAAACCCCCACCACAGTAGGGGTGTTGATGATCATAGTCAACCCATCAACCTGCTTGTTTAACCCATTTATAAATGGTTTTGAGTTGGATTTTTGAATAAATGAGTTATAATCCACCAACCCGATTAATTGATCAATTAAATAAACGGATTAAGGTTGATATTTTATAACCAGTTAACCCGTTTAGTAACCCATTTAAGTTATATAACTTGTTCAACCCGTTTAATCCGTTCAACTCATTTAACTCGCTTAACTCATTAAAGTTACACATATATATATATATATAAACCTTTGGTTATTTTTGTACTCTAAGCCTTCTTTCCGTCACTTAATTTTCATTTTTCTACAACTGCCCTAATTCTATTTTTCCGTCACAGCCTTATTTTTGTTTCTTTTACGCCAAAAACACTCTCTCGTCTCTATTTGCGAGATCATCATCTACTAGAGTTTAGACTTTCAGGTTATTTGCTATACAACCCATCAACAATCCACCAACCCGTTTATTAAATGAGTTGTAAATAGGTTAGAGTCGAAGTTTTCTAAATGGGTTAATAAATATATTAGAGTTAAGATATTTTAAATGGATTAGGCTCCAACCTGTACAACCCGATCCGTTAACACCCCTATACCATTGAAGGAAAGTGGTAAAAACCCTATATTATGAGGGAAATTGTAAAATCCTCGTCTTGAGGGACTAAACTGTAATACCCTCTCTAAAGTGGAGAGAAGATTCGAACCCTAGCATCGGAGTTACCAAAATAACAACAGACTTAAAGTGGCTTCAATAGTGAAAATTCATCCGCATGTGAAAAGGATAACAAAGTTTTATTGAGATAGAGATCAAGTTTTTCATCCATTTTTGTCTACCGTAAGAATAATGCAACACCCTGCTCCATCCATCATATTTAGCTTCTCCATTTATTGAGCTAGGCAACTAAGTTACTATCTAAATAAAAAATGTTCATGCCCCGTTTAACTGTGTAAAATGAAAGTACTAAAATGGTTTATACTTAAACTATCAATTCTAAAGTTATTATATCAACTTCAGATCCCCTGAAACATCATTTTTCTATATGGATAAATGATAAGTATTATGGTATTAATGAGAAGGATGCATATTTGGATAGATCTAAACATTTATTATAATTTACATGTAAATATATAATTTTTTAAGCAAATATGACTTGTACATCTTTGATTTTAATGAAACTTAATCTTCTTGCTAAACAAATGATGCTAAATACAACAAACATGATAGAAAGGTTGGCCAATATGAACAAGGTTTCACCGAAAACTTACATGAAATGGTATTTCATAGATAAATACTCTATTGCATCCCAGTATTTTTTTTTATTCCACAATCAAGTACACAGGTAACACAGCCGACACACCTCCATCAGAAAAAAAAAACACACACACACACAAACACACAGCCGACACTTCGGCGTACAGACAAGAAAAGGAGAGAGCCCAGCCAATTCCGCATACTAAAAGACTCAAACCACCTCGAAAAAACATTGTTGGTGATCCTTACATTCTATCTGGTACATCGGACGTTGGAAACAGATGATAGATGAAGTCCTTATATTCTATCTCATATCTTGCCTCAGTACATGATAGGTGAAATGCATATAATCTCATATCATACCAGGAAAATATACTATGAAATCCTCATTAATTTTGAGGGAAAAAAAGCAAAGAGCTGACAAAATTGTCTATTTCATTCCATTCCTGCACGTCCTGTGACCACCATTTCAGGACACTCTTTTCTTCCTGATGAAACTGATAACGTCAAATTCATCCAATGAAAAGATTGCAATAGCAGATAAATGGACAGGGTCACAATCGCTAGGTTTCAGAAAGTAAAACCATCAATCATTAAAAATCTTTTTGCAGGTCGCGGAATCACGCAGCTCTTCAAAGCATTGTCATTCCCGTCCTGCAAGTACTAAGAAAATGGCCAGCCAACTCAATAAATCATCAGCCAGCATGAGTGCGTCGGAGATCTAAAGCAAAATTAATTTGATCATTTGCTTATAAGGAACTAGGATTTCGCAGGAGCTTGGTCTACGAGCTAGATGCTTCTTTACTAAAAATGCATACCTACTATTGCATGCCAGCCAAGACAATTTCCCATCATGAACAGAACACGTTATACGAGGATATCAAATAAAAAATAACAAAAACTATCCTCTGCATTGAGAAATCGAATATAAGAATGTTGAACACCACCTCTTGTAATATTCTTGTTCTGGTCCCGCAGAATTTGACAGGCCAAGCAAAATGTTAATAATTTGCTACACCAAAACTCCTCATTCTATTTCTTGCATTTTATTTTCCTGTTCACATGCATTGATCTTTACAGATGAAAATTGCCCAAATCCTTAAGGTGGTAATATTTGATAGGTTTAACCAAAAAAAGCAAAGAAGTACACGTCTTTGTTGGCAACCAACATCATCATATGCATGTAAGACCACTGCTAGAGGACTCATAAACACAAGATTTATGCACAGTAACTCTTCAGAAAAAAAAAAAAAAAAAAATCCGCAGCAAGAATGCAGCCAACTCTCCAAAATCTGCTCCATACTCAACGCTAGCAATTGTCATGCCCCTCCATCATTTCCTTACGACATGCATCCTCCATGCCACCATTCCCAAACAAAACTGAGTTGCTCATGTGCCCCGCTACCTTATTGGATGGTCATGGAGCTCGGCTGCTGAAATGCACTGACATCTAGAGTTTCTACATTTTCTGACAATGTATTTGTGTCTTTTTTAATGCATGTACTGTCTGAAGGGCCGGTCATGGTAGACATGGTTACCCATAATCCAATGCTATTTGATGTGTGTTCACTTCAGCTTTCCTTCTGCATCCAGTTCAGTCAGAGTATTCAAGAACTGGCCCCTTGACATCACTGGCAGAGATCTCCACAGCTAATTTGCAGACCCCTTGGTGAGGGTCTATGATAGATTTCTCACAACCAAAAAATGACATTCATTTGGAAGTGACTCAACTTGCCAAAAAAGCGGGGCATCCTTTCTTTCAAATACTAATTTACAGCTTCAAAAAAGAGAACTTGGGGTTGCAAGTGTCCTCTCTCACACATAGTAATAACATCATCCCAGGCACCAATGACCTGCACATAGCAATGCAATTCAGACAAAAAGAAACGAGAGAACTATGGGAGAAACTCATAGAATGTGATTACCTTCACTGTTTTGTCATCGTACATGACCCACTGTTCACGCTCATGGCTGTAAGCAAAGCAATGATAATGCTGCCCATAATAACAAACCTGCATGTTCAAGAATGTTAGGCAGCTAGCAACAAAGATACGATGGAGGCATGTAGGAAAAGGTCAAGAATGTTACTAATGACTGAAACATATTTCCAAAGACAGATACATAAGAATAAATGCATGAAAAAATATTGAAAAAGTTGACTTCAAAAGACACAGATCCAGTTAGATGACAACATAGTACACATCCAAAATCTATTGGATCATTTGACATTCGGCAATGATTCAGATATGCTTTGGCATGAATGATATAACTCATCTAGCCAAAAGCTCCAAACAGTGGACAAATCCACCATGAAACCAATTTAGGTTTGAAGGTACTCAAAGAAGGACCAATCCAGATGAACTGACCAAATTTCATTAAGAATTGTAAGGGACTGATGTCCAAAAGAAGCATTTCTTCAGGAAGGAAACGAAGCCCACTCACAAATTCAAGATCAACTAGGAGTAAATGAGAGAACATACCACTGAGACAAGGCAATGTCTGTTGCCTGGATCTAGGCCCCGGTACAGGACCCCAATATCCATCTCAGTGCTAATCGCGGCCAATGTTGCTGATATGTCATCTGCACTTTCATGAGTATTCTGCCAACCCAGAACTTCAACATATGTGCCAACACAAAATAAACTCAGATTTTTGATAGAGAACAGGTGATTGTGTAGATAAGCAGCACAAAACCATTGAAGACAATGATACCTGTGATGAAAACATGAGGAGGAGAAGAAAGGATATGATGGATATAGTTCAGCTTTCCACAACCACCAACATCTGGATCACAAGCTAACTGATGATTCATCTCTACAAGCTTCAAAAGCTCGTCAAAACCATCTGAGCATGTAATCTGGGTAACAAAAAATTGAAATATATCATAAACACATCCAAAATAACTCATTAATTTGTGAAGACGGTGCTGGTTAGGTGGTTGCGTCAAGGAATACTGTGCCCACCAAAATCATTCCAACTCTGACTTTCAGGGTACAATTGGAATTTGTGAAAATGTGTAAAGAGTACAAAGTGGAATCTGAAAAAGCAGAGGAAATTAGAGGAAATAATATTATAGGATGGATTGTAATTATTATAAATGAAGTTAATAAAGATGAAACAGTGTGCCTAGGATGGCAATTTGAGATTAATGATTGACAATCTAGGAATAAAGGTTTTTTTTTTTTTTAAAAAAAAGAGGAATATACAACATTTCCTGAGTAATTCTCAAAGGATGATGGCATCACTATGGTTATCTTTTCACAAGTTTTGATGTTAACTTCATCTCAACAGACAAAATCACCAAATGGAAGGACAATAAACTAGGTCTACACTGACTATTAAGAAAACCATAATCACCATTACGTTCCAAAAAGCTCCGGAATGGAAGCATTCTCAGATCTACAAGAAGCTTCACCGTGAATTCACAAGCACAAAAGAGAAACTAAAATGTCATTCAGCAAAGAAGAATTTTGCTCAACTCAATGAAAATAAAAAATAATTCATAGAATCCCTAACTTTGATAGCTACAAAAGAAAAACACTAGATCAAAGCAATACCAGTGATAATAGGGAGTGATTTCGTACAAACATTTGCATGGGATGGTGTATACAAATGGTTGTTTTTTCAAATTTTCACAATTTTTCTAAACTTCTAAACCATGTAAACAATAAAGGAATATATATAAATATATATTTAGAGAGAGAGAGAGAGAGAGAGAGAGAGAGAGAGAGAGAGAGAGAGAGAACTTATCATGTGCAAATGGACTGCACTATAACGGGCCCTACATATATTCCTACATATATTAAAATGAAACAATATTTTATGCAATCATTTATTCATATAAAAATCATACTTTAGACAGTTTAGATGTTGAAAATACAACTTTAAATTTGATATTTATATTAATCTATTTTATTACATTGATTTTGTACCATTTTAAGATGGGGCAGATACAAATGTTGGATTTAGATGAAAATTGGTATGCTATCAAAATAAATAATTCTAAATACAATGAATAAAATAGATGTTAATTTTAATACATTTGGGGCACATTTTTTGGCGGATTGCACCATAATCTGCACTGGATTAATTAATATATATATATAGACCTATTCCAGTGCAGCACCACTACACCAAAACAGCGGTACATTTGCCCAAACATAAGCCCTACACATATTAGAATGCATGAAACTTTACGCAATCATTTATCCATATATAAATCTTATAGCAAATGGTTTACATGTTGAAAAAACCGCTTTAAAGTTGTTATTTACATCAAACTAATTTATTACGTTGAATTTATACCATTTTCAGATGGAGTCCATACACATCAAATTGAGATGAAAAATTGGTATGATAATAGAATACACCATTCTAAATACAATGTGGAGTAAATTATAATTTTATGATCATGTGGGGCCCATTTTGACACCACTGCACTGTAATTGCAATGCAGTCATGCTACACTTGAATACAACTTGTGTGTATATATATAGGGATTTATTCACGTGCATTTGGACTGCACGCGAATTACCCTGCAGACGCCCCATCCGCCCATTTATTTCAGCGAGTGAAATCTGCGCCGCTTGTTCCATTGTGCGTGTAGAGGGAGACGACGAGCTGAATGAGACTGCACGTACACGCGCTCAAAAATTTGAAGAATGCATTTTCCCGCTCATTCCTCCCATTTCGAAAATGGAGACGCCACTGCTGCTCCCAAATCTCCTTCTTCGTCGATTCCGAAGTTCTGCGTCGACGGAAGGTATAGTGTTTATTTTCGCGCGGGTCGTCTTCTCCGAAAATCCGCATGCGGATTCTGAATCCGCGTGCGGATTATAACTGCGCAGCAAAAGTACTCCCATCCGCATCTCTGACGCGAAAATCCGCATGCGGAAAACAACATTGATGGGAGGTAAGTTTGCTGCGGATTCATAATCCGCATGCGGATTTTCGTGTCAGAGAGATGCGGATGGGAGTACTTTTGCTGCGCAGTTATAATCCGCATGCGGATTTTCGGAGAAGACGATCCGCGCGAAAATAAACATTGTACCTTCTGTCGAAGTAGAACTTTGGAATCGATCACAAAACTTCAAAATCGACGGTTTTCGTCGACGCAGAACTTCGGAATCGATCGCAGAACTTCGGAATCGACGGAGATCTTCGAAATCTCGACGGAGATCTTCAAAATCTCGACGGAGAAGGAGATTTGGGAGGAGCAGCGGCAGCAGCAACAATGGCATCTCCGTTTTCGAAATGGGAGGGATGAGCAGGAAAATGCATTCTCCCTCTACACGCACAATGGAACAAGTGGCGCAGATTTCACCCGCTGAAATGAACGGGCGGATGGGGCGTCTGCAGGGTAATTCGAGTGCAGTCCGAATGCACATGAATAAGTCCCTATATTGAGAACTTATCTTGTGCATTTACATGCACCATAAATTATGGTGCATTTGGCTACAAATGAGCTCTACATAATCATAAAATGTACATCTACTCCACCTATTGTATTTAGAATTATTTGTTTTATTAGCATACTAATTTTTATCTAAATTGGTTATGTATACAGACCATCTGAAAATGATATAAAATTAACGTAATAAAATAGTTTGATGTAAATACTAATTTTAAAATTATTTTTTAACATGTAAACCATCTACGATATAATTTGTACATTGATAAATAATTATATAAAGTATTAATACATTTAAATGCATGCAGGGCCCACTTTGAACCAAATGCATTGCAACTTATGGTGCATATAAAAGCATTGGATCAAAATCCATATGGGAATGGATCTTCTGCACCTAGGCGTACTTAGGCTCAACCTGGATGCAAATATCCATTTTTAAAAAAAAAAATTTGAATTTTTTTTCACAAAAATGTTAATTTTAGTGTATTTAACATGTGTATCAATTTTTACCAATTTTGAAGGCTTTTTGATTTTTTTTAAAATCATTGGCATTTTTATAATTTTAATTACTAAAAATGCTACAAATTTTAAAAAATCCAAAAAAAATCTAAAAATCTTCAAAATTGGTAAAAATTGACACACATGTTAAATACACTTAAATTAACAGTTGTGTAAAAAAATTTTAAAAAATAGGTTAAATGCACCCCGGTGTATAGGATCGAATGATGCCCAATATCACTTCAATTGAAAACTTACATGCTAATATGCTATAAATATTGAGCATCATTTGAAGGTGAAAATGAAATTGTTAAATATGAGAACAAATATATAATATGTAAAAATTTTCAAAATATTTGATTTTTGGCATCATAACTCAATATATATGGATGAACATTAGAAGGGGTTTCAATATCAAAAAATATGGGAAGTTAAAAAACAAAACCACTGGTACAAACCATTCATGCTGACATTTGTAGGGAATCACTCCCAATAATAATAATAATAATAATAATAATAATAAGAAGAAGAAGAAGAAGAAGAAGAAGAAGAGGAACAGTGGCCATAATTACTGAAACAAGGTCTACCACTATCAGGAATGAAAAATGTTCTTTTCCATTATGGAAAGGAAGTTTCCTATTTGGTTTATAATTCCAGACAACATAAGGTGATGCTGTAATCTGGACAAACAACATTATCGAGAAAGAAATACCTTCATTGTTCGAAGTGCACTAGCATTAATGTTGTGAAAAAATGAAGTATACTTCAAACGTCTAGACTCCGCGCCACAAGAAGAGCAATTCATCTGTTCATAAATATCCATGCCAAAAAGTGTATGTGCTATGCAAGATTTGCTTGTGCAATCCCAAAAGCCTGTCCAATTACCTTCCTCTGATTTGGCATCAGAAGCACTGGACCCATAAGTATATGACTTATGTAGGCAGTCAAAGATTACTGCCAATACTTCAGAAGCATCATTCATTTGTGCCTACAAATCGCAATAAACCCATCAAATCTTTGAGATGAAGCATGATAAGAAAAGCTCTGATGCAAACGGTGTCCAGCCCACCTCCTGGACACTATCACCACTGCATCCTAGAAGCATTCAAAATATGAAAAAAATTCACCAAGCAGACCACATACAAAGTGACTTTTAACTCCACTTTTAATCACACAGTCCAGGTACATTAGAGCTCAGCCAAAAAGCAGCTTTAGCAGTTTCCAGCATCCACACAAGTAGTTGAACTAGTTTATAGAGTTTGCTTCCCTCCACAATAGTTTTGCAGTTTTGTTTCAGATATCAAACTGATCATTCTCCCGGTTATTGATCAAATGCATGGTCCAAAAGCTCAATAATAGTCCCTTTTAAAGAAGGTAAACATGCAGAGTAGGAGACTGAACTCACCTCCTGGAAGAAATTACTGCAAGGATACAAGTTGCTTAAAGCAAGTCTCAAACATGTTGGAGAAATAGCTTCTCTTCGTGTGTCTGCTGATGCCGCACTCAAGGCAGTAAAAACATCAAATAGTGCACATACAACACAAGGATCTCCAACATGCACATGCAAAGAACTTGATGTCCTCATAAACTCCTCCCTGAAGCGTCTTAGATTCCACAAGGACTGAATTATCACGAACGTATAACCATCAGATAATACTAAAAAAATGAAACAACAATAAAAGAAAGCAAAGAAGGGGAAAGAATGAAAGAAATAGACCACCTGAAAGAAAAAATAAGAAAAAAAAAAAACAAAAGGAAAAAAGAATATCATCTGGACTACCTGTATAATCACATTCAAAAAGCAGTTATACTCTCCAATTTCATTTTTCAGTCCAGCCCCAACTACATCATTTTCACTCTCAAAGGTCACACAAGCTTCAGTTGGAGAAGAAAAACCGTCTGCTTCAGGGGAGATCTTTCGTGACACTTTTGAAACTGGAATAAATAGTGAATTTTGTCGTGCTTGAAATGTATCTGCAAAGAAAGCAGAGTTTTCTTCACCAGCCTGACAGTATGATTTGCTGGATTGAAATAAGCAATGTCTATAGGCACCATTGATCAGTAACCGTTACAGCAAAAACCAAATTTCATGCATTAATTTGGAGCTTTCAAGATTTCATGCAAATTTTCTCATTAGAGTTCCAAATGCTAGATTCTCTGATGATTCCTAATTTTATGTACTACAAGAAACATAACTATATGGATCATGATGACGACGATGATGATGATAAAAGAGTAAAACGGGAAAAAATGGGGCCAAATCATGTTTCTCCAAGGAGATGGTCTCCAACAACATTTCTAAAGCAAGAATTCAGTTGAGAATCATGTGGTGGAATCTTCCATTCTTTCACCTGGGGGATGAACCTTTACTAATGAATATCAGCCTCAGAGTAGTTTGGTCGAAATATACTAGCTGTAAAAAATGCTCTGAATTTTGAGGCATTCACAAGTGCACCATAACCAATGAGATCTATTAAGGGAGTTGCTTGAAGAGTTCAGAAGATATAACTAAGGAATTTACACAAAGAGGGCCATCATAGCCCAGAAACGTGCTGAATTTGCTTGGATTAAAGAGGGAGGTGGAAGCAACATTTTGTTTGCCAGTGGTCTATTTGAAAACATTTGGTTGCAATTGAATGTTATAAAGGTGGGGCTCCAGACAATAGCCATTAAAACAAATAGTTGAACAAAAACAAGTTCCATTACTATTTTCTAAATATGTATGCAGACATGTTAGATACTGATGGTCAGAGAACACTCTTTCTAGCAGTTTGCTTGTGTCTGGCATCGTCTCCATTTGCAAACTGGTAAAAGAGATGCAAAGGAGAAGGAAAAGGGGAATATAGAAGAAAAGAAAAAGGAGGAGATTGGACAGAAAGTGAATAAAGATATCATGGATAACCTTCTGGATAACAAGACGGAATATTGATTTTCACTAACTACGAAAAAAGTAGAATTATTAGGAGAGAGAAATGCCACAAGGAATCAGATTTTTTAAAGTCTTTTTTCCATCTCCAAACTGAGTCTAGATAGCAATTACAGTATCCATGACAGCTGAACAGTCGAAATCTTCACCCTCCCCAAAAAAGGCAGTGGACTTTTGACTCAACAAAGCCACCTTGACATATAACTTTAACATTTGTGATCAAGGAATGGTCTGATTTTCCATAGATTTCAACTAGGAGGTGCACATAGAAAAATGAGTCATGAGGGATGACCACAAGACGAAGTATAATAGCCCAGAATAACTTTAACAGTTTGAATACCAAGTAGGCCATAATGGCCTCAACATTTTTTAATACCATGCTAATGCTCAATATGCCTAGAACCAAATCAAAAGGGCCTCATTGGCCACAGCTCTTCCAAACGGTGTTCAGCAGAACTCTGCAGTTCCATTTAACACCATATGTAAATGAAAGATCACTGATCAGTTAAATAAAGAAATGTAATCAAAGCTCTTTAAAAACTATAAATCTACCCTTGTCTTCCGTTCGTGAAAACCGTTTTCAGAACTCATAACAGCTACTCCTCTCTGTCACACTCAATTCCGACATCTCCTCTTTCACTCTCCTTAAAGATTGTGAAATTAAAGCATGCACCAAAATCGACCTCAATGCAGGCCGGCAAACAATCTCTGCGAAGAAAACTACTTTGACAATTAAATTGTAATGTAACCCACCTGGTTTTATTCAGGCCGTTTGTGAAAATATGCAGCATAAATCAATGATACATACGACAGCAAATTTTTTTTTTTTTCCAATTATGGCCAGAAATCTGTACACATTGTCTGTACCACTGGCCACTGAAGGTAGTTATTCCTTGTCATTGTTGTTCTGTTCAATTTTTCATAATCACATGGACCTAGGAGTCTTATTCATGCATCTGCATGCAAACAAAGCTCTATAAAGTCTCCGGTAGAAAGATTTGTGGCCTGATAGGATCCACTAGCAACAGTAACAAGGGCAAGCATTGTCAAGTTTCTTTGCTACTCAAGGCGATATCACGGATGGTCACCTTGAAAATGCATTTTTCATATGTGCCCATCTTTGATCAGGTCATCCATTGAGTGGCTTCCTTTGCTCTATTCTATCTATAATGTGACTCAGATTTGAATTAGCTTAGGACTAGGGTGCAACTCAGTCATGAAATTGTGGTATATCTCTACCTTAACTCCACTGCTACTTGTAAAACCTAAACCCTAACTCTAACTTTATTTGTAAAACTTAAATCTTAACCGTATTTACATAAATTGGGTTCAGGTTGGAATTTGGGTTAAAATTCTGGTAGATTAGTATTTTATTTAATAGTGACAAGTTTACATTTTAGTGTGAATAGGTAGTATACTTTTAGGGAGTGCTCAAGAGAAAACCAAGGGATTGAATGGGATGTAAATGAGATGAGGAAGGATTTTTTGTGTACTAGAAAACGAGAAATATATTGAAAATGAGAAGTAATATTCGAAAGGGGAAAAGTTCTTATGTATTGGAAAATGAGAAATTGTATTGTAAATAAGAAAATGTTTTTATTCACATAAAAAATAAATAAATTATAGTAATGAGAAATTTCATCCTATTCTCATCTCATTCCATTCTTTCATATACTCATGAACAAGACTTCGAAAGAAATTTTTTACTTTTCCAAACTCTGCAGTAGGAAAAAAATGATACCCTTTTTTTTTATTTATCATGCCACCCACATTGGATAACTAGGCAACTAATGAATGTGTACTCTAGAGAAGAGGTAAACAATAGGTAAAGAAGACAAATGTCTCAATCGCACTTCGAACCATGGACCTTCAACCCACACACCCCCTACAAATACTCATGTCAATCACTTGGTCATCTCAGTGGTGACAAAAAAAGACAAATTTGAACACAAATAATATAAATATAAACATAAGTGTAAACAAAAAATCATATAATTTACCTAAACTATAATTTCAGCATGACAAACATGTAATCAAATATAAGTACAAATTATATAGGATACATAAATATGCAGAACTATTATTCAAAATTTATGTATATTTTATATTAAATATAAGTATGGAAAATCAAGTTCAGATTTGCTTGAACCCAAACCCTAACTGTATTTACAATTCAGGGTCTTTGGGTTTGGGTTTTTCCAAAAAAACCTAACATTGTTTTTATCAGGTTCCTTGGGCTAGGTTCGAGCTAACCAGCCCAAAGCTGCACACCTACTTGGGACCATACATTGTTATTTTTAGCACGCTTACCCGTTGAAATGTTAAGTTGTCTACCAAACACCTGTAAAAGATCAAGGGTGTGTTTATTTAATCGTAAACAAGGGAGGGAAAGCCCCTTTCATAATGTTGGCTAATGTGGCATGACATTTTAACTACCAAAAAACCCTATTTTTTTTCCTCATTCTCACAAGCATTTTTAATCACCATTCTCCATCTTTTCACCAAAATTAAAAAAAAAATCTTAGCCATCTCCCAATCACCACCACTTAACACATCACGTCGTTCCATCTTCAATCCAGCACTTCATTCAGATTTTTTGTCCCCTCTTTCTATTTTTCCAAATGCCCAAATAAATTCTAAAATTTCAACGAACAGTGTTAGAATTGAATGAGTTAGATTAAATTAGGGGTGGGAATTGGGACGGGTCGACCCATGACCCGGCTTTAACCCGTTTTTGGCTGGGTAAAACTAATATTTTTTTTACCCGTATAGGGATGGGTCAGAAATTTTGATCCAAATTCAAAAATAAGGTCGGGGTGGGTCGACCATGTTCCGACCCGAACAGTCCGACCTGCTCCGCATATATAAATTTATTAAAAATTATAAGCCTATATTTAAATATTATTATTATTTTCTTTCAAATTTCTCACTTTTTTATAATCAACTCTATCGACAATAGAAGAATCAATTTATTCAAAAAACAATATAAGAATCAATAAAAAGAATTTGTACATATATAAACCATTGTGTAATTGTATATTAATCTATTTTAATAAATTTATACTATATTTTCGAATGTTTTGTTTTCTTAATTATGTATTTTTTAATATTTAGTGAAATATTGAAGCATATAATATTTAAATTTAGTATAAATGTATACTTATGTTTGATAGGTATATAAATTTTGAAAACTATCTTATTTAACCCGTATTTTTTACCCGACCCGCTATCTCAAAACCGGACTGATTCCAACCCAAAGTTTGTCTTGGAACCTATTTTAAAAAAATAAGGGTTAAATCGACCTTGTCTTGACCCGGTATAAAGAAAAAGGTCAAACTCAATTTTTAAAAAGTAGGGTCAGAGTTGGGCAAATCTTAACCCGGTATGGCCCGCCCCGATTCCCACCCCTAGATTAAATCCAGCTTAGCTATTGAAAAGCTTTTCCTGAATGACGACTACCAAATACAAGCTAACGTTTTCCCCTACGTTTGTTGTTTGCCAATAGTTAGGGCCAGGCAAGAAGAAAAATCCAAAGCACTAACCATGTAAAATGGAAACCATCTAGAATTCTAATTTTATCAATGTACATAGTATGACTGCAGATTAAATTAAACCATGTCTTATGGTCTGGAAACTCACCAAGACTCTGTCGAACAGCTTTTTGGAGATCAGCTTGGAATCTTTCCTCATCTTCCTCCTCTGCATGCAATTGTCGTAATGTCTTCATACCATTGTCTCCTAAAATCAAATCAATATTACATATGATGATTAGATAACAATTTGGAATTTTGAATTTCAAACGTGAACGAAGAACCATGGCAAAGGTTGAACCAGCTGAATGAAATGAAAAATAATAATGAATATTCTGAATCTCTATACTGTTGTTACCTTGCAAAGTTTCCTGTTCCTGCGCATGTGCTTGATCCTTAAAGCCATCCTCAATTGGCAAGTGGCTAGCATCATAGCTTTCCTTCCCAGACCCTAAGGCTTGAGAATTTCCATCAAGTAACTTGTTAATCACTTGACCAGAAGCCTGCTTGCTTGTCTTTTGTTCAGAAGGCAGAACATCATTGACATTTCCCTGATTTAATAATCCTGAAAGTAATAATAATATTAATTTTAATTTCAACATTAATAATAGCACTGTGGTGACTATTAACTGTTTCTGTAAATTGTGCTATTAGATAGCAAAAAAACTATTTGAGGAAAAGTAAAAGCATAAAGCCAGTTCTATTCAAACAATTATCCAGTCAGTGCTTAAATGGGCTCTTACCTTGCTTGGATTTGTGACTATTTGTTCTCTTTGTCCTGTGTGTGCTGGCAGAACCAAAAGATTTGCCAGGGAGAGCTGTTTCTTTTGTTGACTTAACACTGGTGGGGGCCTCATCAGTGCTTGATCCACTAAACTTATCATGGTGGCAAATTGGGACTCCTGTTTCTGAATTCAGAAGAATATCATGGAAACTTCTGGACTGATCCAATTCATCACTTATATTGTCTGTGGCATAAAAAAAAGTTTGAGGAATATGGAACAACCACAATAGAGATCTTAGTAACATCACTAGGTGAGTCCGTGTGCTCACCTGGAGTCAACTGTGCAACTGCAGTTAGATAATCACCATTGGACTTCGAATCAACAAGCAATCCCTCTGAAATGTTCTCCAGAAATATTCCACTGGCCTTTTTATTTTGCTCTGCAAGATGCTTTTGTTTTGCCTCATTTTCTATACGCCTTTGATACTCCAATGTTTCCTCAAGCTTTCTTTCCTCTGCCTCAAGCTCAATTTTTCGCCTAAATTCCTCTTCTTTTTGTCTTAACACATCACTGTTGACAGTTACTGCTAGTGCAGACTCTCTCCAATTACCATTGGCTGTGAATGGCAATGTCCTGCAGCAAGATGCACATGCTCAAAACATTAGATGAAGAATGCTGATCAGAAAAACCAACAGCAAAGCAAATCAGGTGCATCAAGTTGGGGAGAAGATCAATGCCAGCCCAAGCCAACATGGAAAAGGTGGAAATGACAGTTCCAACACATAAGTGCAAAAATCTCAACCTTGGACACCAAAAATAGTTCAATAACTAGCCCGTAAAATAGCCAAGGACATTTTAAGATATTTCTGAAACAGGCATCTAGAATCTGTGTTGCATCAGGTGGTTTCTACTGACATTCTAGGAATGATAACATTGAAATTTTTTTTCCATAAATAGAACATCTAAACTTGGCATGAAATCAAACATTATATTAGCATCTCTTGCATCCCCCCAGCACCCATTATTCAGAAATCTTAAAGAAGGTGAACCCTTTCACAGAGTACAAAATAGTCCATGCCCATCTTTATTAATTACAAGAAAGGAAATATTATGGCTGGTCCCATTTTAGATGTTAGAAAATGAAAGGGAAATGAAAAGGAAATAACATCAATGGCATAAAGGATACTGCTAGTAATAGAACAAATAAAGACAAAATAAATAGTTTCATCTAAGAAATATAAGTAATGATGGGAAAGTTGAAAATTTGATGATAGGTATATTCAACACGAAATAAAGACAATTTTTCTGTTCACAAGACTTGTTTTATACACATAAGGAAAAAGCCGTTATCCAATAAGGCAATGACGCGCCACGAAATGTTATTACCAAATTCACTGGTAAAATAATACTGACAAATGGAAGTCATATCCTGATGATTTCTTCGTTCCAATTAAAACAATTCAGATGGACTCAAGAATATCCTTTTGTCATTCTCTGGGATTGGAACCAGGGAAAACTATGGAATATAAACATTTTCCACCACTGTTTAATTTTGAGAAACCTGGCAACCAGTACACCGAAACATATGTCAACAACTTTAACAGATGTCAACAACTTTGACAAATGTATGTGCATTCACATGCACAAAAAGAGTTCGTTATTCAGTAGGTGGCCAATCTGTATATGTGTGTCGTATTGCATTTGTTTACATTTGAAAAAAATTATCAAGACGTAAAACTAAGCCTTAGATGGCAAGCATGCCTTTCCCATATTGATTTCATGCACCAGGTATTGACAGTTGCATGCTCTGCGCACCTGCATGAACAGGTTAAGACAATTGGAATAGCGGCCACCTACCGCTCCTGCATGCTGGACACGTTATAAAGAAAATGACACAATACATACAGGAAATTTGTCTCTCACCTATTACAATCATTTTGTACTAGTAGGGTATGATTAAGTGTTCAGACTTCAGATCTCTTACCATTAAATTTCTATCTCAAGCACAACTCTGAACAATCAGGATTCAGGATTAAGGAACAACTGGAATAGTCGCCAACTACTGCTCCCACATGTTGGACATGTTATAAAACATACGACACAATATTTACAGGAAATTTATTTTTACCTATTATGGTCACTTCATTTTGTACAAGTAGGACATGATCAGGGATTCAGACCACTAAACTACTATCTCAAACACAACTTTGAACAACCAGGATTAGAGATTCAGATGATTAAATTTGTCCACAGTAAGATCTGAAATCACGATACTTTCTTACAGGAATGTCATTATACATGGCTTTTGTTATCAATTTTCTGTTCCTTGTAAAGCTACTATCTCAAACACAACTTTGTCCAAAAGAGCAAGCGGAAATGATACAACGATACGTCACAAACCAGGCTAATGCAAATTTGAGCTCACAGACGAATGATTTCAGAGAAAGTCGAACCTATGACCAACAAAAAGTGAATCCTTTACTCACTTTATTTATGCTCTTTGGAAGTTTGCATTTATTCTCTCCCCCTTAAAGCAGATAAGTGATGCTTATCTCCAAACAAATGAAATGTTTTGGCACAATTCCACACACGACTGATTTCATATCGACTTTACATTTGTAAATATCAGGTGAAATTAACCAAAACTGTCTAAATTAAGGAAATACATCTCATAAACAATTCAATCCTCTGACCATGGATAAAAATCTCATTATCTGTTCATCCAGAGGTTTGATTACTAAATTACAGAGCCCTTGTTTTCTTGAGTAAACATTAGAACCTAAGAACATTTTTACCAATATGTACAAAAAAATTCTTAGAAAGGGGCAGCCCTAGCATTCCACTGCGCATCAGAACAGCAGAACTCCCCAAGCATTTTGTGGTGTTTAATGAAACCAATTTTTTCCGCTCAGCCTAATGAGACCTTTTAATGCCCCTATTAATAGACCTTTCTGACTAATTCCATGTCTGAACTTTGGCAATTGACAACAATATAGTCACGTATTCCGTGGGGATCGGCTGTATGGAAGTAATTTGTAAAAGCATTCCTGAAATATGCCTTTAAGGCCTTCAGTCATGCATAACTACAGTTGCAATTACATTCAGACTATAGGGATGCTCCCAGGCCCATCTTCCCAAGTGCACAACTGGGTGCAATTTCATGAATCATAGGACATCACCATTTTTCCAACTTCAGCAATGACACTTTTGAGTAATAGTGGATGCACTTAAAGGAGGCATCATATGAAAACCATAAAGACTGCCTTCAATCCTTTACTTCACGAAAAAGCTCAGGCTTAAGACATCCAATTTTGTTTATTTCTATGACCTCCGGAACTTTAGGAAATTCTAGCCTTGAGAAGTGTCTTAGTGGTATCAGAATTCAACATTGATGGATCTATCATAGCTTTTTCTTTTCTTCTACACTATATGAATGGCTATAAAAATGGCTTCATTCATTGGAATGGTTTGTATAAATGGAATGGCTTTATCGGAATAACTTTTTTAATTTCAATTTCATCCATATAAAATTTTGAAGTTTAGGGTGTGTTTAGGAATGGATAAAACTTTTGATGAATAGTTTTGGAGAGTAAAAGTTGTCAAATGATGTGATATGATAGGGGTAATGATGAGGAGTAAAGAATATAAAGTTAAAATAGATAGGTTAGTTGTGTGGGCAGTTGTGTAGAAATGATTGAAAAGTAGGGTAGTTGTATAGGAAAATGTGAAAAAATAATAAAAAAATATGGTAGTTGTGGAGAGTGAAAAGTTTTAGATTGAAAAGTTTTAACTTGACATTTTCTGCACATTGCCAAACACACCCTTATTGTCCTTGGAGACACTTGAGCAGGCATGAGATACTAAACTGCAGCCTAAACAAAAAATTACATTTCCAATAATTACATTTCCTTGAGTTAAAATTAGTCTCTGAATACACAAAAAAAGCAATTCTTTTAGATGTGTTGGACAGACATCAATTGCACAATCCCTCATCTTTCGACCAACTTTTAGCCATGTTATACAGCCAATTCCCAAATCTTCACTGTCACTTGGTTAAACTGCATTTTTCATTGTTTCCCATCCCTCGTTATATGTTTATGTCCTCCCCAACCAACGTGTTGAACAGCCCTGGTCATCCCTCCCTTTCTTCTAATAGAGATCATATGTCCTCAGTTTTCTCTGTTTCTGGCTCCAGAGACACTTTCTTCAGGACTGACAGAATCCTACAACATGAGCTTATTTTTGGGCACGCCAACACCAGAACTCATTCAAGAGAAGGAGAGTTGGAATGGTTTTGGGGGAACAGGGTAGGAAGAGACAAAAACCCACTGACACCATTAAAGAAAACAAAGAAATGAAAAACCACAAAATCACCAGGTAAAACAAAGACAAGGCAATAGAATGAAAAGAATACGATTCTGCATTGATTCCATTAAGATGCCAGTCTTCCATCATGGAAAAAGGGAAACGGTTTGCATATGTTTTATGCCACCGAGCGGTCTCAAATCCATTGTTCAGATTGAAAAGGCAGTAAATATCTAAAACAGTAGAAAAGGACGCATTGTTACCAAATGAAGTGACCCAAGCCATGAGCCACCTATGGAGATTCTGAACGTGATTTATGCAACATTAGATAGAATTTCAAGCAGAAGAAGTATGCGAGTAACAGAATGCATATTAATGTCATATATGAATACAGTTTTTATGCACTTCTTGAAAAGGAGAAAAACAAAACAAAACAAGACAAAAGTGCCAGTCTCCAGCCAATATCAATAACAAACATGGCCATTCTGTTTATGCCAGTAAAGCAGGATATCATCAAACTATGTATGAGGTTCCCATAACAAGATAAACTTGTTGAAAGTCTCAAGCACACACAGATATACACAGAGACGTACGCTTGATCTGCAGTGTCCTGATGAGTGAGAAGTTGATCGCCATTACCAGTACCCTGAAAAGGACTGCAAATGTTAGCTCTGTCTCAATTTTTTTATTCTTCTGTTTTTTTCTTTACTTTTTGAAGTTAAAGCTGAGCCGGAACCTGAAACCTTCATGCCGAATTCAAATTCAGTGCACGTGCAAATGAACCAAGGTTCAAACCCAACATTATCTCCATGACATGGTAACATGTGTATATGTTATATGAAGTAACAGAACTGAAACCACACAGCCAAGACCTTTGAATCCTTAGGTTTTTTGTAATCCTTGTTCCTTTTCTTTTCTTTTGATTTGTCCGGCACTGATTTTGAATGATCACCACTCCTGTTGGCATTCTTCTTGGTATCAAGTGCAAGCTCAGCTAGGAAGGCTTCCCTGGCAGCATCAGATTTCTCTGTAGCATCTTTCTCCACTAGATCCTCCAAGTGTGCCTGCAAAGTGGAAAGGGCAGATGGTCATAAATATCATCAAAACTCGTAACTCTATGCACTATGTTCACATGCATAAACCTATGTCGTGTTTCTAATATTATTTCCATCTCTTACAAAACCCTGCCACGGCTGAGATGAAAATCTATGAACAAAACATAATATCTCACTTAATGCAAAGTGGTTTACCAAAAGCAATACCAACCCGTAGGAATGATTTTATAAGACACAACATGATTGCACGATAATCAAATGTAGAAACAGGCCCAAGCTTAAGCTCCAATTGCTGCATGCCTGCCACATTGCGCATGATCTTTGCATCAATTTTGTTCAGCTGCATGACAAAACTAGTTAATGATGACATGCAAGAAAACCAGTAAAAATATTAGAATAAAAGAGAGGAACTCTGTAATTGGAGTATGCCTGTCAGCAGATTCAAGAAGAAGAATAAACAAACCTCAACAGATAATTGCTCCTTTTGTCTCTGAATTGCTTCTTCTATGCAAGTATCTGCTTGATGCAAATAGCCCTGCATCTTCCAATCCTCCTCATCCCCATACTCCAAGTCGCACGATCGAGAGGTAACACCAGATAATGTCTCATCATATCCAAACTGACTGACATTCAAAGCCTGTGCATCTTTAAGAACATTAGATATAGCATCCAGCTCAAACCTACTATTGATAAATGCTATATCACTCTCCCTCTCCACAAGCTCCTCTTGTCGCTTTCTCAGAACAGCCTCATAACTCCTGTTGACAAATTTAACAGCCTGATCCCTTCTCCTAAGCTCTTCAATACAGAGATTTTCAACAGCTTGCAAGGCCTCTTCATAGCTCAGATGCTCACATTTCCTCTCACACAAGCTCTGTAAGAGGTAAAACTCCTTCTCAAGCATCTGAAGTATCTCCATCCCCTGATGGGTCCTGTCTTCCCTCTGACGTGTCCAAGAAACCAACTGTTCTCCACCTGAAGGACCAGCAAATATCCATGATAACAAAGCATCGCCATCTAATCCTCCATCTTCATAGTCATTAGAAACAATCTCCGTCATCTGACCACATGCCCCAGTATTATCAGATCCAACAGAAATAATTCTACCCCTCAATAGCTGCTTATCCAAGATAAGACTCGATGAACTGCTGCTGAGAGATATTTTCTCAAAGATCTCAGCCCCTGGAACAACAGAATGTGGATCATCAGCTGAAGAATTCTTCTCTGAGTATCTACTTAACCCACAAGAATGCGAGAGCTCCTGTAGGAACTTGAGAACCCTTTCGAGTTGGGGAACTCCCAAGAAGCATATGCAAATGGGTGATTGGTCTAGCCCATGATTCAGCACATGCAAACCAGATGCAGGGCTTTGGAGCTCATCCATAGCATACTGAATTACCTTGTTGAGATGACCAGCAGCAAGACATTTATGTTTTAGAAGCAATTGAAACATGCCCCGAATCCTTTCTAGGAATTTGGTGCGCCCCTGATCATCAGAGAGTGGCCATCTTGTTGAGATAGGATGGGCCTTTGCCAATTGTTCATTGTCATGCATCTTTGTGTCAAAATTGGCAATGCCATTACAGTCACCACCTCCATTGCATGGTTCCCCTACCTTGGATGATTGCACATCCATAACTTCAGCTTCCCATGAATCCTTTGAGATCCAATTTTCTGAGAAACACTCCTCATTACTACCATCCAAATTGTTCTCCATATTCGAATCAATAGGCATGATGTTGTCACACTTTGACCTCTCTTCAAGCATTTTGAATGCAGCAATAGCATCAACAGGCTTCCAGCTACCATTTAAGAGCATCTCCACCCAGTCGTTATCAACTTCCTGTGGTAAGACCAATTGCAGCTTTGATGAGAGACTTCCCATATGCTCTCGCACAACATGCTGTATGTGAGAATCACTGTCTGTGAATTTCTCACTGCAACGGCAGCACAACCAGAATTTCCAAGTCTTCTTACTCTCAGCAAACGACGTAGCTTCTGAAAGCAAATCGATCGCTGACCCATCCTTGGCTGCCATCCAGTGAGCCTGGAGACTTTGCACATTCACTTCCAGCAGACTTCTCTTCTTCTCAATGCTCATCGAATTCCAATACCCACGAACCAGATCCATCCTGTCAGATGAAGACGAAGCCTTTCTGAGGCTGTTGAGCTTCCGCCGCTCCCCTGTTCGGTGGTGGGTCCCAGGACCCAACTCAGGGGGCTTCTCCTCCCCACTCTGCTGAGGCGAATCAGGCTTCTGCTGCAGGAGCCGTGCAGCTGCTACACGGACCTCGATCTCCTTACGCCTCTCTTCTGGTGTCTTCGTCGCCTTCTTGATCTCATTGGGCCTGCGGGTGGGTACTAGCCTCACCTCCATCGGATCCTCCGAGAGCCGCCGCATCGGGATCAACCGGAACTTCTCTTCCCCAGCCCCATTCCCCAGGTTCTTCATCCAAGTAGAAATAGACGCAATGTTCGACTTCTGGATGAGGTTCCGTAGCTCCTGCTGGACATGCACGATCCGCGCCTCAGGTGTGGGCACCTTCTGCTGGCTCTCGTCCTGCAAGCTCTCCTTGGCAGGATCAATCGGCTCTGCAATCGACAGCGCTCTCTCGCACTCCTGTATCACATCCTCATACCCTTTCCCGTCCGACCCATTGGCAGAATCAAATAGCAGATTCGCATAAAAATGCGCAAACTCAATTGAATTGGGAGCGAGTGTGACGGCCTTTCTGGCTGACTCCACAGCGTTCCGGAGATGCCGCTGCTTGGCAGCGGGGTCGTCAATGAGAGAGGCAACCTTGACAGAGATGGTGCCATGGACACGGTGGAGAAGGGCGGAGCCAGGCTGCCGAACCAGCGACTCCTTCATAAGGCGGAGAGCCTTGGTGTGGTTGCCACGCCGGAGAGCCGTGAGAGCACGCTCACACTCCAGCTTAATTGCATCGTTGGTGGCGGCGGCAGGAGGCACGTCCTCAGTGGGGGCAAGATTGCCCCGATCATCGTCGATTGCGGCAGCAACAGCATCCGGCCCAGCATCGGACCGACGGCCCCAGTGGGCGGAAGTCTTCTTCTTATGCCCCATGCTCTGCTCCTACGCCAATTTCTCCTGCATGCATGCAGGCTTCCAACCCGGTGGGCCAATGACTGCGGTCTCGTCCGTCTCCTTTCGGTGCTTCGCCCACCAACCCAGACGGGGAGATGAGGGATTGGGGTGTTTTGATAATCGTACGGTCCAATAATTTAGATTCTCTCTCTCTCCCCCTCCCTTCCCTTCCCTTTTGGGGCTTTCCGTGTGTGCGTTTGGGGAGAAGGTGAGAAGTCGGAGGGTGGGGTGGTCTTTTCAAATGATGGGGGCAGGATATTAACAAAGGAAAAACAGACAACGACGAGGAGGGAGTGTGGGAGAAGAAGGAGCGAGCAGAGAACGCTCCGAAGAGCTGAAATAGGCCAAGCCGAGTCTTGAACGCTGAAATACTGAAAATCAGCGAAGATGATTATATTCAACAGCATTTTATTTTTATTTTTTGGTCAGTTCGTCGTTGTACGTCAGGGAGTATGGATTTTCCTTGCAAGCATCGGCTCGGGTAGGTGGATAGACATCATATTCAAATGATCCAAACCGTTGATTTAATACGGCTTTAAGATAGGTGGCACCTAAAACATTTTAATGGGAGAAATCCTCCAAACCTGAGATAAATCACAAAATGATGCAGCTCTGGAATTTGGAAATCATCCGCCCATCAAAAGGGTTATCGATTTCTGATATATCATATATGTAAGAGGCTGAGGTAGTTATGCGTTGTAATGTTTTGTGGGGCATTAAACCATCTAAACTAGCTAAATGACGATTTTTTGCAGTTTGCCAGCCAGGTAATTGACAGCTGAAATTCATGCCATTTGGAAATGTGGCATGAGGTTGGCATGAACGTGTGCCTAAAGCTGCCAGTCTTTGCCACCCAATTTCTGGGCCATTCCGCAAGTGGGTTTCTGCACGGAAATTGAAATTGGTACGAGATGAGATCACACACTACGGCTCGATCAAGATCTTTATCGTTGGTTGATGGCGATTTTGACCATTGACGGGGAAGATCGAGAGTTTGGTGAGTAGGAAAAGGCGAGTTTCCGGAGAAGAAAACTTAATAACGCAGAAAAGTAAAAATAGAGACGGGAAATAACGTTCCAGAAGGCGAGGCCAGACAAATAAATAAATGGAAGTCTTTTTCGATTTGGAAAAGAGTAAAGGCAGATAAATATCATGCAAATCTATTTTAGCATCGGTTTCGTAATAAGTAGAAAATGAAGGAAATTTATTTTAAAAAATTAAAAAAATAAATTGTGTCTTTATTATAAAAAATGTGAAAACAATTATATACGCACACAGGAGAAATATTCTTTTCCCATTTTGGACGTTATCAAATAAGAGACTTGGGGGGAGTTTGGTAATCAATAAATGTAGGAAATTGTAGAATCACGTTTCCTAAAATAGTTATTAACTCTACTAATCAATAAATTTTTCCACTTTTATTTTTGTATTCTAATTATTTTCCCTACTAATTATATCCATCAAACCTATTTATTCTAACTCTATTTCTATCATCTTCTGTTAATTAAACATTTATATATTCTTCTTTTCTATTTCTCACCTCATTTAACAATCCCACAAAATTTCACATTAAAAGAACAAGAATGGAAATAAAAAGAATGCAAAAATTAATTTACAACTAATTTATTTTTTATTTTTATATTTTAATTATTTCTCATTTTTCTATATAGATATGATATTTACTTTTTTATTTTCACTTTACTATTATCATATTTATTCCATTCTTGATTACCTTTCCAATCCTATGTTACTCATCCGAAACAGAAAAAAATAATAATAAATAAATAATTCTAGTTCCTTTTTATTTTACAAAATGCGTGCATGGAAGATTTCGAAATCTGCAGTACATGAGATTTATCTCCTGGTGGGTGGCTTTTTCTGTTTCCCAGCCATGCGAGAGCCAGAAAAGGATGGACATCTTTCTTTGCGTGACTTCACCCCTGCTGGCACCTGTCTATAACTAATACAGGCAGTTTGTCACGCATTACCGCTATTAAAAGCTAGGATCCCGAAAATCTCTCCCCACACCTCCTGAATTAGGTTTTCTTTTCCAGCCTTCAAATCCAAATGCAAACTGGTTTCAAGGTGATGTTCAATGAGTTATGATCTCATACAATCGGTTGTAATTTCTATTCAAACAACAATCAGTTAATTTTTTATTTTTTAAAAATTCTTTTGAAATTTAAATAATTTAAGATATAAATTAGTACATCTATATTTAATTATTATTTTGAAAATAGTATATTTTGAAAATTTTCTACGTAATTTATTGATTTTCAAAATTTTAATTATTAGATATTAACCAAAAATGTATGAAATATTTAGGATGTATTTGGTAAGTAATAAAACTTTTATAAGAAAAGTTTTTGATATAAATATTTTTGAAATTAGAGAAAATGATATGGTATGATATGATAATTATAATGATTGAAAATAAGATAGTTGCATACAAAATTGTGAATAAATGATTAAAAATATGATAATTATATAGAAAAATATAATGAAATAATTAAAAAATAAGTTGTTATGGAAAGTTTTAAAAAATTAGATAAAAAAGTTTTTATGTAAACAAAAAAATCCTAGAATATATTTGTTATGTCGTAAATATATATATATACTAATTTATATCTTAGATGGTTCGAATTTTCATAAAATATTCTAAAACATAAAAGGTGGCCGGTGTTTGTATATGATCAAATCCCATTATCAATTGAGTCAAAGAAATGACAAAACATCCAATTGTTTCTGATTCTGATATTCGGAAGGCTTTTTTCATCGGAATGCGATTTAATGCACCTAGGTGCATTAACTCATTTTTTTGAAATTTTTTTTATACAAGTATTAATCTAAGTGTATTTAACATGTGTATCAATTTTTACCATTTTTGGATTATTTTAGATATTTATTTTTTATTTTTGAAAATCTGTGACATTAAAATTACCTAAAATGTCACAGATTTTCAAAAATAAAAAATAAATATCTAAAATAATCCAAAAATAGTAAAAATTGATACACATGTTAAATACACTTAGATTAACACATGTATAAAAAAAGTTTTAAAAAAAAATTAAAAAAATGAGTTAAAATAGGGTAATGCACCCGGATTGCATTAAATCGCATCCCTTTTTCATTTGCTACCCTACGTTTTTGGCTTTTTGCGATTTGTCATTTTTTACTTTATAAGTTATAATTATTAGTTTAACCAAAATAATCCCGCTTATAAATTTTATTTTCAAACACACTCGCATCAAAAAATTTTGATTTTGACTGTTGTGCTAAACATCAAAATTAAGTAAGCCCTAATCTAAGGATACAAATATCTTTCGTTATTTCCAGGTGAGGTGAGGCGCAAAATTCAATCAAAGTTAATGAGATGTATTATTTTTCTTTTGAATAAAACTAGAAGTAGATGCAATTTTACAAAGATTATATTCACAAAGTAAACTTTTCAAAAATTTTAAAACTGGGAAGGGAACTGCAGAAGTCCTTTATCTCAACCATTTCTAATAAAAATTTTCTTATTATTACTTATTTTTCAATCATTAGTCTTATTTTTCATATTTCGTCTTTGTGGTATCTAGGATGGGGCTCAGTAAACAAGAAAGTGTAGACGTAGTACTGTGGTCATGCATAACCCTCTTTTCACCATTTCCCAACAACCAAACAAGCATAAACTGTAATCTCAAAATATATTTATATCAACTGCAAATAGGATTACTAGGCATTGTAATTCAAGCAGCTACAGATTTCTATGCAGGCACAATAACTCTTACAAAATGGACAACCATAACAATAATGAAACAACCACCAATAAATAATCTACTACTGAAGCAAAATCATAACCGTTGAATCTATGACCTAACTTCTAGATGGACAACTTTTTTATTTTTTAAGCATTATACCGGTCAGCTTTCAGCTTTTCAAAGTCCATTGATCTTCTTCAGACTACATCACAGAACCTAGTGCAAGTCGTTTTGTTCTAATTCAAGCTCAAACAAGCAGCCATTGTCGATGTCAAATCTCTTTTTTTTTTATGGGTATGCATATTTCAATCCTCTCAATCTGTATTACATTCAAGCCTATGAGAGATTCTTACAAATTTCCATAAAACATTCTAATAATTATCTAACAATATTCCTATTTTTTGCTAACAATATTCTACTGGTGGACACTCCAATAGAACCCAGAGAGAGTAACTGCAACCACAGTCAATAGGACACACCAGGGACATAGCGGGATTCAATCCCTCGTGGGGAGGATGAGAGACATGCTCCCTGGCCAACCGAGCTAAGCTATTGTTGATTAAGCACGGAAAGCTCATTTCAAATCTACATGCGGTAAGTCACCCAAGGCATAGCCAACAGGTTTGACACCTCCAGGTGACTTCAGTTTTCGCTATGTACACTTGTAGAGTCCACTGCCACTGTCGGAAAGTATGGCTGCAGGTCTGTTGTCATGAATTCTAATGATTGAATGCGCGAGAAATCTTCCAACTGGAATGATTTCAACTTTTCGCATATTATGCAGAGTAACCAAAGAATATGAGAATTCTTCTGGGCATTGGTCCCTCCATATACAACGTCAGTCGCTCATGTTCATAACCTGGATTACTTTACAGCTGCTATTATCATCGTTATCTTAAAGTTTTTCTAAAGCAGGCCAAATACTCTGCGAGCAATCTTTGATAAAGCCTCTGTTTGCCCTGAATTTTCCTGTCTAGATAAATTATCCCATGGCTGCTTACTGCCACGGAGGTCTTCCTCTTCCTTCTGTTCTTCAGTCACAAAATGCAGATCCACGATACCTTCCAGGGAATCCACATTAACATCTTCTTTCGAATCTCTTTTTCCATCCTCTAGGTCTGAAGTCATTGATGAATCTTCCACGTTTTCTGGAGCAACCACACTATCAACTTCGACCAAAGATCTTTTGTTGCCATTGCCATGCAACTTATCCAAAGTCCTCCATGTTATTGCATCAGGCTCCAATCCATTCCTCCGCATCTCTCCCAGTAACCGGTATGCCACTTTCTTCAAGCCCATATTGCAAGCACAGTCAATCAAAATATTATAATTCACAATCTTCGGAGCAACACCACAATCAACCAATTCATATACGAAATCACATGCCTCATTAAGTCTATCAGCATCGCATAACCCTCTTAGTATCGATGAATAAACAAAATCATCATGAGTCTTTGAGGGCCAAACAACATCTTCCCAGAACCTCTTTGCCTCTTCTATTCGTTTACCTCCAAACAAGCCATCTAAAATTATACTGTACGTTGTACTATCAGCATTCAGACCCTTCCTAATCATCTCATCAAAAATCTCCATCACCGAATCAATCTTCTCAGACTTGCATAACCCATGGAAAACAGCATTATAAGTAACTAGATTTGGACTACATCCATTCTCAGGCATTTTCTGATGCAAGAGATCCAATGCTTCTTCCGCCAATCCTACATTCAATAGACCACTTATAGTGGTGGTGAATGTTACAACATCTGGCCCACAAAACTTTCCTGCCAGCATATCGTCTAGGACCTTCATAGCATCACCAACTCTACCCATCTTGCAAAACCCATGGATGATAGTATTCAGAGTAACTACGTCTGGCTTGCCTTGGTTCTGAAGCATTGAAACAAGAGTATTCAGCAGCTCACTAGGACTATCCAGAGCGCACAGAGCTTTCAAGTATATGTTGTAGATCCGAGTCTTGTCAATTCCCTCCTGATATAACATAAAGTTGAGAACGTCCTTGGCCTTGTACAAATCACGTTCTTGGCAAAGACTTTCAACGAGGACCTTGTAAGTAGGCTCTGGGAGTGAGTAGCCAAATTCAACCCCTTCTTTAAACAGTTGATAAGCTCTCATACAACCACCTTCCTTGCTGAGGCCATGAACTATAGAGTTGTAGGAAACCAAGCTAGGTACAAACCCTCTCTTCCTCATTATATACACAATCCTTGATGCCCCATGATTTCGTCCAGCTCTACAGAGAGAATCTATCATCTGCCCATATGCAAATTCCTCACAAACGCTATTTCCTTGTGGCATTTCATTCGCAATCCTGAAAATTTCATGAAAGAATCCCTCCCGGCAGAGTGCATCAACCAGATTCGCAAATGCTGCATTGTTAACAGCAGGCGGGTCCTGCTCATCAAGCATCCTCTGCCAGAGCTTTCCCATCAGCTCCTTCCCTTCCTTGACCTTCCGCTTCCGCAGCACTCCCCTGAGAATAATGCTGTATGTCAATGAATTAGGGGGGACACCTTCCTGGAGCATTTCATGGAAGAGCTCCTGTGCGATTTCCAATTCACCAATTTTACAAAACCCATTGATGATGGTGGTGTAGGAAACAGCATTCCGGGAGCACCCCCTGCTGGACATATCATCAAACAGCTCGCGGGCTTCGAAGGGATTGAGGTCCAAGCAGAGCTGATCGATGAGGCGGTTGTAGTTGGTCACCGACGGCACAAACGTGGCATCCGCACCAATCATGCGGCTCATGACCAGCAGAGTGGCAGATGGGGTGCGAGCGTCAAGGAGACGGGCGAGGAGGACGTTGGCTGTGCGGTGGTCAAGGGCGGAGGAAGACGCAGCAAGGGAAAGAAGGAGGCGGCGGTGGGCCTCAGAGAAGCGGCGGGAGCCGCAGAGAGCGTGGATGATGCTGCTGAGATTGGAAGGAGATGGGAGATAGCCCCGGAGGCGGAGACGATCGAGGAGGTGGAGGGCGCCATCGACGTCGGACTGGGAAGTACAGAGGTCGTGGATCTTCCACGTCCAGTAACCGCGGTCGGAGATGCTGATATTCTCTTCGTTTGCTTCATCTTCGGATGCTGCTGCTGGTGGCGGCGGCCGGGGCCGCGGCGGTGGTGACGTGGAGAGAAGAGAGAGAGGATTTGAACGGTGCTTGAGCGGCGACGCGAAAAGCCTTTTTCGAACGAGAGAGGAAGACATTTCCGCGGGAGAGGATCCCGACGCAGCGCATGCATGACTGGGACAGCTCAAACAGCCTCTCCGCTCTAACGCATCATCTATGTTTTATTTTCGAACATCATTTATTGTTATTTATTCAGCCAGGCTAAGAATTTATTCCTCTGTCGTATGAAAAAATAAAAATAAAAATTATTCGTCTAGGTTCGAATGGTGTTGGCCTTGGTTCTGTAGTGGAGTTGCATGTTCAAGTTTCTTTTGGCGAAGTTATATTTAGATTTCTAGTCGGGACCAAATTGTCTCCTTAAATTTGTAATAATGTTTTAAGGACTTCATTACAATAGATATATGAAATTGATGTAAATATATATCATCAAAAAAATTGTCAGCTTATTTATACAAAAAAATTATCAATCTAAAATTTTTCACTTTATACTACTATTGTATTTTTTTAATTTTTTTATATCTTCCTCTACAATAATTTTATTTTTAATTATTTCTACATAACTATATGTATATAACTAACTTATCTATTTTAACTTTATTGTCTTTACTTTTCATTATTGTCACATTATTTTATTTCATTTCAAACAAAATTCGTCGAAAAGTTTATCATTTCCCAACCCTGGTTACAACGACACTCTTCCAATCCAAAGATATCGTTAATTTTTAACACAAGAAAGGAGAATCTCAAAAATTAATTAAGGACGCCATGATTATGTTTCAATGAAAGATACGCTGTACACAGCCCGCTTTTCTTGCTTTCTTTCTTTCTTTTTTTACATTCGTCGAATAAATAAAGATTTTAATTTCCAAAGGAACCGACACGTTTTAATTGTAAAAAATTTAAAAAAGAATACTGCATGGATGCAGAAATCTGCTGTTTCTTTTCAGTTTTCATAATCCTTTGCAACCATAGGAGGTTTGTCTTTGGGTGTAAATTTTGTCCATTCGACCTGCCCTAACCCATTTTTACGTTTTTAACCGAGTTAATTAAAGAATGGAAAAATTTTCTTTATATCCATGACATGTGAATATTATTCCTTTTGTGCCCATAATATTTCAAAAATTACACATGACATCCACAATATTTCATTCTTAATTCCCCAAACACTCATGTTGTTAACTTTAGCCCAAACTAACATCAACTCCATGTAGAATGATAATTTTACCCCCCTCACATTATGTAAACAAAGATGAAATAAATTCTTGCTATATTTTTATTATAATTTGAACAAAAAATGCATTTGATCTATTATAGAAAATAGGTAGGAATTCTATTTGGAATCTTTATTTACAAATGATGTGGGGGCAAAATTGACATTTTTACGTGCAATTAGCGTCTAATTGGGTTGAACATAACAACATCGGCATCTAAGAAATTATGAGGTAAAATGTTGCATATGTCAAAATAATTTATAGAATGATGTGGATACCAAAAAAATAATAGCCAAATATTATGAGTTTGTGAAGAATTTTCTCTTAGAAAGTAAGATCAGTGGTCTATTACATCTTTATCGACTAATTATCAATATATCATTACCTTATTCTCATTTTTCTTAAAATTTTCACATTATTTATGGTCGGTAATAATCAACATGTAAGTTTGATGCGGAAGAGATTTTAGACTAATAAAGTATTATAAATACTAACTTTTCGAATTTGACCCAAAATTTTAACCTGGATTGTCAACCTGAGACCAACCAAAACTTCACCGATTCCTAAAATGTATTCGGCCACTCTTTTCCAGATTCGGTATAATATGTAGAATTTGGTACAAGATTTTCCAAACAGGATTAAAATTAAGGTTAGGTTGAAGATTGTCTAGTATTACAATAAAAACATTATATCATTTAAGGAATAAATAACAATAAAAAAAAATTCATAAGTTAGAAAAGAGCTTTTTCAATAAACATTTCTCATCTCTGAAATTTCTATAACGAAATCTGTGCACCCCATGAAATGGCGTTTATCAATCGTACGGGCTACCACTTACCAAAATACATGGAAAGCTAGAAGCTAACAAAGCTGCGTCACTTTTTATTAAATAATAATAATAATAATAAGCTGCGTCAAAATGAAGAAAAAGAATATGGATAGTTACAGGCTAGCAAAGAAAAAAACTAAAGGTGTGTTTGGAAATGGATAAAACTTTTGATGAAAAGTTTTGGAGAGTAAAAGTTGTCAAATAATGTAATATAATAGGGATAATGATGAGTAGTAAAGATGATAAAGTTAAAATAGATAGGTTAGTTATGTGGGTAGTTGTGTATAAATAATTAAAAAGTACGGTAGTTATATAGAAAAATGTGAAAAAATAATTAAAAAAATATGATAGTTGTGGAGAGTGAAAAAGTTTTAACTTGACGGTTTTAACCATTGCCAAACAAACCCTAAGGCAACACTAGGTAATCTTATATAAAGGCGTCCCATAGTTTTTTTTTTTTCTCTCTCTCACATTCCCCCATAAATGATTTGACATCTTAAACATTTTTTCTAATTTTCTCCCTATACTTTAATCATTTTTTCTTCAATGAACGCCACCTAAAGCACTATTTGGTAACATGGCAGTGAGCAAGTGAAGAGGGTGGAAAGAAAATATTTTTGAAAAATGTGAAAAGAATATGATATGATATGAATAAAATGATTGAAAGCTAACAAGCTCCACAAAATACCTAACACACAATCGATGGCATAAATGCTGATTCCAAACATACCATTCACCACAGATTATCCAAGACATCAGATGCCTAATTTAAGACTTTGCTATAGCATATGATTTGGTTATAGCAAATACCTTCTTTCAAAAACGAGATGAACACTTAATAACTTTTAAGAGTGGGACCAATTCTAGCCAAATAGATTTCTTCCTTATAAGAAAATTGGATAGATCTCTTTGTATAAATTGTAAAGTTATCCCAGGTGAGAGTTTAGCTATCCAGCATAGATTATTAGTGATGGATATATATACACAAAAAGAGTCAACAAAAACTAAAGGCAATGTAATTCCAAAAATTAAATGGTGGAATTTAAAAGGAAACAACATAGAACTTTTTAGAAAAAGAATGATAGAAGAAGTTAAATGGGACACACAAGAAGATGGAGTAGAATCGATGTGGGATAAAATGGCAATTAACATAAAAGAAGTAGGACAAAGTATTGTAGGTGTATATAAAAATCGTAGATCCCCACATAGAGAAACTTGGTGGTGGAATAAAGATGTCCAAAAAGCTATAAATGATAAACAAGAAAAGTTTAAGACATGGCAGGAAAATAAAAATGATGTCAACTTACAACAATACAAACTATCAAAAAAAGCTACTAAAAAGATTATTAGTGAGGCTAAACACAAAGCTTATGAGAGCCTATATGACAGATTAGGAACTAGACAAGGTGAAAAAGATATTTTTAAGTTGGTTAAATTAAGAGAAAATAAGGGCAAAGATTTAACACATGTTAGATGTATTAAAAGTGAGGACCAAAGAGTTCTAGTCAAAGATGATAATATTAAGGAAAGATGGAAAACTTATTTTTATAGTTTACTAAATGATACCCCACACGAACAATTAACATTAGATGTTAGTCTAAATAGGGAAGAAAATAGGAATATCAGTTATTTCACAAAAATTCGAATATCTGAAGTAAAGGAAGCTCTAAGGAAAATGAAAACAGGAAAAGCTTTAGGCCCAGATAATATACCAATTGAGACATGGAAGTGCATGAGAGATGTAGGTGCAACATGGTTAACAAATCTTTTTAACAAGATTATAAAAACGAAGTTAATGCCAAGTGAATGGAGGAAAAGCATTATAGTTCCAATTTATAAAAATAAGGGAGATATTCAAAATTGTGCAAATTATCGTGGAATAAAATTAATGAGTCATACTATGAAATTATGGGAAAGAGTAATTGAACATAGACTAAGACGGGAAACTAATATATCTGAAAATCAATTTGGTTTTATGCCAGGAAGATCAACTATTGAAGCTATTTTCTTACTTAGACAACTATTTGAAAAGTATAGGGAGAAGAAAAAGAACTTATACATGATTTTTATTGATTTAGAAAAAGCTTATGATCGAGTACCAAGAAAGTTAATATGGCAAGTGATGAGGAAAAAAGGAATTAATGACAGATACATTGATATTATTAAAGATATGTATGAGGGGGCTGTTACAAATGTGAGAACCATTAGTGGAGATACTAATGTCTTCCCAGTTAAAATAGGTTTACATCAAGGCTCAGCCTTGAGTCCTTACCTTTTTACCTTAGTAATAGATGAAATTACTAGACATCTCCAAGAAAAAGTACCTTGGTGTATGTTATTTGCAGATGACATTGTTCTAATAGATGAAAGTAAAGAAGGACTAAATTTAAAATTGAATAGGTGGGTAGATGCTCTAGAATCTAATGGTTTTAGAATTAGTCGCACAAAAACTGAATATATGAAATGCAATTTTAATAATAGTGAGAACCCGGATGATGAACCAATTAAAATTTTAGATCAAACAGTAACAAAAACTAATCACTTTCGGTACTTAGGATCAATAGTTCAAGAGAACGGGGAAATCGAGAAAGATATAATACATAGAATTCAAGCAGGATGGAAGAAATGGAGAAGTGCGTCAGGAATTTTATGTGACCGTCGAGTTCCAGTCAAATTAAAAGGAAAATTTTATAAGACTGCGATTAGACCTGCTATGCTTTATGGGGCAGAATGTTGGGCAGTTAAAGAGCAACATATACAAAAAATGAGCGTAGCAGAAATGAGAATGTTAAGGTGGATGAGTGGTAAAACAAGAAAAGATAAAATTAGGAATGAAATAATTCGAGAAAACTTAAAAGTGAGACCAATTTATGATAAAATGAGAGAAAATAGATTAAGATGGTTTGGTCATGTTAAAAGGAGGCCTGAAGTAGCACCGGTTAGGAAAACAGAGTTTATCCAAGTAGAAGGTGGTAGAAGAATGAGAGGAAGACCCAAAAAAACATGGATCGAAGTAATTAAACAAGATTTAAAAATATTACATATTACTGAAAATTTAGTCTTAAATCGCCAAGAATGGCGTAATAGAATCCATGCAGCCGACCCCACATAGGTGGGAAATGGCTTATGATGATGATGATGATGATGATGATGATTACAGGTCAAATGCCCAATTATAGCCGGACTTGGACTGAATTAAAAAAAAATCCTGCCTAACAAAACAACAGGAATAAACCAAGATTTAGAGAAGTTCTATGAGGGAGCACCCAGATAGGAAGCCAATCGCAGGATATCACTGAAGACTCCACCAGCTGTGACCTGCGCCCCAGCCCCAGGGCCACGGACTATGAGGGGTTGCTCCTTGTACCTCATTGTCGTGAAAGCAATGATATTATCTGACCCAGACAGCTGTGCAAATGGGTGTTCCTTCTTGTATCTTCTTAACTCTACACGTCCTTCCGAATTCACTGCATCTACAACTCCCACGTATCTCAGCACCTTCAACAAGTAAAAGGCCATTATGATTAGTTAAAGCCTCAGGAGATATTGCCTGCTATTCTCCATATCTGCTCGTTAAGTTAATTTGGAAGTTCTTTTAAAGAATGTGCAATACCTATACATGATTATCTTCTTCATATTATAAATATGTATATATATACTTGTATATTTGTTAAATCAATGAAAAATGTGTGGAATAATTTTTACCACTTCTCTAATATTTTTCAATCTGTTTTAGCAATGTGATATATTATGGAATTTATTCAAATCCATTCGGATTTCACCATAATTATGGTGCAGTTTATACATTGTGGGGCCTACTTAATCATGAATAAAAAAATCTGTTCCATCAATTGTATTTAAAATTATTCACTTTATTAGTATACCAATTTTCATCCAAATTCAACATATGTATGTGCCTCATTTTAAAATGGTATAAAATCAATGTAATAAAATAATTTAATATAAATATCAAGTTTAAAGTAACATTTTCAATATCTAAACCGTCTAAAGCATGATTTTTATATGAATAAATGATTGTATAAAATATTATTGCATTTTAATGTGTGGGGCCTATTTTGCATCACATGATGGGTACTCTCTCTATACACACACATCACATGATGGGTACTCTCTCTACACACACACACACACACACACACACACACAATGTGCAAATACGGCCCACATCAATAATAAAATTAAAATACTACTCATCGTATGACTTAATGTCATTTGTTTTATCATGATACCAAAATCGTCTCAATCAATTTCATAAAAAAAACCATCTTAATCAAAGTCTTAGATGGGCCTCATTTGCTTTAAAGTGTATAATCCATGTGTAAATTATGAAAATTGCTTAGACTCATTCTTTGATGCATTAGATTGTAATGTACTTTTTTATGGATTTATAACATACTTTGACGAAATCATTTATTCATATGAGTGATGTTTTAGACAATTTAGATGCTAAAAATACAACTTTAAAATGGATATTTAAATCAAACTATTTTATTATAGTGATTTTGTACCATTTTCAAAAGGAGTCATACACATCTAAATTGAATAAAACTCAGTAAGCTCCTAAAATAAATGATTCTAAATACAATGTGTGGGTTAAATTTTTATATTGTTATTAACATATGGCCCATTTGCAACCTAGCTTTTCCCTATATAGAGGCAATGATTTGGTGAACTTGTACTTTTTTTTTTTCATTTCGTGTGGGTCCATATGTATTTACTTCATATACCAAAATTTACCATTTTTGGATTTTTTGCATTTTTTAATTTCAAAAATGAAAATTTTCCCTTATTCATGTGCCCATGTGATTTAGTTTATATACCAAAATTTATCAATTTTAGATTTTCACATTTTTTAATTTTTTTAAATTAAAAATACATTTTTGAAATTATAAAGATGTAAATTTTTCAAAAAGGCGAACTTATTTAAATTTAACAATTTTTCAAATTTGGACTTTTGTTTCTTGGATTCTCGAAAAACAACAACCGGCGAGAAAAAAAGAATACAAGACAAGAAGACCTACTTCTCCTGTGGCCTCTGCATCCTGCCTTCTCTTTTCCATGTCTTTGTCAAATTGGGGAAGCTGCTGCATAAATTCCTCAGCTGATGAAATCACCTGCAGAATCCTAGGAAGGTCACAAAATGCGATCGGTTTGAACTTCCAACACTCAAAAAGACACTCGTCTCAGTAGCTGCTTACCTTTAATGGCTCTGGGACAAGGCTTTCAACTGGAATGTGCGACAGTTCTAGCTTTAAACCACATTCTCTAGCCAGTATTATCACCTGCAAACAGTGCCCACGTTAGCATGTTCAGCAATGATCATTGTCATTAACTCTCCATCTCAAATAGGTTTCTGCTTGAAAGGCAACCAAGACGTTAGAAGTTAGCAATTCTGCTTGAAGGAGAGCCTGAGGGCAACGTGAAAAATGACAGAAGACATTCACCTTCCTACCAACATCTGTTCCAGATAGGTCATCTCTTGGATCCGGTTCGGTGTACCCCGCTTGTTTTGCCTCTGCTACCACCTCACTGAAAGCTCTTTTGCCTATGAAGTTGTTGAAAATATAGCTCAAAGTTCCACTGGGGCATCATTGAGTACAGACCATGAGAGAAGGGTAATTTGGTCATGAAAAGGTTAATACAGGAGAATGAATACTGTAGTATCGACTATTCCAAAAAGTGCCACCATGTTATATTATACATATGAACTGCTTAGCATATAAACCTCAAGTAAACATCAACTCACATAGATCCAGCTCAAAAGCAATCCTCAAAAAGTTTCAATTAGCCTATTCCACGGTTTGCACTTCTCATTCTGGCATCAAATCAAATTATCAACAGTTCTAGGCTGACGTTACTTAGGTTTTCTTCAAACTATAGCGACCCACAAACAAATAGTTTGAGTTTCCTGGTTTTTGTCCTTATGCAATGTCCATGGGTCAACCCACCGTTGGCAAATCTCAAATGTCAAAATTCCAGAAAGGATTCAAAATCAAAGTGATAAAAGCTGCGAAGCAACAAGCCTGAAAATGCAGTAAAGCAAAATGCTGCAGTGAAGGCAGCGAAGCAACAAACCTGAAAATGCCTTCAATGGAAAAAATCTTGTCACCAGTTTCCAGGAGCCCACGCAAAGTGCTGATGATGGGTAGACCAGCTCCAACGGTTGCCTCATAAAAATAGTGAGTATAAGAACGTCGTTGAAGTGCCCTTAGCTTTAGGTACTGATTTCAGCAAACACCCATCAAAGCATTAGATGAGTATTGCTGAGACTTTTATTTGAAAGTCATGAAGAGAGAGGAGGACCAGGTGGAAGTGAAGATATATCAGTTATCACTAAATGATGAGGACCAGGTGGAAGTCAAGCAGTGATAAGGTATCCTTTGATTAGTCCTCTGATGATTAATGAGTCAATTTCGAATAAGACTTGTGGTGGGTATATTCATCGTTAGGTCAGGTCAAGAGCTCAAATCGAATATTGCAGCGCTAGAATGCTATCAAAAGGAATTTGTTTATCACTTTTTCTTTTTTCCTTGAGTGCTAGGAAATTCCTTGAATCAATGCAGTTTGCCATGTTGAGCCTTGGGGCTCTTGTAACATGAAATTCACTTTGTCGTAAGATGCATATCATGGGCAATGTTGAATTTTTCAAGCAGCCGTATGTAGACAGTCAGAGAAGATGGAGTGAATAAAAAAGGTACACCACACTGGCACCAGTGCTAGTGAAGATATATGATTATTACCAACAAGGAAAACGGTAATGTGATTTTCAAAAATGTCAATTACCCGGTCAAGTGGTCCTGAATTTGCCTTTTTGTTTGGAGTGATTACATGAATTCCTCTGCATAACCAATCATAGTAATGATTTGCAACACTTGAATCGGCTGTGCAATCCACCAATACGGTATTTGGAATGAAATGGTTTCCATGCACATGTTGAACAAATTTCTCCAAGTCAGCCACTTCAGCTTTCTCCTTCTGAAGTTCTCTCCATGCCGATAAGTCAATGCCTCTGCAAGTAGCAAGTAGCAATCAGCAACTCAACAACTGTCTAAACAACATAATATAAAAATTGCAAATGAACCATGTCAAAATAGAAACATAGAAACACAAATGGCAGTTCAGTGTTGGGGGGGACCATGTAGAGATTCCCTGGACATTGTCAAGCATTTCACATCAGTATGGTTTTTGATGGAAAACGAGATTGGAAGGATGCCATTTACAGGCCCAGACCAGAGCATCATAAAAACGTGACTGGAGATGGAAAGCTACACTGTTGTTCTCTGCTAACATGGGACACCTGAACATGGAATGGTTTTATTAAACTGGCATCCTTGAACTCTGTAGAGTATCACTAAGTGATGCCAACAAGGTAAAAATAAAGTCATAATCACATGGTAATGAAGACGGCCACTTGCTTCCCCCAAATAAAGGATAGATACAGTTACAGAAGCTGCTGGGATACTACTGGATTAGCATTAGCAAATCTTTTCTTCCTTCTATTCTGTAAAGAAAACTTCACTGAATATGACTAGTGAGACAAAACTGTGCCAATCTTGCAAGCACCAGTTATAGTGTAAAGCAATACATAGGTTTTCTTGCAGTCCCAAAGGAAGATTGGGACTAAACTAGTGATGAAATTCTCACATTTAAATTCAAGTCCAATTCATGAACATATACAATGGGCAAAGCACGAGTAAAAGTTGAAGCCATTTTTCATCCCATTTGGTCATCTTACGAGTTGCTCAGAGTCATTTTCCTCGAGCCAATTATTCCCATAACACGCAAATCTATGTTGAAATCTTCCTTGAGGACAGCTGCCTGCAAAAAAGGATTAGAAAAAATATATAAAAATAAATAAATATTTCTCATAGATTCTTTCTTGTAAACTCATCTGCATGCTGTCAGCAGAGAAATTGCAATCACACCAACCAATTGATGATCCCAGTCATGATGAAAAGTGGCAAGCACACTCGACTGACAAATTGCAAAGGGAAAACATCATTACCATGGTCTTTTTTCCTTCATCGAGTAATTAATTTTGCGAATTTATACAAGCATACAATTGCACTAGATTGTTAAGAACCTCTACAAATAAGCAACTGAAACATCAGAAGTCTTCTGTATGTCCACCTTTGGCTTACCAGTCCTCCCATTCAACCTGAGATCCGTTCTAAGTTCAGTTGAAGATGAAGAAGAATTGATGGAGATTGCATTGCTCTACATCAAATTTGCATATATGCTAGGTACAGGCATAGAAATCAATATTTTTTTGTATTTTTTATTTTATGATTTTCTTGTCCTAGTAGGATTTCATTTAGACAAGCAACCCACTTTGCTTTAGGATTAGGAAAGCAAGCAACTTAAGGATTGCTTAAGGATTTAAGCTAGAAACTCTCTTATAAATAGAGAGCTACATTACTTGTTTCATACATATTTTGATGATTGATTCAGCGCTTTTGTATAAAGTTTCCCAAATCCCTCTCTTGCTTGATGCTTTTCTCTCTTCCTAAACCATTAATACTTCTATTCCTATCCCTCTCTTTTCTTCTCATTCCCTTGAGAGGAACTTTCCTCTTCTTCTAAGTTCTTTTCCCTACTCGTGCTACATCAATAGATCCCATAGAGAAATCATGGCACAGGTTTCCAATTTCTCTGCTGTTTTGATCTATTTCAGCACAACAAAGTAACCAAATATGACAAAAAAATTTCTAATAAGAAGAAAATTCTACATTGCAAGTAGTCAAGTATCAGTTCAAGAAGATACCTGATCCCTGAGCTGGTCAAGTAGTGTCCCGCCAATTAATCCAGGTCCTATAATGCCCATTGCCACTGTGGTTTTCGAAAGGAAGAATCTTGAGTGAACAGCTCTTAAACCCTTGATACAATCTTCCCTCTTCAGCACAACAGTAATGTTGTACTCAGAGCAACCCTGAGCTATTGCACGTACATTGATATTAGCCTGAAAAACAATAAAAGCAGCTTACATCCACATGAAATCTTGAACTGATAATTGGATAGAGAAAAACTCAAAAAGTTCTTTTTCCAGCATTATCATGTGAAATTGACCAGTGGTCACGTTGCATAGCTTGACCATCCAGAAGAACATGATATTAGAGCTCTGAATACAAAAGAATGTGCTGAAACATACAAACAAAAAGAGAGATGATTTGATAGATTTGCTACCATTGCCAGTGCATTGAACAGAGTAGCACTAACTCCAGGAGTACTCGCCATTTTCTGACCAACTGTTGCCAGGATGCAACAATTTGGAATAACTTCAACCTGGATGGCAATGAGTTAATATAATGATATAGGACAATCAGTGCCAAGAGAAACATGCAATCAACAGAATTATGAAAAAATTACATACTACATTCAATTTAACATGCATCCCCGCTTATATATTAGTGCATCAAAAATAGGAATAACAGATTCAGCAAAGAAAATAACTTCGGGGTAGCATTTGAACAAGTTATGTGGGTGATGATGATTGAGACTCAAACCTCTAAAGAAAAGAGTCATACTTCAATTTGAAAGCCATGCAGGATACCTGTTGTTACAACTACTATAGGCAAACCTGCAGCTCATCTTTTGAAATAATAACATCAAAAAAGAGAATCATCATCATATTTTTTTAGGCTTACAACCAAGAGGGTCACCTGAAGATTTTACCAGCATAGTTGCTAGCCATGATATCCTTTGAATGGAAACCTAGGTAACAGAATGGTAGAATCATGCCATGTTTTTTGGGCTTTGGGCAGGAGCTGGAAAAAAAAAAAAAAAAAAAAAAAAAAAAAAACTGTGAATTTGTAACGAGTTCTCCTGCTGACATCATATGTACTCACAAGAAGGATGGACCATAACCTTGTTTATCCATTTGGGCTTCAAATTGAGTTTTCTGTTGATGACTGATGCTAGAATGTAGATTGAGAGTCCGCACTCATGCTTTATGATAGGCATTAACATTAAGGCATGGCAAGTACTTTTTTGAAAATAAATCTAAGATTTTAGTGGCATGTTAGGACACAAAATACCAAGATCGCTTCTTCAAATTACAAAGAAAAGTCCATACTGATTTACATCCAGAAACAGGGCAGCGACAAAAGAGAAGCTAAAGAATCTCATAGTTCAAATACCTGATCTCTTGCATTTACGAAGGCATTTTGAATAATAATTATAACATTGAACAAGACAAAAACTAGGTAATTGATCATCAAGTAATCCAAACAAAACACCAACAGCAGAAAAACACCATAAGACATACATGACAAGAAATGGTTACTTCAGCACAACCAATAGCACAAACCATTCAAATAATAGTACCTGAGAAAGGCGTCCAGCATCCAAAGCCTGACGGAATCGAGACTCCAAAGCTTTAGCAACTGCATTTACTTCCTTCTCAGGAACAGCAAAGCAAACAGAGTGCTCGCTACTGGCCTGCATCATGCTCAAAAAGTCAGCATAGAAACAAATAGTTTATAGGATGAGGAGAACGAAAATTACAGAAAGTAGGTGCCTGGGATATCATGATAACGTTAGCTCCAACGTCTTTCACAGCTCCAAAGATTGCACTAGCAGTACCGGGAACACCAGCCATTCCAGTTCTGCATTAGTTTTAATGTTAAAACAATTACATTCAAATAAAAACAGCACTGGAAAACAAAGAAAAACAAGAAATTTGTTAATGCAGATTACCCCTCAACATTGACAAGAGCAACATTATCTATAGTGGCAAACCCTTTGACAAGAGACTCCAAACTCTGGCCACAGCTACTTTCATTTGATGAAGGCTGACAAATCATTGTTCCAGAAGCAGAGAGATTGAAGATGTTTCTTATTACAATGGGAATGTCATACTTCATCACAGGAATGATAGTCCGTGGATGCAAAACATTAGCACCAAAATATGACTGCATACAAAAGTGAAGTTTTGTGTTAAGAATTTACTGGAGAAGTATCAGGTAAGAGTTAAGAATGAAAGGTAAGAACATTTCACCATTTCCCAGGCCTCCTGGTAAGACAATGTCTTCAATATCACAGCCTCACTGACTGCAGAAGAGAGATATTTCCAAGAATATGATCAATTGAGGATGTTTCCAGTCAGGATATAATCTCTTCTAAACATTCTAAAAAAAGCATACAGAGATGTCAAACTTGCAGAGGCTTAGAATATCAAGCAGCTCAATAATTTGAACACTTCCATTGCACTCATTTGGCTAGTTTAGCATCAGCTTGGAAGCATTCAACAAATGGCTACAATTTGGTTAGCTGACATAGAGTTATTCAATGGCACAGACAATCCTACCGAAAAATGCAACTTGCTACTCAACATTTGTGAGAACATAAAGTGCCATGTGCAAGACGGTTGCTCATAACACCCTTAAGTATCTGAAATGACAATCCTATGAAGCAATGGTGCCTTCACATATATAACTATATAAGTGCGTAAACAGACCTTTTCTTGGATCCGCACTGAAAACTCCATCAACATCTGTCCAGATTGTGATTTGACGAGCTCTGAAGAGGGCACCCAGTATAGCAGCTGAGAAGTCACTGCCATCTCGCTTCAAGGTTGTCGGAATATTTTGAGGTGTGCTGGCAATGAAACCAGTAGCAATTATTACATCAGCTGGACTCTGAGAGAACCACTTTTCCAGTCTCTTCTCAGATTCAGAATAATCAGGATCCACTTGATTGGAACCAGTTGGATTTACAATGAGGACATCCCTCGTATCCATCCATTTGCAGTTGACTCCATGCTGTTTCAAGTACCAAAAAAAAAAAAAAAAATTTGAATGTGAACTGTCAAGAACCCAACAGAAACTGTCTCGAAATCATTCTCAAGATCACAGACCTTTTTCACAACAGATGACAGAATGTGGGCAGACCATAGCTCTCCATGTCCCACAATGAAATCTGAGAAGGATTCTGTGACATGGCCAGCTGCAATATATTAAACACGTTAGACCATACAAGGAAAAGATGATAGCAGCTCAGATGGCAGAAAACTAAAACAGGAAGAAGGTGACTTCGAACTTAAGGATGAGAACAAAAACATAGTAAATATGTACGAATAATGTAATATTGTGCAACATGGATAAAACCTTCAAACACAGTTTAGATGATGGAAAGGAGAGCATGAGATGTAAGCCGGGGGGGGGGGGGGGGGGGGTGGAGAGGGGATGGGAAGCCGAGAAAGGACTATACCTATATAAATTGCACGCAGCATGGCCCTGAGGTTACTGACATCACTATTCAATTTTGATAGGAATACATCGAGATCATCTCCATGAAGTAGATCAGCTGCTGTTAGTTTGTGCTTTTGACAAACATCATCTAGTGCAGCAACATACGAATCATCTCTTGACTGTGCTTTGCTAATAAGGCTGTAAATCATGTCTGTAACCTTTGACATTGCAGAAACCACTACCAGTTTCTTTTCTGAACTATCATCCAGAATTATATCTACCACATTCTGGATTCTTTTGGAAGTGCCCACACACGTGCCACCAAATTTATGGACAGACCACATATCACCTTTAGGAAGATTAGCCACTGGTACAGACTTCTCAAGAGAGACATCTGTGGACAAAATAAACAAAAAAAAAATTGAAGGAAAATCATTTTTTAAGAAAATGACAATTGTGCCTGGTTCATCAAAAAATACGCAATTGCACCTCAATTGCAAGTTCGGAAACAACATTCTAGACAGGAAGGAAGATATTAAAACCACATTAAGTACAAATACAGGATTATTGGCTTCCATCATCCTTTCCACGCATACACAGATAAAGTGTGCAAGCACAACATATGAGTCATCATTCCTGTTAACCTCACCATGTATGATGTATGACCCAAACAGATACGATTCATTATTCAGATGAAACCTCACAATGTAAGTTAATCATCATGCCTCTATACCTCAGCATCTTTTTCGTATTGCCCAAAAATCACTTTTTTGTGACTTGGTGTGCCACATGCAATGAAAGCAAAAAAGCACTTGAAAACATCTGCTTTAATGGTTCACACTGAACATGGTCTTCTTACTACCTGACAACAGGACCTGCCTGACATATTTAGTTGGGAACATACACAGTGCTACATGATACAGCTGTTCCTAATTCCTGAAAGATGCCTCAGTTGAGCTTTAGCAGAAAATTACCTGCAACAGAAGCAGAGATGCAGCCATGGAATTTCTCTTTTCTTCCTCTTATGGGTACAACAGTCCTGCAAATAAGAAGAACAATTTCCCAAGAACTTGGCTTTTATAGGTAGTATCTATACATGAGACAGACATGGAAAGCAACTTGACATGAACTTATAGCAACAACAAATATGGGGGTAAAAAAATCCAAATTCCAAAAGGGCAAACAAAAGGAAATTACTCCATAAGCTGGATTCCCAATGTCTTTTCCCAGACAACTTTTCTCCCCTCTTTCTTCCCCCTTACGATATTCGGATAATTTTCTTCTTGACTCCCCAAGCAAAGAAGTCACATCGTGTTCAGACTATTCAATGATATATCATTTCTTCCTCTTTGTGTCATGTGTTGCAGACCAACTGGCTTGCGCCTGATCTAAAGCACTCGCAATTAGCTGAGAAGTCGCATTCTCTTTCTTTCCTCGTGATCAAGCTCCTGGTTCTCAAATTTCAACTCCCACTCTTAGAATCAGAACAGAAACCATCCAATGTCATTCCTCTGAGTCCAGTATTCAAACACAACAATCCAGAATCACTGAGAAGTACACACCGGGAGTTCCATCAACCCCGACATTAACAGGAACTAAACTTTCTACCATCAGAGAAAAAAAAAATCTGGAAATAAACTGGATTTCACCAACTGAACTACAAAAACATGTTAAATCCAATCCGGACCGTCGAAATTGGATGTCACAATATGAATCATTACTGTAGCTAAAAAAGATTGTCCACCAATTCGAATATTTAACCCGTCAAAGCGGAGCATGTTGAGCTGTTGAGCTGACGCTTGAAAGAGCTAAGGTTGGAGCTTGAAATACAGCTTCTCCATCATTCATCAGTTCGATTTTCTGCTACACGCTTTCATCCATATGGGATTAGCTGTTTCAGAATGACCCGCCGCAGCCAGAGCATGATCTAACATGCCCTGAGAAAGTAGCACACAAACCACACACAAATGGACCTGTAACAGTGCACGACAAAGAAGAAAGGATTGGAACTACTCACAAAGCAAATGGAAGCCTCCCGGCGGACGATTGGAGGAGACGCGAGAGTGGGAGCTGGCTGGACGAGCACGGAGCGCCGCTGCCCCCGCCTAGACGGACGGCGGACTTCACCTGCTTCATCAACTCTCTGGCGGTGCCGATCTCTGCATTCGGTGCCGCATGTCTGCACGGAAGGTGAAGAGAAGAAGCCGCCATTGCAGGGGAGCTAGAATGCTAGAGAAACTGCGGCTTTTCCCGCTGGCGAAATGGCGCGCCGGATGGTTGCACGCCCTTCTTTGACAGTGTCCACCGTACAAGTACAACAGGTTCGACCGCCAGCTGACTGTCCACCGTACGAGGTGGGAATCGGGGCGGGCATACCCGGTTGCACGACTTATTTCTTAAAAATTAAGTTTAATCTTTTTTTAATATATATCAGGTGTAGACAAAATCGGTTCATCATTATTTTTTTATAGATTTCAGGACAAACTTGAGTTGGTGTCGTACCGTTTTCGGGATAGCAGGTCGGGTAAAAAAATACAGGTCAAATAAGATGATTTTAAGAATTTATATACCTATCAAACATAAGTATACATCTATACTAAATTTAAATATTATATGCTTCAATATTTCATTAATTATTAAAAATACATAATTAAAAAAATAAAACATTTGAAAATATAGTATAAGTTTATTAAAATAGGTTAATATACAATTACACATGATGGTTATTTATGTACAAATTTTTTTTATTGATTCTTATATTGCTTTCTGAATAAATTAATTATTCTATTATTAATAGAGTTGAATATAAAAAAGTGAGAACTTTGAAAGAAAATAATAATAATATTTAAACATAGGCTTATAAATTTTAATAGATTAATATATGTAGTGTGGATCACACTCTTCGGGTCAGTATATGGTCGACCCACCCAACCCTTTTTTTGAATTCAGATTAAAATTTCTGACCTATCCCTATATCAGGTAAAAAATATATTAGTTTTACTCCGGCAAAAAAAAGGTCGGGTCAAAGCCGGGTCACAGATCAACCCGCCCCAATTTCCACCCCTACTGTCCAGCTACCTGTGTCATAGAGGCTTTCTCACTCTACTTCGGAGGTGGAATCTGGGAATTGGTTGGGTGCGTGGGTAGTCTTCAAAAAGAAATATTTTTCTGAAAAATGTCAAATTATGTGGGATGTAAGGGCTAAAGTAAAAATAAATAAAACAAGGGCATGTTTGAGAATTCATAAAAAAATTCTTAAAAATTTTTTTATAAAGAAAATTAAAATAAATAAGTTAGTTGTAGGAGTAGATGTAAATAAATAATTTGAAAAAGGGTAATTATAGAGAATGAAAATTTTAGATTGAAAAATTTTAAATGAAAAGTATTATTTTTTTTAACACACACCCTAATTATGTCAAAAATTATTGAAGCCTTTGGTGACGTGGGTAATATTAAAAAAATATATTCTTTTAAAAAAGCTCTACAATAATTAGCATGATAGGAATAAATTAAAAATAAATAGAATAATTATATAGAAAATAATTAAATATAAGAGTAAAAATAGAAAAATAAACTAATTAAATAGTTAAATTATTAAATTATTTTTTAACATATATAAAAACTATGATAGGAAACTGCTTTGCTATCAGATGTAGCTAGTATTTTACTGTTCACCTTAGCCATTCGTCTAAACCATTTTACATAGCTATATTAATTTATTAATTATTTTTGTTTTATTAAAACAAAAAATTCTTAATTAAGGATCACCATCGATTAGTTCTCTTTGTAGCCGTTGCCACATTCCTGATTCCCATAACTATTAAAATTTTTTTTATAGATGTTTATACAACGTGACAACTTTCATATTACAATCCAGCACATCCACATTAGTCACGTTTAGAGGGAATTTTTTCTTTTTTCTAAACACTCCTGTACTAGGGACAAGCTTGTAAAAATCCTAAACTCAAGAAAAATTATAAAAACCCTCACTTTTCAGGGGGACACGTAAAACCCCTCATTGTTGACACCCCTCCCTCAAGCACAAAGATGGATATATAGAAATGAGATCCAAGCCCAACAATGACAAGTCACTCAAGAACAAATACCAATGGGTTCTACGTCAACGACCCATTTAAGCAAGTCCAGAAAAAACCAAAAAGTTAAGCCTCTAAACAGGCCTGTCCAACTCAAACCCACAGGAGCAAAGCTCCAACAAGCCTCAAAAGCAGGCTCTTCAACAAACAGACCAGGCCCAAAAGGAGCAAAGCTCCAACAAGCCACTGAATGGGCTTTATAATGCAGCCCACCAGATCCAGCCCACCAAGCCTCAAAAGCAAACTCTTCTACAATAGTCCATCAGGCCTCCACAACGGCCCACCCAAAACAACGGGCTTAGCCAAGCTCTAGCCCATCAAGTTTCAGCCCACTATGGAAGAAGTCCAACAACTCAAGTGGCCCAAAGCCCGCTCTAACATCTATAAAAGGGGAGTCATGCTCTCACTTTAAGCACACTTGGAGAGGCATCCCAAAGGGGAGGACGGGAGTCTATAGCATAGTCCCGGCGTCCCGATTTTTCCGCTCTTCTAGCTCCACGCCTCTCTTCCACGTTCCCCCTTTTCATCTCTCTCATTCTCTCAAATCTTTCATTTTCCCCCTTTCACACCGTGTAAATCGCCTCGGGTTGGCAGATTTTTCCATATTTGCTTCAATCCGAAGGCCAGAACCCGGACTCTGTACGATTAGTGTCTTATTTTATTAAAAACAGGGGCTGGTCTCCCTTTAAAGATCAGTGGTGACTCCATTTTTTTATTTTTGCGTGCGTGTTTGAGTTAACGCCCCGACAAGGCGGGTGCACGCGGGTCTACGGATTCCAGCATAATACGCTGTCGTTATGCTGCCGGATTTGTGACTTGATTCGTGTACGGAAAGCCCCGTCTTAGTCATTATGCTGCCGAATCCGCGGGAAAACGCTCATATGCCAAACTACCTAAAAACCGCTAATCCTAACACGTTTTACTCCATGTGAATGCAGAAAAAATCGAGCTCACGCTGCTGTCTCAGAGGCATTGAAAACTCATCCGGTACGACCCAGATTTTTAAGGCGAAGAGAAACCATTACGAGCCCATCGTAGCGCTCACCGCGGGTGTTACAGCTTGGCGACTCCGCTGGGGATGGCGTTGCTAGTCTACAACGGGCGTAAGGGGAACAGAAATCTGAAGATCGGAGCTTCTTCCTCGCTGAACAGCGAGTTCCAGGAGCTTTCCCGTCTTTCGGCAGCGAGTTTCTGACGTTTCTGCCCAAATCGCGCAGAAACCTGACAAGTTTTCAGGTCCAGATGCGTTCAGCTCATAAACTAGAAAGAACTCGTAAAGGGGAAAAACTATTAAACATCGTCTCGTAACTGTTTAGGCACATAAAACGAACCTAAAGGAAGGACCTTCGGCAAATATAAAATCAATTAACGCTAAGAAAAACCCGGCATAAAAATCACGCCTTTTCCGCAATCGGGGAGTTTTCTGGTCACACTTCCAGAAACGGTTCAAGCGAACTGGTCACTCATCCAGAAACTCTTCAAGCGAACTGACCACACTTCCAGAAACGCTTCAAGAGAACTGATCATTTTTTCAGAAACACTTCAAGCGAACCGGTCACTTTTCCAGAAGTGCCTCAGGCAGACAGAACCCCCGAATCCCGAATATTTTCACGCGTGGAACTTAAAACAAATAAAATCTGCAAAGAACACAAAAGGACCCAGATCTACAAGCATCCATCCAAAGGTTGATCTTCTTATTATCTGTTTACAAGTGCTAACCATTTTCATTGATTGCTCAGGTTTTTCACCATAGCTCGAAGGCAAAACAAGTCAACCGTGGACCGAAGCCCTGTGGTTACCAGATCGAGAGTAGCTAGGATGGAGTCCGAGCAATCCTCACACCATGAAGATCGGGATCACCAGTTCAAGCAGTCCATCAAAGTTTACATGGTGACGATGGACAAGAGGATGTAGAAATTAGAAGAGGTCCTATCAAACATGGGGCAACCTCTAATAGGCGGACAGAATACGGCTACACCACCATTCTGTTCCCAAAACCCGAACATGGATCAAGACAGAGGACCTCAACAATCTTCCCACAAATCAATGAACGACCACTACAAAGAAGAGGAGTTGGTCTTAGAATAAGGCCGCAATGAAATCCAAGACCTCAAGAACCAACTCCAGAACCAACTAAAAGAAATGGAGGAGTGAATCCGACAACATCAAGGGGAGGGCCTACCCTCTACCAAAATCGAAGACCTATGCTCGTTCCCGACACCAAATTACCCGAGAAGTTCGAGATACCGGCTCTACCCGCATATGAAGGAGACTCATGCCCAAGGGCTCATCTCAAGGCCTTTTGCGGCATCCTATACCTCTTGGTGAAAAGCGAAAAAGTCTTGATAAGGTCATTCCAACATAGCCTAAAGAAGGACGCCTTGGAGTGGTACACATCGCTGGATTGCTAGTTAATTAAAACGTGGGAACAACTTTCTTTGGCCTTCATGGACCGCTTCTCATACAAGCTAAACATGACTCCCAAAAGGGCCGATCTCGAATCACTAAAACAAAAAGGGGATGAAACATTCTACGAGTATGTGGCTAGATGTCGGGCATTGGCGGCAAATATGAAAAGCTCGTTGCCATTAGACGAGAAAATCTCCATCATCATCAACTTAGCACACCCGAGCATCTCGGGTTACCTCATTTCTCACCCTTATGTCAACTTCACTCAACTCATCCAAGCCGGGGACCAAGTGGATGCGGGAATCAGACATGACACCATCTCCTCATAGCCACAACAGGAGAATGCTATTTATCTTGAACAAGCAAGATAGACATCTCAAATAGCGGACATCAACATGGAAGTCAATTTTATCAAGGGTAATACCAAAACCTTTGACCCTTCTATTTTCATAACAAAAGTCCAACCCTGCAATGCTCCTGTTATTTTACAAGGCCGAAATGCCAACTCTATTGTCCTTAAAGAAAATATGTTGAGCTTGTCATTTTATTGGGAAAACCTGTCAAGCCCATGCAAGAGGATCTTATTTTACTTAAATCCCTTATTGTTGAAAGAAAAACCTCCAATACTTTTCCTACAAACCCGGAAACTTCATTAAAGTAGCAAGTTAACCAACTTTGCCTCACTTGTCGCCAGAAAATATCTTTGTTCCGGTCAACCAACCAACATGCCCGCAGTCTAAAAATGCAGAAGAAAACCTCAAAGCTCTTTACACCTCTACTCTTAGCATTCATCCAAAGCAGTCATTGTCATCATCATCTACACAACCATGCCTAGTTACAGAAGGTGGAATATTAGTCTTATCAACAAAGCAGACAAACACCTCAGAAAAGGAAGTGTTAACTAAAGAGCACAAAGTTCAAGAAATTCCTGCACAACAAAAGCCGAACGGAAAAGACCATCTACAAGTCACAAATGAAGTTATCCCTCACATAGATAATCAAGCAGAGGCATCTAAACAGCCTCAACAAACAATCATCAACACAGGCAATGTCGACAAAGTCGAACAGCCAACAAGGTTAGCCCCGAAAGCCGCAAAATGCGTAGGGCACACGACCGTCATCTATCAACCTACCGCCACAAATACATCTTCGACAACACATCCACAAGGGATATTTCAAAATAGCTACCAGATAGTCTTTCCGTCAAGCTTGGCAGGAAAAATGCCAACAACCAGTGAAGACAATATTTCACAAGGGGCAAAAAGCAAAAGGCTGGGGGCATGCCAGAAAAGCATGGGGGCAGCCTACCAAAGCCGCATGCCAGAGAAGTATTAAATTCAAGCTAGAAGAAAAAAATTACAAACGAAGGCTGAAGAGCAAAAGGTGGAGAAAAATACACTTATATCGTCCTGAAGCATGGGGGCAGGCAGTTCTGAAGGAAAATGACACAAATTACTTTTATATCATGCTCCATCTTGCCTCAAACAAAGTTTGGGACCCGGGAAGCAAGGCTACATGAAGAAAGGGACGACATCCAGAAAACGCCTTTCTGCACTCTCTATGAAAATGGAGGGGGCAATCCACAACTGTTAAACTGCTGCTGCTGGGAATAGGCTTCGACGACCTAAAAAGTTTTAGGGTTCCACGGCACTGCTCGCAAAACGAACATCCAAACACCCGACAGACACTCCTCAACATGACTAAAAGGGTTGGGAACTCAGAAGCGGGTGATGGACAGATAGGAGACGAGCTACAACTGACCTGAAACCATCTCTTAGTCCATTCAAAGCGGAAATGCAAGATTTGGCAGGAGATTCATGAAGCATACAATGAAGAATGCAATTAAACAACTTGACATTCAAAATTCAGATTCGTCGGAGAGAACAGTGGCGCTGATTACACAAGCTAACAGATCCCTTGAAGCACATAAAGCCCGAAATCAAAGCAAAGAAAGAAAACATCGAGATATAGCCAAGGTGAAGCACTCCATTTCATTCAAAGACATTCCTAAAGACACAATTACAAGACAAAAGAGGAAGACCTCTCAAGTATATGGTTGCTCGAAAAGAATCTCAAAGGAGAAGGGGACAATACATATGAAAGCAAAAAGAAAAAAATCTATACAATCCACTAGCCCCGCCACTCCAACATCTATAAAAAAAGGAGAAAAGAACAAAAAAAGGACTACGCTTGGCGTTGTCATTAGCGCCTAGCATTTGAAAGTTGGCTAAGGCCCTCCAGGATGGCTTCATATCAATCAATCATCCTCCCCATGACGGCCAAGGCATCGGATTGGTGTGAGCACAAAGAAGCCAAAGCTCCCAACTATGTATGCAAGGCTTGCGTTTCCCAGTAAATCCGTCGTGATCCCATGAAGAGATCCATAGTAGACACGACACCATTTGCGGCAAGTCCCTGAGGACGCATACCCGCGACAAGACTGGCTCCCAACTCCAAAGTCGTGCGACTTGAAGCCCATTCTTGCTTGACAATGCCGATTGATGACAGAAGATGAGAATTATAGCTAGAATACCCGGAAGGACAACATCCCCATTAACAGAAATAGAAGCTGCATGGAAATGGAAGCTGATGGCAAATGCGGAGCGAACAACACAGAGGAGGGAGATCAGTAAATGCAGCCACCCAGAACCGCCACCATCAAAGCCAATAGCAAGGAAAAAGAAACCAAGTAAGAAGACAGGACCCCCCACCAACGGTGAGTAAAACCCCCACGGACGAACCACCATCTTGCGCCGCTGCTGCCTCGAGCGTAGATGAAACCGATCGGTGACAAAGCAGCCCATAACACGGAGATCGCAAAGAGGGAGAAGACTATCCGTGAAGAAGACAAACAAGCAAAAGGGGGAAATCACGAGCAATGCGCTGACAGCAATCCATCCGAAGAAGGAGTGCGGAAGAGGCACGGTAAAGAGATTGCGAGCCGGACAGATTCAGATCTGAAGCTTGCTTGTGTACCCGAGCAAGCTGACATTCAACGGTACCATGTGAAAGAGGACAATCCGGGAAGAAGACAATGAACAAAAGAGGAAAAATTGTGGGTAACGCGCTGCATGTGAAACCCCGATCTTAGACACATATATGAAACCCTAGGGTTGTAAACCCTAGGTAATATATTAACGAAATATATATATTCATGAAATATGAAATTATGTGAGAATAGATGTTGAAATGATTAATTATGAAATTCGGATTAATAGTACACGTGAATAGTGAAACGTGAATAGTAAATGTGAGATTAAGGAATATGTTAAGTTAATCACTTTGGATTAACTTAATCATAAAAGACGAAAAAGGAAGTTTCCCATAAAAGGACAAAATAGCAACTTTTTGATTTATTTAATATTTTCGGATTTTTGATGGATTTTTGAAGTAAAATGAAGAAAAATTCATATCTTGCAATCCGGACATCGGATTGAGATGAAATTTTTTATGGATGGCCAAAATATTATGATGAACATGATGAGTGGTCCAAGATTGATCAAAAATTATGAATTAAGGGTCAAGATTAAACATCATTTGAAAATCAAAAAGTAGCTTTACTTTTTCATTAATTAGCATTTGACTTTGGATTAATTTTAATTAATTAAATAGATAAATAATTAATGAAAAGCTGCTATGGCTGCTGGAGCTTGGACTTTTGGGACCAAATCCAATGGCCCAAAATCAATCTTATCAAAAATCAATGGCTAGGATTTAATTAGCTTAAATTAATTAATTTTAAAAATAAAAAAATAAGGAAAAATAGGGCTTCCATAGGGGAGGCGTGAACAGTAGCTAGGGTGGCTGCACATGGCTCAAAGCACCTTTTGGAAATTAGAAAAAAATACATTTATAATTTAATACCTCAAGTAAGGGGGGTAAATTGCAAATATGTGAAAAATGCATGCCTATAAAAGGGGATCATGGGGTGAACGTCCGAGCACATCCTCCTAGCTCCAAGCTTGAGCAATTCAACCCATTCTCACCCCCAAATTCATTTTAAGAGAGAAAGAGGAGGTTAGAGAGACAAAGGGCAAGTTGGAGGAGAGATTTTCTACTTCAGGTAAGGGGATTCTTCTCAAATTTATTTTGGGTGTTAAGTAAGGTAAAACTATGCTTAGATAATGCCTAAGCATGAGAAAATAAGTAAAGTTATAATGCTTAATTGGAATCATGCCGAAACATCGAAAATTTGGAGTAAAGATGGAGCATTCGGGAAGATAGCATATGATATGTGAAAATAATGCTCCAAATTTGATAAATGATGATTTGGGATGTATGAATATGATAAATACGATGTTGGAATGATGATGTATTAATTTCATGATTTTTGGAATTAAGGATTATGCTTAAGTGAATTTATGTTGATTTTTAGTATACGGAGAAAATGATTTATTTAGCAAAGTAAATGATGATAAATTCAAAATGTATAAAATGTCCTATGATATATTAGGCATAAGCTATATCATGGTATTTTTTATTTTGGAAAAAAATATCAATTTTTGGAACCCGTGAACAGTAACCACGTCTCTGTGAACAGTAACCTCGAGTGAACAGTAACGTGAACAGTGATGATGAACAGTAATCTGCTACGTGACATGAACAGTAATTAGGAACAGTGAACAGCGTATTTTGGGAAAAAATTGAGATTTATTTTTGTATATTTATGAGGATATATGGATGGAATTTTTAAAGGATTTATAGATAAAAATTCATATAAATGAGTAATGACCAAGTATTTATAAAAGGAAAACCTCTATAAAAATGAGGTAATATGTGATCATAAAGCATGCATGGGAAGCAAGCTAAGACATGGAATAAATGGATAAAATATCAAATTTCCTTGTATAGGAAAATGAAAGGAAAGGATAAAGGAGTCAGGTTGAAGCAAAGCAAAGGTAAGCAAGCAAACCCTTTTGAAAATGTGATTTTATTCCCAAGTATTTATGAAATGTATTTAAGGGTGGTCATTCCTATAATGTTTTGAAATGTTGAATGTTTATGAATTTTTATGAAAAGTCATGCCGGCATATTGATATCATGTGATGTTTATGAACATGTGCACATGTACGATGTATAAGGATGAGGCTTTGGTGGAGGTAGAAAGCGGATCAGAGGGTCCCCCTTCACTATTGCCGAGTCGTATGAGCTGTGTGCCGACGGCGTCCTCCCCAGAGGTGGAGGCAAAGGAATGTTATGTGTAAATGAATGCATTGCATTTTCATACATGGATTGAAAAGAAAAGCATGGATTTGAAATGATGTTTTTAAATAAATTGTGCAAATAATTCTCTACATGAGAATGACAAGCCACCTGGTGTAAGATGTATATAATGCCGGGATAATCAAAAGTCATGCATGTAGGAACCATGTAGGCATCAAGAGGAAGAGAGGTTCCCCTTGATGAGGCCAAGTCGGAGACAGCCGGCGTATTGGACCATGCTATGTGAGATGTTCCCTGGGCTAGCATACCCACACACGAAGGTTTATGTTAGGAATGGAAAGAAAGTATTTACACACATGGATTTGAAAAGATATCTTTAAGGGATGGTGCAAATAATTCTCTACATGAGAATGACAAGTTACCTGGTGTAAGAGGTATATAACGCTGGGAAAATCAAAAGTCATGCATGTAGGAACCATGTAGGCGTCAAGAGGAAGAGAGGTTCCTCTTGATGAGGCCAAGTCGGAGACAGCTGGCGTATTGGACCATGTTATGTGAGATGTTCCCTGAGCTAGCGTACCCGCACAAGAAGGTTTATGTCAGGAGTGGAAAGGAAGCATTTGCACATCCAATGTTTATGAAAATGTTTCTATTCCATTGATAGTTGATCACTTGCTAAGTGTCTCTTATCGAATGGAGAGAAATGCATTTACGAATGATTTACATGAATGGTTTATGAAAGGTTTCGAAATATAGTTTATGAAAAGGTTTCTATTCCGTTGGTAGTTGATCACTTGGTAAGTGTCTTCTATCGAATGGAGAGGAATGCATTTAAAATGAAAAATGCTTGCTTATTAAGTTTCGACTCATGTTTTGTTTTTCCAACCTCAGACAGGTGTAGGGAAAGACAAGAAATGAAGGGCACGAGTTGCTAAAGGAAAAAAAGAATCTACAAAGGTTAGTAGATTTTTGTATGAACAGATTCCCTAATGGGATATGATGAGAAAGGACATAGATTGTATGAAATTATGAAGTTATGAATAATATGAGAAGTTGATGATTTATGATGCTATGGATGAGTCCATTATGAATGATGATGATATATGTTTATGTGATGAAAGAAAAAGAAATGAAAAAAAAAATTGGACGAGATCCAATTAAGTACCCGCCGCTGATCAGGGCAACAATCCTGATTCACACTTACCAATCGATAAGATCCCGGAGTAAAGACAAATGTGACGCCTCGGTTCGGGGCGCCACACTGCAGCAACCCCGTAGCATTGAATGACAAGTGCAAAAAGCATGGTGAAGAGATTTCAAGTCGGACGGACGAGAAAATCGCACAAAATCGGGGAAATACGGAACTCTCGCACGGAACGAGTCTGTGAGCAGGCAAATCGCGAAAATAAAGAGGGACGCCGATCGACCTGAAAAGTTTTTAGGTCTATATATATACAGAATGCACAGCAACCCTGTGCAGAATTTTCAATGGCCTACAACTTACAAATGATCAAAGCATTACAAGAGACATCAAAAACAAGAGTTTTACAAGATTAATGCCCTGCAGAAGCAAAATATCACATATGCATCCAAAGAAGAGGACAATAAGGTCTTCCCAAAGAAATAAACCAATATCCACACTGCTTTACATCCAAAAAACGGGCATCCAAGCATTCAGATTTACAAAAATACAATTTGGCCAAAAAGGGGAGAAGATGAAGAAAAGTCTTCAATGTATCCCGCCGGTGGCCCTAGCAAGAGCAAGAACGTCGCCACCTGAAGCCTCGTAACGATCGTCTGAGATAAGATCTGGAGCCGAGCATTGCGCCCATACTTCGTGTACCACAAATCATAACTCTCTTTTGGAATAGGGGCATTTGCAATAAGATCGTGCATCCACCGAGCATTCCGGCCACAGCATTGGCAATAAGATCGTGCATCTACCAAGCCTTCCCACCAAGCATATGGACAACTATAAAACTATCACACGGCTGCAAAAGAAGGCGGTTATTCAGTCAAGCATAAGCAATTTGAAAAAAAAAAGAGAACAATCATCATGGTAGCCATATTGAGCAAAAACAAGTCTGCAAAATGCTTCAACTCAAAAGACGAAAAGGTGGCAGTCACACGCAAAGGCACGAAGAAGAAGAAAAAAAAAAGACAAGAAGGGGCCACCCCTTTTTCTTATTCAAGCTACGGACTCCATCATAAAGCGTGACAAAGGAAGCACCACAGAAGGCCAAAAACCACCTTCAACGGACTCCTAAAAAGGAAGGAGAGGACAAAAGTCACCACAATAGAAGGGTCGCTTGAGAGATAATCCTAAGACATCCTCATACTTCACAATTGGCAAAAAAAATCAAGGCTCTCCACCCGCTCATCATCAAGTAAAGGTCATATAAAATATCGACAATTGACAAATAGCGCATAATAATCGACAAGCAAAAGATGAATGACAGCATACAAGGGAGTACCTGCTAAACAGACGATAGCCAGCCACACCGCAAGGTCCGGCAACGACAAGCAAAACAACTAGAACCAACGACCAGACACTGAATGTGGCATTTCAGCAATAAGTCTCCCAAGCTATAAAGAAACAGAAGCTTAATCAAACAAGGAAAAGGAAAAAGGACGGAGCAACTCCAACGCCAAAGCAGCAATACATCCACACAATCCCATCCTGCATCTTGCAACTGGGCCTATACTCATCCCTTCTTTTCACTAGTCGCATCTAAGACGGCTGCTCCAACCACCAGTGCAGTAGCTGCAAACATGATAGCAATGGGAAGAATAAGATAGCGCAAAATCTCTCCCTTTTCTCTTATCCGCACATCTCCAAAACCCCATGATGCAACAGCCGTCTCCGTAGTTAAGGTAAATGCCAATCAGCAAAGAACAGGAGCTCTGAAAAAAATAGAGAGAGAGAAAGAGACGCACCCTACTGCAGCAATCAGAGCTGAAGTAGAAAACAATGGCGGCAACAATCAGGCCCCACTACGGTGACCAGAGGTGGAACCGAAATCGACGATGAGAGCAACCAGCGACACCGGGCAAAGGGGAAGAAAGCCCCAAAGGATTGCTGACGATGAAGACGGCCAACACCCAAGAACCGGCGGAAGCACAGTTGGCTGCCTGCTATGTGTAAACGAATAGCAGGAGCATCACCTGGGCAACTCACCGGAGGAAAGGAAGAACGCGAGCATCACACCTCAAGAAGACCACCGACAATGGTGACTTCGACGGCACAGAAGGAGAAGGAAGACGAACAGGCAGTCGGCACCGGAGAAGACAGACAGGCGACCAGAAGCAACGAAGTCGTCAAGCGACAGCGGCGACGTCACCCGAGCAAACCCCCAACAGTAGCAATGGCGGTGGCCGGAGGAAGAAGAGGAAACAGCGAAGGCGTTAACAAGGCGTCACGAACAGACTGCAAAAAAAAGAGCAGAAAAAAACAACGAAAACACAAAAAAGAAAAAAAATAAAAAAAAACAAAAAGGGGGAAAATACCTCAAGTTGCCAAGGAGGAGAGCGAACCCACAACAACCGACAGCAATTGTGGCGGCCGGAGGAGGGGCAGAAATCGGCAGCAGCAGCAACGCGACCCGAACAGGCAGCAGTGATGGCAGCTGAAGCAGAAATGAAGGCGGCGATACCACCAACAGCAGTGGCCGGAAACAAAGGAGACGAAGCGGGAAATGGCGGAAGCCACGACCGGAGAAGGTAACCCACCACAGCAGCAAGGCACCTTGAGCAGACCCTTGACGACACCAACCGTCACCGGGAAAGGAAACGACAACAATGACGGTAGTCGCACAGCCCGACAGCAACCACGAGCTAGTGGCGACAGACAGCGATCCCAGTACACGCCGGAGAATAAGACGACGGCGCACCCGATGCAAAATTTCAACAGCGAAGGAAAGAAGGGAAATCAAAAAAGATGGGGTCTACCACCTAACCCTAAAGGCCGGAGAAAATGCAAAGCGGTCCAACAAGACAGATTTTACAAGATGTCCTACAGGGATCTTTTTTGCAAAAGATCCATCCCAGATTTGTATTTGCAGAGAAACCGCCGCAAGTTTGCAAAAATTGCAAAATGGCCCAATGACCTGAAAACTGTTTAGGTCAATGGGGTGTCCGGCACTTTGTCATTCACCGTCAAGACACTTCTGGCAAAGGGGGGCAGCTGTTGACACCCCTCCCTCAAGCACAAAGATAGATATATAGAAATGAGATCCAAGCCCAACAATGACAAGTCACTCAAGAACAAACACCAATGGGTTCTACGTCAACGACCCATTTAAGCAAGTCCAGAAAAAACCAAAAAGCTAGGCCTCTAAACAGGCCTGTCCAACTCAAACCCACAGGAGCAAAGCTCCAACAAGCCACCGAATGGACTTTATAATGCAGCCCACCAGATCCAGCCCACCAAGCCTCAAAAGCAGGCTCTTCTACAACAATCCATCATGCCTCCACAACGGCCCACCCAAAACAACGGGCTTAGTCAAGCTATAGCCCATCAAGTTTCAGCCCACTATGGAAGAAGTCCACCAAGCTCAAGCCCATGGACCAAGTCCAACAACTCAAGCGGCCCAAAGCCCGCTCTAACATCTATAAAAGGGGAATCATGCTCTCACTTCAAGCACACTTGGAGAGGCATCCCAGAGGGGAGGACGGGAGTCTGCAGCATAGTCCCGGCGTCCCGGTTTTTCCGCTCTTCTAGCTCTACGCCTCTCTTCCACGTTCCCCATTTCCATCTCTCTTATTCTCTCAAATCTTTCATTTTCTCCCTTTCACGCGGTGTAAACCGCCTCGAGTTGGCAGATTTTGCCATATTTGCTTCAATCTGAAGGCCGGAACCCGGACTCTGTACGATTAGTGTCTTATTTCACTAAAAATAGGGGTTAGTCCCCCTTTAAAGATCAGTGGCGACTCCATTTTCTTTATTTTTGTGTGCGTGTTTGAGTTAACGCCCCGGCAAGGCGGGTGCACGCGGGTCCACGGATTCCAGCATAATACACTACCGTTATGCTGCCGGATTTGTAACTTGATCCGTGTACGGAAAGCCTCGTCTTAGCCATTATGCTACTGAATCCGCGAGAAAATGTCCATATGCCAAACTACCTAAAAACCGCTAATCCTAACACGTTTTACTCCATGTGAATGCAGGAAAATCGAGCCCACGCTGCTGTATCGGAGGCGTTGAAAACTCATCCGGTACGGCCCAGATTTTTAAGGCGAGGAGAAACCATTCCGAGCCCATCGTAGCGCTCGTCGCGGGTGCTACACTCATGAAAGATGGAAGATTTGAAACTGGGGAGGCCGGTTAGCTGTTTGGTGGCCCATAACTATTAAAATTAAGTAGGGGTGAAATTTTTGAAAAGATATCCGAATATTAATTTAGGAAATAAACGTGGTCACTCAATCTCCTCTTTGGATTCGTGCGGTGTGCGAGAAAAACCTTGGGCATGTAATATGGATGATATCTTCGTGCACGGTTGCACCCACTGATTTGTTTTTTATAGGAAAAAAATGCTTTCACTCATTCTCTACGGTTTTTGGGTCAAGCTCTGTGGTTTTCGGGTCTTAAACTAAAAACTTAACGTATATCTTTCAACAATTAAACTAAGACAAAGTGCACTTTAACTTTCGAAGCCGACATGGAATTCAATCGACGATCAACTTAATTCGATCTTAAGCTCAAAGTCTTAAACTTTGATGGAAACAGTAATTATTCGTGAATATTTAACATTTATATTTGAGGTGAGTGTTGATGATAGAACACTTATAGCATTAGTATTTTACATTGCTAATTTAGAATATTTGTTCATTTGTAAAAAGAAAAAAAAAAGTCAAAGAGTAAGTTATAAATAATTTGTTCTTCCTCAAGGAAAATATGGCATCTTACTTAATTTAACAACCAAATGAAGTTACATTTTTCCTTATCTTCAGTTATATGTCTAATCATTTGCCCTTTCCTTTTCAAAATAAAAAATCCAATTTTATGATATGATCAGCAACTGCGTTGTGCTTTATTAGATATTCTTCCCATTATATACCCAAATTAACAAACTCGAATTTCATTCTCGGGAGGAATTTTCGTCCAAGAAAAGTGTGTGTGTATATATATATATATATATATGGGAAATGATCCAGTGCATGCGACTGCACCGTGCAGTCCATGCACTGTGGGCCCCACCTGATCATTTCCCATAAATCTACCCCACCCATTGCATTTAGAATTGTTCACTTTATTATCATACCAATTTTCATCCAAATCCAACATGTGTGTAGTCTCCATTTTAAAATGGTGCAAAATTAACGTAATAAAATAGTTTAATGTAAATATCAAGTTTAAAGTGGTTTTTTCAACATCTAAACCGTCTAAAGTATGATTTATATATGGATAAATGAGTGTATAAAGTTTCATTACAATCTAATATGTGTGGGGTCCATTTTACAGCGTACAGTGCAGTCCGACTGCACAGGATCGGTTCCCTGTATATATATATTGATGGTGTGTACATATTTAGTTAATTCACCTGCGGAACGTGACATCTGCTTCACCAGAAATAGAAAATGTTGCTGGCATTTTAAATCATCAAAATAATCACGAATTCAGGATAGACACTAATGAAGTGATGCTATTGAATTGATGGGATAGTATATCGAAGCCGTTCCTAGTTTCCAGTAACATGCACGAAGTATGAGGATCCAGAAATTAGAAGAAAATTTCGTCCAAGAAACGGATACGTATGCCCCGGTTGTTAGTTTTAGTAATTGCCAAGAAGGTGGCCGTTTGCCCGATTGGGTGACTTAAAGAGGACGGAAGCCCGATTGCGCCACTAGACATTCAGTTAGGTTTTTCACAAATAGGGTTTGGATTTGGATTTCATTAATCGATTGGTGCTTGGTGTAACCCAATCTGATTTGTACCACGACGTGGAGGTTTAATCAGCAATTTTCCTGATAAATCTTCAGTCGACGAAAATGAAAAACGTAACTGTTTTCGGGATCCTTTGTTAAGATGTAAATTAAAAAAACAAAAAACGCCAATTACTTCCATACTTCTTTCTAGGCACTTTAGTCAAATTTTCAGTCGACAAGTCAACAATGATCAGAAACTGAAGTACCGGGCTAGGTCAGAGGCATGGATTAGGTTCAAGATGGGAGGGAAAGCTACGGCAAACCAAAACAACAGAAACATTGTACATCTGCACTGGACTAATGCTTCAAGAGAGGTATGATAAATACCCCTGATTCAACAGCCAACTTCGAAGACGATAGGATCGAACCCATAAGCCCAATTTAGAAGAGAGCATTTCGAAAAATCTCAGTTTAAAGCTTTACATAGGCTGTAAAAACCACTAACCAAGTATCCAGCTTTCTCCTATTTCAAATTTTTTCAAGAGCGTGGTCTTCTGCAACTAATGTTGAGTGAAAATCCATTACATGCATCAGCCGCAAATCTCTGAAATTTAAAGAGTCCGACCGTACCAACTTCTGTTGTTAGACAATTGCGAATCCAATAGACAGTACCCTTGGGTGTCAAAAGATACAGAATATCACCGCAACATTGAAAGCCTCACAATCAAATCTTAACGAAAAAATTCCAATCAGAAACAGTTGCTTGTCCTGAGCTGATGATTCCATTTCCATCTTGTTGTCAAAGCAATATAAATTACAATACAGTAGTAGTTACGAAAACAGTAACTCCGCTGGCATTTGACAAGAGCCACCTTAACACATATTGGAAGGCACATGGAGGTGTAGGTGGAAAGAAATCCCAAAATGAAATCCAGGCTAGCAATACCCAATGTTTGCTTAGCAGGAACAAATAGGCAGAATGGACAGGATATACACGTGTGTCGTTCTTCAGCTGCCTAAGGCTCATTTGGCTTTGCAAAACTCTTTGCCGCTGATACACAGCACAGAAAAAGCTGTATAAATAAATTGTTAAAAGAAATGCTAGCACACTAGAAGAAGCCTGTGCCAAAAAATAATGTAATCTTTATTCAGGAAAAAGGCAATAGTATGGTACTATAAAATCAGATCACTCCGCCTGTTTTGGGAATGGGGAGCAGCTTGCAGCCGCACCCTTCCTAGAAATAGCTACTATAAGATGGCTTGCAAAAATCAATGCAGAATTTAGTGCAGAAAAAAAACATGAAACAGATCCCAAAGTCATGATGAAGAGAGCAAGGCAAACAAATAGAAATTCACAACTTCATCAATAGTATGTACTCTATAGACACCATGAGGATTTACGACCATGAGAAAATGTAGGGGTGGGAATCGGGGTGGGTCGGGGCTGGTCGGGGTGTGCCTAACCCTGACCCTCCTTTTCAAAAATATTGTTTGACCCTTATTTTTATACCGGGTCGGGACAAGGTCGGTTTGACCCTTACTTTTTTTCACTAGGTCTCGGGACAAAATTCGGGTCGGTATCGGGTCAACGGGTCGGGTAAAAACTGCGGGTCAAGTAAGAAGTTTTTAAAAATTTATAAAACTATCACGTATAAAGACAAATTTATATTAAATTTAACTACTATATGCTTGAATCTATTACTAATCAGTCAAAGTAAAATATAAATAATTAAATAAAACATGAATATTAGTATTGAATGAGGTTTTTCTTTTTAATGTGAAATATATGAAAACGGGTCAGCATGTAGGTCCGCCTTGACCCGCCTCACCATCCTTTTAAAAAAATCAAAATTTGACCCGACCGGCCTTTCTTTAAAAAACATCAAAAACCGACCCGACCCGGTATTAAATGGGTCGGGGCGGGTCACGGGTCGACCCGCCCTGATTCCCACACCCGAAAATGGTCTGCTGGTTCCAAAGGCTAGTATAGGACGTTGGTCATATCTTACATGGCCAGATCATCCAACATGCAAAAGCACTATTGAAATTACCAGAAGTGTATCTGTCAGAAATTGACAGTCAAGATAATCGACTAAAATCTACTATGCAACTCATAACCTGAGCTCCTCCGTTGAGAACATCAAAAGGATCCAAGCTCCTTAAAAAGATACGGAAAACTAAAGTGGCTGTCAAGATGACCAAATAACATCTATGGAAATCATCACCTGGGACCCCGGGAGCCTCCATTGAGAACATCAAATGGACCCAAGCTTCTTAAAAAGATGTATAGAAAATTAAAAATTTACTGAGCAAAGAAAATATTGAATATCTAGTTGCAAATATAGTCTACGAATTCATTTTGCAGGATATACAACAATCGAAATCTTTTCTTGAACTGCGGAATAAAATGATAAGCCTACCAAGAAGAAACCAAAGAGGTATTTTGGAAAGTGATAAAATTTTTAGATAAAAAGTTTTTTACGTAAAAATTTTTAAAATAAAAAAACAGGTTATATGATAAAGGTAATAATTAGAAGTAAAAAGAAAGTTAAAAATATATAGGTTAATTGCATGGGTAATTGTGTAGAAATGATTGAAAAGTAAGATGGTTGTACGTGAAGATATGAATAAATAATTTAAAAATAAAATAATTATGAAAAGTGAAAAGTTTTATATGTCCAAACATGCCCCAAATTTAAAAATGTGCTTCCTTTTCCCTATATTCAAAAAATGGCTTATAGAAGAGGACATAGAACTCCATAACTATAGTCATCGTTAAGAGCAGCTTAAAGATATATTCGGAAAGCCTCCTTGAATCTAATACTGGGGCAGCTAGACCTTAAAAGGGCTCTTTTTTCCACAATTTTCAGATAAAATGCATCAAATATGCTTCAGGTGTGAATGAGGAAGCAACTCATTCAATGCTATCCACTGAAAGAACCTCAAGAACAAGGGGAGGCTGGTTGGAAATAGAATTTCAAACAAATAAACCACGAAATTAAGCTCAGGCTTATGTTCTCCATACACACATAGGATTCCAATCCAAATGTTGAAGAAGCTGACCTAAATGACAGCTAAGCAACACCTCTTAAAGTAGGAAAAAAAGGGAAAAAGTTGCCTTGTTGAAATTTTCAGCCTGTTATGCCAATCAATATTCACTTGGATTTCTCATCTAGCATTACAATTAACGTTATAATGCAGTCTATCGATTCGAATTGTAATCATGTCTTTTTTGCAATATTACTAGTGGACAGTCGGATTGTTAAAATTTTGCCAGCAAAGAATTAAATAATTAAGCGCAGGTCTTCCATTGAAAAGTTGAAACTTACCTTTTGACGTCGGTAGGACTACTACCACGTGCATAGTGGCATTGTTGGGAGGAAGTTGCAGCTTAAGCGGATATAGCTTCCCATTCAATGGATTACGAGAACACACAATGATGTCGCTCAAGCCTGTTTCATCCTCCAACTTCTGAGTCAACTCAAATACATTGTTCCCTTTGAAAGTGAAAGAGAAGTCCTCGGCAGATTCATCAACACTTCCATTGTCTTTGGCAACGGAAAAGAAGATGGTTCGTCCTTCAGGCTTGGGTGGTGAGGACATAGTAAATGAATCAGATGACTGCAAAATGGATTGGAAAAGAAGGAAAAACGTCACAAAGTGGCTGTACGAGAAGCGAATGAGAAAGAGGGTGCAATCATTTTGCTTTGTATAGATGTATGTAATAACCTGTGCTTTGAGTTTGTGCAATTGTGGCCCTAAATAAGTTACACACAATTGACCTGATGAGCTCAACCAAGGAAGAACCACATTCCAAACACAGGAAGATCCAGATGATCAAACTCCCATTTTGTACCACTGAACTAAGCTTGCAGCACCACTTCAGTGTAGCGAATTTTCAATGATTGCCCGTTCCATGAATTGGCTCATCAATCAAAAGTCTGCATCAGTGTCATGGCTCCTCTCGCAACAGTTGCAATAATTAGACATCACAGAGATCAATCAAACATCAAAAGCTCAATAGAAAAGTATAACAAACCTCCTCTCTAGATAGTCTTGGCGATGTCCCAAATGGTGTTGAGCTACCTTCTGAAAAAGCAGAATCCACAGCTGCCAACACTGGCGACGGCGATGGGGAATCCACTTGTATTTGCACAACCTCAACCTCCCACAACACCCAATCCTGTGTAGAACTTCTATGAGGAATGTCATGAGTTATTGAGTTGCGCCATGGTGGAAAACGCCCATTTGCACGTAGGTAGTTCCCATATCGAGTTTTTAGCCTGACAAGGAACCCATCTCTGATGGGCTCCCATTCAACTGATGAATCGGGCCTCTTAAGGGCAGTCTGAAGAACCTTTCTACCTGTCATTCCCAGAAGGAAGGGGACATTAGATGCAGTTAAATACCGATCATAGCAACTTTTGAGCCGAATAAAATGGCCCCCCTCCACGAATTCCACGGTCCATCTTGCATTCTGGGCAGACCCATGACGATCTTGCAAGACGGTCTCTTCATCGTCATCAGCAAGAAGGTACTTTTCATGGTGGCTACGGAGACGAACGGCCTTAGCTTTGTGAAAGAGTTCCATATTCTACTCTATGACTTTGTCGAATTATGATCGCAGATTCACAATCCCGTGAACGAACCGTCGGCAGCAAGTCAGCAACAACAGCAGCTGCAAAGCAGTCACGTACCCAAAAGTGAGATTGAAGGAACAAATGGCAGTATTAAAATTCGGAAAGCAAGAGAAATTACATTTTTTGTCAAATGAAAAAACGCATCCGGTCTAGTCCTCATTAAACATGAACATTATAAGACAATTCTCCACAATTTCGTTTTCTTTCCTTTCATTGCATTCTGGATTTTCTTCTCGATTTATAGAAATCGAAGCGACCAAAAGAAAAAAAAGGAAATAACATATCAACTAGAAAGAGAAAAAAAATCATTTGCTCTCTTTCCCTCTATCCTCCTGCATCCACGAAAAGCAGGAAAACCGAACAGAGAAAATCGCAAAACGTTCTCGTCTTCGAAAACGGAACAAATCGATTCAAATCCAATTTCATTAGCAAAAAATTTCACTGAAAAAACGAAACGGAAACTTAAAAGGATTCAAGACAAGGAGTCCTTTTCAATAATCCCGACAAAACAAAACAATGATGAATTTCAGAAAGTTTGGATCTTTTTGCAGTTACGTACCTGAATGGAAAAAAGAAAGGGAGCAAAAAGGAGATTCAGATGATCCCCAATGTGTAGAACCAAAAATCACTCGATTTATTGGGAATCTTCTCGTGGTTTTATCTTTGAGATTTTTTAGGACGAACGACAGAGATCCCACTGGCATTTCTCTTTGTGAGGGTCAAAAACGCGTGGCGGGCGAGGAAGAGCATGGGAAGCTGCGATGGATAACGTTCAGTTTTGACACGGCGCCCCATCCCCTGCAATTTGATGATCTACGTGTTTCTACTCGCGCTTGTGTCCTTCCAAAAACTATTTTTTTTTTAAATTTTGTTTGAAAAATCTAATTACACATATTATTTTTTGACGGATTATAATGAAAATAATTCAAATATAATAGTAATAATTAAAAATTATGATATAAAGATATTAATGCTGTATATATATTTTAAATTATGAATAATATAAAAATAAGATTTGTATGATCCGAAACCTTATATACATATATTTGGTTTAGATGAGTTTAAAAAAGTTTTCTTATCTTGATAAAATACTTTACATTAATTTTTATTTGCTAAATATTATTTGATAAAATACTTTTTTTTTATGAAAAGGATACACAGCCCTAACCCGCTCCCCTTGCAAATTTTGAAAGGGATTGGGCGAGGAGGATCCTGGATTTCATTTCTCAAAAAATTATCTATACAAATTTTTCCTAATATTTGTTGGGGTGGGTGATCCCACAAAAAATGATGATCTAAAACAGAAAAAGACATTAGATCAGCTAAAGCATGGGCCGCCGCGTTTCCACGCCTGAGAACATGATGAACAGATATGTGGGTGGCCCTGGAGAGCAAAACCTTGATTTCGTCAGTTATGACCCCCACCGGTGCACGAACCGGTTCATCTGCAGTCAAAAAGTTACAAAGAAAGAGGGAGTCCGTTTCGATGAGAATACGCGTAAGTGAGAGCTGAGTAGCCCACCTGACTGCCAACAGAAAGGCATGGGCTTCCATGAGAAGGGGCTCCATGTTTCCCCTTCGTCTCCATCCCTGAGAAGCGATAAAACACCCTCTAGAGTCCCTGACAATTGCCGCAAAACCCATGGATAGTCTACCCCTGCTCTTCTTTGCGTCCACATTGATCTTGAAAGCTCCCCATGGTGGTTTCGTCCATCGCGGCACCAGAATTCAGTCCAAACAACCCCCCTGGATGATAGGCTTAGCTCGCACATATTCCTCGTAGAACCCCTCACACCAATCTAAAGTTTCCTCAAAATCTGGTCGGGTGCCAATCTCCTTAAAAGTGTTACGAAGGTACCACACTTTCCAACAGCAAAGGATGAACACAGCTAGGTCAGCAGACCTTTTTTTGTGAGTTAGCGATTTCAAGATTTCATGAATCGTAAGCTGTTGTGAAGACGCCCCCGCCAATCTTCTACAGCTTCCCCCACTGGACACACATCCAAGGAATAGGTGATCTATGTCCTCCGTCTCGGACCTGCAAAATAGACATAAGGGCTCCACTGCAATTCCCCAATCACACAACTTCTGCAACGTGGGTAAAACATTCTTGAACAGCCTCCACCCAAAAATTTGCACTTTGCTAGGTAACATTGTTTGCCAAATAGCTTTATAAAAGGCCACATCATCAGGGTCCTCATCAGCAGTACAAAGCATTCTGTAGACAGATTTAACCGTAAACACACCATTTGGCTCATACCTCCAAAAGAGGCAGTCATTCTCTGCATTCGGGGATAGAGGGATAGAGGAGATATCATGCCAGCCTTGCTCTCCCACTGCCGCTAGAATAAGATCCCTGTTCCAAGACCGCGCCTCTTCATTTATGAAATGGCTAACTGACACATTTTCCGAGATAGATAGCGGGAGGGGTCCGGCCTTTTGTAGCTTGGTGTCCGTCCACCTATCATTGAAAAAACTCACCCTTTCCCCGTTATCAATCCGCCACCTACACCCATTTTTGATTACCTCTCTAGCCTTCAAAATACACCGCCATGTGAAGGAATCGGATGGTTTCGTCTTGCAGGCCCATATATCATCGTTCGGGAAATACCTGGCTTTTAGAACCCTTGAACACAATGAGTCGGTTGTAGTAGATAATCTCCAGACTTGTTTGGCCAGAAGGGCAAGATTGAATTTGTGTATGTCTCTGAAACCAAGGCCTCCCGACAACTTTGAGGTGCACATGTCTCTCCACGATACCCAACTCATCTTCCTTTTGTTTCCATTTTCGCCCCACCAAAATCTACTCAGCAGACCATTAATTTCATTACACAGCGATTTGGGAGCAAAAATATGCTCATAGTGTATGTCGGGATGGATTGGGCAACAGCCTTGATCAGTACCTCTTTCCCACCCCAAGAAAGCAATCTTCCTTTCCATCCCTGAATTCTTTGCCAAATGCGTTCTTTAAGTCCTTTGAACAACCCCTTTTTGGATCTGCTAAGCCATGCCGGTAATCCAAGATAATGGTGAAGTTTCTGACCTGATGAACCAAGCAGTTACACAATCATCTCTTTGTTGTTGATTCCCACATTAGGACTGAAGAACACTGAGGTTTTACTGACGTTTAGCATCTGTCCCGACGCTACAGCATACCGCCTAAGGATGGTCATGAGGTTTCTGGTATCCTAACATGTGGCCCGGATGAAGATGATGGCATCATCTGCAAAAAATAGGTGAGAGAGAGTTGGCCCCCGAGGGTTGATCCTGATTCCATGAATGCCTCCCCGTGTTACCTCGTCAGATATGAGAGCTGATAGACCTTCAGCACAAAGAATGAATAAGTACGGAAAGAGAGGGTCACCTTGCCTAATGCCCCTTGAAGGATGGAAGAGTTCCGATTTGAAACCATTAATATTCACCCGGTACTGAACTGTGGTGACGCACAACATAATCCAGTTTATCCAAGTGGTACTGAAGTTCATAGCTTTCATGATGTGTCATAGAAATGGCCACTCCACCCTATCATAACTTTTGACATGTCCAACTTTACAGCCATCTCCCGCTTCTTCCCCTTCTTTCGCCTTCGTAGTGCATGAATCGCTTCATAAGCAACCATCATATTGTCTGTGATCAATCTTCCTGGGACAAAAGCACTTTGTTGTTCACTTATAATATCCTGAAGAGATGTTTTGAGTCGATTTGCAAGAACCTTTGCCAATATCTTGTAGACAACATTGCATAAGCTTATGGGTCTGAACTGGGATAAAGTTTGCGCTTCAGAGCTTTTCTGGATCAATATAAGAGTGGTGGAGTTTAGATCCTGAAGAAGACTCCGTTGAGTATTCATGTCTTCCTCCTCCATGAACTGTTTACACCAATGGAACACATCCTGTCCCACAGTCGTCCAATGTGCTTGGAAAAACCCAGCAGACATCCCGTTCGGACCCGGGGCTTTTGTGGGACCCATAGATTTAACCGCCTTTGTAACCTCCTGAAAGTCCAAAGATCTGGTTAGTGATCGCCTTTGATGATCGGAAATTTTCCTAGTGATGAGGTCATCAATCCATTGAGCCTCGCCGGGGTCCGATGAGGAGAATATATTTGAGAAATAAGCCACCGCCAGTTCTTGAATTTTATCTTGGTCCCGTACCCATAGTCCATTTGAATCTTGAAGGGCATCGATGTGGTTTACCCTTCTTCTGTTGGATGCCATTCGGTGGAAAAACCTCGTGTTTTTATCACCATCTTTAAGCCAATGTGTCTTCGCTCGTTGTCTCCACAACTGCTCTTCATCCTCCAATAGGAGATTGATTTGGAATTTGAGCCTTTTCACATCATCGTCCCTCTGATCGGATGGACGATGGTTGAGTAAGGATGCGAGCTCCTTTTGTCGTTCCTCGATGTTTTTCCTGAGGTTTCCTCTCCTCTGCCGGTTCCATCTAGATAGAGCTACACTGCAGGACTTGAGTTTCCATCTTAAGAGTTCGCCCCGTTGGGAATTCATGCGTGGTGCCGATGTCCAGACATTTTGAATAATTTGGTGTGTCTCTTTGTCTCTAGCCCAGAAAATTTCATATCTGAACTCCTTAGGGGGTTTCCGTTGGCCATTTTTAGTGTCCAAGATCGTCAAGATCGGGCAGTGGTCAGAAGTAGAAGCCGATAGATGGAACACCCTTGCGAAAGGAAATAAGTTCATCCAACTGGGGGTGGATAGTCCCCTATCCCCTTTGAGTTCCCCTTCTGTTGTTTGTCCATGTCATAGCCGCCCCAACAAAGCCAAGATCCATCAGGTTGCAATTGTCCATTATGTCGCAGAATTTGTCCATCTGGTGTTGGGAGCGTGTTCTTTGACTAACATATTCCGATGGGCCCATTACCTCGTTAAAGTCCCCCATAACAATCCATGGCCGGTCATCTAGCTCGCTCAAATGATTGAGAATATGTCATCCTTGATGTCGACGGTGTGTCTCAGGGTGACCATAAAAGCCTGTAAATCTCCATTCTTGAATAAACGCATCAATATGGTGGGCCGAATAGCTTTTGATATTTGCTGGGTAGTCATTATTCCATAGCAAAGCCAGTCCCCCCCTTCTATCCTCCGGGTCGACGGAACAACAGCTATCGAATTTCAGTTTTCGTCTAATTCCCTCCATTTCCTTTGTGGTGCGCTTAGTTTCACTGAGGAAAAGTAGACGGGAAGCTTTCTTCCTGACCATGTCCAGGAGACACCGAATTGCACATGGGTTCCCAAGCCCACGGCAATTCCATGCTAAGATAGCCATATCAATTGAGGCAGGGCTGAGAGCCCGCCTCAGCCACTGCCTCATCCATAATGATCTCCTCTGCCTTCCTCATCCTCTTGGATATGTTTAGGTGTTCATTTTGATCAGCTGGTAAGCCCCTCTTCGTAGGTTCCCCCCCCCCCCCGTACCCCCCCTTAACACACATTTAGGAGTATCATTCAGTCCCCTTGCCCTCATTTTCCATCTTCCTCCCCTTTCATGCTCCCTATCCCTCCCCCTTGACTGCTGTTTAGGAGAATTTCCTTCCGCCTCTTCGTCATTTTGATTGCTAAACAGCCTTGTGTCTCCCTTTGTAGAACTCTGACGCCCCATAGCCCCACTGGACGGAGGTAGTTGGCTTCCCGTACTTTCCTGGTCTTCCTCCCCATCTGCTCTTTTAGGATCCCCGTCCACTTCCCACACATGCATGGGCAGTCCCCTAATCTCCTCCTCAAGCCGTGGTCCGTCCTTCCCCACCTCCCATTGGCAGTTTAGCCCCGCTGGCTTCCCTGTTGATTGCGCTGCTCTTTCCATTTCGTGTGAATTTTAATGTGCAGTAGCATCTACCCCCTCCGATATGAATCCCTGCATTCCTACACACCAGCTGGATTTCTGCCCCATTCCATATCTGTCACCGCTACTTCCCTCACCTGTTTGTGAGGGAAAACAATCTGCATTCAACTGCTTCTCTTGCCTGTTCTTAGGTATCGCTTGCTGGCCCATATAGGAGGACTCCTTACTCGGGATGGGACTGGGTTGTTTGGGAATGGCATGGACCTGCATAGAGTCGTCCATCCTCACAAAGCAGCACTGCCCCACAGGTTCTTCGATTTGCATCTGTCTGTCCCCTTCTCCTTCCCATTGAACTTCTTTCTCTGGTTGGCTGTTTGATTTTTCCGTTCATCTTCCCCCAAATACTTCAATGGCAGCACCCTGTTCCCCTGATCAGCCTCAGTTCTTAGTCGCATGGGCCTTGCTCCCACTTTCAAGTAGCTACCATATGGCATATCAGCTTCAATCATCTGCATCTCCTTCGATTTGAGAATGGTGCAATCCTTGTATGCGTGCCCCATTACCCCACAGTAATAGCAGAAGACCGGTAATTTTCCATACTGAAAGCTTAGCCATCTTCGTTTTTGGGCTCCCACCTGGATAAACAGGCCCCTTCGTTGTGGTTCCCGGCAGTCCACCACCACCTTGATCTTGACTTCAGTTTCTGATGCCACCACCTCCTCTAATTGCTCAAAAGAGTTGCCAATTCTCTGCCCCAATTGGTCTTTATCCACGATGAACGGGATTCTAGAGATGTGGATCCATAGAGGAGTTTTAACGAGCATTACATGGCATAGTCGATCTCTTCCCGGAGGTCTTGAAGAAGGACAATGCATTTGTCGAACAGCCATGGCCTGCCCGCCATGACTCTCTCTTTATCCACCTGTTCAGTGAAGACGATCTTGAACAAGTTGTCACCCATCTCGACAAAATGAAATTGTCATGTTGTTCTCCATAGCCTTCTCATCATCGCCTAAAACATGTCCCTATTGTATGTCTTCGATGTCCAGATCGAGAGAGCACAGCAGCATTCTCGCCCATTTGAATCTTCCTCATTTCGCCGATTGAAATGGCCATGGTCTGAAGTTCGTTGCCGAGAAGATCCATTTCCGATGGGTTCATCATCTTCGCTGGCCTAAGTACACTGCGATCTTCCAGCAGCCAAACCCACCCGTGTCTTTCCCTACCAATCACCACCAGGACTCCACCCCGGACTCCCCGCCAAGACCCGCAGCCACGAGCACGACCTAGTCGCCGATCGGGCAGAAACGGGGGAGACTTTTTAAAATACTTTATTTTTATACTAATAAGATTTGTATGATTTTGACGATTCATAATGAAAATAATTCAAATATAATGATGATAATTAAAAAATTATGATATAAGGGTATTGATGATGTATATATTTTTAGATTATAAATAATATACAAAATAAGATTTGTATGATTGAAACGTTATATACGTATATTTCATCTAGATGAGTCTAAAAAAATCTTCTTTTATTTTGATAAAATACTCTATACTAATTTTTATTTATTAAATATATCAATTTTATGATTTTTACATATTTAAGGTCACAATAACATTTTCTTTTTTGATTTTCATTATGAACTGTTAAAATCATATTTTAAAACTCATAAAAATCATATTTTAAATAATACGTGTGGCTAAATTTTTGAAACAAAATCAGAAAATTGGTTTTTAGGAGTCCCTGTTGAGATCTCCTCTCCACCCCCCTATCAGACCCGCTAATGATTCTAATATCATTAATATATCATATCGCAAAAACTCTTTAACACAAATTATTAATAATCACCATCAAAAAATTGATTAAGAATATTTTTTTATTTGAGTGGCCTTGCCCATAGTTTCCTTTCGCGGGACAAAATATACAACAGTTCTATGATTTTATACAGCCCATGTGTTTATACACCTTTTAAATTAAAAAAATTCTTTAATACCTAGACCATTCATAATATTCATCTATATATATTTGTTTGTTATGCAGAAAATCGCATATACTAAAAGCTTTTGTGTTATATATTCATTTTTAAACAGAATAGATGTATCTTCAATCTCCCAAGGTGTAAGTTTTCGAAACGTGTAATTTTCGATCACGGTGATTTTTGATAACATAAGACGCTGCTTCTATCAACCTTGTTTTATCGTAACGCTTTTTGTTTTTAATGTATTAATTGTTGAAGTATTATATTTAACATCATTACTATTATCAGTAACTCTTTTATTTGCTTAATATTACTAGATATAAGTCTCATCTATAATTGTGCAAAATTAACATAATAAAATAATTTAGTACAAAATGTCAAATTTTAAATAGTATTTTCAATATCTAAATGGTCGAAAATATCATTAATAAGTGGACAAGTGATCTTATAAAGTATTATTATGTTTTAATACATATAGAAATGAATATAAAACCTTAAACTCTAAACCTTAAATAATAGTTTTTTTAATTTACGCATAAATATATCTATTTTTGAGTAAGCCCGTACGCATATTGAAGTTGAATGAAACTTATTTCTTGGCGTTAGATACAATAAATAGATCGGATTTTATATCAAACATCAACTAAAAGGGGTTATAAGAAATTATTTTTATGTAATCCGGTTACATTAAAACGTGCCCTTGTAAGATAATACTTATGGATAAAAATAATAAATCATTTGTATTTTAAAAAAATTTAAAAATCAAAAACAAAAGGACGCATGGAAATGGTTTACATTAAAAAAGAGCGTTGTATATACGAAAATAGGTAATACGGCGCTGTCGATTATTTATTAATTCCCAAATTTCGGAACTCCCCAAATTTCGGAAATCCTGAACTGGTGCCTTGTACCGGCATGAGTCCACCGTCAAACAAACATTTTTCACTTGGCTCGGATGAAAATGCTGGATTGATATTTGAAGGCTTGAGTGGATTCGTATTTTGAATTTCCAGTACTTTATCGTCAATTTAAAACACTAATATCCATAAAAATTACTGTAAATATTATTTAATTTATAAGTAACATGCACTTTAATACTTTATTGTATCTATAGAGTATCACTATTAAGTTTTGTATGATACCTTCATTCTATATGACCCAATACAATCTTTTCCATAACATTGTTTATATTTTCATGAGAACTTCATCATTTACCTAATATTATTATGCTGAACTTATCTCTAGATATATAAAATGAATAGAATAAAATAGTTTGATTTTAGATGTCAATTTTAAACATTTAAATAATCAAGAAGATTATTACCATATGGATAAATGATTACACAAAATATTTATACGTTCTAAATGGATATATGAACATATTTAAATGTTTTTCATAATTTATATATAAATATATATTTTTGAGCAAATATTCCTAATCATGTATGAATTTGATCCGGTAGCTAAATAAGTGATGATAAAATACAATTAATGAAGTAAATTTCTTATAATTTATGAATATAAAAAATAAATATGGTTACATGAAACCACTTATACGTAATCTAATTATATATAATTTAATTTTCAACTTTATTTCATCTCATGTTGATGCATCGAATCATAACATTTTGTTTACGGAAAGCCAATAAATCGCAAACATAATAATTTTATTTTTATTTCTTAATTTTTAGACGCTAATTAAAAATGATAAATTCCCCAAACACTAAGAAATATAAATACGTCAAATATGTCATGACTTAGATAATCAAGTAATTAATGTGAGTTAATAACGCATAGCGCAGGAGGTCTGGAACTCAAAGTTAGGTGTAGGGGGTACAACTTAGGTAATGTATCAACGGGTTAACCTGTTGGGTATCATAAAAAGGGTAATGTAGGTTCATAATTTTATATCCATAGAATAAAGTAGGTTCCAAGTAAAAAATACCCAATTCAACTTTGTAAAGTAGGTTTTAAGGTTCGATTATTCGAAACCGACCCGAATTACTAATATGTATTTTATATAAATTTTAAAAATATCTTTTATAGTAAAAAATATAAATATATTATTTAAATATATAGAAAATTATTTAATTTATTAATTATTTAGTAAATTTAATGAATGTATTTCAAAAATTATATTATTATCATCTCCATTTTAGATTTTTAAGTAAGACTTGTAATAAAATTATAATTTTCAAACATAATATAAAAACTATTTTAAAGAACCGATTTGGAACCAAAACCTGAACCAGTCTGATCTTAAAAAATAGGGCAATGTATGGTTAGAACCGTCCCGCCATAAAATAAGGTAGGGTAGGTGTTTTTTAAAAATAGGGTAAATGTATGATTGATCCCAAACCGGATTTACTCAACCTAAGTTGAACACCTAATTAGATGAAGGTAGGAGTTGTTCTCTGTTAATTGTCTAGTCATTCAAGATAAATAACACAGTAAATAACAAATAAATACATCAAAGGCCTTACAAAATATGTAGTTGTACTTTTCCTCTTAGAAAAATACGTAAACAAACTTTTCTTTTGTCTAATGTGGCCAAGTAATTTAAATAAATAAAGGAAGGTGATTTAATACACTCAAGTTCATTTAGCTTCGGTGCACTAGGGTGTATCTAATTCATTTTTTAGAAATTTTTTATACAACTATTAATCTAAGTTTATTGAACATGTGTATTAAGTTTTACTATTTTTTTATATTTGTAGATTTTTTGAATTTTTAAAATCAGTGACATTTTAGTAATTTTAAATTATGACAAATGCCACTAATTTTTAAAAAATCTAAAAAATAAAAAAATGGTAAAACTTGATATACGTGTTTAATACAATTAGATTAACAATTATACAAAATAATTTTAAAAATTAATAAAAATAGTTTAAATACACCCGGGTGTATTAAATCACCTTCCATAAATAAATATGTCAAATACTGGATGCAAGGCTTAATGCACCCGCACGCATACACTAATTTTTTTATTTTTTGAAAATTTTAAATTACTAAACAAGTCACTAATTTTTAAAAATTCAAAAAAAATTTACAAATTTCTAAAAATTATAAAAATTGATATACATGCTAAATTCACTTCGATTAATAATTGTGCAAAAAAATTTCAAAAAATAAAAAAATAGATGAAGTAGTCCCGCCAAATACCTTGCAAAATACATATAGTCAGCCTTTACTTCCGTCTAACACGGACAAGTAGCCTGTGGTATCATATAATATATACTTTTAAAAAAATAAAGAAATCAAAAATATCTGTACATATTTCAAGTTCAAGATACCAGCGACTGGTGGAGACGTTTTTGCATTATGGACCGGAGATAAGGCAAACAAATAAATCCGTCATTTTGACAGAGAACGATCATGAGTTTCTATTTCCGTTGTCCAGTCAGGATTTCATGGATGACAATGACAAGTAGCCTGCGGTAATTGGCATCATGTAATTTTTTTTTTTTTTCAAAAAAAAAAAATAAAGAAATCAAAATATCTTTAGATATTTCAAGTTCAAGATGCCAGCGAGTGGCAGAGACTCTTTTGCCTCTTGGCTTCGCATTATGGACTGGAGGTAAGCCAAACAGTAATTCCGTGATTTTAACAAAGAACGATCGTGAGTTTCTATTTCCGTTGTCCAGTCGTTGGGCGTGACAGAAAAATTTCACGGATGCTTCCTTTCCGGTTATGAATACTTTTTCAAAGTAAAAACCAGTAGAAGCTGCTCGATCAAAAAAATAATAATAATAATGGAAGCTGCCGTCCATGCCCGTGGAGTAAAAAGGCTGCTGCAGCCGTTGCGTTTGTGCAGCCAACTCCTAATTTTTGTTAAACAAAGGGTTATTTTGCATTTTTAAGTCTCCATTACTCGTGAATTAAGTCTCCATTAGGTAGTTTATTTTGCAAATAACTCCCTGCATTCCTTTGTCCCAAAGCAATCCCCTCCGCGTAGATTGATGGAGACCGTCCGAGGTAGGACGGACGAAAATTCAGATGCTTTGCTGGCTGTTAGTCATCTCCCATGGCAACGGAGGAATATTCACGAGAAGCACTATCACTTCTAAAACGCTCTTTATCATGGCCAGCCCTGTTTTCTTGGTTCTCGCTAAGAGGACATGAAAATGGGAGGATGCGAATGCGAAACGGCAAAAGTAGGGATGAATTGGTAAGGTGGGTAGCCAGCAGGAGTAGCCTATGGATAAATAAGATAGTTGTGAGATAAAATGATTAAAATATAAAGGTAAAAATGACAAAAAAGAGTAAGTAAAATGTCAAATTATTTCTTAAAAAATGTTAGGAAAATATATAATGTTTGCTTTTCTTGCTACTGCTCTCACTAGACGGTGTCATAAATACTGATTTATTTTATTTTTTACAATTATTTTTAATCTTTTATTATGAAAAGCTCGAGATAATCAAAACAATTATTATCACAAATTCTTTTAATATAATTTTCTTGGTCATGGGTCATATTATTGCACACTCCTTTAAGTGTTAACATCCGCGGCGGCATACTTTAGCATCATTAGGCCAATGATAGCCCTTTTTCCATGATAGTGTTCAATTCTAACAACATTAGCTCAATGATAACATTTTTTCACCTTTGTGTTAGCTTCACTTACTTACTAATAATTTTAATCTAACTTATAGGTTGGCTCCTTCACCTTTAATTGAATGACTTAGCTTACTAATAATTTTAATTTAGTCTTTACGATGCCCATTTCAAGAGTCGAACTCATGGTTGTCAAACTCTAATACCATTATTATGAAAAGCTTGAACTGATCATAGTTAACACCTGAAATCATTTTAATGTAACTTTCTTGTCATGGATCATATCATCTTTCCAATCATTTACTTATAACCTTACATACAACTACCTTATTTATTGTTTTGTATTCTCATTTCTGTTGTGTCAAGTCCATTCCATTCTCCAATCTTGGTTCCCTTGTGTTTGCATTTGTTGTTTATGTGATCTTTAACATCTGGATTTAAATACTAACAAGCTTCTCAAGTCCTTTTGCAAACGGAGGGGGTGAGAAATTTCATTTTTCCACCTTGCTTACGCACTTTTAAAAAATAATTTTACAATTTATTCACATAACTTTTTATTATTACTTTTACATTCAAAGTTCTCACATAGATACTATGTTTATTCATATTTTATCCTTCTCATCTAACATTACTCTTGTAGTTTTTTAAAAAGGATTTAACATTTTATATTTTACTTTGTCCTCTGCGAATTTTGACCTTTTCAAACCGGTTGAAAACTCCTTGTGTTTCCGACCACCCGCTATCCATTTCGGACGCAAGGAGCAAGGAAAATGCTGGTCGTTGAATGAAAACTCGCAGCTGACTGGGACACATTTAATGCTCAGAAAATTTACAAGCAGTCCCCAATTAGAATATATCATTTACAGAATCCGTCCAAAGGGCTCCTCTGCTGAGTCGCTGCAAAATTTCTCCTCAGCTGCTTGTGTAGAAGAAAATGGTAGCAGAAATACTAAGCCAAAGGGGTCTGTCTTTCTTTTTCTCATATTCTCTTCTTAACCTTGAATACTTTATTGACACGAAAAAACAACTCAATTTCTTTGATATTACGTTGACTTCTTTGATGACTTGGAATCAACCGAAACATTTATTTGACTTCTCTCTCCGTTCTTGATTTTTGGATAAACAAACTAAATGCAACAATTTAGCCTTAAAACCACATTCAATGGTTGGGATGAATTTGGGTGCTTAGGAACAATGGAATGCAATTCATTCAATTCAAATTAAACTTAGCAGCATAGAAGTGCATTTCCCCGGCAACACCCACACTTCCTTTGTTGTAGTTTGCAGAGTGCATTCCACCCACACCATTAAAGACTCTTAGTGGCAAGATTTAAACTTTCCCGGTTGCAATCCATACAATTGAAATAAATCCAAGCAACATTTAGAAGCTCGCATCCAGCTTAACAAAACACCCAAGCCCAGTGCAAATTCTGCAGTACCATTCACAACTACCTACAAAATAGCGACAATCCTCTCTGATCATCCCCATCGCTCCCAGTCCCAATCTCCGCCTTCACTTCTCATACCTCCCCATCACCAATGGCCACGTAAGTAGCATCCTCACCCTTGGGCCAGCCCCGGTTGGAGGCGAAATAGTACCTCCACCACCTAATCTTGCTCCGTGCCGCATCCTGCGGAGAACCCAAAGGGGGTCGAATTTTAAATTGTTGTAGGGCGACGGTGCGTCGGATCAACTCTTGCTACAACGGCAGGAGTGGGAGAATCCAGAGACAGGCAAGGGCAAGGGCGGGGTAGAGAGGAATCCATTGCATTTGGATAGAGGTTTCTTAGGGTTTGGTCGAGGCGGGAGAAGGACGAGAAGGGAGAAGGGAGAAATAGAAATAGAGAGGCGGATGGGGGCGTGTTCATGGGAGTGACTCTGTAGGAGAGAGAAAAGCTAGGTTTGAATCGATTCTGGGTGTGTTTGGTTACACACAAAACATGTCAATAAAAACTTTTCAATCAAAAATTTTTCACTCCCCATAAATATCTTATTTTTAATTATTTTTTCACATTTTCCTATATAAACAGCCCTACTTTTCAATCATTTCCACACAAATACCCATACAACTACCCTATCTATTTTAACTTTATTCTTTTTACACCTTATTATTACCTCTATCATATCACATCATTTTCTATCAACTTGACAACTTCTACTTTGAAAAGTTTTCATCAAAAAATTTTACCTCCAACCAAACGCACCCTCTGTAAATGACAGTTACTGACAGGGTCTGCCTGTTATTTTTCCGAGCATTCAATGCGTCCCTGTCAGCTGTGACTTCGAGTTTTCATCCAACGGTCCTGGTTTTCCTTGCTCCCAGCATCTGAATCAGACGTCTGCGTTTCCGACCGGTTTGAAAAGATTAAAATTCATCCTCCACTGCCTGTTTGCAAGTCAGATCTAAGTTAGAAGATGAGAATGAGATCCGAAAAACACTTTTTCACAACAGAAAAATAATTACTTACTTTTCTTATTTTTAATTTTTATACAAAATTTTAAATAAAATACAACTTTTTTTATTCCCAACAAACAAAAATACATTTACGTCACATACCATTCTTTCCATTGATGGTCCTGACCTGGATCTTTATCCCTAAGTCACAACGAGAAATTAATGCTTATGACTTCGTTTGAGAGTTTAGTTTGATCTAAAAAGTATTATATTATTTGTTGATGTGTAAGGGACTTCTGACAAAATAAATAACCCGATTCACATCAAAGCAGTGAATTTGTGATATTATTAAATCAAAATAGAAACATTTATCATGTTTTGCAAAAGCAACGATACCCACTTTTATAAAACATTATTTGAGAATTCAGTTGATGAATGGCGCGATATTTAAATATCAGCAACAGTGATTTAACGGCAAACGGGTATGTGTTAGGCCACCTGCCCATTAAGTGGCCCCTAGTCAGGATCCCTGTTTTTCACTGCAGATCCATGAAGTCCGTCATTTTGTGGGTGGGCCGATGTTATACGGCTGCACCTATTGCCCCACACAAGAAGCTGAAATAATGTTTCTTTAAAATCTTTTAATAGATTCACAGGCTTTTGTTTTTATTGTTACAATGGGAAATTTACCTTGCAAGGTCTCTTTTTTATAATTCAGTTAACCACCCCAACCAATTTTTTGCTCGATGGATAATATCCATATTTGAATATGCTAGAGACACCGATCTAAGCTAGTAGGAGATGAAATGCTCCTCCGAGGTCAAAGTTTAAACCCTAGACCATTGGCACCGAGGCCAAGATTGTGTACCAAGTACCAACTACATAATGTGCTCACAACTTTTAGATCTTCTTTATGCGAAATTTATATTTTTTACAAATTTATGTTATATTTTATTTTATTTTTTGAAAATCAACATAAAAGGCATGAATTAACATACTAACTTACATGTTGATTTTCAAAAATCTGCGTGTACTTATGCCTTCATTTCAAAAATAAAATAAAGTATAAATTCCTCTAATACCCACAATATTTATCCATTATTTTTTTTGTACCCACGATATTCAATAATTTCTTTAACACACACAACATTTGTCTGTTATTTCTTTCATATTCAAAATATTTTAATAATTCTCTCCGTACCCCCTGCATTTTGTCCATATTGTACCTTTTATCAGCTAAGTTTCACTCGAAGGGAAAATATCACCGTTATTTTTTGAAAATACCCAAATTGCCCTCTCTTGTGCTATAGATTGGTGGCAGCTTCGCTAGTGAAGGATTTCCTAGCACCATCAGCACATACTCGTCGACCAACATTCTAATCCAGCATTCGCATAAGACATTCTCTCTCCCTCTTCCTTTTTAATGAAATGAATTCCACACACACAAAACGCAAGCCCAACACTAACACTTCATCATTGTCGTCATGCTCCTCATAAACATTACCTTTTGCTGTTGTGGATGTGATTTCACTCTCGCCCACCACAGGCACACTTCCTCCAACCACATTTCTCTCCACATCTAGCTGCCGAAAGCTATCGACCCCCACTCAATGGAGCAGCAACGGCTAAACTCGAACTCCAAACTCCATGCCCATGTCCTTCCATCGTTGTTGCCAGAGTCTCACTCACTCCCTGCTGAACACAGTTTGGAAAATTCTTGAGCTTCACTTGCCAGCCAGATACTCAAGTAATTGCTAACATCCTCGTTTTCCGACGGTAATGCCAGAAGTTCATTCATATTGAAACCCAATCCTCAGACCAACTGTCCCCTACTTGCTAGCCCATCGATGTCATCCACTACCCCATCTGACTCCCATGGTCATCAACGCATCATTCGTATCCGAGCACGGTCAGGCTCTAAGCATCGGCCCTCTTTCCCCACCCTCGCCCTTGCTCCCTCCCCGCATAAACACCTCATCTTTTCCCGGCTCCTCCCAAATCCCAGCCTTGCACAAGAGTCCCTTGATCACCAATTCCAGCCCCGCCGCCGACTCATCCCCCGATACAAGCTCCATGGAAATTTTCTACAGCCAATGATCGAAAGTATTCAATTTTTTTTTTGATGAAAAGGAAACACCCTATCCCAATTCCCTAGCAATCTGAAAGGGAGATAGGATAGAATGATCCGAGCACTTCATTGCCAAAAAATTATCTATACAAATTTTTCCTGTATAACTTGGGGGGATTACTCCACCAAACCTGTTGATCTACAAAAGAAACAGAAATAAAGTCAGCTAAGGCATGTGCAACAACATTCCTTTGCCTTAGAACATGATGAGCAGTGACATGGTTAGAAGATGAAAGAATAGACTTGATCTCGTCAATCACCAAACCGACAAGAGAGGAAATGAGGCAATCCATAAATAGGAAGTTGACAAGGAGGAGCGAATCTGATTCAATTTGGACTTTTGCCAGGTTGAGCTCAAGTCCCCATTTTGCTTCTAAGAGAAAAGCATGTGCCTCTATGAGCAGAGGCTCCATTGAGCCACTCTGTCGCCATCCTTTTGCAGCAATGAAGTAACCCTTAGAATCCCGGATGACAGCAGCAAAGCCCATAGATGAATTCTGATGAAGTTTTCGGGCATCCATATTTATTTTAAAAGTTCCGTCCGGTGGTTTGGTCCATCTGGGGACAAGTGGTCGATCAATCGCGCCCCCCTGGATGAAGGAAATTTCCCTGCGGTGTTGCTCCAGATAATCCTCGCGCCATTCAAAAGTTTTGGAGAAATCCGGTTGAGTCCCTTAAGCCCTTAATGCATTTCACAAGAACCAAATCCTCCAAAAGCATAGAATGAAAAAGGCGAGGTCGTTAGACCTATAACACGGTGCTCAGGAAGTAATACTGTCCTGAATAGTGGCCGAAGAAGAGATGCGTCTTGCGGCCTCAGGCAGATCCCCCTAGTAAGGTCACACTCTGAGAATAAATAGTTGGTATCCTCAAAACCTGACCTACAAAAAAGACACAATGGATCGACATCAATGCCCCTGCTCCGCAAGTTCTGAAGAGTCGGGAGTCCATTCTTGAATAGCCTCCACCCAAAAATGAGGACTTTTCTAGGAAGCTTAGTCCGCCAAATTGCCTTATAGATAGAGGATTGAGGGGAGCAATAATGTCCTGAGCTAAGCACTTTGTAAGCTGACTTGATAGTGTAGACACCGTGAGGTTCATACTTTCAAAAAATCTTATCCTCTTGTGTGGATTGGGGAAGGGGAGTGTGATTGATTACTTGCCACCCCTCGTCCCCCGCAGCCCGCCACAATGTGATCCTTAATTCATGAGCATGAGGCCTCGTTGATAAAATGACACACATTGACGTTGTCCAGGATTGATAACGGAAGAGGCCCCGCCTTTGTGACCATAGTGTCCAGCTACTCATCCTTAAAGAATTGAACCCGTTTCCCGTTGCCAATCCGCCACTTGCATCCAAAACGAATCGCATCTCTTGCCTTCAAGATGCTCCTCCAGGTGTATGAGTCAGAAGGTTTTGCATGACAGCTCAAAATGTCCTCATTCGGGAAATATCTGGCTTTAAGAACCTCATAGCACAAGGAGTTGGTGAAAGTAGTTAGCTGTCAGGCTTATTTTGCAAGGAGAGCATAATTAAATGTATTTAGATCCCTAAAGCCAAGCCCACCCAAAAATTTTGTTTTGCACATTGCTTTCCATGCCACCTAGCTCATTTTGTGTTTGCCGCCTTATTCGCCCCACCAAAACTTGCTTAGCATCCTATTGAGTTCATAACAAAAGGATTTTGGTAGGAGGAAGATGTTCATCGTATATGTCGGGATCGCTAGTGCAACCGCCTTTATCAAGATCTTTTTACCACCCCAAGAGAGTAACCTACATTCAATCTTTGAACTTTCCTCCACACCCGCTCTTTCAAGCCCTTAAACATATTCCCTTTTGTCCTCCCCAACCATGCAGCGAGACCAAGATAGTTCAGAAGCTCATGGCCCATAGATCCTAAAAGAGAATTAATCTCCCCCCGAGTACCAATGTCGGTGTTGGAGCTAAAGAAAATAGATGTCTTGTCAACATTTACAACCTGCCCAAATGACTCCGAGTATTGGCGGAGGAGAGCCATGAAGTTGCTGACATCCAGAGCCGAAGCCAGCAGAAAGATAATAGCATCGTCCGCGAACAGTAAGTGAGTGAGGATCGGCCCCTGAGGGTTGATTTTGATGCCAGAATACAATAGCGAGCAGCCACATTGGTGATCAGAGCAGAAAGCCCCTCAGCGCACAATATAAATAGATAAGAGGATAGTGGGTCCCCTTGCCTTAAGCCCCTCTGAGGTTAGAATTATCTTGTTTTGAACCCATTGATGTTCACCCGGTACGTCATAGAGGTTACATAACTTATGATTCAGTTAATCCAGCCCGGACTGAAGTTCATCGCTTTCATGATCTGTCGAAGGAAAATTCACTCGACCCGATCATACGCCTTGGACATATCCAGCTTTATAGCCATTTCCTTCCTTTTTCATCCCTGCCTCTGTAGAAGATAATGAATGGCTTCATAGCCCATCAGCATATTATCAGTGATAAGCTGACTCGGGACAAAAACACTTTGTTGCTCACTGATGACATCATGAAGACACAACTTGAGCCTGTTCGCCAGGACCTTAGCCAAAATCTTATATGCCACATTATAGAAACTGATGGGGTGAAAGTGATACAAAATTTGGGCACCAGCCTTTTTTGGGATCAGAAGCAGTGTGGTGGAGTTCACAGACCGAAGTTGCATAGCTTGATGTGCGGGGTTCGTCTCCTCCATGAACATTTTGCACCAAAGAAAGACCTCTTGACCCACCGTATTCCAATATTTCTGGAAGAACCCGTCGGACATCCCATCCAGTCCAAGGGCTTTTATGGGGCTCATCGCTTTCACTGCATTTGCCACTTCTGCAAAAACCATAGGCTTTGTGAGATTATGTCTTTGCTGAACAGATATTCTCCAAGAAATCAAACTTTGAACCCAGGAAGCGTACGAGGGCCCCGAGGAAGAGAATACCATCTGAAAATGTTCCATTGCTAAGTCCTACAATTGCTCTTGATCATGAACTCACTGCCCATTTTGGTCTCGTAGCGTCTCAATGGAGTTAGACCGCTTTCGGTTAGAAGCCAGGTGATGGAAAAAGCTAGTGTTTTTATCTCCTGCATGTAGCCCATGTGTTTTTGCACGTTGTCGCCATAATTGTTCCTCATCATGAAGTAAGAGATTAATTTTGAATTTTGTCCTCTGTATAGCCTCATCCCCCTGGTCAGTGGGGCTCTGGATCATAAGGGATTCAAGTGCCATCTGATTCCGATCAATCGCCTGTTGTAAATATCCCCTCCTCGTCCTATTCCACCTGGTTAATGCTTTACTACATGCCTTGATCTTCCAGCCCAGGAGATCAGTAGGGGCCAAGTCTGTGGTGGGTGCCGAGCCCCAAATTTGGTTTACATTGCAACGTGTTTCCTCGTCTCTTGCTCAGAAAAGTTCATATCGAAATTCTTTAGGAGGTCAATATGGGGCTATGGTTCGATGTGGCCACAATGGAGAAGTTTGGCCAAAGGATAGAGTGATACCTAGTTTGGCGTCGCTAGCCCCCTGTCCAATCGGGCTTCCACACGTTGGGGTCCCCTTCGATTGTTTCTCCAAGTCATAGGCTGGCCGACATATCCTAAGTCCATTAAGTTGCAACTGTCTAAGGTATTACAAAATAGATCCATCTGTGCCTGAGAGCGCATCCTCTGACTAAGATATTCTATGGGTCCCATAACTTCGTTAAAATCCCCCATGACTAACCACGGTATGCTTGGCCCGCCCTTTAGTTGCTCCAAAATATGCCAACTTTGATACTGATCGTGTGTTTCTGGATGACCGTAAAAGCCTGTGAAAGGCCATCCTAAAAAATCTGCGTGGATGTGGTGAACAGAGAAGCACAGAATGGTTGCTGGATGAGCATTATTCCATAGGAGAGCTAAACTGCCACTTCTTGCAACCGATTCCACCGCAAAACAGCAATCAAAATTTAGTTTCCATCTAATCCCCTCCATTTCCTTTGCTGAGCGTTTCGTTTCACTGAGGAAGATTAGAATGGAATCTTGTTTCCTAACCAAGTCGAGGAGGCATCGAATTGCACGTGGGTTCCCAAGCCCACGATAATTCCAGGCTAAGAGAGCCATGTTACATGAGGTGGGGCCGAGGTCATCCCTCAGCCACCACCTCCTCCACATTGAATGATGCGACAGTTTTCAACCGCTTCTTGCTGTGTTGTTGCCCCCCAAAGTCACTACTCTGTCCCCTCTTACTGCTTTCGTCCAAATCACTCACAAATGACCGCCTTCTATCTTCCACCTCCATGCCCCTTGCCAGCCTTTTCCACCTTCCTTTGGGCTTTATAGCCACAACATCACCCAGACTCTGCACATGATCAGTAAGGAACTGGCCAAGGTGGACTTTCTTGTAGTTCATTTCATGAATGTCCTCATTAGACGGGCCCCTTTGAGTAGTGTTGATAACGTAGGCACCCGGGCAATCCCAAATAGATGGGTTGTGATCCCTATGAGGCAATGGGTCTTCATCAACATGGCAGTGCAAGGCAGAAGTTCCACAATGGCCCGCATCCTCACCCACTTGCATTGAGGAACCACCACAAGAATGCTGGATAGCATGATGGCTCTCAAAGACAGCAGTAGAAGCCCCCGGGTTAGAGATGGATGGCCCCATACATGGTGGAGCGGTCTAGGCTTGAAGAAAGAGAGAATGGTTGGGAGTGGATCTAACAGCAAGCGTACCCGTGTGGTGTCCATCCAGTCGTGGGCTGCTTTGCTCCTCACAGCATGAACTGTCAATCCAAGAGCCACCATTGTCGCATCGGGCATTACTGGGATAGGATGGGCAATGATGCTGATAGTCGGGGTTTGCTGTCGGAACAAGTTGCCCACAGTTGGCATTGAGGCTGTTATCGGCCTGACAGAATTTGAGGAGGAACCCCCCATCTTTGCATCCGTTTGGTCCCTGCCCTCACCGATAGTTTGGTTCCTGCCCTCACCGACAGTATCCAAATGGATGAGGCTCTTCCCTCCCGTGTATTGCGTGGCGCCACACGATTACCATGGTGATCCTGAGCCCGTAATCTCATCGGTTTGGTTCCAACTCTCGAACAACTTCCATACCGCATATCAGCTTCTAAAACTTGCTCAGTGTTCTTGGTAAGCGCCATACAGTCCTTATACGCATGTCCCATAACCCCACAATAGAAGCAAAAAATAAGGAGTTTCTTGTATTGGAAATTCACCCATTTCCGTTGTTGTGATTCCACTTGTATGAAAATTCCTCTCCTCAACGGTTTTGTACAATCAACCGTGACCAGCAGCTTCAGTTTTGAATCATTGGCAACAATCTCATGCAGCTCCTCAAACAATCTACCAATGCATTGTCCCAAGTAGTTTTTATCAACCAGATATGGGATACCCACAACATGCACCCAAAGGGGCGTTTTGACGAGCACCACTTGTGCAGTAGCCAGCTCCTCCTGGAGATCCTCAAGCAGCCCAAGATTTCTCTCAAATAACCATGGTCGCCCGGCCATAATCCTCGTTTTGTCGATCTGGTCAGAGAAGGAGATCCGGTACAAATTCTCCCCAATGTTTGTGAAGTAGAAAGCTCCTTGCGTCTACCATAGCCTCCTCATCGATGAATGAAAATACTCTCGATTGTATGATTTTGAAGTCCATACAAAGCAGAGGAGAGCATCTGCCTCGCCCGGATCGATCTTCTTGACTTCCCCGCTCGATATCGTCATGGTTTGAAGCTCAGCTCCAAGAGATCTCCCTCACTTAGATTCATCTTTGTCGCCTGGATGCACCTCTGCAGTGTGTTCGCTGTCCCGTCTTACCGCTGCCTGCTAATCCCCTGCCACTCGGTAGATCTCTTCCGACCTTTCTTCCGATCTGAAATCATCGAAAAGATAAACCACACCACCCCATTATGAGCGCGACTTCAATTGCTAATCGAAACGACTTGGGGAGGAACTTTCGGTTCTACACAATTAGAGGTGGTACTTAAGTATTCAAATACTTTGCGTAAATCCACTTGGCGGAGGAGCCTGGCATGGACCCTAGCCCCAACTCCTCCATCATCGTGCTCCACGAGCCATTGGCCATGATGGAATCGTATCCCCCCTTCTCCTGCACTGCCCATTAGAGCTGAAAGAAATCGACGGAGCCACCGTCATCGCTTACCGTCGGCAGGAGCGGACGAATCCCCTTGAAGAAAGTTGAGAGGATCTCATCCAAGAGGCACAGGAGATAGAACCCCTCTCTACTGCCCTTGGGTTGGAGCTTGTGGAGGAACCACAATGAATCTGACGATGAGATAGGAGAGCAGCCTTCCATGAGTGGGGATAGAGGAGGCGGAGGGAGCATTTTATAAATTGAATTATGAAGGTTCTGGGGACGAATTCGTCATTTCCTCGTGCTTGACGGTTGTTAGCCCGTTCGTGACAGCGTGTGCGTATAAGGAAAAACATGTCATGAGTACCGAGAAATTATGGAAATGCTACAGGTATGAAATGCATAATAGATAAATGTTGTAGATAGGAATTTATTTTAAAATAAAAAAATAAATAAATTTTAAAAAGTATTATATTTTACTATAAAGAAAGTCAAGGTAAAGTAGGAACGCGGTCCCTTGCATCCAGGTGCATTTAGCTTCAGTGCACCTAGGTGCATTAAACCCATTTTAATCCTTTTTTTATTTTTTTTGAATTTTTTTTATACAAATATTAATCTAAGTGTATTTAACATGTGCATCAATTTTTACCAGTTTAGAGTATTTTAGATATTTATTTTTTATTTTTAAAAAGCAGCATCTAAAATACTCCAAAAATGGTAGAAATTGATACACATGTTAAATACACTTAAATTAACACTTGTATAAAATTTTAAAAAAATAAAAAAATAGTTTAATGCGCCCAGGTGCATTGAAGCTAAGTGCGCCGGGTACAGGGGATTGCGTTCCGTTAGAGTACGTATATTTACTTAAAAATAAAAATAAACATTTTCAACAGCCCATGTCGTGCCCGTGATGGGACCGGCCGTACTTATAAGATCAGCCCACTTTAACTTTGAACCGGGTTTGGATGAGGAGTGATCCTGTTAGCCCGGCTAAGTAAATATCTCACTTAATCTATCTCAAAAATCCTATTTAAAATAACTTTTTAAAAATAAGGGTATTTTGAATACATATATATACACAGATGTTTAAAAATCTCAACAAAATAGATAAACATATTTTAAAATGGTAAAATTTGATGTATATGTTAAATACACTTAGATAAACAAGTGCATGAAGAAAAAAGTAAATTTTTTTTTTGTTGTAAGTAGGTTTTTTATGATGGGCTAAGCAGGAATTTACTTAGCCCGGATTAACAGGACCACTCCTCGATTTGGATATCACAAATAACATTACTTGAAATAGATGATGACACTTTTCTGTATGCATACAAAGATTCGATTATCGTCCAAATAATACTTACGTGGGTCATAAAATTAGAATAACTTTGGCATTTGCCAGTAGATGTGAGCGTAACCGTCGTCTATAATCCAAAATTTATTTATGTTCTATGAAATCACATTTCTACTTGGGCACATTCATTTTTTTCACTTCGATAGTTGACGATAGATGCACTCGATTTATTCTATTTAACATCATTTATATTTTCATAAAAATCCTATCATTTGCCTAATATAATCGTGCATGACTTACCTGAAAATTTATAAAATTAGTGTAATAAATAATTTAATATTAAATATCAATTTTAAATTGTATTTTTGATATTCAAACCATCTAGTCATCACTATATTGATAAATGATTCTATGAAATATTGTTATATTTTAATGCATATGTTAATGAATGTTATAACCATCATAAGTCATTTCTTACTTAAGTAGGGTCTGCTTCATGGATTTTGTTATGTCATTCTTAACAATCAACATAAAGTTTTCAGTAATTTTTAATATTTTATTATTTAATTGCTTTCATACATATTTTTATATCTTTTTTCTCAATCCCCTATGGTGACGTGAGATGCGCAGCGTTAGATCATTTAAAAGTCAAGATCCATAGGGCATAGCCAATAGTAAAGCCATAACCTTTTAAAATTCTAAGAGGATTTTTTAATTTTCAAAAATTCCATCCATATCTTATTTTAGGGTATTAACAGATAGGTTGGATGAATATAACCTAATTCTAATCCTAACTCATTTAAAATATCACAACTTTAATCTATTTATTAACTCATTAAAAAAATTCAACTATAACTTATTTATAACATTTAATAAACGGGTTAACGAGTTATTAATAAGTTGTATAGCAAATGGCCTGAAGTCTTAAACTCTAGTAGACGATGATCTCACGGAGAGGCAAGAAAGTATTTTCGCAAGATAAAAATAAAAATAAGATAATAATGAGAAAATGAAATTAGGATAATAATGGAAAAATGAAAATTAAAGGGTGATATAAAAACTTAGTGGAAGAAAATAACCAAGGGTTTATATATATGTATGTATATAATTTAATAAGTTAAACGAGTTGGATAGGTTGAATATGTTAAATAGGCTAAACAAGTTACCGAATAGGTTGATGAATTATAAAATCTTAACCTTAATTCATTTATGTAATTAAATGGTTGAACGGATTGATAAATCATAACTCATTTATACAAAAATTTCAACTCAGACTCATTTATAAACAGGTTAAATGAGCAGGTTGATAGGTTAACCATAATCATTAACACTCCTAAACTCCATATGGCCTTGCCTATGGGCATGGAAAGAACTGCTCTTTTATGTATTTGGTAATGTAAAAAGGGGAAGTGGAAAAGGAAAGTACGAAAAATTTTAAAATTTACAAAATCAAAATGATATAGTAATGGAAAATTTGATAATAAATAGGATAGTTGTATAAAAATAATTAAAAATAGGTGTAAAATAAAGAAAAAGAGATAGTTAAAGTAGGTAAAATGATAAAAAAAAATATATATGAAAAATTGTGATTCCCTTTTACCACATGCAATTAACCTTACCAAAGGCAGCCTTAGGTTTTTTTTTTTTTTTTTAAAGAAAAAAGTTAAGAGGAAAGGGAGAGGGGTTATATGCTCACAATAGTTAAAAAAAGTTAAGAGGGAAGGGTGAAGGGTTATATGCTCCCAATAAGAGTTGCCTACTAAGGTTTGAAATAGGTTCGGTGGTATGAAAGCTATCACTTTATTACAATGGAGCCAAACCAATATAAAAGTATTGTTGCCTTCAATTTGTTTCACAACCTACCATCATTTATAGCACAAAATTTTATCTATTTATAAATTATTAATCATCAAAAAAATCTAGACGTCTATATATTTCATTTTTAGGCACCATTTGATTAAAAGGGTAGCAGAACAAACTTTTTATATCTCCCTACATATTTTTCAATAAATAATTTGATATCTTAACTATAAACTAATATACTTTTTTAGTTTTAAACTTATATTTTAAGAGATGTTTGGTAAATTATGAAAGTGGGTGAGTGGGAAATGTCTCATCCTCCCTGTTTCCTCAGCAATATCTATTCATTTAATAATTCTATTTGTTCAATTTAACCATTACATTTGAATCATTTTCTCTTATAACTATCTCTTAACAATCTTATTTATTCTAACTTTACCTCTGTTATTTCATATTACACAATCTTAAAATATTTTCATTTTTTATTCTCCAACCAATCCACCAAAAAACACAATAACAAATGTCACATTAATTATTCTATAACATAATTATCCTACTTATTTTTATTTTACTTTTATCATATAACATCACTTTCACCATTCTAAAAAAGAGTTCCAAGTTACATTGAAGTAATCTCATATAACCTTTTTTATTTTTAAGATTTTAATTCTTGATGAAAAATTCATTCTATTCATTATGTTTAGCATTATTTTTTTTATCTAAAAGACTAATTTTCATCCTAATCAAGTATGTTTATGGGCCGCATTTGTTGAGAAATATATATATTCGTGTAAATTATGAAAAACACTCAAATTCATTCATACATGTATTAGAATACAATAATACTTTTTAGAATCATTTATCCACATATTATCGATATTTTAAATAGTTTAGATGTTGAATAAACTACTTTAAAATTGATATTTAATATTGAACAATTTTATTACGTTTACTCTACACATCTATACATGTAACTCATATACAATAAAATTTAAAAAAATAAAAGAATTTTCAAAATACTATAAATAATAAATATATTGAATTAAGTAAAATTTTCATCACCACCTATCAAGATTTTAAAAATAAAAAGAGTTATAAATTTCATAGAAGCAGGACCCTTTAAAAAAACACGTTACAAACGAATAATGTAATTCAGTTTTATTCAAAAGCAGCGCTCTTCGCTCGACAGATGACGTGTCGATGTGGAGAAGAAAAGTCAAAAGGCATGGAGGCAATGTTTAAGCTATGAAATCCTTGCTCGACACACTCGACTCGATGATCTAACCTGTACCGGCAAATTGCATCATCCGAGCGACCTGCATGTCAAAATGCCAACATTATTACTCCATTCAATTCTTGAGAGGATCAGAATTCAAACCTAGAGATATGCTTGAAGTATGAGCGTGGTCTAAAACATACTAAAATTTTAAATTAAATTTATATTTGGAATGAAAATATAATAATGTGTACTAACGAGGAGTAAAGTTATAATAGAAATTAAAAAAATTATCTTGAAAATTTAAAAGCTATTTTGAGAACCGTAATATAAATTTAATTTAAGAATCTTGTATGAGTTTGAACACGCGGTATGGTCATGATGCATCATGCATGACTCGGAACACGGCCTACGGTCATGATGCGTCATGTGAGTCGCTGGAAGTGTGGAACTAGTTCCCAAAAGCCGGAGCATTGTCTCCGCCAGAGTAATATGATAAAGTGACTGAGCGGGTGGTCAACTTCGCGGACGTTTCCCCGCCTCTTACGCACTCACTTTCCCAGGCCCGGTCTCCCTAGTCCTAGGGCAGCTGAGATCAGCCGCGTACCGGCTACCGCGACTTATGGGAGCCCTCTTTGGCCGCGACTGCGTGTCCTGCCTTCTTCGCAGGTCTACAACATTAATGCTACCCGCCTGTTTGCCACGTGCGGCAGGCGGCAACCAACCACCGAGACACGTGACAGAATTTAAGCTGAGGTAAATATACCACGAATCCCAGCCTAGAAGACAATTTAAAATGTGTTTGGTTTGAGATAAAAAATTTTATGAAAAATTTTTGAAATAGAAATTGTAAAATTGATAGAAAATGATGTGATATAATAAGAGTAATGATAAGGAGTAAAAAGAATAAAGTTAAAATAGATAAATTAATTATACAAGTAGTTGTGTAGAAATAATTAAAAAGTAGAATAGTTTGTATAGAAAAATGTGAAAAAATAATTAAAAAATAAAATAATTATGGAGAGTAAAAAATTTTAAATTGAAAAATTTCGGTTGACATTTTTTTGCCCCAAACACACCCTTAGGGCCTATTGGGAATTGGGAACAAATAGTGGGGGCTAGAATTGAGACTTACTCTTGAGAGGGTATACCTATAGATTAGCGGTCGATTCAACAAAGAGCACATTTACAAAATACAATTACCAACTAAGGGTGTGTTTGTTTGGGGCCAAAACTTGTTAATTAAAACTTTTCAATACAAAACTTTTCACTCTTCATAATTATTTTATTTTTTAATTATTTTTTCACATTTTTCTATACAAACTACCATACTTTTCAATCATTTCTACACAACTACCCATACAACTAACCTATCTATTTTAACTTTATTCTCTTTACTCCTCATCATTACCCCTATTATATCACATTATTTTCTATCGATTTGACAACTTCTACTTCTAAAACTTTTCCTCAAAAGTTTTACCTCTAACCAAACACACCATAAAATGCAAGGGCGACACGTTAATGAAAATTGAAGTTAAATGTTTTTGATTTCCCCTCTCCCCGCCACGAATACAGACCTACAAGGCTACAACCATTGCACGCGCTAGCGCTTAGCAGCATCAGCTGTCGAACTTCGCTGGCCCTGGCCAGCCACTCTCCCACCTATCCTCCGCAGTTCGGCGACCACCTCCCGTGCATCAGGCCTATCGTCCTTGTCGGCCGCGACGCACCGAAACGCCAGTTCCGCCACGCCTTCCACTGTCCCTTCCCTCTCCACCTTCAGGTCTCGATCGATCACCTCGTCCAACGCCCCGATTTGTATCTTCCCGACAACCAGATCCGCCAGCGTCACCTCCCTCTTCTCCCTCCTCAAGTCAACGGCTCTCATTCCCGTGATCAGCTCGAACAGCACGACTCCGAAGCTATACATATCGCTCTTCTCCGTCAGCTGAAACGAACGGTGATAGTCCGGGTCCAAGTACCCCGGCGTGCCTTGCGGTCCTGTCCACACGTATGTCGGCGTCGAATCCGTAAACACCAGCAGTCGCGACAGACCGAAGTCTCCAACCTTCACCCGCATGTCCTTCTCGACGAAGATATTCGACGACGTTATGTCGCGATGGACGACGGCAGGCTCGACGCAGAAGTGGAGGTACTCGATCGCCATTGCCGTCTGGAGCGCCACGTCCAAGCGCACCCTCCAAGTCAGCGAGCTTTTCCGGGACGAGCTCCGCGCCCCGTGCAGATGGTCCGCGAGAGTACCATTGGGAACGTAGTCGTACACGAGGCAGAGGCCCCGCGGGTCACTGCAGTATCCGTGGAGTCGCACCAGGTTGGGATGGCTGATGGAGGAAAGGATCAAGACCTCGTTGCAGAAGGATCTCGAGGTGGCGGCCGCCGCCGAGGCATGGCGCCGGTGGAGCCTTTTGACGGCCACGATTTGCCCATCAGCGAGCTGAGCGAGGTAGACCGACCCGAATCCACCGTCCCCTATCTTGCGCTTCGAGTCGAAGTGGTTGGTGGAGGATTCCAGCTCCTCGTAGGTGAAGACGGGCGGGAGGAGGTGCGATGAACGATGGCGATGGAGGAAAATCGCTGTCGGATCTTCCTCTCTCTCACCCCCAGGCTTCGATCCCCAACACCTGCACCGCACGATCGTGATTGTAACGGCGGAGACTAGCAGCAGGCACGCGACGGCGAAGAGAGAGCTGAAGAGCGCTATCTGCTCGCGGCCACCGGATCGCCGCCCCTGGAGGCAGATGAACGGCTTGGATGGGTCGGAGGCGTTGTATCCACACTGACCCCTCTGCTCTGCTCTGCAGATATTGCAGTCGTAGTAGTAGCGATCCCGGCGCGAGTCCCACTCCAGTTCGATTCCCGACTGCAGCAGACTGACTGTCGAAGTTTTGCCGTCGCAGCGATAAGGAGTTCGCCGGAGGCAGTCTGGGAAGAATAGCAGGGGCTTGTGGAGAAATTGTCGGACATGGCGGGTTAGCGTGCAGTTATGGGGCCTGAGAAGGGTGAAATTGGAATATTCGGTGCAGGCGAGCCTGGAGCAGGTGGAGTTGGAAACTCGAAAAGGCGAGGAGGAGAGATTGATGGGCTGGGTCTGGCAAGGGTAGCTGGGGAAAGGGGAGAGAGTGAGGAGATTTGTGTGGAATTGATGGACGGAGAAGGAGATGTTGCGGACGGTAATGATGGAGCGGTTTTCGAGGCAGTGGATGAGGAAGGAAGGATGGCCATAACCAGGGGTAGTGCTGAAAGGGTAGGGCGGCGGAGAGGAATTGAAAGGAGAGCAGAATGGGGAATGGGGATCTGCCGAGAGAGTGGAGTGGAGTTGCAGGAAGAGGAGGATGGGAAGAGGGAGGACGGCGGAAAAACGAGGTGGAGGCATGAGGGATGGCTATGGACGGTGCAGATTAGAGGACGTTTCTGATCCCAGGCACCGGCGCCGGATGGAAGAGAGTTCCAGCGTTGGGAGAGAGAAAGAGTACTGGCGTCTGCGAGCACTTCACGTGAAGCAGGTGTGGCGCAGTGGCAGGGACGAGCCTCGCAGATTTATGGTTACTCGGGCGAGGGCTATCTGTACCCTCATGCTCGGCCTTTCCATCAGCGATTCAGCGCATTTTGTGTGCGCTGCCTGGGAACTAGAGTATCTGGCTAACAAATAATGATGGGATTTTTTGCTAGCGCGGGATCCTTGATCATGAGTTTGACATGCAACGTGTGGATACTTTTTTTTTTTTTTTTTCCTTTTCTTCTTTTTCTTTCTGCTGAAGTGCTATGTGTTGATGCCTGATATTCGATCATTCGGGTTCGGAACTTCGGATGGACGGTTGGTGGGTCCGACGTAGGAGAAATGTGAAGGGACGTGTGGTCCTTTTGTTGGGCTGTGGCCTTGAACTTGATGAGTATTATTTATTGAAGGGGTTACGTGGACCGACCAAAGTGTGGAAACTGGAAATTCGAAATCAGCTGCTTTCATTTCACGGCCGGGTATGTGTTTTTCTTTTTAATTCATGTCTATACACATCAACCCAGCTGATATTACAAATCAACGCAAGTACAATTCTCATGACACGGCGGATTATATTTTTAGAAGTGTATTATACTTACTTTTTATCTTTTTATTTTAATTATTTTCTCATATCCTTTTAAATATAATTATTCTATTTATTTTTCCTTATTCTCACTTTGACCATGGTATATATTTCATTCCATATTCTGATTTCCATTTTTCTTATTCTAAACAGTAATAATAGGACTTGTTACTCATCCCATACAGTAATGGGATTTCTACGACCAGACAGAGCTCGGATGATGAAACGTTGCTCTGCGTAGGGAGCTCAATCCTATGCACCCGGGTGCATTCAGCCTCAATGTACCCGGGTGCACTGCATCTATTTTTTTAATTTTTTTTTGAAATTTTTTTCATGAAGCTGTTATTTTTATTTTTATTTTTTTTTGAAATTTTGAAAAAATCATGTTAACATTTTAAATGAAAACTATATTTGTATATGTTAGAAAAAGAAAGATTATTATACATCTCGAGGTCGGACGCTTTTCATTGTAGAGAATTACCACCCATGGTGGCCCACAATCGTTTTAAGCTTTTTTATATCAATCGTTTTAAGCTTTTTTTCTGTATTTAGACAATGTGACAACCAATGTTACAGTCAAGTATATTCACACCAATCAACTTATGAAGGAACTTTTTTTTTAAATACCAGGAGAAATCTATAAAATCTACGTAATCGGAAGAATGTGAAAAGTTTGTACACAAGTGGGACAATTAATACACTGCAAGGTGATTCGAAGCCTGTATTGCCAAGTTGCGGGTGCCCAATTTTGTTGACGTATTTCAAGTCATACAAGATTTTTGAATTAAATCTATATTATCATTCGAAGATAGCTTTCCAATTTCCAAGATAATTTTTTTCAATTTTAAATACAATTTTTCTTACTCATAATACACATCATTACATTATCATCTTAGATACATATTCATTTCAAAAATCTTGCATAATTTGAAACGCGGCTAATCATTTTAAGTTTTTTTTAAAGTAAATCACTTTAAGCTTTAGTTTGTTGCTTACGGTCGCAACTCGTAAGTAAGTTTTTTTCATCATCATCATCATAAGTCATTTCTTACCTAGGTGGGGTTGATTGCATGGATTTTGTTGCGCTATTCTTGGCGATTTAAGACTAAATTTTCAATAATTTGTAATATTTATAAATCTCATTTAATTATTTTCATCCGTATTTTTTGGAATCTTCCTCTCATTCTCCTACCACATTCTAATTGGATAGACTAATGTCCTCATAATCGGCGCCATTTCGGGTCTCCTTTTAATATGACCAAATGATCTTAATCTATTTTCTCTCATTTTATTACAAATTGGTCTCACTTTTAGATTTTATACTTATTTCATTACTAATTTTATCTTTTTTTGTTTTACCGTTCATTCACCTCAACATTCTCGTTTCCGCTACGTTCATTTTTTTATACAGTTGTTCTTTTAAGTGCCTAACATTCTGCCCTATAAAGTATAGCAGGTTTAATCGCAGTTGTATAAAATTTTTCTTTTAATTTGATTGGAACTCAACAGTCACATAAATTTTTTGACGCACTTTGTCATTTCTTTCATCCTAGTAAAATTATATGTATTATATATTTCTCAATTTTCATGTTCTCTTGAAGTATTGGTCCTAAATACTGGAAGTGGTTAGTTATTATTACTACTTGATCTAAAATCTTAATTGATTCCTCATCTAGGTTCTCACTATTATTAAAATTGTACTTCGTATATTTAGCTTTTGTTCGACTAATTCTAAAACCATTAGATTTTAAAGCATCTGCCTATCTATTTAATTTTAAATTAAGTCATTTTCTAATTTCATTTATGAGAACAATGTCATCTACAAATAATATACATCAAGATACTTCTTTTTAGAGGTGTCTAGTAATTTCATCTGTTACTAAGGTAAACAAGTAAGAACTCAAGGCTGAGCCTTGATATAAACCTATTTTAACTAAAAAAGTATCAGTAGCTCCACTTATGATCCTCACATTTGTAATAGTTTCATTTTCATATCTTTAACAATATCTACAAAAAGTTGGTTCTTTTTCTCTCCCCGAAAAGTTAGGTGTTTAAGTACTTCAACATCCATCTTCCATCCGTCCGCAACAATCCACCAGCATTATGAATTCACTCACTCAAGTCAGGCTTCAGACAACGATAGGCATGGCATGGTGGGAAAGAAAAAGAAAAAGAAAAATCGTTGGTGGCAAAGATCCATTTCGTGAAATCGTTTGCAACAAGAAATGTCTTTTACGAGTTTCAAACAATGATTCAAAACATATGTAGCAAGCGTACGGGCGTTTTTAAGCCATTCTCATTTTTTTATTATTTTTTTGCGGGTCAATATGCAAATTTTGCATGCATAAATGTACTGTTTTTTAGTTTACGTTTATTTTCTATAATTTCTTTATTTTTGAAATTATAAAAAATATACCTAAAAATTGAAATTTGTAAATTTTATTATATATAAACTTAAGTGTTTCTTCATTGCAACAGATTGTAATATACGATTACTTATATTTGTAATTTTCAAATATTTTTAAATCGAAGTCATCCATCATATTTTACTCCATTTATACATTGCACGGCATGAAAAATCATTTCATTCAAATTGTATATAATCCACAACATATATAAATGTATTAGGTCGTTTATAATTATATTTGTAAGTTCATCGATTATAAAAGTCTTTAATCCACTTAATTTTTTATATAGACTGCGTTTTGGTAGTAATAAAACTTTCGATAAAAAAATTTCAATGAAAATTTTTGAAATATGAGGAAATTATGTGATATTATATAGATAATGATAATGAAGAAAGAGATTAAATTCTAAATAAATAGGTTTGTTATATAGGTAGTTGTGTAAAAATAATTGAAAAAGTAAAGTAGTTATATAAGAAAAGTGAAAAAAATTAAAAAATAAGATAGTTGTAGGAAGTGAAAAGTATTAGTTTAAAAAGTTTTAAATTTTAATAAACACCTCATAAGGTAAATAAATAGTTTTTAATACAACATGTGAAAAATATAAAATCATGCTCTCATAAAATATAACCAATAGCATACAAGTATTTCTGTATATTTTTCTCCTTCATATCAATAACAAACAAATATGTTTGGTTAACATGAAAAAAATTCATGAAAAAGCTTTTGAAATAAATATAATAATGATGTAATATCATGGAGGGAATGAGTCTTAATAAAGTAAATAAAGTTAACACAGTAGGATAATTGTACTGAAAGATACAAATAAGTCATTATAAAAAAGGATAATTATATAAAAACATGTGTAAAAGTTATATAAAAAGTTGTTAAAAAATCAATTTTATTTGAAAAGTCGTGTCTTACCTAGCTGCCTGGTTATTATTTGGAATATTTATTCTTATAAGGGCCCCATTGCAAGAGCCAAGAGGTTTATTTTAATATGACCAAATGGCTAGAAATCCTACTTTTTTTTTGAATTTTTTTTATAAAACTCCTGGTCTAAGCATAGTTAATTCATAACTCAAGTTTTACTATTTTTAGAAATGTGTATATATTTTTATTTTTGAAAATAGGGGTAGTTTAGTCATTTAAAAAGTACCAAAATTCTTCCTTTTTATATAAAAATATATATGCGCATTTTCAAAAATGATAAAAATTATATTATAGATTAAATATACCTAGATTAAAAGTTTTATAAAAAAATTTTAAAAAAACAATAATAAAGATGATTTTCAGCCGAATGCATTAAAATTTTAATGCAACCTAATGCATTGAAATATTCTCGTAGCCGCACATGGTCTCCCTTGCCAAGTGTGTCTTCTTGTGGTGGTTTTCAGCAACAACTTCACCAAATGCTGCTATGGCCGAATGCCTCGGTTGAATATATATATATATATATAGGAAAATATTCAAGTGTAGCGTCGCTGAAATGGGTCCCACATGATCATGATTTCATGATCTACTCCACCCATTGTATTTAGAATAATGTATTCTATAACCATACCAATTTTCATCCCAATCAGATACTTTAAAGTTGTTATTTACATTAAATTATTTTATTACGTTGGATTTGTACCATTTTCAGATGGGCCCCATATACATATTTGATTGGGATGAAAATTGATATGGTAATAGAATACATTATTATAAATACCATTTTCATGATCATGTGGGCCCCATTTTGGAGCCACTGCACGGCTGTTCCGGTGCAGTGATGCTGCACCGGAACAGCTCTCATATATATATATATGCATTCTATTGTAGTAATGCAAGTGTGATAAAGCATGTACATGGCGGTTAAAAATAAAATATAACGTAGTTAGCTGGTTAGTAAGTCAGCATAATATAAAGTTTTTTTTTTTTCATGAAGAGAATGGTATAAAGATATTTGTTAGAAATTCAGAATAATCCATTAGCTGCCGTGCAGAAGTGGTGCAGTGATAATGGAAAATAAATAACAATAGTAAATTAAAACTAAGTTTTCACTAACCAAGTGGTAGTTACGCCATCCAAAAAAATCACTTACAAAAATCCTGAATGGGATACCCATGGAAAGATAACGTAAATGTGGATTATTGTATCTATTTGGATTTATAAGTCATAAAAATATAGAAATGATGTTTATAAAAGCTTGGCAAGGTTGAAGCTAGTGTCATTTTATAATGAGAATAATTTGTTGGCTCAAGTTAAGTAAATGTCTCGCTTAATCTATTTCAAAAAACTTATATAGAATATTTTTTCTATTTTGTCTTCGCGCACTTGTTTAACTAAGTGTATTTAATATATAAACCAAAAATTATCATTTGTGGATATATATATATATTTTGAGATTTTAAAACGCCTATGTGTATATATATTTAAAATATCTATGTCTTTAAAAATCTCAAAAATATATAAATATATCCAAAAATGGTAAAATTTATTTTAAATATTAAATAAATTTAGATAAACATGCATGCAAATAAATAAGTTAAAAAAATATGTCGTAAACGAGTTTTTTTGACGTGGACTAAATGAGACATGGGTTTCAATTAGTCACTATGTTTTGATGATACATCCATCAAGCACGTTGTGATCAAACCCTGATATATGGCATGGATGATAATGACGATATTGATGACTAGGTCATGACAAGACTTCGTCTAAGTGGAAAAAAAGGATATTATCTGGGCTGGATTCTAACCTATCAGTTGAAAATGAATTCAAGATGAATCCATTCAAAACGATGTTGTGTGATCACGACTTTAACTTGTGGTAACACATTCAGGCATGAGTTCCCGTGGTTAACCCATATGATAACTACTAAGTCTGGTGTTGTCCACTTCATGACACCATAAAAAGTTAACATTTATTATGACCCATTTTCAATCAGCACTGATGGATAAACTAAAATAGTACCAAAAAGCGTTGGATCTCTGTCTCCATGCAAGCACCTAAGTACCCCTCACTTGATGTGGTAATGTTCGGTAAACAAAATAAAAAGTAATATTCGGTAAACAAAATAAAGAGCTTCCACATTAGTTGCACATGCTTTGGTGTTGCTTTTGCCTTTTTAAACTTTGAAAGAGACATATAAACCATGATATCAGTAAAACAAGCAAGGTTAGCCTACGCTACCTTTTTAAACTTTGAAAGAGATATATAAACCATGATATCAGTAAAACAAGCAAGGTTAGCCTATGCTAGAAGAATTTTTAAAATTTACACTCTAATGCTCGATTAAGTAGTTTGATAGATGGAGAATGTTAGCTCTAAGCAATAAAGACATTGAGACTTTGAAATTTTTTGAAGTGTGTTTCTCACTCATGCATTAATGGGCTAAGCTTAGTAAAATTTATTTTTTTTTGCCAGTCATATAATATTATATCTCGTATCAACTCATATTGCAAGTTAAACCTAGGAATGCTTGCATCTCATCTCATTTACAAATAAAGCCCAAGTATCATTATAATTTTTAATTATCAATAAAGGAGAATGTTAAATACTCCTCACATGAGAGACAACAGCCCTCATCACGGGAATTAATCTCACAAACAACAATACATTTGCTAAAGGTTGGTACCAATCGGGCTACACCCGATTAGCAGTGAACCTTCTACCTTTACATATGTGATTGTGTGCCATATTTGACATCCCCACTATTTAAATATGGTGTAACTCAATTAAATTCAAGTTAAAGTTTATTTTCTCAATATTTGGCCCATTTCCTTGTTACTCAAGTAATCAAAATTTCTAATTTTGCATATTCGTTTTAAAGTGAATGTGGATGTATGTCTATATTTTACAGCTACTAAAATTTATTTTAGTTACTATTTTAATAGTGCAAGTATTTCTATATAAATTTCTAAATTAACATGTATCTATACGCAAAATCTAAACATAATACAAATAATAGTAGAGCTATTGACTATTGAATATGCAAAAGAAAAAAAATTCATGTTAAGTACAAATTAACTTGGCATGTTCAAGTCCGGACCACATCTATTGAATGGACTCTCATTATAATAACTCTTACAAAGCACAAACCTATATATGATGTATTATTATTTACTTCGGTAATATGATCTTAAAACACATTATACCATATTTAATGAGGCCTAACTTTCAAAACATTAACAACTCTCCTCTTTTCAATGTGGTTTCGGCTCTTTTTTGTATTAGGTTATTGAACCATGATTTTCTTAGACTGGGGCCTGAAAAACATATATTTTTTTTGTCAGTTTTCTCATGACCATATGAAGTTATATGTATTTAATCTATGAATAAAGTTGTATCATTTTTAAATACTTTTAAGTATTTTTATTTTTAAACACATCTCTACACTACTGAAAAAATATTTCGACTGAATAATTTTAGATTTCAAAAAATCGCATTAATAACAACAAATCAAGTATTTTTCACTTTCATGAAAAGCTACAAACTTTTTATTAGGTGGTTATTCAGTCCTCATGGCATAGGGCCTATTTTGGAAAGATACAATATGTTTGAATGGATGAAGAAATATGAATGTAATAATATATATTAACAACGAAAAAATTGCATTGAAAATTGAAAAAATTATACAATGAGTAGAAAATCTAGCATTATACGCATTACATTCAAGATGTGAATGGTAAAATTATCACTTGAAGACTAAGGAGCTGATATTAGCATGCATAGGATGTTAAGGTAGGACTGTCCATGGTGTGAAGTCAATCAAAGGTAGTAGTGTCATTATCTTGCTCTTGAAATGCGCATATATTAGTCGCTTAGTCGTCCATGGTAAGTGGACTCTAAAAAAAGATTTAAATGGTAAGTGTAACCAGTTGCATTATATGAATGCATAAATAAATTTGCCTTGTGATATGTTTGGACAACAAAATTTTTTTAGTCTAAAGCTATTCATTCTATTCAATTGCTATAATTTGTAATCATTTATTTACATTTTTTATATAACTATCATACTTTAAAATTATTTTTAGACAGCTACTCATATAACTAACTCATCCATTTTAATTTTATATTCATTGCTCATCATCATTATTCTTATCGTATCATATCATATTATATTATTTTCTTCAACTTCAAAAATATTTACGATACAAATTTTTTCTTCTTAAAAGTTTTATCACTTCTCATGACCATTATAAATAAACGGTGCGTGTACAGCTATTTCATGCATCACTTGATTTATAGCAAGTATCTGATGTCTAAATAAACATTATATGTGGATTTTAAGGCCCCTGGGTAAATTTGATGCAAATTTATGCACGAAAATATGGGGACGTTTGGTAACACGTGGTGGGAAACATAGGTGAGAAATGATGGGGGCATGGATTTCAAGATATCTCGTCAATCAATCAATCATTATATTTTTCCACTTTTACCATTATATTCTAATTATTTTTTCTATAAATTATTTTCTAACAAATTTATTTATTTTAATTTTGACCTTATCATTTCATATCAATAGTACAGTTTTCAAAATATTTAATTTTCTACTCCTATTAAATACTATATTTTTCCTAACTTTCAACTTTCCAAACGTCCTTACGACTGCGGCGTCGTCACATTTGCGTGCCCTGGCAATTGGCTAGCTTACAGTGAGTAGGCTTACTCCCGCGGGGCCATCAAATAGGTCAATGATTGGGCCAACCGCATTCTTGGGTAGGGACAGCTGGCGGGCCAGATTTTGCGACCCACGTTGCGAGGCAGGATGGGTTCGGATGGAGAGCGAACAAGATTTAAAAAATTATTGATGTTTAGCACAGTTGAATGGGATGAGAATTAAGATTAAGCGATTAGATGAATTTTTTTATCATGTATTAGTGATTGAGAAAATATATTAAGAATGTAAATAGTTGCATAGGAAATAAAAAATTTGTATAAAAATGACAAAGGTAGATTATTTTGCATTCGAAATGAAAAAATAAAAATCACAAATTCCATTTCCATCCCGACTCAATTATGAGAAGACCGCGTAATTAAGGAAGTTTCCAAAATTTAGGAATGTAACTTAGCTTAGGTAAGTCTTAACCTTACCTTTACATATTATCAAAAACTCCAACATTATCATATTTTAAGTCAAATTAGTTTTAAGCCTATCATATAATATTTTTAAGATTTTGAGTCGATTTAAATTTCGATTCCAAGTTGGCTGTTTAAAATAATTTTTATATTGTATTCAAAAATTATAATTTTATTATAAGTCTTACTTAAAGACCAATAATTAGGATGATAATAATGTAAATTCTGAAATAAATTTATTAATTTTACAAAATAATAGATAAATGAAACGAGTTTTTATATATTTAAATAATATTTTATTTCGATATCTTTCCTATAAAATAAAGGGCAAATTCTATATATACCCATGAATTTTATCCATAATTTCATTTATATTTGTAAATTTTCAAAAATTCATCTCATATTTATTAATTTTCGTCTTAATTCCACTTATACCCATATCGTTAGAGATCTATTGGATGGGTTGTTGGCCCTGTTGTAAAATGAAAAATACACCTAAGCTCTGATATAATTTTAAATTTGTTTTACTTTGTATTAAAAATTTATTTTCAAATAATATATACTTTTATAGCTGTATAATTACTAAAAATTCATTATAATATGAAATTTTAGCTATAAAATAATAATTAGGGATGACCGTATTTATTACTTTCAAAGAATTAACGGCTTCTTTAACAGATCCCTAACGACGTAGGTATAAGTGAAATTAGAATAAAAATTCATAAGTATGAAACGAATTTTTGAAAATTCATAGGTATATGTGGAATGAGAAGTAAAATTCATGGGTATATAAAAAATTGACTCTAAAATAAAATATATATTAAATAGATTTAAGTAATTCAATTCAATTATAGACACTTGGATGTTGGAACTCGCCATATTTAATTAAATTGAATATTTTTTACTTAAAACCTATCATACTCAATGAATACAAAAATAAAAATCAACCATGTCTATTTTAAGTACCGAATAAGTTGACTCTAAAATAAAATATATACTAAATATATTTTAGTAATTCAATTCAATTCAATTCTAGATACTTGGATGCTGGAACTCACCACACCTTAATAAAATCGAATATTTTTTTTTACTTGAAACCTATCATACTTGATGAATACAAAAATAAAAATCAACCTTGTCTATTTTAAGTACCAAATAAGTCGACGAACGTACATTGCACCCAGGATGAATGGGGCTCACAGAAAACCGAGAATCCTAGGTGGCCGCACCTTCGTGGAGAGTACGGCAAGGCGCGTGGAGAACGCATGCATGTACGTGCGAGGCGCGAGCGGTTCACGGCTGCTGGGTTCCGCACCTTAGGAGCTGCTAAAAAATAGATGGCACGTGGGGACAAGTGCGCGGGCGGCATGAACGAGACCGTTCTGCACCCCACCCGCACCCGCACGTGTCACTTTCAAACATCACGCTGCAATGCTGAAGCTCTAATTATATAGATTTATTTATTTTTTCGTATGAACGGAGACTAACAAGATTTAGTGCTCCAGTCCGCAATCGAAATTAGAACGTTGCTCAAGCATACGCTGATAACAAACCACCTTACTGTACAAGACTCCGGGTTACGACAAACTTCTGTTGTCTTTTGTCTTCACGTGTAGAACTGAAGTATACTAGAACAGTTTGCTTACTGAAAGCTGTCCACGCGAAAGGGTCTAACGATTCCACCCATTCAAGCCTCGATCTTTCAAGCTTATAATGTAACGTTATCAGCGTATTCGCCCACCCATTTGGAAGTGATTTGGACTCTATTATCTTGGAATAGTTCCTAGTTTCTGAGCTTGATTAGGTTAGGATATTTTTAAAAACGATTAGAACCGTGCAACAATATTGCGTGGTACACTTATGTTTCCATCTTCGTCCTCTGGCGTGGGAAAATGTAAAAATAAAAGCAATAATGAAAATTTTTAAAATGTGCGAAAATAATATATTGAAAGGATAATTATCAGCACTAAAGAAAGTAAAATTAAAATAAATAAATACATTTATTCTATAAAAATGTAAAATACGATTTAAATATAAAATTAATATAAAATCAAGATATCAAATCATATTAAAAATATTTAAGCAAAAGGTCTCATATATGCCTTGAGTTCAAATTCGAAATATTTGCTGTAGTGGTTTATTGACCTGTTGATGTTAAATTTTTGTTATATCGAGCTACTTATATGGGATGATAAAGCACTTGACATAAGTGTATTTCAGAGAAACAGTAACCAATAATTTCAAACCTTGACTTTTTAACTTTAATATATAAATAGTTACCTGGCAATCCAAATAATAAATAAAATTTAAAGTAACTTGCAAGGCAAAAGAGAGAAATTTCAGCATAACAAGAAAAACGAAGGAGGGTACAAAATGAAATAAATTTTTTAATTCAGGAAAAATACACAGCTATAAAAAGGATAATTTCAGCATCGGAATTGAAGTATCGTCTATTGAATTCCGATATCTCTAGTTTAGTAACTGGTATGAATCTCCTGCCCGGATAAGAAATGAGATCACATGCTATAATGATTGAGTTATTCATCAAATCACTAGCCACGGGTCTCGGACCAAAGTTCCAACAAATTTTGAGAGAAAAAGATATAAAAGTACTCCCCCGACTAAAATATTGATAGAAAATTATAAAAAATACTCGACCTCTTCCAAATCTACTAACTAGTGCTAAATTGCTGACGTTGGAATCTTTTCAATAAACAATGATATCAATCCCACCACGTGAAATTTCTAAAATTGCCTTCGACTCTTGGCCTTTAACTCGCATAAACGGCGGGAAAGCAGCGAAGCGAATGCTCCTGTTTCTACCTTCGTGCTGCTGGGGGTTTGGTCCCATGTCGCCATCAACGTCCCATCTTCAAATATAAGAAATTTAAGAGAAGAGGAGACGAAAAAAAGAACAGGAAGAGCAGTAGACTCCAGGAGCAAAGGGCCGAGTCCAACCTGGAAACTTTGGGGAATTTTTTATTTGCTAGTAGAGACGGAGTGGGAGAGACGGGGGAGAAGGGCGAAGGATTTGAATGCAGGAAGAGCCGCTGCTCCTATTTAGGGCTCGATTCTTCGCTCTAGATGTTGGGCGGGTGGCGGTGGGAGGATGGGCGATGGAGGACCTCCCATCCAGGCTGCTGCTTCAGCAGCAGCTGCTGGCCCATGCCCATCCACTGCCAGAGTCGTCGATTCTCCCATTCTCTTCATGGTCTGCTTCCACAAGGCCTTCCGCAAGGAACTCGACAGTATCTACCTTCTCCTCTCCTCTTCTTCTTCGGCCGCTGGCACGATGTCTGAAAGGGAGACTCTGCTCGAGCTTCGGAAGCGGTACCGATTCCTGCAGTCGGTCTACAAGTACCATAATGCAGCGGAGGATGAGGTGTCGACGCTGAATTCTGTTTTTATTTACTAGTTTTTACATTTGACATCAAAATTTTGGATTGCATGGCGACTGATGTAAGTATGGATCGGAGGCTTGGTTGAACTGCATTGAATCTTTTGGGCTGCTGTTTCTGTGGCAATAAGATAGTTCTTAGAAATAGCTGGTTCCGGAAATAATGGTGGTTCTCAGACGAAGCTTACATCAATTATAGCTTTCATAATACTAAATTAAGAATTTAGGGAAGACTGTTAACAGTGCACAGAAAAAGAAAAATAAAAATTGAAGGTGAAGGTGAAGTTAAAACATCCAAATTTTCGGGAGTTGGATTGGTTGGAAACGTGGTTCCGCCACCACTGTAGGCCCATGCAAAAACAAAATAATAAAACAAGAGAAGACTAGAAGAATAGAAGAAGGAAAGAGGATAGAAGATATGAAGAAAATTTATCTTATTGAACAAGACTCGACAGATTTTTATAACTGGACTATAATTGATTGCAAATCATGGAATCAAGGCATCAAGGCCCTATTCGTGACAGTAGAAAATCTGCAAATTTCAATTGCATATAAGCGTGTAGTCATGCAAATCTACATCCAGGATACTTGTTAACATACTTCCTTAAATTGGACGTTCAAAGTTTCTCTCAGTTAAGGACATTAAGAATTTATCTGCATTCGCATTTTTTGACTTACGAAACACAATCGGCACTTGAATTGTGTCAATTACTTCAACTTTCATCATTATTTGTGTTAAGTTAAATGCGACATGTTGTGAACTTGCATCTTAAAGAATTTTCAACTTGATAGGCTTCATCTCAATTATCAAAATTTCAAATTCAAAATTCCTTATGGTTCTTCTATATTTTTTCCTTCATCACTGAGTGTTGAATTTGGAACTTCTTTTGAAGATAAAAAATATAAATCTCGAGTGTAATCGTGAGCATTCAAATCAAAGTTCTCGTTGATATCCATATAACAATAGGGTTAGACAAATAATCTCTCAAGCTAATTTTCTTTTAAGTTCATAGAGAAAAATTTTGCTTTGATACCTTGAATTTATTTGAGTTGAAAATTTACTTTTTATTTGTTTGATTTCTTCATTATTTGAATTTTCCCCTCAAAACTTATGGATATTATTTATTGCTTTGTGCTCAATTTTTTCTCTTTTTTATCATACTTCTTCATTCTTAAGAACGCTTGAATCATCTTTTAGAACTTTTTCTACCTTTTTTAATCTCTCTCATCTCAATGATAGTTTTTAACTCTTCTTTCTCTGTATTCATGTTTTCTGGGTCCTCTTCTTCCAGTCATGATGTCCAATTCGTCTTCATCTTTCTCTAAATTAATGTAATCTGTCTTTTTAGGCTCTTTATTTTCTTTGATATCATCGCTTGAATTGGAATTTTTTTTTATTTGTTTCCATTTTTTTTTATTATAGTTCTTCATTCTTAAGAACACTTGAATCATCTTTTAAAACTTTTTCTACCTTTTTTAATATCTCTCATCTTAATGATAGTTTTTAACTCTTCTTCCTCTGCATTCATGTTTTCTGGGTCCTCTTCTTCCGGTCATGATTTCCAATTCGTCTTTCATCTTTCTCTAAATTAATGTAATCTGCCTTTTTAGGCTCTTTATTCTCTTTGATTTGATCGCTTGAATTGGAAATTTTTTTATTTGTTTCCATTTTTTCAACGTTTTCTTATGTCTTCTGATGACTTTTAGATCATCTAGATCCCGAATGTGTGTCCAAATCTCTTGGCACATCATCTTTCAAGGTACAACAAAAGCTTTCTCTGTCTTCTTTTCGCATACCAGGATTGATTGCTCAATTCTTGTTCCTCGGATCTCGTCTCCATCAACTACATTTTACAGACCACATACTTTAAGATGTGTACTTTCCTTAATTTTCCATGTTCTATAATTGGACAACATTAACTTTTCAACTGTTACAGCAATAAACAAATTATAGGGAAAGATACCTGGATTACTTGATTTGGGTATCTTCATCTCCTGTAATTGATACTCTCTTTTGCTGTTGATCTTCCACAAATCTAGTGAGATCAACTTTTGCTTGTCAGTCACTTCCGTTTAGGCTTAAACATCACTGCACTTGTTCACTGCTTCGCTCATATCCAACTTATCTGAACGCTCTTGCAATTCATGTTCGATGCTTTCATTTGCAGGTTGTGTTGCTGCATGTTTCTACTCTTTGCTGTTGTCTCTCTTTGAACTAGAATTGGTTTATTTTCTCTATTATTCCAAGATATAACCAATGTTCTTGTCACTATGCCTCTGATTGTAGCTAAGCTCTTATAAAATCAACTCTTTGATTTTTGTCTAGGATTTGAAACCATTGCTCTAACATCACTGTTGGGAAACATAGTTTATAGTTCTGCCACTACTATTGGCTCATACAAAAATAAAATAATAAAAGACTAAATGAGGGAAAGTGAAGTGATGAAATGAGGAAAACTCATCTTATTGAATCAAACTTGGGGACTTTTATAACTTGGCTTTACTTGATCGATACTTGAATACAAACCATAGAATAAAGGCTCTATTTACAATAGTAGAAAATCCACGAACTTCTATTGTGTATAGCATGTAAACCTATACAAAAGGCTAATACGCATACCTTAACAGTGATGCAAACCTATTAAGTAAAAATTGCATATAGTGATGCAAGCCTACATCCAGGTTACTCTCCAATGGGTTTTGTTGTTGTTTCCTACATTGGGGAAGGGAGTTTCCACTGAACGGGTGGGATGAATGAGGAGTTCTATCATAACTTTACTGTCAGATACAACATACCCATGATGTTTACTGATGACGGCTTTGGTGCTGGATTTTGGGCCTGAGGTGAACCAATCCTAGCTTATAAGTGTTAAAAGCAGGGTGATCTTACCGTTGAAAGGTAGAGCAGGAGAGGAAGGATTAATGTTTACTTGATGCAAGCAGCTGATGACTCTTACACATCGAGGTGTCACTCAAGGGTGGGCTCTGACTCAGCTTTGATGGCGATAGTCCCTGCCCTGCCTACATTTTGAATCTCTCTTTCCATTTGGGCCTAGTGGGAAACATTGGAAGATTTGACTGATAAATTGGATGGGTAGTGTATGCACTTGGTGGTTGGCCCCACAGGCTCTTAATATGATTGTATTCTTATTTGATATAAGACTGGCTTTACAATGAGCCTTTCTTCATAACATTCACTAAACACACTTGCACAGGTAGTCTTCCATGTGTATGGTGGGCTACCTTCCAGTTGACTACAGTTTTACTTGGAACACTTGTAGGGCTGGCAATTGTCAATGTTCCTTAAGTGTCCGAGGTGGTAAATGCCTAAGAAAGGCACACAAGCAATTCACTGAAATGGCTAAATCACTGGCACAAGTTAAATAAGAGCAGAATGAGAAAAATGGCAGGCTTAGTTTCACATGGCCACTTATTATTAGTAAAAAGAAAAAAGTCGGTGAAAGTTGTTCTCCTGTTAGAAGATAGTAGGATCAGCATAGAAGAATGGGAAGAAACAAAAAACAAAATTGAGGCAACCTTGATAAATGGCGTTACTGTAAAAAATGATCAAAATCTAGAGTGGGTGGAGGTTCCTGATGCTCGCGAGGATATATTTTTGCAACTTTAGACCCCACACAAGAGGCAAGTTTTGATGGTAAATTAGGAGTCCTGGAGTCAATGGAACTCAGCTACGAGCCTATGATGAATTTCCTGAAAGACAAAATTAGTTTCGTTATTGTGTGGTCTTCAAATTTTGAGGAGTAAATTATTTCCTTGTTCAGGTGGGGCCTTGTGTTATATGCATCAACTCCTAGTTGCTAGTAATCTAGGGATGGTTGTTATTTCACTTGAAAGTATATTTTTTGGTAGATTGGAACAGATGTTTTGATTTTCTACTTCCATTTGAATGTTGTGTTTGGAATTGATTGCAATTTTTGTAACCTGTAATTAACCAAATGTGGCAGGTTTTTTTTCGTGCATTGGATGTCCATATTAGGAATATAGCTGGGACTTATTCCCTTGAACATGGAATTATGGACGATCTATTTGATTCTGTATTCCATTTGCTGGATGGGTTATTGGAGGATGCGGGAGTTTCATTGAAGAGATTTCACGAACTTGCTGTATGTACCAGCACTCTCCAGGCATCCATATGCGACCATATGGCAAAAGAAGAAGAACAGGTATCAGTTGTTCATTCAAATAATATTTCAGTTTCACTTCTTTGTCATTGTTGTATGTATTGCTACATTTGCCATTTAATGATAAGGTGTCGAATGAGTCATTCATGTGGTACAATGAGATTTGCTGTGGGGAGAAATTGACATGAGCAGATTCCACTGCCCTAAAGGAATAAGAATGTAAAGATGAGATAAAAAACAACGAGAAGAACAGAAAAGGAATGGGATAGATTAGAATGAGTCACATTTATGTGCAAGGTATGGTAACAATTGAGCAAATTGCTCTCACGTTGAGCAAATATGCTTCAAAGTCATCGTGATAGCAACTTTTACCATCCAATTTGTTATATATATTTTTTGAAATCCATCCTTGAGCCTGATGATGTTGCATTCATTGCCACATAAATATGCCTCTTGCAAGCATACCCTAGAACTTCAATAATTAATATAACTGATGTCATAGTCCTTTTACCATCCACAGTTCTTCAGATTGCTGGAGTTAACATTTCTTTCCATGGACTAGCTAGAATTACTTCCAAGGCATCTTTTCTTGCAAGACCAAAACTGTCTGCCCACTCACAAACACTAGGAAGTTTCAAATTATGTGAGAATAATAAACAGTGTATGCTTCTTATTTTCCTTTGCTGGTGTGCATTTTTGCTGACAATGACTCAATCCTCTTTGATTAAATGAAAGGGAGGGTGCTCAAGACCTTCCCACAAATGCTTGGAGATGGATTGTGAAGCTGCCAATTCCAAGCTCTCTAGCGATGTTGATTCTTAATTGTAAGAATCATTTCAAGAGGGTGCGGGATTACCTTGTCCGATCATTTATGTGCTAAACTTTGAACTAAATTGGATGACCTTGATTTCATGATTCATGCCTGCCTAGTTCTAAGATAAATCTTTTTTTGAATGTGACTACTTATTTTTTGACTTAAGCATGACATTATTTACAATGACTAGCGATCACCACTGAAATCTAGCAGGATGTTTGCTTTGTTGATAATTAGGTATATTATATATCTGTGATCCCCTAAAAAATATATTGCCTTATTGGAGATAATATTATTATCTAGGTAATGATTCAATACTTACCAAAGCACGGAGGGTCCATGTTTACTCTTGTTTTATAATTGTAACATATATTTTTTAAATCTAAACCACTTATCTTAATTTTTGTTTGATCATGGTACCAAAAAGTAATTTTCATTAGAAACTTACATCTTATAAAAAAAATCCATTGAGAGTGAATATATCATTATCATAAGTTATTTTCCACCTAAGTGAGGTCAGTTGAATGGATTCTGCTATGCCATTATTGATGATCAGTAATTAAGTTTCAGTAATCTTGAGTACTGTCATATCTTGTTTAATTACTTCCATACATATTTTTTGAGTTTTTCTCTCATTCTTTTACTACCTTCTAGTTAAATAAATTTAATTCTCCTAACTAGTGTTATTTCAGGCCTTCGTTTAATATGACCAAACCACCTTAATATGGTTTCCCTCATTTGATCACCTATTGGTTTCATTTTAGATTATCTTGAGTTATTTTATTTCTAATTGTATCTTTTCTTGGTTTACCGCTTCCTTAATGTTCTCATTTTTGCTATACTCATTTTATGTGTATATTGTTCTTTAATTGCCCAACATTCTATCTTAAAAATTATAGTCGATCTAATCATAGTTTTATAAAATTTTCTTTTACTTTAATTGGGACTCGGCGGTCACATAAAACTCTCGAAGCTCTTAGCTATTTCTTCCATTCTACTTGGATTCTATTTATGACATCTTTCTCAATTTCCCTTTTCTCTTAAATTATTGATCATAAATACCGAACAGTTTTTGGAATTGCTTGATTTGAAATCGTAATTAGTTCCTTATCCAGGTTCTCACCATTATTAAATTGCATTTCATATATTCAATTTTTGAACAATCCAATAAATTGGTAAATGAATCTAAGTGATTTTCATGTTTTATACATGATTATAAATATTTTAAAGCTGGTATCACCCGCCATACATGATTATAAATATTTTAAAGCCGGTATCACCCACCCAAAACTTTTATGAAAATGATGTTTGGTACTATGTTAAAGCAAATGATTTTAAAAATGATAATTCAATAACCAAAGTGGGCCAAAATGTGGCAGCAAGTACTTCCTTACTTGAAATGCCAATATTTAATGGCCATACAAGAGAAACATATATACAACACGAGAAAATTTGATATGAGTTTAGTTCATGAAAAATAAGCTGAATTAATGTAAAAATTTATGAATAATATTAATTAAGCACATCAGATGACAATGATATTGGTAATATCTCCAAAAATATCAGTAATTTTTTTTATTGGGTATATATATTAGGACTCATTTTATATATTCCAAAGGAGATAACATACTCCCATCTATCATGTGGGGAGACAACATGCTCCCACCTATCTAATGAGGGAGACAACCAACTCCCATATTATACATATGAACACCCTAGGGGGGGTTTGAACTCAGGTTGATGGCATGCTTGACGTCGCACCTGACCACTGGACCACTGCCTCAGTGGTAAAATATCAATAAATTAGAATAGTATTAATATCATCTTTGAGATTATCAATACAATTCAGAATAGGTGAAAATATTGGATTTCCATAAGATAAATCATTAATCTTCATCAAAAAGAAATTATTTGAGATGGGATTGATAAAGCCGACATTAGTGCCACATCTTGTTGGTTTCATGATAGCAGCCTACATGTGATGGGCGAAAATCTAACCTTTCTTGAGAGTGAGGAGGTTCAGTTGGCTGACTTGGAGGTACAAACTTTGATGGTTATTTGTCATCTTCGAAAGTATCTTATTAGAGAATATTGATAAATTCAACACTGTTTCAGCATGCTTGTTATGGTTGCAGCCCACATTCATGGGAAAATTCTCAACTAGCTTGAGAGTGAGGGGTTTTAGCTACCCTGATTTGTGGGCATGTCCTTTGACAGTTGTCAGTCTCCATGCCAAATAGTATTATTAGAATATCCATCTAGTGAACACTGATCTGGCATTCTCTGGGTTCAGGCTTGCTGCCCACATTTAATGGCAAGCTCTCAGCTGACTTGAGATTGAAGATGTTTGGGTGCAGTGACTTGTGGATATTGCCTTTGACTAAAACAGTTCCCATTCCCAATATCTATAGCACTATGCTTTATGTGGCGTATGTAGTGAGTCATGATAGCAACCGAAAATAATTGCCTATGAGAATTCATTTGAAAACAGGGTTCGAAAAAAAGAATTAGGAAAGATGAAGGGAAATGATTGCAAACAAGAGATATCTGAACTATAATTTCTGTCTTATTGGCAACTATCCTATTATAATCTCACCATATTCCATTTGATGCAGGTTTTTCCTTTGCTGATGCGGTATTTCTCCCTCAAAGAACAGGCTTTGTTGGTGTGGCAGTTCATTTGCAGTGTTCCTGTTATGTTGTTGGAGGATTTTCTACCATGGATGATGTCCTACCTTTCTGTGGATGAACAGACTGATATTTTGCATAGTGTTGACAAGATTGTTCCTAAAGAAAAGCTTTTGCCAGAGGTAGAACTTCCCACTCCACGCCTGGCCTGCCCGCGTCCCCCACCCGTTCTTCTCTTTTTCCAACCTTCTGAATTCTGATGGTCAACTCATAATTATTAACAAGTTCCTTCCACCTGGTTTTCTTCTCCTCCTCCTCCTCTTTTCCGATCTTCTGAATTCTCATGACCAACTTATAATCGCTAACAAGTTTCCTTCCACTTACAAAGGTGGTGAGCTCATGGCTTGGTAAGAAGAGCCTACCTTCACACCAGGGCCACAATGCAGGACTGAATGACAAAGTAGCATCACCTCTGAAAGGAGAACTTTGTTTGGTGTTTCCGAAGTTATATTCAAGCAGACAGCAGTTTACTTGCAGTATGAAGAAATCAAACATCAATCCCATTGATGGTGTTCGCCTTTGGCACATTGCTCTCCATGAAGAAATGAAAGATATTGTTAAAGAGCTACATGAAATAAGAAACTTGAAGATCTATTCAAGTTTATCTTCAGTGAGCTGTCGGATAATGTTTGTCATAGATGTCCTCATATTCTACAGGTATGTAATGGTTGTCCCAATGCTTTATTTTTTTATGCCCATTCTATTACTTGACCAAAATTTTTGGTGAAGCTGTTATTGAACTTCAATCTTATCTTCCAGCTCGTTCTTTTTGACTTCCAAATGAACTAATGAGCAATAACTTCTAATATGTAGTGATGCCCTTGAAAAAGTTATCTTCCCTCTATTAAGTTGGGAGTCTGATGGGTATGCAAGCTTTTCACATCGACGATTTCCAAAAGAAAATCAAATAAAAGGTCTTTTCAGTGTGCTGCAAGATTTTAATGCTCAAAATGGAAGGTCTTTGACTGAACTTGTGGATAACCTCTGCTGGCAACTGGAATATTTCATTGTTCAAACTTCTAAGCATTTTGAATTTCAAGAATCAGAGGTATACTATGTGTTCTGATCCTGTGTATCGGGCAACATACAGCTGGCCAAAAAAATCTTTTTCTATTATCGTTTTGATTTTTCATGGGTATGCAGGCCCCACAAGGTCGGTCACCATGCCAAATTCTACATTTTAAAAAAAAAAAATTTGCACATTGTTTTGTTGTCACTGATCTTAGTGGGGCCGTTATACCCATAAAAAACAAAAAAATAGAAAGGTTTTTTTGGCTGCCCATGTATCGCCCAAAATAAAAGCGGCCATGTAGAATAACTGCCCTACTAATTTTGGGTTTTGACTTCACCGTTGCATGTCAACTGATTTGATGTTGTTGTATTTTATTTTTGCTCTTTTAAGCACAGGTTTTCCTTCCCATCCTCAAGAACTGTGATCATGAAAAGCAAAGAAGCATGTTATATTCTAGCTTTCTTGTTATGCCTCTTGGATTGTTGAAATGTGTGGTAACCTGGCTCTCTACTCACCTCACTGAGGAGGAATCCAACGAGATTTGTTCCAGCATAAGATTAGCAGGTGTGCATCAGTAATTAAAATAAATTAATGTTAGCTGAATTACCCACTGAACTGGATGTCTTTGGTTCACTTTTCTCGAATAATCTGTGCATTTTTCTTTTTAATATCAGGATCCAAAGTTGACATGCCTTTCGCACCCCTTCTGCACGAGTGGTTTCATATTGGGTACTCTGGGAAAACCTCCCTTGAAAAGTTTTGGAAAGATTTACAGGAAATGTTCAAAACCAGAAGTTCTTTTGTTGCCGCACAATTTGAAGGGGCAGTTTCTTCTTCTGTGGATGCAAAAACTTGCAAAAGGCCTCACCCTGCTACAGCAGAGAAGAAAACTACTGACCATACAAAGGATATTAAAAACCCAAACCAGAAATCTTTTGACATGTGGCGACATGCTTCTGATTGTTCATCATTTAAATCACAGAAAATTGAAAAATGGAGCACAACTGATTCTTGTGGCACCAATTTCCACATGTTTTTTTCAAATTCTCTGAAAAAAATATCTCATGTCCCTGACAAAGCCAACACTGGTTCTAGTTCTTTCCAAGGAGCAAAACCAATTGACCACATTTTTCATTTCCACAAGGTTCTGGAGAAGGATTTAAATTACCTTGTCTGTGAATCGGCTAAGATGGTCGAAAATTTTGAGGTCTTCTTGGAATTTTTTCCACGCTTTCATCTTGTACAAGTTCTATATCAGGCTCATAGTAATGCAGAAGATGAAATTGCATTTCCAGCGCTAGAAGCTAAAGGAACTCTTCAAAATATTTGCGGATCATACATTATTGACCACAAATTGGAGGAAGAGCACTTCAAAAACATCTCTAGGATTCTGGATGAAATTTCAGAGTTGTATTCATGTCATTCTACTGGAGAGTCTAGTATTATGGAAATGGCTTCTACGGACTGTATGCAGAGGTGTCAAGAATTATGTTTGAAGCTCCATGGCATGTGTAAGGCAATGCAAGTTACACTGGGCCAACATGTATATCGGGAGGAAATTGAACTCTGGCCTCTATTTTTGGAACATTTTTCTGAAGAAGAACAAGAAAAGATTATAGGATCCATTCTAGGAAGGACAAGAGCTGAAATTCTCCAGAAAATGCTACCATGGCTTATGGAATCTTTGACACCAGATGAACAACATATCATGATGGCTTCTTGGCGCAAAGCAACAAAGAACACAATGTTTGATGAATGGTTGGGGGAATGGTGGGAAGGTAGTAAAAGGAAAGATGCCACTGCTTCTGCGGACAGGCAGAACATTCTTCCTTCAGCAGAAGATTCCCTGGAAGTTGTTGCTATGTATCTCTCTAAGGAAGGTTTTGCCGCATGGCCAAGGGAGAGTATGCATGATCAAGGAACGAAATTTCTTAAAGGAAATGTTTTTGACAGTGAAACTGAAAATCCTGGAGATGATAATGAACGGGTAATGGTTCTCAGCAGAAATAGAGACAACATCCAGTTCTCTGAATGGGCAGAATCTAAGAGTGAGAGCAATGAGAAGAACAAAGATGCAACATTAGATGCTCTGAATCGAATAGAGAAACCGCTTCAGCTATCATTAATGAATGTGAAGTTTAAGGATCATGAGGAGCACCTTCTTAGCCTGAGCCAAGAAGACTTGGAGGCTGCTGTTAGAAAAGTGTCCAATGATCCTACACTTGATCCCCAGAGAAAGTCATATATAATCCAAAACCTGCTAATGAGGTTGTTATGGAATCTTTTACATGATTGTTGGATGTTTGCTTAGTGCATGTTTGGATTCCTGGTTGAATGAAACTTTGTCCATTGAAAATGAACCGGCCAATCTTGTCTACCCTGTGGCTTGCTCAATGAGCAATCAGGCATATATTTACCATTGGAACAATGGAACTGCAACCAGATTGAGGTGGTAGTTCTATTGTCATGTTCCTACCTACACTTTGGTAAATTGCTCATTGTGGACTTTTACCCCTCTTTAATTGAGGAGCAGATTTGCTCTTTCTTCTTCATTTTGTGAAAACTAAGGGAACTGATTCAATGCACCCTGGTGCATTGAAGCTTTAGTGCACCCTTGTGCAAAACCCCTTTTTTTGAATTTTTTTTGCTTTCTTTTTATAAAACTGTTAACATAGGTGTATTTAACTTGTGTCTTAAGTTTACCATTTTTGAAGATGTGTGTTTTTTATTTTTATTTTTTTTAAAAAAACTTTTATAGGGGAGGGGTGGTGAAGGTTGGGTTTAGTCATTTTTAGATGACTAAAGATACCCCTATTTTAAAAAAATAAAAAAATACACACATATCCAAAAATGATAGGTTTATAAATTAAATTTATACACCTAGATAAACAGTTTATAAAAAGGAAAAAGCAAAATTTTTTTTAAAATGGTTTTGCACCTGGGTGCACTAAAGGTTCAATGCACTTGGGTTCATTGAATTAGTTCCCGAAAACTAATGGTACTTTTTCTTTACTTTTTTTGCTCAGCCGCTGGATAATTACTCAACAGAAGCTATCTCATCTTGAGGAAGATACCTCACAGAATGATGGAAACATTCCTGGACATGCTGTATCTTATCGAGATCCACTCAGATTAACATTTGGTTGCAAACATTACAAGAGAAACTGTAAGCTTCTTGCTGCTTGTTGCAATAGGCTATTTACATGCCAATACTGCCATGACGATGCCTCTGATCATTCAATGGATAGGTTTGCACGATAATCTATTGCTATGCTTTCGTCCTCATTTCATTTATCAATGTTGAAGATCCTTATGTAGTAATTTGTATGACAGGAAGCTATCTACCAAGATGATGTGTATGAAATGTTTGCACATTCAGCCAATAGGGCCTATATGTTGTCAACCTTCTTGTAGCTCTCTCTCAATGGCGCAATACTTCTGTGGCATCTGTAACATATTTGAGGATGAAAGGTAATGTTAATCATTATGTTATCACTCTTTCTCTTGTCAAGTGTTTATTATCAGTTGATCATGTTAAGCGATTATTACCAATCGAGGTGCAATCCAGCATAGGTGCTGTCAGATAGTGATCATGTTGGTAATCTGGCTTCTCTCTTAATAACATTGATTGTCAGGTCAAGTTTTATTTATTTATTTTCTTTGATATTGATAGCAGTGTTTCTGAACAGGGACATCTATCACTGCCCTTTCTGCAACCTCTGCCGGCTTGGCAAGGGACTTGGTGTTAGTTATTTTCACTGTATGACTTGCAATGCCTGCATGTCAAAGTCCCTTACAGTTCATCCCTGCATAGAAAAATGTTATGAATCACAGTGCCCTATTTGCCACGAAGACATCTTCACTTCCAGGAATCCGGTGAAGGCCTTGTCTTGCGGGCATTTGATGCATTCAACATGTTTTCAGGTATCTGCTTTTTTTAAGCTTCAGAAAGTATTTTTAATTTCTGTTATCACACTAATTAATGTGCTGGCCATAATTTGTAGGACTACACTTGCACTCATTATACCTGTCCAATATGTAGCAAGTCATTGGGAGACATGCAGGTCAGTTGTTATCTTCTACCCCTTTTGACTATAAGAACATGATTCAGATATAATCCTTTTCATGAGTGTGTTTGAATCACATTATGTTCTCTAGTGAGTGCTACATACATACATATATGAGTTTTGCTTCTATGTATTCAATGTAACCCCCTCAATTCTTAAGATATCAATGATTGATGCAAAATCTAATCCATTCATTATCTTTAACATCACTTGTTTAGTTAAGAGACCAAGTTTCATCTAAATCTAGATGTGCATGAGCACATTTGCTTAAAAATAGATATATTTGTTTGTAAATTGGGAAAAACGATTAGATCCATTCACATATATATTAGAATATAATAATACTTTATAAAAGTCATTTATCAATGCAGTGGTGACATTTTAGATGATTTAAATGTTGAAAATACTACTTAAAATTGATATTTAGCATTAAAACATTTTACTATATTGATTTTACACATTTGTAGATAAGACGCATGCCCAATTATAATGAACAGATGAAACGGTTTAATATAAATGATGCTAAATACAACAGATGGAATGAATCTTTCATAAATTGTTAAAAATTAAAATTGGAGGGAGTTACATAGAAGAGGAAATTCATAAAAGCATAGCACTATATTTTATATATATATATATATACAATATCAGAAATATTTAGGTGCAACATTGCTGAAATGGGCCCCACATGATCATCAAATCATAATCTACTCCGCCCATTGTATTTAGAATAATATATTCTATTACCATACTAATTTTCATCCCAATCAGATATGTATATGGGCCCCATCTGAAAATGGTGCAAATTCAACGTAATAAAACAGTTTGATCTAAATAACAACTTTAAAGTGGTTTTTTCAATATGTAAACCATTTGCTATAAAATTTATATATGGATAAATGATTGTATAAAGTTTCATTGCATTCTAATATGTGTGGGGCCCACTTTTGATCTAATATTAGAATGCAATGTAACTTTATACAATCATTTATCCATATAAAATCATACTTTAGACGTTTAGATGTTGAAAATATCACTTTAAACTTAATATTTATGTTAAACTATTTTGTTACGTTGATTTTGCACCATTTTAAGATGGGGACCACACACATGTTGGATTTGGATAAAAATTAGTATACTAATAAAGTGAACAATTCTAAATATAATGAGTGGGGTAAATTTCCTATTCACGATCATGTGGGGCCCACAGTGTATGGATTGCACAATAATTTTCCTAGATAAGAACTCATCCTATGTAGACAAATTGTACTGTAATTACGATGCAGCCTGTTGTAAAGTAGGCCTCACACATATTAGAATATAATGAAACTTTATACAATCATTTATCCATATAAAAATCATACTTTAGACGATTTAGATGTTGAAAATACCGCTTTAAATTTGATTTTTACGTTAAACTATTTTATTACATTGATTTTGTACCATTTTAAGATGGGGTACATACATATGTTGGATTTAGATGAAAATTAGTATGCTAGGAGAGTGAATAATTCTAAATACAATGGATAGAGTAGATTTTTCATTCATGATTAAATGGGCTCGACAGTGATGAACTGCACCGTAATTACGGTCCAATTTGAATGCACTTAATTATTTTCTTATATATGAGGACTCAGAGTGCATTTAGCTTTGGTGCATCTGAGTACAAAAACTTATTTTTTAGTACGGCTATTTTTTTAATAAAATTGTTAATCTAAGTATATTTAATATATTTCATGAAGAAAGTATATTTCGGGTGTGTTTGGTTGGAGGTAAAACTTTTGATGAAAAGTTTTTGGAGTAGAAGTTGTCAAATCAATAGAAAGGGATGTGATATAATAGGAGTAATGATGAGGAATAAAGAGAATAAAGTTAAAATAGATAGGTTAGTTGTATGGGTAGTTGTGTAGAAATGATTGAAAAGTAGGGTAGTTTGTATAGAAAAATGTGAAAAAATAATTAAAAAATAGAATAATTATGGAGAGTGAAAAGTTTTAGATTGAAAAGTTTTAGTTGACACTTTTTTGCCCTAAACAAACACACCCTTAATATATTAATCAAGTTTTATCATTTTGAGATTTTGAGATTTTTTTTTTTTGATTTTTCAAAAACATTAATCATCTGTTTCGTTAAAATTTTTGAAGCATATTATCTGAATAACTTATTCTCTGTTTCACCAAAATTTGAGTCTTGAATGAGTTGGCAGGTGTATTTTAGGATGCTGGACGCACTGTTGGCTGAAGAGGAAGTCCCGGATGAGTATCATTCCAAGGCTCAGGTTATTTTTAACTCTTCTACTTCTGTCAATTTTCATGGTTACACGTCTCTTTCTTATGTTCTTTTCCCATGTTTATGAACCATGCTCAGTAATTTTAGTGTTTACCATGCTATCAGAACATATTGTGCAACGATTGTGAGAAGAGGGGTGAAGCATCCTTCCACTGGCTTTACCATAAATGCCCACACTGCAATTCCTACAATACTAGGGTTCTTTGACTGGTGTGGACTCCCACTGTTGCATTAGGTATCCTGTACAGAAATTCTCCTTAACTGCATGGCCGTGATGCAGCTGCTCACAAACAATATTTCTGAATTTGCAATCCTTACGCACGGTCTGGAGATGAAAAATAATGCGTGTACTCAATAAATTATGCATGTATTAGTACAGCTACCCATGGTTGGAACTACCCACTACTGTTTCACATGGGTGTTCAAGTCGGGGGAGCGAGTTGTGTGATCAGTTTCCTGCTGTACTGAGTCTATAAAAAATGAAATACCTGAAAATGCTAAGTTATTTAGTTACACCCGGACTCATATGCAGCAACAGCTACCTGGTAATACTAGTAGTATGTTGAACAGTTGTTAAACTCAAAATATTTTGAGCTGTCTATGTTAATTTGCAGGTCTAGCAGATCCGGAGTGAAAAATATAACCTAAAATCATAGCTATTTTTGAGAGGACTCTTCAGCATTTTGGGTGCTTTCCTGCATTCATCGTTGAGCTCGCGCATACAATAGAATGCTAAAATACAGGATTCTGAGGGATCATAGCTCAGAATCAACAAGCATCTCTGTCTCTCCATATAAAACGCATAAATAGCATTGCTTCATTTAAAACAGAGGTGAGTCGTCCATACATGATGATGCTTCTCTCTAATTAACACACATGAGGTTCATTCATTCTGATCCTCTATAATTACAGAAGAAATCATCAGACACATGACAACTTTTGTTGTCCGCAGCATGACCTAGCCCAATTGTTCAACATATGCTAGCTCCAAACCTTTCGCCTTTTCTGCCGCAACAGTTGCTGATGCCATCCCCGCCATAGAATAGGCCTTCTCCTAGAACATAGCAAGCAAACCAGTTTTTATTAGAAAGAAATTGGAATGACATTATTACGATTTGTGCGGCTGCATTGATGCATCATGGTGAGGGAATGTCTCCACTAACAGCATGCTTGCTTCATATTTTGCTTCCTAAATTGAACTATAATTCTGCCGATTGTCCTGCACACTTCAGTAGAAGAAAATGGGCACTGAAATATTTTTATTGTTAAAAATGTTACCAGCAAACGCCACAGGAATGGGATCCCTTCCCTGTTCCGAACTCTTTTCTCTATCTCTTCAATTACTGTGGCGCATAGACATCAAAAGATAATCTCAGGAAGAAAGAAAGATGCTTAATTTTAGCAACAACAACAGCAGTGGTAAGTTAATATGCCTACCTTTTGAAAAATGTGCTGTGTTCAGTAAAATGATGTACCAAACTTCGTTAAAGACGTCAAGCTGTTCATCAGATGCCCCAACCATCTACGAATAAAATGTGATATTTTAGAGTCTAGACTCAAACATTATGATGCAACCACTTGTAAAGAGAACATCAATAATCCACAAGCGTACTTTAAAATCGTTAGCATCAAAATTTGGGCCAAGCAAGTCGTACGCCCGTTCACAATTTCGCCTTCCAAATTCAAACAATGCTTCTGCTAGCTGCAAACAAGGAAATTTTAATCATGGCTTTGACCTAGAGATGATTATCTAATTACTAGGAAAGTTGGACTAAAAATATAAGAAGCTTGGGTAAGGGGGGGAAGGTAGGTTAAAAAAGAAAGGGTTACGATCTAAGGGTCTGTTTACCATACGATAACCTGTAAATCGCTCAATTTACAAGCAACGGTAATTTTTTTTTTTTTAAGAGATGCATGTATGATTTTTCTCCATGTTAAATTCAGCAGTTTTTTTAATAATTTATTTTGTATTTTTATTTTTGAAAAATTAACAAAATGAGCATGGATTCATTAATTTTCAAATATAAAAAACTAAACAAATTCCAAAACTTATCAAATTTCACATGGAAAAAAATCTAGATAGGCCTCATATATCTTTAGAAACATAAAAATACAAATAATTTTTCTGGTCACCAATAAAACACCTGATTTATGGGGAAGTAGGCAATATGGGATTGTCAGCGATGATTTAATGCAACCAAGTGCCCAGGCATCCCTTTGCTTTGCTTTGCTTTTTTAATTAGTTTTTTTTTAAAGATCTAAACCATTTATAACAGTCATTCATATGTATTTGTTTATGATACAAGAAATCACATATATTAAAAATTGTTTTATATAAGATAGTCACTTTAAAATTTTTATAGTTGAATATTCTATTAAAAGGTGTTAAAATTTTGAAAGATAAAAGTTTTTTTTGGCATTATAAATAAATTCCTATTACTAAAATGGTTTAGATTTTTAAATAAGATAATTTTAATTAAAAATCCGAGGAGGTGCATGGATTAGATTAGTTCCCAAAAAGAAAAGAGAGGATGAGTTGTGTGTTGAAATGTTCAAACAAGCATAAGATAGGAACAAAAAGATGCACCCGTATTACGCTTTGCATCAAATGCTGCTGCTTCTTATTCATTACAGTGATCCTGAAACAATTTCTCAAACCGTTGAAAATATTGATAAAAAATGAAAAAACAAAAATTGGATATTGATTCGTAGTTCACCTGGATTTCATTCCCTGCAGCAAATCCTTTGCTTTTGAAGTTTCATCACAAGCTGCTAAAGCCCATAAGGCCAACAGATCAAGCAGCCACTCCTTGTGCCAAGATGACTGGAAAATGAAAAAGCTCATCTAAGAGAGGTCCGATCCTAATATTAAGGTAAGCATGGCATCCAAATTCAAAATGCACTTGTCTGAGCTGAAGAACATGACAAAGAAGCTCATCGTATCAAATATACATATTGGGAGGGCGCTAGTGCTACCCTCAAGTTCAGTAAATAATTAAGATGACTGATATGTTCCTTTGCTCAGATAGTGACTTGTCTGGGAATAAATTACTAGGACGATTGTCCATTCAGCTCTGGTCAAGATCAACTACTGCCGATGGCTTGGTGGCTGATGAACGCATGAAAACATAGTAAATAATAACTCACCGGATCAGTTACGCTGCTTGCCAAGGTCTTTAGCCGGTCACCAGAGGAATGTGCTAAACCACGAACATCAAGCCGCAAAAAGAGTCCAAGAGCATTTAGATAGACCTAAGTGCAAGATACAGTATGAGTTCCTTTATTGGATCATATCTCTATAGCAGGAATAAAGTATACCTCTGCAGGATCAGCATCAGTTCGTTGTGTCTCTTTCCAGATATGTTGGTCATAAACTTCTAGCACTTTGCTAATAGGGGAATGGCCTTCCAAATAACAAAGGGCAACATGCCACCAATTGTGAGTGTACCTATGACATTGTCCCTCGATGATATTAAAACAAATAAAGTTTTATTTCATAATCAATTCAACAAGAACCATTGAATGTGTGGGTGTATTACGGAGAAAAAGAAGTTTCTTACATGAATGATGAACAAGAATTCCATAAGGAAGAACACTGTTCCATGAACTCTACTGCTTCCTTGAAATGACAGTAATATTGCAAGACATGGCATAGCTGCAGAAGAATATGTGCATTAGTAGCATCTATGAGGGAGAAAACATCAGGGGTTCATAGAGATGGTGTGATGTTTTACTTCATGTTCTATAAGCCATTGCCAACCATCATTTTGAAAGGTATGCCATGACATTAAATTAAAGACTACATCCTCATCCAATGACGAATTGTCATGAAAAGTGAACTCCAACATTCCTATATCTGAACAGAATTATTCCTCCTTGGCTGAATATCTTTGCGCATAATTGCACCTCAAGGTCAACAGTATCCCGATCACTGCTCAAATGAATGAATTGGGATGATAGGACTCAGGTGGAATCACAGAACGCCTAGGTGACTTGTTTGCAGAGATAGCTATAAAATTGACTCACATTGTGCTGCGACCAAACATCTTGCTTGTCAATGTCAAAACCTTTCCTTGCAGCTTGCTCAGCCTCAGCCATTCTGCCAAGCTCTAGCAATGGAAAAGCCAACATGCCATATACGAAACTTTGCTCTTGATTTTGTGGTAAAACCTGTTCAATGCATTGAAATTCAAACCAGTCGAGCCACATACTTGAATGCATTTAAAGGGAAAAAGAAAAAAGAAAAAGAATGCAGATATGGATCCTATATTTGCTCTCTCAGAAAACGATCGACCTGTTCAACAAGCTGCAAAGATTCCTGAGGTCGACCCATGTAGAAGCAAAGTATCTGTGCTCTTTTCAATGAAGCTAAATCTCTAGGGAATTCCGTCAATAACTGCAAAACAAAAAGAGAATTGAAATGAGCATTTGCCACCTGTTTTTTTTTTTCCTTGCCAAATTCGTTTCCTCCCGTACTTCTCACTCAACTAAAAACACTCTTTTTTCTTGCAGTTATCTTCTCAACCATTAAAAGCAGAGAAACTTTATTCAGGGTACTGAGAGGAAACGCACCTTCACATGCAAATCAAGAGCGACATCATCGTCCATGTCATCTTCCATCATTGCTCGGACCGTATCAAACACAGCCTTCTCATAAGGTGTTGCATGGTCCTAGTCACAACATCTAAAGCATTTAGAGAAGTCAAGAGAGAGCCTAAGATTTCGTTCGGGTGGGCAGTTTGCTAATAGCCTAGCCAGGGAAGTTTAACTTTTTTGGAGAAGCAGTTTTAGTTTGCTTTTACTAATAGTACTTTTCAAGTCTACTTGGAATATGGGATTCTGTGCATAACACCCTTAAAATATTGAAATTTCGCTTACCGGTGAAATTTTAACTAATTTATAGGAGCTAATGAGAGAGAGAGAGAGAGCTTACGAGTCGAGATTTGGCGGAGGCGATATACGAAGATGCAGAGGAATGATCGGAGGAAGAGAGGAAAGAGGCGACCAAGGTGTTTGCCAAAACACAATCTCGATCCTCGGCAGACGCGCGGAGTATAATCCCACGATCGCGCCCATAAGTCAAAACCTTCGTCCCCACAAAACCATGTTTGAGAAAGGTAGGAAGACACGGACTTAAATTATATGTATATGTGTATATTGTATAGAGAGAGAGAGAGACCTGATGGAAGTAGGAATTGATGGCAGAGATGCAGTAATCAGAGGATGTTCTGATGGAATAGCCCCATTTGACGAGCTTTTCCTCTCCCTCGCCCTCCATGTCTAGTCTTCAGCAGCACCACCTCCTCTTCCTTGGCTTCTTTGAAGTGCGTCTACGTCGCTCTGTTTCTTGCGGGAGTGGGGAAAACTGCAGTTGGCAGGTGGCCACTCGCCACACACTACCTCTTTCTTACAGAAAAAAAAGGCAAGAGGAAAGTCCCGACTTTTATGACTGCTTACGCGGTGGCGATGCCGGCGATGGATGCCAAGGCACGCAGTCTAGCTAGCGCCACTGTAACCATTTAAAAATAAAAAAAATAATAAAAATAATAGAAAACGTCGGAAATCCCGTAGCGGATAAGATGACTGCGATCATGTGAACGGCTTCTCCACCCAAGGCTTGCAAAAGGAGATTCGATGGACACTTTTAACTGCATCGATTTCTCCGGTGCAACTCTCGATCTCGCCGCATTGTATATTTCAGTGTCACAGCCGCTAGAGAACCACGCCCACGTCCACGTCTACGTGGTACAACTCAAGGACATGAAACTTAAATTTATTTTAATTTTAACTCTAATCCTATTTATAAAATATCAGCCTTAATCTTAGCTCTAATCCTATATAAACTTAAATTTACCTTAACCTTAATTATAATTTTATTTATAAAACATCAACCTTAACTTTAACTCTAATCCTATATATAAAATCTAAACTCTAACTATATTTTTGATAATCGGGTTCGGGCTGTGTTTCGGGTTGAAATTTAGGTTGATAAATTTACATTTTATTTAAGAATGATAAATTTAAAATTTTATATGAATGTATAACAATAACAAATTATATAAGTAAACATAACAATATACAGTCAAATCACATATTTAAAAAAATATAACAATATAAAAAGATGAGTGATCCTGTTAGCCAGCTCACTTCAAAAAACTCATTTACAACAATTTTTTTCTCTTCATACACTTATTTATCTAAGTGTATTTAACATATAAATCAAATTTTACCATTTTCGAATATGTGTATATATTTTTTTGAGATTTTCAGACATCTGTGTATATATATACATATGTAAAATATCATTATCTTTAAAAATCTAAAAAAATATATAAATATATCAAAAAATTGTAAAACTTGTTGTATACATTAAATACAATTAAATAAATAAGTGTATGAAAAAAAAATAAAAAAATTATTGTAAATGAATTTTTTTAAGTGGGCTAAGTGGGACATTTACTTAGCCTGAGCTAATAGGATCATTCATCTATAAAGAATATTTTTAGAAAAAATTTAATATAAAAGCAAGATAAATGAAGAAGATTATAGAAATAAAAGATAAATATAAATGAAAATAATATACTTTATTTATAATATAATTACAATATGCCAAACATGTATTTAAATATAAATATAAATAACATAAAATACAAAAAATATAAAGAAATATTGTTTATATATTATATATAAAATATATTTTATAATAAATATAAAATAAAATCGGGCTCAGGTTCACTTGAACCCTAATCCTATCACATTTATAAATCGGGTTCACCGGGTTTGAGTTATAGAAAAGTGAGTTCTAACATCGTTAGAAATCAGGTTCGGCGGGTTGGGTTCGGGCTCGACCCGACTCAAGTTGCACCCCTACACGTTTAGGTGCTGTGGAAGGAGAAAGGAGGTGAAAACCAGCTCAATTTGGTCCTTTTGAGATGAGGATTAATTTGGCGCCAGAAGGCTGTTCAAAAACGCATCTTCCCGGCTGCATTACAGATGCCAGAATCCATATCTGCGAATCTTGATCCAAAGGACGACTGAAACCATAAGCGAAAGGCATCATCAATCTCCAAAATTTCAACATGTTCCAATATTGATATATGCCTGCCTATCAAAACCAAGTTTCAAAATTAATACGTGACCCAACCCAATTATGTGATAGCTCAGGGACTGTCCATAATGGAATGTGATGTGGATGATGAGATTACTGTGCACTGAAAGATAAGAAATTATATTAAAAATAAGAAAATAGTTAGAAAAAGTAAACGCTTTTTTTTTTAAAGATGAAAGATTGTATAGAAATTAGAAACAATGCTTTTGAGAATAAAAAATCTGGAAGGAGATGATGTCCAAGACAGCAGGGTCTATTTGGATGCAATTGGAAGAGGCTGTAACACAAAAGGGAGAATCTTCTGCACATCTCTTTATTAGTAATTGTACCCGGAATTTGGTATTTTTATTTTAAAGTAAAGTATGATACAATTGCCAATCGTGCCACAACCCAGTATGTTGCCAAAATGGTCAGCAATGTGTGATCGACTTCCCATGGGAGTCCGACACTTAGGTGGGAGCTTATTGTTGTCTTCCGTATGGATCAGTGAAAATTTGTTGTCTTCCTTGTGAATGATGGGAGCATATTGCTATGTCCCATATGGATTATTGAACCTCATTATAATATGAGATGATGAGATGTAATATTATATCAATTAAAAATATGATATAATTAAATTGATAATGGGATTCGTTGCCTTTGGTATTGTTTGATTTCCCTTTTAGTGCGAATAACCAAAATTTCTCTTGTTATATGTCCTTTCGGAGACTAGCATATAGAAATTTAATAGTCCAAATTAGCTTATCTTGCATTTATTGGAAGTTTATTTGCATTGCTATTTCAATATTGTACGAACATATGTTTTTGTGCACCAGTATGTTGAATACAATATAATTAATAATCGGCTTGGATCCATGCTTTTGGGAGTATTAAATGCTACTTTTTTATGGGTATTTATATCCATCATGACATCTCATTTATATTTAAGCACATTCATAACTTACAAAGAAGGGAAAACTGCAAATACTTCAACCAAATGAAGGAAATAAAAAAAAAAATCCCAAATCATTTAAATAAGGAAAGAAAGAGTTCAACTCATAACCAATCAACAATAAACCAGCCATGAATTAGCACCAGAGTACACCCCTAATAACAGTATTAAATGCTCCTTAGAGCATAAGATCGAAACTCAACACTACTAGCGGTAGGTACAGAATAATGTTAATTGTCCACATACAGTTTTTTTTTTTTTTATGCGTTGAGTTTTAGGGCAAGCAGATTGGTACACTTGGCAATTGAAATATGTATATATGTTTGTAAGGTCTTCTTTTTTTATTGGTATATTTTACATACATCTCAACACGTATTAGACTGAAGTTTTGAGACATTCTTACATATCCGGAGACACGCAGTTTTTCCTAAAGAAATTCGGAGACACAGCTCCACCAAAGAATAAGAAAGATACAACTTCCAACAACCGAACGGAAGACCACTGCTCCCACTAACAATTTTCCCCTTTTGGCCGAAATCCCGAATGCGGGATTCGAACCCCACACCCCAGCGCTTGCAACGTTCCACCAGGCCTACGGTGACCAACCGAGCACGGCTCGGTTGGTGTTTGTAAGGTCTCAGTGCTCGGTTGGTGTTTGTAAGGTCTCCTTAGGTCATGCTTTATTTCCAAATAATCATACTTTTCAAACATTTAAACGTGTTTGGCTGGATTCCGAAAATACTATCCTTCCCAGAAAAAAAGCTATTATTAGCAAACATTTGCACTCGTACAGAAAATTGGCTATTGATGCTTTCTGCGAAGTGTTGTGCATGCGATTTGTTACTTACATATGAAGGCTAGGAGAGAGAGGCCCTGAATCTTTGTCATTTTTGTTGTCGCTATCCTAAAGAAAATTCGGTTTCAAGAATAGATTTGGTTTTGAAACTCGGAATAGAATGCAACCCAAGTTGCAAAGAAAAGCATCCCTGTATTGGTGCGTTGGATATCTGACGTGGGGTATGTCACCTTTTTCTTGCCTTGTTTAATAAAAAAAGACGAAGGTGCTTTTATTTTATCTTCTATGGCAATGGGCAATTTTCAAAGATTGAGAATTATCAGTTTTTTCAGTACGTGATGGGGCCATGCTTCTTGGCCTTTCTCACCAAAAATCCCAAACCAGGCGGTTGATGGATAAGACCGCCACCGCAACACACAGGTAGAATGTGGTAGGCATTTGTGAGACAGATTTTTTTTATTTTTGCCTACTTATAGGTTGGGCTTTTCTTCAATTGATTCGGGTGTAATTTGAAGCCACTTGAGCTTTCGAAATTTTCATATTTTTAAATCCAAATTATCAGTCATATTATTTTTCGTGTATACTTGTATGATGTGACAAATCGTTTTAATTAAATTTGTACATAATTTATCGTAATTCCAAGCGTAAGAGGTTTTTTATCATCATATTTTCGACATTATAAGTTATAAAAGCCTTCAATTCAATTAATTTTTATATTTAAATGAAATAAATAATTTTAAACGTAATGCATGATCTGAATCTAAAAAATTAAAATTAAAAAATCCAATCGGTTGCAAATTGTACCTGATTTCATAGGAGAAAAGCCCTTATGAATTATAACTTATTATTTGTCTTTGCTTGAAATAAATTTTGATGTATGATATTTATTCTTTATCCATTTTTTTTGTGATTGCACTGAATTTTTCTTACCAATCTTACAATATTACATCTCATTTTAACTCATATTATAAACCAAGCTCAAAATTCCTTATATATTATCTTATATTACCGATTAGCCCAAGTATATTTACAATTTTTTCCTTATCGTTAACAAAGGAGGACAATAAAGGCTCCCCAACCAAACAGAAGGAAAAACTTTGGCACCAACCGAGCGTATCCCACGTCGCTCGGTTGCATGATTGCACTGAAATTTTAGATTTTACAGCTTTTTGTAAATTAATTCTTTAAATTTCCATTTATACATTTTAAATTTAAATTCCACAAATTTATGTCATGATATTTGGTAACTTGGGAATATTTTGCAAATTGGAAAACATGAATCACTGCTCATCTACATCGAGAATATACGTTAGAACTGGGCAAGCGAACTCCATTTCAAGAATTTAATTGGGTCGTTCAGCCCTACTTATCTCAAAGTCAGTTCTGCCCTTTCCATATCAAATTTCGGCAAAGAACGAATTTTTAAAATTACTTTCTTATTTTTATTTACTGCATGATTTTAAGAGGATAAACGTTAATACAGGGATATTTAATTATAATAAATACTGAAAATTTAATGATATGTACAATTAAATGCTAACAAAATGGAGAGAAAAACCTATACAACTCTTCGCCACCAGCTTTCATTTGTCTAAAATTAGCTTCAATTAATACCTGCTCGTAAAAAGTAAATCTTTAGTATTTAATAGAAACACATATTCGTAACAAGCATGATTGCACTGAAATTTTAGATTTTACAGCTTTTTGTAAACTAATTCTTTAAAATTTCCATTTATACGTTTTAAATTTTAATTCCGCAAATTTACGTCATAATATTTGGTAACTTGGGTATATTTTGCAAATTGGAAAACATGAATCACTACTTAAATTGAGAATATACGTTAGCAGTTAACTGGGCAAGCAAACTCCATTTCAAGAATTTAATCGGGTATTCAACCCTGCTTATCTCAAAGTCAGTTCTGCCCTTTCCATCTCAAATTTCGGCTAAAGAGCGAATTTCTAAAATTACTTTCTTATTTTATTTACTGGATGATTTAAGACGTACAAATGTTAATACAGGGATATTTAATTATAATAAATAATGAAAATTTAATGATATGTACAATTAAATGCCGACAAAATGGCGAGAAAAACCTATACAACTCTTTGTTACCAGCTTTAATTTATCTGAAATTAGCTTCAATTAATATCTGCACATAAAAAGGAAATATTTAGTATTTAATAGAAATACATATTAATAAGATTTTTATAACAAGAGAATTAAAAAACGAATATAAATTTTACTAAATAACGAAATAAAAAATTGCAATAAAAGATTTCCTTTTAATTTTTCTTGGGCAATGATCATGAAACCTGCAGGGATTAAATAATAACGATCTATTCGGCTTCATAATTAGTAGATTATAACACAAAAAAAAGATCAATAAAGATTAAATATTATTATTTAAATAAAATTTTTCTATAAAAGAAATGTTTAGAAACGTAATTCAATTTGATAGCACTTAGTGCGGAAGTAATTATCTTAATCGAAATAAAATCAATAACCATGATTACATAATAGAGAAATATGAATCAATCATGACAAATAGAGTATAGAAATTTAAGCGGAATCACTCACAATTATTCTCTAAATTACTCGCACATATTTCTAATCACAAAACTCACATACATCTTTAATTACGACACTCTAACTCAAAGTACTACATAGCTTTTCCATCTCTCTCTAAGCTCCTTTTATAACTCTACCAAATTTCTAATTAGTACCATTTTATATAGGCCTCATAGTTTACTCACTCGAATCTGATGCCAACATTTATATATTTACCACACAATCTTACATGTGAATTATTATGCAAATAATTCATAAGCAGAATAGAAGGCACAAATTTTAAGTAGGAAAATAAGGATTCTTTCATCAAATTTATATTCTATATTAACATTTAAATTTCATTATCCATGCTAATTAATGAGTGAAACTATAAAATCTTTTTTAGTTATAAAACAAACTTAATTAAACATAATTAGAAGGGTAAAAACATTAAAAATATCATTTAACTAATTTATAAAATTTTATTTTTTGGAAGGAAATAAGAAAAGTAAATATTGAGTTCATTAACCTTGCAAAATGAGAAAATGAGAAAATTATTTTTCTAAAATTGTTGAATACAAAACAAACAAAAAATTATAAGACCAATGAAAACAATACTAAAACAAAATAATCCAACAATGCTCGTATTACCATAAAAAAAATATAGATTTCTTGGAGTGTTATATAGGATCCAAAATTTGTAATAAAATGTATATGGAATGAGATTTCTAATTCTCAAAAAAGCTTTTATAATTTGTAATATAACTTTTCTTATTTTCAATAGTTATTATTATATACTCATCCTATTCTTTCATCTCATTCAAGCCCCTTGATCTTTATCTTTATCTTTATGTTTCTTTTTTAAAAAAATAAAGTAAATAGAAAAGGAAAATGAGAAAGCTAGATGGGAAATCGGCTATTTAGCGGAAAGTTGAATGGAAAGGGCAAAAATTGACGTCCGATGCCAGCAGGGTCGCATAACCCAATTGGACTCTCGAAGCTGGGATTGCAACGTTTGCTCGGCTGGTTGACTACTTACGTCCTGCTCGGATGCATGAGAGGGCATGGAATAAGATTTTTATTTTTCAATAAATAATAATTTTATTTTTAATTTCGATACTATTTTTCTTATTTTTAATATAAATTTCCATTTCTTAACATACTGCAAATTCTCATCATCCCATTTTCTGGTTCTATTCCATCATATCTCCCCCAGCTCCCAACGCCCAACGCCCAAAGATTGAGATAGTATAGATATCATCGGGGAGGAAAAATGAGAGAGGAAACCAGAAGCATCAAGGCACGAACGAGTCTAACATCCTGAATAGACTATAGTTATGCAGAGTCCATTTCTTACGGGATAGCAACCAGCTAAGCAAGTGGATATTCAAATATTTAATACTCTGGCCAACCAATCCAGTGGAACTCGGGTCAACTCCTTGGATTCAAGTATGAAATGCAAGATTCGGCGCGCCTATAGGCCGTAACTCGGCATTCAATGGAGAGAGAATTTAATGCTCTGCAAATTATGATGCTTCCTGCACGTCCACCCCAATATTTTACATGGTCTATTTGACTACATCACATTATACTAATTAAATTTTAGAAATAATTATAAGCCAATCACAATATCAGTTAAATTTGCAATTGGTGCAAGAGAAAAGAAAAAATTCTTCATTTTTTTTTTATTGAGAAGAAAAAAATAACCCTTACAAACCCAACACCCACTGGGCCTTAGGTTAGATAGAAGGAGAGGAGATAGAGTAGTCCTTATATTTTATTTTTAAAAAATTATTTATATAGATTTTTTCTAAAATAAAAATTCTCTATTTTAGTTTTGTTATATCCAAGCATTATCTGTTTATCTATTTCTGCTATAAAAATTTAGGTGAACGTAGGATTATTTCTACTTCCGCAAAAAAAAAAAATACAAACCATCGATTCTGTTTTACAGTATGACGAGTTTTAAGTTTTAACCCAAAAGTCGTACTAGTCTCTCGTTGATTATCACGGGGTTATATTTTCTTTTATTGTTACTGTAAATTCTTACATTTGATATTATAAACTTGATTTATTTATTAAGTAGATAATAAGATTTTACTTATGTTTTTAAGAAGATAACAAGCTCGCGTCTGTAGTATTGACCGAAGCTTAAGCTTTCACATGTACTCAAGGAAGACTAGGCTCCCACGGGTGCCTCGAACTCACGCGGTTGTATTTTGAGAGTATTTAAATAGCATTCATTTGAATTTTAAGAATAGAAAGGTGAGGTGAGTGCAACAGTGGTGCTTGGCATGCGCTTGTGCTTGGTCAACGCCGAAATCCGTGAAACTCATCCCAACTCCCTACTCCCAAGAGAAAGCAAGATTTTGTACTCCGGACACACGGTGCTCGGGAACATCTGCTCGTAGCAGCGAGAAGATTGTCTCTAGTACCAGCCGAGATGAGCGCTCTAGCACTCGTTCTGCTTTTTCTTTCTTGTATGATTCCAGCTGCGGCTGCTCTGCCTCTCTGCTCCAACTCAGGTGGGGATGTCTCCCTTCAATTTTCTGTTTTTCAGCTTTTAGCATTTTCAGTGTTCTTCCTTTTCTGAATTCTCATCTGGGTTCCTTTTGTTTCACAGTGTTGTTACATGTATATTTGTGTTCTTGGGCTTTCAATGAGATTGTTTTCTTGAATTATCAGTTGGTTTCTTTAATTTTTTTTCTTCTTCTTCTTCTCTCTCTCTCTCTCTGATTTGTTTTCTGAAACCACAAACTTCTTTTTGGGTTTGTTCAGGAGCTCCTTTTCGGCCGAACTCTACGCTGACTTTTTGTCCATACAATGGGCTGGTTTGCTGCGATAACAAGGCTGATTCAAGACTCAGGAGGACATTCAGAGAAAAGAATATCTCTGATCCGACCTGTGCTTCTCTTGTCAAATCAATCTTATGTGCGGTAAGTGAGCATATTCCGTGAAGCAATGTCATTCTCCGAACGGTACCAATAACATCCAGCATCAATCGAATACAGAAGCAATCAGATGATCCAAAAATGTCCCTTTATGCTTTGCTATTTTTTAATTCCTTAGCTTTGTGTGTAGCCTCTCTTTTTTTTTAATCTTTTTTTTATTTTCTAGCCTCCCAATTTGAAACTGCAGCACGAACTCTTGACTTTTGATTGTGTATGCTTCCTTGTCATGAGAAACTTGACATCGTGTCAAGTGGACATGAAACTGCAAACTTGTGACTTGAGTCTAGATTTTCTTCATGAAAAATTTGTTTGGAATGAATAGGTGAATAGCTGATGAGAACAATTAAATCCCAATATATTAACAAGCAAGTGATTAGAAAATTTATGTTTCCTTGTCCCAATGCTTCCAAAGGGAAAATAGGCTGTTTTGAGTAATGGCACACTGAGGTGGCTGCCAGGTAACGATCTCATCCATGTCAACATGAAGCCGTTGTTAGGACATGAGAATTCTTGATGCTACTCAACCAGAGATCTAGAATGAATTTGCTCTTCATTTTGATACCAAAGATCAAACTGGTTCTTCACCTACATGGAATGAAATTACACCATTGGTTACTATTGGCAATTAGAAATAATCTAATCAAATAAATGGAGGGCTACCTCTTAGGAGATCACACCGATAGGGCTGCGGAAGCAGGTCAGTGCTGGCCAGATTAGAATTACATATCAGAAACCAACCATAAATCTCACTGCCTAAATGCCTACAATTTGGGAATGGGAGCCATAGGGTCTAAATCCCGCTTTTATAACGGGGAGCGAAGAGTCTAGGGATCTCTCTCACGGTGGATACATATTCACCTGCTATCCAAGAGTATAACCCTCATCAAGATAGATATTCAATTTGCAGTGGGAGCTTATCCTCCCGAGGAGCCCACATGACGTAACTTCTAATAGTTACATTTCGATTTTAATTGATGAATGCAAAGATCAAACACGACTCAGCCACTCTTTTTTTTTTTTTTTAGTTGATGGAAAGCAATTTCAACCACTTTGATTATCTTCCTTTGCATCCATATTGTTACTGCATTGATATTTCAGTTTATACGAAATGCAGAGATGTGATCAGTTTTCAGGGGAGCTGTATAAAGTTAATGCACAGCCAAGGACCATACCTGTTCTATGCAATTCGAGTGCTCCTTTAAACTCATCCCAGCCCAGCGGTTCATCAAATGACTTCTGCTCTAAGGTCTGGGATGCATGCCAGAATGTCTCCATAAGCAATTCTCCATTTGCACCGTCTTTGCAAGGAAGTGCGGGAGTTACAAATAATACAACCCTTTCAAGGCTAACTGATCTGTGGCGGTCAAAAAATGACTTCTGCCAAGCATTTGGTGGATCGTCAGATGATGGGTCGCTTTGTTTTGATGGAAAACCGATTTCACTGAATAACACTCAAGCTTCTTCCCCTCCTGGTGGTATGTGCCTTGAGAAAATTGGGACTGGATCCTACCTTAATATGGTCGCGCATCCTGATGGATCTGACCGAGCATTCTTCTCTGACCAACCAGGTAAGATATGGTTGGCCACTGTCCCCAAGCAAGACTCGGGTGAAAAACTTGGGCTTGATGAATCCAATCCCTTTTTGGATTTAACTGATGAAGTTCATTTTGATACTGAATTTGGGTTAATGGGTCTAGCATTCCATCCAAATTTTGCCAAGAATGGTCGTTTCTTTGCTTCCTTCAATTGTGATAAGGCAGATTTGCCAAGCTGCTCCGGAAGGTGTTCGTGCAATTCAGAAGCAAATTGTGACCCTTCACAGCTTCAACCTGATAATGGTGCGCAGCCGTGCCAATATAGCAGCGTTATTGCAGAATTTACAGCTAATGGTACCTCATCAACACCATCCACGGTAGATGTCCATTGTCTTCTCCAATAACGCTGAATCTCTGCTACAGCATTGTTGTTGCATTTGGAAGTGCCTTCGAATTTGTACTCGTAAGCTGACTCTTGCAAAATAACATTGTCTCAGCTAAATTATAGATGGCAGATCACGCAATGCGTTAAAAAAACAATAAATAAATAAAATAAATCCAACACTCAACATGGGAGTTCTTCCAAATACTACAATATGTCTGTTTGTCTTGCATTTGTATACTTTTGCAGCTCCTAAGGATCCTGGAAGTCATTGCATTTAAATTCCACTGGCAGGCAACTCGTGCCCTTCCATCAGAAGTGAGAAGGATATTCACTATGGGTCTTCCATTTACATCTCATCATGGGGGGCAGATTTTATTTGGACCTGACGATGGGTATCTGTACTTTATGATGGGAGATGGTGGAAGCAACGGTGATCCTTACAATTTTGCACAAAATAAGAAGTCTTTGCTCGGAAAGATCATGCGTCTGGATGTTGATAACGTCCCAAGTAAGTAACATGTTGGAGAAATTTCCATAGAAGGCTTCTCATGCTGATGAATTGAGTCGTAGATTACCCGGCAATCTGTTTTAAATTCACTCTGGTAATGAATTTTCAGGTACAGCAGAAATTAGCAGCCAAGGCCTGTGGGGAAATTATTCAATTCCAAGGGATAATCCATCCAAAGCTGATAGTTCATTGCTGCCTGAAATTTGGGCCTTGGGATTTAGAAATCCATGGCGTTGCAGTTTTGATGTAGAAAAGCCTTCTTACTTCTTCTGTGCTGATGTTGGTGAGGTATTTCCATTATTGTCCTCCGTCTTTTATTTGCCTCCTTTCAGAAGTAGATTTTTTAACCATGTATATTGCGGTTTTGGGATTCCACATTCTGAAACTTCAAATGTTCACATCTGTTCATGGAGATAAGCATATTCAAATAGCAACAAAAGATGTGGAGTAATTTATTAATCAAGAACATAGAACAGTAGGCAGACTCTCTTAGTGCCAGGCCCATGCTTCAGTGGCTGAGATTTTTTAAAATCATGGTCCCATCATGAATTGGCGAATGAAACCATTGGCCAGCACAATCAATCTAATACATCCCATATTTGCTAATTACAGACAGATGGGCAACAAGAAAGATAATTAATTTACCGCAATAAAGCTCTACACATGCGTTTCTCTGTGTCTCATGATATTTTTTCTTGTTTCTCATTTCAAGCTGGATATTGCTGGAATGATATTTCATTATTTCTTTTTCCTAATGGGATTTATCTGATGCATACATCTGTTAGTTTCGCAGCAAGCATATGAGGAGGTGGATCTGGTAACAAAGGGTGGAAACTATGGTTGGCGAGTCTATGAGGGTCCTTACATCTATACCCCTTTGCAGTCCCCAGGGGGAAATACCACTCCATCTATAAATGCCGTCTTTCCTGTGATGGGATACAACCACTCCATCAACGGTTCTTCATCGATCACCGGAGGATATATGTATCGATCTACAGCCGACCCATGCATGTTTGGAAGGTGAGCAAGGTCCAATTTGATCCTCGAACATTTCCAAAAACGTTAAAGAATTTAATTCAGGTAGAAGTAATGATAAGCTACATAAGATTAAGTAAAACAAACTCTGCTCATCCCAGCTCTTTTTTTTTTTTTTCCGATTAAAGCTCTCTTAGCAAAGATGTCAATACAGCTGTTGTCACCATGGGCTGATTGATTATCGGTTAAGTGCACGTGGATGCATATCCAAATGGATAGTTAGACCAGATAATTGACAGTCGAGATGGGAAATAGAGAAAAACAGGAGGGTGGTGAAGTGGGCAACCATACGAGAAGTTGGGATCACAGTCACACTGAGGCTCCAAAATAGTTGCTTTCCCAAACATTGCATTTATGGGTGTGTCTGACTAGGCTAATTAATGATCTGATCATGTTCTTGTATGTGAAATGCCAGGTATTTGTACGCAGACCTGTATCAAGCTGGGATCTGGGCAGGCATAGAAAGCCCAGAAAATAGTGGGAACTTCAGTACTAGTTCACTCAATTTCAGTTGTGCTGGGGATTCCCCAATCCCATGTAATTCCATACCCGGAACCTCTGTTCCTTCATTGGGCTACATATTCTCTTTTGGGGAGGACAACAAGAAGGATGTGTACATATTAGCGAGCTCAGGAGTGTACAGAGTCGTCCGGCCAAGCCGCTGCTCTTATTCCTGCTCAAAAGAGAACACTACTATTCCTGCTGGTGGAATCCCATCTCCTAATTCCCCTCCTCCCATTCCTCCTCCTCCTCCCCCTGCACCATCTGCATCAGCATTGGATAAGAAGAAATGGGTTGCTCTCGTATTATCATCCTTGTTACTTGTCTCATCATGTTGAGCGATTTTTTTCGGAAGCTCTCTTTCTAAGCTACTTTAGAATGAGATGTACGATTAGTGATAGTTGTCGTTGTCGTGACTTACGGCCGAGGTTTATTCACTTTGTTTTTGGCCATAAAAGACTAGGAAATTTTCTTATTTAAAACAGATTTCATTGTTTTCTAATTGTGGCACAGTTTGTATACATTTGCTGCATATATTTTAGTTTGATGGGATACTTCTATTGTTTTTAACCATTGTATTTTTTGTTATTTATATTTTCAATCATTTCTTCTTAGTTACTTTTCTTTCAAAAATCCTACGAATAGTTCATAGGAAAGATGAAGATTGTTATGGTCGTTGATTATAAGTAGTTTAAATGTTTCATTAATTTTTAGAGAAGTGATGGTTGTATATTATACTCTTCTTCTGTTGCATTATTCATCCAAGTAGCATCTAAAGTGAATAAACAAAAAAATAAGTAAATTTTTATCAAAGATGAAAAGCAATAATCGAAGATTATAGAGAACAGAAACACCATTACTAGGTAGTTAAGATCTTAAGAGATTTTTTTACCATATTCTTTTTCTTTGTCACAAGTAACATTATTTCATATTTCTATTTTTTACCATATTCTTTTTCTCTGTCACAAGTAACATTATCTCATATTTCTATCTTTATAGTTTACATTTGGGTTCAGTCTTTTGTATTTAACATTATTTATATTGTGATGGTTATCTAGCTTATGTGTTTATAATTGAAACTTTTCAATCTAAAAGTTTTTATTCTCCATAATTATCTTATTTTTTAAAATTATTTTTCACATTTACACTATACAACTATTATATTTTTCAATCACCTCTACACAATTATCTATACAATTAATTTATCTATTTTGATTTTATTTTTTTTACTCCTCGTTATTACTTATATCATATCACTTCATTTCTTTCAATTCAAACACACTTTATATTATTACTGTGCACATTACTCATTCATAAATGTGTAAAATTAGTATAATAAAATATTTTGATGTTAAATATTAATTTTTAAAGTTATATTTTTACTATGTGGTTAAATAATTCTATAAAATATTATTATATTTTGATATATATGTGAATAAATCTCTCCCCGACACTCAATGCATTAAAAAGAGTTTGGCAATATGTTTCATAATTTAAATATATATACTTAAATGAATATGACCTATGCTACGGTGTCCCCTGTAATAGATGCGTTGTAGCGGAGCTCGGCTGTAGTGAGAAATGAGCAAAGGTTGCTAGGGCGTTTCTCCAGAAGTGACGCGCTACATCAAAACCCGAATGTAGTGAAAAATGAGTAAGGGTTGTTAGGGCGTCTCTCCGAAAGCGATACGTCACAACAACGTCTGGTTGTGGCGATAAGTCGGCAAAGGTTATCATGCCTTTATGGACGTGGTTTAGGGAAGAAGGTAACACAAAACACAAGGTCCGTTTTACCTCATGGAATATTGGGCCTCTTTCAGGAAAAAGTATGGAAGTAGTAGATGTTATGAGAAAGAGAAGAATTAATATAGCATGTCTTAAAAATGCTAGGTGGAAAAGAGAAAAGGCTAAAGAGATTAATGAAAATTATGGTATATAGGAAATGATGGTAATAGAATTGATGTGGGGATAATAATAGATAACAAATTCATAAATAAAGTTGTAGATGCCAATAGAGTAAATGATAGAATTATCAAAATAAAACTTATATTAAGTGTAAAGGTCTTAAACGCTATTAATGATTATGCACCACAAGTAGAATTAGATGATAGAATCAAAAAATAATTTCAGGATGACTTAACTAGTGTTATGCAAAGAATACTTAACTAGGAAAAGGTTGTGATAGGTGGATATTTAAATGGATATATAGGAAAGGAGAATGTAGGATATGAGAGAAGTCATGGAGCTTTCAACTTTGGAATAAGGAATAAAATGAGGAATATCATTTTGGACTTTGTTATAACATATGATTTGGTTATAGCAAATACTTTATTTCAAAAACGAGATGAACACTTGATAACTTTCAAAAGTGTGACCAATTCTGGCCAAATAGAATTTTTCCTTATAAAAAATTGGATAGATCCATTTATATTAATTGTAAGGTTATCCTGGGTGAGAGCTTAGCTATGTAACATAGATTATTAGTGATAAATATATATACACAAAAAGAGTCAATAAAAACTAAAGGCAATATAATTCCGAAAATTAAATAATGAAATTTAAATGGAAACAACATAAATTTTTTTAGTAAAAGAATGATAGAAGAAGGAAAATAGGACATAAAAGAAGATGGAGTAAAATCAATATGGGATAAATAACAACTAACATAAAAGAAGCAGGACAAAGTATTATAGGTATATATAAAAATCGTAGGTGTTCAAGTAGAAAGTGGTAGGAGAATGAGATCAATATTAAAAAAAAAGATATGGATGAAAGTAATTAAACAAGATTTAAAAATATTATAAATTATAGAAAATTTAGTCTTAAATCGCCAAGAATAGCATAATAAAATCCATGCAGCCAACACCACCTAGGTGAGAAATGACTTATGATTATGATGATAAAATAAATATGACTTATAGACGTTTTTGATTTGGATTAAACTTAATTTTCTAGATAAATAAATGATGTAAAATATAATGGATGGAATGAAATTCTAGTCAGTCATCAAAATAAGAAAAATATATAGAATCATAAAACCACTTCAATGCTCTCTTGTTACATACAAGTGAAGCCATTTCAAAAAGATGTCATCCACACTTCAATGCACATGTCCTACATAAAATCTCAATATTATCACATATTTTCCCAACAAAGCAGACCACATATTCCACATATTTTTACCACCCTTTAAGATTATCGAAATCTATAATAAAATATTGTTATATCGTTGAAAATATGACAATATATGCTGTTATTAGAAATGATTATTGTCAATATATTGAGAAAAAAAATATTTAGAATTCCTCAAATAAATAATAATATTTAGAATTTCTAAAATATGTTGCTTATTAACATTATAGTAAATATTATTGAAAAATAAAATATTTAGAATTCCTTAATTATGAAGCATTTTGTTGGTGCATGATATATCAATTTCTATGTAATGAGGTTACATAACAAAAATTCCATATAAACTCCCTTCATTTTTGAGATATCAACGATTAATACAAAATTCAATCTATTTATTATATTTAACATTATTCATTTAACTAGGTGATCAAGTTTCATTTAAATCAAATATGTGCTTGGAATTTACTAAAAAGTAGATATATTAATGTGTAAATTAGAAAAAAATATTTAGATCTATTCACACATACATTATAATATAATAATATTTTATAGAATCATTTAACCATATAGGAATGATATTTTAAGTAGTCTAGATGCTCAAAATAATACTTTAAAATATTTAGTATTAAACTATTTTACTATTTTAATTTTACACATTTTATAAATAAGAGTCATGTGCAGAGTTCTAGATAATGAAATGATTTCAATAATAACATAAATAATGTTAAATATAATAGATTGAATAAATTTTACAACAACCATCAAAATATTAAAATAAAAAAAGTTATATAAAAAAAGGTTTCTTAGAAGCATTTATATATATATATATATATCACGGGCTCACTTCTATGAAACTCGATTATGTTATTATGGAAATCCTCTTATTTGTTTAGTATCATTATATATGCGCTTAATATATAAATGTATAAAATTAACATAAAAAGTAATTTAACTCTAAAAATAATTTTTAAGTAGTATTTTAAATATCTAAAATATCATTACTATACGGATAAATGATTGTATAAAATATTATTATATTTTAATACATATATGACTAAATCTAAATATTTTTTCTAATTTACACATTTTTGAGCAAATGTGGCCTGTTGACATATTTGATCGGAATGAAACTTAATCCCTTATACAAATATTAAATATAATAAATAGATTAAATTTTAAACTAATCAGTAACATCTTAAAAATTGAGGGAGTTATTCATTTTACTAGCACTCGGCTAACGCAGATGGCAAAGAGTTTCTGCACAGATTTGGAAGGTTCGAGTTTTAAGATTCAGAATAGGGAGTTTGTCTTTTATATTTTGGAGTAATGTCTTCCTAACTACTTTGTTTGCAATATTATTAAGTTTAAACTTTTGAATATAGGATTGTAATATATACTTAAGTTGAGTTGTAAATATAAACGAGGGGTGATTCGATATGTATGTAAGTATGGAAGCTCCATACTTGCTCTTTATTTTTAAAATTGGAAATATAATTTTAAAAATCTAAATCATTGATGATGTTTAATATATCTTGTTTATCATGCTACCAAAAAATAATTTTTATTGAAAACTTATATCTCGTAAAAAAATAGTATTTATTAAGAGTGAATACCTAAGCACTAAAATTTTTGACAAATGTGCAGTAGTATATAAAAGTTACTTATCAAAAAATATATATAATATATAAAAGTTTTCAATGCATGCAGAATTTGGAAACATAAATAAACACATATGAATAAACATGATAAGTTATTTAGATTCTTCGAAAACAATATTTTTAAATTTTAAAAAAAAGGTAAACATAGAGATTTCTGCACTTACATGAGTATTGAATCATTCCCCAGTGTAAATAATTAGAAAAAAAAAGTCATCGATACATTGTCATCTTGCATGTGGGCTTATAGAAAAATAAATAAATAAAAGTAAAAATAAATAACAAGAAAGGCTACACTGATAGGGGTATGTAATGGATCATTGCCTTGTATGATGTACCAATTCATGCAGGAGTCTAAGTTCTGGCGGCTAAAATAGTGGGGAGTAGAGATTGGAATAATGCAGGGTTCTACGCTCAGACAACGGCATCTGCCATGAATTTCGAAGTGGCCAGATTAGTGCAGCAGCAGCAGTGTGGGGCAGTGCACTGTGAACAACACAATTCACGTGTGATTATTACTCAATGTTATACACTATTGCACTATAGTCCGTGTTGGCTTGGCATGTGACTGTCCCCATATCTACTTCCAAAATATGTTGCCATTTTCGGAGACGACCCAAGTTAAATGCGGACAGACTACTGTCCCTTCCATCCGTCCGTCAAATTCTGGGGAGCATTGCAGTCACCAGCAACGCTGTCCATTCTACAAGTGGCAAACAACTAGACAACACCAGCCCCACCACCCGACCCGAGCTGATGCAGGTCAGATGCCAAATGCCATGCCTCCCGTTGACACGTTCAGAGGCAGAGCATTCGGTCGGTCACCGGAGAAGAAATATGAGACTCGTCTCTCTATTGGATGCTTATCCAGAGTCGCGCACATTAATGTTGATTTTCTTGTTATCGTGGAACTGGGTGAGAAATAAGTGTGCGTTTCTTTGGGGTAAAAAAATATCAATCAAAATTTTTCAATTCAAAACTTTTCACTCTCCATAACTACTCTATTTTTTAATTATTTTTTCACATTTTCCTATACAAACTACCCTACTTTTCAATCATTTCTACACAACTACCCATACAACTAACCTATCTATTTTAACTTTATTCTCTTTACTCCTCATCATTACTCCTATTATATCACATCATTTTCTATCAATTTGACAACTTCTACTTCAAAAACTTTTCATCAAAAGTTTTACCCCTAACCAAACACACCCTAAGACTGGAAATATTTTAAGCAATAGGTGATAGGCCTGAAATAGTAAGGGTATTATAAAATAAATATGGTAGTTGAAAGGAAAAATAATTAAGATTTAAGGTAAAATTAAAAATTAAGATTATTAAGTTATTAAATAATTTATTAAAAAAAAGTAAAAAGAACCAAACAATTCTCCCAAACAAGCCCTAGAAATTAGGTGCATCAGCTCATCACCGCACCATGGTCAGAAACGCCAGCGTATGCCACTGGGTCATACGCTGGTTCTTTGATTATTTATGAAAGCGTCTACTGAATAGAAAATTTATGAATATTATGAGATGTTTATTAAGGAGGTGATATGAAAATTGTAAGAAACCTTTCCGTGTCTGAGATAATTATAAAAAAATACAGACCTGAAGATCAGCGTATGGAGCTCCGCAGGAAATAACCACCGGCTGGAGAGCATCAACGGTTTCGTGTTCCACTCTCACACGCAGCGCAGCGCGTCGCGTGATGCTAACACACCACCTGTTCTACTGTGGATTTCCTCGTCTTCTTGCCATCTATGGTTTTTGCGTTTTCCCATCTTTTTCTAATGAAGCGGCATTTCCTTCCCGTCCGTCTTTCATCTTCTTCTGAACTCGACCCAGCATCAGCATGAAGGATGAACTGGTGAAGATCCCCGACGCGAATCATATCGATACGCTGTCCTCCGCCACTTACAGAATCTCTCCTTCCCCATCCTTCAAGTCTCACCAACTCCAGCCCCCGCACAGCAACATTAACAAACTTCCACCCCCTCCTCTGCTCCAAAACTCCTCCACACCAGCCCAAGCTCCGCATTCGCCCAAACAGCTCTACCCCAGAAGAAATTGGCACCCCAAAGGCGAAGACAACCACCCCTACAAAATGCCTCAATCCGCGCTCTCCTGGGAGAAAATGAGGATGAAGGGCATCAGCCCCATCCTCCACTACCGTCCCTCGGGGGTGGATCGCCGCTGGATACTCCCTCTTTCCGTCGCCTCCCTCGTCTCCCTTCTCCTCCTCCTCTTCACAACCCTCTCCTCCCCGTTGTCTTTCATCTCTTTCTACCTTTTCGCCCCCACCCATCTCTTCGTCGAATCCAAGCTCCACTTCCCCGCTCCGGTTGCCCCCACCGCTCCTCTTCCGCCGCGCCTCGCCTACCTGATCTCCGGCTCCTCCGGCGACGGCCAGATGCTCCGCCGCACGCTCCAGGCACTCTACCACCCGAGAAACCTCTACGTCGTCCACCTCGACCTTGAATCACCGCCGCAGGAGCGTAAGGATCTGCTCGATTACGTCGCCGGGCATCCGGTGTTTGCCAAGGTTGGGAATGTGAGGATGATTACGCGGGCCAATCTCATCACGTACCGCGGGCCGACGATGGTTGCGAACACGCTGCATGCGGCTGCGATTCTGCTGAGAGAAGGAGGGCAGTGGGATTGGTTTATCAATCTCAGCGCTTCGGATTATCCCCTTATGACGCAGGACGGTGAGATGCGTGATTGGTTCTCTTTTTTTCAAAAGAAATTAAATGTTAGTTTTTGATTGATCGATTTGTTTGGATCAGATTTGTTATACGTGTTCTCGCATTTGCCAAGGGATCTGAATTTCATTGATCACACGAGCAAAATTGGGTGGAAAGAGTATGATCCTTTTCGCTTCTGCTTTGCTTTTTTGCTGTGAAGTCTTTGCGTTTTTTTTGCCTGTATGTGGATTCTATTATAAAATCTGCAGTGATTGAAATTGGATTTGTTTCCTATGTGGGTTGTTTAGATTTCATAGGGCGAAGCCGGTTATCGTTGATCCAGGGCTGTATATGCTGAAGAAAGCAGATGTTTTCTGGATTACACAGAGGAGGAGTGTCCCAACCGCTTTCAAACTGTTTACGGGTTAGTATTGTTGTTCATGAGTTTTAGTCCAATCACCGGTTAGGGTTTGAGGACATGCTTGGACGTTCACTTGATCTGAATTCTAAGAACTCTGAGAACTGTGAAATTAGATATGCCCCAGGCCCACATCTGAATACAGATTTCTCTGGTGTTTGATTGACACTCTTGACTGGTCATTCTTCCTTATGAAGGATGTGGTGCTAACACTAATCATTTAGGCGTCAGTATGCAAACAGAGTCGGCAATATAAAGTTTTTCTCAACTTTGTTTCCATATTTGTTTAAAGCTCCCAGCTGTAGGGGGGGAACTTAGGGGCTCGCAGGTTCTAGCCAGGAATCATAACCATCGCATGTAACAACTCTTGCGTGGCTCAGTTTAGGATTTTGAGAATGGTAGCCCCTTTCCTTCAAAAACTCTCTTCTTCCTTTTTAAACCATGTTCTCTTGTTATTCTTAGGCTAAAGGCCTTTAACTATTTTCCCAATTACAGTTGTATGCAATTGAGCTCTATACTGCTACTAAGCACTGCACTGGTACTGATCCTGACATGAGTTACATGTAAAACAATGAACACTAGGAATTGTAAAAATCTTAGACTGCTTCAAAAAGGTGACAGAAGCAGTCACTTATTTTGTTGGGACCTGGGTGGAGTACATTTTTCAGTCATTTGACAAACAGGCTTTGTTACTTAATTGCTTCAAGGTCAGAGAAGGAAGGCCAGGACAACTTTTTTTTACTCTGTCAAACAGTGCCCCTGATGGTTTCCTGCTGATTTTCATGGAAGGACTGTAATTATCTTTGCAGTAGTGGGAAGGGCTGCTCTTCTGTGCCTATACATGCCAATAGGCATGAATTGCCTTTTTATTACTTACCAGTACATGCTGTGGGAGGCTTGTCTTCTATCTTTGTTGTGGCTTGAGATTTTGACCGGAATGAAGGCAATAACATGAGCTTCATGAATACAAATGAGATAGCTTCATTTACAATGACTAGGAGTAGAAAACTTGTTTTCCCTTGGGAAATGTCTGGAGTCATAGAATTGAAGATTTTTGCGAGGACAGGATGAGCTTTTTGTATTTTGGCTCCATTGTGTGGATGTGACCTGCGAATGACTTCTATTTTAGGCTTCATTTGGTTATGCCTACTTCCTATCGAATGTGCCAAATCTCTGATCGTTTGTAGAAAGTTGATTAATTTTGTTTTCTGCAAACATAAAATTTCCACCTATTTCTTTTGAATTTTTGCCAACATCTTGGAAGTTATGAATCACCAAACACCTCAAAAAATTTGCAAACGAGTTTGTCATCCGCTTAACATGTGGTCAGATGAAGACTTAGTCCCCTTGTTTTTTTTTTTTTTTTGAAGAAAATGGTGCAGAATTGTTAGCCTGGCTGATTGTAAGTTTCAGAATCCTATCATGCATCTGATATGCATGACGACTTCCTTTAATTTTTTTCTTGTTTAAAAAAGAATTCCATAATGATGGTGGATAAATCATCTTCCTTGTTTAAAGTGAAAGCTAGGCATCTAGGTTTAAAATCTTCAATACGTTGTCGTCAGCATCATCATCATCATATGGTTTTTCCAGCTAAAAAGGATCATTTATGTGAATTAAGTCACAGCATTCGCATCCATCATTGTGGCACATGCAGAAGTAGATAATCATTAGAATCTTTTTGAAAGAGATGAGAATGTAGATCGACCAACAATAAGTAACGGAGCATTGCTGCCTTTTGACTCTGGAGGATCTCTAGTAATGTCTCATTGGTAATTATGGGCTCAAAATCCTAATAGAGGAATAGAGGAGAAGTCTCCAGTCATATTACTTTTGAGGCAGTTGTATTAGTCATGTTTATTCTATAAAATATCATGTTTCTTCGAGGAGATAATTAAGAAGTGGATGCTTTAGAAGGAGCGCAATTATAGACAAAAAGATCATAGCCATGGGACACTATCCATAAAATGAAACTAATGATCCAGTTCTAGACCTGACTGTGACTCTGTGAGAAAAATGACTGCAAGTAGGGTACAATCAATTTAGAGTTGATGCCAGGTCTGTCATGACACCTGCATAATGGATGTGGTATAATACCTATTGTTGCTGCACATAGAGCCTGCAATAACGTGGTATGGCTTCTGCAAGATTTGGTGACTGTACCTACTCATAGGTGCTTGAGTGCATTCTCCATCTGGAAGATGTTACGATATCCCTGATTATTTGTTGACAGCATATTAGACTGTATATTGTTAATTTACACGTGCTACGAAGCATTCTTGGTCAATCAAATTTATTAGGCATCAGGTTGTCGTATAGTTTTGTTGTCAGGCTTTATCTTGCCGACAGCCCACATATGGGGAATTGACTGCGTTTGATGAGGAATCACTATGAGGCATGCTCAGTGTACTTTGCACATTGAACTGCAACAATTTTCTGCTATAGTGAAAATGACAAGGAGGCTTGTTGAGGTCTTGTCCACTTCAAAGTTCGAATCATGGCTATGCATTGAAATGCAATTTTATAATATTATATTTTGTGAGATACCTGTGGTTATTGAAGAATGAGATCTTGTGAGTTAAATAACATTAGTGGAGCAAGGCTAGGAATAAGTTCTTTATGTTGGTAGACCACTATTACTGCTGGATTTGGAGAAGCAAATTTGTTTATCTGACAGTATTAGTTGATTTACTAGTCTATTAGGACCTGAATTTTGGTCTCCCTAAATTTGTCCAGCAACCATTTATTTGATCCCGACCATGTGCTTCTATGGCAAATGATTCCAACATCGACCAGATCTGGGAGAACCAATTCACCTCGAACGAATGAATCAGAGGTTCACCAATATGTATATATCCATGGTTGTTGTGCCTTATTTTCTTCCAATCTTGCTACTCTTATCTTAGAAATTATCTGTTTTATTCTAAAGTTTGTGACTGAGAATGTTGGTCTTCAAGATTTCTTATGGAAAAAATTTAACCATGTTTTCGGGTTAACTTTTGACCACATGATTGGCATGTGATGAATGTTTGGAGTTCTTTTTGATTCTGTAGTGATGATGCTGCACTAGTTGTCGGACTTCGATTGTATGCTCCATGCTCCCTTTTTTTTTTTGAATTTTTTTTTTACAATATTGTTAATCTATATGTATTTAAGATATGTATAATTTTTTACCATTTTTGGAGTATTTTAGATATTTATTTTTTATTTTTGAAAATCAGTGGCATTTGAGGTAATTCCAAAAATGGTAAAAATTAATACATAAGTTAAATACACCTAGATTAACAATCTTATAAAAAAATTTTGAAAAAAATAATAATAAAAAAATAGGATCAGGCTTCCTAGTTGTCTCGCTAACAATATTATGCTTATGGCTCCTACCAATGCTTATCTGTCATGTGATGCCCGCATGTCTATTTTAAAGTCATTGCAACTTTTGATAACAATTCTCCTGTTGGACTCTGGACTGCTGATTCTCTTTGCTCCATCTTGGAAATACTTTCATGCAAGTGGACCTGTTTGCTTCTATGGCAGGTTCAGCATGGATGGCACTTTCTCACTCTTTTGTCGATTACTGCATTTGGGGGTGGAGTAACCTGCCACGAACTGTTCTGATGTACTATTCAAATTTCCTTTCCTCACCTGAAGGCTACTTCCATACCGTCATCTGTAATGCCAAAGAGTTCATCAACACGACTGTTAACCATGACCTACACTTCATATCTTGGGACAACCCCCCTAAGCAGCATCCTCACTTCCTTACCATCAATGATTTTTCAAGCATGGTTGAAAGTAGCTTGCCATTTGCCAGGAAATTCCATGCAGATGATCCAGTGCTTGACAAGATAGATGCAGAGCTCCTCCACCGCCACCCTGGTATGCTTGTTCCGGGGCTCTGGTGCATTGGTTCAAAGGAAAACAGCACCGACCCCTGCTCTGTCATGGGCAACACAACGGCCCTGAGGCCTGGCCCTGGCGCCAAGAAGCTGGAGAGCCTAGTCGCTGCGCTATTGTCAGAGGATAAATTCCACCCAAGACAGTGCCTGTGATAACATGGAGAATGCAGCCCATGTTATGTCGTTACTGCTGCTTGCAAATGCAGTCAGAAAGGTAGGCTGGCTCTTGCCTTCTCTTGTATCAGAATCCTGGCTTCATCATGTTTTGTAATCGGTGGAATATACGCTCGTGCCACAGTGCTGAGATGACGTAAATTACAGGACAGAGAAAGACGGTATCTATTTTGGCAGCGGGGGTTCTGTTTTCCTGGATTATCATTTGTATGAGTGCTCGCCTGGCGCTGTTTTTCCAAGGCTCCAGCTATGCACTCGACCAGGGGAAACGGGCATTTAATGTCTGATTCTTTTGTAAGATACATATTGCATTCCTTGGATTTTCACATGCTGAATCCCAAATATTTTAACCTGAATGAATGATTACTCAGAACTGGTTTCATAAAATCTCTCTTATTTTGAATCTTCTGTTTGGGCTTGCAAAGTTAGGCGTGTAACCCAATGCTTTTATGAGTCCCTACTAAGTAATCTCATCCATTTTTGTTCTCTCTCATCTTGACGATGATTGATGGAAAATCAATTCCATCAATTTTAGCATCATTTATATTGTCAGTTAAAATTATCATTTGTCTACTGTCACTGTGCATGACCATATTTACAAATGTATAAATCATTTTAAACTTGTATTTTCAACATTTAAACCATTTAAAATATAATTATATGTTGGATAAATGATTCTATAAAATATTGTTACATTTAAATGCATATGCGAATAAATTTAAGTATATTTTACAATTTACACGTAAACTTATAAGCAAGGCAGCCGCGCACTTCTTCTTCTTCTTCTTTTTTTCTTTTTTTTTTAACATTACATGGAGACATGGGATCTCGACTCATGCACCAATGATGTCTCTCATTAGGCAATTGGTCATGTACATTTTTTCTAATCGGGGCATCTATCCTGAATGATCAAGTACTTGACGGATGTATATTTCCGGGGAAAAATAATGAGACTATTATTTCTATCCAACTTTAAATTTTGGAACTCTCTATCTGTAGCACCCGCCGTGAGCGCTACGGTGGGCTCGGAATGGTTTCTCGGGCCTTGAAAATGTGGATCGTGTTGAAAAGCAACGTGGGCTTAGATTTCCTGCATTCACATGGGGTAAAACGCATTAGGCTTCATATCTTTTAGGAAAGTTGGCGTGTGGATATTTTCTCGTGATTTCGGCAGCATAACGGCTAAGACGGGGCTTTCCGTACACGGGTCAAGTCACAAATCCGGCAGCATAACGGCAGCGTATTATGCTGGGATCCGTGGACCCGCGTGCACCCACCTTGCCGGGGCGTTAACTCAAACACGCACACACAAAAATAAAGAAAAACGGAGTCGCCACTGATCTTTAAAGGGAGATCAGACCCTGTTTAAAGAAATAAGGCACTAATAATACAGAGATCGGGTTCCGGCCTACGGATTGAAGCAAATATGGAGAAATCTGCCAACCCGAGGCGGTTTACACGGCGTGAAAGGGGGTAAAATGAAAGATTTGAGAGAATGGGAGAGATGGAAAGGGGGCGTGGAGGAGGGAGCGTGGCTTGGAGAGCGTGAAAAGCCGGGACGCCGGGGTGTTGCTGCAGACTCCCGCCCTCCCCTTGGGATGCCTCTCTTCAAGTCCTCCCAAATGAGAGGGGGTGCTCTCCTTTTATAGATGTAGGAGTGGGCTTTGGGCTCTCTTGAGGTCATGGACTTAGTCCATGAACTTGGGCTTGAGTGGGATCATGGACTTAGTCCATGGGCTTGGTCTTGAGTTTGGGTTTTGGGCTTGAGTTGAGAGCATGGGCTTGAGCTTGGTTGAGAGGTGTTGGACTTGGTCCATGAGTTTGAGCTTGGCGGGCTCCTTCCATAGTGGGCTGGAACTAAGTGGGCTAGAGCTTGGCTAAGCCCGTTATTTTGGGTGGGCCGTTGTAGAGGCCCAAAATTGTAGAGAAGCCTACTTCTGAGGCTTGGTGGGCTGCATTGTGGAGCCCGTTGAGGTGGCCTATAGGAGCTTCGCTCGTGTGGGCCAGATCTGGTTTGTTGAAAAGCCTGCTTCGAGGCTTGGTGGAGCTTCGCTCCGTGGGCTGTGTTTGGAAGGGCCTGCTTAGCTTGCTTGAATCTCCTTTTGCCTTGAATTTGTTTGAGTTTGGGACTTTTTTCCATTTTACCCATTTTTGGGCCCAAAGGTGGGGTGTCAACAGTTGCCCCCCTTTGTCAGAGGCGTCTTGACGATGAATGACAAAGTACTTGACACCCCTTTTGGCATTGACCTGAACACTTTCTTTTCTCGCTCTTTTTCTTTCTCCCTTTTTCTTTCGTTCTTTCTCTCTCTTTCTCTTTTTTTTTTGTTTTTGTTTTGTTTTGTTTTTTTTTTGTCTTCTCTTTCTTTTCTTTTTTTTGTTTTTTTGAGTCGCTTTGCAATTCCTACGAACTCAAGATGTTTCTTCCGGGAGAGTGGTCCTTTTTGAAATTTTGTGGACTTGCTGCTTGTTTTGCACTAGTCTTGAATCCGGATGATTTCGCAACTCCTGTAGATGGCGAGGAGCTTTCTGCAATTTTACCAAATTTTAGGGTCTCCGATAGGAGGTTTCCCTCTTTCGGTTGCTCTTTTCCTCTTTTCATCGCCACCGCCGCCGCCGTTGCTTGATGTCGCCGTTCGGGGTTTGCTTGCTGTCGTGGTAGCCTTGCGAGCGGCGCTGTGGAACCATTTCCTCATGTAGCTTTGCCTCCCGGGTCCCAAACTTTGTTTGTTGTAGGATGGAACATGATATAAAAGTAATTTGTGTTCTTTTTCTTCAGAACCACATGCCTCCATGTTTCGGGATGATGTAGATGCATTTTTCTCCACCTTTTCCTCTTCAGCCTTCGTTTGTAATTTTTTCTTTGTATCTTGAACTTAATGCTTCTCTGGCATGCGGCTTTGGTAGGTTGCCCCCATACTTCTCTGGCATGCCCCCAGTCTTTTATTTTTTGTGCGCTTTTTGCCCCTTGTGAAATATTGTCTTCACCGGTTGTTGGCGTTTTTCCTGCCAAGCTTGATGGAAAGACTATCTGGTAGCCATTTTGAAATATCCCTTGTGGATGTGTTGACGGAGATGTATTTGTGACGGTGGGTTGATAGATGATGGTTGTGTGCCCTGCGCGTTCTGCTGCTTCCGGGGCTAACCTTGTTGGCTGTTCGACTTCGTCGACATTGCCTGTGTTGATGATGGTTTGTTGAGGCCTTTTAGATGCCTCTGCTTGATTGTCTGTATGAGGGATAACTTCATTTGTGACTTGTAAATGGTCTCTTCCATTTTGCTTTTTTTGTGCAGGAATTTCTTGAAATTTGTGCTCTTCGGCTAGCATTTCCTCTTCTGAGGTGTTTGTCCACTTTGTTGATAAGATTAATATTTCACCTTCCATGGCCGGGCATGATTGTGTAGAAGATGATAACAATGACTGCTTTGGAGGAATGCTAGGAGTAGAGGTGTAAGGAGCTTTGGGGTTCTCTTCTGCATTTCTAGACTGCGGGCATGTTGGTTGGTTAACTGGAATGAAGACATTTTCTGGGGAGAAGTGTGGCAAAGTTGGTTGACTTGCTATCTTGAGAGGAGTTCCCGGGTTTGTAAGCAAGGTATTGGAGGATGTTTTTTGAACAATAGGGGATTTATGTGAAATAAGATCCTCTTGCATAGGCTTGACAGGTTTTCCCAATAAAATGACTGGCTCAACCCATTTTCTTTGAAGGGTGATCGGGTTGGCATTTCGGCCTTGTAAAACGACATGAGCATCATGGGGTTGGACTTTTGTTATGAAAATAGAATGGTCGAAGGTTTTGGCATTACCCTTCACAAAATTGACTTCCATGCCAATGTCCGCTATATGAGGTGTCTGGCTTGCCTGTTCAAGATGAATTGCATTTTCTTGTTGTGGCCATGGGGAGATGGTGTCATGTCTAATTCCCGCCTCCACTTGGTCCCCGGCTTGGAGGAGTTGAGTGAAGTTGACATATGGGTGAGAGATGAGGTAGCCCGAGATGCTCGGGTGCGTTGAGTTGATGACGATGGAGATTTGCTCATCCAACGGCAACGGGCTTTTCATCTTTGCCGCCATGGCACGCCATCTAGCCACGTACTCTGAGAACGTTTCATCATCTTCTTGCTTGAGCGCTTCGAGATCGGCCCTTTTGGGAGCCGTGTTTAGCATGTAGGAAAATCGATCCATGAAAGTGAGAGATAGATGCTCCCATGTTTTGATTTGCTTGCAGTCGAGCGACGTATACCATTCAAGGGCGTCTCCTCTCAGGCTATGTTGGAATAGCATGACCAAAATTTCCTCCTTTTTTACCAAAGGGTATAAAATACTGCAAAAGGCCTTGATATGGGCATGTGGGCATGAGTTTCCTTCATAGGTAGGGAGGGTTGGCATTTTGAAATTTTCAGGTAGTTGTGCATTTAGAAATGGGCATAAGTCTTCAATTTTTACCAAATGAAAGTCCTCCTCTTGCTGTCGGTCAATTTTTCTTTGTAACTCTTGGAGTTGGCTTTGAAATTGTATCTTGACCTCTTCTATTTCGCCTTGCACTTTCGCTAGGCCATGTGATCTTTGAACTGGGATGGATTGTGAGCTCGAACTCGTTGTTTGTTGATGTTGTGATGAAGAGGATGACGCTTGATGTTGTTGTTTTGCCATTGATTGACGTTGCTCTATTATTTTGTAGAGCATGTCCTCCATCCGTTGCATTCGTTGCATCATCCGATCACATTTTTCAAATGGGAATGCAGTATTTTCCTTTGAAAGATGATTTGTCGGCTCCATGTATGCGATCTTCAGCTTGAAGGCAACTAGAACTTTAAGATATATAATTTCTTCACTCTTTTTTTTTTTTTTGCTTTTTCTCTTAACCCTTTTTTTTTTTTGCTCTCTTTTTTTTTAACTCTTTTTTTTGCTCTTTTTTTTTTTTGCTCTTTTTTTTTAACTTTTTTTTTAGTAGGAAGTCAAAGTAAAATTATGGAAACATGATATGATGCCCCCCGGTTTCAGAACCAAGGGTAGAAAGGTTGATTAATCATCTTCGAACTTGAAAAGCCATTGCTAGCTTACTGCCGCGTCGCCGTGATGCCTCTGGACGTTGCTGTACCTTTATGCCATATCTGTGCCTTTTCCGTATTGGTCTTGTCAGTGCCTTTATGTCATGTCGATTGTCTTGTCAGCCTACAGTTGACTTCTAGGCATGTAAGCTTTATGTCACATCAATGGTCTTGGGTCAACCGTTGACTTCTAGGCACGTAAGCTTTATGTCACATCAATGGTCATTTCAGCGCCTTTATGTCATGTCAATTGTCTTGTCAGCATACAGTTGACTCTAGGCATGTAAGCTTTATGTCACATCAATGGTCTTGGGACAACCATTGACTTCTAGGCACGTAAGCTTTATGTCACATCAGTGATTAACTTGCTTTGCCTTCGAGATATGGTGAAGAACCTGAGCAATCAATGAAAATGGGTTAGCACTTGTAAACAGATACTAAAAAAAAGCCAACCTTTGGATGTATACTCGCAAGTCCGGGTCCTTTTGTATTTTTTGAGATTTTATTTGTTTTAGTTCCACGCGTGAGAATGTTCGTGGCCCACAGATTTGGGTTTGCCTGAGGCGTCTCTGGAAAAGTGACCAGTTCGCTTGAAGCGTGTCTGGAGAAGGACCAGTTCTCTTGAAGCGTGTCTGGAGAAGGACCAGTTCTCTTGAAGCGTGTCTGGAAGAATGACCAGTTCGCTTGAAGAGTGTCTAGAAGAATGACCAGTTCGCTTGAAGAGTGTCTGGAAGGAAGACCAGTTCGCTTGAAGCGTTTCTGGAAGTGTGACCAGAAAACACTCAGGTTATGAAAAAGAAGTGATTTTTACGCCGGATTTTTTTTTATGTTAATTGATTTTGGATTTTCCAGAACCCCTTGCTGTAGGCTCGTTTTACGTGTCTGGACGGTTACGAGACGGTGTGCAATAGCTCTTCACGAGTTCTTTGCTGTTTTGTGTGCTGAACGCCTCTGGACCTAAAAACTTTTTAGGTTTCTGCGCGATTTGGGCAGAAATTTCAGAAACTCGCTGCCGAGAGACGGGATTTCTTCTGCACCTTGCTGTTCAACGTGGGAAGAGCTCCGATCTCCAGATTCTAACCCCCTTGCGCTTGATGTAGACCAACAACGTCGTCCCCAGTGGAGTCGCCAAGCTGTAGCACCCGCCGTGAGCGCTACGGTGGGCTCGGAATGGTTTCCCGGGCCTTGAAAATGTGGATCGTGTTGAAAAGCAACGTGGGCTTAGATTTCCTGCATTCACATGGGGTAAAACGCATTAGGCTTCATATCTTTTAGGAAAGTTGGCGTGTGGGTATTTTCTCGTGATTTCGGCAGCATAACGGCTAAGACGGGGCTTTCCGTACACGGGTCAAGTCACAAATCCGGCAGCATAACGGCAGCGTATTATGCTGGGATCCGTGGACCCGCGTGCACCCACCTTGCCGGGGCGTTAACTCAAACACGCACACACAAAAATAAAGAAAAACGGAGTCGCCACTGATCTTTAAAGGGAGATCAGACCCTGTTTAAAGAAATAAGGCACTAATAATACAGAGATCGGGTTCCGGCCTACGGATTGAAGCAAATATGGAGAAATCTGCCAACCCGAGGCGGTTTACACGGCGTGAAAGGGGGTAAAATGAAAGATTTGAGAGAATGGGAGAGATGGAAAGGGGGCGTGGAGGAGGGAGCGTGGCTTGGAGAGCGTGAAAAGCCGGGACGCTGGGGTGTTGCTGCAGACTCCCACCCTCTCCTTGGGATGCCTCTCTTCAAGTCCTCCCAAATGAGAGGGGGTGCTCTCCTTTTATAGATGTAGGAGTGGGCTTTGGGCTCTCTTGAGGTCATGGACTTAGTCCATGGACTTGGGCTTGAGTGGGATCATGGACTTGGTCCATGGGCTTGGTCTTGAGTTTGGGTTTTGGGCTTGAGTTGAGAGCATGGGCTTGAGCTTGGTTGAGAGGTGTTGGACTTGGTCCATGAGCTTGAGCTTGGCGGGCTCCTTCCATAGTGGGCTGGAACTAAGTGGGCTAGAGCTTGGCTAAGCCCGTTATTTTGGGTGGGCCGTTGTAGAGGCCCAAAATTGTAGAGAAGCCTACTTCTGAGGCTTGGTGGGCTGCATTGTGGAGCCCGTTGAGGTGGCCTATAGGAGCTTCGCTCGTGTGGGCCAGATCTGGTTTGTTGAAAAGCCTGCTTCGAGGCTTGGTGGAGCTTCGCTCCGTGGGCTGTGTTTGGAAGGGCCTGCTTAGCTTGCTTGAATCTCCTTTTGCCTTGAATTTGTTTGAGTTTGGGAATTTTTTCCATTTTACCCATTTTTGGGCCCAAAGGTGGGGTGTCAACACTATCCTACCACTTTATATACATTCATGTCAAATACTCAGTCATTCAAGTGAGGACGGTCGTTGGTATTTTTAATTTGAAAGATATTTTGTATCTTAGTTAAGCAAATACTGTTAAATACATTTCATGCATATGTCCATTTACTCGGTTTTTTATATATTTAAGGCTGAGTTTGAGAAGTAATAAAATTTGTAGATAAAAAGTTTTTGGTGTAAAATTTTTAAAATAATATAAAATAATGTAATATGATATGGGTAATAATGATGAATAAAAAGAATAAAGTTAAAATAAATAAGTTAGGTTATATAGTTAATTATGTAAAAATAATTCAAAAAAAGTAAATTTATAAGACAATATGAAAAATAATTTAAAATTAGAATAATTATAAAATTTAAAAATTTTTAATTTGAAAAATTTTAAGCACACCATAGAGCTAAGCGGTAAAAATGGACAGGGTGCCACTTTTGTTTCCTAAGGACTGTGTCACGGTAACATACAATGATTGTTTCTGAAAGGAATCCCAGCCCTTCATACAGCGTGGGAGCGAATGCGACATTGACACGAATTTCCGCGAGTGGTATTTGGTACGGTGTTAGTCAAAAAGACAACAACCCGAGAGAAAAAGAATGCTGCCTTTTAAATTTTACTCACCAAGCAGAACATAAAGAATAGTGGATTTTGAACTCATCAAAAGATGCGTGAATGATGAGACCTGCTGCTGATTCCACGGGTAGCCTCAGTTTGGCAGGGTTCCCACTAGAAACTTACTGCTTGAATTCTAAATTCAGGTCGTGTTTTTTTATTATGTACTATAACAGTTGATATAATTATTTAACACTTTTTACAACTCTCATATCATGGAGTAAATTTTTCTATTAATACTCCCATATTAAGAAAAAATTCTGTAAAATTCCTGCATTTAGGAAAACTGCAAATAATGGACCAGCATTATGTGAAGGTCGAAAACTCATCCATTCCATGAGAACTAGTTGTACTACCGTTAGGGCTTGCCGAGGTGGTAAATTGAGGTAGTGTTGGTTGTAAGGGGATTGGGTACTGAGAGTTTACTTAGGCCACATTTTGAATGACATATTGTCTATTTTTTAAATTTTACTTTTATATTTTATTTTTTTATAATTACTCTATTTATTTCGACTTTGCTCGTAACATTCATATTTCTGAAGTTGGGTGCCTTAGTGGTGCAGGACATGACCCCATAAGTTGGGTGGTTCTAGCTTTAAGTCTTCTCAGCAACATTTCTGAAGTAGTGGCGTTGCAAGTCTTCTCAAGTTTATGAGAGCCGTCCACCTGTGGAAAATATTAGAAATAGTAGATAATTATTAGCAAATTATAAAAATGTTTCAGAATTTAATTGTAATACTAGTTAAGATTGTAATGTATGAATACTCATAAAAAAAGTCACATGATTTTTAAGAAATTTCTTTTCTCATTTCCCACACCAATCCAAAATCTCACTAAAATACACATTATCAAATGTCATCCTAGTGTGTTGGTAATATAAATGAAGGTAGAATATAAGATGAAATGGGATTCCTACCCTAGTCGTGGGAGCAATAATGTTTGAGAAAATATTAAATGCAATAATTGTTTATAGCTTGTTAAACGTAGGTTCAACGGTCTCATTAAATGCCTTTGTATGAACTGTACATGGCAAAGCTATGCACAATGTCGAGAGTTGGCTACAGATTGATTAAATTTTAAAATGGAAAATAATACAAAATGAGCTTATAAATTTTCCCATCTCCATTTTCTTGTGGCTCAAGGTATGAATTTGCACCTAGTCATTTCACGGTAGCAGCTATTGATAGTCTACTTAGATGAAAATAAAATTTGTATCTAAGATAAGAATGTTACGATATTTATTGAAAATAAGTAAAGTTGTTTTGAAAATTGAAAAGTTATCTTGGGAATTGAAAATTTGTCTTGAGAATGATAATATAGATTTAATCCAAGAATCTTATATGACTTATAACACACCCTTACCAAGCGTTTTCTTAGATTGCATATATTAATATATAATATACATGTATTTAGGAATTGATAATCGGTCCGAATGAAAATGTAGAAGGTATAAGATAATTAAATATTACCTTTAATGTCTTTGACTTTGGCCCCATTTAATTCCATTCCTACCTTATTGCCGAATTTTTTTTGCCATTCAAATCTTTTTTTTTTTTTTATTGGTACAATTACATATATCTCAATACATATTATACTTGAAGATCTGAGACATTCTTACAAATATAAGGGACACATATTCCCAAAGAAATCTGGAGACACAGCTCCACGAAAGAATAAAGAAGACACAGCTTCCAACAACTACCCGGGAGACCACCTGCTCCCACACTCCATCCATCCGGGAGACCACTTTTTTGCTCCCACGTATATTTTTCCGCCCGAAGTCTGAGCGCGATTCGAAGCTCCACCCGCTGCCCGCGCACATTTGCGCCACTGACAGCGACCAACCGAGCTAGCCTCGGTTGGTGCTATTCAAATCTTAGGCGGCAGTGTATCACAATTTTCAATTTTCCCAACCCCTTGCTATTTTCATCTTCCTACATTCTCAACCTTAGTGTTAGTGCTGCTGTCATGATCTCGGAGTCCTCCTAGCCATTAGCCATTGCCTCTTGTCCGCGTTTGTTGCCTTTCTTCCCTTTGTAATTTTAGCGTTCCTAATTGGATATTATCTTTCAATTTATCAATATTATCTCCAATAAATCCAATAATGTCTCTTCTTTATCGATATGATTTCTGATAAATACAATAATTTCTATTATAATTTAATTTTTTTATGAGAATAATAATTTAAGTTTGTTGTTTGATCATTTTAGATCGGTTAGAAATCTGCTCATTTCAGATAGTTCCAAAAATGTATTTTAAAATGACTTAAGTACCATTGTATTTAAAAATAAAAAATAAATATATACACATATCTAAAATGAAAAAAATTGGTTTCTAGATTTAATATAACTAGATTAATATATTTATTAAAAAAATTTGAAAAAACTAAAAAACACATTTTTATCCGGTCAGACCAGTCGGACAAGATCACAATTGTTTAAGTTTTAGTTTGTCAATGAGTGTTTAATCATCATAATATAAAATAAATATTATTTGAGTATTCATTAACAATTATGTAGATTTTTATTTTTTTGAGATACTAGTTTTAAAAATTGATATTTAATTATTTTTTTGCTATAATAGATTAATGTTTGAGATATATTGTTCTGCATCATCTATACATACGCATGTGCAGCATTTATTTTTAGATGAAGGAAATTATGATAAATGTGTGTTTACATTTATCATAATTTATAAGAAGGTTCACTAATTGTTAATATTTTTCTAAAAAATTTTAAATTATTTTATTTCGCCAATAAAATTTCCATGAAATGATATTATCTATGGTTAATAAAATAATATCCTTTTCTCAGCCTATCAATAAAAAATTATTTATCAATATTAAGAACACTGTAATTCTTCGAAGCTGATTTCCTCTCTACCAATTTTCTCTTGCAATTTTCGTATTCTCCCCACCGTACAGCTGCTGCTGTCGTCTTCTCAGCCATTGTTCATCATCCTTCTAGTTTCTAGTTGATTCTTCCCCTTGCGATTCTCAATTTGGATTTTTCCTCTTACAGTTTTGATTTTCACCATTCCATTCGTTGTCTTTCAGCTATTTGCTTTATCAAGACCATTGCCAAGTACAGCCATATCCTATATCCCATTTCCCAGCTATTTGCAGCTGTTATAGCCATTTGCCTGTGATTATCGTCTCCCAAGTCCCAACTATTTACAGCCGTCTCCCCTGTTTGTTGTTTCTCTTTCCTACTCTTCTTGCTATCATCCTTCCTCCATTGTTTCACTTTCCTCTTCATTCAAACCGTCGGTTAGCCATAGATCTCATCCCCTTCTCCAACTTAGTCACGGCTTTATATTCTTGCTCTCTATTATCTCTTGAAGGATTCGCAGATCTATTTGGATGTTGAATTTATTTGATTGAATATTTGTTATTGAGTGCTTGTTGCTTTTATCTATTTGTTATGGAGGAATAATCCTATTAACCTCGGCTAAGCAAATGTTTTGCTTAGTCCATTTAAAAAAATTCATTTACAACAATTTTTTGGTGTTTTTTCTTTATACACTTATTGACGTAAGTGTATTTAACATATAAACCAAGTTTTATCATTTTTGAATATGTGTATATATTTTTTAACATTTTTAAAGATAGTGAGATTTTAAACACATGTATATATATGTGTTTAAAATCTCACTATCTTTAAAAATCTAAAAAAATATATATACATATTCAAAAATGATAAAATTTAGTTTATATGTTAAATACACTTAAATCAACAAGTGTACTAAGAAAAACACCAAAAAATTATTGTAAATGAGTTTCTTGAGGTGGGTTAAGTGTGATATTTGCTTAGCTCAGGCTAACAAGATCACTTCTCTTTATTATAATTGGATATTTGGATGACATGAGTTGTTTAATTTATTTGAGTCATGGATGCATGGCTGGGCAGATGTGTGGGCAATACGCATTGACGGTGTTGTTTAATTTTGTGGGCAGCATGCGTTGACAATATTGTTTAATTTATGTGCGCAGTAATGTTGTTTGACTCATGTAAACAGATATGTGATTTGTGCTTGAAATTTAAACTATGGAGATTTAGGAATCCAGTTTGAAATAAGAGTTGACATGGCCTTGGAAAGACATAGTAATCCACTAACATGGTCTTCCAAAGTATTCTAAGGGTGACGGTATGCAAGCAATGCAGCTGGCAAAGATAAAATATTATTAAATTTACAGGTCTAAAGTTAAAAAAATGAAAATATGTACTTGAATTGAGTTGTAGTCCAGCTCTAAATATAAGAATTAAAAAAAACAATTCAGGGGCTTAGAATTTTTTTTTTTAATTGAGATTATATACATGTTGATATTTGATATTACAAATTATGTATTTTCACAACCCTCATTGTGAGGGACATCTTGAATACTCTCCACTTAAAATATTCTTATTATCAAGGTACACCACACACATGCAACAGGCAGGAATGGAAACCTCGTCCGCCCGTTTTACTCGCCATGACGCCAAAGGAGGTTGTGGCGAAAAAAAGTTTATAACTTGAATGGGATAAAAGCTTTGGAAAAAAGGATGACGCAGGATGACTAAGTGGCACATATGCTCAATAAGAAGTGTGAACATACATGCCTTCTCAGTCGTTCGGTCCTTTTTAATAACTCCAAGACCAAGATCACTTTTCAAGTTCTCAGTGCCTTCCATGTGTCTGATGATCATGCAGGCAGAAATACCAGAACTATTGTTAACTTAATTGGATATAAATATAAGGTAACAGCCAGATTAAATAATCAATACATAAAAAAAAGACGTTCTTGAAACCCAAACTGCAATCGGAAACTCATCTAAATGATACGTCGTACAAAAATTTCTAATTAAAATTAAAATAAATTTAACTTTTACGTGATATTACTAAACAAGGCTGGTTTCAGCGTCATCCCTTTGGATGGAATGGTTCGGAATTCTCTATTCCAATTTTTTAATTTTTAATATTATTTTTTATTTTTCATATAATTTTTATTTTCCTATACAATAATTTATTTATTTTTCTATTACAGTTTTTCTCATTTCCCAGGAGATATCTTGTTTCTCAGTAGATAACAATCACTCTTCATTTACAAATCTAATTTCTTTGGATAATTTCGAACGGACCTGAGAAACCGTGCAAATGGAGCCCCCAGCATGTTTAAATGTTACGTGCATTTATCATTCTAGCCTTTTCTGCTCGCTCATGGTCTCCATAGCAATTTCCCTTTCGACCTGCCTGCTCCGGCAATGGACTCCCCGATTCGAGTGGAAACAGCGAGGCAGGCGGTTCGGCACGCAACGCCGTGGACAATACACATGCACTATCACCCATATCCATACGCTTTCTGGATTATGATATGTGACCAGCTTGAATCTAATCAAAACATAAAGCTGATTACTGTGTCTGAGAATTAATAAATTTTTTGTATAATTTTTTTTTAAAATATAAGAAAACGATATCATATGGCATGAGTAATGATGGAGAGTAAGAATAAAATTAAAAATAAATATGTCAGTTTTATAAATAGTTAGGTAGAAAAATTGAAAAGTAGAATAATTATATATAAAAATATAAAAAATTAAAAAATTAAATAGCTACGGAGATTAAAAAGATTTGGCTTTTATCCAATACTCCAAATATAAAAATCTATATTTCACATATTTGCAAAAAGCACATTTATTCGGTTTTTGATTTTTTTTTAATATTACAACAAGATCTGAGTCTAGATAAAATAGAATTAAATATCTGACAAATTTTTGTTTAATCCAGGACGTCCAACCGACGTCGTCAGATGAAAATCTCAGATGCTAAGGGACGCGGATGGATTAGGACAGTCGGCACCCACGTGAGGTTCGTGGACTGGTGTAAACCGCGCCCCATGCTAAGCATCCGGGTTCATCGAGGGTTTCCTTCGCTTCGTGTGAACTTTTCAGGCACGGATGGACAGGGAAAAATCCTATGCGATGGACGACCACAGCTGATACTTCTGCCACGTGTACGGCGGATGTGCCATCGGGGATATATCCCAGCGTCTCCGGTCTGGGTCAATAAAACGCGATTGCCGATACATTCAACGCACGCGGCGTGCTTCGTACCCTCTGAAATCTTGTCTCTTCTTCGTGCTCCCGATGCCCAGGTTCTTGCTGATGCTGATTCTGGTAGTCCGCGGGTGAGAGATGTGTATCATAGTTTTCTCACTTGAACCCTCGATGAGGTGATCGAGACCATTTGTGAGGAGATACCATGAATGACTTTTTGCATTAAAATAATTATTTTTCAGTATTTTAATAAAATTTAATCCAAATCGTAACATGTCCGTATGAGTATTATCTCTCCTTTCAGTTGTCTTGAGGAGTGTGCTTCTTTTTCTTATGGCACGCCCACCCCAAGAACAATAACCCCTTGCTATTGGCTAATCCGACCTCTGGTTCTCTCTACTCATCCATTTGAAATTTGAAACGTAGGAATTTTTTTAATGCTCTGTCTCGGAGTGGTCCTTTATACGCCAATGGGAACACACGTGTTGCACCAAACATGCAATATATAGTGGCATATTCAATCGTTAATCATGACCGTGCGGATCGTGGCCCAGCGTAGAGTGAATCGAAAAGCAAAAATCTTGCCTGGATTTTTTATTGTGGGCCTTCAATTCATTTTTCAACTGAACCAACAGAAGATTTCCTTTCCCGCTCATTTTCTCGATTTCCGTATTTTTGCTCGACTCGGGAGGGCTTTTTTCCTTGTTGCCCCTCAGATTTTATGAGTTTTCATACTTACCTATATCTATCAAATTTGTATTTTAAGCTCGGAAATAGCAACTGTTTTAAAGAGGCTTAAGGGCTTGTTAACTTGTTTCGCCCTGTGGTAAAGTTAACGCAAAATTGCACGTTTTGCGATAAATACCATTAGAGCTTATTATAACTTTTACCACAAAAAAATTGAACAGAATGGATAAGCTGTGCCAAACATTTTTAAAAAATGAGATACTTCAACGTTTTTCACTGACGGTAAGACGAGCTAAATAAATCCTTGGAGGCCTTCTTCCATAAAAGCGCAGTTATGAATTTGCAAATTCGAGAAAGTTGTTCTCATGCACGTAATGGGTGTGTTTGTTTATGACAAAAAAATTTTATTTTTCATAATTATCATATTTTTAATTATTTCTTCCTATACAATTATTTTACTTTTCATTCATTTTTATACAATTACTCATACATTTAGCTTATCTATTTTAACTTTATTCTTTTTACTCTTTATCATTACTCATATCATATTATCTTATTTTCTCTCATTTTAAAATTTTTTACATAAAACTTTTCATTAATAGTTTTATCACTTTCCAAATACGCCTAAAATATAAACTTTATAAGTTGGAGAACATATGCAATAAAGGGCTCTACTCCCATGCATTTTTGGTGAAAATTCATCTATTTTTGTCCAATTTAAGGACACCTATTACGTTTAGCATCATTTGTCAAGCGAAAAGACTTTTACTCAAATCAAAGATGCACATGACTAATATTTGCTTAAATATATATTCACATATATAAATTATAAAAATGCTTAAATATATTTTTATATATTACACTATAATAATATTTTATATAATTATTTATTTACACAAAATTAACGTCTTAGATGGTTTAGATAAATATGACTTTAGATTTGATAATTAAATCCACCGCTTTATTATATTCATTTTATACACTTTGTTAAATAGACCTCATATATTATATATATCTTTCATTTGGATGAAATTTGAATTGTGTAAACTAAACAAATAATCCTAAATGCAAACAAATATAGTAGATTTTACTTAATCATCAAAGTGGCCAAAATAGATATATCCTATCATAAATTCTTATGTGTCGGCCAAAGACAAACATATCATAAATGGGGGCTATATCGAATCTTCACAGATCGGATACTTGAACACATCATAAATATGGACAAACAAAAATGGTCTAATTCTAATACGATGTTAAATTGGGTCGACTTTATATCGAAATGTCTCAACTAAATAATGATATCTAACTAAATTAGAAACTTGATTCCCACGCACACAAATAAAAAAATTTACAAGTCACTTAAATCTGTGTTACATACCATGCCATCACTTGCAAAATAGCTAAAAATAAAATATCACTAATTTCAATGAAAATAATAGTGAAAATTTTTGTTGGGAACATTTGCATAGAGCTTGTTTTGATTTTGGCAAGAATAAAATGATAGGATGAATTTGTTAACGAGGAAAAAATAGAGAAAAATATATGAATAATTTAATAAAACTGTAAAAGTGATATTCTGATAGAAAAATTTGTAGGCATGGAAAAAGTTTTTGAAGAAGGAAGAATCTCCTCCTCTGTATATCCGCTCATTTTGAACAGGCCTTGCAACGAAATTCAATCTCAACCGGTCCCATGACAAGCTGATCAGCCAGCGAAGAAGATACCCAGGCAAGAATCAAACCGTCAAAACCAGATCATCCATTTTCACGGTGTGTCCACTCTTCATCTTCATATGATCCAGACCGTTGATGCTGGCGCATCTCCCCGCTTCGATTGGTGGGCCATATATCAATGATTGAACAATGAATGCCAGCATCCGTCGAACTGACACAATAAACCCGAAGCGGATTCATGTGGGGTCCATCACTTACATCTGCCGTATGGAGTTCTTCCCCGCGGGGCCCAACTGGGGCCCAACCATATCTATACGTCTGCCCACACATTCTCACGGCCAAAGGCCGAGGCAACCTCCTCGCATTTGCAGCTGCCAGTGCCATCTCCCACCGTCCAAATCAGGCTCCCGGATGAGAAATGCCCGTCGGTGACGGCAGCCCAAGCAGCAAGATGGACTTGGCTCCCAGTCAGAGCAGCACGAACGACAGCACGAGCAGCAAATTCAGCGATTCTTGCATGAAAACAGAAAGCGCAAGCAGCAGCAGCCTCAGCGTGTCGAGCTGCAGTGGTGGAGACGGTGAAGGCAACGAAACGGTAGCAGGGGGACGTTGGATTCTGTAGTTCCAGCAAGCCCCACCGAGGAAACGACGTCCGGTGGGCCGCCATCCACTTGGCGAAGTCGAAATCCGGCGGCGAGCTGGGGCGAGCGACTTCAGGCTGCTGAAGAAGCTGGGTTTCGGAGACATTGGGAGCGTGTACATGGCGACTTGCGCGGGGGCGGCGGCGGGTGTTTGTTCGCGATGAAGGTGATGGACAAAGAGTCGCTGGCGGCGCGGAAGAAGCTGGTGAGGGTGCGGACGGAGCGGGAGATACTGTCGCTGCTCGACCATCCCTTCCTTCCAACCCTTTATTCGCATTTCGAGACGGACAAGTTCTCTTGCTTGCTTATGGAGTTCTGCAGCGGCGGAGACCTTCATACGCTGCGGCAAAGGCAGCCGGGCAAGCATTTCTCGGAGCAAGCAGCAAGGTTAGTTATCCACCAATCCTAGCCTCTTTCTTCTTCTTCTTCTTTATTAATTTTTTTCTCCTTAAAATAAAGTCTTCAATGCGTTTGCTTGCTTTACAGAGCTTGTCTGATTGCATCTTGGTGCAGTTTCTGCTGTTGGGAAAGCCCAATGAAGGAATTGGAAATTGTTCGTTGGCTTTGTTTTTTGTGTTCGAACTGACTTGATATATTGCTTTCGCTTGTAGAGTTTGGTTACGGCCTTCAAAATTCCAAACATGAGAATGACATTATTACTGCTGAAAAATATGTGCACTACGTTTTCTGTTGCTTGCATCTATTCAACTCAATTCGAATACAGGCGGGCGTATTCATTTCACCCTATAATAATTGCCTTTTATTAATTATTCCTGAATTTTTTATATTTATCTCAAATTTCGAGAATATTATAATTTCTCGTTATGCAATTTTATCTTTTCTGTTAAAAATACTCAACCTTTAATATTGGCTAATCTCACATTAAAAAAAAAAGGCTAATCTCCAAAGTACTGGGCTTGGGAATATTTAGATCCACGTTTCCAAGCTGTGACCTTTTGGTTTTTTGGCTTCTGGTTCTGGATGAGTATTTCGGAAAAGAAAGACTTTGGCAAAGTCATGTGGGGATGGAATCGTGACAGAATGGCCATCAGGGGACTCTTTTGCGTTGGAATAGGAGGCCCCTTCCTGGGTTGTGCAATGCAATAAAACCGTTTTGTTTTCGATTTCTATCCAGGGTTGTTGGAAATGCCACCGTACGTTCAAATAGTTTTTTGTTCAAAATACAACCACTGTTGCCAACAACACAGGAAAAAAAGGCAAAATATAGTTTTGGTTTTCTTTATAAATAAATTCAAGCTTAATCAGGGTTTATTAATAGAACTTAATAAATGCTGTGAATTTGTTCCATTTTCAAATTCTGTTTTCTGAATTCCATATCCATTCTAATATATTGCCCTTGTATGCAGATTCTATGCTTCAGAAGTATTACTTGCACTCGAGTATCTACATATGATGGGGGTGGTGTATAGGGACTTAAAGCCTGAAAATGTTCTAGTGAGGGAAGATGGCCACATCATGCTATCGGACTTCGATTTATCCCTAAGGTGCTGCGTAAATCCAACTCTAGTAAAATCCAGTGCCTTCAGGGCTAATCCCTCTGCCAAGATCTCATCCTCGTCATCCTGTATTGAGCCAGCATGCAGATTGCCAGTAGTCTGTGTTGAGCCCTCTTGTTTGCAGCCATCATGCTTTACACCTCACCTCTTCTCCAGAAAGGCAAGAACAACGAGGCATGAATGCTTTAGCCCAGCGCAAACTCACTCATTCCCTGAACTCCTCGCCGAGCCAACAACTGCTCGATCCATGTCATTCGTTGGAACCCACGAGTACTTGGCTCCTGAAATAATCAAAGGAGATGGGCATGGCAGTGCCGTGGATTGGTGGACCTATGGCGTTTTCTTGTATGAATTGCTCTATGGGAAGACACCATTCAAAGGGAATGGCAACCGTGCAACGTTGTTCAATGTGGTTGGCCAGCCACTGAAGTTCCCAGAATCACCTCCTGTTAGTTCTGCAGCCAAGGATCTGATGAGAGGCTTGCTGGTTAAAGATCCACAACAGAGATTGGCATACAAGAGGGGAGCAACAGAAATCAAACAGCACCCATTCTTCGAAAACATCAGCTGGGCACTCATAAGGAGCACTAGCCCACCTGAAATTCCAAAGCCGGTTAGCCTGAATTTTGTGGAGCGAAAGTTTGAAGCCCCAGTGCAAGTGGATGACAAGGATGCGGCCACTGACTCGGATAACTCAACCAGTTCTTACCTTGATTTCGAATTCTTTTGAATAAATGCCTGTGCAGTAGTGAGTTATGATCTGGTCATTTTCATATATCTAGGAAGTAATTGGCGTTGAGACTTGTATGAGTTTCATCAATGGGGTTCTCGTTGGTACATCCATTGGTTTTTTCAATGAATTTCTGTTGGCTGCGAATTTAATGCTCCAAATTTGAAATCTAGACCATGCATTTGATGGTAACAGTTGATGCGTGGTGGAGAAAGCCACCAACTACAAGATTTTATTGTTTTTTATTATACAATATTATATCTCATTTTATATTATAATAAGAATCAATAATCAATACCGGAAATAATAACAAACTTCTACCGATATACGCGGGAGACCACACGCTCCTACCATACAAATAACTTACACGGGAGTCGAATTGAAGTTGCTACCCTGCTTGGCATCGTCCATGACCAACCGAATGTTGCCCAGTTGGTAAGGTTTTATTTTTTAAAATTACATAACACTAACTAAGAATAATAAATCATGCAAAAATTTTCAATTTTATTAAGGTGTGTTTGGTAATAAAGAAAAATGTTGAGACTATTTGGTTAATGAGGACAATTACATGTTTTAAGTGGTTTAATTGTATTTCATGGTAACTCATAATTCGTAGATCTAGAGAGGTGGTAAACTCTTTTAAACAAACCTCTTATATAAATTAAAATAGTTGCTCGTTTATGTTGCGTAAACTTTTACCTTTTACTTTTGCACAACTTTTTAAAAGTAATCTAGGGGCATGATTGGTTGCATAAGAAACTTTTGAAACTAAAATTTTTAATCTAAGATTTTGCGCTTTCTAAAATTATGCTATTTTAAATTTTTGTTTGCCGCTTCCTACAATTTCCATATTTTAAAATATTTTCTATACAACTATCCACGCAATTGATTCATATTAACTTTTTATTATTATTCCTATTATAACATATTATTTTTTGATTCAATGTATAGATATTATAATTCATTTCAGATATTACAATCAAGCCTAAGGGAGACAATGAGCTCTCATCTATTCATTTGAAGGAAACAACAAACTCCAATCAAATCATTATAGAGACAAAGCTCCACCTTTTATATTAGCAAAGTTGCCAACGCATGTGATTACTGGGTTGTGGCCTTAGCGGCATCATTTTTTTTAATTTTCAAAAGTTTTATTGTTTTTCAAACATATCATTGAAATTGTTGATAAGTGGATAATATGATCCCAAACTGAAATCGTGTAGTTTTGCCGTTTCTAAAATATAACAGCCGACTTTAGTCATTCCCAATCTAACTTTTTCCGCACCATTTATCATTCTCAGTACACTTAAACCTCAATTTTTCATTCCATCTTTATCCCATACGAACTTTGAAAAAAGTGCGAAAAAGAAAAACCACGAAATTTACTTGGAAGTGCGGAGTAAAATTTTTGGAAGCAAGAACCTTCCTCCCTAAACGTAGCCATGGAGTAATAAGTGATAACAACTACTGTCTGCTACTGAACTGAAATTATATTCGGCTGTACAAGTACAAAAAAGTGCTGGCAGGAAAAGCTCACGTAACTTTCTTTTCCAAAACGATCAACTCAAAGAGCCATTTTTTAATAATAAAAAAAAAAAAAAAAAACCAGACGACCAACTTGGCGCAAGCCGATCTTCCTTTCTGTCGAGTTAGCTTGTTTGTTAGAAGTTAATTAATTTAGATTCTTACAATATAAATATATCACTTATTTTTTCTAATTTCTAAACGCCAATGTAGATTTCTGAATTGACGAACATCAGGAAGCTCGGAAAAGCGCTTTTCCCTGTCTCAACGCGACAAATACGAGGCCTTACAGTTAGGTTATGGGGGTGGGAACTGGTATGGATCGTACTGAATCAAAGCATACTCAACAATGACCTTATTTTTTAAAAACTCAGGTTGACCTTATTTTTATATCGAGTCGGAACATCAAGTCGGGATAAAGTCAGTTTAACTCTCATTTTTTTAAATAGGTCTCGAGATAAAATTCAAATTGGTATTAGATTGATTTAGGGACACCAAATTGAGTAAAACATGTGGGTCAAATAAGATAATTTTATGAATTTATAAACCTATCAAACATAAAGATACATCTATACTAAGTTTAAATGTCATGTGCTTTAATATTTTATTAATTACTAAAAACACATTATTACTAAAATAAAACATGAGAAAAATATAGTATAAATTTATTAAAATAGATTAATATACAATTATATATATCTATACAAATTTTTCTTATTGATTCTTATATTTTTTTTTTATAAATTGATTATTCTACTGTTGATATAATTAATTATAAAAAATATGAAAATTTTGAAAGAAAATAATAATATGATTTAAAACTAGGTTTATAATTTTTAATAAATTAATATATGTAGGTGCAAGTTGAGACATGGTTGATCCAATTTTTAAATTCGGATCAAACTTTTTAACTTGTCTTTACACCGGGCCAAAAATGAGTCGGGTCAAGACCGGATCGCGGGTTCACCCGCCCTAATTACGGTCCCCGTTTTGAAAGCCGAGCGACGACCACGGACCATTCACGGGTTTGAAAGTCGAGTACAACCCATTTACAAATGGATTGGGCCACACAAACCCACGTGCTATCGGCCCACAAACCCACAGATCGTTGCTCGGTTAATGGCCGTGATTTCCCCCCGTATGGCCGTATGAGACATCCGTACGCGTCCGATGGCACAATGGCAGAATTTAAAGTCGGCCGGAGCCTGGACTCGGAAGAAAGAAAGTACCTCCTCACTCACACGACCGTTGGAATCATCTCGTTCGCGCTCTCCCACATTATAAGACGACCCGGCGATCTCAACCGTCAATTTCATAGGTAGATCTAATGGTTATAATATTAGATTCTTCATAACTATAATTTTTGCTTGTTTTCTTGGTAATTATTATACTGCAGTTTACACCAAAGGTTGAATTAGATCTATCCGAGTATTTCGTCAAAATTAATGCCTCGATCATAAATCATACGGTACTGTGGACGGTCCAAAACCTCAAGATTGCAAATTACCTATTTATTTGGCTCCGAAGGTCGGCGTACGAAGTCTTCAGTAGCTGGCTGTGCGTCGCGACAGAGCAAAAACGAACTCCTTGATCCTTACACAGTCCCCACCCCACGCAACCCGAGTTGGATTATAAGTGTATTACTCGTTCACATGACGTAGCTAACGCAGACGACCAGACCCTCGTTTGGTCGAGGAATCAAAATACAAATCAATCGCGACCGTACACAAACATTGTTTGATTTTCTCCCCTGATTCCTCCAAAAATCAACGTACTTCGTGCTCAAATATGAATTTTCAGGGATGTTAAAACTATTCATTTGCAAAATAACGTTTATGTGCCATCATTCATGAAGTCCTAAGTTTTTATTTTCCTCCAAAATAATGGACATTAAAACCGTACAAGTGACCCAAAACATGTAGACGCATGGTGATTTCATTTAGTCGCGATGCGCACGTGCCCCGTAAACTCGTTGAGATAAAATAATATATAGAAGCATAGACGAAAACAACCCGGTGTAAATACACGGCACAACTTTCCCTCCTCCCCTCTCCTCTTCTTTCTCTCTCTCATGTACACCGAACAATGGGTGTATACGCTCCTGCATCGTGCCCTTCCCATCCCAACCTCTACCCTGTCGCTCCGCATTCCTACCCCAAACTAGCCTTCCTCTCTTCCCTGCGGCCCTCCCTCCCGTCCCTGGCAATCCCCGCCGTCCGATCTTCACCTTAATCAAAGCCATCAGCGAAATCCCTGCCGCACCAACGCGTACCATGCCGGAAGCTGCGGCATCCACTGCCGTCCACTCCTCCGACACCCCCTGGCGCCGGGACCCCTCCCGGCCGTCAACGCGCCTCCCACGCGCCTGCACCTCCCGCTCTTCGGCCCGTCTCCAGGCGCCGGCCGCACCGGCCCCCTCAGTCGAGCAACGCCGTCCGGCCAAGGACGAGCAGCAGCCTCAGCAATGCAGCAAGATCGTGACGCCGCTCGTCGCCGAGCCCACGCCTTCCGACCTGCCGCGCTTTAGCCTCCGGTCGATGTGGGAGTTTGCATCCCTTCTCAACTTCTTGAATGTGAGTGGGGGCCGAGAGGAATCTGTCGTTTCTCGGATTGGTTTGGTTCCCGTGCTGCTAGTTTTCTGTTCGCACGGCTTACTGGGGTTTGTGTTCATTATGCAGATTTTCCGGCCCCTTTTGAACATCAGAATTGAATTCTCGGCAGAGGAACTGGAGACTGCCCTGATCACGCCGAACAGCATTTTGGATGACATACACATTCCAATACTAAAGGTTGGTGCTGCTTTAGTTGGGACTGTGGAACCCTTTACTGGTAGTTGCATCTGCTTTTATTATGCCTCTTCGAGTTACAGATGCAAGTTTGAAACTTTAGTGCAAAAGTTTGAATCTTCCCACACTAACGAAGTTGGGCAAGTTCGGGTCTTATATTATTACGAAGTAATGCGTCATTGATGACTGTGAATTCCTATAATTTGCAGCCGGGAATTTAGAATTTTGCGTGTAGTTGGAATAAGTTTAATGCACTTTCTTTTTCTGCAATCATTCAAGTCTGCAGTTTCAATCCGGAGTTAATCTAGTGAGGATTGAAAATATAGAGTTGGTTTTCTGGTTTGCTTATCATCGTGTAGTTTAACAGTATTGCGTCAAAAAGAGAATATGGAATAATCAATCACAGATTATACCAGTACAAGATGATGCTTTAGTATGGGAGTGATGAATATTAGTTATACAGTTATACAGTGCTTGATTTTGTGATTCACAAGACTTGTGAGTAGGTCCAGTGAATTCATTATTTATGCCCTTAATTGCCTGATGAGTCAGGGCAATAGACGTGCGGAATTTCTATTACTTATGAAACAGGAGAAAAATGCAAAAAAAGAGGGAAAAAAAAAGCAAATCAGTTTCTTCTCTAGAAAGTACAATGGGATTCTACCAAGCCAAACAGCACCTAGTGCATGGCTTGGATCTTGTTCTAGCTTGGCATATTTTTATTCATGGTTGAAACTTCTTTAGAACCAAATGCAAGTGAAGCATATTTTAATTTGTCGTCCGATGTTGACAAATCTGTAGAAGTTGCAATTTGTGCTTGATGCATTATCTGTCTGCCCTTTCTCTCTGTTTGATCTTATAGTCATGATTGCTGCTTAAAAGAGGTTCTTGGAAGTTGCTACTGCTGTGTATATTTTGTTGATGATATGGTAATATCAATTCTTTATTTGAAATTTTCATGGGGCAATTGATTATGTGGTTACAACCTTTTATGTACAGCAGTGCTATTAGTTAATGTGGTCAATGTATTATATGTTGAGTTCCTCTGGTCAGCAGCATGCTTGGAATATTTGCTACTGCATTTCATGTGCATTCAGATGAGCTTGATGTTCTTACAGGCAATTCCTCCTGTGACTCGCATGGCACTGGGGCGCGCCACTTGGGTGACAGTGCTCTGTAGAAAATTAAAGGACTGGTGGATTTGGGTATGTTATCAATGAATTGCCTCTGCGAAATTGCTGGCATTAAATTTGACTTTGAACTTTGAAGTGATAACAAGGGAATGGCTGTGGTAGCATAAGGCTTGTTCATTTTGTGTTGTAGGTTGCAGATGGAGAGTTGCCTATTGTTGCATCACATGGGTGAGTATCTTTGCTTTGATGGGGCTGACTTAGGCTCTGTTTGGCTAAGTTTATTTTTGGAAGAAAAAGTTAAAACGTCCAGCTTGTTGTTAAAAAGCTTAGCTTCTCGTAAAAGCAAGGATTCCAGCTTTTATGCACAAAAATTACAAATAACGGACTTTTTAAATTTTCAAAATACTTATGCATGCAAATCGAGATAAAAGAAGTGCCACATTGTGTGTAATGTGCAGCCAAACAGGCCTTTACAAGTCATATGAAAAAGCTCTAATGTGTTTGTGCTGTTAACTTTTGAAGGGCGGAGGTTGATGCTTATAAGGCTCTTGATCCTGGGACTCGTGTACTCATCTTGAAGGCATTGTGTGATATACGAGTTGAGGTATCTTTACTTTTTGACCAAAGATTTATAACTATACAGTTTTATTTTTTTCTTTTCACTTAGTACGTTTACAATTTTATTTTGATATACGAGCAAACTAGCCTGACCTTCTCAATTGTGGACATTTTGTTGAGCCCAGAAAAGGTTTCTACTTTTGGGGCTGAATTGTTTAAGAGGACAAAGCTAGTTCCTTATTCCTTCCTAGATGATATTTAAACAGAGGAAAATCTTTGAGGGAGCATCCATCAATAAAATATAATGTTTGAATCAGTTCAAACAAATTTTAGAACCAAGTCTTTATGGTCTCCTTTATTCTTTTTTTCTTTTTCATTATCATTGTTATTATTATTATTGATTTTATTTTTATTTTAAGTGTTGTTTTCTATTCCATGAGATCAGGAGAGAGACACCGTTAATAATAAAATAAAAAAAATTCCAAACACAGGAAATGACAATGGAAAATCACTGGGTGAAAGAACAGTGATTAATAAGAAAATTTAAATACTTCATCCCTTAATCAATGACAACATTTCTCAATGACAATTTTTCCTACACCCCTAATGGTCAGTCACTAGGACATCATCACTTCCAGCTTGTGAGGAAATGTGCAGACGTCATCATCATCATAAGCCATTTCCCACCTAGGTGGGGTCGGCTGCATGGATTCTGTTGCGTCATTCTTGGCGATTTAAGACTAAATTTTCTGTAATTTGTAATATTTTAAAATCTTGTTTAATTACTTTCATCCATGTTTTTTTGGGTCTTCCTCTCATTCTCCAATCACTTTCTACTTGGATAGACTTTGTTTTCCTAACCGGTGCTACTTCAGGTCTCCTTTTAACATGACCAAACCATCTTAATCTATTTTCTCTAATTTTATCACAAATTGGCTCACTTTTAAGTTTTCTCGAATTATTTCATTCCAAATTTTATCTTTTCTTGTTTTACCACTCATCCACCTTAACATTCTCATTTCCGCTACGCTCATTTTTTGTATATGCTGTTCTTTAACTACCTAACATTCTGCCCCATAAAGCATAGCAGGTCTAATCGCAGTCTTATAAAAATTTTCTTTTAGTTTGATTAGAACTCGACGGTCACATAAAATTCCTGACGCACTTCTCTATTTCTTCCATCCTGCTTGAATTCTCTGTATTATATTTTTCTCAATTTTTCCGTTCTCTTAAACTATTGATCCTAAGTACCAAAAGTGATTAGTTCTTGTTAGTACTTGATCTAAAATCTTAATTGGTTTCTCATCCGGGTTCTCACTATTATTAAAATTGCATTTCATATATTCAGTTTTTGTGCGACTAATTCTTAAATCATTAGATTCTAAAGCATCTACTCGCTTATTCAATTTTCAATTTAGTCCTTTAGTTTCATCTATTAGAACAATGTCATTTGCAAATAATATACACCAAGGTACTTTTTCTTGGAGATGTCTAGTAATTTCATCCATTACTAAGGTAAAAAGGTAAGGACTCAAGGCTGAGCCTTGATGTTGACCTATTTTAACTGGGAAGACATTAGTATCCCTACTAATGGTCCTCACATTCGTGAAAGCCCCCCTCGTACATATATTTAATAATATCAATGTATCTGTTATTAATTCTTTTTTTTTTCATCACTTGCCATATTAACTTTCTTGGTACTCAATCATATGCTTTTTCTAAATCAATAAAAATCAAGTATAAATTCTTTTTTTCTCTCTATACTTTTCAAATAGTTGTCTAAGTAAGAAAATAGCTTCAGTGGTTGATCTTCCTGGCATAAAACCAAATTGATTTTCAGATACATTAGTTTCCCGTCTTAGTTTATGTTCAATTACTCTTTCCCATAATTTCATAGTATGACTCATTGATTTTATTGCACGATAATTTGCACAATTTTGAGTATCTCCCTTATTTTTATAGATTAGAACTATAATGTTTTTCCTCCATTCAGTTGGCATTAACTTTGTTTTTATAATCTTATTAAAAAAAATTTGTTAACCATGTTGCACCTATATCTCCCATGCACTTCCATGCCTCAATTGGTTGTTTTTCCTGTTTTCATTTTCCTTAGAAATTCCTTTACTTCAGATATTCAAATTTTTGGGAAATAATCGATATTCTTATTTTCTTCTCTATTTAAACTAATATCTAATGTTAAATGTTCGTGTGGGATATCATTTAGTAAATTATAAAAATAAGTTTTTCATCTTTCTTTAATATCATCATCTTTGACTAAAACTCTTTGGTCCTCATTTTTAATGCATCTAACATGTGTTAAATCTTTACTTTTATTTTCTCTTAATTTAGCTAACTTAAAAATATCCTTTTCACCTTGTCTAGTTCCTGATCTGTCATATAAGTTCTCATAAGTTTTGTATTTAGCATCGCTAATAATCTTTTTAGTAGCTTTTTTTTGATAGTTTGTATTGTTGTATGTTTGTATCATTTTTATTTCTCTGCCATGTTTTAAACTTTTCTTGTTTAGCATTTATAGCTTTTTGAACATCCTCATTCCACCACCAAGTTTCTCTACACGAGGATCTACGATTTTTATATATACCTACAATACTTTGTCCTATTCCTTTTATGTTAGTTGTCATTTTATCCCACATTGATTCTATGTTATTTCCCTTTAAATTCCACCATTTAATTTTTGGAATTATATTGCCTTTAGTTTTTGTTGACTCTTTTTGTTTATATATATCCATCACTAATAATTTATGCTGCATAGCTAAGCTCTCACCTGTGATAACCTTACAATTAATACAAAGGGATCTATCCAATTTTCTTATAAGAAAAAAATCTATTTGGCTAGAATTAGTCCCACTCTTGGAAGTTATCAAGTGTTCATCTCATTTTTGAAATAAGTTATAACCAAATCATATGCTATAGCAAAGTCTAAAATGGTATTCCCCATTTCATTCCTTATTCTAAAGCCGAAACCTTCATGACTTCTTTCATATCTTACATTCTCCTTTCCTACATGTCTATTTAAATCTTCACCTATCACAACCTTTTCCTGGTTAGATATCCTTTGCATAACATTATCTAAGTCATCCCAAAATTATTTCTTGATTCTATCATCTAATCCTACTTGTGATGCATAAGCACTAATCACATTTAAGACTTCTACACCTAATACAAGTTTTATTTGAATAATTCTATCATTTATTTTATTGACATCTACAACTTTATTTATGAATTTGTTTTCTACTATTATCCCTACACCATTTCTATTACCATCTTTTCCTATATACCATAATTTGAATCAATTAATCTCTTTAGCCTTCTCTCTTTTCCACCTAGTCTCTTGAAGGCATGCTATATTAATTTTTCTCCTTCTCATTACATCTACTACTTATATACTTTTTCCTGAAAGAATCCTAACATTCCATGAGGCAAAACAGACCTTGTGTTTTGGTACCACCTTCTTCCCTAAACAACGTTCATAAAGGCATGAGAACATTTGCTGACTTTTTGCCACAACCGGACGTTGTTGTGGCGCGTCGCTTCCGGGAAGACGCCCTAGCAACCCTTGTCCATTTCTCACTACATCCGGGCTCTGATGTAGCGCGTCGCTTCTGGAGAAACGCGCCCTGGCGTTAACAACTTTTAGTATATTTTCAGAATCCATAAGAGATGCTGCAGTGATTTTTAATAGCACCGGCTGTCAGTCTGACATGCCAACCCTCGCTTTTTTTTTTCCGGGCTTGGGACCGGCAGTAAGATAGAAACTCTTACTAGCAAGGTTGAAATGTGCCGACATAGATTTTGAAATATAGGCCGAAGGAGCAGTGACAGTTTCATGATCTTTGCCACTACCCAAAATGGTTACAAGAGCAATTTTTGGCCTAATTTTGATTTCTTGTTTCATAATTTTTAATCATTTCTGTGCTAACAAAGTGAACTAATCAATGCATCGGTTTTTCTTGAATCTTAGACAAAAAGAATTCAACTGTGCAATCTGAGACACTTGCGTGACTTTCAATCTCAAAAATCTCTTTTGAGGTTGCCTTATGGAGTGGTACCATCTTAATGGTTTTTCAAAGCACCTGCCTGATGTCCAAAGATAAGACCTTCCTAGGTTTTTAAACCAAAAAAATTGTGAAAATAGAAAGTGTGCCCGCTTTGCTATGAACCACAGGATTGTGAAAAAATTATGGAACAGCTGTGCTATGATCGATGCTGTGTGCTGACATGGATGGATGTTTTGGTCATAGTCATTTCATACTTTAATGGCCACTGTTCTTCATGGGTTCTCTGCATCTATGGGGACGTTTGGGAATATGGTGTGGGAATTGTGGGAAGGAAAATGTGGTGGCACGGATTTCGAAATCCATCATTTCACAACTCATCATTATATTTTTCCACTTTTACCTTTATATTCTAATCATTTTCCCTATCAACTACCTTCCAACAAACCTATTTATTCCAACTTTACCCCTATTATTTCATATCAATCACACAATTTTCAAAATATTTCATTTTCTATTCCCACAAAATACTACATTTTCCACCACTTTTATATTCCCAAACATCTCCTATAGCAATCTAAGACTGGAATTTTGAACTTGTAATTTTTTCTCCATTTTGTAGCAAGAAGATATCCGAAGCTATATTGATGACTCAATCAAACGTGGGATGCGTCTCTCAGTCTTTCGTAAAGAACGAATTGGGGGTGATTCTCATGGAACTTCATTTTGGTAATCCAACCAAACTAACAAATTTCTTTAACGGAGTTTTTTTGGTTTTGTCCTTGACTTTCTGTTTTTATTTTATGTTGGTGATCCATTTGACGGTATTTTGTCTTGCATTGTTAGGTATGAGGATGATCCAATAATTGGCCATCGCTTGTACCGCGAAATCAGAAAAATAGAAGTAAAAAAGGCGAAGGCGAGGGGGGTTCCATCCAATCCAATTATATCTTGTCAGTGGGAGACAGTAGCAACCAATTTGGATGAATTCCAAGATGTTTCAGTAAGTTATATGTTCGGTGTTTTTCATTATTAGAAAAAAGCTCTTCATTTTCTCGCAACAGTTTTTTTCTTTGCTGTTTTATATGTTTTCCAATGTTGACAGTGAGTTAATTTGTAACAGAACGGGTACATTGACAATTGAAATCTTTCAGCCATATGAGCATTTATTTGGGTTTCTTTTCTGAAAACTAGAGTTGTAGTAGACAGAGAAGAAACAAACAGGAAAGATCACCTACAAAGGAAAATAAAGACAGCCCATGAATACTGTGGAGTCTGGAATAAAAGGTAAAATACCCCCCAAAAAAATTGCAAAAGGGTGTAAAAAGGAACATTCTTATTAATTTCAATATCAGTGATAAAGATGGGCTGTCTGGAAGAAATCTTCCGCCTGAAGATGTCAGCAACTGTACTTGTTTCGCTGTTAATCTAAGCAAACATGATGCGGGTCTCTATTGAAAAATGAAAGGATTCACCCAAGCATCCAATGAATTCCTGATGTGGAAAATATCTCTGGAAGAAATCTTCTTCTGGAAGATGTCAGCAACTGTACTTGTTTCTCTATTAGTCTAAGCAAACATGATGTGGGAAATCAAGTTTTTTTTTTTTTTTTTTTTTGATGGAGTGGAAAATCTAGACTTAGCCCTTGACTACTGTTGAGTCTGGAATAATAAAAAAAAAAACACACACACACAAGGGTGTAAAAAGGAACATTCTTATTAATCAGTATCACTGATGAAGATGTGCTTTCCGGAATAAATCTTCCTCTTGAAGATGTCAGCAACTGTATTTATTTCTCTGTTAATCTAAGCAAACATGATGTGGATCTCTATTGATAAATGATGGGATTCATCCAAGCATCCAATGAAAGTTCCTTAGTACTCATCGAATATCCCTTAATGGTTGATAATTGGAAATCTGTGCCCAACCATGCACTTGACAGTATGCAGATGAACTGCTGCTTCAGAACTAGATCCCAATAGATGTTTCACTTTGCCCATTATAAGGAGCTACTGGAATGCTGCAAGAGCCATCAAAATATTGCTACATCTCAGGTTGGATGTTGGTCCTTAAAGTTTATCTGTACATCTCCAGGCAAGAGATCTAGGAACTCAGAATTTTGTTGTAGGCTATGGTGTGTTTGGCAATGAGAAGAAAATGTCAAACTAAAACTTTTCACTCTTCATAACTACCATATTTTAAAATTATTTCTTCACATCTTCTTATACAATTGCCTTATTTTCTAATCATTTGCATACAACTATCCATGCAACTAACCTATCTATTTTAACCTTGTTGTCTTTACACCTCATCATTACCCCTATCATATTACATCATTTTTTATCAATTTAATAACTTTTACACCAAAAACTTTTCATCCAAAAGTTTTATCACTTCCCAAACCACCTTATAGATTTTCATGCCTCACTAAGGAGTCATCCCAGCCATATTATGTTGTGTAAATGTCTTTTTAGAGGTTGTGAGACAGTGACTATCTCACTCATGCTATACGACTCTTATTGCCTTAACAGCTTAATTCACATCCTAAGGCCCTTCAATTCTACCATGCTCTTGGTGTCAGGAGTTGTTGTTGTGTTGACAAATTCCTTCTCTTCCAGATTGTCTGATAGAATGAGCAAAGGCATACAGAAATAGCTAGGCAGCAGACCGTGAAACCCAAAATACAATACAAAATGGGAATATCAGCAGCAGTGCTGACAGTTACCCAGCAGCATCTGAAATAGCCTGCTAGCCTTAAGATATTGCTGGTTAAGGCACATGACATGATCATTTATTTCACAAAACTGTGTGCTTCTCCATTATCTTCTTGTACAGTGACAAATTTAAGAAGATGGTTCATTTGCATTTTTGTTTGGACCACATGCTGTGTTTGTTTTCAAGTATGATTGGAAGCTAGGTAGTACATCTTACACAGACATCATACAAATGCATATGTATGTCTGTATTCTGGAAGCATCATTTTGAATATGTTTTCTTTCTACTGTGGTGGAAAAACAAAGATTTATTTTGTTTTATTCTTGGAAATGGTTCTACAAATAGGAGATCCTTGGACTTAGGATGCTTATTTTACAAACAATCTACCAGAAATTGTTGAAGATTGCATTCTACTTCAAATTACAGCTTGATTTTGGAAAGATGTTCTAGCCTTTGGAATAAAGATCAAATGAAGAAAAGAAAAGAATAAAGAGAGGAAGGAGGAAACTATTTGAAGAGTAACTGGTTGGAGATCCTTGGACTTAGGAAGAAACTATTTTTATTTTTTAGGTAGCTTAGGGACTGATTTTAAAATGCTTTAGGAGTTGTTGCAATTTAAAATTTATTTTCTTGTACAATGTGGTCCATGGAATAGGGAATGCAGAAGCATAGCATTTTAACATAAAGTGAAGTAAAACAAAGTGAGTGGATAAACAGAGAAGGAAACGAATGGAAATTGTAAGGGGAAGGGGTGATATGTTTATGTTAGTCGAAAGTTTTGAAACGTTCACAGGTCGATTCTTAGGCCTTACCCTTCGTACTTTCTTTTATTGCTGTACTCATTTGTCGTCTAACTGCTCCAAGTTCTAGATGGGTCAATGGGACTCCTGCTAACTTTTTTCTTCCATGTGATTTCGATATCTTTGGCTCCTCTCTCATTCCATTTCTCCATTGTTCTGTGCTGACTCCAAGATCTCAGGGAAACACTCAGAAATTTTACATGGGTTAATGAAATTTATGCTAATGACAGGAATCATCTTCTTTACTTGCTATTGTTTTTGGGGTTGTTTGGCTCCTCTCCTAGTGCATTTTTCTTTTCTTGTTGTTAATCTCCATGGTCACTGATTCATGAAGCAAGGCCCTTGGAGGTTATATAGTGCATTGACAGACCTCAAATACATTCATGCTTTCGTATAGATTAGTGACTATAGTGTTTATATATCTGCAGGAGAAGCTTGTAGCAAGTAGAAATAGGATTGAGGCTGCACTTGGGAAGAGGTTAAAGATTGATTATCTGCCAGAGATTGAGAAAATTCACAAGGTTCTTTTTTTTTATTTGACATTACTGTGCTGATTCATCATTGCTCTTTCCCATATGTTAATCTCTTGGCGGTATATGTTATTTGATCATTGACTTTTCACTCTCTGCAGAGGAAAGAAAAATTGCTTAAAAAACAACAAAGAGAAGCTCTTCTCCTTGATAGCTTTTTAACAGCAGATGGACTTACTTCAGGACGTTCCTTGCGTGATAGGAAACCTGTCACCTACACATTTGGTAAGTAGATTTATGTTGGAACTATTTGCATGATGCTAATTGTGTGTTGGTTGCATTTATGTCTACAAATTTTCTGGCTCCTTATTTGTAATTCCTTTCATGAATGAGTTTTGTGTAAATTACCTAGAGTTTTGTTGATATTCTTGTAGAAGGGAAAAATCAAAGGATGATTGTAAAAACTCAATATTCCAGAGATTTCCTTTTCGTGGCACTTTAACCTTCTGCTGCTGCTGTCCACAAAAGCCTATATGCAATTTGTCCAGGCTGCACAAATATCATTTGAACCTAAGAATCATACAGGTGGCTAAAAATTGTGGTTAGGGTGCTGCCGTACTCTGGAAAGCTAGATGAGTGCTGAGCCAATGCTAATGGCTAAGGAAATAGTTTTCTATGGAAATCTTGATTGTTATTTTCCCCACACACAGGCCAGTTGTTGATATTGTTTTTATCGTAGACACCATCTTGTTTTACATCCGACAAGCAATGTTCACCTTCTATACTTTTTTGCAGATGATTATGACCGTTCAATCAATGAGGCAATAAAAATAACCAAGTAAGGTTTCATACCTTTTCTTGTATCATAGATAATTAATTACTCTCATAATCTTTTGCTGAATGCCATTATAGAGTTGTTGAAGTTTTCTTGCGTTCCCCCCCCCCCCCCCCCCCCCCCTTTTGGATTTATTTTCAGAAGAAGACAGGTTTCTCCTGAACCTGCTCTGAGAAGAGAAAGTCTTGCAAAGCCTGAAGCATCTGCTAATGGTAGTCGATGGAATGGTTCTTCACATGCTCCCCAGCAAGCGTCCAATGATACATCTTCTCAAAAGTCCACTGATTATGATGAAACTGATGGAGAGCACAAATCTGAGCCTCTGGATCGCACGTATGTTTATCTCCCGTTACTTTATATTTGGTGCTTTCATATAAACATGTGATGCCACCTGCATGTGTTGCTGGCATTTCACTCTAACCAATTCATCATACCGGACCATCATGAGTTTTGGTCCTGCTTGAATTTCTATCCAAGAAGGTGGGCACCATATCATGTAAGGAAAGAAGACTTAAAATTCCGTTGGAGAGAGATCCTCTTGTAATCTCCTATGTAATGAAGATTACTATAGAAGTTCCAGTCAAGATATAAGTTTTCCCTGAGCCAAGTTAAAACTAATGTACCTTGTGAATTTTCTAATTCTTTTGAACAAATGTATTTTGGTTGATTTCTTATCTACGTACTTACTGAACTCAAACCAACTTGTAGCAATCGGCGGAGGCAAAGGCCTCAGAGATATTCAGTGAAAGATTTTGTAGAAGCTGTTTCAGATAATGATGCAGACTTTGACAGCGATGATGACATTGTTGGAGAAGCAGTTTATGATGAAGAATATTTAAGGAGCCGCAAACAGAGGAAAATATCAAGCAGCTCAGAGGGAGATGAAGAGTACCGTTGGGATGAAGACAATGCTGAGGATGAGGAAGAAGAGGAAGAGGAAGATTCATTGAGCATCAGTGATGATATTGAAGAGCCACGCAGATCTAAGAAACTTCCTAGTCGAAGGAGGGGGGCAAAATTGAGATCTGTTGATGAGATCCAGTCAGGCCTCAGGCGGAGCAAACGGGCTACCCGAAACCGAATTGACTACCGACAGTATGAAATGTCAGAATCAGAAGCTGATTCAATGAAGGTTGACAAGGACTTCAAGGACAATGCATCAGACGAGCATTCAGATTCTAGTGATAATGATAATGTTGAAGACTCCACAGCAAGTCAGGAGTCAGAGGAAGATGCTGCCCAAGAGACAGAAAATCTTCAAGTGGTTGAAGACGGCAATGTGGTGGCCGAAGCCAAAGAACAGAATCAGTCTCCTGAGAAAGTGGATAGCCCAGGTCAAGAAACTGAGGGTGTCCAGAAGAGACGATTTCTTGATCTTAATGAACTTGCTCCAGGCACTGGATTTGACGATGGGGTAGTAAAAGATGAAGATAGGGACTGATCATGTGGCATTGGCATAGAAGAAATCTGCCTGTGCTATTGCTTTACCTGCGTGGTTTTGCAGAAATGCATCCAGTCCTGGAAAATTTTATGGGAGGTGTAACGGTATGTTTAGATATTGGTTAGCTCAAGAAGGGGGTAATTGAGCACTAATCGAATGAGGTTGCCTATGGAAGAGTTGTGCTCTCTTTAGTGGTTTTTCACTGGGGAGAAGAATGTGGCGCCAAGAATGTGTAGATAGGCACCCATCACTTCAACATTTTCCCGCCCTGGCCCCATCTATGACCAGAGGACATTGTACAATACACCCCCAAATGCAGATACTGCACAAGGGTTAAAAAAAAAAAAAAAAAAATTTGCGAGCTTTCAGATTTTTCGAGTCTTGTTGGTGCTTCTACCTGGCGCACTGCACCAATGCACCAATTGTCTCGTAGAAGCATTCAGTTGGATGAATGACAATATTCAGCTGCTGCTTTTCCTGTTGTATGGAATCATCCTCTTGTCTGAGGTAGACAGTGTCTATTCATATTTTTATCAATGAAAGGAATATCACGCTTTTGAATCGATAAGGTGGTTGCATTTAATAGCTTACTTTGGTTGATAGTTTTTGCGTCTTCGATTCTTTCGTAGTTGTATAGAAATCCAAGCGTTGGTGTCGATTGCTTTTTATTATAAAAAAAAAAAAGGGATAATTAGAAATCGGTCTGAAGGAAATTATCATATCAGTATATCCCAAGAAGAGAGAAGCAGAGGAGAGCATTTGAGATAATGCCACAACAACACCCGTAAAGAAACAACAGTGCCATAGCCATGCCCATCTGACGTGGCAAGCCAGTGTCCAACGCTTTCCGAGTCTATAGCAACAACGGAACATAAACAAACGTGCATTCTCACTCCTGTAGTCCATCCCTCTTCCCCGCTGCTGCCGCTGCCATTGGCCCTTCTCGCCGGTTGCCATCTTGTGACCCAACTTCCCCTTCTCGGTCCTTCTGAAGCTCTTCTTGCTTGCTGCTCTCTTTTGACAGACGCTCTGCTTCTTGCGCCTTCTGAATCGCCTCTTCCTTGATCTTTTGGAGATCTTGAATAAGGTTTTCGAGGCAAACCTCGGCATTTTCCTCGGGGGTGAGGATTGAGGACTTTGGCATCAGGTTCTCGGCCACGTCTGCGGGGGTGATTTTAGCTTCCTGCAGTAGCTGCTCGATCTTCTCAAAGGAAGGGTGCGAATCCAGGGCTAGATAGTTTTGGGCCAGGACCTTAAACCCCTCGAAGCTGCAATACGACATCTCGATGTGCATGTCCATCCGCCCTCTCCGTATGAGGGCAGGATCGAGCTTCTCCACGTAGTTGGTGGTAAAGACGAGAATACGCTCGCCTCCGCAAGCCGACCACAATCCGTCGATGAAGTTGAGCAGGCCCGAAAGGGTAACCTTGCTGCTGCTGTTGTCTTCCTTCTCCGCATCGGGCCTCTTCTTCTCCTCCTCTTTCTCCTCCTCCTTCCCCTTGCTGGGCGATTTCTTCTCTCGCTTCCCCGAGAGGTCGAGCGAGCAGTCGATGTCCTCGATGACAATGATGGACTTGCTGGTGGTCTCAATCAGCAGCTTCCGTAGCTCCGTGTTGTCCTTGACGGCCGTTAGCTCCAGATCATACACGTCGTAGTCCAAGAAATTGGCCATGGCGGCGATCATCGTCGACTTCCCCGTGCCCGGCGGGCCGTACAGGAGGTACCCCCTCTTCCACGCCTTCCCGATCCTGGCGTAGAACTCCTTGGCGTTGGTGAAAGTGATGAGATCCTGGACGATTCGATGCTTCTTGTCCGCCTCCATGGCCAGCGACTGGAACGTGGCCGGGTGCTCGAACACGACGTGGCTCCACACCCTCCCGAACCGCCCCTCGCTCGTCTTGTTGTTCATGTACAGCTTCCGCTGCCGGCAGCGGATGCTGATCTTCTTCCCCTCCTCCAGCACGTGGCGGAGGTAGTGGTCCATGATCATCTGGCGGTGGCGCCGGTGGAAGGAGAGGCGGTAGAACCTCCGCACCTCCTCCGCCGGGTAGAAAAAGGAGGGAGGGGCCCGGGAGTGGGTGGCGCCGGCGGTCCACCAGAGCTTGACGCTGCGGAATTCGTCGGTGATCTGCTCGTTGTCGTCCATGCTGACGACGAGATTGGTGCTGTCCTTGCCGAGGTCGGCCTTGAGGCGGCGGGCGCTCTGCGCGGTGGTGCCCATGAGGTAGGCTTGGATGCCGGCGTAGGCCTCGCTGCGCTGGAGGCGGTCGCCGGTGTACTCATTGATCTTGATCTCGATGTAGGGGTAGACGGCGGTGAAGAGGGTGGTGATGTACTTGGAGACGTACGACTCGATGTTGTAAGGCAAGTATTTATGGGCCATGGCCCAGATGAACATGATGCTGGCCAGGCTAGGCCCCACCACTCCGCCCCACAAATGCTCCATCTTCTTCCGAATTCTTTCTTGCTCCAATTGCTGTAATGCCTAAGCTGGTTTTTGCTTGCTGATATTCTCTCGCTTCCCATGGATATTTATAGGCGGAGCCGACGGGCTGGGGAAGAAAGCTGGTGGCTAGTTCCTCAGGGCTACGCGTGCGAAATGAATTTTTGTGCTGGCAAGCGTCTTGGCGGTTTCGGAACGGGCGAATCAATGGTGAGGATCTCTTGATCATGGTTAGCCACGGTGCGGATTGTGACTTGAAAGTCAACGTGAATTCACAGTTCACACCGTTGCGTTACCCCAGGGGTTCAACCGTCCGTGCGAGAGAGAAATGACAAGAAAGGCGTGCTGAGATAAAAACATGCAAAGGCTGCTGTCAATCACGGACATCCGCAAAAATTACAGAAAAGTAATAATCGAATAGTTAAAATTTTATATCGGTTTTAAAAAATGGATAGCACAAATCATGGGGTGAATATTTTCCAACAAACCATGTAATAACACAACAACTTTATTACCAACCGAGGCTAGGCTGTCAGAGGCGCAAATGTGCGCAGGGCTGCGGCGGAGTTTCGAATTGCGCTCCGGGCGGAAAAAAAATGGGTGGGAGCGAAAACAAGGTGGTCTCTCGGATGGATGGTGTATAGGAGCAGGTAGTCTCCTAAGTGATTGTTGGAAGCTGTGTCTTCCTTATTCTTTCATGGAGTTATGTCTCCAGATTTCTTTGGGAATATGTGTCCCTCATATTTGTAAGAATATCTCAGATTTTCAAGTATAATATGTGTTGAGATACATGTAATTGTACCAATCAAAAAAAAAAAAAAAACACAACAACTTTATTTTTCTAACTTTGCTTTTATATTCTAATTATTTTTTAATTATTCTCTTTATTTCAGATTTTTGTTATTTTATATCAATCACCTAATTCTTAAAATATTTCTTTTTCATTCACACTTCATCCTACAATTTCACAAAAATTTACCATAACCATCGTCACCTTAACAAACACATCGTAACCAACCTATAATTCCATTTACTCCCTCATTAGTAAATTGAACAACAGAAAAATGATTCATGGAATTCAAATCTCCCCCCCCCCCCAAATATCTCACATTTTCTTTGCAGACAGTGCAATTATTTTCAAAAAAAGACAATTATAAGCTCTCAAATATCAACAGAAATAACCACAGGCTTCTAAATACAACAAAAAAGACAACATAACCCTCACAATTAAATAAAAAATATAACCCCCTCCTTAGTTTCAAATCTAAAATCAGTTCTAAGGAGATAAAAGCTCCCGGCCGTGCTTTGTAGGTGGTAATGACTTTTTTTTTCGATAGAGAGAATGCAATGGCTACTTAGGGTGTGTTTGTTTATGGCAAAAAAGTATTAACTAAAACTTTTCAATCTAAAACTTTTCACTCTCCATAATTATTTTATTTTTTAATTATTTTTTCATATTTTTCTATACAAACTACCCTACTTTTCAATCATTTCTACACAACTACTCATACAACTAACCTATCTATTTTAACTTTATTCTCTTTACTCCTCATCATTATTTCTATTATATCACATTACTTTCTATTGATTTGACAACTTCTATTCTAAAAATTTTTCATGAAAAATTTTATCTCCCACCCAACACACACTGGTTCATCTAGAAGAAAAGAACAGACGCACCGTAAGCTTGACATGTGCCTGTCAGTTTGTGGTAACCACAACGTACGGTTCGTGCTCAGCAAGTTTGGTATGTGGACCGACAACCGTGAATGGCCATACGTCACGTCCCATACGTCACATCTCGCGACCGCGGATGGCCGGCTGCGATTTTCATAATCTGCTCGACCTTTCGGTGCTCTGGCGACCGACGTGCATGGGCGCACGGTAAAGGGCATCTGGCTGGGGAAAATAAAACGAGTCCGCGTTGAAATAAAATAGCAAATGTAAACATAGGTCATAACAAAAAATAAAATTATCTATTTCATCATTTCCATTTAGGGTCCATTTGATAACCAAAATTTTTTAAAAAAAATTTACCCCTTTCTTCATAATATATTTAACATGTTAACGCAACTTTACTTTTTCGTTACTGTTATATTTTTATAATTATTCTATATCTCCCATATAACTAAATTTAAGATAATTATCTTTATTTCATTAAATCACTTTTTCGCTTTTTTAAATTTTTTCTTCAAATTTTTCATTCTTCTTTGCCAAATTGAGCCTAGGAGACATTTGATGATCTTGTAAGTGAATGGGAGAAGGTAACTTCATTTTCCATTCAAATCAGTTTATCTATTTTAGTTATTTTATTTTTTATTTTATCTTTATATTTTAATAATTTCTTATGCAATTACCTAATTTATTTTCAGTTTATAGATATCATATCATATCGATCACATCCTTTCTAAAAGAATTTCATTTTTATTCTTTTTCTTTTTGCGGGGCACATATGATAATCTGCATCCCTGGTTTTCCAAAATTTTTATTTCTCATCCACATTCTCCAATAAATAATTTAACTATCCAACAACTTTATTTTTTTAATTTTAAACTTATTATCTAATCATTTTTTCTTGTAATTATCCTATGTATTTGAACTTTACTTGTATTATTTTATTTTAATCACATAATTTTTAAAATAATCCCTTTCTTATTTTCCACAATATTTAAAAATCCCACGAAAAAATTCATATTCCCACGTCACCATAGGTGATACGACTGCCCTTAATAATTTTATCGGGGACAAAAGTGGTTTAAATGTGGGAACGAAAGGATGATCTGATCACGTGGAAGACACCCAATAACAATTGGGAATGGAGGATAAGACAATTTCCATAGAAAAGAAGAAGAACGAGAAGAAAAAGAAAAAGTAGGTGGGTCCCGCGACAGATGACCCACTGGGCGAGGCCCAAGTCAGTCAAGTTCACCCTACCGGAGCTCGAACCACTACAATTTTCCGGGTGCCTTCCGCGTCTGACATTCTGGAACGTACGGAGAATAGTGGGAATCGACCAGGACAAGAGCAGGTGAGTTTGTCCGGAACCTGAAAGCATCTCTCCAGCTTGATCATCGGCTCATCTGATGGGCGTTAAAAAAAAAAAAAAGAATTTTTTTTAAAAAGTTGGGATATTATAGGCTTGTAGCAGTAATGATTACGGGCAAAAAATTTTTTTTTAAAAAAACAAAACAATAACAGGAGTATTACAAATATATAGATGTGAAAGTTGTTAAAATACAAATGGTATGTTTGGCTTGGAATTTGCATAATAAATCATCTAACTTCACTTATTAATATTTTAGTATTTTCAACCTCAAAATTTGCTTATTAACATATTAGAACATACAAAGTTTTGATCTTTAACATTATATATAGGTTTAACAGTGTTTTAATGTTGTAAGTAGTGAGGATTTAAAACGCAAAGACAAAAACTTCACGGAGTTAAGTATGTTAATACGCAAATTTTAGAGTTTAAAATATTAAAACACAAAGTTAAAGAGTTTATAGTGCAAATTCTCCCATCATGTTTGACTATGTATAAAATTTTTCAAACCAAAATTTTTTAATCTAAAACTTTTTCACTCTCCATAATTATCTTATTTTTTAAATTTTTTATATTCTCAAGTATAACTATTATATTTCTTAATTATTTTTACATAACTACTCATACAATTAACCTATCTATTTTAACCTTATTCTCTTTACTCCTATCATATCACATCTTTTTCTCCTATTTTAAAAAAAATTTCATCCAAGAATTTTATCACTTTCCAAACACACCTAAAAATAATAAAAATAAAATATTTTATATTTAAGATGTTAAATTATATCAAAGAATGCTCATGAAGGAATAAGAATTTTTTATACATGACTAAATGGACTATTAATTCCAATATGAAGATATAATACTAATATCAAAGTATGTTTTGGAAACGATAAAATTTTTTGTATAAAAATTTTTGGTTAACAATTTTTTAAGTGAGAGAAAATAATATAATATGATAAGAATAGTGATGATGAGTAAAAATAAAATAACATAAAATTAAAATAAATAGTTTAGTTGTATGAATACCTGTACATAAATAATTGAAAAGTTAAGGTAACATATAGGAAATATAAAGAAATAATTAAAAAATAAAGTTCTATAAAAAGTAAAAAAATTCAATTAGAAAAATTTTGTAGTTCAACAAATACACCCTCAAATTATAAAACTTAGTACAATTCTTAAACGAGCTAGCTTCAGGAAAAGAATTGTTCATTGAGTTTATTATTATACACATTTTCCCTGAGAGCTAATTCCTTGTTGTTTGTAATCCATCCCCATGTAAATGTTTTATATACTTTTGCGAGATAAGTTTGTATAAGATTTTTGAAAATTATTTTAATTTTTTAAAAATATTTATAGACTACTATTATTTTTTATTTTCAAAATAAAAAGGCAAGCCTCATGCGCATTTTCTATTTTGAAAATTCAAATTTGTACATGTCTAAAAAAATTTTAAAAATTTATTGAAATTTGTCTATACGAGACTAAAAAATATATTAAAAAAAATTAAAAAATACATGGGCATACAGTGCCGACCAGATCATTGCCCCATGCGGTTCCTCTTTGTATTATAGTTTGTGATTTACACATGTCACTTCTGATACTTTTGATTCGGGGTAAAAATTATGGCAGGTAAAGGGTTATGCAACCCTGGCTTATTTTTTAAAATCTCTATTTCACCCTTTTTTTCATACTGGATTGGTATAATGTTGATCTAACCTACATCTTTCTTTAATAGATATTAGGTCAAAATTCAAGAAGGTGTCAAGATAACGGGGTAGATTGAAAATACAGGTCAAGGATATTACGTTTAAAAATTTACACACATATTAATATAAAATCACATATATGATAAATTTATAGTTTGAATACCTTAATGTTTTACTATTTAATAGAAGTAAAGCAAAATTATAATAATAAAGTAATAGCGTAACATACCTGTTTGAATATTCCATTTTGTAATATAGACTGCATATAAATCTTAATCAACTATTGATTTGGACCTTGAAGAATATGTATTTGCTTTCAACAAAAACAATATATATAAAATTTTGAATAACAATTGAAAATTTTAAAATAATAATGTTCATTATCTGAACAGTTGAGGCTAAATGCACTTAGGTGTAATTATCTTAGGTGCATTTGAGTGTATTTAACATACTTTTTTTAAAAAAAAAAATTTATATAATTATTAATTTAAGTGTATTTAATCGAGACATACTTTTATTTTTTTGAAATTTTTTTAGACAAATAAAATGGTATTATTTTTTAAAAAATCTACAAATATTCAAATATGGTAAAACTTAATACAGGTATTAAATACACTTAGATCAACGATTGTATTAAAAAAATTTCGACAAAATAAAAAAAATAAATTTTTACACCTAATCTGAAATGTGCAAATATCATTGAAAATATTGTTAAGGTCACTGAAAAATCTTCCATCAGGCATAACTTGAAGAATATTTATGCAATCAACAAATAAAAATCATATCCACCTAAATAAATTATAAAATTAAACACACACATAGGTTATATGCGTATTAACAACTGATCAAGTCAAACACACATCCGATAAAGCTAAACCTGAATAAGTCCTGAAGCTAAATACATACGTAACTTCCTTTTTTTTTTTTTTTTTTTTTTATTTGAATCAGCGGAGGGTCAAGGAATCACGCGCAAGAGCATGCAGCGGAAGACGGCCAATGTGAGATTCCGTACTGAAGCCACATGGTTTTGGACCACCCGGCGACTTTCAGCGGCGCCAAGGATTATTACATTTACGCCAAGATAGGGAAGGCGTGGAACCTGGGATATCTCCTCGACGGCCCGCCGGGGACAGGCAAGACGACCATGATCGCAGCCATGGCCAACTTCCTGGAATACGCCGTGTACGACCTGGAACTGACGGCCGTGAAGGACAACACGGAGCTCCGGCGGGGGCTGGTCGATACTACCAGCAAGTCGATCATCGTCAACGAAGACATCGACTGCTCGATCCATCTCTCAGGAAGCGGGAGAAGGCGAAGACGGAGGTGGGAGACGTCAGGAGCCCAGTCACGCTCTCTCGGCTCCTCAATTTCATAGACGGACTGTGGCCGGCTTGTGGGGAGAGCGGACCATCATCTTCACCACCACTTCGTGGAGGAGCTGGAGCGGCCTGCTCTCATTCGAAGGGAGCGGATGGACAAAGACATAAAGATGTCGTATTGCAGCTTCGAGGGATTTAAAGTGCTGGCGAAGAACTACCTGGTTCTTGATTCGCATCTCCTGTTCGAGGACGTCCAACAACTAATCGAAGTCTCCCAGATTTCCCCTGCAGACGTGGCTGAAGTATCCTCATTGGCGATGTTAGAAACCAACTGATTTTTCATTCAATCTTACTCAGAGAATTACAGATCATGAGATTGAGCACCGACCCTAGCCTTGACAATGACGGTGTTCTGACTTCTGATACAGTATAATAAGGGGGGGCATTTTCGGTTTGCCTGTAAAGGGGCCATTGGCCAGAAGGCCAGGAGAGCTTGTTTTGTCATGTATTTTTCAATTCAGTTGGAATTGACGGACTTTCCCTCCCAAAGAGGACTTCCTTTTCCGTGAGAGCTCCGGGAAGGACTACACGCCATGTTACTTGATCCGGCTACCGGCTTGGATCGTAACATCCTTCTCTCCCTCTGCTAGAACTAACGAACAAGAAAACAGGAAAAGATACAAATCAAGCACCCCTTTTCCTTTCCATCACTCTCTATTTATACCAATGGCTAATAACTACTAGATCTACAAACATGCCAGGCCCACCTACCCTCTTAGATCCTATCAGGCGATCTTCAGGATCTTCAGAGAGCAGAGAAAGAAGATGGCAGCAGGTGCCAAGAGCCAAAAACTGCAGCCGCAGCAGCAATGCTAGCAAATAGCTCTGACTTGTCATCGTATTTCGCGGTGCTTTTGAAGCCTCCAAGAAGTGATGCCTGATCCAAGTCTTTTTAAGCTTGTAGTTTGAAACTGTGTTTTGTTTAAATCTTAGTTATGAATGTGAAAAACAGTAGCATATCACTGAATCTGGATTTTTGTGGACTGGTTGTAACTTGTTCGGTGAATACTGAACACTGGCTTTTCAAAGGGCGCGTGATTACTACAATGATTAGCAAAAAAAAATCATGATGAATTATTAAGAATAGAAAAGTGTACAAATATAAATGATCAAGAATAAAAATAAAATAAAATAAAAATAGCAATTGGCATGCATCATGTATTTAGTAATAATATACTGTTTGTATGAGTTAAATAAGGGTGCACTTGTTTAAAGGAGAATGGAAACCGATTATATATGCAACGGGTAAAATGGAATAAAGAAAAAATAAATAGTGTAGTGGAATAAAAAGATATTAAAAAATTATTGAAATATATAGATAAAAATAAATAAAAGTAAAGTCATTGAATATTGACTTTTGCATTTATATTCTTACTTCTATTCTATATAAACACACCTTAAATGTGCATAAAAAGTTTATTTGGTATAGTATAAAAAAAAGTTAGAAAAATTCAAAATAAGAGTGATGGAATATGATAGGAGTAATAATTAAGAATAAATAAAAATAAAATAAATATGATAATTATACAGAAAGATAAGAAAATTATTGAAATATATATATACCAATAATAGAAAAATATGCTGAAAGTGGAGAGTTTTTTTTTTTTTTAAAAAAAAAACTTGGTATCGTACCCTAATTAGAAAATGAATACAAACAAATGAATTCACCAAAATGCGTCATTGAATTTTAAAATGTCACTTACCAAGATTAGTCTCTTTGAGTTGATTTGTTAATTCAATTCTAAGGTAGTGCCAAAGATGGTAGATGAATCATATTTTTTGAACAACAGTGGGGGCTTAAATGAAAATGTATTATGCGCTTCAACGCAAGCATAGCTGTTGGCTTCGAATCCTGGTGTGAGGAATATTTTCATATCTATTTTATTAGTATCATTGTTTGATTTATGCCTGTCCACTGGAAGATTAGAAAATATGTACTTTGGTTGAGTTATAAAAACATTTATATATATATAAAACACCTTTGGAAAGCAACCATTGTCCCAGCCCATACACTGTTTTGCGCCTGCATTTAAAGAGCCATGATCTTGTTGTTAAAAACACCTATTTTTTCTTTTTTATAAAACTTTTAGAGATGTATATATTTTCTGGAAGTATTTTAGTCATTTTCAATAGTTAAAAATGACTAAAATATTCTTACATTTAAAAATCCAAAAAATATATGCATCTCTAAAAATCATAAAACTTATTTTATATATTAAATATGCTTAGATTAATAATTTTATGAAAACAAAAAATGAAAAGTAGATTTTTTAACCAGAACTAGCACATGAATTTTTTAGTGATACCATCTAAACAAGCAAATGAACTAGCAAAGTTTATAATAACAGATCTTAAGTGGTACCCACAAGTAAGTATAAAAATTTTTAAAAATAGACGTGGGGCGATGCGAATGACTGCACGGCTGCCCCATGGGATTATCCCGGCCTTTCTAAATTAACACTTTTTTACCCATGGATGATTAGAAAATCTATTCTATCTTATTATATTTAGCATTATTTGCTCAGTTAACATACCAAATTTTAACATACCAAATTTCATCAAAATTAAAGATGTATAGAAGCCACGTTGCTTAAAGATATATACATATACATATTCATATATAATTATGAAAAATATTTAGATTCATTTATATATATAGAATATAATGATATTTTATAGAATTATGTATTCACAGAATTCTTATATTCTAAATGGTTTATATGTTGAAAATATAATTTTAAAATTAATTTTTAGCATTCAACTATTTTATTACATTAATTTTACAAATTTGTAAATAAATTTTATATACAATGATACTAACAAAATTTAAAAATTTGTTATAAAGTTTATATACAATGATACTAAACAAATACAAAAAAATTGTAATAATATAAATATAATGAATTGATTAATTTTTTTGTACCAATAACTAAAAATGTAGAAATGGATGAAGTTGCATTAGAAGACGATTTCCATTGAAGCACAGTCCCAGTTCTGAAAAGATAATGATAGTTGTCTTCGGGTCAGGTTAGTCGTCGCATCTCTATCATTCCATACAAGCTACCGTTGAAAATCCAACATACTAAAGTCATAATAGTCTGATAGTTACTAGCACGCTTAATTTTATTACTCTTAACAAACTTCAAAAAAACCATTCAAAAAATATATATATATATTTTTAACAGATCATTCAAGCTGACTTCTTTTTTTTAGGGTATGTTTAACAATAAACGAATAAAATGTTGAATTAAAACTTTTCAATCTAAAATTTTTCACTCTTCATTAGTACTTTATCTTTAAATTATTTCTTTACGTCTTCTCATGCGACTACTCTATTTTTCAATCACTTCTACATAATTAACATATCTATTTTGACTTTATTTTTTTTATTCTTTATCATTACTCCTATTATATCATACTATTTTTTTTCGATTCAAAAATTTTATGTCAAAAACTTTTCATCCAAAAATTAAACCTTATTAAATTAACTTCGCCTTCCCAATTAATAGATATTAGCAATTTAATTTGTTTCTATTTTTATTTTCTTCAAAAACAAGTTCATAAGAAACATTCCACCTTTTTATATTTAAGAAGTGATTCTATTAGCCCACCTCAAAAAATCTATTAGCAATATTTTTTCTTTTTTTTTTCGTATACTTGTTTATCTAAGTGTATTTAATAATATATCAAGTTTTACCATTATTAAATATGTACATATATTTTTTTGAGATTTTTAAAAATGTGAGTATTTTAAATACATATATACACATGAATATTTAAAAATATAAAAAAATTTATACGCATATCCAAAAATGTTAAAACTTAGTTTATATATTAAATATATTTAGATAAATAAGTGTTTGAAGAAAAATAAAAAAAATATTGTAAATAAGTATTTTTATGTGGACAAAGCCAAACATTCACCTGACGGGATCATTTATCTTTATATCTAACAAATTTGTAATGTAACATAGTTTTTTATTTAGCATTTTGATAATCGCTTATAAAATAATAATAATATTTTATTTTAATCTGCAATATTAATTGAGCGTACGAATCTTCGAAGTAAAAATCATCCCAAAAATGGGACCGTGGTTCAATGCACTTGCTCAATGCACCCGGGTGTACTTCACCCATTTTTTTTTATTTTTTTTGAAACTTTTTTTTATGAAAATGCTAATCTAAGTCTATTTAACATGTGTATAAATTTTTACCATTTTTAAATATTTTTAGATATTTTTTCGGATTTTTTTAAAATCAGTGGCATTATTAGTAATTTCACTGATTTTAAAAAATTCAAAAAAAATATCTAAAAATCTCCAAAAATTATAAAAATTTATACACATGTTAAATACACTTATATTAACATTCTTGTAAAACAAGTTTCAAAAAAAAATAAAAAAAATGGGTGAAGTACACCCAGGTGCATTGAGGCTCAATGCACCCGGGTGCATTGAACCACGGTCCCCAAAAATGATGGACGACTGGAATCTTCCCACACCATTTGCGCGAGGCAAACCACTTCTTCAGGTACAAATCGTGTTACAGTCGATGCACAAAGACATGTGAAAGCAAGACCGCAATAGAAAGAGGAAAGAACCGCCGCCCTGCCCACCCAACTATTCGACGAATGCCGCCGAGCAAAGGAGGAGGAAGGGCAGGAGAGCAGCAGCTATCCATCTATTCCTCTCTCTTCTCCTATTCCAAGCAGCTGCTGTTTCCATGGGCCAGCTTTCTGGGACCAACGCTCGCCAGCTTCATGGTGTTCTCTGCCATGGCCTACCGATTTCTCCCACCCCTTCTCCGGTCCCGCATCTCCAGATTCGTGGCTCGCATCTTCCTCACCCTCGACCCCTACATCGACATCAAGATCGATGAGTACACTGGCGAGCGCCTCCAGCGCAGCGATGCCTACGCTGCCATCCAGGCGTACCTTAGGGAGACGGCCACGAAGCAAGCAAAGCGCCTCAAAGCAGAGTCCATCAAGGGCAAAACCAAAACCAAGCTGGAGCTCTTCTTGGACGAGAACGAGCAGATTACAGACGAATTCCGCGGCGCGAAGCTGTGGTGGTTGGCCTGTTCCAAGGGCAGCAGGAATCAGGCGATCTCTGGGCAGTACCCGGTTGCTGAAACGCGGAGATACTACAAGGTCTCTTTCCATCAGCGCCACCGCGGGATGGTGGTGGAGGAATACCTCCCCCATATTATCAAGCAGGGGAAGAAAATCAAACGGAAGGGCACGCAACGAAAGCTGTTCATGAACAGCGGCCGAGGTGGGGTTGGTTGGAGCCACGTCGTCTTCAATCACCCGGCGACGTTCCAGACGCTGGCCATGGACCCGGAGAAGAAGCAGGAGATCATCCAAGACCTCAGCAACTTCAGGGACGCCAAGAACTACTACTCCAAGATCGGGAAGGCGTGGAAGAGGGGCTATCTCCTCTACGGTCCTCCGGGCACCGGCAAGTCCACCTTGGTCGCCGCCATGGCCAATTACCTGGAATATAATTTGTATGACCTGGAGCTGACGGCCGTGAGGGACAACACCGAGCTCCGGCGGCTGCTCATCGACACCACCAGCAAGTCCATCATCGTCATCGAAGACATCGACTGCTCGATCGATCTCTCGGGGAAGCGGGAGACGAAATCATCATCATCACCATCCAACAAGGCTAAGGACAACGATGATGATCTGGACGGCAAGAAAACACAAAACGGGAAGAAGGAGGAAGTGAGCGGCAATATTAATAGCCAAGTTACACTCTCTGGGCTTCTCAATTTCATTGACGGATTGTGGTCGGCTTGTGGGGACGAGCGGATCATCGTCTTCACCACCAACTACGCGGAGAAGCTGGATCCGGCGCTGATACGGAGAGGGCGGATGGACAAGCACATTGAGATGTCGTATTGCAGCTTCGAGGGTTTCAAAGTTCTGGCCAAGAACTACCTGGAACTCGATTCACATCCCCTGTTTGAAGACATCCGCCAATTGATCCGTGTCTCCCAAATTACCCCGGCAGATGTGGCGGAAAAACTGATTTCAAAATCATCAATACTCACAGCTGAGGGCAATGCTGAAGCTTGCCTAAGTAGCCTGATTGGAGATCTTCGCAGAGCTAAAACAGAGGAGCAAGAGCCAGAAACTGCAGCAGCAGAGAACACTAGCAATGAGAAGCGAATAGCTGCTTAACGTCCCATCCTCAAAAACATCATGCTTTTAACTGGATTTGCTCCTTCAGTTTTATCTTCAAATATCTACTATCATAATTTGCTTTGCTCTGCTAATATCAATATGATTTTGTTCGAGATGTTTGTGGAAGGATATATGTCACGCCATCCAATTTCAAAATCCTTTTTCGGAATCATGCCAATGGCTTGTGCTCTCTTTTGTAGACTCGAGAAAATTGTGGACCCATCGAGGTGGTTTTAGCTTGCAAGTGTTTTTGTTTAAAATTATTGGATAATGAGTAATATAAATGTAAAACAGAGTAGCACATTAATTACTCATATGAGTTTGCATTTGATCTCGCTACCTCAATTAATTTGCCGAATGATCATGAAGTAGATAGGTTATTGATCTGTCATGGAGTATCTGATTCTCTTGTAGTCTAAGAGAGATCATGAACAAATGAACAACTCAACTGGAATGGAAGCTCCATGGTTTCAAAAGGGCATTGCTTACTTTTATTAGTCACCTATAAATAAAGAAGATGGATAAATTAAATAATTCCATCATTTTCGATCATCCTTGAACTAAATGTTAAAAGGGGAATGATTGCAAACAATCTTGTCCAACCATTTCCATTTTATATTTAAAAATATGGGTCGTTAAATCTAAACCATATAGAATATTCATGAACATGCATTTTTATAAATAAAAAGTATAATGTAAAAACTTTTTATTTACTATGTTTCTGTTTCCAAATTTTGAAAATTTTAACCATTTCAAATTCACTATTGAGGGATGTTTTATATATATATATATATATATATATATATATATATCAGAAATATTCAGGTGCAGCGACATGCAGCGACACTGAAATGGGTCCCTCATGATTATAAAATCATAATCTACCTCACCCATTATATTTAGAATAATGTATTCTATTACATATCAATTTTCATCACAATCAGATATGTATATGAGCCTCATCTAAAAATGATATAAATTCAACATAATAAAATAGTTTGATGTAAATAACAACTTTAAAGTGATTTTTTCAATATTTAAACTATTTGCTATAAAATTTATATATAGATAAATTATTGTGTAAATTTTTATTATATTCTAATATTTGTAGAGCCCATTTTTGATCAAATGTATGTGCTGCACCGAAAAAACTCCCTATATATATGAGAAATATTCCGGTGCAGCACAGCTAAAATGGGTTCCACATGATGATCAAATTATAATCTACTTCACTCATTGTATTTAGAATCATGTATTCTATTATCATACTAATTTTCATCCAAATTGGATATGTGTATGGACTTCATCTGAAAATTGTATAAATTCAACGTAATAAAATAGTTTAATATAAATAACAACTTTAGAGTTATTTTTTCAACATATAAACTATTTTCTATAAAATTTATATATGGATAAATGATTGTATAAAATTTTATTACGTTCTAATATATATGGAGTTCATTTTGGGCAAATGTACCACTGTGCCGCTGCACAGAAACAGCCACTGTATATATGAAATTGCCAACCGGTTAGTCGCAGCAGCTTGGAGAAGGTGGTGCGTTCTACACCTGCAATGGAAGTTTCATCGTGTAGTGGGAGTTTGCAGTCTCTAAAAATATATATATTAAATTAGAATTTTTTAAAAATATACCCAAGTATATTCTCTTACCAAATTTCGAAAATTTTAACTATTTTAAACTAACTCTCAAATTATATCAAGATGGTTTATTATAGAGGGATTCCACTTCCAAGTGTGTAATGGCTTTTGAACATCATGATAATCTTTAGAAATCCAGATTATCCATTATATTTATTAATGTTAATTTAATCGAGATGTCAAAAAGCATCAGCATCGGACACTTGGGTAGGCCAAAACTAATTTTAGAGCAATTCATGACTTTATATTCATTAGTACCTAGTCGTGGTAATTTTTAGTGCATATGTGCTTTCATATAACTCAGAAAATCACATATATTGAAGTAGTTTATATAATATAATTTATTTTCAAATTTTAAAAAATTTATGTTTAAATATTCACTCTTAAATGGTATTCGAAGTTATTTTTGACGTCATAAATGCATATTGGATATTGAATAATATAGATGGTTTAAATTAAAAATAATTTCAAAATCAGAAGGCTGCATTAAACTTCCACACAATGGTTTTATTTAATCGCTTCCCATTTTTAATATCTATTTTAACTTAATAAATATAATAGTAGCTTTGAACTTATGCATAAAAAATCATAGTTTACGAAAAGCAAAAGATTCTATGAAGTGGAAGTCATATTATGCTAGAAAAAAAAAAATAAAAAAAAATCAACCCAGTGTAGAGTCTGTAGACTTTGAGATAGCTTTTATGCAAGTCTACGCCTAATCGCATAGGGTGATGCAACTGACTTATTATAAAAATAATGCAAAGCTGGTGACACCTATGACAGTGCTGTCCGATTGAAAGAGACAAAGTATAAAGTTTACAGATAAAAACAAATTTTTTTTATGATATATTCCGGAGCGACGCACACAGCCACATGTGGGAGTTCTCCCCGCTGGATTTTATAAGGTGGACTAATATAGTATTACTTAATATTACGTATAAAAGTAGAAGTCCAAGATAATATGAAATATGACAATTTTATTAAATAGTTGATTTTTTTTATTTGAACATAATATGAAGCCTTTATTTAAACAGCAGGAGTTTAAGTTACTCTCTCACACATGATTATAATTTGATGATTTTCCATAGACTACTATTACTGGGAGAAAGTTTTGAAAGAAAAGATTCTACTCAACTCAACGATGTTACTTCCTTCATTCTAAGTGCGATGTGTGGAATTTGCGTCATCAAATGGGTTTAGGTACGTTTCTGCATTAGTCAAATCTAACAAGTGTATTAGAGCCCAAATTACAATTTTTTAGACACAATAGATTCCATATTTACATTATCAAAATTATTTGCATGCTAACATGTTATTTTGCTATAACTATTTACGTGTAAATTTAAAATTACATATTATTAAAGATTAACTTGCTTGAATGCAATTATAACATATTTTATGGAATTAATATTGATAGTAATTTCTGCCAAGAACATATAAATTCGAATTAATATTTCGAAATTTTATATTACGAGCATTTCATTGTGTAATTTTTCTCAATCCCAAATCATGTTGCAAAGTTATTTGAGTTGGGTATGCTTATATTGTCATGGACATCAATAGATTTAACCTGCGTGATTATTTGAAGCCTCTAGTCGATCATCCCATGCCTCTTTAATGATGCATTATTTGAAAATCATGTTGATAAATCTATTTCAAGTAAGAATATGTCCATGATCTTATGTATTATTTCGAACATGGGTGCATGGAATTTTTTTGAGAAACTTAATGCATTGGGGATGAAAATCTCCTACTCCTTCTTGGTCATGTTTGTATTGTATTCTCTTCCATCACAATCTCATAATTTAAAATTTCAACCAAAAAGATTTGAACTAAAAGGAAATGAGTTGTTAATGTACAAATTAAAGAAATTAATATATGAATTTAAACAAATTTGCCAATAGTGGTACTTAAAGTTTAACAAGATTATCACTTCTTCTGAATTTACAAAAAATATTGGTGATCAATATATATATATATACACATACATATATGAGGAATATTCAAATGTAGCATCGCTGAAATGGGCCTCACATGATGATCAAATGATAATATACTCCAACCATTGTATTTAGAATCATGTATTCTATTATCATACAAATTTTCATCACAATCGGATATGTGTATGAACTTTATCTGAAAATGGTACAAATTCAACATAATAAAATAGTTTAATGTAAATAACAACTTTAAAGTGATTTTTTCAACATGTAACAATTTGTTATAAAATTTATATATGGATAAATAATTATATAGAGTTTCATTGCATTCTAATATATGTGGGGCTCATTTTGGGCAAATGTGCCGCTGTTCCGGTGTAGTTGCGCTGCACCGGAGCAGCCCTATATATAATATATATATCAAAAGTGGAGTGATAGCAAGTTTATATTTCCGATTCTATATGTGGATGATATTTTGCTATCTTTTATTGATTGGAGTCTTTTATATAACATTAAGAGTTTTCTTTTTGAATATTTTGATATTAAAGATATGGATGAAGTATCATGTATTATAAAAATTGAAGTCCATTGAAATAGACCTAAGAGATTTTTAGAGTTGTAACAAAGAGCTTATATTGGTGAGGTCTTAGAAACATTTAAAATATGGAATTGCTGATCATATAAAGTACAACTCTAAGGGTTATAAATATAATTAGCATCCGTATCTATAGAATGAGATCAAAAGGTAGAAAAATGAGTTCATCTCATATGCTTCCGCCCTTAGGAGTATATGTATGCTTAAGTATGCACATGTCTCGATATTATTTATATAATGGGATTATTTGGAAGATATCAAAACAATAACATTAAAAGACAGTTAAGAAGTGATGCGATATCTCCAAGAAACTAAATATTATAAGTTCACATATGAGAAAATTGACCAACTAAAGGTGATTAGTTATGCAAATTCAAATTATATTGATTGTTTAGACAGCAGAATATCCAAATTTATATGTGTCTTCCTATTAGTTGGTGGAGTAGTTTCATGGAAGATGACAAATAACATCGTAATATTGTTGACTTTATAATAGAAGATGAATTTGTTTACTATCATCAAGAATTCTCATATGCATTGTGGTTAAGGAAGTTCATTTTAGGGCTTAAAGTTATGGATTCTTAAGACGTCTAAAAATTCATTTCGACAATTTGTCAGCGATTAGTTTCTCTGATTACAAAAGAATTGCTAGTGCCAATAAATATATCAATGCTAAGTTTGTGTCAGTATAGGAGAGGATTAGCAACTATCCTATATCAATTAATTTTGTTGACACTAAAGATATGATAGTTATCCCATAATTAAGGCTTTGACGCCTAGTGTTTTTTTAGGATATGTAAAGTAAATAGGTCTTATTATGTGAGATAATTATTAATATAATTGACATATATATTTGATATCTCATAATGGATTATCATTTTTTATTTTATTATCATATTTTACTAATAATTTGTGTGGTTGAAACAGGAGAATTTGTATATCCAACATTATAGTGAGACATTATAGTAAATATACCATGTTACTACAAATTTATTATTAAGAACTTAATTAAATTTTTTAATATCATGTTGCATGGAAAGAAATGTGCTACATTTTGCATGTTGAATAAGTTGCTATTTTGGGCATATATCAATCTTTTATTGGTTTACAAAGTAGAAAACTTCGTTTTTTATATTTATCATACATTTTCATCTTCGGACATGATCTTGTGCGGTGTGCTGTACGGGGGCAGCAACTATATATTTTTATAAAAAAAAAACTTATTTTTATACATTTGTGGCATTCCTTACAAGATAACCCCCTTTATCTTTACTTTCTTTTTATTTTTGGATAATTTTCTTTAATAAAATTTGCAAATATCTCTCATCAATATTATCATAATTTCTTCTCATTTTTAAGTAGGATCTTGAATTTATGAATTAGCCCAAGACAATGACTAACTTCTGCCGACGCTTATGGCCCATCTTAACTCATGACCAATATTTAGTCATCAAACCTAGATGGAATCGAAAAAGGGTTAGTTTCAGTTCCGCTTTCTTGATTACCTAATGTTATTGTTCCTCATGTAATTTAATTAGGCTACAGGACCAATAGGAATATCTTAGCGGACATGGGATAGCCAGGTTGGTGTTCAACTATCAGTAGAGAAAATATGTAAGATAAATACTGTAAGGTAAATTGGAATTAAGCTTGAATTATAAAAAAAAAAATATGAACGACATTGTAAAAAAAAAAAATCTTTAAAAAAAATAGTAATACCTAATAGTACTAAAGGTAGCCAACGATTAACGACAGGGTGTTTTGAAAAGGCTCACTTGTAAAATCCAAAAGGCGTGGGAGTCATCGCAAATATTACAATAAATGTTCACAACTTTCAATTGTTATACAGCTTTTTCCATCCAACATTTTATCCCATTAGGTTATGAACAGACTAGTTCTAGGATTAAAAAGCTTGAATTGATTGAGATTTTCATTCATAAGACAATGCAATTATTCTACATTTTCAATAGCATTTTCATTAAGAATGCATATAATTACATTCTTATCCCATTTCTTCATCTATTAAAAACACTTGAATACTTTGTGACGGCCCCTTCAATTGATGAATTTAAAATGGCTTCAACCAAATATTTTCTGTATTTAGATGCTATGATTTTTGATTGCGCCCATAGATGGACCATATTTATAATATCACAATGATGCGGACGTTCGCACTTGCTGCCTCCACTCCCCTGCTAGCCGTCGTTGACTGCTGCTGCTGGTTCTTGGCTGCAGCTGCTGTCAAGGGAGGCCTTTCGAAGCGCTTCTTCCCTGGGTTTTTGGAGTTCTTGAATCAGCATCTCCAAACAAGCTCTGGCATTTTCCTCGGGCGCTGGGATCAATGACTTGAGCATCAGGATCTCAGCCACATCCGCAGGGGTAACCTTGCAGTCTTGGAGCAAGTGACGGATTTCGTCGAACAGGGGGTGCGAATCAAGATCCAGGTAGTTCCATGCCATAACCTTAAACGCCTCGAAGCTGCAGTACGACATCTCTATGTGCTTGTCCATCCGCCCTCTCCGGGTCAGGGCTGGATCCAGCTTCTCCACGTAGTTGGTGGTGAAGACGATGATCCGCTCGCCCTCGCAAGCCGACCACAGCCCATCGATGAAGTTGAGAACCCCAGAAAGCGTGACTTTGCTGGCCCCGTCTTCCCCAGTGCTCTTGCCCGTCATCTTCTCCTTCTCGCCTTCTCCATCTTCCTTCTCCTTGTTGGGCTTCTTCTCGGTGGCTCGTTTCCCCGTCAGATCCAGTGAGCAGTCGATGTCTTCGATGACGAGGATCGACTTGTTGGTCGTATCCACCAGCAGCTTCCGGAGCTCCGTGTTGTCCTTGACGGCCGTCAGCTCCAGGTCATAGATGTCGTAGTCCAAGAAATTGGCCATGGCCGCGATCAACGTCGACTTCCCAGTCCCCGGAGGGCCGTACAGGAGGTACCCACGCTTCCACGCCTTGCCGATCTTGCGGTAGTAGTCCTCGGCCTTGCTGAAGGCGATGAGATCCTGCACGATCTCCTGCTTCTTATCGGGCTCCATGGCCAGCGTCCCAAACGTCGCCGGGTGCTCGAAGACGACGTGGCTCCAGGTCGACCCACCTCCGCCTCGCCCGTTGTCTCTACTGCTGTTCATGAACAGCTTCCGCTGCCGCCGCTCGACCTTGATTCTCTCCCCTTCCTTGAAAACATGGGGGAGGTATTCCTCCACCACCATATCGCGGTGGCGGGAGAGGAAGGAGAGCTTGTAACATCGCCGCACGTCTTCTCTAGGGTAGAAGGAGAAGCCCTGCGACGAGACGTGCCTGGAGCAGGCCGTCCACCACAGCTTCGCTCCGCGGAAATCGTCGGTGACCTGCTCGTTGTCGTCCATGCTGACGACAACATAGGCGCCGGCACCCTTGCCCTCCCTGTCTGCTTTGAGCCGCCGCGCTCGCTTGGCCGTGGTGGCCATGAGGTAGGCCTGGGTGGCGGAGTAGGCGGGGCTCCGATGGAGGCGCTCGCTGGCGTATTCGTGGATTTTGACGTCGATGTAAGGGTTGAAGATGGAAAAGAGTCGGGCGATGGCTCGGGACACAAAGGACTGGAGCTGGGCAGGGAGATAGCGGTGGGCCATAGGCCAGAAAAGCAGGAGGCTGGCTAGGCCCGAACCTAGAAAGCTCGCCCATGGATGATACTCCATTTCTGATTGATGGAGAAGCCGTCTTCCTTTGCTGACTGAACGGCAGCTATATACAACTGCTTGCTTGGCCATCACGCGAAGTCGTTGACCGTGATGAATTTGCATGCGTCATGTCTGTACGTCACAGTCGTATGTGGCCCGGTTTGGTGATAATGGCATTATTGGGGACTGGGCTTAGTAGTAATTAACATGGTAAATAATACTTCTCTTACACCATTATTATGGCATGCTTATGGTGTGTTTGGGAATAGATAAAAATTTTATTGAAAAGTTTCGGAGAGTAAAAATTATTAAATGATGTAATATAATATAGATAATGAAGAGAAATAAAGATAATAAAATTAAAATAAATATATTAGTTATATAAGTAATTGTGTAGAAATAATTGAAAAATAAAATAGTTGTACAGAAAAATATTAAAAACTAATTAAAAAATATAATAGTTACGATAGTTTAACTTTACATTTTATGTTCATCTCAAACACACCCTTACTCTGCGTAGTATGCTAACCAACGAAACAACTATCGCGCGAACAGTAGTGTCATGATCCGCGTCCGCATGTAACCCCGTGCCATACGCTAAACGTACTAAATCGACGACTGTATGTTTGTCTGTATTTAGAACAACCGTTGTTACGGGAAACGTTAGCTAATCATTGTTACGTACACAACCGGAAGTTAGAAGTCCAGTTTGAATATTGGCATTTGAAAAATAAAACTAAAAGTTATTTAAAATTATATTTATCTATACAAAATTAAATAAGTAAAATCTATCGTCAAATAATTATACATAGAATTTTTTTATGGGATAGAATTTTAAATCAAGTGAAATCAATATACCCAGAAACTATTATTTTTTTTGAACGGGAAGAAAATGATATTATATAATATTAATCATGGTAATGAGTAAAGAAAATAAAATTAAAATAGATAGGTTAGTTGGATGTATAGTTGTATACAAATGATTAAAATGTAAGGTAGTTGTATAAAAAATGTGAGAAAATAATTAAAATATAAGATAACTATAAAAATTGAAAATTTTTAATTTAAAAATATTTTTATTAAACGAACATACCCTAAAATATAATTTTATTTTTGAATAATATAAATATATCTAAATTTATTTAATTTTTCACTTTGTTCATTTATTTAAATTTATATATTTATTTTTACATTTATTTATTCATTTAAAATTATTCTTATATCTATTCTTATATCTATTCATTTCTTTAAATTTCAATAAATTTATATTTTCTTCATTAACTAGAATGATTCTTAACAACATTACCGAAGTTAGAAATCTTTGAAAAAGTAAGCACAAGTGGCGACTTAATAGTTAATAGTTATTCAGCGAGGGTTCATGGCTGAGCATAGTCCCGTGGACCAAGGTATATGAAAACCGCATCCGGCCGGCTGCTGCATATCTTTTTATTTTGGAGCTTTCCGATGCTCTGGCGGCATGTCGTACGATATGCTAGCTAAGTTAGTGTTCACGATTGAGAATGGGATGAGGTTTGTTTGGGGTTAAAAGAGGTGGACGCCGATCGTATGCTACAGTGCACATATACTTTTTTTATTTTTTTTTATTTTTTTTTTACAATATTGTTAATCTATGTGTATTTAATATATGTATAAATTTTTACCATTTTTAAAGTATTTTTGAAAATTAAAATGTCACTGATTTTCAAAAATAAAAAATAAATATCTAAAATACTTCAAAAATAGTAAAAATTTATAAAGATGTTAAATACACTTATATTAACAGTTTTATAAAAAAAATTCAAAAAAATAAAAAAAATAGGTGTATGCGTCCAGCGCTGCATGCTCCCGGGAGCATACGATCGGCCTCCAAAAGAGGTGCTGTGATGTTTGTGATTTGGAAAAGCTGCATGGGAATTTTTTTTTAAAAAAAAAAGTGTATAGAAAATGACGATGATGAGTTGTTATTTTTTTTAGAGTTTCGCATATGTACTTACGTAGTGTTTTATGATTTTCTTTGACAAAATTGCACTTATACGTACATAATTTTCAAAAAATTACGTGTATCACTTGCATCAAAGGTTCGGTAGATAGCCCATAAGTTTCATTTAAAAGATAAAAAATACCCCTAAAAAATTGGTGCGCGCTGCATGTGCAAGAAATTCAATGTGCTGCTAGAGTACGATACTAACATCTTCCCTGTTAAGTTTCCACGGCTGTCGTGCATGGCCACCCATTGTGGTATTATCAATCGGATATCTACCTTCTCAACTGGAGAGACCAATTGTTTGCTGAGTGCTGAGGCCTTCTTCTTCAATGCCGGAACTATTTTAACCAAGCTTCCATAGCTGTATTATGACGCTCGTACACAGATGACTGTCTGATCATGAGCAGATCCGGCTAATGTCTTCCCCTCGCTAAGACCGCACTTTCATCCAGTGGCTAGGATGTTTCCGAAAAAGCATGCACAAATGCTTGGGTCAGCAAATTAGGCCATTGGGTCCATCCCTAAAAGAAGACATACCAAGCCGCCCAGCCGCCTAGTTTGACTCTCTTTTCCTAAATTAAATAATAAATGTACGTGTATATTCTATCATGACATCAAGACCATTTAATTGTCTGTATTTGGTCCCTGTGTTCTTTGTTTTAATGTTCTTTAATTATTTTTCAAATAAAACTTTTAAATCTAAAATTTTTTGCTTTTTATTATTGTCTTATTTTTAATTATTTTTCATATTTCTTATAATTTTCATATTTCAATTATTTCTATACAACAACATATAAAATTACTTCATCCATTTTTATTTTTATTTCCTTTGTTTTTCATTACTACAATATTATATTACATTATTTTCTCTCGATTTATTGTCTAAAAATTTTATTGCTTCTCATACACACATTGATCTTTTATTCAACATCAGGTCCATGCTTCTGAATTTTAGCCATGTCATCACAACAAGAGTATTAAGATTTAGCGACCAAATGCATTCATTCTTAAAAGTTAGATATATGATGATGGCTCTATTCTCACTACCTTTCTCACTCTCCGAGACTGGTAGGATAGGTGCTCATCTTTCTATAAAAAAAAAAAAAAAAAAGTTAGAATCTTTTTCCTAAACAGTTTTAACGACCATATATACTCGTTGCCGGTTCATGGTTAAAACTTAAAAGTAGTTGCAAAAGAGATTCAGCAATGTAAAAATCTATTTTATTGCTAAATATACTTCATTAGCAACAAGTTTAGCAGTCACGCCGCATGCGTGGTTGGGTAATGGGAAGTTTACCTTGACCAAGAAGTACAAACCATATTGGCAATCTAATACAGCAGGTTACGTGGAAATTTCCTTGCAATCTCTTGAGTTTTCATTTTTTAAAGTTATTTTTTAGCATTTATCAACATGTATTTACCTATTATATCACTTATTGTTTATTGATTTTCAAATTTTCACAGTTAATATATTCATTCTCAAATTATATTAAATATTTATTCATAAGTTTTCAATCAAAGTGAATTTGGGCATCATAAATATCTAATAATGAACATTGTACATAGTACAAATCTTTGAAAAAGTTATTTTGAATAAAAACTCAAAAGATTGAGCTGAAATTTCCATCCAAACGAGCGTATTAGAAAGCTTCGATCATATATACCCTCCGTTAGCGCTCCTTTTTTAATCTGAAAAATGTATGAATTAAGACGGGATGTGAATCCTTTCAAAAAAAAAAAAAAAAAACAAAAAAAAAAAACGAGGGGATGTGAAATGAGATGTAAATGGGTGGAGAGATTGAATGAAAAAAGTGTTATTATATATCAAAATTTAAGAAAATATATAAGAACAAAAAATTTGTATAAGAAATGTAGTAAATAGTTATTTATGCATCGACTCGTATCTAAAACTCACGTGAGCATTGAGGCAATACTCACGCGCACATGAAGCAAGCGTGCGATACGTGCATCATGGTCATCCGTTTAACAGACGACACTTGAGCCATTGGGATTTTCCAGCTCTTCTGACATGCATTAAAATAGGCACGCTGCCGTTTGATTTCTTTGGATGGGAGAGAAATACCGACGGCAAAGAGGGCACAAGAAAGCTGGAAAAAATGGACGTCAGCGAAATCAACAGTAGAGATTATTTATGTTCTTTTTTAAAATAAAAATGGACGGCAAAGAGGGCACAAGAAAGCTACAAATTAATGTTCTTTTAATTTATGTTTATAGGATATTATTTATATTGATTTTAAAGAACATTTTATATTTTTCATTTATTTATTCCATGTTCATACATTTATGCAAGTGATTTTATAAGCCTGTGTTTTTTTAAAAAATGAACTTCATCATTGAATTGCACTCTCCCTATCAGACCCAATCAATCTGGACGAAAAATTAATTGTATAAAGTGAGAATTCACATAAAAAAGACTCGATGAGATATTTTTTATTTGTATTTATAGGAGATTATTTATGTTATTTTTTATGTTCTTTAAATTATATTTGTAGGAGATTATTTATGATTTTAAATTTGTATTTATAGGAGATTATCTATGTTATTTTTTATGTTCTTTAAATTTATATCTGTAGGAGATTATTTATAGTAGTTTTATGTGTTTTAAATTTATGTTTATAGGAGATTATTCATATAGATTTTAAAGTACACTTTATATTTTTCATTTATCTATTTCATGTTAATAAATTTATGCAAGTGATTTTATAAGCATGTGTTTTTATTTATAGTAGTTTTATGTGTTTTAAATTTATGTTTATAGGAGATTATTCATATAGATTTTAAAGTACACTTTATATTTTTCATTTATCTATTTCATGTTAATAAATTTATGCAAGTGATTTTATAAGCATGTGTTTTTATTTATAGTAGTTTTATGTGTTTTAAATTTATGTTTATAGGAGATTATTCATATGGATTTTAAAGTACATTGTATATTTTTCGTTTATCTATTTCATGTTAATGCATTCATGCAAGTGATTTTATAAGCCTGTGTTTTTTAAAAAAATAAACTCCACCGTCTAATTGCACTCTCCCAGTTTTTTCCGGCAATTGTGAAATTTTTTTATCAAACGCACACCATTTGGACAAAAATTCAACAGAGCTTTGCCTTTAAAAAAAAAAAAAAAAAAAAAAAAAAAAAAAGGCTTTAAAAAACCCAATATCTGTTAGGATTCTATGAAAACGAGGACGCCATGCGCAACAGCTCCAGTGATTTTTTCCGCTAGGTAGCCTCGTTATTTTTCAAATAGTTTTTTTCAATCACAGTTTTACTAGGTTCTAATATGGCATGAATTTCTGCAGCTCTCTTCAGTTGATTTCGTTGGCCTCCATTTTTCCTCTTTCTTTTACTCTCCTGCCTCTGATATTTTTCTCCCATCCAAAGCTGTCAAATGGCAGCTTAGCATGCTTTAATCCATTCTTAAATGCACGTCAGAAGAGCTGAAAAAATGCAGCAGGTTGTGTTGCGGGATCCAACGGCTCAAGCGCACCTGTTAAACAGACCACCACAATGCGCATATGCAATATATTGCACACAATCACCCCTCTTATTTTGTGGCTGTTTGGGCAATAATATGTGGTCTTAAGCATAAACTTTCTACATATAAATTTTTATATTTTAAAGTTTAAAATATTTTTCGAATTTTAAAAATGAAAAACAGCAGTCTTTCTCTTTCATGCGATGTGCAAGAAAAAAAGTATTTTTTTCATCTGTAAATTCAAAAAATATTGTGGCTGTATATATTTATTTTCACGACTGATTCCTTTAAGGTTTTATTATTAGTTCTAATAATATTCTGTTTTTAATATTGGTTTTAATAATATTCTTCTTGGATTTAATTCGTCATTGATTTCAACAATAATATTCTTTTTACTACATGCATGCTTTTAATTTTTATAATTAATTACTAGAACTTACCCATTTTTATTTAATAGTACTTTAGGATAGATTATTACTATATTTGACTTTCCTTCTCAAGTTAGATTTCTTCCTTTTCTTATTTCTAGTTTCACTTCTCCTTTTTCTTATACAAATTTTTAGATGAAATTTTCTTATACAATTTGAAAATAGGCTTTTAGCATATCAATATTAAAAAGGTATGTTATTTTTTCTATTTTAAATTTAAATTTTTAAAGACGATGGATAGATTAATAGCATGTAATATTAACCTTACCTTCTAAGATTGTAAGATACTTTAAATGAGCACCAATAACAATTAAAATCATATAAGTGAAATAAATAGAAATAAATGAACTATATATAGAAATTAAACTATTGGTCTAAAATATTATAATACAAGTAATTTATATTTGAAGAAATAATTATTGAAAGAAATGCATTAATGCCATGGTAAAACATACAATAAAAAATTATTAATATACGGCTTTACTATATTAATACCATCACCATTCATCCAATATATATTTCTCATATTAATATTCTCATCATTAATTTAAATAATTATTAAAAAAGTGTCATTATTTTGATACCTATATTATATAAGTTGAGAAACACTTGAATACTATTTAAAGTAAGGGTCGAATAGAGCAATTTCATGAATTTGAATTCACTAAACTAATTCCTCAAAATTGAGATCATTTTTAAACTTAACATCATAACTTAATAAGATTGAGTTCGTTTAGCCATGAAAGACTCATAAAAAAACTTAATAATATGTTAAATTAGTTTTCCATTCATTATTTAATTTTCTAAGACCAGAAAGTAAGAAAAAAATTTAAATTATATAAAATGATATAAGATTTTTAAGTATATCACCTGACAACTATAAGTCATTCAACATCATATTATAATTATTTTCAATGAGTCTAATTTTTATTATTTTTAATATATTTAATGATTACTTTTACTTTTTTGTAAGACATTTTCTTGCATCTTCTACATAGTGTTGACATTATTTTATAGTATTACAACATTGGGTAAAACTTATCCCTCTTTGGTATTTTTCTCAATGAATGTTCATATGCTAAAAATTATTATAATCAGATACTATAGAATACATAATAGAAAATTATATTTTTTAAGTATTATATAATCACATAAAATATTTTAAATATTGATATACTAATGGTCAGGAGCACTTTTATGAAACTTCTCTTCTATGTAACCCCTTGTTTTTTAACATCTAGATGGTTGATGAAAATTCTACTTCATTCATCATATTTAGCATCATTTATATTATTATAAAAATCCTTTCATTTATCTAGTATCGCCGTATATAGGCCTCATCTATAAACGTGTTAAATCAACATAATAAAATAATTTAATATTAAATATCAATTTTTAAATAGTATTTTCAATATCTAAACCATTTAAAATATCATAGATATGGGGATAAATGATTATATAAAGTATTGCTATATTCTAATGCATATATGAATAGATGTAAGTATTTTTTATAATTTACACATGAAATGTACCTATTGTTTAGCAAATTTAGCTTATACACATATTGAATTTAGATAAAACTTAGTCTCTAGTAAAATAAATTGTGTTAAATGTAATGAATAGATTGGATTTTCCATCAAACATCAACATCTTAAAAATAAAAGGGTTATATGGAACCGCTTCTAAATAACCCAATTACATAGAAGGGGGCCCGTTATAAGAAAAAAATTTCCATCAAATAAATTTTTTTATATAGACAAATAATTTAAAAAACAATGCATCATTTAGATAAAAATTCAATTTTTATTTTTAGATTAATAGTAATATAAATCAACTTTTTGCACTTTTATGTTAATGTGTTATAATCTCTTTTACCTAATTTGAGACTGAGAATCATGTTTCGAAAATATATTTCAAATTTTTTATGCTATAGAATGTGATAAAAAATTTCTTAAATATACAAAAATTTTAAAAATAGGTATAAACTTTGCCCCCACTGCGCAAAGGTCCTGGATTAGCCACTAGTGACATTTAATTTTAATGTCGTATCCCATTTATCAGCTAATGATATTCTTCTTAGTGAGACATGCATCTTGAACATATGAAAAAAAAAAATTGGGCTCTATTTGGTCAAACGGAGGAGGGAAAACTCACATCTTCACCCCTCGTTTTCACACTTTTTCAGTTTTTATTTAGTATATTAATCACCCAAATTTTTATTTTTACTCCCATATTTTTTAGTTCTAATTTTACATGTTAACTAATTAACTTTTTATTTTTGAGTGTGTTTGAAAAATGATAAAAAAAATTACGAAAGGTTTTTGGGATAAAAGTTTTTGAAATGTGAGAAAATGATGTAATATGATATGGATAATGATAATGAGTAAAGAAAATAAAATTAAAATAGATAGTTTAGATATATGAGTAATTATGTGGAAATAATAGAAAAATAGTGCAGTCGTATGGAAAGAAATTAAAAAATAATTAAAAAATAAGTTAGTAAGTTAGTCGTGGAAAGTGAAAAATTTTATATTAAAAAAATTTAGTTTGAAAATTTTTAGGTATTAACAAGCACTTTCTTTATCTTCGATATTTTTTAGTAAATGAGTGAAGTGGAAAATTGTGAGACAACGTGGAAATGTATTATCGTCTCATTTTCTAACCAATTATTTTTCCTTTCGACAACCTTATTTATTCTAATTTTATTCTTATACTTCGATCAAATTTTTGTTCAACTATCCTATTTATTCTAGTTCTAAACCTATTATTTTATATCAATCATACAAATATCAAAATATTCCCCTTCACATTCTCCACCTATCCCAAAATTTAATAAATTTTTACATTACCATATTAGTTTATATTTTAATAAATTTTTTAGACAATTATGCTATTATATTACAATACTTTTACACTTTTCAAAAATAATCATATCACCACTTCCCCCTTCTCCTTTGACCCTAGTTATCAAATAGATCCTTCTAAACAGAACTATTTCTACTTTGGAAAACATGAAGGCCATATGCACGAAAACACAGGCTTTTTTATGCTCTGGGCCATGGTGTCATGGTCTGTTGGGTCCATGGCCCTCCTACGGTGTAGAGATTAAGGGCTTGTTAGGCTATTTTGAATTCAATTTCAATCCAACCTTTCACCGTTTCTCAAGTCTGGAGCTGTACAAAATAGTTTTTTGAGCCTTCAAGAAGATGGAGTGGGATCAGGATGTAATGAGAAAAATGGATAAAAAGGTATTATGTTGTATTGGATTGCAAGAGATTATGCTGTGAATAAGAAAAATAATATTAAAAGGGTAATTTCATATATATAGATGAATTTACTCCTAATTCCACTTATATCTACAAATTTTCAAAAATTCTTCTCATATCTACAAATTTTCAAAAATTCTTCTCATATCTACGAATTCTTATTATAATTTCACTTATAATTATGTCACCCGGTAATCTATTAAATGAGTTATTAACTCCCCGTAAAATGATGAATATGCTCAAATTCTAATGTAATTTAAGGTTGTTTTGCTTAAAGTGAAAGATTTATATTCAAATAATTTATGATTTTATTATATGAATTTTTAGCTATAAACTTATAATTATATATGAGCATATTTATCTTTTTTCAAAGATTTAACGGCTCCTTTAATGGATATCTAACTGCATGGCATAAATGTAATTAGGATTAAAAGAGTTTTTAAAAATTCATAAATATGAATGTAATTATGGTAAAATTCATCTGTACGTAAGAAATTCAACCTATTAAAAAATTTAAAAATAAAGTTGTTATATATTTAAAATGAAAAATTTTAAAAAGATATTTTATAATATGAAATAAAGATATTTCTAAAATAAAAATTCCATTCTACTCCCATCAGCTATCTTGGGGGATGTTTGAGAATATGAAAGTGGTGGAAAATATGGTATTTGGTGGGAATGGAAAATGGAATATTTTGAAAATTGTGTGATTGATATGAAATAATAGGGGTAAAGTTGGAATAAATAGGTTTGTTGGAAGATAGTTGATAGGAAAAATAATTACAATATAAGGGTAAAAGTGTAAAAATATAATAATTAGTTGTGAAATGATAGATATCGAAATCCGTGTTACCACATTTTCCTTCCCTCGTTTCCCATCCAATGTTACCAAACGTCCCCTTGAACAGATTGCCAAGACCATGCTTTGCCATCTACTCCTTTTTCAGCGCCTAATGTCTGACTAGGAGTCCGACAACTTCAACAACTCGGAAAAAGGTCAAAAAGAAGAACGGCCATTTCCTAATCTCTGACACAACGACGGGTAACGGGGTCAGTAGAGTAACAACTACGTGACACTCTTGTCCGCTGTGCAAGTGCATGATGCGTTGGATATGATTTATCCAACATTTAATTACAATATCAATTAAAAATTTTAATTACAATAACAAACTAGTTTTTTCTCATTTGGTCATAACATTTTTGTTTTTCAATTGTATCATATATTACCTTTTTCTAGAAAAAATCGAGTTGGAAAGTGATTTGCTATCGTTCCTTAATAGCATTAGTTGCACGGACATCAAGTGCATTGATATTTTTTAATGGTATATTTTACATTTATCTCAATTGATACTACAATCAACCATCAAGACATTCTTAAAATTTTTCAATATGAAAATGCCATGCTCCACCTCTTGTCTTTAGGAGACTAACAAAATTCCACATAACAGCCTAACCCTCTAACTACAAAGAGACCTTACAACTTAAACTCTCACACTCTAGGAAAATATATATATGAGAAATATTCAAGCGTAGTGTAATTGCACATGAATATATATTTTTGAACAAATGTTGTCCATAAACATACTTAATTAGGATGAAACTTGGTTTTTCAGATAAACAAATGATGTTAAATATAATGAATGGATTGGATTTTCCATAAAGGATTAAAATCTTTGATTGTAAAGGGGTTACAATGAAGCGAATCCATGTTACCCCTTCAAAATTAAAGATTTTAATCCTTGATGGAAAATTTAATACATTCATTGTATTTAACATCATTTGTTTATCTAAAAGACCAAGTTTCATCCCGACCAAGTATGTTTAAGGGCCACATTTATTCAAAAATATATATTCGTGTGTAAATTATGGAAAACACTTAGATATATTTACACATGTATTATAATGTAATAATACCTTATAGAATCATTTATTCACATATAAATGATATTTTGAATAGTTTAGATATCGAAAATATACTTTAAAATTGATATTTTAGCATTTTTCATAATTTACGCATAAATATGTACATTTTCTAACAAATGTGGTCCCATAAACATACTTGATTGGATGAAACTTGATCCATTAGGTGTTAAATACAATGAATGTATTATATTTTCCATCAAAGATTTTAAAATGTTACATGGGTCCACTTCTATGTAACCCAGTTACATAGAAGTGGAACCATATATATGAGAACCTTCATAATTAACAGTACATTTGGCCCTAAATGAGTCCCACGTGTATTTAAATATATTGATACTTTAATACGATTATTTATCCATATATAAATTTTATAGCAAATAGTTTATATGTTGAAAAATAACTTTAAAGCTATTATTTACATCAAACTATTTTATTACATTGAATTTGTACTATTTTCAGCTAGGGTTCATACACATATCTAATTGGGATGAAAATTGGTATAGTAATAAAATACATATTTCTAAATACAATTGGCGGAGTAGATTACAATTTAATGATCATGTGCAGCACATTTTGAGGTAACTATACGGTAATTGTGGTGCAGTAAAACTGCACTTATATATATATACATATATATATATATAAGAATCATTCATGTGCAGTAAAGCTACACCATAATAATGGTGCATTTGGCTCACAATGAGCCCTACATGTACTTAAATGTATTGATACTTTATATAATTATTTATCTATCTATAAATTTTATAACAAATGATTTAAATGATGAAAAAATAATTTTGAAGTTATTATTTACATCAAACTATTTTATTATGTCCAATTTGTACCATTTTCAGATGGAATCTATACACATTTCCAATTGGGATGAAAAGCAGTATGGTAGTAGAATACATAATTGTAAATACAATAGGTGAAGTTGATTATAATTTTATGATGGTGTGGGACCCATTTTGGGGTAACCGGACCATAGTTATGACACAGTAAAGCTGCACTTGAACATTTTTTTCTCTATATATATATGAGAAATATTTAAATGCTACTTTACTGCACCACAATTACGGTGCAGTTATCTCAAAAGAGCTCAACATGATCATAACATTATAATCTACTACACCAATTATATTTATAATTATGTATTCTATTATCATACTAATTTTCATCTCAATTGGATATGTGTATGGATCTTATTTAAAAATGATATAAATTCAATATAATAAAATAGTTTAATGTAAATAACAATTTTAAAGTAGTTTTTTTAACATTTAAATCATTTGCTATAAAATTTATATATAAACAAAATAAATGTATAAAATATTAATATATTTAAGTATATATAAAGTTAATTTTGGACTAAATGCATCATTAACTACGGTGCAACTTCACTGCATAGGATATATATATATAGGGATTTATTCCAGTGCATACGACTGCACCGTGCAGTCCATGCACTGTGAGCCCCACCTGATCATAAATGAAAAATCTACCCCACCCATTGTATTTAGAATTGTTCACTTTAATAGCATACCAATTTTCATCCAAATCCAACATGTATATAGTCCCCATCTTAAAATGGTGTAAAATCAACGTAATAAAATAGTTTAATGTAAATATCAAGTTTAAAGTGGTTTTTTCAACATCTAAACCGTCTAAAGTATCATTTATATATGGATAAATGAGTGTATAAAGTTTCATTACAATCTAACATGTGTGGGGTCCATTTTACAGTGAATTATGATGCAGTACGACTTCACACGATCGGGTCTCATATATATATATATAAGTGCAATGATATTTGTTAACATGATGGCAAGTGCAATGATGTTCATTGACATGTTCTGTGCGATGCATGCACGCGCACAAAGCATCCTCATTAGTTGTACGGATATCAAATGCATTGATATTTAATAACATGTTCACAAAGCATCCTCGCGCGCATCGCAAGCATTCTAGGATTGCTCTTTTCCCCGACTGAAATGCCCACCGCTTAATTAGCCGACTTTTGGAGGTGTTTCAGAGTATCCAAAATATTTGAAATGAACGTGTGTACAGGACATTTTCTTCTGTTTCTAAGACACCTTTTTAAACTTCCCAAACAATTTTTTATATTTACAATACAGTTTTTTTTTAATTTCTAATGTACATCATTGCATTTTTATCCTATTTTTTCATTCCATTCAAACTTCTTTAGTCATTTCAAACACGCACTTAAAAAGTAACATTGCACTTACTAGAGATAATATTATTTTTATAAAATTTATCGGTAAAATAAAAATAATAAAAATAATAAAAATTAAAGAAAATACTACATGGTAAACAAAAAGCATCATCTAAATCCATGAAAATCGATGTGGCACTAGTTGCCAATTTGAAATGCCAAACCTTACCTTTTATCCATGCGAGACGGACAATAAAATAGAAACTACAATTGACAATGTTATAATAAATAAAGATAACTACCTATAATAAAAATACAAGCAAAGTTTGAGTGATATATAAATATGTTTATTAATGAATCGGCAAACATCTTTCAAAATTATTTGAGGTACCGTTTGGTAACGTAGGTGGGGAAGTTAGGAAAAATATTTTTAAAAAAGTGAAGGAGTGATATAATATAATAGAGGTCAAATAGAAATAAATAAATAGTTACGTGAAAAATGAACGAAATAAAAGATTAAAAATTAAAAAATTAGGATAGTTGAGTAATTAAGATTTATTTTTTCGAAAATATGTAAAGAGATGAGGCAGTTTGTTTCCCACCTTCATATGTTGCCAAATCCTAAATCTACTCAGACTATAGTAAATCTTTATTTAAAATCTTTAACATATTAAAAATATTATATATGGTTCACTGAAAGATTATAAAGATTAAACTTTTTTAAAAAATTTCGCTAACTAATCATTTTTAAAAAAATTATATCTCTACGATATATCTTTTAAAAAACACTAAATCTATGTTCATAGAAAACGCATTGAAAAAGGCACTTTTTCTTTTTGTTTGACAAGAATTGCTTCAGCCGTACAAATATATTTTACTTTTTTCCAAGATAACTTAAGTTTCAAACGACTTTATATTTGTATAAAATTGATTTTAATTTAGGCATGTTTGGAAGATGATAAAACTTTTAATAGAAAGTTTTTTGTGTAAAAGTTCTCGAAATATAAAAATAATGTGATATGATTGAAGTAATGATGAAGAGTAAAAAATAAATTTAAAATAAATATGTCAGATGTACATGTAATGGTATAGAAATAGTTGAAAAATAAGATAATTATATAAAAATAAATCAAGAAATCATTCAAAAATAAAGTAGTTATGAAGAGTAAAAAATTTTACATTTAAAAATTTTCGTTTGAAATTTTGTTGAGTAAACGAACACCCCTAATATCAATAATATTATCAAATAAAATAGAGAAACAAGAAAAGCTGAGATGTCAAAATAGAATTCGCCGACCATCTCATCATCATGGACAAAATGGAGGTGGCAAACACGCATTAGACCTATTAATTGATAGATATGCCCCGCAACCCCACTTTGGTCGTGGGTCGGTCGGACGTTGGTTAAATGCATCTGGGTGTACTTCACCTATTTTTTTAATATTTTTTTACATGACTGTTAATATAAGTGTATTTAACATGTGTATAAATTTTTTTTATTTTTGGAAATTTTTAGATTTTTTTTTAAAATTTTAAAACCAGTGGCTGATTTTAAAAAATCCGAAAAAAATCTAAAAATCTTCAAAAATGGTAAAAATTTATACATATGTTAAATACACTTAGATTAACATTTTCATAAAAAAAAGTTTCGAAAAAATTTAAAAAATGGATAAAGTACACTCGGGTGCATTGAACCAGCGTTTGGGTGGGTCCGGCTAGTTCTTCCATCAATGTAGTTTTCTTTTTAATAGTAATATTAAAAAAAGTAGGCGTGTGAGATTTTATTTTTTATTTTTTTAAAAAAAAAGTAGCTGTGAGATTTCACCGCCCAGCTGCAAAAACACAGAATCAATCAGTTAGTCATCTGAAAATCCAAACAAAAGCATGTCCTGATGCCTGACATTCCGCTGAGCTTACATCAAAAGCATGTGTGGCCCGCTGTAGATTAAATCTCATGCCCAAGAACATATTTATAACTGCATTCTGTCCGTCCAATCAATGCCCATAAATTGATGCTCAAACATACAAAGTGGGTGGTCCAAATTTTAAGGTAGAATCAGTTGGTTGATGTTAATTGATTCTTGCATGCAATGCATTTCCACGGCGGGGCAGGGTCAGTGACTTGGACAGTCTTCATTGCAATACTACCACCGCTCCCTCTTTTGGGTCCCGAATCATTTCATATTCAAAATTTTCAAAACCATCAATGAGTACCCCAATATACAACACTGAGTTTTGTGGGTATCTATCAATCTTATGGGGGCGAAGATGTGAATTACAAGGAGATTTTCAGATTACTTCTTTGATTAGAAATCCCACACAGGAAACATGATTTGCTCCTCCTTTCTAGGCACCATTCACTCCTTTCAATACGCTTACTGCCATTCAAAACCTTTTCTGCCTTCCTTTTCTTTCTTTTTTTTTCTATTTCCTGTCTTTTTCCTTTCCATCCACACCACAAGCATGCTCTCTCGCTCTCTCTCTAACGGATTCCTCTCTATCCAACGGGCATCGATGTAAATTTCTAAACAGTAACGGACGCCAGCTTTTCTTTTTTAAGCACCAACTCTAACAATCTCACTTCATCTTTATTCTCTCCATCTCTCATGCCATTCCAGATTCTCACAAACATGAAGTGGGTCTTTCTCTTCTTGGCGTTGGCATTCATTGCCGCCGCAGAAAGCAAGCAGAACTCCAACCAAGGCTGCAACCCACAAGACCTGAACGGCTTGCTGGGCTTCAAGGCCGACATCAGCAATGACACCTCCGGCCGCTTGTCGACCTGGACTGGCAACGACTGCTGCCGATGGCAAGGCATCTCCTGCGACAATGAAACCGGTAGGGTGACCCACCTACATCTCCCCGGCTTCATCTCCAGCTCCGAATTCTTCGGCCAGACTACAATGGTCGGCCGTCTATCGCCTTCCATAACCCGTCTCTCATGGCTCCAAGTCATCGACCTCAGCGAGCTCCTCGGACTCTCTGGCATGATTCCCCCGGCAATCGGTTTCCGTCTTCCCAATCTTCGGACGCTCTGTCTCAATCGCAACAACCTCACTGGCCCCATCCCTAAGAGCATCGGTAAGCTCTCGAAACTAGAAGAGCTGCACTTGAATGAGAATCGCTTTTCTGGGCGTCTTCCGTCCAGCATTGGCCGATTGTCCAATCTCAATGCACTGCACCTCTTCTCAAACAATCTTTCGGGTCCCATACCAACTTCGATTACCAACCTGACGAGGCTGCGGAGTTTGGATCTTCATGAAAACTCACTCACTGGATTCATACCTCCGAAGATTGGCGGTTTGCAAGCTCTAGAAGAACTAATTCTCTCCAACAATATGCTTCGTGGGGAGTTGCCATCTTCGTTAGGAAATCTGACGGTTATTTCAGTTATGTATTTGGACTCCAACATCCTTGGAGGGGAGATTTCGTTCCCATCGGGAGTTGATCAGATGCCGTCACTAAGATTTCTCAGGCTCCACGACAACCTTCTGACAGGAAGAATCCCATCGGCCTTAGGAAATCTCATTTCCCTCGAAAGGATCTCTCTCTCGAACAACAGACTCATGGGGCCAATCCCACCTGTATTTGGAAATCTTAGAGCTGCGACAGAGATCTACCTCGACGGCAATAGACTAACCGGCCAGGTCCCAAGCTCGATCGGCCGGCTGTCCCAGCTCATGCTTTTGAATGCAGCTAACAATCTGATGGAAGGGCCACTGCCCCAAGAGATGTCTTCCCTCCAAAATCTCCAAAAGCTTGATCTCTCCTTCAACCGTCTGAATCTGTCTTCCATTCCTCCTTGGATAGCACGAATGTCATCACTCTCGTCGATTTCCCTCGCTGGTTGCGGAATTCAAGGTGAATTGCCGGAGTTTCTAAGACACATGAATGGCCCAATACTCGAACTGGACTTGTCTGCCAACCGTTTGAGTGGGACTGTACCAGCATGGCTGGGGAGCTTGACTCAGCTCTACTCTCTGAACCTCTCGAGCAACTCGCTCGTCTCAGAGATTCCCAGCTCGATCTTGAATTTGCAGAATTTGGGTGTGCTCGATCTTCACTCAAATCGGCTGTCGGGCCCCGTGAATCACGTCTTCCGCATTGGGAGCAGGTTTTCAGATGGCTCACTGACGTATGTTGATATATCCAGCAATAGTTTCACGGGAGGCATAGATGGGATCGGTGAAGGGGCTCAATGCACCCTTCGGCATCTAAACCTGTCACACAATCGGTTGATGGGCTGGTTGCCAGGGTCGATAGGAAAGCTGGGATCAATGCAGATTCTTGATCTGAGTTACAACAGGTTTGGTTACGACCTGCCGGAGTCGCTAGAGAATGCAACCTTATTGGCACAGCTTAAGCTGCAGAAAAACCGCTTCACGGGGCGGATCCCAGATTGGTTTCTAAAGCTGAGAAATCTACGGGACTTGGATCTATCTGATAATCTTCTTGTTGGGAAAATACCAGATGGGAAGCCTCTCAGTGATTTTCCCCGGAGCTGTTTCTCCGGGAATACTGGGTTGTGTGGGAAGCCTCTCTCTCCATGTAGCGATTGATCTGAATTTTTATCGTCGCATTTTTCTAGTCCTTAGAAGTTTAAACCCCTCGTGAAATCACTCAAAAATCAAAACCTTTATTTACTTTATAGGTGATATTGTTAACATGGTTTCTTTCTTTTTAAGCTTCTTCTACAGATTTCACTCTGACATTCCTGAAATTCCTTAAGTACATATCAGAGTTTTTAAGGGTCTGTTTGTATCGACAATGCAGGAAGGGGTATGAATTCTTCTTTTACTTTTAGGGTCTGTTTGGCCAGGCGGAATAAATACCGCAACGCGTGCTTTATGTAAACAGCGTGGATTCCTAGCTTAAGGGATTCAGTGTTTATTAGGACTTTTTTCTATAACTTGGGTATGCATCGTTCATCAAGGTGGGTGGATCCAAGTGACCTACTCCCCAGATCATGCAACCATGTCCATATCTCTCCCACCAAACAAAACTAGTACCATTGGCAGAGCTTGCGACACGGCTCAATTGGTTTTTTTATTTCAGCAAATTTTATTTGCAAGAAGAGGCCTGTCCTATCATTTCTAGTCCACTGCCCATGAAAATGTTGCGCAATGCAGGTGCTATTCTCTGAGTAATTGATAAGATTGTTAGCATCCGGCACATGTCATTATTCTAGGGGCATCAATGTGGGTGTGGGCCAACTGTAGCAACCAGCAAGATCTAGATCTGAATCGCTCATCCACCCATGACAATATAAACTCCATGGCAAAAGACAGTCTACAGGATGTACCACTGGACATGTGACCCGCGAACCATGTGAGACAAAGAGGTGAGACATTTGCTCGCTGGATGAATACTGCTGCTCGTGCTGGAAATGATGGGACTGCAACAGAGCAGGCGGGACTGCTTCGGATTGTTATCTAGAAATCGATAGCCGCAAATGTTAGCAGACCCAACAAATCCAGTCGAAAAAAATTTAAAAAAGAGAGATGGTTGAGAGGCTGCAATTTGGAAGAAGGTAAATTTTCTCTTATTATTAAATGAAAACTACAACAATCCGAGCCTGTTTTTGGGCTGACGTTCTCTTAAACTTGTACATAATCCGTTGCCAGTTGGTGGTAATTGGAGTGGTCGACCCCATTCAACCGCAAGCAGCATAAGATCTCCTCTGGTAGTTCTTCCAGCTTGTTTCCCTGGTCCAATAAATCAACATATGACATCAGTTTTAGCAAGACCTAATCATCTTATTCATCACGAGTTATTTCCCAGCATAGTTAATCAGCCACATGGATCTCGTTAGGCTATTCCTGTAGATCGACTTATGCCCTTGGTAAGCCAAGCTTTTCCATAATATCTTTCCTAAAGAACTCTAATCATGATTTTTTCTGTCACCATCTACTTATCTTCTAGTTTTCTGGTTTCTTGAATCCATTCCAACCAACAGGTGTAGATCATAGTCTTTGTTCGTATGACTAAATCAGCTAAGTCCACTTTTCTTCATTTTTATGAACCATTGGTTTTACATTGACGATCTCTTGATCATATAGAATGTCAAAGTTATTATCAACCAATGAGAAAATATAGAATGGGCATGGGATAACAATTCAATGTTGATCTGAAGTAATGCATATGCCCTTATTTTTAATAAGATTCTAGCTAAAAGCGCACATGTGCTGAAATATGTCTCTCCATGGGTATCTAGTAATCGTATATGTAAGGCTAGGGGTGCAACTTGGGCCTAGTTGAGCCCGAACACGATTTTGAACGGTGTTAGAACTTGATTTTTCATAGCCCGAGTCCGAAAAACCCGAGGAACCCGATTTGTAAATATGATAGGGTTAGGCTTCAAGTGAGCCCGATTTCCTATTTAATATTTATTATAAAATATATTATATACATACTATTTAAACAATATTTCTTTATATTCTTCATATTTTATGTTATTATATCTATATTTGAATACATATTTGGCATATTGTAATTTTATTGTAAATAAAGTATATTATTTCATTTATATTTATCTTTTATTTCTATCATTCACTTTTACACTTATTAATTTTTTCCTTTATCTTAGTTTTGTTGTTAAATTTTTTCTAGAAATATTCTTTATATTACTATATTTAAAAAAATATTAGTTTAATTATATATTATTATGTTTACCTACATGATTTATTATTATTATTTATTCATATGAAATTCTAAACTTATTACTTATAAATAAAATGTAAATTCGTCAACATAAATTTCAACCTGAAACTCAATTCCAACCCGATTTTCAAAAATAGAGTTAGGGTTCAGGTTTTACAAATATGGTAAGGGTTAGGGTTAGGGTTGATGTTTTGTAACTAAGGTCAGAGTTAGGGTCGAGATAAACCCGAGTTTCATGAGCCCGAGTTTCACCCGTATGTAAGGCTAGAATCGGCAAGTTGACAACATAAGCAATGGAAAAACCAAATAGAACGTTCGCTGATGTTTCATTCGAACCATTTAAGCCCGTACTTAGAACTCCCGTTAAGAGAAAAATTGAACCCACTTTTCTTCATTTTATAAACCTTTAGTTTTACATTGACATTCTCTTGAATTACTTCGTTTCTATAATCATCCATTAATGGTCCAACAATTTGCCCAAGATTTTCCGAGAGCTAATCAATGTGAAAAAAGAAGAAAAATGCACTAGGAGCTGCTTCAGTCTCCCACCATTGTCAATATATAAGGGCACGAAATCTTTGCGCATCTGGATTGAAACTTTATGAGCTAGCATTTCAAAATGCTAGATGAAAGGCAAAAACAGGCAATCACAGAAGATATAAATGGAGATGGAATATCACCTGAATTGTCAATCCAATGTCCAATACACACAGCTTCAGCCTATCTTGAAATGCTTCAAATCCTTTTCTTGATATGTAACTGAATCTATGCATGTCCAAATCAATCTCAAAGTAGTTCTCACCCTGCAAAATGGGATGAACAGTGGGCCTATCAAGACAACAGTCAGTTTATGGCTGACATTAATTTCTAACTTCTGCTTTCTGTTGTCCCTAGACTGTCAGACAACATTTCAGTTACAACTGTGGTAAATAACTTCAGATCTTGAAGTGGAACATGGACTTACCGAGTAAAATTCATGCTGAGGACGGGAGAGAACAGGCTTCTCATTGTAAGCATGCATGAGTTTTCTCTCAGCAGCACTTAATTGTAGCTCATCTATATTAACTACACGACCCAGTATCTTTAATCTTTCTCGGAAGGGCACAATTGTATCTACAGGGAAACCTTTAACCCTTTCTACTTCATCATCGATTATTCTCTGTTTTTTGAATACCAACATGAATTATTTATCAAGAAGTTCCACCAAATAAACTCACTGATGAATAAGAAAGCAGACCATACGGAACTAAAGTCATCATCACTTACTCTGATATTTTCCTGGAAGTGAGGTGAAAGTTCTTTTGCGTAACTGTCAGAAAGCTTGAAGTACAAAACAAAGCTCATTCCTTCACCATCAATTTCATTTTGAAAGATGGCAGCAGGGTACAGAGGAACCTGCAAGGTCCACGAAATCGTCATCATGCACAACATTTTAATTAAGCCAACCATGAACCCGGGTGTAACTTGATGGTGATAATGCCCATGCTTGAGGCCTTGATGGAAATCATAACGATTTTAAAAATTAATTAAAAAACAGAGTCAAGAAAAAATATGAAAGATGGGTGGTAGATGTAGACCATCCAAAGTATCAAGTAGGAATACCTGGACATTAACTACAAGGATAGGCGGAAGCTTTCCAGATGAATTAGAATTAATAACTGGGAGTTCCACAAACTGAGCAATATGATCTATTTTTCTCTGACATAGGAAGACGTCAACACCGAATGGGTAGTATGCAGCATAATTCGGTGCAAACTCTTTCTTTTTATCCCTGCCATTCCATTCCAAAATGGATGTTGACTAAGACAGAATTAACTACGGTAAAAAAAGAAGAAAACAAAAAACACACAAGTTCAAAATCTCAATGCTGGATTAGCACAGTCAAAAGTAGGGTGCCTCCATTCTTGTGACAAAAATTATCCCAAAATATTAGATTTTACATACCTAAAATATGTGCCGCCGCGAACCTTGAATGTACTGGGCTCAATTTGGGACCAGCAATCAAAAACTTGTTTCTCTAATGGACAGAATGGAACTTGTGAGCCTGCTATCGGTCTCTCTAGAAAACTCTTTGTGGAAACTGAAATAAAGGGTACCCCGTCAGCGCTTCACTCCATATCCATTTTCAGAAACACCCACAACTCTAAAATTCTAAATTCTCCTGTCTACTAAAGCACGACAGAATCTACAACAAGAAATATAGAGCCATACGCTATGATGAACGATCCCTAATGCACAATTTATGATTAACTAAAATAAGTTGAAATCACTCTAAAAAGAGGCATGCATATACTGACCCTGGATCTGGAGCCAGGATTTTAACGGTGCATAATTTCAATCGTATATTAGGCATATCTTGGCAAGGAATCCTTTCTACCAGTTTTGTTGAAATTCAAAAATTCAAAACAATTGTAGTCCCAAATAGGCAGTGGCAACACTTACATAAGTTTGTGATCCCAGACCCGTCCGTGGACTTCCGTTTGAAGGAAAGCTTTAGGGCAGCCTTTCTCCTCATATTTGGAGGGACAGGGTTTCTCTTGTCAATTGCACAATCGGTGGGATTTAAACAAGGCAAGCAAGCACTTGGCACTATTCCGCAATGCTCTGATGCTTCACCTCCCCTGTTAGCATCTTCACACGTTGAGAGGCCATGAACTTCATCAACGAAAACAAGGTTTGTTCCATTGTTCGAGGCTATGTCGAGTTTTGACTGATAATCAACTCCACCGGGGCGTTGAACAAGCCTGCTTGAATCGTTGGCTAGATCACGTGCCAGATGTCCTACAGAAGGAAGCCCATGTCTGTGCCGTCGGTCACTGATTGGCGTGCCATCAACGTCTTCATGGTTAATATCTTTCAGAGATGAAGTACTGAACCTGGGTATGGATAAGGCATCTGCAGGGAGAGTGTGAAAAGTTCAAATAACAGGGAATGATCATCTCCCAAAAACCAGATATTTCAACCAATGACATCAGTTTCTTGCGGCATGAAGTTCAATCTCAAAAAGAAATAAGCACCATTTACCTTCCTGAACACTTTGGAAATCATCCTCACCATCAGACTCCAACACTGCAAGGGAATCATACCAGGCCTCCTCAACGCTTCCAGCTGTTGATGCCAACAAATTATAAAACACACAAAAAAAAAAAGAAAAAAAATTAGTCAATAACCTGCATTAGCTCTTACTCAATATTTCCTGTTGATGATGCTATGAAATTATAAAACAAAAAACCTAGTCAATAATCCAGACTACCTATTACTAAATACTTCCTGTTGCTGATGCCACAAAATTATAAAATAGAAAATTTTAAAAAAAAACTAGTCAACAACCTACATTAGCTCTTAGAATGAAAGTAATAACCTGGACTAAAGTAAAATTCATCACAGGAACTGTCAGTCGAATTCCAAACTGACCAAGATGTCTACCCACATGTTTTTCATATTGCAGTAGAACTCATCAATTTTATGTGACTATTAATGTTCCTTTCAGATTCCTATAGGACAGGAGCAGCAGCCTTTCCGCAAAATAAGATGTACCCGTAGAGGAATTACAAGTCAAGTCTCCTAACCGATGCACATCATTCAATCCATGCGGCTGCATTAGAGCTATAGATTGGCATTCTTGTTCCCCAAACCAGAACGGGGTTTCGTAAAACTGACGGCGAGATTTCTAATTTTTCATTTTCTATGTCACAGGTGTATAAACTTGTCCTCACGCAAAACCTGTTTGGCTATCCCAAATTTTGTAAACTAAAATGCAGTTTTTTAACCAATCAGGCTAATTACAAAAAATTTCCGGGAACTTAATTAGTGCAACCCAAACGCAACAGCAATTTGTATGTATCCAACTTGTACCATTTTAAACATTTTTGGACAGTTAAGATTAAGATAGATAGATAGATATAGATATATATATATATATATATATATAGATACGCACACACACGTTTTACAAACACAAACATCTGTCTGCTTTTCGCATGCAAATATGAAATATCTACTATGTAAACTCAAGATGAATCTCCATCATCCTCAATCCCTCGATCAACGTACATTTGCAAACAGCAAGATCACACCCTGCCTATCTTTTGATTCCCATGCTGCAACCAAAAGCCATTCTAATTGGAAAATCCTACACACCGAATTGGAAACTACGAGTAATTCGTAGCAAATCCAAAGACAGAATATGCAAACAATCCACTCACCAAAAACGCATCGATCAAGAAGAATTACTGATAAAACAAGAACATGGGAAGCGCAATCATCAAGCATTTAACGCCCGATGTGGGAAAAAAAATTACAAAAAACAAAACAAAGAATCTAGCAGGGAAAGATCAAATAAAGGAAGAAGTCAAAGTCGCAAATTACGACCTGGGACGGAAGAATTAACACGGAAGAATCGCTCCTGCGTGCCGAAATCAGCCTCGGCCGCCGACGTCTTACCTCCGGCGGCGGCCAAAATCCTTTTTTTAGCCCTCCGCCGTTCTCTCCGGCTCTGCTTGAACGAGTCGGATCGCCGGCCGCCGATGCACCGTTCCGGCGTCGACGCGCAGGCCCCCATCTCCCTCCCCCAGCCTCCTTGGGAATCCTCGAACCCGCTCTACGCTCTTACCTTCTCAAATTCCAAACGCCCCACCCGCCCATCCCTCCTCCGCTAGCCTAGTCTCCCGCCAGAAACGCGAAAAGGCAGAAATGCAGAAGAAGAGTGTCTACGTAGGCCTACGCGTGTATATATATCCAAACGCGTCCGCAGGCGCGAGAGTCTGTGTAGACAGAGACAGAAACGACGGGGGAAGAAGAAGAAGAAACGAAACGAGTTGCCTTCAAACGGTCTAATCTCTCGTGCTTGCTGGTAGCTACAGACTGCCGCGAGTGGGAGTCGGAGCGCGACAAGGAGCGAGTATTGCTGTTTTGGTGGGTTGTTTTCAGAGCCCCGAGCAAGTCCCGAGAAAGTCAATAAAACGGCAGTTGCCTACGTACGGCTCCCATGGTGGGGGCCCCACGTGGCTCCCTCCACAGCAATCAGGACGGCCGTCCGCACGTGTGGCAATTATTTCGCGTCAGAAGAAGATAGCGATGATGGGAGCGGTTCGTGCTGCTCGTGCGGACTGCTGGATCTGTGATATCTCATATGCGCGGCGCCTATGGCCTCTCCGGTCTCAAACTCTCAATAGGTCAGAGGAACTGCTGTGCACGTGGGGCCACCTTTGAATACGTACCGACCAGGTAGTGGGTCGGACTGTTCTTCCTCCGTATGTTCTCAGAAATTGGATTGATTGAGCCAGCTTTCTCGTTCACTCCATTTTTGACGTTTTCTCGCATGGGAATATGGACGGTCGATCCTCCTTTTTTCTTATTTTTTGTTTATCAATACACTATTCATTTCGCAATTTAGTTATTTCATTTTCACTCAATTATACCATGTAATTTTTTTTTCAAACGTATCGTTTTAATAAACTGCAATTCTATCTTGATGGTTCTGATTATTTTGTTAGTCGGAAGTAGAAACGCAAAATTCAACATATTAATTACGTAAATATATTACTTTTTCTGTTTTTAATTTTATATTCTAATTATTTTTCGTATTTTTTATAAATTAATTCTCCCTATTTTTACTTTATTTGTGCTCAGTCTTTTCATTCCTTGTTCCTCGTTCTGGTTCTCACATTACCCAATGGATATCAGGAAACAATATTATAATGGGAAATTGGATTTTTTTCTACTCCGAACCAAACACTATTGAGTTACGTTATTTTTCTAACTTTTATTGTATTTATAAAAATTTTCGTTTTTATACGTTTTACTTGCCATTTGTCTTCATGGTTTCATTTTCTGGGTTCATTATCGATGGAAAAATCTCATGAATGACAGGTGTAAATTCGACAAAGAAATTGCAATAGCGATTCTATAATAGTGGGTTGAAGTATTTGGACGGTTAAGATACCAGCAGAATCTAAAAATTTTACGGTGATCTGATGATCTATAATATTCATTGTACAGTCCATCTACTTTTCGAATGGGAGAGGAGAGAACCCCGAAGAGCAGCGAGGGGAATATGCGACTGAATCTTCGCAGCCGACGGGAAAACGCATGTGCGTAACTGGAAAAATCGCGGAAGACGGATCCTCCAACTGGAACTGCTGCCAACTTGCGGACGGACGCGAGCTACTGATGACGTGGCCGAAAAGGTACCCTCGGCAACTTTATACTCAACTTTCCAAAACGTACACGTGATTGAAGATAATCATCTGAAAATAAGTTTTCGTCCCACGAGTCCACCGATGAACGGTTTTGATCCTTAACACATGCTGAAGAAGGAAGCAACGTGCGGCGTGTAGATTTTGGTGCCGTCTACGCACGAAAATCCGGATGGTCTGGGGAGCGACAATCCAAGGCTGGATCTAGTGTCACGAGAAGTTTTTAATACGTCGCCTATGTTTCTGCCTTGCATTTGCATTCTTATGAGATTTCACCACTGCGGCCTTCATGATCATCAAGTCAAGGCCATCAACGTCAGGAAAATTTTTTACCACGTCATAAGGTATACATTTATTCGAAGTATTCACAATAAACACTTTTCTGTGAGAAAGACAAGTTCTTAACCAAAGAAACCATTATATTCAATAGAAATTTTAATAATTTTAATTCTCCACTCAATTTTATCTTTTTGAACATGTAGAAGGTTTGGATTCGAATTATTTCTACTTATTAGAAGAAATTTTTTATTGTTTTTAACATTTGTTGTGCATCCAGATGCACAGTACGAAAACGTGGATCGGACATCGGGCTCATCGTGCGCGTGTCCTACGCGAAATGGCGTGTATCGGATCAAAGAGCGGCTGCATCCGACTTCCAAGTGCCGACGATTTTTTAGAGTTTCTAGTCCTCGGCCCTCTCGATCGGCCGCAGAGAGGCTTGGAAATGCGCGTGGGCTCCACGTGGAGCCATTACGACCTTTGGAGTAATTTGTGCCTGTTCAAGTATCATTGAGGTTCTTTTTATATTATATTATATTATAGTATGAGTGTGTTTAGGAACGGATAAAACTTTTGATAAAAAATTTTGAAAAGTAAAAGTTGTCAAATGATGTCATATAATAGGGATAATGATAATAAATAAAGAGGATAAAGTTAAAATAAATATGTTAGTTACATGAATAATTGTGTACAAATGATTGAAAAGTAAGATAGTTGCATAAGAAAATGTGAAAAATTGATTAAAAATATGATAATTATGAATAGTGAAAAATTTTAGATTAAAAAATTTTACCTTGACATTTTCTGATCATTGTCAAACACATCATATATATATATATATATATATATATATATATATATATATATATATTGCATTGAGGTTCTATTTTAACATTGGGTAGGAGAGAGAATTTTTTTGGGGGGTTTTTACTGCACATTTTTTATATCTTTTTACACAATTATTTTATCTTTACTTGTGATTATATCCTTACTTTTGATTATTACCTTTATCATATCATATTAACTCTTAATTTTTTACAAATTTTTTGCTTATTCTTTTTTTATCTTTTCCCAACCATACCTTGCATGGCATGTGATTTTTATTATATTTACAACTTATTCAAAGCACATATTTTTATCTTACTTAACTACTTTACTCTAAACAGTAGGAGACTACGATTCCTAATATACATAAAAGACACAAACTTCCCCTAATAAATAAGAAATAAATGCTTTTTGGGTTAAGGCTGGATCGACTGATAGAAGGGCCTGGGCACCATCCAGCTATGCTTTGGTGGCCATGAAAATTTTGGACGTGAAAGGATTTTTCAAAAATTAAAAAATATATATTAACAACTAAAAAATAGTGTTAAAAATAAAAAAGGTTATTATGTATTAATAAATGAAATATTATATTCAAAATAAGATAAATTTTTTCGAAACCCAAAATCTCACCCTATTACATGTGGCAGGGAAGATCCTAAACAGGTTGATGCTGCGACGGATTCGACGGTTGATTATCGGCCCTTCGTGATTAAACCAGCGAGTATTTCAGGGCATGGGGTAAGATTGGTAGGAATCCAATTCGAGCCGATACGATGTTCGAAATTTTCTGGCGTTGGCATCCTCAATTAGTTTAGTTGAATTCGAAAAAAGATGCCTTTACATTTTTGAAAATAAGGAGCATAAGGGAAAGGACCGGCTGGTTTTTCGCTTTTTCCAGTCAAGAATATTATCTCTTCTAACATGAGAGCGAACATAAAACGCCAAGGACGTGATCAGCATCAGTTTCAAATTTCAAATCATTTAAATTTTCTTCTCTCCTATATATATATATATAACAATCTTATTTACCATCTTCGCAATAAATAACAATTCTCTTTTTTTTTTATCATTATTGCTATATTTTTCGCATCTATGTAACATATTCCCAACATTATAATAACCTTACTTATCCCGTTAAAAAAATTTAACCCTACTTTTCCCATCTTGAATTCCTTCGTATTATAACCGTACAGTCTCAATGACGTGTTTGATGACGGACGAAAAATGGGAAATTTTACTGGAAAATTATGTTTCTGAAGTGAAAGAGTAATTAGACGCGATAAAGTTAATCATCAAAAATGAAAAGAATAAACAGGTTACATTTAAAAATGCAAAATAATGATTGACAATACAGATGATAATAAAAAAGTTGCATAGTTACATAGCTAAGATGCAATATTGATATAAGAAGGAACGAAAAAAGAGGCAGAGAAAATTTCCTTTGTTATTTTAGTGAATTGCATGGAAACGGATATATAGGGTGTGTTTGGTTGGGGGTAAAACTTTTGATGAAAAGTTTTTAAGGTAGAAGTTGTCACATTGATAGAAAATGATGTGATATAATAGGAATAATGATGAGAAGTAAAGAGAATAAAGTTAAAATAGATAGGTTAGTTGTATAGATAGTTGTGTAGAAATGATTGAAAAATAGGGTAGTTTGTATAGGAAAATGTGAAAAAATAATTAAAAAATAGAGTAGTTATGGAGAGTGAAAAGTTTTAGATGGAAAAGTTTTGGTTGGCATGTTTGTATCCCAAACAAACACACCCATAGCCTTCGTTGACAAGAGAAAATGAGTTTTCGACAATGCAAGTTTGAATGAAGAAAAATATTCAGTTGCAGCTTTACTGCACCAAAATTACGGTGTAGTTGTCTCAGAATAGACACCATGTGATTATAAAATTATAATTTATTCTATGAATTATATTTAGAATTGTATATTCTATTATCATACCAATTTTTATCTCAACTAGATATGTATATGGATTCCGTATGCAAATTATACAAATTCAACGTAATAAAATAGTTTGATGTAAATAACAGCTTTAAAATTTTTTTCAACATGTAAATTATTTGCTATAAAAATTTTATATAGATAAATAATTATATAAAGTATCAATACATTTAAGTACGTACAAGGCTCATTTTAGGCCAAATGCACTATTAATTATAGTGCAGTCAAAGCACACGAAAGATTTTCTTGAATTAGAGTTTATATGTAGAAGTAGAAAGGTATGTGTGCATTTGGTGCACATGTCAAAGTCTCTTAAAAAATCTTTTATTTGTCTTTGATAATTGGAAGGAAGAGGGAAATGGATGAAAATTGAAATTAATTTAAATCAGACCGTGATCTCTGCCGAAAGCGAAAAAGAAAAGAAAAAAAAAAAGGAAGGGAATCTTTTCACCTTATATTTTCATATATCTAAAAAATCTTAGGATTAATCCTGGAACTATACCTTTGCTTTATTAATTGGTCCTAGAATTATATATTTCGTTCATATTATACAAAATGCATATATTTCACTTTCATTGTTTGATTTTGGTCCTAGTTATAATAATTATATCCAATATTTTTCTCCTGTTGCACTGCCTTCTATTGTCTCCAGTCAGGCCCCGACAAACATCAAGCGATTTGATTTCAAGCAAATCATTGATGTCACGGAGAATGCATTTTTAAAAGCCCTTTCTATCGCTGAGATGCATGATTGGTGCAGACAAAGTGGGCTCGTAGTCGAGAACTATTCTATCTAGGTATACAAACAAGGGTGCCGGTGTCAAAGACAGGTGCAGCACTTAGAAAACGTCATTTGTTTTGAATATCTAGACGATTAAATGCATTCTAGTGAAATTTTAATATCATAATAGAAATTTTGATTATGTATATGAGATTTTAATAATATCTTTATTTTTGAATTGATTTTAGTTTCATTAAGATCATATTATCCTAATGTTTGCTATAAGTATATTTTATTGTGTTAGATATATATAGTATATGATTTGATTTGAAAAAAAGGTAATTAATATTATAAAAAAACAATGTATGTGCGTTTAATAGTTTAAATTTCATTTTAGATGCTGGTCATGACTAATTGTACACATATCTAATACATTTGATTTATCATATAATGATGTTAATATAAAAACCACGACTAACAAATGATTCCGATGTTTCTTTATAAAGCACAATGCTCTTTGAAATTCGGGTTCGTAACAAGAGTGTTGTTAAGACAGGAAGAATTATTATGGGTGATGAAAACTATACAGAAATTTTTTCTTACGGTGCATTCACCAGCACTAGATCATATACCTATGTATATACACACAGGCAGAAGCAAAACACAGCATCTAAATTTTCTTATTTGAAATTCAGCCAAGATTCTCTCATCCACTGGACGGTGTGGGATGCGAATATCTACGTTTGGGTGGAATACTGGAATATTAATTAAGTGCGTGTATCAAATATTGCCTTTCTTTCGAACCACGAAAATAATATAATAATCCTGGTAGCCTAGGCTAACTAAGTTATTACTTAGCTAAACTCAAAAAAATCATTTAGAGATTTTTTTGTGTTTTTTCTCCATAAACTTATTTATCTAAATGTACTTAATATATAAATTAAGTTTTATTATTTTCAAATATATATCATTTAAAGATTTTTAAAAACATGAGTATTTTAGCCATTTTTAATAGTTTAAAATGGCTAAAATACTCCTATTTTAAAAATAAAAAATATATTCACATATTCAAAAATGATAAAACTTAGTTTATATATTAAATACATATATATTAACACGTGTATGAAAAAAAAAAAAACAAAAGTTTTTTTAATGAGTTTTTGAGGCCGATTAAGTAAGTCGTTATTTAGCCCAGACTAATAAGATTATTTCTTGAGAAAATATATAATTGAACGATCCATTTTAAAAGAAAGTTGCATTTCTGTGTTGCTCCCGCACACGGGTACATTCGGGTTGGGTTTTAATTTTTAGAACCCTTCAACTCAAGCACGAATCCACATTTCAACTTAATTTGTCTCAATTACTAATAAATTTTCAACATAATTATATTACAGTAATTCATTTTATCTAATTATATAAATGAATTAAAAGTTTGTTTAAAAAGCGATAAAACTTTTGGATAAAAAATTTTTAGTGTAAAAGTTTTTAAATTAGTAAAAAATAATATAGTATAATATGAGTAATGCAATGAGTAAAAAGAACAAAGTTTAAAATAAATAGATTTGTTACGTGAAAAGTTATGTATAAATAATCGAAAAGTAGCGTAATTATATAGGAAAGTGTTAAAAAGTGGTTATGAAAAGTAAAAAAAAAAAATTATATTGAAAAGTTTTACTTTGAAAAGTTTTTGTTGTAAACAAATATGCTCTAATTTAAAAATATATTCGATATTCATAAATTATATTTTTCTACTTTGCCCACGTCTACTAAAAGGAGGCAGATCACATTGGAATAGCTGCAAGCAGCTTTGCATGCGTCACACTACAACTATGTTTTAAAACTTTTTTTCAAACATATATGGGCCTCATCTAATTAATAGATTCATATATCCTGGAGTCAGTAGGACACACAACTTTCATATTATGGGAAAAGGTAGATGGCCGGATACCTGTAATCGACAAGGTAGTACACCAAACTTATGTTTGCCCACGACAATCCAATATCATGAAAGCTTGCGGTGGTATGCTTTTGCCACGTGAGCATGCTTCTCTCAGGGACGGCGAATGCAACAACTTTCTCTGAAAAAAGTTTCAAAGACAAGACAATGTCTCTCGTCCAAGAAAAAAATCAGACTTTCTATTTCAAACTCCAAAGTATTCGAAGGTTATTTCAAAATTGAAAAATGATCTTGTTAGCCAGCCACAAAAACAAAACAAAAAAATTAATTTTTATTTTTACTTTTTTCCCCTGTAAACTTGTTAGTATAGATATATTTAACATATAAATAAGTTTTAACATTTTCGGATATGTGTATATATATATATATATATATATATATATATATTTAAAGATTTTTAAACACAAAAGTTTCTAAAAAAATATATACACATAAAAAAATTATAAAACTTGATTATATATTAAATACACTTAGATAAACAAGTATATAAAGAAAAAATAAAAATTTTAAGTGGATTTTTTAGGTTTAGCCCAAGTTAAAAGTATCGTTCTGAAGGATTTTTGTAAAATTGACGGTCTAAAACTACAATAACTTCGAGAATTGCAACAAAATTTAGCTAAGAAGCTAATTTCATTATCAATACTTCAGATTTCTAATAATATTTTTTTAAGATCCCGACACTGTGCACTCAAGGGTAAAAATCTATTTTTTATTTTTTTAAAATTTTTATTCAATTATTAATCCAAGTTTATTTAACATATGTATCAAATTTTACCATTTTTGAAGATTCATAGATATTTTTTGAAAATTTTAAAAATAAGGGCATTTTAATTATTTTTAAAAATAGGGTATTTTAAAAATTCAAAAAATATTTATAAATCTCCAAAAAGGGTAAAACTTATCTTATATTTAAACATACTTAAATTAATATTTTTACAAAAAATTTAAAAAATAAATAAATGGATTAACTATACCCGAGTGCACCGAAACCAGGTGCACCATGTAATAAAAAACTGATTTTTTTAATATTATTAAGTGCACCCTGGTGCATTTAATCAAAAAACTTATTTTTTAATATTATTGCTAAAAGCTTAGTTTTTCTTCACCAAAAGTTCATATTTAAGATATGTTTGACAAATTAAAATTTTCAAACTCTATAACTATTCTATTTTTAATTATTTTTCATATTTTTTCATATAATTATCCTAATTTTTAATCGTTTCTTCACAGTTACTCATACAGTTGTTCTATCTATTTAACTTTATTTTATTTACTCTTGATCATTATCTATATCATATCATATCACTTCTCTCATTACACCAAAAACTTTTATTTAAAAATTTTATGAAATGTCAAACACACCTTTAATAATAAAGTATATCTTTTTTTATTGCTAAACTTTTATTGCAACAAACTTTTAACATTGAGGGTCTTTTTAGAAAAGGCAAAAATTTTTATCTCTACTTTCATCCCACTTTCTTGCATCTTCTTATGCAATTGTGGTATTTATTTCAACTTTTTTCTCTCTACTCATAATTATTATTCCCATCATATCACATTATTAGCTTATCTATCTTTAAAGTTTTCCACTAAATTTTTTCCTTTATTTTTATCTCTTTCCAATCAGATCCTAAATTGGTAACGAATGCATATGGTTGTTAAAATTATTTAGTAATGAATAAATTGTGTTGCTAAATCTTAACATTCTTGTAGTGTAAGTTTGTGAAATAGCATATTTTAAGGATTTTTCAAATTGAACCCTCTATTAAAAAATAACCATTAATATGAAATTGGTCTTGCTTTCGAATATAATTTGCCTTGCTATAAAACTGATGGATGTCTGTGAAAATTAAAATGCTATCATTAATTTTTTTAATTTATTTTATTTGCAAAGTAAGTACGTGCAATTCCACTCAAAAGAAAATTATCGATAACGTACGGTTTTCTAATGAAGGGTTCAATCTGTAAACTTTTACACATAGAATATTATTTTCTGCAGATATTTAAAACTAAAGTGAATACGCTTTTTTTTTAAAAAAAATTGGAAGGTCAATTATGCAGAAATTCCAATAACTTCATGATTATCTTGAAATTAAAATGATTTCTTAGAGGCGATAATTATACAAAGTTAATACAGCCAATGAGTTAAATTTTACAAAAAATTAATTGGATCAAAATATTTTAATCGTCTATTTCCTTGGTCACAAATATTTTTTGAAAAAAAAAAAAACAGCGGCCGGTACAAACTCAATCTTTAGATAAAGAAAATTTAATAATTAAAGAGGATTTAATAATTAAATTGTGAAGATAGGAGAAAGTAGACGACAATATTGGAAAGTTGGGTGGCCCACACATGTTGAATTAAATGAAGACCATCAAAAGCATCATAACCCATCTCCGTTATTTTAGTATAGATATGGCCCACCAGCTTGACTCCATTGCCGGAATTTTAATAATGAGCGTGGTATTTGATGCAACCATCCCTTGCTCTTCTTGCAGATACAACAGGTACTGCTGCGTGTAAATGTAGGCTATGGCCCCACATGTCCTAATCGCGTAGCACACCCATCTGCAAACATTTGCAGACACGTGCCAAATTTTAACTTCTATAATATATCTCAGCCGCCGATATAATTAATTAAAGTGCATGGGCCGGGCATGCTTAAAAAGGGGGCCATCTAATTCCTCAGATAGAAAGAGGAAGATGCTCATTCTCAGGCATAATTTTTTGGATAAAAGAGAATAAATAGATGAAAAGTAGCCATTAAAATTTCCAATAAATGCGATGCATTTTCATTTTTTTATTTTTTCGGTCTAGGAGCTTGCACGAATTCGTCACCAAGATACCAACCCTACCTTTCTCATACCGAACTCCTAATATTTTAGATCAGAGGACCAAATGCAATGATTATTAGGTAAGCTTCCATTTTCAGACATTGTTTTGGCCTCAAGCTACTTCATTAATGGAACAATCTTATCAATACAATCTTTCTTGTGGACCCTAGTGTCAAAATGGGTTCCATATATTTAGTTGTCCACACACTTTTATATGTGTAATTGTACGGAATGTTTAAATGTACCTAGGTGCACAAAGTCTATTTAATATATGTATTAATTTTTATTATTTTTTAAGATTTGTAAATATTTTTTGAATTTTTCAAATCATAGGCATTTTAGTAATTAAAAAATTGAAAAAATAAAAAATAAATATTTACACTTGAATACACTGAAGCTAAGTGTACCAGGGTGCATAAGATAACGACTGTAAGCTCCATAACTCCATTACCACCTATGACTAACAAAAGTAGCAAAGGCAGTTCTCTCTTAAGCATAATGTCCTGGGTTCGAACTCGGGTGTAGGATCTTACTCTCCCGTTAATGTTTAGGACACTATGGTCTCCATGTTGATATTTGAAAGCTTGTGTTCTACCTTATTGATACTTAGGAGCTATCATCTCTCTCTTTAAATTGTAATAATTGTCTCAAAGCTTAATTATAAGATAAGTTAAGATATGATGTAAAATACACCAATCAAACATAAAAACTTTTTCTTCTCTCTTTTTTTCTCTTTTTTGCAAAGAAAAATCTTAAGATATTATGACGCAATATATATTAACTGAACAGGATAGTTTTTAAGTTTTCAACATCTCAGGATTCATTAATTATGTCCAATTGTGCCAAAAATAGTTCAAGTGCAACTCTTGAAGAAGTTGAATAATTTCCAGCTCTGTTAGACAGCATTAGTTCAAATATATATGTCAGGTTTGTCCAGATTAGGTAGTGACAAGGTTGTTAAACGCTGGAATTTCTGGGGATGTTAATTAAAAAATAAAAAGCCTAATAAGCCAAACCCTACGCTACTAACGTTATATAGAATATTAAATATATCATTATGCATAAAGGTGAATTATTGTGCACCCCACCATCCCGTATATATCATCTGTCCTATCACATCAAAGAAAAATAATAATAAAGTGATAGACGGAAACATCGATAATGTTGATTGTGTTTGGATATAGATGAGAAAGAAGGTTATGAGAACCACTCATCAGCAAATTGCTTTATTATATTATTAACAGTGTATAAACATATATATATATATATATATATCTGTCCTGTTTTATATACTTTATAAGAAAAATATTTTGATTTTGTGGACATGATCCAGTATTTCGAGTACAAAAACTTACCTCTGTCCAAAGGCATCTGCAACTGGGTATGACAAGAATTACTAAGTGCACGTCCGCACGCAAAGAAGGTTACAGATCACACCTACTGGTTAGATTCCTTGGCAGTTGAATGGCCATAAACAGCTGTTTGGAAGATTTACAATGCATGGTTGATTGGTTGAAGAGTAGGAGGACTTGCAAGTATGCGGGCCCCACGAATTTTGGCTATGTGCACGGCATGAAGTCAGTCGATCATGAAGCTTGGTATTTATATTCCTCTTTATAACCAAGTGTGCAAGTTAGTCTAAGTAACTGCTCTTTCTAAAAAAATTATTTAAATTTTTTTTCATAAATTTAGAAATCTAAATGTATTTAATATATAAATCAGAATTTATCATTTTTAGAGATATATTATTTTTTAGATTTTTAAACACAAGATTATTTAGTAATTTTAACCATTTAAATGACTAAAATACCTCCATGTTTAAAATTTTAAAAAATATATACTTATATACAAAAATAATAATACTTGATTCATATATTAAAAACATTTAGCTTAATAAGTTTATAAAAAACAAAAAAATTAACAAACGAGTTTATTAGCATCGGCTAAGTAAGTCATTACTTAGCCCAAGCTAATATATGAGATCATGCCCCCCTCTCTCTACATGACCCTTGATCCATTTTTAAGAAATATTTTTTTATAAAATTGTTAATCTAGATTTGTTTAATCTATATATTAAGTTTTATCATTTTTAGATAGATATATTTATTTTGAATTTTAAATACAAGGTTATTTTAATTCTTTTAAATTGTAAAAACATAAGCAAGATAGCCCTATGTTTAAAAATCTGAACTAAATATATATATATATATCTTCAAAAACGATAAAACTTGCTTTATAGATTAAACATCTCTAAATTAACAATTATATTAAAAATGTTTGAAAATTTTAAAAATATATTTTTAGGACGTGTCTCAAATGATCATTTGGCTATGTAGATAGGAAAAATGATCTAATGAGTGTGACTGCATTGTGCAGTATATGCACTATGAGGCCCAATGGACCATGAATAATAAATTTACCATATCTATTGTATTTAGAATTATTCATTTTATTAATGTATCAATTTTTGTTCAAATCAAAAATGCGTAAGGCTTCATATTAAAATGATACAAAATTAATATAATAAAATAATTTAACATAATAGTAAGTTTAAATTGATATTTTCAACTCTTAAACTATCTAAAGTATATTTTTTATATGGACAGATGATTATATAATGTATTATTATATTTTAATATCGTGAAGCTTATTCTACAGCAAACTGCACTGTAATTATGATGTAGTCCACCTGCACCACATTATATATATATGCATGTGTACAGGACTTGGTCATCCGTCCTCACCATAACTAAACCAGCCGTGAGATTTACGTGAATCTATGCGTGTTTGAGAGACTTGATAATTCCTTTTGATAATAAAGTCAGAAATTTGCATGAATTGACCCACATTTGTGAGATTGGGTTACTCCTGTTGACACCCAAATGAGAAATCTGCATTCCACGAATTAAGAAACATCAGATACTGAAATAGTGCATCTAGATTCTAGCCAATTATCTTTAATACGGTGCAGATCACGTGTAAACCAATTCCCAATGAAATTAGCTGGTTCTGATTGTTGGTAGGTGGCCCACCAATCATACATCTTAATTAAACAATCACAATCATGACTTTGTATATTCTTGTGTTCCCCACTGAATATTTTATACACCTTAAAAAGAAATGAAAAATGCAAGTGTTTTACTAATAATGCCAGCTTTTCTTTTAGTCTTCGAGTGCTCTTTTGACGTTATCTTTGTGGTTGGTAGCCTGCCTTCAGATCATATCAGAGCCCCTTAGAAATAGCCAAGCATGGGTTTTGCTTGCTAGCTTTTTTCTTGGGTCCTTGTTATTGTCAGTTTTTTTTCGAATTTTTCTACCCTCGACAGCTCACAACGTAGATGTAAATTAGACCATTTTAGAAGGCAACATCTGCATATTCTGACTTTGCCTGCAAGACATGATCTTGGGGTCGTAGGCGTAGATGTTTCTTAAGCTGGCCGTCTTGAGATGCATCCTGCACAAATGGCCTTGTGCTAGCTTAGCAGGTGAGTCTATGGACGTCACCGGTCGGACATCAGGCGGAAGAGATGGCGGCGGCCCCATGCGAGAGAGGCCGGCAGGTGGCAGCACTCAACTGCCATCCAAGAGCTAGCATCCAGGGAGTTGCAGGTGCCCTGTTGCGCTCAAACTAGTGAGGAACAATGGTGCAGCTTCTAAACACTAACAATAGTGGATCCGCAAGCCTAATCTGTCCACGCGGGGCCCATCATACTATTGGGGGTGTGGTCCCCTTGCGGGGCCCACATCTAGGTGGGTCTGAAGCTAGCTAGATCAGGATTAAAGGGACCCCTTAATGGGTTGGCATCTATTCCAATGAGTGGATGACATTGGGAAGAGAGAAGTAATTAGAATAATTAGAAAATGAGTGGGGGTCATGGGGAAGAGAAGCAGCCATTACTGTTTCATGGGAGAATGAGCACTTTCATTCATGAATTGGGTCTTTATTTAAGCTGCCATGTCTAGCTAGTGATGACTCTGAACTGGGTATTTAGTGAAAGGTATATGGACGGGAGAAGTGGTCTATCTTTCCAGCCTTGAAGGTTGTAAATTGCAGCGGTGGGTGGCTATTTTAACGTACTTCAACGTACTTGAAAGCTATAATGTGTAGATAGATCCCCAGCAGCTGCACTGCAAGGATTGCTTCCACACTTGTTGAGTTCTGACCAAGCCAAGCGATGAAGTCCACATGATGCCAACCAATGTATCTGATACATCTGTCTCTCCAACCAAGGTCACGTACCAAGAAAATTCGTTGATGCAGACTGGTGTAGGAAATTTTGAACCTGTATAGTCACGTACCAAGAAAATTCGTAGATGCAGACTGGTGTAGGAAATTTTGAACCTGTATAGTTTAAAAGGATTCTTATCTTTGACTTTGCACTGGCCGATGGATGCAATGGCCATATTAATTGCAATGATGGAATAACCTAATGCATGTGAGTCGTGAGAACAGTTGTGAAAGAGGATGATGACATGACGTACTTTAACCTATAATTGAAATTTTCAAATTTAGGAAAAGTCCATTTTTCAATTAATGTTTGACTTTTATTTACGGTGACGACTCCATATCTATGGTAATTATTGAATCATTTCACTATCTAACATCATTCATCTCCTTTACAGTCCCTCTAATAAATAGGTCACCTGACATTGCCGGCTTCTAATATAATATCCTAATGTTTTCATGTATAATTCGTAATCATATTTATATAAAATTAAAATAGCTTATCTATTTTATTTTGTTTATTTTGTAAGCAACATTCTTTCCTATCCTATTGATATCTTCTAGGCGTCACCTTTCTTTTTACATCTGTTTCATGCATTTTACTTTATATTTTAAAGAATTCTTCATATCCCCACAAATTTTATCTTTAATTTCACTTGTATCCATTCAAAAATGTCATTCATATTCACATTTTTTCATCCTAATTTCATGTATACATATCATTTTAAGAATCCGTTGAAGAAGCCGTTAACTCCTAGTAAAATAATAAATGTGTTCATCTTTAATTATGATTTTATGTTAAAATTTTATATTATAATAATTTTTTAGTAATTCTATAACTATAAAATAGTATATTGTTTGAATATAAATCTTTATCTTTGAGCAAATTAACTTCAAATTTATTAGGATCTTGTCATATTCGTTATTTCACAAAAGTCTAACTGTCCATTTAATAGATCTCTGATAGTGTGAGTATAAGTTGAATTTTAAGCAAAATATGTTGATATATTTAAAAATTTTGAAAGTTCATGGGTATAAGTAAAATTAAAGGTAAAATTTGTTAGTATATATGGAATTTGCCCTTATGTTTTCCTTTTATATCTATTTTATCTAGATGTTTTTGTCTGCAATAATATTGAAATAAAAATAAAAAATAGCTAAATTCTTAACCGGCAATTTTCCTATGCCACCCCTTGATTTTATTCTTTTTTTTTTTTACATCCAATCTCGTCATTATGTTTAAAATTATTGATATAATAATAAATAACCTTATACATTTGCACTTTGTACGTTATAAACAAATAGAATTACGTGGAAGAGGATTAGAAATTAGCTCAATAGTTTGTTTGAACAAAAAGATTCAAAATAGTAACTAAAGAATGAAGGGCGTTCATGTATGCAGCCACTTCTGTAGAGTATAAATAACAATTAAAACAAAATAAGTTTATTGGGTGTGTTTGGGAATGAGTAAACCTTTTGATGAAGGGTGTGCTTGGTTACACATAAAACATGTAAATGAAAACTTTTCAATCAAAAACTTTTCACTCCCCATAACTACCTTATTTTTTAATTATTTTTTCACATTTTTCTATATAAACAACCTACTTTTCAATCATTTCCACACAAATACCCATACAACTACCCTATCTATTTTAACTTTATTCTCTTTACACCTCATTATTACTCTATCGTATCACATTATTTTCTATCAACTTGACAACTTCTACTCTGAAAAGTTTTACCTCCAACCAAACACACCCGAAAAGTTATAGAGAGTAGAAGTTGTCAAATGATGTGATATGATAGGGGTAATTATAAGGAATAAATAGGATAAAGTTGAAATAAATAGGTTAGTTGTGTTGGTAGTTGTGTAGAAATGATTGAAAAGTAGGGTAGTTGCATAGAAAAATGTGAAAAAATGATTAAAAAATAAGATAATTGTGGAAAGTAAAAAGTTTTAACTTGACAACTTTTCCTTAATAACAAACACACCCTAAAGTAAATGAATGTCACATAATATATTAACGGAGAATGCAAAAAAGGAAAAAGTGAAAAAGAGTTTTCGCCTCGCTTTTCCAGCGCGTGCATGCTTTGCTTTGTGCTTCAGTGCTTCTGCCGCATTTCTTTTTCTGGATGTGAGCTGCCCGAGAGTGAAGTTGGATCTTTAACACAGATTGCGACCTTCCAACCCATGTAAATTGGAGCCTTGAAGCTTAAAAAATTGAACATAGAAGCAAACACCCACGACAGCCTCTTTACCCGACAAATGAATCAAATCTTTGAAGGCAATAATGCTCGTGGATGGGACTCTCATGAGATTGGGGCACGGTAATTCGGGCGTGGTCAGGATAATTCAAGGGGAGCGAGTGGGATGAAATGGATTGCGAAGAAGAAATTGTTATATATTGTGAATTTGAAAAGGGGAATTGAAAACTAAAAAAGTGAGATATTTATGTATCGAAATTCGAAAATTGAGAAGTGGTTCTCGAAAATCGAAATCCAAAGAAAGTTTTTTTAAAAATAAAAGTGAGGTTATCAGAGACCTGCTTTTTTTTTTATCATGATTAGAGAGCTGTTTTTTTGGGTCCAGGAAGAGACTAATGTTTCAATTTGGGTTAGAATACATGTGTGGTGTAAATTGAGTCCGGTTGACTCGATAAATACAACCTTGGCTCATTTTACAAAATCCTAACCAGTTATATTTTCAACCTTATTTTTTTACCGAGAATGTTTCAATGCAACTAAATGCATTGAAATTTCAATACATTCAGCTAGAATTTTTATTTTTTAATATTTTTTTCTAAATTTTTTTATAAAATTCTTAATCTCAATGTATTTAATCTATAAACTAAGTTTTTACTTCAAAAAATCTATAAATAAAATTTTACTATTTTTGAAAATGTGTATATATTTTTTATTTTTAAAAATGGGAGGTTTTAGTACTTTCTAAATGAATAAAATACCCCTATTTTCAAAAATAAAAATATATATACGAATTTTTAAAAATGATAAAACCTAATACATAAGTTAAATGCACCTACATTAAGAATTTTATAAAAAAAATTAAAAAAAATTAAAAAATAAAATTTATAATGGGACACTTTGAAATTGCATCTGGTTGCATTGAAACAAAACTCATTGTTCATACTTTAACTCAACCCTATTTTAATCTTATAAAAATCGATTCAGTTCGGGTTAATAAATATATAATATTTTAAAATTTTTTGCTTAATTAAATCTATTTTAAAATATAAATTTATACGAAGAATAAAAATTAATCCTTTTATAGGAATATTTTCTAATTTATGACTTATATAATACTATAATTGCTAAATAATCTTACTTCAAAGCAATAATATCTAGTTAATTTATATATATTGTATGTTTATGTCTGATTATTTTTTAATAATATATTATATTTTACACTAACATATGTTGGGTTAATTTATATGTACTATGTGTTAATGTATGACTTTTTTAATAAAATATTATATTTTACACTAAAATATGAAATCGGGTCGGGTTGGCAATCGTCTAACCCAAACCAACCTATTTTTAAATCGGGTTGGTTCAAATTAGATTATATAACTTATTTTTTCCAAAATGCCTAAGTCTATCTAATTATAAATCGGGTTGAGTTAGTCAGGTTTTGGTTAAGAGAAACACCATTTACACCCTATGCACACACTACATATTCATGTCAACCACTTCATTGTATAAGTGTTGAGTGTTAATTAAGAGCTGTATCTTTCAATTCCACATTTTCAGTGGGGAAAAAGTGGTCATTTTGACGGAGATTTAAAAATACAGAATTAATAGCTTATCCCGAGCAAAAAAAAAAGCTTGTCCCCTGAAAATGGAGATGAAAAGTGATGAAAAGTGCTAATATCAAACATACATAAGTGCCATTGGGTTCGGTTGGGTTGGCTGATGTCAACTGAAGCGTGACTTTTGTTACAGGCATGTTTGATTATTAAGAGGGAAAAATTTTGGATTGAAAACTTTTTAAACCATAATTTTTCAATTTAAAATTTTTTACACTCAATAATTATCTTATTTTTTAGTTATTTTCATATATTCCTATACAACTATCATATTTTTCAATCATTTCTATATAACTATCCAAGCAATTAATTTATTTATTTTAACCTTATTCTCTTTATTCTTGATCATTACTCTTATTATATCCTATCATTTTCTTTCATTTAAAATTTTTTTATAAAATTTTTTTTTATCACTTCCCAATTATATTCTCAAAAGTCCAACTTAACTCTAATTTAGTAATAAAAATTTAAGAGCTCAGATTAATAAATTTGGGTTAGTTTTTGACGAAAAACTTTAATGAATTGTAAATCATCGTCATCATTGATTTGTAAGTTTATCCGCTTGGATGAGTACTGTAAAAAGAGGAACATTAGCCTGTCTTCTGATATTAATGTGATATTTTGATTGGTTCTAATGATTTTAATAATTCCATTTTTCTTAGCATTAATATCCATAATTTTAAATCATTTTTACTTTCTTTCCATTAAAAAAAATCATTTTGTTAACATCGATCCTGTTGCATTTTCTTTTCTTTTTTTTCTTTCTTTTAATGAAACTATTGAACTTTCTTATACATCGTCTTTCTAATAGACTTTACAAAAATGGACATTTAACTAATATTATTTCAAATAGTGGTACCGCTAAAACTAGAGAGATTGAAAAGATTTCTGAAATGGGAGTGCTTCAATAAAACCTCTCTTCTATATAACCCATTCTATTTTTAACATCTAGATGATGAATGAAAAAATCACTAAATTTATTATATTTGACATCATTTCTAAAATATATATATAACACTCTAGGTGTGTGTTTGTTAACAATAAAAATTGTTAAGTTAAAACTTTTCAATCTAAAACTTTTCACTTTCCACAACTACCCTATTTTTTAATCATTTCTTCACATTTTTGTATACAAGTACCCTACTTTTCAATCATTTCTACACAACTACCAACACAATAAACATATCTATTTCAACTTTATCCTATTTATTCCTCATCATTACCCCTATCATATCACATCATTTGACAACGTTTCATCTCTACAACTTTTTATCAAAAGTTTTATCCATTCCCAAACACACCCCTAGATATGTTTATTTAAAGGAAATTAGGTTCGGTGGTGGTAAAAGCTCAATTTATTGTATTTATAAGGAAAATTTCTCTTATATCCAAAATGTTTGTCCATAATTCTAATATACCGGTTACATTTTGAAATTTTTTTTTATACTCATAATATTTTATCGAAGACTTCTATTTTACTCTATGTAGTCAAAACAACTGTTAATTACCTTATTGAAAATATTTTTGTCACTCCATAATTTCTTGATTAAAATGCTTTAACCTTAATATGACTCAATTAATGTTGGTAAACCATTAATTTGTGACATTAAATTAATTGAACATCATATTATGGTTAAATTGTTTTAATTGAAAAGAATTTGAAGAGACAAAATCAACTTTTCGATAGGATAATTAATGGATATTTTTATTGCACGAGTATAATAGGAATTTATATTGAAATATTATGAATATAAAAGAAATTCCTGAAATGTTGTGAGTATAATAAGAATTTCTGAAATGTTGTGAGTATAATAAGAATTATAGACAAATGCCATAGGGAGAAAAAAAAAATTTCTTACTTACGTGACATTTTACTATCTATACAGAATCTACCTTTTTCTAATTTAGAAATAAATCTTGCACTTTTCTCTAAACTTTTCTTTACACGATCCATGGAAATACCAAAAAAATGTCAATTGAAAAACATGTAATTATAGGACGAGATTGACAAGAGCAATAATGAAAACTATAGTTGTAAAGGCCGCATAAATTACCTCCGTTGCCTCAATCCCTGTTTTTCACGGAGTGCAATCCTATGCAGCCTCAATGCACCCGGGTGTACTGCACCTATTTTTTTTTATTTTTTTTTGAAATTTTTTTTACACAACGGTTAATCTAGGTTTATTTAACATATGTATCAATTTTTACTATTTTTGAATATTTTTATATATTTTTTTTAGATTTTTAAAAATCAGTGGCATTTTCAGTAATTTAAAATTACTCAAAATACCACTGATTTTTAAAAATTTAAAAAAATATCTAAAAATAGTAAAAATTGATACTTATGTTAAATAAACTTATATTAATAACTTCATGAAAAAAATTTCAAAAAAAATTAAAAAAATAAGTACAGTACAGCTCAATGCACCTAGGTGCATAGGATTGCACTCCGTTTTTCACTGCCACATGTTGCCCTGCGATTCACAAAGAACAGGTCTTACTTCCACACGTGGCACGTTTCTTACCACGCTTTTTAAATCCAGATGGGTATTCCTCATGCCTAGGGGTAAAGATTTTCAGATACCGCCGCTGTTACTCTGTAAGTCCCTCAAAAGAATCCCTATTCTCTCACAAATCTGAACCGTCTCCATCACATTCCAAACACTGTACACGTGTGAGGATATTTTATCCTTTATAATAGTTATTTAAAAAAATAGATCTATGGTAATTGGAGTAATTAGATATCAATTTCTCTTATCATTTTAAATCGAGTCAAAGAGACGAACGTATTCGAGAGAGAGCAACGTAGATAGAAAAATGGGTTTAATGTATAAAAATAAATAAATAAATAAATAAAGATCTAAAATACTATAAAAATGGTAAAAATTGATAAAAAATTGTATATAAAAATTTTCAAAAAACTTAAAACATAGATTAAAGCACCGAGTGCGCTGCAATGCATTTAGCGCGGCTTCATTTGCAGTTGCTAATGCGTTTGAAGATAATTGGTCTGGGCCTTGGGCCTTGGGCCTTGGTGGGGATCTTTTGGCTTGCAACTGACATGGGGGCCGACATCTGCCCGAGGCCCGGAGGATACTGTTATCATATACTTCCGTCTTTGCATCCTCGGCCGTTCATCAGTTATCTTCTGGTGGACATCTCTCACCAGTCTACAATCGACACGTGGGCAGATGGCCAAACTCAACCGTTCGTTATTTAAGCTTCCAAAAATGAACGGGAAGACGATGACGCTTCGAGACAGGAAGGAAGAAGCTTTGTAACTGCCACGTGGCACTCTTCAGAATAGGCCAAGCGCGAACGCAATCTACTCTAAATTCTAATCCATCTCCCCCTCTTTCAATGGCGGGAGCGGCCTTCCCTTCTCCTCCTCCACTCCTCCTCAAATCTCGCTCTTCTGCTTTCAATCTCCAATCTTCTTATCTCAAATCCCAAAAATACACCCATCTTCTTCTCCTCCCTCCTGTTACTACCGCTCTCACCAGAAGCCCCAGGATCATCTATCCGCATTCCAACGTACTCTCTCTCTCTCTCTCTCGCTCTCGTCTCTGAAATGTTGGGTGTATGTGTTGTGATCTCTTTCTAAGTTTTCTGAACTGATGGGTTCTTGGGATTTTGGTGTTTTGCAGCTAAGAGGTCGTTTGGAGGAAGTAGCAGAGGAGATCGAAGAAGCTTACTCCTCCAGGGACGACGCTCAAATTGATGACGAGGATTCTGATTCCGATGAAGAAACTAGCATCGATTTGCTTTTCCGATTCCTTCAGAGCATGTTCCGCAAGGCATCGAAGCAGGCGAAGAAGGCTACTCGCATCGTTTTGCCGCCTGTGATTCCTACACACCTGGTATAGTTCATTCCTATTTCCTTGCCTCAATAACTTCACTGCTATCTGGTTTTACATGGATGTGTGTATGTGTGAGAGGAACTTCAGGTATCATTTGCAGTTGATGGGCTTCTGCTTCTGACTGCACTCTCTGTTGCTAAAGCACTGCTTGAGGTATGTGGTTTACTAAACTAATTCAAGCCCATCAGTTTATTCCGGAATTACCAGATCTCTCCAACCTCACATTTTTCATGCATGGAATACTTTTTCAAGTGTACATTCCGCAACTGATCACAAATCCACAATAGAAATCATTAGGAAAAAACACCAAACCAAGCCACATTGGAAATGGGAAGTGATAGCGGTGTCTATCAACATCACTCGTTTAGCAGCATTGGCTGAATTTTACAGAAGCTTGTAGGTTGAGAGGCTCTGTTATCGAACATTTCATCTGAAAAACGGATAAGTTCCAAACAATATTGGCACATATCAGTTATGCAGCTGCTATTCAGATCCAATATCGGCAATGACTTTGATACGAAATCATCTACTTCTTCCACAGGTGATTTGCAACCTTGGAGCTACTGTCTTTGCAGTGATCGTCCTCCTCCGTCTGGTCTGGGCAGTGCTTTCGCATTTCCAATCAGGAGGTAACAGCTTTAGCGGCGGCGGTGGGACTTACACTATGCCTGCAACCTAATGTTTTCTTGGGCCGCACTACACGTGCAATACGCAGCATTAGCTTTTTAATTCAGCATGCAAGCCCAGAGAATGCTGTTGAAATCCTGATACTGCATTTGTACAGATTTTCTTGTAAAGTGTATGTTCTCCGTTGGGGTCCTTTTTAGTGATCCAAACTGCAACTATGAACCAAAACATTGAAACGATTGCCACTGTACAATCTAATTTCTCCACTAGTTTGTTATTTTACGCCCAATGTTCAGCCCATCATTTTAGTTTCGGGTAATCCGTCTGGCATCCTAAATCACTAACCCCCGCGTCAAGTTGGTGCTTATTGTTGCGCTTGGAGCTCTTGCACCATGCGCTAAAGTATGGGTGTTTTGTATCCATTGGGCAAAGATTGGTTGTAATTGTATAGCTGTATCCAAAAGCATATCTTGGAGACGCCCTAAAGCACTCATACTATCATTATGAATATATAAGCCAAAATAGTGAAAGCCTGGAAATATACATACCCAGTTGAGGTGTGATATGATTGCATCCCGATGCCTAAGGACATGACCTAATAGATTGTTGTATCGAGTAGTTGGATCATAGTCTTTTACCATAAAAATAGCTGCACGTGTAGCAGCACCAACTATGAGAAATCCACCGATCCACATGTGATGTGTGAACAACGAAAGTTGTGTACCATAGTCAATAGCGTGGTATGGATAAGGGAGGCATGGAATACATATGGTGAGCTACAACGATGGTTGAAGAGCCTAACATAGTTAGGTTAAGAGATAATTGAGTGTGCCATGACGTTGTTAGGATCTTATAGAGTCCTATGTCATATGTTTTAGTTTTAGGTTATGAGCCTTACTTTCGGCCTGATAACTCAACCGCATTGTTTTAAAATGCATTACAATATATTTAATTTGATATTTATTTATAAAACACTAGGAACTTTTTCATTTTCTCAATATGAGATTCAATTCTAGACTATTACAAGTACTATAATTTATACTAGGTTCATTGTAATTAAACCTAACTAGCATGTCTTAACCTAATTTTTTGTTAGAGTTAACTACTAGCTTCGTAGGTTTCTTAACTTTGGATCTGGAAAAATAAATAGTTGGAAGTCCACCTCCTTGCAATATAGCTCAATTACATTTAGGGCTCATTTGTAACCTTCAAGGGTGTGACACTATGGTAAAGTGTGGAAGTGCGTTTTCTAAGACAGTTATTTAATTTATCAATCATCATCTTTTTTCTACTTTACTTCTATATTTCGATCATTGTTCCTTCCAATAATTCTAATTATTCTAACTTTACCCTTCGTTTTTTATCAATCACATAATTTTCAAAATATTCCATTTTTTACTTATCACCTCATCCCACAATCTCACAAAAATATCAATTACCAAACGTCCCCTTTGATTATTTCAATTTTCATATAATTTTGTCAATGCTAGTCGCATTATTAGAGCATCCCAATTCTATTTTTAAGATTTATTTGTGCTTATACCTATCACGTTTTCCACAAACTATGGTCATATATCTATGTCAGGAAAACTTGTTGTTCTTGAATATATTCAATAATACTTCCTTGACATTGTGAATCCCTTTTTTTTGAAAATCATGATATTTTGGATGAATCTACTTGACCCACTGTGTTTATTAAGATATAAAAGTCACCTTAAGTAATACCTAGGTGGACACTAATAAATATAAACGCATAAAATTGCTTTAAAATTGGTTATAATCCACCAACATATCAAGTCAAGATGAAATTTATATTTTAACTAAAGTATCATTAACAAACATGATGAGTGACTTAGGCTTGCCAAAAGCATTATGATTTACAAAAGCCTTAAATGTTTACAATTGCTATAAACATACCTATAAATATTATTAAATATATATCTTCCATTTTTACTATAATGTCTTTTTTTTATTGGTTAATGAAATATCTTTTAGCTACTATATTAGCAACATGATTAGATTTACACTCCTTAAGTTAAACCCTTCAATTTTTAGGACATTGATGATTAATAAAAAATTCAATCCATTTATTATATTCAACATTATCTGTTTAATTAGAAGATCAAGTTTCATCTAAATCAAATATGTGTAGGGACGACATTTACTTAAAAAGAGATATATTTGTGTGTAAATTAAAAAAAATAATTAGATTAATTCACATTTGTATTAGAATATAATAATATTTTATAAAATTATTTATTCATGCAGTATTGATAATTTAGATTGTTTAGATTTGAAAATACTACTAAAAAATAATATTTAGTACTAAATTATTTTATTATATTAACTATACACATGTGGTAGTGCCCATATACAACGATACTAAATAAACGAAAGAGTTTCAATGATAATATAAATGACGTTAAATACAATAAATATAATGAATTATCCATCAACCATCAAAATATTAAAAATAAAGGGAATTACTTAGAAGAGAAGTTTTATAGAAGCGTAATCTAAAGTTAAAAAGGTTGTAAATATTTTAACATGAGTTGTTAATACAATATATACACAAACATATCTATAATAAGTTTCATGTCATAGGTATGTATAACTGCTAATAAAACTCTTAGGGCATGTTTATTTTTAACAAAAAAATTTCAATTTAAAACTTTTCACTTTCCATAACTGTTATATTTTAAAATTACTTCTTCACATCCTCTTATACACAATTACCCATACAACAAATCTATCATTTTTAATTTTATTCTTTTTACACCAACTGCCCATATCATATTAGATCATTTTTTTATCAATTTAAAAACTTTTAAAGTAAAAACTTTTAAACTAAAAGTTTTATCACTTCCCAAACTCACCCTTAGTTGAAATATTTTCAGTATTAAAGTTTTTGAATTTGAAGAGAATAATGTAATATGGTAGAGGTAATGATGAGGTGTAAAGAAAATAAGATTAAAATAGATAGGTTAATTGTGTGGATAGTTGTGTAGAAATGATTAAGAAAATGATAATTGTATATGAAGATGTGGAGAAATAATTTTCAAATATATTAGTTATGGAAAAATGAAAGTTTTAGATTGAAAAGTTTTAGCTTAATATTTTTTTATTATTGTAAAAGACACCCGAGGATTAATAGGTATGAGGGCACGAAACTCTTTTCGTAAATTTCACAAAAATGGATTCAGGTTAAGTAGAGGGTTTCAAACGAATTGAGTGTCTTTTCAACCTCGATCGCATGCATGCAATTCAAGTTAACGTTGCCCTTTATGGCTTTATTACAAGAAGAGATCAAGAAATTAAATAACATACAATCAAGCTACATGGGCGGCTGGTTGATTGGGAGGGCCAACGGATGGTTAAAATAATGCTTGTTTATTGGCTGGTTACGGAAAAAAGGTGTTTGCTAACCCAGCCCTGTATTTATGCAAGACGTGCATCCCATATATTTGTTTGACTGTCGACTTCATGCATCCCCGATGCCAAACTCAAAGAACCGTGAAAAAACGTGTACTTTCGCCACCAGAAGTCCTTAAAAAATCACATTATGGTGTGTTTTAATGAAAGACTTTTGATGTAAAAATTTTTCAAATGTAAGAAAATGATGTGATACAGGATGTGTTTGGTAATGAATAAAACTTTTGATGAAAAGTTTTGGAGAGTAAAAGTTGTCAAATAATGTGATATGATAGAGATAATAATGAGTAGTAAAGAGGATAAAGTTAAAATAGATAGGTTAGTTATGTGGATAGTTGTGTAGAAATGATTAAAAAGTAGGGTAGTTGTATAGGAAAATGTGAAAAAATGATTAAAAAATATGATAGTTACGGAGAGTGAAAAGTTTTAGATTGAAAAGTTTTAACTTGACATTTTTTGTGAATTGACAAACACACCCATAATCGGAATAATAATGAAGAGTAAAAATAATAAAGCTGAAATTAATAAGTTAGATGCATGGGTAGTTGTATGAGATGACTGAAAAGTTGTAGAGGAAGAAATTGAGAAATAATTAAGAAAATAGGATAATTATGGAGAATAAAAAGTTTCAACTAAAATTTTTTTATATGTTAACAAACACCTCCTATGTATAAGACGGGATTGACCTCGTTTTAATTAGAAAATAACTATATTTTTCCCATCATTGTTCTTTTTTTATTTTTATTTTTGTACTTCTTTTGTTGTAGGGTATTGATATAGTACATCGGGTGCATTTAGTCCCCCTTTCGTTTGTTTTAAGCTGATGAATATTATTATCCACATCTCATTTTTGCTCAATCAGGTTGACCCCAGTGCACTAAAGCTTCATAAGTTAACCAGGTGCAAAATATTATTTAAATTTTTTTACACAATTGTTAAATTAGTAGCATCTATTAAAAATGCGCTGATTTTTAAAAATCTAAAAAATAGAAAAAATTGATATATAGATTACATAAACTTAGATTAAAAATTTTATTAAATTTTTTTAAAAAGAGTTAAATACACTCAAGTGCAAATACCCATTTCTTTTAATTTTTAATTTTTTTTATATAACTATTAATCTAAGGGTGTGTTTGATAATGAATAAAATTTTTAATGAAAAATTTTGGATAGTAAAAGTTGTCAAATTATGTGATATGATAGGGGTAATGATGAGTAGTAAAGAGTAGATAGGTTAGTTGTATGGATAGTTGTGTAGAAATGATTGAAAAGTAGGGTAGTTGTATAGGAAAATGTGAAAAAGTGATTAAAAAATATGATAGTTATGGAGAGTGAAAAAATTTAGATTGAAAAATTTTAACTTCACATTTTCTATTAATTGCCAAACATACCCTAAGTGTATTTAACATAAAAGTACTAAAAAATGCCGCTGATTTTGAAAAATCTAAAAAATTATCTACAAATATCTAAAAAAGTAACAATTGATACATATATCAAATACACTTACATTAATAGTTTAATAATTTTTTAAAAAAGATTAAATACACATGGGTGCATTGAAGCTAAGTGCACAAGGGTAGATTTAATAATATCCTTTTAATAATAGAAAATTGATTTCATGCACCCGGGTGCACTGGGTGCAAATACTAATTTTATTAATACTTTTTTTGAAATTTTTTATAAGATTGTTAATCTAAGTATATTTAACATGTGTATCAATTTTTATCATTTTTGGATATTTTTAGATATTTATTTTTGATTTTTAAAATCAATGGAATTTTAATAATTTAAATTACTAAAAATACCACTTATTTTAAAAAATAAAAAAATAAAAATTTAAAATTTTCAAAAATGATAAAAAATTATATACACGCTAAATACATTTAGATTAACAATCTTATAAAAAATTTTAAAAAAATATAAAAAATAGGATAAATGCACCTAGGTGCACTAAATCTAAGTGCACCTAGGTACATGAAATTAGTTTCCTTAATGGAAGTTGATTCATGCACACGGGTACACTTAGCTTCGGTGTATCTAGGGGCAAATATTGATTTTCTTAATATTTTTTTGAAATTTTTTTACAAGATTATTAATCTAAGTATATTTAACATGTGTATTAATTTATTATTATTATTATTTTTAGATATTTTTATATATTTATTTTTAATTTTTTAAAATTAGTAACATTTTATTAATTTGAAATTACCACAGCTGCATTGCATTTACAAGGCTCGCTTGGAGGGGGACGGGTGTAGTGTTGGCCCTGGATATGGCCTGTTTGCAAAGCGAGCGAGCCCATCTACATAGGCCAGCTAGCTATAAGAAAGAAGGCGGGAATTCTCAAAATCTAGAAATGGAGCTGCTTCCGCTGTCTAAGTTCAGGCTCCAGCTTCTCTCGCTCATTTCTGAAGTCCGAAATCTAAGAGTACACTCTCTCTCTCTCTCTGTCTCTCTGTCTCTCTCTCTCTGACTGCCTTGAGATGCAGGAAAGGGAGCACATTGCCAGAGAAGATCTCCATCGTTTGATTCAGGTCTTTATCTCCCTCCCTCCCATACTCTCTTCTGCATGTCCCCGGATAATGTCGTCATGTATTTGGATTTTCGGATCTAGAACCATAGGCAAGCGGAGTTTGAATTTGAGAGGAAGATACAGGGCTTGCAGTCGGAGCTAGCTTCGTCAGAAGAATTACAGCGTAAGCTTGAAAGCAAGGTCTGTGAGAAATATCTTCATTTGATACTTAGCCTTGTATATTTTCCTCAGCTGTCCTGTTTTCTGTTGGTGCAATCGAAATAGCTTCTGGTAAAACTCCGCTATAAGATTGAAATTACAGACCAAGTTATGGCTGTTATTCTCACACTACTGCATCAAACATATCGTCAACAAATAAATGTCATAGCAGATTTTTGAGTCACATCAGCCCGTTTGCTTATACAGCAAAATGCTTACTAGCAGCAGAATGTGAGGGAAAAAATCAGAGATGTTTTGTAGGTTTCTGGTTTTCGGTCTGGTATAATAGCCATTCCAAGTCATGTTCACAAGTTAGGATTGAAGATTCCCTAATAAAGAACAAAATGCAGGTTTCTGGCATCACTCGCAGCAAATGGTGCCTTCACAATGACAATTTCATTATGTTCCTTGCAGGTCAATTACCTTGAAAATGATAACACCTTATTGGAGAGAAAGCAGGAAGAGTTAAAGGAAACCATTGATAATTTGCTTAGATCAAGAGAAAGTTTTGTAAACCATTATGAGGTTAGTAACTAGTATACTTTTTCCTTTGACATATATGGCGTTTGCTTATATTTGGAACAGTTCTGCCACTTCTAGATATCTTTATGATATCTAATCTCCTCTTTAGTGGCTTGTATTTTTTGTCCGACTCCATAATAGGGATTCCTGAAGGATTTAATTCACTTTAGTTATAGATGAGCTTATCAGACATTTATAAGAAGCACCTTGGTGCATGATATTTGCAAATTATATATTCTTAATGGATGAAATTAGAGAACAATTAAAATAAAAATTAAATAAGGGAATGTTTGGTAACATGTGAATGTGGAGAGCGGTGGGATAGCGCAGAAAATTGTACGGTTATCCCATTTTTCAACACATTATTTAATAATTATTTTACACTAATTTTCAATTTTATCCTTGCATTCCAATCATTTTTTCCTTCCTACTTTACCAATATCGCTTCATATCAATCACACATTTTTTAAAATATTATCTTTTCCATTGTCCACCTCATTCTAAAATCCCACAAAATTTTACACTACTAAACGAGCCCTAAATGGAAAAAAATGCTCTAGAATCTAATTGTTTTAGAATTAGTCGCCCAGAATTGAATATATGTAATGCACTTTAATAATAGTGTGCGATAAATGAGAAATCAATTAAGATTTCACACTAAATAATACCAAGAATTGATTATTTTTGGTATTTAGGATTGGTAGTTCAAAAAAATGGAAAAATTGAGAAATACATCATGAATAGAATCCAAAGAGGATGGAAGAAATGAAAAAGTGCTTCAGGAATTTTATATAATTATTGAGTTCCAACTAAATTAAAAGAAAAATTTTATATGACAATGGTTAGACTAGTTATGCTATATGCATAAAATAAGTGTAGTAGAGATGAGAATGTTAAGGCGGATGATTGGTAAAACTTGAAAAGATAAAATTAGAAATGAAATAATTTGAGTAATTTAAAGGTGAAGCCAATATATGATAAAATGATGGAAAATAGACTTAGGTAGTTTGGACATGTTAAATGGACGCATGAAATGACACCAAATTGAAGAGCTGAGTTTATTCAAATAAAAGACAGTAAGAGAATAAAATGAAGACCTAAAAAATGGATGAAAATAATTAAACGAAATATAAAAATGTTAAAGATACTGAAAGCTTTGTTTATAATCGTCAAGAATGGTGTAATAGGATCCATGCAGCTGAACTCACATAGGAGGGAAACAACTTTTTGATGATGATTATGATCGTGGGGAATTCATTGTGCTTCACGGGAGTATTGCCATGTCTTTTACACTAACCTGCGAAGTATCTTGAACCACTTCTATTGATTAAATTATACTTTGAGACTAATTTGTATCTTTCTGTAGAATTTCACACTAACCTTTCAAATCTCTCATGGTTAATGGTTGTTCCTGCTCATATTTGCTTTGTCGTCTCCAGCTTATTGCTTCTTTCATTATTTTGAGTCATCCATGTGTTGCACTTAGGGGTGGGAATTGGGGCAGGTTGACCTGTGCCCCGGCTTTAATCCGACCTGTTTTTGTCCGGGTAAAACAAATATATTTTTGACCCGGTATAGGGATGGGTCAAAAATTTTGACCCGAATTTAAAAATAGGGTCGGGGTGGGTCGACCATGTCCTGACTTAAAGAGTCTGACCTGTCCCACATATATTAATTTATTAAAAATTATGAGCCTATGTTTAAATATTATTATTATTTTCTTTCAAAATTCTCATTTTTTATAATCAATTCTATCAACAATAGAAGAATCAATTTATTCATAAAGCGATATAAGAATCAATAAAAAGAATTTGTACATATATAACCCTTATTTGTAATTGTATATTAACCTATTTTAATAAATTTATACTATATTTTCAAATGTTTTGTTTTTTTAATTATGTGTTTTTTAATAATTAGTGAAATATTGAAGCATATAATATTTAAATTTAGTATAGATGTATACTTATGTTTGATAGGTATATAAATTCTTAAAATTATTTTATTTGACTTGTATTTTTTACCCGACTCGCTATCATGAAACTGGACCGATACCAACCTGAAGTTTGTCCCGGAACTTATTAAAAAAAAAAAAGTGAGGGTCAAACTGACCTTGTCCCGACCCGATATAAAAAGAGGGTCAAACTCAATTTTTAAAAAGTAGGGTCAGGGTAGGGCAAACCTTGACCTGGTATGGCTCGCCCCGATTTCCACCCCTAGTTGCACCTGACTTGTCTAGTGTATCCATTCCTTATTGGTGATGTTGACAATTGAAATGTAGGAATCAACCTGTGAAATGAAGCATTCTATTGAAACTAAAGACAAGAGGCTCGCTCTTCTTTTAGAGAAGCTTCATGCACATTTGTTGTTATTTTCCTCGATTGAGAAGGAAGCTGTTACTGTTAAGCAAATTGTGGATGATGTGCAACATCTGGTGTGCAAAAAGGAGCAAGCAGGCATGTACTGAACTACTTAAGGTCTTTATTCATTGTTGAATTTGTGGCAACTATATAATCTGGTGTGTTTAATAACTGAACTTTCATTCAAAATGGAAGACAACATCAGATGAACTCACAGTGAATCAGTTGCTATGCTGCCTTGTTTAAGCCAATGAGTTGACCAAAAATCCGTAGCTTAAATTCTCTGTTATTGTCGAGGCCATATTCTCCACACTAAACTTCTCTTTGCTCCAACCTTGAGGCTACGATCTATTAAATCCTTCTGTGTTAAGCTTGTAATCGTTGTTTGATGTGAACCAAAATCATAAGATGCATTTCTCACTCAGCCTTGCTTAAAATATCCAGTCTCTGCATTAAAGGAGAAAATGGACAAGGTTTCAACATTTGAGAAGCAGTTTATTGGTATGGCCTTCACTTCTGTTATCGTTATAATTTTTGTTCAAATGAGACATCCACAGCCATGTGCTTTGCTTGTCTATTACAACAATTCATCCAACATGCACTTGTGGTGGATATGTGACTTAATACCTTAGTCAATACTATCTGTGCATAATTGCCCGCAGCTTAAATCTTTTTCCTACAATGATTCATCTCATTTAACCACCTTATAGATTTTTATTTTTATTTTAAAAATTAAATGAATTTTTCATATTTTCCATATATATATATTTATAAGCCTATACATTCCACTGCCTAATTAAAATCAAAAGATTCAAAACTATAGAAATAGTTCAATAGTTCAATTGTAAGAGCTAGGAATATATTCTCATCTCTTGATGGTAAAACCTGGACATATAAGTAACCATGATAAGCCTTGGCCTGGTTGCTTTGTCATATGTGGCTCTTCACGTCTTCAATATGCTAAAAAACTGGCATGCAGTTGTTTGTGATCATTTTTTTTTTCTCTTTCTGTTGTGCAGAAAGGATTTGTTTCCTTGAAAATAATATCAAAGATAACCAGGATGAAATCCGGAAAAGGGACATGGTTATTTTGGACCTGAAAGAACAAGTTGAGTCTGCAAAATGCTGTAGCAATCTTCAGCTACAGATTCAGGAGATATCCTATGGAACGTTGATCACAATAACTTTAGATTTTGGTTTCTAGGGAGAGCTTATAACTGGCACTTGATAACTTTGTGACTTAACACTTTTGCCTTTCCAACATCACCTTCAGAAAGCTTTAGCTGTTAAAGAAGAGGCTATTCAACATTTAACAGCAGAGAAACAGGTTAGACTTTCAAACTTATAATTTAGTATGAATTATACATCTCTCTAGATTATTTTCAGAGATTGATACTCTTTGGAAATAGGCATTGCAGTTTGAAGTACAGAGTTTGGCATTTGTCTTACAAAGGATTCAGGAAACGATGGTTAGCACTACTTCTGAGGTGAGAGACCAGGGATAATTTCTGCTTTCTGCAAGCAGTATTTTCATGATTTCCTGCTGGGAAAGTCCTTGTCAAATAAGTAATATTCAATCTGGTTTTTCTTTTTGATAAACATATTCAATCTGGTCTAGTCGAGTGGTTTGTACTCTGTAAGACTGAGCAGAGAGGGCCAATACCTTCTTGCACACACTCTAGATGCAACAGACTTTTTACTTTCAATATGCTAACCATACGTAAGGCTTGGTTAATCAAGAGGTGCTTCTGGCCTGAAACAGGCAAGTCAATTCAGAGATGATTTTCATGTGTTGAAACCATGGATACCTTAAAAAAAATATTCTAGCATTTTGTTTTAAGATAAATTTAGGACGCATGGTGAGTGCAACTGCCTTTGTCTTGGGCAGCGTCTTCTACCTTGTAAGACCCACCTGATGTGCTCCACAATCGAAAATGGGCACATGACAATGGATGATTTTCATGTATCGAAACCATAGATGCTTTAAAATAATATGCTAGTATTCTATTTTAGGGTGTGTTTGGAAAGTGATAAAACTTTTGAATGAAAATTTTTTGGTGTAAAAGTTGTCAAAATGAAAAAAAATATTGTGATATGATAGGAGTAATAATGAGGAGTAAAGAGAATAAAATTAAAATAGATAGGTTAGTTGTATTGATAGTTGTGCAGAAATGATTGGAAAGTAAGATAGTTATATAGGAAAATATGAAGAAATGATTGAAAAATAATATAATTATGAAGAGTAAAAAATTTTAACTTAGACATTTTTTATGTGTTACCAAACACACCCTAAAGATCAATTTAGGGCACATGGTGAGTGCACCTGCCTATGTCTTATTGTCTTTGGCAGTGTTTTCTAGCTTGTGAGACCCACCAGATGTGCTCTACAGTAAAAAATGTGCGCATAACAAGCATTTTGAGAGGGCTATATTTGACTCAACAAGATGTTATGGTGCATGAAAAATTCCATCCAAAAAGTGTTGTGCGGTTGTGCTGCATTTATAGGCCATCCGGGTAGCAGCGCAGATATGGTTTAACTTTATTGTATGTTTTCTCTACTCAAACCATTCATTCTTATGATCTAGGATCACAACGCTGTGCCTGCATCACTGGGGGGACATGAAGAATGCACCATTATTAGTTACAGTGAAAAGAACAGGTACAATAATGTTTTTATAATTGCATAGATCTGTGACTACTCTCCACATATATGAGGCACTTATTTGATATTATTTTATGCATCTCAGAGCTGACAATCGGATAGAGTGCTGTAATGGCAATTCACAGCACAAGGATCAGAAGAATGGAGCTGCAGAGAGTATTTTTCATTAACTATATAAATGTGACTGTAATAAGATATTCAAGGCTTGCAAATAAAAATTCAACTTGGGTGATTCTGACACGTTTTTGATACAGCTTTGCCTCTACATCAGGAAAGCTGTGGTATGAACAAGCATTCCTCTGAGAAGCATTTATTTGATTCGTGCACTTCTGAGGCAAGTGTATGTTTGAAAATCATATAATTGTTTATCCACAAAGTGGAAGAATTTCACAACTTTTCATTTTCTCCATAATGACCCTATGCAGCAATGCATTCATTCTCCCCCACAGTCAGCATCTTCAGGTCCTCAATCAATGGCTCACATGCTCAGTATCCCTGTAGATGAAAAAAAGGTATTAAAATTTCGATCAATCTGTTGCCATGCTAATTTGAATTAACTTCTTATTTTTTGGCTCTCTTTTTAGTTATTGTGCTTTCGATCTGAGAAACTGGTTGGAAATAGAGTCGATTTCTACGTATTTTGTGTTTTTGGCTCTTAGCTACCAGTAGTGGCAGAAATTGATTGTCTTTATTACCTGGTTTTAACTCTTCTCGAAAGAGTTAACCATCGGTGCTTTACTCCCTATCGTTAGCAACACTGAGACTCATTGAGAATTTGAATTTCTTTTAAGGTCCCTTCTGCTCAAAATATAAGTAATGTTGATGGAAGTTTTAATGACGAAACGAATGAACAGTTTACTCATTTCCATCATTTTATTTGCAGTTATAACTTATTTCCATATCCACATCTTCAATCCTTAAAATCTCAGTAATGTCTTTATTCTGTCAAACTTTTAGGAAAGCAGCACGCTGTTAATTGGGCAGCCAGACTCTGAGTGCTCAACCAACCAAACAGAAGCTTCCGAAGAAGAAAGTGGCAGAGCAGTTTAACGTCATTCCTGCAAATGCTGCCCACATGAGCTAATGCATGCAACTGCACAACCAATCCCGATATTGTAATGAAGTCGTGTGATGCCAACATAGTTGCCCTCGTGCTAGCCTCAGGAGTCAGGACTCCTGATTTGGTTCTTTTGTTTCCTTTCTTTGGTTTGGCTGCCTGCTAATAACCGTGGAAATTCCTCTGTGACATTCCGCTGCAGGAATATGACAGCGTATGAAGTACCCTTTTGGCAAGCCAACCCTTAGCCTGACAAGTTGAAAGCTGGTAATATAAAAATCCGTGTGGGATCAATCATTTTAACAGCATTTACTTCTTCTCATCCCTTTTTGTCTTTTTATCCAAACTTAGCATGGTTGCAGATCTGGAAAATAGCTTAGAATGGCAGCTTTCTTTCATGATTCTCAGGTCATGGATCACGTGTTGTGGGCCCTTAGACGGTCCAGCCTTGGATCGTTCGCTATGATCAAAGGGATGTAATGAGATTGGAATGGGATGGAATTTCACGTCTATTAAACAAAAAAGCTTTTTCAATTTCCAATAATGCAACATCTCACTTTCCAAATATATAATTATTTATCTTTTATATTTCAAGGAGTGATTTTATTAGTGTGGACTAAGCAATTAAAAAACTCATTTAAAATATTTTTTATATATTTTTTTCACATTTATTTATCTAAATGTATTTAACATATAAATTAAGTTTTACAGTTTTTGCATGTGTTTATTTATTTTTTTGAGATTTTTAAACATCTGTGTTTTAAAATAATTTTGTTTTTAGAAATTTAGAAAAAATATATACACGTATCCAAAAATGGTAAAACTTGACTTATATGTTAAATGCACTTAGATAAATAAGTGTGTGAAGAAAAAAAACAAAAAAAAAATGTTTTAAATGAGTTTTTTGAGGTAAGCTAAGTGGCGTATTTATTTAATCAGGACTAGTAGGATCATTTCTCTTATATTTTCAATATTATTTTTTTCCTTCTCAATACAAAAATCTCTCATCTGAACTCTTTGTCTTGATCTCATTTATCTCATCCTCTCCCCTCCGTCGTTCCAAACGCCCACAATAGTTGTTTCCATGCGTCGACAACGTGTGCATGAGGCAAGCCGTGCCTAGTGGCATTCTTTGACCGCAACCATGTTATAAACTCCCCTTCGCGTCCAAGCGGGGTCCACATCCTAACGATCTAAACCGTCGAGTATCCAAGTTCCAACTGAAAGACAGGCATTACATTGCACATCATTTATAGAAAATAGTTTTCATTTTATCAAATTAATCCATAAAAAATTGGATTTTCTTTGTTTTTTAACCTTTCCATTTCCTTCTAAATTACAGTCGCGCGAATGTAAACTGATGCCTAATATCCTGACTGGGAGCCTGGGAAGCTTGGGCCGTCGTCTGCGTTCGAAAAAGGTATTTGACCAAGGCGAGATTGGTCCCCGCAGCGGACGTTAGCAGCAGACCATGAGACACTGCCATCTCCAAATAGTAATAGTATGAATAGACAACTGATGATTTCATGGGGAACGAGGAAGGCTTGAGGATTAAAAAGTGGAATAGGAAAGTAAGAAAAAGAGAACAAATAAGTTACTATATAGAAAAATATTAGTTAAAAAAGAAATATAGAAAATTTCAATAAAATTATGATAAAAAAATATAAATAAAAATATAGTAACAAAGTTAAGCATCATTGGGAATAAAGAGTAAAAAACGGAATTAAAAATAGATCGTCTGTCTTCTTTTATCCCCTTCAATTGAACAATCTTTTCCATCAAATGCTGCCCCAAAAAGCGCCAAAATTTTTTCCTTCATTCATTTGGCTATTTTCCCCGCCAACTCAAACGCTTAGATCACGTTTATGTCTGCCATGTGGTCATCAAGATCATGCAGGTACACCGTGTCTCCTGCAACTCTAGCTCACCGGATCTGGTCAGTTCAAGCTTTTCATCCACCACCATTGCACACAACACGCCTCCATGACTGAAAGAGAAGGGGGTGCAACTGCCCCAACCATCTCATACACCTCGATCAGCGGACCTCATCCATGGATCCCACATCCAGAAAACATCACGGCCGTCCATCCAGACCAGATCCCGTTCCTTCTTCCTCCCTGCAAAGGCCCACCTCGAAACACCCAAGAGCCCACCTTCCCGGTTCACATGATTCCAAGGCCTTTGCTCCTGTGAAGGGAGCAGCTCCACCTTTGGTGGACACCACCTTGCAGGCTAAAGCCATGGCGCTCTCCCTCAACGCCGGTCCCTCCATAACCTCTAAAAAGCAGCAGCAGCACCACCCACAACCTAAAAAACACATCCTAGCGGCAGCCATGGCCCACAAGCCATCGAGGCTCCCCATGGGCATAGATTGTGGGGAGAAGGAGGAGGGTGCAGAAGAGGACGAAAAGAGGTTGGTTGTGTTCGGTGATGGCAGGAGGAAGTCCTTCTGTGGGCCGGAGATAGATATGAACCAAATCTTGGCAGGTGTGCGTGCTAAGGTTGTGGCCGAGGACATGGCCCCCTTCATGCAGATACATGCTGTTACTTGCGCCAGGAAGACTTGTGATGGGCTAGACAAGTTCAGCTCAAAGGCCTTGGCTTTCACTCTCAAGAAGGTACCCTCTCTTTGCCTTTTCCTTCTCTTCTTGTTTCAGTTATCTATTTGCTTTTTTTAGTTGGTCATTGACGTCTGCTATTTCCACTATATTCTTATAGCTGAATTCCTTTGTGTATAAAGCCTCTGCTCAATTGCTTCAATCATGCTTGGGTTGTTAGTTGCGACTGTTGAGTTCATTTGGGCGTTTGGATGACCCATGGATTCTGCAGTAAATTAACAAAACAAAGAATCAATAATTTTTGGGAATTAGCCTCCCCACTCTAACAGCAATTGCGATAAGTTGATTCGGAATTCGGGTATCAGCTGTATTTGAGATGCAGCGGTCTCTTTATTCTTGAGGTTGGTGGTTTTAGCTCTCTCCCGATTGATTGGTTGGAAATTTCATTTCATTGGTTTCAGATCCGGACACCTTACTGTTCTATGGATGTTGGGTTTGATCTTTGATTTGGGGTATTCCAGTGAATCAAAGTGTGGTCCTCTAGTTGCACTACAACACGGAACGAAATAGGGGCAGTCTCCGAAGTCTCTATAGCTATAGTATTAGACTCCCCGTCCGGTGTGAACAGATTCTTGGGTTGGGAGGGTCTTCATGGCATTGCCGGCTATTGCAGCAAAACAGTCATTTGCTGGTTACGGAAGCCAAGGTGTCATCCATCTCCTCGACGTATGTGTTCCATAAGATGATAATCTAGTGGATTTTCCATTTAACATGAACGATGGAGCAAGCTACAAACTGCTTTAGTTGGGGGCCAGTTGTGAGTCAGTTATAGATTCCCCGTCTGCTTTCGAAACGTATGCATTTGCCTGTCAAAGAAACTGATTTGCCTAATCACAAGCACTGGGGAAGCTGGCGATGTTTGATATGATTGATTTCACCCTTTTGCTTGCTTGCTAGCTTCTTTTATCCCCTTGCTTTGTTAGCTTCTGATACTGAATGCAAATATGCTTAGAGCAGTTGCCTTTGAGCTTTCTGGTTTCGAGTACTATGTTCGATTTGTTGGTCTTTATTATGTTGGATTGGTCATGATCTCTAAAATGATTTTGAAACCCTCAATTCCCTGAAGGCTAGCTACTTTTGGAATGAGAGCTTGGATAATGAATGCCTTAACTGTTCTAATATCTGTATTTCAAATTAGCCTTGACCTGCCACATTCATTCATAAAGTTATCAGTTGCATGACAGGATTGCTTATTGGTGTCCCCTGCCATGTGATGGGCTCCAAAAAGCACTAGCCGATAAATGATGAGATTTCCATGTTTATAATCTCAAACTTTCTTTTTTAAATAAAAAAAAAGCTTATCTAGCTTTTTAAAGTGTCCTCAGAATCAAGAGTTGATGACATACATATTTTTATAAATTCAATACTAGAATGAGAATTATATGCAATGAATTCCAACCCATGTGCAGGATGTCCCAGGTTTTTTTGGCCTTTCATATATGCAAAATGTGTACGTTAACTCATGGCGGTTTGGACTTCCCTATAGATTTAAATAGAACCAATGTCACCTGTCAATAGGAATGACAGAACCAAACTTGATGTTTCAGATGCATTTTTGTAGCATTTTAGCAAAAAGATAACCTCATAAACAAAGCATTCATGGGCAGGTCTTACCAATACCAACCCTGATGTTTCAGGCATTTGTTTTAGTGGTATACTGAACAAGAGGATGACCTTATAAACAGAACATTCATTAGTAGTTCTTCCGCAGGTGTCTTCTATGGTTCACTTTCAGTTGTTGTTTTACTGAATAATGAGTTTTGTTTTGTCGCATCATATACTGATTAGGTTTTTGCCAAAATACTAAAATAAAGATGATGCTTGTGTTATTTCAGGAATTTGATAAGGTGTATGGTCCAGCATGGCATTGTATCGTAGGCACCAGCTTCGGGTCATTTGTGACACATTCTGTTGGTGGATTCATCTACTTCTCAATGGATAAAATGTACATCCTCTTGTTTAAAACAGCTGTGCAGAGGGCTGATTGATGGAAACACGTTCATTGTTTGGAGCTGCTCTTCTTCAATGAAGCAATTTTGCTAAGCTCACTCTTCATCTTTGTAATTGGCTTTTTTTTCTAAGGTTAACAAAAGCCGTTAACTGGCAGATGCGGCTACCCATTTGATTATCATGCCGGTTGTATGCAAGACAAAATGAGGGGATGATAGTCATCATTCGCAGCAGTAGAACACAGGGACAAGCCCACAACAAATTTCAGAGCTTTATTTAGTATGTTATTGTATAAAGATGCAGTAATTTACTGGGAGGACACTATACCTCTTGAATAGTTGCTGTATTGCGCCAGCATTACATCACAAATTCTGTAGTGGCGATGTATTCAAAGATTTCCTATGATGGAATGCTGTTAATTTATGTAAATGATGTGATTGGTTGCAAATTGCACCTTAGTGATGGTAAGTTCTTTTGATCCTACCTTGCAAGGACCTGTGCTGACTGCATATTGTGAAATATAAACTATTGAAGTGATTTTTCAATCTGAACTCCGAGCATCCATGGGATTCAACTGAGATTTGGGCATGAATAAAGAAACGAAAGATCTAGTTTCATGAATCTCAGAATGCTACAGACGATGGTTTTTCTTATCAGGATATCAATTAAGGTATCAAAGAGCAGTCCGTCAATGGAGTCCCAAGGGGGTGGGCCTTCTCTTCTCAATCGCTCCCGCATGCAACAGTCAGCGCCACTCAAATTCTCTATGCACTATTCCTAAAAATGGCCTTGACTGCAATTTGACTGCCTGTGGTGCGGACAGGACAGCCACACACTTACTCTTTATTATTATTATTATTATTTTTTATTGTATTAACTATTGGTTTCGCTTCTAAATAATCAGGTTACATAGAAGCAGATCCATATAACTTCTTTAAAATTTAAAATTTTAATTCGTAATGGAAAATTTAATCCATTCATTGTATTTAAAATCATTTTTTATCTAAAAGACGAAATTTCATTTCAATCAAGTATGTTTATAGGCTACATTTGTTCAAAAGTATATATATTTATATGTAAATTATGAAAAATGCTAAAATATCAATTTTAAAATGTTATTACATTCTAATACATGAAAAATACACTTGTTAAATACAATGAGTAAATTAGATTTTCTATTAAAGATTAAAATCTTAAAATTTGAAGGAACTATATGAGTCCACTTCTATGTAACCACCCGGCAACGTATTCTAGATAGGGAAGGGGTAGGGGAAGGGGTAAACTAACCAAGCAACTCCAGACCTAATTTTATTTGCATTAATAGAAACCGGTCCTTCGTTCAGCCAGGATTTTGGGCATTAACATTTACATGCCTAAGATGATGTTAGCCTCATCACTCCTCTATTGAAATAGGGCTGTAATGATGCTACGGATTCTTGAAAAGGACCATATAAGGTAGCAAATACTGGTTTTCCAGGGACAAACTTTGGATGGAAAAATGAAATAGAGCGAAATTTGCTACTGTTTAAACCTTCTACTTCATTTCCAGAAAAGTTAGAAGTCATAATTTCAGAGGATCCTGGATCTTTACAAGATAGTGGTGGGTCGCCAACAAGTTCCAACTTCCAAGTAGAGGAAAAGATGAAAACACAACCAGCAGACCAAATGCAAGCTGCCTGGGCCTTCCATCGTCAATGGGTGTGCCCCAGCAATTTTGACTCAGATCTGGATCTTGACGAAGGGAGCAGATTAGCAGAATGACTGGCTTGCTTCTCTAATTCCATGTAGGGCTGGTCAGGCGGCCGTCTCTAAACCCAGAAGTCCCACCAGATGCTGCAGGTGATGGTGAGGAAGCAATAAAATGTGATCCAGAAGTAGATACTGGGGGCAGGCTCAGTGCAGGAGCTTGGTGTCCAGGGGGAGCAAAGCGGGATGGGGATGGGCTAGCAATAACGCCCGTTAGCATGCTGGATGTGGACTGGGTATGCCCCGTCGGTATCAAACCACCTCGGCTAGGGCATGCAGCCTGCAGACACACCAATTTTTTTTCATATTGTGGAGAACATGTTTACTAGGGATGGTTGAAAGAGCAAAGGGCAACCAAAGCAGTGTCTAAAAGCATATCATTTGGAAGAAACATAAAATGCCCATATACTCTTAAAGCAGCATAAAGTCATTAAACATTTCTACTTGCAGACAGGAAAAGAAAGGGAAGGGGGGTTGGGATGGATTGGTCTCAAAAATGGGTGCATTTCCAATCGGTCATAAAACACATTTGTTTATATGTGTGCTTGTGTGTGTGTATATGCACATATATTTGAGCTTTTGTTTTTTGAAATTACAGATCCAGATGCATATTATCTATAATCCAAGACATACCATTTTTAAATGTGATGTATATTTTTTGAATTTTAAACACAGGTATTGCGATCACATTATTTAAGAACAGTAAATCTTGGTTTATGGATAATATACATCTAAATTAACAATTCAAAAAGCAAAAACTAAAAAAATGCAATCAAATCACTTTTAGGACTGGTTGTAAATCGCAGATGATCAGCAGCCAGAGAAGAAATGCTTGATGACAGAAGCTAAACATTGAAGAAACATCAGTGTGTCTCTGAAGGAAGGTTTTTCTGCATCATGAAAGGAGGATCAGTTTGGACTCCAAAGTGATTTTTTCTTTTTCCCTGGTATTGTTATCTAATAAATGTAGGCATTCATTCTAATAGGCTAATATAATATGTTGTTATACTCCGAGAGTTAACTCCACCTAAAGCCAACCATGCACTCAGTTGCCAGGTTTCTAATTATAGCTGATAGGTGATTCCCTGGTCAAAGATATTATCTAAACAGTGAAGACTGGTGATAAGACCTAAGTCTTCCCAGATTCCAAGCTCTCCTTCTCAAGCACATCTGTAGCAGCAAAGGTTACATGAATCATGCAAGCTAATATCTACAAGAATAAAGGCATTACGCACAGTCATCTAGTAACAACTGGGAGTGTCATCAATATCCAAATCCACGTACAGATGTCATTGTGAAAGATAATTTATAGAATCCTAAATCCAAGGACTCACACAGCTGCATCAAAGTTTGATTTTGAGCAACACAAGATTCAGTAATCTACACCCAATCATCTGTTAGAAGAATACAAGGCCCAAGTCAAAGATCAAAAGATCCCAGCAATCCAAATTGTGATTGGCAGAATAGAGATTGTAGATGAATTTTTCCTTACCAATCTTTTAGTAGGCTGTAGATTGGTGTGTTTTTGTTTTTGGATTTGATGAATAAAATGTTATGGTTTCTGTTGATGTGAGATTCAAGCATGATAAACAGGAGACAGTGTTGATCTAGATGATTGAATAATGACTGGCTAATTCAAGATGAAAATTCAATGCAAAATTTATGGATCAAGCATTATAGTGCAATCTTCTCTTCCCTCCTAACCAAGTTCTGCACTACAATCTCTTTTAAAATGTGGATTGGTAATATTACCATATTATGTTGAAGGGACCCATATCCCGGCCTTCTGAGTGGAGAAGCCGTTGATGGAGATGTGGACTGTGTTTGCATATGGCGAGCCTGAGTATTGTGATTAGAGGCATCTTCTGATTCGCCTTCTAGGTCATCACCAAGATTTCCCTCTCCACTCATCTTGGGAACAACATTTACCTCCACCTGCAAAGGAACACCAGAACGAGGACCAGCCATCTGGATGCTATTCCTTCGCACCATTTCCTCCTCTGCATTTAGAATCTGTTGAAAATGAACCACAATTTGCAAGTTAAAGAACAAACATTTAGAACCATGTGCTATTCATAAGCATACATCCTAGTAAGGGAGGACAAACTGATGCCGTGTGGCCATTAACTCAAAGCCAATTATGAACAACATTGAGGAAAGTTCAATACACTTAATGAATGAAAATTAAAAACTATGCCACTAATCACTTAATGACCATTTTCAATAGAGCTGCAAACATAATTATTCTGGAAGCGCAAAACAAAAAGCGAAAGAGGCTTTTGCTCATCTGGCCAGGCAGAACTCTAAATCATCACAGAAAATGGCATTTTGACTATCCCACTCCTTGATGTTAACAGCAAACGTCTTGAAAAGTGAGTTATTATTATTATGATTATTTTTGACCGAAAAGTGAGTTATTTATGTTTAGAAAAACCCAACATTATAGATAACCGAGGGAAAAAGGAAAATCAGAAGAATCAAAATTACCTGCTTCAATGCTTGTACCAACTGGTGTTTTCTTTCATTTAAACTTTGCAACTTCCTCTCCAATTCTTTCTTCCTTTTTTCCTTGTCATCTGGAGCCTCTGAACCAGTAGTTACCTGGCAACGACAGGCCCCCACCCCCCCCAAAAAAAAAAAGGACTTTTAGGCAAATCTTGTAAAGAGTATAGGCATGGCATGTTTGTTTATAACAAAAAAATTTTAATTCAAAATTTTTTAATCTAAAACTTTTTATTACTCATAACTATCATATTTTTAATTATTTTTTCATATTTTTTTATATAACTATCGTACTTTTCAATCATTTCTACACAACTATCTATAAAACTAACATATCTATTTTAACTTTATTCTCTTTACTTCTCATCATTATCCCTATCATATCACATCATTTTCTCTCATTTCAAAAACTTTTATACAAAACTTTTCATTCAAAAGATTTATCACTTCCCAAACACACCCTATATATAATCGCTCAAAATGCATCACGCGGTGCCTAATCAATAACTTAATATTTGAGTATTTAAAATTCATGAGATGGCCATTAGTTGCAAATAGGACACACAACAATCTCTGTGCACAGAATTTCTCATTTAAGTATTCGTTTGTGAATGGCGGAAATTTTTTTAAAAAAAAAAAGAAAAAAAACTTGAAGAAGTGCTAGTTTGGAATCTTTTTTTCTTCCCCTTAGTTGAAACTAGGCTTTCTCTTACTAGTTAGCAGATGCCACTCACTTCCTTTGAATTGGCCATTTTGTGGCACAAAAATAGTAATCAAATGGCAAAGAAGCTATTTCTCTATTTCCCTATTTTCGGCAGTTTTATGGCAAAAATTGTCCCACATTCAACCTCCAGAAGATTCATAGGAGTTAACACACTGTTGATACTGAAGAACGTGCATAAGCTAATGAACCATTGATGCTGAAGGATACATAAGAATCAACAATATTTCCAGCCGTCAGTTTCAGATCTTCTTCCGCGGATATTAGAAGACATCTCAATGTCACAAAGCAAAATGCTTTGATCTCTCTCTCTCTCTCTCTCTCTCTCTCTCTCCAGCCCAAAACTTCCTGATCTACATCCATCAACATCTAGTAGAAACCTCGCCGAATAGAACATAGAACTAGAATCTTCCTTCATCGTCGTCATAATCATCATCATCATCTTTCCCTTCCCCTCGCACTCCTTTGTTTTTCGTATATGATTTGAGGGGAAGAACATTTTGTTTTTTGTTTTTTTTAAATAATAATAAAACAACAATGGTAATAAGGGAATTCAATCAGACAACAGTGTAACAATAAACGCACAAAATTCTCATAAAAATTCAGCAATTGAGGCTTCAATACCTCCATTACAGTTTTGCTGTTGCCTCCTGCAGCCGCCTCCTGCGAATCTTTCAAGCCACCGCCATTCCCGAAGCTGCCTTCGCGGTTGCAACTTCCCGGCCCATTATTGTCTTTGTGCAACGCAGGCTTCAAGGCGCCCGCGGCTGCTACTTCCTCTGTTGCCCCCGCAGTATTTGCAGGGGGCTCAGCGGCGTCGGGCCGAGATCGGGAATCGTAAGGGCGGTTGGACGACGGCGGCGGGGGATCGTCGTCCTTCTGCTGCTGCCACAGCTGTTGCTTTGGTGGTACGATGGGAAAGGAAGAGGAGGAAGAAGGGAGGGGGTCGTGAGAGAGAGCTTTGGAGCGTCTGTGCGTGAGGCGCTTGAAATCTCGGAGGGAGATGCAGCGATGGGGCATCGGCCATTGACGCGGACGGTCAGGATTCCTCAGGTGGAGGTTTCCTCTGTATAACGAGATCGCTACCATCGGATAATAAACAAAAAAGGTTTTTCCTTCTTCCTCTTCTTCCTCTTCCTCCTCCTCCTCCTGCGATTCCTCTGGTTACAAACCCAGCATCACCGCTCTCATTCGGTTGAGCCGGATTCCTGCTCTCCCCTGAGTCCCTGACCCGCTCTAAGGGCTATAATGCATTTGCCTCCCCATTTTTTCCCAATTTTGCAAAATCCACGCTATACTTACTGATTTTATAAAAACATCTCCTCTAAATTTAAGAAAGTCTTGAGCACATTTATTTGGAAATTTTTTTTTATCGAATATTTAATTTAACGATATCTATCTAGATTTTTTGCATTCAAAACATTTTAACTTTGCGTATTTGCATTTTAAACCCTAAAGTTTGAACATTTGCATTTTAAATTCTGAAAATTTTAGTTCATTTGCATTTTAAATCCTGACCTATAACGGTATTAAAAACTAATGTAAATGCATACCAAATGACATAAATATTCTCTCATATTTAATTTTTTTTTATTTTTTAAACTTTACCATTAGACTTTCTCCATTTTTGTCTTTGAGGGTTCAACAAAATACTCATCTCTAGTATATTCTGGGGTTTTTTTGAAAAATGAAGTTTTATCATTTTTGTACGAATTAACTGTAATTTTTAACACCATTATGGGCTAAGGTTTAAAATATAAAGGAACTAAAATTTTGAGATTTTAAAGTGCAAACAACGAACTTCTGAATTTAAAATACAAATAAGCAAAGTTCAAAAGCTTAAAGTGCAAAAAACCTTCTCTCTCTTCCATGGGAGCCGATTAGGTGCACCCGGGAGCATTGAATGCTCCCGGGCGCGTATATCTATTTTTTTTAATTTTTTTTGAAACTTTTTTCATGAACTTGTTAATCTAAGTGTATTTAACGTGTATATCAATTTTTACCATTTTTGGAGATTTTTAGATATTTATTTCGAATTTTTTAAAATAAGTGAAATTTTAGTAATTTTTAAATACGCTTAGATTAACATTTGTGTAAATTTTTTTTTTTTTAAAAAATAAGTGTATGCGCCCGGGGGCATTGAGGCTCAATGCTCCCAGGTATACCTGATCAGCGCCGCTCTTTCCATGGGCCTATCTAGATTAAGGAAAATAATCTGGTATCCATGGAGGTTAGTTAAATTCCTTATGAATTTTCTTTTCTTATTCCCCTTTTTATTATGTAACTCTTTGATGCTTTATTATTAAAAATTATTTCAAATTTATCGTAGTTATATTTGAGCTTAATTTCGAATCAAATTTGAAATAATTCAGCAATTCAATTCCAGCTATCCAAGAATTTAGATTTTTTAGATTAAAAATAGATTTTTAATTGGTGTTAGCAATTCTGTAAATGATTTGTCCTCTAATTATTAACTATAAGGCCTTGTTTCATGATATTCTTGTATGTGCATTTATGTTATATTAATGAGTGTGCTAATGCTACACCTCAAGCAGCTCTTTTTTTTTTTTTTTTTCGAGTCTTTCAAACGAAAACTTATTCTCCTTATACTGCTGTTTAATGAAAATTTGATGGTTCTTATTAAAAAACTAAACGAAATTATAATTTCATTGATATTAGACTAGAATCAACATATCAGAAATTGGTTGGGCCAATGGATGCTAATGAATCGAGTTGGGCGAGTTGCAGTTTAATTCTAATCCTAACCTACTTAAAATATTTTAACTCTAATCTGTTTATTAATCTATTTAAAAAACTCAACCTTAACTCATTTAATAGATGGATTGCTGGGTTGTTAACGAGTTATATAACAGATGACTTGAAAACCCGAACTTTGATAGATGATGATATTGTAGGGAGAGACAGGAGGGTATTTTAGACGCATGGAAAAATGAAAATATGGCAGTAGTGAGAAAATAGAAATTCCGTGACGGAAGAAAATTTTGGTAGAGAAAATAACTAAGAGGTGTATATTTATTTATATATATATTAGACTTTAACGAGTTAAACGATTTGAATGGGGTTAAATAAATTATGGATTACTAAACAGGTTGATGTGTTATAAAATTTCAACTCATTTATTCAATTAAATGGTTAAACTGGTTGACGGATCATAAATTATTTATTCAAAATTTTCAACCCAAACTATTTATAAATAGGTTGGATGACCAGGTTAATGGGTTGACCGTGACCATTAACATTGTGGAGATCATTTTTTTTTATTATAACCATTCTATGTTCATAAGGTAATTTACGAATATGCTGCTTGAAATTAATAATGTTAGTGTGGTGTATAACATAAATAAATATGACATCTAGGAGATGTTTAATGCATGCATGCATATATTATGATATTGACATATTGGGTTGGATGGAACATCATTCATGAGCATGTTAGACATGATTACGAGGGTGTACACTAACATGTTTCTATAATTGCATTACTTGGTTATGATATGGTTTATTGGGTATTGATTTAGATGAGTACAATTGACGTGTTGTTTGAGATACTAAGATTATCTTGAACCTCGCAAAGTAGGTATGGGGTCCAAGGGACAACACCCCTTGTTGGGGAAAAAGGGGCAATGCTTTCGGAGAAATTTTTAATTCACTAAGTTGTATGGGTGAGAAAGCAAGTTGCAAATTGCGATTGGCCCATACTTGGGCTCGACCTGTCTCGATGATAGCCATTAAAAAAAGACCCGTTTGGGCTAGGGCTCTATTTTTGTGCGACACCCTTCTCCCCTCTTCTTCTCTCTTCATTTCTGCCTTCTCTTATTTCCATTTCCTCTTCTTTAGAGTGGTTCAACCCTATCCTAAATCTTCTAAAAAATTGTCAAAACTCTCTTGCAGATTGCCGATTTGCATAAATAGAGCTCAAAATTTCAGAGATATAAGCTTAGGGTTGTTGTTCTTAGGGGAAACCATAATTAAGGTAAGTAGATGTTCTGTTTTCTTGAGTTAATTATAGATTCTCCTCGTAGTTGTATTATAAAACTGGTGGTAGTAAGTATCGTTCAAGAAATTTCACGGTTAAAGCATTTTAAGATTCGAACGAATTAGGGTTAGATGGTTTCATAGGAAATCAGATATTATTATATAGGTTTGGTGAAATAGATAATATATTTATAGCTTTTGCATCACTAGAATTTGATATGGCTTGAGCGTGGTTAATCGGTATGGAAAACTAGAGGTTTGCCCTCTAATGCCTATTTAGGCGTTTGATAGATTACTTGCGTGACAGTTGATTTGCTAAATTAAAGAATAGATTTGTTAATTTTAATGATGTGATATGCATGATTTATGACATTCATTTTTAAAAGTATGAGATGATACACCATCCACGATAAGTGATAGTAGTTTGGTAATTCAATGCATGAGTATTATCCTAGTATGTTATATCATTTAAATTTTGGATACAACTATAAATATGAATGAGTTATATAAATGAATAGAGTTGTTCATGGTCCTTAATCGACATGAGGTGAGGGTTGTGTATGACCCATTAAAGACATGCGACTATATACATGTTTTCTTTAGCATGAGTATTGATTTCACATCTTATACGGTCATTTAGGAGTTGATATTTTGCATCATTGTCATGAATGTGTATCATGAGTTTCATGTGCTTCTATTTTCATACTAACTGCTATCTACTTACCAAGTCTATTTAGACTTACATGATTTATTATTTTGCTTTTAGACCATAGGCCAAGTGAAGAGTCTCAAGATGGGATTGGCGGAGGACATAACCCCGGAGACCAAATTTAATGATTAAGTCTTGTGTTGTTAGCTATTTTGAGTTTTGTGCTTTTATTCAATACTAATTAGTGTAAATGTTTACCTAGTTTAACTCGACTATGAAGAACATATTGTACTTGAATATTTTTGAATTTGATTTCAATTTATGTGAATATATGTATATTTTATTTTGAATTTTTTTAGAATAATGATGAATTATGATGACTTTCTTTTTATATGGATGTCTTTACAGTATGGGTATACGAATATGTAAATATAGAACTAAGTGTTTATATTTTAGAATAGAATTGTGATGTTCATATTAGCAAGTTCTATATACAATATCACTCCCTTATCGGTTATAGGAATATACTGCTGAATTTTTTTTAGATTTTGTGACACGCATTGACTAGCCAATGAAATATCTAGGCAATAAGGTGTCACAAATACCCCTAGTTGACTTGCACAAGTTGCTTTCCTAAATAAAACTTGAATATCTATTTTATTTTCATTTAGTTTATATGTCCGACATTTTTATGTTTGATGCCGTATTCGCCTCAAATTGAACAATAAACCTTTTGTTTCCAGCCCATGTGATAAGTTGATCAAATTTAAAACAATCATCCCACTTATTTAAATTGTACAATTGAAAATCATTAGAAAATTTATCGAAACTTTTCTAAGTATTTTAGCATATCAATCTATTACAGTTCCAAAGTGGAACTAACAAAAAGTTAACCACGATAAAAAAAACAATGGTTAATGATGATACCCCGCGTAATGTACAATAAAAATAAATTTCATTTAATGCCGGCAAAACAAAGAATTATTTCATGGATGGGTTTCAACAACGCCATTAACATTTACAAATTACAACACATATGAAACCCCAGCTTCGGTTAAAAAAAAAGAAAAGAATGTCTACTTGGTTTTAACTTTTAATTCTTTAACCGTATGCGATGGACGAATTTTACGCTAGCTTTTGAACGACTGAGATTGGCTCACATGTGGTGCGCGAGCAGGCGCGGTGGCGGCGGATGGAAATCTCCGATCCCCCTTCCCGACATCGCAACGCGACGCTAACTGTGGGGCGCGCTCGCCCGTCGAGTCATCGTCTTCTTTGGTCTGCCTCCCACTCGCGCCCCTTCCGAAATCATCGGGTGTGTTCGGTTATAAGTAAAATTTTTTATAAAAAGTTTTTTTTATATAAAAGTTGTTAAATTAGTAGAAAATGATGTGATATTGTAGGGATAATGATGAAGAGTAAAGAAAAAAATTTAAAATAAATAGGTTTGTTGTATTTGTAGTTGTGTAGAAATGATCGAAAAGTAGGATTGTTGTATAAAAAGATGTGTAAAAAATAATTAAAAAAGGAGTAATTATGGAGAGTGAAAAGTTTTAGATTGAAAAGTTTTAACTTGACAACTTTTGCAAATTGCCAAACACACCCTTCCTTTTCTTCCGGGCACTTGTTTGCTTCTGCAAGGTGCTTCCCTGAATAAAAAATGAATATTTATTTTATTTTCATTTACTTTATATGTATGATATTTTTACGTTTGATGCCGCGCCTCAAATTTAACAATAACCTTTTTGTTTCCGGCCCACGTGATAAATTGATCAAATTAAAAATAATCATCCTGCTTATTTAAATTGTACTTTTGAAAATCATTAGAAAATTTATCGTAACTTTTCTAAGTATTTTAGCATATAAATCTATACTTCCAAAGTGGAACTAACAAAAAGTTAACCACGATAAAAATAATGTTTAATGATAATACCCCGCGTAATTTACAATAAAAAAAAATTTCATTTAATGCCAGCTACACAGAGAATTATTTCATGAGTGGGTTTCACCAAAACCATAAACATTTACAAACTACAACTCATATGAAACCCCAGCTTCGGTTTAAAAAAAAAAAAAATGTCTACTTAGTTTTAACTTTTAATTTTTAAACGACGTATGCGATGGACAAATTTTGCGCAAGCTTTTGAACGGCTGAGATTGGCGCACGTGTGGTGTGGCGGTTGGAACTGGGAGAGCGGAGAAGCCTGGCCTCCCTTCCCGACCTCGCAACGCGATGCTAGCCGTGGGGCCCGCTTGCCAGTTGAGTAACCGTCTTCTTAGGTCCGCTTCCCGCCAGCGCCACTTACGAAATCTCCCCTTCCTTCCTTGGCGCACGTTAGCTCCCGCAAGTTGCTTCCCTAAATAAAACATGAATATCTATTTTATTTTCGTTTAGTTTATATTTCCGGCATTTTTATGTTTGATGCCGTATTCGCCTCAAATTTAACAATAAACCTTTTGTTTCCAGCCCATGTGATAAGTTGATCAAATTTAAAATAATCATCCCACTTATTTAAATTGTACTCTTGAAAATCATTACAAAATTTATCGAAACTTTTCTAAGTATTTTAGCATATCAATCAATACACTTCCAAAGTGAAACTAACAAAAAGTTAACCACCATAAAAACAATGTTTAATGATGATAACCCGTGTAATTTACAATAAAAATAAATTTCATTTAATGCTAGCTAAACAAAGAATTATTTCATCGATGGGTTTCACCAACACCATCAACATTTATAAATTACAAAAAAGAATTAAAAAAAAAGAATATCTATTTGGTTTTAATTTTTAATTTTTAAACCATGTATGCAAATGGAATTTCGTGCAAGCTTTTGAATGGCTGAGATTGGCGCACGTGTGGCGCGGTGGTGGCAGTTGGAACTGGGGGGAGCGGAGAAGCCTGGCCTCCCTCCGAGACATCCCTCTCGCTCGTTGAGTAACCGTATTCTTAGGTCTAGCTCTGCACTAGAACAAACCGCCATCTTCGCTCTTCCCATTTTGCTCGATTCCCGGTTGCGTAGGAACAAGAAGCGAAGGCGACTCCGAGCGTCTGGAATGCGTCGTCCCTCCCCGTCGTAGAGCACCACAAAAGGATAGTGTTTCCTTCCTCCCTTCCGAGGCTTTACACAATGGGTGGCTGGGAGAAGGTAAAGCGCTCGCTGCCCAATTTCCTAGGCAGCCGTGGAAGACACGCGAAGGCCCGCGCAGGGGATCGGCAGTCGTCGTCGTCCGTTCGTCTCGGCCACGTCCAGCCGCAGGCACCGAGCGACCGCACTATCCATTGCAATGACTCAGAAGCCAATGCCCTAGTTAAATTCAAGGTTCGTCGCGTGTGTCCCCGTCGAGATATCCGTCGGAAATTGCCACTAGTTGCGTTGGCTTGAACCTGAATAGAGCTGCCTGGTTTAGAAATTTTTGAATAGTGGTAAAAGATGCGAAAAAAAGGCAAATAAAAAGCAAATGCATGATGATACCAGTGGAATAACGAGAAGAAAGGAAATATTTATTATTATTATTTTTTTCTTTCTGGGGACTGAAAGATACGCGGGAAAAAAGAAGAAGTAGGTTTGTTGCAGAAATAAAGGTGTTTATACAAAGCAGCAGAATCCAAATGCCTTATGGCACAGCCTAGGATGGTGGAGAAAAGGGTTCTGGAGAGAAGCGTTGAGGGAGGAGGTGGAGTTTTTATGTGTTTTCGACTCTAGCGGATGCTGACGTAAAGCTTAAATGGGTGCAAGGGTTTCTGAGTGAAATTTCCTTGGCAGCTTAGTTGCAGTTGCGACAAATTGTGCTTTATGTCGAGGTTTTAATTTCATTCCGCGAATGCCATCTTTCACTATCGCTAGCTGTTGCTTCGCAATGAGTCATGTGTTAAGCTCACGGTTCGGAATATCGGTAGTATCCTGCCCGTATCGGTCATGTCCCATACGGTTCGGTTAGGATTTTAAAAAATTGATTGTGTAATGGGGTGTATCGGGTGAGGTGTATTGGCCAAATGAATATAATTATAAAAAAATTCTATTTTTTCACTCTTTTGCACACGTTTTTTATTCCAAAATTCTTCCTTCCTCTACACTCATTTTTACACTAACATTCATTGTTTTTTCTTGCAAATAGATAAATTTTATTTTATTTTATATGTTTTTAATTTTCAGAAATCTAAAATTTTTAAAAATTATTCTAAAAAACTAAAAGAGAAAACTTTTTATCCATTACGAAAATTTGTTTACAGTAATATAATTGATTTTTTTCTTGCAATTTAAGTAAAATTTGAGATTGTTTTTAATTCATAAAAATTTTTAAAATCTATAAGTAGACTCGAACATCTCAAAAATAAAAGTTATCAACTTTTTATTGATTTTTATCTTGTGTTTATGCAAATTATATGTAAATTGTAATTAATTGATTTATGATTTATTTTATATTTTTTAACTTCAGTTATATTTGATTTTGTTATGTATCATGTACGTTGAATTGTTAATGAGTTTACATGTCTTTTCTATGATTTTTTTTCATGTAAAATTTATACTCTATGTTTTCTCATAGACAACTACTTATAAAAGAAAATAGATTGATACACCATCCTATATATGGCCAAAATGCTAAGTAATTATATATTCTTCTGTTTCTCAATTTTCTAATTTTTTACATATTTTTTCATATTTTTTATGGTAAAAATAAGTTCAGTCTGATACAGTCTAATACAGTTCAATACCGATATGACACGGCTGTATCATATCGTTTTTAGAGAGAACCAATACGCCATCTGATACCGATATTCCGAACCATGGTTAAGCTGAACCTTAAACTGAACTCCAAGGTTCTCAAGCCTCGGAAAATGTTGCACCAAGGTGCATTGCGTATGAACCATGTATTGAAGGTTCATGGTTCCTTGGGAGATTCTTCATGGCACCGAAAGTAGAGGCCACAAAATAGTCAAACACTATCTTTGGTTTGATTTGGTTCTGATCTGCCAACACCGAGCCGGGGGCTTGTGTCATGACTCTGTGTATAAAGGCCACAATGAGAACATTGAGGCTCTTACCATTTTGTCTCATTCTTTTTTGTGTATTCTGTCCTTAGGTCAATGGATTTACTCATTTACTGCGGCTATCTTCTTCACAGGGAAACTCTATATCAACCACGAAGTACAATGTTTTCACCTTTTTACCAAAAGGGTTGTTTGAACAGGTAATTTGGTTGTTAACCTGTGGTCTATGGGGATGTAGGCATCATCCAACAACTGTTTTTCTTCTACCACAACACTTCTTTTTATGTTGTTTAAATTTTGTTTAAATTTCCTCTCCTGAAAAGTATGTGTACACTGACAGTTCAGGCGGGTGGCAAATTTGTACTTTCTCATGATCTCAATTTTATCGACAACACCAATGAGGTAATTGTTGGAGAAATTTGTACTATTGTTTTTCACTTTTCGGTTTCCCCTCTACATCTTTCAACATATGCTAGCTTCCTTCTGCATGAATGTACGTTGCTATTGCCAAGTAGTTACAAATGTTAGAGCATACTTCCCTTTGCCATTTGTTTGAGAATTATTTTATTGACAATGCAGTGACTTAAGGGGCAATGTCGTGCGATGTTGATGACAGAAATTATGAGCCTTGTTTTGCTGTAAAGCATTTCCACACTAAAGCTGATGTGTTTTTCCCCCCACTTCTTTCCTGTGCAGCCCTGTTTCTCCTATAACAAATGTGCTCCCACTGAGTATAGTGCTGTTTGCATCTCTTGTTAAGGAGGCATTTGAGGACTGGGTAAGCAAAAAGTTTCTTCACTACCGAAGCATGAAAATATCTTTTTTAAAATGCTAGTGTTACCACTTTATTCCATTTTAAGTAATTTTCTTAGTTTTCTCTTTTTCTTTCCAATTATTCATTACCTATAGATATTTTATAAATTGCACTCTGAATATTTTTATGAATTGACACTCAAAATTTTTTGTATAATTTATACAGAAGCGCATGAATAATGATCAGGTGATAAATAGTTCACCTATTGATGTTTTGAGAGGACAGCAGTGGGAAAGTATTCCCTGGAAGAAGTTACAGGTTGGCGATCTCGTTAGGGTAAGCTTTCAGAATATCTATTATGTACCTGAGCCACCAACAGATGCACTGTAACCATTAGGACTTGAATTTCCATAGTCAATGCAGTTAAAGAGAAAGCTGGTGAATCCTGTGAACATCATCATCTGTTCTGAACAGCCTGTGAAGCAGTTTGCTGTTCAGTTTCCACAAATAGAAATTTGCTCTACCTTGCTCAATTGTGGTGTCTGATTCTGATTTTACATTTGATTCAGGTGAAGCAGGATGGTTTTTTTCCTGCAGATCTACTGTTCCTTGCTAGTTCAAACCCAGATGGTGTCTGCTACATCGAGGTTTCCAAAATGATCCTTTTCTTTTTTTTATTGAATTCCTTGGACAGTGATTTTGTTGTTTATAAAAGTCATGCTGTTAAGAATGGAAGGCAAGGGAGTAATTTGTACATAACTGATTTTAGGTATTCTTTTGGGTCTCAGACAGCAAATCTTGATGGAGAGACAAATTTAAAGATCCGAAAAGCTCTGGAAAAGACTTGGGATTATTTGTTTCCTGAGAAAGCTGCTGAATTTCAAGGTTGGCATTTTGGATGTTATTTTAGCATTTGGTTGTCACCTATTGAACTAAAATTTCCTTCATTCTGAGTGATTGCTATATGGTCTACCATCATTTGTATGTTTATGCGATTAACATCATATTATGTTAAACAACTAGACTAACCATCATTGATATATGGTTTGATTCATCGTTTAACTTTTTTCCTCCTCCACAACTCCTCATCTTAACAGCAGTGGAGATGAAACTTTTAATTTTTGCAGTTACATGCAAAAGTTCTAAATGGTCTTATTCTGTCCGTATGGTTAAAACATGATCTAGCCACTCACAAGTTTAACTACAAAAACCAATAAGAATGAGTTGGTAAAACCCATTCCCATCATTATAACACTACAAGATTGAAAGAATAACTCTTCCCAATTTTTTTGATCTTTTATTTTACAACTCAAGTCACCCCAAGTACATAATTCTTTGAGTTATTGCTCAAGGGATGTAAATGTAAGAATGTATCTAACAATGTATCTACAAGAGACATTACTCCTGAAAAAATGGGAAACAAAGCTCCCCACACCGGGATCGAACCTGGGACGCCCCAGCACCAAGGCTGGGAACTTACCAGCTGGGCTATGCCTGTGCTGGCTGTTCTTCCCAATTTTAAGTCAAATGCACATGCAGTTGGTGTGCCTATGGGCGCAAATATTTTTCTTCTAATTGTCAGGATGCATTTCGGCAATAACTGCAGGCTATTTTGGGTTAATTATTAACTTCAAAGAGGCAAAATAGTTACTAACAACATATCATCCAAATCCGAGTAATATTTATTCTTTTTGTCAGTTTGAACAATCTAATGTCTCGCTAAATCATCACTTCTTTGATAAAGTCCATGGTGGGAGACCTTTGTATCTATTTTTGCGTTTGTTGCAACCTCTTCGTTTAGGCTAAATTTCTTAAAACTATCTTATATTTCAGGGAAAATTGAGTGCGAGCAACCAAATAACTCACTCTACACTTTCACGGGAAATCTCATTATCAATGAGCAAACATTGCCTCTGTCACCAAATCAAGTTCTTTTGCGAGTATGTTCTTTCCTTTATCTCTCCTTTCTTTCAAGAAAGAGTTTAGCAACCGATTCTACTTGATTGTTTTTATTTTCAAGTGTATCTTCTAGATGTGCATTGATTAACTTAAGCTTTCCTATGATGTCATTCACTTTGAATCAAGTAATACTCATACTTTGAATTCTATCATTGAAGAGTATTTACTGTTATAATCTCAAGCCAATACATTTCATCTCAAGATTTACGACTGTAGGTAATTTATATGAGCTTCATGTTTTGGTGTAGGGATGTAGCCTGAGGAACACAGAGTACATTGTTGGGGCTGTTGTTTATACTGGGCATGAAACAAAGGTATGTCTGTCTTTGAAAATCGTTTTATCATGTTTCTCTCTTTGCAATACATCTTTCCTGTTGTTATTTCTATTTATTGATTTATGTGTCCACTTTACTAGAATGAACTGCTAGTCACTGTTCAGGGGAATGCCTTCGCTTTTCTTTGTGCTTATTGGTGTCACATAATTATTTTCAATTTGTAGGTTATGATGAACTCTATGAACGTCCCTTCGAAGAGAAGCACCTTGGAAAGGAAACTTGACAAACTTATAATCGCACTATTCTGTGTTCTCTTCATGATGTGTCTCATTGGATCAATTGGCAGGTCTAACAGTTAGTTGTTTTTCCCTTTTAGTAAGTTTTTTGGTGATGTGAATTTTTTTTTTATATTTTTGCAATTCAAATTTAAGCACCTATTCTGAAGGTCTCCAGTCATAATGGACTATTTCTTATCCAGATTACTTTAAAAGGAATATGGTGCTATAATTATGCATATTTCTTGTTGCAAAAAATTAATATTTCTATTGAAAATGTTGAACCTGAGATTCATGCTGCTTTTTGTTTGTGTGGACTTTCTCAGTGGTCTGTTCATTGACCGCAAGTATTACTATTTAGGGCTTGAAAAAGGTGTAGATGATCAATTTAACCCAAGCCATAGATTTGTGGTATGACTCCTTTCATGTGAAATATATTTAATATGAAACCTTTTCTGTCATTGGCAGCAATGTTCTCGCTATTCATTTCTTCTTTTTCATTCCAGGTCGCCATCTTGAGTATGTTTACGTTGATTACACTATATTCAACCATTATCCCTATCTCTCTTTATGTTTCAATTGAGGTGTGTATGCACAATTTTGATCCGATATGTATTACTAGCCAAATTGTTTCTTTTGATCCACATTAATTGTTTGTGATTTTTTTGCTGGAGCATCTCAGATGATCAAATTTATGCAGTCTACACAGTTTATTAATATGGATTTGCGCATGTATCATAAAGATACTGACACCCCTGCATTAGCGCGGACATCCAACTTGAATGAGGAGCTTGGGCAGGTATCCGAACTGATTTCTTTCTTCCTATATGGGCAGCTTTATTTGGCATCATTTTGAGCATCTTCTTAAAGGTTCAATTTTAGTGATTGAACATTCAACATTCTATTGCATACAACAGATATATTAACTTTAAATTGCAAATTCTAGAGAACAAATTTTCAAGCATTGTGACATGAAATTAGCTTTTTTAAAAAAACAGGTGGAGTACATATTCTCTGACAAGACAGGAACCTTGACAAGAAATCTTATGGAATTCTTCAAGTGTTCCATTGGTGGTGTGTCATATGGCACTGGGATTACTGAAATAGAAAGAGGAGAGGCTGTGCGTAGTGGTCTGAAAATTAATGAGGTACATTCACACATCATTTTGGTAAGTCCAGAACCTAGATTACGTGTATGTTATTCATGCTATATTATTTTCACAGGTTGAGAGATCAACTATGGCAGTACATGAGAAGGGATTCAATTTTGATGACACTAGGCTTATGTGCGGTGCTTGGAGAAATGAGGCAGATCCTAACACTTGCATGGTAGATAATCGGACGCATCTAGAGTATAATGACAAATTTGGTATTAATTTTCAATTGCTTAGCACATTTTAGTGGGTCTAAAATCCATTTTGTTATTCCAATTCATCTAAATTATTGCTTCTTTCTGTCTAAATCTCTCAGTGGATGCTGAACTAATTATTCAACAATATTATTTCATCCAGATTCATTTTTAGAAGTCAAAACTTAAGTAATCTCTCATATTTGGCTTGTCATGGGTTTACTTTTTGATAGTAAAGTATGGGCTGGAGGTTTGTTTAATGTCATCTTCGAATTGTCATGTGAAACTTATACACCATGATATTTCAATTGGATCCAAGCCAACCATCATGTCATGCTTGGATTTATTTAGTTAGCATATCAAAAATCATGTTGATCAGAAACCTATGTCAGCCACAAATTTTAAGCAATGATATGAGTTTTCATTTGTTGTGTGTCGGTGGTGGATCCAGGACCTTTGGGCAATGGGGGCAAAGTTTATACTTATATTTAAAATTTTCGTATATTTAATAAAAAAAATTATCCCATTTTATCGTATAAAAATTTTGAAATATATCTTTTAAACATCATTCTCAGTCTCAAATTAGGTAAAAGAGATTATAACACTTAAATACAAAATGCAAAAAGTTGATTTATATTACCATTAATCTAAAAATAAAAAATTGAATTTTTTTTGTCTAAATGATGCATTATGTTTTTAATTATTTGTCTATAAAAAATTTTTATTGTATAACGGGCCCGCTTCTATGTAACCGGGTTATATAGAAGCAGTTCCATATAACCCATTCTATTTTTGAGATGTTGATGTTTGATGGAAAATCCAATCCATTCATTACATTTAAAATCATTTGTTTTGCTATGAAACCAAGTTTCATCTAAATCTAATACGTGTATAGGCCAAATTTGCTCAAAATACATTCATGTGTAAATTATAAAAAATACTTAGATCTATTCATATATGTATTAGAATATTGTAATACTTTATGAAATCATTTATTCACATATTTATGATATTTTAGATGGTTTAGATATTGAAAATACTACTTAAAAATTGATATTTGATATTAAATTATTTTATTACGTTGATTTTACATGTTTATAGATGGGGCCTATATACAGTGATGCCAGACAAATGAAAAGGTTTTGCATGATAATATAAATGATGCTAAATATAATGAACGAAGTAGATTTTTCATCAACCATCTAGATATTAAAAAAGGAGGGAGTTACATAGAAGGGGTTTCATAGAAGCGCTCCAGACTATCGGGCCCGCTTCTATGTAACCCGGTTACATAGAAGCGGTTCCATATAACCCCTTCTATTTTTGAGATGTTGATGTTTGATTGAAAATTTAATTCATTCATTACATTTAACATCATTTGTTTTACTAGGAGACCAAGTTTCATCTAAATCTAATATGTGTGTAGGCTAAATTTGCTAAAAAACTGGTACATCATGTATAAATTATAAAAAATACTTAGATCTATTCATATATGTATTAGAATATAGTAATACATTATAGAATCATTTATCCACATATTCATGATATTTTAGATGATTTAGATATTGAAAATACTACTTAAAAATTGATATTTAATATTAAATCATTTTATTACGTTGATTTTACACGTTTATAGATGGGGCCTATATACAATGATACCAGATAAATGAAAGAATTTACATGATAATATAAATGATGTTAAATATGATTGATGAAGTAAATTTTTCATCAACCATCTAGATGTTAAAAAAGGAAGGGGTTACATAGAAGAGGGGTTTCATAGAAGCACTCATGACCATCAGGATATCAATATTTAAAATTTTTTTATGTAATCATATAATATTTAAAAAAATATGATTTTCTACTATGGAATATATACGTATCTAATTATAATAATTTTTAGCATACTGACATTCATCGAGAATAATACCAAAGGGGGACAAGTTTTACCCAATGTTGCAGCGCTATATAATAATGTTAACACTATATAGAAGACGCGAGAAAATGTCTTACGAAAAAGTAAAAATAATCATTAAATATATTAAAAATAATAAAAATTAGAATCACTGAAAATAATTATAATATAATGTTGAATGGCTAATAGTTGTCGGGTGATATACTTATACATCTTATATCATTTTATCTATTCTAAATCTTTTTCCTTACTTTCTGGTCTTGGAAAATTAAATAATGAATGGAAAACTAATTTAACATATTATGGAGTTTTTTATGAGTCGTTGATGGCTAAATGAACTCAATCTTATTAAGTTATGATGTTAAATTTAAAAACGATCTCAATCTTGTGGAATTAGTTTAGTGAATTGAAATTCATGAAATTTCTCCATTCAACCCTTACTTTGAAACAATATTTAAGTGTTTCTCAACTTATACAATATAGGTATTAAAATAAAGACAATTTTTTATTAATTATTTGAATTAATGATGAGAATATTAATATGAAAAATATATATTGGATGAATGGTGATGGTATTAATATAGTAAAGCAATATATTAATAATTTTTTACTGTATGTTTTATCATGGCATTAATGCATTTCTTTCAATAATTATTTCGTCAAATATAAATTACTTGTATTATAATATTTTAGACCAATAGTTTAATTTCTATATATATTTCATTTATTTCTGTTTACTTCACTTATACGAATTTAATTGTGATTGGTGCATATTCAAAGTATCTTACAATCTTAGAAGGTAGGGTTAATATTACATGCTATTAATCTATCTATCGTCTTTAAAAATTTAAATTTAAAATAGAAAAATAACATACCTTTTTAATACTGATATGCTAAAAGCCTATTTTCAAATTGTATAAGAAAATTTCATCAAAAAATTTGTATAAGAAAAAGGAGAAGTGAAACTAGAAATAGGAAAAGGAAGAAATCTATCTCGAGAAGGAAAGTTGAATATAGTAATAATCTATCCTCAAGCACTATTAAATAAAATGGGTAAGTTCTAGTGATTAATTATAAAAATTAAAAGCATGCATGTTGTAAAAAGAATATTATTGTTGGAATCAATAAAAAATTAAATCCAAGAAGAAATGTTATTAAAACCAATATTAAAACAGAATATTATTAGAGCTAATAGTAAAACCTTAAAGAAATCAGTCGTGAAAATAAATATATACGACTGCATTAAATTCTAAATTTTCAATAAGAGTGGGGGCAATAAATTCTGGCAAGTGCGTGCAATAAATTCTAACTAGCGGGGGCAATTTAGAAATAATATATAATACATATATTAGTATTTTTTAAATTTCGGTAGGGGCAATTGATGTATGTGGATCCGCCCCTGTTGTGTGTACCTACCTTCCTAATCATGGCGAGTTTTGTTTCCATAAAAATAAGCATTATTTTGGATTGAGTTTCATTAAAAAAATATGGTGAATGAGAACTTGTGTGGTTTAGTGAAATTGGCTTCTTTGTATATATATGTCTATATGTATTTTACATACCCCTAATGATCATATGTCTATATGTATTTACATATCCCCCAACAATCCTATATAGCCGCCTATAAATCGGCCGATTTACAATTGACAAAATTTTTTTATGGATGTGAAGGTGCTACCTCGAGCAGGCACTTTGTGAAAATTTTCATTTTTTATTTTTAAACATTTTTTGACTTTTAAAAATAAAAACATGTAAAAAATAAAAAATGAACACTTTCACTTGGTGACTGATCCAAGGCTCTATGTATCCATTAAAAAAAAAAAGAAATATTTTTTTGGCCACCATTACAAGTGGCCATATAGGATCTGGCCTCTTTACATGTAGGTCATTATTTGATCATGTAGGTTGAGTAAAAGAAAATGGGCTCTTTGTAAAGTAAGGGTATAGTTGTGTATGTAAATGCTCTTGTGCACCTTGCATTGTGTGGTAGCTCCATGCATTGGGTCAACCCTTCTATTTGCATATTGATGCGATAAACATAACTCAATTTCTTGTGCATTTTGTTTGTATATAAAGGGGAATAATTCAATACTTACAGTAAGCATGAAGGCTTCTCGCTTAATCTTGTTTTTTAATTTAAAATTTTGAGAAATTTTTTAAAATGGGAGAAAATGATGTGGCGTGATTGGGTTAATGATTAAAAAATAGAGTAGCTGTATAAAAAATTGTGCAGAAATGATTGAGAAGTAGGGTAGTTGTATAGAAAAATGTAATAAAATAATTGAAAAGTGAGATAGTTATGAAGAAAAAAAAGTTCTAGATAAAAAGTATTAGTTTGAAAAGTTTTTAGTGTAAACAAATACTCCCAATATCTATATTATGTATTAGTTTCCAATGAAAATTATTTTTGGTAGCATGATAAAACAAAATGTGTTAAACATGATAAATGATTTAGACTTTAAATTTTTTTTTAAAAGTAAAAACTAAGGGTTAGCATAGAGCCTTCATGCTTATGGTAAGAATTGAACTACTACCTTTATATGTTTGTCAGTGTGTTTGACAAATGTAATAGGGTGCATTTGGGAATGTAATGTTGAAGAGGGGAAAGTGGAAAATTTTAGAAATTTGTGAAAGTGATGCAATATGATAGAGATAAAGCGGGAATACAAAGGTAGTGTGAGAAAATGATCAGAACATAGACGGGTGGAAATTAAAAAAAGTAAGGTGGTTGAAGGTAGTTAAGAGATGAAATGCTTATGGGAGACTGTGCTCCCCTCCCCCTTCCCGTTGGTGACGTTCCCAAACACACCCTATTTCTATTTAGACCCATGTTATGAGGACAAAAAAAAAAAAACAGTGAACTAATTAAACTAGTTTCTTAGAGCTTCTAATCAACGTCTAGGCTTGAAGCTAAACCCGGGGCATTATGTATTGTGTCTTCAAGTTGTAGTAGAAGATTGTAGAGTTCAGGTTAATTAGTTTGTTTGTGGACTATAAGAGAATAACTGTTTATTAAAAAATCGTCATCATCATAATGTCTACTTTGGTACCATCTTTAGGTTATCTTAAAATAATTTAGTTTAATCAGATTGCTACTAGTTTCATATACTGAAGTGTTCTCACCTGGTGATGCTCTTCCTAGAACCATGTTGTTCTTTTCATTGCCTAAATTCTACATGTAAAAAGTATATCCATTATTATAGTTATCTTATAGAATTCCCATCATTCTATTGAAACTTTTCAAATACAAAATCCCAATAGCTTTTTATTCCACTTCGAAAGATAATACTGTTTTAATTTTGGAGGAATGGTAATTTTTTACTAGTATGTTGTAAAATTTTAGATCTTACTGCATATAGCTTTGACTCACACAGTGACGCAACTTTAGTTGAATTGAGAACTGAACATTTTAGCTCATCATAAAGCTTTGACTGACACAATGATGCAAAATTAAGTCTTTTGTAAGTCTGAGCACAGTGCATATGCTATTTAATAGACAAACACTGAAATAAATGATTAAGCATAAGAGTTATTGTGATGAGTATTATGTGATGAAGGAGTTGCCACTAAAGTTTCAAGAAAATTGGACTGATCAGTAAAATTTGACTAATCCACAGTAGAGGTTCTATAACAGTTTTCTTGGTTGTGCAATGAGAAGGTGCGCATTGCAACTGAAAACTATTTCCTACTAAATGTTTGCCGAAATTTCAAACCCAAAAAACATGTTATATGACAAAATCACTGATTTGAGCATTTTAATAAACAACTCATAGACACATTTGGAATAAGCATGATAAATCGATGAAAACAAATTGAAACTCAATCAACATCATGAATATTGTCAAATTCAATGTGCCCAAAAGCTAAGCATGCATGTGTTCAAATAACTCAATGTAAACAGACAAATTCAAATAAGAATGACACAAATAAATAAACAGTTATTCTCTAAGCAATTTGCAAAACCAAAAGATCCAAGCAAGCTCTAAGAGCAGATTACCCTGTCAATGGCATACAACGATCCTTAGCTCTCAGCCCATGAAGGGGCAAAGCTATATAAGTTGCCGAGCCATTGATAAGGTGCTCTTCTCCATTGCTCTTGCTTTAAGGGCATTGAAAAACTCAAAAGGATTGGAATAGGTGAGGGTATTTGAGTCGAAAGGGAGTTAGGGTGTCTGTTTCTAGAGATTCTCATCACATTTACAGTTTTTTTGAGGAAGAAGTCCCTATTCAAATGAGGGAGTTTTTATATTGTTCGCAAATGTCACACCTAGCACTAAAGACTTCAGTGCTAAACGAGTGACAGCACAAACAAGTGGGCCACTCCTATCATTAAAATCTTTTGAGGTTGCGGCCACTCTGGAAAACAGATAAAATCTTTGAGTGAAAGAAAGGGTGAGTTACATCATGGCACTATAGATTTTAATGCCATGGTGGCCTAACAAATATTTAAAAAATCCCCACGTAATATGGGGTATCTACACTAAGCAAATGCATTAACTACACCACCACCAATTGCAAAAAGGATATTTCAATTGCATATTTTAATGGCTTTTGTTTTTATCTATGTAGTCCAAGAGGAAAGAGTCAAACCATCTTACTCATGGCCTCTTGCTTAATTTGAACCAACAGTAAACAACTAAAAAATCATTAAACTAACAGTCCCATTCCTCAGAATTTTTCATGAGTTCTTTAACTGGAAAATTCAATATCAAATTTGTTTTTGTATATGTTACCTTTTACTTTTGGTCCATCTAGTTACAGCATTCTGATAAAAAATTTACTTCCGTGATAGGAATTCTTCAGATGCCTTGCAATTTGTCACACTGTTCTTCCTGAAGGTGAACAGTCACCAGACAAAATTGTATATCAAGCTGCATCACCTGATGAGTCTGCATTAGTTACTGCTGCAAAGAAATTTGGTTTCTTCTTCTATAGGTATTAAATTCTTTGGTTTTCATTGGCCTCATCGTCGACTGGACTAAGAGAAAGTCGGGGCCTTCTAGTGAAAGAAAATAATATTGAAAAACAGAATAACTCATAGAAGGATCACTGGCAGGAAACATATCCAGGTTAATTATTGAGTAACGTTTTCATCCAATTCTTGTTGAATATAAATTGAGTGATTTTTGGTTCACTATTTCAGGCGTACACCCACTACAATCTATGTCCGCGAATCGCATGTTGAAAGCATGGGCAGTGTCGAAGATGTGTCATATGAGATTCTAAATGTTTTGGAGTTTAACAGGTGGTTGATTTATCTCTGATTTTTAAAATTCTGTGTTCTCGAAGTGTTACCATTTAGCGATTCTAATATCAGCAATCCCTTTGGTATGTAAAATAGTACTAGGAAACGCCAGTCTGTTATCTGCCGTTATCCAAATGGAAGACTCGTCCTGTATTGCAAGGTGAGAATTTGAAGTTTTGAATGATTTACAGGAGTAAAGTCCTTCTCAACTGATCCACTGCACAAATGTGTGACTTCTGTAGGGTGCTGATACTGTTATTTATGAAAGATTGACCCATGGACATAGTAATATAAAGACATTAACAAGAGAACATTTGGAGCAGTTTGGCTGTGCTGGTTTACGCACGCTTTGCCTCGCCTACAAGGACTTAAGTATTGAATTCTATGAGAAGTGGAATGAGAAATTTATCCAAGCTAAATCCTCACTTCGAGACCGTGAAAAGAAGCTAGATGAGGTTGGTGGCCTATTGGTCTTTTTTTTTTTTCTCTTGATGTTTTTATCATGTAATGACTTCAATACCATTCTTGGAACTATCATTTCATACACTTAAAAAAATTATTTTAATGTCAAATTAATTGACTGGTTATGTAAAACTAACTGTGACAATCTGTTTCCTGAACTTCAAGTTCAGATTGCTTGGAAAACTTTGAATTGTTTTACTTCTGGTGGAATTTTTAATAGGCATGAGATATCAATTATTTGGTAAAAAGGATCTGCTTCGTTCTAGTACCATTCAGAATTCTGGGATATCTACCATTAAGTTTCAATATGATGCCACATATGACTTTCTGAATTGACCATGAACTGTATATGTGATGAAAAGGTTCTACTGTGACTATATCCAACTGCTTCTGGGCTTAACTGCCGGAAAGAATTGCATTAAAGTTAATCAGATCTTTTCCTACTTTGTATGCATCACAAATGATGCTTTTGATCATGAATCATGAAATGAAAAAAACTGAGGTCCATTTTTAGGGTTTTTTTTTTGTGCTTTTACAGTGTAGAAGAAAGCTCCAAGCTTTAAGTTACCTTGATAAACTTCAGTTTTAATGTAATCTGATGCAAAGCTAATACTCTAGTTTCTAGTTTCACATCCATGTTGCATATTTTATTTATTTTTGTTTAGTGGATCAGTTGGAAGATTTAATCATTCATTGCAAGTTCTATCCATCAGATGGACGTTATTGAACCTCCTTAATATTAACTGAATGATTTCTTGACTGACTTACCACATGTCACGAGGTTTTAGCTGTTGAAAAGGAAATATTATAGGTCTGTTCCTCTCATTCTGCGATTCGGTCAAGCAGAATCTCACAGTAGAACTTACATTGTTTTACATAGCGTTAGCAATTCACACAGTTTAAAAATGACTATGTGAGGCCAATACATATTTTTGAAATTTTTGCCATCTATTTGCAAAAATAAAATGTTTGATGTTGGGAAGTGGTGGTATTTGTATGAGTATTTTGAATGTTTTCTCCGTTGCGTAGTTCAATTGTTATGCACCAAATTTGTGCATAAAGTACTCCAGGATTCAGGATGACCTTCTACTTTCCCTGCACTTCTAGAATAGGTTTTGCACTTAGAATTCATAGATTTTGTCATGGAACTCTGCAAATATTGATATTCAACAGGTGGCAGAGCTAATAGAAAATGAACTTTTACTGATTGGATGCACTGCCATAGAAGACAAACTTCAAGAAGGAGTGCCATCTTGTATAGAAACACTTTCTAGAGCTGGCATAAAGATCTGGGTTCTCACGGGGGACAAGATGGAAACGGCAATAAATATAGCTTATGGTAAGCTCCACTAAATTAAAGCTGCTATTATTGATCATTTTCATTTTCCCATTTCAGTTCATTTATTATTTTTTTCTTTTTCCTTTTTCTGTCATCTTTCCATCTAATCTCTATAACTTTCTTGCATCACCATGCAGCTTGCAGCTTGATAAACAATGCCATGAAACAGTTCATCATTAGTTCAGAAACTCAGGAAATTAGAGATGTTGAAAGTAAAGTAAGATTCAGTATTTCTAAACAATGCATACGTATATTAATGTGAATGGAAAATCAGTCTGTCCACGAGCATTCCTTGTTAAGTTATCTTAGAATTTGTGATCAGGGTGATCTTGTAGAAACTGCCCGTGTTATGAGAGATTCAGTCAAAAAGGAGCTGAAGAGATGCATGGAGGAAGCTGAACAGTATTTGGATACGGTATCTGAACCCAAATTAGCCCTTGTAATTGATGGGAAGTGTTTAATGTATGCACTCGATCCATCTTTACGAGTTTCTCTTCTCAACTTGAGCTTGAGATGCAATTCTGTAGTTTGCTGTCGGGTTTCTCCACTACAGAAAGCTCAGGTGAGAATATTTACTAAAATGTGGTATCTATCTGGCACTTAACCAAACAAATAGCTTTCATCTATATACTTCTTCATGGAACCTCAGAGGAGAGAATTAGGCTTCATTTGGCCACACTGTTTTGAATGTCATGCGCTCATAGTTTCACTGCTGTTTTTGAAAAACCTGTTTGAATGAATAAGTATTGTTGCACAGAATCCCATGTAACGAATAGACTATGAAAATATTGTTAGGGAAAACAATTTGAAACTGCTTTCCTAAACAGAGCCTTACACAACCTTTGTTCAAAACATGTAGTGGTCTTTCACAAATTCGTAGACTACCCAATGTCTTGAGGTAAGTTGTCAAGTCTATCCACACACGATTCGACTTAGTGATTCCATATGGATGCATTATAGTTTATATGGTACCTTGAAGGTGACAAGATTGGTCAAGAGAGGTGCTCAAAAGATCACACTTAGTATTGGTGATGGTGCCAATGATGTCAGCATGATTCAAGCAGCTCATGTTGGTGTTGGCATAAGCGGGCTTGAAGGCATGCAAGCAGTGATGGCCAGTGATTTTGCAATTGCGCAGTTTCGCTTCCTTACTGACTTACTTCTGGTCCATGGGCGATGGTCATATCACAGAATATGCAAGGTTGCCATTTTTCTTGTTGTTTCGTTTTTATCTAATATTCATCAATACCCATTGCATGTTTCTAGCAAGTTTCTATGCTTATCGATTTTCTCTGATTGCAGGTGGTGACATATTTCTTCTACAAGAATCTTACATTTACACTGACACAGTTTTGGTTCACCTTTTACACTGGCTTCAGTGGCTTAAGATTTTATGATGATTGGTTTCAATCCTTGTACAATGTTATTTTTACCGCATTGCCTGTGATTGCCCTTGGTCTATTTGATAAGGTAAGTTAATCATTCTCAAAATGCCATACAGAAAAGTCATTTTTATAGTGTTGTCTGTGATTATTCTTATCTTTTTGGCAAAGTAAGTCAATCATTCTTGGAATCTGTTCTTTGTCTTCATGTGAAGGATGAATGGATTTTACTCATCCACATCAGGGTTCCGTTCAGCATGTTGAATTTTTGCATTAAGAGAGTTTATCATTCAGTGCAAGAATGGAATTATCTGTGCATTTTGTTCTTTTTACTAGGATGTGAGTGCTTCTCTATCCAAGCAATACCCAGGATTATACATGGAAGGAATCAGAAACACATTCTTTACATGGAGGGTCGTGGCAGTCTGGGCTTTTTTTGCTGCTTACCAATCATTGATCATCTTTTATTTTAGCATTGCTGCTGGTCAAAATGGTCACAATTCTTCAGGGAAGATTCTGGGGCATTGGGACATCAGTACAATGGCCTTTACCTGTATTGTAGTTACTGTCAATTTGCGCCTTCTTATGGCTGCCAATTCTGTCACAAATTGGCACATTATAACTGTCTCAGGAAGCATCTTACTGTGGTTTATTTTTATCTTTGTATATACTGGAATCATGACCCCATACGATAGACATGTAAGTCTCTCCTGACCTCTTTTACTATTCTTTTCCTTTCATTTGGCGACTGCATGTGACTTATGACCATTTGTTTCATCTTGCAGGAACACATGTACTTTGTTATCTATGTTCTGATGAGCACGTTCTATTTCTATCTCACTTTTCTTCTTGTTCCCATTGTTGCACTCCTTGGTGATTTCATCTATCAAGGGTTAGCTTCAGAGGCACCTCTACTTATTCAAGTTCTTAGATGCTAGATTATCTTTCACGTGCCCAAGAATAGTAAAATTGGATGCTATACCAACACAGTATGTGCCTGTGTGGAGAAAAAGTGAAATTATCATTGGTTACAAACTTAGTTTAATGGTCATCAAATGCGTGCATTCAATTTGAAGCCTTTATGGTTCCTGTATACTCGTGACTGATCTTACAGCACTGCTGTGTTTGTTTCCTCAGTTGGTGGTAAATGTGGCATATTCACTTATCCAATTAGAGGCTTATTTTGTTTTGCAAATCAAATTGTATGATGATTGCTGATATTAGGTTAGATGAACATGTTATGCATCACTTCATGAGAAGTGATATCTAGTCAAATATTGAAACTGGTGTCCGGATTCAGAAGTCAGTTCCTAGCTAGATCTACTGAAATGACGGCATGTTTGCAAATATAATCATGCCACAAGAACTTAAAAGATGGAGAACACATGAAAGGACTACTTTCTGTCAATGATCCTACAAGACTTTGAATGAAAATGATGTTCTAGTGTATTTATCATAACTTCCGGTTTCTGGGAGAATGTTCCATCATTGATCTTTCCTTTTCTTTTCCATTTAGGGCGTGTTCCAAATAATACGAGATTCTTAGATTGAACCTATATCATCATTCCCAATACAGCTTTCCAATTCCTAATGCAGCATTTTTAATTTCCAATACAACTTTATTCATTATCAATACAACTTTACTCATTCCCAATACATATCATTACATTCTCATCCCAGATACAGATTCGATCCAAGAATCTTGTCTCATTTGGAACATACCCTTAGGGAATTCAGTCATTCCTATATATACCCAAGCGGCGTTCTTACAAGCTTAGTTTTTGTTTCAGGCTTCAAAGATGGTTTTACCCCTACGACTATCAGATTATTCAGGAACAACACAGGGATGACCCTGATGTTAGCATTCGGCAAGAATGGCTGGAGATAGGGAACAAAATGACACCAGAGGAGCAAAGAAGCTATGCAATCTCTCAGCTTCCACGAGAGCCATCGAAGCACACTGGGTTTGCTTTTGATTCGCCAAACTACGAATCATTTTTTGCGGCACAAGCGGGCGTTAAGATCCCACAGAAGGCGTGGGATGTGGCGAAAAGAGCAAGCACTAAAACAGCATCAGCTATCAAGAAAAATGCACATTTACGCCGTTGACCGCGCATTCTGTAAATCTTTTGTTCGTATTATATCTACTTGTACCGTGAATGATGATGAGGTGATTATCATTTCAGTATTCAGCTATGCTTCTATCATCAATAGGTGATCTCTTTCATTGGCTGTTTCTGAGCTATTAGGCCACCCCTCATGTTCCCATGCTCGTGTAGTTCCTCGTCTTAGTGACAACCATTGATTCTTGTGTAAGTCCATGCAGGCATGGAAAGTAGCCTTTGAATTCTGGGCTCAATTATTTTATAGGTTTATTTTAATTTTGCCTCTAGGAATAAACCTTTCCCTACTCTTAATGAGACCATCCTCAAAGCCGCTTGAATTCCAAGCCTGTGGGCTCAGAAGTGGCGGGAGAGCAGGGAGCCGAAAATGATGATGAACCAGGAACCGAACCAGCAGTTTTGTGTTTTTGACGTTCTTTAATATTTTTCCAAAAGCATTTAGATTTTGGATAAGGATGTTTATTTTAATATTTATATTACGGCTATGAATCAATGCAAACAGCTGCATTGAGCTTTCATGATTTAGTTATTTTTTAATTAGAAGTATATTAACTCGCACATGAGTTAATATAAAGTGTCCGGGCCTGTGATTTCATGTAATCATATCTTATTTTTCCATCTTAATGAATTAATGAAAAATTCGCTTCATTTGTTGTACTTAGCGTAATCTCTTTCAACTAGGAACTTAAGTTTGATCTAAATGAAGGGTGCGCATGGCCACATTTGCTTAAGAGTATGTTTGGGACATGATACAAATTTTGAAAAAAAAAAAAAAAATTGGTGTAAAAGTTTTTGAAATAAGAAAAAATAATATGATATGATATGAGTAATAAAGAAAATAAAATTAAAATAGATAGGTTAATTTTTATATGTATATTGATGTGTAAATTATAAAAAAGGTTTAGGTCAATTCAAATATTCATTAAAATATAACAATACTTTAACCACTATAGTAATGATATTTTAAATGGTTCAAATGTTGAAAATATAACTTTAAAGGTACATTTGGCAATCACGAAAGCTTGTCAATTTACAACTTTATAATATAAAACTCTTCACATCCTTTTATAAGATTAGTCTATTTTTCAATCATTTCTCTCACTTCTTTCATTTTAAAAGTTTTACACTAAAAATTTATCTTTAAGTTTTATTAAATGCTAAACATACCTTATAATTGATTTTCAACACCAAACTATTATATTACATTGACTTTATATGTTTTTAAATCATTGTGATGCACAGTAATACTTGAAAAATGATCGAGTTTTTGTGATGCTATAAATGATATTAAATATAATCAGCAGTGGATTTGCTATTAATAATTATGCTATTAATAATTAAGGTAAGAAAAATGAATGAGATTTTATAAAAGCGGGGTTTCACATAACCAAAACTCAATACATAATATATTAAATCCTTTAAATTTATTTGATTGTAAAATTGTAAACACGAGAATAAAAATCGTAACGTTCAGAAAAGCACACTGCCGTTTTATTTTGGAAAAACAGACATGCAACTTTTCTCATATTTATGGAATCGCCGCCAATCGTTACTGCGCATATCACTTTTTCGCTTTTTTTTTTTCATATTTTTATTTCACAATTTCTCCTTACTACCCAAAGATAAAAAGTATTAGGTTATTAGGAATGGTTAAAACTTAAAAGTAACTCCACAAAAAAAAAAAAAAAAAAAACTTAGAAAGTATCATATCCATTCTAAACGTGTTCATTGCACCCCTATTTCCATTACGCCCATCAGTCAAACTAGGTGCATCGACCAGAGATTGGGTTTCACTTTCAAATATTTTCGAGCTTTTGTCAAATATACCCAGTACATTTAATTATAACGCTAAATATACCTATCATGTTTCAAAAATCCAAATATACACGCTGCATTTGTATTTAATTTCAAAAAAGCTCCTTTCTTCATGTCTGGGAGTAAACAACATGAATTAACCTAGGAAATTACTAGCATGCCCATGCCGGATTGCCATACTGTACACGGATGTGCTAATTTGCGTAGCACCACGCGGCACTGCTCTTCTTCCCATTCTTGACGGACAGAAACAAGGCTGCCACAATCTTGGCATGAAACCTGTCAATGGCAGTTTTTGTCGTAGTGTCTAGCAATCGGCGACGAGGTTGGATGATATTGTTCTTATCGATTGCCGGTTCTTGGAGAGAAACTGCTAATGGCGGCGAGTTACAGAGGATCGATTTTCATCGGTGTTGGATGGTCGTGGTTGGGAACTTGCCATGTGATTTTAGCAAGGACAAATTTTGTGGGAAGCTACTTTGAAGGAATTCATGTTTGCTTGTAGATGCTGAAGGAAGAGCGCCGCTGGCTTTAAAGTTTAATGGCTAGTAGATGGGTTCTAAAATTCTTGCAAGGGAGCCGCTAGTGGTTGGGATAATCAGAATAGGGAGGTGGGTTTTTTGCTTGTTGGGAAGAAACCAGACTTTATTCGTTGGCTGCGGGTTGCAGAACGCATTTGAGAACGTGCAAGATGATGTTGCCGATATGCTAGATTTTCTATGCAATGCTAGTGATCGGATTCGATAGAGAGGGAGGTTGCAACATGTGGCTTAGATCTGATGGTGAGATGGTGAAGAACAAGGTGGCGATGTTGCAAAGTTGGTCGCCAAAATTTATGCAGATAATGTTGGGTATATAGTTGGGCCATCAATGAATACGAAAGGAAAATTTTATTTCAATGTTCTATGGTGAGTAGGAGCTCATCTGCATGTTGATGAACAACCAGATCAAACTTTGCTAAGGAGGAAGCGAAGAAAATTGAGGGTGTTAAGCGTGTTCAGGACTATCCAATAGATGAGATTTTCTGCCGTTTAGGCAGCCATTCAAGCCAATAAATCCATCATGAGCACTCAACTACCAAATGGTCCACCAGGAAAACCTCTCAGCACACTCGCCCTTCATCTCTAAAATTCCAATAAAACCCAGTCGCCACCCATAGTCCTCTCTCCCATTAAAGTTGGCACTTCTGTCTGCCCTCTTGCCACACTCTTCTCTGCTCCCGTGTGCCACCAACAACAGCATGTCTCAAGAACATTGAATCCCCCTGGTAGAGCAGCCATGGCCAACGGCGATAGAGTATTTCCCAAAATTTCAGATCTGGTTAGTTTTCTTCTTACGTCAATTTCTGGATTGGTGGGTTTTTTCTAGCCGGCGTCAACATGAAGCCTTCGATGACAAGTGATGGATTTTATTGAAGACAGACGACGATTGTTGGCGGCAGTGTAGCAAATATGAATTTTCATGGGAAGGCGGCTGCCAAATTTGTCATTGTCAACGAAGCTGAAATTTGAAGAGAGGAGGACCATTGTTGCCATCGTTATAGAGGCTTACCAGACGGTTGATGCAGGAATTGATGATGGCAAGTTTGGGATGATGGAGCATCATGCAGTGTTCGGTGTTCCGATAGTCCGTATTCATACACTAGGAGTATTTTAGGCATTTAAAAAACTAAAACTGGAAAATACCAAACATCCCATAAGTTAACTAACGGACATTGACCATGGATATATTTAAAATGAGAGATGATCGTATACGCCCGGGCTAAGTCGCCCCTTCTGCGCCCGCTGCCGGCTCGCTGCGTACGCACCGTTGGATTGGGCGCGATCTCTCTGCACCGTCGGATGGAGAAATTGCAAACGGGCCCTTGCGCGCTCGTTTGTTTCGCCGTCGGATCAATTCAAAAAAGAGGAAAATTGCAAAAATATGCCCGCACGCATATACGAATCCCTCTCCCTCTCCCTCTCCCGTTCTCCCCGCCTCCATCCATCCTCGGATCGACGGTGCCAGCGATCCCTCTCCCTCTCCCTTCTGGCCACGACTCCAGCGCCCTCGGAGCGACTGCGTCTCCCTGCACGGCTTCCTCTCCCGTTCTCCCCGCCTCCATCCCTCCCCGGATCGACGGTGCCAGCGATCCCTCTCCCTCTCCCTTCCGGTCACGACTCCAGCGCCACTCCCCTCCCTCTCACAGACAGCGTCACCCTCTCCCTCTCTCTCTCTCTCTCTCCCTTCCGACCATGACTCGAGTGCCCTCGGAGCTTCCGGCAACTCACAAACGGCTTCTGTGGGCAGGGGCTCCCTCTCTCCTGTTCACGCCCCCTCCATCCCTGCCCGGATCGACGGTGGCATCGATCTTTCTCCTCGATCTCTCTCCCTCTCCCATCCACCCACGACTCCAGCGCCCTCACACCTTCCGGCCACTCACAAACAACTTCTGCGGGCATTCTCCCTCTCTCGTTCTCTTGAACAACTCGGAATGGAATATGTAAATGGATGCAATGATTTTGTCTTATACATGTTTCAATTCTCTATGTGCTACAGAATTGCATATTTTTGGGCAGATGTACAATTCTTCTAGTTTTCACATTCATGAAAGGAAATTGCTGAAATTGCATATTCATATCTTGTTGAGAGTGATTATTTTGTAATTTTGGATACAACTTGTGTAAATGAAAATGGGAGTGATTAACTGTATGTCCATAGAAATTGTTTTAGTTGTTGACATGCTGAAATTCTACCTTGATGATGTATGGACAATGTATTGCAAACATTTCAATCTTGTGGTTAACAAAAGATTCTCCTTCGTTGCAAAGCTGCAATGTTTGTGAATACATTTTGTGAGTGATGACTCTTACTTGACGTTTGTGAGTGATGTCTCCTCTGAACTTTGAAGAGGGTGTTGGTTTCTTGGATCTGTTTTGATTGATGATTTTAGGAGTATATCGTTGTAGTACTGATTCAAAGCTAGAAAGTTGAATTATTATGGGTTTCTTTTGGTGCTGCTCATCAGTTGATGATTTTGAAAGATGCATCATCCATGCAGATATCTATAAACACAGTTAATGCATCAGCTGCTTCACATGTCAATTTCTAAATGTGGTATTGTTTTGAAATTTTGATCTTGGTTTTCATTCCAATATGTTTGGTGAGTTCAGTTTAATGAATTTACTGGCATGGCCAATCATGGTTTGTTATTGATGAAAGCAAAAAGAGTTCTACAGTTCACTATATGCCAATGAATTTTATGTCTATATGAGCTGCATTACAAATGGATGCCACCAGATTGAATGGAACCAAAATGCCGGGCAGATGGATCATGACTGACTTCAATACTTTTACCCATTGGATGTTTTGTAACATTCAGGTAATTTTAAGCACTTTTTGCCCATTGGATGTTCTGTAACATTCAGGTAATTTTAAGCACTTTTAAAAAACTATTCTTGTGAATCTCAACATTTCCTTTTATTTTAATTGCCTGGTTTAGGTATCTGCAATCTATTTAGTGGATTATTGAGTATATTGTCTTAATCCCTCCATTTTCTTTACCAGACACGTATGAAGCCCCTCCATGTCCATTGCCGAAGAAGATGAATATGATGAAGATGAGCATCTTTTCTTTTCCTTTTGAAGTACACTTCTTTGATTCAATGATTGGGAATGCCAAACAATCCTTCTGAAGTACACTTCTTTGATTCAAAGATTGGGAATGCCAAGCAGTCCCTTCATCTGTTTAAGTGGGGCAACTCCTTTGGCTTCTATGACACCCTCAATTGATGATTCTTTACGAGACACGTACGAAGCCCCTCCATTGCCATTGCCCAAGAAGATAAATATGAGATCCAAGCTGTGATTTATCATGTTGTGATTCTTACTTGATGTTATTGCGTTGTAATTCTCATTTAACGTTATTTGTACATTTTGTAAGTGGAATGTTATTGCTTTTTCATCATATGATGAAAGAAAAAACTTGTTGAAATGTTAAATTACTTTTATACAAGCAAATCGATATTTGTTTGAGATATTATTGCGTTTGGCAGAGCAGCATTTTCATGATAGATAAGTAATCTTACTTTTATACTAGCGGCAAGTAACTTTAACATTCTAAGCATCCTATTCAACAAGCAATTTCATTAACTTTAACATTCTAAGCATCCTATTCAACAAGCAATTTCATTCCATTGATATCAAACTACAAGTTTCCTTTAGCAATCACAATTCAATAAAATTGAATCAACCTGCCACATTCGACATTCTGAAGCAACAAGTAATAAAAGACTTTTCCATTTCATTCAAACAAGTCCAAACCTAATGTATCCCATTACAAAAGACTTCATTGAAACCAAAGTACTACAATTTACTTTTCCTAATATAATCCATTACAAAAGACTTCATTGAAGTAAAAGTTCTACAATTTACTTAAAGTCTTTCACAAATATGAGACCTTCACACATTGCCAAATAAATAACAATTGCAAGAAAAAGACCTCATAGAGTAATGAGTAAGACTTCGTTTCTCTTGATATTCTTCACCAGCTCTATCTCTCTCTTATCCCTCCTTTCATTTGCTTCTCTCATCTCTAAGGTCCTCAACTCTACTGTTTGTTTCAATTGCCGCATTTCCATCGTATGCCGCTCCCTTATATCATCAACACAACGTATCAGGTCTCCCATATCCACTACTATTTGCTCTAGATTGAACATGGAGACTTGATCTTCTGATTGAACATTAAGCGGAAGGTCTTGGGAGTGTACATTAAGCGGAACATCGTCCTTTGAAACAATCTCAGCTTTTGGCGAGAAATCATCGTCAACCCATCTAAAAAACTTACAAGCATGTGAAACATCCTACAAAACACAAGTAAAATCAGTGATGATGAAATACTACCCTTTAAGACAATAGTAAATGGCAATGAGTTAGAGTGGAAAGGCAATGAGAACGGGAGTGAAATGGACACACAACGAAAATTATTTGACTTACACGATATTGTGGGCATCGAAGAAATCGCCGACCTGGATTTCTTGTGGTATGGGACGTCAACACTACAGCTGGTAAACCACATGAGCAAACACAACTCCTACCTCCACGTGATCTCGTTCTTGTACTAGAAGATGCCATTTCACGTCTGACCACCTACATGTTTTAAAAAACAGAAAATGGTTAATTCAATATATAACTGTATTTATTATTTTGACTTAACATGCGGTCAAAGAGAGAATTTATAACGTAAGATGGAGAACCAAAGTATACCATGGCCTCGGCCTTGACCTCGGCCGACAGAAGTGACAAAATCATTACCAACTGAAGTGGACATATCGGTTGAACTTGGAACCTTGAAAGCGGGGCAATTTCTTTTGTCATGGCCAACAACAAATTTTTTACATCCACGACAAAATTTCGTCCCACCGCGTGAGACTTCTAAATGTCCTTTCATGCGTTTAGCCCTTCCTTTTGTGAATGAAACATGTGCAGGCAAGATGCCACACGCCTGAGAATTTTGTGAAGCTATTGTGCCATGAGAAACAAGTACATCAGTACCAGCATTTGCACTTTGACTTTGGGCCATAAGGTTAAAGTTATCACTTGATGCCACGATTGTACACCCACCTTCCACAACTTCATACCTAACAACATCCTCTAGAGGTGCGGGCTTAGGCATTGCAGAAAGTGTAGTAATCAAATTCTCCATATTCTCTCTAACAACTTCAAATGCATTTGGGTTATGCAAGGCTTCATTTCTAACATAAGACCACCATTTGGATAATGTATGACTACGAATAGCAAGAGACTGTGTTCCTCTCTTGTCCGTTGTTGTGGTTGGTCTTTTGAACTGAGATTTAGCATCTTGTGTCCACCGTGGTAGTATATGATATGAAGGTATGCTTTTCATCTTTAAGAAACGGAACAATGTGATAATATGCCGACAAACAATACCCGACGACTCAAATTTCAAGCACGGGCATGAGGCAATCATTTCTTCTGCATTCCATGTTAAGATCTTCCGCTTGCTCTCGTCTTCCCCCTCTAACAAGAACACTTGCCACTGTTGAATTGCTCCTTCACCTGTGACCTTCTCTGCAACATAATACATACATTCAATAACTTCTTTTTGAACTTCTAGAAAAATATTTCGGGTAAACACCTTTGCCATATAGCCTTCAATGCTACATTTAGTTCTTAACTCAGGATTGGCATAGAAAGTCTTGAAATCAGCATCAGCTTCTGCCTCACGCCTCCGTTCTAGTGCTTTGTCATAGCCATTTGAAAAATCAATTAAATTTGAATTTCGAGACACGAACCCATCAAAAAAAGCATTAATACTCTCACTTCGTTGAGTGGTTCTCATGCCAGCTGAAAATATTTTTCTTGTGTAAGTAGGAATCCACATTTGGCGAATCTCATACATATGTCGCAACCATGAATTTTCCTGCAATTCAAACTCTTCTATCATTGCTTGCCAAGTGCTCTCGAATTCTCCCTCGCTATTGGTACCAAACAAACAGTTGTTCCATTTTGTCTTGAAGGTTGGATGTTGGTGGATGATATGAGATAGCTTCTCTGGCAATTTCTTATGAATATGCCACAAACACAACAGATGATTAGTATTTGGAAATACACTTGCTATTGCTGCTCCTATTGCTGCATCTTGATCTGTAATAATTGTCTTAGGATGAACTCCACCCACAGCATCTAACCAAGTTTGAAATAACCATTTAAAGTCTTCAATCGTCTCCCCGAAAAGTAAGCCTGCACCAAATAAACATGTCTGTTTGTGGTGATTGACTCCAACAAATGGACCAAATGGCATATCGTACTCATTTGTTTTGTATGTAGTGTCGAAACATACAACATCACCGAATACCATATAGTCTTCTTTTGATTTTCCATCTATCCAAAAACATGAGGTGAATCTCATATCCTCGTCAACTTGGATTTCATAGGAGAAATGACTATCATCACGACTCTTTATTTGAAACATATGCAGTAGAGTATTTGCGTCATTACCGTACATAATTTGACGCTTTCTTCGTAGAGCATTCCTAGCGTCCCTTGCCGAATACTGGAGGTGAGAAGAACCACCTACTTCATTCATCATAAAATCAATGGACCTGGCAACACCAACTCCAGATTGTTTTAAAGATGAGATTATACTTAGGTCATCCTCCGTCAATTTCTTATGTGATCGCAATTTGCGGGTCTTTGTAGGAGTACAAAGTGCATGATTATGTGTCTCTACAAATTGAGACACATAATATACATTTTTTTCTACATTTAAGTTCACATATAGCTTAGCCGGGCATGAGCAACGACTGATAAATGCAATCTTCTGTTTGTTAGGATCTTCATTTCTTGCTTTTTTTTCAGACCAACCAGCCTTCGAACATCTTAAAACACGCCTAGCAATTGCCCCGGACTTTAACTTACGAGTGTTGTCCTTTCTAACACTAAACCCACAATGCCAAGCATAAGTATTATAAAATTTAAAAGCTTCATCTAGAGACACAAACTCCATGCCAACTTTTGGTTTCAGTTCACTTGCAACATCAACCATAAACAAGCCATCTGTATTTTCAATACCACATGCGTTGACTGCTTCAGTAGATGCTACCTCCCCATCCGACACATTCACCGAACCATCTATAAAGGCTACCTCATCCTCGTGTACATGTACATGTACTACTGATGTCTCCCCAATAAAAGCTTCTACTTCCTCATTCATTGGATCAGGTATCATTGTGCGGAAGTCATTTTGTATCCAACCTTGGTTATTTTCAACTATTCTCATATATTCCTCCATAACTAGTAAGGATAAATTCTCTGGTAACAACTACAATTTTAAATGAAAGATAGGTTTTCAATAATATAATCAAACTATAATACATGATAAAAAAAACTATAATACATGATAAAGAAAACATTCACCCGTCTCGCATATGAAAAAGGAGAAAAAAGACCACTAGAATAGCATACACGACAAGTTAAATATTTTATTCCCAAGAAATTAATTTATACAAATGATTCTTGTATTTTGGAAATGGCAGCGGGAAATTAATTACTCATCCAATGGCTTTAAGAAACTTGGCCGATCCTCCTTATGCCTTTCGGCTAAAATAAGATTCAAATCTCCCCCTGTTTGGTTCAAATGTTATGCTTTATCTTAGTTCTGAAGAAGTTTTTAATTTGTTGTCCTTCTGTTATTATTGTCCCTACGAGTCTGATGGCATTCCTTATTAATGTGCGGAAATGTTGCTTCCAAAAATCATAGAGCAGAGTATCTCACTTCTCTTATTAAGCAAACATTTTATTTCTGAAAATTATGTGATTGTCATATATTTTGGACTTGCTTGTTCTGGCCTATACGGTTATTACAACTGAGCTGCAATTAGCTTTTTTAATTTTTTAGATTCTTGTGATGATGGTTTACAATCTTTTATATTCATCAATAAGCCTATTGTTTTTCTTTTGCTGTTATGTGATCGATTAGACTTTTGATGTTCATAATAATTCAATTTCAAGGCTTGATGGGTTCGTGTCAAATAGAGAACAATCATATGAAGACCCTATCAAAGAGCATATCTTCGGATCTATCTCTATTTACTGCTCTGAATATTAATTTGTCCACAATTATGTAGGTTAATACATGATGTAATATACATTCAACTGCATGACTCACCCGCATATTCTCCACACAGAGAGAGATTGAGGGAGAAGAAATTCACCTGAAGGTGTGAGGTGGCGAGAACGGGAGAGGGTGAGGAGGACAGATCGTGAAGAAAGATAGCAGGCACCGTTGATCCGGAGATTGATTTGGGGGCTGCGAGCTTCCGTGAGTGGCCGGAAGCTGTGAGGCCACTGGAGTCGTGGTCGGAAGGGAGAGGGAGAGTAGTCGTGGCAGTGGGATGGAGGTGAGAACGGGAGTCGCGGAGTGTGATCACTGGCACCGTCGATCTGGGCGCTGGAGTCGTGGCCGGAAGGGAGAGGGAGAGGGATCGCTGGCACCGTCGATCCGGGGAGGGATGGAGGCGGGGAGAACGGGAGAGGAAGCCGTGCAGGGAGACGCAGTCGCTCCGCGGGCGCTGGAGTCATGGCCAGAAGGGAGAGGGAGAGGGATCGCTGGCACCGTCGATCCGAGGATGGATGGAGGCGGGGAGAACGGGAGAGGAAGCCGTGCAGGGAGATGCTGTCTGTGAGAGGGAGAGGGAGAGGGAGAGGGATTCGTATATGCGTGCGGGCATATTTTTGCAATTTTCCTCTTTTTTGAATTGATCCGAAACAAACGAGCGCGCAAGGGCCCGTTTGCAATTTCTCCATCCGACGGTGCAGAGAGATCGCGCCCAATCCAACGGTGCGTACGCAGCGAGCCGGCAGTGGGCGCAGAAGGGGCGACTTAGCCCGGGCGTATACGATCATCTCTCATTTAAAATTATATACAAACGTAGTGGGTATATCTCGTATTTCGAAAACATAAGGGATACGTGAGATTAGAGTCATAGCGGGTATATTTGAAAAAATAATGATGGTACCTGGGTCGTTGCCTTGATGGGTTCGGATTCAAAACTACCGGCTGTTTTGAATCCAAACCATGTGGTAGTAGTAAAGACTGGAATGGCAATTCCAAACAAATTCCTGTTTCTTCCATACAAGTTCCATCAAAAAACATCACTGTTCCTTGCAGTAACAAAAAACTTCAAAATGAGCATTTTCACACAACACAGTTCAGGTATTAATACAAGGCTCTCTTCACTATGTCTAGTTATGTCATGACATGACATCCCAAGAAATGGCACTGCCTAGTAATCCCTGGAAATGCTGGAATGCCTTCTCATTTCCTCCTGTAATTCAAATCCCTTGAGTGTGAGTAGAAAGGAGAGGACAACAAAGAGAAGTTCAGTGATCTATCAGGAATTGAAATTTGCAAATAGCATGAAATATGAATTCCTTAAACCTGATTTTCACCCCAAAAAAAAAAAAAAAAAATCCTTAAACCTGATTGTCCTGCAGTTGATGACATTTCATCACATGCCATCAAAAGTACTTCAATACATAAATTACGGGCACAACAGAAGCCTCTAGCTGCTATTCATGTCTTGTTCAGATTGGTAAACAGAAAGGTCAGAGAAAGACATGCCTCTAGACTCTGGATGTACGTCAGACAAGCATAAATGAAAATTAGCAATGCGATATTTTTAATTTTCTAAAGTATTTTATCTTACTTGTGACGCATGTAAATGCATAGATCCATGTTGTAACAGACATCAAAAGCACTTTCAAATATAAATCAGTGATGCAACAAGCAGAGAAAGAAAACCTTCGATACATTATTCATTATCATGCTGTTGAAATGTGCAATCGAAGTTAAAAGATAGCAAACACAGGTGTAAACAATAGCACAAGACCTTTGAGTTTCTATGGCATTTTATTTTATTTGGTGCATATAAGTGCATGTATGGGTTAATCAAAAGAAGTGACATGAAGGTGCAATGGTACAGCTAATGTGAAGCAACAAAAAGACTCAATGTGCAAGAGAGCAACAGCAACATCACGGTCGCACACTCAAGGCTAAGAGAAATATCATTTGCACCAATCTTACTTCTTCCCTTTCTAACTTCAACACCCTTCCCCTAAGAAAGAGGCCCCTATATATTCAGCACAAGATGCAAAATAGCTGAAAGGGAAGCACTTCTGCAGTACTATGGTACTGATGCTACTGAAATCTTTAGTGTTGCTACCTCATTTTGGCCCACTTTGGTGATTAAATCAAAACTCCTCATTTTATTAAAAATAATTTGTTTTATTAAGTCATAGCCAATAGCAACGAAGCCAATGATGGAGTACAAAATGAAGATTATACAGAAATTGCATAACAAAGAAGTTAACCTCAAACGCAGCCTTCAAGTGATCCAGCTCCTTGTCAAGGTCTTTGATCGCCTGGTCATACGCCTGCATTGGCGAAGACTGGCTCGTGGTATGTATCTGCAGGTAAAATCAATCCAGTCAGTCATTCAGATTTCAGAGCCCTTGCCCTAAGAGCCTAAAGCTAGAGAAGCGAAGAATGCATTAGATTCTGAGACTAACCCTGACGATGATTTTGTACTGGAGGGGATGAGGAAGCTTGTAACCAGCAAAAAGGACATTGGGGTCCCTATGGAGCTGCCTGCATGCATTGCCAAGTTGAAAATTTCCTATTCCAGTGAAATATGAAGGCGGATTGAAACAGGGAGATTTAGGGATCTGATATGTTACATGCGAAGGATGTTTCCTATCGTATGGTCTTCCCTCTCTACGGTGAAGGAAGCAGCGTTGATTATCTTGGTGTCTCTCTCATACGAGACTCTGCCAACCAAAAAATTTTGAAAAAACAGAAGGGCAAGCGGAAATATTTTTAAAAAAAATTCTGCGTCGAAAGGAAAAAGGAAAAAAAAAAGAAAAATTTTACTTTTTCACTCCTTCAGGAACGACAAAGCGCTCGTAGCGGTCCGGAGCATTCATGGTTCTCCTCCTCCTTCTTTGCCTGTCTCTACTGGGGGAGAAGGCTAGGGCTCAGGACGACGTCGGCTTGAAGAGTAGGAGCGCGATCTGGACTGTGAAACATTGCAAAATTTGAAGATTTTGACGTTGTTCTGGTACATTCGATTGCTTCTACTATCGAAATAGGATAGATTTTGAATCTGCTAAGCATACCTGCAGCAGCTAAGGGTTCTCAGCTCTTCCTAAGGCCGAAGCGAAGGGAGATGACAGGCGAAGACGAGAAGGGCGACGATCGACAGGAGATTGTCGAAAAAGGTTTTTCAATGGAAGGCTTCTGAGCGTAGGAAAGGAGCATATCTCCCAATTCCAACCGGTCTGGGCGGTATATAACACAAATGTCACAAACAAGCCGGTCGATTTTATTTTATATATATGGAAAATTATCAAGTATATATAATTATGGTGCAGTTCATGCACTCTGAGCTCCACGTGATCATGAATGTAAAATCCACCTCACTCATTGTATTTAGAATTGTTCACTTTAATAGTATACTTATTTTCATTCAAATTTGACATGTGTGGTCTCCATCTTAAAATGGTGAAAAATTAATGTAATAAAATATTTTAACATAAATATCAAGTTTAAAGTGGTATTTTCAACATCTAAACCATCTAAAGTATGATTTTTATATTGATAAATAATTGTATAAAGTTTCATTACATTTTGATACATGTAAGGCTCATTTTACAACGAATGCACTGTAATTATAGTGCAATCCGTCTACACATGAATGAATCTCTCTCTTCCTCTCTCTCTATATATATGTAAGAGTTGTTCCGGTGTGGCACCATTGCACTGGAACAGCGGTGCAGTTGCCCAAAAAATAAGCCCCACACATATTAAAATGCAATGAAACTTTATAAACTATCTAAAGTATGATTTTTATATTGATAAATAATTGTATAAAGTTTCATTACATTTTGATACATGTAAGGCTCATTTTACAATGAATGCACTGTAATTATAGTGCAATCCGTCTGCACATGAATGAATCTCTCTCTTCCTCTCTCTCTCTCTCTATATATATAAGAGTTGTTCTGGTGCGGCGCCATTGCACCGGAACAGCAGTGCAGTTGTCCAAAAAATGAGCCACACACATATTAAAATGCAATGAAACTTTATACAATAATTTATCTGTATATAAATCATACTTTAGAGGGTTTAGATGTTGAAAAAATTACTTTAAAGTTGTTATTTAAATTAAACTATTTTATTACTTTGAATTTGCACCATTTTCAAATGGGGTCCATACGCATATCTGATTGGCATGAAAATTAATATAGTAATAGAATACATTATTCTAAATACAATTAGTGGAGTAGATTTTGATTTTATCATCTTGTGGGGCTTATTTCAGTACCACTACACCGTAATTATGATGCAGCGGTGTTGTACCTGAATATATATATATATAGGGAGTTGTTCTGGTGCAGCGCCATTGCACCGGAACAGTAGTACATTTGCCCAAAAATGGGCCCCACACATATTAGAATGCAATAAAACTTTATATAATCGTTTATCCATATATAAATTTTATAGCAAATGGTTTATATGTTGAAAAAATTACTTTAAAATTATTATTTACATCAAACTATTTTATTATGTTGAATTTGTACTATTTTCAGATAAGGTCCATACACATATCCGATTGGGATGAAAATGAATATGGTAATAGAATACATTATTCTAAATACAATTTGTGGTTTAGATTATGATTTTATCATCATGTGGGGGTGCAGTGGTGCTGCACTTAAATATTTTCCACATATATATATATGACAAATGAATAGGGGTGCAACTCGGGCTCATGAAACTCAGGTTAATCTCGACCCTAACCCTAACCCTATTTATAAAACATCAATCCTAACCCTAGTCCTAACCCTATTTGTAAAACCTGAACCCTAACTTTATTTTTGAAAATCGGGTTCGGGTTGAGTTTCGGGTTGGAATTTATGTTGACGAATTTATATTTTATTTAAAAGTGATAAATTTAGAATTTCATATGAATAAATAATAATAATAAATCATGTAGGTAAACATAATAATATATAATCAAACTAATATTTTTTAAAAATAGTAATATAAATAATATTTCTAAAAAAAATTTAACAACAAAACTAAGATAAATGAAAAAATTAATAAGTGTAAAAGTAAATGATAGAAATAAAAGATAAATATAAATGAAATAATATACTTTATTTAAAATAAAATTACAATATGCCAAATATGTATTCAAATATAGATATAATAACATAAAATCTGAAGAATATAAAGAAATATTGTTAAAATAGTTTGTATATAATATATTTTATAATAAATATTAAATAGGAAATCGGGCTCGGATTCTTCGGGTTCGGGCTCACTTGAACCCTAACCCTATCATATTTACAAATCGGGTTCCTTGGGGTTTGGGTTTTTCGGGCTCGAGTTGTGAAAAATTAAGTTTCAACACTGCCCAAAATCGGGTTCAGCGGGCCGGGTTCGGGCTCAACTCGGCCCAAGTTGCACCCCTACAAATGAACCATGTTTAGAATTAAACAAAATAGACTTATGGAAAATGCTTTTAAAACTCTATTACCAATTAAAAGAAAATTTCTACAGAACATCACTCGCAATAAAAGAAAGACAACAACTCATAGAATATTTGTTAGGATAAATTAGACCCATCAATGACTAAACAAGTTGATCAACTAAGAAAAGACTTAAGGACTCTGAGACAACAAAAAACTCAACGAGAATTCTATCTAATAAAGCTAAAACTATATGAACTAAACAGTTACTTTCATAAACAACTTAAGACATATGATCTTATCTGATAAAACAAACACAAAAACAACTTGAACATCTTCTAGGCTAATTTTGTATATTGCATATCCCTGCCATTTTTTGCAATACCTTGAATACAATTGGTATATATATATATACAGGGCTTTGAAATAGACCTATGTAACCCCTTCAAAATCTAATATTTTTATCTTTGATGGAAAATCTAATCCATTCAATGTATTTAACATCATTTGTTTATCTCGGAGATTAAGTTTCATCCCAATCAAGTATGTTTATGGGTTACATTTGTTAGAAAATGTATAAATTCATGTGTAAAATATGAAAATGCTAAAATATTAATTTTAAAGTAGTATTTTCGACATCTAAACCAACCAAAATATCATTTATATGTGAATAAATGATTTTATAAAGTATTATTATAGAGAAATATTCAGGTGTAGCTTCCTTGTATCACAATTACAGTGCAGTTACTCAAAATGGGCCCCATATAATCATAAAATTATAATCTACTCCACCCATTGTATTTAGAATTATGTATTCTATTACCATACAAATTTTCATCCCAATTGGATGTGCGTATGACCCTATATGAAAATAATACAAATTCAACATAATAAAATAGTTTGACGTAAATAACACCTTTAAAGTTATTTTTCAACATGTAAACCATTTGTTATAAAACTTATATATGAATAAATGACTGTATAAAGTATTAATATATTTAAGTACATTTGAGGCCTATTTTGGGATAAATGCACCGTTTTATGGTGCAACTTCACTGTTTAGGAAAGGTTATTATATAGAGAGAGTAATATTCATGTGCAGCACACCTGCACTATAACCATAATTATGGTGCAAGTTCCTCAAAATAGGTCTCATATAATCATAAAATTATAATCTACTTCATTTATTGTCTTTAGAATTATTTATTCTATTGTCATACTGATTTTTATCCCAATTGAATATGTGTATGGACCTCATCTGAAAATTGTACAAATTCAACAGAATAAATAATTAATGTAAATAATGACTTTAAAGTGGTTTTTTCAATATATAAACCATTTGCTATAAAATTTATATATAGATAAATGATTATATAAAATTTCGTTACATTTTGATATGTATGGGTCCATTTTTGGCCAAATATACCATTATTATGGTGTAAGTGCGCTGCACTAAATAGGTTCTCATATATAACCTATATATATAAGAAATATTTATTTGCAGCTTCATTGCACCACAATTACGGTGCAGTCACCTCAAAATGGGCTCCACATGATCATAAAATTATAATCTACTCTACTCATTGTATTTAGAATTATGTATTTTATTACCATACTAATTTTTATCTCAATTAGATATGTGTATGAACCCTATCTGAAAATGGTATAAATTCAATGGAATAAAATAGTTTAATATAAATAACAACTTTAAAGTTTTTTAACATGTAAAATATTTGTTATAAAATTTATATAGGGATAAATAATTGTATAAAATATCGATATATTTAAGTATATGTAGGGCTTATTTTAAGCCAAATGCATCATTAATTATGATGTAACTTCACTATACAGGAAAGGTTATATATATATATATATGGGATATATTCAGGTGCAGCAACGCTGCACCCGAATTCTCGTGCAGGCGCGCTGCCCATTTAATCCAGCCCGTTGGAGTTGGCACATCAAATCGTGGCCGTTCTCATCCTCCCGCGAGTAGGCCGCAGGTATGTAGTATGCTGAGTATGCGAGTATGGTAGGGAGGCAGCTGTAGCTACAGTTTTCGAGACCGAGCGGTTTTCAATGCAGGAGAAGACGTTCTGAGTTCTGAGTGCGCCGGAAGACGTGCTGAGTGCAGTATCATATTTGAGATTCCACGTCATCTATTTCTGGCTATCCGCATGCTAAATGATGTATCAGAATGCTATATACAAAAGTCAGTGTGTATTCTGCTACTGAAGGTCATCTGTTTGTGACTATTAGTTTCTTGTCGTGTTGAATGAGCATGCTATACCTGCATTGTATAAAGTGAAATTGCAGGACATCTATTTCACCTCTGGTTATCAGAATGCTAAGTGTTGCATCAGCATGCTAAGTGTTTATTTTAGAATTGAAGGTTTTTGTTCGTCCATATCAGCATACTAACTGTTGTATGAACATTGAATGCGCAACAGCTTTTTGCAGTGCGTTCTGTGGCCGCCTTCTCTTCCCCACCATCTCCCTCTCGCACTGCGTTCCTGCTCTTCCCCGTGCTCTCCCTCTCTCTTCCACCCGCTCTCTCTTACTTCCCAGCTGCCAGCCTCCTCTTCCCTGCGCTCTTCCTCTCTCTTTTTTCAGCTTCCAGCCTCCTCTTCCCCTCTCTTCCTTTCTTCCTGCTTCAACCTTCCCGCTTCCCAGCACTCTCCCCCTCTCTTCCCCACACGCCACCTTCTCGCTTCCCTACGTTTCCATGACGGGACAGGAGTCAGCACAAAAATCGGCATACCAGCTCCCCACGCTAACCTACACGCAGCAGCTGCGAGCTAAACGCAGTCTACCACGCAGGGGCCGAACGAGCGGTCAGGATCTCACGCGCTGGAATGGATGGTGCGATGGCGCACCTGCACGGGGAATTCGGGTGCAGCGTTGCTGCACCTGAATATATCCCTATATATATTAATACATTAGCCTCTTTGGAAATTCAAAAAGCTTGAATGTAACAGAGAAATTAGATGAGAACGTAATAGTATGTATTGGAAATGAGAGAATTTCTACTATGTTTAGCTATATTAAAAAACTTTTCACTTTTTACAACTACTTTATTTTTAAATTATCACATCTTTCTATACAATTATTTTACTTTTTAATTATTTCTACCAAGTACCCATACAACTATTTTATTTAGGATTAATATTAAATATGCTCATTACATTTGACCTTAATTACATATACACTCATTAAGTTTCAAATGTTACAGATATGCCCATTAAGTATGTATAAAATTTCATATATACCCCTTCTGTCAAGCACCATTAAAAATTATTTTTATTTAACATATGAAAGGTCTAGAGTACGCTTACCATATCTTGCTTTGTCATTCCATGTCAAGAATGGGAATTGTATCATCTCTGTATTTTCATTGAAAGTGAGCGCATTGCCTCTCCAGCTTGTGTCGCACCCACTAGCAAAATTTTCTTGTTACTCTAACAACAAAGTTTCAATAGCAATCCCACTAGAGCTACTAAAAGATACCAGGATGCAATCATTGGTGTTTGCTTGGTACTCCCAATGTATGGAATGGCCTAATTATTTGCCTATTTTTAGCAAGGATGCAACTAAATATGAATATTTAGAATTTTCCTCCGCCTCAACTAGGCATGGATTCCATTTGAAATATTCAACTTATTTTTTGAACTCTATTACCATTTTTTATGGGATATCTTTGTTGTTGCAAGTGCAGCAGAGTAGTCTTGTGAATCGAATCATTGGTATTAGTTACTATAGCTATGGTTATGGCTGAGCTAGTAATGCTCATTTGCTCCAATGCACTCAATTTTCCCATAAGCTTCTCTACCTGCTCTAGCCCAGCTAGGCTAATTGATGAAGTGGGCAGCATAATGGAAATGCATCGAACTTGAGGAAGTCATTGCCCGAAGAACTTAAGCGAAGAACTAGAGGTAGACACTAGGTGAAATCGGTATCTATTGGTTGGATATGGTAGAAATGACCATGGGCGCTGGATATCTGCTAGAATCAAGCAATGGTGGCAAGAGATGTAATGATTTGGAGTGCATGGTTGATGATGATGTCAGAGAAGGACTTGTTAGAGGATGAGAATGGGCAGTCTGTGAAGCGAAGGAAGGCGACAAGCATCATTGCAAAATTATAATCGTTGATTTGTCGTTCAGATCTAGCATTTTTATTTGATGCCACTAGCAAAATCTGGCTAAGATGTGCTCGAAATTATCCCCCCTTCGGCTCAGGAAATCTGGTTTTCCTGGTGCTCATGGCATTGTTGATGCTACTAACAAGCTAAGGATGCTGGATGACACGATTTGGATGGATTATCTTTTATGTTTGACATTGAACGGCTTGAATGCAGTTATTATAATGCGATGGTGATTAGCGTTGTTTGATCATTATTGGTGGATTTGATAAGTGCATGCCAAAACAGGGAAGATTATCGAATGTTTCTCTTAGAATGGATTGAGCTTCAATGATGGATGCGCTTGACTTGATGAAAATGAACAACTTAGTTACACGTTGTTCATTGGCTAGAGGCACTATTACTCAAAATATCATCTAAGTCATTAATTTTAAGGGGTACTTTGGACTTTTCATGTTATAGCTAATAATGATTTTTAATTGTGATTAATGGAATGAGTATAGATAAAATTTCATTCATATTTAGTGGGTATATTTGAAACTTTTGAAACATAATAAGCATATTTGTAATTAAGGTCAATTACAGTGGGAATATTTGAAATTAGCCCTTCTATCTATTTAAATTTATTTTCTTTACTTCTTATCATTACTCCTATTATATCACATTATTTTCTCTTATTTTAAAAACTTTTATATTAAAAATTTTTCATCAAAGGATGTATTTAGGAAGTAATAAAACTTTTGGATTAAAATTTTTAATATAAAAATTATTAAATTTGTAGAAAATGATATAATATGAAAGGGATAAGATTGATAAATAAAGATAATAAAGTTAAAATAAATAGGTTAGGTGTATAGGTAGTCATGTAGAAATTATTGAAAAGTAGGATATTTTATTTAAGAAGATGTGAAGAAATAATTTTTAAAAAATTAGTTATGGAGAATAAAAAGTTTTAGTTTGAAAAGTTTTTCATTGTAAACGAATATGCCCTAAAAGTTTTTTCACTTCCCAAACCCACCCGATTTTTTTATTCCAAATAAGATGCTACTTATTCATTACTTTTCTTTTCTAATCATTATCTCAAGCTTTTCAATAATTTATTTCAATACATTCTTATTTTAATGATTATCTATATAATTGTCTATCTATTTTTTGGAATACACATTTTTTTATTATTTTCTATGGTTTAGTGTGTTAAGGGTTACAATCCACCCATCAATTTGCTTATATCTAACCCACTTATAAATAAGTTTATGTAGAGGTTTTGGAATAAATGGCTTATAAGTTACCAAACTAGTAAACCATTTAAATAAATAAAATGATTCGGGCTAGGATTTTACAACCTGTCAACTTGTTTAATAATCCATTTAATCCATCAACCCGTTAACTCATTTACAACCTATTAAGAGAAAGTCTATAAATATTTGCCCTAAACCTTAATCAACCTTTCTCTTCCTTCCCCCCACCCTGCCCTCTTTTGTCATCGACTCTAATGAGCTTATCTCTTTCCCTTTCTTTCTCCCTCTCCATATCCAACCATTCCTCTCTCTCTCTCTCTCTCTCTCTCTCTCTCTCTCTCTCTCTCTCTCTCATTACAACTCCTTGTTTCTCTACGCTCTCTCTCCCTCTCACTCTTCATCCAACCGTCCCATCTTCTCTTTCTTCCTCTCTCAGTGCATTATGCTGTTAATTTATGCATTATGTTATTATTATAAATTGTATAATTTATGCACTGTGCTTTTTCCTTTCTTTCTCCCTCTTCATATCCAACTGTTCCTCTCTCCCTCCCTCCCTCTCTCTCTTATTACAACTCCTTGTTTCTCTACGCTCTCTCTCTCTCTCACTCTTTATCCAACTATTCCATCTTTTTTTTCTTTCTCTCTCGATGCATTATGCTATTAATTTATGCATTAGTTGTTATTATAAACTACATAATTTATGCATTGTGTTGTTATTATGAACTATATAATTTATGCAATATGTTATTGTCATTAATATATACACGACTCGTTGACAGACTACCAATCCATTTATGAAATGGTTTACAAATGTGTTAGAGTTGAAGTTTTTTAAATGGATTAAAATTAAAGTTTAAAGTTTTCTAAATGAGTTAAAATTAAGATTAGATTAGACTCTAATTTTCCTAATCAATCTGTTAACACCTCTATTGTGGTACAGTCTCCAATTTATGTAATACAAATAATATATGAATGCTCCATAAAGCAACACTGCATTAGATGTTGCATTCCATAAAATTTTTCTAATGCACACCTATTTTCCATGCAACACGCTCCATATTTTAATTAAGGGAATTTTTTTTTAAATATGCCTACAACATTTGACTAATATTACATCTGTATTCCTGAGTTTATCAATATTGTAAATACGCTTACAAAGTTTGTATGAAATTGCAAATGTGCCCTTCCTGTTACGACGTCGTTAAAACTTTTTATAAAATAACGATGATGTCATTTAACCCAAGTGAAGCACTTATAATTTTTACGAATGTTATAAGCATATTTGAAAAAAATTCTACAATAATATGTAAAAGTATATAAAATAATGAAATAACAAGTATATCTATGGAATTTGAAAAAATGCAAGTGTATCACTTGGCTGAAAGGGCATTATAGTCATTTTATAAAAAATTCTAATGACATCCTAATGAAAATGACACACTTACAATTTCACACAAACTTTATGGGCATATTTGTAATATTGGTAAACTTATGGACATATATGCAATATTGGTCAAATACTGTAAGCATATTTGCAAAAATCTCTTTAATTAATTATTATCCATTTATTTAAATAATTTATCTTTATACATTCTCTACTTTTTAATTATTTACTTTTATTTTAATAATATTAAATCATTATCAAATGCAAACCTTGGTACATGTTATTTTATTTGTTATATGGGATATACTTCAACGAGTAATGATTCAATCCTTTGTAAAAAAAAATTTGATTTAATGTTTATAGAAGCATAAAAGCCTTGATATTTGCTACTATTTTTCAATTTTCTAGTGTACTTGGAAAACAATAAAATTTTTGAATGAAAAGTTTTTAAAATGGAAGAAAATAATATGAACTGATTAGGGTAATGATAAAGAGTGAGGACAATAAAAGTAAAAACTAATAAGTTAGTTGCATAGATAGTTCTATAGAGATAATTAAAAAATAGTAGATGTTTCTATGAAACTTCCTTTCAATGTAACCTTCTCCATTTTCGACATCTAAATGATTGATGAATAATTTACTTTATCTATTGTGTTTAGCATCAATTGTTTATTATGAAAATCCTTTCATTTGTCTAATATTTCTACAAACATATAAAATCAACGTAATAAAATAATTTAATACTAAATATTAATTTTAAGTAGTATTTCCAATATCTAAACTATTTAAAATATCATTACTACATGGAGAAATGAATCTATAAAGTATTACTATATTCCTACAAATATGTAAATGCGTCTAAGTATTTTTCCTAATTTATACATAAATATACTCATTTGTGAGCAAATGTGACCCGTGCATATATTTGATTTGAATAAAACTTGGTCTTATAACTAAACAAATGATGTTAAATATAATTAATAGGTTAGATTTTCTATTAAACATCAAAATCTTAAAATTTAAGGGAGTTATATGAAATTGCTTCTATATAACCCGGTTACATTGAAACAAGCCCGATTAAAAAAATAAAGTAATTGTATAAAAAAGATATGAAAAAATAATTAAAGGTAAGGTAGTTATGGAGAATGAAAATTTTTATTGTTAAACAAACACATCCTTAATAATATTTTTAAAAAATATAAATAATTTATAATGTTTATTAATATGTGTTTATTTATGTTTTCAAAAGCTATATATATCATAAACTTTTATCTTATATCTTATAGGAGCCCAATATAGTGCACCCTCAGCCTTGATGCACTCAGGTGCTTTAATTCATTTTTTTAAAACTTTAAACTATTAAAAATACCATTGATTTTCAAAAATAAAAATATCGAAAAATCTTCAAAAATAGTAAAACTTGATACACATGTTAAATACACTTCGATTAATAGTTTTATAAAAATTTTCAAAAAATTAAAAAATGGATTAAATGAACTCGGGTGCATCGAGACTAATTGCATCCCAGTGTATTTAGCCTTATTCTATCTTGTATATATAGTGCTCCACTTTTATATAACCAGATTACATAGAATTAGAGTCATGTAACCCCTTTAAAATTTAAGACTTTGATCCTTAATGGAAAATCTAATCTATTTATTGTATTTTACATTATTTGTTTATCTAAGAGATCAAGTTTTATTCCAATCAAGTATGTTTATGGGCCACACTTGTTAAAAAATATATGTATTCATGTGTAAATTATGAAAATGCTAAAATATCAATTTTAAAATAGTATTTTCGACATCTAAACCGTCCAGAATATTATTTCTATGTAAATAAATGATTCTATAAGGTATTATTATATTCTAATACATGTGCAAATAAATTTAAGCATTTTTCATAATTTACACATGAATATATATTTTTGAACAAATGTGGCCCATAAATTACTTTATTGAGATGAAACTTGGTCTTCTAAAAAGCAAATAATATTAAATACAATGAATATATTAGATTTTCTATTAAGAATTAAAATCTTATATTTTGAAGGTTACATGAACCCGCTTCTATAGAACCCGATTACATAGAAGTGGAACCAATATATATATATATATATATATTTTCAATAGCTTTTATCCTATATCTTATTTTTTTTTGATGAGTTATCTCTTATATTTATACCACGTGTTTTTTCAAAAAATTTAGTCGTTATGGGGGTATTTATTTATACAAAAATATTTTAATCTAAAACTTTTTACTCTCCATAACTATCGTATTTTTAATTATTTTTTGCTTCTTCTTATACAACTACCTTATTTTTCTCTATAAAAAACTACCTTATTTTTCAATTACTTCTACACAATTACCTATATATGTAATATATTTATTTTAACTTTTGTCTCTTTACTTCTCATCATTATCTTCATTATATTATATCATTTTTTAAAGGGATAATTCCTCTTATACCCATAACATTTTATCCTAAATTTCTCTCATACCCATAACATTTTACCCTAAATTTTTCTCATACTCATGCCATTAAAACCACCGTTATCTACCTCATTGAAAAGACGATTTTACCCATTTAAAATTTTTTAATTGAGACAATTTAACCTTAACATGACTCAATTGATGGTAGTAAATTATTAATACAAGATATTAAATAACTTGAAAGTCATATTATGGTTGATTTATTTTAATTAGAAAAAATTTAAAAGGGCAAAATCGTCTTTTCAATGGGATAGATAACAGTGGTTTTAACGGCGTGGGTATGAGAGGAATTTAAGATAAAATGTTATGAGTATAAAAGAAATTTACAAAATTTTATGGGTATAAAAAGAATTATGTGCATTAGTTATAGGTATAAGAGGAATTATCCCTTTTTTAAATTTCAGAAATTTTTATATTAAAAATTTTAGCACTTCCTAAACACACCCAGATTGAAAAAATTTTGATGTAAAATTTTAAATTGAAATAGAATGATGTGATATAATAAAGGTAACAATGAGTAGTAAAGAAAATAAGGTTAAAGAGAATAAAATTAAAATAAATAGGTTAATTTAATAGATAATTGTATGGAAATGATTAAAAATATGATAGTTGTATAGAAAGATGTGAAGAAATAATAATAAAATATTATAGTTAATGGAGAGTGAAAAGTTCTTTGTTTTAAAATTTTTATCTAACGTAAAACATACCCTAAATATGAAAAATAATTTTGATTTAAAAAGCCCCCCTAGTGAGTCAATGAATTACAGCAACGCTCCTAGTGTCCCAAAAAATAGTTTGTGGCTGTTATGCTGCCACACAAGTGAAGTGGCATGATACACGGCCTTGAAGGCGAGGAAAATGTATACGTGGCCTTACTGGACCGTCATCGTATGCTCCCGGGAGCATGCAGGGAGCAGCACATACACCTATTTTTTTATTTTTATTTTCAAATTTTTTTTATGAAATTGTTAGCCCAAGTGTATTTAACGTATGTATAAATTTTTACTATTTTTGGATATTTTTAGGTATTTATTTCAGATTTTCAAAAATAAGTGGTAATTCAAAAATGCTACTGATTTTTGAAAATCTGAAATAAATAACTAAAAATATTCAAAAATAGTAAAATTTAAATATACGTTAAATAGTAAAAGTCCGGCCTTACTACGGTGGGCACTGTCCCGATCCACATTCCCCTTGTACACAGTACACACTGCACCAATTTCCAAACACGCGACGCTGCCGAGTGCCGAGTGCTGAGTGCTGAGTCTCTGTGTCCCTCTCTGGCACGGACCACTAGGCCGGGATAGCCCCCTCCCCCGCCATTCGGATTCGGAGGAAGGCGAGTCAGCGCCGCGGACAGTCACAGCGCCCCTACTGGAAACGGCGTTTTGGGGGTACTGTGTTCTCAGGAAGCTCGAGAGGTGGGGTGCCGGAGAATAATGGAAACGACGGGAGAGGTGGAAGAGCCTCTGCACCTTCTTCCGCCTGTGGACTTCTGCTGCGCTTACGGCTCTGCTCTTCTTCCCAACAACCCCAACAAGGCAAGGCAATCTCTCTCTCTCTCTCTCTCTCATATTTTCGTCGTCTCTCTCTTCTTTCTTTTCCACGGTATTTTTGAATCTCCGCTTCATTTGTTTCAGTCAACGACGATGGTGGATTACATCCTCGGAGTATCAGATCCTTTCCAATGGCATTCCCAGGTCATTTATCTGCTTTTTCTCTGTCCAACTATCCTTCATAGATGCATTCATGCTTTTGTATATGTTTGTTTGTGTATGTTCGTATCACACGCAGAGGATTTGATTTTTACTAGCAAATCAAGTTAAGGATTTAAGGTTTTTCTTTCTGCAGCTGACACTTGTAGATTCATGTTTGTATGAGTTTGTACATGATCGCGTTGTCTGTTAGATGTAGATGATGGGGAAACACATCAAGGGATTTTGGTTTCTCTCTCTGAAACTTTGCTCCGAGACCTCAGAATCACCGGCTTTGACTACTCCCAATATGTATCTAATGGATACTTCCAAATTTTTTTCTTTCATCGGTTATGGATGGCAGAACTTGGAGACGAACAGAGGCCATTACGCATCGTGGATGGCATACCTTGGCCCCACAATGGTATCCATCATCTCTCATCTTTTCCTGCAAAATGTTGGTTATTTTGCTTGTTTTTCCTCCGGGTGGTGATTTGGGATTATAGTTCTTACTTGGCTTCTTCAGATTACTCAAGTTGCTGACCGAGTGGGTGTAGGAGTACATTTCAACCCTTTTGTGCCATTGGACAATAAGGTGCTAGTGATTTTTTTTTTTGTCAATTAGATGCCATTTTATCTATGAAGTAAATGATTCATCAGTGCAAATGCTTGTCAATTTGAGTGTGTAGCATGTAAAAATAAAAAATGTGATAGTCATGAACAAAGTTTCAATGCTTACACACTTCATTTAAAATTTTCAGAGGATGATCAAGTATGGAGTTGTTAGGATGCACGACTTGGTTCAGGATTTACTGAATTGGCAAAGGTTTTATTTGAGTGGACGTCTGCAAAAACCTGTACGTGCATTTGGAGGTGTGCTTACATTCTGTTTTCCTTCAGGATCTCCAATAATTAGCATATTATATTATAATTTTTACATCCCCTGAAGGCATTTCAGCATGATCATTAATTGATGCTGGAAATCAGCTTGCTAGCTTGATGTTTTGATCTCATGTTGTTCTGAATTTTGTCATCAATCGTGGTTGGATGACTTACTTTCATTTCCTTGACTAGGGGCTTTAACAATGGGTATTTATTAAGAAGCAGTCACTTTATATGCCATAGTGCATGCTAAAGGTTGCCAAGATCAACTTAGTAGTAACATTGTCTACATAGGCCTTCATTTGATTATTGTTACATGAGCAGTTTATACTAAGTAATCTACTGCTGCACTGATTTGAATTGGATTACTCATCTTATATAACAGGACCAGCATAGGGAAATAAAGGGGAAAATTGCAATGGAGCATTCATTTTTTTTTATTGGATGTGGCTACAAATCCAAGTTGTGAATTCCCATGAAATTGGACTTTAAAAGAATGTTAATTTGTTATTGTTTACTGGTGGTAGACTCTGCGAGAACCATTATTCCGTTTTTGTTTGCTTATCTAGTTGTTAAATCTCCACTTGCATTCACTGGTCAGTATTTAGATAAAATTTATAGCGGGAAAATCAGCATTTAGTTTAAGTTTTTGATATTCCATATTGTATGAGGGGTGGAATCCACAAAAGGAAAAGATAGTCCAGGAAAATGGTTAAGGATAGTTTTAAGTTTGTGATTCACCCCAGCATTTCAAATTACAGAGCACAGCTGCCTGGGTCATGTGTCTGTATTATTCCAGTGATTGAAGATTCTGCATCATGCAACTTATGTCAAAAATGTCAATTTAGTTTTTCTTTCTACAGGTTCACATTCTAGTAGACAAGTTTGGTATAAAGAATTCTAACTCAGTTAATTTGAGAGCTGCAATCTCTGCTGCACTTCTTCTGTTGCCACCTGAATTTACCGAGGTTTGCTTTCTCAGAAACTTCACCAATCAAAACTTTAGGATTGCTCAAGCACTGAGTTTTGATGCAGGAAGATCTCTATGCTAAGATCTGCTGCCTCTCATACATGGGTGATCTAAGGATGCTATTTGCTGAAGACCAAAATAAGGTCAATAAGATAAAGAGTTTGCCTTTATTATTTTAAATTTTTAGGTGCCTTGCAGAGTTGTCTATGAATATGCATTCTGAATTGCAACTGTGATGTTTTTGATCTTTTCATATTATGTCCTTACCAGACTTTTCACTTTGGAAAGTCGGATAAAGATGGACAGCTACTTTTGCTGCATTTTGGGGTTTCTTGTAGGTTTTTAACGGGGCAATGTAATATCAGGTGAAAAATATTGTCAAAGGAAGTTTTAACGCATTCAGAGCATTGTACAAGCCCTTTCTAGATGAATATGCTGCCAAAGAGTTGCTGAGCTTCTCATCATCAGGCAGTGACCAATCTGCCATCAAACAGGTTTCTTTGGAACTGTGGCTTTCGGCTTTGATAACATAGTATTTAATTATGAAATCCTGCACCAAGATTTGTGATGTGATATTCGCTTATAAATATTGGCCACTTGCTACATCCTCTTTCAAAACTATCCACTTTGTCTGATGTGCACACCCTAGGTGGGGAATCTCCTCTCCATTTTATTTTTTATTGTGCCTATGTTTGCACCAGTGTCAGAAGCTTCCTCCATAATCAATCATAACTCGAACTTGCAGCGATCTAAAAGGCTATTGGGTCCTGATTATTCAATGATCCTTGCCAGGATACCAGTTTGTCATCCTCCATGTCTCTTGTTTCTTCACTGCCTCAGGCAATTAGAACCCAAATAGGATTGCAACAGCGTGAATCAGGTACCAAGAACTTCCAAAAAGTTTTCCTTTCACATTCTGCAAGAACCTTTTGAACCAAAACTCATAAGAGCATGCAATTTCATGTGGAGCAGTAAATCAGGTTCTAATCACCTCAAGAGAAGATGCAGCAAAATCTGTTGTAAGGGTTGTGAGTCGTCGAGTGATGGTGTCAAGTGCACGGCAGGCCGTGTCTGGAATTCTTGCAGCCGGCGGTGTAAATGCTTGCCGTTACCTTGCAAAGAAGATGTCCAAGGCATGGAAGTCACGAGCATGAGCTATTCCGCCAGAAATGAGAATCATGTTGCGCTCTCAGCTGCTACAGATCTTGCTTTAAAATCACTTTGGAGGCCTCTCATACAAGTGTCGGAAATTACAAGAGCAAAAGTTATTGTTGTTGTTATTTTTCTTTTTTTTTAAAAATAAAATAAAATTAAAGGGGTAGAAGAGCAAAAGTTTTGTTTATGTTTTTCCATGCATTATGATCTTTAGGCATTGCCATGCGCGGGTTCAATTCCCGTCGTGCGCCTGTTCTAAAGATGCGAACCACTGACAATTGCAATCCCCATCATCAACAAATTATTTTCTAATATGTTGACGTGGCGGAACTGGTCTTGTCTTTTTCTTCCCATTGGCCTCTAAACGGGTATGGCTCACCCATCAATGTCTCATTTGGCGTGGACATCTTAGCACTACTGAAACTGTCTTGTCTTTTTCTTCCCATTGGCCTCTTAATCATTTTTTCACATCTTCTTATACAATTACTCCACTTTTCAATTATTTTTACATAACTACTTGTATAAATAACTTATTTATTTAAACTTTATTCTCTTTACTTCTCATTATTACTTATATCATACCACATTATTTTGCACAACTTTGAAAACTAAGCTTTACTTCTATGTAATCATACATATAAGTTATGTTATACAGCTTTTTTCATTTTTAATAGTTTGATATTTAATGAGAAATCTATTCCTTTCATTATATTTAACAATATCTGTTTCACTAAGAGACTAAATTTTATCCAAATGAAATATGTGCATGGATACGTGCTAAATTGTGAAAAATGCTTAGATTTATTTACCTATGCATTGAAATGTAATAATACTATAGGAAATCATTTATCAACATGGTAATGGTAATAACATTTTAGATGGTTTAGAAGTTCAAAATCTAACTTTAAAATCTATATTTATCATTAAATTATTTTATTATATTTATTTTATACATTTGTAGATAAGGCGATGCAAAATGATATTGGACAAATAAAAATCTTTTTTGTAATAATATAAATGATACTATCGTACGATGGACATAATTTTCATTGGTTGTTTAAAATATTAAAAATGAAAAAATTTACCTAAAAGAGGGGTATAAAAGCAAATGCCGTTAAAACTGACATAAATCTTGAGACATAAAGCCGGAATATGAAATTTTTTTAAATGCAGGCGCATGATTTCACGCCTAAATCAAAATAGAATAACATACAAAATTTTAGAGGAATCCGGATGGATGGATTCCGAATCCATATGTAAATCCTTTTTTATATACTGATTGTTGGTTTAAATATTTAATAGTATAATAAGCTCAGCAATTAGGTCAACCCGATACATATCCACCATGACGTTTATCAACCCAAGGAAATATCGAGCCCAATCCATAGGGATGGACAAATGGGCTCACTACTTTTTGGTCTTTTCTAAGTCCGTTATGTTCGTTGGGCCCATTATCAAAATGACTTCTTCGTAATTCGAATCAACTTACCCACGCTCTCTCTCGCTGCCTGCAATGGCTGCTGCGTCGCTGTCTTATCCTTCGGTCTCTACATCTCAACCTCCCTCGTTCGTCCGTGCAATCAGCTCCCATACTGATCTATTCCTCCCGATCGTTGCTTCTCCCAAGTCTCCGTCCCAGCGATTCCCGTCGATTGTCGTCGTCTCAAATGGGAGGAGAGACAGAGGTGTAGCTATCACAGAATCCGAGAGGCGAATGTTGGTGGAGCGATTTGGCTTCGACCCCAACGATATAGTCGACGAGCAGCCTTCTCGTCAGAAGGTCCGAATTCCATCTCCCTCTCTCCTGCTTTGTCTCTCTCATTTCATTTCCGGACATTGCGCTTGTGCTGATTTCCGTTGCTGGCTTTTTAGTCCAGGAAAGGAGGAGAAAACGGGAAGGCAAGGAAAGGAAAATGGGGAGCGCCGCCGCCAAACGAGCCTACGCCCCCTCGGACTACTCATCGGTTGCTTCAGGTATCCTATGCCTCTCTTTTGCTCCATATTTCGAACTCATTCCCCCAAAAAAGCGAGATATTTCTGTCGCTTTTTGCCGCTTTAGGTGCTTGAATTTTGACTTCGTTCCAGATGAAAGGAAATCCTAAGCACTTGCTTATAGAGAATTTTCCACCGCGGATGGTGCATTACTGAGATGGAATTTTTGTTGGGCCCTTGACTGGGCTTATGGTTGTACGTGAGCTTGCCTGTAAAGTTGGGAAAGTGTGCTAGGCTGCGGAGACGAGCATGCAAGTGTTCGCAGGTCTTAAAATGATAGCGAAACTCTATGCTTAGCTTGGACCCTTGCAGCTGATGATGTGTACCTGCTGCCAAAAGTTCCGGAAGATTAGACTCTTATTTCCCCCACATAGAGGCCGCATGGGTGCATGCTGCTATTAGGAATGTTGTGTAAAATTATTTATCAACCTTCTGTGGAACTTGAATTCTAATGATAGCGTGCTTTTGCTAGGTGCTAGGAGGTAAGGTTCGTAGAAGGAAGTTGCTTTCACCGCAAGGCATGGATGTGCGCCCAATGATGGAAGTCGTGAAAGGTGCAACTTTTGATATCCTGCAGGTAAAATATCTGTCTATACATGCCCTTCGTCTTTGCGGTTTGGACATGGTAATCTACATTTTTGGTTGATCCAGCGGTTAGAAATGAGAAGTAGAAAAGTGTGTTGGATTTCCCCTTCATGGATGGCTGCTTTCCTGGAAATCACATACATTGGATGATTGCGTCTGTGCAGTCTTTGGTCCCTTTCATTCTGTTTTTCTTTACAGCCTGTTTTTAGGCATTGACCTGAGGATTGTTGCCCTAGTGGGAGACCTTTGGAAGCAGGGTCCACAAATGGAGTTCATGCTAATTATTAAGTCAATGATCCAAACTCATGTATGCCCTGTCTCTTTTTCTGTTCACCATGTGTCAGAATGCTTTTGCCTCTTGGTTCCTAAGGATGATGTACATCTTCAACCAAAGATCAGGCAGCTCATAAAAGTTTGTTTACCAGATAACCATTTGTTGAAAACAGATCCATGAGTTCCGTGCTTGAGTCCTTTGTTTATTTGGAATTTGTTAACCTGATAACGCAATGCATCTTTGTGCTTTGTTTAGGCGGCTAGTGGTTCTCCTGCTTCTTTAAGTCCTGGTCGCTGGTTAGACTTATACAGTGGCACAGGATCTGTGGGAATCGAAGCTCTCAGCCGTGGTTGTTCTAAGGTATCTCTTCAATCTTCTGATTTTGTTTGAATGCTTTCTGCATAAATGAAATTGACCTCTTCTTTTTCTTCCCTTTTACCATTCGATTTTTCTACTCTTCAAGTTGGCTTGGATAACGGCTGTAGGGCTTTTTTGTTCATTGTTTCATATGGATGTTTAAAGTTCCAAACTAAAGGACATTTGGAAGAAAAAAGGGCCAACCTGATGCAAAGCATTCCTGCAGCATATTGCGGGGTCTGGGTTGGGGCATCCGAGCATGCACCCTTACCCATTGCAAATATATTATTTCCAATGACAAAACCTCCAGTGGCAAAGGCCACGACTTTATTGTTGCACCAAGACTTGCACTTTAAGAAAGGAAAGTTACAAACAAAAAATTAGATGCTTCTTTTCTTGTATTTGTTTTACCCTTGTTCTTATTCATGTTTTTGCTGATTCCAATAAACCCATAGCCAGCACATATAAATTTCCATATCAAATTCCAATACCTTTTTGCTGGATGTTTTGGGTTTCAGGTGCACTTTGTTGAGATGGATCCCTGGGTTGTCTCTGAAGTCCTCAGACCAAACTTGGAGTGCACTGGTTTTCTTGATGCTTCAGTTATACACACTACCCGAGTTGAAAATTTCCTAGAACAAGGAAAAAAGTTTCTAGGTATGACGCTTCTAGCACATAAGTTGAAAGTTTCTAGCAAAATGGGAGTATTCTACTTTGTTAGCTTGGTATCTGTGTATGCATGTGTCGTTGAATCAGGACAGATATTACTTCCTTGAAAGGGAGGGGAAGAAAAAGAAGGGAAAAAAGGAAAGAGAGAAAGAAATAGTTCCCTATCTCTCTATGCTTAAAGTTGCAGCCCATTTGTTTTGAATAGAACCTTTTTCAGCATGGTGGTTCAGGCATGCAGGCTTGAGATTGTGCAGTGGAACCCTGGCCTTGACCATGCTTGTGCTTGAAGCTGTTTGGCTTAGTTCAACCCTTTATTTTGTTCTGTTTGGCTTGTCACAGTCTTGATAATTAGTATTGCTTTACTCTGGCTTAGGCTGCATTTGTACATGTATTTCTGTGTGTGTGGCTAAATATCTTTAAATTATGTAATATTAAATTTAGGCTTGCAAATTAAGTTGACGTTTGGAGCCAAACAATACAGACTGAATTTGACTTGCAGATCCTGAGGTATCTACTCAGCCTATTTTGCAGTCCTAATTATGAGCGTGATTCTGTGATCGACTTAAAGAGTTACGGGTAAACAGTTCATTTTTTCTTCCAATACTGGGGTTCAAATCCAGGTCCTATTAGTTCATCTTGAGTTGATTTGGCTGTTGGACTCTGAAGCCAAATAATGCCATTTTCATGGTCTGGTTTGCCTAGTTGATGGGTGAAGAATGCAGGTGAATATTGCCTAGATCTGTGCTAAGTGCATTGCCTCCTTGCATGTGGCATAGCCGCATAGGTTACCTGATTATGGCACTAAGATAATTAATGTGAATTTAATACACAAATATGGAAAAGGTCATGCACATTCACACAGTTTTTTCCTCTTAGTTTTTGTTTTTGGCAAGTTTGCCTTGAATTGTGCTCTAGTTTTTCACGTTTCTTGTGTTTTCATTTATCTTTTATGTTTTTGGCAAGGAAGATGGCTCATTTGATTACATTAGTGTCACACCGCCCTATACTGCAGTAGATTACAGTGTGTTGATGGGACAACTGTCAAAGTCACCATTGGTTGGAGAAGATGGCTTCATCGTAAGCTCTGATTTTTTTTCTATGTTTTCAACCATAATTATGCTTAAACTATTGACTATTGACAAACTAATTGCTTGTTGCTTTCATGGAATTAGGTAGTAGAGTATCCTCTGAAAACCGATTTACCAGGATCATGTGGACACCTCATAAAGGTATCGCACGTGCATGCTCTACACAATCTTTAGAACATGAAGTTGCATATTTTCTATGTATGTGAAATAAAATTTAGTTGGTGCACGACTGTGATTTGTAAAAGTACTGACCTGTTGGAGCCTCATTGGGTGGAGGTATTGTTGTTTGCTTCATCTTCACCCTTTGGCAGATGCCGGCTTCTAATTATTGATGTGATTTTTATTATTTAATTGGTGATAAAATGGGAGAAAATAGATTAAGATAGTTTGGTCATGTTAAAAGGAGATTTGAAATGGCACCAGTTAAGAGGACGGAGTTTATCCAAGTAGAATGTGGTAAGAGAATGAGAGGAAGACTAAAAAAAACGTGGATGGAAGTAATTAAACAAGATTTAAAAATATTACAAATTACTGAAAATTTAGTTTTAAATTGCAAAAAATGACGCAACAGAATCTATGTAGCCGACCCCACCTAGGTGGGAAATTGCTTATGATGATGATGACGATATGATTTATATTATCTGCACTATACGTATAATTTAATGTTTAAAACCTGCGGTACCTATTCATTGCAGATAGCTGACAGACGCTTTGGTCGGACAAACTTGGCAATATATGGACCTACTTGGGCAAAAAAGAAAAGGAAATCGGAAATGCAAGTGGAGACCATAGCTCAAAAAGTTTCGGCATGAATGGAAGGCATTTATTAAAGTAACCCATTTGAAAGTCGAAGTAAGCTATAACCTGGATTGGAATGTTACTTTTTCTTAGCTGACATGGACTATTGAAGGTTTTATTAGAGAAAAGTGGTGACCATAAAAGGCACATATAGCATTTTATTTATTTGTTTTTCCATCTGAACATGACAGATATCAGCGGTTATCCCCATCCATAGGAGTTCAACCTTTGTGTTGGTTATCTGGTTGAGTTTCTCTGGTAAGCTTGCATTCGCCTCTTGTAGATTATCAGGCTAGTTTTTTTTTTCCCTGTTGCTTTGCTGTTCAATTGGGTCGTTGCTAGTTGCCATTATTTCTTAATTTTTATGATTTCAGTTAATTGGCGTTTCTTAAATTGTGGCTTACATGCTATTGCAGGTTGCCATTATTTCTTAAAACCTTTTGTTTTCAATTAATGGGCTTTTCTCAAATTGTTGTTCACATGCTATTGTAGGTTGACCTGTAAACATTTGGCAAGGACGTATGGCCATGGACTGTAGTCGGGAGCTTGACAATCTTGAAATGACAACCGTCGTCGTTCAAATTGCATGCCTGTGTGAGGGAACAAACAGCATTAAAGTTAGCTTGTGCTGTAACTTTCTTTGAAGTTGTAAAGTTAAGCAATTACCGATGATGATAGTTCCAGCAAATTTCCCCATGAATTTGCTTCTCAAATATGTACAAAATGCTTGAAATTTTGAATAGGGAATAGTTTTATTTTCATGCTGTGTGCTTACCTGTTCGGCATACGCGTGATCCAAATACCAAATCCTCATAAACGACAGCAAATAATAGTTACTTAAATAGTCTTGGTTTTTTTGTCCGGCAATTCATACAATTTTTCGCGTCTCTAGGATACTGAATTACCTGTATGCAGATGGAGCTCGACAAGTCACTGAGATAAAATCAATAATTAAAATACAAATAAATAATAAAGCATGCTTAAAAGCTGTGAATAAAAAAGAAGTGTATGGGAAAGAATGAAGGAAATTTTTTTCTCCCTACTATTAAAAAAAACTTAGCATCCCCATAAAAGCTATTTAAAAAAAAGAAAAGAAAAGTAATGAAAGCTCGTTTTTGCACCAGGAGCTTGTTCATCCAATCATACACACAGAATCAAACAGATTTTACTTAAGATTAATCTAATCGAAAGCAAGAGAGAAATAAGATGAAATGACAAATCAGCCAAGAAGAAATTTAGCTTTCTTTTGATTTTACTGTAGAAACACCAGACAATGATATGGGCTGCTGTTTTATTGAATCAAACGGAACTACAACCACCCACACTTCCAATAATTGCAGGAAACAGAAAGAATGAAAGAAATTACAAGAGACTGCATTGAAGGAGAAGGGAAGGGAGATGAGAAACAGAATAGGAAAACAGAACAAAGCATCAGCAGAACAGCTTAAGAACCGAACTTGGACTTGATGACTTTCACAATCTGTTGGTCCACCTGGAAGGTCTTGGCCAAGACTTCATCAGGAAGAGCTGGTTTGGCAGCGAAGAGGTTGAGCGGCATGACCACGGCCCCCGGCAACTGGCTGTCGAAAGATGTGATGGCAAGAGCTTTTTCCTTCCCCACATTGTACTGGAAGTGTATCAGCCCTCTAGGAATGATGAACGACTCCCCAGCATTCAAAACCTTGGAGAAGAAGACATTGCCAGTGGTCACGAACCCAACCAGCAGCTGTCCCTTGACGACAAGCCCGAGCTCGCTTGCGCGGGGATGCGAATGGGGTGGGTTGATTCCTCCAGGTGCGAAGTCCACACGATTCATCGACAGCCCGAGGGTGTTGAGGCCAGGGAAGCTGACGACATTAGCTGAAGTCACATTAGAGCCGAAAAGATTATCAGTTTTGCCCTTCTGGCTCAGGGCCCTAGAGAAGAAGTCATCTTGTGTTACTTGGGAAGCAGGCTTGCATGGAAATCCATTGACAGTTGTGCCAGTGGAGCTGGAAGCAGCAACGCAGAAGTCCTGAAGAGGATCAGGATCACAAGAAGATGGACAAGAGCAGAAGAGCATCAAGGAAAGAAACAGCAAGCAGGGGAGTCTGATGGTGAATTGAGCCATGATTTTCTTCTGTATTCAAACGCTGGGAAGTTTTTTTTTTTTTTTTTTCTTTTCTTTCTTACTTCCTTTTCTTTTCTTTTCGAGTTTGTGGTTTGGGTAAGAAAACCAGGTATCTATATATGCATATGCCTCAGAAGACTTCATCACCCGTGGACTTGGTATTTAACAAGACTCCAACAGCCTAATTCCTCTGAGAGGTTGGCTGGTTATTTTCAGATAACGTGAGCTGCTATGCATCTTCTGATTATCTTATGGATTTCCATGAAATTACCTGATATTTACACGGAAATCCTTATACTGCAGTTGATGTGAAGGTGGTGAGCCATCTCTCATGAAATTCAGTAGCTGGCAGTCATCTCCATTTTGGAACATTAATCCATGGATTTCATCATAATTTTTTTTTTTTTTTTTTTATGGATTTCTGTTTCTCTGCTTAGAATTTACCCAGTGTTTCAATTGTCTCTGAGTAGTAAATGATTTAAGGAAGAGTTTTTTATGAGGGCACAAGATGAAGAACTAAGCTCGCTAATGATTTATGTTGATTTGTTTACAAAAATGATTTGTAAATTTGAAGATAACCAAGCTTTAGTCCAATTAATTGGGGGTGGGTTAGCTCAAGTTTTGAGCCGGTACACTTCAGTCCAAGGCCAAACCTACACCAATTTTCTTTTTTATTTTTAATCCAACCACATTCATGGGCTGTAAAATGATTTATCCACAATCAAGTCGCAGCTCCGAATCCCACGTTCGTAATAATTAGCTTCTTGTTTCCAAAAGTCTTCTAGGAAAATGACATCCAGGCCTATTGCGGACAAACCAGTCATTTTACTACCTAGAAGGGTGGAAACTTTCAGCAGCTTTGAAAGTTGAAACTCGGGACGCAAAAGAGATGTTTTCGGAAGAAACCTCTTGTCAAATGTACGAGCCTGGGATGCAAGAAGACCCATTCAACGTCTCAATTCTAGTAAGGAACCAAACCTTTTTTTTAAAAAAAAAAAAAAAAAAAAAAAAGATATAACTCGTCAATAATAATGATAAGATGGGTTTAAAAAATCGAAGAAAAGGGTGCATTGATGGAGCCGCTAGGATGAAAAATGTAGCATGACGACGTCGAATTAAATTACGTAGAGATATTGGTGGATTTGGTAGGTCAGAGCTTGACTTGTAACAGTAGTTGGCTTTTCAAATATGTTAAATATCTTGCAGCTCGGCCGACGTGAATCCTAATTACGTACACCAAACCACCCAAATTAATTCATCCAGGGCGTTGGTAAGATAAGTGGGACCATATTGCACTGTAGATTATATAAATTTAGTTAGTAGTTCGTTGTCGCCGATATCATTGAAGTCTTCATCATTGCGGGTCATTACAAGACGTTTGATTTTTTTTCAACTAATTTGTTTTATTGCAAGAAGTTAAAATTTGTTACTATGGACATCATTTTCTTGCAAATATTTCGTGGCATATGCTTACTTGCAAATAAATTATTTACCTTTAGTTGCAAGGCTTTAGGATAATATTTGAGTGCATTTATACAGCAGCATAATTAAGTGTAGTCCGCTACAAAATAGGGCCCACTTAATCATGAAATTAACATCTATCCTTCCCATTATATTGAAAATTATTTACCTTAATAGTATATCAATTTTCATCTAAATCAAATTTATATATGCCCCATTTTAAAATAGTACAAAAATTGACATAATAAGATAGTTTAACGTAAATATTAATTTTAAAGTTGTATTTTCAATATATAAATTATCTAAGAATACGGTTTTTATATAAATAAATAATTACATAGTGTATTATTATATTTTAATACATGTGAGACCTATTTATAGTGGATTACACTGTAATTATGTTGTAGTCTGACTACACTGGAAGCATTCTCATATATATTATATATATATGAAATATTTAAGTGCAGTTAATTATACTATAACTTATGATACAACCGGCTTAAAATAGACTCTACATGATCATAAAATAATAATTTGCTTCATCCATTGTATTTGAAATTGTTTATTTTAATAGCATACTAATTTTTATCTAAATTAAATATGTATATGAATCCATATAAAAATAGAATAAGTTCAATGTAATAAAATAACTTGATGTAAATAAACAATTTCGAAGTTGCTTTTTTAACATGTAAACGATCTAAAACAGAATTTATACATGGATAAATGATTATATAAGTGCATAAGAGTCCCATTTTAAGCCAATTATGATAAGTTGATAGTATTAGATAAAACGACCCTGATACAGTGCACCTGGGTGCTTTAACTTATTTTTATTTTTTAAAATTTTTTATATAACTGTTAATCTAAGCGTATTTAATATATGCATCAAGTTTTACCATTTTTGAAGATTTTTAAAATTTTTTAAAATTTTTTTTGAAGATCATTAATATTTTAGTAATTTTAAATTACTGAAAATGCTACTAATTTTAAAAATAAAAATATCTAAAAATCTCCAAAAAGGTAAAACTTGATACACATATTAAATACACTTAGATTAACAGTTGTATAAAAAATTTAAAATGTATATATAAAAAAATAAATTAAATACAGCAACCGAGCTTAAGTGCACCCGGGTGCGAGGAATCATTCCCTTGATAAAATCCCTCTCTATATATTATATGCATGTGCTTTAGCAACAAAAAATTCTTTATACATGCTCGCACACAGCGTAACAGGTAGGCCTTGGTCTTTTGTGAGGCCGGTGATTGGTGTAGTGGGGACCTTAAACATTGACTAAGCTGGGTCAAGTTGCAAAATTTCAAAGGAAGTTACATTTCTGTTGGCTGTATATGTAACCCAAAATCCAAAATATTACATGACTGTAGACCATGTCCCAACTAATTGAATTGTTTGGTTCTAAGAAAGTTTTTTAAAAAAAAGAAACAGAATTTTTTTTCAACATATTTAGAAAGGATATTGGCCACAAAATGAATTAGAATAATATAGATTAAAATTTTATCAAAATCTGCTGGAATAAGAAGATACATATCATTGGCTTTTTGCATTCAATGTTCTTGGGTTTGCTGGATTTTTGATTTAAGGTTGAGCTGGAGCCAATAAAAATTCAAAATATTTAGCCACATGTTCATTAAATAAATTCTATGCATGATAATGTGCAACATTACATAAAGAATATAAACCTTTTATTCTTTCCTCATTCAATGAAACAAAACCAAAAATGAGATAGAGTGGTAGATGCATGGATTAAAAAAAAAAAAAAATTGTAAGCAAATGTGTTAGAACTCAATATTTCGTGTTGCAGATTCGAAAAGTTGACAACCTGATCCAACAGGAGTTTTTTTTTTGTGAAATAAATCCTATAAGCATGCATATATAATGGCTATGTTAGTAGGTGTATTTATGCATATTTCGAACTTAACCTATACTGTTCAAAAACTTTTGCTAAACAGACCAAATGCTTGTGATTTGTGTAAGAAAAAGATTTTAAAATTATTTTAGGGCATTTCAACCTTATGAATTTGTGATTTTTAACCAAATAAAGAAGAAAAATATTTTATTTTACTCAATCATAAGGTTAATCTTGTGAAGACTCGAAAAAATTATAAAATCAATTACATAAAATTTGAAAACACACATGTTCGAATGCAACTACATGTCTAGCCAGACTTGCAGAGTTTATTTTGGATATGGATAAAACCGCTAATCAATCATATCCGATTTCAGTTCTTGGTAAATGAATTCTCCTCATTTTAATCCATTTTCTGCATGTATAATTTCTTCAAGTACTGTCCATCGGAAAAAAAATCTTCGAGTACCTTATTGTTTTTAGTGTTGAAATAAGTTTTATATTATTGGTGTGTTTGAAAAATGATAAACTTTTGAAAAAAAAAATTTAACATAAAAGTTTCATAATTAAAGAAAAATGATGTGATATGATAAGCACAATGATAAAGAATAAAAAAAATAAAATTAAAATAAATATGTTAATTGTATAGATAGTTATGTAAAAATAATTAAAAATTAGAGTAATTTATATGAAAATAATAATTAATTAATTAAAAATTAAGTAATTATGAAGAATGAAAAATTTTAAATTAAAAAATTTCGGTTTGAAATGTTTCAGCTATAGCAAAAACATGGTATACTAACCGGGCACCATGACCATGGTGAAGGCATGAGCACAACAACTCACATGTGCTTGGTTCGACTCCTTACAGATGCATGAATAAGTCTGAACACTGATACTTTAGGTGCTGTATGTTTCCACAAAAATAGATAGAAATAAACTCTCTTACCAAAATTTGTAAGAATGTTTTTAAACTCAATATAATAGAAATTAAAATGATTATAAATATATACATTAAAAATATGATATAAAATCAATATGACCATAATCCAAATTAATTGATTGTCAGCTCTAATCATTAACATGTGCTGAGTCCTACGTTTTAAATCGTATTAAGACCGTTAAAAGAAGATCGGAGCACCGGTTGTCCTGACTCGGCCTAGGCCAGCAATTTCGTTCCGGTTTGCCTGCGGGCGCTGACCGCTGACTGTCGCTTTTAGATGTGACCGGGCACCTTTTTTTTCCTCGATTAAAAGATATGACTGGGTACTGATCCGCAACCATTTCAATCGCTTCTTTAATCCTCAACATTTCATGAAGTTGCTTTCGACAGTTTGTTACAATGGGTGGATGCTTTTTCTTTCCCTGTCTTGTTAGCTCGATGCTTTCCTATCAAGTAGAACTTGTTTATGTATTTCTATTTTTTACCGAATTTTTTAACGTAATATTTTAGATGCTCGGAACATTAAGCGAGAGAAGGAGCATTACAGCATATTTTATTTTTAGCAATAAAATATGTTGCAGCGAAAGTTTTTTCTTCCTTTTAATTTTCTTCTAATCTGTGTCAGCTGCCCTTAATAATTTTTTATTCTTATTTGCATTTTCAATCATTAATATTCGTGTTTATCATCAAATCTTATGAGCCGTTATGTTTTTAGTCAATTTTGTTATTTCATCTAAGGCCCCCAGCCTCCCAAAAAAAAAGAATATTTCCCCGGAATGTTGAGTTTTTACAAGTAATGATACTTTGGGAAGGATATTTTTCACGTAGAGAGCTCTAATATCCTTGCATCCATGAGCTAGATTGTGATTGGTTTGGCATATGGAAAATGTTGTAAGCCTTGCATAATTAAGCTTTTTTTTTTTGCTAATACGTGATGAGCATTACTCATAATATCGGAATTAACGGAAGAGAAAATTTCCATCTTCTTATTCATTTGGTCATTATCGGTACTCAGCATGCACCAGTCTTTCATTTTCAAATGATTTTTTTAGGGCTAGATTTGAGAACAGAACAAGTTTAGTATCCAAAGTGTCTTCTTGTGCACCTGACGAGAGGGGCCAAAAAATCAATTTAATTTATTGGACAAACTAGGGGTGCAGAATAAATGGGTTAACTTGCTAACTTGTTCATTCAGCCCGTTTATATATAAGTTCGGATTTAACCTTTTATGTAAATGGATTGCAATCTGTCAATTCAGCGAATCATTTAAACATAATAAACAGATTGAGTGTAACCCGTCAAACCGTTTAGTACATGTTTAACTTATATAACCCACCCAACCAGTATATCCTAAGTATATAACTCAAGTATTAAATGTCTTAACTCTTTTAACTTGGATCAACTATTTGTTATCTGTTATATTATCAAGAATGTTTATAAGCTATCAATATTATTTTATAATTCAAGAACCTAGTTCTGATTTATTTCATATAATTTTAACAAATTAATTTGTTGCCAATCAAAAAATAAATAAATTAGTTTGTATAGATGTGCTAACAATCATTTTAGACAACAACATATTAACAACCCGCCAAGCTGTTAATAAATGGGTTATAAACAAATTAGGGTTAAGGTTTTATAAATAAATTAAAGTTAAAATTTTTTAAATGAGTTGAGAGTAAATTTAAGTAGCAACCTAGCAAATCCAATCCATTTACACCCTTAGGACAAACCCATCCTTGTAAAATGGAGAATTTGAAAATAGTTACCTTTTTTGGCGTTGTTTTTCTCTAGAAGCACGCGAGCACAAAAAACATTCCCTGCACTTTGAAAGCTGGAACCAGTTCAACCAAAGAAACCAGACAGCGCAAATATTAAAAGAAGCTTGTGAGAGAAAAAAGCGACTTGATCAAAAGGAACAAGTATAAATGATTTTCATAAGCGAATTTCTATTGGCTACGTCGGCATAGAATCAATCAGCTCCAAAGCTTTCACATACTTGGATATATATGAATTAAAAAATACAATAATCCAGTTGCCCAAATATAAGCTATATATGTTTAGATGCATACATTTACGAAACACGAGAATGTGTTCTTGATTAGATATTTCGATTGGACCACTAACTGATCAACTTCTCGTATTAGCTTCAATGAGGTTGATAGTGATATAGAATTGGATGAGCTAGGCTGACGAATAAGTGCACCTTTTAAGTCATGCTCCTAGTTACATAGGATACTGAGGTGTTTGAATCCTTACATTCCCATCTGTTCATTAGCTTCAAGCCACATTCTACAAACTCATCCTTATCAAAGCCTTCTTCAAATTAGACTCAACTTACGGCGTGACTATCATTTGTACATTCTTCTTGTGATAAGAATTCGGTTGCAAATAATAATAACTTAAGCATTGAAATTTACATTTGGGTACAAAACTATACACTACGCTACGAAATGTAGTTTTGGCTACAACATTGGTTGTCAATATCATGGACGGGACTACATGGGGTTGAGGGTGAACAATAGCCCCTCGAAGTTTGAGAATTACTTAACCGCGCTGAAATTTTAACAAATATTTTGAAATACAACCAATGCAATCAGTTTCTAAAAACCAATATATATATATATAGAGGTGCTTCTGAAAAATTAGTAAGTATGAAATAGAAATCGAAAAATGGGAAGACAAATACTTTTTTTTTTTTTTGATAAATGGAAACAACCTATCTCACCACCCTAGATCGCGTCTAGGGCAGGGGGATAGGAAGAACCAAGATTCATTTCCAAAAAATTGTCTATACAAATTTTCTCATGAATAGCTGGGGGGATGCCCCACCAAACTTGATGATCGACAGACGAAACAGACAGAGAATCGGCCAAAGCATGTGTCACAGCATTGCCTTGCCTAAGGATATGATGAGCCGTAACATGGGGAGAAAGTAAAAGAATAGACTTGATCTTATCAACGATAACCCCAACAGGAGAGGAGATGGGGTCAATTGAGAGAAGAAAGTTAAATACATGCGTGAGAAACAATAGATGATGGATAGACCATTATCAGATTTGTCTTAGCCGAAGTAAGAACCATGCTTAATGCTTGCTTGATCACTAAACAAACAGAGGGCTCAAAATATATATAACGCTGATTCATGTTCTTTTGTTTTAAATACATGCTCTTGGATATTGACCTACCATCTGCTTTTCATAGTGTATACCTTCTGACGAATCCAAACTGATCTGATTGACAGGAATGCATGCCAGTGCTGAAGCACCATCACTCACAAAGGTTCTTCTGATTCTTAATTTTTGTTTTAGATAAATGCTCTTGAATATTGAACTACCGGCCATCTGCTTTTCGTAGTTTTTGCCTATTCACAAGCCAAACTGATTGACAGGGAATTCAAACCTGCGCTGAAGCACCATTAGTAAGTAAGGTTCTTCTATAGATACATAATTAGAATCATATACTACTTTTATTTTCAATTTCGAGTCATCTACTACTTTAGTACTTAATACATACGTGAGTAATTCCAACAATAAAAGGGAATAAAGATCACCTCATGCTTGCCACTTTCTCCCTTCATAAATATTTAAATAATTCTGACAAGTCAGACGAACTTCCCTGCAATAGCGAAAACAAATATCGGTATTTTCCATTTGCATATGTTAATATTCGCAGATCAAATAACTTTTGAGAAACAATAATATTCTGGGCATTCAACATTCTTCTTAAAGAGGTATATATAATAATATAAAAAATTTCATGGTTTTTATATTTTCCTACTGCAGATGATAAATTTTGGTGCGAACCTCACATTGGCAGACTGCTTATAAAATACCATCTACGATCCGGACTGATTGACAGGAATCTGAAAAGATCGAGGTCGGCACAAGGTTTGCTAAGGTGTGTATAACTGTGTGCACATATACACACGCACACTCCATCTCGGGTGTTTCGACGGAACTTTTTTCATTTTTTAATATGTTGATGATTAATACGAATCGTATTTATTCATTATATTTAACATTATTTGTTTAACTAGAAGATTAAATTTTATCTAAATCAAATAAGTGCATGATCATACGTGTTTAAAATAAATATATTTATTTATAAATTAAAAAAATACTTAGACCCATTTACATAAAAATTCCTAAATTCATTCATGTATGTATTAGAATTTAATAATATTTTATAAAATTATTTATCTACATAATAATAATAATATCTTAGATAGTTTAGACATTAAAAATATTACTTCAAAATTAATATTCAATATTAAACTGTTTTATTATGTTGATTGTATGCATTTATAGTTGGAGCGTATGCATAGTAATATCAGACAAATTAAAGAATTTTGATAACAATACTAACAATGTTAAATACAATAGATAAAATGAATTTTTCATCTGTCACCACCAGTATAGTAAGAATGAAAGGGATTATGTAAGGAATAATTCTATAAAAGCAAATCCCATGTATAATTTTTCCTTTAAAAAAAGTGGGGGAAAAAACAAAGAAGAATCCAATCAAAGCTAGCAGCACATCTCTGGTTAGATTTAGCTCATATATATTGGTGGAGGGGCATTCGCACGGGAACGGAATGGAATGGAACCAGATGTATATAGAGGAGCTGCACATATAATATATCATGCTGGATGCTGTCGTGAGTGTAGATATGTTTGTTTGGAGTAGCAAATCCTGAAAGGGAATGATATATATAAATATAAATCTATCATGTGGAATTGTGGATCCTCCTTGAAAAGGAGGTAGTCTGCAGCGAGGGGAGAGTTCTAATGGAGTTGCCTAGGATGCTTGCACGCATCGCGATCAGCGTAGATTCGGCAGGCCATTTTGTGAGCGGATTCGATCCCATGCATGATATATGAATATGAGCCTCTTTTTGGAAGCCATAAAGAGTGGTCATCTTTTAGTTTTGTCCACTGCAGCCACACAGCTTGACCGCATGTGATCCGCTCCAGTTGTATGCATGAGGGCCTGAGAGGATTGGTTTGTAATTTACACTATGCACTGATGGAGACTCTACTTGCTGTTGCTCATTCCATCCGCATATGTACCATGAGCAGAAATTCTTTGCCGTCTACTAATTATTGTTACAACAGTGCACTTAACGTCCGGTCCGCATGTTTTAAAAAAGGTAAATTCATATGTAAATTAGGAAAAATACTTAAATCCATTTACATATGTAGTAGATGTAGTAATTTTTTTATAGAATTATTTATCAATATAGCAGTGATATCTTAAATGATTTAGACGTTGAAATACTACTTAAAAATGAATATTTAGCGTTCAATCATTTTATTACATTTATTTTATATATTTGTAGATGAGACTCATGTACAATGATATCAGACGAATGAAGGAATTTTCATGATAATATAAGTAATGCTGAACAAAATCGATAGAGTGGATTTTTCATAAACCATATAGATATTAAAAATGGAGGGGATTACGTAGAAAGAGAGTTTTATAAAATCATCCCCGTACAAATATATAATTATATCTATACAGTTCGGTTTCAAGATCTCAACGTATCTACCTATCTGTACCTTATTTAAGGGAGACGGCTAATAACTTGTACTTTACCTATATTTATGGATAATATTTTCTACCCTATCTTATTGAAATTAAGGTCGAGTTTATGGGTACTCATGGATACCACCTAAATTGCACTACTAGATCTTTCCTCATTAACTTTTGACTGAAAAATTAGTTATCAATATCGTTGTTATTGATGCAAGCGAGGAAATTGTTTGCTGCCATAAGAACTTCTATGTGCTTTAGCAATAAAAAATTTCGTTAAATGACTATTTGAAGAAAATAATAAATTCCGCTGCCTACAATCATTATATACAATAACAGGTTCAGCGCATATACATATATATAAGAAGATATATGTTTGTTACTAACCAGTGATGCTTTGAGACAAATAATTGGTTGCTGAAATTGAATATCTTATTGCTGTTAATATTAAAAAATTGTTACTAATACTTATCAGTAATGGGCTGTTCAAGATGAGTTGATGAAAAAGGAATTAAGATAAGCATGAAATGGGAATTTTTGTTATCAAGAAAATTTTCTATTTTCAACACATAACAACTTCTCAATTTTCATTACTACTTTTATCATATCCCCGTACGTTATAACAATTTTTCAACCCATCTCCTACTTCTCAATTTTCAATACTAATTTTATCATATCCCCATACGTTATAACAATTTTTCACCCCATCTCCTTATTTCCTTATTTCATCTATATCTCATTCCACCCTTCTAAACAGCCCATTAATAAAGGGAAGAAGATAATTTTCAAATGTCGTTTAGGATTCCAATAATGCAGTTGACCTGATGACACTCCTCAAACCTATTTTTCTTACTAAAAGTATATTCTTTATTTTTCTTATTATGTATATTCTTTCTCCCTTGTACTCAACTTTAGCACACTACATGGCTTTCTGGTACCGGATTTATTTTATTCTTTTATATCATGCACCACGACAAGCTGCGTCATCTACGGATGATATATTACCAGTTACTAATAGGTCTTATAGCACCAAGGAAATTTGATTTTTGGGAAACATAATTTTTGTTGCAAAATGCTATAATTTAATCGCTAAAATTATTTTAGGAAAAGTTGATTGTTAATGCAATAGTGCTATTTATGCTATCCGGAGCAAATAGCAAGCTTTCCGTTTAAGACTTTGTGACAAGTGGGCTTCGACATCCAAAATCTTCATTAAGTTGTAACGTTCTCTACTAAAGGCAATTAAGTGCTTTATTTTTAGAAACAAAATTAGAATCTATTTGTATCTAAATTGTTGTTGATCGTGTATTTCATGGACGTGAGTAATGATTTTGGTCACTAATGTACATGAATATCAGCAAAGAAATCCTTCATTGATTAATAATAAAAGTGAGTTAGCTTGCTAGGATGGTAAATAAATCTTTCCCCATCCTAGAACTCTACTCAAGAAAGCTTTGTGTATTAATTATATTTTAAAGGTAAATTCCATATATGCTTATGAATTTTATCCTAATTCTATTTATAGGAAATAACTTTCAAAATTTTCAAATATATTAATGCATTTTGTAAAAAATTTCATTCGTATTTGTATTGCTAGTGATCTATTAAAGGGGCTATCAACCCTTCTGCAAAATGATGCTCAAGCCCATTATAACTTAGGTTAATTTGCTAAAAGCTAAAAAGTTGCATTTGTATAATATATGATTCTATAGCTATAAAAGTTCTAAAAATTTATTAAGATGCGAACGTTTAATTATAAAATTATAATTATGACTTGGGCATATTCATCATTTCATTAACAGATAATAGCCCATTTGATAAATCCTAATGAGTAGATATGAATAGAATTTTGGACAAAACACATGATTGTGTTTGAATTTTTTTAAAAAATCATGGATAAAAGTAAAATTAGGAATAAAATCTGTGAGTTACGGAATTTACCTTTCTTATTCAAATATATGGCATGCATGTGATGAAGAAAAGGTTATGAAATAAATCGCATAATCTAACACGACCATTGATTGCCTTTTTTTATAAAGAATACTTACCTCTTGGTTATGGATAAACTTGACCTCAATGGCTTCTAGCTCAAGCAAGCGGAGCCCGGACATTAGCCAAAATTAATATATAGCAAGGAATGGCTGGTATAGCTAACCAAGGGGGGCCAATTTCGCTATTGGAAAGCATCCATGCTCTCTACATGGAAAGCATCCACGACAAAGAACCTGCTTCCTCCTTGTCTAATCTACTATCCATGTCCTTGTGAGATACAATATTCTTCATATTCTTTAAGATCACATCTCCTTCGAAAAAGTATATATATGCATGGATTCAAGAAACCAAAATGCCTTTCGAACTCGCCTGGTTCAAATTCCGGCCTGTTGCAGCCCACTTGATAACTGACGGACAGGATCTCTTATGCTTTCGCACGAGATGTGGGAACGAAAAGAAATGAAGTTGGAGCAAATGGTCAGCATCTTAATTAATTAATTCGAGGCCCCGCTATATATAATATCTTGTATAGATGCTTAACTTATAATATTTATTTTTATTTTTTTTAAATTTACTTCATAAACATGTTTTTTAAATGTATTCAATTCATATATTAAATGTTATCATTTTGTAGTATTTTCTACATTTTTAAGGCAAATATTACGTATACCCACCAATTTTATCCTCAATTTCACTTATACCTTTGGATTTCAAAAATTCTTAATTATCTATGTATTTTGCTTGAGATTCTACTTATACTTGAGATCCATTAAATGAGTCATTAGCACTCTTAAAAATAACGAATATGCGCCCTAGTCTTACTTGAGGTTTGTTTGCACAAAACTAAAAATTTACATTTAAATAACATATGATTTTATAATTATAAAAGTGCTAAATTCATTTGAATATGAATTTTTAACTATAAAATTATAATTAGGCATTTTTGTCATTTTATAAAGTTGCTAATAACTTATTTAATATATCCATAGGTATAAATGAAAATTTAGGTAGAATACATAAGTATATTATGAATTTTTAAAAATTCGTATATATAAGTAAAATTAGGGGTAAATTTTATGAGTATATGAGAAATTTGCTTCTTTTTATTTTTGAAAATCATCAAGTTCAGGGGCGTATAAGTTATTTTTTCATCCTTAGAAAACTTGATTTTTAAAAATACAATTAAGCAAACATGTTTATGAAGAAAAATAAATAAAATTAAAATTAAAAATGAATATTGTAAGTTAAGCATATACACAAAATATTGTATATAATCGGGCATTAAGGATCTATTTGGCCTGATTACGGATCGTTTGGCGTGGCTTATGGCTTCCTAACATATTTTTTAGAATCAAAGTCATAAAAAGGTCATAGCAGTAAGCTTCGAATTGGAGCTTTTCTTTTATTGCACAAGCGTGCGGGTAGTTCTAGTGCCAGATTCATCTATGTACATATCCATTATCATTAGCAGTGGAAATTTATTGTTTGGCTGTCAACAAACCAAAGAGTTAGTTACTATAAGCTATTTACACTAATAAGTAACTTCCTTACCTTAGTGAAACTTTTGCAACCAAATAATAATTTGTTCGATAAAGGTTATTTGCCACTTACAACAAATTTTTTTTACTGTTTGCATCCAAACTATGTACTTTTCAGAACAAAAATCTTCTTTGCCAAAAATAAGAGTTCTTGGAGCAAGGAATCTTTTTTTTTTTTTCCTATTGGGTATGTCTTACTCTACAACTTTTATGTTTGGATATCTTATTTCTGTTTCTCAAACTGATCATGACTCCAATATATGTAATAGTTTACCAACAAGTTGTCTCAAGTTAATGGCATCAAGTCAATTGAAGTGACCTGTTCCAAAAATAAAATAAAAAAGTTAATCCATATGACAGGGGGAGCAATAAACTCTAATCTTGGCAATCTTGCAATGTACTTCAGATATATATATGAGATATATTCTGGTGCAGCATCGCTAAAATGGGCCCCACATGATCATGAAATCATGATCTACTCCACCCATTGTATTTAGAATAATGCATTCTATTATCATACCAATTTTCATCCCAATCAGATATGTATATGGCCCCCGTCTGAAAATGGTATAAATCCAACGTAATAAAATAGTTTAATATAAATAACAATTTTAAAGTATCTGATTGGGATGAAAATCGGTATGGTAATAGAATACATTATTCTAAATACAATGGGTGGAGTAGATCATGATTTCATGATCATGTAGGGCCCATTTTTGGGCAACTGAACCATTGTTCCGGTGCGGTAACGCTACACCGGAACAGCTCTCTCTCTCTATATATATATATAGGGATTTGTTCCGGTGCATGCGACTGCACCGTGCAGTCCATGCACCGTGGGCCCCACATGATCATGAATGGGAAATCCTCCCCACCCATTGTATTTAGACTTGTCCACTTTATTAGCGTACCAATTTTCATCTAAATCAAATATGTGTGTGATCCCCATCTTAAAATGGTGCAAAATCAACGTAATAAAATAGTTAATGTAAATATTAAGTTTAAAGTGGTATTTTCAACATCTAAACCGTCTAAAGTATGATTTTTATATGGATAAATGATTGTATAAAGTTTCATTGCGATCTAATATGTGTAGGGCCCATTTTACAATGGACTCGACTACACTGAATCATATCCCATATATATGTGCCTCGAAATGGATTCCACGTGATTATAAAATCATAATCTACTCAACCTACTGTATTTAGAATTATATATTATATTATCATACTAATTTTCATCCCAATTGGATATGTGTATAGACTCCATTTGAAAATAGCACAAATTCAACGTAACAAAATAGTTCGACATAAATAACAACTTTAAAGTGATTTTTTCAACATGTAAATAATTTGCTATAAAATTTACATATGAATAAATGATTATGTAAAGTATCGATATATTTAAGTACATATAGGGTTCATTTTTGGCCAAATACAACGTTAATTATGGTGTAGCTTCACTGTACGAGAATATATATATATATATATATATATATATATATATGAATATGAGAACTTTTCTTGCACGTTTGCTTGCACCATAATTAATAGTGCATTTGGCCCAAAATGGACCCCACATGTACTTAATTGTATTGATACTTTATATAATTATTTATCTATATATAAATTTTATAGTAAATGGTTTACATGTTGAAAAACCAACTTTAAAGTTGTTATTTGCACCAAACTATTTTATTATGTTAAATTTATACCATTTTTTGGTGGGGTCCATATATATCTAATTGAGATGAAAGTTAGTATGATAATAAAATACATAATTTTAAATGCAATTTGTGGAGTATATTATAATTTTATAATCATGTGAGGCTCATTTTGGAGTAACTGCACGGTAATTTTGATACAATAAACGTGCACCTCTCTCTCTAAGAAGGAATAATCTATATATGCAAATTAGTCTATGCTAGTTTAAAATAAAATATCTTTTGAACTAGCACATGGATGAATGGTTGAGCTCAAAAATTATAAATATGACTGATTTCAAGTCACTGTTAAATTGCCTCCTCAAATTAGGCGTTACAGGTATTGATGCCCCATATTAGCAAACAAGGAGAAGGATGGAAATTATAGAGTTGTGTGTACTAGGATCATCTTACCTATATATAGGCTTTATCATCGATTAGTTCAAAACTTAACTGTGTTTATCTTTTCACTTTGTATTATATTAGATTCTAATTGGTTACATATCCTACCCCCTCTTTACCTACTGCACGCCTGCCCTTCCTTGGCTCCACAATTCATCTCATTTTCTAGTGAAAATAAATGCAACAATTAAGATCCTCGTATATTATTTGTGACCCAAGTTTAACTTAAGATTATTTTTTGAATTTTAGTTAGCAACTCTTATAAAAGCACTATGATTAATGATTAATGATATTATGTCTAATTCAAAAATATTTGTGGCCTCGTAATAAAATTATACACTTTTGATGAAAACATTTTCTTATTAAAGTTATTTATTATAATTCATTTGATGAAGTGGATGAATTAGAGCTTTCATTTGTATCTTGGATGGCTGCATTGAGTTTGAATCCGGCAACCTTTATGGGAAATTTATGAAACACAATTAGGAGAAGCAGAAAGCATAAGCTGAAAGCGCACTCCACTGATCATGAGTCCATGCATCAGGGGAGCAAATTTAGGAGAAGCACTGGACTGAAAGTGCACTCGACTGATTATGGGAGATTTATGAAACACAATTAGGAGAAGCAGAGCATTTTTTTTAATTTTGCACGTGAGAGGAGCACAAGCTGAAAGTGCACTCGACTGATCATGAGTCCATGCATCAGCGATTGAAGCAAGCAAGCAAATTGATGTCTACTAGGGAGGGAGGCGCACAAGAACCAAGTTGTCGGTTTTTACGTGAAAGAAGCAAGTAGACACGTAGTAGGAGGTCGCTTTGGGGTGTTAGGATGCATGCAAACACAAACAAAAGCTACAAACGACATAGACCCCACCTTTAAAAAGCATGCTCAGCCCCTGTGCTTTGCCTCTCTCTCTCTCTCTCCCTCTCTCTCTCTCCCCGTCCGAGAAAAGTGCAACAGAGTCCCTTCCCACTATAAAGAAATACCAACCCTCTCAGTAGAAAAATTGCAAGGCCAAAAAACACCAGTTCACCAACAAAAACTCACTTCTCCACCTTAGATCTCTCTCTCTCTCTCTCTCTCTCTCTCACAATTTCCACAGGAACATGTTGTTTCTTTCTTTGTCCCATCCTCCCTGGTGAAGAAATACTAAAACTTCATCATCAGTACTCTCTGGGGAGCGGGAGTGAAAGAATTAAAGAGAAAAGGGGGTGAGTGCCAAGAAGAAATAGAAGAGAATGGGTCGTGGGGTTTGGAAGGCTTTCTTGGGAGCCACAGCCTTTATGGTCTTTATTGGGTTTTTGTTCGTTGAGATTATAGCAAATGGAGGTGCATCACCTAGTGCTACTTCAGCTGCTGCGCTCTCCGCAGCTGGGACTTCCAGAGCAAGAAGCTCCTTGCATTTTCAGCCGTTACCCAGAGTTGGGCCCACCATTCATCACACCATTCATCACAATTTGGACCCCAATTTCGTCAGTAAGAGAAGAGTTCCTAATGGGCCTGACCCCATCCACAACAGGTACACATCGCCGTCTGACCCATACATGCACTTGTTATTGCTACTTCTTCTTCTTCGGACCATCCACCTAATTAAACCCATTAAGACCATCCAATTTAGGAAACATCTTTCGATTAATAAATCTTGGTACCTATGTTTTATTAACCCACTAATTCTTTCTTTAATTTATTCAAGCAGCATGTTCTCGCTCTTTCTCTTGCATGATTTCGACTCAGCAAGTGCTAGTCACAACATACCTCAAAGTAACACATGCATGGTTATGGTTTTCCTTCCCATTCTCACTTAAACTTCACTATTTGAATATGATTAGCAAAGCCAATTACGAGGTTTGTAAATCATTAAATCCTACAAATTTTTTAAATGTTTATCGTACTTGGTATTAAATCCGTATAAAAGCAATGATAGCCATGATTTTTGTCACGATTATCCATATAGTTGGTCTTCCTACTTTTTCTTCATGATTTCTACTTGTGAAGTGTTAGTCATAACGTACCTCAAAAATACGGCAAGCGTCGTTCTTCAGGGGGAAAAAAATATATTATTTGAACTGATTACCAAAACCAATATCAATCAGGTTTATAGATATCATTAAACCTATATTTTTTTAAAGATTTCTTGTACTTACTATTAAATCAATATAACAGCAACGACGGCCACGATTTTTATCGCGATTATCCATATACCTGGTCTTCCGAGGCCCAAAAACCATAGTATTCTGTGTCCCCAACTCAGTGCTCACCAAATCCAGAAAAGGAAAAGGAAAAGCAAAAGGAGAAGAGGTGTCCTTTTCTTTTCTTTTGTTTCCTTTTTTTTTTTTTGGCTATTATTATTGTTTTTTTTTATGGCTTCTTGGTTTCGTCGTAACCAAACTAATGCCCGACCCTGCATGATCTCCCTCAATTGGATGCCTTTCTCTTAGTTTGATGTAGGTGGGCCACCTGATGGCTGGAGATCCACTTATGATCTGCTTAATTTATGTCCTCTAATTAATTATTGGACAGCTTAATATATAAGATTGCCTGATTATAGAAATTTGTGAATTAACCCCAGTAGGATGTGGACCCCATCGAAGATGGAACTTTCTCCAACATTTTCTGATTAATAATGACTAGAAGAAGCTAAGAAATTGTTGGGTGTGTTTTCCAGGAGAGCAGGCAAGTCAAGACAACCACCAGGGCGAGCTTAGCAGCATGCATGTGTCTGATCAGTGGCATAGTTGAGAGAAGCAGTTTCTACGGCTGGAGATGCTTATGCTTTGCATGATGTGGTGGGGAAGATGGGAGGCATCTTGTATTATGTTTGAATTAATGGAGCTAGCTCTAGCACTGTTAACACTGATCAGAGCACATTTCCAAAAAAAAAAAAAAAAATTTGCCTACTCTGCAAAGCAGCGTACTTTATACAGTGTTTGCGGGGGCGTGATGGGTGCAGGAAAGAAGCCAAAGTTTCTCTTATGCAAAAATATACGTACAAAGGAACCCTTGAGAAAGATTGGATTTTGCTTTTGCAGGCAGGCCTCCTAGGCTACCAAGCTACTTTAGTATTCCATTTTTTTCCTACTTACTATTCACTCCTTTGAGGAGTTTTAAAAGCTAATCTCACAAAGAGAGAATTTTGGGACACGTGACAGGCCTGGCCCATCACTCCTGAAACATGTTCTGTACAAAAGTTATTACAGTGACTAACACCTTGGGTATGACAATGAGAGATTATAATTTGAATTCTGATTTTAAAAATATAAAAGCATATCAAGAAGAAGAAGAAAAAAAATAAAGCTATGTACTATTATTTTTTATGAGTTGTATAATCGTAAGAGCTGCTAATTAATTACTTTGCCAACGATCGAATCGTTACACATGGAACAAGATTTTATATCAAGAACTTACTTTTTGTGACAAAGTAAGTACAAGATTCCTGATGTGAACCAGCGCATTAAGGTGTGGAATACTAACATTTTGAAACATTTATTTTATAGTCCGACTTGTGGTGAATTTGTGCCAAGTCGGCACATTTCTAAAGCAATTTTCTGTAGTCTATGTATCTCGCCTTGAAAGTTATCTTCATTTTTGGCCTACTCATCATGAAGTGGGCCACGTGCAAACATTGACTAATTTAATCACGGATCATCATTCTCCTACTTTTCTTCCACGTGGTAGCGCATGGCTATCAAGGTGAAAGAACCATGCCCCACCCCATGAGTGGCCATGATCTGGCACGACTTTCCTAGTTGGCACATGCTGCATACATGACCAAGCTAGGCTAGGCCAGCTCACCGCCGACAAAGAATTAATCCGTCTCATAGTTAATTGATTTACATATCATCCCAGATCAGAAAAAATTGCATATCACCCAAAAAAAAAAATTTTTTTTTTTTTGCTTTTAACTTACATTTGAAATTGAATAGGGTTGTAATTTCTCTTGGGCTGCCTCAGATTAATGTTAATCCAATACTAAACTTTGTTTTAAATGTTAACTCGATTTAATCCTCTATAACATCCGCATCTAATTCAGGTTACTTAGAATGCGTTCGCTTTACTGTAAAAGTTAGAGAAAATTTTAGGGAAATAATATTTGTGGGAAAGTTTTGAAACATGATAAAGTAATATAATATGATAGAGATAATAATTGAAAGTAAAAAAAATAAATATAAAATAAATAGGATAATTATATTGAAAGAAGTAAAAAATTAAAATGTAGATATAATAATTAGAAAATAAGATAGTTATATAGTTAAGATGTCAAATTATATTAAAATTGAGATAATTTGCAAATATGTCTACTTAGTTTAATGATAATTCCATATATACTCATATAGTTTCAGAAATAATCTCATATAATGTGACCATAATTGTAAATATACACTATAATTATAATGTTGTTATTGTACCATCACAGTATGGGTATATTTGTAAATATACCCACATAATTTGTATATTTATAAAAATATACCCACGTCGTGACAATAAATTTAAAAGTATTTTTGTTAATTTACATTGAATTCTTGACAAAATATTATAGCCATTAGGGTAAAATATAAGTGTATATAAATTATCGTAGACGTATACAAATTAATGTAGAACGAGAGATGACTTAATTATTTCTGTTTCATCTCTTAATTATGTATGAATTATTTTCAATAATTTAACTATCATTTTTAGTTTTGATAGCTTTGATTAAAAATAAATTGACGGCAACATTGAAGAAATGATATAAAAGTCATGTTCAGGCCGGCCTTCTGGGAAATCATGTATATGAGGCCTGCCCATTAACATGTTTTTTAAAAACATGTTAATAAAACTGCTATCCTAAGTACATTCAATTCATATATAAAATTTTATCATTTTTAGAAATATTTATATATGTTTTCTAAATTTTTAAAACCATTAGTATTTTAGTCATTTTAAGCCTTTCAAAATGAGTATAATGCCCTTGATTTTAAAAATTCAAAAATATATATTTTTAAAAATATAAAACTTGGTATAAGAATAAAAACACTTGAAAAAACAGTTTTATGGAAAAAATTTTAAAAAAAAATTAAGTATGCGAATGGGCCGGCCTAAAAGGAGTTCTCATGAGGCTCTCATTACTCGTGATATAATTATAAAATGAAAAAAAATCCAATGAAAGAGTAATTACAGTTAAAAAATTGAATTGGTAGGATAATTATATCACATTAATAAATAAAAATATATAAAAAGATTCGTTTATTCTCCCATAGCATTTTATCTTTTTATTTCCTTTATTTCTCTCCGTTTTTAATGATTTCTGCAACAACAAAAAAAAAAAAAAGTGAAAATTAACATCAATCCATCGGCGCCACTTTTTGCGCCCACGAAAACACATAAAAGAAATAATATTCTCGAGACTGACAGTCATTGGGCCACTCAAACCCACACTCATGCATGGCATGGCAAGCGATAATTCCAAGAGATGCGATCCGATAAGTGGGAGTCCTGCATCCGGGACGCCCTCCACACCCGTCGCCATTCACTCGTCGCGAACGGTCAGCGCGACTGACAGAGTCTGTCAATTGTCATGCATGTAAGGGATCCAACTTCAAGTCCTAATTACGGCGGCTCTACATCAAAAAATAATAATAATAATAATAATAATAATTACGGCAGCTTATCTTCTATTTTGAAAACGATGTCTTCTTAATTTAGATATATTATTAGATTTGCCTTTGAAACAAAATTTAAAAATAATATTTACTTGGTTTAGATTAAGTTCTAATAACACTACGCCGGTAACCATAGGCGCATCAACATAGAGTTGTTGGGGCAAATGCCCCACCAAAATTTCAGAAGATATATAATTTTTTAAATTTTGACTTTTTTTAAAGCATGATTTATTTCGACATATTTTTCCCCTCTCAAATAATAATATAATCCTTTCAAATTGTCCCCACTAGCTAAAGATCCAGTATACACCTCGTTGGAGGCTAACTTTAATAATAATCTATTCTAAAATTTTTAACTCTGATTAGTTTAAAATTTATTTACAAAAGTCTCAACTGTAAGTATAATCTATTTTCCATGACCGACTCGCATTACAGATTGCTAACAGGTAATAAAATAAGTTGTTGATGGGTGGTCGAATAGCAAAAAATAATAAATTATTTAAAATATAATCATAAATAACCAACAAAGACTTCTAATGCTAGTGATTTACTTGAATTTAAAATTTATTTTCCTATTTATTTTTAGTTGGAATGTTGATTTTGTTATTAATATACCTATAATTTCATTAAAAGCAACTATTTTTTTTGTTGCATATCCATATTTGGTTGCAAAGGTAGTGATACTTACTATGCAGCTAGTTTTTGTCTTATAAATAATAATATAATGTTAGCTACAAAGACAACTAACTGTATTAAATACTAGATTTGACTACGAATCTAAATTTGGTTATAAAAAGGTTAACCATGTATGTAAACTTTTCGTATGGTGATAATTATGTATAACTTGTAAAATAAACTTCAATAAAAATGTTAATCCTTTTACTTTATAGATTGTAAGCCAATTATATAAGATGATGACTTAAATAGGTTGGCTAATTAGGTTAATAGGTTGAGAAAATTTAATCTATGACTAACTCATTTATTTAAATTGATTAAATGAGTCATATAAATACAACAACAGAGTCATGAGTCTTTAGCGATAAATTCAATAACATAAGCCTTACCCTTGATATTTCAATTTTAAAATATGTTTTTCAAAATCCAAATTTGTATATGACTAATACATCTTGTTAAACCATGCTACCAAAAATTATTTTCATTAAAATATGTATCTAGTAAAAGGTGGTATTTTTTTGCAAAAAAGGTGGTATCTTTTGAGAGTGAATGTGTGATCATTAAAATTTTTGAAAAATTATAATATAAATATAATATACAAAAGTTTACAATGCATATAATTTTTAGAATTATAAATAAATAGAGATAGATAAACATGATAAATTGATTGAATTTTCTAAAAAAAAATTTTGATAAGAGTAAAAAATATTTTCAAAGTGAAAAACGATAGGTAAACATGAAGTTTTTCATACTTGTGAACCATTTTTAAATTAAAAATACACCCGTCCTTGTCTCCATACTCAGACTTTGTGTTCCCTTGGCAAACCATCTTTCCTCAAATTTGTTGTCATCGCTTAAATACGACGATGTATTAACAACAAATATTGCAACGAAAAAAATTTGTTGCCAATATCAATAGTAACGATGATATGCTGTTAACAACAAAATTTTTTATTGTTGTTGACCGAAATTTGTTGCAGTGATAAATGGGTAGACATGTTGAAAATTTTAAACCCTAATCTATCTTGAACTGAATTCAGTTAACCGGTCATAGATTGAACCTAACTCAGTTACACCGGTAATCAACACACGTGTGGCAAACATCGTATCACGTATGACATGCATTTTTTTTCAATCATTTGATAATTAAGGCCCCACCTCGTTATACATCCATGGGGATGGGGATGGGGATGGAACCCAACAAAACAGAAAAGCAAATAAATTTTAAATAAAAACGTCATTTAATAAGGTGATCAGCTCCACTTTCATGGACTTTTATATTTCGGCATACCATAATTATTTATTACTATCGGCCTGCTTATATAATATTTTAAATATCATTATAATGTAGTTATAAAAGATAAGTGATTTAGTACACTTGAGTGTACTCGGGTGCAAAACTCATTAACTTTTTTCTAATTTATAAAACTGTTTATTAGGGGATGTTTATTAAAACACAAAACTTTCAAACTAATAAATTTTATCATTTTTGAATATGTATATATTTTTCTTTAATTTTTAAAAAAAAAGGTTTTAATTTTTTAAAATAAATAAAGTACCCATGTTTTTAAAAATTAATATATATACATCTCTAAAAATTATAAAACTTGACTTGTAAATTAAATATATTTTTATGTTTAATAAATTAAATTAAATATATTGAGATTAACGATTTTATAAAAAATTCAAAAATTTTAAAAAATAGGTTTTGATCACTTCCCGTTATAAATTTATACAAATTAGGAGAGAATATAAACTTCTAAAGGATTTTATTTTAATTCTAGATATTGTTTTATTTTTTCATTTAAACGACGTCGTACATATGAACATGTGATCAAAATAACAACTAAAAATATAAGGCTAAAAATAGGTAGCTAAAATTTCATCAAATTATTATGGTATATAAGATGCACCACCATCCTAAATGAATAATAAAAATTACCTCCTATCAACCTGCATTGTTCTGGACAGTCCCATGCTCTGAATTTTGATGGCAAACGCTGTACGTTGGATTGGATTTTTAGGGCTGAGGACTAGGAGGCACCTCTGCGAACTCGTGCCAAATTGGCACGTGTGGAGTCCACATGCAGGGCTCCAACTACAACAACAACAAAATGTTTATTATATATAAAAAGGAAAGGAAAGCAAAAAAATGCAAAGCAAAAAAAAAAAAAAAAAAAAGTAGGGAGTCTCTCATCACAATCTACAATCTGTTTCCCACGCCCACGCTTTTCTTTTTAACTTCTTTTTCTTTTTAACTTCTTTTCTTGTTTCATTTTGAATGGATCGAGATTCAAAGACCGGTCTAAAGCAGTAGGAAAAGAGATTCAAAGTAGGAGCAAGCCCTTCCTTTGCATGGATACGAGCGTCCTCCTGCTTCTGCTGCTGTAGGCGGCTTCATGGTGCAACTATTTCAGGAGCAATGAGGGCTGCGATTGCAAAATCTACTCCTTCTATCACGTCAGAAGCCTGACATTAGCCGTCCTTCTGAATATGTAAGGGACCCAAATATCAAGTGGGCCACATCATATCAACCAATATAAGATGATCACCGAACGGTGGGTTCTGAATGAGGGTGGATCCTTGGGTTGATCTCTTTGAATGAGAACCGATCAACGGTTTGGATGAAGTATAAGGATCAAGATGGGCTCAAATGGAGGGTGGGGTTGGTGCTACCCAGCATTTCACCCCCACCTCAAATGTTCCACGTGGGCGGGCTGGATCTTACGCGCGCGTACGTGTGTCCAAACCGAAAATGTACCAAAAGCTATCCTGATAGCTAGAAGGCTTTAGTGTCGAAAATATAATGTAAGGGTAAGTTTGGTACAAGGTAAAAGAAGGTGGCCGAAAATTCTGTTGGAAAAGATGAATATTATTAGTATTAGATAAAATAAAGTACTTGTTTGGAAAGATGTAAAAAAAAAAAATTTAAAATATAGAGCTAGATCATTTGATATAGAATTCAATTTTACACTATGTAAATACTTATTGAGCTACACTTCTATATAACCAGGTTATATAGAAGCGGTCTTATGTAACTCCCTTTAAATTTCAAGATATTGATCCTTGATAAAAAAAATATAATACATTTATCATATTTAACACAATTTGTTAGCTAGGAGGCCAAGTTTCATCCAAATCAAGTATGTGCATAGGTCACATTTGCTCAAATATATATATATATATATATATATATATTCATTCGTAGATTATGACAAAAGCTTAAATCCATTCACACATGTATTAGAATGTAACAATACTTTATAATATTATTTGTCCATATATTATTGATATTTTAGATAGTTTAGATGTTAAAAAAGTTACTTTAAAGTTAATATTTTAACATTAAACTATTTTATTACATTGATTTTACACATTTATAGATGAGACCCGTATACAGTAAAATTTAAAAAATAAAAGGATTTTCAAGATACTAGACATGATACTAAATACAATGGATGGAGTAGATTTTTCATTAATCATCAAACTTTTAAAAGTAATGGGGTTACATAGAAAAGGAATTTTGTAGAGGCGGGAATATTTATTTGAAAGCTCTTAATTCAACATTTACGTCATCTAAACATCCTTTATACTGGCTAAGACAAGCGACTTCATAAATCACTGCAACATTCTCATGCATTTGCGGATGAACGTATATAAGTTATAAAGATTATATGCAATTATTTATATTTTTAAGCAAGAATGGCTCACCCCATGTATATTCTATTTGAAATGACTCTCAACATGATTGAGCAAATGTTATTGAACAAAACGAGATATCACCATTAAGTTGGGCCAGATAGCAAGATTTCATGAACTTGTTTGGGATTAATTTAATAGAATTCGAACTCTATAAATAAAATAATTTTACTATTGATTTTACGCATTTCTCAAATAGGAGTCGTGCACATCTTTGAGTTGGATGAAACTATGATTCCCATGTAAACAAACATTCTAAGCACAATGGGAATTAGAGTGTATTTCATATGATCACTAAGATAAATCGTGTTAGAACTCAAGGCGGATTAATGGAACAGTGTCGGACCCGCCCTAGCCCTTGACACGTATCCCCCTCTCCCCTCCACTAACCGTGTATCTGGCCCAACCCATGTGTCAAAAACAGAAGCAAGCATTGTTGCCTTGCTTACCTTGGAACAGCACTTGCGCTGTTGTAATCCGCTTTCATGTTTAAACCAATTCACATAATGATAATGTTCATCAAAAGAAGTTCACATAATGATAATTGTACGACTAATCCATATATAATGGTTTGGCGTTGATCCAGTAGAAAATTTTCTTCATGAAATCAAACATATTTTATATAAAAATTTCTAATTTAATTGCGTTCTAGTTTTATCATGAATATGATTTTCAGTTCTTTAGTTGCAGTTGTTGAGACGAGTATGAGTTGTTCAAATTAAAATTCATGGTGGGCCTAAATGATGAAATTTTAGTCGAACATTTCGATATTATAATTTTTTGTATGTGATGGATGTATGATATATTGTAACTCGTGTATCTCTATATATAATGTCAGTTGTTTAATTTATCATTCAATATAATATTTGGGTTATAATCTTGCTAAAAACATTAGTGGCGACTTCCCTTTTCTTCTTCTTTTTGTTATTACTTTCTTTATTTTACTCTTTCATGTCCATTTATTGCAACAAGGAGACGTATGGCGTCAGTGGCGACGACTTATAAACGGCTATTGGGAAGCTATCTGAGAAACGAGCATGGTCGCGGCTAGGTTTAGCTTCATAAGAGAAGATGAGATGTATAATTAGTGTTGCATCGAAGATGCAAAAAAGCAAGTGTACACATGCGGCTTGTTTTGGTGATCTTGAAGTCAGTTTAAACGAACAAAGCAGTAGAAGACGAAGATGAGGATTATCCCAAACGCAACATTTTGCTTCATCGAATTGCATGCTTGAAGCACATGATGTTGACAAAGCTACACTTCCACCCGTAATTGAATTTTGTTAGCATGATGGGAATTTCAGAAATAGCTCATCTCAATTTAATTTTCTATGTGGCGATCGGATGTATATTCATTTAGTTTTGAAAGAGTTGTAATTGGTTTCATTAGTATCATGGATTAAAGCAGGCTGATGCATCTTTAAATGCCATGTTGCTGGATCCCCAAATTCACCTACAGCTATTAAATAGAGCGCCGATGACCAACAACCGAAACTATATATGATTCATTGATTTTGATCACTCGAATGAATGAAGTGCATTTTATGTGTCTACAAAACAAACACCCTTTATTATAATGTGTGCTAATAAAAAGACCTTGCCTAGGTGGTAGATGACTAATGTGGGAACTGTGAAGGACATTTTCAGGCGTAGATGTTCCCAAAAGCTGATTCAGTGAAATATATACTGAAGACACGCATGGGTCCGTGAAGAAAAACTTCTATGTGATTTTGCTCATCGTTGATCTGGGAAATTCTGCCTCTCAACACGAGAATCTTTAGTTTTCCAACGGAAGGAAAGAAATACTGACAAGAAGGCACATCTAATTCCGCACCCACTCCCAACCAAAAACCTATCACACAAATAATGTACCTCTGCAAACTTGATAAACAAACACGTTGCAAAGCCCTGCATTCTGTGCCTTCCCTTTCACTTCAAACGAGTGTGGAATCCATGAAAGAGAAGGGTCAATAGCCATTTCTTTTTCTCTTGGTTTTAGTCGTAGGCCTGATTTTCGCAGATCCTTTTCACCTTGGCCCCTTGGGCGGCCATAGTTACAGACACGTCAAGCATGATATTGCACCATACAAGCTAGTCATATGCCAGTGGCGGAGGGATAACCAGAGCCGGCTGGGGACTGGGAAATCGGAATTTGACGATGAAGTTTATGGGCGAGAGTCGTTGGAGTTTGAACTTGAAGGGAGAGGTCCATGTGCTGGGTTAGCTGATGGACAAGTCGTAAGGTGGCTTGGCAATGGTGTTGGGTGGGAGACCTTTGCGTTTGTCTCACCCACCTTGTAAGTTTCTGAATTACAAAAGTCCGAAACATGAAGCTTGCTAGTTCAGCTAGATGGATGATGCATGAATTGATGCCAAGAAGTGAACTACTTTCAAAGGCCGGACATACCATGCTCCAACAGCGTCGAGTCAACCACCTCCAAGCAATCCACACATGAGCAACTTTGTGGACGACCTCTCGGCTTAAGGTTCGATCGACAGAGAGGATATCTCTTCATAGCTGATGCTTACTATAGTCTCCTAGTGGTAAGCCCAAGGGGTGACCTCGCTGCCCCTTCAGCAACCCTTTGCAAATGATTTGGACATACACGACAGTGGCTCCATTTTCTTCACAGACAGTAGCATGAGATACAACAGATTAAGTATTTCTTGCTTTTAGCTACTACTAAGTGCGTCGAGTTTATTTTTTTGAAGGTTGTTAAGTGCAAAACATTCCAGGAGTGAGATGATTGCGGATTCTGATTTTGTTCTGTGTCATATCCTTGGCAATAGGTGAATGGAACCATGCTATAGGACCCGCATCTTTATATTGCTGGAAGGAGAAGCAACTGGAAGGCTGCTTAGATATGATCCCTCTTCGAGCAAAACTCATGCATGGCTTGACTTTTCCAAATGGATTACAAATTTCCAAGGACCAAACCTTTCTCCTATTGACAGAGACCGCCAATTGTCGCTATTGAATACCCGTGCCACCATCTTTCTGCCCGTCTATGTAGATGATTAGAGAGTCACTTTTTAAAAGGCAATACTTCACAATATATATAGCTGTGTTTTTGCAATTGTTCTTAGGATAAAAGACAGTCAAACCTGATAAACCAAAGAGGAAAAAATGTTGGGAATTTTCAAAATTTTGGATTTTTAAAATTAATATTATATTATATTATATGTATAAATTTTTTATGTTCAAAAAATTAATAACAAAGTGATGAAGACTTTGGTTTCACTACCTCCAGTTACTCAAACAAAGAAAATGAAATTTAGTTCTGTATTATACTATATGATCATGACAATAACATAAGAGCAGTTTTGTCTTAAAAATATTTTTTTCTGTCATCCTCCGGGTACCCATCCCATCTCAACAGCTTGTGCAATTACAGTAGCCAAGCCAACAATGCACCTGGCCAACATTGTTATAAATAAACGCATTTGTAAATCAGGCATGCTGGATGACTTGAATACAATGATGCTAATTTTTGTCTTTTTAAACATTTCGGGATAATGAGATATTGATGGGAGCTGTAGAGATTTTACAAATCCACCTGGGTTTCCAAATAACATCTGATTGAACGAGAAGGGCCAGTTTTGGGAAGCGATTGATTGATGCCGGACAACAATTCAAGAGATCATTCCCCAGAGTCCATGGATGAAAAACATATATTTCAGGCTTCCTCTAGAAATGAAGTACCTAACAAGGATGATAAGGATAAAGATGTTGTAACATCCCACATCGGTTATGATAAAGGAGGGAGCCTGGGTTATAAATGGAGGCCGCTGGTAACTCTGTCGAGGCACCTTTTGGGGTACATTCAAGGTACCCAGAAGGACAAAACCGTATGGGCAAAGGCCCAAAGCGGAAAATACCTGCGACAATTAGGCCGACGTGTTACAAATGGTATCAAAGCCGACTCCCAATATTCTACTGGTGTATCCAGCGAGAACTCTGGAGCCCCAAGGGGGGTGAATGTAACATCTCATATCGGTTAGGATGAAGGAGGGAGCCTGGGTTATAAGTGGAGGTTGCTGGTAACTCTATCGAGGCACTTTTTGGGGTACATTTAGGGTATCCAGAAGGACAAAACCGTGTGTGCTAAGGCCCAAAGCGGACAATACCTGCGACAATTTGGCCGAGGCGTTACAAATGGTATCAAAGTCAACTCCCGATATCTTGCTGATGTGTCCAGCGGGAACTCATCCAGCGAGGACACTGGAGCCCCAAGGGGGGTGGATGTAACATCCCACATCGGTTAGGATGAAAGAGGAAGTCTGGGTTATAAGCGGAGGCTACTGGTAACTCTGTCGAGACGCCTTTTGGGATACATTCAGAGTACCCCGAAAAACAAAACCATGCAGGCTAAGACCCAAAGCGGACAATGCCTGCGACAGTTGGGCCGAGGCGTTACAGATGTACACAGTTTCTCACTGTTTGATGAACAAGGAGAGATTCTGGATATCCTTGAATATCAAAGAGGCGCAGCTGATTAGTGAAGTTAAAAGAGTTTGATGGGAAACTAGGGATTGGCACAATAAAACACAATCACATTGCCACTCTCCCTTTCCCTTAATATGGCAATTTATTACCCAATTGCCTTGTGGTTTGTGTTGGAATCAACGGGTGGAGCATCTTTATATTAATTTTGTGATTTCAGTGGCATGTGAACTTGCTTTTGTAATAGTTCTAAGAACCCACTAGATGCAGCTTGGTACTGAAGTTTTCATTATGCTGAAGATAGAGTAGGGACTAATAAGCGATGAACTAGCTTTGATATAAACTTACTTGAAATGATTGTGTAATTTGATCTCAAATATATTTTACCTTCCCAACGCATGTAAGGTTGCTGATCGAACTTGGCTAAACAAGCTCGAGTTAAGTAATTCCATCGCAATATAATTTCTTTATCTTATCGAGGGTCCATGACATGATAGAAATTCTGTAACAGCCGGTTCATATTCAGATACCTTCAGTTGACTAGCGATTCCCTCTAACATTGTATAAATATTCGTGGATTCAGAATGAGGCCTGTCCAATGCAATGAATTCATGAATTGCACCATTGATCTCTATCAGACTGCATCCTGGAGTTTTATCCACTTCTCCTTCCATCTGGTTCCTTACTTGGGCTGCTTCTCCACGCTTAGGGGAGACTTGAGTACAAGTTAGAAGTGCATGTCTGTCACTATGATGGGGTTAGCAACTTTTTCATTGTTGTCCCACATGCTCACCAAGCCCGAAATCATTGTGGATCATACAAGCACCAAAGAGAGCCGCCCGAATGCCAGAGCTGGGCTCCATTGGCATATTTTCAATCAAACTTAATGCTTCTTCTATATGACCTGCACAGCCCAAGAGATCAACCATACAACAGTAGTGCTTTCTATTAGGCTCGATGCCATAAACTTGGCTCATGCAACTGAAGTACATCCACCCGAGATCGACCAAACCAGCATGAAAATATGCACTTATCAAAAAAAAAAAAAAATTTGTCACTGTATTGGGAAGAATGTTTTCTGTCAACATTTGGTCAAAGAGATCCTAAGACCACAGGGCATGGCCAAGCATGACGAGCCCATTAATCATTGCAGTCCACGGATACACATCCTTTTTTATATTAGTATGTTTACATCCTTCTCAAATACCTATTACAGATGAAGCCCTTGAGACATTTTTATAAATTTAAAGAAACAATCTGTTCCCATTTAGAAATCTGGAAATAAAAATCTACCTAAGAAACTTGGGCACATCCTTACTAGGCAAGCTTTCAAAGATCATAAATGCATCATTTATAGACCCACACCCACTTGGAATAGGACGCAGATTAGGACAGCGTAGATAATGCAACGGGTAGGGTATTGACTAGCATGCTACACCAGTGCTAATCAACAGAGACAATTGTCGCTGATAATTTCCACACAATTGTGATCTGCATTCCTTAGAATACATATGTTGTGGTTCTAATTATCGCGGTTGGTTGGAGTTGGCATCGACTCCGTCCAGTAGAGGGAGAGATCAAGCGAGAGAAAGAGAGATTCGCGTAAGTGACCATCATCCGAATTTTGACGGATTTACAATTTAGATTTTGATGAACCATTTGTTCGTTAAACACAGATTTTGTAGGAAAAGCGTATGAGAGACAGGAATGGAATAGAATGAAAAATGCTACCATGACGACGATCAATCGAAACCTACGTAATACTTGTATCACATTCAAGAATTCCAAAAGGAAAGCCCCAACAAAGACATGTTGCAAAGAGCTCCAGGGAAAAAAAAATTTAAAGAGAAGAAAATTTGTAAAATACAAGGAATCATGCCAAGCGCCAAAACTTGTTGAACGAAAATGGCATACATTACCCACACCTCAATCTCACACACACACACAGACACCCATACACCTGCTTATGCGGCTGTAGTACACAAGATACAACGCATCCGGGGCCCACCAGACCCAACATTATCATCAGTATTGTCATCATCATAATCTGGACCAGAGGCTACATTTGAGAGCCGGTCCCCTCTACTAGCACTAACACTGATTGAATCAGAAGAGCCGGTGAGGCATGTGATATGATAAGCATGGCAACAGAAGAAGACAATGACCGACAGATTCTGAATCGAAAGCGGATCGAAGCACATGCAACACCTTCCACCACCTCTGGTTCTTGACTTCACTTCCAAATTTCTTGCTGTCACAGTTCTCTCTGATGATGATTGTGTGGATCTACCAGTGTCCCTTTTCGGCTGTGAGTCATCATCTTCAATGCCCATAAGAACTGCATGCCGGGCCTCCTTGTAGTATTTTACCAACAGGTTCACGCAATCGGCCTATCAAGTTGTAGAGACATCAGAGACTCGAGCAAACAAGTGAGAGAGAATGAAAAACTGAATGAACCGGTGGGGCTTTCAATGCATGCCTGTTTAGCAGTCACCAAAAGACCAGACAAGATGCAGAAAACATGGCCTACAGGAAAATGCTGTGGCCTGCTTTTCTGACCCATCATAATTGAATACAGTAGTGTTCCATGACCAACAAGAACTGCAAACACTAAATTAGACCTGAAGTTATTAGAAAGAGCACCACCTACTCATACCTTCAGGATATCATTGCATCCATGCCGAAGAGAAGTTTCAGTCCTATAATCTGTAATGATCTTGACAAGCCGATCCCTAAGCCTGCAAAGGAAAGTTTCAAAAGGATCAATTGAAATTTGAGAAAAGTAGAGAAGAAATAAAATTAGACAAAGTATCATAAAACAAATAAATAAATAAGAAAAAAATATATTTTTACAAAAAAAATTAATCCAAAACACACAATGTTTAACCTGTGTATGCGAAATATAGAAATTAATGCATTCTTAGGAATTTAGGATAATCCAAAACACAATGTTTAACCCATGTATGCAAAATATAGAAATTAATGCATTCTTAGGAATTTAGGATAGCACCAATCAGCAGTATAATATGAAAAGTAAATATAGATGGTTTAGCCTCATGCAACAAAGACCAAGCAAAGCACTAGTTAGGAGTGAGGTGATTCAAGTAAAAGGCTAAACAAGGTGGCAAAACCAGAAAGACATAGATGGTAAAAGGAACCCACAGTTAGAAAAGTTCCCACGATCAGCAAATTGGCCACAAATTTTCGCCTAAGAATTCAACATGGTGGGGCCAAACTTCACCAGAACGCAGCATAGTAAACAATGTGGCATGCATCCATGGGCCATGAGTAATTTATAGCATATCGTCCATCTGGACGTGGTAGTCATAGTGTTAGAATGGGGTAACACAAATACACAATCAAATTTGCAAATGCAATCATTTAAGCAACACAAATTGGCAACAAGGGAAAGAATGTTAAATGCAAATTTAAAAATTTTAAAAAAAAAAAAAAAAAGAAGCAGAGGGATACAAGACACACCAACCTAGGTATTTGCAGTCCATTGGGCACAATATTCACAATATATAGTGGATCAAGATTCCCAACAGTGTGCTCCAACAAAATTCCTACCTGCTCATGTTGGAATTGACAAATGAAGCAAATTCATAATGGAACCAGAAACATAACACTGAAAACTTCAATCCTAGAATGTATATATATATATATACCATTTCAGGCTTGCGAAAACACTGTTTGATTAGCTCTTCCCATAGCTCATCATCATGTTGTGCAGTGACAAACTCTATAGCCTGTGAATGATTATAATGCTTTAGACTTAGACATCAGCCACCAACTTCAGTGCATGTTAAATCAAAAACATCAATAAGCATATAAGAAAAACATTTTGCACCGTAAAGGAACCACATCCCAGCAGGTATATTTCAATCAATCAGATTGATGAGAATACCTCTTCAATATCCTCCAACTTGTTAATGATGACAGCCAATGCTCGCTTTGAATTTCCCATCCTTCCAAGAATGAAAACTTGTTCTCGTAGAAGATCTTTTTTGACGCAAATTTCATATGCCTTAGGACCACAGACAAGGGGACATACAAATATCAATAAACAACCTTTTCAACATCAAACACTGGAAACCTTATATGAAATGTAAATAAAAAGGGATTCACGAGCCAGGAAAATTCCAAACCTTATCAAGCTTATAATGCTGACTGCTACGAAGAAATGGAAGCAGCATCTTTGGTTCATAGTCTGCATAAAGCTCCACCTATAATGGTTAAATGATAGTTACAGCAATGGTCAATTGTCATGTGTGCATGACACAAGTTTCTAACATCAATCCAGTGAGGAGTCATATACAAACAAGCTTTGTTAAAGTATTGAATAAGTATATAGAAGCAGTCATATCCCTTTTACTGATGAGTTGTCTTTTTACTCTTTATTCTATTTCTTGTTTTTAGAATTAGTTGCACAAAAGAAAAAATTCAGATCAATTAGTACAATAACTTATCACTTTTGATATTTAGGATCAATAGTTCAAGAGAATAAGAAATTAAGGAAGATGTCATAAATAGGATCCAAGGAGGATGGAAAAAATGGTAAAGTGTTTCAAGAATTTTATATAATCTTTGAGTTCCAATTAAATTAAAAGGAAAATTTTTTAAAACTACTATTAGAGCAGAATGTTGGACAATTAAAGAACAACATACATGTCTTCGAAAAAAAAAAGAACAACATGCACAAAGGGCGTGTTTGGGAAGTGATAAAACTTTTGAATGAAAAATTTTTTATGTAAAAGCTGTTAAAATGAGATAAAATGATGTGTGATATGATAAGAATAATGATGAGGAATAAAAAGAATAAAATTAAAATAAATAGGTTAATTATATTGATAGTGGTGTAGAAATAATTGAAAAGTATAGTAGTTTGTATAGAAAGATGTGAAGAAATAATTAAAAAATCGATAATTATGGAGAGTAAAAAGTTTTACTTAAAAACAAACACACCCATAAAATGAGTGGCAAAAACGAAAAATGTTAAGGTAGATGAGTGGTAAAACAAGAAAAGATAAAAATTAGAAATAACTCAATATAATCTAAAAATGAAGCAAATAGGTGATAAAAATGAGGGAAAGCAGACCAAGGTCAGTTGGCCATGTCAAATGGAGGGTTGAACACCCACACAACCACCCCACCCCCCAACCCCAGAAAAAAAAAAAAGAAAACATGAATAGAACCTTATCAAGTTTCATCACTGGATCCGTTAGCATTTCACATCTCTCCTATGCAAAAAATACAATTTCTTAATGCAACAGAACCTCTATTTTCTTTCTGGAGGCCTTGGTTAGTAGCTTGGTAGTGGATTCTTCTGCCTAGGCTATCAGGGTTCTCAACCACATTAACACGTCAATATGCTCATCGGAACCAAACAAAGAGATATGGTGAACAAACAATCTCTTGGCGAAATGTTTATAGCATCCATTTTTTTAACATATCAGCTAAAAAGCCTAATCAGGGAAATCACCAAATTCATGGTGCAATTATGCAAGCATTTAACTGAAGGAAGACAGCAATTTATGTTTCACAAATGCTCAGAGCACGCCGCAAGTCTTGAAGAGCAGAGAAGTAACCACCCATCAAATAAGATGAAAAAGAACAATTGCCAAGGAATCATAACCAAAATTTAAAAAATTGTGTGAACAAGAAAAATGTATATGAGCGCAAAAAAAGAATACCTGCAAGTCATGGAACTCTTTTCCTGCATTTGGGTTTGTTTCAAAAAGATTATGCAGATATAAATGCAAGAAACATTTATGATCACATATTTTACTGGCACTCAACAGTTGTGAAACTACTTCGGAAGCAGTAATTAAGTCCCTGTGTTGGATCAACAGAGGAACTGCTCGTTTGCAGTCCAACATCATAAGTTGTACCACCTATAAAATGAATTTAAAAAATAGAAGCAAATCAGAGAGAGTTACCGTGCAAAAAATAGTCATAAGAAAAATTATGCAACAATCATATGATCAGTCAGACTAACGAAGAATTAAAAACTAAAACAAACAAATAAAGGTTTTTCAGAGGTCACAAATCTCTTTCAGATTTCTCATGTGGAAGGTTAACGTAATCATGTTCACAAATTTAAGTTGATGCATTAGAGGGACCATATTTGCAATGAAATTATTAATTAGAATATAAACATGCATAAGGTCATGAGTACATACCTCTGTATGTGTACATGTTTGTGAGTTATGTATCACTTAAATTGTGAAAGCCAAAAAAAAAAAAAAAAAATGGAAAAAGAGATCCACACATATTCCCAACTCTAGACTCATATGGGCACACATATTAATACACCCCACATGCGCAATATACAATATCACGATCTTTTTTTCCTCACTGAAATATTTCGTTTTTCATTCTTTTTCTCTTAGCACTGAAATGTACAGAATACATAGCAGTTTTTTTTTTTAAAATCCTGCAAACCCTTGGTAATAGCAGAATGGCATAAAGGATTTCTGTGCTAGCACGAAAAAAGACATGAAGACAATGATGATGACAATCTAATGCAAAGTAGTTCCTTCATAAGGTGATTAAGTGATTCAAGTTCAACTGACCCAACATTAGCCTACCTTATCATGAATGGCATCATAGAGACTGTGTTTCTCAATAAAGTCGAATATCTCAGGCTTCATCAGCTGAATACAAATAAAAATGATATAATAAGCTGTTGCCAGGTTAAAAATTAATCACCGAGCAATTGTTGCAGATGATACATTGTGTAATGTGGAGCTTAGAGAGGATAAAAGGGCATATCTACTTACATCAGCATATAATGCTAGTGCTTTCTCATACTGGGCGTTGATCACATACAACTCAGCTAATGCCTGCAAAGGGTCAAGGGCATTCTTGGGATTAAAGAGATACCAAATGTGCAAAGAACATAAGAAGGATCATTTCAAGAGGCGCTGTACTAAGTTTGAAATTTCCAAAAGAGCAAATAGATATTTGAGTTATTACAGAGATCAAGAAATGAATTGAATCATCCCAGAAATTTCTGTAATAAATTAGGTAGCTAGCTAGCATAGTTCCCAATCCAACCAACCTCTTTCAGGGAATCAGTCATAGAGGAAGTATTGAGTTGTGGCTCAATGGCAGAAATAACAGGTGAGGAAGAATATATCTCTGGAGGCCAAGATTTAATAGTTGACAAGAGGTCCTTGTGAAAAGCTGAATTAGTGGCTAGAGCCACAAGAGCCACCTACAAAACAGAAATAAGAGCCATATCCTTAAAATAGTCTTCCAATGAAATGTTGTGAAGTAATAAACCAATACAGATTAAGCAACATAGCTGTGAAAGGCACAAGGCTCACTGCGGCACAAAGGGATCATTGGGGCCTAGGTGCAATGCAGACAAGTGATGCGAACACTTGAGCGAAATCAGATATAATGTAAAATTAAATAAATTTAATGGTACATCAAATTTCATTAATTTAACATTCAAAGTGTGTCTAGGAAGTGATAAAACTTTAGATGGAAAGTTTTTTGTGTAAAAGCTTTTGAATTTGAAGAAAATGATATGGTATGGTAGGGGTGATGATGAGTAAAGAGAATAAAATTAAAATAGATAGGTTAGTTATATGGGTAGTTGTGAATAAATAATTAGAAAGTAGGGTAGTGATATAGAAAGATGAAAAAAAGATTAAAAAATAGGTTAATTGTGGAGAGTAAAATGTTTTAGACTGGAAAGTTTTAACTTCACAGTTTTTTCTTATTGCCACACACACCCTCAATATTTAAGTTCAATAGATCAATATCGATCAAAAGAGAGTCTATACTTAAAACATAACAACAAGCAACTCTATTAATTTTTTTCCAAAGAAAATATATGACCATTGTAATCAAAAAGAAAGAGAGACATGGGAGAGGATAGAGCACATCAAAAAATGACAAGTGGGTGGGTGTGTTTTTCATTAAAAAATTTCTCCCTCACAACTACCTTATTTCCAATTATTTTTTCACATGTTCTTTTACAACTATCCTATTTTTCAATCATTTCTTCATAACTTTTCATACAGCTATCTTATTTATTTTAACTTTATTCTCTTTACTCCTTATCATTACCCATATCACTGTATCAAATCACATCATTTCTCCCATTGGAAAAACTTTATTGAATACCAGACACACCCAAAATTGAAAAGTCAAAACTCTATTTGAATAGTGGAAGTTTTTATAGTTCCTGGAGTACTTCAAGGCACAACAGGCATGCCAGAGTGAACCTTGAGCCTTGAGCAGTTCAGCCTACATGCACGTTCAACAACTACAAGAAGCAAAGTTCATAGATGGGGAACTTAGGTTGGCAGACCTCATAAGCAGTATCCCTCAACCTTGGGTTTGCTGTAGGTATGTACGGAACCAATACAGGAAGCTGACGGAGATGAGCAAAATGGAAAACCCATCTGAGAAAAATCATCGAGTCATTGAAAAGACAAACAAATTAATCATTAAAAAAAAAACCACCTGTACCTCTCCCATGCAGAAGCTGATCCTCGCAACAGCTTGGGACACAAAGATGCTGCTTCAGCATACTTCCTTTCCAATATCAAATGATCAAGGTATCTTGATCCCACCTAAAAATGATAATAATAAAGAACAACTAGATCAGGAAAGAACCATCAATGAAAAAATTTAGCCTGCTTGTTTCCCCTGAGAAGGAAAAGCATCTCTTCATTCATTCATTGCATTCTGAAGTAAGAAGATTGCATAAGAACATAGATTGACCAAAGAAATAAATGCTATCAAAGAAGCTAGCCCGTCAATAGCCAGTAACAATAAATAAATAAATGGACAATGCAACATTCAAACAGAAAATAGTGTATCTTTAATACTTCCAGAAGTTCTACAGAATTTTTTTAAAAAAAATTTGCCAATACTTGGGTTTCAGCTTTGGTCGCTTCAAGAATGACTGGCAAAGGCAATTCATCTTGTCAGGATCCAGCAGTCGGAAAACTGCAAGTAAACCTCTCAATTGTGAAATTTAAGCCTATCCGCCATTAAAGGGCATGCGGGAAGCCTCAATATCCAAAAAAATGCAAATATTTGTACCCAAATCAGGCAAATCTTAGAGACATTGCCACATTGGTGTGCAGGGCTATAAAAATGGTACTCTACAGCAATCAGCTACATGGTACGAACAACAGGGAGTTTCCTTCCCTTGATCTAATTGTCATCATCAGGAACATTTAGAATATAAAAACATTTTTAGTTGACATCAATCCATCCAACTCCACCCTCTGTGGGCAGGAATCAAGAAATATGCATGTAAACAATCACAATACAAAATGTAACTAAAAACATAACGTTTTTGAGCTAGAAATTTTATACTAAAAAAATACACTTTAGATTCTTGGATTTCACTACGAGATTCAACACACCTCATCAAGAAGTTCAGTTCGTCCTTGTCCTGCTTCAACAGCAGCCAACGCTTTTTCATGATACCCATGCTGAAGTAGCCACGAAATATGATCTTCTGCATCCCTAGCAATGATAAAAGCCATTACAACAAGGTTCCCAAGCAGAAATAAGAAAATTGGTCATCATCACATGAAGGAACAACTATGCAGAAACACACTTCCACGAAATCAAGTGCTTACCTAGGCCTTGCAATAACTACATCCTTAGGAGAGACTATATAATACAAAGGTTCATAACCAGCAGCCCACTGACCACCTGCATAGCTGCTCCCTGCATTCAAGCACAAAAACAATTGCAGCTACCTCGAAAGCTTTGGTTCACAATATACAATCAAGAACATATACCTGTAAAAGGTGCATGAGCAAGAGAATAGTCTTTTGCTTTGTAATGCTCGAAACCATGGACAGGAAGTGCGTCTGTTGCAAGTTCATCATTTTTCCATGTGACTATACGAACTTCTGGCCTCTGTGCAGTTCCCTGCTCAAATCTTTACATATCAACAAGCAGAAAGTAGAAAGATTCTACGGCACAGATATTCAAAATGTGAGAGGCACATATGTATTTATACGTTCAAGAAGAAAAGAAATAGCTTCCACATATAAGACAACAGAACCATCTCCTGTCGGTAATTGATAAAAATGGTTATATTTGGATTTTGGGGTGGCTAGAAAGGCAGCTTTAAAACAATTTGCTGCACTAGTTCACATCAAGAGTAGCTCAACAAAAACGACATTTAGAATGTTGCCTTGACTAGTTGAACAAGAAGGAAACAGCAATTCTGAATGACAAAGGAAAATCTACCTGGCGAGATGGAACTGCACTACTAAATTCCTTTTCCCCGTTCTCTTCCTCAGGAATATAAGCAAGAACAACTAAAGAATCTCCATATGGAGCAATTCCCGAAATGAAATAGCTGGTTTGAAAGGAAGAAACGATATCCACATGCTTTGAACTTGACAGAGGGAAACTCCTCTGTACTCCATTCGCCATTCCATTGACCCCTCCAGATATGTTTGACTTAATTGCAACAATTTTAACTGATGTTCCCCAGCCAATAACCAAAAGTGTGTCATCCTGTATACATGAAGATGTTAGTTTGATGATAGTTTTGCAAGAAGCCTTTCTTGAAAGGCAAGTCTGGCATAACTAGCATTTTTGGCATCCATTCGAATAAGCAGCACAAGGAGCTCGCATAACATTTAATTATTTCTTTGACCTGCCAAACTAAATGAGGGAGCAAAAGCTCAGGGCGTGGACTTCCTCGAGGCCTCTCAATGAATGTAATGCGTTGATCATTTGACATGTCATAGACCTTAACCCCTGCATCATTAGCCCAAGCAACTAGACTTGTTCTCCACTTAACTGCATGAATTGGACCTTCACCTGAGTGTAGAACCTGAAGGGGAAAATAGAACAGATCACGCTCAAATTCTCATTATGAGAACATGGATTGATCATTGACCCAGGGTAAGTTTCAAATTGAAGGTCTCAGGTTCAAGGCTGAATTATTTTTCAAATATCAGAATAATCACCAAAACATTACAGCAGCACTGTTTGGAACAACTACGAATTCTATCCACAAAAATGATTCTTCCCATCCCAAATAAAGAACTTTTCTGCAATTTAACAGACCTGGTCACGAAAGCCCAGCCATTTCTTTGAATTCAGAAAAAGGTGACCAGCTAAACCGCCTGCTACAAATCTACGTGATGATTTTCTTGAATAATCTGGGTCTAGAGCAACAGCCTTCATGGGACGATGGTATTCAAACTTCATTTTTTCATCAGTAAAAAGGCTGTTTATAACAACATATCCATCATCTGAGCAGCTACCTATATATTCACCCTCTGCATCGAAGCTTAGGTCATTGACAGTAGCAGTGTGTGCAGAAAACTCCTTAACCTGTACAAATAATGAAGCACTATATTAACTAGATATTCTTATTGCAGATAGAATCATAGTTAAATGGACTAACCTTTCTGTCAGAACTGTCATTTCAAATGTAAATTAAGCACCAAGAAAAAGGCATACTTTATGTCCATTATCTTTAAGTCCTCTAAAAGACACCCACACAATACACTTCTAAGAAGAGATGCATAGATTGGATGGGTCAGTAGGAGAAATTTTAATGGAACATTTTTTCCATGGAATCAAGAAAGTTCATGCATGCATTCAGTTTAGGTCTGGAATCATCAGCCTGGAAATTATCACAGAATATTGGAACTTGGAAACAAGTCAACGGATGCAGCAGCTATTGCAGTCCTTTGCATTATTAACCTAGTGTAGGCAACATCCGCTTCTCTTTTCATCATGGTCAAACTTGCGGGATGTTCCAATATGAACATTCACCGAGATGTGCAGGAAGAGTACCCAATACATAAAACACCATCAATGTAAGAGCTTCAAGGTAGAGCAGGAGCAACTCAAACAACTATAACTGCCCTCCAAAAAAATGTGCATATGCAACCAAGATAATGGATTAGACTTGGCAAATCCTTTTTTGGTCCCTACTTTCCTCATATCACATATTTTCCAGACAAACGGTCCATGAAATTTTTATTTAGCTTAACATGGCGTCCAAGAATTTTTCCTGAATTATCTTTTTAACTGGCCAAATGCAATTTCACCCATGACACAGTATTGTTCTGTTCAAAAATCCACCACTTCAAATTGCTTTATGGGTCACCCAAGGAAGATAACCTGCAGTAGAAGAAACAAAAAATTTTGTCCAAGCAGATGGAAACTGCAATGGATGTTCCAAATCAGACCAGCACAACTTCCAGTTCAACCATATTCACCTGTACTTCCAATTCGACCATACACATGTGATGCACTGCATTTCTCTACAAGGTGACCTGCACGGTGGATCCTCCATACACAGCACGGATGCTGCATATACACTGTGCAACTTAAACTCAGCATCCACAACTCAGAATGCACACCTTCTTGGAAAGCAACATAAAGAATAGTCAAGACTGAAATTTGACCCGAAACATACCAGAAGCTGAAATTGATGAACCTTGAAGAAAACATAATAACCTAAATTGACAGAAATCCCTAATAGGGAGAAACAAACTTGGAAATGAGACCTGATTGCCTTGAAAATCAAGGATGTGAACAGTGCCATCGTGGGTGCCAAGGGCGATCATGCGCTCAGCAACAGAGATGCAGGAAGCAGCATCGTTGGATAGGAGAGCAGGAATGCTGCCTCCCATCCTTTGGTATTTCAGCCTAGGCTCCTCCTCCTCTTCCTCCTCCTCCTCCTCCTCCTCCTCCTCCTCTTCTTCTCTCTCGTCGTCGCCATCTACGCCATTCTCACTTGGATTTCGCGTCATCTCTCTCACTCGTTTTCTTTTTTAGAGAAATGGGATCCTGTTCAACTAAATGTTGTCAAAACGAAACTGGTGTATCAACAGTTTCTATAAGATATATCGTAAAATGACAAAATCAAAGTTCATATGAAAACAATACGTAATAATTAGAAACTCTCTTTACAAGAACATCATCGCAGTGTTGCAACTTAAAAGAAAAAAATAATCAAACCAATTTTCAGAACCCCATCAGAAGAAGGAATAAGAACAAAAATAAAAATAGAGGACAGGATAGCAAAAAATACCCTCCCATCTCTCCCAGTTGGATCACTTCAACAAAATCAGAATCTAGGAGCTCCGGAAGTTTAAGACCCGTTATCAAAAGCTCTCTTATTTGTCAGGAAAGTGAGAAAAGAAGATTGCAAAATACAGGTTTGGGTTTGTTTTAACTTTGCAGACAGATATACGCGCAACCAATCAGGACAAATCCAAGCCAAAAAAAAACACTCATTTTCTCCCTCCGCCAGTTGACATTATTAGACCTACGTAAACCAAAACCGTCTTTCAGTCTCCCTGTTTTCTTCTGTCGTCATCTTTCACATAAAAAATCTAAAAAAATTTAATGAAAAACACGGAATCTCCCTTTAAAAAAAACCTCATTCACCAACTTTGATGATCCGCAGGGATCACGTTTAAGTTTTTAACAAGAAATTCAAATAGAGATTGAAACTTGAAAGGGAGAATGAAAGGTGTCTTACGCTGACGGGACAGTTCGAAGCCGGAACCTAGGGCTCGAGTAAATGGCTGATACGAACTGTGGAATGGAGAAGACAATGACGATGCTCCAAGCTACTGTTGGTGGTGCCCTTAGAAAGACGTGGCTGGATTGGGGACGACTGCTGCACTTCAAGAATCAAAATCGCTGTGGAGGGAGGGAGGAAGAAGTTGGGCGCGAATCAGAAAGGGGAAATCCAGGGAGGCGAACTCTGCGAGCAATCTGATGGACGACTTTAGCTTTTGGTCTGGGCCTGGAAACCGGCTTACCCGGTCGATCTAATGTCTGATTATGATCCTTGGCTTTCATTCATTAACCACGGACAAGCGCATCCAGACAAACGACGCCCGGACACGTCCTCCTTGCTCGCGCCTTCCACGTTGTCGCCTTTTTTCCCGCGGTTTTCTATCTGCTACAGTTGATGATTGGATCTTCCTCTGCCGTTGAAATTGACAGCGACACCCTTGCCGAGACTGCCTTCCTTTTTTTCTTTAACGTGTGTTTATTTTTACAATTGTCTTTAACTTCATATTACAATCAAGCCAGGGCACATTCTTATGACTTTTATTAATATTCTAATAAATATTTAACAAAATTTAAATTTTTACATTTGGTGGACATTCTCATAAAATATCAAAATGACATGTTTTGGTCATTAGATAAACACCAACCAATTCCATTTGAGACAACAACACAATGTTGTTGCTGCGCAGCAGGCACACTGGATGCTAAGATTGCTAAGTATAAAAATTTTAAGCCAAAATTTTTCAATCTGAAATTTTTTACTCGCTATAATTTTTAATTATTTTTCACATTTTACCATCCATGTGTTTAAATGCTTATTTTTACAATTGTCTTTAACTTTATATTATAATCAAAGCCAGGGCACATTCTTATGACTTTTATTAATATTCTAATAGATATTTAACAAAATTTAAATTTTTACATTCGGCAGACATTCTCATAAAATATCAAAAGATGTATTTTCGTCATTAGTTGAACACCAACCCATTCTATTATTTTCATCATTAGTTGGACACCAACCAATTCCATTTGAGACAATGTTGGTGCTACGCAATAGGCATAGTGGATGCTAAGATTGCTAAGTATAAAAATTTTAAGCCAAAATTCTTTAATCTGAAATTTTTTACTCTCTATAATTTTTAAATTATTTTTCACATTTTACCATCCATGTGTTTAATTTTTTTAAAATATATATATATATAAAAAAATAGTAAAACTTGATTATATATTAAATACAACCAGATAAACAAATGTTTGAATAAAAAACAACAACAAAATTTTAATGCTTTTTTGATGTGGGTACCAAAATCATTTCTCAATTGACTTGTTTAATCAACATTGATCCCATGTGTCTGGGCAGAAGTGTCTCAAACTTCGTCTACCTTCCATTCATTCATCCTCATCCGCAAGATGACGTTAAATTTGTATTATCGGATCATAGTTTTTTAGCATTTTTAGTAATTTTAAATTATGAAAATTTTGTTTCATAAACTTTCTAACTTTGTGTATTAGCATGTAACATACCGGTCCAAAAAAATGATTTTGAGCCGTGTATTTAATGCAATTTTTCAAGATCAAATTATGCATTTATGGCAAAATTAATTATTATAATTTCTTTAAAAAATTTAAAATTCGCTTTCACTAGTCATGTTCTCAATATCACATCTAAGACACACAAAAAAAATATGTGTCCACTATTTGTAATATATGCCTTTAAATAATTTTGAACAAAATAAAATAATTATTCTTGAAAAATCTTTAAACAAGTCAATCTCTAGTATCCCACTTGATTTATTATACTTGTAAAATTAATAGGTAAGTCCCAATATGACAATAAGTAGAAAACTATTTGAAAATGGATAATGATACAAATAAAATTTAATTAAATGATAAAAATAATTATTTAATTTAATATCTCAAAAATTAGGCTTCAAGTACAAAATCAAACCCTTCTATTGAGTCAAGAAGCATAAAAATAAAGAAATTAACTATTTAAATATGTAAATCAGAGCTAAAATAAACAAATTATAGCCAAATTAAATAGACAATCCATATTAATCTAAGTCATTAATGCTTTTCCTATAGATTGAACCCACTCAGGCCTCTCTCACTTAGCCAGTACCCTGTGATAGTAAACATCAATTTTATGCAAAATATTTGCATATTCCGTTATGATCGAAAAGGCATGTCTCTGACGTTTTTCTTCCGTCGACCATTCGTCCTATGCCACCAAACCAATAGCAACCAAATCTTGGTTGCTGATTTGAAATCTTAAATCCGCATGAATTAAGCCTCTGACGTATTTGCCTTTGGCTTGAACGGAAATTGCAGTTGTGCATGTACATCTGCTAATTTACTTTTATTGCTAATTGTATATATTTTTTTATATCCAAAATTAAATACGCCAATTGTATAAAATAAAATGCACCAGCAAATTACCATACTTTAGGCATACAATTGAAGCATATTTTATCTGCATAATTTTATGCCCTTATAAATTTAATTATACTTATCATATAAAATCTCCTAACTTTCAAAAAATATATATATCATGATATACATGCTTTATACAATAATTACAACAACATAATTATTTATATACAAATAATTACATTATGAAATATATAATCATTGAACCAAAAATCAACCATCAACTAAATCCAACTTGCTTTATAAAAGTCCTATCATTCCGCAACTTTCTCAAAATTCTTACCGTGCGGATGCTTTATACCTAAATTCATCAATTCTTCGGACCTTCTTATAAAAGCTCCCAATTCCCTGGACCTTCTTATAAAAGCTCCCATAGCTTCAGAATAAGATAAAATGAGGGTTCTTATTATTATCATTTAGTTTAAAATTGAATACTTATTAGTAATCATTTAATTTAAACGCTTGAAATAATCTCATAATTTGCCTACTTAAAATTAAGTAAATATTTTTATGGAACAAAATAAGCTCGAAATAATTGTAAATATTTTTTATTCTTTCAATCAAATAATTTAGGCAAAATATTTAATTAATAATTTAAAAAATATATATATAAACATCAGCTGCATTGCAAGATTGCCGGATGCACCGCTGGAGCACAGAATACAGTGCTCCATCGTTTTCTTTAACAAGGGCAGTCGTGGCTGCCATAAGCACAAGATAGGAGAGAGGAAGAGGAGGCGGTCGGACGATGAGGGATTTTCTTCGCCGCCACCACCATTGTCAGATCACACCCTAGGCATGCGCAGCCATTGCAAATCGCAACAGCATCCATGCCGTTTCCTTCAGCGGCAGCGCCCTCAACATCTTTGCAGAAGTCATTGAGCTGCTTTAATCTCCTGATTCTGTCCACGTCCATTTGGACAACTAACTGCTTTGTCCACGGCCTCTCCATTTCTCTCATCATCTCATCCAGCTGCCGCTCTCGTGGCTCAAAACCTCCTTTGTCTCTCCCTTTCCTCTCTCGGCCTCTCCTTCTTCTGCCGCATTGCCACCAGCTCCTCCACAAAGGACGCATCGAACGATCCTGCAGTCGGGCAATTCTCCTTGTTCTCATCAGCCACCACCCTTCCCTTCTCAAACTCCCACTTTGCATCCAACCAGCAGCTCACCACCTAACTCTAATTCCAACATCCAGCCAGCCAGCAAAAATTTCAGCTCCAGAATTCCAGCAAATCCTCACTAATCCGTCTTTCGAATTGCAGCAACCCATTTTTTTTGACTGCTCGCAGATTATTTGCAAAATTTTGCAGCCATTAATCGTTTCCCCTGCAATTAGCAATAGTCCGAACTTGTTCTCTTCACCGGCTAGTTGATTCCATCCAAGCAGAAATCTGGCAGCTACTAATTTTAGCAGCAATTTGGAGTTAAAATTCCATGAGAACATCCTCCGAAAGTAGAAGCACCGATCGGCCATCAACGTCTCAAAGCTTGCGCCCACTAATCCCAGCACCATCTCTGATTCGAAACCCGTCTGCCACCTCATTCACAATTGGGTCACCACCCAACGATTAAAACCCACCAATTCCAGCAATCTATACATAAACCTTTCCGCAAGCTTACCAACCAATTTTGTTTGCGTTTGATGGATATTTTTTTCGTAACGGATGGTCTAACAGAGCATATGTAATACCATCTATGCCCCGGGTCCAAGTGTCCGAAATTTGGCAAGGTTTAAAATGCTAGGGAACTTTGGTATCCAATTTACTAATATGTAAAGGTAAATGATTTATAGTGCAAATTTTCCTTAAATTACTAAAAATGTCATAATTATAAAAATCTAAAAACTATGTACAAATCTTTAAAAAATAGTACAAATTAATATACATGTTAAACACGCTTAGATTAACAATTGTGTAACAAAAATTTCCAAAAAAATAAAAGATTAGATATTTGCACTCATCTGCGTCAAAGCTAAGTGTACCTAGGTGCACAGGATTAATTTTCAAAAAGTTATTATTATCATCCATTTCAACTACTAGATGCTCGATCATCTCCTTACTCTCTTTTTGCAATTGAAAAATAATCTTAAAAAAGGCTGATAAAATTCCAATCTTGATTAGAGAAAGAAAAAGCAAACTATTCTTCTAATTGCATAAGCTGCAACTTTGCTCTCTCTTGAGAGTGCGTGCTCACCCTTTCCTTTCTTAACACTATCCTCACATTCATCTTGTAGCAATAGCATCTACCCTGTAGATGAATAAGAAGAGAATCCCACATGCTTGAGTTTTCCTTTGTTTGAGTCCTACATTTCCATTCACTTTTCTAAAGTTGGTTTGATTTTGTAAAGCTTATCAAATTTTAATGTTAAGTGCTTTCTTAGTTTTTCGATATTCTGTCATTTATAGTTCTAAGAATTTGATTCTTTCTTTATAGAATTTTGATCATTTCTTTTGTATTTCAAGGATTTCGTGTTGTAGTGAGAAGATGGTAGCGGATTTAGTAACCCTGGTTGGGTTTCTCTCTCCATTATGTTCAGTTGGTTAGGTTTAGTCATTTTGAGCTCTCTCTTGCTTGGGGATGAGGGGTTGTAGCTGTTTACGATTAGTTTACATCTTTTAATATAGATGAGTACAAGAAGAATAACAATGGTTTCATCTCACGGGTGTAGGAGTCCAACAACTCAAATTGAGGTTAAGCATCTGTAACTACAATTATAGGCCCTTACTCTTGTTTTAATTTTTCTTATTAACTACAGATACCAAAAACAAAGGCTACTTCCCACATTGATGCTAGCTCATCACGACAATCACCCTACTAACAAAGCAGTCATTGTTGTTGGAAATGCCATTAAACTCTGCCATTGTTTGAAATAATCAAGCATTGGATCCAGATGCAGAACTTGCCAACTAAGGATGTTTTTGGGAAGTGAAAAAACAGTTGATATAAAGTTTTTTTGTAAAATTTTTTAAAAGGAGAGAAAATGATATTTTGTGTAATAATTTTTGAAATTGAAGTCAAGTTGATAAAGTTAAAATAGATAGATTAAATATATAGGAATGTATGTTAAAATAATTGAAAAACATAGTAGTTGTACAAGAAAGAGTGAAAAATAATAGAAAACCGGGAAGTTGTGGAGAATAACAAGTTTTAAATTCAAATGTTTTAGTTTGAAATATTTTCGATATACGCAAACACTCCCTAATATTATATTTGGCAAGTCAGCCGAGACTACGTATGAGATGAGATGGGAAGCTGAGAATTTGTTGAACTAGAAAAAGAATTAACATTAGTGATTCTACATTAGCTAAATAAATGGAATTGTGACTGAATTCACATTTCGTAAACAGATGGAATTGGATAAATTCACATTTCAATGCCGACTGCATCTTCGAGATACATGTTCTGGCCTGTCGAGATCGCCTATGGTGCCTTTCTACTCATGAAGCTAAAAAATGCTTGACATACACAGCAAAAATCCATCAGCAACCATTGAGAATTAATGAAAATCAATATGCATTATGGCTCATACAAAGTGCATGTTCAATCATTTCTCAAATGGTGATGACTTATCCGCATTCCACAACATGTAAGAACCTGAATGACAATCCAAACCACCCATTTGGGAATCAATTGATGAGAATTACCTCAAGATCACAGAATCGTAACATTAGGATCACAAAGGATTTCAACAAATACAATATCTACCATCAACAAATTGTCAAAATTGTTAAGAGAGCTAATCCAGAGTATATTCTATTGACAATTGGTATAACCTCAACGGACAAAATTTATGTAATTTGTACTACTTTTGAGTAATCAGTGATTTTACAAAATGGTTTAAAAAGACAAAAGGAGATGTACACAAAACGCAAGAAAATAAGACCAAACATCAACCCATTACCGCATTGTCTTTTTCACGGTCATGCATCAAGCAGACCAAACTTCAAGTCTTTAACATCAAGAACCTGACATGAGAAGAGATCCTTCATTTTTATTCATCATGTCGCATGGTATATTCTGTAAGTTGGGCTGTCTCTAGATAGCATCAACATCAATGGTGATTAGTGGCGCAATCATTCCGAAAATTCTACTTGTAATCGCTGCTTATCATTGGAAAGGGGAGCAAAAGGGCATGCTGGGAGGAAATCGAGTTGGCAGCAGATGAACGGTGATGGAACTGCGGATCCAGTAGCAACCACAATGTGAGAGTGAGGGGAAAACGAGCACAGAGCTGATTTCGAATTCGCCTTTTGATGTGGGGGAGAGGAAGATGAAGGCCTCAACTTTTGACTTAGGAGCACAAAACCGATTTCTAATTTCGAATTCATCTTCTAATAAGAGATAGAGGAAGAGGAGGGCCTTAGCTTTTGATTGAGGATTTTTTAATTTTTAATTTTATATTTACACCCCATCACAGGGACTTATTTCATATACAACCCATAAAAAATGGACGGTTCTTACTCCTCCCACAGGATCCGATAACTCCAATCGCACGCGCCAGTAACGGATTGAAGTCCTCGGCCAGATGCATAAGATCGGCTTCCGACCTTCCGCGTTTCATTATGAGAATAACTCCATTGCATCCTATCATAATAATTTATTTTGACATGATTACATTAATTCACTTTTGTAAAATGGTCTATTTTGGCCATAAGTTGGCTATTTAATCTAATCAAATTCATACATTGTGGATATATTTGGTTTTCAATTAAAGGTGTATATTTTCACTACCCATAGCTTCCTTATTTTCTAATTATTTTTTATATTTTTGTATAACTATTATATTTTTTAATTATTTTTTCATAACTACCTAGACAATTCTCACATAAGTACTTTTACCCAGCTTTTTCAACTATTTTTTTAGTTTTCATTATCACTTCATCACATTATATTACTTATCTCATTTTAAAAACTTTTATACTAAAAGTATATTGAAAAAAGATAAAACTTGTAGATGAAAAGTTTTTTATGTAAAAGTTTTTAAAATAATATATAATTATGTGATATAATAAGGATAATGATGATAAATAAAAATAATAAAGTTATAATAGATATGTTAGTTGGTTAGTTATATAAGTAGTTGTGGATAAATGATTGAAAAGTAAGTTAGTCTTATAAGAAGATGCGAAAAATGATTATAAAATAAAATAATCATGGAGAGTGAAAAGTTTTAAATTAAAATTTTTAATTTGAAAAGTTTTATATTAAAAAGTGATAAAAATTTCTAGATAAAGAGTGGTACAAGAATTTTTGAATGATAGGAAAATAATATGATATAATAAGGGAAATGATGAAAAATAAAAAAAATATAATTAAAATATATAAGTTAGTTATATGAGTAATTATGTAAAAACAATTAAAATATAATATAGTTGTATAGGGATATGTGAAAAAATGATTAAAAATATGATAGTTATGAAAAATGAAAAATTTTAGTATTTTATATCTATTGGAACAGATACTAATTGTAAAACAGTTCAAGTCCTCAATTTTTATCCAGTTGCTTTGGAAAGAGAAAACAGATCACATCTTAATAATTTTACTTTTCATAATTACTTAGTCTTCAAATCAAAATCATTTACTTTTTCCTTCGCTTTGTAATTTATGTTATCATTTATCTTGTTAACAACATTTCTATTTTTTATTTCCATTGTTGTCATTGACTTATTTTTCTGTAGCTAAGGCAGAAAAAAGAATGTTATGGTGAATCGTTGCATATTTTAACAATGTTGTAAGCAAAATCATAATAAATTTATCAACGAGTATTAAATCTTATTATCATGCATGAGCTCTTGCAAGGGTAGTAAGTCACGAGAAATGACGACGCGACCGCAGCCACATGAGCAAGACTGCTTGACCCGATCAAATTTTTATAGGGTAAAATATGCATTTTTATGACCCTGTATATAAATATTTGTAAAACTTTTGACCCGGCTTCGAAAAATAAAGTTGTTACTGTGTCTCAACCTTCCGTGCTCAACATATATTTATCTTTCAAAATTATAAATATGTTTTTTAAATTTCATTCTCCTTTTTTCAAATTTCTCAAATTATTCATGATAAACTGTCCTCTAATATAATTTTAAAATTATGCCTTATAATAATCATCATGTAAGTTTCATTCAAATCAATGTTTAGACCGGATAATATTTTAAAACTAAATTTTTTTCAAATTTGACCAGCTCAAAATATCAATTCAAATTGCAAAAGAAATTTTCAATAAGATATATTTTATTGATTTATTTCGATAAATTTGTTACACTGTACATGTTTAATCATGCATTTTGTCATTGCTAAAAATATTTTGCTCTTTCTAATTAGTAAAATGTTGAAGCACTAAACCTTTAAATTCAACATGCATGTAACTTTGTGTTTGATGTGTATATAAATTATTAAAATTAGGGATATTTCCTCTTATACCTAAAATTAAATAGGCAAAATCGTCTTTTCAATGAGATAAATAATGGTGGTTTTAACGGCGTGAGTATGAAAGGAATTTAGGGTGAAATGTTATGAGTATAAAAGGAATTTACGAAATGTTGTGAGTATAAGAGGAATTATGTACATTTGTTATGGGTATAAAATGAATTATCCCTTAAAATTATCACACTTAATTTGCATTTTCTATTAAAATTCAACATGCGTCTATTATACTCACACCGGGAAGGATTCATGGGATAAAAAAATCATTATACCCAAGTCTCGACAAAAGAGAGTATTCAATGGGGCATTTAAGCTTGGAGCGCAATCCTATACACCTGGGTGCATTGAGCCTCAATGCACCCGGGTGTACTACACCTTTTTTTTTTTTGAAAATTTTTTCATGAAGCTGTTAATATAGGTTTATTTAACATATGTATTAATTTTTACTGTTTTTGGAGATTTTTAGATTTTTTTTTAGATTTTTAAAAATTAGTGGCATTTTTAGTAATTTAATATAGGGTCTTGTATTTGATTTATTAAATCTAAGAGAGTTTTATCTATTGAATTTAACATATTTAATGAATAATATTCTGAGTTAGAAGAAGTTTGATATTCATTAGGTGAATAGGAACAATTATATACATGTTTTGATTTAGATTATGATAATTCTTGATTTTGTAAGTAATTTAATTGTTCATCATGAGATGTTTCTATTTCATCACTAAAAGTAATGGCTAATTCTTTGAGTTTTTTAGTTATAACTTCTAAACTTAAATTTTCTTTTACTAATAATTCTTTAACCTGTCTTTTATAACACTTTGAAGCATAGTGTTCTATTTTTCTGCACATATAACATCTAACTTCTTTTTTAGGTTTAGTATACTTTTGTCTTGTTTTATGATATTTCTTATAAGCTTTCTTTGATGGTTTCTTTGGATAGGTTATTCTATCATAATTTTGATGAGTAATTCTTTTATAGGGTTTTGATTTAGGAAATCTCAATTTTTTCATAATATTTTTTTGAAATGATAATTTTTCTAATCTATAATGTGAGCAGAATTGAGATAAGTCCTGGTATCAAAGTCGGTCGAAGATAATTTTGTTAAAATATCTCTCTAAAAAAACTCAATCATCACGAAGTCGCGCAGCCAGCTAAAATCCCGTGTTGCTAAGATTGTGCTAAGGGAATACAGTAGATAAGACGTTAACTGTGAAGATAAGTTCTCTAAAGAGGACGTTTTCAACATCATCTTCTTCTTCTTCCACTGATACTGAGATTCACTGAGTTGAACTTGATGAGATTCAAAATATGTTCGAAGGAGCATATGAGAACATTGAAAAGTCTATTCAAAATTAGAAAATACCTAAAGTACCTATTAAAAAAATTTATAAAATTGGAGCTTTTGACTTTAGAACTGAATATAGAATTAAAACCCTATAAACAGTTTTAGAGTTTGGAGAAGGAACTCATCAAATACAATTATTATACAAAAATTCATTAAAGACTTATGTGATAAGGAATTTAAATTCTTACATTTCGGATTAATGCAAATAGCTATTCAACCACTAGTACGGGCAGGCCTTCAAGCCTTAGTTTTAGCCTGTTTAAAGGATAATAGACGCAGATGATTTTCAGACTCTATTTTAGGAATATTATAAACTTCATTACATGCTGACCCAATATATTTTAATAGTTTTCCTAATTTCTCTATTAGTTTAACAGATCCTTATGCTTTAGATATACTATCTTTATTAATTCAAACCCAAGGATTTAATATGAGATCAGGATCAAAACCTCTATGTATACGATATAGAATTTATTATAAAGTCATGAAGACTCTAGTACCAAGATCTTTAGTCACTCAAGAAAATGGTGCTACCCCATATTTTATAACTAATCCTATACATAAGAGAATCGAACCAAAAATAATTTTATGATTAAAAATAAATCTTCCTACTGAATGGAAAATCGAAAATGATTTATCACCTGAAGTTCCAGAATAATCTGCAGAAAAAATAGAAGCTATAACAGAAACTATAGATAATATAATTTTAAACTTCAAACCAACAGTTAAGAGGCATTCTTTTAGTATTTCTAGACCTATAACTCCAAAAATTACTTTAAAATCTTCTTCACCAACACTAGAAAAAAGAACTATGTCATCTATTCCATCCACAAGTAGATTCCCATTAAATTATGATTATAATATAGATAAACCGGAAATGGAACCATCAGAATCAGACTTTCAATTAAATCAAATTATTTAAGGGTGCGTTTGTTTGGGGCAAAAAAATGTCAACCAAAACTTTTCAATCCAAAACTTTTCACTCTCCATAACTACTCTATTTTTTAATTATTTTTTCACATTTTCCTATACAAACTACCCTACTTTTCAATCATTTCTACACAACTACCCATACAATTAACCTATCTATTTTAACTTTATTCTCTTTACTCCTCATCATTACTCCTATTATATCACATCATTTTCTATCAATTTGATAACTTCTACTTCAAAAACTTTTCATCAAAAGTTTTACCCCTAACCAAACACACCCTAAAAATCAACATTTATATTTAATAAAGAATTATTATTAAAGAACTATAAATCAGAGAAAAAAAAAGAAAAAACAGAATGAATATAAAAAACATATAAATCAGGAGAATTAAAACAAATTATAAAAAAATAATTTTATTACTGCATAAGCATTGAGCAAAATATTCCATTCTTTCAATGGTACGATGAACAAGTATTATTATCTATAAATATGTTACAACAAACATCTACACACTTTATCTGAAACGAATCCAGCTATAGCCAAAGAAGAACCTTCAAATCTCTTACAAATAATGTATATGAGAAATACAAAAAACTATTATAACAATCTCCTATAGTTCAACAATTCAAAGAAGAAAGAAAACCAGCAATAAATAAATTTAACCCAAATTCAGTATATGAATGGAATATTGATGGAGCTAGTGAATATCAGATGTGGAATATATATAATAGTATGGTTATGTATGCCCAATTATTAATGAATATTAAAAGATTTCCAGCCAGATTAGTAGCTATAACATTAGCATGGGGATTTACAGGACAACTAAGGGTGTGTTTGGCAATTTAGAAAAGTTGTCAAGTTAAAACTTTTCAATCTAAAACTTTTCACTCTCCATAACTACTCTTTTTTTAATTATTTTTTACACATATTTCTATACAACAACCCTACTTTTCAATCATTTCTACACAACTACCAATACAATTAACCTATTTATTTTAAATTTATTCTCTTTATTCCTCATCATTATCCCTACAATATCACATCATTTTATACTGATTTGACAACTTTTACATACAAAACTTTTCATCAAAAGTTTTACAACTTTCCAAACACACCCTAAAAGCACGGTGGAAAATACAGTTAACACCAGAAGAGCAAACAACTATACTTAACTATGAACAACCAGTAAATACCTTTATTAGTACCATAATATATCAATTCTTAGGAAGGGTAAAGGATTATCAAGTCATTATTAGAGAAAGATTATTGAAATTAAGATGTAAACAAATAACTAATTTTAAATGGTACAACGATGTATTCTTAACAGACGTCCAATTATTAGATGATGGAACTGAAGTCATATATAAAGAAAAAATTTTACAATGATTACCATCAATTATAGAAAATAAGGTAAAGACCTTAATAAAACAAGAAAATAGTGAAAAACTAGTTTATGAAAACTATACATGGAGAACATTATTTTCAAAAATTAGAGCGGTAGGAACAGAATTATGTCATCAAAAGAAAATAGAAGAAACACATTTCTTAAAATCTCAAGACTTATCTCAATTCTGCTCACTTTATGAATTAGAAAAATTGCCATTTCAAAAGAATATTATGGAAAAATCGAGATTTCCTAAATCAAAACCCTATAAAAGAATTACTCATCAAATTTATGATAGAATAACCTATCCAAAGAAACCATCAGAGAAAGCTAATAAGAAATATCATAAAATAAGACAAAAGTATACTAAACCTAAAAAAGAAGTTAGATGTTATAAATGCGGAAAAACAGGACACTATGCTTCAAAATGTTATAAAAGACAAGTTAAAAAATTATTAACAAAAAAAAATCCATGTTTAGAAGTTATAACTAAAAAACTCAAAGAATTAGCCACTGCTTCTAGTGATGAAACAGAAATATCTTATGATGAACAATTAAATTATTTATAAAATCAAAAATTATCAGAATCTGAATCAGAACATATATGTAATTGTTCCTATTCACCTAATGAATATCAAACTTCTTATGACTCAGAATATCATTCATTAAATATGTTAAATTCAACAAACAAAACTCTTTTAGGTTTAATAAATCAAATACAGTACCCTCAACAAAAAGCTGACCTTCTCACTGAATTTTTAAATATTTTAAACCAAAAAGCCCTCAAGGAGGGATGGTCATCTATTAATGAATCGGCTTCCTTATTTAGCATAATAAAACACCAAGAAAATTATTTAGAAGTTGTACCTAAACCTCTAACAATTCCTGAATTATGTCAAGAAATAAAGAAAATAAAACAAGAAATCATAAAATAAAAAAACAGAATTCAAATTTTAGAACTACAAAATATAATAGAAAATCAAACACAAGAAGGGCATGAAAAAGAAGAATTTGAACAAGAACTAAATGAAATCATTAAAGAAAAAGACTTAAATCAACCAGAATCATCTTTACATACCTTATATCAAACCTAAAAAATTATATCGCAAAAATGATATTCAAAAATAACCTTAAAAATCATAGACTATGCTGAAGATTTTTCTATAGAACTTATAATACGAATAGATTCAAGAGCAAACTTAAATTGTGTTTGAGAAGGAATAATTCCACCTAAATATTTTGAAAGAACAAATTCCTCAATAGTTACAGCAAATGGAACATATATGACAGTAAAATACAAATTATCAAAAGCACATATATGTAACAAAAATATATGTTTCCAAATACCGTTTATACTAATAAAAAATATGCAATAAAAAATTATACTTGGAACTCCATTTTTACAAATGATAAAATCTTTTATAGTAACAAATAAAGGTATTCATACTACCATATAAAATAAAGAACTTATGTTCTCATTCATAAAGCCTCCAGAAATGTCCTTGTTAGCTGAGTTAAAAGAAACATTATTATATGAGAAAAAAATTTATGTTATCTAAAAGAACAAAATACCCTGAAATATTTAGAACAACAAATCAAAGGTCCATTAAAGAAACATATTGAAGAATTCATAAAAAATTAAGTTTAGAAGTATGCTCAGAACTTCCCAATGCATTTTGGAACAGGAAGAGACATATAATAAATCTACCCTATGTAGAAGAAATCAATGAAAAAAAAATACTCACTATAGCCAGACCTATAAAGATGAATTTAGAATTATTAAAATATTGTAAACAATAAATACAAACTCTATTAGACAAAAAATTAATAAGACATAGTAAATCACCCTGGAGTTGTGCAGCCTTCTATGTAAATAACGCAGCAGAAATTGAACGAGAAGCTCCCAGGTTAGTTATAAATTATAAACCCCTAAATAAAGTGTTAAAATGGATTAGATATCTCTTACCAAATAAAAAGGATTTATTACAAAGAATAATAAAAGCAAAAATATTTTCAAATTTTGACTTAAAATCAGGATATTGGCAAATTCAGATAACAGAGGAAGATAAATATAAAACTGCCTTTATAGTACTCTTTGGTCACTATGAATGGAATGTTATGCCTTTTGGTCTTAAAAATGCGCCATCTGAATTTTAGAATATTATGAATGATATATTTAACCCTTATTTTGAATTCATTATAGTATACATTGATGATGTCTTACTATATTCTAACTCTATTCAAAAACATTGGAAACATTTAAAAATATAATTCATCACAATGGCCTAGTGTTATTAGAAAGAAAAATAAAATTATTTCAAACAGAAATATCATTTTTAGAATTTAATATAAAATATAATACTATTTAACTGATTAATAGAGCTATAATCTTTGCAGATAAATTTTCAGATAAAATTAAAGATAAAAAATAATTACAAAGATTTTTAGGATGTTTAAATTATATAACAGAATTTTATGAAAATGTTGGTTATGATAGAGGAATATTATTACAGAGACTAAAAAAAAATTCACCTTCATGGGCAGAGAAACATAAGCAGTTCGAAATATTAAAAGAAAAGTTAAATATTTACCATGTTTACATTTGGCTAATCCAGAATTATTCAAGATAGTTGAAACTGATGCTTCTGATATTGGCTATAGTGGTATACTTAAACAAAAAGACCAAAACAAAGAATATCTAGTTCGATATACTTCAGGTTTATGGAATGAAATCAGGACGAAATATCCTACTGTTAAAAAAGAAATGTTAGCAATAGTAATATGCATAGATAAATTTCAAGGAGATTTAATAAATAATTTTTTTTTATTAAGAGTAGATTGCCGAGCAGCCAAGCAAATAATTCAAAATGATGTAAAGAATTTTGTGTCTCATCATATGTTTGCTCGTTGGCAGGCAATGCTGTCACCATGTAACTTCCAAATAAAATATATTAAATGCGAAAAATAATTCTCTTTTTGATTACCTATCAAGAGAATTCTGGTAGGAAACGCCTCAGATTGACTCAGCAGCAACCTCCAGCTCAAGCATCAAACCAATCTCTGGTCAGACCAACACAACCATCGGTTCCACCTCGGAACCCAGCTCATAGAGCCTCTGCTTTTTCAAGCACCCCACATAATTATAATTTTCTTTATAATGCAGATAAATTTATTCAAAATTTAGTAAAACCTGATGTTGATCTTATTACAAGTAAAGATCTCCCGCATACTATATCTTCAGGAGAAAATGATGAAAAAATTATTCAAGAAGTCACTACTATTATTTATAGAAAATATTTCTCAAAAGATGAATGATTTATTTCTCCATCTCTAAGAAAAAATATAAATTATTATGAAATAATTTTATTGCAAACTCACTCTATTACCATAGAGCATATTGCAAAGCCCCCAAGAGACGACTGGATATTATATTCCAAATTGCATGTCAGAAAATTTATTCCCTTGAAATAGTGGTTTTCACATAACCCCAATACATTATTTTCATTATCGGAACCAGCATCTATAACTGAAAGGTCTAAATTCAGACCCACTGTATTAAAATATAATTATTGAGATTATCAAGAAACATGACAAAAGATTCTATTTAGACAAAATTATTTCTTCTCCTACTTATGGTAGATCAGATTTATATTTGAAAATCTCAGCCAACCTATTCCTAATTGGTTTATAGATAAATTTTGGGATTTTGGAGAATGACTTCAGAATTTATTCCAGATAATTTATTCAAATCATTACCAAAGACAGTGATATCCGAATCACTTATATCCGAAAATGGACCAACATTAATTAAATTTATTATAGAAGAAAATATTCTATGGATTATTCGTTGGGATTTCACATTTTATACAAAACTCGATTTTATTCCTTATATGACTCATTCTTCACATATTAAATGGTGACCAAAATTTGATTATGAAAATATTATTGAAAAATGTCGATGTTTGCGCCATTATGAGCATCAAGAAAAGGAGAAAAACAAAGATGATTCTATCTCTCAAATTCAAGCTTGGTCTCAAGTTATCAAGGAAGCATTAAAAAGAGCATTAAAAGTTATCAAAGACGATTTTCCATGACTATCTGCAGAGGAGCAAAGAGCTAAAGCCTTCGAGTTATTGTTCGACAGTCAGATAGACTCAGATCAGATGGACCTATCATCGCAATCGCTTTCCAACTGATTTGACGTCATTATTATCAAAAGAATATATATTACATTCAAGCACGATGAAACAGTATTCCCAGCTTCTAAAGGCTGCTGCTTTATTCAATCTTAGCGCATTGGGATGCATGACTCTAATCCTATCTAGGACACGCTGCCCAACGACAAGACCCCGGACTTATGCTCCTTTTAAGTCCGCCGCGAACTTCATCCATTGTAAAATCCGTCTCTTTTTTTCAGTTTATAAATAGGTGTATTTTCATTTGTAAGGGCATCGGAAGAGTCTTCTAGCCTCAGGGTTTAAGGAGTGTTCTAGTGTGCTTTAAATGTCTAAATGTTTAAGACCTAAGAGTATCCAACATCAGAAGTCTACCTTCATTCTATCTATGTAAGTTTTATTTTTTGTAAATTAATATCTGAAGTTCCGTTTTCAAATAATTAATGGTTAGAATATTATATTCTCCGACTTGCTTTATGGCATGGTGATTATTGGATAACCCGTAACTTTGTCGTGTTTTATATAGAAACTCAATCAATAGAATTGTTAAATCGTGTTTTACGTATTCTAAACAATGAAGAAATTATTCTAGTATAATTTGAATGAGGTTATTATTCATCATCTGACGAAGAATTTTAATTATGTCATTACCATATCAAATAAGATATCTAGGGTGTGTTTGGTAACAAGTGAAAGTTGTCAAGTTAAAACTTTTCACTATCCACAACTACCCTATTTTTTAATAATTGTTCATATTTTTCTATACAACTACCCTATTTTTCAATCATTTCTACACAACTATCAACATAACTAACATATCTATTTCAACTTTATCCTATTTATTCCTCATCATTATCCCTATCATATCACATCATTTGACAACTTATACTCTCTACAATTTTCATCAAAAGTTTTATCCATTCTCAAACACACTCTTAAGAAGAAGGTTAAACGAATTAAGACAAGAAGAAACTTTAATTCAACACATTATTGCTCACTACGATATTACCCCTCAACTTCATGATTATATTGTTTATAGAGAAGCCGTTGGAGCTCTAAGAGTAATTCGATTTTACATGAAACAAATAGAAGAACAAATCTATTATCTTTTAGGATGAATCAAAGATTAAAGAATTTAAAAGCTCATTTAGCTGCAATAAGATATGATAAAGAAAATATAATTGAAGCTATTCAATTATTAAAACAAGAAGGAAGTCCTTTTGCCTTATATCTCGCCAATCGGTTTGAACATTATAAAGAAATGGATGATGAGACAAGAATGAAACTCCAAAAGATGCTCGAAAGTCTCTTGGGATAGTCATTATGCCTAGGTTTTAAAAAGATGGAAAAGCTTAAATGGTACTTTTGAAAAAAGCTTAGATGAAATGAAGAAATGTAATAAATTGCAATGATCTGTATTGAAAATGAAAAATTGTATTAGAAATATAAAATTTTTATTATGAATTGAAAAAAAATTTTAAAAATTGAAAAAGTTATATTAAAAATAAAAATAGACATTATTTTTAAGAATTTTGGATCCTTTGGAGTACCCTCGCATCATATATGGAGTTCAAATGAGCCCAAGAACCAATCAAACATGGGCCCGAAATTTTTTTCCTTTTTTCTTTTAAAAAAATGGTGCCCCTCACTTTGCTTGGTTATCCCGTGAACTTCCTTATTTATGCTTTTTATATTATCCAATGTTTAGAATAAAAAAAAAGAACACGAATATGTGCGTTTGCACTTATAACCATGTCCATTTTTATTTTTAAAATTAAAATGTATTAAGAATCCGAAAATTATATGATAATCAACCTAGGTGAAGCCCATTTTTTTAATAAAAAAGTAAAGATGATTTTTTGGCCAACAACAACTTTATTACATTTTAGCCAATTGTATAGAATTTTCGTCTCTCTATAAAATTAATATAATGGAAAATATTGTGATTTTGATTTACCGTTTGAGGTATCACAGTGCTTTGTTTGGACGACGTAACATAAAGATCAACATTCTTCAAACTTATACGAATTTAAGAGTGCAACTCTGCTTCAACCATAACTCTATTAAAAATTAAATATAAAGTTCAATCTCATTTATAAAACTTAAATTCTAATATTATTTATGTAAATTAGATTTAGATAATTCAAGTAAGAATTTAAGTTGACAAAATTTTTCTTAGGTTAAGAGTCAATAAATTTAAAGTTTGATTTGAATATAAATCAATAAGCCATTTAAACAAAAATAATAATATTTTCCAGTTAAATTCAAGAAAAAATAGTAATATAATAAATTTTTGGGCAAATACCACGTATTCCAATGATTTTACTTATACTTCCATTCATATCCATGAATTTTTGAAAATTCCTACTATACCCATGTATTTTATACTCATACCGTTAGAAATTCATTAAAAAGGTCATTAACACCCCTGCAAAATGACAAATATGTCGAAATTTTACTATAATTTGACGCAAGTTTGCTCAAAACTAAAATTTTACATATGAATAATATATGATTTTTATAATTGTAAAAGTAATAAAAATTATATATAATTATAATTAGGAAAGAATATTTTTGTAATCTTACAGGATGAGAACAACTTGTTTAACAGATTCCTAATGACTTGGGTACAAGAGAAATTTTAAATAAATTATGTGAGTATATGCTTTATAGGGCAGACTGTTGGGCAATTAAAGAACAACATATACAAAAAATGAGTATAGTGAAGATAAGAATATTAAGGTGGATGAATGGTAAAATAAGAAAAGATAAAATTATGAATAGAAATTATTCAGGAAAACTTAAGAATGAGACCAATCTGTGATAAAATGAGATAAAGTAGATTAAAAAAGTTTGGTCAAGTTAAAAATGAGGCCTGAAACAGCACCGATTACGAGAACAGAGTCTATTCAAATAGAAGGTGGTAGGAGAATGAGAAGAAAATCCAAAAAACATGGATGAAAGTAATTAAACGAGATTTAAAAATATTACAAATTACAGAAAATTTAGTGTTGAATCGCCAAGAATAACGCAACAGAATCATGCAGCCGAACCCGCCTAGGTGGGAAATGAATTATGATGATGATGATGGTGTGAATATATTAAGGGTGTGTTTGGTAATGAATAAAACTTTTGATGAAAAGTTTTGGAGAGTAAAAGTTATTAAATGTGATATGATAGAGATAATGATGAGTCATAGAGAGGATAAAGTTAAAATAGATAGGTTAGTTGTGTAGAAATGATTGAAAAGTAGGGTCATTGTATAGAAAAATGTGAAAAATAATTAAAAAATATGATAGTTGTGAAGAGTAAAAAGTTTTAAATTTAAAAATTTTAAACTTGACATTTTCTATAAATTGTCAAACACTCCCTGAGAATTTTTGGAAATTCATAACATTATTGATATAAGTGCAATTGTGAGTAAAATTTATGAGTGTATGTGAAATTTGTATTAAATTTGTATTTTTTTTGAAAATATGAAAAAACAACGAATTTTAAAAATAAATACCATTGACACAAATCTAAATGTAAATGAAAGTTGTATAATTTACTTAATTATAATTTCAATATGCCAAACATATGTACAAAAATAAATAGAAAGAATAACAAATATATAAATAATATTATTTAGATTTCATGCACGTGATATAGTTTATATTATAGCACACATACTCCAAACATTTATACGAAATAAGTAGAAAAATAATAAATATAAATATAAATAATTATTATTTAGCTTTCATGCATGCGACTAATTTATATTATATCACACATATTTATAGAGGACAATTGTCAAACGCATACATGTGCATATATTGAAACCCTAGTGCATGCATATCATCTTAAATCTTACTATTGTTTATTTTTTAGATTTTTTATTTTTATATTTATTTTTGGAGTTTTTATTTTTATATGAGCTCGCATGTAATCTATATATACCGAAATATATTATTTTTAGAAATTTGTATACGTTTTTTATAATTTCAAAATTATTAGCTTTTACCTCTATTTATGGGGTGAAAACTATTATTTTTAAAAATTATGAAAGAGTACATATAAAATAAAAAAATATAATCTAAAAACATGCGATGTTATATAAAAATGAAAAAAGCAATAAATTAAAAGCTTAACTTGTACGTGTAATGGTATCTGTGGCCTAATACCTTATTACATAGCTTTAAAATACATTAGATACTTTTAAAACACATCATGCCATATTTTAAAATACATTACATAATTTTAAAACATATCATGCCATGTTCTTTTTTATCTTGCGTATCATACCTGTAACATACTTGACCTAGTGTCTACTTATAAAACTTTAAAAACTTTCTCATGTTTTCAAGGTGAGATTTGATTGCGAGCCATTATAATTACCTTCTTGCCTTCTCACAAGCTGTCGTTATTAAATAGTTTGTAGATTGCTAACTTTGAAAATAAATATTAGTTTGTCGAAAAAAATATAACTACTGAATTCAAGTTTAAGATTCTCATGTTAGAGTTCAAGCTTGCTTAATTTTAACCAACTCATTTACAAAGGGTGTTCTTTTAAAACCTTCCGTCTAAAACTTTTCACATTCAATAATCATATTATTTTTAAATTATTTTTTGGGTAATTTGCACATATACCTATATAATTTGACGCTAATTGCAGATATACCCACGTAGTTTGATATTTGACGTTATATTTTGAAAAATGATGAAAATGCTCTTGGTGAAACTATGTGAGGGTGATATGCAATTCGTGAAACTATAGATAAGGATGTTTTCATCATTTTTCAAAATATAACGTCAGATATTAACGACAAGTAATGGCGTGGGGGGTAATATGCAATTTTGGTGAAACTATGTGAGAGTAATATGTATTTCGTGAAATTATGTGGGTATATCTATAATTAGCGTCAAACTATGTGGGTATAGATGCAAATTACCCTTATTTTTTAACATATTTTTATACAACTATCATACTTTTCAACTATTTCTAAATAATTACCCGTATAACTAATTTATGCATATTAATTATATTTTTTTACTTATCATCATTACCTCTGTTATATCAAATCATTTTATCTAATTTAAAAAATTTTTACATTAAAAATTTTTCATCAACAAGTTTTATTACTTTCCAACACACCCAAAATAAAAATAAAAATAAAAAAGTTTTTTTTTTTGAAACTTTAAATGCTTGCCAATAAAAATGAGTTTCATACTCAACTGCATTAAAAGTTCAGTACACTCGGGTTCATTAAATCAACGGCCCAAAATATGAGCCATATAAAAAACCTCAGTGTATTGTTTTTTTCTTTTAAAAATTGTTACTGTAAGATATATTTTACTAGCTTCGCCGCAGTTATTGCGGTGGTAATCACACTAGCAAAATGCCCAGGGTCCAGTATTCAACTCGTGTCCCCCCACTGATTATAAATTTTCCCTAATTGGCGGAGTATTATTTGGTACTTTTGTGTTGTGATGATTATGTATATACTGATTTGTAATATTAGATGACTTAGTATGTATATTATACATGAATCAAAAAAGATATATTTTACCAAGTTGTACTATTTTGAAAATCGTATATATATTTAAAAAATTTAAACATAGGTAAAATACATTCATATTTAAAAATTCCAAAATTATGCATCTCAAAAAAGGTAAACTTAATTTATAAATTAAATATACTTAGTTGAAACTTCTGAGGTGTTTGACAACAACTATAACTTTTCATCTAAAGATGTGTTTAGGAAGTGATAAACTTGTTAACGAAATTTTTTTGAAATAAAAGAAATTTATGTGATATAATAGGAATAACAATGAAGAGTAAAGAGAATAAAGTTAAAATATATAGGTTAGATGTATGAGTGGTTGTATAAAAATGATTCAAAGTAGGGTAGTTCTGTAGAAAAAAGTGAAAAAATAATTAAAAAATAAGACAGTTCTAAAGAGTGAAAGGTTTTAGATTTAAAATATTGGATGGAAAATTTTTATAGAAAAACAAATACTCCTAAATTTTTTTATACTTAACAACTATCTTATTTTTTAATTATTTATTAACATATTCCGATAGAAATTACTTTACTTTTTAATAATTTGTACATAATTACTTATACAGTTAACCTATCTATTTTAACTTTATTATTTATATTCTTCGTTACTATCCTTATAATATCACACAAATTTCTATCGTTTTAACAACTCATGCATAAAAACTTTTTATCCGAAAGTTTCGTGATTTTGTAAACAAACCATATAAAACTATATTTCTATTATGATTACTATATTTTTAATCATTTATTTTACAGCTTTTTTATACAATTAACATACTTTTCATATAATTATTGTATTTATTTTAATTTTATTCTATTTACTTTTTATTATTATTTTATCATGTTACATCACGTTATCTCATTTAAATGAATTTTATATTAAGAATTATTTGAAAAGTTTTATCAAATACTAAAATACCTTTAGATCAATAATTTTATAAAAAGAATTTCAACAAATTAAAGAAATTGAGGTTTTTTTACCCGAATGCATTATACCAGGGCCAATATATAATATAAATTTGAAACAACTAAATGGAAGTATCCAATGAAGAAAATAATACACTAGATAATAATAGGTCGACAAGAAAAGGAAAAATTTTTGTTGTTAATTTTGGTTAGCAACTTTTTCTTTAGAAGGACATTTATACCCGTCTTGATATGCAGAGGAATTTGAGGAAGGCACAATATCTTCCCTGCTAATTACATTAAGGCGGTTATGCATTTGTGACTGCTGGAAATAGAATGTTCCCCTTCCAATCGGGTTGCATGTCAAGCATAAACAAGAAAAAAATTAGGTGGAAAATAAAAAAAAAAAACGGTGAGAGGAGAGAGAGAGAGAGAGAGTATGAAGAAGGGTTGAGTGTCGAGACGACGAAACACGGTGGTCAGTTCGTTTTCCTGTTGCCGCAGTGTTGTAAAACCCTAGCGATCCAAATCCCATTTCTTCCCCGTCATAAAATCCCGCCCAAGCACTCTTCCGATCCGATAGCGATACAAACCTTCTCACCTCTCTTTCTATCCCGCCCCACTCCTTCCCTTCGTATATTCGAATCCCAGCCTTTTCCCTCAATCTTCCCCCTTTTCGCATCTCTCTGCAGCTAGGAATAGGCAGGCGGAATCAGACAACCCAGAGAAAAGGAGAAGCTTTCTGGGTCTTGTAGGTCCTTCGGATACCTTCTGCCGATGAGAATCTGAGGTGAGCGATTTCGAGGGTTTCGACGTTTCGATCAACGCTGGCGGATTTCAAGGTCCAGTAATGGCGGATCCGCCTGGTTTCCGCCTCCGTTTCGGGTTCCTGTGCGGCGTCGGAGAGGAGGAGGAGGTTGGAGGAGTTGAATCGAGGTTAGGGTTAGGAATAGTAGGGCGTGCGGAACCGCTGGGCCGGGAAGTATGCTGAGCGTGCTGCGGGTGCATCTCCCGTCCGACATTCCAATCGTAGGCTGCGAGCTTACGCCTTACGTTCTCCTGCGGCGTTCTGATAACAGCCTCAGCTCTGAAGATGTGCATGAGTCAGCGCCTGTAGATGGTGTCTTCTTGAGATATAAGTGGTTAGTAGTGCTCTGCGTTTTGGCAATTTGAATTTCTGTTCTTTGTTTTGCTCAAAAATTGAGTCTCTGGATGCATCCAATTCGGAAAATTGGAAATTTTGGTTTAGTAGTATTTAGTAGTATTTATTGTATCTTGTATCTCAATTGACTGATTTGTATTTTTTTCCTCAATACGATAAAGCTTATTTCTTCTTTGTTGTGTTGCTATGCTTTTCGGAACCGTTGGTATGTCCCCTCGTCTTTTCACTTCTGTTATTTGCTATCTATTAGCCAACTCCGTTTATTATTATTATGGTTTTACTTCAATTAATGTTCATTGACGAAGTCCTTTTTTCGTTGTTATTACTGTTACTGTTATGGTTATATTTCTTATTTTAAGTTAAATAATAAAAATTCAAATATGTAATTTGTTATTATTGAAAGTTAGCGGGGCAAAAGATGGAAATTTTGAAGTTTAATGGATTTGCAGATGAATTGGGCTGAATTATAGAGGTCAGAATCTTCAGATGCTGTTCTCTACCTTGAACATAATGAACTTTGATTTGACTTATTCCAACCAAGTCACAAATCAAAGTGCCTTTTTTTTTTTTTTTTTATCTCTTATATACAAGAGGACAACATATATTACAATCAAGTGCATTCCTCCAACACCTGGGGGTGGTTTGGGGGGGGGGGGGGGGGGAGACTGCGGGTAGGGAGGTGTGAACCCTCTACTAGGCAAACATGCTCACGATGTATACCACTGGGCCAAGTCGCTAGTTGCATCAAAGCCCCTTCTTGTGACTTAAGTAACTATGGCTTTCTCCTGTGTAGAAATTCTTGATTTTGAGATTCAGATATAAAGTTCCATCTAATTTACTGTGCAAGAAGAATACAGGACTGTCCCAAAACCAAAGTAGTATGTGTATGAATATTCAGATGAAAGTCACTGAAGTGTCAGAATGCTTTTGTCCATCAATAATCTTGCTGGGTTGTTCAAATTTTCATCAATATCTTTTTTTAATACTTCTTTTTCAGGTTTCGCATACAAAGTGACCGAAAAGTTGCTATCTGCAGTGTGCATCCATCTGAACAAGCAACTTTGCAGTGCCTAGGGTGCATCAAGGCAAAAATTCCTGTTGCTAAGAGCTATCATTGCTCTCCCAGATGCTTTTCTGATGCATGGCAGCATCATCGTGCCTTACATGATAGGGCGACTAGTGCTGTAAATGAAAATGGTACAGAGGAGGAAGAATTATTTGGGCGTTTTGGCAGTTCTGGGTCTGGAGTTCTCAATCCAGGATTGTCTGGTTCAACATCGACAATAGGACAGAGCCCTAGTTTGAATAATGGTTCCACACCATCATATCCCCCAGCCATTCCTGAAAGGAGTGGTGCTGGTGAAACATGGTTTGAAGTTGGACGATTAAAGACATATACTCCAACTGCTGATGATATTGGCCACATTTTGAAGTTTGAATGTGTAGCAGTAGATTCGGAAACAAGAATACCTGTTGGGCCTATTAGCACCCTAACAACCTCTCGTGTCATTCCTGCTCCCTCCCCTACTCCCAGACGCTTGATTCCAGTGACTGGGATGGATATGATGGGGCATTTGGAATCAGATGGCCGCATTTCATCTTCTGGAACATTCACGGTTCTCTCGTACAACATTCTTGCTGATGTCTATGCTACAAGTGAATTATATAGTTACTGCCCTTCTTGGGCCCTTTCATGGACTTATCGCAGGCAGAATTTATTACGAGAAATTGTTGGGTACCATGCTGACATTCTCTGTCTTCAAGAGGTAGATCATCACATCCCAAGCTTTTCTTGTTGTTTTTGAGTTGGTTGGGGTGGAAATGTTTTTTCCTTTTATGTGGGAAGATTCGTTTGACAAATATATATCTTGCCTAGCTTGCTAGTTTGAGACACAAAATTTCCATCATTTGCTTGTGATGGTAACCCTTTCTTCTTTCCCTTGGACCTATCTTATTGTCAGTTTCATGTATTTATATTATTGGTCTAATTTACTGATCTCCTGCAAATTTCTGTAGGCCCATCCACCCTTGAGATCCTAAAATGTTGTTGTTATGACACTTTTTTAGGTGTATCGTGTCATTCCTGCTGACGTTTTCTTTTTACCTTGCAAAATCAGTTTGGTGTTCATTAACATTGAATATCAAATGTCTGTCAGTCATTTTGCCAGTGTCTCTAACACTAATTGGGTTCTGCTCAAAGAATTAATGCTCTGAGTTTTTGCCTTTGAAAGATAAAATTCATGCCGAAGCTCCTAGCCACTCCTTGCTCCAAATGACATCTTCCCCTGAATGCTACTAATGATACAGCATAATGATGTTTTAATAACTCTCAAACTGAACTTAAGTGTGACAGTGGCCTTTTCCTTTCAGGTCCAGAGTGATCATTTTGATGATTTTTTTGCTCCTGAGCTTGATAGGCATGGGTATCAAGCTCTCTACAAGAAAAAGACGACAGAGGTTGGTTTTTAATATTGTCATCTGTAAAAATTCACAGTTTGTCAATTTTCTTAATTTTTTCAGTTTTCCTGGGTTGCAGGTTTATAATGGAACTCCTTTTGCTGTTGATGGTTGTGCTACATTTTTCCGCAGGGATAGATTCTCACATGTCAAGAAATATGAGGTGTGAATGTATTCCTCAGTGCAACCACATTTTTCATCATTCTTTCTTGTCTTGAATTGTTTATTCTTTTATATGCAGGTCGAATTTAATAAGGCTGCACAGTCTCTGACTGATGCTGTAGTTCCCCCCTTACAGAAGAAAGCTGCTTTGCACCGCCTACTTAAGGTAGCTCAGTTGCATTCATTTTCTTGGGTTGTGAGTCAATATATTTTAGATGTGCTTGAAAGTTCCATTCTTTTTGTAGGACAACGTTGCACTAATTGCAGTGTTGGAAGCAAAGTTTAGTAACCATGGAGTTGATGCTCCAGGAAGACGGCAGCTTCTCTGTGTGGTGAGAGACTGAATGTGATTTCCTTTTTCCTTTTCTTTATCTTTTGTTCTGCGTCAATTGTTGATCATCTCTATCAACTGAACTAGCAATAAGGATTCAAGATAACCAGAAAGTCACCAGGAATCCTATTTATTATACCCAGACTCAGAAGTCCCCTACAATTACTTAGAAATCTGTCCTGCGATATGCGATACCAAAAATTTTCACCGAGAAATTTTTTCCTAGTAAAATCATGTTCACAACATATTCTTGCAAAGTTCAAGCTCTTCTTTATAATTTCCATGGAAACGTCTCTTTTTTTTTTTTTTTTTTTGAATATGTAAATTTTTTTTCACCAAGATGGGTTAGTGCAATGTCATTTGACAAGTGTGTTTTTGTGGATTTTTAGCATGATTGTCATAGTATCTTGAAATATTTGATGCCTTGAGATTTATTTAAAGTAGTTAACTAGGATTTTAAAAAAATAAGTTTTTCGGATCATATTTTGTTGATCCTTTTTGCATATTTCTGTAACTTATCAACTATTTTCTGCTTAGATGCAAGTTTGGTTTGGTTAGTTTCAACAGTTGACTCAGTGCACTTCATTGTTTGGGTCCACATTGGTAATTGAGAGAGCATATCCAGCCATCATGCTTAGAGCCATTTTATGAGAAGACTAAAAATTAGTTTGATGAAAGGCTTGTATGCACTGCTACAGCTTTTGAAAAAGTATTAAGTCTGTCTGTAATACGAAATTCGCTTACTGGTTTACTTGCCTTGAGTATTAAAATATTATAAAATTTCATAGAAACATTCATGTAGATGGGAGGAATATTTGAAAAATTATTGATTTGTGCTTACACACTTGTGGATGTCTAACAGTTTTGCTGGGGCCAATATTTATCCTCAATGTTGTCAATTTTGTTGCCACATGAGTCTTTGAACAGAATGATATTCAGTTTCCTAGATAAGCAAGTCATAACTAGATTGATGCCCTTATTGGATTTCATCGAATCATTATTGTGGACACAACAAAAAATTGATGCTGCATTGAACCAAAATTCACATGAAGATTCCAGTTTTTGCACACTACATTTTTGGCTTCTAACCTTTCATTTTATGAATTGGTATGTACAGGCAAATACACATGTAAACGTGCAGCCAGAACTCAAAGATGTTAAATTATGGCAGGTTCTCATTCAGGCATCACCCACTTTTATTCAGTTTGCATTTCATACTTGATTATCCAGACACTTGACTTTTTCTGGCATTTGTCAATTTTCTGGTTCAGGCGCATACACTTTTAAAAGGTTTGGAGAAAATAGCTGTGAGCGCAGACATCCCAATGCTGGTTTGTGGCGATTTTAATTCCATACCGGGAAGGTGCAAACTCTATCCTGATACACTTCAGTGTTGATTCTGTCGAATCTCCAAATTCTGGCAACATAAGGAGCAACTCTTATTGGTTTTGAGATTCTCTAAATTTTGTTGCAGTGCTCCTCATGCACTTCTGGCAATGGGGAAGGTGGATCAGTTGCATCCTGACTTAGCCGTAGACCCTCTCGGAATTTTACGTCCTACAAACAAGCTAACTCATCAACTTCCTCTGGTAACATGTCATTCTCAACTATTTCTTTTGACCATCCAGTAATCCTATGGTTGTCATGACAATCACGTGCCACAGGTAAGCGCGTATTCGTCCTTTGCGAGGATGGGAGGAGGAGGTGGAATTGGTTTAGAACAACAGAGGAGGAGGATGGACCCAGGAACTAACGAACCATTATTCACAAACTGCACAAGGGATTTCATTGGCACACTTGATTACATTTTTTATACAGGTAAATCTCCCACCCACCCTCTCTGTAGGAGTATATAGAGGTCTTTGTATATAAAATATGGATAAATGGATAAGAGAGGTTAAAGGCATTGTTTAATGGAGAAGTTCCTATTAAAAATGGATAATTTTGCCATTGAATTGGTTGCATTTTCAGCGGATTCTTTGACAGTTGAGTCATTGCTGGAACTCTTGGATGAGGAGAGCTTACGCAAAGACACAGCACTTCCTTCTCCTGAGTGGTCCTCTGATCACATAGCCCTTTTTGCAGAATTTCGCTGCAAGTCTGGAATGAGACATTGACAGTACTGGGTAAGCAATGATCTCTTGCAAGGTTTCCTTTTATCTATGTAGTTTCGATATGCTATGCTCATTTAAGTCGTACTTTTGCAAGAGCAATCATAAAGTTGGTTCAGGCAACATGAATTTTTGTTGCTCAAGTTCTTGGTTGATCTGCTAGTTGCTCCCACATTGTGTCACTACAAACCAATCCTTCTATTGGCAAAAATTTTCAACTCGTGTCTGCTAAATCACTTTGCGTATTCAGTGATAGAAGGAAAAGTATCTGCTACTGGTATGTCCGTCCACAACTTCTGAGTTTGGCCTCCAAATTACCTTTGAGAAGAGGTGGTTCTTTCAGGGTCAGATGGCTGGAACTTTAGTTAAGAGCTTTAGCCTGAAGTCGTTCTTGGGTGATTATTTGCTCTTGCAAGAAAGATCTGGCATCTTTTCGAACAGGAAATATATGTATGCATGGGATTTTTAGGATGTTGGTCGAGTTTATAGACCCTGGAGTATAAGCCCAAATGCTTTCCACAGCCTATTTTACTTTTTTAACAAAATGAATCATATTTCGGTCTTCTGATATAATCATCTTTTCTTGCTTGCAATATTAGAGATAACTGGTCTTGGAGAGGATATTCCAATTTGTCCATCAACTATACTAGCTTTTTGGACCATTGGTTGCAAATTGCAATCCATGTGCGGCTGTAAACCTTGTTGGACTAGCTCTTATTTTTACTTTTCCAGTGGTTATTTTGTTAGCATAGTTCGTTTATTCTCTGTATGAGGTGGCTGGTGATGTAGCAAGATAGACTATCACATCCTATGCCTTTTGTACATAGTACAAGCAGCTAAAATGTCCATTGCTTCGTTGTCTGTATATTGCTATTTTGTAGGATCCACCTCTTAGTTGAGCTGATTGTAGTTTTATGAGAAAAGCTGATAGTGGGGGATAGCTCTTCAAGGTACAGGGAAGAGGTAGATCATGCTCTCCTTGTTTTCGCCCTGGTCTCTTTGCTCTTGGAGTGCATTGATCAATTTGTAATATGTTGTTTCTTGTCTCATAGAAAAATGTTGAAAATGTCCTTGTTTAAATTTTCAAGCTATTAATGCTTGTCTTTTATTGAAATATAAATTTTTTGTTTTTCACAAGGGCCCTATTGCATCTATTGCATCAGTTCTACTTACTTCCCAGAAGTTGAGATAGACGTTTATTTCACAGCTATGTGCAGCTGAAGTTTGGTGCAGGCTGTGCTGGTAATTACATGTATATGCCAGGATTGCACAGCGACAAAAAGAGAGGAGTGAGAAAAAAGAAAAAGAAAAGGCTGGTGATTATTGTGCGCAATGTCACACTGGCATTTTTGGAACTGGGTCTAGTACACCGTTGAAGGGCTTCCCAAAATCTACAAATCTGAAAATACTGGAAACTTAACGTATTCAAGTATCAGCAATGATTCAACACAGCCAGGTCTCATGGAGACTCTATTCAGCTTTTTTTTTTTTTTGAAAAAAAAAATTGAAAAAAAGACTTGGCCCCAAGTTTAAACCATTTATTTTGTTTAACACCACTCAGTTTTATCATGCTACCAAAAACAATTTATTGGAAACTAATGTTTTATGAAAAAAATTTGGCATCTTTTAAGAGATTATATATAACCATTGACTTTTTTTTTTTTTAAAAAAAAAATGCATACACGTGATTTTAGAAGCATAAATAAATGCATATGAATAAACATGATAAATAATCTAGATTTGAAAAATATTTTTTAAAATAAAAAATATTATCCAGCAGTTATTCAGGCAGGTGTTTCCTGGATTCTGATTGCATGCGCTCGGAAGCCTGCAGCACATATACTTATTTTTTTTAATTTTTAATTTTTTTTTTTTACAATATTGTTAATCTATATTTATTTAATATTTAAATTACTTAAAATGCCATTGATTTACAAAAATAAAAAATAAAAAAATAAAAAACTTCAAAAATGGTAAAAATTTATATACATGTTAAAAATACTTATATTAACAGTTTTATAAAAAAAATAAAAAAAGGAGTGTATGCGCTTGGGAGCAGACAGCACATCGGAATGTTTCCTCGTACTGGTGGAAATCTTGATCGAGGCTTTGCATTTGCCTCCAGATAAACTACACGCAATGTTTTTTAAGTTCCATTCCTAGTCAAGAGACAACGGATGGAAAATGGATTAACCGGTTGCGCCATTTCGGAGGCCTTAGCGATCCGAAACGAGATGACAAGAAGGATTACCATTCACCATGACAGCACTGGCATCATCTTTTGGGTTGCAACCGCTTCAGATGTCCAATCCAGTTGGCTTCTCGTGTTAGTGTTAATCATCTGCCATGGCGTTTTAAATTCGATATTTTCCTACGAACTATTGGAAACTGATGCAGAGCACTTCCTGATTGCAGCTTTACTCGTCTTTGAGCCTCTTGGACAGCATCTAAGCAATCATTTTCCTACCAAACATTGGAAAACGATGCAGGTTCCTCACGATTTTGTTGGTTTTTGGGAGATTAAAAAGTGCTGGTTAAATGAATGATAGTAAAATACGATTTTATTTTTAAAAAATTCTTTCGCAAGTATTGAAGAAGTACAGACTGACAATGCAGGAAGAATGTACCTGAACTTGTACCCTGATTTTATACACGATATTGCCAGAGATGTCAATCTCTTCACTCCCTTTATAAAAGGGTTAGAATAGATTATATCGAAGGGTACAAATGGACGCACGTGACGACGGATTTAGGACCGAGTGCAACAACTCATTTTTTTATTTTTTTGAATTTTTTTTATAAAACTATTAATTTAAGTATACTTAATGTTTGTATTAATTTTTTTTTTTTTTTACCATTTTTAGATTTTTTTAGCTTTTTAAAAATCAGTGGCATTTTCGTAATTCATAAATTACGAAAATGCAATTAATTTAAAAAATCCCGAAAAAATATGCAAATCTAAAAAAATAGTAAAAATTGATACACATGCTAAATAGATTTAGGTTAACATTTTTATAAAAAAATTTAAAAATAAAAAATGGGTTAAATAGTGCACCGCACATGACAACCCTCCTTTGAGATAATGTTGGTCATTAAGGGTAATTTATACTGTTAACTGGGGCTCATTCATGTATTCTAAATATTTATAGGGCTAGTTCACCTGTTGTATTGCCGTTGTTATTTATTTTTTCAATTTCATACGTGGGAACAAGCATGATATTTCTTGCGTTGGCACATGAGAAATGACTTCTTTATTTTTTAATTTTGAAGTAAAATATTTAAAAATATCAATAAAATATAAAAGCTATATATATATATGTAGGGAAATAATCCAGTGCATGCGACTGCACCGTGCGGTCCATGCACTGTAGGCCCCACTTGATTATAAATAGAAAATCCACCCCACCCATTGTATTTAGAATTTTTTACTTTATTAGCATACCAATTTTCATCCAAATCCAACATGTGTGTAGTCCCCATCTTAAAATGGTGCAAAATCAACGTAATAAAATAGCTTAATGTAAATATCAAGTTTAAAGTGGTTTTTTCAACATCTAAACCGTCTAAAGTATGATTTATATATGGATAAATGAGTGTATAAAGTTTCATTACAATCTAATATGTGTAGGGTCCATTTTACAGTGCAGTCCGACTGCACAGGATCGGATCTCATATATGTACACCTAAGCATCATGCTTGTGCCTAAATATACGTAAACATCATGCTTGGGCCCACATAAGTATACAAAAAATTTTAAAAATAAAAAATGGTGTAATGCACCGGCTGCCTTGGATCTAGGCCCTTTAATTTACATATCAAATTTTATATTTTTTGAATATATTTACATATTTTCTGAATTTTAAAAATCAACAATGTTGGAGTAAAAATTACTTAAAATACCTAAAAATTACTACTTTGTGAAATTCAGAAAATATATCTACGTATCCAAAGTTTATAAATTTGAGATGCAGAGTAAATACTTGAGCTCATATTTTCATTAAAAAAACCTAAAAAAAAATACCTATCAGCCAGGCTAACAGTATCATAAACTGAGAGGAGCATCAATTTCAGTTGTGATAGACAGCTATAACTTAGGTAGGTTGCAGCCGTCTATAACGGCTCCTATTTTTGAACTTTTTTAAGTTTTTTTTTTCATTTTCATATGGGGCTAAGTGCATATAGTTTATATACATAATTTTAACATTTTATTAATTTTTAATGTATTTTTACAGAATTTTAAACATAAAAAATTCAGTCCTTTTTTATGTGTGGGGGAGAGTGAGATGGACGAGTGTTGGATATTTAAAATTTTATAAAAAAAATATAGAAATAGATAAAAAAATAAAATTAAGTATATCAAATACATGGAGGCTGATCGTATGCTTCTGCAAGCATTGAGCTCTCAATGCTCTCGGCGCATGCACCCTTTTTTTTAAAGTTTTTTTTTGAAATTTTTCTTACAAGAAGTTAATCTAAGTGTATTTAATATGTGTATAAATTTTTACCATTTTTGGAGTATTTTAGATATTTATTTTTGATTTTTGAAAATAAGTGGCATTTTAGTAATTTAAATGCCACTGATTTTCAAAAATAAAAAAGAAATATCTAAAATACTACAAAAATGGTAAAAATTTATACATATGTTAAATACACTTAGATTTACAGTTTTATAAAAAAAATTTCAAAAAAACTAAAAAAAAGGGTGTATGCTCCAAGGAGCATACGATCAGCCTCCCAAATACATACGCTTGGGCTCACATGAAAATAGGAAAAAAAACTCCAAAAATTAGAAATGTGATCATGACAGGCCGTTGCCGCTTAGATGAAGTTGCAGCCTTTTGTACAGTATCAAGAGATTCAAGACTACAGGTGTGTTTGGAAATGAATAAAATTTTTGATGAAAAGTTGTAGAGAATAGAAGTTGTCAAATGATGTGATATGATATGGGTAATGATGAGGAATAAACAGGATAAAGTTGAAATAGATAGGTTAGTTGTGTTGGTAGTTGTATAGAAATGATTGAAAAATAAGGTAATTATATAGAAAAATGTGAAGAAATGATTAAAAAATAGAGTAGTTATGAAGAGTGAAAAATTTTAGATTGAAAAGTTGTAACTTGAGAACTTTTTACTTATTACCAAACACACCCTCCGTCCTGCTTGCGGTGCTCCAGAACAACGTCTTGGTCCGTCACACGAGTTTTGTAAAGGATACATTTGCTTGAATTGCTTGAATGCGATGTATATGCTGGGAGATTTTTCATTTCTAAGACATTTTTTTAATAAAAATTGTCAATATACTTTTTTATTTTTAATACAACTTTTCGTGTTCCCATTATATTTCGTTATACATGCATCTCATTTCTTCATTCAAGCCACTTGTTGCTGTATCTTTCCCAACATGCCCCTTTTCTGAAAATTAAAATTTATTACCTATTCTATTTAAATTTTAAACCGAACTGTGTGATTGGAACTAAACCGGATTGGAATTCCAACCGTTTCCCATTTGGGTCCCCAGTTATTCTAGTTTAACTGGATTGGTACTCCCGCTGACCAATAAACAGGAACGGTAACCGGAGTAGCCGGTCGGACCAGCAGATCTTTGTTTGTGCGAGTGGTGTGAGGAGCCTGTTTCAAATCATATAAGGTTTCTTGTATGGGATGAGAATGTAATAATATGTATTAGTAATTGAAAAAGGTATTTTGGAAATTAAAAAGCTGTTTTAGAAATAACGGTACAGATTCAGTTCAAAAATTCTGTATGGTTTGATAAAGTGTTGAAGAAGTATTACTTCCACGCACGGTAGAATATTTTGTTCCATACGTTGAATTCTGTGAGAACTTTTTCCATATCTAACGTTTAAACATTATTTTCACAAGCAGTGGTGAAAATGGGCTTTTATGTTGTTGGATAAGCAGCCCAACGAAGCCTTAATTAGTATCGTTAGATTGTAATTTGCATGACCCTTTTAAAATTGCTTTTGTTAAGGATGTGCATAGTAAATAGTAGTTGGAAAAAGAGAAAAAAAATTTCTTAGTTTCTTCTCCCTCGCTCTTTTGTTGATGTTTCATACAACAATCTAGAAAACCGTTTTTTACTTATTATTATTATTACTACACTACCGTCTTATTATTATTTTCTTTATTTAGTATATTTCAGGGGGTATTTATTTAATATTAAAATTTTTTAATCTAAAATTTTTCCATCTATACAGTTATCTTATTTTTAATTATTTTATCATATTTTTCTGTACAATTATCTTATTTTTTAATCATTTTTAAACAACTAATTATATAACTAATCTATTTATTTTAATTTTATTCTTTTTACTCCCCATCATTATCTCTATTATATCACGTTATTTTTCTCAATTTCAAAAATTTTTACTACAAAAACTTTTCATCCTTTATCACTTCCCAAATTCACCCTTAATTTGTTATCCTCTTTCATCAAAAAAATTATTATCCTATATTCATCTCCAATATCATTCTATTTGTTATCTATTTTCTTTTTTCGTTTAATCATGTTGCGTATTCTTGGTGACTACTGACTAGACAATTTACGAATGTAGATTTTGTGTTTTTTTTTTTTGGCGGCAATTTACGAATGTAGATTTCAAATGAAGAGTAAATAACACAAATGCCCTAACCGACAATCCTCACACACCCTACATATTTACGTAAACCAAATTTGTTACCCATTTGCTTTTTTTTGTTTTTAATTAATGAAATTACCATTTTCTTAGATGGGAGTTGGGAAGGGAATTTTTAACTGGACAGAGGATTGCTCCATTTATGGTTGATGTATGGCACTCCTTTGGTAGGAATCACAAGTGTGTCCACACCAAATGAAGGGGACATCAAGGAAGGTGAAATTTTGTGAAATTGTTGGATGAGATGAGAAATAAAAAATAGAATATTTTAAGAAATATATGATTGATAGAAAAACACAGATATTGGGTTGGAATAAATAGGTTGACAGAGGTAGTTGGTAAAAAAAAATAATTAGAATATAAAAGTAAAAAAAAAAATGATGATAGGTAAGTCAATAGCTAGCTCGGAAACGTGTTCCCACCAGTTCCCACGAGCCCATAATCCAGCTCCTTTTTAGTGGGGTGGCAAGAAATAGATACTTTGTACACGTGGACAGCCTCCTGCAGCAACGCACCTAATACATTCGATATATATTCCCTCCTCCCTCTCAATTCACCTACCCCACTCCATATTTGAATCATTACTCCACCACCATCTTCGAAATTCCGTCCTTATATATATATATATATAAATATATTATGTAGATCTAAACCCTACAACCCAATCACATACGCAAATCAACGGTTGGGATCTTCTCTTCCTGTTACTAGTCGCTGGGCAATTTTGTCTTCAATGCATCATTCATGACTTGTTCGCATGTGGGAGTGTGAACGCTCCAAGCCTGCGTGCAGCTTTGCACTCACTCCCATCTTTTCAAATCCCAGTTATTTCAATCTTCTCTGGCAATCCAAGATGATACACAGGCGCCCCGTGGACAAGATAATATTACCCAGTTCATAGAATTCAACCATCAGATTCATGGAGCAATTCCAATCTTTGGTTGGCTGAAAACTGAGACATTGGAGTAAACCTGGGGAGGGAAATCCAAGGATACTTTAAATTTAATTAGGCCTATTTCTCATGTCGATAGCATATCAGCCAAACAGAAAATTTTGAGAGACATTCACGTTTGGCACCCAACCACATCGGCCCTAATCTAATCTCAATTCGATACGCATATTCCACCTAGAGTTTAGAGCGGCTGAATATTATCAATCCCATGTGATCAGAGCAGAGCAGAGCAGAGCATCAAAGTGTTTCTCTTTTCAAATTACTTTCCCCAGAGAAACAAGAGTAATAAAACACAAGCAACATCATGTGGCCCACCAGAGACAAATTATAAAGGCACCATCCGAACTCAAAAACCAATTGCCACCCACCACTTTTGTAGATTCTACCTTTGGTCTCAATCATCCAATCTCTCCACCACATCCTCTCTACCCTTTTTCCATTTCCTTCCCAGTCAAGTAGAGAATCAGCTGGTTTTGCTCTCCAATCACGAAAAAAATCACCACCCATTAGTTCTTCTCTCAATCTCTTTCTTGACATGGCAACAGCAGCCTTGCCAGTATTTGCACAGCTATCTTCCATTGTGCTGATCGTTTGCTTGGTGGGCCACGCGAAATCGGACTTCGCAAGTGATCAGAAGGAGTGCGGGGCGCAGCTGGTAAGCCTAGCGACGTGCCTTCCGTACGTTCAAGGGCAGGCGAAAACTCCCACCTCAGATTGCTGCACTGGGCTCAAGCAAGTTCTAGCCAAGAGCAGGAAATGCTTGTGCGTTCTCATCAAAGACCGCAACGATCCTGACCTGGGTCTCAACATCAACGCCACCCTGGCCTTGAGGCTCCCTCGTGCTTGCGGCTCTGCTGTCAATGCAACTGAATGTATAGGTATCTTCTTGCTCTTGCATTTACATATCAGTACTGGAGATCATTGATTTCAAGCTGGGTGCTCGTGAATTAGAATGGAGAAAGATTGGCTTCTCTTTACAATACTGTATAAAGAGCCCAAGTCTTTGATTCTGCTAAATGAATCTTATTTATGGCGTGCTTGCTGTATTAATTATTCATTCTTTGTGTACTTGTTACTCATTGGGCATGGTCTAGATCTTCTGCATCTACCTCCAAATTCGGCAGATGCCAAGATGTTCAAGCAACTTGCCAGTGGCGCTGATGGGAACACTAGTAGCAGCAACGCAAGTGGAAGTAAGTGTTTCTTTCAAATGAGCATGGAGCATACTGCTGTGTTATTTTGTGGGGTTTTCTTTACTTGGATAGTTGGATTGGGATTGACACCATCACTATGGATTTCTCAGGCAAAGGGGCGACCACAAATTCTAGTAGTCCCAGCACTGTAGCTGCTGGAACGTTGTCTGCGAGGTCCGATTCCAGAGAGAGCAGTGGACAGGCATGGTGGGCAAGGGACATGACTGTCGGGCTTTCGCTTTGGTGCTTTGCATGCATCCTTCTGATTGACGGCTAGAAGTAGAAAAAAATGAGTGGGTTCCACCCACACTCATTCAAAGTTGTTTCTCTACAAGAGTTGCTTGGCACTGTTTTGTATGCATCTTTGTTGCCATCACCACCACCACCACCACCTACTTTTTCTTCTTCTTCTTTGTATGCATCTTTGTTGCTGCCATCATTATCTTCTTATTTTTTCTTCTATCAGTTGATCTGTGCCGTTGATCTGTTGATAAGCACCTTAGGTTGACACAGTTTGAAATTATCATGTAAGATTGTTGGCGAATATACGGTGGTTAAAACTTCAGTAGCTATGGTTAATATAATCTCAGATAGAGAAATATTGGTCACCGATTAGGAAACATGACTATTGAATGCAGGGTCTGTTCCTTGCAAAACGATTTCCTCTTGTCAGTCTCGCTAGCTGGGTCTCGGATGATTTTTCTTTGTTGGTCCAAGGATGCCCGCTATTATTCACACACACAGAAAAAAATGCCCGCTATTTATAGAGTTTTTGCCATACGACCGTTTTAGGCTTGCAATTTTACTATTTTGGCCTCCCTCAAAAACCCTTTTTAAAATTATATTCGGTTGCGTATCTTTTGATATAATTTGACACTTAACTACAACTCTTTCTATTATTACCTCTATCTTTCATAAATACTTTATCTATTTTAATTTTATTATCTTCACTCCTAATCATTACTTTCATTATATTAAACTACTTCACTTTTTTTAAAACTTTTCACATTTTTACTTTTACTTTTTTTTTTTTTCTTTTGATGGTGTTTTACTTTTATATCTTACCATACTTTCGTGTTATCATCTGGATGACACGCAGAACACCAGAGATGGGCATCGGGACCCAACCGAGCTTGATGCGCACCTCCCCTAGTTGCTCGGTCATTTAATATCGGCAACATCATATTGAGAGAGAGAGAGATGCTTGGCAAAACAGAACAGAAATTGAGGGCACCGATGCTAGGGGTAATTTTGAAGAAAATATAAAATAGATGATGATAGGGCGAAATCTGCAGAATTGTGATTCATCATGCAATATGGGCCCTTTTCGTGCAGCGTTTCTTGCTAGATGATGATTGCATTAAATTTATATCGAATAATAATACTGATATTGTTAAATAATAAAGGCTTGAAAGGGATTCATGCCCAATAACCCACGGCCGAAATGCAAGGAACCTTTCACATCATGCACTGCACCCGAGGGTTGCGCCAGCTTGCATCAGGACGACTTTCTGGCCCCAAAATCAGGCAGAAATGGAGGTGGGAATAGATAAATACATATTCCCATCACCGAAAGACGGCGAAAGTTGCCATCCTCTGTAACTCAAATATCAAGAACCTCTCTATTTATCATTATTATCTTATTTGAGCTTTTCTAAAAGTTAATAAAAATTCACACCCATTCATCGAAAAATAAAAATAATAATTCACACCCAAGTCCCAACCGGATATCTTCGAAGTCTGGCCTGGCGCGAAATTAAAATTCCCCCACTATTCTTGATCTTCCAACTTGTGCCTACCCAAAAAATTAACTACGAACTGTTCATGTCAAGGGGAATTTTAGACCACTTGAGAACTTCTCAACGATGGCAAGAAGATTTGAATGGATTGTGAATTTTACATGTATGGCTGCCCATTGGTTGTCAGCAAGCTGATGGCTTCAAAGAAGATTCCAAGTCCAAATAAAGTGTAAACGTCATTTTTATGGGCTGCATCCCCATTTACAGCGTGTCCAGTACCATAGAAGATAAAATACACGCATGTCACTTGTTTCAACAATTCAACGCACTCCCTGACAAGAATCTTGCCCTATGCCACCCACAGGAAATGAAAATTGCATGCATCCTTAAAGCGTAACTACCTTTGGCAATAATTTACCATAAGTTGAAGACTACCGCATCAGCATCCGAGAGAGATCCTCTTGAGTTAAGAAAGGTTTCCAGCAGCTCCACATCCATCAAGATCTAGCTGTGCACCTTGAAGCATATCAAATGTGGGAAAAGCCGGAGCAGTTCTTCACGGCTGCGTCTCTAAGGAAATTTGCAAAAGACACTAGCTTAGATTAGAGCAAAACAAGTAGATGCATTATTTGATGGGGTTTTAGACTGGTCTGAAATGACCTCATTTCAGATAGATAAAATTATTAATCTATGTATATTTAATTTATGGACTAATTTTTACTATTTTGGATTTTTAAACATAAGAGTATTTTAGTCATTTTTATAACTAAAATACCCTTATGATTAAAAATCCAAAATAAATATATATATATATATTTACCAAAATATAAAATTTACTCATAAATCAAATACACCTAAATTGACAGCTCAATTAAAAAAAAATTTGAAAAAAATAAAAAACATGTTTTTGGACCAGCCTTATTTGATATTTATTATAGATAAATGCTCTACCAAGAAATACTACCCGTGGCAGAGATTTGAGTCAGTTTCAGCAGTCAACACACCCATGCTATTCATAAAGTTGAAAAAAAATACTCACGCAATAGTAACCCATAAGTACCCATGCAAAAGTAACGGGGATGGCGGTTTACACTTTGAGAAGAGGATTAGGACAGTGTGTGGACAGTCCACAGTACTGCTTTGCCCACATCATCCTAGGACGTGAATTTCAAGAGAGGGGATGGAGCCATCTGGTGACGTGGCCAAGCAGTGCCATGGACCGTCCCATGAGAACGATCCCAGCACTGTCCTAATCCTCTTCCAACATTGTGCGCCGTACGTCTGGTGTACTTATTTTGTTGATGTACTTTCAGGTGTACGTATTTTGCATGTCTACTTTGGGTTCTATTGCATGAATACTTTTGCATGTGTACTTTGCATTACTATTGCATGAGTACTTGTGACCACTAGCCGTGTTACATTACCCTAAACAATGCTTTTATGGGTTGTGTACTTTTTTCCCACTTCCACCCATTCGCAATCATTTTGATATTGCATTGAGTGGATGTCGCACCAGATAATTTCCCCAAGAAGAGGATATAAAGGTGTTGGTACCTTGATGCCGATACACCCGTTCACATCCAGGGTCTTGAGTGTGGCTGAGCAGAATTGTGAGAGGACCTCCAGGCATTGGTCAGTCACCCCAACAATGCCAAACAAGCTGCAGTGCCCACAACAGATTAGTGGCCTGATCATAACCAAAAGAAAAGGTGCTTAAAGTTCCCAAGAAATTTCTGATATCTTACCTCAGAAATTCAAGGTTGGGACAGCCTTCTGCGACAGCAATGACTCCCACATCGGTGACACGCACACACCTATCAGATTACATAAGGACCTGATTTAACTTTTTTACCTTATAATACCTTGGGAAGTTCTTGTTTGCAGGAAGCTTCGACTTACCATGTCAAATTCAAAGAAACAAGATTTCTGCACTTGGCTATACAGGAAAGACCTTGGTCCGACAAATGCTGCAACATATTCTAATAGTTAAAAATAATCAACAAAAGGGAGATTCATGCAATAAGAAGTTGTCAATTTGCTTCATCTGGTAGACTGGACTATAGACTGGACTAACTCTTTTCGATGCAACTGACTTTTTTCTAGTGAGTTTGTGTAGATGAGAGGCATAAAAAAAAATTAACCCCATTTACAGTATTTGACTGACCATGATAGTTGAATTAGATATGAATTACTGGTCATGCCTCACCATTTTGATTCACAAAGGAAGGATCGCCTGATCTGGTGGAAATATGATCCAAACTGAACAGGTGTTGGTCAGCCCAAACTTGTTCAACAACGGGCGGCCTAAACTGAACAAGTGGTGCCAATAATGCAAAGACTGCTTCTGTTGGAAACAATTACACAAAACCTACCTAGAAATGGAAATTTTAATGTTGGATGTATTCAGAGGATTGAATTTACCTGTGCACCACATAGATCTAAGAATTCCAGATTTGGAAGATACACGAAATTCATGTAAGTCTCATCTGTTAAGCTGCAAGAGAAGAAGAGGCCAATGTTAGTGACAAGCTAATAGAAGTCCAAAGCCAGTCCAGTCGTTCAAATTAAAGAATCAAGAAAGCAAGCCATGCATAAATGTCAAAATAAGACTGTTAACTTAAAAATAGTTTGTTATTGTGGTGCACCTTGAAAGGGCATAAAGATTCAAACTTCGTAGAGAAGAACACTTGGCAAGGATCTGTTGTAATCCACTGTCTGTTAGCTTGATACACCTAAGTAAGATCAGAGGGTTGCGGTACATCTGTAAGCACGAAATGTGCAATGACTCAAGAAATGTCAACAATTAAGAAGTAGAGTACCTAATTTTTCAAGTAGAAAACAAAGATTAAAATCCAGAAAACATCTAGGCTAGCTGCATCAAGAATTGTAGTCTGTATAAGGGGACTGCATGATCCGTGACTGAGGATGTATTGTTTCCTCAAACCTTGAGTTTTATAGGGGCACAAATGGTTTGGATGCAAGGCAGTTGATCTAATTGCCCACAACATAATGAAATGAGAAATTCTATATGCAGAGAATAAAATTGGCCACATTTGATGTTAATGAAAATCTAGATACATAATGAATGACTGTCTGACAGAGAAAAAGGAAAAAAGAAAGAATGCACTAGGTGGATACTTCAGTTGTTTTCAATCAGAAATTCCCATTGAAATTTATCAACAATTTAGGACCCATATCATCTTCAGGGCTTCATTATGTTGTGACTAGAGCTTGAATACTTTGTTGAGCACTACTGTGATTATTTTCGAAATCGAATGTGAACTGCAAAGAATGGTACCTACCTGGTCAAATTCAACTGCTCCAGCTCTTGGTAATTGTCAGCAATTAGTTGCAAACCTTTATCTGAAATGTTCTGCAGTTCACAAAATAATGCAGTACAATGAGAGTGGCTGCAAAACATACATCCTGATATGAGGCTGTAAGACTCATTGGTATACAAAAAGAGGGGAAAGGAAAGGACACAAGTTTCCATGTGTCAGAAAAGTTGAGGAAGGAAGGATTGCAGATTGACAACCTAAACATGTAAGAATAAGCAATGTAAAGAAAACAAAGTACAGTTGATTTCTTGACCTGAATTCTGAAATGAAGAAAATATGCCAAGTATTGATGCCAATGAGATTGCAAGCACCTATTAATCTCAGAGGAAAAGAAAAGAGAAAATGGTGCTACTTCGAACCAAAATTTCAAAACTTATCAAACTCCTAAACACCCTATAACAAGCTTTATTCATGTCCACGGTGTAGCAAACAATTCCAGTTTGTACTTCAATGGCAAGTGAGTAAGACGATACAACAATCTTCAGAATGTCAATAAATTTAGAGATGGATGGCATGCCACTGCTGAAAGAGGCAGTGGCTTCAAGTTGAAGCTCACAGAGCAGACACTAGTCATAAAGAGATTTACCTTACAGCCACTCAAGTTGAGATCTCTTATGTCTTTACAATTCTTCACCAAATGCTTTATACCCAAATCAGTTATCCTGACCTCAGTCAATTATCCAATAGTCATAGATCAGTATAAAAATTAGTCACTTTAATAGACAAATCAGCTAACCCAACTTGATTTGCTAATGCAGACTATCCCTTTTAAGAGACTTGCTAGAATAGTGTACTAACTGAATTATTAAATTAAAAAATGGGTACTAAAGAATCAGGAAGCATGAGTGAAAAATGAGCATTGATTAACCTTATCTTCAAAGATGCCGCAAATATGAGAGGAAATAATATAGAAAGTTATAACACCTCACGTTCCAGTAGATTGAGAGTCTCTTGAGTTTTGGAGAAGCAATAGTTATAGCATCAATTCCATCGTCTGAAATCTTCTGGCAGCCATTCAGATTTAGAGTTTGTAAACCTTGAAGAGACTCCATGCACTGTCCAAGAACAAGCACCAATATTCGTACGAAAGCATAGAAAAAGGAGGTTAGTTTTTCAACAAGAAACTGGAATATTTTTTATGGCATGGATTCTGTAAATTAATAGTTCCTGGACCAAGACATTTGGACTCGTCCAGGTGTATCTTGCAAAATACGATCATCATGTAACAAGATTGAGCAAAATGTTGGGGGACTACCCTCTTGGCCTCATGAAGCATCTAAAGTGCCAATATTTACCATCAATATTGTCCAGCCCACTCTTCATGGATCAATGAGTTGAAATCAAATAGTCAACTGATTCTAACTCTTCAAGCAATTGTTCTTTTATATACAACCATTTTTTCCTAGTAACAATCTAGTTCCTGACTTGACCAGAATGAAATGTGACTATTAAAGACAGAGCAATCCCAGAGGTTTAGTTAGTGACTTCTATAAATAGAATGCTAGGCCACTTATGCACCATGCATTAGACAAATGACTGTCTGATTTGATTTCACGTATGGGCATGGGATTACTATGATTGGAAGACCTGAGCACATGATCCATCAATGTTGGGGATTATTGAGATTTTATTTACATGCTCCATCAAACACCAAAGCAACCCATGAACCATAGTAGCTAATTACAACGTGGTTTCCAAACATTTGTCCCCACTTTCAAGCTTTGCATTCCGTGACAATGAAAAAGAATTAGCAAGAAGGTCGATGCATTGACCCAAATTGCCTTCTATTGCCATCTTGCATTAGTGTTTATGGCATCCAAGCTCCAAGTCATCGCACATACAAATTCCAATTACAGAATTTTATCAAGCTATACTTATATTATTACCTCGTTTTTTAGCCTAATAAGATGCTTGTCCTCAACATCCTGCATAAATTCAAGATTTATGTGCTCGACGTTGCAATATCTAGGCTGCAAAACAAGGAAAGCATGTGAGTCAAAATTAATGCAAATCCAGAATGCAAGATCCAGTCCTACAGTCCTAGTGCATTTGCTGTAATCATCGATCGTAGCAGAATGCCAAAAGGAACAGACGAACCAGCCAACCATAGTTATTCACTTAGACATTGATCTCCATCGAATGTTTGCAAGACTCGAGAATAGTACATGAGCTTTCTATTTTCAGTTGCAGCACATCCACATCATTCTTAGTGGTGCATTCACTCAGTGGAGTTTATCAGTTGAAAGAGAGAGATCAAAAGGTAACCAGTGAGAGAGCAGCAATCAATCTTTCTCCACCATTAGTCATCTCCCGCAAATCAAGCGCCTGCAAAACCAAGACACACTATTTCTTTCAAAAAACAATAACTACTAAAAAAGAAGATGCAGCATCCTATCACAATCATCATCCAAACAAAATTTGAGGCGGCGGAACGAATGAAAAGCTGAGACGGCTAACCAGAGGGATGGAATCAGATGGCAGAAAGACAAAGAAGAGGAACCTGCCAGAGAGGGCGGTGGGAGACAAGCGCACGATAGCACCAAGGACTGAGGAGCAAGAGAGAGATGACATCGCGCTGCGGGAGTCGTGAGCTCACCAGCTGCAGTACCAGCGGGACCGTCGTCTTATTCCATATCTCTTCCCTTTGCCTTTCCGTCTCCTTCTCCATCGCCATCCCAGACCCAAAACCAAGGAATCCATTATTGGAATTTTGATTTTGAACATTTCTCTAAATGGGCCAGAATATGGCCACATAGCCCAACAAATCTAGATTGTGGAACAACCCACCTCCACCAGAAAACTGGGATCTTTTTGGACTTCGCATGTAAGATCGTCTCATTGAATAGCATAGGATGGGACAGAATGGAATCTAATTTTCTGAAAAAGCTTTTCTTTCTCTTGCGATTTCTAATTTTTCCATACATAATAACCTTAACTTTCCAATTTGGAATGCTACTCTTTTCATTTTACATGTTATTTTTCTAATGGAAATTTTCAATGTTACTCGTGTGTTTGGCATTTAGGGATTTTTTTTTTTCTTCCTACTTTTTTGTATACTTTTCTATATGTTGTATCATTTTAACTGTTTAACTACTTTTCTTTTAATTTTTTCATCACATTTTTCCACGTGACAATCCTGTACATTTTAACTTTATTTATTTTACTCCTAATCATTTGTCTTGACATATTACACCACTCTTTTACTTTTAATAAATTTTTTCTTAAACTCTTTCCACATGCACGACAACTTTTTATCCAGTCCCTCTCTAAATTTCATCACATTTCATCCAATTGGACGACGCTTCGACAGTCATATTAAGTGACTTTCTTGGTAAACACTTTGGTTTGAATTTTTATTTTTTGATAACTTTGTTATCATATTTTGAATGGGCACATGACATCCCGGGTGAAAGAGAATGTAAAGATTTAATTTTGCATATTAAGTAAATATTCATCAAATGGGTCATGTTTCTATGAAACCTCCTCTCCTTCTGTGTAATATCACATATTTTTACAACTTTGATTATAGATGAGAAATTTATTGTATTTTGCATTATTTATATTATCATGAAAAATCTTTTATTTATCTATTATCATTATGTGTAAGCTCCATTTATAATCGTATACAATTAATATAATAAAATGATTGAATGTTAAATATGAATTTTAAAATTATATTTTTAATATCTAAAACATAATTCTTATGTGAATAAATGCAACTCTAAATTATTGTTACATTTTTTTATTTAGAAAACTGTTACATTTTAATGTAGATGTGAATGAGTCTAAGCATTTTTCATAATTTATAACGAACATATATTTAAGTAAATATAGCTAATGCTCATGTTTTGATTTTGATGAAGCTTAATCATTTAGTTAAATAAATTATGCTAAATATAATATATATAGTAGATTTTCTATCAATTACATATATTATTTAACCGCATATAACTCCTTCATCAATCCACTCCATGATTCATTTACCGGATAAAATATAAATTTAATTGGCTGGAGAATGGAATCTTTTTCATGATTTGCATATGCAAAATTGCAAATATATGCAGTCTAATAGAATGAAGGAGCAGGGTAGGAATGTTAATGGATTAAGCCAACTCATAAATCCACCTGGAAAATTCATTTATAAATGAGTTAAGATTGGTTTAATTAAATAAATGATCATTTGCGAGATATTTATAACCTGTTAACCCGATTAATGATATGTTAAACTGGTTGACCTATTAACTTGTTAAAAACCCTTTAAAGCTAGTTTATAAGCTATAACTCCGACCGCAATTTCATTTTCTCTGTCCTCTTTTACTCCATCATTACTTTTAACATATTTTTTCAGTTTTCAAGCTTATTTCATGTAATAGTATCAAATAGGATTTTAAATGAGCTTGTTTTCAACTTGTTTACAATAAATAGATAATCCATTATCTACCTATTAATCTATTTATTAAATGAGTTATAAATGAATTAGGGTTTAAATTTTTTAAATGAGTTAATAAATAAATTAAGATTAAAATTTTAAAATGAGTTAAGATTATAATAATCCCATCAAACCAGCTCAACCCAATCCGCTTGACACCCCTAGAGCAGGCAATGATACTTCGAAATCCTAAATATAAAAAACGGTTTCCTTGATAAGGTTACTAGAATATGCAGAAGTAAGACTTAGAATATCGAGCGGATAGATTTTGGACGGCTGCATTATATCATTGAGGACCGGTGATTTACGACCGGTCGGAAATCACCGTCAAAAAATATTTTTTTTTTTTGTTTTTTTTGAAAAATATTTTTATAAACATGTTAATCTAATTATATTTAATCTATAAACTAAGTTTTACCATTTTTGAATATTTATATATATTTATTTTGAATTTTTAAAAATAGGGGTATTTAAGTAATTTTAAAATATTTAAAATGAATTAAATACCCCTGGATATATATACATTTCCAAAAATGTTAAAACTTGGTTTATAGATTAAATATAACTAGATTAACATGTTTATAAAAATATTTTTAAAAAAAAAACAAAAAAATATATTTTTTGACCGGTCATAAAAGATCATTCGGCTATATCATTTACGCTGGTAGGTGAGCCCGGTCTTCAATTACAGTTTGGTAGCGTAGGCGTTATGTGGGTAATTGCTGATTACTAGTTAGTGACCGGCGCCAATCCAATCCACCGTTTGCATTTGAGTTTCCACGCAACCGTTGTCGTGAATCGTAATTCATTTAAAAAAATTTGTAACTGCTAACATGTAAGCCTAAACCTGCATTTATTAGATACGAAATGCTACAATATTTCAATATTATTTAATATTTATTTTGAATATTGAAAATTATAAAATCCCATTTTCCAAGGGCCTCTCGCACTTGAAAAATGAGTTTTTATTTTAATATTAAAAATATTAAAAATATTAAATAATATTCGAATATTATAAAATTTTATAAGTGATAAATGCTTGGACTCATGTGTTAGTGTAAAAAAAATAAAAAAGATCATGCGACCAATTTTTTAATATTTATATATTACAATTATTTCAAACATTATCTTACAATTAGGCTTTTAAGACATTCTAACAATTTTTCCTATGAAGTTCTATAGTCATCTAACAATTTTGCTTATTCTTTATCTAACAAATAATACTCATTGCTGCCACTGTGGATGCTCCCGCACGCTTTTGGGGGAGACAAGACACCACAAATGCATGCCGCACGCAAATCGCTGCTGATGCATTTTGAACCCACCTTAGCACGTATTCGCTAAACGGCAGGCTACCAACTGTTGATTGCATTGGATCAGTAAGTTGCAACTCAAGCAATATGCTACTAATCACAGACGATCGGAGCTCTTTTCAATATGAATTTGTATCTAATTACTTAATAATTTTATTTTTTCCATTATTATCCTAGTGATTATTTTCATTATCTTATTATAAACCTCATCAATTCTATCTTTATTTATTTTATTTTTTTAAGTTGTCCATATTATCTCTCTTTTATGTTGCGTTTTCTATATTCTTCTTCTCATTTTCATTTAAAATGTCCTAACGTGTAGCTCATTCCTTCTTCCAAGCGCATGCTCATTCATTCTTGTTGTTAGGTGGCGTACAGCTGACCTTATGATAAAGAAATAAATAAATAAATAAATATTTTTGTGTAGCCCATACTCTGAACACTCTCCTTTGTTTCTGACGTTGAACAATCAAGGTCCTTTCTGAAAGGTGTAAATTTTTTTTTTTTTTTTTCACGTTTTCAATATCAATTTACATCTTATGTATCTAATCATTATATTTCATTATTATTAATTACACATTTCAAATATTTTTCAGAATTTTTCATACACCTACATTATCTAATTTTTGTTTATTCTTTTCTTCTTAATCATATCGCTTTTTCACCTTTTAAAAAATTTCTTCTGCAAAATCTTTATCATCTTACCTATAAAGAAACCCAAATATTCAATTGGACAATATTATTGCAATAAACAATAATATTGCAAATGCATTGAATCATGTACTGAAAATTTTGGGGTCGGCTGTTTTTGCTCACAAAGTTAGATGAGATGAGAATGAAATTACGGTGGAACGAAATCTTTCTTTTTTCAAAATTATTTTTTCTATTCCTAAAAATAACAACAAAACTAAGGTACGATTGTACGAACCGATTTTTAGTCTGTTTCCGTTTCAGATCCAAGGATTCGTCCACATCGGAAGATGCATGTATTCCGTATTAATCACTCGTCAGCACGCTGCCAAAAAAATATTTCGTCACGTTATTTATTTCTTTTTCCTTTTTCTTTCTGATGGCATTGTCCCTGGCCGTTCCCTGCTCTTTGTTTGGCGTCTTCATATCTGCTTGGATTTTGATTCTGGAAATGAAAAAAAAAAATGGCGAAAAATGTAAATGTGAAAATAATAGATATAAAAATGATGCGAGGAAATCATCTTGCCCGTCTGAGAAGATTAGAACTCAGTCATTTGAACTTTCAAATAACGGGAATGCTTATACCAAACTTTATTTATTTTTAAAACCATTGACTTTCAAATAACGGGAATGCTTATATGAAACTTTATTTATTTTTAAAATCTCAATGGTTGTTAGAAAATTCACTCAGTTTATTGTATTTAGCATAATATATAGTATCCTGTAAATCTTTTTATTTTTTTAATTTCACTGGATATGAGCCATATTTATAAATATGTAAGATCAACGTAATAAAATAGTAATATCAAAATATCAATTTTAAAGTAGTTTTTTCAATATCTAAACCATCTAAAATATCAATAATATGTAGATAAATAATCCTATAAAGTATTATTACATTATAATATATTTGTAAATGGATTTAAGTATTTTTTACAATTTACACATGAATGCACTTATTTTTGAGCAAACTTAACCTATTTATATATTAGATTATGATGAAATTTGATTTCCTGACTAAACAAATAATGTTAAATACAATAAATAGATTGAATTTTTCATCAAGGATCGACATTTCAAAAAAGAAAAGAATTTTACAAAATTACTTCTAGAAATATTCCCTTTCAAACAATATGAAATAATTATTTAGATGATCTATTATGGTGATGGAATCCGTTGTCAACCCAAATGAAAATCACGAGCGATGACTAATTGGTTTGGCTAAGCAAGTCCACAAATACAAGCAGCCATGCATTGAAAGCAACCATTCATTGACTATTGATTGGATAGAATTTATCTAATGGCTCGCGAGAAAAAGATATTTTTAATTTTCTTCCATCTGTCTGCCCATGAAAGTGCACTTGCACCTGGATCAGACCGATGTAATGGAATAGAATACAAATATTATAAATAAAGTAACTTTGAGATGAAACCTTAGAAAAAAAAAAACGAATGGCCGAAATCGCTGTAAAAAAGTAGAAGTGTAGAACTGGGAGATTTGTCCTCTCCATAGCTAAATAACAATATTTCTAAGCGAAGTCTTATCGGGTTGTAATGTAGACTATGATATTAAATGTGTGTTTATTTACACTAAAAACTTTTCACTTGTGACAATTATCTTATTTTTTCAATTATTTATATAAAACTACATATATAATTAATTTATCTATTGTAATTTTATTATTTTTACTTCTCATCATTATTTGTATTATATCATATTTTTTTCCTACTTAAAAAATTTATACACGGTAAATTATAAATTTTTTATGAAATTTTTGTGGCTTTCCAAGGGAACCTTAAGATTATTTGAATGCTCCTAAAAAAGATTATTTGAAGGCGATTCAACATCCTTAGTCCTTAAATTACTGTTTTCTCAATGAATAGCTCTAGTAGAAGACTTGGGTAGATTAATTATAAAAACAGGTAATATGGGAGCAAAGATACATGACGTCCATGTGGTGGGTGTAGCTAGAGGGGATCAATTTCTTAAAGGAAAGCCCGATCAATGTGGGTAGCCATGTTGGATAAGACTATGGAAGACACCAATATATTATTAGTCAATCGGTCCAATCTCGCCGTCTGCCTGCCTGCAATATCCGCCATTTTGTTCTTATTTCTCTCGCACAATATCCCTTTATGATTACAGTCTTTGTCTTCGTTTATTTAAAGAATTTTATCATCCACATGTGACAATCCAACGAGATCAAAGCAAATGCCGGAATTTTACTGAAATGGAGCAACGCAATCGGTTGGTCTGGTGATTACAATCGTTCAGCGCTCGGTAACCAACCAACAACCAATCGCAGAACGCCACCTGCATCTCTCTAACTCGCTAGTCCACCGACCAAAAGCCAAGTCCATCTCTGTCAATACTGGAATTAGGATCCTATCAATGTCAAAATGACAATGTCTGCTTATGACCTTCACCATGCCTTCTGCCAGCGTTTAGTGGTAAGGAGGACAAAACTTTGGAAAATAATGACAATGAAACACGTAAATTATGCGAAATGCAAATTATGCAGGTGGATGGGTACGCATTCTAGTATAGTCTGATTCGGATGCGTCCGTTTACACCAATGTTGTCAGAACCGAACCGGTGATTGAACCGGTAAAGGAACTGGTCTGGTTCGAACTAGTTAATCAAACCGTTTTGAACCGGTGACGTCAGCATGACATATTTATGATGTAATAAATATTAATTTTTTTAAAATCTAGTATTTTTAAAATATATTTGGTATTTTATATTTTTATTTTGATTTTTTGATTTTTAATTTTTTAAAACTAAGAATACTAAACATTTTAAAACTAAGAATACTAAACATTTTAACATATGTTAAAATTTTAAAATTCTAGATTTGAAATTTGAATATCTAATTAAGGCAGTGAGTAGTAACGTACGCAGGCAGAGATGGACGGCGAGGCAGCGAGACGGCGACGGCGAGGCAGACGGTGACCAGAGACGGACGGTGCAGGTAGCGCGACCAGAGACGACGACCAGAGACAGACGGCGCAGGCGGTAGGTAGTGCGTGCCCGACGAGGAATGGAGGAAGATGAAGGCAGACGGCGGACAACGCAGGCAGGGGCGTGCGTGGGCGGCAGCGTTGCCCGGCGAGGAAGACGAGGGCCGGCGGACTGCGTGGGCAGGCGGACTGCACGGGCAGGCGGACGGCGAGGAAGATGACGAATGCGCGGGCGGCAGTGCGTGCACTTGTGCAGGCCACGGAGACAAGGCAACGGGATGTGGGAGTGGCGGGATGCGGGATCCTGCTGGAGCCGGCGCTGTGGATGCAGACGGCGAAGAGGAAGATGAAGGCAATGAGGGCGACCGACGAGGACTGGGCCGGGGCAGGCGGGCGCGAGGCAGCGCTAAGGTTTCGAAAGGGGGAAGAAGAAGAGGGCGTCGGGCCAGGCAGGCGTTCTGATTTTTGGTTTTTTTTTAAATATATATATTTAATTATTATTAGTTTATTGACCGACCGGTCAAACCCGGTTGAACCGGTAAATACGGTTCGATTGCCGGTTCACCGGTTCGGGCGGTTTCTGGTTATTGAACCGAACCGTATTGGATCGAACCGGACATGGGACCGGTTCCCGGTCGGACCGGCCGGTTCGGTCCGGTTTTAATAACATTGGTTTACACTTTTTTGTTTGCATTTTTTTATACCATTTCACATATTAATTACTTAATGCGGTGACAATGGTAGGTGGAAAATTATTTCTTCCAATTGAAATTTTCAAAAATAATTTTATATTTTAATTATCTATTTATTTTATTTTTTATTTTTTGCTTATATATTTCAATCATTTTTATAAAATTATCATATTTCTTCCTATTTTATCTTTGTTATAGCATCTTGATCTCATATTTTTAGAAAATATTTTTTTTTCAACTTCCTAACTTTCTTCTCCACTTATATTCCTTAAAGATGATGCTTTGCTTTTCCATTGTTGCTTTTTTATATTTTAATTATTTTTTCTTTTTATTTCGTCTAACTATTTTACCTTTTTATATTTTTTCCACTTCTAATGATTACGTTAATCATGTCACGTCACTTTTTAATTTTAAAAAATCTTTGCTACCAAAAATTTCAGTGTCACAATGAGAATAGCGTTGTGGTTATGGATGATTGCATAACAGCCGGTCTATGGTTCAAATCTTGTCAGAGGCTTTGTCCCATGATAATTGTTTTTTATCGATATTTGTATTACACAGCAAACTCATTCACCCGTTCACTCAAGAGACCGTAAACTCCTATCCATTCAAAGGAAATAACAACAAACTTCCACATATTTTTAAGGGAGACTAGATACTCTCACTTATAAATCAAGCCGAAACCCACTTATGAGGTTTTGAACCTATGCACTATGCTGCTTAATATTTTTATTACAAACTCCGTGACCAACCAAACCGTTGCTCAGTTAGCATCCCCCGTTAATTGTTGGTGGAGCTTTATTTTCATATTTAGATTGTGGCTACACTTAAGATAGATAAAATATTTTAAATGAGCTTGATATGTAATATAAAAATGTCAGCATGTACAGTATATAATACCAATAAAAAAAGCATCCCCCAACACAATAAATAATTAAGGAGAAAATGTAGTTTGTTTTCTTACACTTCTATAAATAAATAAATTAAAATAAAAATTAGAAGAAAATTCATTAAGAAAATTAGATAAATATTGCTTTAATTAGTACACTTTGATGTTGGTTTAGTAATGAGGATGAAGAATAGAGACAAAAGAAAAAAAATTAAAAATGAGAGTGATTTGATATGACACAAATAATAATCAAGATTTTTGAGCAAAGAAAATAATGATAAAATAGATAGAATAATTACATTAAAATATGTAAAAAATATTCAAGTATATACGCAATAATAGGAAAAATAAGGAATGTAATTTTTTTTTTAAAACAGATGGAAATGTGAAAATAGGGCGGGTGCGTTCCTTCGTCTCTACCAAACTGCCCTTAATCCAAATCCGAAAAGGATACCACGGTCCGCCTGGATGCGTCGACTCGCGGGAACTGTAACTGTCGTGCAATTACAATCTGTACGGCAGTGGCTCTGCAAGTCTGCCCTCGGCTTTCAAATATCTCTTCCTACCCTCTTCCACCGCTCTCTTCAAGTTCAAACAAACACCTGAAATACGAGTAACCGGAGAATATGTTGCTGCCATCATCTCTCCTCCTCTTCCTCCTCCTCTGCCTTCCTCACCTTTTCCTCTTCTCCCACTTCCTCGCCGCTTCTGCCGCCCAGTCTCCCTCAGAGCCGACTCCTAAACCCAACGTCTACGACGCTCTGCGTCTTTCTGGCCTACCCGCCGGCCTCCTTCCCGACTCCGTCGTCTCCTACTCTGTCACCGACGATGGCTCCTTCGTCGTCCAGCTCCAGAAACCCTGCTACATCCAGTTTGACTACCTCGTCTACTATGACCGTCGGATTACGGGCAAAATCCACTACGGCTCAATTTCCAACCTCAAGGGCATCCAGGTCCAGAAATTCTTTCTGTGGTTTAATGTCGATGAGATCAGGGTCGATCTGCCGCCTTCCGATTACATCTACTTCCAGGTCGGCTTGATCACTAGGAAGCTTGACATCGTGCAGTTTCAGAAAGTACGGTCCTGCGGCGATGGAATATCTTCGCGGTGGGAACGTCTGCTAAAGGTTCGTGATTGTTCAACCCTCTTTCTTTTTTCACTTATTATTATCTTTTTTTTTTTTTTTTTTGAAATGGCGACTGTGATCGCAGACGGGAAAAGGATGTTGTAGGGGTTTTTCCTTTTGGAAAGGGGGGTGTGAGTGTCAATATCAGCTTCTTTGAGGATGCGCTGCATCTTTTCTGCTGAGTTTTATTTGATCGGGGAATTTTTTTTTTTTTTTTTTGGATGGGTAATTCGATCGGGGAATTGAATGGGAAAGATGTGAAATGCTGCTATGACTGGTGGCCTTGTTGACCACCAGGGTTTGATTACTGATTAGATCTTGCATTAGATATCGAATCTCTAAAGGTTTGCGACCGTTTTGGAAATGGTCTCAGTTTGTTGCTCACCCACTGATGTGCGATTTCCAGACACAGCCAGAATTGTTGGGAGGAGGGCCCTACTGCTAAGAAAACTTAGTGAACGTTAATCAAAAGGAAAAGTAGTTATTAGATGCAAATGTTGCTAGCGTGAATTAAAATTCTCATTGTAAATGTTAAATGAGTCACTTAGATCTCAAAACGACTACTTAAATATTTTTTTTTTTTTGATTAAAGACTACTTAAATATTAAAAGTATTCTTAAATATCAAAATGTTTTTATAGCTTGAGATGTAGAGGACACATAACAGCGACTGGAGGACCTGAGACGTGCAGCCTGGGAGGATAATAATATAAACGGGGAGATGTGTTGTAATAGAAATTGAACGGGCTTGGATACGACTCAATTACCATGCCAACTTAATTAGTTTCATCCCAAAATGACTAGCTAGTTTGGTCAATATTTTTCCACACATATAATCCAAATATACTTTATTAAGTGTTGTGAGATTTAGACTCAAATTAACATTCCCTCTTGCATTCAGGCTTAATAAGATAAACAGATACAGTGTCTTAGATCTAGATATAACAGGAACTGGAAGGACATAACAAAAGTTGAATGAGTTTTATTCCAAAATGACTAGCCAATTTACGGAGCCTTTCCTCATACGTATAATTTAGGAAGATACACTCTAAGATGTCAGCATTGGTGTGGTCATAAATCCCATATCAATTAAAGACATGGAGTATATCTAGTTTATATATCTAGGAAAAAACCTCCAACTGCCATTTGCAGTGGTGGTGGGAAATGTTCCAAGCATGCAAATCTCTATTTTCTTTGGGAAGATTCTCTAGTTTAAGGATTTCACTGGTTTAATATGTTGATATCGAAGATTAGACTGGTCTAGAACTGGTCTAGAATATGGATAAGAATCAAGAATAAGAATGGCTTGGAGCTCTGATGATTTTCATTGGCGATGAGCTTATAGTTGCACTCAAACAGAAACTGCAATTTCTTGCAGGTGTCGACAGGAATAAATATCTCTATGATGACATTATCCTAAAAGGGCAATTCATGGGTAGAAAATATGTTGGCTTCCATTACTCTCCGAATTCATTATTTTTTGATATGTTAGGATGCCCTCTGGTTGGTCCTTTTGATTGTGTGTATCTGCCTTGTTCTACTTCAACATGAGGGTGCTAGTCTGGTCATAAACTCCACTTCAATTGAAGATTTGGAATATATCCAGATTATATTGGGAAAATATTTTTGGGAAAAGACTTCTTAAAGTGGATAGTCATTTTGGAGTGGAACATGCCCATTGTACATGGTACCAAAGCCAAATTTTTGGGAAAAGACTTGTGTGTTTGTTTATCTTGTTAGACCTTGATATGGAGGGGAGAGTTAATACAGGTATAAAGCCCGACATTGCTTAGTGGCTTGAAGTATATCTAGGTTATATGTATGGAAGAAGAGATCTTGAACTGATTGGTGATTTTGGGATGAAATTGACCCATTTAATGATGAAATTTGTGTTTGCCTTTTTTTGATTCTAGACCCTAAATGCAACCGCATTTGAGAGAATTGAAGCAATTCTATATCATCAAGTCATCAGCCACTGAAGTTCTAGCTTGAAGAAGGTCACCTTCTTCAATTGGGAGACATGCAAATCTCTTGAAAGCAATAGGGCTGGTAGGCCTACTTAGCTGGTCATTGCCATTGAGGCTTATTTCCCTTATAAATAGGCAAGAGAGATGAGAATGCAAGGGGATTGATTGAATGAGTCATTTCTCTGAAATTCTTTGTAAATTAATAAGATTCATTTGATGATCATATCAATCTCCCCTTAACCCAGATGCCTGCGTTCTTGCTGCCAGTGCCAACGAAGTAGACCCATTGGCACTATTGCCAGCTAAGCAGACGCACCAGCCCTATCAGAATGTTTAAGGGGAATGTATTTCATTGTTATGAAGTAAGTAAAATTAAAACGTTGAGTGTATAATTATAGTGGAGCCAATGATTTTTTGTATAGATTGGAATTTGGATTGTGTGGGACTTTATGAAATCGCGAGATTCCATAATAGGTGAAACACTTGTATACAACATACAATGGAAGTTAGCTGCGACCTGGCACTCTCCTGGCCACATGTGATCTCTAGCCACTTACTGCAAGGCTCTGAATGATTTCTATGTTGGGGAACCCTCAGTGATCATCTTTTGCTTTTGCTTAAAAAAATTTCAAATTTCAAATTACTTTTGAGCAAATATTACTAGTATAGAAAATTTCCTTTTCTTACTTTTTGGGGGGCTGTTGTTGTTGTTGTTGTGAGCGAAGATGGTGACCTTCATGAGGGAGAGCAGTCAGCATGGACATTTGGTGTTCTTAGATAGAGATGGAATCTATTTCCATGCATGTCAAGTGAGAATTCTTAGCTGGTGCTGACTGTTAGGTGTAGAGAAGGTATCACAACACAATCGGTGTTCTACTCAATTATATTTTTGCTTTACTGCCCATCTCCAATAGTGGAGAATTCTGTTGGGTGCTACTTATCCAACTTTAGTAGGAAGGACATCAGAATTTTCCAAGATGGATGTGAATTCAGCACTAGATCACTTTGACAAATCCCTTGATGGTCATTCCATGCATCAACCAATGGATCAATGGCTTCTGTCAATGATTTGATTGTCGGTAAGCTGTTACGGAATGCTGGTAAGGAAAATAATATCAAGCTGCGTTCTGTTTTTCCATATTAAGTTGTGAAACATCCTCATCAAAGTCCAATTAAGATTTTCCCTCATTCCTCTCAATATATATATATATTTTTGATAAGCATTCCTCTCACTATTGATGTGCCATCCTTCTAGGCATTAAGGCTCATCGTTGTCAGCCAAATGGTTTGGACTCACATGCTGTCTATGCAGCGTGCATAACTGTCAATTCGAGCAAAATTTCATCTATGGAGACAATTGCAGACAGGATTCTATTAGAAGTTGCATCTCATTGTTTCATCTGATGATATTAATTAACGCCATTGGTTCATCATCTTTTTCCGGATAAAGTGGGTCAGTGGTCACCAGTCAGTTGCTGCTAGGTTAATGGTAAAAAAAGGATCTATTTGCGTCTCCATATACTTTGCAAATCTCGGTTGTTTAGCAACATCTGATCAGTGTGACTTTCTCTTTACGTCCGTATCTTAGTTGTGGATTTTTTCTGCTGACGTGGTTCTACTTTGTGATGTGCTTTGGAATTGCGTTACTGCTCCTTCATTAACTGATACCTACCCTCTCCCATAACTGAATTACCGTTTTGCTTCATACATTTACTTTTTTTTGTCCATGAACACGTGCACCTGCAACTGGGACTGCTCATATTAACTTCACCGGTAACATGTTTGGTGGATTGGCAACCTCTATCTGAGAAATGAAACCTGCAACCTCAATCATTCTTTGATCTGTGAAGGATAGTATATTGAAATCTGCACCTTGACAAATTGTCACATTGCATTGACATATGCTCATATTGACTGCACCAGTACTATGGTGGCTCAGAAACCTCTGTCCGAGAAGTTAAGCCTGCAGCCTGAAATCATTTGTTGATCTTCAAAGGATAGTAATGATACTGGTGCAGTCAATATGCACCATATCGTACATTAACCATGATGTACCCATGTGACCTTATTACCTTCTCATTTTGTGCCTTTGGAGGTTGGGAAGACAGATTCCTGAGAAAGTGACAGATCATACATAGAAGAATTACCAGAGAAGTGCTAATATTAATTTAATTTTGATGATTTCAATTGCAGGTTCCTGAACCTGTGAGGGAGATAGCAATGCTGGTCACAGACTAGATAAGACCATAGCAGATGCTGAAAGCTGCAAATGTGCGAAATGTATCCCATACAAAGTATGGTTTCTTCTCTTGAATTAGAAGAGTTGATGATATTGCGATAGTTTTAGACATCTGTTGACTTGATCATATGTATATCGCTCGCAGAACCAATACCGTGTTATTGTTTGGCTATTCAACCTTATGATAGTCGAGGAAGACAGATTCTCTCTCTTTAGTGTAGGGTTTGTATTTGCTTCCATGTCCTGGTCCTAGAATCTTGGTGATGAGTTTTGATATGGAGTGCTGGCGATGGTGTCATTTGAAGGTCATGGATAATTTTGAATATTTAAGCAACAAAATGTTATTGAAGGTTTTGGTTTTCTAATTTTTATGCAGCCTGAAAAGGAAAAGGTTTTGGTCATAGATAATTTTGAATATTTAAGCAACAAAATATTTATTGAAGGATTTGGTTTTCCAATTTTTATGGTCTGTTTCGCGGGCACTCTTTACTATGTGCCAAACAAAACAGGGGCATAAAATTGGGGTTTTGGTTCAATGCACCCGGGAGCTCCAGGTGTACTTTGCCCATTTTTTTAAAATTTTTTTGAAATTTTTTTTACAAAAATGTTAATGTAAGTGTATTTAATATGTGTATAAATTTTCACTATTTTTTGGAGATTTTTAGATATTTATTTCGGATTTTTTAAAATCAGTAAATTACTAAAAATGTTACTGATTTTAAAAAATCTGAAATAAATATCTAAAAATTTCTAAAAATGGTGAAAATTTATACACATATTAAATATACTTACATTAACATTTCTGTAAAATAGTTTTCAAAAAAAATAAAAAAAGGTTGAAGTACAACCGTGGGCATTGAGGCTCAATGCTCGCACGTGCATTGAACCAGAACCCATAAAAATGGTGTACAAAAATGTGCGCACCAATCAAGTGTGTGCGTCTCTCATCTATCAAATGTGCGCAATTGATACTATTGTTACAGGGTCTTGCCTCAAAAGTGACTTCTTAGGGTCCACTTGCCATTTGGTAATGGGAATTGAGAATTATGCAGAGGCTGAGGACAAAAAGAAAGAATGACGTGATGGCATGTGATGACAATTAGACCATTTAATTGGAAGGTAAAAGAAGAAGGCTTTACATTTGCACTTACATTTACATGGTTATCGAAGTACACGCTCAAATTATTATTTTAAATACGCCACATGGTTCACATGAAAATTGCATCTTGATTCCGTATCAAATTTCTGATCTTTATAAAATTTCCCATCGAGACATTATAAATTGACTATATCAAATAATAATTTAAAATATGATGGTCAAAATGAATTTAATTAAAAGAATGCAATGTATCTAAAGCTTTGATTTTTATTATTATTATTTTTTTCAATAAAAGAAAAAGCTTTGATTTTTTTTTAGACCGGACGCGCAAGTATAGTTTTTTCTTTTTTGGCTTTCTGATGTAAGCTCAAATATATTTAATTAGCATACTAAATTGGAGCTCGATTATATACATCATGTTATATTTTAAGTTAAAATACAACATTTATTTATTTTATTTTTATTTAAATTTCTTCATAAACATGTTTTCTTAAGTATATTTAATATGTATGCCAAGTTTTGTCATTTTATAATACTTTTACATATTAATTTTTTATTTTAAAAATATCAATTTTAAGGGACATTTAAGTCATTCCCACCCCTTAAAAAGCTTAATTTTTTAAAAATCAAAACAAATATATAAAAGTATTGTAAAATGATAAAACTTGATATATATAGATTAAATACAATTAGAAAACATATTTATGAAGCAAAATAGAGAATAAAATTAATTATAAAAATAAATAAATGTTGTATTTTAACTTAAAATACATCATGATGTACATAATGATACTCATATTAAATTTTATAAATGCATGTCCCAAACTTGGCTATTATTTTTAAAGTTTAGAAAAATATAATCATGCTTAAAAATTTTGTTCGATATATAAATTAAATACACTTACATTTAGACTTCCATAAAAAAGCATATATTAGACAAGGTTAAGATGAAAATGTGTTAGCCTGGCTAAGGGCATGTTCGGGCATATTCCAAATAACTAAAGATTCTCAAATTGAATGTATATTATTATTCTCAATACAGTTTTTTTAATTTTCAATGCAACTTTATCTATTTCCCATACAACTTTATTCATTTCTAATTATATCATTATATTCTCATCCCAAATAAAGATTCGATCCAAGAGTAGTATAATTTATAATACACATGTTCCACGTATAAAAAAGAATCAAAATGCTCCCCACATTTTCAGCTGTCCATCAATCGGTAAAATGAATCAAACAGCGGGTGTAGTCGGTCATTTCCGCCACATATATCGCTGAAAAGTGAAAATCCCCTCGGAAAGCGAAGAAAAAGAAGGCTCGGAAAAGCGATGGGGAGTTTATCAGCCATAGGCGGCGGCAGTCCTTGCATTTGCTGCATTACCGCCTCCTCCTCCGCCGAAAGGAATGGCTTCTATGCATCCTACGCTCAAAACCTTAACGTGCGCTGCCGCCACCTTGCAGCATTCCGCCCATCACCTCTCAGCTACTGCTCTCCGCTGCTCGTTCGCCGAGTTAAAATGCGGCCCAAAAAGTCTAAAACCCGGATCTTCCTTCCCCAGCTCATTGCTTCTATGGTCAGTTTTCGTCACCTTCCGCATGATGATAAAGCAGTGCAAAATTTTCGTTTTTGATTTTCCTCACTGTCGATTTCTGAGCTCAGGAAGAACCGGAAGAGACTTACGTCATGGTAAAACCTGACGGGGTACAACGGGGCCTGGTGAGAATCATATTCTGTGTCGTTTTTTTCCTTTTATTTTTCGTGTTCGGAAATTAGAAACTTTTGGGTGGTTTAGTTCCTTTTTGGATTGGGTATGTTCTGTTGAAGGTTGGAGAGATAATTTCGCGTTTTGAGAAGAAGGGATTTCTTTTGAAGGGTTTGAAGCTCTTCCAGTGCCCCAAGGAATTGGCTGAGGTTTGGTTTCTGATATCTGATACTTTTCCTTTTTTTGGTAGCCGGTAGACCCAATTTTTATTTTTTCCCTGGAAAGGTGTCAAAATTGTTATTCCAGTGCAGGAAATATTTATCTCGAATGCCTTTCCCCCGCAATTTCCACCTTCCTAGGTGCATTCGTGGTTTGGCAAGAATCGATTGTTGTAGGAGCTGCAGTCAGGAGCAAAAAAGGGAAAAAAGAAATTTTTTTCTTTTCTTTTATGAGGAAATTTTGGGCTTTTTGATATATGTTTCTGTGATGGTCAGAATGTATTCTTTGTTATTGCAATCATCCTTAGAAAGGAAAAAAATGGAAGGGAAAAAAAGAGAGAGGAATGGAAGAGGGAGAGGGAATCATATGCATGTGATGTTTCTGCATGCATTTGATGATGGCTAGAATAAGGAGGCCAAAAACAAAAAAAAAAATCACTTTCCTCTCTGATATATGAATTTTTATACTATGTTTTTAGATTGCCAATTTGTGATGCACAAATTGCATTTGATTATTGTAGGAGCATTACAAAGATCTTAAGGGGAAACCTTTCTACCCAAAGCTGATAAATTACATTACGTCAGGACCGGTTGTGTGTATGGTAAAGCTCTCTCAGTGTATGAATTTAATTCTTGTTGCTGATTTTTTTTTTTTTTAAATATCTGGTATAAATTCCTTCCGCTGATTTCTGTCAAAGGCTTGGGAGGGTATTGGTGTTGTTGCATCAGCACGTAAGCTTATAGGTGTAACTAATCCTCTACAAGCTGAACCAGGCACAATTCGAGGAGATCTAGCTATTCAAACGGGAAGGTCCGTCTATAACTTTGCTCTATAATATATACAATATAGATTAAGAACATTTCTCTTCAATTCTTGTGATTCCATTGACTTTCTAAAAGACAAAGTCTTCGGATAAATGGTTTGCAGGAATGTTGTTCATGGCAGTGACAGCCCTGATAATGGCACACGTGAAATAGGTCAGTAATAAAAACTTGTTGGACTTGGTTTACAAATATTTATATAAACATATTTTTCATGTGCTCTGTGCAAGAGAATGCGCCTTTCTAACGAGGCATTTGATTATCATTTAGAGATTGTTAGGTTTTACTTATTTTTTGAGGCTTATGACTCATTTTTCAACATTACCACCTAGGGCACTGGATTGGGGATATGCACCCTTCTATGGATCATAGTCTCATAGCTGCCATTATGGAGATGTGGCAAACAGAGTAAAAAATATTTTTTTTACAGAAGATCTTTATCACCTTGTGCATTTAATAGTTCGTTTTCTATAGAAAATTGCCCATGGCTGATGGAATGAATTTTATTTGGCTAGATTGTATTAGAGGTAGTACCAGTGGTTTGGTAGCTGATAACATTGATCTTTTCCCTAAACCTCAATATGGATTGGTGATACATTTGCATGAACAGTAATCACAAGTAATTCATAAGTTTGTCTAAAATAAGAACAACCACAACCACAACCACAACAACACAGATGAGAATGAAATCTTGAGTTTAGCAATGAAAAAGTTCATGAAGAATTTTGTTGCTTGATTATTGTGCCTTAAAAAAAGTAGACACAGTATTCAAAAGTCAGCATGTATTTTGAAGCAGCCCTATCCATGGATGCCCAAAAATATGCGTTGATGACTCGCTAAGCTGCTCGGGGACTTTATCTACAATCCATGTTGTTCTGCTCTTGACAATAAAGCATATCCCATATCATCTCACTGGCCAACCTTCACCTATGTTAATTTGGGGTCATATCTTTTATTCCAATTTCTGAGCTTGCCTTAATTTGGTTTCATTAATGCAGCCCATACTGAAATATCACTTTACTCCTGGATGTCCTATCATCTGTTTTGGTACTCTACACATTTCAGGGTGAACCATTTTTGTCAAAATGCGTAGCTTTATAATTAGAGGATAAAGTTTCGTTTCAAAAGGCAATGGAAAAAGCTATTCAATTAGGTTGTCTATAAGGTTCTATAACTCTTTCTATTGTAATTGTAAGTTTCCAGTTAACAGAATTCAAGTCTTTTTATATGTTACTTGAAGAGGGAGTTGCACGTGATTTTGGATTGATAAGTAATATATTTTTCTATTATGAGAGAGAGAGCGAGTTCCACATGATTTTGGATTGATAAGTAATATACTTTTCTATTATGAGAATGAGAGAGCTTGTGCATTTTACTTTTATATTACACCACTCCCTTTTCCGAATTTTTGCCAACTCTCTCTCTCTCTCTCTATATATATATATATATATATAGATAGATAGATAGATAGATAGAGAGAGAGAGAGAGAGAGGAATATTCAGGTGCAGCGATGCTGCACCGGAAATTCCCATGCAGCACCGCTGAAATGGGTCCCACATGATCATGAAATCATAATCTACTCCACCCATTGTATTTAGAATAATGTAGTCTATTATCATACTAATTTTTATCTCAATCAGATACTTTAAAGTTGTTATTTACATCAAACTATTTTATTACGTTGGATTTGTACTATTTTCAGATGGGCCCATATACATATCTGTTTGGGATGAAAATTGGTATGGTAATAGAATACATTATTCTAAATACAATGGGTGGAGTAGATCATGATTTCATGATCATGTGGGGCTCATTTTTGGGCAACTGCGCCGCTGTTCCGGTGCAGTGACGCTGCACCGGAACAACTCTCATATATATCTGATTGGGATGAAAATTGGTGTGGTAATAGAATACATTATTTTAAATACAATGGGTGGAGTAGATCACGATTTTCATGATCATGTGGGGCCTATTTTGGGCCCACTGTACCGCTGTTCCGGTGCAGTGACTATGATCCAGTGCATGCGACTGCACCGTGCAGTCCATGCACTGTGGGCCCCACTTGATCATTTCCCATAAATCCACCTCACCCATTGTATTTAGAATTGTTCACTTTATTACCATACCAATTTTCATCCAAATCCAACATGTGTGTAGTCTCCATCTTAAAATGGTACAAAATCAACGTAATAAAATAGTTTAATGTAAATATCAAGTTTAAAGTGATTTTTTCAACATCTAAACCGTCTAAAGTATGATTTATATATGGATAAATGAGTGTATAAAGTTTCATTACAATCTAATATGTGTGGTGTCCATTTTACAGCGGTACGGTGCAGTCCGACTGCACAGGGTCGGTTCCCTATATATATATATATATTAAAGAAAACCTCTGTCCAAACAATTTTAACCTTGGTGGTGGGCTTGTTGTTGGGTTGGTGACTTTTGGATTGGGAGGGAGGGATGTAGCAACTTCATTTAGTCTTTCATTATGAGTTGATACTGAAAACTAATGCTGGTTTTGCACCTTCAATGCAGCACTCTGGTTCAAAGAGGGTGAAATAGTTCAATGGACACAAGCTCAGGCACCTTGGCTCAACGAGTGAGCCTGGAGAGCAAAAAAAACTACCATGAAAGAAAATTTTGAGGTAAAGTTGGGCATTTTTGAGGCCAGGCAACTCTCTTATTGTGTCTGCAACGATTTCAACGCCATGAGATGTAACGAACTTCTCTCGACTCCATTCTCCGACTCTGATATTTTTAATAATCCTTTTCTTTATGTTCTGAATGATTAATTTTATCTTTGAAAAAGCAGTGGAATTTTCTTTATTTATTCCACAACGACATTAAATAAGGATAAAATAAATATTTTAACAATTTATTTGACTTGAAAATTAAGTTTCTTCCAAATCAAAGATGTTCATTGTCTTATCCAAAATACGTGTAACGTGGACATATAAAATTGTTTAATTTATATATCAACTTAAAAACTATTAATTTCACCTCTAAAATTGTCTAAAACTTCATTAAAAAAATCGTCTAAAAGATTCTTTCCATGGGAATGAACTATTCTGTAAATTATCATAACAATTTAATGCATTTATGAATGGATTTAAGTATTTAATTTTTTTTATATAATTGAGTTCCACCCATATGAAACCCCACTGTTGATGGAAACTTTATTTGTATTTAATATCATTTATATTACCCAATTTGTTTAATATTATTTTACATAAATCTCATTTACAAATGTATAAAATCAGCTTAATAAAATGATTTGATATTAAATAATAATTTTAAAGTTGTATTCGGATACGTTTTTCTACCAAGTATCGTACATTTTAATTAATATGCGAATAGATTTAAACATTTTTTATAATTTATACGTAAATATATATATTTTAAGCAAGTGCGGTCATGCACATTTTTGATTTTGATAAATTTAATTTCTTAACTTAACAAATGATGTCAAATATGATAAATGAAGTGGTTTTTCATCAATTATCAAGGAAGAAGAAATGAATGGAGTTATGTGAAGGGACTCTTTCTACTTGCATGATCCTATTAGCTCGGGCTTACTTAGCCCCCTCTAATAAATTTAGTTGTTTATTTTTTTTTGCTTTTTATTCTACAAATTTGTTAATCTAGTTGTATTTAATGTATAAATAAAATATTATTATTTTTGAATATATATTTTTTAGATTTTTAATATATAGTGGTATTTTAGTCATTTTCCAAGGTTAAAAATTACTGAAATAATTGTATTTGAAAATCTAAAAGATTACATCTTCAAAAATGGTAGAGACATGGTTTATATATTAGATACACCTAAATTAATAAGTTTATGAAAAAGTAAAAAAAAAAAAAAAGTTTTTAAATAGGTTGTTTAAAAATGTGCTAACTAAGTCATTACTTAGCCTGCCTGATAAAATCATACATCATATATACAAACAGACATGATCCACCCCAAGATTCTATTTGTTAAAAAAAAAAAAAAACTGATATGAAATAATACGATTGGTTGGATTAAGCATCAAATTGGACCTTGTCCAAGAAATTCTTATAACATTGTGTGTAAATTATCCTAAACATTTTCTTTCGTGGCAACTCAAAGAGGAGTGATTCTATTAGCCCGGGCTAAGTAAATGGCCCACTTAGCCCACCTCAAAAAACCTATTTAAAATAATTTTTTTTTGTTTTTTCTTCATACACTTGTTTATCTAAGTGTATTTAACATATAGACCAAGTTTTACCATTTTTGGAAATGTGCATATATTTTTTTTAGATTTTTGAAAATAAGGGTATTTTAAATGCATATATACACATAGATGTTTGAAAATCTCAAAAAAATAGATAAACATATTCAAAAATGGTAAAACTTGGTCTATATGTTAAATACACTTAGATAAACAAGTACATGAAAAAAAAAGTTAAAAAAAATTATTGTAAATAGGTTTTTTGAAGTGGGCTAAGTGGGCCGTTTACTTAGCCCGGGCTAATAGAATCACTCCTCCTCAAAGAGAGCCGAATAGATGTGACCCCGAGCGTCTTCCAGTGGATGGTACCCTTAATTGGCTTCATTAACGTGGAGACGCCTCACACCTGACTTGTTTTGGATTTCTATAGATAAAGTAGGATATATATATATATATATATATAGAGACCCGATCGTGTGCCGTCGTAATTACGGTGCAGTCCGCTGTAAAATGGACCCCACACATGTTAGATTGTAATGAAATTTTATATACTTATTTATCCATATATAAATCATACTTTAGACGGTTTAGATGTTGAAAAAACCACTTTAAACTTGATATTTACATTAAACTATTTTATTACGTTGATTTTGCACCATTTTAAGATGGGGACTATATACATGTTGGATTTGGATGAAAATTGGTATGCTGTTAAAGTGAACAATTCTAAATACAATGGGTAAGGTGGATTTTCCATTTATGATCGGTGGGGCCCACAGTGCATGGACTACACGGTGTAGTCGCATGCACTGGAATAAATCCCATATATATAGGGAGCTGTTCCGGTGCAACGTCACTGCACCGGAACAGCCGTGCAGTGGCCCCAAAATGGGGTCCACATGATCATGAAATCATGATCTACTCCACCCATTGTATTTAGAATAATGTATTCTATAACCATACCAATTTTCATCCCAATCAGATACTTTAAAGTTGTTATTTACATTAAACTATTTTATTATGTATATGGGCCCTATCTGAAAATGGTACAAATCCAACGTAATAAAATAGTTTAATGTAAATAACAACTTTAAAGTATCTGATTGGGATGAAAATTGGTATGGTAATAGAATACATTATTCTAAATACAATGGGTGGAGTAGATCATGATTTCATGATTATGTGGGCCCCGTTTTGGGGCCACTACACGGCTGTTCCGGTGCAGTGACGCTGCACCGGAACAGCTCCCATATATATATATTACCAAGGTATTGAATTAAAATTGAGACTTAAACAATTTATGTTTTAGAGAATATAAAAGTAAGTTTTCAAGGTAAGCCAGGGATCTTTACATTAATAGAGCCCAACTCAGTTTGCCATCAAGATAACACCTGGAATTAGGGTTAGATCAATCCATGTATCTCATTGCCAAAAAATTGTCTGTACAGATTTTCCCACGAATAGCTTGGGGGGGGGGGGGGGGGGGAGGGGGGTTGCCCCACCAACACTGGTGGTTCACAGAAAATACTAAAATCAATTCGGTTAAGGAATGAGCAACTGTATTTCCTTGCCGAAGAACATGATGGACCGAAAAAGAATCAACGACATTGAGTATATTCCTAATAAAGCTCACCCGGGAGGTAACAGGTTCATTATTGGACAGATAGTTGCATAATATGAGTGAATCTGTTTCAATTTGTGCTCGTCTAGCATTAATCTGAAGCGCCCATCTCAGCCCTAACAAAAGAGCCGTAGCCTCCATAAATAACGGTTCCATCGCACCCACTTGTCTCCACCCTTTTGCTGCAACAAAGACACCCTGGGAGTTTCTAATAACAGCTGCACATTCGAAAACAGCCAAATCCCCATGACTGCGAGCGTCGACATTTATCTTGACAAACCCCGCCGGCGGCTTGGACCAACGGGGCACAAGAGGTCTGTCCAAAAGACCCGTTTGAACGAACATATTAGCACTCTTATGCTGGTTAAGGAACTCCGTATACTAGGCCAATGTGTCCGTGAATTTTGGTTGAAGTCCCTTCTCTCTAAACTTGTTCCGTAAATACCATACCCTCCAGCAACTCAAAATGAAAAAAATAAAGTCCTCGGACCTATTTTCCTGCACTAAGGTTTCCAACATCTCCCCGACTGTTACCTCCTGGTAAACCATCATTGCAGCTTTCTTACAAATCTCATCGGTCATTGCACACCTCAGGAACAAGTGATTTGCCCAATTACATCACATTCACGTTCACTACATCTACTATATTTAGATTTACTTGTTTAATTAGAAAACTAAGTTTTATCAAATTAATAATGTGAATGGCCACAACTAAATAAGTGTGAAATAAGTCAACGCGGTAAAATTATTTAATTTATATATCTATTTTAAAATTTTTACTGAATATCTAAAACGTTTAATTAAAAAAAGCATTCGTCCTATGTGATGAATACTTCTACAAATTATTACAACATTTTAATCCATCACCGAATGGATTTAAGTGTTTTTCATAAATCATAACAATTATATATATATTTTGAGCAGGTATGGCTCACCCAAGATTTTGATGAAATATTTTTGTTATTTTTAACCTTTAAATCAATTTTTACCAATTTTGAATATGTGTATATATTTATTTTGGATTTTTAAATATAGGGGCATTTTAGTCATTTTAAATTGTTGAAACATGACCAAAATATCTCTATGTTTAAAAATTCAAAATAAATATATATACATTTTCAAAATTGGTCCATAGATTAAACATAATTAGACTAACTTTTTTGCAAACAAATTTTGAAAAAAATAAAAAAAAAGAAAATTTTGGACTAGTCTGAAATGCATTTTGCACGGATAATACAATTTATCATGTTTGGTTCCACGCAAACCCGCAAGCACAGCTAACGAGGCTACGGAAACGGAGCTTAAGACGCCTCCTGGGATTCTGGTGGCGCAAACTTATAACAAGGAGCTTGAGTTGGGTACTTGTCAAATGTTATAAATATTTGATTTTGATGTCCAATTAGTCCACCTACTTTTTGGATTGGGACAGACCCGTGTTTCACAGGAACCGCAGGCCAATCCAGTGTATCTGGATATGCTGGATAAGAGTTATTCATGTCCTCAACTAAATGGTGTTAGCCATGGGTTTGACTTTGACAGGATTTAACAATAGGCGCAAAAATCAAGCCACTAATCCAAAATATTTAAGTTTAAAACCGAGCCATGTTGAGGATATTAAAAGCCACAAGTTGGCCTAAGAATTCATTCATGACAGGCCAAGAGAACCCAAGAATATAAATTAATGAACAAGAATTTTTAGGTGGAATGCACAAAATCATCCATCAAACTAGCTATGGCTTTTCTCTTCCCAAAATTCATTCAGATTCTACTCTTTCCTTCCATGCTCGATTCAAATGCCCAAACCGATTCCCATGTCACAATGTCTTCATTTTGTTCCAAAGACACCACCAGCATCACTTACAATGACAATCGCGACCTCCTCCTCTCTTATCTATCTTCGAACGTCACGCGCACAGGCTTTTAAATGTCACAATGTCCTACGTGTTCATACGGGATCTCTAAATGTTTGAAATTCTCTTTTAAACTTCTACAGACCTTCTTAGTTCGCAGGAAGAAAACAACGAGGAAGAAGGGGAAGAAAGAAAGAACAGGAGTGTTAACGGATCAGGTTGAATAGGTTGGAGCCTAATCTTAATCCTAACTCATTTAATATATCTCAACCCTAATCCATTTATTAACTCGTTTAAAAAACTTCGACCCTAACCCATTTAATAAATGGGTTAACGGGTTGTGTTTATTACTAATTTTAATGCTAAAATTTTCAATAAAGTCTGTAAAATTAAATAACTCAAAGTTAACATACCTGAATTTAAACTATTTTGGCTTGAAAATATGAGCTCCAATCTCAAGTCATCTAAGAAAAGCACTTGGAGAAGATTAGAACTGTGCCTGTGTTGTGCTGCTCGTGCGCCCGTGAGCTCTTGCGCTTGTGCTGTGCTGCACTTGGAGGGAGGGAATAAGCTGCTTGTGTGCTTGTGCGGGAACGACTGGTGACACGAAAGTCGTGTGACGGTGACGACGACGATGAGAGCTTATGAGAGGAAGAAGATGACTTACCGGCGGTGAGGCTAGGGCATGAAAGGGGAGCGGCGGAGCGGGAATGAGCAGTGGCTATGCAGGAAATAGGAAATTGGGATTTTGAGAGAGCAAATTTAAGGTTGTGCCTCATGCTGCTCCGTAAGAGAAAGCTTGGGTGGATCCGAAACGCGGGACTTTGGTCTTGAGTCTCGACGCCCGGAGCAGTTCGATAATCGTCCAGCTCAGTAGTGCAATGTTATCTGTTCAGCAAAGCATTTGGTGAGCGGTGCAATGACCACCGAGTCACCGACTAGCGATGCTCGTCCAAGTCTACCTAAATGGATACTTGTCATTTCCATGTAGTTATCTGTGGAGGTGGTCAGTTTTTAATTAATAAGTGGGTTTCTCATTTAGTGGGCCCACTTCGAATGACCATGACCTCTGATGATGGCAGACAGAAGCTAGACTGGATTTGCGCCTGTCTAGTAATGATAGTCTGTGACTTTGGGGGCGCGTGTTGGAAAATGAGACCCAGCATTAACAGGGTTGGGCGGGAAAAGGGAGGGGGAAGGGTAGGGGCGTAGGGCCGAAAAAATTTCAAGTTTTACATATATATATATATATTATATCTAAATGGGTTATACGGGTTGGACAAGTTATATAAATGGGTTGGATGGATTGACGGGTTGCGAAGCCTCAACCCTAATCCGTTTATTTAATTAAATGGTTGAACGTGTTGACGGATCATAACCCATTTATTCAAAAATCCCAACCCAAACTCATTTATAAACGGGTTGGACGAGCGGGTTGACGGGTTGACCATGACAATTAACACCCCTATAGGGGAGGAAGAGGTGCGATGGTCACGTGCGAGTCGGAAACACCGCTGATTCCATGGACCCTGGTTCAGTGCACCCGGGTGTACTTCACCCTTTCTTTTTTGAATTTTTTTACACGATTGTTAATCTAAGTGTATTTAACATGTGTATAAATTTTTATCATTTTTGGAGATTTTTAGATATTTTTTTCGAATTTTTCACCGGTTTTAAAAAATTCAAAAAAATCTCCAAAAATGGTAAAAATTTGTATACATGTTAAATACACTTAGATTAACATTTTCATAAAAAAAAGTTTCAAAAAAATAAAATAAAAGGATGAAGTACACCCGGGTGCATTGAACTAGGGTCCTCATTCCACTATGACGTGTTCTTTTGGTTTTGCATTTCGGTCATATCATAGGGGCAGCCCATTTTTACCGTTATCCCGATCCAGCAGCATTTAGAAATCATGTCTCATCGGGTGTTGTCAAAAGACTTAAAACCCATCCGGTTAACGAACCGGTCAAGCGAGGGGTTCCAATCTAACCGTTTTAACGGTTTTTATAAGCCTGATTGAATCAGCGCATTGACAATTTATATAATATATATGATAAAATAATAAGAAAAAATTTTAAATTTTAAATCTAGAAATAATGCTATAAGTAGAATTATTATAAGCAAGATTTTTAGAAGTTAGAAAGTGATTTACTTACTTGCAAAGCAAAAGCAGAATTAAAATTTTTTTTTTTGATGAAAAAAGCAGAATTTAATTAATTATTTTTGTAAATGTAAATTATAATTTATCATACAAATCTCACGCTCATTGCATATAAAAAATCATTAATGGGATGTACACTATTGAAAGATATTATATATCGTATGCTACAACAGAACTATCAATGGCAGTTATATATATTTTGATGTTGATTGGTGCAAAGGTCTCCAAAGTAATGTGCATGAGAAAAAAAAGACATGAGTGAAGGTGACTAGAACAGATCTAAGAATCTGGAGTTTAACAAGGAAAGAATCCAAACAAATAAGGATTGCAAAGCAGGATTCATTTGACCGAGACTCTTGATTGGATTGGATTTGTTTGATTGAGATGACAATCACGAGACTTGGAACAAAAACTCTCCATTTAACCAAGAAAAATCTGATTATGGAGTAGAATGTTATGATCTAGGGATGACATGGCAGTCATGTCATCAGGAGAAGACACGTTCGCATAAATAAGAGGCAGTTACGATTAGTTTCAAATCTTGTGTGTCTTGATTTATTGTATCAGGATAGGGTGGGCTATAAAACAGGGGGAAAGATGTATTGTATGGGGGATTTTGTTTTGCTTGTACCTTGTTTCTATTGCAATAGAATAGAGGAGTCCGTTCCCTCCTTAGAGGAACCTTTCCAAGAGAATGAGCTATCTTGGTAAGAAATGGGTACCGGATAAAAGAGCCTTGCCTACTTCCACGGCAGGTTCGTATCAATGGTATCAGAACTCTCAGGTTCATTACATCGCCAACTTCAAAGCTACCATCGAGACTTGCATCGTGAGCAAGGGGAGCATAGGTCGAGAGGGGAGACTCGTTACCTCCACCAATACCGGCGAAGGGTGGAGAAAATGAGGAGAGCGGAAGATCGTGGGAGGTAGGATGAGGTTGTAGGCAGCAAGGCTGGGAGCCGCTCCTACCAAGATCCAGCGCTTCACGCGGGTATCCACTCCTTTCCTGAATCCAAGCATGCCAAGAAGTAGACGACATCCTCTTACAATAGGCTGGAGCTACGAAACTTCTCTTCCGGGGATCCAAGTTCTTGGCTATTGATGATGAAAATATATTTTTACGTGAATGACATTAAGGAGGAAGATAAAGTGCGATTAGCATCCTATCATCTTGATGGGTATGCGTTCATTTGGTATTTTGGGGCCAAGGCAAAACGATGGGCATCTAACTAGAAACAATTCCGCAAAAATCACAAATTATGGTTTGAGGATCAATTCATCTCAAATCTTGATGATAGCAAAGATAGCCTAGGCTTTGTTGTTGCTTGTGACCAAGAACAACAACAGATGGCTACATCTGCGAGCAAGAATGCATCAGCCAGCACTTCTTCCACAAGGGCGGAAGGGAGGACTATCTCAGATCAGGAGGATGCATCACCAACGAAGGCCCTATCCGACTCCATTGTAGCACCATTTGATCAAGGCGCAATGTCCCATCTTGATCAGGCTAGCAAACCAGCGAGCATAAAGGAGAAGTTGACAAATTCGGATGAGGGTAGTGATGGGGTGGAGAAATCATACGTGCGATCTACGCTGCTACGCAAATCGGTGAGCGTGCCACTGAACGGCACCGGAGCCAACGACGACATCATTGATGACCGTCTAGACGTCTTTGTGCCTTCACATCCTCGGCGTCAATTACTCACACTTCAAGGCAGCCTTAACAAATCATGCATGAATCCAGGAAGGCTTAACTTGTCATGAATGGTAGGTCCGAACATTCCTCGAGTTCCCTGCATAGAGCTCGATATAGGCAACATCATCGGAAGCAAGGAGAAGGGATGGAGTTGCAAGGTACTTCCTTGTCTCCTTCCCAGCAATCGCGACCGGGCTCAAATAGATCCTGGCGCAAATCGGAAGCCACGGCGACCACATGGGTGCTCGAGAACTTGTTCGTGTGGAAGCCGGCTTTCTGTGGGATCCGGGAGGGACGGCCGAGCCGGCGATCACGGTGGCAACCACAACCTCGAGAAAGAGGTTGATTTTCAGATCGACAGGAATGTTATGATTTAGGGATGACATGACAGTCATGTCATCAGGAGAAGACACGTTAGCATAAATAAGAGGCAGTTACGATTAGTTTCAAATCTTGTGTGTTTTGATTCATTATATCACGATAGGGTAGACTATAGCGAGGACCGATCTTTTCAGACCGGTCGGAAATCCGGTGATTTCCGACCGGTCCAAAAATATATTTTTTTTATTTTTTTTTTGAAAAATAATTTTATAAACTTGTTAATCTAGTTATATTTATTTTATAAACCAAGTTTTATCATTTTTGGATATGTCTATATATTTATTTTGAATTTTTAAAAACAGGGGTATTTAAGTCATTTTAAATATTCTTAAAATGACTTAAATACCCCTGTTTTTTAAAATTTAAAATAAATATATAGATATATCCAAAAATGATAAAACTTGGTTTATAAAATAAATATAACTAGATTAACAAGTTTATAAAATTATTTTTCAAAAAAAAAATAAAAAAAATATATTTTTGGACCGGTCGGAAATCACCGGATTTCCGACCGGTCTGAAAAGATCATGCGATCATGCGTCGACTATAAAACGGAGGGAAAGACGTATCGTACGGGAGATTTGTTTGGAAACCAATCCAGTGCACCCGGGTGCATTCAGCCTCAATGCACCCGGGTGCACTGCACCTATTTTTTTTTATTTTTTTTAAATTTTTTTATACAATGGTTAATCTAGATTTATTTAACATATGTATCAATTTTTACTATTTTTGGAGACTTTTAGATATATTTTTATATTTTTTAAAATCAGTGGCATTTTCGGTAATTTAAAATTACGAAAAATGCCACTGATTTTAAAAAATCTAAAAAAAATATCTAAAAATCTCCAAAAATAGTAAAAATTGATACATATGTTAAATAAACCTATATTAACAGCTTCATGAAAATTTTTTCAAAAAAAAATAAAAAAAATAGGTGCAGTGCACCCGGGTGCATTGAGGTTGAATGCACCCGGGTGCACTGGATTGGGTTTCGATTTGTTTTGCTTGTACTTTGTTTCTGTTACAATATACAATAGAGGAGTCTGTTCCCTCTCTAGACTCTAGAGTAACCTTTCCAAGAGAATGAACTATCTTGGTAAGAAATGGGTACCGGATAGAAGAGCCTTGCCTACTTCCATGGCAGGTTCATATCATAGAAGCATATAAATCTCAAGCAATAATATTGATAGCAAAAACCCAACTGCTTCTTAAGGTGCCCATTTGTGCTAAGCTTGACAACTTCCGTGCGTCAACCATGGAGGCAATATGCCTGAAATCGGTCTCTTCCTCTGTCGTGTGTGTGAACTCTTCTCTCTCTCTCTACCCATGACCTTCTTCTACTTTCCCTATTTTCCATCTACAGAGCGCTACTCTAACCCGTAGGTTCTTCATGATCTCTCTCTCTCTCTACCTATGACCTTCTTCTACTTTCCCTATTTTCCATCTACAGAGCGCTACTCTAACACGTAGGTTCTTCATGATCTCTCTCTCTCTCACTACCTATGACCTTCTTCTACTTTCCCTATTTTCCATCTACAGAGCGCTACTCTAACACGTAGGTTCTTCATGATCTCTCTCTCTCTCTTTCTACCTATGACCTTCTTCTACTTTCCCTATTTTCCATCCACAGAGCGCTACTCTAACCCGTAGGTTCTTCATGATCTGATTTTGATAACATTGGCCTCATTGAACGACTATAACCTGCAAATGCAGGATTATTACACCGCAGCGAGTCTCATCGAATTGGGGACTCATTTTTAGCAAAGAGAATTTAAGCTTTGTTGCGAAAAGTATAATCAACTTTATTGCTAAATTTCATTGCTAATACTTCGATTTTTTACATTGATTTTAGCTTTGCAAATGGTAATCTTATCGATGATTCGTTTTAAAAAAGAATTCTAGTTGTTGTAAACTAATTTATTACTTGTCCAAACTTATCCATAATATTTTAATCTCAAGCTTATTTATTCATTATTCTTTTATTTAAATGGGGGCTCCGCGGAGTCACGTAACCTTTCTAAATTTTAAAATGTTAATTCTTGATGGAAATCCTATTTATTTATTATATTTAACATTACTTGTTAACTAGAAGGCCAAGTTTCATCCAAATCAAGTATGTCCTTAAGTCACATTTGCTTAAAATATATATTTATGTATAAATTATGAATAATACTTATATCCATTTATACATGCATTATAATATAATAATACTTTATAGAATCATGTATCCATATAAAAATAATATTTTAGATGATTTAGATGTTAAAAATACTATCTTAAAGTTAATATTTTAGTATTAAACTTTTTTATTATGTTGATTTTATATATTTATGGATAGGATCCATATACAATGATATTAAATAAATAAGAGGACTTTATGATAATATAAATAATATTAAATATAATGGATGGAATGCATTTTCTATCAACTATCAAATTTTAAAAAATAGAAAAGATTACAAAGAAAAAAATTTCATAAAAGCGGGACCAAAGAACAACTAAAATTCAATAAAATATTTCAGATCATACAATTCATTGCTTTTATTTTGCATTATTATCATTCATGTACTTTTTAATTGTAAAATATTATATATTTAATTTAAATAGTAACTGGTTCAATCCGTTTTCTTAAAAAGGTTAAGCCGGTCTCAACCCAATCAGGCCATTAATGACGTGCTCGACTATAAACTAATAAAAGTGCACAGTATTTGTGTGAAAAAAAAATTAAAAAGGAAGTGCACAGTAATGCTTTTTCTTTCATGGGAAATCAACCACAGCAGACAGCACGCATCGTCTTGGCGTTCATGCAGGCTGGACAGCCAATCCGTTGTTATGTTCCTGATAATCGGATGATCATCTCATCGAATGAGATGGAACAAGGTTGTATTTTGAATAGAAAATTGGTTGAGGAGGGAATGTGTGTAAAAAATAAAAAAATTATACTGAGAACAATAAAAGTAATATTGAAAATAAAAAATAATTTTATTATATATTGAAAAATAAAAGATCCTATTAAAAATGGAAAAAATTCTTTTTATTTCAGTTTCACCCAATCGAATGATCCCGAAATGCATGAGTTTTGTTTGAATGCAATCGGAATCTATCTAGAAATTCTAATTTTTAACACTTTTTTGAAATTTTTTTTTATAAAACACTTAATCTAGGTGCATTTAACTTATATATTAAGTTTTATCATTTTAAAAAAATTGTATATATTTTTTATTTTTGAAAATAGGGGTATTTTAGTCATTTAAAAATACTAAAACCCCCTATTTTTAAAAATAAAAAAATATAAACATTTTCAAAAATGGTAAATTTAGTTTATAAATTAAATACACATAAATTAAGAGTTTTGTAAAAAATTTTAAAAAAATTAAAATACAAAAATTCTAGCTGGACTCATTGAAATTTAAATATATCCAGTTGCATTGAAACGTTCTCCGAAATGCATAAATCCAAAGAATATAGTATTACAAAAAAATGTATCGAGTTTCCACTTAATCCTTTTTATTTTAAAATACTTTTAAAAGATATGATGATTACCAAAAGAGAAAGTATGTGGATGTTTAGAAGTTGTAATATTATATGTATTATATTATATATTAAAGGAAGTAGTAGAGTGATTTATAAATATATAATAAATATAACAAATATATAAAAATTGGGTTCCGGTGTACAACCACAGGAGTGTTGTTAGACACCCATAATCACAAATATCAAATTATACCAAATCTCATTAAAACTAACAATTAATTATAGCGTAGAATAATAATAAGATGGGTCAAATACACAGAAAAGCAAACAAAGTTTGAATTACTTGGAAAAGAAAATTTTATTAAACTAAATTGTCCAAAAAAACTTACAACTAAAAATTAAAGTGCAATAAAATTACAACTAAGAATTAAAGTACCATAAAAATAACCGTAAACAAAATCTAACTAAAACAAAGGGGAAAAAAAATCTAAAATTAAGAAGTAAAAGAAATCTTCCTGAGATCATGTGAGTTGCTGGAGATATAGATTTTCTAACCATTCGATGCTCGGAACTTGGGAAAAATGCTAACACCAGAAAATCCACCTGCTAAACATTGTTTTCGACTGGATCTGGCCGGCTTTGAAGAGGCATGGGTGATGGGTTTGGGTTTCCCATTCTCGGCAGCCATGGAAGCTCCATTTTGAGGTGGTGGAGCACTGAATCTGGTACTCCGCAGATGCACCGTATTTCGTGTACATGCATCTGGGTTTTTGCAAAATAATGTATTAAAATAATTTTCAATTTTTGCCTTAATAATTTTTGATAACCCAGAAATAGTTTTAAAAATTATTAAAATGAAAGGTTTTTGAAAAAATTGTATTTTTACAAAATTACAAGTAAAACTTTTTGATATGCAATTTTATAATCTTAAAAAGGTGGAAAATACTGTAAAATATGTATAAAATATATAATCATCAAGTTCCATTTCAACCAACCCAAGATCAAACTAATTTCATTTCGGGTTTCTTTATTAGAAAAAAATTCAATTCAAGTTTAGGTTGAAGAATAACAAGTTTCAACATAAGGTGAAATTGGGTTTAGTAGGCCAGGTTTGGGGTTGAACTTAAACTAAGTTGCACCCCTAGGTTGGTTTAAGAATTTCAAAAATCAATTTTTGGAAATCGAGTTCAACCCAACCTCACATATACCCCATATTTATCTATCATATTATATTCCATATATATTTTAAAGAAATTCTAAAGAGTTTTAGCTATCGTTGCACCCCCAGCCTTCTTCCTCCTGCTTGATTTCTCTTTTCATTTTGTTGTCATCTTTTGCCTCCCTTCCTCTTGGCTCCCACACAGATTTGTCTCCTCCCTCCCTCCCTTCCATTGGCACACATAGCTAGTCTCCCCTCAGTTATTCCCGTATTTCCCTCTTGCTCTCTTTTCCCTCTTCCGTCGACATCACTACCATGCCCAACTGCCGTGGCCATACCATGTCATTCCTTTGCAACCTTTGCTAGTTTGATTGAGGGATATTTTTAAATTTCAAAATATGTAGAGTATTTTTATTCGTTCAAATATATTATATTATTGTAATTTAAAGTTGTTGTCTATTGATTGTTTCATTATTTTTGTTAATTTATTTGCCAAATTAGCGGGATAAAATAGTTAAATTTCACGCATTAATCAATATGGAAGAGCTTAACTAGTATCAATAATTTGCGCAATCTATTAGTATGATTTCTTAACCCAATTTAAAAGAATTTCTACAAGGTTAAAATAAGGTTGAGTTAAAATATAAAAAATAGAATTTAAAGTGAGGTTGAGTTGAGATTTTATAAAGTGGATTAGGATTATGATTACCACAACACAAGTTAATCTGACCAATTTATAATGCTATTCGAGACAACCATTGGTGGTCGCTAATTTTTCTAGACGATCAAATATAACTTCCTTGAATGGAGACCAACTATTTGAGAATAAGAGTATATTTATTTAAACTAAAATTTTTTTAATTTTAAAGTTTTGACTGTTCGCACTTACTCTATTTTTTAATTATTTCGATGCATATTTTGTACAACTACTATACTTTTTAATTATTTATACAAGACTACACATACAATTGAAATATTTATTTTAACTTTTTTCTTTTATTTTCATCATTGATTATATTATATTACATTATTTTATTCTATTTTAAAAACTTTTTACATTAAAAAACTTTTCATTTAAAAATTTTATCAGTTCCTAAATACAACCTAGGCACGTTAATTATGATACGACACATTACTAAAAGATTACCTATATTTTTATCCAATGGCATCAGAGTCTAGCCGGGTGGATTGTGATCTTATGCTCCCGTGAGCATGCAGTGTTGCATGCTCTCGGGCGCATACACTTATTTTTTTAATTTTTTTTGAAATTTTTTTCATAAACTTGTTAACCCAAGTGTATTTAACGTATTTATCAATTTTTACCATTTTTGAAGATTTTTATATATTTCTTTCAAATTTTAAAAAATCAGTGGCATTTTAGTAATTTAAAATTACCTAAAATGCCACTAATTTTCAAAAATAAAAAATAAATATATAGAATACTCCAAAAATGGTACAAATTTATACACAGATTAAATACACATAGATTAACACTATTGTAAAAAAAATTTCAAAAAAAATAAAAAAATAGGCGTATGCGCCCGGGAGCATGCAACACCTTTTTTTTGAAATTTTTTTTGAAATTTTTTTTACAATAGTGTTAATCTATGTATAAATGTTTACTATTTTTGGAGTATTTTAGATATTTATTTTTTATTTTTGAAAATCAGTGTCATTTTAGGCAATTTTTTTATTAGTGAATATTTTATAACATATCTCAATTCATATTACATTCGAAGTCTTGAGAAAATTCTAATAAGCTTACAACGGAAGACAACAACAAGCTTCCACATATCAAGTAGGGAGACCGCTAGCTTCCATCTAAGTATAAAGGAGGACCAAATGCCCCTACCTCAAATATGGTTTGAAATCCTCGTGGGGATTCGAACACTCACGACTGGAAATGGGAATCCCGAAATAATTGATTTTTAAAAACCACTGATTTTTAAATTACTAAAATACTACTGATTTTTAAAAACTCGAAATAATTATCTAAAAATCTTCAAAAATAATAAAAATTGATAAATGCATTAAATATACTTAGGTTAACAAGTTTATGAAAAAAATTTCAAAAAAAATAAAAAAATAAGTATATACGCCTAAAAATATGTAGTACTGCATGCTTCCTGCATGCTTCCAGAAGCATCGTATCGGAATCTGGGTACAGCGATTTCCGCTCTGTTCACCACGACTTGATATCTGACTGAGAGTCAGCAGTCAAACGTGGCGAGCCGCGGGCTATATTTCCACAAGCCGGCCCCTGTATTTCCAGACGCAGTGCGAATTTTTCTTCGCCAAAGTTTCCAGAAGTCGGTTTCCTTTTCCAAACAGAGCCTAATGATTTGGGTGGATTATATTGTAATTACGGTGTAATTTATTAGCGCATCATGTGTTTTCATATATATATTTTTGTGTAGTGAAGTTGCACTATAATTAACAGTACATTTGGCCCAAAATAGGCACCATACATACTTAAATATATTAATACTTTATATAATCATTTATCTATATATAAATTTTATAGCAAATGATTTACATGTTGGAAAAATAACTTTAAAGTTATTATTTATATTAAATTATTTTATTATATTGAATTTGTACTATTTTCATATGAGGTCTATACACATATCCAATCGTGATAAAAACTGGTATGATAATAGAATATATAATTCCAAATATAATAAGTGGCGTAGATTATAATTTTATGATTACGTGAGACCCATTTTGAGGTAACTGCACTGTAATTGTAGTGCAGTAAAGCTGCACTGTAATTGTAGTGCAGTAAAGCTGCACTTATATATATATATATATATATATATATATATATATATATTTCTCTCTCTATATACATACACACATATATATAGGGATTTGTTCCGGTGCATGCGATTGCACCGTGCAGTCCATGCACCGTGGGCCTCACGTGATCATGAATGGGAAATCCTCCCTACTCATTGTATTTAGAATTGTCAACTTTATTAGCGTACCAATTTTCATCTAAATCCAACATGTGTGTGATCCCCATCTTAAAATGGTGCAAAATCAACGTAATAAAATAGTTTAATATAAATATTAAGTTTAAAGTGGTATTTTCAACATCTAAACCGTCTAAAGTATGATTTTTATATGGATAAATGATTGTATAAAGTTTCATTGCGATCTAATATGTGTGGGGCCCATTTTACAGCGGACTACACTGGATCATATCCCATATATATATGTATATTGTCACTGCTATGAAACCCTTTTTTATGTAACTTTTTTATTTTAAAAATCTTTATATTTGATGAAAAATTTACTTCTTTCATTATATTTAATATCATTTATATTACCCTGAAAACCCTCTCATTTGTCTTATATCATTGTATATGGGTCCTATTTATAAATGTGTAAAATTAACTAATAAAAATGGTTTAATGCTAAAATATCAAATTTAAAGTAATATTTTCAACGTCTAAACTGTTTAAAATATCATTCTATATAGATAAATAATCATTTTTCATAATTTACACATGAATATATAATATTTAAAACGTAGCCCATGCACATACTTAATTTAACTAAATAAATTATGTAAAATATGATAAATAGATTGAAGTTTCTATCAAAGATAAAAATCTTAAAATATAAAAGAGTTACATGACTTTATTTTTATGTAGCCTGGTTATATAGAAGCAGAACCCTTTCTCGTGTACCTTTTTTTAAAAGTGTGTATGGAAAGTGATAAAATTTTTGGATAAAAAATTTTAACGTAAAATTTTTTGAATTGGGAGAAAAAGATATAATATAATGGGCATAATGATAAGAAGTAAAAATAATAAAATTAAAATGAATAGATTAGTTTTATAGGTAGTTACGTAGAAACAGTTAGAAAATTAAGTAGTTGTATAAGAAGATATGAAAAAATTAAAAGATAAAGTAATTGCAAATGGTGAAAAGTTTTAAAAAAATTTATTTGAAAAGTTTTGGTGGTATTCAAACCCTTAATTAAAAAATTAAAATAAATTATTTAAACATATAATAAAATTAAATTTCTTAGTGTGTTTCAGAAGAGGGGAAAATGAAATTTAAACTATAAATTTATATTCATGCTTTTTATGATATTAATTACTTACTTTTTAAATCAAATTCATATATTAAGTTCAACATAATAAAATACAATTATATTCAAAAATTAGGATAATATAATACTTATGGAACAATAATCAATTCAAAAATAAATATTTTAATAAATTTAATTCTAAAAAACTAATATAAATAAATAAAATTTGATTTTATGATATTAAATTTTAATTATATTACAATCAATTGTTTAAATATTAAAAATAAATTACATTACATAATATACTTGTTGAAAGTGCTTCACTTATTGGATAAAGCTTGTGGTCTATATAATCATCTCTCTTTTTCACCATAACTAGTTGCTTTATTGAGAGAATGAGGATCAAATCAAAATAACATTGATCATATAATTTAAAATCATTTATTTTACTATAGTACTAAAAATTAGCTCAACCATAATCTTTGTTAAACCATATTTGATTTAAAAATATATAGTCATGTCTAAATAACGAAAATACTTGAATCCACTAATAGATAAATTAAAATGTTACAAATTTTTTATAAAATCATTTATTAATATAGGACGATGTCTTAAATAGTTTAGATGTTAATAATTTTGGAATTAAATATAGATAAATATTATATTGTATTGATTTTAAATATTTTTTAGGCAGTACTTATGCATATATTTGATTTATCTTACTATATTAGTTAAATAAATAATATTAAATGGCATGGCTGGTTGAATTTTGAGTTCATTGTCAAAACGTCTGTTTCATAAATATATCCCATTAGATATATATATTAATATAAATGATTCAAATCCAATGAAAATTTAAAAGCAATTACCAACAATATTCGAAAATAATATTTAGCGTCTGGTACACTTGAGTGAAAATACTCTTCCCAACTTTTAGTGATGTTTACAAATGGCCCCTGAAATTAGGTTAATTTTGGATCAAGTCCAATGACAATTTTTTATGGAAGTAAATATAAAAGAATCATAAAACTTATGTGATTTAATTTTTGTTGTTTGTATGGTAGGGTTGCTTTCCTTTGCCATTAATAGAAGTCTAATGATACTCTAAAGTTAATCATGCATCCGGCCTAAAAGTGTATATATATATATATATATATATATATATATATATATATTATTTATTTATTTTTCTTTTCATAAAATTATTATTCTAGATATATTTAACTTATATAATACGTTTTATTATTTTTAGAGATGTATATGTATTTAATTTCGAATATTCGAGTATTTTAATAATTTTTAAATGACTAAAATATATCTATATTTAAAATTCAAAAAATATATATACAAATATCTAAAAATAGTAAAATTTGTTATATACATTAAATATATTTAGAATAACGGCTTTATGGAAAGAGATGATTAAAAATTAAAAACAGATATATTTTTGGCTGGATGGATGATTGCTTCCATGCATCCGCTTAAAACAATCATCCTTACTGATAGAAAGCTCGGACCAGCGCAGCCATCGACGACTGGGCAGTCAAGCTCGATCAGTGTCTTTTTAAAGCATCATACCCTTCTTCCTTTAGCAGCGCGACTCCTAATTAAGCATGAGGTGCTCAAAAAACCCTTGTTTGTTTTCCTTCTTTTCGAATCTGCTGATATTCCTTCTGTTCCATTTTCCCACTTCCGCTGCTGCAGATCCTCTCTGGACCGACTGTTCCAAAATACCTTCTAATGGCAAAAGGGTTGCCGCCAACCGCGGCCTCGTTTTAGCTTCTCTACCCTCCGATGCGTCGGTCGCCACCACCCGCTTCGCCAACCTATCAATTGGTGAGGAACCAAACAGAGTGTACGGACTGGCTCAATGCAGAGGCGATACCAAGAGCGATGTTTGCCTCAACTGCCTCAAAACTGCCGGAGAAGATCTCCCCGCCGTTTGCCCCAACCGGACCGGTGCTATTTGGTACGACAACTGTTTCATGCGCTATTCCAACACGCCGATCTTGTCGACGCCAGATAATTCACCAATTCTATTTATGTGGAATACACAAAATGTAACTGAACCGAGTAGGTTCAATGGGATTTTGGCTACGATGATGAGAGGACTTATTCCCAAGGCCGCGTATGCGCCATTTGGTGCGCCGCTCTATGCGACGAACCAGACCAATTTTACTAGCTTCGAGACTCTTTATGGGCTTGCGCAGTGCAACAGAAATCTATTAGGAAGTGATTGTAGTGGATGTTTGAACGACGCACTTAGTTGGATTCCGCAGTGCTGCCAGGGAAGACGAGGTGGGAGAGTTATTGGGGCGAACTGTAATATCAGGTTTGAATTGTATCATTTCTACGAAGATTCAGCTGCTTAGCAGGATTCCGTCGCTGCTTAGTGCTCTGACACGTCTACTGAGGCTGTGTTTGGTGGTATTGAATAAAACTTTTAATGAAAAATTTCAGAGAGTAAAAGTTGTCAAATAATGTAATATGATAAGGATAATGACGAATAATAAAGAGGATAAAGTTGAAATAGATAAGTTAGTTGTATGGATACTCAAGTAGAAATGATTAAAAAGTAAGATATTTATATATAAAAAAAAGTAAAAATAAGTAAGATATTTGTATATAAAAAAGTAAAAATAATTAAAAAGTACGATAATCGTAACAAGTGAAAAAGTTTTAAATTGAAAAATTTTAACTTATATTTTCTGCTAATTGACAAACACACCTAAATCCAAAGTTGACGATGCGTTTGGCGCTGACCTCAGAAGCCTTTTGGCTTCTCTTACCACCGAAGCCGCACTCGCTGGCTTCAAAGTGTCTGACGTTGGAGAAAACCAGAATCAAATCCACGGCCGGTTTCTATGCAGAGCTGACGTTGCGCTTGTCAATTGCGTGAGTTGCATTAACACCGCAAGCGAACGGCTCTTAGCCAGTTGCAGGAGTAGGAGTGCGGCCATTTGGCACGACTACTGCTTCTTGCGCTACTCCGACCAACAAATCTTACCATCGTCCATTAATGCCTTCGAATATAGATCGCGGACTGAGACAAGGGCAAAAGAATCAGGTGATGAAACAACATCCCGACGATGGTCAAAAGGGCTCTGGGACGATGCCTTGCAAAAACTCGCAATAAGCGCGGCTGACGATCCGCAAAGGTTTGCAGCCCGACAACTATACCCTTCAAACGTGAAGGAAGCAAAACTTTCCTTGTATGGACTAATGCAGTGCACCCGAGATCTGTTGCCAGATGAATGCCGTGATTGTCTGGTGAGCATGATCGGCAAGCTCAGAACATGTTGCAATGTAGAGGAAGCTGGGAATCTTCTCGGATCCATTTGCGATTTGAGGGTACAGGAGACAAAATTCTACAACGATATTATTCTGCCCACTGCAGGTCATCATAAATAGCCCCTTTTGCATTTTAATCCTGATATTAATTTTCTCTTTTAATACATAAAATTTTTTTCTCTTTTATTTTCTTTTTGGACATGGGTGTGTTCGAGAAGAACGAAAAAGTTAGAAAATTTTCAAAAAAAAAAAATTCTCTTTTATTTTCTTTTTGTACATGGGTGTGTTCAGGAAGAATGAAAAAGTTAGAAAAATTTCAAAAAAAAAAAATTTCTACCATCAAGACATCTAAGTCTTAACTACCATTTTTAATTTCCCAATATTTTTCATATTTTTATTTAATTATCTTATTTTTTTTAATTTTATTCTTTTTACTCACAATTATTGCCTTTATTTTTAATTTTTTAAAATATTACTCATATTTTATTACAATTCCAGTACACTTGCCAAATTCATCTTACAATTTTAATCCAGTACATTTTCTTGCCAAGTCTACGGAAGGGAAAAAAATCACCCACATGCGAGAATTCCCATAATAATGAGGAATGATTCTGTTAATCCGAGCTAGGTAAATATTTCTCTTAATCCACTTTAGAAAATTTATAAATACTTTTTATTTTTTATATACTTATTTATTTAAGTGTATTTAACATATAAATTAAGTTTAACTTCGGATTGACTTGTGCAAAATCGGATTGACTTCGGATTAACATATAGGTGTTGGATGTGGAAAAGTGCATTCTAGCCCATACGCAAGCGGCGGTTTTGAAAAAAAAAACATGCAGCTAAAACACGCGCCCCTCTCTCATCACCCCCTTCTCGTCCTCACGCACTCCCTCATCTCTTCACCCCCTTGTCTTCCTGAAGTAGCATCTGCCCCCATCTCCATTCTCTCTCTCTCTCTCTCTCTCACACACACACACACACACCCGCTCCCACCTCACTCGCCAACACCCCTCTAAAACGTGTCAATCTGCCAAATCCACATCTCTCGCCCCAGATTCGGCACCACCGAATATAATTTTAAAAGTAATGTATAAATTATTAATTTTACATATTGATTTTGTATATTTATGAGCCACGAACATTCTTGAAGTGAATGAAACTTAATTTCTGGACTTTAATCGGACAAGTTCTGGTTCATGATAAAACAAATTATGCTCAAAAATATAAACGGATGATTTTTTTTAATAGTAAACGGCTGAATTTTAATTACATCAACAGTTGAAAAATATAAATAAATTACTTGTGCTGAAAGATTCAAAGTGCTTGAACGAAATGTAAAAATGAAATGAGAACACAATGATATATATTAAGGGCATGTTTGACTTCAACAAAAACTTTTCAATTTAAAAATTTTCACTTTCCACTATTATCTTATTTTTAATCATTTTTCTATTTTTCATAAAATTATGCTACTTTTCAATCATTTTTATATAACTAACTTATTTATTTTAACTTTATTTTTTTTACTTTTTATTATTACTCATATCATATCGTTTTATACCAATTTAAAAAATTTTCATCCAAAAAGTCTTATTACTTCTCAAATACACCAGGAACGGAAAAAATATATTAAAAATTATTTTAGAACGGAGAATATCTTCACATAAACCTCTCATTTAAGTCTCTTGCATCCTTTGAACACTCGATTCATAACTAATTCTTGCATTAGCACCAAACGTTACGATCACATGCTAATTAAAACGAATTTTCTTGCTGCAAAATTTAACAAATAAGTCTTATCAATTAACACTTTACATGAACTTTACTTTATCTCTATTCTTAGAGATATTAATCAATAAATATATATATATATATATATAAAATGTCATTACATCTATTTCTTCTAAAGGGACTTGAAATTACTTGATCTTCGGATGATATCAATAATACCCTTATAAAAGTTAAAAGAATTATTTATAAATTAAACTAATGTGAATTAATTTTTTATTATTATTTGGTATAGTAGGGTTGCTTTCGTTTGCCATAATTTGAATGATAATTTACAAATATACTTACATATTTTGAATACAATTACAAATATGCCCAAACAGTCCTAAAAATTGTAAATAATCCCATCTAGTTCCACTATAATTATAAATTTGTTTATATTGTTATGACACCACTATTTCATGGCTATAATGTGGGTGTATTTGCAAAGATATATATAATATGTGAGTATATTTGCAACAACTAAATATCCTGACTTAATTTTGAAATTACAGATATATCTACATAATTTGCATAGCTTTGTAAATACACTCACATCGTGACACTAGAATAATGACTTTATAATAACGTAGGCATATTTGCAATTATGGTTAAATTATATGAAAGTTATTTGTAATTTATGAAATTATATAAGTATATTTGTAATTTATAAAACTATATAAGTATATTTGTAATTATGACCATAAGTACCCTTGTAAATTACCAAATTTGAAATGAACCGGCGTGGAATATGGCCGTCGACTAACCAGTCGAGCTGGATCAGCGTCTCCTTTATAGCGTCATCTCCTTCCGTCTTTAGCAGCACGTCTCCGATGCATGAGGTGCACAAAAGCTTGTGCGGTTTTCTTCTCTTCGTATCTGCTGGTATTCCTCTCATTCCATTTTCCTACCCCTGCTGCTGCAGATCCTTGCAGTCTCGTCTGTTAAAAAATACCTTCTAATGGCGCGTTCGCTGTCAACCGCGACCTCGCTCTCTCTTCTCTACCCTCGAATGCGTTGGTCGCCACCACCCGCTTCTCCAACCTAACAATTGATGAGGCACTAAACAGGATGTACGGACTGGCTCAATGTAGAGGCAATACCAACAGCGATGTTTGCCTCAACTGCCTCAGAACTGCCGTAGAAGAGCTCCCTGCTCTCTGCCCCAACCGGACCGGATTTGCTTGGTATGACAATGGCTTCATGCGCTATCGGACACGCCGATCTTGTCAACATCTGACAATTCACCATATGTGTGTGTGTGATTACACAAAATGTAAGTGATCCCAGCCAATGTTTTAAAAACCGAACCGGGAACTGAACCGTTTTTATGTCCGGTTCAGGTCCAACCGGTTCAACCGTGGTTCGAACCGTTTTGAACCGTGACGTCAGCATGACATAATTATGATGTAATAAATATATTTAATTTATTTTAATTATTTTAAAATTAAATTAAATATATAAATTTTATATAATATAAAAATTACACTTGTCATCAACAATACATTCAAGTACATCAAATTAAAATTATTATGCAAAGTTAAAGAAAAAAACTTTTAAGCGAAAAATTTTTCTTGCTGTTGTTACCCGCCGCACCTAAGATTGTTTTGATTGGCACGTCCATGTGCATGTACGAGTGTAAACGCATCCGGATTCCAGCTTCACTCGCACCAGAGGGAACAATTGGTGGCTTTCCGTGGTCTTTGCTCTGGCCGATAGAAGATTTCAACCGTCCATCCATGATCAGGACTGTCAGAAGTTTCAATCCATTCCTAAGATCTTAAGCGTTCGAAGGTGAAATCAGCTGGCACGATAGATATCACTGGCCAATTTGGACGGTGTGGATTGAAGCCGATGAGTTTCACACCCGCGGTGAATTGTTGAACAACACTCGAGAGTCAAACGCGAAGGTAGACTACCGATTCCACTTGGCATGCGGAGGCGAGTCAGATATGGAGATGTTTGGCATAAAAATACTCTTTTTAACTCCTGCCGGAGAAGACGTCAGCTGACACAACCATCCTATATTTGCATGCGGAGCAGAGATGAGAATTTATGAGGGCAGTCGCCAGAATCACTGTGTATGATACCGGAGCTGAGATGAGAATGCGGGCGAGCCGGCGAGCAGCAAGCCAGCAACCGGACGGCCCGAAGCGCCGTGCTGCCGTGCTGCCGGAAGCGCCGAAGATCGTCGTCGAAGCTAGTCGCCGATGCTTGCTCCGAAGATAGTCGCCGAATCTTGCGCCAGTAGATGCGGATTCGCCTATTGAAAATCGATGCGGATTGCGCCAGTTTCTGTATTTGCTGCCGGAACCGATGAGGACGACCAGGCACTGCGACTGTTGCCGGACGTCGATTCCGGCAGACTACGACCTGGATCCGTTGCAGCAGGTGGCCGACGGCGATGGTGGGTGAACCCTAGCAGTGCAAGAAAGGAAGACGAGAAGGGGGTTTCTGACTTTCGGTTCTGCGGGCGCGAAGTCGCGAACTGAATATGCGACTTTTTTTTTAATTTTTTAAAAAATAAAGCCGCGAACCGAACCGCGGTCAAACCGGTTTTTACGGTCCAACCGCTCGGTTCACGCGGTTCGAACGGTTTTCGCCAAAACTAAAGAACCGTAGCCGAACCGAACCGTTCAACAGGCGGTTCACGGTCGGACCGGTCGGACCGGACGGTCCGGTCCGGCTTTTAAAACACTGATCCGAGCACGTTCAATGGGATTTTGGGTGAGATGACGCGAGGACTTATTTCCAGGGCCGCTGATGGGTCATCTGGTACGCCGTTGTATGCGAAGGGCCGGGCTAACTTTACTAGCTTCAACACTGTTTATGGGCTTGCGCAGTGCGGCAACAAGCTATTAGGAAAAAAAATTGTGGTGCATGCTTGGAGGATGATAAAATAATTGATGTTAAATAAGATAGCCGGTTAGATTTATATTTTAGCATAGCTGTAAGCCCCATCCAAGAGCTTCCCACGAAAGTGGGCCCCATCGTGGAGACCTTGGTTTCACCAAATGGAACCCACAATATATATATAGAGAGAGAAAAGGCCCTTCGATCGCGTGGGTTAAATTTCCACCGTCCATAGAACTGTCGCGCTTGCACTGCGAGTAAGAAAATCTCCGTGGTGTGTCTTACCCAAAAATAATAATAAAAAAAAAATGTACGCAAAGTTAAAACTTGCCTTTCCGTAGATCTAAAAAATGCCCAATAACATTATCAAAAAAAAAAAGCCAATAACTATTTTAGCGGAAGATGATTGAAGAAAACAATCACAAACAATGAGTTGGACCACTCCGCCTCGTTCTTTTATTAATTCCTAGATAAAAAGGAAAATGGAAGTATAGTTTTCACCACATGTAGTGTGTGTTTAGTATAAGTTAAAATTTTTTAAAGAAAAATTTTTAGGCTAAAAGTTTTTTAAATGATAAAAATTGATGTAACATGATATAAGTAATAGTAAGTGTAAAAAAAATAAAGTTCAAATAAGTCGAGTAGTTATAAGAATGGTATCGGAGAAATAATTGAAAAGTAAAATAATTTTATGAAGAGATATGAATAAATGATTAGAAAATTGAATAATTATGAAAAGTAAATAGTTTTATATTAACCTATTTCATAACCCTCTCAAGAGACTGTGATTGTTTATCTGCCTGTAGCACAAACGGAAAGCCAAACTAGTAAAAGAAATATTTAAGTCTTCAATTGAAGTCGGAAGAAATGAGGGGAGACTCTTGCCGTGGATGTTGGAACTTGGAAAATAATTGTTATGAATTGATAGGTGTCAGTGGTAACTGTGGATGCACCATGTTGAAAGGAGAGAATGAAGCCTCTAGCCTACGTGGGGGAATAATTGAAGTCGTAGTGGAAGAAAGGTAGATATCTAATTATATTATTTGTGAAGTATATGATGACTGCAGCTGAATCTTTTTTTTTTCTTTTGCATTTGTTGCTTCAGATTATAATTACATGGAATATTAAACCAAAAAATTTAGTACAAGGTATGGAGACATTACCTTGTTGCTTTCAGGTGATCTTGTTTTAATGTTAGTATTTGTTTTGTTTTTCGATTATATTTCGTTAGAGACTTGTCTTTCATGAGATTCGATGCCGGCAACTGGCGCACACTCCTGATGTGTTACCACGGTGCTAAGCATGAGAGGCACTTGTTAGTATTTGTTTTAGCTTCCTTAAAATTATGCAAATTTTGAAAATGGCTAAAATACTCTTATATTTAAAATTTTAAAAATATTATGTGCACATTTTCAAAAATAGTAAAACTTAATTTTTATGTTAAATACATCTATATTAACATGGTTATGAGAAAAAAAAAGTAAATAAAAAAATATTTTTAAACGGTTTTTTTAGGTTGGCTAAGTAACATGATCATTTATAATTTATTTGAAGTTTTGAACAGATCAATGCAATTACTTTGAATGGTTGGGACGAAGTCTTTTTTACGGAACCAAGAGCTCAAGAGCAGTAATCCAACCCCAACTACTCAAATTCAGATAAAGACGCATTGAATATATAATATGACTATCTGATTTTATTTTTCGTTGTGGTTACTGTATGGTTGTTGAAAGCAGCAATCCAAACCCAACTACGCAAATTCAGATAAAGACGCATTGAATATATAATATGACTATCTGATTTTATTTTTCGTTGGGGTTACTGTATGGTTGTTGAAAGCAGTAATCCAACCCCAACTACACAAATTAAAAGACAAAGATGCATTGAAGATATAATATGACTATCTGATTTTATTTTATTTTGGTTTACTGTATCGTTGTTGAAATTTTAGAAAAGTTAGCATTAGAAGACACGAAATGTTATTCTAATTCTGATGATTTCAGCTCATGTGCTGTAAACTGTCAGCAATTTTGAACGTTTTTTCCATTTGCAAATCTGGTGTCCAACAAAACCACGCCCTGCTCTATCAAATATTGAATAGAAATAGCAATCATCCGCTTTGAGAAATATCCATAATTCCCCATTCGAGCAATATCAAATTACCAATATAGATCTTTCTCCAGTCTAGTAATACCAATCCACGTGCGTAAGTGCATCAACAGACCATCAACTCATCTCCTACAGAAACCAACACTCCACAGTCATCTCAAATCTCAAAGCACGTCAGCACTCTTGGACTTCAAATAATAAGGCATTCCTGATTTCACAACAACAATTTCTTTTTTTCTTTTTTTTTTTCGGTTCGCAATACTTAGCAACTTCCGTGCGTTGGAATGGAAAAACAAAGAAGTTTTTATACCCTCATGAGAATTACGATAAGTAAAAGTAAACCGTAAATTCTGATGCACACAACTTAATACCCACTTTGGATTTTGTATGAATTACTGCAAAGAAAATCAAAAGTTGAAAAACTCCGAAATTTTCTGTTTTTTCTTCTTGCACAGACCACACTCTTTAATCTACATTTTTCAAGTACTCCAAATTCAAATTTCCTTTTCTAGCCTAGTTAATGAAAAAAAAAAAACGAGACAGATGATTAAAAATACCCGAGCAACTTGGCTAATTAGAACGTCAATAAATAAAATTTTAAAGTTCAATGGATATCTTCTTCCTTACTGTGCTCTAAAAATCCTCGGCCATCAAAATGTTAGTCATTCACTGGTGATTTAGGCTGATTTGCTCATATACCCACATATTTCGAATATAATTGCAAACATAGTCCCATAGTTCTGAAAATGGCACTCCCACGGTTTGCAACTATCTGCAAGCATACCCATGGAATTTAGGTGATTTGTAAATATATAAAAACATTTTTTGACCAATAAAAAAAACATTGTTTGATCATAACTACAAATATACTCCCCCTAGTTTTACAAACAGCAAATTACCCCTGTAGTTTGCAACTGTTTGCAAGCGTACCCATGAAATTAAATTTATCATAAATTTTGTTTAAAAATTAGAATACTAAAATTAACCTCATTCTTTCAAGAACAGGTATTAGTGTAGTAATCATCTCTTTCTTTCAATAACAGGTTTTAGTGTAGTAATCATGAACGTTTTTACGCTTTTGACTAGATTTATTGTATTATATTGAAAATTATTAAAATAAAAAGCTCAAGAATTATTATCATCATCATCATTAACAAATACAAGTACGTGAAAATATTAACTAAACCAAGTGCTTAAAAATTCACTATCAATGAATGATATTTTATTTTTAAAGGATAAAATAAGTGGAAGCATTAACATATGCCTATTACCACTCACCAAAACGGTCATCTTTTCAAAAATAAAATAAAACACCAAAAAATTTGAAAATTATCAAATTTTATAGGATATACTCAAGACCCGCATATTTATAAAAGGTAAAAAAGTAAAATTTTAAGTCAAACAAATAAAAATGTTGTGAATAATTACAAACTATAAGGTAATGTTTAAAATTTGCTATTTAAAAATTACGGGAGTAGATTTGCATTTATGATAAAACAATACTATTATATTTGCATTATGATCAAACAATATTAGGAATGTTAATAGTTATGGTTAACCTATTAACTAGCCAACTTGTTTATAAATGAGTTTGGATTGAGATTTTTTAAATAAATGGTTTATAATCCACCAATCTGTTTAATCATTTAAATAAATAAATGGATTAGAGTTGAAATTTTATAACTCGTTAACTTTTTTAATAATCCAGCCAACTCATTTAATCTCTTTAATCCGTCAACATAATTACAACCTGTTAACAAGGGATATATATCTCATAAACCATAAATCCATTTTCCTTATTTCGACTTTCCATTTTCTCCATCAGTTTATGACTGTATAACATCTTTCTTGTTGCAGTTTGCTAGTATTGCCGGTAATATTCTTCTCTCTCCGCCTCTCCATCTCTGATCAACTCTTTCTGAAGACTCCATCTCTCACCCTGTTTCCAGCTTTCTCTCTCCTTTCTTTTTTTCTCCCCATTTCTCCTTCTCCATTTTCGACTATTCTCCTTTTTATTTTTATTATTCTTTCCCTATCTCTTTCTCCTTTTTTTGTGCTAATAGTTGAATATATACCTATCTTCTGATAAAGATGTAGTCATGTCATATATCCCATCGGTATAGATTAATTTACGACAATAATTATAAAATTGCATATTACCCCTATGAAGATGAGGGCATTTTTGAAAATATAACGGCAGATATTAACGCAAGTTAACAACGTATGGGTAATATGCAATTTTGGTGAAACTATGTGGGAATGATATGCAATTTGTGAAATTATGTGAGTATATCTGCAATTAGTATCAAACTATGTAGATATATATATGCAAATTATCCGTTAAATAATAAAAATTTAACTTTATATTTATATTTAACATTAAACTATTTTATTATATTGATTTTTAATAAGGTGATAACGTATATAATGATACTAGACAACCCATGAGTTTCTACTTTTGACGATTGAATAATGATGCTAAAGGCGTGTTTGAAAAATGATAAAACTTTTAGATGAAACTTTTTTTTTTGTGTAAAAGTTCTTGAAATAGTGTAAAATGATGTGACACAATAGGATAATGATAACATTAAAGAAAATAAATTTAAAATATATAGGTTAGTTGTACACATAATTGTGTAAAAATAACTAAAAAATATGATATTCGTATAGAAAAATATAAATAAATAATTAAAAATAAGATAATTATAGATGGTGAAAAGTTTTTATTTTACCCGAATACACCTTAAATTAAATGCATGGAAATTTCTAATCAATAGTCAATATGAGTCAACATGGATGAGATTACCTCAAAGGAGGTTTCATCCCAGTGCAATTCGTAAAAACATTCAGGAAACAGTGTGTTTGATTGCCATCGACTTTTCTTTTTATAGTCGTGTTCACATGAATCCAGCACTATTTTACGTCGAATTTCGGTACAGACGAGTTTCCCAAGCTGCCCTCCTATAAAATAATAATTAAAAAAAGAAAAAAAAAAATTCTCTGCCTCTTCCCTTCCTTCCTGGGCACGCGGCCCACGCGTCCAGCCAACGCATGTAAGGATGCGTAGGTAGGCTGCAAGGCATTTGCCTACATAGACCTCTCCAGCTCTTCTTCTACCTCCTCGCCGCCAACTGAAGATGTCGATTCCTCAAACGCCGTCGGCAGCAGCTGCTCTGCTCTTCTTCTGCTTCCTTCTCATCCACGCAGCGACCGCAGATCCCGTCCACGACGCCCTCCCAAAATTTGGCCTTCCTGCAGGCCTCGTGCCTGATTCCGTGACGGGATATTCCCTCTCCGACAACGGCGACTTCCAGATCCAGCTCGCCCAGCCCTGCTACGTCCAGTACAGCGACCTCGTCTACTACGACAGCAAGATCACCGGCAAGCTTACGTACGGCGCCATAACCGACCTATCGGGAATCCAGGTGAAAAGGCTCTTGTTTTGGTTCAGCATTACAGGAATGAAGGTCGTCGACTCCAGAGAGATCGAGTTCCGAGTCGGATTCGTGTCAGAGAAGCTGCCGGTGAAGCAGTTCGAGAAGATCCCGACGTGCATGACCCGCACCTCCTTGGCCGATCTGCTAATTGGACCTTCTGTTGCGGCGGTAAGAAAAACCTCGCCCCTGATCCTTCTCTCTTTTGCTTTTTTCCCCTTGGCTTCCAGAAGAAGTGTTTGTCTGTAGTGGTTGTGCGGGCCACCTGGATTGGTCGTCTGCCCTTATTGTCGTTGAGCCTACTCGTGTACTGACGCAGAACACTATTTAATCTGCAAATGGTGAGAAGCATCTATGAAATTTCATATCAGTAGTGGGTTTGATCAATTAGCTTGGCAGAGGAACTACGACAATATTTGGAGGTAAATCTCAAGTAGTCGTAAGAACCGTTGGGAAAATTTCAGGCAGAGAACATTCATGGATTTGAATTCGACTGTGATAGGTGAGGCGTACATTGGTGAATGAAAATTGTGGTCAGTTTGATCATTGGGTCCCCAAGTGTGTGTGTGTTTTTTTGTGTTTGTTCGTTGAGTCTGTTTTCCTTATTAGTGGCGGTAGTCTGTATACCTGATCAGTGGATCAACATTGTTTTCCTGCCTGTGATCATCATTCAACTTTCTAGTGTCCTGCACAATCCAGAGGTCTGGATTGTGCTTTTGTAGGGCTGCATGTTGCAATAACTACCTGTTATTGGGAGAGAGTGTCCTCTGAGAAAAATGGCCTTTTTTTTTTCTTTTTCTTTTTTGCCTTTCTAATATTTGGTTTAACGAAGCAAAGTCACTAAGTAGAGGTCATTGCTGTAATTGCATGCTGCTTTGTGACTGATTTACTCCCTTTTTTGTGCATGTGTCTACAGCCGATGCCTATATGAATAACGAGCCTTAGATAATTATATATGCTGCAATGCATCTAGGACATGAGAGGTGTTTGTTTTAGATGTCAGCTAACCTGTAACGTAAAGACCGTTACCACGATCCTGCTGCCATAAGCCATGATTCTGACCATATCTGGACAATCGTTCAGTCCAGAATCATTTTCTTTTGATCTGAAGTTGCTTGAGATTTTGGCTAGAATTAACAATTTTCTCATTGACCCAAACTTTTTTAACCATGGGATGTGGTAGTTTAGTGGCAGCCAGGCTGGTTTCATGGTTAAGCATCATGTTGTGTAATCTTCTATATAATTTGGGGGAGAGTAACTGCATCAAAAATACTCTAGGCATTGTTATCAGAGGAGAAACACCAACACACACACGCACACTAGGTATTTGGGTTGGGGTGAAACTTGGGCCTGTTGATCCCGAATTTGGCCAGTCGAGCCCAAGAAAAATCAATGTTTGAGCTTGCTTTTACAAATCCCCCATATGAGGAATCTGATTTGCACATGGGGTTCGAGTTAGGCTTCAAGCAAACCTGAACTTAGTTTTTTTGTTTATATTTAATATAAAACATATTTTACAATAATATTTTTCATATTTTTGTATCTTATATTGTTTAATATATATATTTGTATTTGTTTTTTTTTGTTAGTGATCCTATTAGCTTAGGCTAAGCAAATGGCTCACTTAGCCCATCTCAAAAAACTCATTTAAAACACCTATTTTTTATTTTTTTCTTCATACACTTATTTATGTAAGTGTATTTAACATATAAACGTAGTTTTACCATTTTTGGTATGTGTATATATATTTATTAGATTTTTAATACATATATACACATAGATGTTTAAAAATCTCAAAAAATATATACACATATCTAAAAATAGTAAAATTAGTTTATATATTAAATACACTTAGATAAACAAGTTTATATATTAAATACACTTAGATAAATAAGTGTATGAAGAAAAAATCAAAAAATAGGTGTTTTATATGGGTTATTTGAGATGGGTTAAGCGATCAATTTGCTTAGCCTAGGCTAACAGGATTATTCCTCTTTGAAAATAGGGTTAGGGCTATGGTTAGGGTTCAAGTTTAAATCTTATAAATGAAATTAAGGTTAGTATTGAGGCCTTAACTAAAAAAAAGGTTAATATTGAGGTAAACCAAAGTTAGGAGTGCAACATGGGTCAGGTTTGGACCGGACCCAAACCATAAGATTAGAATATGAGTTCAAACCTGGTTAGTACTGGTTTGGGTTGAAATTCGGGTTACTCTCAAACTAATAAAAGTTAAAATTACTAATAAAAATAACAAATTTTTTAAAAAATTATTGCATTCGCACATGAATAATTTACTTGTGAATATATTTATATGACCCGTAACATAGTTAGTTTTGATGAAAGTTGATCTTTTTTACAAAAAGATAATTCTAAATACAATAAATGTAATGAATTTACACATAACAATCAAGGTAAGAAATAATAAATGAAATTATATGAAATCACTATCAAAAGTTTAATAAAAGTGAAAATCTCATAATGCAATCATCTTAAAGAGTTGATACATTTATAATTGTTTACAAACAAAGTTAATGTAGATGTAATATATTCAACTTTTGTGGACAAATGTATATAACACTTTGGTTTTAGAATAAACATTTTTCAGTTTAATTAAGTTATGATTATATGGAATAACTTTTATCATAATTATAGTTGGAAAACTTAATACATAAGCAAATATAATTATTTTAATAAATTAGGAGAGCATCAGGTTCAGATCGGGTCAGGTTTTGGTATTGAGTTGATGCAAACCCCGGTATTGGTCAGGTCGGGTTGAAACTAGGCCTAATTTGAAAAATAGTTAAAAATAAAATCCAAATTTAGTTTTAAAATTGAGTCGGGTCAGTTTGGACCAACCCGATACCAGAGTTGCATCCCTCCATATGGACCTAGCTCAAAAATATCGTCTCCATTTCTTAATGACCTGTGGTAATGTGATCTAGGTTCATGTCCTGGTTGCCTCCATTAATCATTTTCTTTCTTAACATACCATTAACTATCTTCTTCTCCATTTTGTGACAACTTTCTAGTAAAATCGTCTTAATCTCCTAGGCTTTTCGTGAGATTGAATTGGATTACAGCCTTGTGATTGCACTTTTACTTGGTTCTTTTGCAGAGGCCATTCTCCTAGTGATCTTATTTTTCATTTAGGCTTTTAGCCAGAGGAAATGTGTAGAAAATGATAGCAATAGTCACATCACAGAATTGCTGTGAAATAACATCCATTTTGCATTTAAGAGAAGCATGATAAGATTGTTTTTTCAATCTATTGCAGGTGTAAAGTAGTCCGAGTCCGCGGACACTCCATTGATCTGCTCAGCAAGCGTCAGCCAGTGTTCTTCTTCGTAGCTGTAAGTTTGTGCAACGTGGCTATGACATGTGAGGATGATGGAAATACCATGTTCAGGTTGAATTAATAGGAGGTCGATGATTTCTGTATCCATCTATTATATTGCTAAACATGGACGACAGTCATTAAGGCGATCCTTGTAAAAGCATAGATGATGATTAAAAGCCAAGAATCGGATGTATTTGTTATCGCTTTATTCTACATGAGTACGTGTCTTCTTTCTAACTCAACGTTGGGTTTTAGGGGGCCAATGAAGCTGAGAAAATACACTTTACTCATATTTTTTATGAAAAGAATAAAAAAATACAATTATGTGCCGAGATCAAGAGTTCCGATTAATCTGGGCTAACGTAATCATAGCCCATAAACATAGAGAACCTTAGTTAGGATAATTCAGGTTGCAATGGGGGTTGCAATGGGCCTTACATTGATTATAAAATTAAAGTCTGACTCACCCTTGTATTTAGAATTATTTATTTTAATAATATTTAAAGTTTTATTTGAATCAGATATTGTGTGTATGGACCCATTTAAAAATAATGGAAAACTAATGTAATAAAATGGTTTGATTTTGATGTTAATTTTGAAATTTAAATTCAACATCTAAACTGTTTAAGACGTCATTAGTAAATGAACGAATGATTATATAAAGTATTATTATATCTATAACAACAAGAACCTAAGGCGATGCTCCAAGGTGGCCTACAATAGGATGTTAAATATACCGACATAAAATTGGATGAGGATTTCACATTTTATGCATAAATAAGATAAATAAGGTTTTTCCACAAGATTTTCATAATAATTATTATAAATTGATATTCAAAGGTCTGAATATGAATATGACATCTTTAATTAAGGGGAAATAAACTACTTTATTTTGCCCATATATAGAGTCTACTACTAACTCATTTGCTATACATCTACGAGCTTGGCAGTCCAGCATTACCGGAAAAAAATATAAATTATATATAGTGAGTTTCGAAGAACTTAGTAAGTAAGAGTAAATCAATCGAAATTAACACATAAGTAAATGTCGTCAGCATATTTACTAGCAAAAAATAAATCCTCACAACATCATTAATAACTATGGAAACATAAACAAACACAGGTTTTTATCTAATGCACTCGGGTGCACTTAGCCTCAGTGCGACCGGGTGTATTAAACTTTTTTTATTTTTTCAAAAAAATTTTATACAAACGTTAATCTAAGTGCATTTAACATGTGTATCAAGTTTTACCATTTTTAGAGATATTTATATATCAATAATTTTAAAAAATCCAAAATAAGTAAAATTTGACACACATGTTAAATACATTTGTATAAATAGTTCTATAAAAAAAATTTAAAAATATAAAAATAGGTTTTTGTACCCAGGTGCATTAGATAAAAACTCGACAAACACATTGACCCTATCTTTATAAAGTAGTCATCCAGCAATACTTAAAACTTACTTTTTAAGGACATCAAGTAACTTTCTAACTAAGCCTAGGGTTTATGTAAAAATTAATTAAGAAGTAATGTTCTTGCAAAGTCTAGGATTTACTTTTAAATTATGCATTGGGTATCATTCTAGCTAATAAGTTTAAGACCAACCTAAAAATCAACACCATGTGATCAACAACTAATCTTCTAGCAAGGGTCCAATGTCTTGCCCTGGTAATAAAGGTTAGTATCTCATCCCAAGCATATTGCTAGAGACCTAGTTTCAGAGCCTGGCGAAGGTCTTTTGTCACCCATTTAGGAGTTATGTTCCCGGTTTGAAATTCGAGTGTAAGTAGTTTAGGAACATTGTCTCCTCATTGATATGTGAGAGCTTGAAGTCTTATTTGTTGATATTTGAGAGCTTGCGATATTCCTCTGAAAGTTTGTAAGAATTGTATCAGAGCTCAATTGTAATACAAGTTACGTTGTACTATAAATATACATCAATCAAAAATCATCTTCTAGTAAAGCTCAAGACTTAGCCTAAATAATATACAAACAATTTTCAACTAAGCTTAGGACTAATCGAAAAAACCAATGTAAAATAGATTTAGGTACAACATAATCTACATCTCGGCGTGTATGGTTGTGCCAAGAAGCCTTCCGACAAAGCTTAGAACTTACTTCAAATCATACACTGAATAAACTTCCAAGTAAGCCCAAAACCTACTCGAAAACCAACACTAATCAAACAATACAATACACTTGCCCTCAAATGGTACCAACTGTCAACCAAATAATTAGTCATACTTATGTATTCCATCTCACTTAGTAGATTTCAACGCACCTGGGATTCAGTAGAAGTCCACTTTCTTTATCCTATAAAAATTTACTTTCAACATAAATAGGTTCAAATGGCAAGGTTAATGCATCATCATTTCCACTTTAAATGGACCATGGGTACGTGAAATTCCTCAATTGCAAATCTTCCAACCAATAGCTCTAATGGTCGATCCAACCCTTTAAGAGATTCAAAATGTTGAAAAACATAGGAATCTATAGTTAGATCATCAAAATTAAATATTAACATCAAAATTACATAAAAATAAGTTGGATAGCTCATGGACCGACATGTGTTGTCAACACATTTGGCCGCCATGGAGCTTGCCACAAGCACTACTCACTTGGGCTAATCCCCTACTCTAGGTCACTTCTGTACGACCCATTGGTCGATTCTAAACCTATCCTACCATATTTTTTAAGATTAATTTAGTTTTGATTTCGGTTCCAAATCGGTTATTTATATTAGTATCCATATTATATTTAAAAGTTATAATCCTAATATAAATTTTATTTAAAAATTTATAATCAATATGATAATAATATTATTTTATAATGCATTGATTAGACATACTAAATAAAAATAATTAATAAGTTTTTATATTTTAAAAGATATAATATATTTTATAAAAGATAATATAATATATTTTAATAATTTGGATCAGTTATGGGTAACAAACCTTGGAACCTATTCTAAAATATGAATCTACACTAACCATTTTAAGGTATTTGATCAATCTACGAGTACTTTACCCAAATTGTATTCCCTAATTTAGACCCCTGACTCATATAAATTTTATTAATAGGCTAAATTCGAGGAATAGACATCAATTTTAATAGGTTGGGATAAATTCATGCATCTAGTAAACTAAAATTCATGTCAAATAATCCTCAAATTAAGCATAAACTTTCATTTACCATAATGGCACAGCTACGAAGAAATTTCCTTAAAGTATTTTTAGGGTTTCAAAACTAGAACATATCGCAACTAAGACGGAAGCCTAACAGCTGAAGCTACACCAATACTATTTTTTTTTTTGATATTTATACAATATAACAATCAGATATTACAATGTAACACATTCACAACCCTCAAATTATAAAGAGAATTTTGCTATAAGTACTCCCATACTATGGGAAAATTTATAAAACTAAACCACCAAAAGGAAAATTATAAAACCTATATTACTGAAAGACTTTTTTTGAAAAAAAAAACTCTTTTCTACCCAAGGGAGGGAGGAGACTTGAAACTCATAATTCTATAACTTGTTCTAAGGGGTTCATTGCTCCTCCGACCCAGGCTAGCCGTGTTGGGGTAGAGACTTAGAAATATAAAGGGAAAATTTAAGGAAAGTGAGAAAATATTCAAACCTGAAAATAGGTTTCTCCTCCAAGCGTGTTACTAATGTTATTTTACTTAGGGCAACATTTGCGCCCTCACAACTATTTAAGATTATAACAACTTACCCCTAGGATACAAAGAAAAAACCTAATCTAGAATTAAAATAGTCTCCCTTCTAGATTCCAAACACTTGATAATGTAAGCAACAAGTTTTGAATAGATGTTGAAAAAAGGCCTTGGTGGTTGTGAGCCAAAAAAGTTTGTATGTTGAACTAATGCACATATCATATTTATAATAATATATAATAACGTATGGGCCGTATTGAATTTTAAAAACGTATGGAAATGCCCAATTCAATTTCAGAAACGTTCCATTAATCGTTTCATATCAAACGAAAAAAAAAAATTAATGCGAAATTTTGAAAATTTCCTACAAGCCGCAAGTGGTTATGCCCTTATTAGTTGTCCATAAAAAGAAATCAAAACAACCTTCCACGCTTCCCTTTCTCCATTGATTGATTTAACTGACCTGCATTTAACCTCATATCTTGCTCCCCATACCTCCCATTAATGCATGCCATACCTTGCATTCAAGGTGGATTACACCCACGACCTTCTCGTGGGTGGTTTCTTTCGATCGAGAGAGAGAGACGTTGTTCTTCTTTTTCTTCTTTAGTTCTTACGACATTTTCGATCTACGCGCTCTCTCTGTTACTGGTTATGTAACAATCAATTAAAAATACAAATTAAACGTATAAGAGTGCATCATGATTATATAAGGAAATATATTAGAAATACATGCACAATAATCTCGGCTTAGATTCCTGAGCCAAATTATTATGGGTGTGTTTGGTTACATATAAAACATGTCAATGAAAATTTTTCAATCAAAAATTTTTTACTTCCCATAATTACCTTATTTTTTAATTATTTTTCACATTTTACTATATAAAAAAATCATACTTTTCAATCATTTCCACGCAAATACCCATACAACTACCCTATCTATTTTAACTTTATTATATTTATACATCATTATTACCCCTATCATATTACATCATTTTTTATCAACTTACAACTTCTACTCTGAAAAGTTTTCATCAAAAAATTTTACCTCAAACCAAACGCACCCTATATTTTACCTTGGATTTGGGTTAGAAGCGGGTTTCGGGATCTACCCGAACCAACATGCACTTCTGTTAAACTCTCTTGTGCCTACATTTCTTCCTGGACAAGCGGCCCGCGGATTTAGCCAACCCGTAGAGTCACCTTCAGCTCTTCCCAAGCGCCACCCACTAAAAATGTCGATGCTTCCAACACCATTGGCAGCAGCTGCTCTGCTCTTCTTCTTCCTTCTCCACGCAGCGACCGCAGATCCCGTCCACGACACTCTCCAAAAGTTCGGCTTTCCTGCAGGCCTCGTGCCCGATTCCGTGGCGGGATTCTCCCTCTCAGACAACGGCGAGTTCCAGATCCAGCTCGCCCAGCCCTGCTACGTCCAATTCACCGACCTCGTCCACTACGACCAGAAGATCACCGGCAAACTTTTCTACGGCGCCATGACCGACCTTTCGGGAATCCAGGTGAAGAAGTTCCTCGTTTGGCTCAGCCTCTCGGAAATCATAGTCCTCGACTCCAAAGCGATCCAGTTCCAAGTCGGATTCCTGGCCGAGGCGCTGTCGGTGAAGCAGTTCGAGGACGTCCCGAAGTGCAAGGCTGCCGCCTCCACGGCCGATCAGCTGATTGAAGCTTCTGTTCTGGACCGTAAGAAAACACCTCGCCCTGATCTTCTTTTCATTAGGTGTGTTTGGCAATAGTGTCTGAGTTAAAACTTTTTTATCTAAATTTTTTTATTTTTCATCATTATTATATTTTTTAATTATATTTTTATATTTTTCTATACTTTAATTATTTCTACACAACTACCTGCATAATTAACCTATTTATTTTAATTTTACTATCTTCACTGCTCAACATTATCTGTATCAGATCACATGACAATTTTTACTCTTTAAAATTTTTTATGAAAAATTTTATTTATTCTCAAACACACTTTTAAATTACTCCTAAAAAAAGTTGTTATGTGTGATGATTGTGTGCTGTACTTAAGGGAAAAAAAAAAATAAAACAAAACAAAACAAAACGTGTAATGATTGAGCGGGCCACTTGAATTGGTGGTCTGACCCAAGTGTCGTAGAGCGTGCTCCTGTTCTGATGCAGAACACGATCTAACCTGCAGAAGATGAGAAGCATTAATGAAGAGGGTTGTCGGTAACACAACTTTTCAACCTAAAATTTTTTTTTACTCTTCACATCTATCATATTTTATAATTATTTTTTCACTTCTTTCATTACAACTACTTTACTTTTCAATCATTTTTAAATAATTATCTATACATCTAAACTATTTATTTTAACTTTATTTTTTTTACTTCTCGTCATTATCCATATTATATCGCATTATTTTCTTATTTTTCAAAATTTTTTGCATAAAAAATTTTTGTCAAAAGTTTTGTTAGTTTTAATACTTTATGAACACACTCCAAATTCATATGAGTAGTAGGTTTGATTTGTTAGCAGGTAGAGGCACTATTGAAATGTTTGGAGATAAATCTAAAGTTGTCTTAAGAACCATTGAGAACTTTTTAGGTAGAGTAATGTTCACGGATTTGAATTCAATGCTACGATAGGTGATGCGTTCATTGGTGAATGTAAATTGCGATCAGTTTAATCGTTGGGTGCTTTCAACCTAAAATCTTTCAATCTAAAACTTTTCACTCTTCATAATTATTATATTCTTTAATTATTGTTTCACTTCTTCCTATATGACTATCCTACTTTTTAATCATTTCTAAACAACTTCTCATACCTCTAACATATCTATTTTAACTTTATTCTTTTTACTTCTCATTGTTATCTCTATCATAACACATCATTTTATCATATTTCAAAATTTTTACATAAAAAAACTTTCATTAAAATTTTAATCACTTCATAAGCACACCTCAAATTTCATACCAATAGTAGGCTTGATCTACTAGTAGGTAGAGGTACTACTAGAAATGTTTGGAGGTGAATCTAAAGTTGTCATAAGAATCATTGAGAACTTTTTAGGTAGAGTAACATTCACGGATTTGAATGAATTTGATGTTATGATAGGTGATATGTTTACTAGTGCATGTAAATTACAATTAGTTTTAGCCATTGTGTGCATGTGGTTTGTTCGTTTAGTTTGTTGTCCTTATTTGTGGGACTTTGATTGAGTGCACCCAAGTACAATGGAACTTTAGTGTACCATGTGCAATGAACATTTTTATAATTTTTTGGTTCTTCTAAAATTATTAATCTAAGTTTACTTAACATATAAATTAGGTTACAAAAAGTGTATATTTATTTTAAATTTTTTAAAAATGGAAAAAATTAATTTATAAATTAATGTCGTATTTCGGAAGTGATAAAGCTTTTTTTTTAAAAAAAAATTCATCTAATTAAAGAAATTTTTTATTGTAAAATTTTTTGAAATAATAGAAAATGGTGTGATATGATAAAGATAATAATAAGAAGTAATAAGAACAAAGTTAAAATTGATAGGTTATTAATATAGGTAATTGTGTAAAAAGATTAAAAATAGGCTAGTTATATAAGAAGATATGAAAAAATAGTTAAAAATAAGATAACCGTGTAAAGTAAAAACCTTTTAAATTAAAAAGTTTGGATTGAAAAATGTTAATGCTAGTCAAACACACCCTAAATATACCTAGCTAGATAATTTTCTTTTTTTAAAAAAATGCTTAGATAGTCCATCACAGCGGGTGCAATAAAGTACCAGTGCATCCGGCAGGGTCATACTTGTGCTAAACTACCGGTCTAGCGGTTGATCAACATTGTTTTCCTGTGATTCAAGGTGTGGAACTATCTCGAAAAATATCTTCTCCAGCTCTTAATAACTTGGTAAAATGATCTAGGTTAATGCACGGCAGGTTGCGTCCATTGATCATTTTCCTGCAGGTTGCCTCCATTGATCATTTTCTTTCTTAACATACCGTATATCTTCTTCTCCATTTTGTGACAAGTAAATCATCTTGGTTAATCTCCTGGGATTTTTTGTGGGATTGAATTGGATCACGCTTGTGGTTGCACTTTTACTTGGTTCTTTTGCAGGGGCCATTATCTCCTAGTGATCTTTTTTTCATTTTAGTTTTTTTTTTTTTTTAATTACATTCATGGCAAGGGTTGAACCCTTAACTTGTGGCATGCAAGCCATCATATGTAACCATCAGGCTAAGTTTGGGTTCACCTTTTAAGCTTTTAGCTGGAGGAAATGTGTAGAAAATGATAGCACTAGTCACACCACAGAATCGGTGTCAAAATAACATCTATTTAAAATTTGTATTCAACAGAAGCATGATAAGATTGTTTTCAATCTTTTGCAGGTGTAAGTTTGTCCAAGTAATCTGCCCAGCAAGAGTCAACAATGGCGTTTATCTTCGTAGCTTTAAGCATGTGCAATGCGGTATGACATATGTGAGGTTGATGGAAATACCATGTTCTAGTAGGATTAATAAGAGGTTGACGATTTCTGGTTCCTTCTATTATATTTCTGCACATGGAATTCAGATGACAGTCATAAGGTGTTAGGAACCTGTTCCATTTCAGGCACAGTGGAGCTGGTTCCAGACCCCACACCAAGCTCTATTCCCTCCTAATTAAGTACTGTTTTAAGCCCATGCAATTCCAATTCGAGCAGCTCTGCAGCTCAGTTGGTGAATACATATGTGTGTGTGTGCATGATTCATTGACTCATGGTCATGGATATGAAGCGAAAGCAAACTCAAACTAAAGTCTGGATCATTACCTAATCTTAAGAAGACGTGCAAGGAAAAAACTACCTTTTATTTGGAAATCTCATTTTCACTGCCTGGTGGCCCATATCCAGCAACTCACGTACTTTATCAATCATTCAGGTCAAAAAAATTAACAAAGACAAATTCAAAATGAAAATCCCTCTTCTCATCTGCTTTATAATTATTCCTCTTTGCAAGCAAAGTCACTTAATACCAATCCAAATCAACTTCTTTGTTGTGATATTAGGACATGGCAAAACATCCATTATTCAAGTCATTTAAGTAAACTCCTCTGATCTACTTATCCTCTTTATTCATTATTTCCTCTAAGCGAGCAAACCCAATTAATACCAATCCAAATCAACCTCTTTGTTGCGATGTACATGGTGAAACACGTTGAATGGATGAATTCCTATAAACAGCCTGATATTCAATCACATACAAATTGAGTGCCGCTTACTTTTTTGGTTTATACAACACCCAACACTAAGCTAACAAAATACACAACGTAAAATAAAAGCGTGGCTGCAAAAGGATAGCACAATGAACTACAATTTGAAAATTCTGACAGAGGAACGGAGGTTTTGCAAAGAAAGCTTTTGAAACAGATCTTTGAGTTTCTTCAGCAACTGAAACGCTCCTTAAATAGGCCGAAATCAGGGCGGATTAAATCTATATTTTTATGATCTAAAATAAGAATGAGTTGTAAATTTTAACTTGAATTCAAAAATAGAATTGGAATAAGGTAACTATATCCCAACTGAAAAATCTCAACATACTCTACAATTCTCAACTTATTTACAGTTAATTATACTTTAATTTAATGTTTAAAATCACATCTTATGATAATTAACATGTAAGTTTGATGTAAATTAGTTTTTAGACTGAATAAATATTTTTAAAACAACAATTCAAATTTGTCTTGAATTATCAACACAGAATATTAATTTAAGTCACAAATGAAATTTGCGGTGAAGTATATTTTGATAACTTGTTTCATTGTTACATTATATATATTTAATAATACTTTTTTATATACGAAAATTATGTTATTCTCACTAATTAGTAAAATATTTTAACTTTTAACTTTTAAATTTAACATAAATATAACTTATATTTCATAGGTTTATAAATTTTTTGCTTAACTAGCTTTTTTCTACTTGACCCGCAGCCCGAGTACCAATCCATTGTCTCAAATATATTGAAGAATGATGAAGGTCAGGTTGATATTGTTTTGGCCTGATATTAAGGGTGTGTTTGTTTTACAGTAAAAAAAATTTACGTAAAACTTTTCTTCTTTGATAATTATCATATTTTTCAATCATTTCATCATATTTTTACGCAACTATCGTACTTTTTAATTATTTTTAATAATTTTTCATACAGTTATTATAGTTTTCAATCATTATTCTTGTCATGTTACATTTTTTTCCTCATTTTAAAAACTTCTTACATCAAAAACTTTTCTCTCACATGATTTATGACTTCCCAAACATGCTCTACAACTGAAATCAGATAAAATTTTCAAAAGCAAAGCTATTATTAGACAAATTCTAATACAGAATGACCCATCTTGATTCCCACCATTAATTGTAACAATGTGCTATTGACTCATTCGGCATAAACTGTTAAAGTCTTGAACAAAATCATCGACAGTTTTTGTTACAGGAAATGTCCAGAAGTTGCTATCCACTATAAATTCAACAGTGTAGCAGAAACTACTAAGGTTTCAGGTAAGAGAGTTGACAGTGTTTTGGATACTTCAACATATAGTTTTCGTAAAACATGAAAACTGAAATCCAAATGGGGGGCAGGCTTTGGAGGCTAATGGGGGGCAGAGTGTTATGAACTATGTGAATCCAGAATCTGATGGAGGGGGAGTTCTAAGTGGGACAGGTGGTAAGTGGAAAAGACGGGCTAGAAGGGGGCAAGTCATGGGATCATTTGACTGGGTGGGGGAACATGGTGCGGGTAAAGGGAGAAGAGGCCATATCAATGATTTGGACGAAAGGCGGGACACGTATAAGCGGAACAAAACACTGGTTCGCAGTGATGGGGAAGAGGTGGTGGCTGTGGGGAGTCCCCAGCCCCGCCTCCCCTAAAATGGTCATCATAGCCTGCTTGAATTAGTCAGGAAACAAGATCCCTATTTGATCTTCCTATGTGAAACAAAATGCAAATCGAAAGAAATGGAAGGTGTGAGAAGAAGACTCAAATTTGAATGTTGCTTCCCGGTGGAACCGGAAGGGAGGAAGGGGGGTTTGGCGCTTTTGTGGAATAACAATAAGCCGGCATGTATTAAAAGCTTTTCTGTTCACCATATTGAGGCGGAGATTATGGGTTGGAGGTTCACGGGCTTTTACGGCCATCCCGAAACACACAATGGGTACCAAAGTTGGAACATACTTCATATGCTGAGCGTTAGGAGCTGTGATCCTTGGCAAGTTATGGGGGATTTTAATGAAGTAATGAGGCCAAGTGAATACAACAGTTACAGGATCCGCCCACAGGCCCAAATGGATCGATTTTGTGATGTTGTTATCAGATGCCAATTGCAGGATCTCGGTTTCAAGGGCGCGTCTATGGCATGGACAAATAATAGACGCGGGAGGCAAAGAGTGGAGGCTAGACTGGATAGGGCGTTGGCTTCACTGGCTTGGCTGAACATGTTTCCTCATGCGATAATAAGCCATCTTGCCACATCTACTTCTGACCATAGCCCAATTATGCTAAATCTTGATCCGAATGGGAGGAGTAAACAGCCAAGGGAGTTTCGATACGAGCTCTTTTGGGATCGTGATGAAGAGGCCTCCAAAATTATCAACCAAGTTTGGGGGTCCATTCCTTCAGCGGCAATGACTGCAACTGACAAGCTCTCATGGAAACTAAACCGATGCGATATCGAACTTTCTAAGTGGAATCATAGAAAGAGGGGCAACATCCGGAAAGCAATTGAGCGGAAACAAAGGGAGCTTATTTCTCTTATGGGCTTGAGTCCAAGTGATGGAAGGGATGAGGCGGTGCAGAAAGTTAAATTTCAAATCAACCTTCTCTTAGAAGATGAGGAGCAATTGTGGAGGATCCGGGCGAAATCACATTAGCTTATGGATGGGGACAAGAACACCAAGTTCTTCCACTGTATTGCTTCAAACAGGCGTCGTTCAAATTTCATTGAGGCACTGAAGGATCAGAATGGAAGCTGGATCAAGGACCAGGACCAGATGATGGATTTAGCGGTAAAACACTTTCAGGAAGTCTATACATCATCCTCGCCCCGGGATGCGACATGGGTGGAGGAGGTAATAACTAGAAGCCTTTCTGACAGTCAAAGATGCTCACTGTCGGCTCCTTTGCAAACTGAGGAGGTGGTGAAGGCGGTTAAAGGAATGGGCCCAACTAAGGCGCTGGGTCCGGATGGCATGTCGGCCGGCTTTTACCAGCGACATTGGTGTAGGCGCAGAGATCACCAAATGGTGCAAGAGGTTCATGGATGAGCGCAATCCAGACCAATTACGCAGGCACTTAAAGGATGTAAATGCAACCACATTGATTTTAATCCCGAAGAGGAATGGGGCCCAAATGTTATCTCAGTTTAGACCAATCAGTCTCTGCAACGTGGTCTATAAAATTCTGACTAAGGTACTGGCAAACAGACTTCGGGGGGTCCTCATGGAGGTTATTGGAGATGAACAAAGCGCATTTCTCCCGGGTCGCCTCATCACCGACAACATGTTAATCTCTTACGAAGCTATCCACTCTTTACGAAGGCGCAAGAAAGGGCGGAAACGTGAGATGACCATCAAGTTAGACATGTCAAAGGCTTATGACAGGGTAGAATGGAACTTCATCAAACGAATTATGGAAGCAATGAAATTCAACGATGTGTGGATCAACTGGGTTATGAGCTGCATATCTACGATGAGGTACCGTGTTAATGTCAATGGGTTTAAATCTTTCTACTTTCTCCCTCAGAGGGGACTAAGGCAGGGGGACCCTCTATCCCCATACCTATTCTTATTATGTGCAGAGGGTCTTTCGGCACTGATTTCCTATGAGGTCACAAGGGGTTCTATCTATGGCATTAAACTTCATCCACATGGACCGACGATTTCCCATCTATTCTTTGCAGACGACGCGATTATCTTCCTTAGGCCAGATGGGAGGGTCATAAGGAAGTTTTTGGATATTCTCAAACTTTATGCGGATTCCTCGGGCCAATTGGTTAATGCGGATAAGACTGCAATCTTCTTTAGCTCAAATGTGGATGGTTGTGAAAGAAGGGGTTTGTCTCAGCTTCTGGGATCTGCGGGAAATGAATTCAACCAATATCTGGGCCTTCCGGCTTGGCTTGGCAGATCTAAGGTGGGTTTTCTCAGAGGTCTTAAAGAGCGTATATGGAACCGAATTCAGGGATGGAAGGGTAAGTTGCTGTCGTGGGGTGGAAAAGAAGTGCTAATCAAAGCGGTTGCTCAGGCAATCCCCTCGTACACGATGAGCATCTTCCTTTTGCCTAAATCATTCTGTAATGACATAAATGGGATGTTAAGTAAATTCTAGTGGGGTGAGAAGGACGGTAAAAGGAAAATGAGATGGGTAGCATGGAAGGAGATGTGTAAACCCAAGCGGGCGGGCAGACTTGGGTTTAGGGATTTCCACAAATTCAACTATGCCCTTCTTGCTAAGCAGGTTTGGAGACTCGTTGCTGGCAACTCATCGCTATGTCGCACGGTCCTTAAGGCAAAATACTTCCCGTTCTCTGATATTTGGTCTTGTAAGGCGAAGCCCTCGGACTCATACACTTGGAAGAGCATTTTGATGGCGAGGGATGTTATTCAGAGAGGTTGTAAATGGCATATTGGTGATGGGAGGCGGGTGTCTTTCTTCAATGATATCTGGCTCAATTCTAAGGTGGACAAAGCGGGTCCTCTCCCAATTTCTATTCCTGAGGACGTAACAGTTAGTCACTTCATTGATGCTGCAACAAAATCATGGAAAAGGGAGCAGATTCTGGCGGTTGCAGGGGAGGCGACATGGCGTGAGGTAAACTCGATTCCTCTATCCCATAGGAGGGTGGATGATTCTATATTTTGGATGCATGAACCAAATGGCTCCTTTACAGTTAAGTCGGCATATAGACTTTTATGCTCACATGATGCGAACCAGGCCTTTTTAGGCTGCTACAAGGCAATTTGGCGACTGAGGCTCCCGAGCAAGGTCATTATCTTTGGATGGCGTCTCCTCATTGATGCCCTCCCCACTCTCAAGAATCTTCGTCATAGGGGTCTTGAGATTGACCATCGCTGTCTGCTATGTATGAATGATATCGAAGATGCGAATCACCTGTTTTTGGGGTGTGCTAAGTCCATGGGGGTTTGCTGGAGGGCGGCAAGATTGGCCCCTCATGGAACTTCGGTCAGGGAAATTATGGAAACTCTTGTGCAGAGGAACAATATTATGGATCTCACCCTCTTCATTCTGTGCTGCTGGAGGGTGTGGTATCTTTGTAACAAGTTTAGGGAAGAGAAAATCCAACCAATTTTCACAGACATTTTGGCCTGGTGTACTGAGTTCCTTTACCAGCATAGGTGTGCAAGAAAGCTATCGATGTCAGGGCTTGTGGATGGCTCCCTGGTGCCCCGATGGACCAAACCACCGCCGACTTTTGTTAAGATCAATGTGGATGCGCGTCGTCACGTGAATATGGACAATTTTGGATGTGCAGCAGTAATTAGAGATTCCTTTGGGGCTTTTGTTGCGGCTTGTGGCTGGAAACGGGCTGGGGTAAGGGAATCACTTTTCATGGAGGTTACGACTTTCCTCTTGGGACTTAGATGGGCGCTCCAGCAGGATCTCAGACATGTGCAATTCGAAACCGACTCCCTCATTTTATGCAATTTCATATCAAATTCAGATCCCATCACTTCTGACGTAGGTTTTATCATCGATGAGATCAGGTCTATCTTCGCAAACAATGCTTCATTTTCGGCTCATCATGTTCTTCGGCAGGATAATGCGGTTGCTCATTCCTTAGCTGAATTAATTTTGGTTTCTTGTGAGGACCATCAGTCCTAGTGGGGTAATCCACCCGCAGCTATTTGTAGTACAAATAATTTTTTGGCAATGAATCGTTTGGATCACTCTTCCTCTACTCCCTTCATTATTGATAGGGAGTACGGCTAGAGTGATTTCCTTTTTAGAAAATAATTTTTTATTGACAACCAACATTTGTATAATGAGTGTATTTGGGAAATGGTAAAATTTGGAGATAAAAAAATTTTAGTATAAAAGTTTTTGAATTGAGAGAAAATAATGTAATATGCTATGGACAATGACGAAGAGTAAAGATAATAAAATTAAAAGAGATAGAATTATTGTACGTATAGTTGTGTAGTAATAATTGAAAAATAAGATAATTGTATAGAAAAAAGTAAAAAAAATTAAAAAAAAATAGAATAATTAAATAGAATAAAAAGTTTTATATAAAAAAGAATAAAAAATTTTAGATTGAAAAATTTTTGTAATTAACAAACATGTAGAATAATGAAAACCACAAGTCAATCACGATATCCACAATCATACAATATACACATAACATTGATCAAATCATCCACATTCATAATGTTTATGCTTTCTGCCCTTAAACTATCCATCGTGGAAACAACACAAGCATACAGAAGCTCATGTTTTCCATGCATTCATGTGCCCAGGCTGTATATATTCCCTTCTTTGTATTGATTCGTGACCATCAATGGGCAAGGAAAAAGTTTCCTTCAAACAATTCCAAATTGAGCTGACCCTTTAAACTTCTAATTCTTAAGTCTTAAGTCTTAACTAGTTCTTTCAAAAGATCGAAGTACCGGAATGTTTAGTGAAAAGGTTATAGCGTATTGCAGCCTTCCTATTTTCAACGCATCGCAGGTAAGGTTGGTTGAGATCTAAGCTGATCATCATTTCAATACTGTTTCTTTAATTAAAGGTTTCAAAGTATTTGAATTATAAGAAGTTAATTTTATTTTTAAAAATTAAATTAAAGGTTTCAAAATATGTAGATTATACGAAGCTATTTTTATTTTTAAAGAATTAAAATTACCACGAGTCGCTCGGATTCTAAATGGCGGATTTTGAAGGGCTACATTTGTACTTATGCATTAATTCGATCGTCATGCAGCTAAGATGAATGGTCTGAATGGAGATATATATAAAATGAAATTTTTTAAAAAAAAAAAAAAAAAAAAAAAGGGAGATGCTCGCGTTTATCAGTACCCGTGCATGAGTCACTCGGATTTTGAGTGGCTACATTTTTAATTTGGTTCTCACTCATTCAATCGTCGAATATTGCAGTCAAGATGAATGGAGATGTGGCTATCACAGGGGTTGAAGGGGAATCCATCTCCAACAGTGTGAGGATGATAATAGGCATCCTTGGGAATTACTAATTATTTTAAAAATTAGTTAAGCTAAGTTGTAGTTGTTGGGGTCAACTTCCAGTTATAGGCAGATGAGATTTATGTAACCAGTGATCGAAAGTTTGTTTTTTTTTTTTAAATTGACTATTTTGACTTACCTTGATGATGATGAGAAATCTGCTAAGTACCATGTATTTAAAATTATTTGTTTAACTTACTTCAAAAAAACTTATTCGTTTAACTATTAGAAAACATCATATATTTAAATATAACATGGAGTTTTATCCGACTTAAACATGATGTATCACATCTGAAAAATACGAAAAATAAAATTATTTAATTTATGAATTTCAAAATTGTGATTTAACATCTCAACTTTCTAGAACAACACTTCTATTTCATTCTACTGGATCTATGAATTTTTAAAAAATTTATAATTTACGAATAATATATATATTTTTAAGCAAATATGGCTTATTCGAAACTTTAATTTTTAATTAAAAAATATTTAATCAATAAAACAAAAAGGTTGTTATAAGCAATGTGAAGGGTTGATTTTTTTATTTTTTATTTTTTATTTTTGTTCTATCATCAAAATAAGCTCCATTTTTTCATAAAAACTTAAGGTCATACTAGAGCAAAACCCTAAATAGATTTCTATTTATTTCATGCTTTAACGCAGCAAGCAAGTATTTCCAATTGTATATTTGACATGGAGATATGGTTGAACCCTCATTTCAAAATGATCTTTTTTGTTAATAATTTAAATATTTTAATAAATATTTATATCATCTGTAAAGATTCCTCTCATCTGAGTAAATAATTCTATGAATGTTACAGCATCCACCCGGGAAATGAATTTAAATGACTTTCATATATATTTTAATAATGTGAGAATAGCCAAGCTAAGGTGGAGGTCCTTACTCTTGTTGAGGTTGAGTTTCGAATGATAATTGAGCTGAATAGGCGGACCGCCTGAGGTATCAAGGTCGACCATTGTTACTAATGGCACCATTATCTGTCTCACGCTTGCGTTGAGGGATAGGCCATGTGTCCTTACAAGGAAGACGTGTTGTCCTGGTTATCATCAACACAGGAAATACCAATGGTGTATATATTACTACTAGCAAATTGTCTCAATGGCCGAATCTCTCCTTATACAAGGCTATTAGAAAAATTAAATTTCTTTGAAAAGCCCCGAATCACAGGTACGTAGTAATTCATCAACCACTTGAATTCAATGGTATAGGAGCCAGTCGTATGATGTAAGAGGTGAAAACTAGGATCCTTTCTACCTATAAAAGTCATACTTAATAAACAACCAAAGGACACTTCCAGGCTTTAATTCTCTCTCTCTATCTCCACTCTCAATAAGCTTTGGTTTTTCCTTAATTTGATTGGTCAAGAGGATAACCTTAGACCTTATACGTAATAATTCTTCATAATAAAAAAAAATTCCCTATTGATTTTTAGGATATCTTAGAAGCTGAGATTTTTTCCCACACATCTTTATTTCATATTTCTCTCTTTCCTTACTTTGGCAATGCAGCCTTGGCGTTGCCAAATAATTGAGTCAACTTTACCTTCATGATTCGTGCGTGTCTTTGACAAGGATGTTCCAAATGATTTAAGATCTTTTAATATAATGTGTGAATCCCATTTTTAGATAATTTGTTTATTTTCAATATGGCTTTTTACATTTCTAAGTCTTATTTTCAATACATATCATTATGTTCTCATTTTATTTTTCAATCTCATTTAAGCTTCTTGAATCCTTCCAAACAAAAATAAAAAAATTTATAAAGAAAATTCGCTTATTTTTTGTACAACTATCCTCCTCCTCAATTATTTCTACACATTTTTTTCATATTTTTTCATATAATCCCCACATTCGAATCTTTTATACACATTTTTCTATACTACTACGATCTACTACTAGTTATTACCCATATCTTATCTCACTAACTTCTCATAACAAAATTTTCAATTTTTGCAGGTGCACACTCGGTATTTTTTAAATGTGTAATCCACATAAAATTCAAATCAAAATAATTTTTGAGGATAAATTGTGCCACATAAGGTGGTCAAATTAACTGTGATATATCATCAAGACGAATTCAAAGGTCTATTTGGTAAATCAAAAAAAAATTTCATGCATTTTTCCATACAATTATCCGAGTTTCTAATCATTTTTACAAATCTTTTCATATAATTACTCTATTTTTTAATTATTTTTGTACAGTCTTCTATAGAACTACCAATTACTCTTAATTATTACCCTTATTATTTTTTCTATAAAAATTGTCATACTCTACCTTTCATCTACCCATTACTCTTAAAAAATTTTGCCAAAGCACTTTGGCCCTACCTTACACATTTCGGTTGCAAAATGCACGAAAATAATCGCCAACTAATTAGTTATCGATTTTATTTATATTTATAAGATAAAAACCTATAAATCATCAAAACGTTGTTACTTAGATTAACAAAATATTGTTTTCTCCATCTTATGCTTTATTTTTCAACTTAAGGGGTATTTTTCTACCTAAAAAACTATCAAAACTAAAAAATTTCACTTTTTAGTCTTCATAGGGAGCGCAATTTAATGTACTCGAGGTGCAAAAACTCTCTTTTTATTTGTTTCAAAAAATTTTCATACAACTTAAACTAAATATATTTAACATGTTTATAAAACTGCCATTGATTTTTAAAAATTTTAAAAATATCTATAAATATCCAAAAATGGTAAAATTAATATGAATATTAAATACACTTAGATTAATATTTATATTAAAAAATTTTAAAAATAGGTTAAACACACCTGGGTGCACTTAGGGTGCATTTAAATATATCGTCTTCACAATTACCTTATTTTTAATTATTTCTTCACTTTTTCATATACAATTATTATATTTTTTAATCATTTGTACATAACTACCTATACATCTAACTTATCTATTTTGACTTTATTCTCTTTACTCTTCATTATTAATCTTACTATATTTTCAAAAAAACTTTTACGAGACACACAATGACGAGGCTGACACTCAAAAAAAAGAAAAAAAACGAGGAGGCTGAGTATAGTATTTATGTGCGCCGCTGAAGTATGAAAAGTACCTTCCAGAATCTGGCATCCCATTCGTAAAATCCGCCAAGATTCCGTTTCAACAGACGGCATCGACAGCGCAAGCATCTAAAATGCTACACCTAAAGCCCATCACTCGTCATAGGTGTGCAGTTGAGTGAATAACCCCAAACTCTCTCTTTTTGTAAATCCATCTACTGATTTTTTAATGTCTAATTATAAAAGCTTTTTATGCTTGCTAATATTTTTTTATCTTTAACCTTCCAAATTTTTTTTATCAACCTCCATTAAATTAGCCTGAATTTTTTGTCCAACACTATTTCAATGTCCTTTTTTTCCCACTTACACTTAATCCAAATAACTTCGGATTATGTGGTCACTCCCAACGGTTCTCATGTAAAGATGCAGTGCTTACATCGGCATGCATGTTACCCTGCCTCTGCGTTATATTGTATGTGTGTCAGTGCCATTCAAAGCGTTGGATTATTTTTAATTTTTAACCATCTTTATTAAGGATAATGATACTATATAAACCGGTTTTATTTTATATTTTTCATATTTTCTTTTGTTTTCTTTTTATTTTTGTATTAAAACCTCAATACATATAGCTTATAGTTTGAGCTTTTTCTTCAACTTTTTTTTAATTTATTCGAGACCTTATATATTTAGTTCATATACAAAAATTTATCACTTTTACGTTTTTGCATATCTATTTTATAATTTCAAAAAATAATTTTTTTACCCTTATAAAATAGGATGAAAGCTATTTGTTTTTAAAATTATAAAAATGTATTCGCAAATTAAAAATATTAAATTTTAGTATATATAAAGATTATATATAAGCTTACATAAAAATAAAAGCGAAAACCACCTCTACGTATTAATATTTCCATACGCACGTACGTATTGGATTAATTCCCTTAAGGCGTATCGTTTTATCAATATCTTCATATTTTATAAATTGATTATTTTAAATTCATCCTCTTCATTGCATTTGATTTTTGTTTATTATCTTCTATCCCGTCGTGTCATTTTCTTACTTTCTCTGCCGTCAACCGCCCGCTCTCCCCCACGACAATATTCATTCCACCAATTACATATCGCTATCCAGGAAGAGGTGGAGTTGGATTGGTTTTGCGGAGGTAGTCAAACAGGGTTACTGCTTGAAGGAAGGGTAGTTAGGAACATATGTAGCCATGCATTCATTTGAATGTTAGAAATGATAATCTGACGGGCTTCCACGTGTAGGATGAGGATGCTGTTCTTGAAACTTTCAAACGCCGGTGCATGCATGGAGTGCGTGTTGAAGGATACCCAGCAACTGAATGCTTGACCAACCCACTTCTGATTTTCTTTCCCCTTCTTCCAGCTTTTTACTCTTCCCTGTGTGAAAGGAGAAAATTTTCCAACTTATTTGCGTCTCTTTCTCTGCCTCTCCTTTCAGTGCTTTTAGTTTTATCCACCTTTAACGTGAACGTGACTCTGTCCTTCCACTAAGCTTTAGATTGTTTTGGGTCTTGAGGATCTTTTTTGCTTGGCATACGCTTGAGTGTGTTTGATACAGATCAAAAATGAGATGTGGGTTTTCTTCATTTTGGTGAAAAGAATAGCCGAATAGGATCATTCATATTCATACAATACGTGGGTTCCCTTCTTTTGGGAGTAAAGAATCACTGCATGCTGGATTCGCCCATTTCTCCAATGCTTCCTTAATTTGTGATCAAGGAAGCATAGTCGTTCATAAGATCTGTAAGTCCTTCGGTTGTTTTGTTGAATCTTGTTTAGTGGGTAATTGGAGAAATTAGAACTCATTCGTATGTTGGAAAGTCTGTGAATTTTTTCTGTAGATTTGATGTCATCGTCTCTTAACTTGGCAGTCCAAAATTGCAGTTACTTATCATACACAACAATAAGATCGGCTATTATAAAAATTCTTTCATTAGACTAGCAACTGCAATCTGGCTCAGTTCCTTGTTTGAGCACATCTCGGTTCATTCATTTCATGTTTCAACAACCAACAGATCTTTATCAATTGAATTCTGGAGAAATTATTGCCAAGCATATGAGTTCACTTCAATATTGTGCAAGATAACTGAAATTTCTTCCATTGAAATCAGAGATTTGAATTGAACCCTTTTCGCCAGTTCATCGACGATTCCCAGTTTCTCAATTCGGGGTTGTGCTCGTTTATTAGGGGTTATCGAAGCATTTTCTTTTCTCCGGGCCATTTATAGTAATGACTCGGGAGATTATAGATGACACATCCGTGGACGAGGATCTTGCCAAGCCCCTTGGAAGGTGTTCTGTATTTTTCTATGCCATTGGTCACATGCTCAATGACATTACTTCTGCCTGTTGGTTTACTTATCTCTTGGTGTTCTTGACCCAGATTGGGCTGAATCCAAGGTATGTTTCTATAATCCCTTCATGGCCCTTCAAGTTCCATTTTTGTTCCATACAGATTCTCATCATGGGCCTGGCAGTGGCAGCATGGCCATATCAGTTGACATGATAATGTTTTCTACTGAAACATGAATCATCCCTACTCAGCGAATTGATTGGATGCATTTTGGACAATGATACTGATAACCATATGAAGTTCCGGTCGTTTTACATTGTTCTCTTAAGTTTAATACCAGTTACTGCTATTAGAAAAAGAAATTCTTTTGAAAACACCCGATGAAACAACTATTCTGTTAATATGCGTAAGTGATCCACACTCTTGGTAAAGATACTCTTAGGTTGAAATGATTTATAGTTCTCTTCTTGAATTACTGGTAATGTCTGTTTACATTCCACCAGGGAGGCGGCGACTGTTATGCTTTCAGGTCAAATTGCAGATGCATTTGCAACCATATTTACAGGCGAACTGGTAGGCCTAAAGATTTTTTTTTTCGGTTTCGTTATTCTTTATCTGTTGATTCTAATTTTCACGTTGTACGTGGAGTTCCAACTCTACACTCCTGTTGTTATTTTTTGTGCATGTTTTGATGCTTATATATGCACATTACATATGATTTTAATATTCTAATATATACAAATAAAAATGGAATATTTTAAATGTGCGGTCTTCTTCTTTGAAACTATTGGAAATTGCTTATAAAATATTTTTTCACTCTATGGTGTTCTCTTCTTGAAAGAAATTAGCCGTATCTGTGCTCTATCTGCTTTTGTGAATGGTTATTCTTCTGTGGACGTCTGGTTGCGACCATCATTTGTGTATGTAAATCGCCATCTGTAAGCTTCATAATATCACGGAAATTTTGCATGGTTTCACTGTACTCTTTTCATTTTGCTAGAACCATCTGATCCACACTCTTGGGGGATGTTTGGTAATGTGTAAAATGATGGGATTGTGGGAAATGGTGGGAAATGAAAAAGAGAATTTTTTGAGAAATGTGTGATTTATAGGAAATGATAGATGTATAGTTGGAATAAATAGGTTTGTTGTATGTAGTTGATAGGGAAAATGATTGGAATGTAGGGGTAAAAGTGAAAAAAATAGTGTGATTGATAGAATAATAATTAGCATTGGGAAACGAAATACCATGGAAAAACCATGGTTCCCATGGTAAGACGTTACCAAACGTCCCCTTGGTATGTTTTGTGTTCATATGGTGAGAAAAGAGCTTGCTTCAATGACCTACACGATGATGATTTATTAAGGCTGAACCTTGGAGGTTGCCTGAAAATTAAGAGGCCTTTGTGAGGTATTTTTTTTCTAGCATAGTACGAGATGAATACTGAAGCCAAAAGGATTTGCCTTAATATGCTTTCACAACAAACAGTAGACAGTCTATATGGCAGCACAAAAGTAAGTGACAGAACACATTTTTTTACCAGTAAGCATTAATCACCTAGGAAAGGTGTGTTCCATGACATGCATCTCTATCCCATCCATTTTTCAATTATTTATTTCCAAAAAAAATTCCAAGTTAGGGGAAATGCAATCAAAGTTCAGTGGCTAACTTGTCTGAAGTATAAACATGGTGCTTCTTAGATTTATGCAAAACTTATTGTCTAGGCCTACTGGTTTGGTCATTTTTCAACCTCCAAGCAATTAAAACATTGTATCTGTCTTCTTTGCATTTCAGATAGATAGGTTTGGTCACTTCAAATGGTGGCATGCTGGAGGATCTATTCTGGTTGCTGTTTCATTTTCTTCTGTTTTCGGTGGTTGCCTGCCTTGTAAGATCTTTGGGTCCAATTCATTGACACTACAAACCACTAGCTACAGCGTGTTTGCTGCAATTTTCAATGTTGGTTTTGCTGCTACGCAAGTTTCTCATATGTAATACTCTCCTGAATTTTCCGCTTGGTTTCATATATATCTCCTATTTTATGTGCCGTCTAATTCTTACATTCGAGTTGTTTGTTAACTTCGCACACCCATCATTCTTGATGAAGGTCAATGGTAAATTGCATCACACTGAACTCCACGAGCAGAGTTGTGCTTGCAAGCTGTCGTAATGCTTTTACAATGGTCAGACAATTGCTTTCCATAAAGTCTATATCTGATTCTATGTTTCATGATTATAGTATTTTCTTCTGATAAATCTGTTTATTCTTGAAGGTGGCCAATCTTACTCTGTATGCTGTTGCTGTGGTTGTATTTAGTGTTTATGAAGCCAAAACTTCAGTAGACATCAAAAATCAGGTTTGGCCACTTAGAAACAGTCAACATTTAGACTAAATTAAAATTATTATCTTGCTTTATTTGTTCGACCTTTTACACTTTTTTCTCTTTTTTCGTTTAAGCAGTATCGATGGATTGCGTATTTTTCCATTTTTATTGGATGTTGCTTTGTGGGCTTTTTTCTTGTTGGAACCAAAGAGCCAAGGTATGTGTCAGCTACTCCAGCATTACTCACATCGTTGTATTCAGCAGACTCTTTCTTGAATCTTGCACCTCCAAACAAAATGATCTGCACTGATCTGGTAGATTGGCATTGATTGGATAATTGGATACTCGTTAATAATTCCACCGGCCACTGATGTCAAACATTTATGCGTATAAAATCAGAAACAGTCGTCCATATTCCAACTTCCAAGATTCAATCTTCTGAATCCAAATGGATTATGATCCTGTTATCTCGGGCTAACAAGAGTTCATAGGTTTTTTTTTTTTTACTTCTTTATTTTTTCATGAAAATGTGCTCAATTGTACTTAATTTACATACCAAAATTTACCATTTCTGAATATATGTATATCTATTTTCTATTTTCAAAAATCAACAATTTCTGGAGTATCTATGTAATTCTTACCTCCAAAAACTGTTATTTTAAAATTTAGAAAAGAATATATACATAAATCCGAATTTTTTTATTATGATACACGAATTAAATACACTTTGGCCTACATTTTCATTACACCCAGGCTAACAAGATCATTACCCGATCCAAGTAGTGAGGAGCTTGGTGAATTGTTTCCCTTTTCAACTAAATCCTTCATACATTAGTTAGTCCAGATCACAAATTCACAATACAATAAAACACAATCATTACACAAGAAAACAAGGCAAGAAATTGTATCCAAATTGTGGTATGCCTTAATATAAACTTTCACATTGAACTTTTTGTGAAAACATACTGCCCGCTTGATTCTATCAATGCGGTTTTTCACATTGATCTGCATGAATCAATGCATCAATACATCATTTTGCAGATTGACTCGAGGAAATCTTTGCAAATTTCGCCAAAGGATTTCATGGACCCACTGGTTTAGAAAAATTTTGTACTATCAAGTTGCAGTTGTTTATGTTCTCACAAGGCTGGTGACAAATGTTTCACAGGTTAGTAAAATTTACTACCCAATAATGGTATGCACTTCTATATTACAAAAATCAGGGCTTTATTCATCACTCGTACTGATCTGTGACACAATCTGTGCATTAGATTCAGATTGCCCCATAATGTTGGAATGATCCTGATCCGACACATTGCAATGAAGATAGTTAATTCCTATATAACAATTGTGGTGAATAATTGCTGATCATGGCAAAGTTTTCGTGTCCAGCACTTAGACAACATTTGGACACTTACATGGGAAAGACTTATCTATCATTTGTCCCCCATTTAAGTTGGCATGGTTCATTCTGATTGTCTTGGGAGTTGCATGATTTTCCCTTTATCGCTACTGTTTCTGTATGTCTCTTATGCCTTTGGGTATCAAAAGTAAGATTCATGATGGCATGCATTTCATTGTTAGAAAATGTGGAGTTTTTATCTACGTATCTGTTTAGGATCATGTCATTGACATCCAATATCATTGTCATGCATATCCATTTGTGCACTTTTTGAAGCCACCTTGGTCATGACATATTCTTCAGTTATTATGAAGGTCCAAGATACAACCCAGAAGTTCCATAATGAGACTTCCAACACAATATTCTCACCATTTTGACCAGAATTACTGAAGACTGTCCACTATATTAAATAAATTTTAGGGAGTTTGGTTAGATATGTTCGTGCATGAGTCGCATATTGGCATAATTGTGCAGAAAAAATGGGCAACTTCCTGAATCGTGTAAAAAGCAAGTTGAGTTGACAGCTGCAGCTGAGCACAGAACTAGGTACTAACACTGCAACAAATTTTGGCATTAGTCATTGCAATTTTATTGCCAACAGGCTATGGATAGACCCATGGACATATAAGACAGCTCACTGGAAATGACATCACAACAAATTTCATTGCCAATAATAAATTTAGTTACAGTGTAGGTGTATCTTTCCACCATAATAAGGATTTCTGTAGTGCCCCAGCATGGCTCCCTATAGCAGATCCATTACATGTACAAAATCCAACTTCAAGATCCATATAATATTAGGTAAGCAGAAATCTGCCTGCATCAGAGTAACTAAACAGACAAAAACGGCAATGAAAAGCACTGCAGAAAGTGAACAAATAACAATGGGAAGAAACTAAAATAACGTGATATCAGTATCTAAATACATTATCGTCGAAGTACATCAATGCCTCTCCAAGCTACAACCATGTCCATAAATGTAGACTTCATCCCTCTAATCAAATACCACCTTGGGGTTAGGCTCTCGCCTTGGCCCTACAAGACTGGCAACATCCTGCTGCGTTCCCTTAATCAACTTGCCATCTAAAAACATCAATAAATACAACATGGGTTCAGACAAATTTAGTAAGTAGGGTAATCAATAGTAACAAAAAAATGCAGGAAAATCATCACATCATACACATGCTAATGCTACATACTTGGGCTCGTCACTAGCCTCATATAAGCATACATGCTTCACATGTCACATACACAAACCTGTATAACCCATGCCACACATAATCCAATCAAGATGGGTGAATGCAACCTGGCATACATCATATAACCACAGACCTCCTTGTAGCCCATTGGTACCTCCCAACAGTAAAGGGTCTCATGTCCACGTATGTTGTAAAGAGACTAATGTCTGTGAGAAAATGCTTATACAATCATTCCGTCATCATCACAAGTCAACAATGCTCAATGTCATGCCTCAACATTCATGTCATCAAATCCAACACATGGGGCAAAATATCCAAAATACAAAATCTCATCCAAATCTCAAATAAAACATGAAATCTCGTGAAAGATACATGTTTGATGTCAAGATCAAGGGGATTCGTGTAAAACCCCACAAACCTCATCTCAAATCAACAAAGGACAAAAATCCCCAAATAGCCCAAAATGCATAAATCATCAAATCAAGCTATGGCCTGTTACATACATAATCACAATAACAATCCAATTAGAAATCAAGTAGAAAACATAAGAAAACTCCTACTTTAAATCCTAGTTGAAGTCAAGTAGAGCTTCAAATCCTTAGCCGAAAAGTTAGGTCATTTCCAAATCCCTCATTCTAGTAACCTCTTCAAGCCTTCAAACCTTGGGATCTTCAAAAAGAGATGAAAACCCAAGTAAAATCACTAACAAAATCATATAATCGTGGATTTTTCTCAAATCCCCCAAATCCAAAGCAAAATCCTTAAAGAGTCATGCCATAGAATTGAGAATTTGATTCAAACTCTAGCAAAAGTCACCTACACCCATAAGAAACTAATGTAATCTCATTAACAAACTGGAAAATTAAGAAAAACTTCAAAAAGAAAACACACTTGTGTTAATCACCAAGTTCAGCCTATCAACATCTCTAAATGTTTACTTTTCATGAGTTCTTCTTCCAAAGCTTGAAATTTTCAAAAAATCCAAGAAAATCTTCGCTCATAAGCTTAATTAAGCAAACTCTCTATTTTCCACTCTTTTCTTTCTTCTCTTATACCCTTGAAGGATTACCAAAGGAGATCGGGACGTTTTTAGAGCAGCAGGAGGTATGTCTATGTAAAATTTTCACAATTCCAAGCCTGCCCACCCTCATATACTTGGATAGGTTGATATACCTTCACTGTCATAACTTTCTCCCATAAATTCGGATTAAGCCAATTCTTTTTCTTTTTTTTTTAAATTCCTGATTTCAAGATATGTCTTCATAAAATTTCAACTCAAAATTCCAAAACAAAGAAATTTGGCAAACATTTGAATTCACGTTTTTCTATTCAACAGCTTTCTAACGAACTGACACACTTTTAGTATTTCTGTAATATCTCTCTCTAGAAAATTCAGATTTGTACATCTTTTGTTGGGTTGGATTCTAGACTCCACGAAAAATTCAATGATATATTATATATCTCACAAGTTCTACAAACTGTGGTGCTCTGTCAAAGCGAGTTCATACATGTTACAGATGCAAGTTCTCTTTCTATTAAATTCTAACCGCCTGTGCTTAACTTTCTGAACTTGGTTCCACCCAAAACCATTCAAAAAAGTTTAATTTATTTTCATTGACATTTTCCATGTGTGAAAACCCATCAAAGATTCAAATATCTCATTTTCACCTTTTAAATTCTTTAGTTTTACAAAGCAACCCGTTAAATAGGCCAAGTCCCATGAAACTAATCTAATACCCATCAAACCACATCCCACACATCATAATATATATGAGACATACGTTGGACAAACCAAACATGCACCTTTGCTCAAAATCACTAATCAAATTTTTTTCACCACAAATTTTACAATTGAGGCCAACACTCAAACTCATGCATCCAACTAAAACCATCACATTACATTGGCCTGTTTATGCGTTTAGACATGCTCAAATCATTATTAAGCCTCAAAACACAAAAGTAGCCAATGATATTTATGATCTCAATATTATATAGAAAGCCTCCAAGGCTAGCCTCAACACATACACAACAACGTAAAGTAGAAACTTTAGGGTCTTACAATTTCTTTTAAAGCAAAAGGCATCTAGTAGCAAATATTGGCGTGTATGTGAGAAACTATTAACATTTTTTGTAGCAATGTAATATTGGTTTGTAATAACAGGATCCATGCAGCAGAGCCCGCATTGGTGAGAAACAGCTTATGATGATGATGATCCTCTGTGTTGCAGAGTGCCACCTTGGTAACTTAACAAGTAGTTTTGTGCATTCACCACTTGTTTTGCGTTGGTAATGATTTATGGCTATGATTCCTGCTTAATATTTGTGATTAACATTGAATACTAGCTTGCTCAAATCTCTTGTCAAACATGACTTTTATTCTAGCAGTATAATAACATGTTGAAGACGAAATCTGCAGAAAAATACCATCCTTATGGTACCGTATTTTTGCTGCTGATTCACAGGCACTTCTAGCATTCTACGTCATTAATGATCTGCTAATGCCTCAATCGTCTAAGGCCTTGGTAATCTCCAGACCCTGAAAACATATTACTAATTTGTAAGTATTAGCCTTAATCTCCAGTTTTTGGCAAATTTGGTCGAGTGATTCATTTACTTCTTACCCAATAATTCGAGCAGGTACCTGCTGTTATCTACATTTGCAGTTTCGTGGTCTCCATCATCTTACAGGTCTCAATTTTTTTCAAAAAATGATCTCTGGTAGAAAATATGCTTTGCGATTCTATTGAAAGGACATTCATTAAATTGTATCTTCAATACAGGAAATGAAATGGAATGACAAACGTCTCAAGTTCTTTTTTACTGTGGGATCTATTTTGTGGACATTTTCTGGTGTGGGGATCCTCATGCTTCCCAGCACCATAAATGGTTTTATGTATCTCCTCTCAGTAATAGTTGGTGTTGCCAATGCTTTAATGACGGTGAGTAACAAACCCATTCTTCATTCCAATCTATCATGTTTTCTATGTTGCTTATCCTTCTACATAACATTCTGTGTTGCCATGTGATTTTGTTTTAAAAGTTTTATTACCTTCAATTTTATTTAATCTACTAGGGTTCCAGAAATGGCATTGCAGACGATCTGAATTGCTCATAGCAAAATTCCCAAGCATCAATCTAAACTTGGATTATCTGCGTTTCTTGAGATTGATTCCTCGTAGCATTTCAGGAGACAGGATATTATTAAAAAAGGTGAAAAGAAAAAAGAAAAGGTGAAAAAAGGAAATGAAAACGTCATCTTTCTTTTTCGTGATCTGTGGCTGTGGTCCGGAAGGGCATAAATGCGAGATCAATGAGCTGCCTGATATTCTGTCTCCTATTTTAGTTTAAGGAGTGTTTGGGAAGTGATAGAACTTTTTAATAAAAAAATTTTAGTATAAAAGTTTTTGAATTAAGAGAAAATGATGTAATATGATAGCGATAATGATAAGAAGTAAAGAAAATAAAGTTAAAATAGATAGGTTAGTTTTATGAATAGTTGTGTAGGAATGATTGAAATGTATGGTAGTTGTATAGGAAAATGTGAAAATGATTAAAAAATATAATAGTTATAGAGATTGAAAAGTTTTGGGGTTAAACAAACATGCCCTTAGTCTCATATAAGACACAATAATTTTCTTTTTTATTTCTTTTCTTTAAATTTTTCTAGGCTGGCTATAGGTTTGCTCATAACTACATACTGATGCCATTTTTTCTTGAAATGCAGGTAACAGCGGTCAGCATGGAAAGTGTTCTGGTTGGAGCAGGGACCAATGGTTGTGCATTTGTTTACGGGTCCCTCAGTTTCTTGGAAAAGATCTCTTGTGGTGTTGCTTTGTATGTCCTCGAGTCCTATCAAGGTATCAATTGCATAAAGAGTTCCTGACAATTTCGTCTCACATCAGTATACCAATCATAAATCATAAACAAAGCATGTAAATTAGCTTTTAGTGAAAATTCAAGCATTTACACTCTTAATAGTAAAACAACTTATGATGATAATGATGATGCTCTCCAAATTCAAATTTTCAGCGCACCCGACCTTTTAAGAATAGATTGATATAGTGCATATTGAGTCAGCTATTAAATGATATTCTTGTAGAGTCACAAGTGCCTACAGAAGTGTTAATTTCTTGCACTTTGAGTGAATGAGATACTAGCATAAATATCTGGGATTGTCTTGTTCTCTTCATGCAAAGTACTAGGATCTGTTATATTTCAATACTGTGCTCCTGCTGTAAAACAATCAACAATCATTAGTGCTTAAAACAACATCATTATCATTGTTTCCCTATTGATGTATCGTTCAATATTATCAAATACAAAAAGTCGCACAACCTGCTGCTTGAAGTCAAGGAATTTTTTCCTTTATAATTTCAATTGCAATGTTAGGGTGTGTTTGGCAAATAGTAAAAAATGTCCAAACTAAAATTTTTTTAATTTAAAACTTTTTTGCTCTCAATAATTACTCTATTTTTTAATTATTTCTTCATATTTTCATATACAACTACTCGACCTTTTTAATCATTTTTACATAACAAACTTATTTACTTTAACTTTATTCTCTTTATGTCTGATCATTACTCTATCATATTACATCATTTTCTTTCAATTTAAAAACTTTTACCAAAAATTTTTCGTTCAAAAGTTTTATAACTTCCCGAACACACCCAAAGTCTCCACAGCTTGACATCGATAGGTGCGGCGAAATTGATTTCTTAAATAATGGCCTTGCATGCTTCTTCTTTCTACAGGTACATCTCATAATCTAGGAGGCTGTCCCAGTTTTTTTGGGTGTGTATCAATGAGTAGATATGGCCTGGGTCTTGTTCCTGGACTGTGTGCCATTCTTGGCGCTGTGGTTACATACTCTATGGACCTCACCTCCAGCAATCCAAGACCACTGATGGAGCCGTTGCTGGGCTAGTACTCGTTCCTCAAAATCACAGTTGCCAGCTCAAAGACAAGAAGATACATCGCCATTTTTAGAAAATCTCCATCTTCATATCAGTACTATTCAATTTCATATGTACAGTCTCTTTCTACTTCGTTAAGGAATGTATATTCTCCTTGCTCGAGAGTAGAAAATCCAGACTTGCCCATGCTCGTGGTGCAAATGTTCTCTCCATGCTTCTTTTTTTTTTTTTCCTGATAAACATGCATTTATTATTTTGTGATATGTTCATTGCAGAATTCTCTTTTTTATTCTTCCTCTTTATTTTTTGAGCTCCGGTTGGATCGTATGGCTATGTTTCCTTGAGTCTGGCTTTGTCCCCCTTTTACTTTTTTTTGTGCGATGATATTTAATTACGTGTTATATTATTTTGTCATGGTTTCTACTTGACAAATTGGTTTGGACTACCGATCTGGAATTTTCTTACATCCTAATGTCAATAAATACAGCCTTCTGGCGGCTTCATCGAAGAGACAAACGTTGACCTCCCACCACAGACGTCTAATGCATTTGGTTGGATGATTTGGAAAAATTCCAATCAAAGTGTTTATTTTCTTCCCGTGGCGGGTGGCCAAATTACAGGAAGAGTCCCATAGCCAGGATTGTTGGGTCGTACAGACGCTTTGTGCGCTTCTGGTTGCTTGACTAGGACAGAGGGCAATGATTGTTACCATGATGTGAACGAGTACGTTTTGTCTGCCAACCGGAAAAAAATCCATTGTTGTCTGCCACTAGGTGAGATATGGCAAAATCCCACATTGGATCCGTAATGGAAGAAGAAATCTGAGGCACCTTTTAGGAGTAAAACTAAAGGCAATCATGAGATCTCATCCCCTTTTCATTCCCATTATTGAATCAATGTGTAAGTGGGTGTCCTACAATTCAGCTCAGCTCCTTCCATTCTATTAACTTTGCAGGAAATGCTCTCAACCATCCATCAAAATCTTGATTCGTAGACACATGGGAAGGAGAAACCTATCCTTTCTTTTCAACAGCATTTATACCACTCAATCAGTCTAAAACGAAAGTAAATGAATGCGGTACATCTACCAGTGATTAGCTAACATAATAGTATCTTAGCACACTGACAATGTTCCCATGAAGTTCCATGCAAATAAATGGAGGAGAACAAAGCTTTGAGAGAGGCTTGTCTATGATCTATAAGAACATGCAGTGAAGCGGATACTGAGTCACTGACCACAGGTAACCATTGCCAAACCTTAGTTATCACCTGCAGCCATAAGAATTGCCCATTACAATTTGGAACAAATAAAGAGTTAACAATGCCTTCTGGCTTGACAGATATTGTAGATTTTGCAGTTCATGCATGAAAACCACCAGATGTGGCCAATGACATTGGTGCTTTAACATGTTTGAGAAACTCAACGTGTGGGAAAGAAGGCCTGATAGATTTAAATGGATACCATCGTCCATGTGAAGCAGTTAAAATACCTGTGACGCCTTCTTATGCAAACACTGGAAAAGGGATCATCAAGTTGAATAATTGTCTCATCAGGTACATGTCCAAGTGTGATCTAAATCCAAATGTGATTCAAATCCAAATCAAGATATTCACAAAGCTTCATAAATAACACATACATACCAGGACCACAAGACAGATTTCAAATGAAAATGTGAAGCTGGTTCACAAGCTGCTGCTGCTGATTGGCATGGCTGACCTTCATATGGCGTTGTACCAAAACCCTAGATAGGATTTCCGTTTACTCCTTGTTGCTCCAGTACACCACTTCCTTTTTCTTCACGTATGTTGGAAAAAATTGGCGAGTAGATGGTGAGCCAACGTAAAAAGGTTGGCAACCTTTCTTTTTTTCTTCAGGTGCGCTCTCAAGTGAAGGGGTTAAGATATTGTTGTCCTGATGTCACCTCGGTCAGCAGAAATTTCAAATCAAACTGTTCAAGGTACCACACCGACTGAGAAAGATTTCCAGAACATAGGGAAGTCAAGATACATTAGATCATGAGGGTGCGGCAATCATCCACTGTACACAATGAGGACCAGCAGTCAAGTCTCGTCAACACAAATTTCTGGGTTCACAATGATGGAGCATAGACCAAAAACAATACCTGATCAGAACATGGATTGCACTAGCAACCATCAAATAAATGGCTACAACCTCATTTGTCCAAATTCAACATCAAAATAAGATCAACAGCTCTGTTTGCGAGCTATGCTCCACTAAAAATTGAACCTCAGAAATCAACAGTCCAGATGGCCAAGCAAGTACGGAGTTGCTCACAGAAGGTACATTGGAGGAGAAAGGAAGTGGCAGTTCAGTAGTAGCTTTTTTTCACTCCATTACAGTAAAAACTCCCTACAATGTGCAGTCCTCATATTGACAGCCCCAAAACCTGCCTTTCCAATAGTATCCTCCATCTCAGGTACACCCATCTTCTACCATTTGCTATCTGGAAAATCTATAATTGTTGCTATTTGGAAACAGAAGATGCAAACAGATCTCTTTGAAAGCCCTTCCATTCTCAGGCCTGAAGCACCTGACAGTGGACAATGTGACTCTTCAGAGCATTTCGGCCTGCAATACTTGACCATATGTTTGTGAAGAGCGTTTTCAAGTGCCCTTTCCCAGAAATAGTCTCCCACAGACTAGAGGTGCTCTCTTCCTGCTTTTCAGGGTTTGAAACATCAACCAGGGTAATGCTCATATTATTACGAATTATACACAGCTTTCCATTCAGAGAAACAAGTCCTGCGGCTTCCAAGGCCCTTGAGCTCCCTAAATGGAGCTTGCTGTCAATAAACTTGTTCCAAGAATCAGTGGCTTCATCATAGACTCTCAACTTGCATCCATCCCTGCAGTCCAATGCATATAAATTTCCATTCATAGAAATGCTGGGGTTGCGCCATCCGGCAACCAACCCGTCATTAACAGGAGCCCAGCTATTCATTGCTGGAAGATAAGCTTCACTCATGACTTGACGGTGAGAACCAAGACCTTTAAGAAACCACTTCCCATTATAAACAACCCCAATAAAGGGCACCATGGCCGTGCTCATGTCAGCAATAAAGGTCCATCTCTGCTTGTTGGGATCATAAACCTCTGCGGAACGTAGGGTTCTTTGAATCCCTTCGCATTCCCCTCCAGCAACATAAAGGCAATTGTTAATGACACAAGAACCAAAGAAATGCCGTTTCCGCAGCATATCAGGAACTCGATGCCATTTATTCGTGCGGGCACTGTAAAAGATGACACGTCTCATGGACCCTCTGAGTGGGTCTTTGCCGCCAAATAAGTAAAGATGACAACCACTGAGAACTGCACAACCAAACCCAAGTGCTTCTGAATACTCTACAGGTACAGGTGGAAGTGGCTGCCAAAGCTGATAGATAGGATCAAAGGCATGCCATGAAATCTTGCCATCACGATCTCTTTTGATGACATAGACCCATTCTTCTGCCATTCCTAGGGTTTTCCTAAGCGAATAGAAGAAGTTCCCTGCTAGTAACCGATACCATCTTTTACAGACTAACCGAAGTTTTCTATGCTCAAAACGTGGAACACGGATAAGACAGGCAATAGCAAGATCGTCAGGAAGCCCAGGAAGCAGTGGTGCCTGGTTTCTATTTCTCTCTGTACGTGAGTTCTTTGACTTACGAGCATGAGATTTGATATCAGGTTGGAGGCAAAGTTTTGATCCAGGAACAAATTTCCTTGCACCAGCAACAGTTTTTAAGCCGGTATCCACTCTACAATAGCATGATACATCATCAACCTGCAATTTGGTCCACGTCAAGACAATTGATTGATCATCCATAATGAAAGATAGAAAACAATAAAACTATATGAACTTAAAGATCATCTTTTATGGGGTATCCTACAAGAATACCACTGATGTATGGAGATGTCTAACTGTAACAAATGGTCATTTCATAAAAAATAAAAATAAAAAATTCCCACACTATAAGGAGCCAATGAGTACAGCAAAAAAAATATAAAAGAAAGTTCTAAATAGTGATCATCAAGAAATACTGAAATCAGAATAAGACTATATTAAGACTGTCAAAGAGAACCAAATACTAAGGAGAAAACAAAATACCCAAATCTTATCAAATAATATTAAGACTATCAAAGAAAAAACATCTAGTGTGGTTTTTTTTGTCCACATGATTCTCCTCGGCTTGGAAAAAGACTTTTTATTTTGATAACTCCACCCCTGTTCAGCTTTATAACATCCTGCCATTGGCTTCAATGTCAACAAGTTATGTAGACCAACAAGAAAAATTAAAACCATGCACTTCAACTGTATAAATATTCATCATCTCTTTTGCTTCCTTGCAATTCTCTATAACTGTGAATTTCTACTCTCACAGAAGTGTGCATACTAGTAACTATATAGACTTTGAAAGTTGGAATCTTGATTCAGCTCCACATATTATAGTCAAATTCTGTCTCACACTGATCTGAACATTCTGCCAATGAAAATGACATCGTGACAATCTAACATGGATCTTAACAATACAATATACAATCAGTTTTTCTTTCATCATCAACTTCTTAATTTCTTCACTCAGAGCTCTTACAACATCCAACAGCAACATACCTAAATGTACCGAAGGGTGTGCTTGGGAAGTGATAAAACTTTTGAATGAAAGTTTTTGGTGTGAAAGTTTTTCAAATGAGAGAAAATGATATGATATGATAGGGATAATAATGATGAATAAAAAAAATAAAGTTAAAATAGATAGGTTCGTTGTATGGATAATTGCGTAGAAATGATTAAAAAGCAAGGTAGTTTGTATTGGAAGATGTGAAAAAATAATTAAAAAATGTAGTTAGGAATAGTGAAAAGTTTTATATTGAAAAATTTTGTCTTAAAACAAACACACGCTAAGATTTTTTTTTTTTTTTAATATCATCAATTGTTATTGGAAGAAGACTGACTTCATCCCAAAGATTCATAGAACGTTGATTAATAAAGCAGGAAGAACCCTGGTCATTGTCAGTTAACAACTACATCAAGAGCAATAAATGGTTTAAAACAAAATTACCATAAAGAGACTGAGAACTAGCTAGTAATGTCTACAGCTATGTACAAGGGGCTTAGGCCACACAGAAGCCAAGGTCCTAGTACTGTGCCAGAACAATCATGGAGAATCCTAAGTAAAATAATTTCAGTTCTTGGGACGTATGGTATGGCTGAAGGAGATATCAAAGCTTTATCAGCATGTTCCCAACCATGTGCAACTAGACCACAAAGAAGATGAGGTCCCAGTACTGTGCCAAACATTCATGCAGAATCCCTGGAAAGTTAAACAATTTCAGTCCTTGGGATGCATGGTTGCACACGAAGAAGGAACAGTTATGGCGCACGTGGGATCATGCTGATAAAGCTTTAGAATCTCCTTCAGCCATACGGTCACTGAAGTAGGTACCACGTCAGATTGTCCAAAAAGTTCTTGAAAAAATTGCAGTCATCAAATATGGAGGGGAAATTATGTCAACAATTCATCAGAAATGCAGTAGAGTGTGTTAAATAAATAAAAACAGTTAGAACAAACCAACACAAAACAGACAGCTACAAAATTGCATATTCATTTTCTGCAAATTGTCAATTTCAAGGAATTACCCAGTTTGCATCCACTAACATAAGATGAAACGAAGCTTGTAAATACTGCCAAGGAAATTCTTCCCAATGTCATGCCAAATCAAACATTTTGGGAATATCAGTTCAATTGATCACTTAAGTCTTATAAGCTAAAGAACGCAATTTTTGAGGATAAATTATCCGAAATCAACAGAATTTCCAAAAAAAAAACCCACAATAACAGGAAAAACATAGAAAATGAAAAGTGAAAGACAATGAATGCCAAGTTGCAGTTGCAACCAAGAGATGTGCGGCTTGTTCTCCCTCTTCTATGTCCTGATGTTCATAGAGGATAGCCTAAATACCAGAAAGTAGTATTAAACTTTGAATTGAAATGGTCCCAAAGTTGTCCTAACCATTTTTAAAAAAAAATTCCTCTGAAGATTAATACCTACAGAATAAGGTAGTAATATCAGCAACCTCAGGAAGTAATATGAAAAGTGAAGTAACTCATTGCAGAGCTAGCTAACATGCTTTTAGCATATCTATGTACCGCAAAATAAATTAAGAGGCTGCAGCTTTGAAAATCAATTGCAACCTTGAGACTGTTACATTGCCAAAAAGCAACCACATGCAACATAATTCCAAATCAAGCAAGAGGGGAAAAACATGGAGGACAAACCGAGGTCGGAAAATAATAGAGGAAAAAGAGGAAACAGTAAAACTTCCAGGAGCTTCCGCATTTTCCTCAATGCATGCCAACATCTACCTGCACCGAGATTCTTACAAAGTGGGAAATTCAAAGCCTAATCAAATGAAATAAATGAAATACGGTATTGGCTAAGAAACTACGTGAAACCATTCAACGACTTTATTCATACATCTTTTCCAGACAAGCACATCCAAACCCATCCACATTCCCAATCACGACCAGATCTACAGTCAACCCCATCTCAGAAAAATCAATAATCACACACCAGACCGTTCCAGTACTCGTGAAACGAACTTCTATAGCCCCAAAAGCCAAAACCCAAATCCCCAATTTCGCCTGAGGACCAGTAGCGCGTCGAAAACACGCCACTTCATCACATTTCCCAGACGTATCTCACAAATTCACCCCGACCCAAAAAAGATTCAACAAAAACGAGATTTGGGTGCTATCAGAAATGCACTAAGGGCAGAAATCATCTTACCAGGGGAGCTTGCACTCTAACACCTCTTTGTAGATTAGAAGGAGCTTCGACCACTTCCATCTCAGAAAATCCACCTCAACAGAACAAAACTACCAGATCAACGGATTCATATACCACGGTCAGCACCTCAGGAGGCAAAAAAAACAAACAAACCCAACTTTTCTTTACCACAAAATCTCTCTCTCTCTCTCTCTTCGGTGGTCTGCAAATCAAGCAAAAATATCGTCTTCAAAACGCGAGCTCAATGCATTTGTCTCTCGTCCATCTCTCACTGGGACGGATACAACGGCTGGACCAGTAGCTTTCTGCAGCTCCTCATTTTCCTGCATTTATTATTACTTCATTATTTTAATCGTAATCCCACAGGCATACAAACGGATACTGGTCAACCCTTTTATACAGACAAAAAGAGCTGTTCACTCCCGATGCTTTTTGGCCCGTTTTTCCTTACGTCATGTGTCCGACACGTGGCAACATTTTTCTCCTTGTCAATCCAGGCCGTCCGTTATAGGGTGGTGCCACCGGGTATTATGAGACGAACTAGTAAAGCTGTGGGACCCGGAGATTTTTTCGCAATTCATCAACAAGTACATCGCTTGCATAAAAATACTGGGCCCCACATGAAGATAGCTTTGGTAAATCTCGTGATTTCCACGTTCATTAGATAGGCCAGTGAGCAATTAGCCATTGATGATTCCATCATTAAAAAGAAGTAAATTTGTAAAAAAGGCGTGCAAAAAGTAATTTCCTTTTAGGAAATTTTTTTATACTTACGACACTTATTCCTAATTATTAATAATTGAAGTGTCAAGTTAGGGTTCGATCATTTCAATTATAGAAATTTTGAAGGGGGCAAAATGGTATTTTCGATGAGAGAATGACGGGTGTTTCGAATCTTATGCACATAAAAGTAATTTATAAAATATTATAAAGATAAGAGAAATTAGAAATAAATATGGTAGACATAAAAGAAATTTTCTTTTATTTTTTATTTATCAATATCAATTTTATAAGAATCGAATTAGACCGGATTGTCCAGTTCGTTTAGGCAGATGGGTGGCCTTTCGGGTCTGATTGTCACGAGTTCCAATTACTGATCAATTATAATATAGTTGATATTTTAATAATTATAAAAGTGTACTTATTCATAAGAAACCATGTATATTTTTAAATAAATTTAAAGATTCAATCCATGTATTAAGTTTGAAAATCATTTGAAGATATAAAGTGTGTGTTTGGCAATGAGTATGACTTGTCAAGTTAAAACTTTTCAATCTAAAACTTTTTTTTTGTCATAATTACCATATTTTTTTATCATTTTTTATATTTTCCTATACAACTACTCTATTTTTCAATCATTTCTACACAACTATCCATAAAACTAACATATCTATTTTAATTTTATCATCTTTACTCCTCATCATTACCCATATTGTATCATATCATTTGACAACTTCTACTCTTCAAAACTTTTTATCAAAAGTTTTATCTATTCCCAAACATACCCAAAATTTAAATTTAAATTATCAAAATTCATTGAACATATAAATAAAAATAGCTATATAATGGCAATTCAACTTTTCAAAGTGGTTCCAAAAAACATTTAAGGTGTGTTCGGCAATGAGGATAAAATGTCAAGTTAAAATTTTTCAATCTAAAACTTTTCACTTTCCCCAAATATTATATTTTTTAATTATTTTTCACATTTTCCTATACAACTACTCTACTTTTCAATCATTTCTACACAATTACACATACAACTAACATATTTATTTTAACTTTATCCTCTTTCTCCTCATCATTACTCATATCATATCACATCATTTGACAACTTTTATTCTCCAAAATTTTTCACCAAAAGTTTTATCCATTCCCAAACACACACTTAAATTAACTAGTTTGAACCGAATTGCTAGATAAATCTCACCCATTCAACTTTGATAATCTAATGGATGCACACAAACTCTGTTTTTTCCATGATTACCCCTGCTTTCGTCATTTGTCTATCCTATTGCCTTCACTGGGTGTTCTTTTTACAATTTTTAATTTAGTTTACAACGCATATCATCCTTACAATATTTTTGAATTTTTTTTTCTCTCCGGGCGAGATTTTTTTGGCCAAAAATCGAAACCAAATATGGTAGCTGATGAATATTGCAAACCGATATTCCTTTATATCAATATTACTGCAATTATGAGTGACAAAGAAAAAGTTTGTTCTTTATATTTTAATATTGAAAAAGATAAAATAAACAGAGACGGGAGGAAGTCTTGAATTATCATACAAAAAACTAAGAAGCTTTTCCTGCCCTCTCCACACGTCAGAACCGCCCTGCATAAATGTATGGGCGGTGGGTATTAATTGGTTGCCGGCAATCTAATGGAACCCAGGTATATTTCCAACTTTGACTAACCTAATTAATTAATTGTGCTAATGATAAATGAATTTTCAGGTGGAAATTCCTTTGAAGTGGTATCAGTCAACCTTCCTCAGCTCTTCTTGCTCAACAGTTAAAAAGGTGGTAAAACCAAAAACAACTCACGTTTAAAAAATATTTATATCCCTTAAAATCTTCAAAAATATTTTAATATATAATTAATTATCCTCGCCCAAATAATAAATTCTTCTTTTCATACAAAATTGCCACTCTATAGCTGGAATAAAATTAACGGTTCAAAATCAGAGAGCTATTAATTAACAGGTGTTTGGGGAGTGGGTGTTGGGGGCTCCTTCAGTTTGTCTCTGCACTCCTCAGAGGGAAATAAAAAAAATAAAAAAAAATAAAAAAATAAAAAAAAAATATAAGAGAAGAAAGAGAAAACCACTTAGATAGTGACTTTACAGATTCTGTAAATCCCAAACTTCGGATATTTTCACTTACTCTTAGCCCCACTTTGTAGAAAAATGTAATTATAATTAGTATATGTAGTAAAACATAATTTTGTTATGGTTAAATAAATATCGAATCAAATTTTTTTTTAAAAATGGTAGAAATATGAAAAGGATATGCGTGGCGTTTTCCTTGTTGCCAAAAGAAACCCGTGATGACGGTAGGCCACCAAAACGACGGTGTGGATCAGAACTGGCCCCCCACTTGCTGAGTTGCTCCATGCACCACCAACTGCTTGGCATGTACGTTTGGGAGTATCAAGTAGGTGGCATGGAGGAAGTGGGCACTCGTGCATGCCAGATTCAATTCGAGGAGACAAAAGCACGCGCAAACCCAACCATTCCTGGGAACATGGACAAAAAAGGAGGGATGATGTCTTTTTAATCACCGTCGTTTCGGAAACGAGTAGCAAGATCGAAGACCGCAGACTTCGACCGTTTTGTCCTCAGCAATTCCACATTGATAGATATGTGAAAGGTCCTGATCAACCACCCTCCAAAATGGTGAGCTTCTTTCATTCATCTCATATGTGCAGCCAAATTAATAGGAAAAGAAAATGGATAAAATCAGTGGAATTGGAAAGTATAATGCAAGAAGAGAATGCAGAAGAACAAAATTATAAACCATAATCAATTTAAGAGTGACAAATTTTAAATAGGATTATGTGGACATTTATTCAGCGAAAGCAATGTTTGAATAAGATGAAGATGGAATAAGAAGATTGAACGAATAAGATTTGTTGTGTATTTAGATGTGAGAAATTATATATTAAAAATGAAAAAAAATAGATCTTAATGCATGGAAAAGAAAATTAATTAAATATTTTTCACCCCCAACCAGAGCGGTGGAAGAAATCAGCCGCATATGTATTTCATTCATTCAAAAATCAGGAGTAAATACATACATCAAAAAAAAAAAAAAAACAATCAGCAGTAAATATTCCAAAGAGGAAAAATAAAATTTTTAACAAAAAGGGATTCGGTGAATGCTTCTGGCCCAAGAAACCAGGCTGAGTGTGAGGATCATGTGGCTGAAATTTATGGGCGTTTTACTCGTCAGGGGTGGACATTAAATACCACCGGCAGTGTTAGGCCCCCACCCACCTCTCCCTTATTCGTGGAAACTTGCGGATGTTTGTTCATAAACCGCACCGACAGTATTGGTATAGCTGTGTAGATTTTGTCTAATAGGCCATTTTCTGCTGTATCTTTTTACATGCTCCAAGGTTGTAGCTAGTTCGAAGTAAAAGAAATATAATACACACGATGCGAAAGAAATTTTAGCACGGTTATCAATTAGGCTGTGACAGGCACATGGCAAACGAAGAGAAACCGGATAGAGACTCAAAATAAAGAAAAAGTTGGGAATAGAGGCTTTTGCCCACCAAAACAAAGAACCGGGGGAATATATTCCATGCGAAATCCAACTCCATCGGAGCATGCATGGAGGCTTTTGCTAAATAAATTAAGCTAGACTGCTTTCGTACAAGATTCCCCGATCGCATTTTTTATTAAATAATCCAACATGTGACCAAAATTTCTGTTAGACGATGTGACCATTTGAGTTAATATTTCTCTTCCTTGCTGCTCGCTGGAAAGTGACATGAGGAACGACAATCTGTAGTTCGTATTGCATCTTGGGGCGGGAGGGAATGGGAGCGAGAGCAGCCATCTGAGTCAGAGGACGGACAAGTTCAAAAGGCAACTAGTTGAATGGACTTGTCCTTTGTCACACTAAGAATCCAGGACCCAGAAATCAAGCGCCACGCACCACAATGTGCTGCTGTCTAAATCAGCTGTTTCTCAAAACGGAAATGATGAAACGTTGCAGAAGAAGAAATTCGATATTCTCGTTTATATATTTTGGCCGGGCAAGGCTGCATTGCTTGCTTGCTGGGTAAAAGGCTTCAAAATTGCCCGCATCTCCCAAGATCATGCGAGGCGGCGTGCTCCTTCCATTCTAAAGAGTCGAGTATATGCAATCTTGTAGTAAATAATAAATGCGTTCGGCCAAGCATGGCAGAAAATTTTCTACTTGAATAACACCATATGGAAGGACAAAAATAGCGAGTCTGTATCGTAACAACCCCCACAGCCAATGAGGCCTAAATGAACAATATCATGAGCTGAATCAAAAGGCCCCCCCAAAATCCCCAAAAGGGGAAAAACCAAGTGCATCTCTCACTAGGTATCTATAAAACCACCAACATATCACTTGTTATAGAAAAAGAAAAAAGAAAAAAGACCAGTAAAATGTTAGTTAATCACCACTCTACCATTACACAACCCCCCCTCCTAACCTGATTTTGGGGATATGGATGTAATAACAACACTGCAACCCTACCCAACCAAACGCTACCCAGATGTAGGAGAAGCAAGGAGACACAGAAAGAGGTAAAAATAAAGAGAAATTATATCCCCTGTAACTTGTACCATGAAAAAGTGCAGCCCTGTTGAAATTGCTTGTAAATTGTAAAAACTATTGTAGAACGAGGGACATTAGTCCCATGCGCTGGTCACACCAGGACCATAGCCACCACCCCCGTACCCAGTGGAACCCCCATACGCCACACTGCTGTTGCTACTTCCATAGTAGTCTGCGCCACCGCCCCTACTCACTGGACCGTCCCTTCGGAAATCCCGGCCACCAAATCGACCTCCACCAGGACGTCGGTTTCTCCCTCCTCCAAATGATGAGCGGGCAGCATATCGGGAGAGCCAAGCAGGCACCTCTTGGTTTGCCTCCTGCATCAGATCTGTGAGTGCCCTTGCCAAAGAGGAGTTCTTCTCATTAAAGAAGGCAGTGGCTAGTCCTGTCTTCCCTGCTCGTCCTGTACGGCCAATGCGGTGCACGTAATCGTCAATGTCATTGGGGAGGTCAAAGTTGACAACATGTGCTACATGAGGTATATCGAGACCTCTGGCAGCCACATCTGTAGCCACTAATATTGGGGTCACACCACTTTTAAAGGATCTTAAAGCTTGCTCCCTCTCCTGTACACCGTACACAAGAAAAATCATTTCCAATGTCGAGAAAAACTATATACAGAAAATAGAGTACCCTAACTGTCTATTGCTGACCAGCAGCATGAGGAATTAAAGTTTGTGCACTGATGTTGCATTTGACAAATTTCAAACAAAGATGTGAAATTGCTGTTATCATAACAAAGAACTCCATTTTAGTATTCTCAAAAAAACGCACTAATATTTTGGTTATCAAAGGGGCAGCTATTGCATGTGTGCACATAAGAAAGGATCCTCAAGTGCAAAGAAACATAGGGAAAACAAAAATGCCACCACCACTAACCAGTGACCACTGAAGGATCATCAATAGTGTAGTTGTAGGTTACTCACCATCTCACCCCAAGTTACCAAGGGCTTTCATTCTCATACGCATCTCTACCAAGGGCCCCATAAGTCAATACCAAGAGCATCACCATCCTGAATAGCACCAAGATAGTTATCCTCTTCGGTTCACCAAGGGTCAGACTCAAACCATCAAACTCAAAGGTTCATTAGTTTTTGAATCATGTCTTTCATCAATGAAGCTAGGCCCTTGTTGAAGCTAAGAGAACAATACAATGACGCTATGCAAGATAGGGAAAGCCTATTATAGTGACCTGTGAGGCCCTTGGGAAAGCTGTGCAGGGAAGGTGAAGCTCTTGACAGCTAATGTTGGATTGCTACATCAACCTTGCAATGCAAAAGGTATGATTGCAATCAGAAAATGGGAAATATCAGTAGCAAATACCATCAACTACTGAGCTCTACCCACCCAACAGCTCGTGGCACACAGTACTGGTAAGTGTACCAAGAATGATAGTATTCCACTTGAACTTCAGAAAATGAACAAACAGGCCAGAGTAAAGAATTCAACTCAGAAAGAAACAAAACAAAAACAAAAACAAAAAAAGGTCTGCATAACAACCTTCCTTTCTATTGTGATAACTGAATGATTCGATGGAAATTGCGTAATTTTTGAAAATGAGTTTGAAAGTAGAATCGAACAAAACAAACCAAGATTCGTTTCTTTTCTTTTCTTTTTTGAAAAAATCATCTTACTGCTGTGTTGATTACATTGATATGTGCCACTGGAATCAATGATATTAAAGAACTAGAAGGTATATTAGTTTTAAAATAAAAAATAATTTGCCAACCCAGCACACAAAGCTCCCATCTTCACAGGTCCAGGGAGGGATATTTATGTATATAATCTTGCTTTTACTTTGTTACAAAGATGCTCAAAAACAATAGTGTGCAGCTCTACAATTTACAAATGAAATTTCTTTCCTGCTTCCCTTGATACATGTGGAAAAGGAAGTTTTTTCAAACATAAGGGACTACTTCCAATGAATTATTCTTTAGTATGCCCCATTCTTAAATCTAAGCCTTGCCTAAGGGATTCATCACGTGAATTCATGGCTAGAATCACATGATTGCCCACATAAGGGCAGGGCGTTCAGTTTAGCCGTCAAAGGCATGTCTTGGATCGTCTAGGATTCAGGACAGTTTGGACCAAGAAACTGAACAGAAAATATTTTTTTATGTGTTAATGGAAGGAATCACAGCAAGTTTTATGGTGAATAATTTCAGTGGCAGGACTTTTGATCCACTAGTTCAGTTATGCACAAATTTTTAGCTGCTAAGGAGGGAGTTCCAAATCCTCGGCATGTCTATTTGAGGTTCAATGGAATTTGATGACAAAGAGGCAGCTTTGCCAGGGAGGCTTGTTCAGTAATAAGTCAGGAGAAAGAGCGTTCTAGAATTCCGGGCATGACAGTTCCCACCAATATATTGCTTCACAATTCTCATCCACTTTACCTTATTGACAGCCCCTTTCTATTTTTTTACAGAAGCCTTGGCCAATCAAGTTTCATAAAGAGTTAGGATAAAACATTCATCAATCCCCAGAAACATTTATTCATGATAGCATATATTAGATGGAGCATTGGTGGAGGATGATATATTGATTCAATATGCAAACATAAAAATCACACTCATTAGGTCAGGTTTTGAAGAGACTGGTGACCATGCCGACTTTAGCTCGTATATCTGAAGAAGAGAATGAGGGTTGGAATGCAACGGTGCATTGAGAGGTGAAAGAAAACATGTTTCTCTGTGTTGCCTCCCCAAATGGAATCTTCCTGGGTTCCTCGGGTTATCAAGGGAATCCTCTATCTACACTGATTTTCCAAAATAATGGCAGAGGCTGTCAGTTGTCATTCTGATAGCATAGTCCGGCATCCTTGTTTATTATATGTAACCATTCAGATGCCCCACAAAGATGAGGAGAAGAATAAAGAAATCAAGAGGGACGTCTCACGGCAAGGAGACAGCTAGACATTTCACTTGATCAGGCCAAAGGAAGTTACTTGCACACAAAGAAAGATAGGAAACACTGGGAGCCATAAAGGCATTAACATTGAAATTTTGTAGTAACATTTGTGGATGCATGTGAGACAAACCATAGTATCTGATGAAGGGCAATTGCAATAAATATAGATCAGATCATGGGTAATTGTTCTGGAAACTCAAGAAAACCAACAGCTGAACCAGATGCGCTGAAGATAAGACATAAAAAACAGCCAGAACCATGTAAAAACAGATGAATGTGAAATAGAACATGGCTTTTTCTTTTTCTATGTTTTTTAAATGGAGATGAGGAACACTGCCTAGTTTTAGACCCCATTCAACGCAAGCCACATGCAAAATCCCAGTAAAATAACTATAACAATAAAAGAACTTGCAAGTTCATATGTAGAACAATTCAAACAATATAACAAACTTACCTGCTGTGTTCTATCTCCATGGATAGTAGTTGCAGGAAATGCATTCATGCATAACCAATGTTCCAACGAATCTGCACCTTTCTTGGTCTCCACAAAAACTAACGTGAGGGCTTGCTGGCAAATTCAAGAATAAGGAGTAAATAAATATCCTAAGCCATCAAAGCAGATACGCAACTTAACAAGACAATTTGTATGAAGTCGAAGCATAGAAGAAAGCCATTGCATTCTTCCATACTAAATAAGATGGTCGCTGACCTAAAGATACATAATGAAAATACAGTCACATCTATTGCAGGTATTACCTTTCCATGGGCCCCATTTGCTCTTTGGGCATGAAGAAGATCCATGAGGTGGCTTCTCTTATCCGACTCATGAACAAATTCAACTCTTTGAACAATCAAATCTGTACTTGAACCAACCCTTCCAACAGCAAGAAAGATGTAATTCGAAAGAAAATCAGATGCCAATCTCTGCAAACACAATCAACACCAGTTCTGGTCTATGTCAGAAAGACAGTATCTTATAAAAGGATTTATAGTCTTTAAGAATGACTGCATCCACATTGTAAAAGAATATGCACATTCGATCGCTATCAAAACCAACTCTAGCAATCATAAGACCAGATTTTGTATTAGATGGAATACTGCATGACATTAAAATGGCCTTGCAGCATAGATGCAACAAATTAACTGATGCAAACGACAAAACTTCAAATTTCAAGGAAACTAAATAAACATCTGCAAAAAATCACTAATACATAAGAATATAGCTGACTTGTGAAAAGAAAATGAGCGAAATACATAGTTGACAATAAAGGCTGTTTCTCAACAAAGTGAGGTCAGCAACATGAATCCTATTATGCTCCTCCTCTACATATTGGACCAAGTCCTTGGTTATTCCTAGTGGAATGCATTGAATGAACAGAAAATATCAACAAGGATATGAATGCATGCTAAAGAAAAACATAACTAAATAACATGTGGACAAGAAACAACAACCCTAAACTGCATAAAGGGAGAAAAAACGTAGGGGTGCATATTGTCCCTAAATTTATATATTAGTTCCTAAAAAAGATTCTGGACTGAGTCATGATACTGAATCATGGTTGTTGCAACAAGTTCGAGCTTAGTTCAGAACCGGTAATTCATTAATAGCACGGATCAAGTGAGCAGTATGGGATTGGGTTCAGTTAAGGTAACCTAGATGGTGAAGCCTAATTCCTATCGAGCTTGCATCTTACTATGCAAAGTCTCCAGCAAGAAGAGGGGAATCCCAAAAGAAAAGGAGTTTCTGTTCCCCTAGAGGTGAAGACGTGCTAACAAAAATAACTAACAGAAATGCCTTCAACCAAGGGTGACCTCCACATGATGGGAAAATCCTTCGACAGGACAAAAAGAAAGAGGGTTGGTGATGTGATGGAAGCAAGATAAGCACTGTGATACAGATTGAAAATTCACAAGATTTGATTGGTAATGAAGACGGATCATCTTCAAAGTTCGTCGGTCATTTCTAACAGTTCTTCTGAGCAGCATTTCAATCCAAAAATGGGGTTAACTCAACACTCATAAATGCATTGCCACTTACCAAACAGTAAGATACCACTCCTAGCCAAATTCCCAATCCTAGTTTATCAAGAGTCATAGACAGTCAAGCATACCTGTATCTCCTTCGGAAAGGTAGCACTAAATAGCATCGTTTGCCTAACACCTCGGGGAGGCATGTCCATTTGCTCCACAATCCTTCTAATTTGAGGCTCAAATCCCATATCCAGCATTCGATCAGCCTCATCTAGAGCCAAATACTGAATCATCTGGAGTGAAACTCTAGCCCTCTCTAAAAGATCAACCAGACGCCCAGGAGTTGCCACAAGGATATCAACACCCCTCTCCAAATCACGCAACTGCAAATGAGAAGGAAAACAGTTGAAGGAAAAAAACCAGAAAGCACTGAATCATAGACAACAACAATAACAAACAGCATGTTTTATTCAATGCTCCATAAGTCCTAAAACAAATGAATAATGATATATTCAAATTTAAATTAATAACGCATTAATATATTTAAACACCAGAAACAAACTAAAAAGAAATTGATGTACAATTTCAAGGGTTTATCTTCTGCTTCTTTGGGTACAAATTATCAAGCAGTTTTGGAAATGTTACCACTAAATTATCTTTTGGAGAAGGTTCTCTAAAGTTAAAAGAACATCTGAAGGCATTAACATGTGTTCATCAAGAAAGAAGTTTTTTCCCATTTCCTTTTTTTTGTTATTGTTTATAATTATTCCGTATGAGTAAACAACACCCCCTACGCTAATTTTTGCATTTATAGCATGAATACAGTGTCTTTGGAATGCCCTTGTGAACCTACTCTCATACGCATTTCCTGATTTCTAACTCTTGCCACACATGTACCTATATGTTTCAGGGTCACCATATTATTTATCTTCATTCCATCTTTATTCTAACCGCCTTCGTTATCTCGTTACCTTGCTAGACGTCTTGCTTATCTTTTTCAAAACCTTTTTTCCATTATATTTCTTTTTACACCTTTTCACACCAAATCAAAGAGACCCTTAATTGGACATGGAATAAAGATGGATGGAAAATGGAGTTAAGGAATCGTTATTGATTGCTAACCTTCCACGTACCTACTTTCTCTTTTACAATCTACAAGTAAAAACACCAATTTCCACATGTTAACTCATCCCTTAAATTATGGGTACTTCAAATCTTTCACACTTATTTTGTAGTAAGGGTAAATCCAACAGAACAACCATGATGCACATGCCCTCAGCACTTGATTCATATGACCCAATGGATGTTCAAATCATATAGCATGTGTAGTTTCGATGACATTTAATCATGACGAATGAAATGAGTTTGCAAAAGTAATGTGCAACTTTAATGAGATATCAAATTTCAACAAATTTAACAAGGATAAACATTCAAAGAAAAGCACAAAAAATATTGGAATTAAGGGGAAACAGAGAAAACATTGCATGCCTGTTGATTAATTGGTGCACCTCCATAAGCAACCACCACCTTGACACCAGTTTGATAAGCGAATTTCCTAGCCTCCTCATGTATCTAGGAAGCAACAGTGCATTCCAAGATTAGAAACTGACACGAATCAACCCAGCAGTAAATGTGCAGATAGAACAACTCAAGACAAATTTTACCTGGCATGATAGCTCTCTGGTAGGAGACAGAATGAGTGCCAGAGGGTAGACTGTCCGTGCACCCCGTGGCACCCTCTGAGGAAATTGACCCTTCATAATACCATTTATAATAGGGAAACAAAAAGCAGCAGTCTTTCCAGACCCAGTCTGTGCGCATGCCATCAAATCACGGCCAGCCAGTGATATAGGAATCGCATGGCGCTGCACTGGTGTGGGTTTTACATACTTGCACCTGCGTACATTCTGATTGAGAGCATCCCCTAAGTCTATCTCAGCAAACGTGTTGACAGCCGGTGGCACATTATCCCCGCTTGCCTCCACTGGAATGTCCTCGTAGGCATCAAAATTGATGCCAGAATTCTCCAGCTCGCTAAATGCAGGTTCAGCATTGTCATCTTCCTCAAAAGGGTTGACCTCCCGCTCCCTCCCACGGTCCCATCCACCACTCCTGTTATTCCAGCCACCCCCTCCACCGCGCCCACCATATCCTGAACGGTTTGTATCCCGATTAGGTCCGCCCCAACGGGACCCACCTGCAGGTCCCCCAGCACCAGGCCGATAATTGTATGAATCAGAGGGGACAGGAATAGGAGGATCTGAAGAAGGTGGACGATTACGGAGATGCGGAGGGACATAGGAAGATCGGGCCTGACGAGAAGCCGAGCTGCTGCTGCTGCCGGGAAAACCGTCTCCACCGCCAGCTGCATTTTCAGCTGCAGAATTTGCGACAGAATCCGCCCACGAAGTTCGCATATTGGGGCTCACCAATTAACCACTGCTCCTTATCTAGCACTAAATTTGACAAAAAGCCTAAAAGAATCGAACTTTTCGCCAAAAACTGGACTTTAGACAATACCAAATCTCTCCAATGCCGAGGAAGGTCGTGAATTCTCTACCAAAAATCGGTCGAACAGTTAAATCCCTACCACAGCAGATAACAAGAGAAAAGATTTCAATACGTTGAATGCGAAATAAGGCAGAAAAACAGGAAAAAGTGACGAGGGCTCAAAAAGCAGAAATTTTTGCAAGGTTGGAACCCGTAGCAGAACGAAAAAAAGATTTGCAACAGGAGGAGCCAAAAAAAAACACAAAGAAACGGTTTTTTCGAGAGAGATGAACCTGATCTGCAGAGGAAGTTTGATGAGAAAAACCCTAGAATCGTAGGCGAGATGAGAAGCGTGTGCTGCTTGAATGGCCTATCTTTTCCCCTTTTTCTCTAGGTTTGCTTCGGCGACAATGCAAAAAGAAGGTGATTTTACGGCCCCTCGTTTTTATACACACCCACCAATTATTGCGGGGCGGAGGGTTTTTAGGCTCATTAGCGGCCTATGCGCTGGGACAGGAATTTCGTGTCCTGACGCGCCGGAATCTAATTTAGAAGGTTTAATTTTCAACCGTCCATCTCATCTTTTGCATTACGGTTTTACTGCCAAACATTTCAACGGCTGTGATCATCTAATCCGGCAAGAAGTATCTAATCTTTAATCCCCCAATAAAAATCTCAATCATAATTGCATTGTCTCTTTATTTATTATTCATGCATGCTAATTAATGCTATTTAATTAATTGGGGGTCTTATATCTATTAAAAATTAATAGAATTTTTTGTAATTTTAACATAAAGTAAATTTTTTTTTATTCATCGCATGAACATCGCAATTTTTTTGATAGAATCGCAATTTTTTTTTTATGGGCATGAATATCGCAATATTGATGCAGCTTTTGTGCGTACACGATCGCGTGTACGCCCAAAAGCTGCGTGGCAGATGTTGAGTCACGGGCTGGTGCATGCTTAGAGTGCCTAGAAAGAGTTAAAATAGCTGCATCTTGAATATTTAACCCCCTCTAATTCCTTTCTTTCCATCTCGTTTTAAATATATTTAAAATTCATTTGTTCCATATTCTAGGCTTTTTTTCGTTATCATTGTCGCTTTGAATTATTAATGTATTTTTGATTGGAAACAATTTGTTTTGAAGCGTATGTGATAGAATTTTTTTTTTTAAAACAAGAAAAAAAAAACATAGATGGTCTTTGGGAGAAATGTAATTATAATTCGAGTACGTTTCGTAATCACTATAATAATACGTAAAAAATGGAAATTTCTTTGGTAATAAATTTTAAAAAAAAAATCTATGTTAGCTAAGAGGTAAGAAAAATTTTGAAAAAAAAAAAACTTCCTTACTCCTTTTATATTTTTTATATTATTTGACATCCTAGTTATATAGTGGTCCTATTTTTATTATTAACTTATTTTCAATCATTTTTTCATGTGTTTGAATGCAATTATAATATCTCTTTGTTCTTTTTTTTTTTACTTTCAATTACTACAATGATAATATCACATTACTCTCCAATTTTTCAAAAATTTTCTCTAGTTTTGATCTCATCACAATGATGCACCGAAATCTAATTTTGAAGGTCTAATGTCCCATGCCCATCTCATATTTTATATATAAGCCCGGATGCCAAACATTTCAACAGTTATGAGCATCTAAACCAGCTAGAAGTATCTAATCTTTAATCCCTACAAAATCTATAGTTATAAAAAAACAAAATGGTTTTATCTCTAAATTTATTTAGTATAAAATATATAATATTGAATTAATCGGGTCTTGTATTTTTAATAACAAAATTTTGCAGAATTTGTTATTTGTAATTATAATATGTATGATTTTATCCAAAAAAAAAGTACAGTGTAAGATTAAAGGCCTTCACCACCCAAGGTTGAGGTGTTGTTTCAAGTCTCTCCGCGATTCATGTTAGTTTCATTCCTTTAGCAATGGGGTATTTTTTTATTCATCCATGCTGTAAGAATTATGCATACACTGATTTGTAATATAAGATAATTTGATATATACTGTCTTGTTCTATGAAATTATTTTTCTGTGTAATTCTTTTATTTTTTTGAAATTTTGATGAATGATAAAAAATGCACTCCATCCATTATATTTAGCATTATTTCTAACATCTTTGAAATCTTTTTATTTTTTAATTTTATTGTGTATGGGTCCATTTATAAATGTATAAATAAACGAAATAAAATTGTTCAATGCTAAAATATTAATTTTAAAGTAATTTTTTAATATTTAAACTATCTAAAATATTATTATTATGTGGATAAATAATTTTATAAAGTATTATTTCATCCTAATACGCGTGTAAATGTATACGTGCATTTTTCATAATCCGTACATAAATATATATATATATTTTTTGTACAAATAAGGCATCTGCACATACTTAATATGAATGAAACTTAGTCTTCTTGATGAATAAGTAATATTGAATACAATGAATAAAATAAATTTTAAATTAATTATTAATATCTTAAAAATAAAGAGGTAACATGAGGCGGCTTCGCCAAGCCCGGTATGTGTATATAAAAATTCTTAAAAGAAGGTTGATTTCTATGGACATTAACAGAGCAATGTGGACGCAGCCGTCGGGCCCACGTGCCAATATGGTGACCGCCTCTAATTGCTGCAGAATAAGAATATAGGTGCAGCTGGAGTACCTTCCAGCTGTGTGGTCGATGTGGAGCTGGGCGGCTGGTCGATGCTTTAAGTCAAACAGCTGCATCTTAGGAGGCATGATCATTTACGACCGGTCGGAAATCCGGTGATTTCCGACCGGTCAAAAAATATTTTTTTTTTAATTTTTTTTGAAAAATAATTTTATAAACATGTTAATCTAGTTATATTTAATCTATAAATCAATAAATCAAATTTTACCATTTTTGGATATGTATATATATTTATTTTGAATTTTTAAATACAGGGGTATTTAAGTCATTTTAAATATTCTTAAAATGACTTAAATACCCCTGTATTTAAAAATCCTAAATAAATATATATACATATCCAAAAATGGTAAAATTTGATTTATTGATTTATAGATTAAATATAACTAGATTAACATGTTTATAAAATTATTTTTCAAAAAAAAAAACAAAAAAAATATTTTTTGACCGGTCGGATCAGTACTCGCATCTTAGATATTTAACCCCTCCTTCAGTTGTGGTCATCAGCTTGGGTAACATAGGTTGTGTTTCGGTAGGAATAAAATTTGTTAATAAAATTTTTTTAATGTAAAAATTATTAAATTGATAAAAATGATATGAGATAATATGGGTAATAATAATGTATAAAGAGAATAAAGTTAAAATAAATAGATTAATTGTATGGATAATTGTGTGAAAATAATTAAAAAGAATGATAGTTTATATAGGCAAACGAGAAGAAATAATAAAAAAAATAAAATAATTATGGAGAGTAAAAAAATTTTAATTAAAAAGTTTTGGTCAAAAATTTTTGTGCCCAATCAAACGCGCCCAGTGTAAAAAAATATATTTGACCTCTCCTAATCTTTAATTTTTTCTCCCCATATTCCAATTTTTCCACTATTATTGTGTTTTGAATTATCACTCGATATGTTTTTTATTATAAATAAGGTTTTTTGTCGTGCACATGATACAATAGAGTAATTTACATACATATCCACATAGTTTGACTAAAATTATAGATTTATCCACGTAATTTCACTCATTGTGTATTGTCACGTATAGTTTCATCAAAATTGAACATACTCCACTCTAACAGTTTCTGTCAAATGCAAGATAGTGGAACGTTAGTAAATTATTTTATTTCTTAAATGCCTTTGAAAACCACTGCTGCACATTGCCTTTTAAAATCATCTCTGCCAAATCTGGCAACGGTTAGGCCCTTCTGCCAAGACTTGATAAGTTAAAGTTTGTTTCATTAACCGAAATCGTCGTGAGGTTAGTAAGATTTCCCAAATTCAGTTCTCGACTTCGTTCATGCAACCAAATCACTGCCCACTTTCTCGTTGTTGAATGGAAAACTCAACATCAACGGCGTCCAGCTGCTCTTCGACATCCCCGCCAATGTCTCCTCCATCTGCAACTCTTCCGATGCTCCGCTTCCCCACCAAGACCAGTTCCGGTCGTCCAAGGGCGCCTTCCTCTGCTTCTGCAAGGAGGAGCTCACCTTCAATTGGTACACCAACTCGTTGGGCAGCTTCCATGGCCAAAGTTTCCTCAACGTCTTCAGGTTCAAGACTATTGGTTGACAATGTGGGTTGGGAACAGCGGCTCTGAGCTACACATGGAGACCTAATGGCCTTCCTCGACATCCCCGAGTCACAGTCCTATGTCCTCATCCTCCTGCTACAGTGCTACTAGAAGGGTCGTTTAGCTTCGTCCTCCACCTCGGCCCCGTCAAAAATATCATAATCGCCTCTTCCGCCGTCAAATCGTTGTCTTTCCAAGCCATCGTGTATCTACATGCACAGGCACCATCGGGATCTGAGCGAACAAATCTACCAGCTAGAGATGCATCTTGAGCGGCTACAAGAGCTTGCCGACAATGACCGGTGTCACCAGCGGTGGATATCCATGAAGCTGGATCGTAGCCCTCGAGAATGAAGCAAGAGAATCCACGTACTCCATATGAATGTCGATGATGTCCGCCGCATACGCCCATGGAGGCTCATATTTCATGACTTTCAACATCGGCACTTCGTCGCAGAAGTTCTTGATGGTGGCTAACACCGGAAGTGGTCTTACATGCATGAACTGTCGATACAGATGTCAGAAATGCAAGCCGGATCAAGAGTTAATAAATCGGCGAGTTCGTCGCTAGAGTCCACCTTGAGGCATTTGGGCTCTTGGAGGAGAAATCGTCGTTGCCCATCCTCGACGAGTTTGGCTGATGCACGTTTGACGCCTTTTACCCGACCGTGGAGCCTGTCGGCATGTGGCACAGGCAACTTCACGGACGGGAGGCATGCAGCCTAGGTTTTAGCAAAGCATCAATTTCGACAACGGCGATCCCCACGAAGACGGGAAGAACCCTTGTCTACGAATGAGGTCTATTATGTTCAAGCTGGGAATAAAATTTTCCAAAATAGAAATAGATATCAAAGTACAAAATCATAAAAATTTAACTATTACATCTCAAGTTTCTCATTATAGAGTCATTATACATATTCAGTGTTTGTAATCAAACAAGTAAACATTATAAGATAATCTCGATAATAATCTAAATTTCTTGATCTTTTGCTCTGCTAGATTCGCCTCTTTCCCATGTTGATAGAGGTTCTACTCTAGCATTGTATCCCTGTGTTTCCACTGAAAACAAATCTATGTGAGTTGAAAGCTCAGTAAGTAATATATATATATAATTTTTTCTAAATTCATTTTCAATCATTTTGATTTTTTTAAAAAACAAACACAATATCTATATTATATTTTATTTACAACAAAATGTAGTTAATGAAGAATTCAAAATATCTCGATACATGTGCACATATATGTCAATTTTTTTAAAATTATGCATTCACACTGTAGGTATTGTCATCTACTTGTGCTCACGTGCAGCCGTGCTACACATTCGTGAGCTAATTCATCTTCTTTGGTAGTTCTGAGGTCGCTACCCAGGTACTACCCTACTACTTTTACTCCTTGGCAAACCCAATATGCATCATGCTCATGCATTGATTAATGCATCACTTAAATTCACTACTTAACATGATTTTAAAATAATAATGCTCATATTTGAATAAAAAAACTTGAAAGAAATTTTCAATTTAAACAAATAATCACATTTCATAGCAAATCACAATATTCAAATAACATTTTCAAAATCATGATTTGGTAAAAGTTTACTTACCTTTGAGTAGACTTTAAAACTCCTTTTTTTTTTCTAATTTCTTGTAGTAGCTTCAAGTCTCTTTTCCTAATTTTCATCACAATATGTTCATTATTTCACTTTGGATTTCACAAATATTATTTAAAATTCCATTTACAACTTTCCAAAATTTTCTCATAATTTTAATCGATCAAAAATCCTATTTTATTCTATTTATTCTTATATTAATTCACTTTTAAACAACTTTTTTTATATATAAAAATAAATTTGGACTTATACTTCTTTAAATATTTTCCTTTAATTTTTCTCATATTTTTATAATTTTTTCATAATTTTTTTCCATTTATCACACCTTTAAAAACTTTCATTCCTCATAAAATTATAATTTAAAACTCATTTAAGCTTCTAAATATTGATTTTAATTTTCTTGGTATTTTTCATAATTTTCTGTATTTTTTTCATATTTTTCAGTATTTATTTGATTTTTTTTTCTGCCGCCGGCCAGCCGGTCGCCAGTGGGTTGCTGCTAGCGGGCCGGAACAGTGGGCCAAGCTAGTGGGCTAAATCCTTTGTTTGAAGTTGGATCAGACTATTTACGTAGGCTGGCTCTGTTTACATGGGCTAAGCCTGTGGGCTTTATTCTCTGTGGACTTAGGCTAATAGGCTGGGTTTCTGTCACACAGGGCCTGTTCATATGAGCTTAGCCCACTAATCCAGAAGCTCATTTATTTATTCGTTTATTTTCAACGGTCCATATTCACCGATTAAAATAGTTTATATCTCTCAATATATGTGTCTGTTTGGGGTAAACTTATGAAATTATTTTTTATAATCTGGACAATCCATCTCTCAAAATAACATCTCTATCATCAGATTTAACATAAAGAGTTTAAATAAAGGGTTAATAGTAGATATCACTTCAAATAGTCATATAAACTAATTTTTAACGGAATTAATTTATCACATATACTGTAAAATATCTCAAATAATGTTTGTAATGGTTCAGATTATTATTTTTGCATCTATATTTTCCTATAATTATTTTTTTGTATTTTTCTCTTAAAATACATATTTACCATTCTATATTATGTATAAAAATCACTATATCTAAAAATCTATAAGTCTAATCAAGCTAAAATTTTACAGGCAAGCTAATCATATAATTATCTTGTTATTGCATGGTCACAATTATTTGATTATGCCCAAAAGTACGTTTATTTTATCATATATCATTTCATACCCTTTATTTGGTACTTCTCATTTAAATAAGTAAAATATCGACATCAAACATTTCAATAATACTCCTGTGACTAATTAGTCATACTAGAAACATCGTGAATGGTTTAGATCTATGAAATAACTTGTGTATAATATAAAATAAATGAGATTTACCGTAAGATGGTTAGACGCAACTTACATCAAAAACTCTTTTCTTCTTTCTCGTCGGTCTCTCTGCGCACCTTGTTCTTCAAATGGCCGAAAACTATCTCACATGTGCCCCTTTTTATACTAATTTATATGCTAAACGGCTGGGATTAAATGTCATAAATCCCACCGTTTATTTATTATTATTTTTTAAACGGCTCACTTGCATAAGTCATGAATCCAATCGGTTTATTAGAACAGAAATGGATGACTGTTACACCAGTAAATGATTGCCTGGCTTTACAGGTTCCTAGAATGTGACAGGTTCTTGAGCTACAAGGTCGGGACGCTGCTCGGTCCCTACGCCCCCTCCTTCGAACCGAGGCAGCCAAAGCTACTGACTGCTAACGTGATCGAGATCAGCAAGCTGAGAAAGCCCTCGGCAAGACAATTCGAGAGGGAGTGAAGGAAATCTCTGGCATTCAATCCAAGGGAGAGGTTGAATCGGAAGCTGGACGAGACGCGCAGAGCATTCCAATTCCCATTGATCAGCACATTTTACAACTTTATATCTCTGTGAATTATGAGTGTTCCGAAGGATTCAGTGCTTTGATAGCCTTGGCAATTTGCAAGGCGAAGTGGACTCATCGGGACCACCTGCGAGCTTCTTTCGCCATACAAGTGCTCATGCAAGACCTTTTTGCCATGAATTCGACGACGACGAGCCAGAGTCTTTCATTTGACGGCAGTGATTTTCAAGAGCGTTTTAGGAAATGAAATGATTTATTGGCATTTAAAAGTCTTGCATTTGTCGGGAACTGTTAACGGAGATCATATGCAATTTTAATGAAACTAACGAGAATTATGCAATTTGTGAAACTGCATAGATATATCTATAATTTTGGTTAAACTATGTGAGTATATGTGCAAATTACTGAAAAAATAATACGAAATAACATAAAAGGTCTTTAAAATAAATATAAATAATATTTTAAATCATAATTAGAACCCATTGGTAATTAATTTAGTAATCCTTAATAAATACAGTAAATTTTGTTGGTATTAATTTTTTGAAAAAATAAAAAGAATCGTATAATGTAATAGGGAAAATAATTATTAGTCTAGTTAGCTGAAAGGCTAAAAAATTTTTTAAAAAAAACTTTCTTACTTCCTTTCGTACCCAATTTGCTTACTTCAGACTAACATAATTACTTCTTTTTATCTAATTATCTTGTTTTTTTATTATCTCTCAATTTTAATTATTTTTTCCATACATCTATAATATATTTTTTATATTTAATCCGTACAATCTTAAACATTGCCCTGACCCTATAAAGTAATTACTCTCCCACTTTACACTTAGATTGCACATCCAAAAATATATACATGCATGCCCTATTGTCTTTTAACTTTGCCGAACAATAAATTATTTATATTTATTATTTTCTTGAAATTTATAAAGCTTTTCCAAAATGACCTTATTCGTATATTCATAAACATTTAAATAATTAATTTTTATATAGCTATTTTTTGTCCATTTTTGGTAATCATAAAAAATTAAAAAAATTATCAAAAATCTTTCCACTCTCTACAACTTTATTTGCGTAACTACTTTGCAATAATTTTTTTCATACAACCATGCAATATATTTTAACTTTATTTCATTCACTCTTAATCATTGTCTCTACAATATAAAACTACTCATTTATTTTTTTCAACAATTTCTGAATACATAAAAACACATTAATGCTATAAAACTTTATGTACTTATTCAAGCTAAAAACACGGAAGGTGTTAAGATTTAGAGATCTGGGTTGTAAGTTGGGTAGAGACTAAAGATAATAGGCATTCCAGACGCGTAACCCATTTAAAGAAAACTCATACACTTCTTCCCAAAGCTTCTCATGGTCTACCCATTCAATTTGTAGCTTATGTAAACCAAATTCGATCATAATTATGCTAACCAAATAACATCATAATTGGTTGACTCGACTAGATAAATCATATTCCTTGGACTAATCTAAAATTAGTTAAGATTTGATCCCTAATGCACACATATAGTATTTTAATAACAATAATCATACTTTGTTGTCAAACACACTCAATAATGCTATCTTTCATAGGTACGAAGGATAAGAGTTTTAGCTATTAACTCATTAGCTATCGATAAATAACTGAAATCGATAAATGATGAGCAATGAAGCTAAATAAATAATGATGGTTTGATTTGACTAAAGCAAATAACCTAAACTATTAAGTTACGTTTGATTCAACTTAAGTTGAAATATTAAAATAATATAAAAAAATATAATCTTTCTTATAATTTTTCGTGACGATATAGTGATAATATTCTGATTAAAATTTAACAATTTGAACAAAAATTTAATTAAAAATACTTGAAAAATAAAATGAATGAATTTTAAAAATAGAAAATTCTTTTTGGAATATTTATATAAACATTCACGAATATATTTTTTGTGGTTTATTATTCTATCCAGCTAGTAATGTGTGTTTGACAATGAATAAAACTTGTGTGAAAAAAATTTATGAAAATTAAATATAAATAGTTTAAAATAAATAAGTTAGTTATATAAATAGTTATGAAAAAATTATTGTGGAGTATGACAATTATATAAAATATAAAAATTAATTCAAAAATAGACTAGTTGTGGACAAAAAAAAATTTTAGATTGACAACTTCTTATAATTGCCAAATACACCCATAGGTTAGATTAGCCAATGCAATTTGTTAGTTTTGTATTCAAAAATACTTATTCGATTAATAAATTGATGAATATGAATATTTATTTATTTATTTAAAACTTTAAAACGATTTGAAAATGAACATCAATAATCGAACTTTGGAAATAAATATACAATATATAAAATTTCAATATAATTAAATTTTGACAATTGAAATATATGCTAAATAATATTATTAATGGTTGAATATAACAATTTTTAAAACATAAAACCAATAAACTGCACGATATCATTAGTATGTTTATGAGAAATGATCTGTTTAGTCTGGGCTAAATAAATGTCTCGTTTAGCTCACCTTAAAAAATTCACACATAAATTTTGTTATTTTTCTTTGTACACTTGTTTATCTAAGTGTATTTAACATATAAACTAAAATTTAACATTTTCTCAAAAAAATATATACACATCCAAAAATAGTAAAACTTGATTACATGTCAAATACACTTAGATAAATAAGTGTACGGAGAAAAAATAAAAAATAATGTAAATGAATTTTTTAAGGTGGTCTAAGTGAGAGATTTGCTTAGCTCAGGCTAACAAAATCACTCTATTTATTTATACCAATGTTACTCCCAATAATCAAGGAATCCCATAAGCTTAATAAGACTTATATAAAAAAAAGTTCGCAAGCCAAAGAGCAATTACAATATATTGTATATATGCATATATGCTTTTGTTATAATTAAAGTTTTGAGAAATTTTGAATGTAATCGCTAGGCCAAGCAGAGCTTAAAGTTTGGATAATTCTAGCCACATTTGATGATGAAAATAGGAAAAATGAGTAAAATAAATAAATTTATGCATGTATTTGGAAGATATGAAAAAAGTGAAAAAAAATAGGGATAAGTGAGAAAATCCTAGGGATAACAATGAAGCGTAAGTATAATAGAGTTAAAATAAATATACTATTTGTATAAAAACATTAAAAAAATGACGAGGAACTAAGATAGTCAAGTAATTAGCAACCTCGATCCTATGCTCCCGGGCGCATACACCTATTTTTTTTTTTTATTTTGAAATTTTTTTCACAATATTGTTAATTTATGTGTATTTAATATGTGTATAAATTTTTACCATTTCTGGAGTATTTTAGATATTTATTTTTTATTTTTGAAAATCAGTGGCATTTTAAATTACTAAAATGTCATTGCTTTTTAAAAATCCGAAATAAATATATAAAAATCTTCAAAAATGGTACAAATTGATACATACGTTAAATAAACTTAGGTTAACAAGTTCATGAAAAAATTTTGAAAAATAAAAATAAAAAAATAGGTATATGAGCCCGGGAGCATTAATCCCGGGAGCATAGGATCGAGGTCCGGTAATTAGTATGTTACATTAGATAAAATTGGTGTAAAAAGTAAGGAAAATATTGTAATAACCTTTTTTTATTTTTCCTTCCAGACCACATCCAATATCGTATTTTTTTTGGATGTTTATTTGGGTTAATTAGTTTATCATTCATAATTATTAGCAAGTGCGCGGATAAACATTTCTTATTTCATATCTTTTAAGAATTTATTTAATACAAGCCCTTTGAAATAATCTCGGCATACGTCTATAGAACTCTTGTGAATTGTCTCCATACTTTATATTTTTCATTTAGAAGTTTTTATCAATAAATGATTTAATAGCAGGCAACACACCCAAATCACTACTGGCAAATAAAAAACCACCTACGTTATTGTGATGAACGTAAATGTACTTTATTTCACCTTTAAATAAATGCATCAATCAATGACGTTTCTTTAAATTCAAAGGCCTTAATATCAGTAATATACTATTATCAACAAATCTGTTTAAGATACCACTTGCCATTAACGCAACCTGTAGAGAACATGTCCTCTTATACAAGTAATCTGGGTTCAAACCCCGCACATGAGAACTTTGTCTTAATATTTGGGAGTTTATGGTCTCCCTCATTCATATTTAGGAGCTCGTTATCTTCCTATTTGAATCTTCTAAAAATTGTCTTAGAGATTAATTGTAAGATGTGTTGAGATATAATATAAAATATCCTCATAAAAAAAGCTTGTTTAAGCTTATATATGCAATGTTAAAGAAAAAACTTATATGTGGATCTTGTAAATATGAAAACTAAATTAATTTGTCCATCGTTATAAAATTTTAAAGTTGTTTCAGCTCTATTTGGTAAAGTATATAAGTCCAAAATTTTCTCCCACACACTTCCAAAATTAACATGACATTTTTACACCATGTGATTGGTAATGTAAAATCAAACAAAGTTTTTACTTGTTTCCTCATCATTTTTCAAGAATAAATTTATATTTTAATTATCTAACAATTTATTATTTTATAACTTTATTCATATATTTGAATTATTTTTCACACTGTTACTTCATGTATTCAAACTTTATCTTTATTATATTATATTACTTACACATTTTTTCTAAACTTTTATTTCCCACTCTCTCACTATAAAGGCATTGCCAAGCACACCTAGAGAAAGCTTTTTTATGTAAGCACACCAATTGTCCTCAAGGCCACCTGCACTAAGCAAACAAAGGGAGGAAAGAAGGCAATAGGACAACTCAATTAGATCTATGGAATAAAAAAATCTTTACATAAAAAATTAGATATATAGTTTGCAGTATTGCCCAACCCAACTAAGTCCGAATTTTCCCTTTATATAAAAATCCAAATTGACAAGAGTATTGGCTGGCTAATTCCGACTACGTAAAACATGACAAAATAATGCTTGTTTAAAAAACTTTCGCTCCTGTCCATAGTCTCCTTAATAAGATCTTAGTTCGGAGCAAGGAGAGCTAATGTTAATTAGTAATAAAGAGTTAGATTCAAATACCACACATTTGATGTCAATCTTTTGACTTCGCTCAACTCCCATGATCAGCGTTCTTGTTTCCATTTCCAATGGTTCGTAAAACCACAAAGAGCTCCTAAGAAAATTCAATTCCAGGATAGCACTAAAGCCTAAGTAGTTTTTTTATTAGTATATATTTACATTTATCTTAATTTATATTACAATCAGGCTCTGATACATTCTTACAGTTTCAATACGGAAACAACATACTCTACCAAGCTCTTATCTAAAATTAGGAAACAAAGCCAATATGTGGACACTTTCAAATGAATTCATACATTTAGATGTTATAACAGTGATTATGCAAAAACATAGCTCATTTGATAGTTTCAATATTGCTTAGTTTATACTTTATAGTACATTTGCAGTAGTAACAATAAATAATAATAATATCATTATCAAGGTCAATTATCATAATAATTATTACTTTGAGGGGTGTTTATTAATACAAAAGTTTTTATTTAATCTAAAAATTATTACTCTCTATAAACATCTTATTTTTTTTATTATTTATTCACTTTTTTCTATATAACCAATATACTTTTCACTGCTAAGGCTTTGGTATGACATTTTGCCTATTACTCTGGCGATGTCAGTTGGAGGCTCCATATTGGGAAAAATTCAAGGGATGAGTAGTGAGTGACATCATTCTCCTCAACCTTTCTAAGGGAGCATTCACCAGTTTGGATCTTAGGAAATATTGTTAGGAAAAATTTAGAATATTAGTAAGATATTTGTAGAATGTTATCTAGATATTTTAAAAATGTCTGGAGATCCCGTTTTAATACTAGATGAGATGATGTAATATATAAATATTTCTAAAAAAGTTATCATAATTTTCAATCATTTCAACTTAATTAATCATGTTTCAACATAACTAACAATACAATCAACCTATTTATTTTAACTTTATTCTGTTTACTTTTCACAATTACCTGTATCATATTACATTATTTTTTCATATTTTAAAAGCTTTTATACTAAATTTTTTTCATAAAAAATTGATCACTTCTCAAACTTGGCATTAGTATATTTTAAAAGCCAAGTTGTAAATTTGTCTCATGTAATTAATAATATTTAAAAGGTAAAATTCTTAATAAATGAGTCTCTGCGCTTCATTTTTAAATACGTGCGGCACTTTTCACATTTCAACCTAAATTTGTTTAGACACACATCTTCAAAATGCTGATATCTATCGAATAAAATTATTATTCTGCGCGTCTCAATTTTGTTTGTTCACTCAAAATTGTAATTATAATTGAAAATTCAGTGCCCAAAATTTCTCGTGGCTTGTAAAAATAGATTTAAATGGGTACTGTTCATAGATTGAAACTAAGGGACTATTCGGCAATACAAAATTTTTTGGACAAGTTTTTTTTTGGACGAGTTTTAGTGCGTGCAGAGGGTCCACTATTAATGCGGTTGTCATATGATTTAGTTATAGTTTTCTTTCTTTCTTTTTTTTTTTTTGTTTGATTGTGATGATTTAGTTGTTGTTGAACCTGCATTTAATGTGACATGTGGGAGCGATGGTTGCTCCCTCTTTGGCCCTGGATATCCAATCGGGCCCTAAGGTAACAAAACACCTCTTTTCACGGAAAAATAAAAAGAAAAAGAGAAAAAACAAAACACCACCTCATTAATTTGTTGATTGTGTTGGAATTTTAGACACACGTATATATTAATTATATATACACTATCATAAATAGCAGTCCAATTTTTAAAGTGATACTATAAGGTTTTATGAGCCTAAATTATCTAATAAAGTATGAGTCTCCGTAGAAACCCTACAACCTAATTTCTAATTTCTATTTTTATGATGAGCTAAATTAGAAATACGAAAGATAAATTTCCTATATAAATGGTTGTGTTTCCCAGGTTATGCACCTAATTAAGGTTTCTTTTCTAATATCCCATTATTGGAAAAGATGAGCCACATTCTCCAAAAAACTCTAGGATATTAACTTGGAAGACTAGAAAACCTTCGTATTCAACAACAACTACTCCTGTTGATTCAGATACACTTCTGCTTATGATTTATATTTCTTAGTGATTTAGCATGGAGGATCCCGGGGTGATTATAAATTTAATCAATAAGGTTTTCCCGACAAGTAGTCTCAGAGCAATCTTCATGTTAAATTATTAAGAAAGTTTCTTTATAATATATGTTTTCCTTTTGAGTAAAGTTCATTACGACAAGATAAGCCTTGATGCTTTTCCACATTACCCTCATTCTTGGTGCTTATCTTCTAATCTCAGCTGTCTAAATTAAATACAAGTCACTATATTTGTGTATGCCATTTTTAGGTACCCAGAACAACCAAGTCCGAAAAGTGGCTGAAATAACAACTTTGTGAATTTCGATTATAACGTTAATAAGTTTTATATTGAGCATGAGTTTTTGCCGTTACCAAACAAATCATCTCACTGAAATTTGGACTGACAAAATAATCTACTTATTGCATCGGGTACCAAAATAATTTAAGGTGCCTCTTTGTAAATATGGGAGAGATTTATGAAACATTAGAGTAAATTAGGATTAGTTAACTCTTCACATATGTTAATACAATTACTTTATTTATTTATTTTTCTACTCATAAATATTACCTTTACAAGAGTTTGTTTGAGAAATAATAAAACGATTGTTAAAAAATTTTTGGCGTAGAAGTTTTTGAATGGGTGGAAAATGATATGATATAATAGGGATAAAAATGAAGAGTAAAATAGATAAAGTTAAAATAGATACGTCAGTCAGTTATATATAAAACGACGTGAAAATGATTGAAAAGCGGTAATTGAATAAGAATATGTAAAAAATAATTAAAATATGATAATTATAGAAATTAAAAGTTTTAGATTGAATTTTTTTTTTATTTACCAAACACCTCTTAAAAATTTTAGGCATAAACAAACACACTCTAACAAAAAATAAAAAAAGCTTCATCCAATCCACCCGGTTTTATTGAATTCGCATATAATAATAAAGACCAAAAAAAAAAAAAAACAACTAGCGAGGGAGAAAAAGCTAAGAAATTCGGAGCGATCGGAGGCGAAAAAGCAAGAGGGTTATTTCTTTCGGGTATGTTTGTTTAGGGTAAAAAAGTGTCAACTAAAACTTTTCAATCTAAAATTTTTCACTCTCCATAATTACTTTATTTTTTAATTATTTTTTCACAGGTAGAGGTTGTCAAATTGATAGAAAATGATGTGATATAATAGGAGTAATGATGAGGAGTAAAGAGAATAAAGTTAAAATAGATAGATTAGTGTGTATGGGTAGTTGTGTAGAAATGATTGAAATTGTATAGAAAAATATGAAAAAATAATTAAAAATTAAAATAGTTATGAAGAATGAAAAGTTTTGTATTAAAAAGTTTTAATGGACAAGTTTTGGCCCCAAACAAACACACTCGAAAAGTTTTACCTCCGGCCAAGTAAACCCTTCATCGGTTGCACCACCCGCTTCTCCTCTTCTCTCCTCACTCCGTCTCGCAGGCAGAAGAGTCCGAGGATTAGGGCGCCTTTCCTCCCTTCCTTGAAGAGAAGCCGCACTCGTAGGGAGAGGTTTTCAAGAAGAGGAAGCGGAAGAAGAAGAATACCGAGCATGGATCCGGTGCCTTCGTCCAACTCCCATGGCCAACTCGACGAGCAGATTTCTCAGCTCATGCAGTGCAAGCCCCTCTCCGAGCAAGAGGTCCCCATTCAACTGCCTTTTCATGTTTTCGTCATTTTTGTGTTCGTGTTTCCTCATGTCCTTCAAAAGATTGAAATTTTCCTCCAAAAGATTGAAATATTCCTCCAAAAGATTGAAATTTCCCTTTTCGATGAGCGCCTGAACGGTTTTTAAGCTTCAAAGGATTTAATTTTTCTAATCGATGAGTATCTGAGCACTCGTCAACATTCGAATTCCTTGATCTTCGCTTGATTTTGTGTAACTTGTCCCCGCTTTTCCTTGATTGACTGGGATCCTATCGCGTTTGAGATTTTTCCGTCCGAAGGGGATTTGAGGTGCTGAGGAAAATTGGCTCTGGATTCTTCGGATCTGTTCTGCTGTCCGGCTTGCGGGGTTATGATCCTGGAGATTGATTGGATGTGGGAGCTTTGTTGCATTCGGGATTTATTCGGATACGTTTCATTGATTGGGCGCCGAGGCGATGAAATCTCCCGAGATGGTTGCGCGCTTAGAGGCTGAAACACTGAAAAAGCGGGAACGGCTTCCCAATAAACCCGATTGTGTGTAGGAAGACGCGCTGGCGAATAATTTGGAAGCTGTTCGGGATTCAAGTAACTCTTGGACTTTTTTCCTCGTTCGTTCTTTCTCATCCTCAGCTTGAGTGGCATCTGGCTTTGGGAAGGTGAATGATTGAGTGCAAGAATGCTGATTTCGTGAATCCTTTAAAGGTTTTCTGGTCTGGACTGGCCAATTTTTAGCATTTGGAGTTTGTAGAACTTTTTTTATGCATTTCTATGGATGCCAAAAAACTACAATGCTATGTGATATCTTTCAATGACAGAAACTACCTGGGGCAGCGGCCCAGAAAAGGAGGAAGTCGTGGGGAGTGGTGGTTGATTTGGGCATTTGCGGGTTGCTGTTTTAAGCTGCTCTTTTTTTGTTTAATTTAATTTTAATTTTTTTTAAAGCTCCCTCCGCTCTGGCATAAGCTTGGAATTCTATGGAACACGTGGCACAGATACGATCCTGACCATAGCGGAAGCCCGCTCGGGGCCAACACTTTAGGTTCTGGAATTCAGATCAAATTATTCAACAACCGTAATTGGCGTCCCCCTTCTAATTTTTTTAGCCACCCAAACCGAGTACTTGACTGCATACTGTTGGCCTGCTGTGGTGCTAACCAGGTCCTTAGTTTTACATCATATGGGGGAATTCAACATTTATGCATATGTCTCTATACTTTGTTGTGGAAACTAGCGATGGTCCTTTAATGCTCTTTTTTGTTGCTTGAGTGATGATATGGAAGTTTGTTAGCACACGAACCTCAGCTCTCGATGTGGATATTGAAAATTTTTTGAATGCTGGGGAATGAATGGATACTTTTTTATTTTTATTTTTATAATAGCTATGAAATAAACTTTTCCGTGGACCATGCTGCACTTTTTAGCTGTAGTAAACTGGCAAAAGCCTTGAGAGTTTTTCCATTTTGATGTCTTAATTTTCTCCACACAAGAATCCTATATTTTCTAGAACAAGAGGACTCAGATGGCTAATGAGGTCTTTGAGATCTGGTTTATGTTTTTTTAATGGTATTTTTCCTTGCACAATTTATTATCACAAAATTAGCTACATCTCTAACAGCATGAAATGTAATTTGTTTGAACATTTAATGCAAAGATAAGAGAACTTAGAGGATGACTTGATCTCCAAAACTGAAATCTTAGCTGTAATCTTACATCTGATGCAGGTCAGAGGGTTGTGTGAGAAAGCAAAGGAAATACTGATGGATGAAAGCAATGTCCAGGTACATGTGATTTTCTTGTCAGATGGTTTTATAGTTGCCACTTTCTATTCTATTAATCTTTTTGATAACGGTGTGCATTTTTTAGTGCTGGTCTGCATGTTATCAATTAAATGTTGATTCATCATCATTAACTTGTTCATGTCAGAAGCATTGCTTCCATCATTCTGTTTGACTTTGCCATGAACTGCAACTTTGTCCTTTCTTAGTCATGTGTCTTAAAATTGTTTTGAAGTGTGTCCATCTATATCTGTTTTGTCCTTTCTGAGGATCTCTTGTATCTTTTAATCTCTCTTACATGATGATGATTGTCGTATAGAAAAATTGATTTGCTTATACTTGTTTTCTTCTTGTTGCAGCCTGTGAAAAGTCCTGTAACAATATGTGGTGATATTCATGGTCAGTTCCATGATCTTGCAGAACTTTTCCGTATTGGAGGAAAGGTATTTTTTGTCCCTGTTAATCGTTATATATGTCTTTACATTTGTAGAAAGACTACGGTATTAATAATGATGTTTCTAATCATTTTGGGAAGTACTCAATGTAGTCTAAATTTAAATATTCATATTCAATCTAACCAAATTCTATGGTTCCTTGCTGCAGTTATAAATTTTTTCTGGTTTGTTTCCTGTAAAATGGGAATTTGTCTACACAATTTCAATTGGAAACTATTTTAGGTTACTTTAGTCATTTATGCTCCTTCCTTAATAATCACTTCTTCTCCTCTCAGTTTGAATTACTCTAAACCTCCTTAATAAAGAAATGAATGAGGCATGCTGATGGTTCGACAGTGCAAACATTGAAAATTTTCCCTCATGCTAGGTTCTGTGCCATCTGGGGTAACTCTATTTGTTTTTTAATTGATTGTCATTAAAAAAGTTGAATTTTATGGGAGGCAATAAGTATTATAATCCCACTTGCCATTTAAATAAAAAGAAGAATGTTTAGACACTGTTGATCATGTTGTGTTCACTGATGGTTTTCAACTAGTGATCATGTTTAAAGTAGCCTACCTGTGAGCTTGTGATGGGCATGGTAGCCAGGGTCCAGGTGAGGTCAATTATGATGGTTGAATTAGCAAATTTTCTTTTTTGGATCTCATATTCTTTTGCCCTTGCTTCTGCTGCATCAGGTTAAATTTTGTTGTCTTTTGCAAAACTTTTTTGTCATTTTTTTGGTTAAATTATTTTGATTGCAGTGTCCAGATACAAATTACTTGTTTATGGGAGATTATGTTGATCGTGGATATTATTCAGTTGAAACTGTAACAGTAAGTCCTATTCTTCATGAATTATATTTGAGGATAATGTTGCCTTTAAATTTCTTGAGCATTTCACCTTTCGATGAGGGACATTCATATGCAGCTGCATCTCTGCCATTGCACCTGTGAAATTTCATTTGATTTCACATTTGGGAACCAGCTATACTTTTTTGGTTTGTTGATTCCTAGAGGCTAGAGGAGGCTAAGAAGCTTGGGATTCTAGTTGTAGACTTGTAGCATGGTTTTCCATTTTAATTCCAATCATTGACCTTTTATTCATGGGAGGCTATGTTATTATTTGAAGTGAGTTTTACTCGGTTCTAGGTCAGCAGGTTGGCCATCTGTTACCGTCTTGTTTATCGTCACTTCCATTTTTAAATCTTACTGTTAGACTTTGTTGAAGATCCAGGCTCTTGAAGGTCACTGCAATTTTAAAGTTTTGGGGACAGTGATGCATGCTTTAACTGGGAAATTCTTCTTTGTAGCTTGGTTCCTGGGCATCAATCATCTAGCCGGTTGATTTCTTTTCAGTCAGGTTTATGGTTCTTGCCTTTTTGGCTTTTTCCACTACATTTAGGTTGGATCTTTTTCATCAGAGCCAGGAATAGAAAACTTCAACTTGATGTTGATGTCTTTAATGTTTGAGAAACACTTATCCTTTGTATTTCTATTTTTCGGCATAAAAAAATTTAGTTGTCTGCATCTGTGAATGTTTTCCATCTTTGGATTGGCAAAGGGAAGTTGAATCTCAAAGTTTAAGAAAGATGAAAATAAAGGGCAGACCAGCAGAGAGGGTAGGAAGGAGGATGTGGTGACACATGCAACTAGCTGTTGTGTCATGGAGGGAGGGAGGGCATAGTGGCACCTGTAGTTGAATTTAGCTATCCTGGCAGGTCGGAGAGCAAGACAGGGTGGCATGCATGGTTAATTCTACGTGCTGCACAACTTACTGTACCTCTCAGTTGTTTGGAACATACCTTAACCAAAGGCTTAAGTCCGGTGATGGCTTTTGCCTGAGACAAATTCCTTCGAGGTCTTCTCATGCTCTTGTAACACACAAATAGACAGGGTGGCATACATGGTTAATTCTACCAGCTGCACAACTTACTGTACCTCACAGTTGTTTGGAACATACCTTAACCAAAGGCTTAAGTCAGGTGATGGCTTTTGCCTGAGACAAATTCCTTGGAGGTCTTCTCGTGCTCTTGTAATACACATGTTGTGTTCAAAAAGAGTGACCTGGTTGGTGAACCTGTTTTCCATTTTCTCCCTTCAGAAACTAATATCATCTGATGCTAGATAGACATTTTTCTGGGTTGGAAGTTTCTGAAGTCGAGAATTTTTATTTTTATTTTAAAATTTTGCAACATGATACCTGGTGAAACTTGCAACCATTAATTTTTCTGGACTGGAAGTTTCTGAAGTTGAGACAAATTGGTAATGTAATATTTGGTGAAAGTTGCGGCCATTAATTCTACTGACTTGTTCATTATTCAGCTTCTGGTGGCACTGAAGGTGCGATACCCCCAAAGAATTACTATTCTCAGAGGAAATCATGAAAGTCGCCAGGTATGCTATGGTCATACTTCTGTTTCCAAATTCTGCTTCTGACATAGTGGTACTTCATTTTGTTGCTAATTTCCTTTCTGGTGGTTGATGTGTTTCTTTCAGCTATACATCAGTATTTCAAACCTCAGTTGGACCTAAACATTTTGGGAGGTTTACTGCAGCTTCTCGTGATTCTGTTTTCATCCATTTTGGCCTGAAAGTTCCATTTACTGTTGAATTTTGTAGCTAATGACACCATATTCATCTGCTTTTTGATAATATGGGCTGAAGACCTACACAAAGTTGGTTGATGAAAGTTGTAACTGGTCTTAACGTTAAGATTTGATCTGATTATCATTTAAGAAAAATTCAAGGTAAATCCAGTGGGATCTATTATTAACCTAGAATGCGGATTATTTTTGGTGCATTTTCTAGGGTCCTATAGTTGATAGGATTTGATTAAGTTTTAGTTTTCTGATGTGTAAATTCACTGATCTTGCTTGTGACATTCGGGGTACCAAATGAGGTCCAATTAGTATTCAGTTAATCTATTGGCCAGTCTATTTGGTTAAGTTTGAGACAAGCTTAAGATTGTGTAAAACAAACACTGGTTGAATAAATTGTGCTTCCTATGAAACAGACACTATATGAATAAATTATCCTCCCTCTATTATTGCATAAAGCTTCGTTGTAGTTGAAAAATAAAATGGTATTATGGATGACTTAAATAATATATTTGACTTAAATTGTGACACAATATATTTGAAGCATTAGAATTAGATTGTTGGTCGGATGCTTGGAACTGGGGCATAGTTGATTAATTGCAATCAGAGCAAAATAGCTATGTGATACATGAATTTGAGAAATTTGTTTCTTACTTGTGTTCTGGCTGTTAAATCTGCTACAGGTTCGCAAGAAATTGTTTTAGATGCATGGCATTTTGACATGCAATACATTTTGCGTCAAACACTTGGTTTGAGGTTTTTCCATTCGTCAAAGTTCAACCTGAAATTTACTCTTCTGCTTTGCAGATTACACAAGTTTATGGATTTTATGATGAATGCTTGCGGAAGTGAGTTTCTTCTTGTTCACATGAATCATTATTCTGATCTTTAAAATGATTATTAGCTCCATAGACTTGTACAGCATTATGTTAATATTTCTTTATGCCTCACTTGATCAAAGCATGCTTTGTGGCTCTCATGTTATTTTCTGCTATAATTGTGTTTTATGTGGTTCGTTTATATCTTGGTGGTAATCAATTTATCCGAATCTATAAGTATTACAGATTCGTTTTCTGTGGTTTTTCCACCACCTGGAATCACCTTTAAGTCTGTTGAACTTGATGGCATTAAGAGTTTAGGACAAAATGGCAAGTTTTCATGGATATCAAACTGTAAGGTGCTGACTCCTGTTTCTAAAGGTCTGTCAACTCCCCCAATCCACTCACTGCTTGCAAACTTAAACAGTAAAAGAAAGAAAGAAAGGAAAAGAAAACTGTGTCTGCTTGTTTTGGGGCTTCCTAAGTAGAAGAAGGATAGCTTTTTTGGACTTCTCTCATCTCATGATCCTACCTGGCATTTCGTAATTGCTGGCACTCACGATAGGGTCTCTTTGAATTGGTATAACTAATGATTTATATCACATGGAAGCGAAAATGGTTTCTAGGACTTATGAATATTTTGTCTCTGAAGCCATTCTTCCACCTTGCTGGAATTACACTTGTCAATCTCTGTAGCCAGTTGGTCTAGCATATCAGGGATATGGAAAAATTCATTTGGCACTTGAAACTAAGAAGCGCCGTTTTCGCTTGTTAGTATGATTTAGGGTTGCTACCCTTTGCTGCAGCTTATAAATCATGACTGGCCTTACAACTACACTACAGAAAGAAGGTATCATGTGCACATATAAAATTGCCAAGCAATGCATCCACTTTTTGTGTATAGATTGAAGTATGTGGACAGCATAATGATCATCATACCCAGTCATACTGTGGCATGTGAGGAATGTGGCAAGATTCTGTGTCATTTTGTAGAACTGGAATATTTATTTTTTCCCCTTTGCATCAATTCGTTTCAGTGTGGAAAATAAGTGGGCGTGTGATATTGTTCCTGGGCTCTCAAATATTTGAATCAGTGTGGTTTCATGTCTACAGGAAGTATACTATACTTCTTTTTGTAACCTGAAATTTTCTATTAAGGTTCCTGTGCTTGTTTTGGATCCATCTGGAAGATAAACAAAAAATTGGTGGAAATCGGTTCATTTTATGTGGCTGCTGTTTTATCTTGGTTCAAAAATATATGCCATGCGTCAAATAGAAAGTAGAGTTTCTATCATTTCTGTCGAATTAGAAATACTACTCTTTCCTTTGGAATCAGCTGCTTTAATGATACTTTATTGTCACTGTGGTTGCAGGTATGGTAATGCAAATGTGTGGAAGATCTTTACAGATCTTTTTGACTATTTTCCATTGACAGCTTTGGTTAGTAGGAGCTTTTTGGTTTTTTAATTTTCCAGCTTGCGTAGATTGTTGAGTTTTCCTTTGTAGTTGCTTTTCACCTAAGAAAAACTGAGAAGATAATTTTCTTTTTTAAATAATTCTTTTTTGAGGATTCCCTGCCTTTAATTAGTGCCATTGTGCAAAGGCCCCAAGAAAGGCACATTTTTTTTTGTTTTTGGAATTAATTTGATCTCTCTTAAATTTCTTCAGAAAAATGCTTTGAGTACATTGGATGAACATGGACAAAAATGATGCCTACTGTGTGGACATTGACTCTGCCTTGCTAATTCAATTCACAGTTGTCATTGGCATATCTGCCTTCTATATGTCTTACATATAAAGTTTTTCAGATGGCTTACTTATTAAATCTTCGACTGTCATACAAAATCAGTCATAAAATTTGATTTTTTTTTGTTTTTTTTTTGTTTTTTAGTCAAACATTTGGCCCGAGTTATGGGTTTAATTCACAGAAGCAGTTTCTCTGGGAAATGGGGCTGCATGCATTTTGCCCTCCTGATTGCCTTACCAAGGAACTTTGTGCACTAGGTGTGCCCTCTTTTTATTTGAGACTATGTTTCGATTTAAATCATTGGAACATCCAAAAGAACAGAAATGTGATCTAGTCTGAGTAATCTTTTCTATTGTTTAATTTTATTACAGCAGGTAATACTGATATTTAACAGATAATGTTTCTCAGCTGTTTGTTTGATTTGTTACTTCATCAAATTTCATTGGCTTTTTTTTTGAGTGCTGTTCAGCATATTCGTTGTGCTTTTGTGCTAGATAGCCATGTGCAGTTCTTTGCCCTTTTCCTTGTCTATGGTCACTATCTTGATGTACAAAGTGTCAGATACTAATTTTTCTACTCTCCGAATACTTTGAAGGTTGAATCAGAAATTTTTTGTTTGCATGGTGGCTTGTCTCCTTCCATTGAGACCCTTGACAACATAAGGAATTTTGATCGTGTTCAAGAAGTCCCACATGAAGGTCCCATGTGTGATCTGTTATGGTCTGACCCAGATGATCGCTGTGGTTGGGGTATCTCTCCTCGTGGAGCTGGATATACTTTTGGCCAGGTTATGATCTTGACCTTTGGCTTTTGGCTTATAAAATGGAAGTTGTTTGTTCTCTATATTCACATTATTGGTGATTGCAGGACATATCGGAGCAGTTTAACCAAACCAACAATCTTAAACTCATAGCTAGAGCCCACCAGTTGGTCATGGAGGGATTCAATTGGGGTCATGTAATCTTTCTTCCCTATAATAAATTGACTGACTTCTTTACCTTTTTATTTTTTTAGGGGTATAGTACAAGTTTACTCCTGGTATTAGGTTGATGTATGATGTTTTATGCAGGAACAAAAGGTGGTGACCATATTCAGCGCACCTAATTATTGTTATCGATGTGGGAACATGGCAGCAATCTTGGAAGTTGATGACTGCAAAGGACACACATTCATCCAGGTCTCACTCTCTCTCTCTCTTCCCTGTACGTGTGTATTTATTTTTATGTTGTAAACTTATCACGGTTTTCTGATTGAGCTGCGACAGAAGAATCTACTTATACAGGTTGTAGGGATTTCATTTGTGAGTTGAATCATCAAAATACAATCTGCAATAGTCATTGGTGATACCCCTTCGAACCATGTTGTTTGTATTGCAGTTTGAGCCAGCTCCCAGGAGAGGAGAGCCTGATGTAACCCGAAGAACTCCGGATTACTTCCTATGATTCTCCCACTTCAATTCTTGCTAATCATCTGGGGGCAATGTATGCTTGCTGATTGATTTTTAGTTGCTGATGATGTTGAGAAATCTATAGTTGCAAGCTGCCAAGAGTGGTGGAGAAAATGGTTGTGAAATGAGCTGGTAAGCTCCCCATATTTATGCGTCCAGAATCATTCTGGTTTCCGTGTGAAGGAGGAGATGGAGCGCACCACTGCCGCAGCATGTATCATTTGCGCAGAGATCTTGTGGTATTTTATTTTCACTATTATTCCTTCCCCCATTTGTTTCTTCCCGGGGGAGGGTCAATGTAGAGAGAGGTGCAGAGGGTGCCTTTTATCTTTTTAGTTTTCATGTTAGGTGGTCTACCTTGGTGCTCCAGTAGTTGATGTTGCCTCTTCCATCCCCCCCAGCCACCCAATTTAGATAAAAAAAAAAAAAGAAAAGAAAAAAGAAATCTGTGGTTGCTATTCCTTTCCCCAGGTTGTCGGTCTCTTAACGAAACGAGCTGTTGCTTGTGCTTTTTGTTGACTCGGGGCAGGACGCACACATGTAATGGATATTTATGCCAAAGCTTCTTAAGCTATTCATTTTCATTCTATAGTCAAAGAGTATGTTATTGTTGGATAAAATTTCTTCTCGCCTTGCACTTGACCATGGCTGTAGTTCGTCATCCAATGTTGTGGACGAGCTATGTTCCTTTCAGGGGTACGTGTGCCCCCGCCAATAGTTCTTGTGCCTCGCGTAGTATCGGGAGGGCTCGTTTTACAAATGTTTGTCGGTTGGACTTCCAAGCTTTTAAGTAAACTGTTCTTTCTTTAAAATATTCTTCTTATGATGAATGTTTCTATGAAATTTCGTGGCAGTTCATATGCAAACCCCTTGGTGTTCTAATGCTCGAATAGGCATATTTAGATATTTTTAATGTTTTCCGCACAATGTTGTCCTTCTCTCGCTCGCTTAGCCCATAGCATTCAATCAAGTGGTTTTAAGTATTTTAGTTAAAATCATAGTGCCAAATAAGATGAAATTGGAATCTCTTCTTCAAAATAAACATTAGCTTGAAGAAAAAGGTTTAACAAATATTTAGAATTTTTTTCTAAATATACCCAATATGTTTTACTTTAATTCTAAATATACTTATTATATTTTAAAATTCTCAAATATACTCGTTACATTTGTATCTAATTTCAAAAATTGCCTATTCCGTTAATGGTTGGTTTTAATTTAATTCTAAATATGAGTGCTTTAATGCAACTCATCTTCTGTGTAATTCTCTCCATTTTGAATATTTAGATGATTGATGGAAAATTTATTTCATTTATTATATTGAACATAATTTATATTATCACGGCAACTCTTTCATTTATTTAGTATTACTATGTATGAGTTTTATCTAGAAACGTGTAAAATCAATATAATAAAATGATTTAATAGTAAATATTAATTTTCAAGTAGTATGTTCAATATCTAAACCATTTAAAATATCATAAATACGAGGATAAATGATTCTATAGAGTATTACTGCATTTTAATACAAACGTGAATGAATTCAAATATTTTTCTAATTTATATATGAATATATCTATTTTTGAGCAAATATGGCCTATGCGCATTGAGGATTTAAACAAAACTTAGTCACCTAGCTAAATAAATAATGTTAAATAAAATGAATGGATTAGATTTTCTATTAAACATCAAAATCTTAAAAATAGAAGGGGTTACATAGAATCACTTTTATGTATCCCAGTCACAGAGAAGCAGACCCGTTCTGAATATGCTTATTACTTTTTAAAAATTTAAAATATACCTATTATGTTTGTATTTAATCCTAAAAATTGCCTATTATGTTAAAGATCGTTAAATAAGTTAAAGGTAATTTGTTTGAGTGCTGGTTATATTTTTATAGATGCTTGAAATACCCTTAGTGTAAAAATAATAAAGGATGAAATGAAATTAAATTGGAAAGGAATTTGGATTTTTTAGACTTAGACCTCCTCTGCAATTAGGGAAGCAATGAGTTGTGATATTTAACTTTTTGAATCTAACCTTAAATTAGATGGACTTATCGATAATTTTATAAGTGGGCTAACGATATTCATTAATGTCTATAAAAAAATGAATATTTTTGGAATTAGATGCAAACATAGTGAGTATATTTAGAACTTTTGAAATGTAGTAGATATATTTGAGACTAGAGTAAAATGTAGTAAATATATTTAGAAAAAGTTTAAATATTTATTGTAAAATGCAATTATTTATTTCATTATAGGAGTGCAACTAGGTTGGGTTTATGTTATTTGTATTAGGTGGCGATGTTTGGAAAGTGATAAAGCTTTTGGATAAGAAGTTTTTGGTATAAAAGTTTTTGAATTGAAAGAAAATAATGTAATATGATAAGAGTAATGATTAGGAGTAAAAAGAATAAACTTAGAATAAATAAGTTAATTGTATGAAAATGATTGATAAGTTTACTTTAGATTGAAAATTTTTATATGAAATGATTGAAGTTAACTTTTTTGGCTACAAATCTTAGGTTCCTTTAATACAAGAACAAGAAATTTAATATTGAAATAATTGGGTTGGCTTTTTATGTAAATAAAAAATTAAAGGTTGGGAAGATAATATGAGAGGGAAAAGGAAAGTGCTTTGGGAAGCAGAGGAAAATAAAAGAAAAAATTGAAATGTATTTGAGCTATAGAGGTGTGGCCCACATGGATTATGTCACTTGTGAAAATCAATGCTCATGACATAGCATACCCATCCAAGTTGGTTCTAAGTATCCCTTACACGAAAAATATCTTAATTAGAGTCATAGATGATTTCTTGTACCCTACTCGTATGGGTAATTTTATTGAAATCTATTCTACCCAAAAACTGGTTGATTCGGCGGATATCGATGTGTGCCCTAAGTTGCACTTTTTTTTTTTTTGGAGTAAATATCAGACGTCGAACAAAAAGGTTTCATGCATATTTATTGTGAAATTGGTACTATAAAATCATTTTCTACAGTTATTCCAGCTACAATTTCTACTCTGCCTTTGACACATGGTCAGGCATCAAACCTGTCTCATTTTACTGCAACAATACCAAATGGAAAGGCTATCTACATTAACAGCATCCATATGTGGATACAGCGAGGCCTGATAGGAAGACTTCCTTCTCTTGTACTCTATTCTTGTGCTATGCTTCTCTCTCCCTAGCAGCTATAGGCAACGTATCCCTCTTCCCTTCAGAACATGCCTCGCTAGCCCAGGAATATGAACGCTGGTGATGTAGTCCTTCCACTTGATTAGTCCTACGTCAAAGCAGAAAGCCTTCTTCTCTTCTTCCGATAATTCTCCCACCAACTCCCGAGTATTTTTGTTGTCAAACCTGCCATCCAGTTAAATGAGAGATTCTTTAAATTGAAAGCGTGTTAAGTCCAAAGTTTTTTTTTTTTTTTTTTTTTAAAAAAAAAAAAAACAGGAGAAAGGAGAGAGTAATGATTTCTACGTCAATATAACGGCCGGTCATAAAAAAATGAACATAAGATAAAACCAGAAAAATTAGGATAATTAGATGGATGTGCAGGTGCATGAGGCTCTTGCCCATGTGGGACATGGGGGAGGAAAAAAAAAAAGCTTCTTATCTTCTTGAAGTGGACTTCAATTATCTTTCTTTCACTTTGAAAAAGCAAAACACCCACAAATCTTATTTTACAGGACTGCATTGAAGAAAACCAGAGACTCCTTACCTTCCTGCATAGAAAGAGTATGGCTCATAAATGTTAGCCATGCGCATCATTTTTTCTGTCGTCTTGTTGGGAATATTACTTTGTAGCCTTTGGGATTGCTTTCCATTGGAAGCCGCTGTTTGCCCCCCAGCGCGTTCAACAGCATTTCTGAGTACCAGGTTGGAGAATTCGTTGGCGGAGCTAAAGAGCTTAAACTGCGAGACATCGACTCTCCTCCCTTTGGAGTCTATATAAGGTTTCTCCTTGAAGTATTCATGCAGAATGCCAGCAAGGCCCTGAAGTTCAAATGGGTTTTCAACAGATGAAGCAACGTGGTAGACTTTCAGCCCTGGTTTTCCAGCAGAACCATGCTTTGCAATTGCGGCCAAGGTCGCGTTTACCACCATGTCAGCCGGCACCTGCAGAAGATGATCATGCCCGTAAGTATGCTAAGACCACGAGTATGGGAAGTGCAAACGATATCATCAGTTGTAGAAGCTTTACGTGGACAAAAGGAATTTAATACTCACTATATCAAGCACTGTTCTAGGATTTCCTGGAAAGCCTGGTATTTGTCCCTTCCCATAGCACAGAATGATTGGGTCCAGCATCCTGAGGCCACGCAATAAAAATGCACAGAATAGATGAACTCTTGTCTCTCCATTCCGATTCCTATTTGACAATGAAGATCAACTGATCAGAATTTCATATACCTGCTTCCTTCCATCCACCCAGGAAATGGCTCCATGTATGTGCTTTCAATGATACTGGGACGAATGATGACTGCCGGAATTTCTCCCCTTTCAGTCTCTACCAGCATTTCTCCCATGGCCTTTGTGAAGACGTAAGTGTCTTGCCACCCGTATGACCTCGCCCTGTTCACACAAAAGTTGTTGTGACTAGATTGCAATGCAATTTGGAAATCATTATTTCTCATTTTTTTTCCATAAAAAAAAAACCTACTGATTTTGTCTTTATTAATTTACCTCTCTAGTCCAATTTCTCTCATCTTTTGGCAATATGTATTGTCTTCACAAGGCCCCTTGGAATTCAAACCCAGCTTCAACTCAGCTTCTACATCCAGTTGGGGAAGTGCAGTTGGCGAGGATTCTGAAGCCATTCTCTCTCTAGCTATGCTGTCACCTAGGCGGAAGGGCTTCTCTGCGACATTTCCTTGCCTTTGCCCATTTACGTATGCTGCAAAAACGCATGACCCAACAGAAAAGTGTTCTTATTAGTTAACCACAAGTGAGGAAATGAGAAATCAACATATTTAGTCCTAAGATATTCAAGCAAAGATGGGAGCTTAGTCTTCAATCTCTTGGATCATGCTCAACATTTTGCGGCCTGAAAATCAAGATGGTTGATCCACTGATTTGACAAAACTGAACTGTGCATGTGCTTTGAAGATGGCCAATCCTTGCGATGTTCTTGGCGGTGGGTGAGAAACAAAGAGAGCATGTTGACCTTGCTGATGATTGTACTCTACCTGTTGATACTTGGCAGAAGAGCTTAAGCCTTTTGCATCTCTTTGCAAGACTCATTACCCTTGAAGGCCCTTTGGTATTTACGTTAAGAGCGAAGTCGTACCTGCAATTTCAGTTTCAACGAATTCAAAAAGTCAGAAGTCAGGAGAGTAAAAGAGGACAAGAAAAATCATAATATAACAACGGACCTTTCATCAAAAGTTGTGTTCGCAGCTGAGTTAATGATAATTTCAACTTCTTCCGTGATCTGATCTTCTAGATCTTCTTCTATCCCTAGATTATCTTCTGTGACATTTCCCACAACAGGGACCAACTTACTCAACATGAAGGCTTCATAGGATTTCCCATGGGTTTCTTGCAGGCACTTGAAAATATCATTATATATGATCTGTGAAGAAGATCGAGTACAGATGAGCAAGAGTATGGACGATTTGAAAATTTGAATCGGGTTGCACTTGATTTGCAGTTGTTTAATGCAATCTTGTGGAGATATCTATACATTTCAAGATATTCCTGCTCAGGCTCAGATGAAAACCTCTACAAAATTTTTAAGACATCTTGATTTAAATAATTTTTATTTCATACATGATTTTGTACATTTTTCAAATATTTTTGTTTATTCTATAGTCTTACAAAGACTTGATTTTGGATGTTTGAATTAGATGATGGTCTGGGGCAAAACTTCGGATTGTATCCTAATGGTGAAAAATTGTAGTTGCACATCCGGACAGTAAAAAAAAGTTGCGAGGAAAGAAGAGCGTATTGCTTACTTCCTTATTCATCCTCTCAATTGCAGCTTTCTTGCTTTTTGCCTTGATCAACAGGAAAATTCTGCTCACATCGGGCACTGTCCTCAGAATCTTCTCAACAAGAACTGAAAATGGGAAAAATGAAAAAAATGAGAAAATGCGGAACACGTGTATAACCATGTTATGGTAATGCTAGCTAGTAAAAAAAATGAAAACGGAGGGAAACGCTTTTTTTTTTTTTTCTGAAAAATGGAATGGAAAGAGATCTTAATTACCTTTTGCTAGAAACCCAGTTGCACCAGTTATGAAGAATCCTTTTCCCCTTAGAAATCCGACAATGCCAAGCCCTTGGTGAAAGTCAGGCAACGTGGTTGCCATTCCAGAATAATCAGGAACCAACTCTTCCAATGCATTGGGTGATAAAAGTAAGCTTCCATCGTTCATCCGGCCGTTATTTGGATCGGCTACCATCACCCCTGCTTCTATGGTCTTGGACATAAAAGAAGCCTCCACGTTTCCTGAATTGTGCTGGCAGCACACCGGGTTCTGTTTCTTCTTCCTTCCCAGCATCGATGCATTCGTTAATGCCCTGCTGCTTGTCCTCTCTAAATATGAATTTGGTTTTCTCCCCAGGATCGGAGTTGAACGCAGGACTGAATTTGACATGGTTGCTGATTATGTGAAGCAGAGAGACAGGTGCAAAAGAAATGCGTGATGAAATTCAACTAATCTCTTCCTAAACAGATAAAAAAAAGAGAGAACAAGTAAACAAACCACAAATATCTTCCTAAACCGTAAAAGAGGGAAGGAAAGGAAAAAAAAAAAATGGAAGAGAGAGAGAGAGAGAGAGATGAGGAGAAGAGGAGTGTTGTTGGGGTATTTGAATGAATTCAGTTGGGGTGATTCTCAGGCGGCTCTCTTTGTACCACCCCCACTTCCTGCTTGTCCTGCAACCACCAAAAGATGGCGGGATTCTTCCTTCAAACACAGGCACCGTAAGGTAGGGTGCGCACGTGCACATGCGGCTCTCATGTGTGGATAAAAAATCTTCACATCCTCGCCATCCATTACACCGGGCCTGCACATTTCTGTCTTGACTGCCACTTCCATATTCGTTCCAGTTGCTTGGTAAATGAGAAGGAATCTCACCTTAATGCCATGACTATAAGAAATCAGGTTTATTCTATCAGAAAAAAAGAAAAGAAAAAGAAATCAGGTTTATTTCTACATTGGGACACATCAGTTTCACGACTTTTTCATCCATGTATTGCTATACAGTGGTCAAGGATATTATTCGCAGCATGTTAGCTATAAAACGAATAAAAATAAAATAAATAGTAATCATATTAAAAACATGAACAATAATGAAAGGGGAAATTGCATCAATTTATTGTTTATATTCATTTTGTATTCATCATTCTTTTCTCCTTTGTCAAACAGATGATTGGGTTGGTAAATTAGACTTCTTTGTGCATGGATAGTTAGGTTAATTTAGTTGGAGGTGAAGAAACGGTTAGATTTCAACAAGGAAATAATATCCACAATTTGTGTTTGATTTTGCTTTTGAGCAATAAGCAATTGTCATCATTGGGAAGGATATTATTTTGGGAAATCCCCAAATATACCCATATATTTTATCTAAATTTTTTCTTATACCTGTGAATTTTTAAATATTTTTCTTGTATGCATGAATTTTACCCCTTATCTTCCTGATTGTGATGACTTTTATGCTCATAGTGAGAATGAATTTTTATAAAGATAACTCATCTCCGAGAATGAAATTTTACACAGACAACTCATCTCACGGTAGAATATGGGCCAAAAACTACAAGCATTAACGGCGTGCAATTTTTTCTTACCATATTTGTATATATCCTCCGTCTACAAAGCATTTCAAAAACTCGAAGAGATCATTGCAAAGAGAGTTATAAAAGTGCAAAAAAATTATTGAAGAACATGGTATTGTTGCAGGCTTGCAACTAAGACATTCATGTGCTTCCTTTTTTGATTATGTGTTATCATCCAATAGCGATTCATCACTGTTTTCTGGCCATATCTTTCCTATATCCTCTTTTGGTAAGATCTAAACTTCCATTCATGTATATGCATATGCACATATAATTTCAATATTTATTTAATATAAGTAAAAAATAAAATAAAAATTCAAACGATAGCAAACGACTGGTAAGGCATGGCTATGGGAGGAAAAATAAGTAAAATTTGTATATATGAGAGGAATTTTTGGGTAAAATATATGGGTATATTTGATAATTCATCTATTATTTTTTATAAATATTTATACACCGTGACAATTCATATTACATTGAAGTACATTTATAACTCTCATATGAAGGAAAGAACTTTTTCAATAACACCCCCACACAGGAGAAAATTGTAAATACCTCTACCAAATGGAGGGAATAGAAAAACAGAGGAAGAGAATGGAACTTGTGACTGGTCAACAATGGGCCCGCATGAGTTACCACCGGGGCACGCCCCTAGTGGCGGGAAGGATATTGTTGAATCTAGATTGGTGGGTAATTGTTGAGGTAGCTAGTTTGATGAAACCAGTTTGTAACTTGTTAGCTAAAATGAATTAGGTTGGAATTTGAAAGGAGTTGAAGCATTTTAATTACACATTAATAAAAGTTTCGTTTAGAAAATTAGTATGTGAAAGTGATTTGAACTATATAAAATTAATTAAAAACACAAATAAAAAAGCGAACTTGCTAACCAACCCATATAAAGAATATATAAATACGAAATTAAAATTTTGTTAAAATCTGTCCACCAAAATTGAACTGTTCATTTTTCCAAAGGAACAATTGTAGGACTCGAAGCCTATTATTTCCGCTGGTTTAGCGGGCCCATTTCGCTTTAATCTTCGTTACAACTTACCACTGGGACGGGGTTTAAACACGCATTTGATGTTATGCGGATAAAAAATGGTCACGGTTTTTGTTTCTCATTTTTTATACAGTTGAAAATTTATCATTAACATTGGTTAAGTTAAATTTCAAAAATTAAAAAATTAATACAGCACTGCTGCGAAAGTTTTGACAGAGTTTTTCAGTTAATATGAAATTAAATTCACGTCAAAATAATGCCCACCAATGCGGTTCGAGATTAGTTGAAAAAAGTAGTAATAATAAGATTGGTGAAATTCGCGAGAAATAATTTTGGTAAAATTTGCCCAAATGCTGTTTCGTGATATTTTTATTTTCTGTTAACTAAAACCTGTAGTAACTAGTAACGAGATTGGTCAAAAATTTTACACGAAATGATTTTGGTAAATCGACGGAAACGCTGATTCACGATATCTTTAATTTTAAACCTGAAACTTGTCAGGCTCAATTTGAGCTGGACAAGCAATTGAAAACAAAAAATTCAGCGCAGTTTATATATTTATTTAATTTCAATATAGATACAATGGTGTAAAGGTTATTTTGTGCATGTGTTTGGTTGTAATAAATATCATGACAATAGAGTATCGCAATTCATAACAAATATTAGATGTAGCGACTGGCCAATTGGACATTATGAGGGGCTGACTTATGGGCTTAAAAGCAAAAGAAGAAATAAAATAGAAGTGCAAATAAATATAAAATAAACGTGATTTAAGTACAGAAATTGAACGTGATGTATGTATATTTAATACTCGAATAAAATATGAAATGCAAGTTAGCATAATACAAGTATATAAAATAAAGGGCAAAAATGGTAAAAGAGAGGATTCAAGATCATAAATGCGAATAAAGAGAGAAGATGTATACACAGGTATTAAAGAAAGGGATGCAAGCATTTAAGTTTTTCAAATTATACAAATGATTAAAGTTTTTATATGATGCAAAAGAGTCAATTAAGTATATCAATTAGTTGCAGTTAAAAATTAGTTGAATGCATTAAGGAAATATGCAAATAAGAAGTAAAAAAATGAAAAAGTGGGGTCCAAAATTAGATATACAAATAAAGAGAAAAAGTGTAAATATGAGGTTAAAGAAGGGAGATGAAAGTGTTAAATTTTTTACAAAGATGCGAATTATTAAAGTTTTTTAGATGATACAAGACTAATCAAATGCAAACACATGTCAGATAGGCGCAATTAATAATTCGTGAAATATATGTAAAAATTAAAATGCTTATAGCTATTTAAATAATGAAAAATAATATCAATATATCAAATTAATTAAAGTTACCACTAACTAGATAACAGTGGTTAGACCATAGATAATGAGACACTGGAATACAGGGATTATTTGAGTGAACTCACAATTAGAAGAAAACGAATATAATTTTATTCTCTTCTAATGTATTGGTTCGAGGAGTGAGAAAAAAAATGACATACATTTCTTACATAAATGCTCTAGAGGATTAGAGATGAGAATTTATTCTCTAAGTTTTTTATGAGGCCTTAACTCAATCTGAAAATAAGTATGAGAATTTATTTCCTTAAGTTTGAATGTAATACTTTCTTGAAAAAGCTAGAATGACAACTTTATTCCCATTATGCATTTAATGGTTTTTATAAAACTTTCTTTGAAATAATATATATATTTTAAAAAGAACTATGATGAATAGTGTCATATTTGAAATGAGAGGATTTATGCAATATACGCATATTTGTTTTACTAGAAATAGACTAAATGCAGTATGATAGAAACTAATATATATTTTTTAAACCACATATGGTGCAGTTGACTTAACAGTAAAACATTTTTTATGATGAAAGAATGTAGGGGCTAATATCGTAAAAATAAAAAATTGCAATAACTAATGCAATGCAAAATGACGCGATGGATTTGGATTATAATAAAGACGCAGGTGTGCGTATATATATATATATTCCTCAAAACCCATTTACGTTTCTTGCTTTCAAATATTTTTTTTTTTTCGTTTTTTGTTTTTAGACTATGAAACGGTCTAAATACAATGGAATGGAAATGACGTTTAAAATATACATTTTGTTAATCATGGGCGGTTAAAATGGTGTGTAGTGAAATAGTGTTTAAAAATAAATTTTGTTTATTTTTAATAGAAAATTTTGTAAGAATCTGAACGGTCAGAATATTTCAAATATATCTTCATAAAAAAACATGTGCCAATATAAAAATATTTTTTTCAGAACATGAAACGGTCTAAATACAATGGAATGGAAATGATGTTTAAAATGTATTTTTTTTTATCATAGGGAGTTAAATTTTTTTAAATATTTTATATTCATCATAACATCCAAATATTATAATGAGCCACATTCACATCCACGCACCTTGGAGGGATTTTTTCCTAAACCCCCACAACGAGAGGAAATTATAAATTCCTTCAACAGAAAGGCAATATTGTAAACCACCACAACAGAAGAAATTAAACTGATATAAAATTCCACCTGTTATCTGCCGGCTACCAGCGGCATTAGAACGCACACCGGTTCCAAAATCGGACAGCGTGGTTTTCGTGACGACTCCAGCGTGGTGGCATGGGCGGTTAAGATGTTGTGTTGTGAAATGGTATGTAAAAAGACTTTTTTTTTTATATATTTTTAATAGAAAATATTGTAAGAATCTGGACGGTCAAACTATTTCAATTATATCTTCATAAAAAAAATATGCGTGGATATAAAAATATTTTTTCTTTTATATAAAAACAGAAAAATAATTGGAGAGAAGAAAGTCTCGCACTGCCATTACGTTGATGATCCAAAATGAGACAGAAATAACATGAGATATATATAATATTTTAAAAATGCAATGAATTTTAATAGACTGATGGACCGTCTATATGATATGGGTGAAAAATCAAGTACGCCAGCCGTATTCTGGATTTCCCGGGGTGCATGGGAGCCGAGAATATTTCAAAAAAAAGAAAAAAGAATACGGTGCATGTAAGGGTAAGGATCATGGACTTCTAAAGAATGAAATTACCTGCCATGAGGTGAATGAGAGTTGCTAGAAAGAATAAGATACAATGACGTCCGTGGAGTGAAGAATAAACAAGGGGAATTCTTGTGCTTAGCGGGTGGAAAATGGAGGAAAAGACAGGGATTCTTTGCGGGTCTGGAAGCTCTGCTTGGTCGTGGACAGTGGCCAATGCGGTGATTATAGGGTAAAAAATGGTCTCAGGCGGGGTATTTTGCATTTTATTCCCTCTAAATTAGAATATTTATTTTTTAGCCCACAAGTTTTATATATTTGCTTTGTATACCTTGTAACTTTGAGCTATTTGCATTTTAGTCTCTGCTGTTAAAATTTTGTTATTAACTGCTTATATGAGTCGACTTATAAGCATGCGTTGACTCTTATTCTTATGTTCTTGAGTCGACTTATGCTTATGAGAGCATGAGTCGACTTATATATGCAATTAACCGAAAGGTTAGTCGACTCATGCTCATGAGTCAACTCACATATGCAATTAATCGCAAGGTTAGTCGACTCATGCTCATGAGCCGGTTCATGAGCATGAGTTGACTCATCTATGCAGTTAACGACAAAGTTTTAACGGCATGAATTAAAATGCAAATAGCACAAACTTATAAGGTCTAAAAAGTAAATATGTGAAACTCGTGGGCTAAAAAGAAAATACACTAAGTTAAAGAGACCAAAATGCAAAAAACCCTTCAAGCGGAGAAGAGGCTTATTTATTAGCATGTGGGTTGTAAAAATATCAAAAAGCAATACCAAAATTCTGCAAATTTTAACGGGGTGCTTTTTGCAATTTGGTTTGAGGAGAGAATTTCTAGTAAATTTTCCCAATTGTGCTTACCCATGCCCAATTGTGGGCGTGTCAGTAGATATCAGACAACTGCTTTGATTTTCACGTGGTAGCTTGAATTTTACTAACTTTTATTTCTCACTTGAAGTGGTGTAAATCTCTACCTTCGTCTTGGTCAAATGTAACTTGACCATTCAAAAACTCAAGAAATATTAATGGTTAGTTTTGATCCAAACCATTCATCACATTGCTTTTGACCCATTTAACTTAATTAATTTACAAAATATTTTTTTACCCTAATTTACAATAATACTTAAATAAAACTTGAAGTTGATATTTTGGGTGCCAAAACTCGTAAGAGCAACTGCAAAATAAGTGACATCTCTTTTACTTGTCATACGGCACCAAAACGGGTCAAAAATTATTAAAAGAAATAAATTGAAAACCGAAAAACTAACCACGAATTGAAACCAAAACAGATGCGAAAAAATAACTCACGCTAAGATCCGAAGGAAAAAATGGAAGCAAACAGAAAAAATAACTTTAAAAAAAACCAGGCAAAGAAAAAAATAAAAAAAAGGAAAAGGAAAAAACCAAATAAAAAAAGAAAACAATCGGGGCGAAGAAAACATTAAAAAATAAAAGGAAAAAAACAGAAAAAAGGACAAAGCAATAGGACAAACAAAAAATAAAAAGAAAAAAGCAAGCAGAAAAACAAAAAAAAAACCGGACAAACAACATTTAAAAATAAAAAGACAGAAAATGAAAATAGTAAAAACACGGAATAAACCGGGCAAACAAGACATCAGGAAACAAAAGAAAAACACAAAAAACAGGAAAAAAAAATTGGGCAAACAAAAAATTTAAAATAAAAGGATTAAAGCAAACAGAAAACAGAAACTCCCAAAATAAAACAACTGGGAAAATAAAAAATTAGAAAGAAAAAGATAAATAAACAAACACAAAAAAAAAACACAAAAAAAAAAAACCAGGCAAGCAGAAAATAAAACGTAAAAAATCGTGAAGAAATGCACCCGTCGTCCGACGTCTCAAATCCACCTTCTTCTCCTTCCCGCGAAGAAGAAAGATGGGTATGCAATGGTGGATTTTCCAGAGCAGCGAAGAAAATCTCTCTCGCCTTCCATGCCTGCTTGCAAGTAAATAGTTAACAGTTGTATTGATTGAATGAGAGAGTTCCTGCCGTAGCCTCCAAGTCGACAGCTGCTTGCATGCGTTCAGTACAGTGCGTTAAATGCAAAACGAAGGGTAGATATTAAAAGCACTTAATTGGACGGTGTAGAAACCATGTTGCAAACATGTCGTTTTTACGGCCCTTCGTATAAAATCAAGACGGTTTCGGGTCAAGGTCTTAATTAGCATTTACAGTTGGGCCTCGAAGGTCTTAATCTAGCTACCATGGCCACTGAAATCCGAACCATTGGATGGAGCCAAGACATATATGGTCGGCATCTTTTCGGGTCCGAAATGTGACAAGATATTTCGAATTAAATATAATTTAATATAGTTCGAAGTTAATTACACTTTGTTAATCTTCACTAAATTAGATTGGCATAAAACAGATTTTCATTGTCAATCTGAATTACGCATTTGCACCCAACAAATAATATAAAGATGCTCCACGGATTTATTTTTTAAACAATTTTAAAAATACCTCGATTTTTATTTTACTTTACGTTAGCCAGAAGACGAACACGTTCTTGGCAAACCGTTTCTATTTTTATTCCAAATGCAATCATGTCCGCATGAAATTCAGAAGTGATCGGAAAGAAGGAAATGAAAAGGGGAAAAAATAAAAATAAAAATAAAAAACTCGAACTAATCATTTTTCAATGCAGATATTGTCCTTTGAAATTAGGCATATACAGACTTATGCATGTACAATTAGTTAGAGGACTAAGGTTGGGATGGCTCTTGCTCTTGTATATGCGAGAGGCAACATGAGCAGCTTCTTGGTTCTCCCCACGTACGCCCGCTTCGTCAGATTATCGTATCCGTTCTCCTCGATTGCGTCTAAAATCTTTTTGTATAGTATCAAAGATGAATAAACCTGCAACCACAACCCCAAGAAATTAAATCAATACACGTAATTAATTAGTTTATGTTCTCCTTTCTTTTTCAGTTTGAAAAAAATATATGCTGTACCGGCCATCGGCTAGGCTTGTCAAGATGCAATGCACCTTCCTCAGCGTGCTTGAAGTAGAATCTGGCTCTTGCTATTTGCTCCTTCATGAACTCCCTCCACCGCTCGCTCACTTTTCTCGAGAATACGTCCCCATCGCCAAGCCCAAACTGCGCCAGCTCGTCTTGAGGCAGATAAATTCGCCCTCTTTGAGCACTGTCATCAAGCACCCAAGTCAATATACTAGTCCTCGATCTCTCAATCTTATGAACTTAATTGGGCCTCACCCAAATCAATCATGCAAACAACCGTGCGAAGAAAATTAATTAGAGTAGTTGGGATCGGAGATGCATCATGTATGTGGTATATGGATGCTTACTCTTCGCCCACATCTCGAAGGATGTTGGTGAGCTGATTGCCGATGCCCAAGTGGAGTGCGGCGTTGTAGATGCTGGAGGTGGATGCTGTGGCGTCAGGAGCGATGCCCATGACCGGGACGCTCATCAGGCCCACAGTCCCAGCCACGTAGTAGCAGTAAAGATACAGCTCTTGGAAGTTTTGGTATCTGGATTTCCTTGTATCCATTCGCATTCCCTCGATCATGTCCCTGAATGGCTGATCATCCAAATTCACTTTTCTAATTAATTCTCAGTAATCATATATATATATATATATTTCATATATACGTTACTACTAATGCACCTTAATGTCAATGGGGAACTGGAAAATGGTGTCAGCTAGGGCAGCGTCGAGCATGTCGTAAGGGCGGCCAGCGAAGATATTTTCCAGCCTCTCTTCCCATCGGTCTAGGACTGCAGAGCTCATATGAGATGCATTTGGTCCGTCCACCAGCTCGTCCGTTCTCCTGCACCAAACTGCATGCTCCAACCCATTTCGTCATCAGTAATTTATTTTGATTAAATGAAAATGCCCCACTTAATTCTTGTTTAATTTTTCCGATTGTTAATTAATTACTTACCATAAATGGCCCATATCGCCTTCCTCCGTTCCTCCGTCATCAACATGGTTCCTGATATTGTCATAACAAATAAAGAGATCTCTAAGGCCTGGTTGTTTACTAGCGGGCAGTAATTAATAAAAGAAATTTGAATGAAAAAAATTCTTCAGCAGTTCGTTGGGCTGTGCCTGCAATTGATTACCAAGATAGAAAGTCTTGGCATATTCAGCGCAGACGTGCTGGCAGCGTTCGTAGGCTTCCTTGAGGAATGAAGGGCTAAAATCAGGTTTCTTGCTCCGCGAATTCTGCGCTCCATGGATGAATGGCTGAGATTGCCTTCTCACGATCTCGCTGACTTGCAGGTTTTTGTGAGGAATTCCATGCTTGGGTAACTGAGGAAATGTTATGATTCTAGGGGTGGGCTCAACTAGTGGAGATTGACTTGATCTACATGTAATTGTAATATTTTCATGGGCAGTTGATGGACTAAGTCTTCTCTCATTGCTACCTGATCCTCGGCACGATATGGGTGACACTACCTTCCTTGCATACATTCTTCTTCAACAGATTTGCAAGAAATACACACAAACAAATCTCTCTCTCTCTCTCTCTCTCAATAAGTGTGTATGAGCATTTCTTTTCCATGAACTTAAGAAAGAGTTTTGCACGTCCCTCTCTCTCGATGACATCGATAAATTAATATTATGGGATTAAGGGGGAGCGCTAGCTGATAAAAGAGAGAAAGATGCCGGTTTTGTCTGTTCATGCATTTCCCCTTACGTCTTGTTTTGCATGAGAATCTCCGTTGCCTTGATTCTCTCCTTTCCTTACAGGATAAGCGTCCTTTCACTTACATATATTGTTATTCCTTTTTTTTTAATAAAAAATTATCTAAGTTATCTTTATTTATTTTCTTTCGAATATTCATCTTTATCTAATCATTATCTATTTTTTTAAGGATCAATTTAGTAATCAAAATAAATATGAAACCATTTTCCACATTTTCTGGGTAGACTTTCCAAAAAATAATTTAATATAGTAAGTATTCTAATCATCTTATTTTTCATAAAAAAAGTATCTTATTTTTATTTTATCTCTCTATTTTAATAATTTTCTCACATAATTACCTTACTTTTCTTAATCTATCCCTATTGTATTAAAATATACTTTTTTTTTTATCACTTTCCCACCCAACTCACATTACTAGACTGACCATAAAATTTTCGAATTTTTTGCCAAAATACAATCGAGGGCCCACTCAAAAGCTTTGGAGGAGGAGGACTATAAAACTAATCGACAGAGACCTGTTGTAGAATATATAACCGGCTACCGGGCACCACCTGTCCATCAGGCCCCCAGTTGTCTATATATCTGATTGGAAAAGTCATGTTGTCACCAGTGACTCGTCCTTAATTTGTATATATAATTCATTAATAATATGCATTACATCATCAGCAATTGCATTATCTTATACTTTTAATTTATAATTAAAGTAAACTTCCTTTTCATTGATGTGGGTATTTATTATGGCGTTATTTTGAGAAGCAAATGGGTAGGAGATCCGAATCCATATGCAGCATCCAACTTATTATAAGAGACATATTGTACTCATGGTCACCAATAGAGAAACACTCGCAAGGAATGCTTGATGCAAACTATGTGTGGCGTCAGTTCATTTCAAATCCATACACGCGCTGACATAGGTCTCTAGCTTTTAGTACCAATCACTACGCATGCATGGAGTTCAGCCTTGAATCTTGATTGCCAACCTCAAAATTTGAAATAACAATTAATACGTCCCTTTTTGTAGAATAAACATTTCAGAATTTTCAATATATACTAAAATTTACCATAATTATTAATTAACTCCTCTCGAATAACAATATTCCCATTTATATTAATTTGACCCTTTAGTGGAACATCTTGATTTATCTTAATTCTGTATGGCTTCATTTTTGTTATCCATTTATCATATGCAGCTGATCCAAGTTCAATTAATGGTCTGAATCTGTTAAATGTAAGAATGTGACGTGAAACACTAGAGGTGGACCACGACATGCATGAGTAATTTTAAATTATATACATTGTGCTCCTGATTGCATTCATGCTGTTACTTAATTCCTCGGTTGTGGAGAACTTGCAAAATTTACAGTTGTGCTATGTGAAACTTACATCTTGCCATGTATATCTAAATTAAAAGGTTAATCAGTTGTTTAAATTATAGATTAATTTAATAATACCAAAGCAAACAACAAATTAAAAATGGTGACGTGGGGAATTGGACTCAAACAACTTTAAGGATGAGAACAAGCTTGCTTGGTAGGTAGTTGACAAATTAATTGCTCGTCGGTATCTTATGAGGGCCTGGTCGATTTCTAGACATGGATGGATTGAGCTATTCTTGGATTTTTCTTCTTGTTCTACATGCTGTCTCTGACGCAGCAGCGGGTTGCATGGCAGATCACCTTGTTGTTCCAGCAGTAAATGTAGTTACCATGCATGGAGGCCGGGTCAGCATGCACGCTTCATTATCATTACTGCATGTAAATGTTGATTGGCCTCTGATTCAATGCAGATATTTATATGATCCCTTTCTATTTTTTTTTGACAATAATATGTGTTCTCAAGCATGTACCTTCTATACATACAATTTTATAAATTTTAAAATTTTTAGTATTTTTTGAATGTGAAAATAAAAAATTAATGCGCCACTGGGCTTTTGCCAAAGTGGTCGAGTTTGTTGGCATAGTTGCCAAACCACTTGGGTTAAAACTCTGTTAAGTGCAGGTATATAACCATTTATCTTCCTGATAATGAGGGTGTTTATAGTTATCCTCACTGAATGTGAGGGTATTTATAAAATATCCCTCCATTGTGAGAGTTATGAAAGTGCTTGATTTGTAATATTAGATGTCACAATTTGTGTATACTACTAATAAAAAAAAAGAAGTATATGCTTTCCATTAAAAAAGAAGTATGTGCTTGGAGCCCAACGTCTTGCCACAGTAATATGGTTGGTCTCTCATCCCCGACAAGATCAATATTTGAAGCTAAAGGCAGGAGTATTTTCATCACCCGTTCACATAAAGTCTTGGTTTGAAATCTAAGTGCAGGTGATTTGAATGATTTTTTTAGTTAATTGGCAATAGGCTAGTTCACCTATTTTCGTGAGTTCTCATTTAATTTATATACGCTTGGATTTGTTGTGAGCTCTCATTTAATTTATGTACACTTTAATTTGACCGCAAAAATCTAACTTCATTCATTTTTTAACCATGTCTCATCCATGCTAATTGATTTTGAATTCGGATCCGATTTTGGGCTTGATCAAAGTCCATAGACTTGATCTCCAATTTTAGAGTACTATTCGACATTAATAGCTCAATGATTAGGATGATTGCCTTTCCATTAGGATAGTACTTAAGACTCGACCCACTCATCCCTTGAAAAATATCAAGTCTAATTAAGAATATTTTTTTGATGAAGGACTTTGTGTAAATTAATTGATATTAATTGAGCAAAACTAACTACAACTAACCACGCAGTCCAGGAACAGCAAATTAACAAGGCGGTGGACAGCCCCACCATGCCATACACTCATCTGCTCACTTTTCTTCTAAGCTAATCGAAATTTGTTATGAATTTTGATTCATTAAATTCATATGTTTGAATAATGTACGAACTCTGTGTCAGGAACACTGTTTTGTTTAAGATAAATTGAATGAGCACCTCTTAAAAAGGTTTTTTTTTTTTTATATTTATGACATCTTGATATTATACTGTGGTACATTCACTACCTTCACACAATGGAAGAAAATTCATTACAACATCCCGTAACTCTAAAGGACGAAATTATGAAAACTTAAAAGTGATATATTCACACGATAAAAAATAAAAAAAAAAGAAAGAAAAAAGTGATATCTTTGCACCTCAACGATATGCCCGTCTTAGTTGTAATTCCTTCTAGAAAAAAGGGACAAGTCTAACTTAAAGCTCTACCTATCTTATTATAAAGTAAAAAACTCTGCCTACCTAAATCTATAATGGTTGTAAATCGAAAAAAAAAATCTATAATGGTAAAGTTGGGATGAGCAAGCAAGCAAGGTTAAAACACAATCCCAATTGCCATTTGCCAAGCCCTGAGACTAATCGAGGTGCTCTTTTGTAAGCCCAAACTCGAAAGAAAAGGCCTAGACCATTCTACAATCCGGAAAATACATAGTCAATGACTCGAGTGAAGTTCTTCCATGGTTTCTACAGCACCAAAAATCTTGTTATTGCCTCCGTTTGGACCATTTTGCTGGTTAAATTAACATTTAATCCATTTTTTAGCATAAAGTTTATCATATTACAAAAGATAATTTCGATCAAAGTCTGAGACAAACTATTATTAGAAAAAAAACATGCAGGATAACATTCAACAAAACCACTTTGTTTTTGTTTTAGAATATTTTTAGAAATTTAAATCGTTTTTCATGTTCAACCATATATTTTTGACAAAATAATAAAATAAGTAGCGTTAGACAAAATAAACGGTTTTTACGTAGAAAAAATTGAAAATAAAAAATAAAAGGCCCCCGTGGAGTCTCCATCTGTAAACATGGAATGCACTTAGATCCATTTGTGTATATATTAAAAAATTATAATATTTCCTAAAATCATTCGTTCATATAGGAATAATGTTTTGGATGGCTTAATGTTAAATTAACAACTTCAAAGTCAATTTATAATTTTTCATTATGCTAATTTGCATCTTTTTACCACCACGCATTTGATTTAGTAGTAACTAAGGGCGACACCTGTTTGTTGTATGCCTTGGTTCAGTCCTCACTAACTATATTATTTTGTAATGGAAAGAGTAACAGTCGGTGGCATTGTTAGCCGTGTCTTTGTATATTGTAAGAAATTTGTTAGAACATTTCAAAACTTATCTCGAAAAATATTTATTGAGATAATTGTAAAATACTTATAAAAAATTTGCATCTTTTTTCATTTGGTTAATTTCCACTTTCATTGGACGAGCCCATGCGCATGTTTAATATGTAAAAAATTAATTTTTTAGTTAAAACTAATTTTAAATGTAATAAGTAGATTAAATTTTAATTTAACTACCAAAGAGTATCAAAATAGGGGGAACATTGAAATATTTCACTGCACCATGAAAGCGTTGCGCATGATTCAGTACACATGGGTGCATGGAGATGTTCATACAATCCTTGTTAATTTAAAATGTTTTTTTAAAAATACTAACAATTTTTCGAATTTATTCACATGCATTTGTTAACTATTGCAAAATTTATATGTATTTAAAACTTTATATACTATATTTTTAAAAATTAATGGTTATAAATTCAATATCAAAAGATGCTTAGTTTTTACAGAAAGTAATTAAAAAGGCACCGACAAATTCCCCCGCAAATGGCGAATCACATGCGATGCCAATATGCCAACATGCCAATATGCCAATATACAAAGCAAGAGATGCAGCAAGCGAGCATCAGTTGGTGGGCATGCATCTCACAGCAGTGTCTTTTAAGTACGATAGTTATCCTGGCATTTCATTCCTTGTTTTTGATCCCAGATATTGTTCCTGCATGCCTTTTGATTCTTGAAATGAAGATGCTCTAATTAGCTAAACCAACCAAGCCGTCCTTTTAAATTTAAATTTGTATTTATTTATATCATTTTAGTTTGTCAACTCATTATATATATATAAGAAAATTATCAGGTGCAAATAGACCACACCATAATTACGGTGCAGTCCGCTGCAAATGGGCCCCACATGATTATGAAATTAACGTTACTCCACCCATTATATTTAAAAATTTTCACTTTACTAACAATCCAATTTTCATCCAAATCCATATACGTGCATGTGCCCCGCTTTGAAATTGTATAAAATCAATGCAATAAAATAGTTTAATATAAATATCAAGTTTAAAGTGATATTTTCAGCTTCCAAATTGTCTAAAGTATGATTTTTTATATGAATAAATAATTATATAAAATATTATTACATTTTAATATGTGTGAGGCCATATTGTAGCGAATTGCACCGTAGTTATGGTGCAGTCCGTTCCATCAGATGAGTTCTTATATATATATATATAAACCTTTCCAATGCAGTGAAATTGTACTATAATTAACGGTGCATTTGACACTAAATGAGCTCCATATGTACTTAAATATATTAATACTTTATACAATTATTTATCTATATATAAATTTTATAGCAATGATTTACATGTTAAAAAAATAATTTTAAAATTATTATTTACATCAAACTATTTTATTAAGTTGAATTTGTACCATATTTAAATAGAGTCCATACACATCCGATTAGGATGAAAATTGGTATTAATAGAATACATAATTCTAAATATAATGGGTGAAGTAAATTATAATTTTATGATAATGAGAGACCCATTTTGAAGTAATTGCACCTGAATATTTCTCATATATATCTGTCTACACCAGATGAGTTCTCATATATATATATATATATATATATACACACACACACACACACATATACATATAGAGGAATATTCAGGTGCAGTGTAACTACACCGTATTGCATCAAAATGAGCCTCCTATGATTATAAAATTATAATTTATTCCACCCATTGTATTTAGAATGATGTATTCTATTATTATACCAATTATCATCCAAATTAGATATGTGTGTAGAACTCATCTGAAAATAGTACAAATTCAATATAATAAAATAGTTTGATGTAAATAACAATTTTAAAGCGATTTTTTCAACATATAAACTATTTGCTATAAAATTTATATATGGATAAATAATCATATAAAGTTTCATTGCATTTTAATGTACGTGGGGCCCTTTTGGGCAAATGTGTTGTTCTTCTAGTGTATATGTGTGTGTGTGAAGCTTTGGATTTGGAGCTCATGTGTACGAAACAATTGAAAAAGATTGTTAGATCATGTTTAGAAGTTCTAAATCAGAATTATGTGTTTAAATTAATTTAGTGAATATATAACTCGCTCGTTTTTGAAAGAGTAATACTTTCTAAACGTTTACCTACATTTTTCTGGTTGCAAAATTCATAAAAAATTTAGGTAGATTCATACGTGCTCTTGAAATTTGGTTTTCATGAGCCTTGTAAATTATTTATTAAGGTAAAATTTTCAATCGAGTTAAATTTAGTCATAATATATCGTTACCCTTGTTAAAATGATAGGGATGATGTTAACATGTACTATGAATTTTTGTATTAAAAATATAAGATGACGATTTTAAAACATAATTAATATTGAAAAGTAAAATTATTGATTACCTAAATTCCATATAAATAAGAAAGCTTTCGGCCCCTATAATAATGGCAATAGATTAAGGGGGTGTTTCAAAAGATTTGGCTTGAATGAAACTTGCATAAGATAAGGTTTCTTACTTCCAAGACATCTATTTTAACTTTTAATATAATTTTTTACCTTTTATATACAATTTTTTCATCCTCAATCTACATCATTACATTACCATACCATTTGTACATCCCATTCAAGCCCTTCGTAACGGGTACTAAAGCGAGTAATATCAACTCACCGTCCACCAATCAATAATAAGGCCCTGATGCAATCGAGTATTTTAATTCAAACAACGCCCAGCACCATTATCCTATTTTAATTAAAAGCTTTCGAATTAAAACTTTTTATTTTTTACAATTAACTTGTTTTTTAATTATTTTTTCACTTCTTCTTATACAATTATCCTATTTCTTAATTATTTCTACACAACTATTAATACATTTAATTTAACTATTTTAACTTTATTTTCTTTATTTTTCATCATTATTCATATCATATCATATCCTCATATTTCAAAAACTTTTGCACTGAAATTTTACATCAAAAGTTTTATCATTTCCTAAACACACTCTTTGCTTGTATGCTTTGAGAATCAGAGTATTTATAAAGGGGTGTTTATTTAACACTAAAATTTTTCAAATTAAAAATTTTAATGTTCCATAATTGCTATATTTTTTAATTAATTATTTAAATATTTATATAATCACCTTATTGTTCGATTATTTCTGCACAACTATTCATATAACTAACATATTATTTTAAATTTATTTTCTTTATTCGTCGTCATTTTTCATAATATATTATATCATTTTATTTCATTTTAAAAATCTTTTACAACAAAAAATTCTATAACTTCTCTGATACACCCAAAAGCAGAAAGTGTGAAAAAATTGAAAAGAGGAATAATATGATATGAAAAGAAATAATAATAAAGATAAATTCCTTATATACATACGAAATTTACTCTTAATTCTACTTATATAGATGAATTTTTAAAAATTCATTTCATATCCATGAATTTTTATCTTTATTCTACTTATACCCATACCGTTAGGATCCATTAAAGCAGCCTTTAACTTTTTGAAAAATGACGAATATGCACATCTCTGATTACGATTTTATAGCTAAAAATTTATATTATAATAATCTTTTAATAATTCTACAACTATAAAATTGTATACTATTTGAAATTGAATCTTTAACTTTAAACGAAACAATTTTAAATTATATTAGAACTTAGATATATTTGTCATTTTATATGTGTTGACCGCCAATTTAATAGATCCGTAATGACATGAGCATAAGTGAAATTATGACGAAAATTCGTTGATATAAGAGGAATTTTTGAAAATTTATGAGTATAAGTAGAATTAAAGAGAAAATTCGTAGATATATATAATGTGCCATAATAATAAGGGCTAATTCTTTATATACTCACGAATTTTATTCCTAATTCCACTTATACCTATAAATTTTCAAAAATTCTTCTCATATTCACAAAATTTCATCAGAATTCCACTAATATTCACGTCGTTTGGGATCCGTTAAATGAGCTGTTATCCCTCCTATAAAATGACAAATATGCCAAAGTTCTAATATAATTTAAAGTTATTTTGCTTAAAGCTAAAGATTCATATTCAAATAATGTATAATTTTATAGTTGTAGAATTACTAAAAATTCATTATAATATAATTTTTAGCTATAAAATCATAATTAGGGACGAGTATATTCGTTATTTTTCAAAGAGTTAACGGTATCTCTAACGGATCCCTAACGGCATGGATATAAGTGGAATTATGATGAAAATTTATGGGTACGAGAGGAATTTTCGAAAATTCATGGATATAAATGAAATTATGGGTAAAATTTGTGGGTATATAAGGAATTTACCCTAATAATAATTATAAATACAGTGAAAAAAAATAAAATAAAAGAAAATTTTTATATAAAAAGCAAGAATATATTAAGTAAAGACATAAAATTATGTTAAGACGTGTGTAAAAAATGAAAAAGTTGAAACTTTTTCCGCTCTTGTTTCTCCCAACCAGCCCACATGAGCCATTAGATTTCTTTTGCGTGCACAAACGGTTAGAACCAAGCTCATATTCGACAAAATTTCGGTATCATGAAGGAAAAATGTAAAACTATTCCTAACCTCTTAGTTACTTAAATACAGTATCTAGAAAATTTTGAACGGATAAGATTTTTCCTTTTTATGCATTTCATTGGCATTTTGGGAGCTTGTAGTCAGCGTATGATACCCGCCCGAGCACCATTCCTCCAAAATTCTAGGGTTTCTTTAAACCCTTCTCTGGAGCGTAGCTTGCCTGCTCGGGGGCTAGCGTTTCAATTGTTGAGTCATTCCGCTTGAGTCCTTGCTCTTGCATTCCCCACCATACGATCTCCCTCCTAAGAAAATGGCGGAGATCGGCTCCGATCCTCCCGTCGCCCAGCTCGCTTCCACGGCCCTCTCCGACCCCGCCCCGCCTGTAGAATCCTTCTCCCGCCGCGTCCTCATCCGCAACATCATCGGTCGTCCCGACGGCGGCATTGGGATTGCCGGCCGGAAGGTCACCGTCGGAGGATGGGTGAAGACTGGGCGAGAGCAGGGGAAGGGCTCGTTCGCCTTCCTCGAGCTCAACGACGGCTCCTGCCCGGCCAACCTCCAAGTCATCGTCGATTCCTCCGTGGCGCCGCTCTCGCAGCTCATCCCCACCGGAACCTGCGTCTTGGTCGAGGGAGAGCTGAAGAAGCCTCCTGAGGGCACCAAGCAGGCGCTGGAGCTTAAGGTAGAAAAGGTCATTGATGTGGGGGCTGTCGATCCCGCCAAATACCCGCTTCCTAAGACAAGGCTTAGCCTTGAATTCCTTCGAGACGTCGTCCATCTCCGCCCCAGAACAAATACGGTAGCTTTTTGCACTTTGAGCCTGTCCTGATTGAGAATTGCATGCATTTTTATTTTATATTTTTTGGATTGGGAATTGAAGGGCCGTCTGTTGGTGTTTTGTTTCAGTTTAAGCCACAATTTGAGAACAAAATATGTTCTTTCTCTTCGTTTGTTTATATGTCGGTGTCTTGGTAAATGAGAACATTCCTCGCGTATAGTGGCTGCGAAAATAGAATATGAATTGGGGGGAAAGCATAAATTGGCGAAAGCTTATCGGCAAATTCTTTTCCACTGTTTGGAAGTCCTAGAGTAGGCGTTTTGGCCTTTTGCTGTCTTACCGGCAGGCACATGCACTCGGTTCCAATTAATTTACCATTCGAAATTAAAGAACCGACGATCCTGCACCCAGACTTGATTGGGAATTTGATGTGAACATGCTTCCTCTTGAAGAAGAATGGAAAATGGTAGAGCTATGCAAAATCTGCTGATTTTCTAATTTTATTTAATTATATCCTACAAGCAGATTTGGGCAACCAGCTTCGTGGACAAAAGTGTGGGTGGGGATTTAACCGTGGACAACATGCGTGCTCCTTCACTGATGATGTCAGCGAATGAATAACTATGGTTTTGGATAACTGTTCCCAATTAGTCTTATTTCTGTACAGAAGTTTGTTACGTTTTTGAGTCATTTCATTATTAGTCTGCTTTCAGCCCTGTTCTCTAAAATCAATTGCTGTGATATTACAAACAATTATGTTTTTTCTCCAATTTGCTTTCAGATCTCTGCTGTTGCTCGAATCAGAAATGCACTTGCTTTTGCTACCCATACCTTTTTCCAGAAGAATGGGTTCCTCTATATCCATACTCCTATAATTACAACGAGTGATTGTGAGGGGGCCGGTGAAATGTTTCAAGTGACAACTCTGCTTAGTGATGCTGAAAAAGTAGAGAAAGAGCTCAAGCAGAACCCCCCTCCGTCAGATGCTGAGTTAGAAGCCTCTAAACTTCTTGCAAAGGAGAAAGGTGGAGAAGTCTCACAACTAAAGGCTGCAAAAGCAAGCAAGGAACAGATCACTGCAGCTGTTGCCGAGCTTAACAAAGCGAAGGAGAATGTTTCAAAGCTGGAAGAGAGATCTAAGCTTAAACCTGGTATCCCTCAGAAGGATGGAAAAGTAGATTATTCCCAGGATTTCTTTGCACGTCAGGCATTTCTTACTGTATCTGGCCAACTTCAGGTTGAAACCTTTGCTTGTGGTCTCAGTAGCGTCTATACTTTTGGACCTACATTTCGAGCCGAAAACTCACACACCTCAAGGCATTTGGCTGAATTTTGGATGGTGGAGCCCGAGATAGCTTTTGCAGAATTAGAGGTACTCTCTGTCCATCACAGACTGTTACTCTGTTTCTTGAATTGTGTATGCTGCTAAGCTTCTGAGAGGACTATGTTTCTGTATTGCGGTCAAACATACGAGAGACCCTAGGTGAACATATCCTCCCTACCGTCAGACTGCGGTGAGCAGAGGGAGATTTCCAACAGCAGTCTGCCTAATAGCCAATGAATACTCCATCCTCTTCAATTTTGGACAAACTGTATGTTGAGATGAGCATTCACTGTCTGCTTATATTTCGCAGGATGATATGAATTGTGCAGAGGCATATGTAAAATTTCTCTGTCAGTGGTTGCTTGACCACTGCCTTGATGACATGGAATTTATGGTTAAAAATTTCGATAAGACAGCTATTGATCGTCTAAAGTTGGTGTCATCAAGCCCCTTTGAGCGCATTTCATACACAAAAGCTGTTGAACTTCTAGAGAATGTTAAAGATAAGAAATTCGAGAATAAGGTGGAGTGGGGTATTGATCTTGCATCCGAACATGAAAGGTATGTAAATTGTACCCTGGGGTATTTGCATAATAACCCTCTTAAATTTGTCTAATTGGAATTTTTACCTCATAGTTTAAAATTTAAAGTTTTGATGCTACGCAAAAGTAACTCTCCATACAAACTACAATTAAAAGTGGTTTGTGTTAAATTTAAAATGTCGAAAAAGCCCTTTGTACAATTGAGGCAGTGCTTTTTTCTCATTTAATTTTATGATTTTTACCAAATAAAAAGTATTAAAAATCCCAATGCTTTCCCTGAATTTTAAAAATCACCATTCCTCATCTCTTGATCAATCTTCTTCAATGCCAGTACTCTCCTATTTGCAACCTTTGACTTGGATCATGAATATGGCCATGTACAAATTTTCGTTTTCTGCCAAAGTACTGTACCAAACAGTCATCTTCCTCAACTAACTGCATCCACTGCTGCCACTTGGCAGTTGCTCTTCAGAGACTGTCTCACAGGAGGTCTGCTCTGACCATGGAACGCCAACTCCTTTCCAACAATGATGTCATTGATGCCACACTAGATCTCCCATGCAGCCATTTGAAAACACCAGAATGCCTTATGCTGCCCTGTTTCTTAGATTTGGCGAAAAATACTAAATGTGCACGGCCTAAACACCAGGGATCATCTTCCTTGAGTTAGATGAGAACCCCATTGTTGGTGAATCAATCGGTCATCGGTGATAAAAGAAGCAACTGAAAAAAACCATCAAGTTCTCTAGCCCCGGCAAATCATACGTTGCCTACCAGATCTACAAGACACATGATTGCCACAATCCAGCATCACCGCTTCTTCCAATGAGAGTGAAAATCCAACAGAGTAGCAGCACTGCTGCTGTCCCCTGTCTTCTCCAGTCAGATGCCCTGTTGGCAAAACCCGTCCCCATTGCTGCCCTAATGAGATCTGTGATAACCATGCCGGAACCACTCCCAACAACGTCAGCAGATTTCCTTCTCATCATCTGGAGAGAGGAAAAAAAAACTGGAACATGATCAAAAAATTATGGTCGGTTGCTGCCTACATGTCTCCCAGCCATCAGCATCAAAACTAAGTTTGCCTCCGTATTATGTTTGGGCATTTTTGCACAGCATCAGAACTTTCATGGTTATCTGGATAAATATTTAAACTATGAGGTTAAAATTCCAATTATGTAAACTTAAAGAGGGTTATTTTTGCAAATACCCCCTATATCTTGTTGGTTTTATGTTTCCTGGCTTCTTCATACTGATGAGATTCTTTGACTAATCTGCAGATACTTGACGGAAGTGGTATTCAAAAAGCCTGTCATTGTATATAACTACCCGAAAAAAATTAAAGCATTTTATATGAGGCTCAATGATGACCTCAAAACAGTGGCTGCCATGGATGTTCTTGTACCCAAGGTATGTTGACTTGTACTTTTGATTTGGCACAATCACCTCGTGTGCTTTGTTGATGGTTCTGCAGTCTATGACTGTTGCATTATCAGAGATTTAGAATTGTGTGTTTCAGAGGTTTCAAGAAGTCATACTGGAATTTCCTGTCTAATTAAAATTTGTATCATTTATACAACTGGGTAGATATTAGTTTCATCAATTTCAGCTCTTTTCTTTTTATAGGTTGGAGAGTTGATTGGGGGTAGCCAAAGAGAGGAAAGATATGATGTCATTACGGAAAGGTACCGATATCTCATTCCTTTTATTACCTTTGTGTGATCAATCTTTGAACTCCTAGTGAAGTTAGTGACTGCACAAATGAATGAAAATTTAACAAGCTTGATCCACTTTTTAATACATTTCAACCCCACGTGTATATGGGGTCAGCATGTAATGATGCATCAGAGATTGAAAATTTTGCATGGGCAAAGGAGCGCAACACCGAAAACTATAACAAAACTGCCCGGGCTTTGTTGCTTTGATGAGAGACATCTTTAGTTTTGCTGTTTGTGTGATGCCAGCAAATTTGTTAATGCAGGATACTAGAAATGGGGCTTCCACTTGATCCATACGAATGGTACCTTGACCTACGTCGCTATGGCACTGTTAAACATTGTGGATTTGGATTGGGCTTCGAACGCATGGTGCTTTTTGCCACTGGCATTGACAATATCAGAGATGTGATCCCTTTTCCCAGATATCCAGGAAGGGCAGATCTGTGAATGCAACACACCACCCCGCAAAAACATTCATTGCCATGCACGGATATTTTCTTACTTCGAATTCATTCTGTTTTTGAAGCATTTGTATTATTCACACAGACAGTGTTATAGAAGTCCCGATCTTGTATTTTGTTTCTGATAATTTGGTTTATAATTTAAAGAACATCATACAGCTTTTTGCTCTACTTATTTTTTTCTTGAAGATATGATTGTACTACATATCTACCAGGCTCCTGCTTGTGATTCTGTTGGGCCACCTACCTCCGAGCATGCTTTCAATTTCGTAAACCTGGACTGGATTTAGTATTTTCAATGTTCTCAAAATGTAGCTATAGACTTGTTGGTTTCTGTTTGAAGTGTTAGGCAAAAATCTTTTTCTAATATGGGAATTTTTGCCATTGATGACCGTAGCGGCATGTACATAAGGGAAAATTAGAAGTTTACAATACTACCATTTGCAATTTTCATTGTTCTAGTATTTTGTGATTTTCACGTATAAGGAATGTTTGAGGTGTAATGTCTGCCTATTAAGTCATGAAAAGGCGTCAGTCATTCTTTCTTCTTCAACCTTGTCTTCATGGGTTTGAATGCAGCCAGCACAACGGCCACTTTACAGGTTAGAAACCCCAGTGCCCCAGCCAAGAGTTCCTGTGGCGTGAGAACTGATGATGCATTTCCGGACCCATACTTCAGTACTAATGCAGTGAGTATCAGAACCAATGCAAAGCTTGTCACCGGGCTTTTGAACCCTCCCAGGATTTCTATGCCAGACTCCCTTTTCTCATTTTCATTCACATTACTCAGCTCAGGGCCGGATAAACCATCCACTGACTTCTGCAACAGTACTAGGTAGAGAAAGCCGAGGATCCCACCTACCAGGAAGCCCCGTGCTGCTTTCTCATTTGCAGAGGCTGCAATGGATGACCCAGCAAAGACGAGCATGGCATCATACAGTAGCAATGATAGCTTCAGGTCAGCATAGTCTTTCATGCTTTCTTCTGGAGATGGTTTGTGATTTGATATCGAAGTTGATTGGGGTAAAGCAATTTCAAGCGCGGAAGAGACGTCTGCTTCTACCTCTGTTACCAGAGTTGGACTGAGTTGGACCATGGATATATCTCCACCCAAGAGGATATTACTGCTACTCTCACACTCAAAGCCATATTTCAGGGCGACGTAATGTTGCTGTTTACCTTCTTCACTGAGGCTTGATGAGGAGTGATTTGGGTTGATGACTGTCAAGCTGACCCCTCCTAATCTCCATGATCCTGGCCGAAACATCAGATTGCAGGTTCATTAATTATTTCTAGAATGATAAAAGAGTTCGCTAATCGTGTATCTCCAAGTAGATAATTAAAGGGTTCAAATCCACTCACCCATTTCAACACCAATCCAAACTGCTTCAATGTTTCCCAATTTCGGCCCTTCGAAGGCAAGAGTTTCATCGTAGCCCCTTTGGAAGCATAGCATGTCTGGAAGATCCATCTCCTGCAGATGTCCACCGTTTTCTGGTCGAATTGCAGGTATCCTTTGCAATATCGAGTCACCATTTACATCTATCATGCAAATTAATATCGCGGAATTTGAATCGCTTAAACTTGATCCGAAGTCATGGTTCGTCTTCAAATGCATGAGATACAGCGAGCGTGATTCTTCATCATAATCCATGGAAGAGAGAACTTCCTTTAGGGAAGTCCCTGCTCCGAGAATCACTTCAGAGGCATGTAAAAGACGCCTTGGTTTTGCATAGCCCTGAAAATCTGAAGCACAACCTCATTATTTTCTCAACCCAACTGAGACATCTAGAGGCTCTAAATTCAATCGCCCCAAAGTCCCGAACTCAAGAATAGTGGATTGAAGATGTTGGCTTCTAAGATATGAGAGCTTCGTTTCGTCCAATGTAACCATGCTTGCACCCGCTTCCACTCAAAATCTTACCTCTAAAAGCTTTGTTAGATCAAAGTTTCCAAATTAACCTTATGCGCAAGCCTTCTTTCAACAAGATAAACTCGGTTCTGCTCGAATTGCCCCAACTGCTGCCCCAACCGTGTTATTCACACCTTGTTCTGAGTTAACTGGATATGCATTCTGGTGGGGTTTGTCTATACCAACTAGAGAAAAACTTTTGCGAGTCAAGTTGTTTATGCTAGACAAGACTTGACAGCAATAATCTCATTCCAGTACCAAACAGATCATGACAGGAACTGAAGGTGCAAAAGCAAAGCAAATTAATCTACCTTGCAAGTCCATTTTTTTGGCCTCCGTCAGAAAGTAGCTTCTGTTCTGCATTCTTCCTCTCATCCCTTGCAATGAGATGCACTGAAACTTTTCCACGGAGGCTCTTTTCAAGCACCATCTCATCGGAAGGTCATCATGCACTGAAGATATAATATGATTTAAAGAAAGCATCTCCTGGCCTGCCAATCCCATTTTCTGAAAACCGTTAATATAAAAAAAAAAACAAAACACAAAACAAAAAAGGAATTGCCACTCTTGTTCTTGAATAAGGAAAATGAGAGAGTATTAAGTTTGCCTCTGCCACAGTTTCTAACAACTCTTATTTTTACATTACTCATCAGGGTATATTTTAAATCATCATCCCATATCAGACAATGTTTATTTTTCTGAAATTCCCTTCAAATCCTCCCAAATAAAAAGGCCCCTAGTTTAAGCTTATGCCCTTCCAGGCCAATTATTAATCTGCAATCTAGGGAATTCCTTCCAACTTCTTACTCCGCTAAATCCGGCGGGATTCTAAACCGGCCTAATTTTGATTTCACATGCAGATAAGCCACCCGCAAAATAGACCCAGTTGAGAGAGATGTCCCCTGGCACGAATTCCGTTCTCCATACCTCTGTTCAATGACTTCGATTTTTTTTTTTTTTTTTTTAAATGCTTGTTAGCCCTTGCGCAAAAAAAAGGAGGGCCCAAGTAAGAAAATCCAGCGCAAGAGGATTCGAGCGGACCAAAAGGGGAAAGAAGATCATCACAAGAGCGTACCTCAAGAATCGGCAGTGGGAGTAACCATTAGCTGCGGAACAGCAGGGCAGAGCCACTCAGAGCGCTCGAAGTACCGTATCCGCCGTGGGTAGATATTTCAGGCACCGAAGAGGAATATTGTTAAAGACCCCCTGCATTTTACAACCTTTTTTTCTTTCCAACAAAATTACACCTTCTAATTACTTCTTCATTTCTTAAGCGATATGGATATGCTATCAAATAAAATTATTTATCATGCAGTTTAAACTTTAATTAAATAAATTAATTAAACTTTTGTCTGCAATTTTCAGATGATGCCTGATCATTTCAGGCCGGACGCATGGCCTGCTCCGTGCGTCCGGCCTGAAAACTTTTTTTTTTTTTCATGGGTAAGTAAATCTAAGTGTATTAAATCTAGAAACCAAGTTTTACCATTTTTAGATGCTTTTAAGTATTTTTTTTGGATTTTTAAACACAGTGGCATTTTCGTAATTTTTGGATCTCAGAAAATTACGAAAATGCCACTGTGTTTAAAAATAAAAAAAATACTTAAAAGCATCCAAAAATGGTAAAACTTGATTTATAAATTTAGGGTGTGTTTGTTATTAAGGAAAAATTGTCAAGTCAAAACTTTTCAATCTAAAACTTTTCACTCTCCACAACTACCCTATTTTTTAATTATTTTTTCACATTTTTCTATACAACTACCCTACTTTTCAATCATTTCAACACAACTACCAACACAACTAACCTATCTATTTTAACTTTATCCTATTTATTACTCATAATTACCCCTATCATATCACATCATTTGACAACTTTTACTTTCTACAATTTTTCATCAAAAGTTTTACTCATTCCCAAACACACCCTTAATACACCTGGATTTACTTATCCACGAAAAAAACTAAAAAAAAAAATTAAAAAAATAAGTTTTCAGGCCGGACGCACGGAGCAGGCCGTGCGGCCGTGCGTCCGGCCTGAAATGATAGATGAGTGATTCTATTAGTCCGGGCTAAGTAAATGTCTCACTTAGCCCACCTCAAAAAACCTATTTACAATAATTTTTTTTTACTTTTTTTTTCATGTACTTGTTTATGTAAGTGTATTTAACATATAGACCAAGTTTTACCATTTTTGAATATGTTTATCTATTTTTTTGAGATTTTCAAACATCTATGTGTATATATGCATTTAAAATACCCTTATTTTTAAAAATATAAAAAAAATATGTGCACATTTCCAAAAATAGTAAAACTTGGTGTATATGTTAAATACACTTAGATAAACAAGTGTATGAAGAAAAAAACAAAAAAAAGTTATTTTAAATATAATTTTTAAGGTGGGCTAAGTGAGGCATTTACTTAGCCCGGGCTAATAGAATCACTCCTCGAAATGATAAGGCGTCTTTTCAGATATATTAGGAAGATATCTAAAATATTTATAGAAATAAGAGTTTATGATAATTTTACGTATCAGAATCCATCTATCCTTGTCACGCTGTTATTAGGGGTGCAACTTGGTACCGGGTCGGTCCGAACCCGCCCGACCCGACCCGGTATCAAAACCAAAAATGGGTTTTATTTTTACGATTTTTTTCAAAATAGACCCGGTTTCAACCCGACCCGTAGAAACCCGAAACCAAAACCGGGTTCGCACCAACCCGGTACCAAAACCCGACCCGGTCCGAACCCGGTGTAGTTTATATAATTTTTTCATCAATTATATAGGCTTTTTTGTAATATTAATATATATATACATGTTTTAGGCATTACTAACTCTAATTTAGACAAATCACCTCTTTCTTCATTACCAAAGCATGTTTGAGGTAACTTAATTTCTATGATGATTTTTTATGATTATTATCTTCTTATTGTTAACAGTTGCATGCATTTTTTTGTCTAGGTCGATGCATATTATTTTCAAATATGTAAATCGAGAAGGAAGAACTTAACATTAGAAATGCAGATGAAAATCAAGAGAGAAATTATTTGGAAGTCTTCGAATAGTTTTTTAGTTTTTTTGAAAACTTTAGAGACATGAACTCATTTGAAATTTGAAATTGTTTAAAAGTAGATGTAAACTTATTTAAACTTGAGATTTGTTTATATTGTCATTTTAAATTTGGATTGCACTTAAATTAGATTGGAATGTTGAACCATTATGCTTAATGTATTTAAATTTAGTTACTTTGAATAACTGTTATGTAGATTATGTTTGAATTTGAGTCGGCATGATAAATCTATTTCATATTATGCTTTCTATTAGCATGAGAAATCTGTTAGTTTGAATTTCAGATTGTAATATAAATTTGATTCATATTTTAAGTTTATTGGTATGACAAGTGGTCAATTTTTACTTTAGCAATTTGTATGATAAATATTCAGTTTGAATTCAATTTTAGCAATTTGTACGATAATGTTTAGTTTCAACTACAAAGTTGGTATGATATGTTCATTTTCTATTTGGTATACTTAAGTCATTTCCATTAGCTATTAAATAGAAATGACCAACTAGTCATAAAACTAACTAATTTGTCATTTATTTTCATCGTGAGGCTTGACTTCATAAACACATGTATGTATATTTCAATAATTTTCTTTTAAATTACAACTGAATTTGGAAAAAAATAGTTTATTGATAACCCGAATTCTAACCCGAAACCAAACCAAAACCAATGCTAACCCGACCCGAACCCGGTCCGAACCCGAGTTACATTCTTAGGGTTTGGATTTGGGTTTACTCCAACCCGGTTGGCTTAGGGTTTGGGTTCACTCCAACCCGGTATAACCCGACCCGAGTTGCACCCCTAGCTGTTATCACCATGTAACAGAATTTCCACACACGCCTTCAAGAATCTGATGAGCTCAAGTCCGATGGGTGCATTGAGCATCAATCCATCTTGTTGCATATATCTATTTTTTAAATTTTTTTGAAATTTTTTTATATAATTATTAATCTAAATTTATTTAACACATATATCAATTTTTAAATTATTAAAATATCATTAATTTTTAAAAATTCTAAAAAAACTTTAAAATCTTCAAAAATAGTAAAAGTAAATACATATGTTAAATATATTTATATTAACAGTTCCACGAAAAAATTTTCAAATTTTTTTTTTAAAAAATGGGTCTCAATGCACCCGCGGTGCATAGGACCAGCGCCGGAATCTCTAATATAACATGAACCATCGTCCGTTCGTCTTCTTATCTCTCACCCATCCAAACTTATTTAAAATCTGTGTCTCCATGAAAACTGCAGCCACGAATCCAACGAAGAAAGCCCACCACCAAGCTGGAAGTTCTATGGGCAATTCCCCCTCTTCTTTCGATCCCCCATATCATTTGCAGCCGGAGCAGCCAGACGCCGGCAATGCGGAGCCAATCACGACGGAAGAATCGCCGCCTTCGGCGGCTGCCGGCAAGAACGCCAAGAAGCTCACCTTGATTCCCCTCATCTTCCTCATCTTCTTCGAGGTATCCGGCGGGCCATTCGCGGAGGAGCCGGCGGTGAAGGCGGCCGGCCCCTTGCTGGCCATCCTCGGGTTCCTCGTCTTCCCCTTCGTCTGGAGCATCCCGGAGGCTCTGATCACCGCGGAGCTGGCCACATCCTACCCGGGCAACGGCGGCTACGTGATCTGGGCGACCGAAGCCTTCGGCCCCTTCTGGGGATTCCTGATGGGTTCGTGGAAATTCCTGAGCGGCTCCATCAACAACGCCGCCTACCCCGTCCTCTGCACCGACTATTTGAAGCGCCTCTTCCCAGTCTTCTCCTCTGGCCTGCCCCGCAACCTCACCATTGCCTTCTTCACCATCATCCTCACCTTCCTTAACTACACAGGCCTCACTGTCGTCGGCTACACGGCCGTCACCTTCGGCATCATAGCCCTCCTCCCCTTCTACCTCATGACCGGATTCGCGCTCCCCAAGCTCCAACCCCACCGCTGGGGCAGCTTGGGCGACAAGCACAAAGACTGGAATCTCTACTTCAACACCCTCTTCTGGAATCTCAACTTCTGGGACAACGCCAGCGCCCTCGCCGGCGAGGTCGACCGCCCCCAGCAGACCTTCCCCAAAGCCCTCTTCTCCACCGGGATCCTCGTCTGCACCAGCTACATCCTCCCCCTCCTCGCCGCTACCGGCTCCCTGGACGTGCCCCAGAACCAGTGGTCTTCCGGCTTCCTGGCGGACGCCGCCGGCATGATCGCCGGCCGGTGGCTGAAGATCTGGGTGGAGGTGGGCTCCGTCCTCTCATCCATGGGGCTCTTCGAGGCTCAGCTCAGCTCCTGCGCCTACCAGATCCACGGCATGGCGGGCCTCGGCTTTCTGCCGCGCTTCACCGGAACCCGGTCGAAGTGGTTCAACACGCCGTGGGTGGGGATCGTGATGACTAGCGCCATCACGCTGGGGGTATCGTTCATGGGGTTCGAGAACATCATCGCTTCCGCCAACTTCTTGTATAGCATGGGGATGTTGCTGGAGTTCGCTTCTTTCATCTGGCTGAGGAGGAAGTACCCGGAGCTAAAGAGGCCGTACAAGGTGCCGATGGGGATGGCAGGGGTGGTGGTGATGGTGCTGGTGCCGACTGTGTTTTTGGTTTATGTGATGGTGATTGCTGGGAAGATTGTGTTTTTGATCAGTGGGGTGCTCACTGCTCTGGGATTGGTGGGTTTTTTCTTCATGAGGTGGTGCAAGCAGAAGGGATGGATGGAATTTCAGGAGGATGATGGAGGAGGAGGAGGAGGAGCAGCAGCAGCAGCAGTAGGCGTGGCGGAGGCGGGAGCTGGTGTTTGAGGTAGTCTGGTCTTCTCAGTGGATGCTTTCAGCCAATCATCAGTCCAGTCCGGGACGACAAGGGCATTTTGGTCCTTTAAATCTTCGCTGGACAGATTCTGGCGCTTTGCCTTCCGTCGATGTAGTCCGCTCATTGCAGGAGTATAATGAGATTTGCGCCCGCGATGTATGGGATAAGACACGTGTGATTTATTTTTTTTGGTGAATATTATAAAAAAAAAATTTATGCGAATGATGTTAAAGAAAAATTAAAAATGAGAATTGGAATGGTTGTTAGTTATGGCTCACCATCGTCTTTTTGGACGTTGCAATTGTATATTTGATTATTTCTATTTTGCGGTAAACGACAAAGAGCATTCAATTTTAAAAAAAAATCCCATTATCCCAACGATAGGAGAATTATGCAAGTGGGGCCTTCAACATTTATTGATATGAAATTGGACAGTTCGAAAGGAAAATAATTAGAGTATTAAGGAAACAATAGAAAAATAAGATTTTTGAGTTGTTTAGTGATAGAAGTGTACATTATTAAAGTATTGTGTTATGGTGATTCTGTACTAAAGTTTTATATTTACTGCAGCTAAAGTTTTATTACTTTTTATGGTTAGATTTTTAATAATTATATTAAATATTACTTTTGACCAATGTTGTCAGAACTGAACTGGTGATTGAACCGGTAAAGAAACTAGTCTGGTTCGAACCGGTTTGACCGATTAATCAAACCGGTTCGAACCAGTGACGTCAGCATGATATATTTATGATGTCATAAATATTAATTTTTTAAAAATTTTAAATAAATATATTAATAAAATTTTATTTTTATAAATCCTAAATATATATGTTAGATTTTAATGACCACAATATAAGTACAAAACATTCGGAAAAAATTAATAGCAAGTTTTAAAAAATCTTTAAGTATGAATTTTAGAAAAAATTAACTACATTAACTAACCTGAAATACTTAACTTGTAATAAGTCATGACCATTGTTGTTTGGTTGTTGATTCTTTAATACTTCCTCTTTATCTCGGTACCTTGATGAATTGTTATAAACATACCTGACAAAATAAAAAATAAAACAAATAAGTAAGTGTTGAAAATTTGAACAATCAAATAACTTATAATAATATAAAAATTAAGAATATCTCCTATGTTCAGCAAAAAATAAAAATGTAGAAGTCTATAAAGTATAAATAATTAAATGCATTATTTCCGTAAAACATAGATTTTAAAATGACAGCAATGAGAACGAGGCTTGCAATGGGAGCATAGCACAGGTACAGTTAGGCAGAAATGACGACAAACGAAAATGGGGAAAATTGAGAATTATTGGACTACCCAGTTATCTATCGGCGATGAATGATTTTTTATGTGGACGTGCTACGGACCACTGAAGTTGGCCTTTTCTCGTCCTCGAGGGGAAAGGTGTTAGGATTGGCCGATTGGGACGGCGCGGCGGGCGCGCGTGATGAGAACGAGGCTTCCGGTGAGAACGACGCTGACGGGCGCGCGGGCAGGCTGCGGTGCTGCGGACGGCAACGAAGACGACGACCTCTGCGCGGGCGGCCGACGAAGTGGGTTTCCTGTTTCCGACGATGGCGGGACTCAGGAGCGGCGAGCTAGGTTTATTTTTCGTGTCTTCGTGAAGGGGGAAACGAGGACTGAGGAAGACGAGCGGGCGATTCGAGTATTCGATGGAAATATTTTTAGTTTTTTTTTAATATATATTACCCATCCAACCGGTCGAACCTGGTTGGACCAGCCCTTCCGGTTCGACCGCCGGTTCGGACGGTTTTCAGTATTTGAACCGAACCGTGCAGCATTGAACCGGAAACTGGACCGGTTCCCGGCTGGTCCGGTCCGATCCTGACAACACTGCTTTTGACTATATTAAATGTAAAAACAGTAATTAAATACTCAAAAATGCAACCCCAAGTATTTGTAGCTATAATTAAATAATTAATTATAGTCAAAATATATTTCCTGAGATTAATTATAGTCAAAATATATTTGATACAATCAAATGTGTATATTATCTACAATTAAAAAATTAGCTTTTTCGATCCTTGAGTTAAAAATTTTAATTTTTTTTAGAAATTATTCACCAAAGAAAACTAAGTTATCGGATGCAAGTTGTAGAATTCCAAATATTTTTTATGATCGTTTTTTAAAAAAAAATTATTTTGGATTTAAAAATTCTGGAGCTGAAGGTCGAATGTTTTGTTGCACCCTTGCGGAAGAATCAGCCACAAACAATGATTTTGTTTCTTTCCTCAGTAATTTACTTCCGAAATTAGTTGATTATAATGAAAAAGTTTTAGTTAAGAAGTATATTATTTATAATCCAAGCAAGGCGGGACCTATTTGAGCTTTGAATATAAACTCAACTATAAAAATATAAGGGATGTATTGGATACATTCAAAAAAATTTAAACAAAAAATCTTCAATTTAAAACTTTTTACTCTCTATAATTATTTTATTTTGTATAATTTTTTCATATCTTTTTATATAACTACTCTATTTTTCAATTATTTCCCTACAACTACTGATATAACTGACGTATCTATTTTATTTGCATTATCTTTACTGTTCACCATTATCTCTATCATTTTACTAAATGCGCAACTTGTTACTGGGTCGGTTCGAACCCGCTCAACTTGACCAAGTTTCAAAATCAAATTTGGGTTTTATTTTTAAATATTTTTAAAATTAGACCTAGTTTCAACACAATCCGAGAAAATCCGAAGTCAATACCAATTTTGCATCAATCCGATACCAAAATCCAACTCGGTCCGAACCCGATATTCTCCCTAATTTATTAAAATAATTATATTTATTTACGCATTAAGTATTTCAAATATAATTGTGATAAAAGTTATTTCATATAATTATAACTTAATTAAATTGTAAAACATTTATTTTAAAACCTAAGTGTTATATACATTTGTCCATAACAATTAAATATATTACATCTACATTAACTTTATTTGTAAATAATTATAAATATATTTACTCTTTAAAATTATTACATATATACTAATTAACTACACGATATATAAGTCTCATTTTTATTAAACTTTACAGGGTAATTTCATGTAATCTCATTTATTTTCTTACCTTGATTGTTATGTGTAAACTCATTATGTTCATTGTATTTAGAATCAATTTTTTAATTAAAATATCAACTTTCACCCAAACCAAAGATATCATAGATCATAAATATATTAATGTGTAAATTATTCATATGTGAATGTAATAATATTCAAAAAAAAATTATCTTTATTGTTAATTTTAACTTCTATTGGATATAGAAGTGATCACAAGCATCCGGGTGTTTCTGCATCCGCTGTGTCTGCATCATTAGATTGGGTAGGGAAATTGCAATTCATAGGATCGAATTAGTTAGAAATTTTTATTTTAATCCTTACTCAGCATTTGTAATGAAAAGAAAAAATCCAAGATGCCCCCTTCCTTGAATGTCTCTTCTATCAGTGGCCCCACTACCACTACGATCGTCCCCTCTAGCAACAATCATTTGCTTTCTCCTCTTTCTCCCCTCTCACATCTTGCTCTTTCTTTCCAATTTGCTTTGGCTAGCAATGGAAGGAAATTCTCTCTCATTGCCACTAATGAAATCACCCTGCTTTCGCCATCGCAGAGAAGGCGTGGCTCCTATCCGCGACCAGGCAACCACCCCTTTCACCTAGGAGATTGCTTGGCGGTGGTTCTAGAAGTTGACCAGGTGGAGTTGGAGACGAAAAACGACTAACTTGACAATCTCATGGATATTCTTATTCTCAAGTATGGAGAGACTATCATCCCCCCCAAGAAATCTGCATATGAAAAGAAACAGGCATGGACTAGACCAAGATTTCTATTTTGTTTCTCTTCTTACATTAGATTATTGGTTCATTGAAATTGAGTTAGCCAGATTTTAGAGTCAACAAAAACTAAAAGTAATATAATTCCAAAAATTAAATGGTAAAATTTAAAGGGAAACAAAATAGAACTTTTTAGTAAAAGAATGATAAAAGAAGGAAAATGGGACACACAAGAAGATGAAGTAGAATCAATATGGGATAAAATGACAACTAACATAAAAAAAGTAGACAAAGTATTTTATCTATATATGAAAATCGTAGATCCTCACATAGGGAAACTTGGTGGTGGAATGCGGATGTTCAAAAAGTTATAAATGTTAACAAGAAAAGTTCAAAATATTGTAGAGAAATAAAAATGATACAAACTTATAACAATTCAAACTATCGAAAAAGATTATTAGTGATGCTAAACACAAAGCTTATGACAACTTATATGACAGGTTATGAATTAGACAAGATGAAAATGATATTTTTAAGTTGGCTAAATTAAGAGAAAAAAATCGAAGATTTAACACATGTTATATGTATTAAAAGTGAGGACCAAAGAGTTCTAGTCAAAGATGATGATATTAAAGAAATATGAAAATTTTATTTTTATAGTTTACTAAATGATACCCCACACGAACATTTAACATTAGATGTTAGTTTAAATAGAGAAGAAAATAGCATTATCAGTTATTTCTCAAAAATTTGAATATTTGAAGTAAAGAAAGCTCTAAAAAAATGAAAACAAGAAAAGCCTTAGGCCCAGATAATATACCAATTGAGGCATGAAAGTGCATGGGAGATGTAAGTGCAACATGATAACAAATTTCTTTAATAAGATTATAAAAACAAAGTTAATGTCAAGTGAATGAAGGAAAAGTATTACAATTCCAATCTATAAAAATAAGGGAGATATTCAAAATCGTGTATCGTAGAATAAAACTAATGAGTCATACTATGAAATTATGGAAAAGAATAATTGAACATAGATTAAGATGAGAAACTAATGTATCTGAAAATCAATTTGGTTTTATGCCAGAAAGATCAACCACTAAAACTATTTTCTTACTTAGACAACTATTTGAAAAGTATAGGGAGAAGAAAAAGAACTTATACATGATTTTTATTAGTTTAGAAAAAGCCTATGATCGAGTACTAAGAAAGTTAATATGACAAGTGATAAAAAAAGAAAGGAATTAATAACAAATACATTGATATTATTAAATATATGTACGATGGGACTATTATAAATGTGAGGACCATTAGTGGAGATACTAATATTTTTTCAGTTGAAATAAGTTTACATCAAGGCTCAACCTTCAGTCCTTACCTTTTTACCTTAGTAATAAATGAAATTACTACACATCTCCAAGAAGAAGTACCTTGGTGTATATTATTTGTAGATGACGTTGTTCTAATAAATGAAACTAAAGAAAGACTAAATTTAAAATTGAATAGGTGGGTAGATGTTTTAACATCTAATAGTTTTAGAATTAGTCGTACAAAAACTGAATATATGAAATGCAATTTTAATAATAGTGAGAACCCAGATGATGAACCAATTAAGATTTTAGTTCAAGTAGTAATAAGAACTAATAACTTCGGTACCTAGGATTAATAGTTCAAGAGAACGGAGAAATTGAGAAAAATATAATACATAGAATTCAAGCAGGATAGAAGAAATGGCGAAGTGGATCAGGAATTTTATGTGACCGTCGGGTTCCAATCAAATTAAAAAGAAAATTTTATAAGACTGTGATTAGACCTGCTATGCTTTATAAGGTAGAATATTGGGTAGTTAAAGAACAACATATACAAAAAATGAGTATATCGAAAATGAGAATGTTAAGGTGGATGAGTGGTAAAATAAGAAAAAATAAAATTATAGATGAAATAATTCGAGAAAACTTAAAAGTGAGACCAATTCGTGATAAAATGAAAGAAAATAGATTAAGATAGTTTGATCATGTTAAAGAAGGCCTGAAGTAGCACCGGTTAGGAGAACAGAATCTATCCAAGTAGAAGGTGGTAGGAGAATGAGAGAAATACCTAAAAAAACATGGATTGAAATAATTAAATGAGATTTAAAAATATTACAAATTACAGAAAATTTAGTCTTAAATCGCTAAGAATAGCGCAACAGAAACCATGTAACCGACCCCACCTAGGTGAAAAATGGCTTATGATGATGATGATGATGATTTCGGTGAGGTTGGTTATTCGATTCTCGGCATATGTGTCTAAGTGTTTTTTTTTTCTGGTTTTGTGAGAGTTTAATTAATGGGAGCTTGTTATTTCTTATTGAAAATTGTGAGAATGTCTCAGGGCTTAAACATACTATAAATTGATATGGTTGTAAATATATACATAAAAAACATAAATATATTATTAGGTGTGTCTATTCTACATATTTTAGTTATGTGAGTTTAAGATTGTGTATTGATTTTGCATAAGAGCCCGTAGAATTTTATTTATAGACATATTAGTTATGGATTTAGTGGAGCCTTGAGGTGTGTCTGGTTGGGGCATGAGAGAGAGGGTTGAGGTGTCCTGTTGAAGTGTAGGAGATAGGATTATTAGTATTTTGGTTTGAGGTGTGTGGAGCATCTAGAAAATATGTGTGAGATATTCTTGTATATATATTTATAACATGTTTATCATAATGGATTGTTATCTCTCTCCTATGATTTTTCATTTCTTGATTTGAAGGATTTTCCACATAATTTTTTATGTCTTTTTATGTTTGATCTTGCTACTATTTCTTTGATTCTATTTTATTGTGTGTGCTTTTTGCTGTGATCAACATCAACCTAAATCACATTTGCTAACAAATATGAATATCTAAATACGGAACAACAACATTGAAATCTAAATGATCCAAATATCAATGCATAATCAAGAACAGGTAGTAAAAGTAAAAAAAATAAAATATCATCCTAAAATTTCTAATACTCAATCATTCATAAAAATTCTTAGCAACTCAAAACACAATAGAAAAGTAGTCCGCGATGTCTCAATTCTATGCTCTAATATTCTCCATTGAATTCAATCCCAAGATCAATCAAAATCTACTAATCACTAGTCATCCTCTAGACATTCATTCCTAGAATGCACTAAAACCTACAATGAAGCATCCACATCAAAGCTTGAAAATAACTCCAAATTCTACAACCTTAAATTCACTACTGCTCAAAAGGTCAAACTAATAGCAAAGAAAGCAAAAAACAATCAAAACTTGAAAATCAAGCTACAAAAGTTGTCAAAATTCTAGAATTATTCTAACCATTGCAAGAAGGGGATTTCACACCATCTCTGCTAATGCCTTCTTCTGGCAACTCATTCACATCAACCACAATAGCTATCATTGTTAGGTATCTTGATAGTGACTTCTCATACCCACTTTTTGGTTAGCTTCACTACTGGAGATGGTCTTCGTTATCATGAATGTAGTTATTGATTACACTATTAGCTTCATTACTGGCTCGTTTCCTTTAGAGGAGGGTTGTTACTATCACAATTTTCAACAAACACTATTGTTGTCGATGAGCTTGAGGATTGGCTAGTACTTATTTTCTTCACCCATTTCTAAGTTTATCTACTTGCGACAAGGAAGAGGAGAGAGTGGAGATAAGATTGATCTGTCCCCATCGTTAATGTCGAAGGTGGTGGCTAGAGCAATGCTAAGATTGAGCTTGTGCATGACTTCTCCTTTCTTCTTTAGAAACTGACGAGGACCTCTCAACTCCTTTCTTATCCTCACTATTCTCCTGGCATTCTCTTCTAGCTATAATCGATTTCTGCAAATAGGATTCCAATTCAAGTAGCTAGGAGATGACATCCCTCGCTGCTAGGGTTTGCAGCTTCTCAGTTTGATGACATAAGAAAACAAGATGAGGAAGGCAAGAGAGATGAGGGAAATGAGAGTTCAAAATGTGCTAGTCATGAGAGAGAAGAGAGAGTTTAATAGCCTTTTATCAAAAAAGAGAGATGAAGGGAAAGAAATGATGTAAAAGAGAGAGAGCTCGTGCGAAACGATGGGAATGGGCTTGTTCGATTTTTTTTAAAAAAAAGTCCTTGCGATAAGAACTGTCCTTGATTATATACATCATGATAAATTTTAGGCTACCTCCTTTTTTTTTAATTATGTCAATTGCAAGGGCGTGGGTTGAACTCTCGACAAAGTGGCATCAAAGCCCATGGACACGCATCATCACGTCCCTTAATAATAAATAATCCATATCCTTTAATTAAATAACCGTTGGTGAGATTCTCGGTCACGTGTGCTGGATGCGCGCACAGAAGGCGGGTGGAGAATCCGAATCTCCGGAGGAAAAGGCGGGGGAGGAAAATCAAAGTGCCTCGCATGCTTACAGAAATGTATGCACATTCGGTATTACCTCTGGGATCCAAATGTTCATGAGTTTAAATAGAATAAATTTGATAAATTTCCTTTTTATATTTTCCAAAAAATACATCCATAAAATAATAACGAAAAATACAGATAAATGCAAAATAGAGTAGGACTCCTTTTTTAAAAAAATGGAAAGGGGTATCACTTTCATATCATTTCTCATTAGCAATGTCAAAAATATACTTGTCTGAAGTACACTCATGTGGACATGATGATGATGTAACGTGTTCCAACTGCTTCGGAAAGCTTTAGGTATATTTTTTGGGATGATACATAAGCATTTTGAGAGCCTGCTATATAAAGTTATAAATCGGGGAATATAAAATTCTACCTCGAGAAGATGTAACATATATGAAACCAAAAGAAAAAAAAAATCTGCCTCTTTAAAAAGTTTTTCATGGAAAATATTAAATCATTATAATTAAATATATTAATCATTATATTTTTCCAAACATACTTGAAACTAAAATTTTATAATAGGTAACATCCAGGTACCATCTTCAAGAATCCTTGTATACAGGAGTACAAATATTGCCTTTTCCAAATACCTCATTTATTAGAAATGATCTTATTTTTATCTCTTTTCCAATGTTTACAAAAGAAGATGCAGAGGAGAGATGGGTGCAATATTCTCTATGCCTACTATTTTAGATTTTTTTATTATTTTATTTTGTTTAATTATTCAAGTATATATTTGGAAAGTTTTCTAGTCGCTTCAGCTATTTGATTATATTCTTTGTATTATTTTATTTTGTTCAGTTATTTAAGTATATTTCTGGAAAAAATTTTAGTTGATTGGATTATTTATAATTTGTATTATTTTATTTTGTTCAGGTATTTTTATTTTATTTTCTTATTCCGTTATATATTTCTATATCAAATATATATGATGTAATGATTCAAATTAATAAAACGTTTGTCATGTTTTTCTTTATATTATGTGAAAAACAATTTAATTTTGTCTCGAGAATCCTTATGGTGTGAAATCAAGAGAAAATACAAATTTTAGTTTACAAGTACGTTCAATCTTACAATTTTTATAGTATTTAGTAAATGTAGCAATTATTTTATTTCTTATCTCTAGTTATTGCGTGTTAAAAATTATAGTAGATGAAGTTAGTTCTATTTATGTTACTAATATTAGATGAGAAGGCATTCCATAAATTCTACAAATGTGTATTTATTATTAATGTTAGATAAGATTGTTGGATGAATGATTGTTTAGTAATAATAATGAAATGATGTATTTGATGGTGTTGATAATAAACTACGGTTTCAAAATATAAAAGCTTCTCCCGAGATAATTGAAAATTTGTATATTCAATAAAAAAAATTTTTATCGAGTTAGATTAGTATGATAATATAACTCCCCCTTCCACACTGTATGGACTATCCGATTTACCTTTTAAACTAGTTCAACAAGTAGTATATTATGTATATACTATTTGCTTCTTTTTTTTATACAGAAATGTGTATATTATATACTGTAGGCATCCAATGTAAATTCTCTTTTATTACAGGCATATGAATAAAATAATACATAAAATTGAGATCACAATCAAATCAATGGATCATACATTTTTTTTTATCATCAAAACCATGAAAAACAGAAATCACAAAATCTCATAATGGGCCATGTATTTTTCTATTTGTCTTAACGAGTTGAGCATAGCAGATCGTCCCATATATGACTACATGTTGTTCGCCCATCATGTGTCTATTATCCTTGAGCTGTCAACGAGTTGATCATGCAACAGTGCATTTCTGCCCAAATTTCTAAGTTACTGCAGTATTTTGGTTTGCATGAATCCCTTGATATTATCCAAGATCTAAACCGCTTATTGTGTTACTTAGGGTCCACTTATTCAAAGATAAACATTTGCTACTTCTGTATGCATGCGTTGCCCAGTGTATAAGCTATACTTGTTTAGATGGTTCCATTTTGCATAACTTTTTACCAACTTTTTTTTATTGGTATTTATATATTATGATAATTTATATTACAATTAAACACATTCACAATCCTCACATAAAAGAGGAATTTTTTTATAACACTCCACACTGGGAAAAACATGCAAATACCCCCACATAAGAGGTGAAATTTGAAAAACTCTCACTCCGTGGGATGGGAGGGCTGAGAATTACTTTATCTATTATCATATCATGTTATCAAATTAATTTTCCAATTTAATTTCATTCCATTCTACCATGATCTGATGTCAAATAATCTCTCAAATTACTTATAAGGATAGTTTAGGCTTTTTTAATTTTATTAACAGATTGTTCAAAGTGAACTAGTGTTGTTAGAATCAGCTAGATCGGCCGCGAATTCAGTTTGTTTAAAGTCAACTTTGTTAGATTGATGAGAACCATTTGAACCACTCAAACCCCAATTGAACTAGAAATTGTAGTTAGATACAGTTCAACTAAGTCATTGAACTTGTGCTTGCCAGTCCCAAATCCCATTCCCAAAATTTAAAAAAATCCTAAGAATCCTCATTTGAGCCTTCCTTTTGCATCTCTCGTTTTCACTTTCCCTCCCATCTCTAATTTTCACCCGTGTTGGTTGAGTGGGTCAACCAAAGCCCTGTGCTTGCACCGATATCCTATCCACCACTTTGCCTATCATCGATCATCAGCGACTTCTCTAATCGACTTGTCTACGTATTCGTCGGTCATCAACGACCCTTTTTGCCCACACCGGCCACCACCTCCTCCTGCATTATGCACCTCCTTGGCTCATCGACATTAGTAGCCTCTCCAAGCACCCTCACTGTCACCATCTCCCCTTAGTAGCTTTCCTGTCTCCTGGCTCATTAATTGCCAAGTACCCTCTCGGCCTCACCACCTCCCCATTTTGACCTCTTTATCGCCCTATCTTCCTACTTTTGATTTCCTTCTCACAACTTTCAATTCTCTTCTCCTTGCTCCCGATTCCCTTCTCCCTGCTTCTGATTCCCTTCCTCTTGCTTCCAATTTCTCTTCTCCCTCATCTTTACCCTCTGGCCGACAACAATAATTTTTTTTAAATCAAAACAATAGTTTGTAGCCACAACTACTCTTTCTGTAATTTCTCTTTTTTTTTTAAAGTTGAAACTACTAGCATTGTTTTGCTATTTTGAACAGGTCATGCTATAGCCAAAATTAAGGAACAATTCAAAAGTTTAAAAGATGCGTTGAGAGGATTTATGCTGTAGTAAACCGAATCAATACTTGTTGAGAAGGAAACACTCTTTCCACCACTTCTTATATAGATTACCGTGTGAAATTCTCGAGTTTGAATTTACATCATTAAATCCCATTATGGTACAATCAATCATCCACCTAGGTTTTTTTGCCATATTTAGCAAACCCTTATATATTTTGTTACTATTTTATCTTTGTAGAATCATGTCGGGCAAACCCTTAACTACAAGAAGAATTTGTATTACATGGGATCATGCCACTAATTTAGGTTAGTTAAAGAAGTTGACTTCTTCTAATTTAATGTCATATTTGTGCTTTGTTAAGGAATCTTTGAAATTTTTTTATGAATTTTTTTTGCAAGCTTTGTTTTGATGATTAGAATCTAATTTATAGACTTGGAACTTTAGAGTCATGATTATATAAATTTACCAATATATAACTAGTTATAAATATTAAACATTTATAATATCATTTTTTTGAGAAATACCCTCGAAATGTATTCCACCAAAACACAAAAAGACGGTTAACCTTGACCATCTCCCCCATCGTCTGAAGAGAGTGGCCTGGATAGTCAATTACAAAATATGAGACTAAAAGCCAAGACCCAGACCATCTCTCCTCTCATGTGAGGTGAGTGGCCTGGATAGCTGATTAAAAATTGGAGACGAAAACCCAAGTCCCTATGAAGGGGGTTTACAACAAACTCATGTGGTACTTCCCACCACAGCTTATGCCCTTCATCCTTTGAGTATGCCCACTTGGCTATCTTATGTGCTACATGGTTCCCACTTCTCAAGACATGGGTAAAAGAGATTCCATCGAAGGTTTTACCCAACTTTATAATGTCTTTTAGGACTACATTTAGAGGGGTCTTGATCTCCATCTAACCCATGATAGCATTAACCAACATCAACAAGTCTCTAGCCAGCACAAGGAACTTAATTCTCATCCCTTTGGCCCAAAGTATACTAAAGAAACACAACATGAATTCCATACACAGAGGGTCAATAAGTCCCTTCTCCACTCAGCTCCTCATCGCGATAAATTTGTCATCCCAATTGCAAATAACAGCCCCATAGCCCCTTCTCCCATCTTTGGCGTTCCCTCCTGTATCCACGTTCATCTTCATCCACGCAATCTTCACAAGCGTCTAATATGCCAAGCTCTCGTTAATGTTCAGCTTGCCATTTCTCAGCAGTTTTGAAGATCTGAAGCAATGGAGATAATCCTGGTACCAATCGACAACTTCTTCCATTTTGGTTGGGCCATCATGAAACAGACCCTTGTTTCTAATAAACCAAAATCTCCACCACATGGTGATTAATAGGCAAAGCAAATCGAAGTCCCTACTGAGAGTGGCAAGAGATAAGACCTTCAATGTGGTCCTTCTTCTCAGAGATTCCAAAGTTAAGGAAAGGATCACACCTAAACAGCGGCTCAATCGATTTGCATGACCACAGGATATGGTTCTGGTCTTCCACCGCAGACCCGTCATTGCACATCGAGCAGCCAGGATCAACCAAGACACCACGCTTCAGCAAGTTAGTTTTGGTTGGCAGGGATTTGTAACCACTCTTCATCTGAAGTGCTTGACCTTCATAGTGGCATCAATTTTCCAAAGTGCACCAACCAGACCATCCATCCTTGCAAGGTTTGGCCGTTGCAGTTTCGGGTCCTTCGAGCACTTAAGCTTCAATGCTAGTTTGTATGCCGATCTCACCATGAAACTCCCATTAGGCCCCTCTCCCCAAAAAATGGTATCATCTTTAAAGGGATATCCTTTACCGTCCTCGACCCAGCTTCTCTAGCATGTAATTTTATATTTTTCTCGTGCGAGCAGTTCCCTTGGGTATTGATGAACTCGGCCACCCTTGGGGTTCAGTTCTCGCCCTTCAGGGAGGAGGTAACACCTCTTAAGCTCTCCTTCTGCCCATCTGTCCTAAAAAAAAACTTATTCTATCCCCTCTTCCCACCCTCCTTCAGCAGATTGAGAGCAAAGACAATGCTCCTCCACGTGATAGAGTAGGGCCCCTTGGGTATTGACTCCCAAATATTTCCATTCGAGAACTACCATGCCCCCAAAATTTTAGAAGCCAAGCTTTCATTGTTAGTCACCAGTCTCCATGCTTGTTTTGTCATGCTGGCGTCATCTGTTTAAGCTGGTTTGCTTAATTAGTCAAATCAAATCAGTTTGAATAAGATTAGTCCCTTTACTAGTTTGATTATCGATTCAGTTCAGACAATATTAGTTCAAACACGCCAAATAGCTAAATATATATATTATGTGAATTGACAAAAGTATCACTATAAGAAAACAAAAGTCCACAATGAAAAGGAACGTTCCATTCATTGAGGCTGTTGCTTGCACGATTAGCTTTTAGAGAATAGCTAACTTCTAACGTCAGCTCTATCACCATCTCGTAGCACTTATACCGGGGGATTTTTTTTTTTTTGGTAATTTTATTTTGAGCTTAATAACCTCTATAATTATCTATAAAAAAAAAATAGCCTCTGTAATTCTCTTTCCATGCGGTGGAGTACTGCTACTAGTCAACACTCAAGACTCTGACTTAGTGACTAGTAATACTAGTCCTAGCCATTAGTAGTGCAACCACGTTGAACACGTGGATGGTGTGGTCAGTCGTCAACAGACGGATTGGGCTGCTCTCATTTCTTGTCCTGGATTGCGGTAAGTGTTGAGGACACTACCCATAGCCATAAATCCTCGAAATGTCTTCACGTGAGAGATCCAAGCCGTTGATCATTAACAATTTCCAAGGTGTGGTATGACACATGTACATACTGTGGAGCCCATCTACTGATGATACGTCTGAAAATGAGCACTGATCATGAACACGTGCCTTGTCTATTTTTTATTTGTAAAGCATGATTTTTATTTTGGCTAGAGGTGTTGTATACGGTATACAGTTTTTTAATCCTACGCTAACTGGCAGCTTTGAAGAAGTTTTGTCAATACTCGTGTGCGTCCAAAATAAAGCAATCTTATCAAGCTGAGAAGAATGTGATTTTTTTTTAGAAATAGAATTTTAGAAAAAAATAATGAGAGGGAGAATGCGTGAGCGAATCAGAGGGACAGTTTAGACGGTTCACTGCCAGTTGAGTAGTGCGGCAGTGGTGCATGCGATTCCGGGCCTGTTTTGCCATGCATTTTCTTCAACTGTCATCACTTCTCAGAAATTTAAATGTGTTTGGCAGCGTTCAGGAAGCACAATATTTCTTAAAAATTAATTATTATTATTATTATTATTAAAAAATTTGCATGTTTGTGAAAAGTTATATTAAACTATACTGATGTTTTCTACAAAAGTGCTGCACGTAAACGCTAAGCCAAATAGACGCTCGGTCGAGACCATAATGCACGATGTTCGGCTACAGAAAGCCTCCGTTATCAAGCAGCTGCAGAATTTGGGCCCAAGCCCAGATAGGATGGCCAGCCCAAAAATTGGCACGAGTTAAGGAAGCTGATCGGCTTACCTTGTCTGCATATCATTTGTCAGGGTGTGGAATGCAAACGTCTCATTATATTCCTCCAGAAAATGGGAAATATTTTAAAACGAATTCGATGCACGAGTTGAATCCACGAGTCGAAGAATTAGGATTAATAAACAATTGAGCTGTAGTGGACCCGTGAAAGTATGAAACGGGGCCAACAACAAAAGCAACTCTTCGTACTTTCTGGCTGCATTTAAATGTCTGGTTTGTTGAAATGGGTCGTTTTCACATATCTATCTTGTTGTTTAAAACCCTGTAAACTTTTTTTTTTTTTTATGATTTCTTTTGACAACTACTCATATTTTCATCTTACATGTTTCTTCTACTGATAACTGACCAATGCTCTTCAAATGGGAAACACGATGCTCTTAGTAGGGATCGAAGCTCGATCCCCTGAACACGCGTCAAGACTTTTACCAACTGAACTATGCAACTAAAATACTGTAATTAATATTAACCTAGTTGATGCATTTATCGAGAGTGGGAAATAGAGCTCTGCATGCGTAGCTGGTTCATTTATTTGGTAGATTTGGGACGGTAGAAGACCTGAAATATTTCAACTATATTAATTATTTGTAAATGGCTCATGCTTTCCGCTAGACCGCTACTAGCTATAATGCTGGACTGTGTTCTCTTTGTTAGCTTTCGGTGGCCTAATCAGTAATTTGTACAGTTCATGGCGAATAATCTGACTCTAGCCAGCTCTATATGTCAAACATGCAATGTATATGGTGGCCTAATCACTAATTTGTATGCGTGGCCATCAACTTACCACCGGCCTGCTCAGTTTGAAAAACCTAGCTCTAATTTAGTTTGATTTAATTTGTTAGAAACCTCACTCAGCTGATTGCTTCAAATTAAAAATCTCAACGCTCTACCATTTGCTTGATTTTGAGAACCTATTCTCTAAGTATTAACAGTATTAATCGACTTAATTAGTTTGACAATTAAGAGCTCAGCTTATCGGTTTGGTTTATTATTTGTATTGGTGATTTTAATTAGTAGGAGGGAATTTAAATCTCAAGCCTTCTATTTGTGAGTTATTTATCTACTCCGGCAATTCTACTTTTCTATGGGTGTGTTTGGTTATGGGTAAAATTTTTGATGAAAAGTTTTTAAAGTAGAAGTTGTCAAATTGATAGAAAATGATGTGATATAATAGGAGTAATAATGAGGAGTAAAGAGAATAAAGTTAAAATAGATAGGTTAGTTGTATGGGTAGTTGTGTAGAAATGATTGAAAAGTAGGGTAGTTTGTATAGGAAAATGTGAAAAAATAATTAAAAAATAAAATAGTTATGGAGAGTGAAAAGTTTTGGATTGAAAAGTTTTGGTTGACATTTTTTTGCGCCAAACAAACGCACCCTATATTTCAATATAATATTATTCGTTACAAAATTAGTAACCCTTTCTAGGCATTTATTGTTATCGACATGGATTTTACCATTTTGAAATGATGTCAAAGTGGGGGGCAGCCAACAACCTTAAAACAAGAAAGCACACTTGGTCTCTTCTGCATAGGTAGAAGATGCTTTCCCACAAAGAAAAGTCAGTCTCACATGCGCATCCATTATCCTTTTGATAAATGGACAGATCAACGAATTGAAATGGATGGCCCAGCAACTGATCTAATTGGACTGTCTGTTCTTATCCTATCTAATTCATGCATTTCTTACTGTAACTAAAACTAAAATTGGGCCTCATGTTTGGATGGATGCATGCATATGATGATCCTATGATCTTCTGATCAATCATCTCATTTCCTTTATAGATGCATCCAGCACCATGTCTAGCTAGCTACCTGTATAGAGATTGAAACCTTTGATGGTTCCACACCAGCTGAGGCCACCCATTACCTAAACTCATGCTTAAGCAATTAGCCACGAGAAGACCTGATTAGTCCTCACGCCAGAGAATAAAAGAAGTCAACTCTAGCATGATTATGGCAAGAAAGTGGCAGCCATGTACGTAAAAGATGAACATGGGATGTTATTTTTTCGTATATCATAAGTTATCTATTATCTGTCTGTTTTTGAAGAGGATGTGGTGAAAACGGCCGAGATAAAGCTGAAGGGAACAAGAGCATGTGGAATGATGCATTCATTTGCACCAATGAAAAAGGGAGCTAGCATATATGCATGTTTTTCAGAATAATTTTTGCTGACTCAAAAAAGGAGGAAAGGTACTTTTGTGAAAGTGGAATCTAGCCTGCCATGTGATGATGCTTTTTCATGTAACTGATCTATCACTTAAATAACCACAATCCACATCTGATCATGTTTTCCACCCATTCATCTCATGTGATCTTGGTCCTTCAATGATACTGTCTGAGAGAAAAAGCAGCTACTTAATATCGATGAAACCCCTCTCACAACTTCTGTTGCATGCTAGCTCATTTGTGAGATCTTAGCCTCCAAGTACGTGCGGGTAGGCCTTGGTCCACAGAACAAGGTTCGGATAGTGATGCCAACTTCAACACTTAAATGTCTACAAAATAATTGAAGACACTCGATTTTGTTAAAATTGGGTTAGGATTTTTTGTAATTTGGTTGAAAAAGCTTCGTTCAATTTCGCCATATTTCACCTATCAAAAAAAAATTCACATTTGATCAAAAAAAAAATTCACCATATGTCTCTACAAGACAATGGACCTTTAGCCATTTTTGGAATTGGGGCTAAAAGGTTGCTTTTTTCAAGAGGCATTGTACATAATTCATCTTAATCTGTTGCATAAGTGAAAGCCAATACATTTAGATCTACATTATTGGATATTAATTAATTGAGATGATCGAAGTATGATTCAAACGAAACTAGAAAGCCTTAAATCTCGAAAACTAGTAGTTATATTAACAAACTATCATGTAATTATATACACCCACCAATTTCATAACAACACCTGTTTCGAACTCACATATCGTCACCATATGATTGAAGATATCATGTACTGCAACACAAGCACCAAAGAGGCTTTATTAATTATGCACCAAAAATCGAATATATGGCATCTCGCTGTTGCCTCTTCCAAATAAATGTTCTTACACACATTACTAGCTTTTAGAAATTAGTTCCATGTAGTGAGTGCTATGCTACACATTTCTACTAAATTGGCTGATCTCAACTGATGAATTAAGCTTCAAATTGTTAGCAATGTGAAGATCAACTGAGAATGACATCTTTAGTACGCACATCACGGACCTCTTCTGGTGGTATGAAGCAGTCTACTGAGAGGCCTGGCACGTTGAAGACGAGATCGTCAATGGTCCACATCTCCTCCATCCTAGTAATCAAACCGTTCACTTTCACGACGTCTCCGAACCGTGCAAGGTGCACCTTAGATTGGCCCGAGTGGGCTATCATCACACCGTCCACTGATATGTAATCCTTGATCGTTGATCCAATAGTGGTCTCCCAGTAAATTGGGTGGGCCCCGGGAGATTGGATTCGAGTAAGGTGTGAATCCTCAAGGTGGACAAGCAATCCACTTCGTTGGCTAAAGTGGCCCACCATAACATGTCTGATGATCTCAGCCGTGCTATCACCGCGGTCAGCCAAAACTGTGTGATCAGCAGCCACCTTCAACACGAAACAATCTTCACCGTCGATCTGCTTCTCGCCCACATACTGTGCGGGGGCAAACAGATGGGCCACTGTGACAGGATCAAGGCCCTGTAAAATAGCCATGTAAACCTAAATTACACTGGTCATATTACTCAAAAATAATTATAATAATAATAAATAAATTACACTAGCCAAGAACCATTGATTTGCTTGGCTCCATATCTACCTTTTACTTCCTTCGTCATTTTTTCTTTCCATTAGCATTGTCAATTTTGAGTGGGTAATAGTCCATGTCAAGCAGGTAGTACAAGGGAAGAAATGGTAGATATATAGGCCATGTCAAGTAGTTCAAAGGCATATATGGTTAAAAAATTTCACAGGAACTAACTCCACAAAAAAAAAAACATAAATAGAAATATCTTATCGACATACAGTTTCGTAGAGATGTGTTCAAGTGGGTAGTATTGAAGTTATCGAAACTTACATCTCAACCGAAAAGAAGAAAATGTCGTGGTAGGTACAATATATGAAACCATAAGCCGTTGAATGAAATAATACAGAGGAGTGTAATAGTTGAATCGCTTTGATATTATTCTGCAGCGTACGGGGAGAAAGAAAAAAGAAAAAAGAAAAAAAGATGGTACAAAATGCACTAAATATCTTTCGCTTTGGAAAATATGACTTAGACAAAGTGGCTAGATATGTGTTGTCAAGAAAATACAAAAACAAAATAATGAAGATCTTTCATTAGTCTTGAAAAATTAAAGTGCGGCCCACATAAAAATTTGTCATCTACAGTTATGCTCCTGACAAAATCATAAAATGAAGGAAGGACACCGAACTTTCAAGTTGTTTGATCCAAAAAATCACGATCAAATGAATGCTAGAATATCTCAGATATCTTTGGATATGGATGACAAATGTGAAGTGACAGTTCAGTGATCCTGGATTCCAACTTGAAATGAGCCCACTTTCTCAGCCAATTGAAATGCAATTCTCGAATTCTAGCCGACAATTGCCGGGCATAGGATGAAAATTTATTTTTTCCCAACTAGGTGACCGCAAGCTCCCATGTAAACTTATAAGAAACATAAGCTCCTATTAAATTAAGAGGGATAAAACTCTCCTTATAGAGCCGAACCCCCACCACAGGAGGGATTTGAACCCGTGCGCGGTGGTAGAGGATGGGAAATTTTGAGTTATCATAATATTATCGTTACTTGGGATTATAAGCTCATACCACCTAGAAGTTAGAATAGGATAACCTCATCTAAAATTCGAATCTTCACCTTCAGTGGTCATATCATAATTTTCTACATAATAAACATAGAATTCTTATCATTTTTCCAACTTAGCCAATATAATATAGAAGCTTATTTTACGGGTTTGTTTAATTTCTCAATTTAACAGAGCATCAAATGAGAAATAACAACGTGTACACTAAAACAGTACCAAAAATTAATAAGGACATATATATTGATTCGAACTAATTCATTAATTGATTACTTACCTGAAGAGCCCGGCGGAGGGGGCGAGTCCCACCCTTAGCAGCATGCGCTCCGAGCCAGGGCGTGTGTCGCCATGCAACCTTCCCATCGCTGCCTGCGACGATCTTCTTCCCCCCCACCACAAGCTCAATCAGCCACATGTCAGGCTTCATCATCTGCCACATTACGAAACAACCCTTCTCCGGCTCCCCTGCCGGAGCCCCCAGCTCCTCCACCATCACCATCCTCACCGTCCCCGCCGCGTAGATGCTCTTCGCCCACCCATTCATCTTCTTGCATCCTGTCGCAGCTGCATACTGCTCGATTATGTACTCGGACCATGAAGCCACCTGCAGATCCGAACTCGCCAACGTAACACCACCGTTCAAGTCATACATTCAATACATTTTTCAGTGGGTATTGTGCTATATCACAACTATAGAGATTAAACGGTTTGGATGACCGGATCGTTGTATGTACACGCATGTGTGAGACTGTAAGTCCGTGACACGGTTCTAAAAATTAAAGAGCTAGATAATGCAATATTAATGACTTACGTTGCATGGTTGTTTGAAAAGAGGAGAGAGGGAGAGCGGCGAGAGCGGGGAGAGAGGGCAAGCTAGGACGGCCAGGAGGATATTGAGGTGGGATTTCCTGTGGAAAAGGAGAGGCATCTGGCTCTTCACCCAGTTTCTCCATGAACTGACCTCCTTCTTTGATCTCTTTTTCTTTTTCTTAGTATCTTCTTCTTCATTGATGGGCTCTTCTGCTAAAGGGGCCAAACGACCCATTAATTCTAGCTCTTCTTTGCTCGATCGGCCGATCTTTGTCTCTGCGTACCGAGAAATAAGAATAAGATGGATGTATAGATGGATGATGGGATTTGTGGTTGGCTTTTATCCGGCTCTTTTTTTTACCTCCACTACTTTTTTCGTTTGTTGCTTGCTTTTGTATTGGTCTTGGACTCTTGGAGATATATGGAGATCAGAGTTATTGGAAGAAATGCAAGTGGGTCGCATACGCGTATTTGCGTTTTTTTTTTTTTCTAATGGGCACATGGCACTTTTCACTACGTGATGTCCAAGTACGTTTTCATAATTCATATTGAAATTGCTCGTTTAGTAAAATTCTAGGGGATTATCATTCACAAAATTATATACCTTAGTACGTCGCACTTCAAAGTAACGGAGTTTCTCGCAAAAGTTATTTTATTTATTCACAAAATTATTTTTGTAGGAACCTCTTTGATGGCCGATTTTGATAAGAATAAAATTCCAACCATCCACATTGTGTAGAATCATATATTTATCATAATAGTAAAAATTATTTCAGTCTAGTATTAGGTGAACCCTAACCACTTAAAAATCTATGTGCATATAAATTATGAAAAATACTTATATCCCACCACAAATTCATTAAATATAATATATTATAAGAACTTATGAAGGTTTTGACGTTGAATTAACAATTATAAAATTAATAGATAAATTAAATAATTTTATTATATTGATTTTACATATTTATCAAATGAAATTCATACAATTTTTTATTTAGATAAATTTTAATTTTCTAGCTACATAAATAATTTTAAAGGCAGTAAACAAAGCAAATTTTACATCATAACCAAGGCTGGAAACGTTTTAAACGATTCAATTTGTTAGAGGCGAAATTCCTTATCTTAATTAAAGTTTAGATAATATACAAAAGTTAACGATAAAAAAAAAAGATAATATACAAAAGGTAGTAAAAAAATTATAGACGCTACATCACTTTTAAACAAGAGAAATTTGGTAGATCACTTAAACCTTTAATTAACTATTATATTTTATTTTATCAATACATCCTAATATGCCCAAAACGGACGTTTTCACTACAATTGTGTTATACTCAAAGGTGAAATAAAAAATGATTATTGGGCCCCTCCTAATTCTTTTAGTCCAGGAATTATGAACGGTCCAGATGGAATGTGTCATGTGAGAAGCGCGTGTAGAAGTGGTAAACTGTTGGTAAGGCTTAGGCAAGGAAGAGGGGCTTGTAAGGCAGGCAAGAGTGGGCGAGGGGTCCAAGTCCAAACCATAATGCCTTTTTTCTGGTGTTTGGTAAATTTCGAACTGTTTGGACTTTGGAGTGCTTTCGAGGACAAGGAAATTTTGGGACACGTGATGTATACCCCCCGGCAACATCAGCCACACGTGTGCGGAGTTCATCAACATGCATTTGGAATCCGTAGATGTGCCCCATCAGTCTTTTTTGCAGTTCTATTGCTAATTTTTCCAGGAAATTGGTGCAGGTGAGGTTGTACGGTAGCCAACTTTTTGGACTTGTATTAACCCAAATGTATAACAATGATGATGATAAAAGTTTTTGAATTTTATCCTTCCAAATGAGGCTCTTTTTAGCCTCTACTGATTGCTACCTTTCACTTGAGTTACAAATTTTTGAGGAAGCGATTTTAATTAAGGATATTATCTAAATAAGACTGAAATATTATATTATGTAGTGCGCCTACTCAACCAAGGCCAAGACAAAATTAAAGCAACAGGAGATGCAGAGTTTCACCGGGTCCTAAAAAAACTTCTTAAAAAACCACGGCCACGTGAATTCCGCTAATTGAGAAAGGTAAGTAAAACAAGAAGTCGATGAGATCATGAGAGAGGGAGATAAAAGTTCTTCCTAAGGCTGATAAGCGTTATTCATATTCGAGTATCTTTTTCTTTTTCCTCGAATGTGCACAATTTCTTTTACACACATTGTTCGAAAAAATTAATATATATATATATATATATAATATTCTAGTGCATCCGACTTCACCGTGCAGTCCATGTGCTGTGGGCCCTACATGATCATGAATGAAAAATCCATCCTGCCCATTATATTTAGAATTATTCACTTTATTAGTATACCAATTTTCATCTAAATCCAACATGTGTGTGGTCCATATCTTAAAATGGTACAAAATTAACGTAATAAAATAATTTAATATAAATATCAAGTTTAAAATGATATTTTCAACATCTACACCGTCTAAAGACTCAGTTTACAGCGGACTGCACCGTATTACAGTGCAGTCCGTCTACACATGAATGGATATATATATATATAGGAGCTGTTCCGATGCAGCACCACTGCTCCAGAACAACGGTACATTTGCCTATTTTTGGACCCCACATATATTAAAATGCAATGAAACTTTATATAATCATTTATACATATATAAATTTATACAAATTTTATAGCAAATAGTTTACATGTTAAAAAAATCATTTTAAAGTTATTATTTTATTATGTTGAATTTACCCCATTTTCAAATGGAGTCCATACACATAACCGTTTGGGATGAAAATTGATATGGTAATAGAATACATTATTTTAAATACAATGGGTGGAGTAGATTTTAATTTGGTCATCATGTGGGGACTATTTCAGCGTCACTACACCGTAAATGTTGCACCTGAATACTCCTCTATATATATGTATGTATATATACACACACTATGAACTTGGACTTGGAAGTAAGAACCTTCTGCACCGAGTGTAGTTAGCTATCATAGATTATTTTGACTATCACAACTATAGAAAATTTATATAGTTTTCATCTTATATATGTCTCTCGACGATTAATTATATAGTTCTTTATTAATGCCCTCAAAAGTCCCAATTCCTATGTAAAAGAAAAAGAAGCGAGCACACGTGACGCAATTGTGGGCTTAATTGTCTGATTCTGATGTTGTGATCTCATGTTAGCGTTAGCTCGATCAGTCATGGATTAAAAGGTTATCCTCCTTGTAATCGAATTTTTTATGGGATTTTGTTGTCTCCTTAATGGATAAGTGGAAGTTTATTGTCTTCCTTTAGATTATTGAACAATCTCGTTGTAATATGAAATGAAATGTAATATTATACACTTAATAAAAATATGTTGGCGAACTTAGTCTCGGTACTGCAGCATGGCCTGCCAAAGCCTCGAGATAAGGCTTGCCCTTGGGCCAATCCGACCATTTTGGGTGTCACAAGTCACTACCATAAAACATTTTATAGTTGTCGTCTTATGTATATGTATCTTGGAACTATTAATTATATAGTCCCCTATCAATAGAAGACGCAACTATTAATTATATAGTCCTCAACGGAAGACTTTCGGTTAATAATTTTTTGGTGGGTTAGAGTCAATAGTGAAAAAGGACTTTTTCCAGCTTGCCGCTTTAGAAGTGTGATATTTTAAGGCAAAACAACTGTAACAGATTTGGCTCATTAATTAACATGTGTGACGCGTGCAACAGTTATTTACCCAAAAGAATTTGCTAGTCTTTTAAAATTCATAAATAGTATCTAACTTGTTCATTTTATTTTGCCACTGAACTCGAAATGTTTTTTTTTGGGAAAACAGCACTCCCTGGGATAAACAAATAAAAGACTTTAATAGATTTTTTTTGTTATATTTACCTCGTATATCTACTTAATTAAATTATTATCTGAATAGAATCTACACAAGGATAAATAAACAAATAAGGGTTTTAAAGCAAAATGTCTATCAGACTTGGTTCCTTTCTTGTATATATTTTATATGAATATGTAGTATAGCCTAAAAATACAACGCTATAAACAGCATATTAGGTCCAAAGCATTTTCGACAATTTTCCTTTTCCTTTCCCTTTTTCTTTTAAAAAAAAATCCCCATCCCCATGTCTAATAAGAGAACAGAGAACAATAAGTTGCCGCGCTTGAAATTTGGGCTGTTTGGGATGGGCTAGAGTGCAGGCTTGGCTTTTAAAGTTCAATCAGGTTTCTAAAGGCGATTTCATCGAGCGTAGAAATAAATAACCACGGAATGGGAAATTATTTGACGCATGGAAATTAATATACAATTATATGATCAAATTTTTTTATGAGCATGTTTTGATACTATCAATAGTTTTCAAATAAAAACTTTTTAATATGAAACTTTTCACTCTCCATAACTATTTCATTTTTAATTTTTTTTCCTATCTTCCCGTACGGCTAGGCTAGTGTATATTTCTATCATTTCTATATAATTATCCACAATTACCTTTTTTCAACCATTTCTTTCTATCTTTCTGTCCAGTTAGTATTCCTTTTTATCATTCCTTTTTATCATTTCTGTATAATTAAAATATCTATTTTAATTTTATTATAATATAATATGATAAGAGTAATGATAAAAAATAAAAAAATTAAAATTAAAATAGATATATTAGTTATATAAATAGTTGTGTAAAAATGATTGAAAAGTAAATTAATTGTATAAAAAATATAAAAAATAATTAAAAATAAAATAATTATATAGATTAAAGAATTCTAAGGCATGTTTATTTAACACCAAAACTTTTCAATATAAAATTTTTCACTCTCTTCGATTATCATATTTTTAATTATTTTTTAAAAAAATTTATACAACTTCCTTACCTTCCAATCATTTTCATGTGATTATTTATTCAATTAACCTATCTATTTTAATTTTATTCCTTTTATTCTTTGTCATTTCCTTAATCATATCACATCGTTCTCTCTTAATTCAAAAACTTCACTTCTCAAACATCCTCTTAAAAAATTTTGACATTTTAATTTAACAAAAATTTTAACTTAAACATTTTTTATTGTAACTCTAAACATGCCCTGACAACTTTTTATCTACAAATTTTAACCGTTCCCAAAACACATCATATACCATATATCACAAATAGACTGCTCGAGGAAATGGAAAAATCCGGATCAAAGCCGGGAGCATCTGGTAGGCCTGAGGTGAGCACCACGTGCATGCTATAGGCGTTGGGCTCATTTAACATAGTTGAAATTATTATATCAAAAAAAAAGAAAAAAAGAAAAATTACTTAACAGCAACTGTCCAATAGAAACGAACAGTATTGTCGTTTTGCCTTTGGAAAATGAATCATTGTTTGCTTAGCCATGTGAATCAGATCTGGACGCAGCATCCGGACTGCACAAACCCTCCAAATCCCTCCGGAACATCCAACCTTTCCAAGATCCTTTCATTCTGCCCTGCTCCGCCACGAACCATGTAAAATCCATGCGGCGCCCCGGGGCAGACCGTCCCCGTCAACAAAACCCATTCTCCCAGCCCCACCGCGCACGGCCCCACCCGAACCGCGCTCTCCTCCCCCCACCACACCAACCTTCCCGTTCCTCTTCTCGTGCAGGCGCAGCAGCACCCCCGTGGACACTCCCCTACCCCACCCTCCCACGCCCCCTCTATCCGCCGCCACTCCCCTCTCGAACTTTCGTACGCCTCCGCGCTGCTCCCGAACCTTCCTTGCCTCTCCGTTGCATACCCGCTCACCACCCAGAACTCCTCCCCGATCGCCACCCCTTCGCACTCGTCTCTCTCCTCCCCCATCTCTGGCATTTCCCCCCACTCGTCCCTCCCCACGTCGTACACCGCCGCCGTCCTTAGCGCGTTCTTGCTCTCGTCGTGTCCCCCCGCCACGTACACGACCCCCCCGATGCCCGCCGCCGCGAAGAACGACCGCATCGCTGGCATGTCCTTCCCCCGGCGCCACTCCCCCGCCGCGAAGTCGTACACCAGCACGCTCCTCACCGGGCCCCAGCTGATTGGATCCCACCCTCCCATCAGAACCAGCTTTCCCCCTTCCGCCGCCGCCATCCGGCAGAAGAGCGGGAGCCCGTCGGGGAGTCCCGGCACCGGCGGCAGGCGCTCCCAGGACCGCCGGGCGGGATCGAAGACGGTCACGCCATAGGTCGGTGGCCGGAGCGGCTTCCTGCCTGGGGAGTTCGGCATCGCCTGGAGCATGCAGGCAAGCAGCTGGGACCGGCTGCTCCGCTTCCGCAGCGAGGAGAAATCCGCACCGTTGATTGCGTCCTTCCATCCGCTGCTGACGTTCGTCGCGGCGCGATGACACGTGTAGGGCAAGCGAGTGAGGCAGTCGAGGCCGATGTCATCTGGCAGGCCCGGTATGAGCTGCATTTGAGCAGGTTTGGGTTTCATTATTCGGTTCTGGTCTTCTGGATGGAGTGGACTAGGATAGTGGTGATTTATAGGAAGGGTTCGCCGCGCGGATGGCTGCTACGTGGAGAGACGATCTATATAGCCCACAGATCCACCACTTTCAAAATGGGGTAAATATCGCTCACTGGATAAGATTCAGGGGGCAAAACATGCGGCCTGCGCACACGTGCAGCCGCGGCATCACAAGCCGCAAAAAGGAGACAGCAAACGGACAAACAGATCAAAAATATTCATACTCCCGCGTCCGCGTTCAAATGTACGATTTACGAACTCACGTCGCAGTGGGCCAGTGGCGACATCCACAGGGAGAATAATGAAGGGCAGATCTTATGTCCACTGGCTAATTTGTTCCGTTTAATAGACATGGGGCGAGGAAGTCCTGATTCAGACGATTTATGAACTTTACAAAGCAGAGTAAAGTGATTGTGCAAGTGCATGAATCTGGTTGCTCCGCAGAGCGTTGTGTGTTTTGCCAGCAGATTCGGCCCCGATCTCTGCGCCCACGAACGGTCAGAAGTGGATAATATGATGCGGCTGTATTTTGAGCTTATCCAACCTCCTGTGACATTCTCCAGGGCTTGATTGGTTGGAGTTGCGTCAGTTTAAGAGGATTATGGAAAAGGATTTCTTTTTCTTTTTTTTCAAAAGAAATTATTTTCTTGGACGTTGAGTTGTTACGTAATTTTCGTAATGATTTTGTTTTTAAATTATTATTTAGATTTATTTTTATGATTTTCTCCACATTTTCATTCCATTCAATTTCATCCAATCCCTCCAGCATATGATTTCCTACGTAAACCGTCCATTCAGATATGACAGCTCACGTTACAATGAGGCCTATTCATCAGGGCGACTAGGAGTTCTCCATTTATCTTTCTTGGAGGCAGCAAGCTGTGTCTAAATTTACCGGAGACGGCTCCCAAATGCACAGTTCCTTCACCTGTGGGGAGGACATTTAAACCCCGGACAAGTACCGCGGCTGTCATCGTGGGTCACCACCGCCCACCGGGCATATGCCCAAGTGGCATTCAGATAGGCTATTTATCCAATGAAAGTTTAAATTATTTTGATAATTTTATTTACTTAGATAATTGAATATATATTTTGAGATATAAATAAGGATTATTTTCTAAAAATTTTAAAAGAATATCTTGGTCGAATTACTTGACGTATGGATTTATGATATTAAAATTATCCATTACGTCTCTTTAATTGATAATATATCTTTCGCATTCATGAATATTTCAACAAGCCATAAAACCAAATCGCTTAAAAATTTGGACCTTGAAAATTATTACTTTTAGCGATTTAATTTTGCAAAAGTTATCAAAACTTCTTCAATATAGGGTGGATTTGCTTTAAGATTAAAATTTTCAACTAATTTTTTTATCTTTCACAATTACTTTATTTTTTAGTTATTTATTCGAATTTTCATATACAAACTACTCTACTTTTCAATCATTTACACACTACTACATATACAACTAGCATATTTATTTTAAATTTATTCTCTTTTTGCATCATCATCGCCCTTATCATATCATATCATTCCTCTCATTTTAAAAATTTTTACGCTAAAAATTTTTTATCTAAAAATTTTATCACTTTTCAAATACATTTTTAGTCTTTTACCTCAATAAGGCGATGTTAAATGTAATAAATGAATTAAAGTTTGTATTAATCATCAATATCTTAAAAATTATGGAGTTATATTAAACCGTTGCAAGCATAGCCTAAATTTTTAATTTCAAACTCTTCACACTTCATGACTGCTATATTTTTTAATTATTTATTCACATCTTCTTCTACAACTATTTTAGTTTTCAATTATTTCTATATGATTATTTATTCAACTGACTAATCTGTTTTAACTTTATTCTTTTTATCTTTCATCATTACCGTTATCATATCACGTCATTTTCTCTTATTTCAAAAACTTTTATACCTGCAGCTTTTTATTCAAAAGTTTTATTATTTTCTAAATATATCTTAAAAAAAATTTTCAAAAGTTTATCAAACATAAAACACACTTTAAAACTATTTTTTAATTATTCGTCCTACTTTCCTATTTAAAAATTTTATATTCATATTCATTTTTATCTTTTTTTTATTACGTTCTCCTCTTTTCTAAGTGTATTATTTTCATTTATCCTTCTTATCTTCTCGAATTTCTCACCTCTTAACCAAAAACCAACAAGCAATTATTGGATCCTGTCTCGCCATGGCACGTGTGAAACACATGGCACACTTAGGGTGTGTTTGGTTGAAGGTAAAACTTTTGATGAAAAATTTTTGGAGTAGAAGTTGTTAAATCAATAGAAAGTGATGTGATCTAATAGGAGTAATGATGAGGAGTAAAGAGAATAAAGTTAAAATAGATAGGTTAGTTGTATGGGTAGTTGTGTAGAAATGATTAAAAAGTAGGATAGTTTGTATAGAAAAATGTGAAAAAATAATTAAAAAATAGAGTAATTATGGAGAGTGAAAAGTTTTAGATTGAAAAGTTTTAGTTGACACTTTTTTGCCCTAAACAAACACACCCTTAAACTTGACTCGACAGTTGGGACGAACACTGTATACCCCTGCCACTTAAAATAATAACTATAAGCCAAACCGGTACACAGCCACATGTCTAATTAAAATGAACACAACCACTGCGACGTTCTGTTTCATTCTTTCCTTTTCCATGGAGTGAGTGGACCAAATGATCAATATTCCTCATTAACATAAATTAAGGCAATATATGCTATAATAAATTTTTTATATAACTTCTTTTTGTTAAATATTATATATATTTTACTGCATTAGATCATTTTAATTATAATTGATTATTTAACTACAAATATTTAATTTTTTTAAGTAGTGTATTTAACATTTTAACTTGCTTTTAAGGAGTGATATTTAGTTAAAGAAATCCGATTATATACATCATGATGTATTTTAGGAAAAAATATAATATTTATTTATTTTTTATAATTAGTTATATATTTTTATTTTTTCGTAAACTTATTTTTTAAGCATATTTAATCTATAAACAAAATTTTGCCATTTTATTATACTTTTATATATTTATTTTTTATTTTTTAAAAATCAAGTTTTTTAGGGATGAAAATGACTTAAACGCCCCTAAAATTGGTGATTTTTAAAAAATAAAAAAATATATAAAACTATTATAAAATGGTAAAAGTTGATATATGGATAAAATACAATTAGAAAAACATATTTATAAAGAAAAAATTAATAAAAATAAAAATGACGTTTAGTAGGCCACTGAAGTTTGGCTGAAAAAGATGAGCACATACCGTAAATTTTGTTGCAGCGATAAGACACTCGCTACAGGGATTGACGACGACTGCACAAACTCTCTCTGGTGCATCAATCAATATTCAACAAATCAAATCGTCCATATTTATAACGGGACAGGATCGATTCGTATTGATTTGACTTCTCGAATTTTCTCATTCAACTTTGGCAGGTGAAATAAAAATGGCATTGAAATCGATGTCCCCAAATAGGCAAAGGTGTGTTTGTTAATAAGTAAAAGTTGTCAAGTTAAAATTTTTCAATTTAAAATTTTTCATTCTCCACAATTATTTTATTTTTTAATTATTTTTCATATTTTTCTATACAATTACTGTACTTTTGATCATTTCTACATAATTACCAACACAACTAACCTATCTATTTCAACTTTATCCTCTTTATTCTTCATTATTACCCCTATTACATTACATCATTTGACAACTTTTACTCTCTACAACCTTTCATCAAAAGTTTTATCCATTTCCAAATACACCCAAAATAGCGATGGGTGTGTTTACACTTGGTAGCTTTACAAACCAAAATGTTTGGATATAAAATTTTTCATTTTTTATAATTATTTTATTTTTTCGTATTTTCTTATATAATTACTATATATTTTAGTCATTTTTATATAACTACATATTTAATTAGCCTATTTATTTTAATTTTATTCTCTTTATTATTTATCATTACTCTTATCATATTATATCATTTTTTTCACATTTCTAAAAATTTTATTACTTTTCAAACACAATTTCATTGCAATTTTTTTTTTGACGTCACGGTAACTTCATCGGTAAAATCCAATTGGGCCATTATTATTATCACCATCTGTTCTAAATTTTCAATGGCGCACAAACTTGGATTTTCTAAAGAAGTAAACATGAAACATTAAATTTTTTTTTGATTGGTTGAAACATTAAAACTTTAAGCGTAAACAATTGGAGAAATTTCCATTTCTCCAGAGAGCTGAGAATGTTTTGAAAACCAGACAATTAATTGGTTTTTCCGGTGCAAACTGATGGTCCAACCGTGGTTGAACCAGGACACAACCGGTTCACGGTCCGACCTTCTCATTTTGTCCTGTTCTTAAAATAGCCACCAAAGGCTAGGATATGGAACTCCAAAATCCCAGTAGTTACAATTGATGAAACAATGCGATGGATTAGGAAACCCCAAGTAGGCATTCCCTAACAAAAAATTATTACAAGAAAGTAATAATATAAAGCCGATCATCGATGATATTCGAACAGGAACAACCATGCACATGCTGGCCCGATCAAATGTACAAGCAGCCCACCCAAAAATAAATGTCTCTGTATATTGTCAACAGAACATAAAAGCCATGCACATGCAACAGCTCCAAATAGCTAACCTTTCTCAACCACCATAACTGTCTCGGTACAAAGCTCGGACATTGGGTAGCCATAGTATCACAAGACCACGAACTCCACTTACACTAACAGCCGTCCGATCACTCTCTTCCGGCGGCCCCATTTTGCCTTGGCCAGATGGTTCAAGACCTTGACGTAGTGGCCCACCGTTCCATTTGCATTGGCTCCCTCAATGCAATCTCCTTGTTTTGTGACCAATGCCAAGTGGTAATGCTCCTCTTCCAGGAAGTGGTGGCCCAGCGACTTCTTCCGGTAGCCCACATCTCCACTGCCGGTGCGCTTTTTTTCCTTATCTCCGTCCATCAGAGACTTCAATGTTTGCCGATCCAGTGTGCCCTCCTTCGCTTCACCCTCTTTGGATTGAACACCCTCCTCAATGGCATCATCATCAGGAGGGTGACTGCTTGCAGGCATTGCTTTTCTTGTTCTCCTCGACTTGGTGAGATCATAGCGGCAACCATTTGCATTGCCCTCGCTCCCCATCGATTGCACATATGGTCGGGCTGGGATTTGTGCGGCTTTTGATAAGAGATGAACGCTGCTGTGGTGGTTTGGTTTGGAGAGGACATGGATAGGTATCTGATGTTTGCTTAGTGGGCAATTAACAGAATAATGATCTCTTGTAAAAGGTGGAAAGTCTGTTTCAGAGGTTTTGATAATTGAAAGATCAACTTACAGCACGGTTATTGGATGTGGACCTCAATTCTGGCTTGATGGGTCTGCACCTAATCAAATTGTTCAGGTGTGTCAAACTCAAAAGGTTCATCCCCGATGATGAAGTAATGGACCCCAAAGCATCACGGTAGGTCCATCAGATCTCTGCAATTTCATATAGCAGAAATCTATCTACCTTTCCTATTTTCAACTACAAATTCAAATAACAGTTTTTGGTTCACCAGTCAACAAGAATCGAAATGTGCTGGCACATCAAGCAGTTTGGATCTCGGGTAGAGATTGTTGAAGTGGGTGGAGAGTTGAACCGAAGGGCTAGCTGATATTCTGCTTGAAAATCAACCCAAAATGAAAATGTTGCTTGAGAAAATACAACTATCCATTCATTGGTTAAGTCAAGAGATCGAAACATTTATCTAATAATATATCAGCATTAGAAAGACAAATAGCAATGGAAGGTTTCACAGCAAAATAAATAAATGGGTTGGTCATTTGACTTTCATTATGGACAAATGTCCAAAGCCATCCATGAAGCAACTTAATTCCCAAGAAAAAGGAGGAAAATTAGAACCAGGGACACCTTACCAGACTAAGGAGTAAGGACTAGTCAAAACTGGTCGAGTTGAAAATTCAGTCGGGCTGCAATAAGTTGATATATATATATATATATAGGAATATTCAGGTGCGGCACTGCTGAAATGGGCCCCAAATGATGATCAAATGTAAATGGTGTGTATATATATATATATGATTTTGGTATGAATGTAAATGGCTCGGCTCCCTACTTTCTGTCAACACTGAGTTTCAGATGAGCCTGACCTTGGAGTGTACATCTCATGCAAGAAGGAACCATGGATGAAGAGTCTAGATTCCAACTTCATGCGCAGGGTTGAGCCTGACTCAACTTGAACCCATGTGATCATTGATTCCCAAAGAAGCCTAACAATTAACGAACAGAACCCAAAAAACCAAAACTGAAAAGAAGTACAAAGGAAAATCCAGTAATACTTTCGAGCTCTTGCATCATTGCATCTACTCCAGTCCATCCACCATACAACCAGAGGAACAAAACAATATGCCTTACAAGTCAGATGAGACCAAGAAACATAGGCATGATAAGAAGAATACTTGAAAAGTAAGCTGTCAAAACACCTCTGCTGGGTATACTAGGTGAAAAGGGAGGAGGGGATGTGCTTCCACTGCTTCTGTTTGAACCAGAGCTGTCCAAAAAATTAAAGTTAGATGGTTTGAGGTTGGTTGGACAAATGAAACAGATCGCAAATGTGATAGTGCAGGAAAAATCACCTTCCAGCATAATGACACGAACCATAACCTACATAAAATGATGAGTGGTTAGAAGTTAATGATGTGGTTGATCAAACAGCAAATTAACATGAAGTTGTCAGCATGGAAGTCACACATTTCTTTGGGAAATGACTATCATAGCACTTTTGATTAGTTAGAAGAGAACTGGTTCTCCAGATAGCACTTGTGTTAAATATCCTAACGAAAACCATTTGCCTCAATGTGACAAATGATTTTACTATGATAAACTCTGGGAAAGGAATCACATCAGCCCTCGCATTTTGAACCAACGTACGACAAGATCTTTCATGGTGCAGACCATTTAATAGGTTTCTTTCAACGGATGGAATACCACTCAGCTTAAGTCCAGCTGGCCTAGTAGAACTCTGCTTAACCAGACACCTCATGCAGGTATTGTCAGAAGTTGAAGTAGATGAGAAACATCGGTCATCATGAACTAGGAAGTGCACCACGTGAATGACCTTGGCTATTTTTCTATCAACTCATCAAGAAAATCACAGGTAATGGGAGATGCTGGCATAATTTTCATAAACCATCTCCTCCTTTCATACATCATGAAGTAGCCTGATTATCCAAATGCTAAAATTAATGTTGAAAAGAAACCCCATGCTCCAACACTCAATTCAAGATTGCCAACCATGATTGACAGCAAAAGCAATTTGAAATTTGTACCCAGGGCTATGAAACTTTTAGCTGTTGAAAATGGATTGGTTCTATCCCAAAATGACTAGCCAAGTTAGGAAGCCTATTCCCATATATGTAAACCAGGAACTCTCCAAGACCTTTAACAATGTGTGATTTTTCTCACCACTTAACACCCCCTCATGTCTTGGGCTAGAGAAGTTGACACGTATCATAGATGGAGACAAACACAAACGAGCATGAGTTTGGCTCTGGTACTATGTTGAAAATGGGCCGGTTTTATCCCAAAATGACTAGCCAAGGTAGGAAGCCTATTCCCATATATATAAACCAAGAACTCCAAGCCTTTTAACAATGTGGGATTTTCTCACCACTTAACACTAGCCACATTGTTAGAACCATCTGCGCTAGGATAGCATGTCTTTAAAAGATGTTTCTTTCTAACGTATTGGTTCTATGATGCAATATCTGACCTTTGTTCGAATCAAACAGCAATTTGTCTGAATTGCTAGGATGGCCAAAGGCCATACGCACAACCTGGTATCTTTAGTTCAAACTTCAAACCCACGATTACGAAAGTAAACTGCCAACACCAAACACAGCAGTATTCATAGAAGAAAATTAGAACTTACTTGGATCAGTTGAACTAAGCATAGCAGTACCATTGAAGTTGCAGGTTCCACCAGTCGACATTGTTCTATGATAATAGTCATTGTAAGCATAAGAAGCATGGTTAACAATAGTATCAGGATCATAGCATGCCTGGCCTGGCTGAATCGCTGAGCAGTTTGCCAGCCCAGGTCCGCATGCCCAGTTTAAACCATCCAACAGAGCATCAGAGCTAGCATTGGTGTAAGCCACACAGAAGACCCCAATATCAGTTGCATTGGCATCTAGCCTGCCAACTCCACTAAAATTGACTGGATATACAGCTGTCCCATTCGGAAAAAACACTCCCCAATTCTTCTCTGAAATAGAGCCTGGACGTAAGTCCTCATTATACATCTCATAGATGTATGCACTAACAGGCACGTCAGGCCTGTGTGGGGTACCCAATCCACCTTGCACTCGGCGAACCAGATTGTTGTTGTAGACCTCTGCATTGCTTTCTGTGGCATCTGATTCATTGGCCCCACCAAGCCAGGGCCATCCAGTTTCCGTCACAAGAACTGGAATCCCAAAGAAATTGCGTGCTTCCATTGAGAAATAAACTGCATCAACCATCGACTCAAGCATACTGTTGTAGTGGAGAAGAGTGTTTGGATCAGCAATCCGCTCATTGAGAGAGAGTGTCTTAAAAAGGGCATATTCAATGGGAAATATGCCATTCGATCTGGTGTAACCATTATATGGATGTGCGTTTAACATGAAAAAGGACCCTGAGTCTTTCAAAATTTGGAGGAACTGATCCATGACATTGTTCCATGTCGAATTGAAAATAGCTACAGATGGTGGAAAATGCTTGGGTATTATTTCCATGGCTTGGGGGCTTGAAACTTTCACAAGGCCATTCAAATTAGAAGCCACAAGAGCAGACTGAAGAAATTTCATAGCTGAAACTAGTATGGGAGCAGCATTTGGGATCACTTTAAGGACCTCATTGCCAGCAGCAATGGAGGTGATATTGGTTGCAGGTAAGTAAGCAGCAACATTCCGGTTAATCCAATTTGCGGCAACTGAATGTGATTTTCCAATTCCAAGAATCTCATCATTTCTTACACTGACCATTACTTCTATTCCAGTGTCAGCAAGTGCAGTGAGCATCTGATGATCTGAGTCAAAGAGGCGGACATGAGTTATCTGCTTTTCCTTCAGGATTTTCACCACATCTTTCGCCAATGGTGGATTGGTTAGAGAAGTGCCAACATTAATTCCAACAAATGCACCAAAGGAATCTGATTGAATGATCCACAAACAGTCTTTCAGTTGCAGAAAGATTAAAAAATAAAGGAAAAGAAAGAAGAAGGGGAAAAAAAAAAAAAGCAGTGTGGAAACTGCAGAAGAATCTATGTCAATGCTACAGGATGAGTTTCAGATTTCAACTGTCTCACATTCACATTGGATGTGAGAGTACCTGGAATGCAATTTTAATGACTAACTCCAATTATGGATAGTAAGGGAAATATGTTCTGGATTTTTCCATATTGATGTGTCATCCTGAAGAGATTGTGTCAAAAGCCAGCTTGCATAGAGGTGGCATTAGCCCAACAACAAACATCCTGGAAATAAATGTAGGATAAATACCTAAAGCTTCAGAGGAAATGATGATTATAAACAGAAGAAGTCTTCTTTGCCATCTTTTATGCAACATTTCAAGCAACTTCAGACACTGATCCCCACAAGCTTGCTTGCTGAATTGGAAGATTCAAAGTTACTAGGAATCCAGAAAAAGAGAAAAATGTGCATTAAACAGAAGTTCGAGTCATAGTAAACATGCAGGAATTATTGACAGATGTGGAAAAGCGTGCAGATATTTAAAACCCTCACAGGCAACAATGTTAAAAAAAATGTAGATCGTATTGAAAATAAGCTGCAATTGAAAGAGCCAAACTACAAAAGCATTGATCCAGGGAAAGAAATACCATAATTCTGTAGCTTTTTCAAAGAACTCCAGACAGAGAAGTCCCAAATCAGATTCAGATATCGGTGACAACTGATAGAAAATTTGAGTTTCTAAATGCAATTAGATCATTGGCATGTCCATCTACACTAAGTGAGGAGTGGATCTAGGACCTTTGGCTAGTGGGGTCAATTCTACATTAAGGTATCATATTATTATTTGAGAGGGGGCAATCATGTTGAAATAAACTATTTTAAAATTTTAAGTAAAATTATGTAATTTTTGAAATTTCAATGTGCGCATTTAACATTAGGTTGTTGTTGCATTCCACTAAAGATAACTGCAGCAACATGAATGTCTATGTAAAACCATTTTAGCTAGCAGTCAACTAAGAAAGTCACGTTAAAGTCCATAACCTGGTCCGGATTAAAAGAAAGTTAGAATGCCCAACAAACCAGTCATTGTTGAGACTTACGTGTTCGCATCAGAAACGCCATGTTCATCATATCCTACCTTGTCCCATCCATTCGGTTCAGCATATTTCCACGGAGCCTTGGGTTAAATTCTCTACGGAGAAGGTTCTGTGGAGTTCATGACAGCATTCATGTTCCAACTTTGCACCATGCATTCTCAGAAACAACCCCCTGCCTTGCAAGGTATGATTGCGTACTATAGACCCAAAAAGTGGTCCTACACCTCCGTGGGGCTGCCCTCTTATATAGAATGGTATAAAGCAATAGAACGCAAAAACTAATAGTGAACGTGACTGACAGTTCTTCTCCTGCGTATTTGCTTGACAAGAAATCTGTGAAATGCATCCAATGACACCAACTAAAGCATAGTCTCCACATAACTGGTGCAGGTTACATAGCCATCTGCATTCAGTGCCGAACATGGTCCATGCGGTCCAGAAGCACATAACTTCTAAAATGAAGCCAGATTTTAGGACTTCGTAAACTCTGGTCTATATATGAATAGGTCGTTTCCAAGGAAGAGATGGAATTAATGTCAGGGAGAAATTTTGTAAGATAACCTGGGAATTGATCAAATCTTCCTTTGAATCACTAAAAAAACTTCACAAAAGCTGCATATCTATCTCTAATGGGCTTCCTGTTGTAGCCTTGTAGGGTATACTGCCTGATATGAAACTGTACATTGTATAAATGTTCACAGTATTGCAAATTCACTCTTAAGCTAAGTTATTGAAGGATTGTGCTGTGTGCAATCAAGACCAAGCTAAGTTATTCAAGGATTGCGTGCAATTAAAATTGATTCAAACCGCAATCATAAAACACAAGCTCGGTACAACTGCAAACACCAGCACCAATCATCCTGATCTTCAATATTGAATTTAACAGATGGATGCCTTAACTGACCGCAAAGCCAAGTCAATCAATACAAATTTTCAAATTAAGAAGTGTAACTGATCACCATCTTCATGATTCAAACTACAGTTGAAAATGACAGGAACATGAAAACACAACACCAAATCCCACTCTAGGTAGAGAATGGAAATACCAACCCAAAAACATGAGGCAGAAGGCATCACATCATTAGAAAACAGCATGACTTATTGAAATCATCCATAAAACTTCATCACCGACCGAAGAATCAACCATATCCTATATCTAGAGCAAGTTAGATACAACGCAGAACAGATCGACAAAAAGTCTATCCTTCGACAACATACGACACAAACATCCATACGAACAAAATCAACCAAATAATCCCAAAACACAGAAATAACAGCAGAAAAATGGAAATTTACAATGATACCAACATCCAGATAGCAGAAAGCAGGAAATCATTAAGACAAACAAATACGCACATGCAGAAGAAGCAGGGAAGCGAATCAAAAACAGTTCAGAGGAAGGAGGGGATAGACAATCACCTGAAAGAAGCAGTCGCTATAAGACAAGAAGGCCTTGATACTCTGCTCTGCCAGAGAGCATGAGAAGGAGGCGGCAATCAGCAAACCAAAATGAAAAAACTGGGACGTATCTCTGTTTCTGGGAGCTGAGAACTAAGGATTTGAGATGTGGGTATTGGATGAGTACGCCAGAGGAGCCGGTTTTTCGCTCTTGAATACAAATTCAAAACTTGCTATTCGTTATCGGAAGAGATTGCATGCGTTCTCTCTGTTTCCTTGTCTCGCTGCCGCTGGCAAAAGCCCGGCAAAAGACCCCGATAGTTTTTAGTTTTCGGTGCTCCGCTGGTGCATTTTCTTATTTGTGCTCATTAAAGATCGAGTCATTGACCCACACAAAAATTATAATTTATATATTTATTGGGGTAATTAAATAATTAATACGAATATTTTAATAAACTAATCTATTTGATTATTTGATTCCATAAATGTTTTAATTCAACTCTTGGATCAAGTATAAATGGTCATGCGACAAGCAAATTCTAATTTCGAAGAATTCATACAAGCTTTCTAGAAGATTATTTGAAACATGTTGATTTTCTTATTTACTATCTGATATTTATGGTGGACTGAGGAACGCTGAGGACTGGTCTTATGAGCGAGTGTGGGTGTGTATGTGTTTGTAGTCCTAATGCGGAACACTCCGAAAAGTATGCATGCAGCCTCGTGACATGGACCTCTGGAGAAAGTCTGGACAGTCTAACCCCGGGTAGATATTGGCGCCATCGAATGGATGATCACAACCATCAAATCACTGGAAATTTCGGGATGAATTGGAGTCAGTCCGCTTAATACTTAAGGAATTGAGTATATAAGTGCACCTTACACCACAGAGTATCATAAAATTTTCATTTGTTTTGCCGGCTTTGTCTCTCTCTCCATCGGTTAGTTGGGAAGGATGAACCTCCTGCCTGAAAATTGGGATGATCTAGTCCGTCCGTAATTTTGTCTTTCTTATCTTAAACCCGCAGACAGATCAACTTAAGTTGGGATGATGATCTAATTAGGTGGCATGGACAATCGGAAGTGGAATGGATAATCAGGGATGATCCGACCGTCCATCAAGCAGGAATTAACATCTCGTATGGGGAATTTTTATAATAAGAAACTTTTAGGTACATCCATATTCGGGCCCACTTTTTCTGTATGCACCCATCATTTTGTTTTCTAAGGTATGATGAGTGACCACTGATTTAGGTGTTAATGAAACCAATAACGTGGTCGCATGAACGGAATCGGAGAAGAATAATTTGGTGCTCCAGCTGAAAGTTGCAGACGGTGCACTCGCCCACTGAATCCGTTGCTAGAAACTACGTCCGCAGAGGCATAGAACTCCAATTCAAATTGGAAATAAGGTTGCGAGATGGGTCCCGTTGGCGTAGTACTTTTCATTTGGATGCTCAAAAAAGGAAAATTCCAGAAAATCCTGCAGAAGCATATATATAGCAATCAAGCGTGCGTTCGGTCGTGCAAAGAGCCTGAATTTCGGAGCTATTACTACAGAGTAATTACATTCTATAATTTATTAATTTACTTATTTTATTTCTGTAAACAGATGACAATTATACCGGGGCCGCGTATCAAGTATGACGCTCCTGATCATCAACAAATTATGACCCATGTTCTGCTTCCAATGTCATATGTTTTCCTTCTCTTGCATTTAATTTCAAGCAATGTAACCCATATAGCATCCATTCGTCCTATTTCTAGGCTTAGACATTTGGTTGGATGCACGGAGATTGATTGGTGTCTGAAGGGGCCATGGGTGGTGGGTGGACAGATGATGGCACTATAGTCAGCTTGGCAATCCTGCAATAATGATTTCCTAATGCTGCCATCATACAATGATGGCTGGACAATAAATTAATGGCTTGTCAATGACTCTGTTTTAAAATGGCACTAGCGAATGAGCTGTAGATCTATGCAACTCTGTGCCGGTCGACATCTGATCACATATGAAGGAGTGAGGGATGCTTTCATATACCAGTCCGGCGATTCCAACCACCCACAACGGAATTGAACTTTCCAAGTTAGCGTTGATGCGTCTCAAACCGGATGCTTTCAAAATGCTTGGAGCGGATGCACGTCGTTGAAATCTACAAAATGCATGTTCTCCGAGTTTGATTGCAGCTTATTCAGTGCATCTGCATTCTCTCGTCTCGTAGCTAACATGACATCGCAGAAGACAGAGAAGTCGGTCAATCTTCTATGGACAGGAATGAATGATACGCTAATGTCCTTTTCTAGGCGTCCGCATCCTTTTCGAGACACACTAACTCGGGCATCGATCAGCTTCAGACGATCAGAAGTTCCCAGTCCAAATATCCCTTTTTTTATTTTTTTTCTAATTTTCTTTTTTCTCAAACTATTAATGATATTAAGTTTTACCATTTTTGTAAATATATATTTATTTAAAAAATTGTAAACAGAAGTATTTACAAAAATACTACTGTATCTAAAAATTCAAAATGAATATATACATTTTTAAGAAAGGTAAAACTTATGGCATATTTGAGAAGTGATGTAACTTTTAAATAAAAATTTTTAATGTAAAAGTTTTCAAAATGAAAGAAAATGATATAACATAATAAAAATAATAAATAATAAATAAATAAAATAAAATAAAATAAAATTGAAATTGATGGGTAGGTCATGTGAATAGTTGTGTAAAAATAATTAAAAAATAAGATAATTGTATATAAAGATGCAAAAGATAATTTTAAAATATGATAATTATGTAAAATGAGAACTTTTAATTTAAAAAGCATCGAAATTAAACAAACGAACTCTTAATTAATACATTAAATATACTTAATTATCTTTAGCCCGGTCGTTGCTACCAGGCACTAAAATAATCACGCGCCAATGATAAAAGGCGATGGATATTCTCGCGGGCATACTGCATGCTAGATTCGTAGACCTACGCAAAACGAGCGGAAACTATAAAACAATGCTCGTGCGTCAGAATCGGATTGACATGATAAACGGCAATGAATCAACGATCATTTGGGACCTCTTTTTCAGTTTTTTTTATAAAAAAAAAAATTCTACAAAACTTTCTTCTATAACAATGTTTCATCATTTTTTAATGTGCATATATATTTATTTATAATTTTTAAACACAAGTATTAAAATGAGTAAAATACCCACGTTTAAAAAACAAAATAAATACCCTTCAAAAAAACAAAAAAAAGAAAACGAATATATACACATGCAAAAAGATAAAACTTAATTTATAAATTCAATACAACTGGATTTGGAATTTTATTTAAAGGTGTGTTTGGTTACACACAAAACATGTCAATGAAAATTTTTCAATCAAAAATTTTTCACTCTCCATAACTACTTTATTTTTTAATTATTTTTTCACATTTTCCTATATAAACAACCCTACTTTTCAATCATTTCCGCACAAATACCCATACAACTACCCTATCTATTTTAACTTTATTCTTTTTACACCTCATTATTACCCCTATCATATCACATCATTTTCTATCAACTTGACAACTTTTACTCTGAAAAGTTTGATCAAAAAGTTTTACCTCCAACAAAACACACCTTAAATAAAAAACTTCAAAAAAAAACCCCAAAAATATTTTTCGACCGGTCTGCAGTGGGAAGAACGCAGCCCTTTTTCTACACCTTTCACCTTTTGCACGAGGTTCATGACTAACTGCGGGAAACGAATCGACAGAACCACAGCAGTAAAACAAAATGAATCCAACAGTGAAAGCTGGTTTCTTGAACCTTCAAATCCAACTATTTACGCAGTAGCACTTCACTAAAAAGAAAAAGAAAAAAAAAAATAGCACTCAAAAACTACCCAGGTGCAGTGATAGATATACCCCCTAAAGGATTAGCAAATCAGTGCCGACAATCCAGAAGCCGCTATCGTTGCCAGCTCTAGCACATTCCTGTAATTAGCTGAATGTGTATTGAAAGACCAACCCGTCCACAAAATGTGATCTAGGTAAACTTCCTTCCAGTCACTTACTCAGCGACACAGACCTTTCCCTGTGGGATCTCTTTGAGTATACATCAGGGCTCCGACTTCGAGATCCATTGTATGGAGGTGAGCGGGAATATGATCGCTCTTGAAGATTACTCTTTCCTGGTGGGGATACCGAACTTGGTGGCGATGGTGATCTGAGCCAACAGAATAAACAATAATAGAGCACTTAACACAATGGCATTTATACAACAATATTAACTATAGGCTGCTGCTGCTGCTCAAGGCTTGAACAAGGCTTAAACAGAATATTATTGGTTTGCCAGTTAAATATAAACATTTGCACAGGGTTTTGCCAAATAAAACCATCTTTCAGGTTGGTCCCACCTATCTCAACATTGAGCGTCTTCCTGACCTACAGGTATAGTCTCATTCTGTGACAGGATCCAATAAACCGTTTGCTTGCAACCCTATTGACCCCACACGCACAGGATAACAAAACAATGAGATTTATTTACCAACAGAGAAAAATTACCGTGAATATTTCCTCCGCCGAGGTGATACTGAAATAGACCTGCAATACCAGAGAGAAACAACATTACTAGTATGTTCTTATGTTAAAAAGTAGATTTGGGTTAAAGCAGTTAGATAGAATAATCCATTATCAGGCAAAGAAGGCTCACACCTTGAGTAATGCTGTCTTCGAGGGGGAGGGGAAGGTGAATAATAGCTTGGGCTACGAGAACGAGACCTCACATAACGTGGTGGACTACGAACATTGCGAGGAGATCTTCGGTAATCATAAACTCGACCCCTGTAAGAAACATGTCAGATTCCCTCAAATATTCATGAAAACACAGGCAAAAGACAATATTATTGAGAAATGTCAATATAAAATGTGAAACCAACAATAACGCACAGCAGATCAAGTGCATAAATTTTTTTAAAAAAAAAAATTTACAATGAACATTCTGTTGCACATTTAAAAGTCACATGATTGGCAAATACAACAAAAGCTAAGAATAAAATAGCATGAATAACAACTAAGTAAAGAACATATCCAACTCTACAGATTTTAAAACATGTAAAAAAACAATATTCAGGCAATCTCTAGTTAAAACTGAAACATGCATGGCTTCCAGCAAAACATCGCTTGGGCCTGTTTGGAAAATTTGAAAAAGGTGAAGGAGAAAAAAGTTTTCTTTCCTACCACCATTTTAATGTGACATCAAACATGGACAACCTTAACCCTATCCTTTCCACACACACAAAAACTCAAGTTTTATGCCTTTACCCACTAAAAGTGTCATTCTTACTCCTGCCAACATCATGTCCTTCAAGCCCCAACTACCAAAACAGGTCATGGGATTCGTGCAAAAAATTGGAGAAACAGAAAAGAAAATGCATATTACCTAACCCTTTCCCTGGCTCTCATGTCTGCTGGCTTCTTTCTATTCTCCTCCGCAAAAACAACAGTTAGCTCTCGTCCAAGAAGGATTTGCCCATCCATTTGGTACTTTGCCTCTGCTGCATCGGCAGGATCTACATATTGCACAAAACCAAAACCACGTGGCTCCCTACAACATAGCATAGGTTTCGATAACTACAGTGAAATAGGGTGAAGGAAATAGCAGCCTTGCAGGATCACCACTGTAAACACGCTCATGTAAATCATGCGGACTAAGATATTCCCAAAACATTATTCAGCCGCTTGCAGAGAAATGTTCTGGGTACTTCATGTAATTCAAGTAAAGCATGCACATGGCTGCTGACCTTGCGCACTTCAGAGTGCAAACATGACTTGTAATTCTTCAAATCTTGAATATCTTCACAATGTATAAACTTCAAACCCCACCTCTTCCCCTCTCAACAGCAATTATCTTCACAAACACTAACATCCTCTCTTAAAACTTGACAGTAGTCTTCAAAACTTTATTTTCACTGTTAAATCTCAACAGCCTTAATAAAATATTCAAAATGCAAATAGAAAAGGAGAAAACAGTACAAATCATAAGAAGCCCCGCCACCCCAATGATTTTTTTTTTCAAGGAGAGGTTTAGGTGTAATTGGCAGTTAAATTTCATCCAGCAAAATGAGCATACGTGTAACCAGTTTCAACAGAGCATACATGCTCAGACACAGATAAGGTGGGTCTATGTCAAAAAGGTTCCAAATTTTGCCAGTTCTAAACAAAGATGCATAGCCATGTACACATACCCATTATAATAATCTCGGGGCAAGTAAATATCCTTAAGCGGACCAAACTGCCCAAATGGCCTACGGAGATCCTCTGACCTGCAGTAATTAAAATTCAAGGTAAGTAGAGGTACAAAGGCGGCAATGGATAAATTTGAGGGGAAAAAGTTGCGAGTTTCAACCACACTAAACAATTCCAATTTCAGTTTTTAATTCAAAAAAAAGGGAATAAAAAGATGAGTTCTTGAGTGTTATATTGGAGAAATAGAAAGTTAACTAGATTGATTCATGGGTAGCTGCCAGAGTGACAGCAAAGGAATTGGCAAACCTGCAGTCACGCCTCAGATTGCGTACTAAAAGACTTGTTGGAGGATCCCTGCGTCCTCCATAGCGGCCGCGGGGGCTTGGACTCCTGCCTCTTCGGCCATAACCCCTTGGGGGAGAAGGACTGTAACTGTAGCTTCTACCCCTCATCACTACGTAGCTGTCTGTTTTTCAACATATCGCACAAACAGACAGATAATGTTAGTGTGCTGTACAACATGAATAATTTGCTGATGCTTGACTTTGTTGTTAGTTTGCAATTTCGATAAATAACTTCGAAATTATTAATTAACATGTTAAAAAAACTAATTTTCCCGCAAAAGCAGTGGACGTAGCGACTTAACGGACAAGTGGATGGGGGCAAATATTTTCCCTCAGAAAGTCCTGTTATTCAGGTTCCGTTCATCCGCAAAGGCTTCTCCCACATCAGAGACAAAGCAGGATGTTGCGACATCTCATGTCAAGATCTCCATCATCCAGACATGCCAGACTTGCATTAATTGTCGAAATCTGATCGCAAAGCTTGCTTATCCTCGTTTAATTTACAAGGATTTACAAATCTGTGGATCATGCCCTCAATCACCCGCTAGCGAATACTCGATAGGATACCGCAACCTTGAAATCGTTTTGGCAAATCTAAGCACATAAGAATCAAACGTTTGATAACAACATGCGCACTCATAAAGAACGGATCTTGAAAACCTTTAGCCCATAATCCGCCCATTAATAGACAAGGACGAGGAGGCAGGAGAAAAAACAAGGTAAGATGGCGAAGATTACGCGTCGATTAGCAGATACTGCGTGATGAACGAGAAACCTTAGAAATTCATGGGAGGAGAAAGATAAGTAGACAAGTGGATATGAACCCTAGATGGGGCAAACGTACCTCGAACGTCACCTGACCGCTCCTTTTGCTTTGTCTTCGAGAACCTTCGTGCCTGGGCTGGCTTGCGCCTCTTTTAAAGGGATACCTAGAGCATGCCGCAGATAGTCGCGCGACGCCATGCGCGTGACTTAGGTGTGTTTGAAAATGAGTATAAAATATCACCTTGCGTCTTTTCAATTTAAAATTTTTTACTCTTCATAACTATTCTATTTTTAAATTATTTTTTATATTTTTTTATACAACTACTCTACTTTTTAATAATTTCTACACAATTACATATACAACTAACTTATTTATTTTAATTTTATTTTCTTTACTTCTCGTCATTATCCTTATCATATCACATTATTTGACAGCTTTTACTCTCTAAAACTTTTCACCAAAAGTTTTATTTATTTCTAGACACACCCTTAATGTGCGTTCTTGACTTGCTAGGCAAGATCAGGCATGTGGGCGTGGGCGTGCCACGGCTGATCGTTGTTTTGTTGGAATGGTCAGAATAATCATTCAGGTACTCGAGGCAAGCAACTCACTGCTTATCGAGAGCAATTTTTTTTATTAAAAAAAAACTTATTATTTTTTAAAAAATTATTAATCTAAATCTATTTAAGATATACTTGAAAAATAATAAAGCTTTCCAAGAAAGACTTTTGAAGTGTAAAGATTTTAGAAATATAAGCAATGATATAATATGATATGATAAGGGTAATGATAAAAAGTAGATAGAATAAAATTAAAATAAATACATCAGATGTTAGAAGTATTGTAAGTTGTGTATAAATGATTAAAAAATATGGTAGTTATATAGAAAAAAGTGAAAAAATAATTAAAAATATAATAGTCACGAAAATGAAAAGTTTTAAAGTGTGTTTGAAAAGTAGTAAAATTATCAATGAAAATTTTTTTGTGTACAAGTTTTTAAACTATTAAAAATTAATATAGTATAATGGAGATAATGATAAAGATTAAAGATAATAAAGTTAAAATACGTAGGTTAATTGTATGAGTTATTATATAGAAATGATTAAAAAATAAGATAATTATATAAAAAAATTTAAAAATAGTGTAATTACAAAGATTAAAAATTTTGCCTATAAAGTTTTTTGTTTGCCAAACATTCAGGGTGTGTTTGTTGGAGTATGATTATATACATCATAATGTATTTAATGTTAAAATACAAAATTTATTTATTTTTTTAATTAATTATTTTTTTTATTTTTCTTTATAAGCATGTTTTTTAAATGTATTCAATTTATATACAAAGTTTTTTCTATTTTATAATACTTTTATATATTATTTTTAATTTTTTACAATATCAATTTCAAGAGCATTTAAGTAATTTTCACCCTTTCAAGACTTGATTTTCAAAAATCAAAAATATATATATAATATTATAAAATGAAAGAACTTTGCGTATAGATTGAATACACTTAAATAAATATGTTTATGAAAAAACAAAAAATATAAGTAATTATAAAAATAAACGAGTTGTATTCTAATCTAAAATACATTATGATGTATATGATCGGACTTCATGTTTGTTTTCTAATAAGAGTTTTTAACAAAAAAAAATTCACTGTCTGCAATTATCTTATTTTTTTACGTTTTTTTATATAAACTACTATATTTTTTAATCATTTATACTCAACTACTCCTACAACTAATCCGTCTATTTTAACTTCATTTTCTTTATATCTTATTATTACTTGTATTATAGCACATCATTTTTTATCAATTTAATAATTTTTACATAAAAAACTTTTTATCTAAAAGTTTATCACTTCTCAAACATGCATTAAAAAATTTTATGGGTCACTAAACACCCTCCGAATTTATAAAACTAAACTTTACTATTTTAAAAAAATTTATATTTTTAAATTTTTAAACACATGAAATAACTAAAGCACTCTCATGTTTAAAAATCTCAAAAAACACGTAGAATTATCTAAAATAATAAAACCTAAATTATATTGAAAGGGGATGCTTCCATGAAATCTCTATTCAATATTATCTTTTCCATTTTGAATATCTCCATAATTGATGTAAAATTCACACCGTCTCTTATGTCTATAATTATTTATAGAGTGTGTTTGAGAATAGATAAAACTTTGATGAAAAGTTGTAGAGAGTAAAAGTTGTCAAATGATGTGCTATGATAGGGGTAATGATGATGAATAAATAGGATAAAGTATAAATAAATAAGTTAGCTGTGTTGGTAGTTGTGTAAAAATGATTGAAAAGTAGAATAGTTGTATAGAAAAATGTGAATAAATAATTAAAAAATAGGGTATTTGTAAAGAGGAAAAATTTTTAATTTGAAAAGTTTTAATTTAACAACTTTTACTGTGAAACTCTAACCAATGTAGAACTCATATGTATGCATTGATAATGTATATGACATTTATATTTGTAATTATTGAATTTTGAATGATTATGAGATTTTGCTAATTATTGCAATTAGGGTTAAGGATTAGCAATGATGACTTGAGTAATCATTTTGAGCTGATTATGAGATAAATGGATTAAATTAAATTGTTGGTGATCGGAATACACCAATATATCATGAATAATCATTTTCCATTATTTAATATGAATTATGAGAATTTAAATGATAATTGCTAAGTTAAGTGGAAAAACACTAGAAAATTCATAACTCAACGCTTGTAAGGCGGATTCAAGTGAAATTTGATATGGAAGTTGATGATATTGGGCTTGGTATTATGAGATTATTGGGTTATGAAAATTTTTGATGAAATTAATGTTATAATTTATTGATCATGTCGCAAATCCAACCGTTAACTTTAAACAACTATAACATGAGCTAGGAAAATCGGATTGAGATGAAATTTGAAACGGTTGAATGAAATCATGAGATGCACATTTTGGAAGGCTTAGATTAAGCATAATATATTGAAAAAATACCTGCATTGAAAAAGATGAGCATAGTTGACTATTGCACCACAAAAATACCATTCATTTCCTGCTAGAGTACATGGAATAATTGCATCATTTTAATGGAAAATTAGGTGTCAAATGCAGCTTATTTTCAGGGTATTTTAAGCATTATTATGAAATGCAAAAAACCACATAAAATCCAGTAGATGACGTCCACATTAAAGAGGCTATGGAGTGCTCAAAATGAGCATAGATAAGGTGGCAAGATGGGAACGTCCATGGGCTGTAGTGCTGATTGTTTTTGAATTTTTTATTTTATAAAATATATATACATGTAGCTGAAATGTAGGGACATAAGAATATGCATTCAATCATGCAAAATTCCCTACAAAAAAATTATAAAATACAGCTGCATTGAAGAGAAAAAAACGTGGACAGCTTGATGGGCTAATAACGTGTGATGGTGTGTGCTTATTGCTGCCATTTCTGTTAATTTTTTTAATGTTGAATTAATGCATAAATTAAAGGTTAATGAGGTGTATAATTTACCCTTAAATTAGGGTTGAAAAAATGATGAAAAATCTGCAAAATTGAGGCAGCAAATACGTGATCTGTGGGGATAGCTGGACGGTTTTGATTAAAGCAGATTTTTAGATTTTAAAAAAATGGTAAAAAGCAATTTACTAGGCTGTAAAATGTCCAGCACATGAAGGGGGATAAGTGAGCATTAAATGGGTGTGGAAATACAGCACAAGTGGAGCCCACAGCTGGATCATATTCAGCCCTATAAATGGGTTGCACGTTCACATGGATAGATCTTTGCAAAAAAATTCTAAGTGCTGAGATTTCACCCCAAGCACCACAGCAGCTCACGTCCCCTCTTGGCCAGCAAAGGAAGAAGAAAAAAGAAGAAAAAATAAAGGAAATTTGAGGAGGAAAACCCATCTCAAGTGTTTAGGGTTTGGAGTGCATCAACTAAGTAAGTGTTTGTGTTAATTTGAGCATTTCATCTTGAGTTCTAAACTCCAAAATTTGAATATGAAATTGAAGCTTAAATACTTCTTAAACAATGATTTAATATGGCCTTTGATTTAATATTGAATGGATGTTAGGCTATATGCATGAATTTCCACGATTTAGATGGTGAAAGTAATGATTTCAATGACTATTGAGTTGAAAACTCAACTTGTTAAATATTGAATTCCAATAATAAGTTGTTGTATTGAATGAATGATAAGTTTAGGTTATGAAACATGTTTTAATGAATAACATATGTTGATTCAAGCTTAAATTATAAATTTTAGAAACTATGAAATGCAAATTGACGTATATGACCCGATTTCTTCATTTTTATGCTAAAAACGCTATGGAATGGGATTGCATGATTTATGAAAGCTATGCAGGGTAAAATATCATAGAGTTAGGGTATTATTGATGCCCAAAAGGATTTGAGAAGATAAGCCCAAATCTGATTGTTATGGATTTATGAAACGATGTTTAAACGAAGTGGAGACGGAACCCGAAATGGGTAAACAACTTGTTGTTTGGAGGGGTATTAATTTATGAATGTTAAACATGTGTTAATACCCTAAATTTGGATTAAGAAAAGTGAGGTTAATTGCTGAAATTTCGGATTTATTAAACTGCTTAGGGTTATGTGTCAAAAGACACATTGAACGGGTGAAAATGGGTTCCAAAGTTGCTGATTTGAGAACCTATGATTAGTGGATTTAAATTTCATAAAAATATCCTAAATAAAGTGATAATTAAGGGTAATTATCATGCTGAATTAGTGACCAAGTCGCTGATTTAGAAAATTTTACGAAATATATTATATATGTGTTGCCAAATGGGCATATAAGAAAGAATAAATATGCAAGGGTGATGAATGACTTATGTAATGTGATTTTGTGCAAAAATGCATGAAAACATGATGAATTTCATGATTATATATCTGTTTAGAATTGCATTATGTAATTTCAAATTTTAGAATTGATTAATGAAGCTAAGGCAACGACGTGTGCTAAAAATGAGCACCGATGTATGAATTTTGGGAAATAGATGAAAAATGATGCATGAAAGGTAATGAACCTATAAATAATAATTATTGGATGATTATTATATGGTTGAATGGTTACCCAACTTATGAGATTAAATATGCTGTGTATGAATCAATGAAATGTGCAAGTATATGCTAAGTGTATGCATAATGACTCGAGAGGTCAAATGAATGATATATGTTAATGAAAATGAGTTGGAAAACTAAATGGAATACAAGCAAAAGAAATATATGAAAAATGATATCATTCTCATGTAAGCAAAGACAAAGAAAATGCTGAGTCGGAAAGCTAAGGAACGTAGGTAAGCAAGCAAAATTTCTAAATGATTTTTGCTTTTCTAAATTGCTTTAAATAAATGTGATTTTTGTACTAACTGTTTGATGTAAATATTGAAGATGTTTTATAAGTATCCAAGGATGGCCATTCCTTAGTTAAATTGTGTTTAAATGTGCTTTTATTTCAATGTGACTTTATGAAATTTCATTTGACAAATACTATGAAAAATGTCGTGATTTCAAGTTTCTAAATGAAAATCATGCTAGCAAGTTAAAAATGGATTTATGAAAAGTACATGTACACAAGGTACTAGGTCCACTTGAAGGGTATAAGCGGACCGATTGTTCCCCTTTGGTGTGACCAAGTCGCTAAGATAGACCTAAAGCCGGCGGCGCCCTCTCTAAACTGGGAGATGACGAGGACGGATGGTCGCCTAGCTAGCTTCCATCCTAAGGGAAATATGATTGATATGTTCATAATTCTACATGACATTATGCATATCGTACTTGTGATGTGTACATGATTTATGTTTTCAAGATATACCTTTTTAAAATGTATAAGTTACTTTCCAAGATGATTTTAAATGCAAAATATTGCCTAAAATAAATTGCATGTAAAATGCAAATAATTTACTTATTGAGTTTCGACTCACGATTTTGTTTTCCAAACCCAAAGACAGGTGAAGGACAGGACAGGACATGACGAAGGAGCAAATGCAAGATTTTTAAAGCGAATGGAAAAACATGTCACTTTTATGTTATGGAAAAACTTGTGTGGAATCGATGTAAATTGTTTTTATATTTATGTTGATGACTACAATTAATACATGCAGTGACATCTGATTTAAGTAAATACTGAAATGTTGCTTGAACATCATGCTGTGTATATGTGTTGAATGGTTGAAAATGACCTAGATATGCATGAGATGAAAATATGAGAAATTGAACTTCTATGTGAATATAATTAATTGGATAAATATCCGATAAAACCCGCCGTGTGACAGGACAACAATCCTGATCACGTTTACCAATTAATACGATCTCGAGGTAAAGGCTAAGTTGTGAAGCTCAGTTTGGGGCGCCATATTTACTTATTACCAAACACACCCTAATAAGTTTGGGAATTGATAAAACTTTTGATGAAAAGTTGTAGAGAGTAAAAGTTGTCAAATAATGTGATATGATAGAGGCAATGATGAGGAATAAATAGGATAAAGTTGAAATAGATAGGTTAGTTATGTTGATAGTTGTGCAGAAATGATTGAAAAGTAGAGTAATTGTATAAAAAATATAAAAAAATAATTAAAAAATAAATTAATTGTGAGAAGTGAAAAGTTTTAAATTAAAATTTTTTAACTTAATTACTTTTACTTGTTACCAAACAGACCCCAGTGAACCCTCAGCCGCATGGAATAGTATGCGGGCTGCATCCCATCTTGAAACCTAAAACTCTTCACCAACGTCAGCCTAAAACCCGCGCAAAATCCCGCCGCTTGCAGCAACAGCCGAGAAGGAAGCCAAACTTCCTTTTCAGCTCCTTGGATTCAATGGCAGCTCCTCACAAGAAGAAGAAATCCCCAAAGACAAATTCCAAAGACAATCTCAAACCGAAGACAAGCGCAATGAAATTCTCGAACAGAAAAAACAAAGCCGAAAACGACGCAAAAACCGGATCTTTCTCTCTTCCGGCAGACGACGATGAACCTGATTTCCCTCGAGGTAGGCATCCTCGTATCGTCACGCTGTCGACGAGAGCCTTGTGTTGTTTCCGTTAAATTTCTGCTTTTCGGTTTACGTTTTTGTTGCCACTGGTTTGTAGGCGGCAGGAGCTTCCTCAGTCAGGAAGAGGAAGAGGAAGTTCGAGCAGAGGTGGACGCGAAGTTCAAAGCGGAGGGGAGGGACGCGAAGAAGCGGAAGAAACGGGTTTCGAGGACGCCTCCTGCAGAAGAGGACCTGGGCTTTCTTTTCGGTGGTACACTCTCTGGAAACCTGCCGAGATTCGCCAATCGGATCACTTTGAAGGTAAGAATAGGATAAGCCATCTCCATGTTTACGTTTTAAGCTCCTGCTTGCTGCTGGTCTCAGTCTCTACGGGCATCGCACAGGCAGGGTATCCGTCAACTCTGGTTTTGGGAACAGGGTGCCCCAAAATCTATTAATTGTTGTCTGTGATGGGAGAGTTCGGGAGTTTTCGTCCATAGTGGGAAATGTTTGGGCTATTGAGTCACTGTCGCAGGGCCTCTCACCGGCTGCCGGTCTACTTGTCAAAGACTGCTTGTGTGTTTGTACTCTGTAGAGATACAACATGTCATTGGTAGAATGAGAAATATGAAAATATGTACAGCTGGTGGTCTCGGACACTGGAAATATTGCACTGAAAAAATTGATTTTTGCTGCATTAAAATATTACAAATGATGTTCTTTACCAGTGTTTATATTCAGGAAGACAGGAAGTTAATTGCAGAGGCTTTTATTACAAAACAGGTATTAATTCCATAGCTTGGCACACATTCGTCCAAAATGGACTGTCTACCTTGCCAGCAGTTCTTCTGCTGGGCGCTTCTACATTTCTTGCTCTTTTATCGAAACTTCCAGCAAGCTGGAATGCAAGTGAGAAATTCATGGTTATCAAAGCTGTCTCTCACATAAAGCTGTATTAAACTAAAAATTCTAAAATGAGTGTATTATAAGTCCATAGTTCACTACTTAGGGCCGAGGTCACCAGAACCAGAAAAAAAATAAAAATAATAAGAGTCGACTCTCCTTTAGGTGAGTAGATATTTTGACACCAGAATACAAAGTTCATTCGTGCAAAGCGTTATAGATGTTATGCAGTAGACCTTTCTTTGCATAGCAGTTGTTTGTAAATTGGGGTTTCCTTGCATTCTCATTTTGAACTGTCTGAACAAACGCAACACAAATTTTTGAGAGTTTAACATGTTGGAAACCCTCTGCATTATTCAGCTTCATCAGATCCTTTTCAACTCCACAAATCATAGTGTCATTACTTATTACTTGCTTAGCATATTGAGACTTTGATGTCCTTGAATCTCTTATTTTGAATTTATACTCAAAATTGTTGTCTTCATGATGTCCCAGAATATTTCTCCTGGAATGAAGGTCTTGGGTGTAGTTGTTGAAATAAATCCCAAAGATCTTGTAATAAGCCTCCCAGGTGGACTACGAGGATTTGTTCGTGCAGAGGAAGCATTAGACCTTGTTTCAGAACATGGATTTAAGGTATGCTGTTCACTTGTCCTCCTTAGAATGGCTGTAGTTTATCTTGTTTCGCTCAGAGATAATTTGTTATCTATTCTTCACACCTGGGTTGTTTTTCATTTGTTTGTCTTAAAGCTCAATGATTCCTAGCTGAAGTTACTATTAGAAACTAAGCAGTTCTTCCCCAACCATTTATCTTGATGTTATTGTTCTTTCTAGGGTCTTGAAGGCACTACACTATGCAATACATTTGTTGTTGGACAGCTTGTTTCTTCTATTGTACTACACGTAGACGATGACAAAGAGGAAGGAAAGGGAAACAAGAAAATCTGGCTTTCCTTACGGCTTGCCTTGCTGCACAAAGGCCTCAGTTTGGATTCTATTCAAGATGGAATGGTATGATTGTTGTAGGTTGCTTGAGATATTCTAGCACAAAACTCTGGGTGTGAGAATATTTATTCTTTTCAAAATGCTCGTTAGTTCAACTTGTATTTAAAATTGTACCAGTAAGACAAGTGCTGAGTTGTGTGTGAGAAACCTGTTGTTCATCATTGTCATAGGAATGTGCAAGTACGATCTTATGAGGCTATTAGTTTTTGCAAGATCTGACTTTAATTGGATATGTTTATGGGTTAACTTTCAGTGTGGCATCCTACAAATATTGCAAAGAGAAATCTCTTGAAAATTAATGTCATTGGAAGGCTGTGAAATGTTCTTCTATCCATAGTTATTGAAGTGTTTTATGAAGAGATGAAGAAATATGCTGAAAGTTTCATGTTGTCTCAAATGATGGATATGTAGAATTGTTGTTTGCAGCTTTGCATGTGTGTGTGTGGATGTAGCGTACGTGGCTGTATGCACGTCCTGTACACGGTTTCCAACATGATGAATATGCAGAATTCTTGTTTGCATGTGTGCATGGATGTTGTTCACGCAATTTTATGCATATACAAAGTATTTTTTGTGCACATAGTTGCGTAACAGAATCGCCAAGAATGGCGTAACAGAATCCATGCAGCCGACCCCACATAGGTGGGAAATGGCTTATGATGATGATGATGATAGTTGCGTGCAATTTTTATACTATATAGCACATAGCATACATAGTTGTGCACATATATGTTGCAGTGCAGAGTCCTTTTTGGAGGCAGGGATAGAAAAGCACCCTATTATAGTTTGTTTATATTTTAAGCTAAGGTGACTGTGATATGAAATTGGGGTTCTTTGGATGGATATATTTGTGGTGCGTGGGTATGTTTATAGGAAATTAATTGGTGGAGAAAAAGGAGGGAAAGAATGAGATTTGAAAACTAGGGAAACGAAGGGAAATAATGCAATAGAAAATTGGAAATAAAGATAATATAAGTAGGTTATTGACTATAGGTCGGGGGAAAATGTGGTAATAATGATGAAAGAATAGATTTAGTGTACATAAATTGTCAATATCATGTTGGTTGAAAAGAGTGGGAAATTCCATCCCTTTGGTGATTTTCAAATGAACCCTTAGTAGAAACAGTTTTTAGAATACCTTTTACATAAATAAATGCTTTGTGCTATTATAATGCTTTGGCTGATAATTCAGCTCCAAACGTTGAACTTTATACTGACTGCGAAGCCAAATCCTTGAAAACTGTATCACATAGGGACTCGGTTGGATGAATAACAGAGGATGTAGATTTACCTGATAGTTATCTGACTGGACGCAAAAGAAAGAATATTATCGAACTCCCTTTTTATGTTTGCGAAGGTTGGGACTGTTTCCAGTGTGCCCTCAGGATCCTTCAGATACTGAACTGAATCTGCATCATGTTATTGTTTTTTCAGCTATTTGAAATTTAAATGGACCAATGAAACTAATTTTGTTTTTGCGTGTATGTTTTGACTGTTTCAATAATTGACATGATGCTTGCCTTCATTTGATATTGTTTCAGAGGTCTTCTAAATTTGTCGCATTAATTCTAGTGATTTCTAGTGGACAGGCGTGAAGGAATATGATAGCCCCAAAGAAACATTTGCTCGAAAATTTCCATGACATCATTTTCCTTAGAGATATGTGGGGCTGCTTCTATTGTGAATTGGTGTTTGGTTCATGTCACATGTTCACATGACGGCTTGTAGCTCAATATTTACACTAAGGGGCTGTTTGGCATGGGTTAAATGTTTTTGACGTGTTTTCTGCCTTAAAAAAAACGTCAACCATCAATTTCCTCCGTCGCCGGTGCGTGCATTAACATTAGTTTTGTACGGGCTGTCAAAATTGAAAACGCTTTGAAGCTGCCGAAGCATGCTGTTGCGCCGCAATCAGCAGCATAGTCCGACTGGTGGACGGGCTGAGCCTTTGCGCACGCTGGCTTTCTCCACCTTTGCCGAACCCGAGGAACATCTGGATTCTGCAAACGGTACAGGATGATTCCACGCGCAGGCAGCCCAAACCCAGGCCGAACCCAAGGAATCGTCCGGCTTCGTCAATAGCCCGTACAGTGTTCAGCATCTGTCGCCGAAATGACTGAATGAGTTGACACGTTTTTGCGTTTAAACCCATGGTATGAAAAGTTTTATAAAAAAGCTTGAGTTTTGGTCGATGCCAAACAGACCCTAAAGCATGAATACAGGGGCCAGGATATGTTGGCAACTAGATAAATGTCTTGATTCTTTTTAGTTTTTCCTTTGTTCAGGTCTGAATAAAGTTCTCATTGATTTGGCATTACTGATAACATAATAGACTATTATGGTTGGTTAGGATCCTGGCCACCTCCAAGAAAATTCCTAGGATAAAAGAGACAGACAGACAGGCATGGGAGGTGGGCAGGCATTACCTCATAACTTGAAAATTCAATTATTATATTTTAAATTGATCTCAAATTAGAAAAAAATTCTTTCATTTCGTTTTCGTTTTGTAAAATAAAATTTATAAACAACACTACGTCTCAAACTACACTTGATGATTACCTCAGTACTGTCAATAGAGTATTTAATCACTTTGCTTATTACATTTTTATTGTTTATTTTATGTGTAACATATTAATGTTTTTCTCTTATATTTCGAAATCATTCCTCGCTGATTAGTATTAAATGGAGAGATTGGGTTCTTTTGGTGTCTTGACACAATAAGAAGCAATAATGTGATGTTTCAACATTTTCAGGTCCTAACAGCATATGTAAAAAGTATTGAAGATCATGGCTACATTCTTAGTTTTGGATTGCCTTCATTTACTGGATTTTTACCAATAAAAAGAGATGGGGGTAAGGTCGCCAAACATGACGTCTGTAGCTGTGGAATTTTATTTAATTAAATTTTTTGCTTCTATACATAAAAATGATTTAATATGCACATCATTTGGCACTTGCCTTTTACCATATTCCTTGTTTTGTTATATTGCTGTGTTTTCTTCATGTTGCTAATTCTGTTATGTGATGCAGGACCAGTATCCCTAAATCAATACAATGGGAAAATTTGAAAGAAAGAGGGAAGATCTTCTTAATAGAGAAATAAGGGAAGAAAAGGGATAAATCACAGGTGAATTAGAAGAGAGAAATAAGACCAGAGAAAGACTCAAAGAAATCTCAATTCATAAACTCTCAAAATAAACTATCTTACCTGAAAAAAGAACCTTATTTATAAGAAACATACTGAATCCTAAACTTAAGCAAAAGAAAATATGTGAAACTTGCGTAATGAGGAAACTTGCATGATAAGAAAAACTAAAAATAGACATAACCTAAAACCAATCTGAACCATTATTTGAACCAAAGATACTAAATTCCTATAACAACAAAAAATCCAAATAAAACCTAAACAAAATAAACACTAATTTATGAAAATTTTTCATGCCCTAACATCATTACTAGTTCTCACAAAATTGTAGCTAATTCATGTAGTTTCTGTGAATGCTTTGCCAGGAATTCACTCCTTCAAGTAACATATCATAGTTGAACATGCGACAACATGGATTGGACACATTCTTAAAGATAAACCACATTTTTTTTTATTTTGGTGGTGCTTGTTAACACTTAGAAATTTTTGAACTAAAAGTTTTTACTCTCCATAACTACCCTATTTTTTAATTATTTCTTCACTTATTATCCTATTTTCAATCATTTCTATACAACTATCCCATATATCTAACTTATTTATTTTAACTTTATTCTCTTTACTCTTTATCATTATCCCTATCATATCATATCATTTTCTTTCAGTTCAAAAACTTTGACATCAAAAACTTCAGTTTATTTTAATATTTGCATAGCCTTGTCAGGATATTTTTGTGTTGGATGTTTTAAAGCTGCTTATCAGTTCTGTGGATGATAATTATTTCTCAATCTATGCTTGTCATGTTCTCAATCAGCTGACCTTGCCCTTCTGCTACAGTCATCTTATGAATATTGTGCTTATTAGTGATGCAACCTTATGGACTACATAGCCTTGTTGGTCCTCATGTATATGATAATTTCCTATTCAATTTGATTAGACGTCAAATGATCATTTGGAACTCAGAGGAATACCTCCACTGATTCACATTCCTTTGATACAATGAGCGATATACCACCCAATTTCTTTGCTTTGTAAAATCTCAACTCAAATTGTGGACACAGCAATTTCAGACTTCTTGTTTTATTTCACCATTACTGTAACTGGATTTCATTGTATGTGCTCAGCAGTTAGACTAGTTTAAGAATTTAAGATTTTACTTCGCATTTAACTTTTTTCTTTTCTTCATGCAGAATCTCTGTGCTAAATGAGGATTTTTCTTTACTATAATTTACTGCTAGCATTTTTCATAAATGTGTACCACTGTCGTTTGCAGATGGCAGCCACTGTAAGATGCGAATTGGGCAACTTCTACAGGGGGTTGTCCATGATATTGATAAATTGAGAGGAGTTGTCCATTTGAATTACGATCCAGATTTAGTGTCTAAATCCGTGGTATGGATCCAGATGCTTTCTTTAAGATTTCATTTTTAAATTGAAATTTTTCTCTGACATTTAGGCCTTAGTTTGACCATTTGTCTAGGGAGGACAAAGTAAGGTTTCCATATGTAACTGCATTCCATTGGAAATCCTGTTTGGTTAAGAGTGTTTTATGTGATTTTAAGAGGTGAAAATCCCACATAAGTGCTATTATTTGAAAACTTCTACAATAAGCTTCCATGCAAAATCCTCCTTCAATGTGCAGACACTGAAGCACAGCCTAGTCTAATCAAACTAAGTCTTACTTGGTTACTGTTATTTGGTTTTACAAGATTAACTATATGGTTAGTATTGTGTTTCTGTTGTGACAGATCAAGGATGTTAAGGGTCTTTCATTAGATCTTCTTGTTCCTGGGATGATGGTTAATACTCGTGTGCTTTCAACACTTGAAAATGGGATTCTATTATCATTTCTAACTTATTTCACAGGGACTGTAAGCAATTCTTTCTGTTGTATTTGTGTTCCAGCTGTCTTTCCATCATCTGTGGTGGCAATTTTTCACTACCTCAGTTTTATTTCTTTTTAAAAGATATCCAAAATTTGCTGTCTAATCTCTTCTATGAATGATTTCTTCAGGTTGATATCTTCCATTTGCAGAATTCTTTCCCTAATGCATCATGGAAAAATGACTATGATGAAAATAAGAAGGTTAGTCCCACATTTCTTTTACCTAGTCAATGGCATCACACTATAGATGCCGTCCACTCTTTCTTTCTATGGATTCCAGCTATTGTTTCTTTTACTTATTAAAAATTTATGTAAACCCATTATTATGAGATTAAAAGAATACATGTGGGAGAGAGCTAGCATAATCAAATGGTCTAAAATAAGTTACTGGCAGCTATAAGTGGGAATGTAGAATGCTCAGCCATTCTAGATATTTTGTAAGTTTGTCATCATTGATTCCATCGGCCTCCCTTCTGACCTGTCAGAATGAGACCTAGACCTTGTGGCACTATTGGTTGCGGACTACACAGTTTGGAATCATCCTGCACCACAAACTGGAAGAATTCCAGTCTGTACATTTAATTGGTACTTTTGAGTTAGATTCCATCCTTATTAGCTATGGTCCTTTAGTTTGTTTGTTGTTCTAACCCTAAATAATAACTTCAACTTCTGGGATTCTGTTTTTGGTGTAGGTGATTGCTCGAATATTATTTATTGATCCCTTGACTAGAGCTGTTGGTCTGACTATGAATTCCTACCTTCTTCATAATAATGCTCCTCCTTTGGTGAGTGTTCTGTGCCGTTCATTTGGTCTTTATTATTGTCTTAGTTATGGTTATATGACTCATAAGATGTTTTATCATATGAATGCAATTGTACATCTTTCGTTTAATGCAATTATTGTCTTAGTCATTACTCATTACTGGGATGAGAATTTGGTTGTTTCATGAATTCAAAGCCATTTGGTTGGGTACATTTTTCATTTTTTATTTTTGGTCATTTAGATGGGTCAGTTTGAACTGACGCTTCTGTTTTTATCTACAGTTTGTTAAAATTGGAGATATTCATGAAGATGCACGTATCATCCGAGTTGATGGACGATTTGGTCTTTTGCTTGAAATTCCTACTGAGCTGGTTCAAACACCTGTGTATGTTGGTGTATGTTCGCTTCACTGCATGCTCTTTTTTGTCGTGCATCGTTATAGTTTGCTTTCTCTGTAATTCATGCCCTATTTGCTTGATTTTATGGTCTCTAATATTTGTTTGTTATGCTTGGTTATAGATTTCTGATGCATCTGATGGCAAAGTATGCAAGCTAGAGACGAAATTTAAAGAAGGAAGTCGTGTTCGGGTCCGTGTTCTTGGCTTTAGGCATCTCGAAGGAATGGCAACGGGTTCTTTAAAGGTATCATGATTTTCAGTTGCATGATAGAATTTTTGGTTGTCTTAAGGCCATCCTGTTACTTGGGTTGCCAGAATATTTCTTCCTTTTTATAACATCAACTGTTGTCATGACAGATGATGATAAAAAAAAAAAAAAAACCTGTTGGCATGACAAATGCAGATTTTGTAGCTGACATGGCTCAGTTCTGCTATTTGTTCAGACAGTTTTGTTTTAGCATTTTACGTATGGATTGTCGAAAGGGATAGGGGAAGGGCAGTCGAAGAAACTCTAGAATGCCTGATTCACTGCGTAATTCTTTTGAGGTGAATTAAGGATATGATGGTGGGGATTAAGGCATGTAGGAAGTGAGGGAGTGAGATGTGTGATGGATCAACCAGGTCAAACCATTGCGAGGAATTTCTTGCCAGAGAACTGGGCACGTATAAAGTGAACTATAGAACTGAGCACATGTCAAGAGAATTATATGTGGTAGATCAACCAGGTGGCACATTGCTTATAAGTTGTCTATGAGGCAACTTTTGCACAAATGACACAGTTATATGAAGCCTTAAGTCCTAATTGGTCTGTCCTGACAGATGAATTTCTCTGTTTAGGATGTGCAGCATGCCCACAGGCAAACTTTAATAGACTCACATGTCTCTTTTCCAATACAGGCTGGTGCATTTGAAGGATCTATTTTGACCCATGCAGATGTTAAGCCTGGGATGTTGGTCAAAGGAAAGGTGATTGCAGTGGAGGATTTTGGGGCAATTATTAATTTTGCTAGTGGTATAAAAGCATTGTGCCCTCTCCGCCACATGTCGGAATTTGAAATAGCAAAACCTGGAAAGAAATTCAAGGTCCTTTCTACAACCTGCTAGCTTGATGTTGCAATTTTGTTATCTGCTTATGTGATATTTTCTTTTGTGAGACATAGCAAAGATAATTTAATGTGCTATTTTCCCTTGTGTTTTGTATGTATATATATTTTTGTTTGCAAAGCTTGAGTTCAACTGTTTTTCTATTTTCGTGTATAGGTTGGAGCAGAGTTGATGTTTCGTGTTCTAGGCTGCAAATCAAAGCGAATTACTGTCACACACAAGAAAACCCTTGTATGTTTATTTCTCTGATACCTAAATTATATTCTTTCTGACTTATGTTTATTGGGAATTTTTGTTGAGTAAGAAGTCCTATATGTTGTATGTTGCATTTATGCGTTGTCGTCTACTTGTCTTTCATGCAAGTATTTTTTTTTAGTAAAAGTAAATGCATTTTTTTTATAGCAACTCTTAGAGCAGCCATAACTTTTCGTTTTGAGGTCGTGGAGAATTTGCTACTGCATATATTGGTCATAGGAAGGATTTAACTCGTCAGACGTTTTTTTATCCCTTGGTATCCTCCTTGGTGTTGTCAAAATAAGTCTTTATTAAATCAACTGTAGTATTCTCAGAACGTTTATATAAACTGTACATTGAGAATTTCTTATTGTCCTTTATGTTAAGATTTTGTCATATTGGTGGGACTGTTGGAGTTGTGTAGTTGGAACTTGTCCCTCCCATTGAACATTCGAGTCTTCTAGCTGCCCATTTGTTGTAATTATTGACATGCTTTGAGGTGTTCTATGTCGTTTGAAAGTGAGTATGTTTGTACCTAAAAAGCAACCTTCATGGTTGGTTATGGCCGCTCGAATTTTGATTGTATTGAAGGAGCAGAGTAACAGCACATTCGGTAATATGTATCACAGTTGAGTGATGTTTGTGTCTTGGAGTGTTTGTAGTCTCCTTGAATTCCATTGGATGAGATTTTTCTTAGTTATGATAGAGGGGTTTTATTCTGTTTGGAGATGGATCCCTAGGCAGTAGCTGTCTACTGATCTACTCTGACCACCATAGATTGTTTCCTGTTCCTCGTTTATTTTTGTTTCAGCTACATTGAATAGAACTGTTTCTGTTTATTAAAACCTGGAACAATTAAAACAGAAAATGTTAAAATAGTTGTATTTTTGTTCCTAATATCCATTCCCAGGCTCACAATCAGTTGTATATAGGAAGTGTTTGCTAATGTGAAAATGGAATGAAGCGGAGGGGAATGCAAAATCAGCACCTACCTACCCTACTTTTTTCCATTTTTACTTTTGTATTTCAATTATCGTCTCATATTTTTCCATACAAATAGCCTATCTATTCCCTTTATTCCTACTTTACCATGAAGCCAACCCATTCACCTAATTTTTAAATTTTTTTCATGAAACTATTGTTTTGTGTATTTAATTCATATACCGAGTTTTACCGGTTTTCTAGATATGTATAGATATATATATTTTGAAGTTCAAACATAAGGGTATTGTAGTCATCCCTATGTTTGAAATTAGAAAAGGATAAATTTCACATATACTCACGAATTTTACACCTAATTCCTCTTATACTTACAACATTTCAAATATACCTACATATTTTGCCTAAAATTTCATTAATATTCATGCCATTAGGGATTTGTTGGAGTGCCTGTTTTTCTTATGAAATGAAGAATATGCCCAAACCCTTATATAACTTGGGATTGGTTTGCTCAAAAGTAAAAATTCACACTTAAGTAATATATGATTCTATAGCTGTAGAAGTACTAAAAATTCATAAGAATGTGAATTTTTGGCTATAGAATAATAATTAGGGATTGGGCATATTCGTTGTTTCACTAAGGGTTGATAGCCCATTTAGTAGATCCCTAATTACATGGTTATAAATGAAATTTTAGGCAAAATACATCGGTATATTTGGAAATTTTGAAGGCTCGTGAGTATAAGTGGCACATGGTGTCAAGATTCTTACATCTTACTAAACACTCCCTAATATTTTCTGTTGAGACTTTCATTTTCTGTGGCATTGGAAGCTTATTTCGACAACTGTTATGAAGGCTATTTTAAATTTTGTTCTAGCAGCACTGATATTTGTGCACTTCTAGGTGAGGTCCAAGCTTGGGATTGTTGCTTCATATGCTGATGCCACGAAGGGATTGGTAACTCATGGATGGATTTCTAAAATAGAAAGTCATGGTTGCTTTGTGAATTTTTACAATGGAGTGAAGGGATTTGCCCACAGGTGCTGGTCTTTGTTCTTTTTCTTTTCTATATGGTTCTCTATATTCACTCTCTTTCTCTCTCTGATTTTGTACCCTGCCATAATGTACGACCATTTTTTTCCTCACATCATTTCATTTTCTGCATTAGACAGTTTTAACATGTATATTGACAAACCTGGGTAGTTGTGGGTCCATGTTCCTAGCAGCAACTAATATTCAGAAATATTTATTTGATTTTGAATTGATCTAGCATTTGAGTGTATGACATCGGTACTTGTTTATGATTTCATGGAGAAACTTCTCTCAGTATTGCTGAAAATATTTTAGGATGTAATGGATACAGAATGGGAGACCATTTGCATCCATTTTTTTTTTTGGTTGGAAATATGCATCCATTATGAGTAAGTCCAGTATACCTGAAATTACCTATGAAAATTCATCTGGTCAATGAATCAAACATAAAATGTAAAAGTCAATTCAGTTATATATAGGGCTGTACTAGGGTGCGCATGAACCATCATGCACCCTAGTTAAGATGCACCATGATTAAATGGGGCCCGTTTTGATGAGGAAATCAAAATTCATTCCATCCATGGCATTTAGCATCATTTGTTAAATTAGGATACCAAGTTTCATCAAAATCAAATATGTGTGTGGGCTCCATTCAAGTAACATGAATGTAATATAATTGTTTGATTCATATGTCAATTCTAAAGCTTTAATGCAACATTTTAACTGTCTAAAACATCATTCCTATGTGGATAAATGGTTTTTTTTTTCAATTATTATAATATTCTAATGTATCTGTGAATGGATATAAGCATTTTCCCATAATTCATGCATGATTATATGTACTTTTGAACAAATGAGAACCACCCCCCCACCCCCCCCATCCCCCTAACAACAAAACACGATTTTTTTTTTTATTGGAGCTGATTTTTGGTAAGATTATAAAATAAATGATGGTAAATGATATGATCATTTGAATTTTGATTTCATCATAATTGTCGGACGCATTTCGTCAATAGTGCACCCTAGCTACAACATATCCCATATATTTATTCATCAATTATTAAAATATGATAAACCTTTGTCGAGTCATTCATCTAGATTGAAAAAATATTTTGAAAGGTGTGGATGTCAAAATTACTTGTTTATTGTTTTAGCTGTCAAATAATTTTAGTGGTTACAAATTTACCAAAAACGAATTTGATTTTTTGGAACATATAAATCTCCAGTCAGGATGATTTTTAATATAATAACTATGCATGAATTGATCTAATCCAGACTTTGATATTGACAAAATATCATTCTAAAGTGGAAGGGCGAAGGGACTGACATGGGTGTATTGAATTATTTCCCCCTTTTCAATCACTTTTCGTACAGCATATTGAAATGAAAAAGAAGTGTGGTTGGCTTTGGGTATGCATTGTATTGCCATAGCCACATTAGGTTGGAACATGGCCAGTTTAATGCCCACATCAACTTTGGCCCGTATTTTTTCTGCTAGTGTTATTTAGTGTATGGTTTTGGCAGGCATCCAGGTAAAACTGTCCAAATTGTTCACCTACTCATTGCTTTTAAATTGACTGAGGACATCTTGAGCATAGATTTTTTTTGGTTTTTGAGAGCCACTCTCTAGTTATAGGAAGCAAGATTTAGCTTTAATGTATGGCATATATCGTCCTCCTAAAAAGTGTCTTGGAAAGTCAAAAGAGGTTTATACGTTAATTACTAGAAAGCAAATGTAATTAAGCTTTACAGAAGGTTTTGAATTGGATTTATTTGGGCAATTTTAATTGTAAAAAGCACTCATTCAAAAATAGTCAGTGAAATATATTAAAATGTCATGGGATACTTAAATATTCCCATTGCTTATTGTCAAAGGAGAGAGTGTAGTTAAATATTCCCATTGCTGATTGTCAAAGGAGAGAGTGTAGTTTCTCTGCAGATAAAGGTCTTGAATCACTTGATTTGCAAGGAAATATTTGTTAAAAGTTTATGAGAAATAGCCTATGGTGGAGGGGATGATTAAATGGTGTTTTATCTACTGCTGCCTGCCTGCCCAGCAAGACCATCATGCTTTCTTTCAACTCTGTAGTAATTTTATTTGAGTTTGCTTACAAAAAGACTTTCATTGTTTTCATATGATTTGCTCTTGCATGTTTATCCGAGACCTTATATTCTGGAAAATTTCCTTAACCAGATCTGAACTTGGATTGGAGCTGGGAAGCGAGGCTAGTTCAACATTTCATGTTGGACAAGTCGTCAAATGTAGAGTAATAAGTGCCATTCCTGCTTCACGAAGGATCAATCTCAGTTTCGTGACATCTTCTAAGAGGTCTAATTCATTTCTCCAAATGTTAGATGTGTTTACACATGTCGAATATTCCTGTGATCAAGAATTTCATTTTGTTGTTTATGCTTTTTGAATTTTCTTGATAGTTCTGTTAGATGGCCCATCTTTTGTTTGACATGTATTTTATACATTTTGAATTAGTCTGTTTAATTTGCAGATAGCTGGTTGTAAATTTTTCATTAGCTGATGTCATTATGCCTATTTTACATTTCTGCATCCCTATCAAAATGTTGCCCAGTAGAATGTTGATTTACTTGCGTTAGTAGAGCATTCAGAGATCTAAAGGACTTACAAGTGGATTGTGAAGAGATACATTTACTAGGTGTGAGATTTAGTGAGGAGGATTTTTTTTGCCTCCGTGAATAGCATGTAGAGATTGTGTAAACACATTATAAGCATTTCAAGGCTTAAACCGTTATAGTAAGAATTGTTCTAGAAGCGCCTTTGGAACTTCTTTGGTGGAGATGACCATCTTCTATATTTCCAGAGTCTTAGAAGAGGTTAAACTTTCGAAGAGATGTTTGGGCTGTCAACTGTTATAATTATGTGATGCATAGTCTAATGGAAGTAGGATTTGGTGATACTTTTACTGGCGCTTTAGTTGTGTTTGATCTGTTTGGTGAGGGTACCAGAATATGGCAATGCGAGAAATCATGTAGTTTATGTTTGGTCTACAGGAAAGAGAAGGTGGAGGGATGTGCAACAATTTGCTTTTCAAGTGTGAGTGCATTCCTAGTTGTCACATGCTTGGTTTCCATGTTGTGTGACAATAGACTGGTGATAATTGCTGCCAGGTGTTTTATTCAGAGATGCAAACATTGTGGATATTCCAACATGATCATTTATGTCAAATCATGGAGTTAATCATTTTTCCCTTGGCACTCTTGTCAACTTTAGTGCAGTTTCTACTCTGATTCAGTTATTTGAATTCCACCAAACCAGTGCATATGGTATAAAAATAATGTCCTAAGAAAGGTGGCTCCCATTCAAACAAACTCTTTTTTAGGGACACTTGGATGCCTCCCTTTCTCTGTGCGTTTGGTGTTTGGGAAAAAAATTTCTTACTTTTCCACACACTTTTCTGTGTGATATGATATATTAACTACCTACCTACCTTACTTTTCAGCCATTTCTTCATATTTTTCTATACAACCACCTATCTATTTCAGCTTTATTCCCTTTACTCCTAATCATTCCTCTTATCATATCACATCACTCTCTCATTTTTTCAAAATTTTTTCCTCAAAAATTTCTCCCATTTTTTTCGCAAATGCCAAACACATATGGCTTAAGTCTCACTTGAAATCCTTGGCTATCAATTGTAAGCATTGAATTTGGAGTGGGTAGAATGTGCGTATAACATGTATGGTGGCCTGTACTTCTTTCTTTATCTCTTCCACTGCCACTTAAAGAGAAGTGGCATCCATTCAAACACAACTGTTTTTTGAAATAGAAACAGCAAGAAAGGTGCCTCCTTTTCTCTCTCTAAATATCCTATGGCTCAAGTCTCACTTGAAATCCTTAGAGATCAACTGTAAAGGTTGAATTTGGGGTGGGTGGGATGTGCGGATGACATGTACCTCTCTCTCTCTCTGGTGGGTAGCAGAGAATTATTTTTAAGGCACATGCTATGCTTGGAGGGATTCATGTAGCATAGACAATTTTTTGGTCATCAATAAATGACACATGAACACATGATACCCATAATCTAAATGAGGACTTTGCCAAAAACCTAACGGCAGAGTGATAGTCATGGAGACAATACTTCCGCTCTATACTTCAAAGATACAGCATTGATTTGACCGTAATTTGTCAGTTGAAATATGTAAATGAAAAACTACATTCATTGTTTGTTTAGTGTATGATTGACAATTAAGCGATCATGAGGAATCATTTTCAATGTGGCAATTCAATGCATAACCTCAATCAGATTCATCTTTAAAAAAATCTGGAAAGTTATTTGTGCATTGCCTGAAGTTGTGGAAATCATCCATTTCAACCGATTTGTCCATTTGGAAAAGGAACGAGAATCCACCTAAAATCAGAATCATTCTTTGGAGGAAGCTTTCGGTAATGAATTTTGTTAGTTTTCTTGGATATTTTTCTCTGTTATTTTAGTATAAAATTCCTTACCGGTAGTTTCTTTTTTCTTTTCTGTCAATTCTATTAACCATCTGCCACTCCTATTGGCAGGACTTCTATTGATGATGATGATGATGCAAGGTTGGGGAATCTGGTTTCTGGTATTGTTGAGAAAGTGACTCCTATGGCAGTTATTGTCCATGTCAATTCAAAAAGTTACCTGAAAGGGACCATATCCATTGAGCATTTGGCAGACCACCAAGGTCCATATTTTTGCGTTCACTTCTCTTTCCTTCTTTCTTTCATTTTTTTTTTGGTTGGTTTTTTGTCTGTTGTACTCTGAGGTTGATTCTACTCTCTCACATCTTTCAGGGCATGCTGCTGCTTTGAAGTCATTATTGAAACGAGGGTTTGAGTTTGATCAACTTCTGGTGCTTGGTAATAAGATTTGTTACCTTTACTATTGTTGATTAAACATGGATTAGCTTAAAGTTTACTGTGTAAAAATGGATTATATAGGATAGACCGACACAGGTGCACATCAGTATACCTGAATTGGCATTCAGTTGTTATTTATGTAAAAATGGATATGCGAGATGGTAACACAGGTGCACATCCACGCATAGCCATGGATGCAGTTAAATAAAAATCATCTGCAACATCCCATAAATGTCTTCATCCTCATCATGCCTGTTGCATTTAGTATTTTATACTTTGCACTGCAGTTGGTGGCCTGCCTGCTTGATGGAGTTAAGCAGTTGTACTCCTTACTCTTCTTGGCAGTTATACGCGCTACCCTTCTTCTATTTGTTGCCTAATCCATTTCATTGTATTGGCATGCTACTTTATTTGTGTCCACAGCATTCTATAATGACAGGGTGCCTTTATCCACGTTTTACTCATTAGTTTTTCCCTCATACTATGAATGTTTTTATGCCTTGCTTCATGGCCTTTGATAGTTGTTTGCAGTTCTCTCGACTTGCTCAATGCAATGCTATTCCAATGCAGTTTCAAAGTTTCAAAACTCTTCGAAAGTTTTGTCGTAGTGGTCATTGACATGTCAGGGTGGTCTTGGCGTCCAACTCTTTTGAGAGGGATGTCAATGTTTCTGAATGTGATTGAATGCACTCTAAGATTACTGCTATGAGGCAGTATGTTTTGTCCATGTGGAGACAATGAAATAGCCCCAGATCCTCCAACCCATGTGATTCTTTCCCCTTCGAGCGGTGAGTGAGGAATGGGATGCGCCGATAATAATTTATGGGATCCATTTGTCACAAACACACTAAAAGATCTGTTTGAATAGGGTTGTATTTAAGAGCATATTAGAAGTTGTATTTTAAATAGGGGATGACATCGCAAAAGTAGTTTTCTTTTTAAAATAAAATATAAAAAAGTTAAGGACAAATAATTGGGGATTTGTAACGATGGGGAAAAGTGTAGTTGTTTAATTCCTTTGAACATTATGCCTCTTGAGTTCACGAAGTCATCATATTGAAAGAGCATGCCCCAAAAGTCTTCTCATAGTGATGTCGCTATGATAGAGCCTACCCTGCTAGTTGATAAAATCTAGCTCCATTTATGCAGGAGAAAATTATGCAAGAGTGTGCCATGGGTGAAAATTTTTTATTTTTGAAATTTTGCAAAAAATACAATAATTTAAAAATAGTAAAATTTAGTATATCAACTAAATATATATAGGCCTACATAAAAATGAAAAAATATAAAATATAAAATACACGAGGTGTTGCTTAGCTGGTGCAAAGGTTTTCTTGCCTTTTCAGATGTGGTTTGGTGAAGAATGAGTATCAATGGACAGTATATTTTGCCTCATAGAATGTTGGGACTGTTTTTGGAAAAAGGTATGGAATTAGTGGATACTATGAGAAGAAAAAAAAATAGTGTAGTTTGTCTTCTTGCAACTAAATGGAAAGAAGATAAGGCTAGGGAGGTTAATGAGTTCAAATTATGATATGTAGGGAGGGATGAAATAGAAATGTAGGGATAATGGTAGAAAATAAATTTACATATAAAAAGTTGTAGAATAGATTGAATGATATAAGTATTGAAATAAAATTTTTCCTAGGTGAAGAAGTCATAATAGATGGTTTAGTGCAAAGAATACCTAACCAAAAAAAGATTATGATAGGGGAGGAGATTTAAATGGACATGTAGGGTTAGAGAATGTAGGGTATAAGAGAGTTCATGGAGATTTCAACTTTGAAATAAGGAATAAAATTAGAAATGTCATTTTAGATTTTGCTATGACGTATGGGGTGTGTTTGGTATTTACCAAAATAAAAACTTCTCCATCTGAAACTTTTCCCCTCACAACTACCCTATTTCCAATCATTTTTTTTACATTTTTCAATACAATTATCCTCTTTTTTAATCATTTCTTTATTATTTTTATACAACTATCCTAGCTATTTTATCTTTGTTCTCTTTTCTCATCATCATTACTCTCATAATATCTATTTTATCTTTGTTCTCTTTTATCATCATCATTACTCTTATAATATCACATTGTTTTCTCCCATTTCAAACATTTTTATCAGGAATTTTTCTTTCAAAAGTTCTATCAAATACCAAACACATCCATAATTTATTTATGACAAATACTTTATTCCAAAAAAGAGAAACATTTGATAACCTTTAACAGTAGGAATAATTATGGCTAAATCGATTTCTTCTTATAAGAACATCAAATAGGTCTCCTTTTAGCAAATACAAGGTTATCCTAGTTGATAGTTCAAGTTTGCAACATATTAGTAATAGATATATATACAAAGAGAAGACAAAACCTAAAGCAATAGAATTCCAAAGATTAAGTGGTAGAATTTGAAGGGTGCTAATACGGAATTTTTTAGAAATGAATGAAAGAAAAAAAGACAAGAAGTTGAAGCAGAATCAATGTGAGATAAAATGGAAAATGCATTAGAAGTGTTAGGCAAAACATTTTAGGAGTATATAGAAATGGTAAATCCTTGCACAACGAAACTTAGTTGAATAAGGATGTCTAAAAAGCTATATAAATGACAAATGCGAAGAGTTGAAGAAATAACAAGTCAATAAGAATGACATAAATCAGTAACAATATAGAAAGATAAAAAGCTAATAAAAAGATTATTACTGAAGCTAAACACAAAGCTTTTGATAGTTTATATGATAGATTAGGAACTAGACAAGAAGAAAATATATTTAAACTAGCTAAATTAAGAGATAATGTAGGTCAAGACTTAGTGCATGTTAGATGCATATGAAGCAGGGACCAAAGAATTTATTACTTAAAGATGATGAAATTAGAGAAAAATGGAAAAGCTTATTTTCTATAGTTTATTAAATGATGCTCTATCAAATAAGACGAGACCACTATTCAAATATAAGAGAAGATAGAAATGTTAGTTACTTTCCTAACATTTGAGTCTTCGAAGTCAAGGAAGCCCTGAAAAAATGAGAATAGGAAAAGCATTTGGGTTGGGTAATGTAACAATTGATATGAGGAAGTGCATGGGAGATACAAGTGTAAATGGCTAATAAACCTCTGCAATAAGATTATAAGAAATGAACAGAGGGAAAGTACCATAATACCAGTCTGTAAAAATAGGGGAAATATTCAAAAGTGTGCAAATTATCAGTGAACAAAATTAATGACTCATATTATGACATTGTGGGGAACGGTATTTGAAAAAGATAACACGAGTAACACGTCTTCGAAAATCAGCTTGATTTTATGTTGGGAAAATTGACTAGAAATAGAGGTGCAACTTAGGCTGGGTTAAGCTTGGGCTCGACCCACTGAACTCGAAAAAGGGTAGAATTAGAGTTTCCTTTTTTAGAACTTGAGTCCAAAGATCTAGAACTTGAGAACTCGGTTTGTAGTCATAGGGGTGTTAACGGATCGGGTTGAACGGGTTGGAACCTAATCCCAATCCTAACCCTAACCCATTTAAAATATCTTAACCCTAATCCGTTTATTAATCCATTTAAAAAACCTCAATCCTAACCCATTTACAACCTATTTAATAAATGAGTTAGCAGGTTGTTAACGGATTGTATATATAACCAATTTTACTACTGTATCTTGAATCTAGTATGAAAAATTTAGATAATATACCTGAATATGCAATGCCTAATTTTATATTAAACGCGACACTCTTCGGCCATATACAATACCAAATTGTATATCCAACACAACAAGATAACATAAATTACACAACCACAACATGGTAATATAATTACGAAACTACCAAAGTATTTAGTATTCACAGCCATTCAAACCCACATGTGAAGAATCAAGAATAAAGGCATCAAAGTAGAAACCCAAAAATAGGCAAAATACCTGTTGACGGCGAGTTGGACAACAACGGTGGTGACAATGAGAGAGGCTTTGATGACTAGAGAGAGATCCGAGGAAGGGAGAGATAGGGAGGGAGAGAGATGCCTTACTAAGAGCCAGGAAGAAGGAGATCGGGGCATGCTAGTCCAGCAACATGCTTAGCAGAGCGATTAGGGTGCGAGAAGAAAGAGCAAGGACTGAGACAAGGACAATGGTGACTTGGTAGGGCAAATTAGAGGAAGGAGTCTAGACATGAGAGAGCAGCAATAACATGTAGGCTCATGCCAAGAGCGCGATCGCACGATCTCGAGTAGGGCGTGGGAGAGAGAGAGAGAGGAAGGAGTTTAGATAAAGGAGAGTAGAAGAAATCACAGGGATTTGTAGTGGGAAGAGGGCAATCGTCTTTCTCAGCAGACTTTGTGGCAAATGGGCATCCCTATTGGAGGAAGGAGGGCGGAGAAGAAGGTAGCTGTGGTGAGATTAGGGGCTTAGGGCACCAGAGCTTTAGGAGAGGGAGGGCGCCATAAAGAGGCGGGAGGGGGTGGGACTTAGGGTGCACAACGAGCGAGAGAAGTGTGTTGGGAGCAGGAATGGGAAAAAATAAGCGATGAAATTAGAAATTTATATTATATATATACCTTAGCCGACCCCGCCTAGGTGGGAAATGGCTTATGATGATAATGATTTTATATATATATATATATACACACACACACACCTTGTAAACAGGTTATACGGGTTGAACGAGTTATATAAATGGGTTGACGGGTTGTAAAATCTCAACTCTACTCCGTTTATTTAATTAAATGGTTGAACGGGTTGGTGAATCATAAATCATTTATTCAAAATTCCCAACCCAAACTCATTTATAAATAGGATGGACGAGCGGATTGGCGGGTTGACCATTACCATTAACACTCTTGTTTGTAGATAAGGGGTTAGGGTTCAAGTAAACCTAAGCCTAATTTTTCATTTTTATATTTAGTATAAAATGTATTTTATGCATAAAATCTAAACAATATTTCTATATATTATGTATCATATATTATTTATGTTTGTGTTTGAGTACATGCTCGTCACATAGAAATTATATTATAGATAAATTATATAATTTTTATTTACTTCTGTATATTTATATTTTTTACTTTTAAGTTATTAATTTTCTTCCTTTATTCTATTTTGAAAGGTTAAATTTACTTGTAGAAAGATACTATCTATTATTATATTTTTAAAAAATTTGTTAGACTATGTAGTATTATTTTTACTTACATAATTTATTGTTATTGTACATTTATATGAAAGTTTAAACTTGACACTCTTAAATCAAACTCAACTCAAACCCAACTTTCAAGGTTTTGTAAACAGAGTTAGGGTTAGGGTTAGAGTTGAGGCAAATCTGAATTTCATGAGCCCGAGTTTCTAACTACCATAACTATTTTCTTATTTAGATGGTTATTTGAGAAGTATAGAGAGAAGAAAAGAACCTACAGATGATCAGGTTCCAAGAAAATTAATATGGTAGGTGATATAAAAAAAGAATTAACAATAGATATATTGATGTCATTAATGATATGTTTGAGAGGGCTATAACTTATGTGAGGACTTTAAGTGGAGATACAATTGCTTTCTCAATTACAATAAGTTTGTATGGAACTTACTAGATATTTATAAGAATAAGTACCTTAATGTATATTATTTACAGATGATATGGTCCTAATAGATGAAACCAAAATAGTAAACTTAACATTAAGTGGAAAAATGCTCTAGAATTTTATGGTTTTAGAATGTCGCACAAAAATCGAATATACGAAATGCAACTTTAATAATAGCGAACTCTTTGATGAAGAACCATTTCAGACCGAGTAGTATTAAGAACTGACCACTTTCATTTAGGATTGATAGCTCAAGAGTCTGAAAAATTGAAAAAGACATCATAAATATAAACCAAGCAGGATAGAAGAAATGGTGAAGTGCTTTAGGAATTTTATATGATTGTTGAGTTCTAATTAAATTAAAAGGAAAATTTATAAGACACTGATTAGACCACCTATACTAAACGGGGCAAAATGTTAGGCTGTTAAAGAACATCATATACATAGAATGACTGTAATAGAAATGAGAATGCCATGAGCGATAAAACAAGACAAGACAAAATTAGACATGAAGTAATCCAAGATAATCTGGAGGTTAAGTTAATAGATAATAAAATGGGGGAAAATAGACTAATGTTGTTTGGGCATGTCAAATAGAGGCTCAAAATGACACCTGTTAGGAGAGTTGAGTTTATTGAAACAAAAGACAGAGCAGGAGAGGAAGACCTAGAGAAACATGGATGGAAGTTAAAATTATTGAAAGCTTAGTTATCATTGTCAAAAATGGCGCAATGGGATTCATGCAGCTGGTCCCACTTGGCGGGAAATGGCTTATGACGACGATGATGGCGATGCTAATGATGATGGGATATATGTAGTTTTATATTTGGTGTTGCTCAACTTTCATATACCGCATTAATTTCTGTGTAGTAATCTCTATTTATTTGTTCTTGACAGATGTTGTTGGGATCAATCTGATTCTTTCAGCCAAGTATTCTCTCATTAATTCAGCTAAGCTGCTTCCCTTGGACATTGCACAGATTCATCCTCATACAGTGATCCCTGTGAGTAGTGGATGCTTTCATTACACATAGTAGGAGAACACAAGAGTCATCAGAAATGATGATCCTCAGAAATCTGCTACCCATACTATTAAAATTTGATACAGATTCTATCCCATTTAATTGAAGAGACATTTGATTTAAAATAAAACAGTTCAGAATAAGTGTATGGAAGAGAGGACCTTACTTTTTGTAGTTCTTATAATGATGCACTTGGAGGCTTGGATCTTGTTGGCCGGAAAAATCAGAATTAGATAGTCCTTTGTGGCTTTGGTGTTGTTTTGTGGCTCTGCTGCAACTTGATCAGTGTGCTATTATTTCTGGAGATTTCCCTGTGAGATTTGGCATCTGAATTAAATTGTATTGATAATATATAATTGTATGAAGTTGAGAAAAGAATCACTCTAAAACAATGGTTTTACTTGCTTTACGGACCACATGTGGTTTTGAAGTCAGTATGCCAATTCTTCTTCTTGGTTCAACAATTATTTTTTCTTGAGTCATGCAGGGATATATCTGCAACGTAATTGGGACCGGATGCTTTGTTCGCTTCCTTGGACATTTGACTGGATTTTCCTCTAAAAACAGAGTTAGTAGTACCCATAATTTATGACTGCTGTAATGTGAATATCATTGCACAACATGTTCAGGCATGTTCAGTACTCACCAAATCAGTTCTTTCTTTGAAGGCTACTGAAGATCCAAATGTTGAACTTTCCAAAGCTTTCTATATTGGACAGTCTGTTCGCAGTCATATTCTCAATGTCAGTGAGCAAAGTGAAATTAGTTAAGATTTTTTTTTTAAAATTTTATAAATATTTTGGGTACATTGATATGGCTAACTTCATAACTATGCCGATTGCAACTCAATTTTTTTTTCACAGGTAGATGGAGAAGCAGGAAAAATAGCTATTTCTTTGAAGCAGTCTACTTGCTTTTCGACAGATGCGTCATTTATTCAGGGGTATTTTCTATCAGAAGATAAGGTAAGTATTATGGCCAAGTTCATTTTAGTCTTTAGTTTCTTAGATTAAGATCATGTCATCTTTTTCAAGTCTCCATGTGCATATGACCATAATATGAGTATGGTGTACGTGGAACTTTTGACTGGGGCTTCATTGCAATTTGTTTCGGCATATTTCTGTGGCAAACTCGCTAGAGTAGAAGTATCCTCTTGCCTTTTGCCCAAGCATATGGCAGTAAATGTTGCGGCTGAGACATTTCCATGCAACTACACAAGAATGCTTTGGCTTTCCCCACTGATGGCTAGCATTTTGTTGAATTGGCTGTATGAAGTCAGTGTGAGAGCATCAGAAAAAATCACTCCTAAGCTACTCCTTACCATAAGTAAGCCCCTGGAGGGCTATACTAATTCTTTTTTTCTGTTTTTCTTCACAATCCTTTTCTTAATTATGTGGAACAAATCTTTCCTTTGTTACTTGCAAATATCTTTTAAAGGAAGGAATCTAGAAAATGCTTTTGTTGTTATCCTGTAGTTGGTCTGGCTTGATCTTGCTTCTTCACCTTGGTTGTTGCATTTTGACTCGTGTATTGTTAATTAGGTTCTATTTGACACTGATTGCCATCTTATCCTCAAAACTTTCATGTTTACATATGAAATTCCTTTCCTTGCCATCGTTTATGAATTGTGGTTGATTAGTTATTACAGCTTTTCATCCTGGTAAGCTGAACCTTCTTTTAACTTCATGGTATAGATTGCAAAGCTGCAATTGGCAGATTCTGGCAGTTCTGAATCCAAATGGATGGAGAACTTTACTATTGGAAGTTTGGTTGAGGGAGAGATTCAGGAGATAAAAGAGTTTGGTGTTGTTGTTAACTTCACAGAGCACAGTGATGTTGTCGGTTTTATTTCTGAAAATCAACGTAGGTTTTTCTCTTCTGACATTTTAATAGCATGAGGAATCTTTATCTTTCATGGAAGTGTAATAACATATTCTTTGCAGTTGGTGGAGTGAATGTGCAAAAGGGTCTGGTTGTTAGAGCTCTGGTTCTTGATGTTTCAAAGACAGACGGACTTGTGGATATGTCCCTTAAGCCAGATCTGGTTAGCAGTGCAAGAGAAGTGGACCTCAACCGAAAAACCACCCACAAGGTTGTAAGTGCGACTCTACTGCAATTTGCTGAGTTATGAGATACTTGTAATTATTATTATTTTTTTGATTGGTATTTATACACTGTGACAACTAATATTACAAAAGTACATTCACAACCCTCAACTGATGAAGAGATATTTTTATAAATACTCCCGCAGCGGAAGAAATCTGTAAAACCCCTATATAGGGGGAAATATGTAGAACCCTCACACAGGCGGGACTATTAGTACATCCGCGTGCGTTGGGGTGATTCGAAGCTGGTACAGCCCATTTTCAGTCGCCCGACTTACCACGTGGCAAGATACTTGTAATTTTGATTGCATGATGTTAGGAAAAATTGTTGATTATTGGATTCCGTACCACTTGACCAGATCTGAGATTATTTTTCATGTGTGTGGATGGTTCTTATCTAGCTACTTCCATGGCATCATAATATAAAGTATGGGTTTTGAATCCTGATGTGATATTATCTGTAGTGATAATTAAATAAACATGAAAAAAAATGTAATCTTGACTTTTTGGGACATAAGATAAATGTGATGATTACACATCTAACTAAGGGTGTGTTTGGTAATTAATAAAGAAGTGGGGAAATTTTTGAAAAGGTGAAAGAGCGATATCATGTAATAGGTTAACGATTAGGAGTAGACAGAAGAAGGATTAAATAGATAGAGTAGTTGTATGGAGTTGGAGGGAGGGAAGGAGGGAAGGAGGGAAAATAAATAAGGTAACACATGTAGGGAGGGAGAATAGATAAGGTAACACTGGTAAAGGTATGCTTTTGTTGTTTATAATAAGCATGATAAGGTATGCTTTTATTAATTTATAATAAGAGTATTTATATATGCCAAGTTTAGATGGTACTGATGCAATTTAGAGAAAGGAAAGCGGAGGGAGGGAGAGTAAATAAGGTAACACATGGTAAAGGTATGCTTTTATTGTTTATAATGAGCATGATAAAGGAATGCTTTTATTAATTTATAATAAGAGTATTCATGAGTATTTATGTATGCCAAGTTTAGATGGTATAACCCGACCCAATTTGCATCTGTAGTTCTGATGCAATTTAGAGAAAGGAAACATGATTTAGAAGTTTCAAGTTTTGTTTTATATGCAGTGGCCTATGTATGATTTTAACACCACTTAGGCCTGATCTAGAGAGGATATGATTGGAATGCAATTGAATGGAATGAAAGTTGATATTAGCAACATGCGGTATGATGCCTGTTGCCTGTTGATATGAAATATGAAATATTTTGATCATATGGATATTGTGCTGGTTGATGTGAATATTTGATCATGATTCATAATGTCTTTATATAATTTTGCATTGCCTGTTGCAGTATAGTGCCATCCTCTTAATTTTTCCTTGTCTGTTGGAGTTAATCTACCTTCTTGTTCTTCTTGTCCAGAAACATCGAAGAGAATCATACATGGGCTTGGAAATGCATCAGACCATTAGTGGTGTTGTGGAGATGGCAAAGGACAACTACTTGGCAAGTTTTTCTTTAGTCGTTTATTGCTCTTAATCCATTTCCACGGAGGATCTAGAGGATAACAGTGCAATTTTTGTTGAATCTGGTGTAACTGGAACAGGTGCTTTCGATACCAGACTCAAATAATTTAATTGGATTTGCTTCAACACATGATTACAACATGCAAAAGCTTCCTCACAAAAACTTCAAGATTGGCCAGAGGTGAACAAAATTCCTCCTCTGATGGTAGTATATTTGTCAATCTTTCTATACAGTTGCAGTACTGATATTGGCCATCTTCTATCTTTAATTTGTGGTTTCTAAAAGTAGGATCATGATTGTGTCCGAGTTGGTAATGTGTGTGTAAAAGACTAAAACCATCTATCATGACCAAATAATAATAACTGAGAGTAATTCGCTACCATTTGGTTTGCCTCAATTTTTCAGAAGTTCCCTAGGGTGTAATTGAACAACATGGTGCTATTGTTGGTGATTTCTATAACGGGTCTAGATGTTTCGACCTATTCAGTACTTGTTCTACTGGAATTCACATAATTGCTTGCAGTCGGATCTATAGGTGCATAGGTGGCCATAATTTTGATCACAAGTGAATTGCTTTGTCTACATTGGTTCCTAATAATGACTAACATTATGCTCATCTGTGTGATGGAACTCATATGATGACGACAAACTGTTTCTCTTATCGATTTTTACTTTTTTAGTATTCCTTAATATATTGAATATGTATGCACTCAAGAAATATACACATATGTATATATATTTATTGAGTATGTATATATTTATGTTGAATATCTGCTTCCAGCATCTGTGTGTTGGTGTTTTCTTTTCATAATGTTGAGTGTTATTATTATCATTGTGAGACCTGCTTACCATTATATCTCATGTGTTTCCATTGAAACTTACAGGCATGCCTGGATTCATGTAGATTGTTTGCATGTGGCTCATTTTCTTCTGTATTTATTTGATATGACATTTATGTAACACTTTCTATTCCTAGTAACGATTCTTTTTTCCAACATCATTCCCTACTTTTAGCAGCATTAACACTATTTTTTGTCTCCATTCATCTCATGGTTCACATGATCCAGAGTTACAGCCACTGTAAAGGCTCTGCCAAGTTCATCATCATGCGGAAGACTTCTACTTCTGCTGGACTCTTTGGGGTCAGATACTTCAAGCTCAAAAAGAGCCAAGAAAAGGTCTAGCTACGACATTGGGTCAATTGTTGAGGCAGAGGTGAAGCGTTTTTCAATTATATAGCAGTTGAAACTGGATGAAACTGGTGGACGAGGAATCTTTGCTGTTAATTTACTCCTTGGATCTCTTGTATTTGATCTGTACAGATTACTGATGTAAAACCTCTGGAATTAAGATTGAAGTTCGGTATTAACTTCCATGGGAGAGTGCATATTACAGAGGTAGCCGATTTTTATTTAATCACCATTCACCTTTTGAAGATAGTTTGTACTTTTTGCATTATTTTCCGAAACATGCTTAACAATGGTGAGATGTGATCGTGTATTATGAGCAGGTTACTGATAATCGGCAATCTTCGATACATCCTCTGAGCAACTTCAGAATTGGACAACTTTTAACTGCAAGGCTAATTGCTAAGATCCATCCATTGGGGAATAGGAAGAAAGGGCATGAGTGGGAGCTCTCAGTTAAGCCTTCTGTGGTTTCTGGTATGTAATTTTTCATGTTTTCTATTTTAGGTTTCCAGCTAGTGTATTCTTGTGCACACATCATGCTTTTCTGCCTGTTGTGCTTTTGCACTTGTTACTTCATGTTTGGCCTGATTCATGCATAATGGGATCAAATCAATTGTCTTCCATATTCTGTTTTTGTGTTCTTTGGTTCTGTCATACACGTCTATCCTCTGCTTGCTCACCCTTTTAGCATATTTCTCAAACCCAGACTCAAAAGGAGTTGGCACAGTCAACCAACCTGGTTGGTCTATTTGGACCTTGGCAGGTTGAGCAGTTGGCCTGAACTATTAGTTTCTATTAACCCACCCATTTGTAGTGTGTTTTCCTTTGTTTTCTACTTCAGGACTTCAATCAGTCAACGACGTGAGTGCTGACCTGTCACTGAGAGAATGAATTGATGCCCATGATTTACTCAATTTTAAAGTTTGAGGAAGTATAAAATGATACATGGTTAAAAAATATGCTTACAATTATTTTGTCCAGAAATCTTTAATAAAAGAATCAGCTTGTCTTATTTGTCAGCCCTGCTTTCTTTAATCTAACGTGGCATTCATATTCAGGGGCTGAAGATGTGGGTGGACTTCCGGCTGAAAATTTGAATTTCTCAGTTGGAGAAGTTGTCACTGGCTATGTAATTAAGGTAGATAATGAGTGGGTCCGCTTAACAGTATGTCGAGATGTGAAGGCTCAGCTGTTTATTCTTGATAGTTCCAATGACCTGAGCGAACTTCAAGGCTTCAGGAATCACTTTACTGTCGGGCAAGCTGTTTCTGGTTCTGTTTTGAGTATTAACAAAGAGAAGAGGCTTATGAGGCTGACATTGTGCTCATCATCTGTTACACCAAGAGCATCAGTTGATAGTAGCACTGTTAAGTTGGATGATCCAGATTCTGATGATAATAAATATATCCTTGAAGGTGATATTCTCAATGGTCGAATTTCAAAAGTACTTCCTGGAACTGGTGGATTGCAGGTTCAGATTGGACCTCATCTTTTTGGAAAGGTCCATTTTACAGAACTCAGAGACATGTGGGTATGCAACCCTCTGGATGGATATTGTGAAGGTCAGTTTGTCAAATGCAAGGTGCTGGAAATCAGCCAGTCATTCAAGGGTACTGTACATGTTGAATTGTCTTTACGCCCTTCTCAATTGATGATCCAGGCTGAGAATTCTATGGGGTATGCTGATATTTTGTTGTTTTACTTCAATTTCAATCTGAGGCATATTTATTGCAATTCTGTCTTTTGATTACATATTCTTTCTACTCTAGCTGGATTTGTATTGCTTATGTTTGCATGCACTAGAGGATAGGTGCCTCACACCACAGTAGATGCTTCTACCTATAATATTCATGTGTAACTTGCAAGTCTCTATGAATTTTAGGAGTCATGTATTTCATCTATTTTTCTGTTGGTATATGGACCCATCATAAAACAATTACCTCTGTTGGAGATTTACCTAAGGTCGAAAGTTGAAAATGGAAAGATCTTCTGTTTGTATATTATAGATGCAATCTTGAAGGTTGAATTCAATTTTTGAAATCTCTGGTGTACAGGGATCTTTTGCACAAACGATTTGAGAAAATTGAGGACCTTCGTCCTGATATGGATATTCAGGTATTAATAACCTGTCAGTCTTCTTGTCTTCTTTCATTTTGATGGTCGGTAGTCTGTTAAAACTAAGATTGCAACTTGAGTTCAGGAAACTCATGTTTGCCTCAACCCTAACCCTATTTGTAAAATCTAAACCTTAACCCAAACTATATTTGTAAAACTTAAACCTTAGCCCTATTTATGTGAACCAGTGAGTAAAGCAGGATACTAACAATTATCCGATGATGCTGTTTCCTTCAGGGCTATGTCAAGAATGTTACGCCTAAAGGATGTTTTGTTATGCTTTCTCGGAAGATTGATGCAAAAATTCTTCTCTCAAATTTGTCCAATGGTTACTTGGAGAAACCTGAAAATGAATTCCCCATTGGACGATTAGTAACTGCCAGGTAAGTATGACAGCCATCAGAAATTGGTATAAACAATTGTGTTTTCCTCATTTAACAGATTCTCTGGTGCAGGGTACTTTCTGTGGAGCCCCTGTCTAAGAGAGTTGAGTTAACCCTCAAAACAGTTTCTGAAGATAGTGCATCAAAATCTGTAACAAGCGATCTTCATAAGCTACCTGTTGGAGATGTTATATCTGGCAACATCAGGCGGATTGAGCCATATGGTTTATTTATAAACATTGATAGTACCAACATGGTAAACTTTCTATAGGTTTATCTCTGAACTGCTGTTTGTCATTGTTGTCCATATTTTAATGTCTCTTCTTTGCGCTAGGTTGGTCTATGCCACATTTCAGAGGTTTCTGACAGTTCTATTGAGAATATTGAAAGCAAATATAAAGTTGGAGATAAGGTGCTGGCAAAGATACTGAAGGTAAAATTCTTTCATGCTAATAATTTAAGAATGACCTTCAGGTGCTTGTCAATCTGTTAGCATAGTTCAAAATTCAGTTTGCTTGGTCATAATGACTTCCAGTTCTGAAGCCATATTTTTATTCTTACTGTAGTTCTGTTTAGAATTTTCTGTGGGCCTTGAAAGCGATGTCGCTTTAGTCCTTGCAGTTATGTGACTACGTCGATTCTCTATTCCTCTATTTAATCACTGCACCATGCAACTTGAAAAGTTATGGCTTGCTATCTTGGAGACATTCTAGAGTTTCTTTCCTTCTGCCAGGGTGCTGAACCATTGGTTTCCTAACATGCTTCTGTCATGCACAACTTATGTTTGTAGGTGGATAGTGCAAAACAACGGGTTTCTCTTGGAATGAAGAATTCATATATGGGAGATAATACTGGTGTTGATGTCACACCAAACCAGATAGGCAATAAGGACATTGATGTTGTTGGCTCTAACAATGGTTCTGAGCATTATATGGTGAATCTGGTTGGTGATTTTGCCGGTACTCTTGATCCATATGGTGAACTTGCAGTTGAACACCATCCGGTTCTTGAGCAGGCAGAATCAAGGGCATCAATTCCTCCTCTCGAGGTTCCTCTTGATGATTTGGAAGGTTCTGATCTGGAAGTTGGATTCACTGGAGCTGAGGAAACTCATCAAACAAAAACTATTGCTGAGAAGAGTCAAAAACATATGAAGAAAAAAGCAAAGGAAGCAAGGTCTTTCCATTTCTTCTATTTCCTTTTGTCATTCATAATTGCCTCAGCTTTTACAAGTATTTATTTTTATTTCTCATTTTTTTTGTCATTAATCTTTCAAATTCTTATGTAGGGAACTGGAAATTAGAGCTGCTGAAGACAGACTCCTTGAAAATGATGTACCAAGAACTGCTGATGAATTTGAGAAGTGGGTGAGGAGCTCTCCCAATAGTAGTGTTGCATGGATAAACTATATGGCTTTTATGCTATCTCAGGCAGATGTGGAGAAAGCACGCTCTATAGCTGAAAGGTATGATAAAGATGCAGCATCGAGTGTAACATTAGCTTTCTTGGTTCTCTGTTTTCTTTCATCGCTGATGATACCCTCTATATGAAGAGGCCTGATTCAGTGTAAACATTTGCATGCCCCCTTTATCCTTTTTTTTTTTTTGGATTTTTTATCATTCATATGTGAGCCCAAGCATGAATATTCTATAAAGGCCAGCGGCTGGGTCATATGCAGCCAGCCTAAGTGACTGGCCACTTAAGCTGGCTACGTAACCCTTTTTTTCTTTTCTTTTTTTTAACACAAGTATTTTAGTCATTTTCAACCTTTGAAAATGAAAAATACCTGTGTTTAAAAATCCCAAAAAAATACACATCGTCAAAATTGGTTTATAGATTAAATATACTTCATTTAACAAGTCTATAAAAAAATTAAATAAAAAGAGATTTGCAGCTGGACGCAGTTGCCAGTTGGGCGCCAACTGCAGCCTGCACATGGGATCGGTACCCTTCTATAAGCAATTTTATAATTTTTTTTGTTTTTTTAATTTTTTTCATTTTAAAATTTTTTATTTTCAGAAATAAAAAGTTCTCAAAAGTTGAAAAATGTAAAATTGCATTTATACAATATTCATGCTGGGGTCCACATTTGAATGAAAAAAGAAAAAATAAAAAATAAAAGGGCATGCAGACGTTTGCATCGATTCAGTGGCACCATATGAAACTGTGAAAGAAAGCAAGTAGTAGACAGATATCCAAATTTCACCTGTAAATTATAAAGGTCTTTTTTGTTTATTTATTAATTTATTTCCGTGCAAAGTCAGTGTTTGATTTTCTCGCAGTGCAATTTGAAAGGAGTTAAATTGCTGTGATAACATAAAAGGAGGGAAAAGCTTGTGCTGACAATGCTTTTCAGTACTTTGCCAGGCATTATTGACCAGAAAATGGTGGATGCGAACAGAATGCTGAAACAAATGGAGGCCTCGAAAATGCCTGTTTAAAATTTACTTAGACTAGGTTTTCTAGAATGTCTGCACAAATAAGTAGGATATACACAGATGGAATAAGTGGATGGACCTTTCTTGGATAAAAAGACATGCTAATTGAGGAGATAAATAGGAATAACCTACCATTAGTTTAGCTGTGCCCATTTCTAAAAGAACTCTTGTCATAGTTGCAAATAAAGGGCCCTACTTGTTCTTTTTATGTCATGCATGTTTATGGTCTCTGGCATGATAGGTTGTGGAGAGCTCCAACTTCAGCTTCTTATGGACAAATTGGCTGCCTTGTACTCAAACCTTGTTTTCATTCATAAATCAAGGTTTTACTGATGCAGCTGGCTCTGTTCCCTAAGAAGTCAGCATAAATCTCCAGAGTTGTGTTGTTGTATCGTAACTCAAAAGTAGAAGGGGCAAGTTGACTTGGTAGCTATAAAGTAGTGGGACTAGGAAATTATGGCAACTAAGGTGTATAGTAGCGCTGAGGACTACAGTTATACGTACATGCTGGAATAATGGGGTACCAAGATGATGATTGTTTGTATGTCAACTTTCTTAGAGATTAAGAAATGGCTAGTTTGCAAGCAGCGGGTGATGCAAAGATGCCAATTATTCGGTACCCGGCATAACTGCACACTGGGCATTTTTCAAGATAAAATCGTGAAGATGGGGATGTGTGGTTTTAATCAAGGGGACATAATGATATGGAATGAATTAAAATTGGAAGGGTTTTAATTAATGTATTTCGGCAATAATTCATCTTTCAGAGATCAAAACTGAGGATTTTTATTTTTTTCTCAGGAACTAACATTTTGAGGTGTGAGTTGGAGTGGAATTATGGCCATTGGTGATCTATGATTACCTAGTTTGTCTTCTGCTTTAGTTCATTCAATAGATTTTAGTTGCCATTCTTTAGGTAAAAAAGGAGGAAGGAAGAAAAGGATGAAAACCAAGTAGAGAAGCATGACCAGTATGTTCGAACATGGAGAAAGCAGGTTCCAGTTGTTCAGTTTGTATATTGGAGGTCAAGAATTGCACTTACTAGGAGTTGGACCACATTTACTCCAGAAGGGAGGGGAATGTTTAGAAGGATGCATGGGAGGCAGCTCAAAGGGTGGTCAAAAGGCTTCAACAACATGAAAATGAGAAAAGAATCTGTAGATGACCCAAAATACTTGGATAAGTCTAACGTGGTGATCGTAGGGATGCTTAAATGCCAATAATAAAAAAAAAAAGATGAAATGGATCAGGTGTTATTGTTTTATTTAATCTCATATCCCCTGTGAGGATTTCTCGAAAGTTTGTTCTTGCCACTGAGGCTATTGCCTTTTTTTTTTTTCTGGATTTTATAATCTTAGTTCCACATTATCTGTGTGTATTACTTCTGTTTTGTCTTTTAACAGGGCTTTGCAAACAATAAATGTCCGAGAAGAGGAGGAGAAGATGCATATCTGGGTTGCGTATTTTAATCTGGAAAATGAATATGGAAAGCCTCGTGAGGTGAAAGGAAATAGATTTTCTTCTGTTATTCTTTACCTGTATGTTTGTCCACCTTCTGTTGCTGACATTTAAAACCTATTTCAGGAAGCTGTCGTGAAGATATTCCAAAGAGCGTTACAGTATTGCGATGCCAAAAAAATACATTTGGCTCTCTTAGGCATGTATGAAAGGACTAATCAGCATAATGTGGCAGATGAGCTTCTTAATAGAATGACAAAAAAATTCAAAACATCATGCAAGGTATAGGTTCTTGCCTGAATCCTTCCTAATTTTATTAATAGGTTTTTTTTTGGAAAAAAAGAAAAAGAAAAAGAAAAATTGTCTATAAATGCTTCATAAAGCTTTTGAGTGCTGTGTAATTGTAGGTCTGGTTAAGACGAATAGAGAACATTTTGAAGCAAGGCAAAAATGGAATTCAATCAGCTGTGAATCGTGCTTTGTTGGTCCTTCCTCGTAATAAACACATCAAGTTCATCTCAAAGGCTGCTATCCTTGAGTTTAAGTGTGGTGTACCTGACCATGGAAGATCCATGTTTGAAGGAATTCTGCGGGAGTACCCAAAGAAGACAGACTTGTGGAGTGTTTACCTTGATCAGGTATACTCTCATCTGCTCTTTTGTTTGGGTGTTTTTTCTATGCCTGATGGGATTGTTTCCATAATCAATGCCATTTAGTTGAACTTTTGAATTGGAAATCTGAAACGTGATTTTTACAGTAGAAGTAATCTTGTTTTTCCTGAAGACATTACTCAACGGTCTTGCTTCATGTCAATTTTGTAACTTCATTTATTGAACTGACTAGTGTGGTTCATAATTAGATCTTAGTTTCCAAATCCTTTCCGTTTGATTTGATGGAAGTATTGTGTGCTCTTTTATCTAAAATTTACATTTCGCAGGAGATTCGCTTGGGAGATGTAGATATGATACGGGCACTATTTGAACGGGCCATTTGCCTAAGTCTTCCTCCAAAGAAAATGAAGGTGTGTAGCATGGAAACGCAAGTAATCAGTGTGGCTTTTATATCCTTTTTTCTATCTTTCAATGCCCTCTTTTCTTTTTCATGCATGAATAACATTTTTGACTTGCACCTACAGTTCTTGTTCAAGAAGTACCTAGAGTACGAGAAGTCTCGTGGAGATGAAGATAGGGTTAAATATGTTAAAAAGAAAGCAATGGACTATGTGGAGAGCTCTCTCACGTAATGGTGAAGATAGCTGATCAATCTACTATGTTGTTAATCACCAAAATTCGCCCGAGAAAACTAAACTAAGTCAGGTTGTAATTCTCATGAGAACGCTTCAGAAGATGTGCCTACAGCAAGTGTTACTGCGTCGTTCTTGTAAATTGTTGTATCTAATCCAAATGATTATTGAGCTGTAGTTGAAAATTTTGACTTGAACAAGAAGAGGGATTGTGCGAATTCCTTCATTTTATTCAAATCAGTGGAAAGTGTAATAACTAATGTGTTATTAATGATAATCTTACAGCTTATCTGATAATTTGAACTCTTTGATATATGCCTCTTCCTTCAGTAGGGGCCAAAGGCTTCAACTATTTTAAAGGGACCAATTCTCTACTTCCGCTGGTGTAAGTTGTGTGTGTTAGGCAATCAAGCTTTTTCTTCCTCGATTTCTGTTACTTTGGCCCAATTCAAGCGGATTTATTATAGTGGCGTTAGACGGTTGAAATCCCCAGTCCATTTATGATAAAGCCCGAAAAGTGTTATCATCTTTATTATGGGAAATACAAGTGTGTTAATAAATTTATTCTTTAAAGAGTTGGTGCATTTTTAAGAGCAGGGGTCATTATATTGCAGTTGCATTACCCAAAAATGCAATTGTGAATGTGGTTTTACATTAGTTTTCTCTGTCTATTATCATTGTTCTTGTTTGCTACTTCTACAACCATTACTATTATTTTTACACTTTGGCTAGTTGGCGTTTTTCCGGCCAAATTAAAGACCAGGAGGACATCTCGGGCAAAAAAAAAAGAAAAAAAAAAAAGAAAACGGGAGGATGAACGAGCACATGTCAGCAGTTTGTCCTGGGCCCCAACAAATTCTGGCCATAAAGATGGGTGGGGGCCGACATTCATGGGATGTTTTTAGAGGCCTCTGAATTGCACATGGCCAAAATCTATTTATTGTCGGTCTCGAATCAAACACGTGCGTTGCAGATTGTTGTTTCGAAAGTCTATGATGTAATTGGCCTGTAACCAAACTCGTGAATAAGTTGCCGCAGGCATTCGTGAATTAGGACCACAAGAAGCATATCAAGCAAACCCCTAAAAAGAAAGAAAAAGGAAATTTCCTTTGCTCATCACCATTCTTCCATGAGGTCCATGTTGTTGCCGTCTAAGATCAGGCAAGATTATGTGAAGTCATCAGTTGTCAGAAGATTGTGATTGGGTCATGCCGCATGTATTCTAATGAAAGGGACTGATTTCATGCGTTTTTCTCCATTTTGATCCCTCTAATTATACGTATTTGATTTTTAAAACACAAATCTTGTATATTTGTTTTTTAAATCTTGTAAGTTTGTTTTCTTTGCATTTTGAACCCTACTGTCAAAACATCTAACTGTTATTATTTGTAAATTGAAAGTTTAAAATACCCCCATATCTTAGTTGACTAATAAATATAAGCCGACTCATATACACATAAAGGACAATTTTATATCATACGTTGACTTAAACTTGCAAAAGGTGTGATGTTGTTGCGGTTAAGTTGAGTCGATTTATAAAAGGGCAATATTGCCATTAAAAATTTTGCAAGGTAGCTACTGACAAATTTTTAATCTGTTTGGTAAATTGTATTAACGGCAGGGTTTAAAATGTGGAGGAGGCAAACTTAAAAAGTAAATACACAAAACTTGTGTATTGAAAAGCAAATATGCATAGTTAAAGAGAACAAAATCCAAATAACCTTACACAGAGGCTGAGTTTGGATATGGAAAAAAATTGTGAGTCCTTGTCATATATCTTTTATATGATTTGATATTTTAATTTTCTATCATATTTATTATTATTATTATTATTATTATTAGTTTTTCAATACAACTATCATATTTATTTTATTTTTGTTTTACTTACTCCCAAAGATTATTAAAATTTTCATAATGTATTTATTTCTAACTTTTTAAATATTTCTCATTTTTTTTTTTACACATTCCCTTGTATTTCTGCCTGGGCAGATAGTAATAAATTTTCCGTCAAGAAAATTTCATACACAATACACACGCATTTCAAAGACATGGATTTTATTTTCTCTGGTTCCATCATCCATGAGAAATGAGGAAATTTATTTGCGTTCACATTACGAATTCTAGCATATCCTCCGGAAGTTTAATTAAGACCATAAAAACAATGTCCAACGTGCCAGATATCTCTTCTAAGCATATTTCATGGCTTTGCCGTGTTTGGCCAAGAACTATGGTCCAGGCGTTTTCCGTCGGTTACCATTTATATACAGTTTAAACGTCCTCACCAAGTAGGGTTCCTTGAAAGAGATTCATGAAGTGCTCTGCACCGCCAACTAGAAGCAGCTTTCATTGAATAGTAGTCTGTAATTGTTGAAACTTCAAAAGTAGAGCAATAAGAAATGGGTGGGAAAAAAAAAAGAATACAATGAAGTAGAGAAGAAAGAAAGGGGATGATGTTGTAGTGCAATAATAAGTCATGGTCAGAAACAAAGTACGTGAAAATTAAAATAGTAGGTTTCTTACACTAAAAAATAAAAATTGATGATCGAAATTATAAAATATTAATACAGAGGAACAAAATGTATTAGAAGGATGAAACTCTTGTGAAACCTGTTATCAGGGCTCAAGCGTACGTGTGAATAGGACCATTAAAATTTTTCCAAGAAAAACATTTGAGTAAATAATAATAAATCAAGAAGCCCAATCTTCTTCAAGATAGGAAGTACGAAATTACACCCACGAGATATTCTCATGTTAAGAGACTATTCTGATTCCAATACCTAACAAATGCCATCCAGCTGATAATTCAAAACAGCAAAATAGATACCAATCACAAAACATAATTATACATAAACTTGAGTCTGTACTTTGAATCAAGTCAAAACATAATCCCAAATCATATGTTTGATACATATATATCTTAAAAATCCTATTTCATTCTACTCTTAAGATATAACATGGAGAAATATCGTCGGCTATTGAATCTTGCCCACCCGCTAAAAACCAAGCACTCTCTTCAACACATCTAGTAGCAAAAGATGTGCTGTTAACATGGGGAGATGGCCATCAGTTTCCAAGATCTCAACCGTTGCATTTCCTCCAAGGCTTCTCTTCATGTAGAATGCCACACAAGTGGGGACTGCAAAATCTTTCTCTGATGTGATGATGGTGCAGGGGATTTGAACCTGTGGCAGCACCCATCTGTAGTCACCAAAGAATATGTTTCTGGCTACATCATATGCAACCTCTGGTTTCATTCCCCCCAAGCTTCTCTTGAACTCTTCTATTGCCTTTGAATCATTCACTCCTACAGCCATCGGTGCAAATGCGGGGACCCATGTTGAGAAATTGTATTCGATGTTGTGGAGGAGTTCATCTACTTGGCCTTTTTCGAAGCCACCCTCATATCCCTCTCCATTCAAGTACCTATCCTCAAAACCATAGTTAGATGTTAATTTCTTGTTTATTGAGTATCCCGATCGACCAAAAAAGTTCAACCAGGACTTATTTGTGGCTCCAGCAAATGCCGAACTTCAGTACATATATAGTGATATTCTCTTCTTTTAGCTTAGCCACTATTTCTGATTTTTTTTTAATTTTATGTGAGCCACTATTCTGAATTGAGAAAAGAGACATTGGAAAAATTTGGAAAAAACAATATAATATTACAGAATACTAGAATAGGGATAAATAAAATAGATGGAGATTTGACGTAAAAAAAGGAATAATTAAAATTTACGTGTAATATTAGGGGGTATTCGGGAGTATAAAAGTGGATGAAAAGGATGAGGAAGGGTTATCGTGGACTTGAGAATAAAAGATTATATTATAAATGAGAAAAGTAGTAATGAAAATAATAAAAGCAAAGTTATTATGTGTTAAAAAATTAGAAATTATATTGAACTTGACAAAAAAAAATTTTTAAGGAATGGAAAATTTTAGCTCATACACATTCCATTCCATCCCTTCATGTATACTCCTGTTAATGAAGCTAAAAAGGTGGGGAAAAGATTTAGACCATTTCCGTTACCAATTTCAAAGTGGGTATGCTTAGAAGATCAAGGTTTTGTGTGATGGATGAATCAGTTGAATCTTGGTAAATTTTTACACATCATGTTTCTGTATTCTACAATCCATGGGTCTTCTCTTTTAGTCTGAGTTCGTATAAACCTGGAGGGAGAGAGAGAGAGAGAGAGAGAGCTAACCTTGGAGAGCCACCAAGTAGGAGTAGGTGTTTGAAGAGGTCAGGCCTTTGGGTAGCAGCAATGCAGCCAATCATAGCAGACATGGAGTGGCCCAAATAGATGGAGCTGGTGACATTGAGCTGATCAAGGAGGCAGCAGAGATCAGTGGCATAGCCGTTGAAGGTAGAATACCTCTTCCTATCATACACATCGGGGCTGACGTTCCCAGAGAAGACCATGTCAAATACCACCACCTTGAAGTAACAGGCGAGATAAGGAAGGAGGTAGTGCCAGACGCCTTGGTTCAACCCATACCCATGAGAGAGCACCAGGGTCTGGCTGCCGTTGCCATAAACCCTTGTGTTCAAGGCTTCCAAAAGCCCTTCTCTGCATTCATTCAAAGCGGCCATTTTTCTCAATGTCAGACTGCTAGCTAGCTCTTCTTTGTATTATATATATGTTTTTTGGAATTAATGGCAAGACAGACGACAGCAGTACAACCAATTCCCACGAGAGAAAAGTAGCGATAAGGATAACAAAGATTTTTCCATTGCTGGTGGGCTTCTTTTGTACCAACACTTGATGAACTAGGATCAGCTGGCTGCACTAATTGCTAGGTTCCTCTTCCTATTAATGCCCAGCTTTTGATACATGGGTCATGAAAACAGCACTTGGCTTTTCTTGCAATACTGTTAGCTAGATTTTTGTTGCCAAATTTAGAGCATGTTTGGTTATACTTAGCTTTTTATAACCATCATATTTTTTTTATTATCTTTTACATCTTCCTATATAACTATCATACTTTCCAATTATTCCTAAACAACCATTCATATAACTAACATATCTATTTTAACTTTATTTTCTGAAAGAATTTCCCTAGTACCTACAACATTTGGTTATTATTCCTTTTATATCCATAATATTTTAAAAAATTTCCAAACATCCACAACTTTTCACCCCTAATTCTCCGTATGCCTACGCCATTACTCTTAACTCAAACAAACGTTAATTGCATGCAGAAATATTAATTTTACCCCTACACCATTATGTGAACAAAGATGAAATAGATTCCTACTCTGTTTTTATTATAATTTAAACAACAAATGCATCATATCTATTTACAAAAAATACGGAAGGAATTTTGTTTGGAACCTTTGTTTACAAATAGTGTGGGGGCAAAATTAACATTTTTTGCATGCAATTAACATCCGTTTAGGCTAAGAGTAATGATGTGGGCGTTTGCGGAATTAGGGTGAAACATTGTGCATTTGAAGGAATTTTTAAAATATCGTGGGTATAAAAGGAATAATAACTAAATATTGTAAGTACGGGGAGAATTTTTCTTTATCTTCTTTACTTCTTATCGTTACTTCGATTATATTACTTCATTTTTTTTCATTTCAAATCATCCAAAATTTTTATCACTTTGCAAAGGTATGTTTTGACTCAAAAAAATGAATAGTAGGATGAACACCACAAGGAAATGAGCTATCAGCCACCGTGAAATTTTGGAATGTCATGTTGCCGGAAGTTTTCTGTAAAAAATTTTCACAATCATTTTTTAATTATCATTAAAACTTATACTTAAGGGGGTTTGGTTCGATACGTCTGATGCCATGAACTCTTTTTTATTATTTTTATTTTTCTATAAGCATGCGTGTCTCACCTAAACTTACACGACGTGAAATTTCGAACATTTATGAGATATTTTATTTTGATTTTTAAAAGTTAAAATATGTGATATTTTATTTGGATTTTTAAAATTTAAAATAAAATATTAAATAAATTCTAAAAAAATATTAAACTTATTCTTGGAAGATCTTGATAAAGATCGCTGTTTATAAACAAAATTCTAAAAATTAAAAAACAGGGTCTGCACTCAATGGCATGTTATTAACCCCTAAATTAACCTTTTGGTAACTACCAATAACTGTTAGAATGTGACGAATTAGCGTCCTTTAGAAAAAGTTCACAAATGTTAAAAAATTGTGGAGTTTTTTTTTAATGTAAAGTTAAGTACTTAGATTACTCCAGAAACAACGTAATCAGGTGGGCATCCCCAACGATCTATGCATCCAGATTCCAGCAGAGTTATAACCTGCAAATTTAGCTAAGAAGTGAGCACACCAATTATCAGTTCTCAAAACACGCATAAATTCTACAGATAGGAAATCGAATGCCATTGTTTGGATTCCTTGAATTAGGACTCCCACAGTTGACAAAATGTCACAGTCATCAATTAAAAACCTTGCCAATACCAACGAATTTGTTTCCAATTCCAGCTGTTGAATGTTTAGCTCTCTGCCCCACAAGATCCCAAATTTAACCGCCAAAGTTTCACTGTCCCTGCGATTTATCATACTCATGCTGCTAAGAAGGTGCCCGCTGGATCCCCTAAAATGGCATAAAAATCCATACACTCACTTTTGAAAAGTGATAAAACTTTTGTCGAAAAGTTTTTAAAATGAGAAAAAACTATGTGGTATGATAAGAGTAATGATGAGGAATAAATATAATAAAGTTGAACTATATAGGTTAATTGTGTAGAAATTATTAAAAAATATAGCAGTTTATATAAGAAGATGTATAAAAATAATTAAAAAAATGATAATTGTAGAGAATAAAATGTTTTAGATTAAAAAATTTTAGATAAAAGCTTTATTTTTGTTATCTTTTAACAAACACATCCCTAATTTTTAGTTACCTATTTGGGTCTTTCCCATCTCGTCTTAGGTTTTTGTGCATTATACTAAGATCTTCCACCCTTGTTGCAGATTTGTAGTTCTTGTAGTATGATTCACACTACTCCATAGCATCCTCTGGCTTTGGTAGCTCTCCTAACACTCTTCCTTTGTTCCATAGGTGTCATATCCTCCAATAGAATAGGATAAATTTCTCAACTTCTCTTCCCCCATGTTCAAAGCAGTTAGTACAAATGCATTTTAGGGTCTCTTTGGGTGTCCAAATTTCTCATCGGTCACAAAGATTCTTCTAACTTGTTCGTGGCTCTAAAATGCAAATAAGTATTGTGCATCTTCTCTTCTCTTCCTCCAAAATAAGCATGTTGGATCCACAACAACCCCACTCCTGTCGAGGTTTGTCTTTGTAGGCAATGTATTCCTAATCATCCTCTAACCTTTAATTACATTTCGCAACTTTGTTTTCTACATTCTTTCTCAATGACCCACTAGTCTTTGTCTTATACTTGTTATTCTTGCAAAAATATTTGGTTTAGATTTCATCAACCTATAGACTAATCTTACCTTAAAATTTCCATCTGCCTCATGCACTTAGAACCATACATCAAATATTTCATTTAAAGGAATGAGAATTACTTTGATTTGCTTCCATCCCAATTCTTAGCACATCATAGCAGAGGGATATTGTGTTTACTAGAAGATATCACATCTGCTATGCTAACATTTCCAAGTTATGAGCCATTAAATCCTTAAAACCCATCCCCTAAACTTTTGGATGTACATCTCAAATCATGCTAGCCAATTTGTCTTCCTCTGGCCTCCATTCTCCCTCCATTAGAATTTACTGATTGGGCTATTCACATAGGCTTCTTGGTAAGAGGTACATGCTCATCGTGTAACAAGGAATTGCCTGAGCAATGACTTTAATCAAGACTTCTTTCCCTTGCTGACAATAATTTCTTTTTGCATCCATGAATTTTCCTACATATATGCTTCTTTAACTCCTTGGAAATTGTTTTCTTTGAATGCACCCATATTTAAACTAAAGAAAAGAGTCGTCTTTTCAATGTTTATTGTTTGGTCGAAGCATTCACTATATATATAAGCATTTGCAAAAGCCTAGATACTCCCCTTGATTTACCCTCAAAACAGAAGCGCATCATTCGTAAAGAGTATATGGGTTATTTTTGACCCCTTGGAGAAATTTTCATTCTATAGATGAGATAACTATGGCTTCCTTCCGTTATGAGGGAAGATAAACCTTTTGCGCATGTGAGAAAAAGTATGGAGGTCTCCTCGTCTTAGTCCTCTATTTGGTAAAAAAGGTTCTGTCTTCCAGGCATTTATCATTGCACGATAATTAATTGAGCTCAAACATCATCTTATTCATTTGATCCATATCTTGTTGAAATTCATTATTGTCATAACGTCATATAGATATTCTCACTCTGCTCTGTCATAAGCCTTTGGCATGCCTAAAACCTCCTACTTCTTTTTCACTTTCTTGATTCTTAGATGGTGGATTTGCTTTATATGGCTTGTGTTTGACAACCTGAACGCAAGGAGTGGGGTGAAATAGGGTAGGAAACATTCAATCCTCCCCATTTTCTCACAATCATTTAATAATTTAATAATTTTATTTTTAAATTTTACCTCTGCATTCTAATCATTTTTCCTTCCAACTACCCTATTTATTCCACCTTTACCCCTATTATTTCATATAATCACACATTTATAAAAAATATTTCACTTTCCATTTCCCAACACGTTCCGTAATTCCACCAAAATTAACATTACCAAGCATCCTCATAGGCTATCAATATATTGTTCATGATTAGTCTACCAAGAACAAACACACTCTGTTGTTTGGAGATGATGTTGTCACGCTGATAATCAAAATTGTAGAGTTTGAACATGTTCATAATTAGAAAGTAAAGAATATTTGGACATAAATTATATAAATTATCATAAACTAACTAAGAATAATTGTATAATTACAAAACCAGAACAATAATTGTAAAGATAAAATTATAGGGAAGTATTTGGTTTGAAGTAAAGAACTAATATGTAGTGAATTCAAAACACTTGTAGTGTTTTTATGTAATTAGTTCAAAAGACTTGTAGTGTTTTAATATCATAATGTGAACTACAATAAAAACATCTTAGTAGCAATAAAATTTAGTATCTCTTTTGTTGTTAATAGGTTATTATTTATGCAAATTAGCAACAAAAATGAAAATTTTTGTTGCTAATTGATAGAAGTAACAACTCAAAAACAACAAGAAATAGTTGCCTCTTTTGTCTTTTTCTTTTTGTCGAATGAAGATCCCCTATCTTAGATGCTACATTTTGTAGTTGTGTAATGGTAGGATATTATAAAAGGTAATAATTATAGTCAATTTTTTCCAAATTTCAAAGGAATTCTTTGTTTTCTAGTTTAATTTACAAGATTCAAATTATGCATTAATATTTAAAATATGTTTAAGGAATACAGGGATTATGTTGGTAAAATTTTTAGTAGACAACAAAATTAAACCACTTAAATGTGAACTTTTAACCCTAATAATTGCATTTCAAGTAAATATATTCTAAAATATGATCAATAATTCAGATCTCATAAATTAGGTCATAGATTACTAAACCGAAAGAAATTACTTTGAAAATTCAAATAATTAATTTCCTAAAGTGTTCGCATATTATAAAAAATAAAAATAATTAATAATTGAAGGAATGGAAATGGATCACTAAAAAGCAGGTCTTGTTCTTTGGAAAGATACAAGTAGCTTTAATAGAATGAAGAAATGGAATAAGAATGTAATGATGTGTATTGAAAATAAGAAAAAATTGTATTGAAAACATAAAATATTACATTAGAAATTAAAAAAAGTTTTTTTGAATAGAAAATCTCATTCCATATATATCTCATTCAAGATCTTGGTCGCTTGGGAACACAAAATTTACAGGATAAAAGGAATTAATTGAAAAGAGGGATAATAATGATCATAATAAATGTAGCCGTAGAAGTATTTTAAGAAAGCTACCACGATATCGGTAAAAGCTACCAAGATATAGAGAGGTGCAATAGTTTTGATGCAGCTGAACCTACTTTGGTGGGAGAGAGCTCATGATAGTAGTGATGATATTGTCAGCACTAAATTTTGATTGATTGAATTGGTTGCGTATTAGACAACAGATTTTTTTCTTCTTTTGATGGGAGTATTAGAGAACAGCTTGTGCGGACGTAAAGATTCATAGGTATGTATTCACCTAAAACATTCATACGGGAAGTTTCAAGTTAAGAATAATAGCAGTAGTAGAACAAAAAATATTTAAAAAATACGTGAGATGAAGCAGGGTATACAAAATTGCTTGGTTGAAAAATTCATGCACGTGAGACGGTAGATCGACAGGAATAGGTTGGCGGAGTGGCGAGGAAATCAGAAGAGAGGTATTCCAGGGGAAGGATTGTAAGTATAATAAATAGCTGATTAATCTCAAGGTTTGAATAATAGTAAAATTCATCTTCTAAATTTATTACCAAAATGAATCTTGCATTTTTAAATTTCTCATTACGCTTCCACTGAAATGAATGAAGCACGTTGAGCGGGTCGGATTTCCAGTCGAACAATTGCCAGCAAATTGATATGAGATAGAGAAGGATTGTAAATATTGGAAAAAATTAGGAGGGGTATCATAAAAAATTAAAAATAATAGTATCTGATTTGAAAAGGGTGCAAACTTTAAAAGTTCGGAGTTGGTTGGGTAATTAGGCTAAGGAAGAACATTTCTTTAAAATGTGAGAGTGATGTGATATATTGAAATAAAGTAGAAGTAAATAGTATTGTTAGATAAGCAATAATGAAAATATAAAAATAAAAATATAGTATTTAAGTAGTTAAGATATGAAATTATTTCTTCTAAAATGCATGAAAGGAGTTGAGAAAGTGAATTTTATTATTGGTCACATGTAAGTAGAAAATGATTGGAGCTCAAACTCACGGTGCAGTTGGTACTCATGTTAGCATTGATGCTAAAGGTCTCATGTTGGGACGCTGCCTAATGCTCCCATCCACATGTGTATTATCTAATAATTGAGTAGAAATTTGAAAAAATTAATTAAGGGTGTGTTTGTTTGGGATATAAACATGTCAACAAAAACTTTTCAATCTAAAACTTTTCACTCTCCATAACTACTCTATTTTTTAATTATTTTTTCATATTTTTCTATACAAACTACCCTACTTTTTAATCATTTCTACACAACTATCTATACAATTAACTTATCTAGTTTAACTTTATTTTCTTTACTTCTCATCATTACTCTTATTATATCACATCATTTTCTATAAATGTGATAATTTCTATTTCAAAAATTTTTCATCAAAAATTTTAACCCCAAGCGAAACACACCCTAAGATTTTTTTTAAAAAAGCATGGAATGGCAGTTTCCCAAAATTTGGAGGTGAATCACGGAACAGATTCTCAGCTTGAATGCGAATCCAGGGCGTAAGACACGCAACCAGATTGCCGTCCTCGCGTAAATGCATGCAACCGAAACTGACACGGCCCGTCGTCTTTTAGCATTCAGCTAAAGGCAAACTTTTCGAATTGAATTGCGAGCGTACGTCTGCTAACCTTTTTGCCCTTCATTCCGACGGCGATGCTTTTCCGATTTAATGCGCATCTATCAACTCTCCCTTCTCTAGCGCCATCCTCACCCTCCATTCTCCATCACACTCCAACCACCTACGCCTACCGCCGTCAACGTTGACCACTGCGCCCCCACCCCAACCCACGCTATTGTCGACTCGTGAAATGTCATCGCAGCCAGCTACAGACCCTTTTCTGCCTATTTATTTCTTTGACAGGTGCGGTGCGCTCAGGTGGGGCCCAGCTGATCAACGGTGGGGATCGAGGAGCAGCGTCCGCCATCCTCGTGAAAAATGGCTTCTCACTTGCTCGAGTGCAAGTGCGTCGTGGTTCGTGCCGCTGCTGACGCGGAGAGATTATCGGTTGTAGTACAGGTAGATTCAAGTCCAACAACCGCACATTTTTGGAGAATTCTCTAGTATTTTACTATTTTATTTCCGTCCCTGATGAAAATATAAAATAAAATAAAATATTGAATATCTCTGCCGGATTTGACCCTGGACAAATACTAATGTCAACTTGTCAAGACAATTGAGATCAATTATAATATAAATAGCTATAGAATAATAGGATTTTTAAATTGCAAAATCATTTTCAGCGTGTCTTTCGTTTATTCCAACAAAACTACTTTGGTTCATTACGCAGCTTGCCCTGCATCATTGTTTTTCTATCGCTTTATCGTAGCGCTCACGCAATGACAAGTGTGCGATCAGTGACGCGGAAATATGAGATAATAATTTATTTATTTTTTTTTAAAAAAAAAAAAGAAAGTAAGGAAGCGCTTGGGAAGTTGGAAAATTATGGGGGTAAATTTTAGTGAATTTTTTTTAAAAATGGATAGGATAATGATGGGTAAAAGAAATAAAGTTAAAACAAATAAAATGGTTATCTGAAAAAAAAAATTTGAAAATAGAATACTTATATGGAAAGATGTGTGAAGAAAGTATGAAAAAAATTTCTTTTTTTCCTTCATTAATAGTATAAATATTGCCTAGGTAAGCAACCAACTGCCTTTAAGGCAAGTGCTCGAGGATATGATGTATTTGATGTGCAATTGGATGCTAATGAGACTTATTTGATGATGAAATCAAAATTCAGCATATGCATTAGGAATTATTTATTTAATTAAAACATAAAATTTCACTAGATCGAATCATCATAATAAATTATTTGGCTTATATATGAATTTTAGATTTTTAACATTAAATAACCATCTAAAATGTAATTTATTAAATTACTATTACATGAATCCATCTAAACACTTTTGATAATTTACACATGATTTGACTTGATGTGTATATATATAATATAAAAGATATGTTCCAATGCACATGGATTGTACCATAATTATGGTGCAATCCACACCAAAATGGGATCTACACTTATTAAAATGTAATGATGCATTAGACAATAATTTATTTATATAAAAAAATATATTGTAGACAGTTTAGATATTAAAGCTACAACTTTAAACTTGAAATTTATGTTAAATTATTTTATTGTGTTGATTTTATACTTTTAAGATGAAGCTTGTGCACATATTTGATTATGATGAAAATTGATATCATAATAAAATGAATAATTATAAATAGGTAAAGTAATTTTTTTTTTTTTTTTAAAAAAATGAGGATCATGTAGACCACACGGTACATAGACTGCAATAGCGAGGATGCTTTTCATGTATATGAGCAGCCAAGTTTTACCTTGGGTACGGAGAAAAGGCTGATGGGAAGGATGCAAAAGACTGACAGCTCAGAGAAGGGAGTAGGGACGAGGGGGGGAATCCCGAGTCTTTGATAAGGTGGGCCTAGTGATAATGACTCGTCGTCGAAAAAGGTGGTGTTTGTTGTTTCTTGGAAAAAAGATATATTAAATGCGTCTTACCCCATTGACAATGATACGTTGAACGGCAATCCCCAAAACACGTGCCGTTCCAGAACCCTCTCCCTTTCCAAATTTGAACATGGCCGCACGCCAATTCCCGTTTCCTCTTCCTTGACTTCACTGCCTCACAAAAGGAAAATGCAACAAAACTAACGGTTAAGAAGCGTTCAAAGATAGGTGTCATCACCATCAGACAAACCTTCCCAAACACCCATTGGTTAATGCGGTTACTAACGATACCAAATTTCATTTGTCTCATTAACACTTGGATTGAGGGCATTATCCACAGCTACCTGCTGCGCCAACAGCATTCTCTTGACTGATGAGAGAGGCAGAAAGAACGCTTTCCGGGCGACCCCTGCGCTATGCCCATGCGCCGGTGATTTCAAAAGTTTTGGAGTCGGCTTTTTTGCCCAGAATAGGAAGTACTACTTGCCATAGAGAAAAATAACCTAATAATAGGCCAAACAGGCCCTAAATGGGTTTAGTCACCTTGCATTACCACTCTGCAGGACATCCGCATCTCCCAAATAATTTTTTTTTTTTAAAAAAAAAAAAACAAAAATAAAATTTTTAGGAACGTCGCAGCAACAAAATTCCTGTGAAAAATACAGATGGCAGAGAGTTGATTTTATTCTTTTTTTTTTAAAAATGGGTCACTTATATATTGATTTACAGCAGATTACAATGACGAGGTCTATTCATTTTTTATTGGATGGGAACTCAAGTCTATTGGTGTGATTTCAGCTTGGGACAAAATGAATAAAACGAACCGTCACAAACATCTACTACGCCTTAGCAGCAGCCGCATCATGCTTTTGCTGCCCAGGAATGTTCGCACCATTCATCTCCCACTCAAACACAACATATACCACTGTTCTTCCCCGCAGACATGCACGCCTGTTCCTCAGTCCAACAATATGAACAAAATATCCAAAAAAATTTGTGAAAAGCAACTATGTATTGTTAATTTATCTTTAACACATACAAATAATGTTAAATATTTCAAATCTCTATCTAAATTAGTTCATATACACCGCCGATACACTTCTCTGTCATGTATTGGACATGGACAATACCTATACAATAAGGTCATATCACATTGGTATCAGCCAAAATTCAAAACTATTAGCCGAGTATCACAAATTCTTGGAGCATTTACGTGTGGCAGAGTAGCAACAGAAGAGTAGACTAGTTGAGGGCATAGTGGATTCGTTCAAGCAACCGAACAACTTGGTCTGTGGGAATAGATGGAGGCGGTGGCTTCGAACTTGAGGTTCCTGCACTCGTTAAGCCGCCAGCTAGCACAGCTTCTTGCTGAATGCTGGTCAACTCTAAGAACTGTGCCAGCATGTCCCCATCCAGGATCTTTGGAACCCCAGCCTGCACCCAAGAAAGAACTTTCTGGTTGATAATCAAAGGAAACGCACCTAGATTGAAGTAACATCATCCTAAAAATCAGGAAATTGTTCAATGCATTCACTCTAGAATGACCACAAAATAAAGATATAATTAGAAACTCAAGTTTGCCTACCTGCAATTCAACCAGTTTATTTTTAAAAAAAAGAAAAAAAAAGAAAAAGAAATTGCATATTACAAAGTTCATACTGCGCATGGTAAACCTTAAAATCAGATGACGGCAACCTCCATTAAAATATTTTAAAAAATAAAAAATAAACCAGAAATGCATGTCAAAATTATTTTTCAGAAAAGAAAAGCAGATAATCTCCTTTGCTTATCTTTCTTATAATACTTAAAACTATCTTTCCTAGTACCACTTCTTTCAGATATTAACATCAGGCCCATGGTCAACATTTTCTTAATTTGAATGGATGGACCACTTCACTGCATGCAACAGGTATTGATGCCAATTCTAACCCGAGTTCATAACATCCTCACAAAGCCAGATTCTAAGAATGACACTGTAAGATTGATTATAAAACAGATAAAAGATGTAAATGGAAAAAAGTAACAGGAAAAAAAAAAAATTAAAAAAAACCATAAGATTGCATGTAAAAATCTAAGAACACCATGCTAGAAACATGTGTAAGAAACCCACACTAATGTGCAACCACTGAAATCAAACCATTTGCATACCGGTGATTCACGCCCACGGAATTCATTGTGATCATTTCCAAGAATAGGAGCAGTTAATGGATGAACTGCCAGTTTAGCCTGTACAGCTTCTAACACCTCATGCTCTTCCCTATATTTAGATATTTAATAATAATAAGAAGAAGAAGAAGAAAACAACACGTCAGTGAAATCTGTAGATTTTCATGCCTGTTCCAGCTTTCGCTTTGATAGCATTCAATGAAATTAGGTACCATCAGAGATTGGCAATCCAAGAATAACGGGATGCAAGCCAGAACACAATTCCAAGGAAATAGTAAACAGAAGAAAAACAAAAACAACTTAAAGATATCTATTGCACCTCGTGATAGGTATGAAGATAATAACACTTCCAAGTAGTGTGCAGGCCACAACACTATTGTGTACAGAATCCAAGACCGTCTCTGCACCACCACAATTTTTCAACACATCGTCTGCTGGAAGTCTATATGAAAACGATCCCTGAGAAATATAAATTTCTAAAATTAAGGAAGCCTAAATCAAAGAACTAAATTCAGTTAAGGAAAAAAATCACATCATTCCACAGTAGTAAATTTTAAAACTGAAGGTTATGAGAAAGTCAGAGAAGACCAACGAAGATGGATACAAATTGTTAGAAAGATCTGGAAATGAATCAGTTTGTAATATTGACTCAGTAGTTGGGGGAAGCATATCATAATGAACTAAAACAGTTGTATCAATTAAGATCATGCAATTAGCTATACATGTTTCCAGTCATGTCTAAAAGAACCAGTTAAGTGAGTCATTTATTGAGTCTAACATTCCATTAAATAGTATGGCAACTGGCAAATCCCATCCCAAGCAACCATGGACTTTGGTTAATTTCGATTAAAAACCCTAGGAGAAGGCTCACGAGGGCACAGGTGAAGTCTTCCTGTACAGGTATTTCTTGTATCATAGGTCTTCTGGAACTTTGGTATATTAAAAATGAAAACACAAGAAATGATGGCGCCAGACAAGCTAATCAATATTAGCTCCTTACATAAGAACACCTCACAACTGCTGCCTGCGACTCACTGAAAGCTAATTTTCAGAGAGTAATGCAGATAATTTAAACATTTGTTCAGATGGAGGATGCATTTGAAAAGGATCAATTTTTTCCCGATGTGGCATTATAACTATTTTCAAATACCCTGTTCTCTCATTATTAACTAAATGTCACCATATCACATATTTTTGACAAAAAAACCTATTATCGATGGTATTGTCTCATATTCTGCTGACATCAGCATGTGTTTTAAATAAACCTCTTAGCACCCAATCGCTCAGACATACCGTTTTCCAAACACAACCTTTGGCAGTTAGAGAAGTCTGTTATTCAATAAATCACATAGACATACCTTTTGGATGCTCATAGCTATCTCCCCTAGGTAATACGAACAACTGATTGTCAAGTTGCACTCAGGGCTAGCATTATCTGACATTCAAAACAATAAGCAATTAGGCATAAGTTCTACAAACAAAGAATACAATTCATGAAAAAAAACACTAAAAAATCTCTTATGATTCACAAAAAGATATTGCACATGAGGTTTCCACGTGGGTATCTGTCTTGCTGATGTTGAATTGGCCAAATTAACATTATTAAGGAGCAAGAATTGATAAATCTGGACAATGGTCTCATGGAATTGTTTCAACCAAAGCTTCAAGTAGAATAGTTGTGCATAGCCCACAACGTACTCAACAAACACATACTCCACTAATTGCCCTCATTATGGCTGAATGACATGATCACAAGTTGATGTCATCAAAAGGTCAATCTGAAACCACAATATAATTGATGTAAAAATGAAGTGCCTGTGCGTGAATTCAATACGTGAAGTACCAAGGAAAACTATGGATCTAAAGCCCTGTGATGGGAAACTATCACTTGACAAACAGAAATGGAAAGTCAGCCACACGTTTATACCTTCTAAATGGTTCTTCCATGTTAGGATAGAGACATTTCCCTTGCGGTCTGACACAACAGCAGTATCCAAATCCATCAGAGCACAGTCAGCAACCAGTCTCTGAACTGGATCACAATAAAGCTGCTCCAGTTTCCTAATATCCTGGCAAACAAAAAGGTACAAAAGTAATTATGACATCGAAAGTGAAACACGGAAGATATTAACAGGACGGCACATTATCCACAAACCAAGGCAGTATAGAACCGTGGGTGGCACATACCTCTTGATAAGAATAAAAGAGGACTCCATCCCGACAATCACCAACAACAATTCTAGTCAGAAGTGTGGTCAAACAAGTAATTGCAAAGCGTGTTCTTGAAGAAGTAAATCGTCTCAGGCGATGAGGATTCTCCCCATGAAAACCATACACATAAAGCTGAAAAGGCAAAGCAGATGACTTCTTAAGTTATCATGACAAAAGAAGACAGCCAAAATGTGGCCACAGCCAGCAATGAGAATTTAGAGCCTGTACTTACAATATTACCAGCAGCTACTAAAAAATAGCGATTCAGGTAGGGGCAGATTGAAAGTACAATTCCAGGAAGCTGACTGCAATGCACTTCTCGCAATTGCCACATCTCAGTTTCTTCCAGTTTAACACCATCACAACTGTTATCATCTGGACTGCTACACAGACTACTACCTGATAACTGCTCAGTAGTAGACCAAGCAACTTCGCAAAATGGAGAAGAAGTCTGAGAAGAACTTGGTCTTGGACCAAAAATCAGTGAACCACTATCTGAATTTTGCACAGGCTCCAGTATGAACACGAACAGGCGGCCCTTTGTGCTGCTGTTTAATAATAAGCCACATGAAATTGTATAAATGGTTAGACCAAGAAACAAAAATGCATTGCTTAGAACAACAACGTAAACAAATAGTAACTTATTATATTGCATTCACGGAGCTATGAAGCTGAAAATTAGGAGATGCTTTGAATGGATAAAAACAGAGCTGGCAAGGCAAAACAAACATTGACATAAGCCAGGTGAGATGATGACATCAATATTGAATATTCTATCACCAGGTGTGTATCACGTACAACAATGGGCCGTCATACAGGACGACATATTCAGAAATCCGAATGCCATAACATCAACAAACATGGGAAACAGAAAAGTGGATGTCATATGTACCAACCACCTTCTACAAACGTCACTCTGCTATAAAATAAATAGTAAATCTATCAGCACTCTATTGCAATAGGAATAAAGTTTTCAGCCAGAATATAACAATTGCAGGAAAATACGAAAAATTTTACCCACAATCAAACACACTGATAACAATTTAAGTCAGGATAGATTCTCCCATTTAGAAGTACAAACTAGAAGGCAAGGTTGAAATTTGCTCAAAATTAAAAGTCAGTTAATTAATCTAAGATAAGGTATCTTAGGCCATCACGTAAGGTTGTGCTAGAAGAACAGACAGAAACCAATCAGATAACTATCCCTACAAGACATTGCAGTGCAGCTCAAGAAAACACAATCATATCTGCTCTTGGCAAAACTGGACCAGACTGGCCGGTTTGACTGGTTGAACCACAAGTCAGTGCATGACCAGTTCATTTATAACCGGTTGGGTTATCTGTTTAGAAACCAGATGAACAGCAGTTGCTGGTTGAACCACTCAAACAGCTTTGATTGATCTGACCAATTTAAATATTTTTCTTTAAAAAATTTAAGTACGTCTTTTTTTCCAATCAGTTAATGGCGTTAATTTCCTTTGATTTAATATGTCATATTTATGCTTAGTTAATGTAGCTTTGAAAAGATTCTGTTGACTTTTTCTGCGTGTTTTGGTTATTAGAGTGTAAATTCTAAGTTGAACATCAGTCTTAGAAGTTATCACTATTAAGATTTATTAACATTTAAATAATTTAAAATAATTGAATATTTATGACATTATAAATATGTAATGTTGACATCACCAATTCAAATCAGTTTAACAAACCAGTCCTTTCACCAGTTCAATCACCAGTGCAGTTCTAACAATATTGATCAACGCATCACATTTAAATGATGCAACATAGAAACCAACCTTTCTGCTTCACCACAAGGCATGATAGCCCGACCAGCAGATTGACTAGTTCCAACCACCAAGACCTGGTCATTCGCCACCTTCATCAATTGCATGCACTTGGCTATTTCCCCAGCTGGAAACTTATGCATATGAAACAAGGATCCACTGAGAGGATCAATACGGCAAATATCAGATGAAGCAGAATCACCATTAAATTCTGTCCTCATCACCAGTAGTGTTCTGCTCTCATTATGATACAACACCTTTCGTGGTGTATTCCCAAGGTAAAACTTCTGCACATTGAGCCTCTTACTATGAACCATCTCCACCTGCAACACACCATATAATGGCACTTCATAGTCAGTCGTTAGTTGATAAAGCCCTGTATCACAGGTCAAATATTTAAAGAATTAAGACGAGATTGTTTATGATCAATATGACGATAGCAACAATGCTGGTGGAAAAAAGAAAAAGTAAAAGTAAGAACTTGCCAAAGTGTTCGAGTAGGAAATATTTCCTATATGGACTTAACCTAAAACAAGAAAATAAGGAATTAAGAAATGATAAAATAAACCTTTTTGATTGTCCAACATATTATCCTCAGTAGTGCAGACTATTAAAATGAATCCTGTACATCATAAATATAATCTGTATATGGACATATTGTTAATTTTTCTTGGAAGGATGTCAATAAAATTCTCCTTGCATGAAGCTTACATCAAAGGTTGGGCAGTCGGACAAAAAATTGCTGCAATTGTCTCGGAATTCCCTATTGAAACTGGTCTTATCAGGTGCAATAGGTTAGCTAATTGCATAAATGAATGTATCTTCACAGAAAACTGACTGAACCCTCAGGGTTCATGCAAAAGTTGCGTGGGTAAAAAAGAATTTGGATGCATTAAGCAAGGAACTTTGACAAATTTAGGGCACATTTGTTTCGTACTAAAACTTTTCAATCCGAAACTCTTCACTCTCCAGAACTATCCTATTTTTAATCATTTTTTCACATCTTCCCATATAACTACCCTACCTTTTAATCATTTCTAGACCACTATCAATACAATTAACCTATCTATTTTTTTATTGGGGTATATTTACATTACATCTCAATTGGTATTACAGTCAAAGCTCTTAGATAATTCTTACAAATTTCCAGAGGAAGATCACGAGCTCTCAAATATCAGTAAGGGAGACAATAAGCTCCCAAATATTAGTTGGGAGACAAAGCTCCTAAATTTGCAGAACTGGGATTTTGAACCCGGACAAATGGGTGACAGCGACAAAGTCATTGACCTGTGCTACAAGCAGGTGGCACTAACTTATCTATTTAACTTTAGTCCCATTATTCCTCAACATTACCCCTATCATATCACATCATTTTCTTTCAATTTAAAAATTTTCATCCAAGAGTGCCATCACTTCGCAAACACACCTTAGTAAAAAAAAATTTACGCTGACAAAATAAGGTTAGAACAAGTACCTACCAAATGCAAGGAGTTCTCAGCGACAAATAAAATTCCATTGGGGCAATCAGCAGCACATACAGGGGTCGCCTGAGTTGCAGGTCGAAAAGAGATAGAAGTATATGCAAGGCTGTGCCTTGCAGTTTGCAATAGCCAGGGCCTATCACTTAGAGCAATTACATCTGCACCAAGTGAATCATGCAAAGGAACCAAAAAGACTGGAGTTATGCCAATTCGGCGGATTGCAATCAACTGCAGTAGTACAGGACTCAACGAGCCAGCCATCTTGACAACATTCACAGCTGAAAAATGTGATCCATCAGCATAGAAAGCTGTCGAACTTGACAATGAAGAATCCATTTTACTAAGACAAGAGTCAGTGAAAAGGTGCTGGGTCGATAAATCTAACTGAGACGCTGAAGAGATTACAGGCCACTCGAATCTAAGCAGCATTCCATTTCTTAAACCTGAGAGAATATAAAATCGATCAACTAGTACAAGCCTCACATCTTGCGGAACACATCCACTGATAGCAGTACCTGAAGTATTAGTTAGTAAAATGGCTCCAACAGCTAGAACCTTGAAACCTGTTTCTGGAAGAAAAGACAGAACCTCGACTGATGGTTTATGTGTACCAACAACAAAGATTTTCCCAGCCTTGACTTCATCGAGGAGAACAGCTTGATGGCCATCATCTCTTAAGCTAGTTGTCAATTTAAGGAGCTCACTACACACACCTTCTTGAGGTATTGATATACAAGATACTTCATACTGCAGTCTCATGCATTGAATCTCATAGACTTCATGCTGGGAAGCTGATGATGACCTTAACCCAAGCATAAACAAGAAGCAAGGGTTAGCTGTAGCCACAACTATCACATTCTTCCCAACAGCTCCCAAACTGATGGTCGCATTTTTTGGGGACCAAGATGTAGTGATTGGATTAGACAGAGGGATACCTGCAGGATGTGCAGAATGTGTGGGCATACAAAGTTGCACAGCATTTCTATGGATCTGGACAAGTAACCCATCTGCCACAAGGCCACATGCTAATGTGCAAGCATAAGGCTGGAATCCAACTGCCTCAGTGACATCACAAAAGTTTAAGCCCACTGATAGAACCCTTGTCTCTTCAACAAAAGCCAACACAAGAAAAGAATGATAAGAATCACTATGTCTCATTCGCATTGTCCAGGTGCCAGTAATGCCCTGGTATGTAGGGGGTGTGCTCAAAAGCTTTTCTACACTGATGCCACTTCGAATAATTCTTAATGAACCTTCCGGACCCATTCCACAGCAAGCAAACATTTGGTCTTCTTTCTCGCTGTGGTAATCCACAACTGCAGCATCTAAAATAGGTGCAATATTTTGAATAGAACTACTGCAGATTAACCTCCCGCTCTCCAACTTCAAGACCAGCCCATCACCCATCTCCATAAGTGCAGCAATGAACCCTCCTTTAACCCAGAGAAGAGCTTTGCAGGGTAAACCTCTGTAAAGACAATCAGACAAATTAACTCTGACACCATCCTGGTCCCAAGAAATGTCTATCATATATAACTCCCCCGTATCTAAACCAAAAATCAGCTTGGAACTAGTTGAATTGCCAGGTTCCCAATCCCATGAGCAAACAAGATTGGAGATTTTCTCACCCTCACTATCGATGTTCATAGGATCATCTCCCTGGGTCAGGTCTGGCCCAAAATCACTCAACTCTAGTAAAGCGGATGCAGCAACATGAGAAATACCATCATCATCCATATCAATACCTCTGCATGAGTCTTCAGCAGAATTTCGCTCTTCAATCACACCAAGTAGAGTGCAACTTGCTTTGTAAACACAAGAAGGCTTTCGTGGATCTCTAAGATCCATTAACAGCATATCACCAACCCTAAACATAAATGCAAAACCAGATAGATGAGGCACTTCAACAATACTCAGAGCTAGATGACCACGTTCATAATACTCAGAGATAACTTGAATGGTTGCATTCTTGGTGTCACATTCCAACAACAAAAGCTCATTCAAAGGAGATGATACACCCCTCCTGCCAAAAAAAATAAGTCATTAGCTTAAATCACTAGAATAGTCAAACCAAGAACTTCATTGACTAAAACCCTATCCACAATCCTGCAAATCTAGAACACCACAGTCATACCTGTGCAGAATCATGGCCAATACAGGATTGTACCCATCCTCACATAATTTCGTATCATCTTTTGAAATAAAGCACATGCTCCAAATTGTGCCATTAACTTTCTGATAGGACCTGGTGTTCGTATCTCCATCATTTGCAGGATAGAAGATTTTCTGAAAGTATGACATATGGGAAGATCTTCAAACTGAAATGAGTGCTATAACAGATCAGATAAACGGATTGCATTTAAACAGAGAACACAATGCTAACACCAAGTCCAAGAAAATTCCTTAAGATATTTGAAGCAGAAACGGAAATTATCTGACCTTATCAACAATACTTCTTCCAGCTGATTTTGATAAAGACAACAAAGCAAAATGGTCTTCATATGCACTAACAGCAATAAAACAGCCACTACACATTGGAAAACAGAAATGTTAAAACCAAGGATAAGAATCTCAGACAAAAGTTTAAAAGGTAAAAAAATTTTAACATCAAAGTGGTAAGTACATTGAATGGTGCAGATGAAAGGAAGCCATAATAAACAGTACAGTTCAACTCAATGGGGTCCCAATGTTTATACATAATGATGGTGGCGATGAAGATGAGACCCTGTTCATGTAGAGCTGAGAAGACGTTGAAACATGAGATTCAAACAATGCCCATCATCTACTAAGAAGTTAGAACAGATAAGAAGAATAGATCCTTTTAACAACCATTATCTTTTATCCTTGTCCTTTACAACTCGTTCATGCCGATACTACATCTTTCTTTTACATCATATGTTTGAACCTAAGAGGAAGGATATATGTTCACAAATACCAAGAATGCTAATTAGTAATTACTAACTACTACTCACTCATAATCAACAGCCAACATTCTTCCAAGTTGATTCCTTGAGTTGCCTGGTTCAGAAAGCTGAACATGTGTCACTGGGAAGAACCTACATTAGAAAGACAATTGGTAAAGACCAAACAATAATATGCGGATTCAGAAATTGGAGACAGGAGTATAGGATTGACTAAAATCTGAAGCATAATTTTAGTTTTGGCAAGCCTTGGCTGGAAGAAATGCAAGAATACTTTCTTTTTCTTAAAAAGTAACAAAACCTGATGGTAAAGTAGTTTTGAGTCCAAATAAAAGACGGTTAAAATAAAAATGAAAAAGAATAAAACCTGTGCATCTCTAAGCAAAATGTAAGAATAGACAGCTTTCCAGAATCAGAAAGAACCACCAAAAGGTCTTTTCCTTGTGTCTGCAAAAACAGCCAAGCAACATTCGTAATCAAAGAAAATGAGGTTGTAGATACCTATAATATTGTAATGAAAATATGCACCATAAAAGATTACTCAATGAATGAAATAGACCTGTGGTAATGGTGCATGGAACTTCTCGTTCCACTGTAGAATAGCAAGATCTTTTATTGTGCCAAAAACAGGCTGTTCACAGACTGACTGTACGATTCCATCATCACCAATCACCGCCAGCTCTATCGATGTTTCCTGCATAAAGATATTGTCAATAAAATAAAAGACGGAAGGAAACAAAGGACCATTTGAAACAAGAATCATTTATTTGTAAAAAGTACCTATCAACTCAAGAAAGTGCGATATCATCTTAAGCATCAAATCGACCTTTAAGGTCATGCAGCCAGGCAGCAACATGCCATTTATGTTTTCCCCCCACCTTTTAAACGACACTAGACTAGCTGACAGCTAATTTTGCTAATAATGACATGCGGCCATGTGGGCTGAAGATGGCTCAACTATTTACATCAAGCAGTCAAGCACGCCTTGCAATTATATATGAAAATAATAATTCAAAATCACAATATGATAGCAAATTGATTGGCAAGCACCTATAGAAAAAATTGAGATCACAGAGTCATATCCTTAATTTTGACAAATCTTCTTGGGCCATCAGTTTGACCTCTTCTCCAGGAGTACTTAAGGCAATTGAGTTCGCAGGCATTAGGTAATGGACTACAATACTTAAGAGCAAATTGTCATTGTCCTAGGACTCAGATGATGATGCTCAAGCATTCAAATACTGAAAAGTCCAATTAAACTCAGCAGGCCCATGAATTAGTTCGGTCGCTATTAAGTTGCTAAAAAGCTGACTATTTTATGTTTTCATAAAAAGAAAAAACAAATATAAAGTCTTCATTTCTTCTTCAATTATTTACTCTTTTCTTCGCTGCCTTCCATTTAGCTTCTGCCTCAACTTTCCTTTGATACATCAGATTATTATAACATGAAGTTCCTTCGAGTCAAGACTTATAACCCTGTAAAACCATCGAACATGATGAAACCTAAATTCGCCCGAGTCTAAAATTTGCTGATTACTTTTTTTTTTTTTCTTTTTTTCTGATCGTAATGAGCTCAAATGCCAGATAAAAATGCAGCCCAGAGGTACGCCACGGAATTAGATACTCCTCCAGGCAATCTAAGTTACTAAATCGAGTAGCATGCATCCATAGAATCTAAAAAAAAAAATGCAGGCAAGCAGTTCTAATAAGCAGAAATGTCAGTCTAGTGTTTGGGATGAATACCTTGCCAAATACAACGTCGTTCGAAGAAGGGGAGCGAATATGGCCGCAAACAGCCTGAAGGACGACGCTGCCCCTGAGAACGCATTTCGCGAGGTAATGGGTACTTTTAGCTACTTTCGATTTGGAAGCAGGTGCTTTCGATTCTTGGTGGTGCACGGCCATAAGGTGGGAAAGTTAGGGTTAGGGTTAGGGTTATAATCGCAGAGAGACGACAAGCAGTGGCAAAAACTTCAACCCCTCTCTTGATTGTGAGATGATCGATGGAGAGGGAGGGATTATTGAAAATTGCACCCGGCAATTCTGCTCTGCCGAGCTTTTTTGTATCGCGGTGCTAGATCCTCTCACGTGCAAACGATTTTTCGAAATTGGTCAATGAGTTTGGCTGTGTATCTTGTCCCCCCTTCTCGATAATATAATACAGGGTTTTTCTTAAGTATATCAGCAATAATCTTAAATATCACCACGACCACTCTAAATATCAGATATACTCACTATGGTATGTTTGGTAATGGATAAAACTTTTGATGAAAAGTTATAAAGAGTAAAAGTTGTCAAATAATGTGATATGATAGGGGTAATAATGATAAATAAATAGAATAAAGTTGAAATAAATAGGTTAGCTGTGTTGGTAGTTGTGTAAAAATGATTGAAAAGTAGGGTAGTTGTATAGAAAAATGTGAAGAAATGATTAAAAAATAAGATAGTTGTTAAGAGTGAAAAGTTTTAACTTAAGGATGCGTTTGTTTAGGGCAAAAAAGTGTCTACTGAAACTTTTCAATCTAAAACTTTTCACTCTCCATAATTACTCTATTTTTAATTATTTTTTCACATTTTTCTATACAAACTACCCTACTTTTTAATCATTTCTACACAACTACCCATACAACTAACCTATCTATTTTAACTTTATTCTCTTTACTCCTCATCATTACTCCTATTATATCACATCACTTTCTATTGATTTGACAACTTCTACTCCAAAAATTTTTCATCAAAAGTTTTACCTTCAACCAAACACACCCTAAAAACTTTTATGGATTACCAAACAACTCCTATATTTACATTTAATTTCAAAAATGCTCATTCTATAAAAAAAAAATTAGTTAACTTTTATAAATATCCTAATTGGACACGCTAGTAATTTAATATACTAACTAATGACATTAGCTAAGAGAATAAATATTTTTGGAATTAAACACAAACGCAATAAGTGTATTTAGAATTTTGAAAATATTATAAATATATTCTAGACTAGGTCAAACATGGTACATATATTTGAGAAAAGTCTCATAGTGTCATATTTTACCAATTAATTTATTTTTATAAGAAATTATAGTTTTGTAAATAAAATTGTTTTGAGTGTATGTATACATAATCTTTTTAATATTCAGTATAAATATAATTGATTTGAGTAGTAATGTCATAAGCCAATGCTAAGCAAATCATTACTTAGTGCGGGCACGATTTGCCTCCAAATTCTATTCATGCAAACCCATAATAAAAACAAACAATGAAATGTAAATTAAATATTTTTAGGGCATATTTAACTTTGCATAAAAGTTGTCCAACAAGAACCTTTCAACTTAATTTTTTTCACTTTTTAAGATTATTTTATTTTTTAAAATATTTTTCATATCTTTCTATATAATTATCTTACTTTTTAATCATTTTTGTATAACTAATTTTTATATTTTACCTTTGTTCTCTTTACTCGTCATCACTACCCATATTATGTTATATTATTTTTTTTCATTTTGAAAACTTTATACCAAAAGCGTTTCATCCAAAAGTTTTATCACTTTCCAAATACATCTTAGAGTGTGTTTGGTAATAAGTGAAAGTTGTAAAGTTAAAACTTTTCAATCTAAAACTTTTCATTCTCCACAACTACCATATTTTTTAATAATTCTTTACATTTTTCTATACAACTCCCCTACTTTTCAATCATTTCTACACAACTACCAACACAACTAACCTATCTATTTCAACTTTATCTCATTTATTCCTTATCATTTCCCCTATCATATCACATCATTTGACAACTTATACTTTCTACAACTTTTCATCAAAAGTTTTATCCATTCCCAAACAGACCCTTAATGTGCTATTTGCACAATAGAAAAACTTAAGGGGTGAATGTAAAACTTTTCAAAGTCGAGGGACGTGTGTGAAAAAGTCACCAAATCCGGGATGAAACGCATCGGATTATGGTATGGTCCGCAAATGTTTGTGCTCACGTTAGCCGTCCATTCGAATTTGTGGCGCAATTAGCCGTCTATTAGAATTTGTGGACGCAAATCATAACCCATTGGAAGTGTGCATTTACAGGCTTACAGCTCACAGTTTACACGGAGATAAAAAAAAAATTGTCACTTGAGTTTTCCCACAATCCAAACGGCCCCTAAATAAAAATTAAATTCATAATCCTTTTGAAAACTCCCTTAAACCCATATCGATCCCGAGACACCCAACACAAAAGCCAAAAAAAAGAAAATTACTAATCCGGTTATGCTTGTAGTGGCACATTCTTTTTAATTAGAATCGAACTCACAATTTCCCCGTGAAAGAAAAAAGAATCTAACTTACAAATAAATACTAAAATAGAAAATGCCTGTTAATTTATATGGTACATTATTCCATTCGCAGCTGAAAATCCGGTTATGCTTGTAGCGGCATATTCTTTTTATTTAGAATCCAACTCACAATTTTCTCGTGAAAGAAAAAAGAATCTAACTTACAATTAAATACTAAAATAGAACAATGACTGTTAAATTATACGGTACATTATTCCATTCGCAGATGAAAAAGGTATTTATATACGTAACTACCTTTTTGAATCCAAATTGAAATTTCAGTAATAGTTGTTTGTTACATGAGGAATTGCTTCATTTCGAATTTTAGGGTGTGTTTGGGAATGAATAAAACTTTTGGTGAAAAATTTTGAAGAATAAAAGTTGTCAAATGATGTGATATGATAGGGGTAATGATGAAGAGTAAAGAGGATAAAATTAAAATAGATAGGTTAGTTGTATAGGTAATTGTGTAGAAATGATTGAAAAGTAGAGTGGTTTATGTTGGAAAATGTAAAAAAATAATTAAAAAATAAAAGAATTGTAGATAATGAAAAGTTTTAGATTGAAAAGTTTTAGGTGAAAAGTTTTTGTCATTGCCAAATACCCCCTTAGTTAGAATTACACTCACACGTGCGCATAATGTCAATCTCACTAGGGTATGGTAATTAATATAGTCAACCACCATATTTTACGGTTCAAACTATTATTTTTATTTGTAGTTAAATTTAAATAACTATATTAAATATTAATTTTGGGTGCATATCAAACAAAACGTATTATATTTGAGTACATGTTAGCGCCCTTAACTAGTTATAAATATGCAATCAAACTAATATATATGTAGAGAGCATTATATGCTCTTTTAATGAAATTTGCTGTGATCATTTAAATTATATACGTTAAAATATTTAATAAAAATATAAACTAGATTAAATTTAGCTTAAACATATCTTAAAAACTTTTCTTAATTCTAATTAAAATTTTAAATGAAACAATATTTAAAAAAATTAGATGAAAATGTCAAGATTGTTGAAGGCATATGACAAATTTATCATAGATATATTTTAATAAATATGTTTAATTTATTAAGTTTATAAATTTTTTATAACAATTAAAAAATGTATGTCTATATAACATTAGAGTGTGGTTGGGATGGGAAGAATGAGAATGGGAATGGAGAACGAAGAATAAAATAAATATGATAAGAATAAAATGAGAATAAAAAAAGGATAATTATATGAAAAATATAAAAAAGATTAGAAAATATAAGAAATGATGGAAATATATGAGTAAAGATGAAAAAATAAGATATTGGGGGTTGATTTTGCATTCCCTATTTTCCTTTTTCATTCTGTTCGTCTCAAATACACTCTACATGTGCACCTTCTTTAGGTAAGTTTTATACGTTTTAAGGTTATTTTCAAATACATTCATCACATGCTGCCTTAATTTTCAGATATCCAATATTTTCTGAGTTTCAAAGCTTTCATTCACACCACACAAGTCCAGTATAACTTTTAAATATACTCATTCCATCGATCTCAAACTAATTATTATCGTGCAAAATAAGTGTAAATAATTTTTTTGTTGGTATTATAAGAGTTTCTTTATCTTATTTATATTAGTTTCTATAAAAAAAATGTAAGATAATACTGAACATTAATTGAATTAAAATGATTGAAAATTAATATAAGCTTCTTTTTTTTGCTCGCAATAATTAATTTTAGTTTACTCCTCTTTCTCATTAATCTTGTCTCGCCATTTTGATTATAAGATATAAGTAAAATCCTATAACATTCACATATAATTAATTTCAAATAGTCTATAAAGAGTTCACAGCACGTAGAAATAAAAATGAATTAAATACATGTTAAAAATAAGAAAATGATTGTATAATCACAAAATAAGTACGAGTATATAGTAAGCATGAATGCGATGCTGTCTCCAAGACATGCATGATCTCAAAATTTTTCCGTAACTGGGGGATACATATTTTCTCATTTGCTTAAAAAGATGAATACAGCAGCACTCTACCCTATCGTCGGAAAAAAGGACTCATTCCGCATGTATCATTTTTTAATACATCAAAATTGTGTTTTATACATTATGTTTCAGGTGTGCCATTTACTACATTAAATTTATACATTAATTGAAAACATGATATATGATAAAATAGTCTATGTATTCTTTTTTATATAAAAAAAAGGCTATGTATTTTTATTACACTAAATTTATAATATAGTTTAAGATATGATACGATCACATTGATTTACATCATGCATATGTTTGTTGGTCACTCGATAATTTTTCATATAGATTTTTATTTTTTAATTATATTTCTACGATTACAGGTTTCTATTTTAATGCATTGTTAACTTTATTTTTACTATTTTCTATTTTAAAAATTTTTAATGATAATTTTATTCTATAAAATCAATAACATCTCTGATGAAATGATTTCTTAGCTGGATCGGTAATTTGAACTTTATTCGTAAAGTGAACATTGATCTTGTCATCCAACTATTTGTACTTATTTCGTCCAAGCCCAAGCTCAAACTGAATTTTTTAATAATGGGGAAGTTACTAGAGTACTAATATTATTACCGTTATTAGAAAAGTATAGAAAATAAGAATGATTAATTCCTTAAAACAGGCCCAAATGTCAGAAGATGTATCCGGATCTTGGGCGTTGGTGGATCAGGCTGGCCCTCGACCATGAGTCGAGCTAGTAGTCTAAGGGACCACATAAGTTGGGCCCGGTGGCCCGAACATTTTCCGACCATTATTTATTCTATAGTTCTCATCTTCTTCCTTGTCAAATATATTTTTAATCGGTGTTTTAATTTTTATAATTATTTAGACTTTCAATTATTTTTTACTTTTATGTTTATACCCTTTTCAACCGATGTGATCCATTAACTATCATTAATCACCTTCTCTCTAATCGTTCTTCTACTTTCAATCATTGCTTCTTACTTTTTTGTTTTTTTCGAAAAAAAGGAATTTAATTGGCGTTAGCTATTATAATATTTTTTTATTGCACCCATTTTTATCATGCTTTATGCAAACTTACTTACTATAATTCCAAGGAGACTTTCAAATATACTCATGAATTTTCAACTTAATTTCTTATGTGTTTATAAATTTTCGAAACTTCTTCTTATGCCCATGAATTTTTCTTAAAATTCTTCCTATACCCACACTGTCACCCTCACATCACTCTCCGTCAATTCCTATTAAATTTAAATTTTTTTAATTTTAATATTTTTGAAATTCCCAAATTACTCATCTCCACCCTTGGCTTCTTAACCTAATTGATAATGTCGCGATAATGTTACGGAGATCGATTATGAGAAGACCTGCTAAAGATGATGTGAACACTAGATACTTGCGACCTTGTCGATGGATTGATCAATGGTACACAAGATCATGTGAAAGAGCAACGATGGAAGTCTTACAATGATCATGATGAAAATGAAAGGGCCAATTATGACGACAGACAGCTAGATTTGGTGGCAATAACATGAGAACGAGCTGCTTGCTAGTGATGAAGATGTGGAAGGCAATTACAATTTATAGATTTCCTTTTGGTGTTGCTCATTACTTCTCCTATCGATCATCCAACCTATGTTAAATCTGATTCAACACCCCTACCATCTTCATCAATTAGGCAGCTTCTTCAATTTCACCCATCTTTGCCTATTGTCGCTACACAGCTTTTGCAGCCACCATTCCTGCAAATCGTTAAATCAAGTTGACGAGACCAATAGAACCTAACCGATCCTATCTCCATTAAATTCAATGCACCACCCCACCATTTTCATCAAATTGGCGGTCTCCAATTTCATCAACAATTTTCACCTATAGTTGCCTACTATGGTGGGCTTTTCATTTGAAGTAATAATAGAAGGGAGTGGATTTTTCCTACTTAGATCGAAGAATCTGAATATCCTCATTGGCGGTGTAGTTTGCTTTTTCCTCTGGATTCAAAATATTTTTCCTCTCTTCTGATTTTGAGATAGATATTTGTTTTCAAGCATGTGGTTGAGATAGATATTCTAATTGACTCTTTAATCTCACAATCTTAGTTGCACTAATAATGCTTCCTAAACCGCTTAGTTTTCTTTTTTCTCATGTAGGGTAAATTGGGAGAATGTTTTAATGTATCAGGATGCAAATTTTGTTTTTTTTATGTATTTTTAAATTTTTTATAAAATTGTTAATATAGTTGTATTTAATTTATAAGCCAAAATTTACAATTTTTAGGCATGGGTATAAATATATATTTTTAAATACTATTGGTAAAAATTGTCTTTCATTTTGTCTTACCTTATGAATGGGTTAGTGAAATTCCTAATCAACCATCATACTCACATGACAGTTGGGTTAGTTCGGTTTCAATTCTAAATCTATTCATTCATTATAGAACACTTGACAACACATGATACTAATGCAGTTGAGTATTTTCTTCATATAAATGAAATATTAGAGTCTGAAAAGAGAATATGAAAGGAAAACAGTACATTCCTTCGAAAAGAAAAGAAAAGAAAATAGAAATGTATTTAAGCTATTCAAGTAAAGATGTGGTTTGTATAGATGATAGGATGCATATGAAAATCTATATTCATACGGTACAAGAGTTAAATATATATTCATATAACATAAGATAATCATGGGAGTCAAATCTGTACTCATGGCATTGAATACTGGCATGAGTCTGTTAATAATACCTATTGTATGAAGGTAACTGATTTTATACACTTGGTTGCACTAAGCTTTGGCGCACTGGGTGCAAAAACTAATTTTCTTGAAAATTTTTGTAATACAACTGTTAATATGTTCAATATGCATATTAAGTTTTATTATTTTTGAATTTTTTAGATATTTATTTTTAAATTAGTGGTATTTTCGTTAAAATACTTAAATTAACGGTTGAATAAAAAATTTTCAAAAAAAATTAAAAAATAAAATTTCGCACCCGAATGTATTAGATAACAATCCTTGTACGAAACATATAATATCCTAATTATACAAATATGGCATTGAATACTTATATGAGTCGGTAACGAATACCCATTGTATGAAACATATCATGTGGTGATTGAAGATAGGGGTACTAACTGATCGGGTTGGACGGGTTGGAGCATAATCCTAATCCTAACTCATTTAAAATATATCAACCATAATCCGTTTATTAACTTATTTAAAAAATCTCAACATAACTCATTTACAACTCATTTAATAAATAAGTTGGTGGGTAGTTAACGGGTTGTATAGCAAATAACCTGAAAGTCTAAACTCTAGTAGATGATGATCTCGCAGGGAAAGACGAAAAGGTGTTTTCGGAAAATGGAAATGAAAATAGGGCAGTAATGAAAAAAAGAAACTAGAGCAGCAGTAAAAAAAATAAAAATTAGGTGACTTGAGGAAGACTTAGAGAAGGAAAATAACCAAGAGATTTACATATATATATATATAACTTTAATGAGTTAAGCGAGTTAAATGGGTTGAACAAATTAACCGGATTGAACAGGTTATATGAGTTAAATGAGTTACTAAATGAGTTGACGAGTTATAAAATCTCAACCCTAATCTATTTATTTAATTAAATGGTTAAACGGGTTGGAGAATCATAATCCATTTATTCAAAAATCTCAACCCAAACTCATTTATAAACAAGTTGGACGAGCGGGTTGACGGGTTGACCATGACCATTAACACCCCTAATTGAAGATACGAATAATTTTTGTATCCTATCCTAAAATAATTTTTTGGATGCTACACTATCCAAATTCGATCGGTTAATAGGTACCATTACTAAGTTGTACCCTAGTGATGGTTAAGTGTTGTGGAACGATTTAGATCGAAAGCCACATATTAATATAGCTATGAGTCGAAGCACCAGTCAATATTTTGAAGCCATGAAGCCCAGGTGTTGTGGACTGATTTTAAACTTAAGCCCATCTATTGACGTAGGTATCACTCAATATCCCACTCACTAGTTTGAAGTCGTCGAGCCCATGCCATGAGCACGTCCGGATCTAATCTTCTGCCCTGTGAATGCTCCTAAATGGGAGTTTTGAAATTATTCAATTCCCATTCGTTCCATCAAGAAAATAGTGCAATGTGAAAAATACAAACTATTAATATATCGTTTTAAACAAATAAAATTATTAAGAACAAACTAAAAAGTTAATTTCAAATATAACCTTCCCAATATGATCACATATTCGGAAGAGTAGTCACAAAATTTACCTTAATTCTAAATATGACAAAAGAGATAGTTAGATGACCAAGCAAATATTTTTAAAATTACTAAATTGTCCTTGCCATTTACTTTAAAAGGGTAATGTGTGTATAGGAGAGGTCCCTTGCAGCCTAGAGGTAAAATCCACTTAATATTTTTATTTTGTGTTCTTTTATATTGTTTTTGTTAATTTTTTATAATATCTAATTATAACAACTTGTGTAATATTATTTTTACTTTTACTAAGTGTAATTTCGCAACTTCATGTCATTTCAATATTAGCCTTAATAGCACTGTCATATTTGGAATTGGGAATGGAAGCTGCAATAGCTATGCCATTTTTCTAAACAAGCGATCATATTCCTAAATATAAGCATAAGTTGTGATCACGTTTAGAATTAACCCTAAAAATAATTAAATGTTGTACAAGATAAAAGTGGAAAAATGTCACAGCTCATTGTCTTTAATTAAATTATTTTTATTTTTATTTTTATAATTTTTTTCTCCATCTCTATGCCTAGCTAGTAATGAAACTCTTATCTGCTCGTCTTTTGACTGTGCAAGATGCGAACGACTTTATGTCCAATTCATTTATTGTTGCATTACAAGGTCGAAGAGTGAGGTGGACTCATTTTGTGTTGACCCACTTAAAGCCGGGTTGAGTTGGAGTGAAATTTACAACAACTTCAATAAATGCTCTTACTGGGTCAGATTGAGTGAGCCTTTTAACTAGAATAGGATAGAAATCCTATTAAAAGAGGTCAGATCTGATTTTTCTGGAAGTGAAGTGAAGGATGGTGGTCAATTTCAGTCTGATAAATGGCCTTGGTGTATGGATAATGGGTACGCTTTGGTGATTATGAAATCAAAAACCAATTATTTATGTTGTTGTTGACACCCCACTTTTGGGCCCAAAAATGGATAAAATGGAAAAGGTCATAAACCCAAACAAATTCAAGGCAAAAGGAGGTTCAAGCAAGCTAAGCAGGCCCTTCCGCACTCAACCCACTGGAGCAAAGCTCCACCAAGCCTCGAAGCAGGCTTTTCAACAAATCAGATCCGGCCCACGAGAGCGAAGCTCCTACAGGTCACTTCAACGGGCTCCACAAAGCAGCCCACCAAGCCTCAGAAGCAGGCTTCTCTACAACTTTGGGCCTCTACAACGGTCCACCCAAAACAACGGCCTTAGCTAAACTCTAGCCCACCAAGTTTTAGTCCACTATAGAAGGAACCCTCCAAGCTCAAGCTCATGGACCAAGTCCAACACATCAAGCGGCCCAAGGCCCATGCTCTCACATCAAGCTGAAGCTCATGGACCAAGTCCAACCACTCAAGAGGCCCATGGCCCATGATCCCAACTCAAGTCCAAGCCCATGGACCAAGTTCATGACCCCAAGAGAGCCCAAAGCCCACTCCAACATTTATAAAAGGAGGAGCACCCCTCTCATTTGAGGGACACTTGAGGAGAGGCATCCCAGAGGGAAGGACGGGAGTTTGCAGCAACGCCCCGGCATCCCGGTTTTTCCCGCTCTACGAGCTCTGCGCTCTCTCTTCCACGCCCCTTTCCATCTCTCTCGTTCTCTCAAATCTTTTTATTTTTCCCCTTTCACGCCGTGTAAACCGCATCGGGTTGGCAGATTTTTCCATATTTGCTTCAAATCAAAGGTCGGAACCTGATCTTTGTACAACTAGTGTCTTGTTTCACTAAATAGGGGCTGATCTCCCTTTAAAGATCAGTGACGACTCCATTTTCTTTATTTTTGAGTGCGTATTTGAGTTAACGCCTCGGCAAGGCGGGCGCACACGGGTCCACGAATCCCAGCATAATACGCCGCCGTTATGCTGCCGGATTTGTGAGTCGACCCGTGCACGGAAAGCCCCGTCTTAGCCGTTATGCTGCCGAACTCACGAGAAAACACCCGTACGCCAACCTTTCTAAAAAGCGTGAAGCCTAACGTGTTTTACCCCATGTGGATGCAGGAAAACTAAGCCCACATCATTGTCCAACACGATCCAGATTTCCAAGGCGACGAAAACCATTCCGAGCCCATCGTAGCGCTCACGGCGGGTGCTACAGTTGTTAAACATGTTTTATCGTGGGACAAAATCATTTTGATCAGAAGTGTAATTGAGCCATAATGGCTTAAAAGTACGTATATATGCGGGAATGAAAATTATGAAAATGACTAGGTTTATCCACTAGTTAATATATAAATAAAATATTTTTATTATATTTATTTTTTATATTTTCCAAAAGCTATACCTATCTTTGATTTGAATGAAACTTATTTTAGTAACTAAACAAATTATTCTAAATGTAATGTATAAAATGAATTTTACATCATTATCAAGGTGGGCTAAACAAAATGGAATTATGCGAAAAAGCTTAGACGTAACCTAGTTACTTATACGCACAGCCCATCGATAATATATTTAACTGAGAATCCTAATTTTTCTATCATTATTATATCTTTCCACTTAAACGGAACCGGCTCAAGTATAGATTGCCTGAACGAGTTCGTCCCCCACTCAGAAGAAGATGAGAGTCAAACTCCGCGGTAACCAGAACACACCATTTATGTAATTTTATATTATTTCTGTTTGTGTTTGAATAAATGTTTGTGATGTTTAAATTATATTATATATAAATTGTATGATTGTTATTGGTATTTAAGTTCATTTTATATTATTCACCTTTGCATTTGTTAGTTTTTTATATTATTTTAAAGAGTTGTATTCTTGTTAGCCCAAATCCTTATTTTTAAGTTTTTGTATTTTTTCACAAACTGGTTAATCAAGGTGTATTTAATATATAAATCAAAATTTATTATTTTTGAAAATGTATATATTTTTAGATTTTTAATCATTGAGGTATTTTAGTCTATTTTTAATAACTTTAACATCTTAAAATGATAAAAATATTTCTATATTTAAAATTTTTTAAAAATATATACATAACTCTAAAAATGGTAAAACTTAGTCTATATATGACATACAACTATATTAACATATTTATGAAAAATAAAAAAATTAAAAATTTGGGATTTAAATTCTACCGAACGAATCAATTTGCTAGTCTAGGCTAGTAAGTTCATAACTTTATTTAGAAAGGTAAATTTTCTTCTGAATAGATTAAGTATTAATACAAATTTTCTACATTTATTTAGGCTACGGATTATTATTTTAGTTATATGACTTGTTAGTTATGGTATATTTACTTGAAAATTTAAATTTACCATTTTTTTAATATTCTATTTTACAACTAAATCATCCAAGAATAAGTTTTGTCCAATTTTGCTCAATTGATGTAAATTGGACGATGAATCTATAGGAGACACTATTTTTTGGAAATGGAAGGTGAAACTCTCCTCACCCAAGATTAAAATTGAGTCGCTGAGATATAGCAAATAATGAGACGTTAGTAGCGACTTGAATAATCTTTAAATTTATCATTCTTAACACAAATGAATATCTTTCAACTTGAATAACTTAATTTATATAAATCGAGATTAAGATTTAGAACTTTACGATTACAATTAGGATTAAAACAACATAAAAAATTATAATTTAAATTTTAGACATGAGATTAAGATCACTGATGAAGAAAAGCTCAATTTCATGAACCCAAATTGTACCTTAATCTTATTCTCGCAAGTAAAATCATTATATAAAATCTCAAGGAGTATTAGAAGAGTGTTAATGTTTATGCGTGACTGTCTTGACTAGTAAGTAGTGGAGTATTCTAATTAGCATACTTATTATAACATTTGAGAGAAAATATTATTTAGCATATTAACCGACATAATCTGCTATCTAATAACAGACATTATTGCATGCAGACAATATGTAACGCCCCATTCATAAAAATACTCAATAACTAATCAACGGCGCTACACAATCTAAGAAAAATTCGGCAGCATCTCCCCATAACATACAAGGGGTAATATGGAATACATGACCTGATATTCATAACATTTCCATCTATAACGTTCAATCCTATTTATATACTTGCATCTTCATATAATAAGAACATTCATATAGAAGGAAATCATTACATATTTTCCTTACACAACAAACAGATATAATAGTCATGCATATGTGCATCAATAAGGATTATAATCCAATCTGAAATATCAAATACATTATAGTTGTCAAAGCGAATCCGCCTAAGTAATTATCTACATATATGATTATCAAAAAGAGCACAAGTCTAAAAGAACTGAAATCAACATATTGTGCTAGGGTCTCTCATGTTTGATCTTCAACTTGTTTCATCCTTAAGTTCCCCTTCTGACCTGCGATCTAAAAGCACAATAACAAATGATATGAGTCTAAATAGACCCAGTAAGTAGATAGCGGTTAGCACAAAATGGAAATAAGCATAATGATGGATGCTCATATAGTGATGAAGCTAATACACATGGATCCAATACCCACTCCCAAGATCGTATGCATATAACCATACACACAGATTGAACAACACGACCAATCATCTACTCATGTCCATCAAGGGCCATGAACAACCCTCTCCTCATGTCAATCAGGGGTCATGAACAACCCTTACAACCAACTATTTGAGATAACGCATCATACATAACAGACAATGAAACACATCGCAAACCACGCATACAACATCAACACAATTCAGATTCAACACAAAGATCTGTCACACAAGCATTTTATCAAACACATGATAGGTGCGAAATGAAAGAACCTTCAATTCATACTCTCGAATGAGGCAAATCAATTCACGTCACATTCCAACAATATAACAACTGCTAAGAAGTCTTTTACATCATAGAAATCACGCATTCAAAGTAAATTCACCATGAACCCTAACTGTTACGAACTCTACGCCTAATACCATGGAGTCGTTAGAAGCTATACATTCCCTCTAGCCTCGCATCGCGTTTAACATAAAATTTCATCACTAAATCGAGAAGGGGCGACATCTACTTACTTGAATCGAAATTTCCCCCAAAAACAGTGCTCCAGACTTAGACAGAGAGATTCGGAACTTCCACGATTCGAGTCGATGATCCTCAAACAGTCGGTAGAGCTTCCTCGAATGAATCCGTGGCTAGCCCGAACTGAATGGTGAGGAAAGAAGAGAAGACGCAGAGAACGGAAAGAGAAGAAGAAGGAAGATAGCCGGGTGCGGGATGAAAAATGAACCCTAGCGCGCGCGGGCTTCCTTTATTACTGAATCCCTATCGGGTCGGGTCGGAACATGGATCGGGTCTAATTGCAATTAGTAATTTACTCTCCCATTCATACGACTTAATAATTAAAATTTTCTTCGGGGGCGCTGCCCCCTGCACCCCCGCAAGGGCGCTGCCCCCTTGACCCCCGCGACCTAACCAAGCAGGTCGAACCCCGTACCTACTCTGCGAGGGAAACAATAGTCATAGTGCCCATCAATGGAACGCTAATCATACATGCACATATGCACTATACATCTCCTAAATGTCGTGTCCATGTATGTTATGTATCCATTAATATCGTAAAATTCTTACTAGCATGTTCATAAGTTACCTCATAAATAGAGAAAAGTTATAATAAAAATAGAATAAAATACCTGGTCCTCACACAATACCAGCCCACAATTCTAATATGGGTTCTATAAAATCTAAATGGGAAAAGGAAAATGCAAATTTTTTCCGGCAATCATGTGAGTTAATGTATTGTGTAGAAAAATTTTCACTTTTGATGGTATGTTAGATTTCAACACATTATCTCCAATTATACTTAGCCAAAACAAACGAACTTTTTAATTTTAAATAATTTATTTTAGTTATTCCAAATTTTCTCAGGAATATTATTTCACTTAATCTACATATGCTATAAATATCTTATTTTCTTTATTTTTATGATTTACCGTAAAAGAAATGACAAAAAGTCATCTGAACCGTCCATCTGAAGGTTGAAACCAAGTCAACCAAACCAGATATTTCAACCCCTATTCTGAAAGTGCCATTACAGCCCGGCCCTTGGACCGTGGCAAATGTGCGAGTGGTAAACGCGGTTCGAAAATACAAAGTAAACTTGGCTTGCAATTAAACTTTACGGCTGCATAGCTCTTCTCTCGAAGGATTTTAAAAAATAACATAAAAATTAATTATTTATATGAGCGCTTGTGAAGTAAACATATCAAAATATTTATTTTTAATTGATATAGATTCATGAATATTATGTTATCCTAATCTTTTATTATAAGCATATTATTGCGTTGAATATCACGTATGAATTTGAATTGAAAAATAAATAGTTAATATTGTAAAAAAGTGCATATGTATTTAATAGTTTTAATCTTATTTTTTTAATGATAATTATAACGGATTTTATGCATACCAATATGCTTAATTTTTCATATTGGTGATCTAATATGAAAACATGACAACTAAACATTTCTGATCTTATATTAAGCCACACAAGAAACCAATTTATGCTAAATGGATAGCCCTCTAGCTCTTGTGCTAGTTGAACTAGTCTCAAACTGAAAAGAAAAGTATTTTTCTCTTTTTATTAAGGGAACCTTGTGTCTTCCACTTGTATCAAAAACTTAATCATAAAAATTTGTTGAGTAATATAGGTAAAAAGTACTTCTGGATGAACCGTAGATGTAAAAATAAAAAAATGGCTTCACGTATGGAAAGAGCCTATGGTCGTTAGTTGAAATTGCAGGGCAAGGTGCTGGTCATGTGAGACAACGGTGTGGACTTCATTATCCCACCATCCAATCCGTTGAAGCAGTAGACTCCCAATAACAATAATAAATTGCAGGGGGCGTGGGAAGAAACTGAAAATTATCCCAACATAGTTGTCATTTCACCCAAAATTTTGATATCAGATACCCATTCAAAACGCGTGCCATGAAACAGCCACGTAATTAATTTATGAATGGAAGTAGTGCAGTTGTTTTATAGATTCACGAAACTGACGGGTGAGATGAGGTCAACCAGCTTAAAAATGGTTTTCTTCAGGAATAACAGTCTGACCAATGGAGCATGAACCTTCCTAGAAGGGGACGCGGTTTGCTGGTCGGCCTTTGTCAGCTCCAACAAATCCAAACCACCCATCCAGTGGTCAATCATTTCCTTATGGCTCTTCTTTCAAAAACCGAATTTGTGAACATGATCAGCGCATGTTACAAAATCTAACCTCACTAATATATCCCATGAAGATGATACCAAAAGAAAAAGTATGAGAACGATACATGAAGGGGGGAAATTATAATTTATAAAATTTAAGATCGATCGTACGGAAGTAAGCGATTGGAAAACATTGCAAAGGTTGACTCAATAGGAGGCCCATTTCTGTTCCGTGGCTTGGAGAACACGCAAGATAATACCTGGTCATAGGAGAAAGATGAAACAGAGCAGCAGCTGTGTTCTTGTCAAACAAGTAGGACTCTGTTCCGGGTCTTGGACTGCAAGAAATAGCAAGAAGACTAGTCAAATCAGGGAGGGAGCGAGGGTAGGGCCTCATGAGGGTGGCCTGGACGGTCCCCACGATATTTTTCTACGCGCAGACGGGAAAGGTGGCGCAATCCGATTGATTTCCCTGCTGAGAGAGTGCTTTGGCAGTGGCCATCTGATGCGACTCGGTGCTCAGAGCCTCCTGTCATGGCCACGTGGGTGGGCTTGAAAATGGACCATTTTCTTGAGCATATGAAGGTACCATTTGTTATGTTAAGAAGTGTTGGTAGCCATCATATTTCTTATTTTTTCTCGCACATTTTTTAAAAAATTTAACTGCCTAACTACCATATATTTTTTTCATTTTATAATTATATTTAAATTATTTTTATCACACAACTAACTTATCTATTTCAATTTTACTTTTTTCATGTCACATCATTTCTACACTTTTCAAAAATATTTTTTTCCAACCTTCATCACTCTTCTCCTGGGCCATATTACCAAATGGTGCCTTGAAAGATTACCATCCCTTCCCCAGATGAGTAATTTTGAGTTCCATTTGCTTATCCATTTTCTCGATTTTTAAATCATTTCAATTCATACTAATTTGAATTTTTTGCATTATTATCGATTTTTGGTCGCCATCCCGTATTGTAATTAAAATAAGACTATATTTTCCACGGTTATCCCATATCTTTATTCTCATATGCTCTTGATCACAGCAATTTCTTTTTTGTTAACTTTTTTATTTTACCCTTTCATTCTTTTTTATAGTGGTCCATGTAGAATTGATCCTCTTTTAAAAAATTTATATTGTCAAACGTCTGATAGTAGAGATGCATTTTTATAGTAATTTTAATTATTATTTATATTTCTGATTATTAATTTGCTGTGTATTTTAATCTTATTCACTTGACCATTGCGGTCTTCTATTCTAATGATATCATTTTCCATTCAATACAATTCATAATATTCACTTTACTAATCAAGCCTCCTTGGGATTTACTGATTTGTCTAGGTAACATATATACTTGGTCAATGGATTAAAATTTGTAGTGGTTAATCTACGCCAACATTATCTTTCTTGCAGCTTCATGCTCTCTAGGTGAGCATGACTAAAATTCACTTCGGAATCGCGAAGATAAAATAGCATAAGTATTTATTTATGTAAAATGGATAAGACCTGCTATATTAGAAAAAGGACTTCGATTTCATGGATGCATGGCATGATGGCCCAACATGCAGTGCATCTATATATTTATTTTTTATTTGTCATAAACGTATTTTATTAGGGGCATTTTTGGAAATCCAAAAAATCTTTTAAACTAAAACTTTTAACTTTTTATAAATATTCTATTTTTTCATATCTTTCTATTCAAGTACTCTACTTTTCAATTATTTCTATATAACTATCCATACAACTAATCTATCTATTTCAACTTTATTCTCTTTGTTAATCATCATTACTTTTATTATATCATATTATTTTCTTTCATTGCAAAAATTTGTATTTCGAAAATTTTTTATCTAAAAATTTTATTACTTCCCAAACACACATTAGGTGTATTCAACTCATATACCAAAATTTCGTATTTTATAATACTTTTATATTTTATTTCTAATTTTTAAAATTTAAAATTTTAAGGGATGAAAAATAACTTCAATGCCCCTAAAATTGATGATTTTTAAAAATTAATATACAAAAGTAGTGTAAAATGGCAAAACAAATAAATATATGGATGCATTGCATATAATCAATGCGCTTAGGAAAAATGACACCGGAGATATTTAGTAAAATAGACTGTTTAAGTTTAATAACATAAATAATAATGAGAAAAAATAATTTTATTTAATATGCCACGACAAATGAAAAAAGGTACGTAGAAACTTGAGTGATTGACTTTTTTCGTAATAAACACTCACAGGCTTGGGTGTCAAGTCTTTACATTTGCATGTCTACATAACTTGTAACATGGGCACGGCTTCCCCGTTTGATGTGCTATTTGGTCGAAAACAACATCCATATACGCATGGCCCACAGCAAATGTTGTACACGCCGGGGGATTTACAAAGTAAACACAAACAACTGCATTAACGCGCCTCTGCTGTATCAGGAATGCAAACACAGAAGCAAAGTTCCTTAAAAGCTAGAAATTTTCAATTGCAAAGAGTCGTGAATTAAGCCGGGGAAGGCATATGTATTTAGTCACGCCGTGAAAGTCAGGTTTACCATCTGCTCTTGAAATCAGACCTGTGGTCCTTATCCACCATCTGTCCCGGCTGATTGACAAGCGCGTTTCATTGATTTTCGCGACATCTCAAACAAGTACGTACGGACTGCATTTGCGTCGTCCTTGGCACTCGCACTTGTACGTCGGCACTCAGCGCTGCGTGCATGCGGCAATGGAGGCATGCGCATTAGATGGTATCCAGTGTAGTTCGCTGCAAACGGATCCCACGTCCTTCCAAGATGACATTAAGGGTGGGTTTGGGAAGGGATAAAACTTTTGATGAAAAATTTTGGATAGTAAAAATTGTCAAATGATGTGATATGATAGGAGTAATGATGAAGAGTAAATATGATAAAGATAAAATAGATAAGTTAATTGTATGAGTAGTTGTGTAGAAATGATTGAAAAGTAGGGTAGTTGTATGGAAAAATGTGAAAAAATAATTAAAAAATATGATAATTATGAAGAGTGAAAAGTTTTAGATTGAAAAGTTTTATGTTGACATTTTTTTCTGGTTGCCAAACACACCCTAAAAATTAAATAAATCATATAGAAATTATTTGTTTCATGACTGTACCAAAAATCATTTCAATTTAACTTTTGGATAGGTCGTGCTCGTTTTAATATATATTTCATACTTAAAATATAAAATATACTTATATTCATCTACATATTCACGCTTTAGATAATTTAAATGTCAAATTAATAATTTTAAAATTGATATATAAGTTACGTAATTTTATTATATTAATTTTTTACCTTTTTAATGATGCTAAGCACATATTTCGATATTCATCAAACTTGGTGCTTTAGTTAAATAAATAATGCAATGAGTGTGCTGAATTTTATTTTTCTTATCAAATGGACACCATTTGCAGCCAACTGGCATAAGTGCCGGTTGACTTGTTTGGGATATTAGGTGTTATTAGTTATCTCGGGAAACCGATCCATGCATCAGCTCTCTTATTATTATACGACACCCTGGCAGAAGATGAGATGCGTGGCTGCCTCAATGCATGCACACATCCCCCGTCGTCGCAACACTCACCAGACCACTCGATGCCTCCCACTTCCCAGCCATAGATTGCAAGACTACATAGCCCAAATTTCAGACGTCCGCAAGGGAAACAAAATCCGCCATCGACGTGAAAATAAATCTGGTCAACGATTAATTTTTACGGATCCAAATCATGCAGATCTTCTTGCATGTGTGCTTTGGATTTTAAATGCAGCGATTCAAACCTGCAATGCACATGTGCATGTGTACGGATGTCCATACGGTGACGGTGCGCAGGTGTTTGATTGTCTAGGGACAGGTATTTTTTTTTTTATAATTAACGCTAACAGGGCTGGCCCTACGCATGCATGGCAGGATCATCGCGCTGGTACGCCGTGCACGTGGCACGGTTCACTCTAATCCAGACCGTTCAGGTCATTGCTAGTATTTCGGAATGAGGATTTTGAATGCTTTAGACTGGTATTTTGCGACGATGCTCATACTTAAAGAAATGTTTCGGAAGGTCTAGATATAAAATTACGGACTTGTGAATCTCTAAACACTTACAATAATCGATGGCAATTGTATCCAACCAAAAAAAAAAAAAGAAAAAAAGACGGCAATTGCAGAGATCAATAACGATTCTGGTGCATTTAATGCAGGGCCTTTTCCATGATTAAAAAGCAGCTGTATATTAATCAGCCATCACGTCCATGCGGCTAGGGGACAAAAGTGGGTGGCAAAAGCATCCAATCCATTCACAGCAGATTTTTAACTATGGACGGTTCAGATCAGGATGCGATGACGAAATCGATACATGCTGGGTGCGAGTGCGAATGTGTTACGGATGTTGACGGACGGCCAGAGTTGTTATTAAGCGGTCAATGGGGAACATTAATGATCCCAAATGCAAGTAGGGGTGCAACTCGTGCTTATGAAATTCGAGTTCACTTCGACCCTAACTCTAACCCTATTTGTAAATCTTCAACCCTAACCCTAACTCTAACCCTAACCCTATTTATAAAACCTCAACCCTAACCCTATTTTTGAAATTCGAGCTCGGGTTGAGTTTCGGGTTGACATGTTACTGTAAACATATATCCTACACTCATTTAATCACAAATCTATTGCTAAAAAAACAATGAAACAGTATAGTATGCAGTATTTGAAATCTCTATACACCACTAATTACAAAAGTAGGCAATATTCCAGTAGATTGCAAGAATCAAACAGCTTTGGAATTTGGACGGCTTAGATTAAATGAGCAGCTGCTGAAATTCTGGTTTGAATTATATAGAGCAATTGGATGTGATCTTGTGGGTCCCACTTGCTGAAATCTACTTTCTGAAATCTTGGATAGCCTTGGGCGGTGCTGATCAATTGCTGGACACTTGGACGGCTTTATGGTGGGCTTTGAAAGAATGGCCGGCTGGATCGGCTTGATTTGTGTGGGGTCCACTTGAATTTCTGGGCAGTTTAGATTTAATGGGCGGTTGATATTTTCTGGACAGTGATATTAATCAGGCAATCTGGACGCTACAAAATCATAGTTTGGTGATTTGGACGGTGGCCTGGATCCTGGCTTGATGAGGGGATGTCGGATTGACGGACGGTTGAGATTATTTCCTTGGGCAATTTGCGTGATCTGGCCGTGATTTGGCATGAAAACAGAAGACGGCTTAGATATTAATTTGGGCATTAGAGAATTGCTGCTGGATAGCTTGTGGGGCCCACTTCTTGGACTTGATAATCCGCAATAAAAAAATCTCATTAACGAGTACCAAGAAATTCAAGGAAAGACGGAGAATTTCATGAGACATTTCTCAAACAAATCCAAACACCACCAAAACATAGTGTTCCTAATTACCACGAATAAGGAGAGAATGCAAGTCTTGAGTGAGAAGATAGCGAAAATCAAACAGCGGATGCGGAATATTAAGAAACTCACTGAAGGAAAGATGGAGAAATTCGTCTGACATTCGCCTCAAAAGCAGCTCAAAAAAGCAAACGGACTATGATTGTTAAGAAAACAAACAAACACCATCGAAATAAAAAATTTACTTTAGTATAAGTAAAGAAGAAATCAAGTTCGAAAAAACAGAGAGAAAATTCGTACAAAAACGTGCTGGTTCCAACGATTTGGACAAGAAGCAACCCGAACAAAGCAACGAAGACTGAAAAAGCAAAACTTTCCCAAGTACAAGAAGATAAAACCCAGAAATCAGTTGGGAGCATCGAGAAGAAAGAGCGCGCGGGTAAGCTAGCACATACAGAAAAGGAAAAGCGGTGAAGGTGATGACTTACTGGCGGAGAGGGAGAGGGAAGATGTCCGGGGGATTGGAGGTGTCGCCGCAGACAAGATTGAGAAATTTGGGGGAAACAGATAACAGACTTTAGCGGCTGTTGAACACGATGGGGGTTGGGGGAGGGATTTCGAAATTATGGCAGGTCGCGCGACCTAATGTGATACCGAAATCGGGTTCGGGTTGACAGGGTTAGGGTCCTCCTCAACCCGAAACTGAATCGATTACAAATCGGGCTCGGGTTCAACCTGAAAAATCGGGTTCGGGCTTAGTATTATACAGTTCTAACACTGCCATTTCTCGGGTTCGGCTGGCCGGGTTCGGGTTGAACCCGGCCCAAGTTGCACCACTAAATGCAAGTGATCCATCTCCCTCCGACCTGCGTCAGCGTCGGTGCTGTGCTGCAGCTGATGAGGAAGACGCGTTGGACTTGAAAATTGGAGGGAAGAAATTAAAGAGGGTTTGGTGCGGGCAGACCGACGAGCATATTTATACAGCTGGTTTTGGTTTCTTAATTTGATTCCTCCCTGCTCATGCTGTCCAGCTGGGGTCGATCCTTATTTTAATGGGCCAGTCACCCAATAACGGATTAAATTGGATGGACGTTTTGCATCCATCCACGCCATCGATTTCTTATCCCCTCAACTCCCAGATGTTTTCAATCCCAAATCATCAAAATGTCCATTTTCAATTTCTGGCTTGTTAAACCCATTTATTTGGATTATTATTGTTATTATAATAATAAGAATATAGTTCACTCTATCATTTTTTTTTAAAATTTTCGTCTTTGTATTTGATGGTTGGCATCCTAAAATTTGTCTTTTACATTATTTATAATCATTTCCCCCTTCTTTTCTAAATATTATCTTCTTTCTCACTTCAAATCTATAACCAAACATCCCCTTAAGCTTATTGTAAGGATCGAATAATTAAATGGAGATTCATTAATAATCCTTCCAAAGAATATTAATAAATCGAGAGAGGAAGAAAAACTTGTATACATTTAGGGGTTGAATGTTCTGGAGTATTTGTAATTCTCGACATATATATCTTAAACTGGATTGCTTGTCAACAAAATCAGATCGGTTGAGAAATATTTTTTCATGCATGCGGTCTCATTTAATTAGTGTGTGCTATTCTGTTGAGATAGTGTCATTTTTTTTTAATAGAAGATAACGCCATATTTAGTTTAGTCAACCCAATACGAAAGTTCCATGTTTACGTAGTATATATATTTTAGTTTTATGTAATCCGTTAATTAAACTTGTAAGCTTAAAAATGCCTGTGATTTCCGCATTGCTTACTCGCATTGATCTCCCAGATTGCAATCTCTACGAAAGTATTTTTTTAATGCCTTTGTTGACCATCTCCAAGCGTTCAGTTGCATCTTAATTCCCAATAACCCTTATATAAAAAAAAAATCCCAATAATTCAGCTAGAGTCGTTAATGAAAAGATAGTTACAATATTATTATTTTTGCTCGCTCAAATAATGTAAGGTTTGTCCGGATGTATAATAATGTCGAAGGAAATAGAAATAACGATGTAAATAATATAATATTGATCATTTCAATCATAAATTTATTAAATGAACATAATAATGAAAGCATAAAAAATAATAATAGAATTATCTTCTCGGACAATATTATATAGATTTTTTTAAAACTAATTTACGTAGGAAGTGTATATATTATATGTTACCATCTCCACCTGCCTTGCGATGCACCGTACGGTGCATGCATATTTAATGATGCCCCATCTAATCCACGTGGCTTCCTTCCGTAGCATTTCAAAAAATAAAAAATGAAAATGATTTAAATAAGCCCGGTGGGCATTGAGTTTCTGGTTCAGTACAGTTTCCTTAATTATATTTATATATACGTCGCCACCCAACTGCTGTATTTGGATTCAAGTTAGCAGCTACATGCATGTTTACGGTGTGTTTGAAAAGTGATAAAATTTTTGATTGAAAAATTTTGATATAACAGTTTTTAAAATGAGAAAAAATAATATGATATAATATAGGCAACGGTGAAGAACAAAAAGAATAAAATTAAAATAGGTAAGTTAATTGTATGAATAGTTGTGTTAAAATGATTGAAAAATATGGTAGTTTATATGGAAAAATGTGAAAAAATAATTAAAAATAGAATAGCTGTAGATAATGAAAAGTTTTATCTTAAGCCAAAAACACCCTTAATTAAAATTAAAGACATGCTTAATTACTAATAATAATTCTTAAAATTAGATATTATTCTTAAAAACACATTTGCATTCACAAGTTTTTTAACATTTGTGTTCACAAGTTTTTTCTTCTAGACACGTGGTCTATCTAAAGTGTTTTTTTTTTTTTTACTAAAATAAAGTAACTACAGCATATTAATAACCGGTTGCCTTTCATTTGTACTTTTACATTCATAAGAGGGATGATCCCCTTACGCCAGTTATTAGGCCAGCCACAATATCTATTTTTTATAATTTTTTATTTTTATAAATATATTAAATTAGGTATGTTTAATTTATAAATCAAAATTTATTATTTTTTATATGTTTATATGTTTTTTATTTTTAAACACAAAGATATTGTAGTAATTTCACTAGAAAAATTACCTCAATGCCTATGCGTTTAAAAATAAAAGATATAAACATATTTAAAAATGGTTAAACATGGTTTATGGATTAAATACATCTAACTTAAAATGTTTATAAAAAATAAAAGTAAAAAGAATTAAATGGTCGGACACAGTGGAGACCCAATTGCGGCCGGTCGCAGAGGATCCCCTCTCTGTCTATATTGGTTGATTTTTACTCTTTTGTGCAAATTTTCTAAGGTGTATTTGGGAAGTAATAAAACATTTGGATGAAATTTTTTTATATAAAATTTTTAAAATAGAATAAAATAATATGATATAATAGAGGTAATGATGAAGATTAAAGATAATAAAGTTAAAATCGATATATTAGTTATATGAATAGTTTTGTATAAATGATTGAAAAGTAGAATAGTTATGTATATAAAGATGTGAAGAAATAATTAAAAAATTGAATAGTCATGAAGAGTATAGAGTTTCAAATTGAAAAGATTTAATTTGAAAATTTTTTAATATAAACAAACACACCTTTAGTGAGTAAAGATAATTCGTATTTAGGGCACAATATTTTAGAGATGTTTGGCTAGAAAATTTTCAAATATATATTATTTTATTTAACATTTTAACTATTTAAATCACTATAACAAAATATCTTAATAGTAACAAAATTTAATACTTATTTATTGCTAATGGTTTACTGCTTATGCTTGTCCGTAATAAAATTACAATATTTTTCTACTAAAACGTTTAAGCAATAGTCCAAAATCAACAAATGAAGTGAAAATTTGTTGCTACTTTTATTGTGATTCCACAATTTGTTGTAATGACTATTATAATTTTTTTTTATCATTCTTTATATATTTTAATATTTTATATTTTATATAACTACCTTATTTATTCTATTTTTTAAATTCTCTTTCCTCTTAACTCTTATCACACATTTAAAATTTTTTTAATACATTTTTCGTATGTTAGCCAAGGATCAAGGTTGTTTTGATGCTGCTTAGGAGGAGCAGTTGGTATAAAAATAAGAGAAATGATCATGTTAGTCAGGACTAAGCGAATGTCTTACTTAGCCCACCTCAAAAATCCATTTACATTTTTTTTTTTACTTTTTTCTTATATTTGTTTATCGAAGTGTATTTAATATATAAATCAAGTTTTATCATTTTTGGATATGTGTATATATTTATTTTAGATTTTTAAAGATAAGAATATCTTAAATACGTAAATATGTATAAATGTTTAAAAATCTCAAAAAATATATAAATATATCCAAAAATGGCAAAACTTGATTTATATGTTAAATAGACTTAGATAAACAAGTGTGTGAAGAAAAAATTAAAAAAATTGTCATAAACAAGTTTTTCAAAGGAGATTGAGGGGTACATTTGATCAGCTTGAGCTAAAAGTATCACTTCTTTGAAATAAAGTATGCTTCCACAACAGCAGGCCAGGAGAACTGTTGCGTCGGGGAAGTTCAAAAACTGCCCCAATCCGTGCGTATTCTCTGTGGGATTGCGGTGGTCGGAGGGCGAGAACAAAAAGCACAGTGGCTGCCTCACCACCACCGGTTTCTCTCTCATTAATATAATCGGCAAAAGCACCTTTTGCAGCTCAGCCGTTGAAAAACGGAACCACTAACGGTGGTTATGGGGTCAACTGACGGCGACTCTCTCTCGTTTTCTTTGCTCGCGTTCTGTCCCTGCCGGACGGCTGTCGACCGACAGCCGTCCATCTTACACCTCGCTTCGGTGCCGCCTGTAACTTCCTGATAGAGCCACGCAAGCGGATGTGACTCTCGTACGGTTTTCTGTACTCTGCAGTGTGCTAGGGAATTGGCATTGCCGTTGGCGTTTGGATCTGAAAAGACAGTTGTGCATCCAAATACATTTTTTTTCCGGAAATTGCACTGCTATTCGAACCGAAAGTGGGGGCATCTGCAGTTGACTTTCGAATCCGTAGGGGGGGTGCGTTCGAACGTGTGACGGACCACGAGCACAGCAAACCGCGTGCGAACCTGATTTTGGGTATGTTACACGGGCAGTTTACATTGGGAATAAGTTAAGCATATCATACAAAATAGAAGCAATATTATTGAAATCAAAGTGAACAAAATAATACAAAGAGGCCTTCAATTTACATGACATTTCGTGACAAGAAACAATAATATAGGCAGCGAGAGATGAAAATTAGCTCCAATTGGGTTAGAAAAGAAACAATAATATAGGCAACGCGAGATGAAAATGAGCTTAAATTAGGTTAGAAAAGATAATAAGTACATGCCACCTCATATTATTAAAGAGAGAATATGTGAATAGAGAAAATTTAACATGCTCGAGGGACTCCATTAGCATGGTTTTACCTCATATTATTAAAGAGAGAATATGTGAATAGGGAAAATTTAACATGCTCGAGGGACTCCATTAGCATGGTTTTAGGATCTATTATATTCATTTTCTTTGTTATTTATTATTATTTCTTAGGATATATTTGGATCTCTCAAGAATTTTTAAATAAAAACTTTTGACTTTCTATATTATCCTATTTTAAAATTATTTCTTCCTATCTTATTATATAATTATAGTATTTTTTAATTATTTTTGCACAACCACCTATACAATTTATCTATCTATTTTAACTTTATTTTTTATTCATCATCGTTACTTCTATTATATCATATTATTTTTTTCAATTTTAAAATTTTTTATCCAAAAATTTTATTACTTCTCGAACATATCCTTAATATATGATTGACTATACATAAAAATTTCCAAACCAGAACTTTTCACTATGTACAATTATCTTATTTTAAATTATTTTCACATCTTTTTATATAATAATCTTACTTTTCAATAATTTTTACATAATTACTCGTATAATTAATCTATCTATTTTAATTTTATTCTTGTTACTCTTTATTGTTACCCTTATTTATCACATCATTTTCTCTTATCTTAAAAATTTTTACATTAAAAATTTTTCATTCAAAAGTTTTTTCAGTTTCCAAATACATCGCCGGTATTTTTATCTAAATTATTTTAATTGAAATTTTATGTGGGTCAAACATAAAATAAGGATTGTAATGATTGTACAGATTTTGTGGCCCACTTATCTATATATACTTTTAAAATTAAATTGGTATATTTTTAACTAGATACAAATATACAATATTTTAAGTACAATTGATGGAATATCGAAAAATGATATAAATGGAGCATACTTTTTTTTTATATATGAAGATAAATGGAGCATACTTGAGTCGGTGTTCCCAACTGGGTATCAGTTAACACTGACGGTTTTGTTTGTTTGTTTTTTTTTTATTGTTTTCTACTACTCAAGGGAACGTTTCCACGTGCAGGAGAGGTAGACAGCTGGTTGGCGGTACGCGTTTCCATCGTACATGGGATGGGGTACTGGTATCAGTAGCAAGATAGCTACTAAGGTGGAGAGGTGAAGACCTTTTTCATTTGGTACTAGCAGGCCGGTTATTTTTCAAATAGGCATGAATCCATATTGCTGGCTGGCAATGGAAAACACGCAAGAGTCAACACACATGCACCCGCCAACCTACTCGTTGAATGCATGCGTCTCCATCATCCTTGAATATATCGGGCATAGCTGGATACTAAAATTCAAGAGCCATGCATCATGCATCCAACTCTAGTGTCTGGCTCGAAACTGGGATGTTAGAAGCTACTGCAGTTGCTTTCACTCAAATCTAAGACTAAAATTTTGTTAATTTTTAAGATTATGCCCTTCACCAATTGATTTAAAAAAAAAATTCTTCATATTATAGTCATAATCAACCATACATTAAACTTATATAATTTTCCATGCACTCTTTAAGTTTAATTTTTCATCAAATTTATTGACATGTCCACTGATGTAGTCTTGTGCGATTATTTTTCATATTGTGGAAGTTTGAGATTTATTTTTTTAAAAACCTATAGTTAATGGCTTATTTTGGTAGGGTTTTGTTTATATGCAACTGAGTTAAATAAAAATGATTTCATATAACTCATTTGTTTTTCAGTGATGGTCATATGCACCCAGGTGCACATGATCCTTTCACATATATAGTCAAATTGTTGAACTACATAAAATTACATACAACTTAATTTAGCTACTTGCGGGGACATATGTTGCTAATTTGAATTTTATATGCAACTACCAGTTTGGTTGCTTTTACTATTATAAGTAGCCTCAGCGCAAAAGATAAAAATATATGTAGTGTAAATTTGCTGGTTATGATATCATATCGGCTGCATGTACGTGCATTATTTATACATAGCGGAAAGTTGCTGCTGCTAATATTATAGTTGTTTCATTCGGCTATTTTGCGTTGCTGCATAAAGTGAATTTCTCAAATCCTGGACTAGAGACATAAATATATCATAAATAGTAATAAACACAGATAGACTTGGATTTAGACCTAACTATGATCATGTTGAAATTGGCTAGTTAGGAATTTTTTTTACCAGTCTTACAATATTATACCTTATCTAAATTTATATTATAAATCTAGCCCAAAAATCCTTACATCTTATCTTATTTACAAATCAAGCTTAGATATCCTTATAATTTTTTCCTATTATCAATAAAAGAGGAGATCAAGTGTTATTCACATGGAAGACAACAACTCTTACCATGAGAATTGATCTCATGACTAGGAGTGCTTTTACAAATGCAAGTACCAACAAAACTACAGTTGGTTGTTAGTAATCTTCTTCCGTCAAACATAGGGTGTATTTAGTAGCTGGTGTTTTATCTCCATTTATTATTTGGGAGCTGTGTCTCTACATTTGTAAAAATGTCTCAGCTTTAGTATAATAGATGTTGAGATGTATATAAACGATACTCATAAAAAACTTTTATAGTGTCCATTTGGCAATTGCAAAAACTTAGAATTTTTTATAAAACTTATCATCGCCAGGGATGCAGGCGAAAACTAGTCATTTCAGTGCATTTTTATCCCAACTTTGCTGTTGACTGTCGACTACCGTCTGCAGTCAGCCCGCCTTTTGCGTTGCTGATCCACAAGCCATATAGTATCAAAACCTGTGGGTCCCACAATTGCCTGTGACGGACATTTAATGCATGCACAAACTGACGCTATCGGTTCATTGATGCTGACATTTTTTATAGGTAAAAAACCTCACTGCAGTTTTTCAAGAATCCAAACAGCCCCAAAATAAAAACTTTTCAATCTAGAACTGTTTGTTTTCCGCATTTATCCAATAGTTAATTATTTTTATTCTAATTTTTAATCATTTTTACTCAATCATCTATCAGAATAACTTATCAATCTTAACTTGATTATCTTTACTCATCATCATTACTTCTTTAGTATTATATTATTTTCTTTCATTTTGAAGACTTTTATATCAAAAAATTTTCTTCTGAAAATTACACTATTCAAATACACCCGTAAACTAGTGATTCTCCAAGTCATTTAAGAATGTCCTTTTAACCCGAGCTAACATAAATAAAATATAAAATAATATCGCATAAAAAAAATAGAAAATAATAAGCTACCGCACCCCTTGGCATTTGCGGACAAAAAATCTAGCTAGATTTGCTCCCCGTTAGAAGCAATTCAACAAATTCGGCTAAACTTTTTAAACTTTGTAGCGGGACCACGGACGTCAGCCCCCCGAAAGATCTTAGGAAGCTGGCAGTTATTTGGCGCTCTGGCAGCAAAAGTTCATCATACACAGGTGCTCATGAGATGCCCAACAACGTATACTGATGAAATCATCTCCACCGTTCAACTGTTATCCCATCATCTCCAATTTATTTTCTTTGATTTCCAAATTCCGATCTTTAACTTAATAGAAACCTAAATATCGCACTTTCGTAGAGCGAGACATGAAAAACCAAGGCAAAGAACCGTAATACTGCAAGCAGTGGCGCCGTACAACAAGCGTATGGAAGAAAGCCACCGTTTTGGATGGAATTTTTTTTAATATGGATTCCGAAAGCGCATGCAGCAGCAGAAACGCCCACCGCCAGCCACCTCTTTTCTAGAAACGTTGCTTATCAATGCACATCGTGCTCCACATTATATATACGTGTGAAAAATCCGGACCATTCATCAGGAAATGTTGATAATCGATTGTAAATTATCCGAGGTAATATGTTACTTGAAATAGGTAAGATAAAGATGGGTGGGGCAGGCAATGACGTTAGCCTGAAAAGTTTTTGAAAATGCATGCATTAAAATACAAGGTTTCCTGTCTTTATCGTCGATCCCATGGTCCTATCCATCATTACGTTTTTTTTTCTTTCGAAATTTTCCTTTGGTCGGTGGTTTAATTATATATTGCATATGTTTGTCTAATGGTAACGAGTTTATATTTTTGGATAGTAACGAAATCCAATCTGGATTTGCATACTTAAATTATTTACTTAGTATTATAGAATAAGAAAAAAGAAACTTTAGTTTTGCACTTCGTTTTTCGTGGAATTAAAAGGCGAACATTTTTGCCCTTTAACCAGCACTTAATTTTTAAGCAATTCATTTATCAACCAAAGAATAGCCTAGTGGTATGACGTACTGAGAGTGTGTTGAATTCGGCTTCATGTGTGGGCAGGAGTGTAATTTTCATTGTAATTAAGTAATAATTCTGTGTTAAAAGGAAGGCGGATTTCCAAACACTCTCATAAATGCATGATCAATCCAATCTGAAGAGCAAATGTGATCGAATATGGTATGAAAGATACGTGAGATGGGAATAGCTGTCCACAGGGCTCCCAATTTGAAACGACACCATAAATGAACACATATATCCAATTTTTTATTTTTAAAAACTTATAAATAATTAAAAATGTGAAGTTGAACAAACTAACCGATTTAGGTAGTGTTTGGCATTGGGAGAATGGAGTGAGATTGAATAGACAATAATACGAGGAAAATGAGAATAAAGTAAAAATATATAAAATAGTTATAAAAAGATAAGAAAAAATAATTGAAATAGAGGAGTAGAAGTGAAAGAATATAATACTTCGATAATTAATTATTTTTACTTTTACATTTTTATATATTCTATTCTATTCTCATGTTAGCAGACATTTCCAAAAATAGGATCCATCTTTCTATTACAAAATTAAAAAAAAGACTTACCGTTGAGTTATGGCCCGCAGCTTAAGATCTGTGCGCCTGCCGTGACATAAAAGCATTACCGAAATGACTAAACTAAGCGATGTGTGTCTCTAATCATCAAACCATGCTCGATCCATAGAAATATTTCACATCATCCCTGCATCGGTTATCAAATCCAGAAGATGTAGCTGAGAATTTCCTAGACAATACAATCTTATCAGATCAACACAGATGGATTTTATATATTTTCTTCAAGAGAGAATGAACCAAGAGTTTTCTGAATATTAATAAGATGAAATCTTCAAAATTATTTCATTTTAAAGTCGATTGAGGCTGTTTACGAACATCGGCAGTGGGACTGGATTACCGAGCCAAAGACTCTTGAGGACTAGCCACCGGCATCACTTTCTGGACCAGTTGCTCGCAGTCGTCACGTCGCTGTAACATCAGATGGCCCCTGCAAAAGATGGTATTATGGAGATCATAAGAAGGTAGCTGAAAATAATACGGGAGAGAGAAGGAGGTGATGACAACCATCACGGATAAATAACAATTGAAATACAATTCTCTTTCCATAAAAAAAAAATACAATTCTCTTAAAAAAAATTGAAATACAATAAATAATAATTAAAGTATCTGTAATAATTATAAACAAAAAAGTAAATATTAAGAGTGGTTAAATACGCACGTCGTGATAAAGAAATAAAGACATCGAGAGGGGATCTAAATATTTATAATATAAAAAATTAAAGGTTCAATTTTTTTTTTTTTTTTTTTACCCTATTGGTTGTCAAGTTATGCCTTTCTGTTAACATTATACAAAATAAATTTGATCCTTTTAAAAGTTGAAAATTTCAAGTAGTTAAAAGAAGGTTAAGATCAGGTCCGTGTGGAAATGCAGGGAAGTTTTATTTCAGCACGGCAGTTTCTATCTTGACATGGTCTCAAAATCCAAATTTCCGGAGTCAGTTTCAACGTTGGGAGATCCTGGGAACATCCCGTTGCATGATAGGGATCGTTTCATTATCAAATTTTTATCGTTTTTTTTCTTTATGTCTTTTTACAACATCACAATCTTCTTATAACTTTGGTTGTACATACGCAGGTGTAGTATCGAATTCCCGACTACTAAACACGAGCCAAGACTTTTACTGATTATGTTATGCCCGTGGTGACATTTTTATTAGGTTTTTAATGTCATCTTTTTCAATAAAGGACAATTTTTTTTTCTGTTCATAATACTACGTACTTTTACCGACCTAAGATAAGGAGCAATGATCATTTCAAACCAATACAAAAAAAATACATTTTTAAAGTTTTTTATAAAATTATTAATCTAAATAATTTAATCAATAAATTAAGTTTTACTAATTTTAGATATGTTTATATATTTATTTTAGATTTTTAAACATAAGAGTATTTTAAGTTTAAAAATCTAAAATGAATAATACTAATTTCTAAATGGTAAAATTTAGTTTATAGATTAAATACATCTAGATTAAAAAAAATTATAATTTTTTTTTAAAAATATGTTTTTTAAACCTATCTAAAATGATCGTTTTAGATTGGTTTGAAATAATCATGTCCCTAAGATAATTCTATTACACAACAACTTGTGTTCATTAAATATAGTGACTTTTAAGACATTGTTCACTAAAAGGGGTGAGGAGGGAAACAGAATTTTCACTTATATTTTTTAATTTTTAACTTTTTAAAAAATAGCTTAACATCTTAACCATATAAGTATCTCATTTTTTCTATTTTTACTCACGTTTCTTAGTCATTTATCAATTAGTTATCCTATTCATTTTCATTTTATTCCTATTATATTATACTCACAAATTTCAAAATTTAACTTCCCATCTTCTCACTATTCACGTTATCAAGGGATCCCTAAAGTTTTATTTAGCATAGGGCTCTGCTCAAATCATCTTATTTTTTAGATGGGATGAGATTTCCTATTTTTTAAAATGTTTTTTCAACTTGCAATACAATCTTTTATTTTTAATGCGTAACAACATTATCTTTTATTTTGATACTACTTTTTATTCTCATTATAATTTCTTATTTCAAAGTACATAATAATCAATCCTTGTCTCATTTCTTCATCCTAATCTTGTTTCTATCCCATCTAAGAGGGAAAAAATTAGAGAAAAATTTATAAAATATAAAGAAAATAATAAAAAATTAAAATACTTAGGTAATTAAAATATTAAATATATAAAATGATTAGGAGAATGAACCGAGAAAAGTTATTATTATTATTTTTTTTCACTTCTTCCTTTTCGGACAGTGAAAGACTATTATATGAATTCTGCAGGTTCGTATGCACTGACACCATCAGTCATCAGAAACCAAACAACGTTATTAATCATCAGCCGTCATGGGCCAACTTTTCTAGACGCGGAAAACGTGCATGGAATTATCATTCCAAATATAACATCTTCGATGCGCAGCAACGTAACTTGAAGCATGAGCTAGCCAAGACATTCACGGCACAATTATATATGTCCCACACATACCTTATCAAAATTAGGGTGCAACTGAGGTTAATGAAGCTCGGATTAATTCTAATAGCTCTAATTCTATTTTTAGAATTTAAATTCTATTCTAATTTAATTTGTAGACTTTAAGTCTTAACTTTATTAATGTAAATTGGATTTGATTCGAAATTTGGATCAATAAATTTTCGTCGAAGTTTATAACGATAAGTTCAAAATTTTACGTGAACTTGAATTAACAAGTCAATAAACGAAAATAATAATATAAATCCCAATTAAATTAAGAAAAAACTTAGTAATATAATATACATTTTTTGGAACGACAAAATATACTCAAACATAATTATAAATAACATAAAATATTTAAAATATATAAAAATATAAATAAAGAAATTGGGTTCAAGTTGCTTGAATTCTTGTTTACTTAAGCTTAAGGGCTTTTCTCAAATATACTAATTACGTTTGACTCTAATCCTAAATATACCTACTATTTTTCTAAAATTTCAGATATACCCACTACATTTGCAGTTAATTCAAAAAACACCTAAGTTGTGAGTTAACGTCATTAGTTAATATGTGAAATTACTAATATGTCTATTAAATTTTGGATATAATTGAAAAATTAACTGTCATAACTCATTAATGCCCTAATTGTACATAATCTCTAAATTTAGATAGCGCTAATTTAATTTTTTCTATTTTTATTTTTTTTATTTCATAACAGAGTATTTTGGACATTTACAAAAATTTTACTAACGATTTTTAATGGAATGAACATTTTTGGGATTAATTGCAAACATAATAGCCATATCTAGGAATTTAAAAATATCGTGGGTAAATTTAGGATTAGAGTCAAACTTAATGAGTATATTTGGAAAAAGCCAAAAACTTAAATCAATCCTAATAAACCTTATTTACAAATTAAATCAAGTTTTTCTTGGGGGTCGGTGGGCTGATTTAAGCTTAAGTTGCACCCTTAGATTTGATGGACAAAGTTGGATTCACATTAAATTTTTTTGCATGCCTCATTAACAATATTGATAGTAATTAAGAAAAAAGGTGAATTTAAAATACGTTAAAACTTGGATAATAATTGTAAATAAAGTGAATTAAAATAAATGAATTGCAAAATGCATATAATCATAAGTAAAACTAGGAACGTTATGGATATAATTAAAAAGTAGAAACAGGTCACACCAATTAAAAAATGGAAAATATATAAAAAACAAAATTTCTTTGTTTTTTCACTACTAAATAAGCCTAGCTAGTATATTATTGGTGAGCTGGGATTATAAAAAATATCAATTAATCTGATAACCGTTATCAGCAGAAAAAGTTATTAACAAACAACTTATATGCAAATATTAACATGTAACAAAATTGGCACACAAGGAGGACTATGTGATTAAATGGGTTGCACGGGGCCTTGTTGAAACTTAGAAAGTGTCCAATAAAATTAATGAGATTTGGATTATAAGAAAATGTCCAATGAAAATGAAAGATTACATTGAGAGAGAAAAATAATATTGAAAATGAAAAAGTAGAATTTTTATGTATTTAAAAATAAAAAATTGTACAAATACTACAAAAAATACAATTTTTGCAAACTTTATAAGTAAGAAAATGTATATGTAAAGAAAATTTTTCTTGCTTACGATGATACTTTTATAAATAAGGAAAATTTTCTTGCTTATAATGATAATTTTATAAATAAGAAATTTTTTCTTGTTTATAATAATGTTTGGGAAACTAAATCAAAACTTCTTTACTTGCCATCAGGGGCATATCCCAGGTGGATGACATCTTGGCATTATATTAGGAGTATGTTTTCCTAACGTTTGGGATAAATTAAAAAATATTAAGCAAGATAAAAAAAATATACTTGTAAATACAACAATAAAAAAACTTCTTTATCAAAAACAAAAATAGTGAATCATTTGCGATCAAATTTCATATCGAATATACCACAAATTATTAGCAACCAAGCTATTCTTTCAGAAACAAATTTTGATTTTTGCAAAAAATTTCTCATCCAAATATCAAAATTTTTATGGGAAAATAATAATAAAAAATTTTTTAAATGAAAAAAAATCCAATTTTAGTATCATTGACACAGAGAGATGCTACTAAAAAGACGGTAAGCCACCGATGCATTTGCAATTTAATCTTTTCCGGTAGCCTACTGTTAGCCATCTGCAACGCTTTCCCGTGTTTATGTAAAACTAAGTAATAATTAAGGAAAGTTATTTTTCATTAGCTACCTCATTATTCGATAATTGTTATTAATTTTCCAAATCATGCTTCAAATTAGAAAATATATTATTAAAAATTAACGTCAACCTTCTTCGTATAGCCAGCTGGAAAATAGGTCTTCCTTGCGATAATAACTTGTAGCTCAAGCTACATCTGTAATCCTACCAAACGACACAATAAAGACGATAAAAAATGGTGGACTCGGCTGCCCATTTCCAGTCAATTTCTTCAAAACCACATCGTCAGAAAATAAAAGGCTGGGCAGCCAAAAGTTCAAATGGATAATTGCCAAGAATTTAACTGGGGATGGTGCCAGAAGGAGGACTTTTTTTTTTTTTTTTTAATTAAAGAAAAAAAATAATAATAATAAAAGCTGCAGCGCGTGACTGGGAGTCTTGGCACACTGACGCGGCCACCACCAAAATTCCACAACCGACACTCACGCTAACTGAAAGTAACGCCCACGTTACATGAAACACAAGTTTAATTAATTTGTTTGAATTGAAGTATTCTAACCTTCGCTTTCACTTCCCTGCCTTGGAATGTAACTACCTTTTACCTTTAAGGTGGGGTCGCATCGCATGGTGGAAGACAAAATCAATCGAGAGGAAATTATATTTTATTACGTCCCCAGTTTTTCTACTATGTTACATTTGGTGATCAAATACGTGGAAATTCGATCCCATCAATAATATTATCATCACCTGCTTAATAGTTTAAAATCTTGCATGAAATCCATTCAATATATATGCATCTATCCAACGTCAATACATACAGGTGTTTTCAGTTTTTAAAATTTTTCTTTTCATTTTTATGTGGCCTTACATGTGTTAATTAGTTTGTTTACATAATTACAAATTATTTTAATTTTTTTTTTGTATTTAAATTTCTTTATAATTTTAAAAATTAACAGTTGCGTCTCATTTGTGAGAATGAGAACGGTTGATCTTTAAACTACAGAAAATATATAAAAAATCCTAAAATAATAGATTGTAGCACATATAATGTTTATGCATTGGCTTATAGCATTTAGCATAGCTGATGCTTATATTTGGCTTTGGTGCCTGCTGTCCTAAATTAAACTTGAGAGGAGGAGCTAACTTCTTCTACGCAGGAGTGTTGTCTCTTGTCACTATCTTTATGAGTATTATTCATTCACTGAGCATTACAAGAAAAAATAGATTTTGTAAAATATGATTTCAAAATAGAACAATAAAAAAGGATTACATATTAGCTCGCAAAAATAGAAAGAAAATTTTAAAAGTAAAATAAAAATAAAAATTCAAAACACCTATAATTAAGGTTGTTGCAGATGTATGTGTTAAATCATTATCCATACAAATTAAAAGTTGACCTGTTAAAATTATTTAATTGTTTGATTATGGAACAACCTTTTATAATATTTATAAATTCTAAATCTAGAATATATTTCTATATTTACTCAATAATAAAAGACATATAATTCTTAAAATAGAATAAATTAAAATATTTTAATTAAATAGATGATCTTTTGGTCAAATTAATTTTATAGAATCGTGTAATCTATTAAAATAGTCCTGCTTCTAGGAAACTCTTTTTCTATGTGTCTCAATCCATTTTTAAAATTTAGATGGTCGATGAAAAATCCGCTCCATCTATTATATTTAACATCATTATATTATTATGAAAACTCTATCATTTGTTATGTATAATTGTATATGGACCCCATCTATAAATGTATAAAATCAACGTAATAAAATATTTTAATACTAAAATATTAATTTTAAAATAATATTCTCAACATCTAAACCACCTAAAATATCATTTTATGTAGATAGGTGATTCTATAATATATTATGATGTCCTCGTATATGTGTAAATGGATCTAAAATCTAAGAATTTTTCATAATTTACACATGAATATGTATTTTTGAACAAATGTGGCCAATGAACAATTTCACATACTTAATTTGTAAGAAACATAGTATGTTAACGAAACAAATGATGTTAAATATAATGAATGAATTGAATTTTTCATCAATGATTAAAATATTAAAATTTTAAATGGTTACACAGTTTTGTTTTATGCAACCTGGTTATATATAACAGAGCTCCTATTATAATGTTGCCTACACATCAATTATCTATCTACATGTGTCAGTACGTGACTAGTGCAGTTAACGAATAGTTCTAAATAGGGTGTGAGAGGTTTAAGCTTCGAATCCCGTAGAGGAGTTTGTTTGTCATTTTCATTTTCTAGAGCAATGTCTTTGTAACTACTTTGTTAGCAATATTATTAAATTTACACCTCTAAATCTAAACTTGCAATATTTACTTAGGGTGAGTTGGTAAATACAAAGGATAAAAGAAAACTATCCATGTAATTGTTGGAGAGTAAGACTAATACATCTCACAATACTAAGATCGTTTTAGGCCTGTGACAAAAGAAACCAAAAATTTTCTTATCATCACTGATGAATTTCAAAATACTGTAGGGTCGTAGGAGACTATCATAATCTTTAAAGTCTAATCATGATCATTTAACTAGTTAGAATGGAATGAAATTTTTAATTAAAAAAAATTTTCAAATTACCAATAAATCTTTTATTTTTTAATAAATACATGACAATCCTACTTTTTTACTTTCATATTACTTACTCTATTCTAAGATCATTTTTCATTTCACATTACACAACATCCCTTTTTTATCTAATTTTCTTATCAAAATCTCATCCCATCCGATCCAATGAAATGATAATTAAGAGGCACTAACGCAGTAAAGAACGAAAAATGGTATGAAAATGGGACCAATCTTTGCCTAGCTTTCTCTGGGCGGCTTTTAGACGTGTGGAAGAGGAATCTGCCATGCTCAGCAGTCAAATCCACGTGGTTTGGAGGATTTGGATCTCCGTGCCTCCGGATTATTATATATAGGAAGAACCCCTCCCTGAAATGCTGCGAGCCGTGCGAGTAGTACTACTAGTTCTTCTATCTCAAGACCGACACCACTTTCTATTATTTCTCCTGGCATCACAGAGCTGAATCTGACAGCAAAAAACCATCCCCACCCACTGTTCTCATCATCAGCGTCTCCGCCAATCTCAATTTTCTTCAATCCATTTCTCACGCATTCTCGGCTTCTAGCTTCTGATCTCGAAAGACTGAAGCCAAAATAGGTAAGATGCTGGCGAATGCTGGCATTTCGCCAGACCGGGATGATTTTGCAGTTTTTGAAAATGGATACTGTGTGTTTCTTCATATCTTGTTGTTTGTTAGGCGCCTGGGGATTTCTGTGAGTGTGTTTTGTCTTTCGAGTTATGAGTTTGGTGGGTTCTTCTTTCCTGCTGGGATGGTGAAAATGATTGGAAATGAGTCATCTGTATTTCTCTGTTTTGGGTTGGACGGAAAAAAAAAAAAGAACCTTCGATTTCGCTTTCGTATATTGATGAAACGAACCCCCAATGGGAATTGGAATTGTTCTTCTCGGCCAGTAGAACAGTAATGGCGTTTGCAGATTGCTTCATTGTGTTTTATTGCTTTATATTTTCCTTTTTCTGGTTGGAGTAAAAATGGGTTTTTTTTTTCAGTGCCGGAAAAATCCTGTTTTTCATGCTTCTAATGTGTTTTCTGGAATCTGGGACTTTTGTTGTCAGTTCAGAAATTGGGCTGTCTTGGAAAATTCGAAAAGCTCCCTCCTTTCCATCAAATGGGAACATCCTTCTCCTGCCCATTCGCCGATCACGATGATTTGGACGAGGACATCGAGACGCTGGTGGTGAGATCCATCAGCTTCGAGGGCGACGACGTGAATAAAACATTGCTGCGGTCGGTGAGCTTCAAAGGCAGAGATTCGGAGCCGACGATTCTGAGGTCTCTTGGGTCTGGGAAGATGATCATCCAAGGCTCCGTGAGCTTCAAGAGGAAGGAATCCGATCCCTTCCACTTGGAAACCATGATTTCAATCGAGACCCCTCCATTACCCAAGGAGAATGCATTGGTTTCTCCTAGTTTCAAGAGAAAAGACATCCCCCATCTGAATCCACCATCCATTTCTACAGTGAATGCGAATCCCATTTTGCCCAGATTGGAACTCAGCAGCCCAACACATGAAGCTGCAGTGAAATTGCAGAAAGTTTACAAAAGCTTCCGAACAAGGAGGCAGCTGGCAGATTGCGCCGTTCTTGTCGAGCAGCGCTGGTAGGATTGCTAGAATCTTGTCTGCATTTGTAATAATATCTGGTTATGGTTTTACTCAGCTGATCAGTGCGTTCTAATGCCAAATTGCAGGTGGAAACTGTTGGATTTTGCAGTCCTCAAGAGGAGTTCTGTTTCATTTTTTGATATTGGGAAGCCAGAAACAGCTGTTTCTCGCTGGTCGAGGGCAAGAACCCGGGCTGCTAAGGTGATTATCATATTTGTTCATTGAGGAACCTATTGAGGAATTGATTTTGGCGTCTGCTGACCTCCATCATCTTCTTTTGCAGGTTGGTAAAGGTCTGTCTAAGGATCAGAAGGCCCGGAAGCTTGCTTTGCAGCACTGGCTTGAAGCTGTATGTATTGCATTTAACAACTGTCCACTAGATTTCGACCCTTGCTTGTCAGTTCATGCTGAGTTTCATCATATGAGTCTAATGTTTTGTTAATTTTCATGACAGATCGACCCACGACATCGTTATGGAAGCAATCTTCATCACTATTATGATTCCTGGCTCCTTTGTGTGAGTAGGGAGCCATTCTTCTACTGGTAAGTCTAAATTCCTTTCCAAATTCACCATCATGAGGGAACTCAACAGATACCAGAGAATGATGGAACATACTTTTGAATTGCAGGCTGGATGTTGGTGAGGGTAGGGAGGTCAATCTGGTGGATCAATGCCCAAGATCAAAGCTTCAACAACAGTGCATCAAATACCTCGGTCCGGTGAGCATTTTTCTGCCCAAATCATCTTATTATTACTAATTTCACTGGAAACAGTTTTTTGGGAAGTACTATGCTTAATCGAAATGCATGAAGTTCTTGTTGATGTTAGGAATACCCGAGCTAAAATTTTCTCGTACTCTGTTGCAGAAAGAAAGGGAGGTTTATGAAGTTCTGGTGGTGGATGGGAAGTTGGTCAACAAGCAAAGTGGGAAGCTCCTTGACACTACTGAAGGACCCAAGCACCTAAAGTGGATATTTGTCCTAAGCACATCTAAGAACCTATACATTGGGCAGGTAAATTCCTGTTTCCTCGCAGAAATGAAGCAGACTGCATCTATCTTTGTCGCCTTGTTGTGAACTCACTTCATTGAGTCTTGCTTTTTGTGGCTTCTTGTAGAAAAAGAAAGGCGTGTTTCAGCACTCTAGCTTTTTGGCAGGAGGTGCAACATCTGCTGCTGGAAGATTAGTCGTAGAACAAGGAATCTTGAAGGTAAAATTCCCCACTTTTTCCCTAAACCTCTAATATCTTTATAGGTCGGAAACACTCCCTTACCCATCAGAATTCAGAGGTATTTGGGAATCCACCTTTCAGAAAAATATGCCGTGGATGCCATAGTGCCACTACCTCCAATATGGCCATTTTTGACTTATGCCAGACGTGTTTGTTTCTCCTTCTTCTTCCAAGCTCCTGATGATCAATGACAAAAATTTCTGTTCCTCTTGTTGCAGGCTGTCTGGCCACACAGTGGGCATTACAAACCGACTGAAGAAAATTTTCAAGAATTTATGACCTTTCTCGAGGAACATAATGTCGATCTTACTGATGTAAAGGTTAGATCTGAATTCAACTACTACGTTGTTATGGTAGAGGCAGTCCACATGGAAGCAAATTTATAGTCATTTATGTTTAAATGCCAAAAATAAAAAAAATCTGGAACTTATGGTTTATTTCTTATTATTTTTTTGAATACAGCGGAATCCAACAGATGAGGATGAGGAGTATGGGAGTAAACATGGTGGCCACAATAGAAACAACTCAGAAGTGGATTTGGCTATAGAGATTTCAGATTTAGCAGTTGATGACACCAGCGCCAGACAGGAGGTTGTCGCCTCCGACCAATCTCCTGACTTGGAAAGCACGATAAATAGTAACTCCTCTAACCTAAGATGTATAGATTTGTCAGATGGAAGGGAGACTGAAAGTGAAGCAACGGAAAATACTTCGACTGTATCTCAATCGTGTAATAACGAAATGGCAGAAAAATCATCAGACTCTGAGCAGCACTGCATTTTTCACAAGAGGAATTTGTTTGAGGGGGATCAACAAGAGGGGGAAGAAGAAGAAGAAGTGCCACATGAATCGATCCTTCGCAGGATCAATTCAATGAAAGGAATGAATTCTTTGCAGTTGGGAAGACAGTTGTCTTGCAAGTGGACAACTGGAGCTGGGCCTCGGATTGGCTGTGTGAGAGACTACCCACCCGAGCTCCAATTTCGTGCCCTAGAGCAAGTGAACTTGTCCCCAAGAAGTGATGGGAATTCGAGGGCTTATGCTTCTCCTCGAAGTGTGGCCAGTCCACAGCCAAGGACTCCAACAACATCCTTGTTGAGAGAAAACAGCAATGGTGACCAAAGCAATTACTGTTAGACACAGAGAACCTTACATTCATTTTCTTTTTAAGTTGAGTAGATATGGTAGAGAATTCATTGTTATTCTTTTGTAGAATAATACAATGTATGTCATTCAAATTGTAAATTCTTTCTGGCCATCAAATAGTGAATTTTCTCCATTTCATTTCTATGGGTTTGTCGCTCAAGTACCATGATCTGCCAGTGTATTTGTGGAAAGGACTCTTTTGGGGAAAACAGAATTACAAATCCAAACGATTGCACAGAAAATGCGATATAGGTTATTTGTCATGAAGTCTTTTTGGGATGATTTCAAATCATCCACAGAAACAAGCAAATGATTCTTCAAAGAGCTGAAGGTGCTCAGAATTTGTGCTTGAGAGACCAACACATCCTATGCGTCAATATTAAAATTCAATAAACTACTGATTGAATTTCTTATGTTTGTTTGCTTGGTTGTTAAGTCTCAATCCGTAATGGCTAACTGAAGATGAATAAGGATCACATGCTGACGCGTTGCAATTTCCATGAATTCCTGCATTGACATTTCAGACATTTGTCAAAGCACATCAACTAAAGTGTCAAAATAAATTAGTTTATGATCCTAGCCTAATTGTTCTTGTAAGCTTTGATAAAAGGCAAAGGGGAAAACTTAAGTAAATGTTGATAACGCACCCCCAGAGTTGACTATGGGATGTTTGAAAGAGTCTTCCTTTTATTGTAATGCCTAGGCACTTGACTTTTTCCTGAAACCAACCTCATGTGGAATAAAAAATGTTTAGGCTCTGTCAACTCGCAGTGGGGTCTTCAGCATCAAGAAAACTGAAATAAAATGACCCAACAATTTCTGGTTCCCACCCAGTTATTCATTTTTATTTTTATTTGTTCTCAAAACTGAAAAAGAAAAGAGATGGTTATATGGCCCATGATCAAGATGATATCAATCATTTTCTCAAGCTTTCTTTTGGGTTGGTTATTGGTTGTATCCAAATGGAAATTGAAAAGAAAAATAACAGAATGCATGGTTGTACCTCCCCTAGATGGCTTGCTTGGTGCCCACAGACATGTAATCAGGATGGATCATGTGGTCGGGGTTGGCTAGGTGGATCCACGGCAATCTGTTGTAGCTGCAGAATGCAAGGTGCATCTACCCACATCGTAGTTGTTTATGTAGTCAACACCCAAAAGGAAATCAGAACACCAGACACTGCAACACAGCTAGATGGAAAACCAGCTGTTCACATGCTTCAAAGTACTCTCGTAATCCAAAATCTTTGCACGTGGGAAGAAATGCATTTTCTATTATTAGAGGGAACATATTTTAGACCAAATATCTAAGCTGTGTACTCTTTTTTTGATGCAATACCAGAAGAGAGAGAACCAACGTTTTTGAAATCGCGTCTAAGAGCTGAAAGCTTGCTGTTATAGAGCTGTATCTAACAGTTGAAAGTCCACTACAATATTCAATCCAAACATAGTCCACCCAATTGAATTTTTGTCAGAGTAAAGCTGAGACGTTTTAAACCTTGGGTCGAAAGATGTAAGTTCGACCTCGACTCAATTTGAAAGTGGTTGAGTTGTGGTCTTGAGGCCTAGAGACTTTCTCATTTGAATTTCAACTCGATTGTGTAATTAGACGTGGGCCTTATCTAGACTCTAAGCGTTCTTGCTGTCGAAATATGTATACGTTTTGAAATTACTTGTACGCAGTTGCTTGAGCATTAAAATGTTAAAAAATTATATTTGCAGCATTATAACAAATTGGCAGATGTAGAAACTTTGGCAAATGGAAGAAATTTGACAGAAGAGGTTATAGTATTCTTTGAGATGTTGCAATCATGTCAATATAAATGCTATTTAAAAATATTTTACAAAAATTTAGGAAAAATTCATTTCGTGTCCATAACGTTTGCTTCTAATTCCTTTTATACTCATAATATTTTATAAATTCCTTCTGTACCTATAACATCTAACCGAATCTAACTTTTGATATTAATAAGTTAATTATAATTTAACACCTGTAATATGATTGTAAGCTCCTTATAAGGTCATTTATATTCTAATTACAGAATTCGAAACTCAGATGATAAGATTTAATGAAATTCACCTTAATCTAATGACATCTAACAATATCTAATCATATCTAACAGAATCTAATGGGATCTAACGACATCTAACCACATCTAACGAAATCTAACTAACTTTAACTTTTGATATTAATAAGTTAATTATAATTTATTACATGTAATATGATCCTAAGCCCCTTATAAGATGATTTATACCTTAATTATAGAATTTGAAACTCAGATAATAAAATTTAATGAAATTCACCTTAATCTAATGACATCTAATAACACCTAATCACATTTAACAACATCTAACGGGATTAAAGACATCTAACCGAATCTAACTTTTGATATTAATAAGCTACTCATAATTTAACATCTGTAATATGATCATAAGCTCCTTATAAGGTCATTTATACCTTAATTACAAAATTTAAAACTTAAATAATAAGATTTAATGAAATCCACCTTAATCTAACGACATCAACATCTAACTGTATCTAACAGCATCTAACGACATCTAATAGCATCTAAACGGATCTAACGACATTTAACGATATCTAACCGAATCTAACTTTTGATATTAATAAGTTAATCATAATTTAACACTTATAATATGATCCTAGGCTCCTTATAAGGTCATTTATACCTTAATTATAAAAATAAAAATTCAGTTAATACGATTTAATAAAATCCATCTAAATCTAATGACATCTAACGGGATCTAACCCGATCTAACTGAATCTAACCGGATTTAATTGGATTTAAATTAAACGAATTAAAATTTTAAATAAAAGTAAATATTTCACTTCAATTTAAATGTTCAATTTATAACATTAATTTAATATACGGTACATATTATGAAATTTCTCAACTAGAATTTTACAACTTATTCTTTAAAATTAACTTATTATATAAATATTGTGTTTTTAAAAATACATTTTTATATACAAAAATACCTCTGGAAACATCTTCTAAATCACTTTAAAAAATTTATCAACATATATATACAAATGGATTCCGATGATAATTACACGACTAGATAAAATTAATTTTCTCTTTCAAAAACATATCAACTATTGAATTTTGTTTTAAAAGTAAGTTATTATTTTGATTAAATACATATTAAGCCTCTTAAAAGTGATTAATATTTTAAATTTCTTATTATTAGGTCTTATATATAACAAATCTACAATTTTGTATAGATTCTAACATGATAGTGAATTTTTAGCTTTAAATCATAATTAAGTATTATAATTAAATAATAAATTTTAAACATATCAACTTTTGAATTTAATTTTAAAAGTAAAATAAATGTAAATATTAATTTAAATTAAATTAAAATAAAATTAATTAAACAGAATATTTATAAAACAAAAACATTTTTATAAAAAATTTAAAAATAAAAATTTTATTTTAAAATTTATCTAAAAATACAATGAAAAATCAATTTTAATTAAATATTAACTCTATAAAATAATTATCTTCTTGAAATTAATTTTATATTAACATTAATTATGTTAAGTCTGCATAAAATTTTTTGGAAAAAAATTATGCAGGTTAAAATATTAAATTAAAGAAATGTATATATTCAATTAAATTTAGATAAATACCATACATAAAAATAATTAATTAAATAAAAGTAAAAAAATCTATTTCAATTAAAATAAATATTGAATCAGTTAATCATATACATGGTCACTTTATTATATTGAGCTATTTTAGAAACTTAGTATGTTAAATATGCAAAAACTCATAGGGTTTACTTATCTTGCTAGTTATTCGTTTCAACCTAAAATACTTTTCATGCAAAATTAAAAACGAAATTTATAAGTGGATATAAATTAAATAATTCATTTTAAATAAGTTTCAAATAAGTTATACCCATTTTTTATGAAAAAATGCTTCAATTTATATTGAACTATTTTCTAGACTCTAAGGACATTAATTATATTGGGTTCTGAATGCATTTTGAATTAGCTAATTTCTTATCCTTCCAAGTGAATAAGTTGTCACATTTCTATATTATAAATTAGAAAATATTAAAATTATCTTAAATAATGTATTCTATATTTTATTAAATAAAATTTGAAAATATATTAATGATTAAAACTTATTTTTTAAAAATTAGTTACAATTATCATATCATATAAATGTATAATTTAAAATCTATATACAAGTCATAAATTCAATGTTGATACGAGCGTTATCTAATATCAATCCACAAATATCTAACTAATTTTTTGTCACCAAACTTTTATTGATTTAATTTTGTGTAATAGGCGTGAATTAAAACAATTGGCTATCTAATATTACAAAATGAGTAATAGGCGTAAATTAAAATAATTAGCGATCTAATATTAAAAAATGAGCTATATGCATGAATTAAAATAATTGGCTATCTAATATTAAAAAATGAGCTACCGTGAGAAATCTATGAGTTATTATTACTTCTTTTTTTCCCTTGTGTAATAAAAAAATCTTGATACCGGCTATGCTATTTTAGTGGAAAATTAGTATACCTTAAATTTCAATTTAAAATTAATAAAATAATTTAAAAATATATTATTTTTAATTAAATTAAAGATCAATTCCATTAATAATAAAAATAATCAATATACTGTAACTTTGTGCGAATCAAAATATAATTATTTTTTTAAATGGAGAAATGTAATCTATATATCCATCTAATCTGGCTGGCTATACTTTCATTCCGACAATGCAAATCTAAGACTGCTATAATTGAAAAATATACAATTTGTGAAAATATAAGTTGTGAAATGTACACGACTTTTTTAGACTGATTTAAGGAATATTCTTAGATTGGAGTGTAATTATTTATTTGAAATTGATGAAATAATTATTATGGTTTACTTAGTTGTATCTATTTTAATACCCTCGGTCATTTCTCTAATTTCTGGTTTCAATCCGAAATTAAAAAAACAAATATTAATATTAATCAGAGAAAATCAATATGAAATAACCTATTTCACTAATAATTGTATAAAATAGAAAGATTTAATTTGATTTGAAATGAATATAACCAAAATTAAAAATGATTACCTCTTTTTAAAATGAAGTGTATATTGACAAATATACTTTTATAATTACATATAAATAAAAAATATTTATATCATCTTAACAACATCCAATTTTATATAGCCAGTGCTTTTTTTTTTTTACATTCATATAACAGAGAAAGTGCTCCCATGAAATATAATTATGGGAATGCCATGTGGGATCTCCTTCGACATAAATACTGAAGTTGGTCACTTTAGTTCTCGTCTGGACTCATGCAGGTAAAGAAGAGTAAAAATTCATGCAAATCAAAATTGAGGCTAAAAATAATAGAAATAAAAATAAAAATAAATATTATTTAATTTAAAAATAATGAAAATGAAAATGAAAACATATCAATTATTGAATTTTATTTTAAAAATAAATTATAAATGATTAGTTCAATTAAATATATATTAAATCTTTCAAATTTATATAACTAAATATTAAATTTTATATATTAGTGATATTTAAATTTGTTATTATTTGGTTTTTATATAATAGATCTATAATTTTATGTATTTGTATTTTTCACACATTTAATTTGAATAATTTTAAAACAAACTATATTAGTTTGTATATAACTTATAGGATTCACCTTCAATAACTTATAGGATTCACTCATCTCTCCATTCGGTTGTTTTAATGTGAAATTAATAATATAAATATATGTGACTTTTTGGGATTAGGTTAAGAATAATGACATATGCATTTTCATTGTAACATTTTTTTCAAGATAAAGGGTTAAATATCATAAGGTCATACGTTAAAAATTATAATTTTATAGCAATATCAATCCACAAATATCTGATTAATTTTTATTACTTAACTTTTATTTATTTAATTTGGTGTAACATGTAAAGATTAAAATGATGGGCTGTCAACTCTTGAATTTTAGATTAAAACTAAATTATAAATTTCATTTAAAAATAAAATCAATATCAATATTTAATTTAAATTAAATTAAGAAATCATTCAAATAGGAAATTTATAAAAAAAATCTTCAACAAAATTTTTATGATTTAAGTGGATTCGAATTGAAGATTAACTCTATAAAAAATGATTATTTTTTGTTTACTTAGTTTGTATCTACTTTAATAACTTTAGGGCTCTGTCATCTCTCTAACTGCTCATTATAAATTAGAAAATATTAAAATTATCTTAAATAAAATATTTCTATATTAAAAATAAAATTGTAATAAATTATTGTTATTTAAATTATATATAATCGTAATTTAGATTTAATAATATAAATATATGTGACTTTTTTAGATTGATTTAAGAATAACGACATATGCATTTTCGTTACTATTATGCTAAATTAAATCTATATTAACATTAAATTATTCTTCTATAATTGTATATAAATAAAAATATTTAAATTATTTTAACAATATCAAATTTTATATTGCCTATGCTTTTTTAATTATATGATTACAATTGAAAAAGAGCTTCCACGAGTTATGATTTCATATTAATACTCATACACAAGGGTGTGTTACCACGTCACCATCTACTAGTACATCATCTTTATTTTCTAGTTGTAACATCTATGTACCTCAAAGTTGAAGGTAGATTCAATAAAAATAAATAAAAAGATATATCAATTTTAATTAAATTAATTAACTATAAACATACTCAATTTGATGTATTAAGTTATTTTGTGAATTTAGTTGGTTTAATATGTAATAACCTATAGGATTCACTCATCTCTCCATGTGGTTGTTTCAACGTGAAATTAATAAAATTAAAATTAAAATAAATTAAATCAATATTTGATTATCAATTTAACAAAATTAAAATAATGTTAAATAAGAACCACCGATTTTACGCTAGATCTTTGGCAAACAAATGGTTCGAGAGATAAAATATGGTCTTAGTCATCTCTATGATAGCTAACTTTAGTTTAAATATTTAATATATGTGGTACATACTATATAATTTCCTAAATCAAACACTATAACATAATTCTTTAAAGTTAAGTTATTATATAACTATTTGAAAAATATAAAATATACAAAATTTTATTTTTGACTAATTTCATTATTAAATATTTTAAAATCAATTGGGGACAAATGCATAAACATGTTAAATATTATAGTTTAAGTCAATTGGGTTGCTCGTGCTGAAATTTATGATGTACTGTACCGTTTTTTCAAAATATGGGGCAAAAAGATATTGATAAATATTATTACTATTTAGAAATAAAATTAATTAGGTTTAAAATAATTTGTGTCTTTATATTAACCTATTAAAATAATCATGAATTTTTTTGGCCTATCATAATAATTTGGATAGGCTACGTCACTTCAATATTTTAAATTGCATTTTTAAATTGATGCATGTGTATAAGTTGATGGGCCATCACCGGAGCACCACGGTGCTCCATCGTCAGCGACGGACGAAAGGCAGCCATGGCCCTTCCACACAAATTTTGTCTCCTCTAGATCCAGTGTCGGTAAGCTTTAATCGAATGATCATAGTTGTCAGGTTGAAAGTTAGCAAAAACTCCCGAAGTCCGGCAGCAACTTTGTTACCCTCTCCGGCGCTGATCAACATCTACGATACCGGCAGCATAGAGTTCGTGGAATGGCCAAAAATCAGCATCTCCAATGCCAACAGCACGAGCAGATTGGAGCATTAGTACTAGTAGGGGTTGATTTCCCCAAATCGAGCAACCGTTCTCTATATGCCATCATCAATTACAGCATTTATGCCAAATCTATTTCAACACCCACCAAAATTGCCCCTAAAATTAGCAGCAGTTCCTGGCAACGGTAACACCCACAAATCCTCATTCATCACCTTGCGATTTCATCATACAAGTATCAAACACAGAGAAAAGTTTTCCCAAAGCTTTCTGCAGTTCCTTTTTCAGATTTATATCCATGAACGATGAACCCATCATCTCTCCTATTTTGTCAACTGCCATATGCCGGTGATGCGGGGAACGAAGGAAGAAAGGAACAGAGGAAAAAAGGCGAAGGATCGGTGCAAGAGAGGGGCAAGAATCGACACCTCTCTTCCAATTTTTTGAACTTCCGAAATTACCCAGAAGAGTCCTAGCCATCCACCTTAATTCAATGGCAGAGATGCGGCTTCCCACGAGAGAATTGGAGGAACAGCTTCCCATGTGTTGAGGCCCATCCCATGGGTTGGGCCTCTATATTTATTAAGGTGGTAGCCTAGAGAATTCCAAACTACACCATGAATTTATTTCTATTAATAAATAGACTGTGTTAAGAGATAAAAGTTAAGTAAATTTTAGTGAGGAGAAAGAATGGTAAATGGAGAATCAGCTGGATTGCTTTGAAAAAGCTATGTTATCCAAAAGTAGGTGGAGGTCTTGGATTTAGAGAATTAGTAGCCTTCAATGAAGCCCTCATGGCAAAGTGAGCTTGGAATGCTTATGGTTACAGACTCTATCTGCCACAAAATATTTAAAGCCAAATATTTCCCTACTGGAGATATATGGGAGTGTAAAAGGAGTAGAGGGGTACCATTTATTTGGAAAAGTATTTCAAGCACTCTTCGGATGTTGAAGACAGGATGTAAATGGAGAATAGGTAATGGAAAGTATGTCAGATTCTTCAAAGATCAGTGGAAAAACAATAGCTCTCAATAGAAGGTCCACTGTCCGAAGACATATCTGAAGATGCACTGTTGGAATAGTTTATAGAAAAGGAGAATAGAAGATGGGGTGAAATAGCTATCAATAGAGCTATTGGGGATGAGGGAAGAAGATTAGTTGTATGCCCTTGCCTGAAAGAGAAGAAGAACATATGCTGTTTTGGGAACTAGAGCCTAGTGGTAAATACTCTATAAAGTCTGCACACAGGAAGATACGTGAAGAATTCATTGTTTGATGAGAGGTCAAGGAAAATACTGAAGGCAATTTGGTCTCAAGTAATCCTAAGAAAAGTGCAACTTTTTGCATGGAGAATTGTCACAAATTCCCTTCCACTGAGTTCGAATTTGATTGGAAAGGGAATCAATACGGATAGCCATTTCTTGTTATGTAATCAAACAGAGGAAGAGAAAATCAGCCTACATACATTGTGGCGATGCAGCAAGGTAAGAGATCTCTCCAGTATACTTGTGTTCTCTCGCGTGGTGACATCTAATTTCAATAATATAAAAGACCCTCTCATCATATTACTGAAGGAAAGGATGAATATCCTTTGAGCCTCTATCTAATCATTTGTTGAAAATTTTGGCAATTTTAGAATAGGACTTTTGCAGAGAAAGATATCTTCAAATTTGATGAGCTTGTGTCATGGTGTGTACACTTTCTTCACATTTTCCAGAGCTCTTTTAAGGTTCAATATGCCTGTTTTGAATTTGTATGCCAGCCCTACTAAATGGATGAGACCGAATGTGGGTTTTGTAAAGCTAAATGTGAATACACGATATAATAGAAGCCTTAATATGACGTGCTTTGGTGCTGTGGTTCGAAATTGGAGGAGGAGACTTCGTAGCTGCAAGGTGCTGGAGGATGGTTGGACAAGAACAGCCTATATGGATGGAAGCAAGGGCAGCACACATGGGGCTTAAATGGACTGGAAATGGGTTTTCGGAAGTGGAGATTGATCTGATTTCTTGGTGCTGATTGAATAGCTAATGAATGATGAAAATATTATATCTAGCGTGGGTATTTTTGTAAGGAAATCAGGTTTATGAAGATTTTTTTTTGAGCAGCTAATTTTTTCTAATGTATATAGAACAGAAAATCATTGCGCACATAAGATTATTATTATTATTTTTTGATAACTAATGTGCACGTAAATTAGCATGAGGGCTTGTCGTAAAAAAAAAGTTAGCATGAGGGCAAGATGGGAACGTGGGTTCTTAAGTGGATGAAGCCCCTGTCTGCATCAGGGATGTAGTTTGCATGGATGCTAATTCCTCTTTTGTTTAGCCTTTAGATGGGGCTTCCCTTCCAGTCGGTTTGTTTTATTATCTCCGGCCCAGTGGCGCTGGGAGCCCCATCAACTTACTATAAAAAAAAAAGAGTATGTTTCTTTATTATTATTATTATTGGTAAGTATGTGTCTCTTTATTCTTATAAGATTAAATAAACATAATTGTTTGCATCATTATAAGTTGCCTATATATAAATCTAGTCAGTATGACTCAGCAAAAAAAATAAAAAAATCTAGTCAGTATGAGTCCATCTACAGCCATTTGCAATACATATAATTTGTCAACCTAAAGGTCATACGAGAATTTTGATCTCAAAATAACTCCACGACACAAGTTATTATATATAGCCACCTATCAAATTTTAATTTTATTTAGTTTGACTATAAGCAGCTAAATTTCAATATTACTGATAGCTAAATAATCATCATTATCAGTAGTAAAATATGAATAGCTATAAATAATGTTACATTTTGTTGCAATTGATGTAAAAATTGGCCTCATTTTACCGCATGTCACTACCCTTAGGCAGTCAAATATTTACAGCTAAATAAGTATTTGACGTGAAATTAATATCAATGCGGCCAAACAAGCTGTTACATTTATTAGCATTTGTTGTAGCGTAAGCTTATAGAAATGGGCCTAGAATCGATTATTTCTGGATTAAAAATTTTAAGAATTGGGCTCATTGCAACTTCATCTAAATAATATTAATTTGCCCCATCAATTAATTAGGATATATTGCGATATCTAGTAAATAATGCAATATTCTATTGACGAGTTCAATTGAAGAAGGAAGAAAGAGAGAGAAGCAATAAAAAATAAAAAAAAAAACAAGAAAAAAGGCGTACCATACTTACCTGCAGCCCTAGGCCTTCAGTCAGCAATCACCATGCTCATCATTTCCTCTGTCAATCATTGAATAAGCTGGGAACATATTGGAAAAGTCCTTCGTGCGTGGAAGGATATCCCAGCAGAGAAAAAAGGCCACCGTCTATCAGGAAAGCCATGCATACGTACACATACATAGCTGCGTTTTTCAATGCAGCGGCAGCAGGAGGAGGAGCTAAATTATAGAACTTCCCGCCAAATCTGCGTGGATCACCTCAACTGGCCATGGAGAACAAACCAACAGCATTGGCGGCGTAAAAGGACTGTTGGGTCTGAATCTACTAGATTCCTCCTTCAAAACAACAGCCATGTGATATTTGGCCAGCTAGCTAGCTAGCTAATTGTATTTGGAAATGAAAAGTTGGTGTTTGCATCAAGTATACTTCTGCTGCAGGGGTACATCGGGGCAACAGATCCTCAATGAAGCCACGGGCCTCTCGCACAGAGAACAGAAGAAGCGTGAGCAATCGCATTTCCATTCCATGCATGGGATATGAGGTCTTTTTGGCGTAGACATGCGTTCAACGGGAAGAGCAACTTCCTCCGAGAGCCGTCGGTGTGGTGCGGCTGGCGTCCATGCAACGCAGGAAGCCACGAATTTCTAACTACGCACCACGATTAGTTAATCCAGACCGTTGGTTGGTTTAATGGGCTGATATTAGATCCTTCGACAGTTGAATTAATATGGACTCTTTTGTAGCGGTTCTCTTCTTAATCATCTGTCGAGCTTTCTTCTGACCATTCATGGAGAGGGCTGCATATCCTGCTGGGGATATCCGGATATGGTTTAGAGATAGCCTGTCGCAATGGGAACCAACCTAACAACGGAAAGGATCACTGAAACACTTCTCTCGTTTGCTGTAAAGGTGTTGATGCATTATCAAGCTCTCATTCTCCTCCTCCCGCTCTTATTAATATTGCTCCAGGCGGATAGAACAAACTTGGAGACAAAGCAATTGACCATTGAAAAGCCCGCCCTTCATTCTCACTGCACTCGGTACCGTATTGCCCGTATACATGGATTCCTTGGTTCAAAGTATACGATTTGAAATCTCCCTCGGGGACAAAGCAAACAAATATGCAGCAGTAGCAGCTCTCTTTTACAATATCGTGGTCCAATATGCACACTTTTTCTGTGTTTTTAAATTTTTTTTTTTTTTTTTTTCCCGCTTCTATGGCATCTTCAAGGATTCATTAATAATGGGATATGGATCTTCGGGGTTCTGAAATAAAGAAAACCGTTATCTTGGCCCTAGACAACTCATTTATAAAAACTTCAGCCCTAACCTCCAATCTGTTTTTAATATATAAAACAATTGGGTTGTGCGTTGCCGACGGGTGGGTAAAGTAGATTGAAGAATAAAAATAAATAATTTAAAATCACTATAAGAAAATAGATCTTTAGTGACACAAAATATTGTATTAATTTACATTATAGCGTTACTATAATTGCATCACTGTAAGTCCATGTAAAAAGACTTTTGTCACATTTTTGGAATTTGAGTAACAATTTTTGTCACTAATAAGTTAATTTTTGCAATATCCACTATGTTATTGTTTGTAAAAGCTAGTTTTTAACAATAATACTCATTTATATTGTTAAATAGAACTTTTTGTGATAAAAAATATTAATCATTACCAAAAGTGCGTCACAAAATGTTAGTTATCTTGTAGTGGATCTAATTATAATAAAAGCCTTGCAATGTTGGTGATTTATTTCAATTTAAAAGATTCATTTTTATATTTATTTTTAATTAGAATATTAATTTCATTGCCAATAATTATGCATAACTTGTAAAATAAATATTAATAGGAATGTTAAAGGGTAATTCAAAGATGGGATGAGATGGAGATGAGATGCGAATTTGAGACGAAAATGTATTGTGAACGAGTAAACTTACATTAAGAATGAGTATAGATGTAGTGGGAACAAGTAAATAGGCATTGAGAAATGTAACATCCTATTCCATCTTTGAACTAACCCTTGGTCTTTTACTTTAAGAGTTGTACAATACATCATAATGGGTTATATGGTTGGATAATTGAGTTAACTGGTTATATAGGTTGAAAACATGACTAATACATCTATTTAAATAGGACAAACGGGTCAAAAAAATAGGTTGAAACAACTCAACCTTAATTCACCTCAAATCTGAGTTTAGTCACCTAGTTCACGGCTAACCCTAATCAAGTTACGCCCCTAGTTCACAGATTTCGTTGGCTGGATTTATTGATAATACAACATTTGACTTGACAATAGAAGTCATCATATTATTTGTCATTATTCCAGTATACCATTTTACCTTAGGGTCCATTTGTTTATAAAAGGTTAAATGATGTGATACAATAGGGATAATGATGACTAAAGAAAATAAAATTAAAATAGATAAATTAATTGTGTAGAAATAATTGAAAAAAAAAACCCTTAATCATTATATTTTTTCTTAATTTGACATCTTAATTACTTTTTCATACAATTAGCATATCTATATTTGTATCCTATCGTGTCAAATCACTCTTATTTTTTTCTTCAAACCCCCACCCCACATACACAAAAACATGGCACATTTCTTCAAATTTCAGATTCTTCAGGTGGTCTGGTCTGCATTGAAAAATGTCATGCCCACTTCTCTTGCCTAAGGTACTTCAATGCAAACACCTTCGACTCAAATACTTGCCACATCCAAGGTTCAGGATCCGAAGGGAAAAAAATTTGAACATGGCATTGCCTCATTTACAGAACGAGTTCACTATATACATACAACAGCCTCTCATGTCTTTCATTTTGCGGAAAATCAAAACCCCTCGGCGTCATACAGTTGAACATTATTGCTTACAGTTGGCCCAACCTACACCCTCACCTCTTGCCCTTTATATTGAAATGAGCAACAGCGATCTGATTAAACAAGAGGAAATATGATATACTCAGCATAGAAGAGATTCCAAATGAACCTATAAAATCTCGTGATGGCGTCCTGTTCCAAGTGTAAAAGAAAAATAGAATGAACTATGATTAGAAATTAGATAAAACACAACATGTAATAGTTAATAACTTGCAATTGGATTATTTAAGTGATGAGTTTATGAGAAGATGCATAATTGCTCATTTCCCTTTCTGCAAACTTCTTGTCCCGTAAGTAATGTATTATTTTACTATTTTGATATGTAAGCTGGGTGGGAAGAACAATTTCTTTTTTAAAATGCAACCTTGTTTGCACCTTGTCTGCCGCTAAGCTAACGTCCAAGAAGACACTAATTTGTCCAGCATTGAAATATTAAAGATACTTTAAGTCCACTCACTCTAAACGGTCTGTTGGAATTATGATAAGCCCCATAAATATATCCCATGTCATATGAAGTTAGCATTTACCTTGGTATAATTCTCTCGTTCTAAAAGCCATGCCTGTAATGATATAAGAACACTTGTTTAGTTCCATTTCAATAAACATGGAATCCCTACCATTGCTGTACTACAAAATTTGAAAAGAAAAACGAAATCATGGTTTTTGTCTAGTGAAAGGGACTGGTACACAGAGTTCTCACACATTATGTGGTCCAGGGAGGGGGTGTCCATTTATGCAGCCTTGCCTAAAAGACTGTTTCCCATGACTCACACCCGTCACAATGGTAACACTTTCGCTGTCGCACCAAAGCCCTAAGTGTCTACCAGGAACAAGAAGAAGATTACCAGAACAAATTGTCTCATTGGCCCCTCTGGTTATAAAGTGCTAATGCATGGAATCGTTCAGTTCTTTCCTTGGGATGAAGAGGAAGCTTGCATCCCTATCTTAAATGACAGGATATTCAACCTCCATGAAAAACAATGGAACTCCTCTCTCCGTCATGAGGTTTTCCATTGAAAGAGCACGCACTTGCACTTCAGATTATTGTATAATCAAAAATTAAAGTAGCAGCATATACTTAAGTAAGAATCTCTGGGGTGTAATTTTTCTGGGATGCCAACAGACCTGGAAAATTAAACCCAGTGCCAAGATAGAATGTGCAGGTATCATTATGTTACGCCTGAAACCCTACAGAACAAAATTCGAAGTAATATATCAGCAATCATCACAAATCTGCAGTTCACTTTGTGAAAAATTACAAATAAGTACTCACAAGAAGATGCATTCTCATGCCTCTCACACCAAATAAATTCTCCTAATTTCAATATTCAGAACAGGAAAGGAACAATAATTCAAAGCTGCTTATTGATGTATTATTGGGATTATCGCTAGCAAACTGAAATCATTATAATGATAAATGGAATAGAGGTAGATGGCATTATGTCGCTATCCACATAAATAGCAAATGGCAACAATATACAATCTGATCATTTCTTCATTTTTAGATCAATCATGGCTCATACATGGGGACACCTAAAACTTAAAGCATCTTGGTCATAGACTGCTTAACTTAGGATCATAGTGCATCAATAAGAAATAACCACCATCCATTCTGATGGCGAATTTTGACTATTGGAGAAATAGAGGCAGAAACCTGTTACCTGAGGAATGTACACTGCTGAGATGATTGCACCAAGATAATTTGCCAACAGAAGGCCAGAACCTAGAAATGAAATATTCCTAACACCAAGCTTTGTAGCAAATGTTGATATCTGGAACCTGCGGAAGGAATTCAGTAAATGGAATGACAACTTTTAATAACTTGATGAGAGAAGCATAGCTTCCTGACCAAATGGCTGATCATTACCATTCTGAAACTCCTATAGCATGCATTCATGGTTGAATAAGTATCCATATACCACTAATGCCACCGCAATAATCATATATCTGATATTTCCCTTTGCTTTTGCATTTTCTCAAATGTGGCAAGTAAAGAACTAAGTTGTTTTTTTTTTCCCCCAAAAATTTAGATTTGTATAAGACTTCGAAGTTTCCAGGTAAACGAACAGAAGATCTTAATCATACAAGAGAGTGTCCAACAACATGCATAAATTATCTGCATTAGGAAGAGAAATCAAATCATCAAAACTCTCAGATAAAATTAAAGCACCCTATCTTGGAATATATAAAGAAGATACTTTCTTACTTGCGATCTCCCTCCACATCTGGCAGATCTTTTGTTATTGCAATTACCAATGCAAATAGTGTCACGAACACTGTGATGAAAGCAACAGGTGCGCTGCATGTGAACATTTTTTGTGTTGGGGTCAGATATTGATGAAAGCAAAGATACATATGCATATGCTTACATCTATGCGTCAACTAAATTGAATTCCAAGTACAGCAGCACATTTACAGGCATATATGTGGACTTAACACAAACCAATGACATGCGAATACAAGTAGACGTCCACATTTCTAATGTATGTGCCAGAGAAGCCAGAAATGATTTGTATGCACCTCCACTCAAATGTGAGACCCAAGGCAGCTCTGGTTGCATAATATACACCAAAATTAAGGAGGAAACCCCGTACCTGTTACGTAGATTTCATAGACAGAGAAAAGCATTAAACAATTAAATTCAAAAATCAACATTTAATGTTAACAATTGCAGTTACAGGATCCCTATCTGCAGTTGCATTCACATGACCAACATTCTTTAAATAATAACTAACAACCCATATAGTTCTAGCTAAAAGTACAAAGACATAATAGGGAGGAGTGCTTACAGTGGCAATAATGAGAAATGCCACCACAGGAAATCTCTTGAATCTGAATGGAGGGACGGAGTAGATTGTTCCAAGGAAGAGACCCAAACAATAAAGAGCAAAAATGAATGGCCCAAAATTTATCCCAACAATCAGAAGGCCTGTGGTTGCAAAACCCAACACCAAAAGCCAAGCTGACTGAACAGAAAGGTCCCCTGCAGCTATTGGTAAGTAAGGCTTGTTCACTCTGTCAATGAAACAGGAACAAATTTGTTATAATTTGTGATTTAATGCTCAGAACCTAGGCAAATGCATTAGTCAGGTTCCAGCACATTCATGACATCATCTGCTGCGTCCAAATCAGAGCATCATATGGAAAGAACAGTCATCTCAACATGCAGCGCTCTGGAGAGATTTTGAACATCAACAAGCCATAAATGGGAAAACAAAACTGCTACGCAGAAGAATAGCTATTCACACAAAGAGCATTTCACATACGCACACAGCAATAATTTAGAGTATTTAGGAGGAAGAGAAAAAAGAAGAAGAAGAAGAAGAAGAAGAAGAAGCGATGTTTATTCACACTAGCATCAGTGATGATGAAACCATCCTACAAGTTTTCCTCCTTTGTCCGAATCCATGTGGAAATACCACCTTAGGTCATAGGAGTTTGAATCCCGTATCACTGAAAAAGCAATTTGGTATTTTGGTTGGTTTATACTTCAGACCAAAGAAAGTGATTCAAATGGATGGTACATCCAAGACAAGGTGACAAAACCCCAAAATATACAGTACAGAGCAGGGACAGAACCGATAAAAATGAAGACAAGTACAAAGCATCAACATCAGCATGCACCAATCCATCAAAAAGATAAAGGAAATAGCTATGACAGGCCATACATACTTGTCAATTCCAATATCATATATTTGATTAATGCCCACTATGTAGCCATTACCACAAATGAGTGCAAGTAGTCCACACAGTGCCTTGGGCAGCAGACACCAATTTATCAGTTGAGAATTCTCAATCAATGCTCTTGCTACCAGAGCTCTGCCAATAAAACAAGTAAAACCACCAGGCAATGATGCAACAATCAGAGATCAAATTATCTGAAAATGCAACCCTGTAAGCAGGAGGTTGCGAGGAAAGCAGCAGCAATCAAAGAACTCGCAGAGAAGAAAGTTAGATGCTCACATAGACCCTAGAGCAGTTCCACGGATGGTGTGAGGCCTAAGGAATCTCCAGAATGCATCTTTCAACTCTGAAACTTTTCTTAGGAAAGGATCAGAATCAGACCCAGCTGTACCAAGTTGAGAACATGCCTGCCCAGCATCCACTTTCACGTGTTTGACAAAAGCAATTTCTTAACTTCCCAATCAAATACCAATCCCGAGGACTCAAATTACACGCACAAAAGAAGTAGTGACGCTCCAATAACACCTCAACAAAACAATCCCCATCCCCCTCATTCTCGGCTTTCACAATTTTGAAAGACGAAATTTAAGGAGCTAAATTGCTGCAACAATCCACACTCAACAAAGGAATGAGCACTGAAGCCAGCGGGAGGCGTCTGCTATACTCAGATAGTGATCCAAGACTTCCTCCTTAATGTCATCATGGGAATAAACACTAGCATTCGTTGCTTTGCTACTCGATTCTTCCGTGAAGTGTTTGTCATTATTATAACCATTAAAACCCAGTAACTGGACCGACCTACCGCCTCAGGAAAAAAAAAAAAACCACGCCACACACACGCACAACGAATTTCCAGGGGGAAAAAAGGAGATTTTGGAAGACCCCCAAATCGATTTGTGGCATTACGAGCTAGAATTCACTAGGACAGCGACCAAAGCCAACATACCCTGATGGTAAAACGCCGCGAGCTCCTGCGAGCAGCCGGTGTGAGAGTGCTGATTCCGCAGTGGGTGGTGGTCCTACAAGGAGCGAGACCGGACAGATAGTGATTCGCAAACAAGAGGGGGGAGAAGCGAGATTTGGAGATGGGAGTGATGGCATGGATCCTGCGGCAGCTGGGGATTGTATATGCTCTGGATAGATGAGAGGGAGAGAAGTGGAAGCAGCAGGCATCCATTGTGAGAGCGAGCCAGAGAGCGGAAAGGAGGAACGAAATGTCGGGCGCTAGTCCACCATAGATCTCAACGGATAAGATCTTCTGTGGAGAACGGAAATCCGTGCAAACGCGGGCCTTTGGTTGGACACACGAATCTTGTCTGTGGTCCTTAGAGGCCTGCGTGTGCTCCAATGTGAAAGTCAAAGTCAGCGCAGCGGCCCCACCCATAAATTGTAAACAACTTTATGCATTTATGGTTTTACACTTATCATGCGTTAATACAAATCAAAATAATATAATTACAATATTAATGAACATAAATTTAAATAATATGATTTTTCATGTCATGTAAATATTAATGAAATAAAATATAGTGATTGAATTGAATTTTAGAAAAAATATTAAGAAATTCAACCTAGTGTATCATGTAATAGGTTGCAATAAAGATTCTCCCCAAAACAAATCATTTCAAAATAAAATAAAAAATTAAACAGTTCATATGTATTGTTAATCAAATTGCACCATATAAGTTTCTATGGTATATCATATTTATTTCATGGTGATAATTTTCAATCTTTGAACTAAATATGACTTATCAAACATGTTGAATGATTTAAATTTCACAAAAATCATTCTACTGATGCCCAAATCAATCAAGTATGTTCACTTTTGGTGCAAGGTGAAAAAGTTTTCTATTAATCACTTCTCATGAATAAAAGTTAAAATGAACAGTAATAACTATCAGGGAATTGAAATTAAATCTAAAAAGCAACAGGTGCAAAAGCACTACTGATTCGAAGAGGCATGCATTTTCTGTATCATTAACGATAATCTTAAAATTTGCATGTCAATAATTTTTTATTACTTATATTCTTTTATTTTTAACTTCTTCATTGGTTTGGTGCATCATTTACACTAAACCAAATAAAATCTTCATTAGTATGTTAAAATTTACTGTTAGATCAAATTAAAGAAAACAAATAGGAGCTAAGCAACATAAATAAGGGAATGGGGAAAAAATAACTTCGTAAAAATTACTACGATGATCAACTTTTCCATAACAAAAATAACAGCAGCGCCTGTAGCTCAGTGGATAGAGCGTCTGTTTCCTAAGCAGAAAGTCGTAGGTTCGACCCCTACCTGGTGCGCTTCTTTTTACGATTTTTTCCTTCTTTTTATGATGCATGTTCCTTCTTTTTCAAAAACGATTTGAAAATTTTTAATGCATATTCCTGCTCGCAAAAGAAAAGCAAAAAAAATCCTATGCATATTCCTTCCCTTTCAAAACCATCGGAAAATTTTTAATGCATATTCCTGCTTGCTGTAACAGCAGATGTAAAAAATAACAATAATAAAAATAAATAATATTGATAGTTATTAATAAGATAATGTCGATATTTACTAATAGTAGACAGTTGTCCCTTGCAACTCTTGTGTGGAGAACGGGCATGCAACTCCTATCCTAAATTAATGAATAACTCTATCCTAGCTTGAATTAATTTAAGTTATCGAATAGGTTAATATATATGAGCGCCGATCTTTTCAGACCGGTCGGAAATCTGGTGATTTCTGACCGGTCCAAAAATATATTTTTTTTTTGAAAATAATTTTATAAACTTGTTAATCTAGTTATATTTAATTTATAAACCAAGTTTTATCATTTTTGGATATGTATATATATTTATTTTGGATTTTTAAATACAGGGGTATTTAAGTCATTTTAAATATTCTTAAAATGACTTAAATACCCCTGTATTGAAAAATCCAAAATAAATATATATACATATCCAAAAATGTTAAAACTTGGTTTATAAATTAAATATAACTAGATTAACAAGTTTATAAAATTATTTTTCAAAAAAAAATAAAATAAAATATATTTTTGAACCAGTCGGGATCATTCGGCAATATATATACATACATGGGGAAGGAGATGGGCGTTTGAAACTTGCAGAAGAGAAAAATTGCTTCTGGACAGAAGAGTATAGCTGGGAATGAAGGAAGGTGAGAGAGAGAAGGCCATGCATGCACCCAATTCGAGGAAGGAATTTTAGCCAACTCCGAAATATCTTAGACTTTTCAAGTCAATACTTAAATATAAGCCGTGTAAGTGACATCCTAAAACCATTGAATAGACATTATTATGAAACAAACCTATCTCTGGACATAATTTGAATAAATTGACCGCAACATAGTAAAATAATGATGTGTACATATCCTTCTTAAATTTTAGGTCAAACAGAGTTAATTATCTTCCTATTTACCAATTTTAAGTTGAATATTGAAGTAGTAATTATGTATTTTAAGAGAAAAAGTTTAAAATATTTTTACAGAAAATATAAATGTAAGAATAATAATCTGATCCATGTGAAACTTTATTTAAGATATTTTACATTATCTGGATAAGTTGATATTAGTTAAATTGTGAACTTTCGTTATCAATTTAATTTATATTTAGTTTTAAACCTTATAAAGCATCTTTTATTATGTCAGAGGATAGAGATGTTATTTTGAAAAATTGACGGCCGACATTAAATAAAGTAATTTTAAAACCTTCTCATAAAATTTCATCCCAATTGACACCAGAAAGGTAGATCCAGATCGAGATTGTTCAATATAGAGAATGTGAACCGTTCAAAAGCAAAAAAAGAAAAAAAAAAAAGAGAAGGAGAGAGAGCTAGTGGCCTGAGCCAACCAAACCCAGATCCAGAGGACCAGACTCACAAGTGAGAGCCCATGAGCCATAGAATTTATAAGCATAATGTGTGCTTGCATGCTCACCTTACCATAGAATTTAATAGTTATTGGGTCGTGTCTTGAGACTATAAGAGTGTGGTAGCATTTAAGTAGTGGTCTTAAGGCTACAAGAGGAAATAACATAATTCATGAACGAGTAGGTCAGTTGCATGCAAGCAAAGTAGTTTGGTAATGCCATTGAGTTGCACGGTGTGATGCGTTGAATATGTACAGGTTGCGATTAATAGATAGATGCGTGAACATATACATGCAGGAATTCTCTTTGATCGATAATTTGGTCTGAACAGTTATGTGTTTTTCCTAAGGTTAAAAAGATTTCACAAATGAATTTCAAAATATTATTTACTTAATGAGCTTCTAGCTCACAATATTTTGTTTTCAATGGTGCAATATGAATCTAACTCAAGAGTGGAAATATCCTGTTAACCTTAAAGATAGAAAATTAAAGTCTTACTCAATTTTTCTTTGACATAGATGTCATCCCAAAAGACTCCTAAAGTGGGCCAATCATCGTAGAAGGGTACATAAGCGATAAAGGAGTGCACCAACTTCAATTAGTTGTAACTTTTGATTCAAAGAGAGTTATAAGAGTCTTGGCGTATCAACGAAAAGTAATTTTCAAGCTCATTGATATAACAACCAAGGTGAAACCCAGTTGAACACATTTTCAATGTCAAAATTCACCATTTCTAAATGAATTTGGCCATGAAACTTTTAAACAATTTTATTTACTATTTATAGTAAATCACATATTTTACTACTTTTAATATAACATGCGCGGTATGAATAGTAGAGGTTTCATGTGCATTTTACGTGCGTATGGATGGTTAACATAGCATTTCATTTTACTTTTTCTATATATTCGTAACTATTATTGTTATGAACAGGCAATCATCTTAAATAATATTCTATTTGAGTTTCTTTGTGAGATATGTTTATCAAACTATTATTGTTATGAACAGGCAATCATCTTAAATAATATTCTATTTGAGTTTCTTTGTGAGATATGTTTATCATTCTTGAGGTGTAATTTTGTGCTAGTCTTGTTTTCACACTTTTCTCATTGTGTTATAATTTATTATTAGTGATATGTAATAATAATTATATTGAGATATAACATTTAGCTATGATATAGGAGATTGAATATCTCTTTGTTTATTATACTTCTATTATCGTTCAATTCTTAGTATCTATTATGAGCTTTGTTGTCAACTATAGCTATTAAGAGTGACTTTCTAAGTGTCACTCCCAACCAAAGGAGCAATTCAATGTTGTGCCATGATGCAACGGCCTCCTAGCTACAAGGCGTCACACTTGCCCACAATAAAAAAGATTTCTACAAAACAAAAGAAGTTGGCATATCCTGATAAGGGCCGGGCCAAATAGCCAAATAGAAGAAAGAAATTAAGAGAGTGTTTAGAAAATTATAAAACTTTTCCAACTAAAATTTTTTACTATCTACAATTATTTTATTTTTTAATTATTTTTCACATCTTTCTATACAACTATCCTACTCTTTAATCATTTTTACGTAACTATCAATACAACTAACATATCTATTTTAACTTTATTCTTATTACTTATCATTATCTCTATCATATCATATTTTTTAACAATTCAACAACTTTTATACTAAAAACTTTTTATTACAAGTTTTATTACTTCCCAAATACACCCTTAAAAAAACAACCATAGCATAGCTTGCAAAAAAAAAAAAAAAAAAAAAAAATTCCTTGCTAAATAGACATTGGCATGTACAACTGGGCCCGGGTTGAGAGAAGAAAGAAACAAAACCAAGCAACAAAAAATCCTCTTTACATTTTTGAGCAAGGGCAAATGCTCCTCCAACATGGAACTAATGACAGATGTTTGTTTGTTTCATATAAAGATGGAAGGCTAGGATACGATCTACTCAAGCCCACCACATACACCATCCCAGCTATTCCACTCCATCAGTGGCTAGCGTGCCATTAGCCACCCAGGCGTGGCAACTTCGTTGATATGTGTTAATCCTTCCTCCTTACCTCCCCATTTGTGCCTGTTGCTGCTTCTCGAAACTGGCCGCCTTAATTCGACTTTTCAAGCCTTTGCAAGATTTCATGTGAGAATGAAGTTTCTCTGGCTTAAACCCCTTCCCGCATTGCCTACATCATTCCAACCAATATCAAAAAATTAACAACAGTAATGTGTATTGGGAATCTATATTCCAAATGCGGGCGTAAAATTGTATTGAGATCGAATATGTATTTAGAATGAGAATGTAATAATGTGTATTGGGAATAAGTAAAATTGTATTAGGAATGAGTAAAATTGTATTGAAAATTTAAAAAGCTATGTTAAGAATTGGAAAGCTGTATTGGAAATTGTAATACAGATTTACTCCAAGAATCTCATATAATTTCGAACATGCCTTAATAAAACTTCCAAAGAATCAGTACGGCCGTCTGGATTGATTGAATTCTCTCTTGGGGTGAACTAGGAAGAGAGGCCAGATTAGAAAATCAGATGAATGTGGAAGTTGTTGGTGGGGAGGCTTTGACTAGACCACTTCAATCCAAGCAGTGCCACTGCCACCCAAAGTGAAGTGAATTTGTTCGTTGGGTGGGTGTCCTAGAAAACGTATTTCACTCTTTCTCGGTTGGTTGGTCGGTTGGTAGTTGTAGGAGCGACGTCAACATCCCAGTTGCAGCTCAGTTATTTGGGTTTGACTTTGGCCCACCTCTTCAAGTCTTCTTTGTTATAAACTTCGGCATTCCAATGGCCAGCCATGTCAACGTAATCATATTCATATTCGTATATATATGAGATGTTTGTGGCGCTAGTCGAGGAGCCAACTTACGAGCAATTAGGTTCCGCAGCAGGCTTAAAAACGGCGGAAACTCCATTTGTCTTCTGGTTCCCGGCTTCGCTTGGCTTCTTTGGATTTTTCGTGCCGTTTGAGCTTTTCCTAACGGGAAAGAAGGGTTAAAAAAAAAAAATTTCAAAAAAAAAATAATAATAGTAAGGCACAGAGAAGAAATCAGAATTCTGCATCTCGAGAAAATGATAATAAATGTCAAGCGCTGGTATACATGCAACGGGCGCCTGATGCAGCATTTGGTGCATGGGTGGTGTTGAATTAAAATTGGCAGGAGACCAAAATTTAAAAAGGATTTCTCCCGGGCCAAGTATCATGTGGTCCCGATGATAGCTCGCAGAAAGCAACTCATAATGGGCAACTCAACTTCGCATGAAGCCACGCCGTGGACCCAAAGGAAGATGGTAGTGTTGATTTCGGCGTTTTCCTCCAGAGAGGGCTTCTCGAGCGGCCAGAGGAGCTCTCACTCAGCCGGCTCGCCGGCCACGGGCGGGCCCCCATCCCCACCTTGAGGTGACGTTTGATCGGTTGTGGACGCTCAGAACTTGGACGGCTGGTACGGACCGGCCGTCACGCCAACAAAAGACGGACGAAAGACGATAAGGAGGACCATGCCAGCAATAATGACGATGCAGTCACCGCTTGGATGCGGTGACCCCTACCTGAGTTCCTGCAAGGTGGATGACACGAGGCAGATTTTCTCAGGCCGGTTTGCTGCCCCGACTCATGACGGTGCAGAGCTGTGATTGGAGGAGGTGCATCATTCCATCTTCGCCGTCTATTTGATTTTCAAAAAATTATAAGCTGGACGAGATGAAGAATCAAAAGGGATATTTCTGCCTTGGTCCCTAAAGTTTTTGACCATACATACGACGTCTTTCCGACTGTGATTTTCTGACTTTAAGTATCATTACATGCCGTTCTACTCGGCCCAGGAGTGACCAAAAGAAATTTTAAAAAAGGGAAAAGACAAGACACTTTATAAATTGATGAAATTTTCTTCAATCTATTTATTTGGATAATTTTTGACAATTTTAAAAAAAAAATTCGGAAAATTATACTTTTATACTAATTTATTTCCATAAAACTCTTCTTTTATGGAACCTCCTCAATCTTTAATACAATGATGCTCTATATAAAATTCACTTCATTTATTATATTTAACAATATTTTTATTATTACGAAAACTCTCTTATTTGTCAAGTATTATTATGCATGACAGCATGAACCTTATCCGCAAATATGTAAAATGAATGTAATAAAATGATTGAACGCTAAATATTAATTTTAGAGTGTATTTGGAAAGTGATAAAATCTTTAGATAAAAAGCTTTTGTGTAAAAAATTATGAATTTCGAAAAAAATAATGTAATATGAAAAAGTTAATGATGAAAAGTAAATAAAATAAAGCTAAACTTAAAATAGATAAATTAGTCGTATAAGTAAGTGTATAGAAATGACTGAAAAGTACAGTAGTTGTACTGGAAGATGACAAAAAATGACAAAAAAAATAAAATAATTTTAGTGAATAAAAAGTTTTATATTAAAAAATTCTGATTTGAAAAGTTTTTGTTGTTGTCAAACATGCTCTTAAAATTGTATTTTTAATATCTAAATCATCTAAAATGTCACTAACTATATGAATAAAATGAATTTATAAAGTATTGTTATATTTTAATATATTTGTAAATTGATCTAAGTATTTTTTAGAATTTACACATATATTTTTCAATAAATATGACCCATATACATATTTGATTTGGATAAAACTTGATTATTTAACTAAATACACAATGTTAAATATAAAAAATGTAGTGAATTTTCTATTAGACATCAAAATATTAAAAGTATAAAAATTATATAAAGAGCCTAGTTATATAGGAGCAAAATACTTTTTTATAATATGAAATATACGAAACATGCATATATCATAAGAACCTCTCACATCATTATAAATATTTTTAAGAACTTCCATTAGTCTAGCAAATAGGTGTATTTTAGATTTTTTAATAGATTTTTCATGGAATTAGTGCCATAGTGTATTTAATTTATCTATCAAAATTTATAATTTCTGAATATTAATTATATTTTTCAATTTCGAAAATCAACAGCTGTAGGAGATATTTAAGCAATTTTCACCCGTCATACTTTATATACATGTACCTAGGCTAATTGGAGTTTCTGTTATCTTAAACTAATACCAAATTTCAATTCGCTTTATTTGTACTAATACCCCGGTTAATAATTTTCCGACAACTACTATAGCTTTACTTTATTTTTAGTTTTTTATTCATATTTTTACAAATGATGTCTTCACACAGGGTGTAATAAAAAGAAAGTATGGTAGAAAATTATAAGAAATGGTGTAAATAAATTTAAAACATCGAAAATAAAAATAATGATTAAAAAAGTTATATGGTGATGGTAGTTTAAGTGTCATAAAATGTGTCAAAGGGAAAGTGTATTCTTACTAAACGCTCTCTCATTGACTATTGTATTCAAATAGATTTGTATAAATTAAAAAAAAAAAAAAATTCCTCCCCCAACTGAACACGAGCTATGCGATCTTGTACCCCGTTGTCGGAGGAGAAGAATACAATAGGAGACTGCCGACTGTAATGGTAGAAACCTTTTCTATATTATTTACCACCCTAGGGATCAATATGAAAACTTAAAAGTTTAGGTTAAAATCTCAAATAACTACAAACACGGGGACTGTACCTGGGTGCACTAACCCTTTTTTTTGAATTTTTTAAAATTCATATGTTAAAGCATGAAGTATATATATATATATATATATATATAGTTTTCCATTTTTTTAAATATCTTTAAATTTCGAAAATAAAAAATAAACCTATTTTTATGTTGGAGCCAATGTATAAACTTTTCAAAAATTTGTAAAAAGAAACAAAAGCTATGGTTATGCACCCGAGTGCACTAGGTGGGGCTCCTTCATTGAATTCATTTCATGAGTAGGAGGCAATTTTTTTTGTCCCCATCATTCCAAGGGCGTTTATTGATGATGCAGAGAGTTTTGTATAAATTATTTCAAGCATACTAGGCAAATATTTTAGACACAGTTTTGGTAGAAGAGATAAAAAGGAAAGCAAATTTATCACTTTAGGTAACACATTGTTTGACAAATGAATTGACGTTTTACTTATTTAATCACCTTACTTTTTTATTTTTATCTCTATATTCTAATAAATTTATCACTTTTTTGAAGTAAAATAATCTTATCACTTAACTGTCCTATTTATTATTACTTAACTTCTATTATATCACATCACCGTTACATTTTTCACACTGTCCCGCTTCGAAGCAATTCTATAGTTTTTTAAAAATTTTAAATTTTGATATTTGATGGAAAATTTAATCTATCTATTGTATTTAATGTCATTTGTTTAGTTAAAAGAATAAATTTCATCATAATCAAATAAATACATAGGCCATATTTGCCGAAAAACAAATATATTTATGCATAAATTAAAAAAATAATTAAATCCATTCCCATAAGCATTAGCATGTAATAATATTTTATAGAGTTATTTATCTACATAGTAATGATATTTTAAATGGTTTAGATGTTAAAAATACTATTTAAAAGTTGATATTTGATATTAAATTATTTTATTATGTTGATTTTACACATTTATAAAAAGAGCTCATATAAAATGATACTAAGTAAAAGATTTTCCATAATAATATAAATGATGTTAAATATAATAGATGAGTGGATTTTTTATTAATTATTAATATATTAAAAATAAAAACAATTATATAAAAAGAGGATATTACAAAAGTATCGTGTTTTTCAAAAACCTAACTCCTCATCTACTAGCTACTATCCTTTTGAAAAAAAAAAACGCAAGATTATAAATCACAAGAATTGAATGATAAACGACCAAAAATCTCACGGCATTCATTTTATTTTATTATCATACGGCATGCATTTTATTGTTTGTATCGTTTCATCAAAATCCGCTGCGAAAATGTGTAGCCACGCAATCCGAATTCCAAGCTAGCATAGATAGATGGATCATATTAACCAGGTAGAGGAGAGCGAGTCTAGCTTGCTGTTTACCTGCCAATATTCGGCTGCGGATGACTTCCGCCATGGGGCCCGCGCAGAATCGCGTAGGGCCCAACCGACACGTCCACCTTGCAAATCTCCCTTCCCTCCTGCGGCTGCTTCCGCCGCCGGTTCACCGCCACCATCGCCGAGTCCTCTGTCTCCACCGCCCCGCACGTGAGAAGGTTCCGGAAGAACACGTGCGAGCTCCCGCCCCCGTGGCTTTTGCTCCTCCTAAACGTTGTCGATCCTCCGCCCTTCTCCGCCGCCTCCTTCACCTCGTCTTCCTCCTTTCCTCCCTCAAGCGTCCGCTCCAGCGGGGGCGGACCATCCGTCCGTCCTTCGATCTTCGAAGGCGCGTCTTCCAGTTCCACCTTCGTCTCCGGAACCTTCTCATCGTTCTCCTCTTCCAATTTCCGAACCAGCGAGCTCGCCTTCTCAGCACAAACGCACGAGTCTGCGGTTGAAAAGGGAGAGAGGTGAGATTGATTGAAAAGAGGCGGAGCAAAATGGCATCTTGCAAGAATTGTGGGTAGATATTACCTACCAAAGGTTAACGAAGAGATTTCGGAGCCTTTGAGTACGTACTCGTTGTCTGCAATGGGCGTGATGAGGTCGTCGTCCAGCAAGTCCTGCCAAACGTAGCCCGTCTTGTATCGTCTGCAAATTTCAGTTTCGTTTTTCTCAACGTTTCAGGTTTTCCCTCAAAAAGCTAACGATCGACAGAATCATTGATCTAAAGATACTGCTACTGCTGCCGCCTTTTCCAACTAAAAAGTGGAGGCAGAGCCGTCGAAAAGCACGATTTTTTTCCTTTAATACCTCTTGTAAGACCAAGAAAAAGAGTCGGGCATGTCCTTCCCTCGCAGATCCCCAAGCCATCGTTTCACATCTGCAAAACCCAAGAAAAGGGAATCAAGAAGGCTTTTGGAGACGGCGAATTTCCCAGCGGAAGAAGACAGGGGTGCCAGTAAAAACAGAGAAACCTCGCAACCGGACGCCTGTTCTGCTCAAGTGATGGACGCGGATTAGATGAGGATGCTCGATCCTACCCATCCGGCTCAGAAAATACACGACGTGAACTCGCCGCACCTCCCCACCTTTGGCTTCCATCCTCCTCCTGACAGCAAAAACCCGCCTGCGCTTCAGCCACACAGCCATGGAAATTCTTAGAACCCGGATCAGCACTTTCGTAAAAGAAACTAAGAAGAAGAAGGAAAAAACAAAGGCCGGCCTATCAGCAAGCTAGCCATAGAGAAAAAAAATTGCAAATCGACGTTTCATTCTGTTAGCAGGCCTGGGGCGCGGAATATAAAAATGGGTTCTCGGCTTGTCGCGCTGACGATGAGAAGGATCCGGAGTAGGAAATACCTGAATTTGTTGGCTTCTGGGCAACGATTTTCTGATACGTGCTATAGGATTTAGGAAGATGGATGAATCGAAGAAGAGAGAGACAGACAGAGGGAGATTTTGCAGAAGAAATGGGCAAATGGCGAGCGGATTCGCAGGTATAAATAGGCGACCTTCGATTCCGGAGCTCGCCTTGGAATTTATCTGCGATTCGATTTCCCGCGATATTTTGAAAAACCTCTTCAGCTTAGGTTCGGTCCGGATTCCGTAATTCCACTGGCAACTAATTTCCGGGTCATGTTAGCATGGCACGTGGACTTCGTAAATAATCCTGAAAACAAGTTGTATTCGGCGGTTCTCATGGCAACTGGATTCTGAAGACTACTATGCTCTTAGTGATGCATTTTTGAACAATAGGCTTTATTAATTGTAGTAAAGATCAAAGAGGCATGATCTTATTATTCACGCTAAAAAACTTTTTTTGTTTTTTATTCCTAAACTTGTTAATCTTGTTAATCTTGGCTGTGTTTAAAAAGCAATAAAAACTTTTAGTATAAAAGTTTTTGAATAAGTAGAAAATAATGTAATATGATAGTTGTACTGATGAGAAGTAACGAAAATAAAATTTAAATAAATAAATTAGTTATATAAGTAGTTGTGTAGAAATTACGAAAAATAGGGTAATTTCATAGAAAGGAGTGAAGAAATGATTAACAAATGATAATTATAAAAAATAAAAAGTTTTAGAATATGTTTAGGAAGTGATAAAACCATTGAATGAAAAAATTTTAATATAAAAATTGCTTAAATGAGAGAAAATAACGTGATATGATAGAGACAATGAAGAGAAATAATTAAAATGAAGTTAAAATAGATATGTTAGTTGTACGATATTTGTGTAAAAATGATTGAAGAATACAGTAATATATATATTTGTGTAAAAATGATAGAAGAATACAGTAATATATATATATATATATATATATATACAGATATGAGAAAAAATAATTAAAAAATTAAATAGTTATAGAAAGGGAAAAGTTTTAAATCATAATAGTTTTGAACTTACAAATTACCAAAAAATAATTACTTTTGGTTGTGATCATTATTAAGATCACTACCAAAAAATTTAGTATATCTAAATTAACAAATTACCAAAATATAGTTACTTATTTTGAACCAACAAGATCATGTTTCAAGATCCAAATCATTTATTGACAATGCTATCAAAACCAAACAGTAAATGGAACTGTTTTTATGTCCGGTTCACGATAAAATAATTATCAACCGTTGTGTTGGAAGTTTAAAAATATCATTATAGTCAAAGTTGGATTGAGTTTTCACAAATGAAATTATGGTTAAAAAGACCCAACCCTTTTCGATTTTTATTTTAAACAACCCCATTTAATAGCCCATCCAAATCACATTCCTAGGCAGCTCAAACGGCCTCTGGCTCGGGGAGATATACCAGAGGCTTTTAGAAAACTGTAGGGGTGTTAGTCATTTCTCCAATATATGGAATTATGGATGGTGGGGTAACGTAGATTTTATGCTCTGGCGTAGTGTGCTGGATGCTCGGACGCATCCAAGGATGTAGTATTTTTTGGAAAGCAAAGGCAGTGACCAAAAATGGGATAGTTACAGAAGACCAGGTGTTGAATGCTTGGAGACAGCATCTGTTATGTTCAATCTTTCATATACTTATGTGATTAAAATTAACTTTAATTAATTATAAAAAAATCAACTGTAATTAGCTGTATCGAATGTGAGGTATTAAAGATATCGTAATATGACAACCGTTCATGGTTGTTATGAGTTATGATTATTAAAGGTTTGTTAAATTTAGAGGCAACGAAATTTGGTTTTACCGACTAATTACATCAAATTTCCAAGGTCAGTCTACATATTCCATTTGCCTATGACTCGATTCTGAGTTTAGTTTTAATTTATCCTGATTTATCAATCAATATCGAAAAAATGGAAATTTAAATTAAAAAATAATAAAATCCTATTCGTGTGGAAATGGTGGGAAATATCTTTCTATTTAGTCGTTCTTTTTTTTTTTTTATCACAATTGGTTTTTTAAACCTAAAATTTATCATTGAGTTCCAATATTAATTTTTCTTCCAACCTAAATTATTCTGATACAGAAATCGATTCTGATCTATCCGATTTATATAACTTTTTTTTATAGTATCTGATTTATATACAAGTATAACTTGTATATAATTTTTAACGAATTTTTATTTTAGTTTGTTTTATTTCCTTGTTTACATAGAAAGAATAGAAAGATAATATATTATATGCCATTAAGAAGGAAACAAAGCTAGGGTAGTTCACAAGTGAGATGAGCATGAGATGTGATGAAATGTCATATTTTTCAATATACTTTTAACCATTCTCAATGCAATTTTATTTATTCCCGATACATTTTTACTCATTCACAATATATCTGTATCCATTCGCAATGCATTTCGATACTAGATTCTCATTTTCTACTTAATTACATGAATTATTTTTTTTATTTATCTATCTTTTTTTTCTCATTTCGAGACGTTTTATTTATTACTTTCAGTTAAACAGCATCATTTGAACTCCAAACGGTATAATGTTCCCATATATATTTTTAATACCCAAACATTAATTTTCCTATATATATGAAATCTGAATTTTTTTTTCTCAAATCAATTACGCTTAAATTTATTTGACCCGATTGAAATAACCAGTCTAGAAGTTTTTCCCTGAAAGCTGGATTTTCTTTTTATTAGATATCTACCGCCGACGAATTTATTTTGAAGTTGATTCTCCAGTTAAATGTCCAGATTGCAAACATCAATTTGGACACATGGGAAATTAATCATCTTTAAAAGACGACTATATCGTTGCATTAAAAATGAATAATATAGTTGAATTATTTTTAATTGTAATGAATGAGTTATAGGGTTGTTCAACCATTCGTGCTCTTGCAAGGTTGTGATTTGGTGGAACGGATCACATAAATTAGTCCATTTATTTATCTCAAAGTCATAGGGCCATTGCGTACGTGACATAAATACATAAGTACGTAACAAGGAGAGTAGAGTAGCATACGTAGGAATTGCATGCTGGTTAGAAATCAAGTAAAATATGCAAGATGAGGGCACAAGTTGACGTATCTACCAAATTAAACATTGTGTTTAATTGCTTGGTCGTCAGTCAATCGCATGCATTTGGGGAAGTTAATTTATTTGTAGAAAAATTTTATTTATACGACATGGTATTTTAATCAAATCTAAGTTAATCATCATATGTATATGGGTATAATCGTTCAATATATGCCGATCTATTAAAATCTTAATGTATACAGGTGCTTCAAGCTTCTTCTTTTTTTTTTTTTTTTTTTCATTTTTGGTAATCCCACGTATAGGTATAAATCCAAAAAACCCCCTTCGTTTTGAAAATGGGGAAAAATAATAATAAGGATCATGAGGTGAGTGTGGGAGTCGCGGAAGAAGCGATGGCAAGTGGTTAAGGAATTAACGAAAACGATATTTGGATAATTCTGTTCCCCAGACCGGCCCATGCAGAAAAATGACAAATCGGCATTTTTCAATTGAAGGATTAGTTTTAATGTATTTCTGGCTGTCTGCCTAAATTCGGTATGAAATGGGAATGGCACTGGTCGCCTACCTTAGTCCTCCATTTTATTTTTATTTAATGCATGGGTTATTTTTTTAGGGGTAGTTGAAAGTGTTCAAGGGATAAAAATGAAAATTCCTACTATTATGCTTGAAATTTTTTTTAAAAACCACATAGTAACAAAGAGTTAAAAAAACATAAAAAAATTCGCAGATAACAAAATGATAAATCGAACTTAATCCAAGAAATTGGTCCCTTAAAAAGTTTCTAAAGAACGCCCTAATTTAATGAATTAACGCTCTAATGGTTAATTCATATATGGAGCTCAATTTTCATTTCATGTAAAATTATTTACTTAGATAAAAAAAGCAATTATTACTTCAATAAAAAATTTTAATAGCTATAAATTAAATCACACAAAAGTAAATATTTTAAGGGGGCAATATTAATCGTTTTACGTGATTTATTCTTGACCAACAAAAACTCTTTATAAGCTGATAATTACATTCCTAATTAAGAAATAATTTTTACATACAATAAATGAATTCAATTTCATAAGTTTAACCACCAAATTGTTAAACTAGGACATTCATTTGGATTACCAAATAGTTGGCATAAGTGAATTAAGAGTATATAGAAAATTAGGTTCAGAATTCAAAATTGAATAGAAATATTTGTTTGATTACTCTTGTCTTAGAATTATCTTATGTCAGTTGCGTAACTATTCAAAATGGGTAGCAGGACTTAAAAAAAAAAAAAAAAACTCATTGCTGCTGTTATTGATAACACATTTTATATTTAACACATGCGCATTCCTTTTCTTCTGATTGAAAAAGGGAAGGAACGGATTAAAAACAAAACTAAAAAGATTATTAATAAAATAAATGAGGGTAGTGGATTGAAAGTGAGTAGACTCAAAGGTAAAGAGGGTAATTGGGTCGCGTGAGAAAAGGCCGTGCGAGATGAGAACAACGTTTCTACTGCGACCTCACGTGCATGAATCAGACAACTATACAATTTATCCGGTAATATGAGAAAATCTAAAGCGTCCAAAAAATAGTATACAATAATGATCGATTTAAAGCCAGTAACCGCAGTCACTCTCCATGACAATGAGCCGGGTAAAAAAAAAAAAATTTCCTTTATTAATATCCCGTGATTGTCACTGTCAACCGTTTGGTTCTCGATACCTATGCAATGGTTGGTAACAGGTTCGTTTGCACGAGTTTGCACCCAAAAAAAATTATAAACAAAACATCGGTTTTATGATACATGTCGATCCTGAAAATTTTAGATAAGTGATATTACAAGATTTTATAATAGATATTTTTTGTGAATTATCCCGCTGTTTTACTAAAACTAAGTTCGTGCCCTCTCTTAACATCGGGTTTAATTTTTAATTTCCGCGTGGAAATTCTTATTAAATGCCGAATAGTTCGATTCGTGGATTTTTAATTCGTATATTTATAACTCAACCTAATTACATATTTCAATCCTAATTTCGAAGTGTAAATCTATCCATGTTAGACAACCACACTAATTGCCTGTTAGCTGGATCGGTGGATTTTTATAAGAAGAAATGAATAATAATTCCTGAGGGCACTGGGATTATTATTATGCGTGATACACGAGCAATGTGTGTGTATCTCTCCATTATTAAGCAATGCATTACTAACGTGACAACTATGAGGTTGAATATTGGCTCGTAATTAAATAGATGGCTAAAATGAGGGATGCTGTAGTAATATATGGATATTGGCTAAAACGAGAAAGATCCCCCATCATTCATATCCATCCTTAAATTCCATGGTTATTTCATGGAAAATGATCAGCATCATCAGATTACATGGATGTGCATTGATTAAAGATCCCCATCATCCCAATTTTGAATGGGAGGCTGTGATTTTTCACAGGTGCAGTTGTGAATCTGCAGCGAGTACTGCCAAAGGTACAAATGCATGGATACCTGCCTGTTTGGTTGATGCATTCGAAATGAGATCCCGTGACGGGAAATCTACGGAGACGGCAAGCTTGATAGCCGACTGATCATTTACGACCGGTTGGAAATCCGGTGATTTCCGACCGGTCAAAAAATATATATTTTTTTTATTTTTTTTGAAAAATAATTTTATAAACATGTTAATCTAGTTATATTTAATCTATAAACCAAATTTTACCATTTTTGGATATGTATATATATTTATTTTGAATTTTTAAATACAGGGGTATTTAAGTCATTTTAAATATTCTTAAAATGACTTAAATACCCTTATATTTAAAAATCCAAAATAAATATATATACATATCCAAAAATGGTAAAATTTGGTTTATAGATTAAATATAACTAGATTAACATGTTTATAAAATTATTTTTTTAAAAAAATAAAAATATATATATTTTTTGACCGGTCGGAATTTCCAACCGGTCGTAGAAGATCAGGTTGATATGCTCTTAAATCAATATATAAATTATAATCAATCTACAGGGGCTTTTTAACTTTTGTATGAGATTCCATTCTCAGAGCGGCGCGCGGCGTTATTGCAGTCAGTGGTGCCGCGTTCACCAGAGCACTCTTGGAATTGAAATGAATCTAGAAAGGGTGCAACTCAGCACGGTTTTAAAATTAAATTTGAGTTTTATTTTCTAGATATTTTGAAATTAGACGTGATTTCAACCTTATCCAAAAGAACCCGAAATCAACACTGTATTTATATCAACTTGATACCAAAACTCAACCCGGTCCAAACCAAATATTCCTTTTAATTTATTAAAATAATTATATTAATTTATACATTAAGCATTTTAACTATAATTATAATAAAATTTCTTCCACACAATCATAACCTGATTAAGTTGTAAAACATTTTTATAATACCTAAATGGCATCTACGTTTATTCATAAAAGTTGGATCTATCGCATCTACGTAATTTTATTTATAAATAATTACAAATATATCAACTCTTTAAAATTATTACATACATACAAATTAACTATGAGATATATAAGTCTCACTTTTATTAAACTTTAAATTGTGTATCTACATAATTTTATTTGTAAATAATTACAAAATATCAATTCTTTAAAATTATTGTATACATATTAATTAACTATGAGATATATAAGTCACACTTTTATTAAACTTTAAATTGTGATTTCACATAATCCCATTTATTTATTTTTACTTTGATTGTTAATAGTAAATTCATTACATTCATTGTACTTAGAATTATCTTTTAATTACGAGACCAACTTCATCATAACCAAAGATATCATAAGTCATAAAATATATTTATGTATAAATTATAAATATATAAGTTATCATAATCAAAAGATAATTTTAAAATTAGTTGGTGCAGATGCAATAATGTTAAAAAAATTTATATCTCTATCAATAAATTTCAACTTCTATTGGTTTGAGAGGAACCGGAATTTCAACTCAAAATTAAAATTGAAACTAATGCTAACCCCGGCTGAACCCAAACTGAACCTGAATTCCGTTATACCCCTAGAAATGATCTTCCTGTCCTTTTATTCCCGTTTTCCTTTTATGTTATATCCAAATCGGGGCTTTTTGGACGAGTGGAAAAATTTTCTATTTATTCCTTTCTTATGGCCGTCGTACCTTCAAGTTAAAGGTTTTTATGGGAAGTTAAAGTTATTTTTTCAGTCATTCGTTTCTTATATGCGTAATAATGTAAATATTTTTCTTAGTTTTATAAGCCCTGATTACTACGGCTGGACACAGTCGGGTTGTTGGTGGTACACGCAAATTGTGCTGATGGTGGAGGTTGGGAGTTCAAAACCCACAATGCCTAAAGTCACTATAGTTATTTTGGGATTTATTAATTCCCTCCAATGTTGGGTTATTTATAAAAAATTCCTCTACATGTGGAGGTATTTATAGAAAAAATCTTCCATTGTGTGAGGGTTAAAGGTGCTTGATTGGAATGTCTTAGTGTATACACATCAATAAAAAAAACACATGGGTATTGTAGTAATTTTTCACACATGGAAAATTACCACGATACTCTTATGTTCAAAAATAAAAAATATATACTATACTTTATAAATTGGTAAAACTTGAATTATAATTTAAATACATCTAAATTAACATGTTTATAAAAAATATAAAATATAAAAAAATATGTCACGCCTGGCTGGCTACAGGTGATCTCACCTCTAGTTTTATTTCCTTTTTTGTTATAGATTCTGTTATTGAGAACTGGTTCCAAATTTCCACATTTAGGAACAATATGGTTATACGTTCTATTCATTTTACTTGATGTGTGTTTGAGAAATAATAAAATTTTTGAAAAAAATATTTTAGTATAATATTTTTTAAATAAGAGAAAATGATATGATATGATAGAAACAATAATGAGAAGTGATATAATAAAGTGAAAATAGATAGGTTACTCGTGTAGAAATGATTAAAAAATAAGATAATTATATAAAAATGATTTTCAATAAAATAGTTGTGAATACTAAAAAAAATTAGTTGAAAAGTTTAATGATAGCCAAATACACCCTTAACAAAATCTATTTAATTACAAATATAATAATTATTTTTACAAAACAATTAGATGGTCTTTTAAATTTCAATTAGGTTTTCTTACTTTTTATGTAGTCTTAAATGAATAATCACAACAAAATTAATATATCAAATTTGACAAAATCATCTCGGTGGGCCTTATGCGAACTGTGGAGAATTGTCAATGCACTTCAGTCTAGTGGTGTTACATATGACAACTTGATTTGATTTTGCTTCTTCCCACGTCGTTATGTTTGATTGAATTTCATTTTTTTGTATCATGTGGGTAATGGCAAACTATCCTAAGCATTAAATAATCACTTTTATGGAAAGTGTCACTATAATAGCCTGAATTAAAATAATTTTTTTAATTTTCCCGTGTATTTCACTTTCCATAATTTTTCCTATTTTATCAGTTATCCAAAATTAAATAATTATTTTTGTAAATACAAAAAATGCTGTAACGTGCAGTATCATCATGATTTTTCCATGAAATTAGAACTATATTCACTAGTGATTGATACGTTCATAGTTTTTTTTTTTTTTTAACAAAGAATACATTCATGGTTAGTAGCACTAGAATATTTTTCAGACAAGAAAAAGCAAAAAAAAAAAAAACAAAATTTTCACTCTATTTTCCATACAACTATGCTACCTGACAATCAATTATTCAGATCTTTACATGCGATTATTTTATTTATTTTAACTTTTTCACTTTACTCCTAAGTCTTAATCATTAGTCATATTACATTATCTCATTGGAATCCTATGGACCCAGGTTCATTTAGGCTCAATGCATCGGGTGCATTTAACTTATTTTTAATTTTTTTGTAATTTTTATACAACTATTAATTTAAGTTTATTTAATATGCGTATCAATTTTTACTATTTTTGTAGATTTTTATATTTGAACATACAAAAATCTCATTGACTTTAAAAAATCTAAAAACATCTGAAAATAGTAAAAATTGATATACATGTTAAATACACTTATATTAATAATTATATAAAAAATTTTAAAAATAGGTATTTGTACTTGAGTGCATCAAGCCTAAGTGCAACCGAATGCATAAGATTAGTTTCCTACATCATTACTCTGATTATTTCAAAAACTTTTTGACCTAACTTTTTTCATCTTACCAATTAAACACATGTATGATGATTAGTAATTATGCTTTTCATTTTTCATCCCCAGTCCAATTGTTCTTCAGCTTGGGGCCAGTGGGCCCCTCCTCCTCAAACAGTTCTCTTGGGATCACATCAGCCAAACTCTCCAATGCAGACTTGACCCTCAGATCAGGAAGTGATTCCACCACCTTCTGCAATTCAGCTGGATACTCGTACGTGATTTTTGGACCCCATTCCCTTGCATATTCCAGCCAGGCCGGTCCAACCACAGAACCCAAATGATCTACTGCGACCAGCTCGAATGCTGCCCCCGTGTCCATTGTATCCTTGCCCTTCTCTGTATCATTCCTTATGCCAACTCCCAACTGGCTCAGCCCTTGCAAAACTAGCCCTGCCTTTGGATACATTGCATGCCCATTCAATGATGCATACGCAACAGGCTTGTTTCTCCCCCCTTCATACTCTAGCTCCGCTGCATCCACCCATTCCCCACTGCTGTGCTCTGAGAAGTAGACCCTCCAAAGCACCCCATTGAAGTTGCTTATCCTCAGTGTAACATGCTCCCAATCACCCACATGCTCACCGATGCTCCCAAGATTCACAGTTACCAATCCCGCCTTTGCTCTCACAGGCCCGTTGAATGGATAGAACAACCATATCACTATGTCTGTGAATGTTGCTCCTAGCATTGGTTTTACATGAATGTAGCACTTGGAACTCTGTAGGTCTCCTCTTTTGACATATTCCTTGGCTGATTCCTCGATGGGGAGGTCCAACCAATATGCCCCATCGTTCAAGCCGCCTATGGGAAGGTTCCAGCCGGTCGAGTCAATAGGAGTGGGTACTGTTGGCTCACTTTGCTCGTAGAGCAGTGCCCCATTGTCGAAATACCAGCTGACAGATGACGGGAGGTATGTTTCATCAGGATGGAAGTAGACCCAAGGAGAGTAGGTTTGCATAAGTGCATGAATTTGGGTGAGGTCAGGCATGGCAGCGGAATTGGAGATTTGGTTCTTTAGGCAGGCTATGGATGGAGTCGAGTCCTTACCCTCCACATAAGCTGTGAAAGTGCCCACAGTCACCCCAAGTGCTTGGGTCCCTCTGTTGGTGGGCCTTGCACTGTATACATCGAAATTTCTTGAGCTGCTAGTCACGTTGGAGCCCCATAACCATGTATCATTCTCACATGCCTCAGTTAGATCAGATCGAACACATCGGATTTCATCCAATGAAGGCTTTTCTGATGAATTGGTGACCGCCAGACCAACAGCCACATAACCTTCTGGCGCCATTGGTAACCAGATGTAGCCATGGCCATCTGTATTGTTCTTCATGTATTCACTGCTCCACACAAGCGTATAATCCACCGGCGTCACAAGCGCGCTGCCTAGATCACTGCTGCCATTGCTATCGTCTTTCCCAACAAGGACCCAACCAAAGAGAGGCTTGTTATTGGGTTGGCAATAGCCACCCAACATGAAAAATCCGGAGGGTATTGGCGAAGGTCTGAAAAATGTAGCACCAAGGTTATCTTGGCCTCCTTCATGCGTGGCCCAGACCTTTGTGAATGTGTTCACCTGGCATACCTCCAACCCCCCAAGATTTATGACTCCTTTTGCAAATTCCCCGCCTGCATATCACCAAGAAAACAAAAAACAGTCATCAAAACAGGTATAGGTAGAGATGCATGAGGAACTAGTCAGTAGTCGTCAGTGCTATAATTTACCAGATGGCCATGTTGGTATTGGAGATGGAAACTTGAACGCTGTTTGGATGGGCAAATCCTCTGCTTTGTTGGATGTTTCAGGCAGAGGGAGGCAATTCCCCATTCCTGAATTTTGGATAATCGGTGGAAATGAAAGTGCATGAAATGAAATGGGAATTATATAGATGGAAAATTTGGGAATAGTCTTCCTTGCAGGTAGTGAGGTTCCATCTTGACAAGAACTGGTTTGCTTGCGTGTACGCGTGAAATTTTTATGTGGATATATTTCTTGTGGTTGTGAGCCTTTGATCCATTTTCGCACACTTAAAACATTTATGAATGGCCACGACTGCAGTAAATTCAGCCGCCTCACTGTGAAAATTGCCAACGTGATAAGCAGGCGATTTTACACAGTGCTCCCGTGTTTTGGGAGGGGGGAGTATTTTCCCCTTATGGGAATTTCATACAAAATTTCCATCATATAGGAGTTTGTATAAAAAATTTCTCTTTATTATGAGGATTATGAATGTATTTGATTATAATATCACTTGTCGTGTTGTACAAATTTCAATAAAAAAACATTTATGAATGAACTTGTGTGTAAAACTGGCTTTTGTTTGACACAATTCGATTGGGTACAATGTATCATACCTTTATTCTTTTTACTCTTCATCGTTATCCTTACCATATGACATGATTTTTTCAATTTAAAATCTTTTACCTTAAAAATTTTTCATCTTAAAGTTTTATCACATCCCAAGCTTAGGTGTTTTAGGCCTAAAGAGGAGCAGTTTTCTTCCAAACCAAACCAACTAATGTTGGTTGAAATATGGACCAACTTCTAGAAAATAAATACCAATCCATTTATTACAGGACCCATGATTTACTGATCAAACACTCAACCACCACTTCAAAGAAGTTGTGCTTGGCCAAGAAATCCAGCTGGAGAACATTTGAAGATTTTTAGCAGAACAAAATCATATCTAAAGTAATTTACTTATTCTGATACTTTAAGTAAGGCTATGGAAGGCCTCAACTCAACTAGATTTTGTTTTAAAATCATCGGGAGGAATTCTAAATTTTTAGAGTTCTGCTTTTAATTTAACAAATTTTTAGCCCAATTCAATGCAAAATCAAGTCGTGTTGGTAACCGCGAACATATATATAGATGCCGTGTCTCTTTCAAACCAGAGAAGGGACAGACCTCGGTGTCTCTTCTGCTCGCTGTATTTGTCAACGACCCCATGAAAAGGAAAATATTTAAAGATGGGCCAGTTTTTTGGAAAGTCATGTGAATGTCGTGTAAACAATCTAATGTCTATATAAAAAAAAAAAAAAAAAACACCAACAGTACTACTATTATCATAACTCTTTCTGCCACACCTGTCTTTCTATTCATGTCTTTTACTTGAACCAAACACAACCAAATTCAAATGATCATGATACGTCTCGATCAGTTTTTGCCTATCCGCAGTCTTATTTTTCACTTTCTATCTTGCTTCTCGTATGAAAAGGAATAAGAGAAATGGCGGTGTCCATGCAGTGTCATTCCTTGCATGGCTGATTTTGCATGTAGAGCAGTGTCCCATCATCAAAACACCAACTGACAGATGAAGGGAGCAAGGAATGTTTCATCAGGATGGAAGTAGACCCAAGGAGAGTAGGTTTGCATAAATGCATGAATTAGGGTGAGGTCAGTAAGGCATGGAAGATGAATTGGGTGAATTTTTTTTTTTCTAGGCATGGGAGATGAATTGGGTGATTTTTCCTTTTAACTTTTTTCCCTCCTTCGAAATGAAGATTGACATCTTTTGGCAACTAAGACTTAGGAGATGTTTGTTAATGTCTATCTGTGGGGTGGGATGGCGTGAGGTGGAAGCATGTTTCCTAAGGCCGATAATTACTCCATTAATAATTATATTTTTTTCCACTTTTATCCTTATATTTGAATTATTTTTCCTTTTAACAACCCTAATTCCAACTTTATTCTTCTCATTTTCTATCAATTACAGAATTTTTCAAATATTTCATTTTTTACTCCCCACCCTACTCACGGAAGTATTAATCACCAAATGTCTCCTTAACTTATAGGAATAAAAAGAAAATGAATGAAAAATGTAAGATTATCATGAAAAGAGTTCCATTCCAATCATCAAATATAAAGCATGGGTGGTAAAAGATGCTACATAACATTAATCTACATTAATCTTTAATCAACCACAGGTAAAAATTCATCACTCAAATACTAATTCAATGCTGTAGTAGTTGTTGTTCACCAAAACTGGTCATTCAATTTAAGTTTCAGGTTAAGAAATATGCAATTGTGGGGTAAATTCATTTTTGCCTGGTTTAAGTTAAAACCTATGAGCATTGAATTTCGATTTTTTTTTTTTTTGAGAAATTTGTATCTCAGACATATCTCATCTTTGTCAAATTCTTGTAAAAAATTATTATATGCACCATGATGAATTTTATACTAAAATACAACATTTATTTATTTTATTTGATTTTTCTTCATACATATATTTCCCTAAGTATATTTAATCTATATACCAATTTTTTTCATTTTAAGATAATTTTACATATTTATTTTTTATTTTTAAAAATATCAATTTCAAGGGCATTTAAATTATTTTTCACCCCTTTTAAAACTCGATTTTTAAAAATAAAAAATAAATATATAAAAATAATATAAAATGACAAAAATTGATATATAAATCGAATACACTAAGGAAAACATGTTTGTGAATAAAAAAAGTTAAAAAATATAACTAATTGTAAAAATAAATAAACGTTGTATTTTAGCATAAAAGGGATCATGATGTATATATTCTGGCTCTTTCTTGCTGTGGCTGCAATCAATGTCCAGCAGAGAGGATTAGGAATCATTAAAAAGGGGCCTTTTCCTTGAAATTACATGAATGTCGTAAACTTGCAGATATGAGAATCGAACTGCCGTTTGTCTGGTGCATATGTGCAGATAACTAATGATCATGATCGAACTGCCGTTTGTCTGGTGCATATGTGCTTTTTAAAAATAAAAAAAATTTCACGAAAACATTGGTTACAAGTACATTTAATTTGCATGCCAAATTTTAAAATCTTTAGAGATGTATTTATGTTTTTCTAAATTTCGAAAATCACTAGTTTTTTAAGAATATTTAAATATTTCTTGCCATAAAAAAGGTTATTTTTTAAATTTAAAAATATATGCACGTCATAGAAAAGCTTATATCGTATCCAATAATTATAAATTTTGATATATAAATTAAATACCTTGAGCCCCACATTTTCGTAAACAATAAAAAATAAAAAATATATAAATGCACCCCGCTAACAAGGTCATTACCAAATAACTAATATCAAACAAATAGTTAGTCCCAAGTCCCAACGGTTACAGGCACCTCACATGTATCATCTGACACATACCTACCAAGAAAAAGCAATTAAGACAAGCACCATTAAAAATTTTAATAAAACCTTCATAAAAAGACAACTTGTAGAAGCAACATGCATTTGCTACCTCACGAGTAATTATATTCTTTCAACATTATTTAGAATTATCTATTTATTTGGCTTTTCTTTACTTATGGGTGTTTTTGGTATTTGAAAAAAAAAATTGTGTAAAATTTTTTAAATGAGAAAAGCAATATAATAGGATTGTTGTATAAAAAATTATAAAAAATATCAAGGAGTACGATAATTATATAAAAAATGTATAAAGATATGATTAAAAATAAGAGGGTTGGGAAGGGAAGCAAAATTGTCGCCTCCCTTATATATTTTTTAAAAAATGATTTGACATCTTAACTATGCAACTATTTTATTTTCTTATTTTTATCTCTATATTTTAATTATTTTATCATACACATACCTTGTTTATTTTCATTTTGTCTTTATTATATTAAATCGCATTCTTATTTTTCAAAAATTTAATTTCCCATTTCCTCGTACGTGCTTTGCCAAACGATGACAAGTTTTATTAATTACTAAAATGCTAATGATTTTTAAAAATTCAAAAAAATCTAAAAATTTCTAAAAATGGTAAAATTTATATGCGTGTTAAATACACTTAAAGTAACATTTGCGGAAAAAAAAATTTTGAAAAAATAAAAAAATGAGTATATGACGGGAGGAACATAGAATCAGAATCCTATAAACAACACATTATAGATTGCTATCGAACTTTCTTTGGCGATTTTTTTTCATTTGTAATTATACCGTTTGGTTGAAATTGCAAAGAAATTGCACCGATCCCTAAACGAATGTCAAATTTTTTTATGAAGACCAAAATATACCTACTACTCATCTTCACAAGACGGGTCTTGATCGTCGATGACGAAGTTCAATAGCAGATTTATGGTGCGATTCGGAGTCGCAGATGCATGCTGACTTTTGGTGGTCTTGATCGACGATAACGAAGATCAGCAGGTCAGTAGAACGGGGTAACAAGCAGAGGACATTGTAAATTTCCGGTTCACTGGATCGATAAAGATGGATTTTGACGATTCTGGGAGATGGAAGATGGCCTCTAGATCCCATAGGATTTCTAGGCTGCAGAAGCTGCAATCGATTGGCTTAGAGAAGAATTGTTCGCCACCAAATTTGACAGGGATCGAGCTTGCTGCTGGTGAATGGGAAGATAGTGGGTGCTGTCAGAGGAGACGAATGCAGGTGGAAGATCTAGAAGAGATGGATTCGCCGGTTTTGATGGCTGCAATTTTGTGCTATCCATTGATCGGATTGGATTATCGGTAGCATCTCCGTTTGATTGACTGGCTGCTGACAGCCATGGCGATTCATGATCGGACAAGATGAACTGTTGGGCATGATCCTCAAGCAGCGCACGAAATTCCACACATACGCAGTGGTATACAGGGGCATTTTTGTTCGTTTATATAAAAATATTTATCTGGTATCCAAAAAACCCGCAAAACATGACACGCATCCAATTTTTCGCAAAACATGTAGGCATATGCCATTTCTTCAAAGGTGATGATACCCTTGCAATTTTGAGAATAAAAGGTTAATTCATTGAAACAGACGAGCTAATAGAGCAAATCGAATATACATCGTGGAGGTAATTCCCTCCATTCGCAGTCAGTTTTAAAACTATAAATTCCCTCGTTTGCAAGCTTGTGCGCAACCCCATTATTGGTCCTCAATGCATGTCTTTAGATTACCTGCTCAAGCTCTTGTTCACATTCCCTGATCTCATCTATGATAAACTTCAGGGTATTTTCTAAAGGGTAACTAATGCCTTTCATCCATTTAATCAGCACTGTCTAGTTCAATTTTGTAATAGCCCCTTTCCTTTGCCTAGCCAATTCCTAGAGGCATTGCAGTAGCTTCAGTCCACAGAGGATTCGCCATTCCTGTCTTCATCCACACTTTTGCTGCTAGGAAGTTTACCTTTTGAGTCCCCGGCCACCACTCCAAACCCGAATGTGTGATTGTCCAACCGACATCGCCCATCCATATTTAGTTTAAGACACCCATCACTTGGCACTTTCCATCTTGCTTCTCTCTTTTCTTCAATCATCACTTGGTTCTATAGGAACTGAGCACCTTCCCATATCCGTCCAGGTTTGGAAGGGATTTTGCTGGAGTGATGGTTCCCTATACAGCGCCTTGTTCCGCAGGAATCAGGCTCTCCATCCAATAGTGACAAAGATCATAAGAGTAGTCATATAGCCTAAGAATGTCCCCTACGCCAGTTATATCGCCTCGAAACGACATTTGTAATGGAGGGATCCTCAGGTTCATGTTTATCATCCTACAGCTCCAAAAAAGATGATCTCTCTCCTCCTCTGGCCTGCACAAAATACAGTTAGGTTCCGCATGAATCTCTATCCTTATAAGGTTTGTTTTGGTGGGCGGAGACTTTGTAAGAATCGCCACACAAAAATGTGTATCTTTTGGGGTAGTTTTGACTTCCATATTGCTTTGAGCTCTCCATTGAATCTTCTTTCATTGCTCTCTTGAACTAATCCCTCCTCTTCCGGCTCGGTTGTGTGAGCAATTCAGTACACTGATTTTACTCTAAAACGGCCATCCATCTCTGGCTCCCAGTATAACTCATCCTCCTCTTCAATTCTTAGAACAGGAACGTGTTTGATTTGTTCCCAGCCCACCTCCCTCGTTACCCACCTTATTTTCTCAGCTCTCCAAAACCGCTAATCCCAATCAATGAAATGTGACACCTTATATCCTCTGGAATTTGTCTCCAAAGAAGGCAACTTTTCGTCCATACATCCCTTTAGTAGGAGAGACCTGGCATTTGCTAAACTTGTCCATACATAGGAATAAGCATCACTTACTTTACTCTTCTAGAAGCTACTTGTGAGGAAGTACGTTGCCTTTAAGACTTTATTGATAAAGAATTTGCTTTAGGGTGTGCTTGGGAGTTAGATAAAATTTTTGATGAAAAGTTGTAAAGAGCAAAAGTTGTCAAATGATGTAATATGATAGGGATAATGATGATGAACAAATAGGACAAAGTTGAAATAGATAGATTAATTGTGTTGATAGTTGTGCAGAAATGATTGAAAAGTAGGGTAGTTGTATAGAAAAAATGTTAAAAAAAATTATTAAAAAATAAGGTAGTTGTAGAAAGTAAAAAGTTTTAGATTGAAAAGTTTTAACTTGACAACTTTCACTTGTTACCAAACACACCTTTAATTGCTATCCCCACTTGCCTTTGGACTTACAAAGCTTCTTCCACGACACCCAACTGATTTTCTGTTTTTCTTCCTTTCTCCCACAATAATTTCCTCATTTGGGCATTCAAATCATCACACGGAACTTTTGGGAAAAGAAACAAATTCTTGGCATTGTTTGGAATTGAATGTGCAACCTCATTCACAGTATCTCCTTTCCTCTGCTGGAGAGCAACTAATTTTTCTAGTCCTGACTTTCTTCCATGCGCTTTCCTTAATCAACTAGACGACTGCAACTTTATTTTTCCCCGTCCACGTCGGAAGCCCCAAGCGTATATCAATCTGTTTGGCTGACATTCCTAATGACTCTTCGATGTGCTGTTTTACTTCAGGCCTTGTGTTCTTCCTAAACATAATGGCTGTTTTCCCCATATTTACCTTCAATCCTAGCCCCTCTCATACTCTTCCCATTTTGACCGAGGTCTCTGCTGAGCGCCTGAGCCAGGTACTATGCTTGCTGCTTTTCTTTCACCCTGATACAACTGTGCATGCTGCTTTGGGCTCCATATTTGGCTGCTCATGCCAGTGGATGTAAAAACTCTTTTTTTCAAAATAAAAATTTTCATGTTTTTTTGGGCCATGTTTGGCAACACAAAAAACCTATCAAATTAATTTTTTTTACTATTCATAACTATCCTATTTTTAAATTATTTCTTTATATTTTCCCGTATAACTATTCTATTTTTCAATCATTTATATACAACTAATCTATCTATTTTAAATTTATTTTATTTACTCTTAATCATCACTCTTATTATATCATATTATTTTCTCGCGTTTCAAAATTTTTTTACCAAAATCTTTTCATCAAAAGATTTATCATTTCTCAAGCATACATTCAGGGAGGTGTTTGTTTTTCACAAAAACTTTTTAACTTAAAACTTTTCACTCTTTACAATTATCTTATTTTTTAATTATTTCTTCACTTCTTTCTATACAACTATCATACTTTTCAATTATTTCTACGCAATTATCTATACATCTAACTTATCTATTTTAACTTTATTATATTTATTTTTTATCATTACCCCTGTCATATCACCATTTCTACATTAAAAATATTATTGGATAACATTTTTAAAAAGTGAAGTGATATGATACAACCCACCTGGATTCCCATCCACAGATGGTACTACCTTACCAGCTTGAAATCAAATAGAATTTCTACATTAAAAATTCACGGATTTGCGATTTCTTTTTATTTTTTATAAGATCCAATGTAACGTATAATGCTTCGTGATCGGTTTTTTATCCATACATCAGATCCATTTATATCTTATTCACTGTAAATTTGACTATTTTTAGAATTTATCTTCAATTTTGAAAATGAAAAAAGAGCTCATTTTATCCATTTTTAAATTTAAAATAAAATTCAAATACATTTCAAAAATTGACAAATTTGAGATAGAGGTAAAGCCACACTGATAAAAAAAAAGATTTAGAAAAATAAAAAATTGTTTTATAGTGCGAATTGCAGCCGGCCGTAAATGATCTTATTGCATGTATAATGCTAAAAATATAACTACAAATGGATCATATGTCAATTTAATTAAAATAATTTTAATATCAATAAATATTCATGGAGGAAAATATGATGCATGGCTTGAATATTTAACAAAATAAAAAGAGAAAAATTAAAGGATATAGGTTGCAACTGATTTCATAGTATGGGTTGCAGCGACTCCATGAATTGGGCAACCGGACCCTTACGGTCTTCCTTACATTATTATACCTTCTACTCTTTGGAAAAAAAAAAAGTTCCTAAATCACGAAGATTTGATTAATTCAGTCCACTCGCCATGCAAGAAAATCAGCGGGCCTCAAAATCTTAAAATAGAAAAGAAGTTTCAAAATAATGCTATGAGTATTGAGAAGTGGAGCACTTGTATTAAATTAAGAGTGTATTCGGAAATCAAGAAAAAAAATAGGAAAAAAAATTTGGTTTAAAAAATTTCTTAAAACAGAAAAAAATAACGTGCTGTAATAGAAGTAATAATGATAATTAAAAATAAAAATAAAATATATAAGATAGTTATATGGAAGATCTATAGAAATAATTAAAAAATATGATAGTTATATAAAAAATATGAATAAATAATTGAAAATTATGAAAAAAGTTTTGGGTAATTTTTTAAGGGTGTGTTTGATATTTATATAATATTTTAAAGAAAAAATTTTGAAATTGGAAAAGTGATGTGATATGGAGAGAGTCATGATGAAGAATAAAGAGAATAAACATAGAAAAGTTAAGGTAGTTATACGAGTAGTTATTAATAAATGATTGAAAAGTAAGATAATTATATAGAAAAGTATTAAGAAATAATTAAAAATAAGATAGCTATATAAAGTAAAAAATTTAAATTAAAAAAGTTTCATCTTGACAACTTTATTATTTGTCAAATACACCTTGTCTAAAAACACCCTAAAAGATCGTGATGTTTACTTCCAAAGAATTGAGGAAGAGGCCTTTTTTTATCATGGAAGGTAGGTGTACCATGAATGGAAAGTATTTTCCATTATTAAAGGACAGGTGGGGGAAGAGAAGGTGGATGATAAGCGAATTCAACTCAATATTGTGATTTCAGCTGGAATGTCTATCCCTTATTCTAGCATTATTGTAACATACTAATCTTGAAAAGTGATCATAAGCCTTATATTTAATATAAATTTTCAAGATTAATCACACATTTATGGTAAAATTAATTATTATAATTTCATAAATAAACTCAAAATTTCATTTCTACTAGTCATGTTCCCAATATTACATCCAAGACATAAAAAAAATATGTGTCAACTATTTGCAATACATAACTTTAAATAATTTTTGAATAAAATAAAATAATTATTCTTGAAAAATCTTCAAGCAAGCTAATCACTAATATCCCACTTGATTTGGTACACCTGTAAAAATAATGAGTTAGTTCCAACATAACTAGCAAGTAAAAAATTATTTCAAAATGGATAACGATCTAATTTAAACTTAATTAAATGATAAAAATAATTATTTAATTTAATATCTCAAAAATTAAACCTAATCAAACCCTTCCATTGAGTTCAGAAGCATCAAAAACACAAAAATTAACTAACTGATCATATAAATCAGAATTAAATGGCCTAATTTACAACAAAATAATATAGACGATCCACAACACCCCACGTCATCACTGCTGTCACCGTGAATGAGCCTTGCAAGCCAGCTAACATTGTTGATGGATCAAAATTTTGAAAATGATTTCGGCCATTATTACAGTGTCATTTTTACCATCATGGAGCAAATATATGATATAGTAATAAAAAACAAAGTCCCATCACAAGTGCATCTGTGCTTCAGTTTCAAGAACTTCACAAAAGCAATCAAACGCGGTCGTTGCTTTTATTGGGAATTTTGTTGAGAACAAAATTCGAAGCATCTGGACTCCCGACGCGACGTCTGATGAATTTTCAACAGCGTGTAATTATATTTAAAAAATCAAGGCAACTTTACCAGATCGTTAGTCCATAACTTATACATAATTTTATACATATTTTTATATCTCATATGCATTTATATAAAAAATACATTAAATATATATAATAACTGCACATATATCCTAGGCATCAAATTTGGACATTTTCTTTTGCAAAAATTTGTATCATGAAATAAATCATGCCAAACACGTTAATTCTAAAGCCTAAAAATTATAATATTATATATGTACTTTATATAATTAATTAGTATTCTTAATTAATTGCAAAAATAATTTCATCATGAAATACATAACTTCGAAACTAAAATTAATTTTCAAATAAAGACTCTACTTGTCTCACAAAATTTCTCCTTAGATAAAACTCTTTTAACTTACTAAAAAAAGTTTTTATTTCATCCTAACTTATCCTGTGGAGCCCATATGCTCGAAAAGGCAAAAGTATAAAAATTAATTATTTTTTCTGTATAATTCTCTACTCGAACCCTTAACCTCTAAGACCATTGTACCACCTTATGTCAACCAAACTACACAAATTGTTAAAATAATATTCAAAAAAATATATATATATAACCCACAGCTAATATAAATAATAATTTGGCAAAGTCTATTATTAACTATTTAGCCCAGTTTGTGAAAAAGTCTACCCTTGCTACGTAGTATATCCAGGTGGATTTTGTCAAGTTAACTTAAATATTTATTATTATTTTTTAATATTTTACAATTATAAACGGTGCAAATTCAAACAGCAGCAGTTTTTTCACCTTGGATATTTGGAGGCCGAAAGTGACTCACTTCTTAGGAATTTCGACAAATTTCATGCAATGCCAGCTAATGATCGGTCTCATTACATCGGAATTTCAATCCATGGCGTAGCTAAACAAGCGATGTCAATATCATACCCTCAAAAACGAATTATTTTTTAAAAAAATTCAACCCAAATTCCGAAAACCGTTTCCCTTTACAAAACGCATTTGTACTCACAAACCATTTATGTAATCAGCCAAGCTTCGCCAGGCCTACAGATAAAAATACAAAGTAGCGGCTAAGCACTGACAACGGAACTGGTCAGAAGCTGCTCGCCGGCAGTTGTTCATATACCTAGTCCAACGCCACTACATCCTCTCAAAAGAAAAATAAAAAAATAAAAAACCACGAAGCTCTTCATCCAAATGCAACAATCCTACATGCCCTGTTCATAAAAAAACAATCCAAACGTTGAGATGGACCAATCCTTCCATCCTAACTACTAAAGCCAAACAAAAGACTCCAAACCACAACCAAACACGTTGTAGTTATAAACAGTACCGAAAAATCCACTATAAAATTCCCTCTCAACATTGTTTTCAAGCACCGAAACTGTAGAAACAGAGCAAAATGGAAATCCACAGCGACCCCAAAGCCATCTCTCTCTTTCTTCTCCTCCTCTTGCTGGCCTTCCTCTCCTCTCCAGCCTTATCCCTCCATCCCCAAATCAACGTCTGGCCTTATCCTCGCTCCGTCCACTGGCCCACCCCAAAAGCCACCACCCTCTCCCCCTCCCTCCAAATCTTCAGGCCCACCAACCACAAGTACCTCCTCGCCGCCGTCGAACGTTACGCCAGCCTCATCGTCTCCGAGAACTACCAGCCCATCCGCGGCCCTCCTGCCAATCTCACCACCGGCCTCCCACCCCTCCAAGTCCTCAGAATCAACGTGCTCGACCTGTCCGCCCCTCTCCAACACGGGGTGGACGAGACGTACTGGCTGTCCATCCCAACCTACGGGGAAGCCAACCTCACGGCAGCTACTGCTTGGGGAGCCATGAGAGGCCTGGAGACCTTCTCCCAGTTGGTCTGGTACGGCGGTGAGGAGATAAGAATTCCGGCGGGGCTCTACATTTGGGATGCGCCCTTGTTTCCCCACCGTGGCTTGATGCTTGATACTTCCAGGAATTACTATGGAGTGAGCGATATTTTGAGGACGATCGGCGCTATGAGCATGAACAAGATGAACGTGTTTCATTGGCATGTTACGGACTCGCACTCGTTCCCGATCGTGCTGCCGTCGGAGCCGGAGCTGGCGGGGAAGGGATCGTATGGGCCGAGCATGCAGTATTCTGTACAGGATGTGCAGAGCATTGTGGAGTTTGGGATGGAGCATGGTGTCAGAGTCATGCCGGAGTTCGATGCTCCGGGTTAGTCCTGCTCTTGATTTGATTTTAGTGGCATCACACACAAAACAATGAAATTAAATTGCAAACAAAAAGATCAAAAAAAAAAATTGCAAACAGAAATAATATAACGAAGCTTAAATTATATGTTAAGCTTGTGGATTAAAATTTTTGATAAATCATCTCTTTTATAAGTATCCAAATCATGGCATTGAGTGTTCTAACTTATATGGGGCATTCCGTATTTGATCCACCTTCATTCAACAATAATTACACATTTTCAATGCTTCCCCTCATTCTCATTTAATTTTCTTTTTATCTTTAAAAAATATGTCAATTTTATATTTATTCGTTTTGCATCAATATTAACATCTTACGTACATGATATAATTTTTGTTGGAGATCTTTGATTCCTTTTTCTAAAATGTAAAAAATGTTTACTGTAAAAAAATGATCACGACCCTTGATGTGAATTGAATTATTTCTTTTAACAAATAGTTATGTAACTTTAAAACATAACATGCAAGCACCATTTACCTAATTCAAAATCAAATGAATTTTCTTCACAATAACCCACATATAATTAGAGGGATATTCTTCACTGATGCATGCAGGGCATACGGGCTCATGGGCGGGGGCATACCCGGAGATCGTGACCTGCGCAAACATGTTCTGGGTGCCCGGCGGGAAATGGTCGGACCACCTGGCGGTGGAACCCGGTACCGGCCACCTCAATCCCCTGCACCCGACAACCTACAAAGTCCTCCGCAACGTCATCCGCGACGCCGCCTCCCTCTTTCCGGAGCCCTTCTACCACGGCGGAGCCGACGAGGTGGTGACCAACTGCTGGATGCAGGACCCATACATCCAGAAATTCATCGACGACGACGGCGGCACCCACGCCCAGCTCCTCCAGCTCTTCATCAACTCCACCCACCCCTTCATCTCCTCCTTCAACAAGACCATCGTCTACTGGGAAGACGTCCTCCTCAGCGACTCCGTCAGTGTCCATCCTTCCTCACTGCCTCCTGCCACCACCATCCTCCAGACCTGGAACAACGGCCCCAACAACACTAAGCGCATCGTCGCCGCCGGCTACCGAGCCATTGTCTCCTCCGCCGACTTCTACTACCTGGACTGCGGCCACGGCGACTTCGTTGGCAACGACAGCCGGTACGACAAGCAGAACGGAGACGACCCCGGGGAGCCGTTCAACTACAACGGCGGGAGCGGAGGGTCGTGGTGCGGCCCCTTCAAGACGTGGCAGAGGGTGTACGACTACGACATCACGTACGGGCTGACGGAGGAGGAGGCGAAGCTAGTTATCGGGGGGGAGGTGGCGCTGTGGTCGGAGCAGGCGGACGGGACGGTGGTGGACGCGAGGGTGTGGCCGAGGACGGCGGCGATGGCGGAGACGGTGTGGTCGGGGAATCGGGACGAGACGGGGAAGAAGAGGTATGCGGAGGCGACGGATCGGCTGAACGAGTGGCGTTATCGGATGGTGGGAAGGGGGATCGGAGCCGAGCCCATTCAGCCGCTCTGGTGCGTCACGCGCCCTGGCATGTGCAACATGTTACAGTAGGCTCCACAATTTTCATTTTCCATGCAATAGTATTCATATCCGATCATCATCATGGTCATGTAGATTTGCTATGTACCTTTTAATATTAAGTGCCAGTGCCTGGCATAAACAGTATTGTTATCATTAATTCTATTTAATTGTGTTCTTAATTTAATTTCAAGCGTGGTAAATTAATTTTCATTTTTGTTTGTTTTTGGTTATTGTTGTATTGTTGCATATTTGTAGCAGTTTGCCTTGTATTGATCTGTGCATGAGCACATGAATTCATATAAACTTATTGCTATTAATACCGATTTATGGTTTAATGTCGGCTGTGTCTCCTCATTTTTAGCCTATTTCATGATTCAATCAATATCTCCCTCCACTTATTGTGTTTTAAATTATTTATTTATTTGAATAAAATATCATTCTTAATCCAAATTAGAACTGCAAATGATCCCCATCAAATAAAGTGTCAAATCCAGATGATGAAAGTATTGTTAATTCCACACTTAAATTCTAAAATAATCTAAGGGCATGTTTGACAATAAAAAAAAATATCAAATTAAAAATTTTCACTTTCCATAATCATTCTATTTTTTAATATTTTTCACATCTTCCTATACAACTATCCTATTTTCTAATTATTTCTACACAACTACCCATACAATTAACTTATATGTATATTAATTTTATTCTCTTTACTTCTCATTATTACCCCTGTCATATCACATCATTCTTTCAAACGAACGATTTTATAAATTAGCAAATGAGTAAATTAGATTTTAATTCAATCATTAAATGAGTTAAAAATGAAGCGATGTCAGCAGTATTAAAGTATTAAATCAAGGGTTGTGTTGTCATATAGTCACCTATGAATCACAATTTATGAGGAATTAGAAAATTACTTTTTAAATAGAGCACTATTAGTATCTTCCACCTTATAAAAGTTAATAATTTTTGAAGTTACAATATTTTATTTTAATTTTTGAAAATAAATAATTGAGTGAGGATACATGAACCTAGATATATATATATATATATATATATATATTCATGCTTTTTTGTTTTTAAAAATTAAATAAAATATAAAAATTTTAATTTATCAACTTTAGCAAGCTAGAAAATTCAAGTAAGACTTACAAATCTATAAAAAAAAATTAAAAAATTAAAAATATTTTTAATTGTTCGTAACTTTATATATTTTCACATGAAAAGTAATAAACTTTTTTATTTTCTAAAATTTAACGAAATTCAATGAGAAGAGATGGTGAGCTTAAATGAATTCTTTACTCGCTTAGTGAAGAAACTAATCAAAAACTTGAAAGTAATGATATTATTAGTGATTTTGATTTCTTTTAATGTGTCTAATGATTTTGATTTCTTTAATGTATTGCAATGATATACTTTTTTAAAAAATTTGAAAATATTTTTTAACCAAATTATTTATCATGTCTATCCATATTAATTTATTTAAGAATTTAAATTCACATGTGGTGATTTTCATTTTTTATTTATGATGTTGGAAAAATATAAGATTGCGTGGGTGCAACAAAGAAAGTCTAGTTGGGTTAAATTGGGTTGGGTTGCATCCAACGATACTTTGCAAAAAATTCAATTAAATCCTGCTCGTAGTAGAGAAAAAATGCAATAAAATTATACGACCACATTTTGTAACACAGCGATGTTTCTATGAAACCCTCATTTCTATGTAATTTTCTTTGTTTTCAACATTTAGATGGTTAATAAAAAAGTTTACTCCATCTGTTATATTTAGTATTACTTATATTATTATGAAAACTCTTTTATTTTTCTAATATTACTGTATATACTATATAGGTCCCATCTAGAAACATATAAAATAAATGTAATAAAATGATTTTGAGCACGCTTCTATATAACTGGGTTACATAGAAGCGATTTTGTTTAACCCCCTCCATTTTTTAGATTTTAATATTTGATGGAAAATCCAATCCATTCATTATATTTAACATTATTTGTTTAGCTAGGAAACCAAGTTTCATCCAAATTCAATATGTTTATAGGTCACATTTGCTAAAAAATAAATACATTCATGTGTAAATTAGGAAAAATGTTTAAATACATTTACATATGTATTAAAATATAGTAAAACTTTATAGAATCATTTATCCACATATTTATGATGTTGTAGATTATTTAGATGTTGAAAATACTACTTTAAATTAATATTTTAGTATTAAATTATTTTATTACGTTAATTTTACACATTTATAGATGACACCCATATACAGTGAAATTAAACAAATGAAAAGATTTTCATAATAATATAAATGACGATAAATATAACGGAGGATGTGGATTTTCTTTCAATCACCTAGATATTAAAAATGAAGGGGATTATATGGAGAGGGAGTTTCATAAAAGCGCTCCTGAAATGATTTAATGCTAAATATCAATTTTTAAGTAATATTTTCAATATCTAAACCGTTTAAAATATCATTACTACATAGATAAATGATTATATAAAATATTACTACATTCCAATATATACGTGTGAATGGATATAAGCATTTTTCCTAATTTACACACGAATGTATATATTTTTTAGCAAATGTGGCGTATACACAAATTGAATTTGAAAGAAACTTGGTTTTATAACGAAATAAATTATGTTAAATGTAATGAATAAATTAGATTTTTTTGTTCATTATTAAAATCTTAAATTTTGAGAGAGTTACCTAATTACATAGGAACGGACCAAAAAATTCACTACAAATTACGTGCAGCCGCTTACAGCAAAAATATTTTTTTGCAGAAAATTTCTGCTGCAAATAATGTTACAAGCCAAAAAACCCAGCTATAGATACATTTATATTAAATGCCACTAAAACAAAAGTTGTATTTAAGCAACTGTTTCAAGTTTTAGTCAAAAATAATTAATTTTATATTTAGGATGCCAATGTGAGTTGACACCTAGATCAACTTTTAAACATATTTTTAAAAATTAACCCTTGAAGTAATAGGGTCAGGACTTAAAATATATATGTACGTGTGAGCCATGTTTATTTATGGCCAGTCACATGGAGGCGGCCATATGTTCGACCATAAAACATTTTTTTTATTTTTTTTAGTTTTTTTCATGGACATAAAGTTACGAGTATTTAATTTATAAACCAAGTTTTATCATTTTTAGATTTTTAAGTATAAGGGCATTTTCACATAAATTTCAGTCACGTGCAGATGTACACGACTGATGGGCAGTGCAACATGTTTGTGCGCATTTTTAAAATTTATTTATTTATTTACAATGTTGAGTGGAAAACAGCACTGGGACTTTGGAGATGATGTACCTATAGGTTGTGTTTGTCAATTTAGAAAAGTGGTCAAGTTAAAATTTTTCAATCTAAAACTTGTCACTTTTCATAACTATAATTTTTTAAATTATTTTTTACACATTTTTCTATACAACAACCCTACTTTTCAATCATTTCTACACAACTACCAATACAACTAACCTATTTATTTTAAATTTATTCTCTTTACTCCTCATCATTACCCCTACAACATCACATCATTTTCTACTAATTTGACAAGTTTTACATATAAAACTTTTCATCAAAAGTTTTACAACTTCCCAAACACACTCATAGTATTGAGTGGAAAACAAATAAAAAATATTGGGAATTGGGAGATGATGTCATGTAACTATCTACGTCATAAATTAGATTTTAAGGAAAAAATGGTAGATTTTTTTTAACCCAAAAAAATTAAGAAATACTTCCATCAATTTTTAAGTCGTCCATGACCCCATGTTTCACCGCTCGCTGCGCAAACTAGTCTATTATTAACCGTCGAATCGTAGGACACGAACCAAAGGGCCAGGATCTAGCAATTAGCATACAGTGTTTCCATCGTTGAGAGTCAGGCGGTAAGATGGACGGTGCAGATTGCATGCTGAAAGTTCGGACAGTTTGGTTATTAGGGTTTTAGGCCTTGTGAAACGTAGCAGTCGTCGCGGGCAGCAGCAGGCGGAGAAGGAATAGACGGCGGGCATGGCAGCCGCAGCGGCAGTAGCAGCTGTTCAAGAAGTCAAGCTCTTCAACAGATGGACTTTCGACGATGTTGAGGTCGCTCTTCCTCTTTTTGCTCTATATTTCTGCCCCCGTCATTTCAATCTCGTTATACGCGTTTGGATCATCTCTGCTTGCTGTTGTTGCGTGTTTAGAGAGAGAGAGATCCAACATTGTCTCTATGTCTGGTGGGCTGCGGATATTTCCGGCCAGATTAGTAGATTTCTTCTTCCGAACTCATTTCAGGGTGACAGATGGTCTGCATCGCAAATAAATCAGCAGTCCTAAGTGCTAGGAATTAGAATTGAGACAGATTAATTGTCAATCATCAAGTCCCCCACCCCCTCCATTTTTTTTGTTGATGGCTGAGTTTGGATTACAAGTTTATTTGCCCACAAAGTAGTTCTCTATGATGATAATCAAATGTAGAAAATTATAATACCATGTTGATTGGTACAAACTTGTTAGGAATTGACTGTCGCCATTGGTGGCATTTTTCAATAATGTTATGCTTGTTAGTTAAATTAGAAGTAGTGAGCGTTGATTGTTTTGCCTCGGCTCAGGTTGGGGACATCTCTTTGGTTGATTATATTGGCGTCTCTGCGTCTAAACATGCCACTTATGTCCCACATACTGCTGGGAGGTACTCTGTTAAGCGCTTCCGCAAGGCTCAATGCCCAATTGTTGAGCGTCTGACGAATTCTTTAATGATGCATGGTCGCAACAATGGCAAGAAGTTAATGGCTGTTCGAATCATCAAGCATGCGATGGAGATTATCCATCTCCTCACAGACCTCAATCCCATTCAGGTGATTGTAGATGCTGTGATCAACAGGTAAGAAAAGGATCTTCCTATCTGTTTGTAAAATCTCATTTGTCACAAGGAATATGATGAGAAAGCAAATTAACCAATTAAAAAAATGATGACAGGGTCATGCAGTTGCTATCATCAACACCGTGTATCAGCCAATTAGTTGTCGCAATTCATTTACCATGAGCAATATTCGAGGCAATGCTGTTTCAGTTAATTTGCAGTTACTAATGTTTCTCATGGTTACAACCTCATAGAGGCTTTAATTTGAGACCCTCAAAACACATTGATGGGCATCTTGGAAAAGGTTCTTTCATTTCTCTGGTCAGAGCATTCTGCATGCAAATGGCCCTGGCTCGATGCAAATTTCAACTCAGAGAATTATTTGCTAAACATGTCTTTCTGTCATCAGACACACAGGAATTGTAGGCTGCAGCTATCATGGTATTAGCATCTGCATCATAGGGTCAATCCCTAAATCGGCTGATGAGATAAGCCACTATTAAAACAGTTTCACCAAGTTTCTGAATCCTGCAGTATATAGGTTCTTTATCTTCCTTACATGCATTCTGCCATTGCAGTGGCCCAAGGGAAGATGCAACTCGAATTGGCTCTGCTGGTGTTGTCAGGCGTCAAGCAGTTGACATCTCTCCACTTAGAAGGGTTAATCAGGCGCTTTACCTTCTTACGACTGGCGCTCGTGAGAGTGCTTTCAGGAATATCAAGACAATAGCAGAATGCTTGGCAGATGAGCTCATCAATGCAGCGAAGGGATCTTCTAATAGGTAAATGTGAAATATGCGAATCTGACTCCATTACCATGAACAATTTGGTTATCGCTTCACCTACTCATGACTCATGAGGTTATATGGTGTTTCTTGTCTCCCTCTTTCAGCTATGCAATTAAGAAGAAAGATGAGATTGAGCGAGTGGCCAAGGCCAATCGTTGAGAGTTGATTCCCCCACAACCTTTTTAGCAGAAGCGCTTTGAATTTGTGATTTTTCGTATTGCCTGTCCCATGAAAAGTTAATTTTGCAGCAATTATGACTCTGTTCTAAGGCCAGTTTTGGTATACAAATATACTAGTTTATCTTTAGATGTTGCTGAATGATTTATAAATTGATATTTTCCATTTAAATGTTTCAAACCTTCCGGTCATCATTCTATGTCATGGCAGTTAGGAATGACTTCGTGCTGCTTTAGGGATTCTTTGGGATTTTTGCAATTAGTAATTGGAAAGATTTGCTTTTGGATCCTTCTCCTGTCACGTCTGCTGCTTGATGTATATCATATGTAATTCATTTTTTATATATAAACCATTAATTGCATCCTAGTTAATTTAAAATATTTGTCTAAGTTTTTAAGAATTAAATTTATTAAATTATTTATTTTTGAGTTGATATTAGTTCCATGAAAATTATATTATCCTAATTTTTGATAAAATATATTTTATTATGTTGAACATAATGTATTGATTTGATTTGATAAATAAGGGTGTGTTTGACAATTGATAAAAAATGTCAAGTTAGAACTTTTCAATCTAAAACTTTTCACTCTCCACAACTATTATATTTTTTAATTATTTTTTCACATTTTCCTATACAACTATCCTACTTTTTAATCATTTTTATATAATTATCCACACAACTAATCTATTTATTTTAACTTTATTTTCTTTAATGTTCATTATTATCCCTATCATATAACATCATTCGACAATTTTTACTCTACAAAACTTTTCATCGAAAGTTTTATTCATTACCAAACACACCCTAAGTTAATAATTATTATAAAACTCCATGTATATGCATTTAATGGCTTAGATTTCAGTTTAGAGTTTAGTCCTGTATGCTGATTATAACCAGTGATATTCATATCCGAAATATTCAGTTTTTCAAATAGCGATTTAAATTTGAAAATAATGGCTAATAGACGGTTCAGATGCTTTATTACACATCACCAAAAGTCACTTTTTAAAGATGTTACAGCCAGGGTAAAGAGCACGTTGGTCTTTAAAATTCGGGTTCTGATCGATGATTACTGATAAAACAATCCTCATTCCATATCTACTTTGGTATGCCCACTCGAATGGCATAAAATAACCGACGGATTTATGTATGATCTAAATATCTCGCAGTCGAATTGCAGGCGATTAACCCTCCCCTTTATAGCAGTTTTTTGGGGTTTGTAATGGATGGTACAACAGATTAACGTAGAAATATGAAATGGTAAACTATAATAGTGCAATGATTTCTTATCCATGACTTGTATGGATAAAATGTGCTAAGATTGGGAAGTATGAAGTAATAAGTGAAAAAAAAAAATTGATGTTTTTTACGGTCATCTCAATGTTTATTACATTCAAACCTCTTGAGACATTCTTACGATATTCCTAAAATATTCTCCCAATTATCTAACAATATATCTATTTTTTACATTTTATTTTTCTATAAAATTAATTGGTGAACACTTCCGTGATAATGAGGAAGAAGACGACCATGTTGATAAGATTCCGGTTCTTGGAACCACTTCCATGAAAGTTAAACGTGGTACCAGATCACGCGCAACCCATGAAGATTTTGCGCAATAAACATAGGGGTGGGTCAACCCGTGACCCGCCCCGCCTCGACCCTGTTTAATACCGGGGCGGGTCGGGATTGTGTACTCGGCGGGTTGGGTCGGGTCGGGATTTTGATGATTTTAAAGAACTGCGGGGCGGGGCGGGGCGGACCTACCTGCTGACTCGTTTTTTGATATTTTACATTAAAAAGAAAAACCTCGTTCAATGCTAATTTTCATGTTTTATTTAATTATTTATATTTACTTTGACTGATTAATAATAAATTCAAGCATATAGTAGTTAAATTTAATATAAATTTGTCTTTATATTTGATAGTTTTATAAATTTTTAAAAACTTCTTACTTGACTCGCAGTTTTTTACCCGACCCGTTGACCCGATACCGACCCGAATTTTGTCCCGAGACCTTGTAGAAAAAAGTAAGGGTCAAACCGACCTTGTCCCGACCCGGTATAAAATAAGGGTCAAACAAGATTTTTGAAAAGGAAGGTCAGGGTTGGGCACACCTCGACTCGCCCAAATTCCCACCCTTAAATAAACATTCCTGGTAGAAAGATGATAATTTTTTTAGAGGTGCTTGGTGGGCCGCTAATTTTCAATTAGTTTTTGCAGTGATTGTAAACTTCTTGGAAGTTTTAATCTGGATCGTCTTTCTAAATTTCTCATTGAAACGGTGTTACATCCCATTTGAAAGGAGTTTTTTTTTATTTTTTTTATCCTTTTTGATCTAATCATGTCGGTGGGCGGATGTGTTGAGGCAGTGTGAATGCGTTATCCGGTGGGTTGGAACTCGGGAAGGTGTGTAAAGGAAGAAATAAATATAGCCATCTTTTCATCTCTCCAAATCCAGTAAGGGATGAATTGCATTAGAGAGAGTAAGGGACATCTTGAGAAATGAGAAGATCACTTGTTGGATGGCAGATCGGCCCATGGCTTCTTTTCCGGTGGGATGTATGTTCGTCTGGTTGTCAGCTATGGCTGGTCTGAACAAATTTCACCTTGGGCCAACATGGTAAATGGAAGGGACATCTACCAAACTACCACCCACCTTCGTTTGTTGGTCTATACAGTCTCTTTTTTAAATGTTATGCTATTTTTTTTTATTTTTCAACAAAAGAAAATGAGATTTTACACCCTTTCGCATATCCTGCAATGGCTATAATGAATAGAAGGGAATTGAGAAAGGATAGGTGAGTTCATGGAAGGGAAGGGTTGGTCTATCCATCTAAAACATCAGACCCTTCGGTTTGGAATGTTTGGTTTGCCGGAGTCTTGGACTTATGACCATGTCTAGGAATATGGTCCCATGAATCTAACAGTCAATTCACTGGAACCACAAGCAAGCAGGAAGCCGAACCTCGTGATTTATTTGGCATAGGTGTATATATATAAATATCAACACACGAGTGCTTCCATCCACACGTTAGCCTTTGCCATCATGTCTGTCGAATTCCATGCACCTCCCAACTCACCTCTCCTTTGACCCTTTACACATTTTTTAATTAGATTAATGAAGAGGATATTCATGACCCCATCTCGGCAGCACCCATGATTGAAGCACTTTACTCAAAGGAAAAGCTTGCAGGTGGGATTGCTGTCATTTCCCATTTCACGAGGTGAGTTGTCTGCCTTGCTCCTCCGCTTCTTTTGCTCATTTTCAGGAAGGCTGTTCCGTTTCTCTGTTTTATTTTCTGAATTCGTGGGCGTCTTTTAGCATGCGTTTCGATGATTGATGATATGTTGTATTAGTTTCATACGTGATTTTTTTTTCCTGAGGAATAAAAGATTGTGAAGTCATTGGGTGTTTTGACCTGTTCCTCATTCCTTGTGTGGGAATTCATGGCAAGAGGAATGCAACTGCGGGGTTGTGGTTGTCCCCCAGCAAAGTTCTGTTTTCTCCTGCTCTTCGTTTTCAAGCTTGGCTTCTAATTCTAGCGTTCGATGTCCTTGAATGTAGCAATGCTATTAATAACATTTGGGTGTGGCTGACTTGAGTTCTATTTTTCCCTTTTAAACACTTGCATTTGAAATCATCAAGCACATTTGAAAATCGATTAGCTTACAAGCTGTAGAAGATTATCAGTCCTGGTGCTAGCTATTAGTTCTGCAAGTTTGGTGATGGGATCTGGAAATTTTAGGAGGGAAAGGTAGGAACTGGAAATGGAGGCATGGGAACGGTAGGTTTGCGTATTTTTCTGAGAGAGAGAGAGAGAGAGAGGTGAAAGTCATATCAGGAAACTTGGAAAAGTTGCAACCTACTATTAAACGTTTGTAAATTACCCAGCATTTCACCAAACCATCCTTTGTTTCCACCACCATCATTCATCCTACGCTGTTTTCTGTCAAGTCAAACTTTATAGTTCAAAATGCTGGGTTGCTCGAGATTTGCGCTTTAAAGACAAGCTTTACCAATTTAACTAAAGAAACGATTGAAAAATTCTTCTGATTTGGGCTCCAATGCTATGTAGAATATGTTCTACCGAATTGCTGCCAGCATGATTTGGGCACATCCATTTCACGTACTGTCATGACTTCGACTGTTCAGCTAACCATGCCGCGAACGTGTGTTCCAATCCAAGCCGTTAATGGATGGCAATTAAGGGCGTTGATCACGCATGCCTGTCCTAATTTTAGTCCGAGCAGAGAATAAGTAAGTCTCGATCATACATTGGAAGATGGACGGTTAGAGATTCACCAACCATATCAATTTCCATTTGGCGAGGAATTTCAGGAGTTTGCTAGAATGATATGGACTGAATTCTTGCCAACGAAATGTTGCCGGTTTCATCGCTAAACACAGAATCAGCCGTTATTATTGCAACAAGTTGTTGCCCTTTGTCTCTACAAACATAATTTTTTGCAGCGAATGGACTATCAGAGACGATAAATATTTGATTAATTTGCAAATGTATAAACACAATTTGACTACATTTGCAGGCATACCCGTACTGTTTTAAATTGCAAATAATGGAGTGTGTATATTTGCAAATATTTGCAAACTATATGGGGCAAAATATAATTTAAAAAACTATTTGGGTTATGTTTACTAATTTTCTTTTTATGATTTTTAGATATATGTAGATATTTTTTGAATTTTAAAGTCAACAATTTTCAAAATTATTTAAATAATCTTTAGGATACAACTTGAGAAGTGTATCCATCCAATAACCCTTCCTTTTGATAATTTGCAACCGCCAATTTGAATAAAGTAAATAAGAAAAATTACCCTTTCTTTGTTTATAAATTACCTTGTCTTTTTGGTTAAAAATAACAGTAAAAAATTCTAAATCACTAAAACAACCATTTAAATATTTAAAATTGCAAAATGTAATCTTAAATACCTATATGCATACTCATTTACGTTGGTTTTAGATACTCTCATATGAGATTTGTCTATCCAAATCAAGATAAGATTGATGGGTACCCAGGAGTACTCTACGCAAGTTGCACACTTAAATATTACTTAGTCTAAAAATTATTGTTCTTTGAAATTCAGAAAAATATAGACATATAATCAAAAATTATAAAAAGGATAAAATTTACAAATATACCCCATAGTTCAATCATATTGCAAATTTATCCACCAAGTCTTCGAAATTATCTATTATCGCGCATAGTTTATATATATTTACAAATATACCTACACCATAACAACATGACATATTTTCAAATATATGCAAACTATTTCGAAGTTATTGGCAATTTATAAAACTAAGTTAGTATACTTGCAAATATGATCAAATTATGTGGTTATTTTGCAAATTACCCTTAATATTTTCACAATATGTAGAATTTTGCAACTTATGTTGTTGGGAATCAAAAGCATAAGGGTGTTGCCAAAAGGCAACTTTATTGCTTCATCATTTGCTTTTGAACTACCTCTAAGAGAAATACTTGAGAAAGTGTCCTCGCTTTATCAATAGCACTAAAGTTTTTAATATTGCTGCCCATGTTGGCCTACGTTGATAATTAATTAAAATTTAATTCACTCGTTTTATTTAAATCATTTATTTTATTCAGTATGAAATTATTTCAATCAAAGTTTTAAGTGAGTTATACCTGCTTTAAAATATTTATTATAATATATAAATAAAAAACATACTTGAATCTATTCACAATTTATTAGAATATTATGAAATTTATATACGTATTTATTTGTAGAAGAAGAATATTTTAAATTGTATAGGTGCCGAATTAATATTTTAATATAGATATATAAGTCAAATAATTTATTATATCGATTTTATAATTTTATTACTTTTATTAAACAGGGCCTAGAAAAATATTTGATTTGAAATAAACTTCATTTCTTAGTCAAATAAATAATTTTAAATATAATAAATGGAATAGATTTGGATTTAAATTTTTTTTAAAAATCTGATTTGGATTTGACCTTTAAGTAGATACAAAACGATAAGAACACTGAAATCTTCTTCAATGGTGTCATGACTGTGTACGTATTCTTCCTATATATATGTCATTTATTAGGAGTAGCATGCTCTGCGGTGGTGTAGTATTGAGGAAATAATATTGATAATAATAATAGTAGTAGTAAATAAAATTAAAATTCAGTTACATTATTCATGTTACAAAAAATAAGCTCAATTGGAATTATTTAATAAAAAGCTTAAGTGGAATCTTAAGTTGGTTATATTCGATTAAAAAACAGAGAATTTGCACTGTAAGCTCTCTAACTTTGCATATTAGTATTTTAGACCATTATGTTTGCGTATTATCATATTAGGCCCTGCAAAAGTTTGATTTTTGTATTTTAAACCATCAACCCTAATGGCGTTAAAAACTATTGTTAAATCCATGTGTAATGTCGAAAATACATTTACATCTATACAAAAAGCAAAGCAATCATGACAAAAAATCAAAATCATTTACACAATGAAGACTCACGATTCCGAGGAGGTGATGCAATTTGGGAAGATGATGTTGGTTATTAGTCATGGCTATCTTGCTTTCCGTATAGATTTAAGGGTATTTTTGATATTACACATTAGTTTAGTGATGTTTTTTAACATCGTTAAGAGGGGATAGTTTAAAATATAATGACTGAAATTTCATAAGATTTAATATACTAATATGCAAACTTCTAGGTTTAAAACACTAACATGCAAAATTAAAAAGTTTACGGCATCAATTTCTGGCTTAAAAACACATAGTGATGCATAAATTAGAGATATCAATGGATACATTATAATAGTATAGAACTTTATAAAATTATTTATCCATATAATAGAAATGTTTTAAATAGTTTAGAATTTGTCTTAAGAGCTTTAAAATTGACATATAATTTATTAATATGGAAAAAATAATAGTTAAATTTAAGTATTATATTGTTATGGGCGTCTTCATGTTCGATTCGACGCCCGTTACAGTTCCTGGAATTGGGGAGCTGTTCCAAGCGCACGCCACGTGGCATATTGATGGTGCACGTGGGAGTTGGAAGGTTCGGTGAGTCAGCGTCCCATTTCCAACTTGCATAGATTTTTGGCGTTGACGTTTTGGTAGATGTTTGGTGCACGTTTTAAGGTAGAGCGCGGAGAGAGAGAGACGGTTAGGCAGCTCCGTTCGCCCGCGCACAACCAACTGCATTCTTCCACTCTTCTGCCATCCATTAGCGGGTTTGGATGGGAGAGAAATACCGAAGGCAAGAGAGTAGATAAATGAAAAATATAAAGCGTTATTTAAATTAATATAAATAATATTCTATAAACGTAAATCTAAAGAACATAAAAACCACTATAAATATGGAGCGAATTTCTTCAATTCTCTTCTGTTGATTTCGCTGGCGTTCATTTTTTCAACTTTCTTCTACTCTCGTGCCTTGGGTATTTCTCTCCCATCCAAAAATGACATCTGACATGCTCTAATGCATGCATTAATTGCACATCAGAAAGAGAGGAAAACTGCAGCAGGTTGTGAGGCTGAATCCAATGGCATGTACCTTGTCAGTGAAACGGACGACCACGATGCGCGTACACCCTTGCTGCATATTCGATATATCGCATGTAATCATCCCTCTATATATATTCTTGCCAATAAATAACTCAATTCCCAGGTTAAGTCGTCCAAAACATGATATTAGAGTGGCCCATCCCAGTTATGTTATTTCATTCTGACGCATAATGAAACCTTAAAAAAATCCACAGCATCATGTAGTTATTAGAATTTCAAAGTTTAAACTGATCTGTTGCTGTTGTTGGGTTTATATATACATATACATAACTTTTTGCATATGGAATCTCAGCTATCATTTGTCCAGCTGATCTTATAATTAGGAACAAGACATGCGCAATGCATTTGAATTATCATTCATCCGTGGCCTCATGACAATCGTTGCTGATTTGATCAGGAGGTCAGCACCATATATATTTTTTAATCTCATTAGCTGCACGATATATATTTGTTGAACTTGATAGCTGGATGAAGTGTAACTACCTTGTACTTTTTTTTTTATGAAGTCACTTGGACAGACGGTTAAGGGAAAATGATTTCCATATACGAAAGTGTAAACATTGTAAGTAAAAATTTGAAATAAAAATGGTTCTTTTCATGCAAAAATTACGGTTAATTGTAATCTGTATAAACTAAAAAAATTGAAAAAGTAAACATGTTCATATATGGAAATTAAAGATGGGTCGATTATAGTAGTTAAATGCCATGTGAACCTGTATTGTCTGATCCAACATTTGGGTTCTTTTTCTGCTTGTATGCTTTGTTTTATTAAAATAAGCCCCATCAAAATATATAAGTTTCAAAGGTATTTTAAAGGATACAATATTCAAATTCTTGAATGAAATCTATATTTGTGTGATAATGTAATCATGTGCATTGGGAATAGAAAAAGTTATACTAAAAATTGAAAACGCTATTTTGAAAATTGAAAAACTCTCAAGAGTGAGGATACAGATTCTATTCAATAATCTTGTATACTTTTAAATAAGCCCTTAATATTTGCTAGTTATATAATTACCGAGAAATCAATTTCCTAGTAGTTAAAAATATTGACAAATTATAGCCTATAATTTATAAAGTAGCATTTCATTGCTGAAAGAGATGTATGGTTACGAGTTTTTTGTAATGAGTTCTTTGCAAAAGATAATCGGTGAGTGCTAGAGGTAACCCTATGGTAATAAACTTTTCAATTTTTTTATAAAGAACTTTAAAATATTGGTCAAAATTTACATATTCAGCAAAAATATTTTATTTCATTGTTAAACTTAGTTGGCAAAAGTGAACTTTCTTATGATGATATAGCCACAATAAATACTATCTAGTACTTTAAAAATTCATTCACGCGACTTTGTTTTAGGAGAAAAAAAAGGAAAAATTCACTATGCATAAGAAATATCTTGCACAAATACTTTTAATGGAGAGTAATCTTATTCATTGCTTAAACAAAATTTTGAAGATGCTAAATAATCATTGATGACAAAACTTAGCTCTTAGCATCATCGCATAGATGTCCAAATGGCTGACATGCGTGTGTGTGTAGAGTAGTGTGAGTAGGAGGCTCAAGATTAAAATATTGGATAAAGAGAGTGACCCCGTTACTCCACCTTTAAAATACACCTTCATTAAATGCCTAATCATCCAAGGTAAGTGACACAATTCAAAAAAAACTTAATTCTTGACAATAACATTATGATAATTATACAATGCAAACTTTTAATGATATGGCATAGATTTTTTATCACTATATAAGGGCCAAATTTTCACATGCAGCAATTTATTATTTTGGACACTCAATATTAAAGAACGGGCTAATATCTTTAGGTATGTCAAATGATTTTTTGTATTAACTATTCATCAACTATCACTTAATAATTTTAGCTAAACCAAACATAGGCTAAGAAAAAATTTAACTAAGGTTGTGTTTTGGAAGTGATAAAAATTTTGAATAAAAAGCTCTTAGTATAAAAATTTTTGAATTAGTAAAAGGTTATATAATATGATAGAGGTAATGATGAAAAGTAAATAGAATACTGTTAAAATAAATATATTAGTTGTATAAAAATGATTAAAAAGTAAAGTAATTGTATATGAAGATATAAAGAAATAATTAAAAATAAAGTAAGTAATAGTAGAGAATGAAAAGTTTTGTATTAAATTTTTTTATTATGGTCAAATATGCCCTAAATGTAAGAAAAGTAAGAGGAGAGTTTTAAAAACCCTTTCTTCCTGTAAAAAAAAAATGGATAACTAATGATGTCAGATATTATCATTATTGTACAGTTTGTGTAGAAGATTTTAGAAATCATTATCGTACCGGTACGTAGTATATATCTCCTTAATAATAGAGATATTTATATACTTGTCTCCTTGAGTGTGAAAGTATTCATAAAATATATTGTGAAAGAGCTTGATTTGTAATATTAGATGTTACGGTGTATATAATACCTAATCAAAGAAATTGCTTTTTACGATATCATTATTATGTTAAGCTTTTGGCAATCATAGTTATTGACATCGTTAAATAATATCTTTTGCACTAAAAAATAATTAATCCAGCTGAAATAATGTTATAAAATATTGATTTTGTTTGTATATTGCACTGAAATCATAGCATTTAGAACAAAATTGGCAACAATTTACTATCCAGACCATTGTTGATGAACATTAGTAACAGAAATGGCAATATTCTGTTACTGATACATATCAGCAACAGCCTATTAGCAGCAATCCAAACTGTAAATTTGTTGTCGATGAATATGACTCCTGCAACGTTTGTGTTTCATTAAAAATCATAACATTGAGCAGAAAAATGTTACAATTTATTACCCGAGCCATTACTAATCCACATTAGCAACAAAATGATAACATTTTAATACTGCTAGATATCAGCAATAACTCATTAGCAACGGTCTGAACGCTAAACTTGTTGTTGATGAATAGGTCTCCTTTAGCAATAGTGGTTCATCGGCAACAATCTTCATCCAGAATGATATATAGTTGTTTCCGATTTTAAACACATAGTTTGAATTTCGAGCTTGGATAATTTGTTTGCAAATGATAAAGCCACACATGTGAAAATGACAAGAAGAATGGTTACGGTTTGATGTTGATGATAGCGGCAAGCATGCAGAACCAAATTTTAGATGATTGCAAGAAGTTAGTAATGTTGACAATATTAAAACTGCATATAATTTTTTCTTATGAAAGGGGGGAGGGAGGGAGGATGGAGTAAGAGGAAAATGAAGGTAGAACATTAATGCCCCTAATAAATATTTTGTAATTATTTTTATGAATAAAACTTGCTGCAATATCAGTTGTCAGCAAAGCTAAGATTTCTGAATGCTGGTGTCAATTTATGTTGTGATGACACTATAGCTGAGTTTTTATAAATCGGCAGGAAAAGGCTTCAACGATACTTTTTCTGAAAGTATTGGTAATATTAGAACTTCTAATGACAAGTTTCATAGTTAAAATGTTACTTTTTATAGCATACATTATATTTTTGTAGCTATTTATATTATTAAATACTATCTTTGGTAAGAAAAATATTAAGCATTGCTAAAAAATATGTTGCAAAATGTTTGCTTTCTTGTAGTTATATTGCTTGAACTATGGAGGAGAAACTAGACGACTGCATAAAATAAAGATCAAGAAGAAATCAGCGTGCACATGATGATGCTGATGATGATTTATAAGAGCTCGACTTGTAGACAAGAAGTCTTATTTAATTTTGTCAAGAATTTACATCAAAAAAAATTTCTTCAAGAATAAACACTTATTTTGGAAGAGAAAATCGTTTACAACATGAAATCGTAACCTGAATTGGATGTCAGCATGCGTACCTTTCTTTTTTTCTTTCTCTTGGAATGGTAAGCAGTACCGCAGAGAGCACAGACATCTTTTAATTATCACGTAGAATGAATTTGTGAAATGATGGCATTTTACGTGATCTATCGAGCATGGAAGAAATTTGCCTAGCTTCAAGAATCATGTTTAATTCCATCATCTTCTTATCTAAGCCGATATGCTTGCAAACATATGTGTGGATGTAACACTCAAGTCAAACAAATGATTTATATATATAGAATAGAAATCAAAATAACAAAAGCATGCATTACAAAGAAGGAATTGCCTTCCAGTTCTAGGGAAGCTCTCCCCATCATTCATTAAAAAGATGAATGAGCAAACCTTCAAACACACTATGTGATAGATCTACAATCTAGTTTCACAAACCAACAGAAATACCCATTGCATCATGTGTCTATCTCTGATATTCCTTACCTGTTCAATCTACCTTTCTCATGACACGGGATCGAAGAGAGAAGAATGGCAGGAACACACGGAAACCATGCAGATGTACGTAGCAGTATCTATGATCGATCAGAAGCCCTCGTCCAGGTTGTTGGTGAACCGCACATGCTGCTCACCTTCGTTACTTACCCCAGCAGCCGGAGCTTCCCAAACAGCGCCGAAGCCAAAGCTCGGCACCGGCGAAACTTGATGAATATCCGAAGCCATGCCCAGATTCTGCTGTTGTTGCTGCTGCTGCTGCATGAACATGTCCTCATTCATCAGCGAATTCAAGAAAGACGAGAACACGTCGTCCGTGCAATACTCCATGTCGTCCTCTTCAGTGCTGTTGCCATTTCCCACCATCGGCCTCTCAGAATTCTGCCAGTTCTCCTCAATGTCGCCGCCGGCGCCACCCCCGATAAATTTTTTCTCCTCCAGGCCATCCCCGGCAGCAATATACTCGTTGTTTCCAACCCCATTTCCGCTGCTGCAGCCGGCCTTATCTACTAGAACAGAAGATTCCGGATTAGGGTTAGGGTTAGCGATGGCGCAGGGTGGGAGTGCAGCTGGTGGGGCAGCTGTAGGAGAATTAGGGTTAGGGTTTAGAGGCTTGTGGGTGCGTGGATCGATCCCTTGGCTGATCAGCTTCTTGCTCAGGTGGGTGTTCCAGTAGTTTTTAATCTCGTTATCAGTTCGGCCCGGAATTCTCCCTGCGATTAGAGACCACCTGAAGAAAGACAAGAGCAGACAGTAAGACAGAAGAAGAATATGGTAAGATCGCAAGAACCTCAATCGGACAGGCGCCACTAGCTGCGCCGCGAGAATTTGGTGATATTTCTAGCTGGATCTGGTTGTGTCGATCTCGGCAGGTGAGAATTACCGGTTACCGAGCAGGCGGTGGAGACGGAGAATGAGATCCTCCTCGTCAGGTGCTATGTGGCCGCGCTTGACTGAAGGGCGGAGGTAATTCATCCAGCGGAGCCGGCAGCTCTTGCCGCAGCGGAGGAGTCCGGCGCGCTTGGGGAGAGTGCGCCACCGCCCTTCGCCTTCTCGGCCTATGTATTTGGCCAGCAGCTCGTCCTCCTCCGGCGTCCACGGCCCTCTCTTCAGCCCCACCTTGCTGCAGCACGGAGTCGTCTTGCTGGGCATGGCTGCCACCGCCGACGACGACGATGACGACGACGGATTCCTCATCTCTTCTTCTTCTCCTCTCTTCTTTCTTTCTTCTTTAGTGGATTTCTACTGTTCTGGTCTACTTTGATTGACGGAAAATGCTAATAAACAAGAGAAGGATTGGGTTTTGGCTGGTGTCGTTCACCTTCACGATGCAAAGGCCAGTGGAATGGATTTAGACATGAGGATGGAATGATATATGGGCGAGAGGATTTGGGTTGCACTCCCTTTTCTGTCTGTTGCGAAATACAGAATACCGTCCGTGTCAGAAGAAAAGTTGGGCCATTGTCTCTCGAATAATCAATCATTATAATTTTTAGGATCATGATTCTTATATTTAGGTTCTTTTTCGTTATTTCTTGATATATTTTTATGATTTATCTTCCAATTCCATGTTAATTAAATTTTTTAACTTCCTTTGTCCGCATTAGTTGAAAATTGAGATTCTATCCTCAAAGTATAGAAATTTTTAAATACTGAGCCGTTCTGATTATTTTATTGTTTGTGATATGAAGCTTAAACATGGATGAATGTGATACGTTCTCTGTCCATCACGACGAAAGTTCGGGAGACATTGCTCTGTCTCCTGGGAGTACTGTAGCCTGTAGGGTGCAGAGGAGCTTGTTTTTGTCCGGCGAATTCCTTTTCTTCATTCCACTCAAGCTATTTTCAAGCGCCTGGAGCAGACGCAGGATAAAGTGCCAGCAAGGATATCGTGTTTGGATCGACCACGCACATCAAAGGGCCATCTAAGGGATCTGAACTACTGAGGAAAATCAAGCCGCTGAAACTATTAGGTGGGCCACATAAGCTAGATGACTGAAGACCGCTAATTATTTCTTTTGTTCTACTGTTCCTCACAGGGCCCAGTACCACGTGGGCCTTAATCAATGAACTTGATGTTTGATTGGGGCAATTTTCTTTTTCGAAAGTTTTTGTCTTGGCTGCCCAAAATCCGGAAACTCATCCAATTTGAATTTTGCTATCTTTCTTACACGTCATTAAAATGTAGGAACTTAGTCCATTTTGGAAATGGCTGAGAAGAGAATTTTATTAAACGAAGCGACAGACATAGAAAATCCCTACTCATGCGCTGATTCTTTCACATGCCTGGTGCACAAAACTAGATCTGAACCGTTCACCTCTTTAGGATTTGTTCTTTTTTTTTTCCTCTTTTCGATGATACGAGTTGGTCATAGTTAGGATGTGATGATTGCTGAAATGGAATTTTTCGTTTCCCAAAAATATTTCTTCCATTCCTAAAAAATATTTATAATACAACTTTTATAATCCCACTGCACTTTTTTCATTCTTAATACACTTCATTTCAAATTCCCATAACATCTAAGCTTTGAACAGCTCTAAATTTAGACCATAAGATCTTGAAATCCGAACCGTTTGCCTTAACGTTCTTACCATATAAGGCCTGAGGAGGGGAATTTTCAGATGGCCCTACTAACGCAGCCATATTCTCTTGGAACCAAAAGCTGTAATATCAATTTGGCAGTAAAATGAAAATTGCTTAGAAGTTGTTTGTTTTCTTGCAAGTGTGGGAACCATGGCATGGGATGCGGGCATGTTTTACGAGACAATCATCTACTGCATCAATAATCATATTTTTTCATTTTTATCTTTATATTCTAATTTTTCTTACTAGTTACCACCATCAAAACTTATTTATTCTAACTTTACTCATGTTATCTCTTATCAATTAGACAATTTTTAAAATATTTTATTTTTAAATCCTTACCCTACTCCATAATCCCACGAAAAATATCAATTACCAATGAAGACCCGGTTCATCCTCGAGTCAAGTTCTGGATGAAATCAATCCCGTGGAGCAGGGTAACTCTTGAGCAAGAGCTACACGTAGTCGCGCCAGTGTATCGCCTGTCGCTGTTGGTCATACAGTATCAAATGATCCAGGAAATCGGTTATTCCGGCCTTGAGTCACCGTTAAGAAACAAAACACCGTCAACCTGACGCGACATGCGTCTGCACAGGCTTAACCGCCCAACTAGTCGGTCACCTTCCCGATGGACGTGATGGATGTAAAATCAAAGATCAACGTCACGTGCAAACATGGATTTCAGGATAACGCAGGTGTTAGCTTCTTGAAATTTATGTTTTATCTCATTACTTGCATAACAAAATGGTTTGACGTAATGGGGTTGGGTTATGATTTCAGCTCCGAATTGGACAGGAAAAAAATTATGGTTTATAATAAAATCTACCAGCGTCGTTGCAAACACACTCCGAATAAAATTATCTTGAGAAAATTTAGATGAAGAAAAGAAATTTTCCTCTTTTCCTGGTTACCAACATCCGCCAGACCAAAGTCATCATGGAAGTTGGATTCAGCCATGAAGAAGCTAATCGACTTCAAAATCCTAGTGCGGCCGAAATCCCACTACAGTCACCACCCGGTCCACGCCCACCGTCCAAGTAGCCACCTGAATTGGTCAATCACACGGCATGATCTTGTGCCCAAAATCAGCAGCCATCCAAACCGCAGCACCCACCTCGTACATAGTGGCACAGGCAGGATCAGAAATCAGGTCGCTTTGATTCCATAGAGAGCACTGCTTCCTGCCCAGAAGAATCTGGTCTTCGGGAAATTCAGATGTTCTTGTTGCGTCGACGTGGATTCTCCTCCAATGGGCCTCCTGATATACAGTGCGGCGAAATTTCGTTTCTGCAAAAACTGCACCCGCACATGCTTGTATTTCTGCTCCGTGTTGAAGCATCTTGCGCTCTCCATGAAACCCTTGGATATGAGTTGCTTCAACACGCCAATCCCTTCCTGCAAAGCAGCAGCAATCTTCCTCCAAGCAGCATACAAGTTATTACTGGGGAGGCCAATGTTCCATTTTTCAGTTAAATGAACTTCGATCGCCAGAACTGATTCTTTCACACAAAATTAATCAAACTAACAGCGATGTAAATGATGTAGGCACCCGTCGGTTCCAGAAACCAAAATCTGAACAGTCATTAAATCCCTGGCAAAAAGTAAAAACGTTCGCTAATTTAATGTTGTTTGCACGCCCAAACCATCTCAAAATTTGTCATGGGTGTTGGGATTTTAGCCTATCCCCTTTTTGTGTGGATTAAACAGGAATAATTAATCACAGACAATAAATATTGCAAATGATAAACAATCAAACCACGGAAAAACACACCACAATTTTACGTGGAAAACCCCTCTTTACCAAAGGGGAAAAACCATGGGACCCAGTCCACGTAAATCTTCCACTATAAAATAATGGGAATACAATGCAATGTCTTCTCTAGTAAAAACTAGAGGATTTCATCATCACAATAAGGATGGATTTTAATACAGAAATTAACCAGGATAGATCTCACCAAATCTGAGATGACGGCGAAATTTTCTCTCTTGATGGCTGGAAGAGATAACTGCCGTAGAAGCCTTGAGCATATGACGATAAAATCCGGAGTTGCTGCTGCTGCTTCTCTGAAATCTGAGAGGGGAAGAGAGACTCTCTCTCTGACGAAAAAATTCGTCGCTGCCGAGAGAGGAGACACTGCCGAGAGAAGAAGAGAGAGAGATGTGATTTCTCTCTCTCTCACACGCCGAAAGCAGAAAGGAGGGAGCAGGTGAGGCATTATTGAATAATGTCAAATGGGTGGGGCCCCCCACTTTTGACTTCACGTGGGAGGAACCCACCTAACAAATCTCCCCCTTCCGACTACGTGGAGGGATTTGTCATCCTAACGATAGAACGACAAACTTCAAGCTTCTCCCTTGGTAGAGCCTTCGTCAACATATCAGAGCCATTATAATCGGTATGGATTTTCTCAAGTTCAAACAACTTGTCATTAATAGCTTCTCTTATCCAATGATACCTCACATCAATGTGCTTTGATCTTGCATGAAAAGAAGAATTCTTACCAAGGTGAATTGCGCTTTGACTATCACAAAATACTATATATCTCTGTTGTTTGAAGCCAAGCTCATGTAAAAACCTCTTCATCCACAACATTTCTTTGCATGCTTCAGTCGCTGCAATGAATTCCGCTTCGGTTGTAGAAAGTGCAACGCATTTCTGTAGCCTTGATTGCCAAGCTACAGCTCCCCCTGCAAAAGTAATCAAGGAACCAGAGGTAGACTTACGAGTGTCCACATCTCCTGCCATATCTGCATCCGTGTAGCCAACTAGTAAGGGTTTCTCATTGCCAGAGCAAAGTCTCAAACTGGAAGTACCTCGTAGATATCTCGTAATCCACTTAACTGCATTCCAATGCTCTCTCCCAGGATTGGACAAGAACCGGCTAACAATACCAACTGCATAAGCTATGTCTGGCCTTGTACATACCATTGCATACATCAAACTTCCTACAGCTGAAGCATATGGAACCCTTTCCATGTCCTTCTTCTCTATGTCTGTAGAGGGACACTGCTCGATGTTTAGCTTAAAGTGGGTGGCAAGAGGAGAGTTAACCGCTTTAGCTCTGTCCATGTTGAACCTCTGAAGTACTTTCTCAATGTACTTCTCTTGTGACAGATATAACTTCTTGGCATTCCTCTCACGATGAATGCTTATGCAAAGAATTTGTTTTGCTGGCCCTAAATCCTTCATAGCAAAAACTTTACTTAGCTGCATCTTCAACCTGTCAATCCTCAAAGAATTTCTGCCAATAATCAACATATCATCGACATAAAGCAATAGTATAATAAAATCATCATCAGAGAATTTCTGCACAAAGACACAATGATCAGAAGTTGTTTTTCGGTAGCCATATTTCCCCATAACTGACTCAAACTTCTTATACCATTGTCTTGGTGCTTGCTTCAAGCCATAGAGGCTTTTTCTCAGCTTGCACACATAGTCCTCTTTTCCTTTTACCATGAAACCCTCTGGCTGCTCCATATAAATTTCCTTGTCTAATTCACCATGGAGAAAAGCGGTCTTTACATCCATCTGTTCAATTTCCAAATCAAGACTAGCAGCTAGACCCAAAACCACACGAATAGAAGACATTTTAACAACCGGAGAAAAAATCTCATCAAAATCAATACCTTTCTTTTGATTGAATCCCTTGACGACCAATCTTGCTTTGTATCGAGGTTGTGTGGTATGTTGTTCTAGCTTCACTCTGTATACCCACTTGTTCTTCAAAGCTCTTTTGCCCATAGGTAACTTTACCAACTCAAATGTATGATTTTCATGCAGTGACTTCATCTCATCTTTCATGGCTTCAACCCACTCCTTCTTGTGTTCATCTTTCATGGCTTCTGCATAACATTCGGGCTCTCCTCCGTCAGTCAGTAACACATATTCATCAACAGAATATCGTGTAGAAGGATGGCGATCTCTAGTAGACCTCCTGAGTGGAACATCTGGTGGAACTTCTGGTACTGGTGACTGCTCAACAATGTCATCATTAATCTCAACCTGTGTATGAGTATCAACATCAACTGTACCATCCTGGTCATCTTGAACTTCATCTCTAACCTGTACTGGCACATGTGTCAAAGGAACTGGATCCAAGTCTGTTAAATTATCATAATATTGAGAAACTGTTTTAACTGTTTTCTCAATATCTTGTATGGTTTGGTCTTCCATAAATACAACATCTCGGCTTCTTACAAGCTTTTTCTGTACCGGATCATAAAACCTGTAACCAAAATCATCTTGGCCATAGCCAATAAATACACACTGCCTTGTCTTGACATCAAGCTTAGACCTCTCATCTTTGGGAATATGCACAAAGGCCTTACATCCAAAGACACGCAAGTGACTATAGGATACATCTTTTCCCAACCAAACTCTGTTTGGAACATCAAAATTTAAAGGAACACAAGGCGTGAGATTTAACACATGTACAACGGTACTCAAAGCCTCACCCCAAAAAGATCCTGGCAACTATGCATATGAAAGCAAACATCTTACCCTTTCAACTAGTGTTCTGTTCATCCTCTCAGCTAGCCCATTTAACTGAGGAGTCTTCGGAGGTGTCCTTTGATGCCTAATACCCAGCTGTTTGCAATATTCATCAAAAGGACCACAATACTCACCTCCATTATCAGTTCTGAAACACTTCAACTTCTTCCCAGTCTGTCTCTCAACTGAGGTCTGAAACTGTTTAAACACATCTAACACTTGGTCTTTTGTCTTCAAGGTATAGACCCATAACTTCCTTGAATGATCATCTATAAAAGTCACAAAATAGAGAGCACCACCAAGTGTTTTTACTTTCATGGGACCACAAACATCAGAATATACTAAATCAAGTATACCCGGCTGTCTTGAAGGAGGGGATATTTTAAAGGCAACTCTGTTTTGCTTCCCTGCCAAGCAATGAGCACATTTCTTCAATGTTGTATTCTTCAATCAAGAAAGAAGATTTTTCTTTGCCAAAACCATCAAACCCTTCTCACTCATGTGGCATAGTCTTCTATGTCATAGCTCTGTTGTACTTTCATTCTCCATTGCATTGATAATACAAGAAGAAACCTTTGCCTGCATGAAGTACAATGAGGAGCACTTCTTGCCTCTAGCCACAATCATAGAACCTTTAGTAAGCTTCCAATGACCATCATTGAAGGTGTTGCAAAACCCCTCGTCATCAAGTTTACCTGCTGAAATCAAATTCAAGCGAATATCAGGAATATGTTTAACATTTTTCAAAAGTAACATCATACCATTGTTGGTCTCCAAGCACACATCTCCCATGCCTACGGCTTTAGCTACACCATTGTTACCCATCTTAACATTCCCAAAGTCTCCGGATGTATAAGATGTAAAGAAGTCTCTTCGTGATGTAGCATGAATGGAGGCACCACTATCAATCACCCAACTAGTGTCATGGCATGCAAGGTTGACAACATCATCATCATCATACACAACAAGGAAGTCATCTGTGATGGCAGAAACTCTATCAACATCATTACTATCATCAGTTTCTTTTTCTATCCCTTTTTCATTTTTGTAGTCTCTTTTGAGTTGTCGACAATACTTCTTTATATGCCCCCTTTTACCACAGTGATAACACTCAACATTGGCAAACCTGTTTGACTTGCTTTTGCTTCTGTCTCTGTTCTTTGGACCTTTACTCTTGCTCCTCCCCCTCTTTTCCATGACTAAGACATCTGACTGTGACGGACCCTGTGACTTTCTTCTCATCTCTTCATTTAAAACACTACTCTTAGCCAAATCCATAGTGATTACACCATTTGGAGCTGAGTTAGATACCGACATTCTAAACGTCTCCCACGAGTCCGGCAATGTGCCTAGAAGCCATAACCCCTACACCTCATCTTCAAACTTGATATTCATCCCAGCCAACTGATTAAGAATTCCCTGGTAAGCATTCAAGTGATCTGATAAAGGAGTTTCATCCCTGTATTTCAAGCCCATCAACTTCTTTATTAGAAACAACTTGTTGTTCCCGGTTTTTCGAGCATACAGCTGTTCAAGCCTGTCCCATAAAGAACGTGCATTTGTTTCTTCACTGACATGGTTTAAAACATTATCATCCACCCACTGCCTGATATACCCACATACTTGACGATGAAGTAAAGTCCATTCAGCATCAGTTTTTTCTACGGGTTTTTGTTCCGCAAACACAGACAAATAAAAATCTTTGACATATAGCAGGTCTTCCATTTTTCCCTTCCACACATGATAATTTGAACCATTCAAATTAATCATTCTACTTGTATTAACCTCCATCGTTCAACACAAGGCACAAGATTACTAAAACCTCGCTCTGATACCACTTGTTGGGATTTTAGCCTATCCCCTTTTTGTGTGGATTAAACAGGAATAATTAATCACAGACAATAAATATTGCAAATGATAAACAATCAAACCACGGAAAAACACACCACAATTTTACGTGGAAAACCCCTCTTTACCAAAGGGGAAAAACCACGGGACCCAGTCCACGTAAATCTTCCACTATAAAATAATGGGAATACAATGCAATGTCTTCTCTAGTAAAAACTAGAGGATTTCATCATCACAATAAGGATGGATTTTAATACAGAAATTAACCAGGACAGATCTCACCAAATCTGAGATGACGGCGAAATTTTCTCTCTTGATGGCTGGAAGAGATAACTGCCGTAGAAGCCTTGAGCATATGACGATAAAATCCGGAGCTGCTGCTGCTGCTTCTCTGAAATCTGAGAGGGGAAGAGAGACTCTCTCTCTGACGAAAAAATTCGTCGCTGCCGAGAGAGGAGACACTGCCGAGAGAAGAAGAGAGAGAGATGTGATTTCTCTCTCTCTCACACGCCGAAAGCAGAAAGGAGGGAGCAGGTGAGGCATTATTGAATAATGCCAAATGGGTGGGGCCCCCCACTTTTGACTTCACGTGGGAGGAACCCACCTAACAATGGGAACTGCAATTTGCGATGAAAAGGCTTCACATAGACGAGGAGAAACCTTTGCCCTTGAATGGTTAGGAAATAGAAGGGACAGGACCTACTTTCTCATTAGCAGTTGCATTGAGGTTCTGCAGCATAAAAGAATTGGGATCCATTTCGCCTGGTGGTCTTCTTATGCGTCAATTGGAAAACATAGAAATTAAGAACATTGATGGCCAATTATTTTGCAACTAAAAGGAATTGATTCAATTCAAAGCCAACCAATTCTTAATCGAGAAGAGTCTCTGTTCCCTCGAAATTGAAGGATCACATTTTTAAGCTTGAAGACAGAGCACAGCCTAGTTACGTATTCATTGCAACTTTGTTTGACAGCCATCACGCTGAATACAGGAAGGTCTCTCTCCATATGTCAAAAAGAAATTTTTTTATGGAGTCTGAATAAGCAAGCATGTGAACAATTGGTATCTGACATTAGATTTAGAAACATGTTTTTCCTAAGCATTCGGCCTGTAGCTTGAACATGGACAAAATAGCAAGTTTTGCTTTTGAAATTATTCATGTACCCCAAAAAAAGAAATCATCAAATCTTAAAGAAGAATGTTGCGCAACTATCCTTCGCTGTTGCTAGTTTTTCAATCCAATCTATGTCCATGTGACAATTCCAAATATATACAAGAAGCACTCTGTATTGTCTTTGAACAGTGACATAGGAAGTACCAGAAATGGTGCAGATAAACTGCATACAACCAACTCCAATTATACTGTCTATTTCCAATGACCAAGAACCAAAAATTCATTACAACAATGAGTAACTTGTGAAAAGTAGCGGGCTTGTGTTGAGGATACCTTTGTTGGCAATACTATCATAATTAGTGGCCATGAGAGAGAGAGAGAGAAGTCGGGAATTTTGCCTCATCAGCAAATTGAAAGATTACCTCATCAACAGATTCGACAGTTCAATTCAAACCAGCATATCTTGCATTATTAGGAAATTATCCATTTTCTAGAAATCTTGTTTTGGTAGTCTGTTATCTTTAATAAAAGTCTTAATTGTCATCTTTAATTTAGAAGAATATCCTTCCTTGTAATCTCTCTATAAAAGAGAACATTATCATTAATAAGAGACCGGCATTATTATTATCAAAAAAATTACATAGATTTGTGACTCTTGTCTTCCTAATGAGTATAAGGTTTGGGAGCTCTCTCCAACGAGCTTTCAATTTCATCCACCATAAGTAGGAGTAGGGGCAAGAGTAAATAAGGCATCAGCCTGCAAAAAATTTGCAGTTTCTCGGCCAGTGACTAGATCCTACTCCAAAGCCCTTAACATCTAGACACCATTGTATAAGTTAGTGAAATTTTGTGCACTAGCGAGAAAAATTAGCGACCTCATCAATGGGACAAAATTTCAATACACATTCCCCACATAAATGGACAAATTTTCCACGAACGAAAAATAGGATATAATCGTAGAAATAAGAGTGGCATTTCAGCAACGTATCATCAAGCTTTAAAAAAACATATATAAAATGGAATTGTGTGAAACAAAGATGTACCACAACATCACGATCAAGGGGTAGTTTAAAGCATGCTGCAAGTATTCCATCCTATAGCAAAAAAATTGCCACACCAAAATGAATAAGTAAATGACAGACAACATCAGTTTTGAAACTTAAATAGAATATTCCAGCACTTCAGAAGGCCTAGTAACTTGACTAACTTGACATAGAATAAAGATAAATTTCAGACAAGAATCTGCGTGTATGGAAAGCATTTGCATGAAAGACTAAATTTTCACTTATTTGACATTTTTCTATTGCCTAATATGCTCAGAATACCTCCATTATCCAATGCAAGACTCGGAAATTTTGTTATCATGAATTGGCATGCATTTGAGATGTGATTCTGGTATCAGGCGCGTACCAGGCTTGAAACCGGATATTCAAAACCAACAATAGTACCAACGAGGAACAGCAATGTGAAATCAAGTCAGCTTAAGCGCAGAGATTGCTCTGCAATTGCTGGAACAGGTTTCCAACACCAGGTACATGGAATACTGGAATTGCATTACTGATAAAGTCATATAACAAACAAATTGAGTCAACTGACTGATCTCGGCTCAATTTTGCACTGCCTTTTACAAGTTCCTTGAGTAGAACTGGAAACATCATCACTTTGTCCACCATGAAAATCCATTATTGTGAGCATATTGTTTGAGAATTAGCTTTTGAGAAATTCAATGTTTTCATTGCTTCCCAAATTAAAAAACTTCAGATGGTTTCTATTCAATCCCCAAGCAAGAAAGAAGCTTAAAATTTAAAATGATAATACGAAGGAATACTAGAATATCTTGAACCAGAGCTGCAAAGAGAAATTCCAAATACGCATCCATAGCCAATAATTCTGCATCTGGAAAAAAGGACCGGCAAACAACCAAAACCAAAATATCTGTGACGAAAAAAAATCAAACCTACACTTTCCGAAGAGAGCCTTGCAGTAGTGCACCGTCTCCGTCGGAACACCCAGCACTCCGCGAACGCATCAATCATCCTAAAACCCACCTGCTCGGAGAAAGAAACACATAGAAGAAACCGAGAAAGAAGCAGCCAAGGAAGGGCGTGCAAATTGGGAGATGAGCGGGAGTTACGTTGTGCCTGGTGGCTTGGTATTTCTGGCCGAGGTTGCCGAGCCCGATGAAGAGCCATGCCGTCGACGGAGAAGAAATGCGAAAAACAACGCCACGATAGCACGCCGCTTATGAGTCCTATCCAATGTTTTAAAAACCGAACCGTTAACTTAACCGTTTTTATGTCCGGTTCAGGTTCAACCGGTTCAACCGTGGTTCAAACCGTTTTGAACCGTGACGTCAGCATGAAATAATTATGACATAATAATTATATTTAATTTATTTTAATTATTTCAAAATTAAATTAAATATATAAATTCTATGTAATATAAAAATTACACTTGGCATCAACAATACATTCAAGTATATCATATTAAACTATCATGGAAATCAAGAAAAAAATAAGAGTTCACTGACCTGAAATAGATGCAATTCTTTTATCTTTTTTTGTTCCTATATGGTTGATCAGAATATCTGTAATGAAATTTCAAAGATTAATGGAAGGATATAAGATATTTAGAAAAAAATTAATTTTACTTTACTTGAAGAAATTAATAAGAAAAAACATTTTACTTTACTTGGGATTTTGACATTTTTTTAAACCTACAAATCAAATTATAAACAACATTTTTATCATGCATTATCTTATATTTAAATATTTAAATAATAAGCCATCTAAAATATTTCATGATATTTAAAAAATTAAATAAATAAAACTAAAATCACAATAACGTATACACATAACACATCTGGTCCTTTCTAAATTTTTCTAAACCATATGAAGTATGGGCCACAATGCACAAAGTTTTTATATCATATCCCCATAAAAATTTTCTAAGTCACATGTGTGGGCCACAATGCAGAATTTTTTTTATATCATATCCACCTAATAAAACAATGTGGGTGCAATGCATGCTCATGGCCCACGCGAAGACTTTCTTCTTACATTATGCCAAAATAAAATTATATAAAAAATGAAAAGCCTTTCAGTTCAAATCACGCACACTGCTTACATTTAATTAAAATCCACGGCTCCACGCACATGCACGCGCACACGGTGAAATGGTACTTCGGATTTGAATGGGTCTGAATTTTTTTTTCTCTGGATGATGTTGCCGACACCATCTTCTTCTACGGTCGAATCCGCCGATGAGGATGACGCAGAGGCAGAGCCAGTGGAGGTGATTTGGACAGGAGGACAGAACTGGACAGAAGGAGGCGATGGGGAGACGATTCTCGCCGGCGGAAAATATGGGGAAAGGGGCTGCCGGTGATGGGTTCTAGAAAACCTATGGTCTGTGAGAGAGGGGCCGAGCGAGCAGGAATCGACGGGAGGGCGGGACGGGAGAGATGGGTTTGCGCCGCTGGAGAGAGGGACCTTGCCGGACGTCGATTCTCGCCGGCTGAACGATGGAGAAAGGTCGCCGGCAATAGGTTCTCGAAACCCTAATGCGGAAGCGACGACAGAGACGAGGAAGAGGGAAAAGCTGGGAACAGGGGCGAGCGAGCGGGATGCGGATCGGGCCTCGCGCGATAGTTTTTATTTTTTATTATTTTTTATTTTTTTAAACCTGCGAACCGAACCGCGATTCGACCGGTTTTCACGGTTCGACCGCCCGGTTCAAACGGTTCGCGCGGTTTTCTTAAAAACTTAAGAACCGGCGCCGAACCGAACCGCTGAGCTGACGGTTCGCGGTTCGACCGGTCGGACCGTCCGGTCCGGTCCGGTTTTCAAAACACTGGTCCTATCACATGCAGAAGGAAACCTTCCCACGTCACAGATTACAGCAACTAAGCCCTCTTCGCTGCTGTTTCAGGGACCCTCTTCCGGTCTTCCCAAAACCGGCTGATTTCTTGAACCGGTCTCCAAATGGACAAGTACGTGATTTGCTAGGGAGGCCTACTTGTCACAAACTCACAATCCGCGGCAAAGTAACCATAAACTAATAAAATAGCACTAAAATCAATTTTGAACAGAACAAAAATACTTTCAAAATATCATATCTTCAAAACAGAAAAAAATAGCCACGACGCTAAAATCGCGGTAACACGCCTTACTCTTCCTTTCTCTTCAACAGCAGAGGGCGGTTATACCGGGTAATGTTTTGCCGTGCAGTTTTCCTGTAACGCTCCCTGATCATGGGAGCTTTATAATTTCCCCCTAGGTGGAGTTTAAAATTTTCCTCTATGTGTAAGAGTATGAATATGTTTAATTGTAATGTCTAGATGTCATCATGAATATAGGAATATGAAAAAATGGAAAAAATATATTTTATTATGGATATTTTGACTTATATTTCATTTTAGATTTTATTTGAATTTTTAATTTTTTAAGTTTTCATCAAATAAAGATGTTTTTGCAAACTTCTTATAGCTTTAAAATAATAAATTACCCCTGTAATTTGTAATTACTTGCAAGCATGTACCTGTGACATTAAATTTTACGAAAAATTGACATACCCGCACCGGCATCTTCCTCATGTGCAATCTTCAACTTAATATTTAAGTCATTACTCTACTACACTACGTATTTAAGTTATTTCTAATATTTTCAAATACAGTAAAATTAACTTATTTTAGCTTCTAACATTTCAATTTCTACAATGTACGGAAAATTATTATACATTGATCGTGAATCTCATTTTAGCGAATTTTTTACTTATATGCATTTGTTCTTAATGGTGAAAAGTATCCCTCAAATCACTTATTCTATCAAATTTTTAATATGGCATAACATATTTAGTTTAAATGTTCATAATTACCAAGTTGAAATTTTTTTTTTTTTTTAATAATGGAGGCAAATTTGGGATTTTAAATTTTTGAAAAATTCATGATAAAATTTAATTAGATATGCTTGTAAATAGTTGTGAACTATAGGGCTAATTTTTCATTTTCAAAACTATAGGTATATTTATGATGACGATAAACTATGTGAGCATATTTATAAATAATCCTAAAAAATAAACAGGATTCTCCGTGGCGTCAGTCGTCAACTCGTCATACCATTTTTAATTGATATATTTTTTAAAATTTTGTTTTTTGCTGTCATGGTATTTTCCTTAATTTGAAGTGACGTAACGAATTGCGTCAGTAAGTATGCAAAGAATAAAATTAAAAGGGTTCAAATTTAAAATCCCGGGGATATCTACGCAAGTAATTAATTAATCGTGTGCACTAAACAGCCTTCATCTAATCATCTCTAGGCCAATCAAACTAGGGAATAAAACATATATAAACAAAGACAAGAGCTGTTCTTTATTCATTTCTTTTTCCTCCAAATAGGCATGAGATGCATGAATGATTATCCACTAACAGGAAAGATAGGCAGGCGATCTAACCCTCTTCATTTTAGAGGCCCACCAAGGATCATGTGACCCATCACCAGACTGGCCTTGGCTGCCTGCTATAACTATTCTGCTGTACAGCTAAACACGGAGATTTGAAGGAAAGCGGAATAAAAAAAAGGCTGCTTTACAGAAAATGGTGGAGGCCCATTTTACAAAGCCTCTCCCCCTTCTCCGTTCGTGGATGGATACGTGAGTGGGGTCACTACCCGGGGAAGCGTGTCTGCATCGGGTCACATGCAACTGGGATCGGATCATCACTCCGCCCTGGTTTCCGTCCAAAAGGTTGCACAGCGAAATCATTGCTCCGCTGAATTTTTCTCTGTCCCATCCAGCTGTGCCCTGCTCTGATCCCTACGCTTGGATCGAAAACCCGCTTTTTCTTCAAAGTTCAAATTGTATATTATCGCTATTTTTATACCTTATGATCTATAATTTCTATCATCTTTTATATTTCGTCCATTTCTTCTGACAAAATAAAGATAATAATTGAAAACGAAAAGAATAACAAATAAACATTTAGATCTCGGTACTATTATGCACCCGAGTGCACTTGACTTCAGTATACTTGAGTGCGAAAACTTATTTTTTATTTTTTAAAATTTTGTATATAATTATTAATCTAAGTGCTTTTAACATATATATATATATATCAAATTTTACCTTTTGGATATTTGTGGATATTTTTAAACTTTTTTAAAATATGGATATCTGTTTTTAAAAATTACAAAATATTTATAAATTTTCAAAAAAATAAAACTTATACATTTAGATTAATAATTTATAAAAAAAAGTGTCCATACGTGAGTTTTTGAGTTAACTCTTGATTATAGCAAGACTTACATTCAAAAGTTGATAATGAAGTATGGGGTAAGTTGAGGGGAAAATGAGAATAAGATGAATGCAAAAATCCATATCATTATTCTAAATTTCAGTTTTTTTTTAAGTTTGATTACAAATAAAACTTTTATCAAAAAATGTGATGGTAAGAAGTTAAAAAGTGTTTGGCTATATAATTTTAAAAAAATACTTTTAGTAATATTTTAGTGGTTAGCCTAAAAGACAAAAGGGTTTATAAACATGTAAAATAACTAAAATAAAAATACAAGCATTTATAAATTTGAATGATTTTAGATTTATAGAGAATGGTAAATATTTATTCCTTTTAACTGTTAATTTTACATAAATAAAAAATAATTTTAATCTTATGTAATTTTAAAATAAATTTTTGATTTTTCTATAACACAACAGTTTTACGATAACTACATGCACAAAATTTTAATTAAAATTTATCATTTTTATACAATAAATTATAATAAATATATAATGATGTGAATCACCTTCTTTGTATTTTTATAAGGTGTGATTGAGAGAATCTGATACAGTGCACCTAGATGTTTTAACCCATCTTTTTATTTTTTGAAATTTTTTTATACAATTGTTAATCTAAGTATATTTAACATGCATATCAAAATTACCTAAAATGTCACTGATTTTCAAAAATAAAAAATAAATATCTAAAATACTCAAAAATGATAAAAAAAATGATACTATATTAAATATACTTAGATAACAATTGTACAAAAATTTTAAAAAAATAAAAATGGGTTAAATACATGCGGGTATATTTTGTCTCAACTCGTGATTGGGAAGTGATAAAACTTTGAATGAAAAATTTTTAATATAAAAGTTGTGAAATAAGAAAAAATATTATGATGTAATAGAGATAATAATGAGAAATAAAGAAAATAAAATTAAAATAGATAGTTTAGTTGTATAGGTAGTATACAGATTATTAAAAAGTATAATTGTTTGTATATAAAATTTTGAAAAAAATAATTAAAAATTGGATAATTTGAGAGAGTTACAAATTTTAGGTGAAAAGTTTTATATTTAAAGAAACACAACGTAATATAATTGTGCTATAAGGAATGGGGTAAAAAGTATGAGTTGCATGGAAAAACCTCGGGGTCTATATAATATTCTTTTAATTTAAAAATTAGTAAAGGTTGAAAAAAATAAAAAATTTCATATTATATATTTTCTTCCTTAATTAAACTAATGACAAAATGTTATATAATTAATGCTTATTTAAAATCTTAATGTATAATGAACGCGTTATTTTTGTTGACATGATTATTAAAACTACAATCTAAGTATTTAGCATAAAAATAATTTTATGTGATTTTTATGATGGGCATTCAAATCCTATTGCTAGATAATTTATATTTCATCTAGTCACACTGTCTTTAGAATTTTGAAAATTAAAAAAATAGGTCAATTTCAATCATTTTATTAGGGGTAATTTTGTCTTTTAATTTATATTAATGCAATTGACTTTTCTGGTACCAAAAAGATTAGAATTGGTGTATATGAAATTGTAATTTTTTTTTTACCGATTGCGGTTCGCTACTGTAGTTTAATGTTTGGGCCAAACAACTTTGAAAATTACCAGGTATACAATTCCGTTAATTTAAGTACGATAAGAGCTTCAAAATGCTCGGCCAAACAGAGCTTTGATTATCTTATTTTTTTACTCTTATACTTCAATTAAAATTTTATTTTTATGTACAACCATCATATTTATTTTTCACGTTTATCTACACTTTATGCTGTGTTATTACACATCGGTTGTTGAAGTGACTATTTATGTAGTTATAAATGTGAGTGAACATATCGTCTCCCACTCTAGCTTTTGAGGTTAAAAAGATTTACAAACACACAAGAATTGATATTGAAGTATATGATGATTGATCAATCAACTTTGCTCAAAGAGTAGGGAAACAAGTTGATGAAGAAATTAGTGCTAACGTGTGAAGTGAAATATTGTTAGATTATTCTATATTGACTGTGGAAGGAGGCTGAATTTGTAATTATAAGTATTCATTTAGCCTCTTAGGTTAGCTTTTAAAAATCATGCTCCCTTGTATTTGTGTGACTACTTGCATAGAGTAATAATAGCCTTAGACGGTTGGGCTGCAAAAATCCAAGGACTGTTATAATCTACTTTCAGCTTTTGAGGTTGAGAATACTCATAAACGTTCAACACTTTACCACTATTATATCCATATTGTTCTGGCCATTTTTATCTTATCGAACATTTTTAAAAAAATTTCAAGAAACAATTTTAAAATAGGGCTGCTATATGGAAAAGAAAATGTGGGGAACAATTTTTGGAAAACAAGTTGCAACATACCAAGCACATCCTAAGTCATCCCTCCATTTTAGACCCTTTAACGTATTTTTAGGTCACAGTCGCGTTTAAACAAACAAAAAGTTTCGATGGCAGCAGTCCCTTTGGGATTTGGAACCTCTTGAATTTTTGTCATGGTGGATGATTTGGCAAAAATCCAATCCATCATGCTTGTTTAGATAATAATACGGTAATCGATTTAAATGAAACTTTTGATAAGTTAGACAACCAAATCAACAAAGTACTTGTACCGTAACATTTTAAGTCATCAACAGTTGTAGTATGCATCAATTGGATGAAATATTATTCAATTTTCTAAAATAAGAAGGCTATTTCATAATTTTGCAAATTCGAATGGAGTTTCAAGTCATCAACAGTTGTAGTATGCAGCAATTAGGTGACCTATTATGCAATTTTCTAAAATATGCAGGCTATTTCATAAATTTGAAATTTGAACGGACAATTTTGCAAATTATCCGAACAGAAAAACTCTGTCCCGTTACTGGGATCCTGATCGTGGCCTTGCGTATTCAATGAATGTTCTCGCTGGAGTAACGTTTTATGGGGCTCCAATCTCGACTTTTTGGTGCACGTGTTATCCTCGGTGATAAGTTTCTCACACGTGGGTCGTGCCAATGATCAACTGGGCCGTGGATTTTCATCGCAAGAAATAACACGCGGTCCGTGTTAGCAGAGCCTCCGCCCCACAGCCCACGTGCGACAGCTACTCGCACCACAAAACACCCGAGGAATGAGGGGCACTGGGTTTTTTTCTTTCTTAAATCAACGGTCGAGATCTAAAATCTTCTGCTGCGTGCAGGAGGTAAAATGCCAATTGACAAATCGCACCCGGTCAATTCGCGTGTGCAGTCGCGGCATCCTGAAAAATTCTTTCGTGAGTGCCCGCTGGGATAATCATATGGCTCTTTTTGGAGGTTAGCTGGCGCGCCAAGCATAGCCGATAAAAAAGACAGGGTGCCACCTCAGCACTAGGACGGGCGCAAAGATTATCCATCGGGCGTCGTTTCGGCGAACGTCTTCGATCGAATAGTTAGTGGAGAGGTTAAAAATACAGATGGATTTATTAAGAGGAAGTTGCTATCAATTTTGTGTGATTAATTGGTTGTCGTCAAGCGAAATTCAAGTTTGTTTACTCCACTGTCGGATGAAAACTTTCAAATTTTCCATAGTTATCTTGTAATCTCCTTTATCCTAATACACAATAGCCTTGTAATTTTTTTTTTCGGATGAATAGCCTTGCTGGTATTTAAATCAGCTAATGATTTGTTTGGTTTTAAATAAAACTTTTCAGGGTGTGTTTGGGAATGAATAAAATTTTTGATAAAAAGTTGTAAAAAGTAGAAGTTGTTAAATAATGTGATATGATAGGGGTAATGATGAGGAATAAATAGGATAAAGTTAAAATAGATAGGTTAGTTGTGTTGGTAGTTGTGTAAAAATGATTGAAAAGTATGGTAGTTGTATAGAAAAATGTGAAGAAATGATTAAAAAATATGATTGTTGTGGAGAGTGAAAAGTTTTAGATTGAAAAGTTTTAACTTAACAATTTTTTCTTATTACCAAACACACCCTCAATTTAAAACTTTTACTCTCCATAAATATCTATTTTTTTATTGTTTCTTTACATCTTTCTATGTGACTTTTTATATTTTTAATGATTTATATATAACTAGCTTACATGTTTTAATTTTATTCTTTTTATTTTTCATCATTATCCTTATCGTATTATATCATTCTTTATCATTTAAATAATTTTATAACATAAACTTTTTCACGCTGTATAAAGGATTTTGATATCATGCACCCGGGTATACACAATTTTAGTGCACTTGAGTGTATTTAACCTATTTTTTATTTTTTAAACTTTTTATAAGACTATTAATATAAGTATATTTACCATGTGTATCAATTTTTACCTTTTTGGTATTTTTAGATTTTTTTGGATTTTTAAAATTACTAAAATGCCACTAATTTCAAAAAATAAAAAGGAAATCTAAAAATATCAAAAAATGATAAAAATTGATATATATTAAATAGATTTAAATTAACATTCATGTAAAAAAATTTCAAAAAATACAAAAAATGAGTATTTACACTTAGGTGCATTGAAGCTGAGTGCACCCGAGTGTGCATGATATTCCTTGTATAAATACACCAATAACTTGTAATTCAAATATTTTATCACTTTCCAAACACATTCTCGGAATTTTTTCTCATATTGTTGATTGAGAAAACTTTAAATGTGTATTTGAAAAGTGATAACATTTTTAAATAAAATTTTTCTATGTAAAAGTTTTTAAATTCGTATAAAATAATGTGAGATAATAGGGACAACGATGAGGATTAAAAGGAATAAACTTAAAAAAGATGTATGAGTTATCTAGATAGTCGTGTATGAATGATTGCAAAGTATAATAATTATTTATAAATTTGTTAAGAAATAATTGATAATTATGGAAAGCGAAAATTTTTAAATTGCAAAAATTTTGTTATAAACAAATATACCATGAATATAAACCCTACTGTATTGGTGTAAATGATGAAAATAAATGAGAATATACATAATGGTTGTTTAGAAAGATACAAACATAATAAGAATAAAAAAGTAATGGAACGTGATTATACACCCTATGATGTATTTTAAGTTAAAATGCAATATTCATTTATTTTATTTTATTATTTTATTTAATTTTGTTGCGAACATGTTTTTGTAATTGCATTTAAGCCATATATAACGTTTTTTCATTTTACAATATTTTTACATATTTATTTTTAATTTTAAAAATTTTCAACTTCATGGACATTTAAGTCATTTTTACCATTTAAAAAAAGCTGAATTTTTAAAAAATAAAAAATAAAAAAGTAAATATATTGTAAAATGACAACATTTAGTATATAAATTGAGGACACTTGGGAAAACATGTTTATGAGTAAAAAAATAATTAATTGTAAAAATAAATAAATATTATATTTTCACCTAAAATACATTATTATATATATAATTAGGTTTCAAAAGTAACGTAGGCACCTATAACTAAGATTATAGCTTGATCTATGTCGTTTACATCTATCCAATATTTTTGAATCATTTTTTATTTTTCATTCCATCTAAGTACCAAACGAAGCCAGTAGAAGTATAAAGTAAGAAATTTTTGTATTCCATAAAAAAAGAAATTGTTTTATTTAATTTTTTTGTGAACATGTTTTTGTAATTGTATTTAATCTATATACAACGTTTTTTTTTATTTTACAATATTTTTACATATTTATTTTTAATTTTAAAAATTATAAACTTCATGGACATTTAAGTCATTTTTGCTCTTTAAAAAAGCTGAATTTTTAAAAAATCAAAAATAAATATGCAAACATATTGTAAAATGACAAATTTTAGTATATAAATTGAGGACGCTTAGGAAAACGTGTTTATGAATAAAAATAAAAATATATAATTAATTATGAAAATAAATAAATATTATATTTTCACCTAAAATACATCATAATATGTATAATTAGATTTCAAAAGTAATGTAGGCGTCTATAACTAAGATTACGGCTGTATCTATATTGTTTACATTTATCCAATATTTTTGAATCATTTTTCATTTTTCATTCCATCTAAGTATCAAACAAAGCTAGTAGAAGTATAAATTAAGAAATTTTTGTATTCCGTAAAAAAAAATAAAAAATTGGTATTGCATGTTTCACTTGGCAAAATATGTGGTTTTTCTCCCAATTTATGATTGAAATCGTTTATCGTTAATATACACGAAAATATTTGTATAAAGCTGCTTAGTTACAATAAACTTTTGCGCCCATGATATGCTATTTCTTTCTTAACATTAGATTGCAATGGAGATAAAGTTCACATTGGTGGAATTAACACTTGAGCGCTCACATGGCATTAGCAATTTAGCATGCACAACTGCATGTTTCATAGCAGTGGGAATCTTTTACAGTCTCTTTGAAGTAACACAATTTAATATTATAAAATTGAGACAATTAAGACGGCTATCAAAATACAATGATAAGATTAAACGTCGAATTTAAAATTTGACGTAACAAACTGTATGCGAATTATTTCCATATAGATACACACGCTTGCTCTCTAGACGTTTTATTCGTGAGTTTTTTATCTTTTAACCTAACATATTCACACCAGTGCCGGCATAAATCCAGAAATTTATACAAATAATTAGCCCAAAAAGGCCCAACGACAACCTTTTCTCCCACCAATATGGGTTGACTTTTTTAATTTTTTTTTATTTCATTGCTATTACTATTATTATATTTTGACTTTACATTTATTAGCGACAAGAAGAGGACGTTGTTAATTTCAGAGAAACGATCAAGTTGTACGAATTACACAACTCACGGTAGACGAACAATATTAGTGTCTTATTAGGAAATAAGTTGTTCTAAGGGTGGAAGCATTTTATTGATAAAAGAATTCTGATGCGTATCGAACGCAACCACGCGTCATCAGTCATCACCGATAAACGGCCAGGATCGGTTTTGTTCCACCCCGCGTACGACGCCTCACCATACAGTCCCGTCGGACGGAAGCACAACGTCCATCTATTCGGAGCGTAATTCAGTGCACCCGGGTGCATTCAGCCTCAACGCACCCGGGTGCACTGCACCTATTTTTTTTTATTTTTTTTTGAAAATTTTTTCATGAAGCTGTTAATATAGGTTTATTTAACATATGTATCAATTTTTACTATTTTTGGAGATTTTTAGATATTTTTTTTAGATTTTTAAAAATCAGTGGCATTTTTCGTAATTTTAAATTACCGAAAATGCCACTGATTTTTAAAAATCTAAAAAGAATATCTAAAAGTCTCCAAAAATAGTAAAAATTGATACATATGTTAAATAAACCTAGATTAACCATTTTATATAAAAATTTTCAAAAAAAAATAAAAAAAAATGGGTGCAGTGCACCCGGGTGCGTTGAGGCTGAATGCACCCGGGTGCACTGAATTACGCTCCCATCTATTCCCCCCAATTATCCTTAACCATATATGATTAAACTAATCTTAACCCTAACCTAAACCCAACCAACCCTAACCCATCATCCCATACAAAACCCTCCTCATTTCGATCGCTCGCTCCCTCTCTTCTATTTCGCCTTCGCTGAGGCAGCAGCAGCAGCAGCAGCAGAAGCAGAGAGCAGAGCAGGGAAGACATATCCCAATCCCAAACGCCTCCATTTCCCTCGATTCGTCAACTCAATCCCTCTCCCGCCATGGACTCCGAAGCCGCAATCCAATCCATCATCGGCCCCGATCCCTTCCCCTTCGAAAACCTCGTCTCCCAGCTCATGTCCACCGCCAACGACCAGCGATCCAGCGCCGAGTCCGTCTACAACCACCTGAAGCAGACCCACCCCGATTCCCTCGCCCTCAAGCTTGCCCACCTCCTCCACAACTCCCCTTCCCTCGAGCTCCGCGCCATGTCCGCCATCCTCCTCCGGAAGCTCCTCACCCGCGACGATTCCTATCTCTGGCCCCGCCTCACCCTCCAGACCCAATCCGACCTCAAATCCCTGCTTCTGTCGTCCGTCCATCGCGAGGAATCCAAATCCATCTCTAAGAAGCTCTGCGACACCATCTCCGAGCTCGCCTCCAATCTCCTCCCCGACAACGCCTGGCCTGAGCTTCTCCCATTCATGTTCCAGTCCGTCACGTCCGACAGCGTCCGCCTGCAGGAATCCGCGCTCCTGATCTTCGCCCAGCTCTCTCAATTCACTGCGGAGACCCTCATCCCCCACCTCGGCACCCTCCACTCCGTCTTCCTCCAATGCCTGTCCACTTCTTCGTCGGCTGATGTCCGGATTGCTGCCCTTGGTGCGGCTATCAATTTCATCCAGTGCCTTTCGTCGCCCTCTGACCGCGACCGGTTCCAGGACCTCCTTCCCCCTATGATGCTCACCCTCACGGAGGCTCTCAACTCAGGGCAGGAGGCAACCGCCCAGGAGGCGCTTGAGCTTCTCATTGAGCTTGCTGGCACAGAGCCCAAGTTCCTGAGGCGTCAGTTGGCTGATGTTGTTGGGGCCATGCTGCAGATTGCTGAGGCTGACGGACTTGAGGAAGGCACACGACACTTGGCTATTGAATTTGTTATCACCCTTGCTGAGGCAAGGGAGCGAGCTCCGGGGATGATGCGGAAGCTGCCTCAGTTTATTGGGAGGCTTTTTGCAATCTTGATGAAAATGTTGCTGGACATTGAGGATGATCCTTCATGGCATCATGCAGAGAATGAGGACGAGGATGCAGGAGAGACGAGCAATTACAGCGTTGGGCAGGAGTGCCTGGATAGGTTGTCAATTGCCTTGGGTGGGAATACAATTGTGCCTGTTGCATCTGACCTGTTGCCTGCATATTTGGCGGCACCAGAGTGGCAGAAACACCATGCGGCTCTTATCACACTTGCTCAGATTGCAGAGGGATGTGCAAAGGTACTAATGATACGCATGCATCTATAAATTGAATTGGTTTTGAAAGGTCTTAAGTTCAATCGATCCATGTTTGGTTATGGTATTCAAATTCAATGAGAAATGTCTTGAGTTTGGTGATTGGAGATGCTGCACGTTAAAATCTCTATTTTTTTAGTGGTTCTGATAAGTAAAATGAGATAAGAGTGTCAGGTAGAGGCCGCTGGTAATATTGCTGATCATTTAGATGCTACAGAAGTCATTAGCGTGTACCCCTCATGGAAAATGGCAGTGCCGATGCTGACCCGTTCCTGTTCATTTCAGGAGTTCAGAATAGAAATTTATTCAGTAATGAAATGTTAACCACATCAGGAGGGTTCTGTCCCATCTTGCTCTCATTTTTAATTCAAAATGCTTCCGTTCCCATCTTTGTCATTGTCTCACTGCTCTGCTGAAAGAAGTAGAAAAAGAGGAAAAAACATAAATCATGCTGTAGAAATTAAGACTCCCAACGTTGTGGTTGCTGTTGGTGATCTGTCATTTTGTTCTGTTTGTAGCAAATGTCATGCATCATGGTCCCTGTGGAGCCTATGATAGACACAAAAAAATATGTTTACTCATAACCGTTATCCTGTTGGATGGATATGTGGAGACAGAACAGACACTGGTGAAGAATACTCGGATTCCAAGAATTGAAACTAATATGACTTCGGACAAGCTAATTAGAGGTCTAGAGATTGGTTCAATGGAATCTGGAATTTAGAATATTAATGGCTTAAGCCTCAAAGCATTAATGCTGGCATATTGTTTCTTTTGGGTGTTGTTTGAAATCCATATTCATTAGCCTTGGCATGACTTATTTAGCCAAGCATCCATAAGATCATCTTAGTTGAAGATTCATGTAGATTAGTTTATGCTTAGACATGAATTTTGATATATTAAAGACCTCCAAATTTCATATCCCATGTGTGCTATTTCTGCTGCTCAGATGGATTTCTTCTCCTTTCAAATCTCAGTGCATTTACTAACCTAGATGTGCCAATTTAAGTGATTCTAGATATTGTTAGTGATGCAAAGTTTTCATTTTTGGAATAAGTGGCCTGCCTAGGTCTGCAGTTACTGATTTCTGGTGCAGTTGAGGCAGATTGTGTCATGCATCAATCACATTGAACAGTGGAAACGGAGCACCAAGATCTTGCAGTCCCAAGAGTTGGCTGTACTATATCGGAATATACATTATCTGCATACCATATGAATCCATTCATGGTATGCAGCAGACGTAGTGGGCAGTGAGACTGAAGCACCAATTGCTATTGCCATGATTGGTTCATGAAAGTCAATTTAACACTTTAATGGGTGAAGCTATCCAGTGATTGGATTACTAACTTTGAAATGAAAGACAATTTGAGCAGGCTATTAGGTTATTCTCCATTGGTCCTTGACTGTAGACTTGCGGAACTTGTTTGTTTGATGTCACTGTTTGTTGGGAACCTTATACAAAGATTTTATTTTTGGAATAAGCCACCTACCTAAGTCTGCAGTCATACTGATTTCTGGTGCAGTTGAAGCAAATTGTATCACGCATCAATTGTATTGACCACAGTGAAAAGGGAGTACCAAGATCTTGCAGTCCTAAGAGTAGGCTGTATTACTATATAGAGATACACCTTATGCGCATATCACATGAATCCATGCATGATATGCAGCATGCATAGTGGGCAATATGCGACTGAAGCGCCAATAGCTGTTGCCATCATTGGTTATGAAAACCAGTTTAATTAACTGATTAAGCTATTCAGTTATTGAATTACGAACTTTGAAGTAAATGGAAATTCAACTAGGCTGTTCTCCATTGGTCCTTGACTGTAGACTTGTGGAACTTGTTTGTTTGATATCGCTGTTTGTTGGGGACTTCAAGCGATGATGATGAATTCCAAATGACAAAGAAACACCCTGGGATATTATATCATGTTGATGTTTGCTTTCTATTATCTTTCAGGTAATGCTAAAGAATTTGGAGCAGGTTGTGTCAATGGTTTTGAACTCATTCCAAGATCCCCACCCTCGTGTGCGCTGGGCTGCTATTAATGCAATTGGGCAACTATCAACAGATTTGGGCCCAGATCTGCAGGTTCAGTATCATCAGCGAGTGCTGCCTGCACTAGCCTCGGCCATGGATGACTTCCAGAATCCTCGAGTGCAGGTTGGTGAACTTGCATTAGAATAATCTTGCTTTCTTTACCAGCTGTAATTTTCTTGGAAACACAGGTCCCTGATCATTTATCCATTTCACTTGTGCATGTGATGTTACTTGATGGCTGAGTGCTAATTAAATTGGAAGGAAAGTTTACAAGACAGTTATAAGATTGTTGTACTTTATGGAGTAGAATGTTGGCCTATTGAAGAATAACATATGCACAAAATAAATGTAGCAGAAATAAGAATGTTGAGATAGATGAGTGGTAAGGCAAGAAACTAAAATTAGAAATGAAATAAAACACAATACTTAAAGGTAGAAAAAATATGAAAATGTTGAAAGCAAAACTCAGGATTGACATGAGTGGATTTGTGTAGCTGACCTCGCTTAGTTGCAAAAACCGCTTATGACGATTTACAAGCACGATGTTTGTTTATCTGTTCTTTCACTAACAACTCTTCTTATGTTTTTATTTTTCCATTGCTGTTCTTTTCTCTTTTAACAGGCTCATGCTGCTTCAGCAGTACTGAACTTCAGTGAAAACTGCACACCTGACATTTTAACACCTTATTTGGATGGGGTAGTGGGTAAATTACTTGTACTGTTGCAGGTATGGTCATCTTCCTATTCTGGTTTGTGGTTTCCTTTCTATTCTCAAATGGCAGGAAGGTCAATGTTTGTGCGTTCTTGCTATTTTTATGTGGAATTCAGAATGGGAAGCAGATGGTGCAAGAGGGGGCTTTGACAGCATTAGCATCTGTTGCAGACTCCTCTCAGGTACTTGGGTAAATTCTGTCTAGAAACTTGTTCCACTGATCTATTATACATCTCCAATCTGATAGAATTGTGTGACATGAAGAACAGTTATGCATCATGATAAATCTCCTGTTTGATAGAATTGTCTGAAAGAGAAACATTAATGCAGGAGCATTTCCAAAAGTATTATGATGCTGTCATGCCGTACCTCAAAGTTATCCTGGTGAAAGCAACTGACAAGTCCAATCGCATGCTTCGTGCCAAGTCCATGGAATGCATTAGTTTGGTTGGAATGGCAGTGGGCAAGGAGAAATTCAGGGAAGATGCTAAACAGGTACGGTGTCTTGCATTATCATGCTTAGTAAATCTTACAACTCAATTCTTGAAGTTCTCAATTACATATTGTGCTACAATCATGTGGGAGGATTTACTGTAAGTTTGCTATTTCGGAGCTTAGTATGTTATGAAGCGTGCTTTTTGTATTCATCTAATTTTGTATAATTGAAATGAGATCCTGTCCAAAATTTTTTTACACTCTTCTTATTCTTTTCTGTTTGTGATAAAATGTTAATAGGTGTTGGTGTTGTCCATGCTGATAGTTTTTCAAAATGCTTTTTATCATAGGCTTTGGTTAATGCAACAGTTTATGGGTCATTCAGTGCTAATATATGTCTTTTAGGATACTTCTATGCTAGAGTTTAGTTAACATACTATCGACATTAGATGTGGACACCTTATGAATTATTTTTTTGGTAGGTTATGGAAGTGCTTATGACATTGCAAGGAACTCCAACTGAGGCAGATGACCCAACCACAAGCTACATGCTACAGGCATTCCTTTGTTGCTCTCTTAGTTAGTTTTCTTCATAGTTGTTTATTTGCTAATTAGCTTCTAAATCGTGCAGGCATGGGCCCGGCTGTGCAAGTGTCTGGGACAGGATTTCCTTCCTTATATGAGTGTAGTGATGCCTCCATTGCTTCAGTCTGCGCAACTTAAACCAGATGTGACCATTACATCTGCAGATTCTGATGATGATATTGATGAGTCAGACGATGAAAGGTTTGCCTTTATGACACACACACACACACACACCAGTCCCACTTCTATGTAACCGGGTTACATAGAAGCAGACTGATGTAACCTCTTCAAAATCTAAGATTTTGATCCTTAATGGAAAATTCAATCCATTTATTGTATTTAACATTATTTGTTTATCTAGGAAACTAAGTTTCATCCCAGTCAAGTATGTTTATAGGCCACATTTGTTCAAAAATATATATATATATTCATGTGTAAATTATGAAAAACGTTTAGATCTATTTATATGTATTAGAATGTAATAATACTTTCTAGAATCATTTATTCACATAAAAATGATATTTTGGACGGTTTAGATGTCGAAAATACTACTTTAAAATTGATGTTTTAACATTTTTTCATAATTTACACATGAATATATACATTTTCTAACAAACGTGGCTTATAAACATATTTGATTGGGATGAAACTTGATCTCCTAGATAAATAAATGATATTAAATACAATGAATGAATTATATTTTCCATCAAAGATCAAAATCTTATATTTTGAAGGGGTTACATGAGTCCGTTTCGATGTAACCCGGTTACATTGATGCGGAGCCCTATATATATAGTCCGGCTTCTATACATTCGGATGTACTAATTCACTTCGGTACTCCTGTCTAGTTTATGCTCTATTTGATAATTTTGTTAAATCTAATCCATTTATTGTATTTAGCATTATTTATTTTATTTAGATACCAAAATTTATCTCAATCCATAACTTGCATCATTCTCAAAATTAACAATCACTTACGAGTGACTTTAATCCATTAAAAATAATTTGTTTATGATAAGGACTCATGAGATCTCAATTTAATATCTAAGACACTTATAATATTCATCCTACTTAGATTAATGATTCTATAAAATTTTATTAATATTTTAAAACTTTGATATATGGATTCAAATGATTTTCTAAATTTGTATATAATTTTATACATTTTTAGAAGATGTGACATACACATACATCCAATTAATATGATTTTTAGTATCTAAATAAAATAAATGGTGCTAAATACAATGGATGGATTGGATTTGACAAAATCATCAAAATAGCGCCCAAACTAGATGAGAGTACCAAAATGAATTGGTACATCTGGATGTATAGAAGCTAGACTCATATATATATATATATATTTCAGATTCCTGATTAGGTTTTCATTTGTTCTTTCATGTTTCATGTTTCTCAGCTTCTCATATTCTTTTGAAGTTGGCTTCACAGTGAATGAATATTTTCAGAAATAAAATCCTTTAAATTGATTAGGTCTTGTTGTATAAGAATATTTTCTTTTATCTTTTTTTTTTCCCAGAAAGAAAAGACAGCTGTTGTGTGATAGCAATGTTGTCAGAACTGGATTGGACCGGTTGCCGGATTAAACTGGACAGTCCAGCTGGTTCAACCCTGAAGCTGCCTACTGTCCAGTTCAATTCAGTCTGGTTGATGGTTCAATTAGATAAAGAGTGCATATAAGATTTTATGTGATCGTACTTAAAGGTGTATGTTGGACATTCGTTTGCATGCATATATTTGTAATTATATTTAGCATACAAAATACATATCAGATTGCTTTATCTTTCATAAAAATAGTAATTTTATACATACATAATTCAAAATAATAGGAATAGAAATAATATAATAATATGATTTAACAAGCGGTCGAATCAGTTCATACCGAACTGGATGCTTAACCAGGGTGATTACCAATTTGGTTTGATAATATTGTGTGATTGTCTTGAGAATAATGTTTGCGGTTCTAATTTTGACCTGTGTTTTCTCAGTTGCTAAGATTCTGTTATCTATGCAGCATCGAAACCATCACTCTTGGTGATAAAAGGATAGGGATCAAGACCAGTGTTTTGGAGGAGAAGGCTACAGCTTGTAACATGCTATGTTGTTATGCTGATGAGCTGAAGGAGGGGTTCTATCCCTGGATAGATCAGGTTTGTGGATGAGAACGATCTTCTTTTTCTTCCAACCCTTGTCCCATTGGCCTCTTTTTAATGGCAATTTGGATATTTATTTTTAGCAAGCTAGCTTTTTGTTTGGGTCACTGGAAAAGGGCTAGGAAAGGAACCCACTTTTCAGCCCCATTTATTGGGTGTAACATTTTTCCTTGCCTACTTTCTTCATTATTTAGGTATAATTCAATAACTGCTGTTATGTTTTTTTTTTTTTTTTTCTGAAAAGAATAATTAGTCATCTTTTCATGCAAAACCTGTCAATTTTATCAGTTTCACTCTATTTTCTATCATTTCTCCGTCTTACATAACATTTTCCCCCTCCTTTCCCCCCACCTTTTTAGATACGTTTATCCATCTCTTCCACCCTGTTACTTTAAACACCTGCAAGTAACTTCTATCATTTGTCTTTACAAATTTCATGCAGGTTGCTCCTACTTTAGTTCCTCTGCTCAAATTTTATTTTCATGAAGAAGTACGAAAGGCTGCTGTCTCTGGTAAGGAATGTGTTTGTTGAACAATGTCACTTCATTTATTTCTTTATGTCACCTCATTGATTCCTTTATGTTTCACATTTTCACAAGGCTTCTCTGAGATTTTTTTTTCACATATGTATCCACAGCCATGCCAGAGCTATTACGCTCAGCTAAACTAGCTGTAGAGAAGGGGCAAGCACAGGGTCGTGACCAGTCCTATGTGAAGCAGTTATCAGATTACATAATTCCTGCTTTGGTTGAAGCTATGCATAAGGTAATCCTAACAGTTCAAAGTTGTAACATTAGTTTTTCTAATTTTATATTCATTCTCTAACACAGATTGCTTATTGATAATTGGATTGCAGGAGCCTGAGACTGAAATTTGTGCAAGTATGCTGGATTCTATGAATGAATGTGTACAGGTTTGTAAGCTCTCTCAATGGATTCTCACAAATGGACACCTTCAAGTGCAATCATCCAGATTTGCCTTCTCTTACATTCCTTGAATAATACATCTCAATTCGTGTATCATGCATTTTCCTCATAAAATACCTTCAATCTAAGGGGTTGTTTACATTAAGATAAGCAAGATATTTTGCATGAAATTCCATGGGTGTGTTTGGTAAGGCATAAAAAATGTCGAAATAAAACGTTTCACTCTCTATAACTATCTTATTTTTTAGTCATTTCTTCACATTTTCCTATATAACTGCTCTACTTTTCAATCATTTTTACACAACTATCTATACAATTAACCTATCTATTTTAACTTTATTCTCTTTATTCCTCATTATTACCCCTATCATATCACATCATTTTCTTTTATTTTGACAACTTTTATACCAAAAACTTTTCACACAAAAGTTTAATCACTTCCCAAACATACCCTATATGAATTACTTGATTTGACTTAGCTGGTTAGTATAGTTATGGAATTGTTATAGAGGTAGAGCAGAGAGTGCAAGGAGATATAAAATAGAGGATTATTTTGTGGTGGGACTCATTCACACATTTGAGCAAATGTTTGTAGATTCATAAGAAAATTTGCAACTTCTGGTTGTTCTCATAATATGTTTTTTGCATCTCGTGTGATGATGTGTGCAATGCAGTTTATACCTTTGATTTTCTGATCTTATTGTCTGCTGCTTTTAGTGCTTACTCTTCTATAATATCTCATCTACCTCTTATGGAGTCATTTTAGCTTGAATATCTGACATTGAAATGGCTTCTGCTGGAGGATTTAATATTTTGAGCTCCCTTGTATTATTTGTTGAAGTATTTCATCCGGTCTTTCTCTATCTTTTCGGCAGATATCAGGACATCTTTTAGATGAAAGTCAGGTGAGAAGCATTGTGGATGAGATAAAGCAGGTAATCACTGCTAGCTCAACTAGAAGAAGAGAAAGATCTGAACGGGCCAAAGCTGAAGACTTCGATGCTGAGGAAGGGGAACTACTTAAAGAAGAAAATGAGCAAGAGGAAGAACTTTTTGATCAAGTCCATCTCTAAAACTTTCTGATTTTGCTCTGTGAATATTGTCCTAGAGTGTTGTTTTATTTACAACTTTTGATCTGTTTGCAGTGAAAGTCTTTATTTTTATTTTTTTTTCATTCACAGCCTCACTATCTATGTGACTACAGGTTGGTGATTGCTTGGGCACTTTGATCAAAACATTTAAAGCTTCTTTCATTCCTTTCTTTGATGAGCTTTCTTCATATATAACACCTATGTTGGTAAGTTGTCTCACTGTCCTGTCAACATGATTAGCATGTGTTGGGATCTTTGTATTTGCAGTGTATGCTTGTCCAGGAGAGGTGTGGTGGTTATCTTATGCCATAGGGATCATTCTTATTTGTCTAAAGATGCATTTGTTTTCAACTCTTAATGTCACATTATAGTCGCATCGAGAGTTTTGATATATCATATTGGCTTTATGGTCATTTAATTCTTGAACTGTGATATTCTCCGACTGGTTGTTCCCGACCCCTATTCTCGACCACTGCCGAGGGCTGTTCGAGAAGATCGCAATTCTTGGACGCTTGATTGACCGGTCGGAGAAGATCGCAATTCTTAATTCTTCATCTAATTAAATTGAAAAGCTCATTGAAATTAGGATCTCTTGAGAGACTGCATCATACGGTTAGGTATAGAATGATATGGGCAATTATGCCTTCATGAAAACAATTATTCAACCAATCCCTGCTTGGTGCATAGGAAGATTTTCACATGCCCCTTGTTCTAATGAAGTTAATTTAGAGCAAGTGGCAACATGCCTTATGTTAGTTGGTAGCAATTTATTAATTTGGACAAGTAGTTAATAATTGCATGGAATCAAATTGGTTGCAATTGTTAAATGTCTTTGAAGCTTTGTCGTGTTGGTTTAGAGGTTTTGTTGGTGGTGATTTCTTTGGTGCTCTTAAGCTTCTATGTCAGTGTGATTATTGATGTAATAAAATTCACACCTGCACTATTAGGAATGGGGATGTTATTTCCAGATCAATTGTTATCTTAGGCTTGCATAGATGCTGAGCAGTTTTTGTCTTTAACTGGATGGCTACAATTGCTTCACTGGTTATAGATATCTTTATTACTTGTAAATTTTTTGCGTCTGTTGGCCAAGGCCATTGCTTTATCGACCTAGCTAATTAAATTCCTCACAATAATAGTTAATTATAAGGCTTTCCTCAGAAGATAAATATGGATATTCCTTTTTTATATTTTTGTGTTTTTGTTTGCTCCTGATTTTTAGGGCAAAGATAAAACAGCTGAAGAAAGAAGAATTGCCATTTGCATTTTTGATGATGTAGCAGAACAATGTCGAGAAGCTGCTCTTAAGTATGCTTGTTTGCTTGCATTGTTTGCAAAAATCATACACATTTCTTTGAATATCAAAACAGAGATGTTTAATTCACAGTGTAGTCTGATCTAATGATACTTTTTCTGTACTATTTGAACAGATACTATGATACATATCTTCCATTTTTATTGGATGCTTGCAATGATGAAAATCCTGATGTTCGACAGGTCAGCACAAACTTCTTCTTGGCCCTTTTTGTTAGCAATCAATAATCGTTAGTTCTGATTAGAGTTTGACTTTACATTCAATTCAGGCATCAGTTTATGGAATTGGAGTTTGTGCAGAGTTTGGTGGATCTATCTTTAAACCTCTTGTGGGAGGTACCATGCATACATCAGCTGTTCTTTGGGAATGCATCTAAGTAATGCCTATTGACACTTTTTTTCTCCCCTTTTTATTGGCCTACAGAGGCTCTATCCAGGCTAAATTATGTGATTAGGCATCCTAATGCATTACATTCTGACAATGTGATGGCATATGACAATGCCGTCTCTGCATTGGGGAAGATATGCCAATTCCATCGTGACAGCATTGATGCAGCTCAGGTATTTGATGCTTTTTGCGTTCGCTTGTACCAGTAACCTTGCAATTATAATCCAAGGTTAAAATTGCTATTTTCTCCCCTAAAAAAATGCTATTTTCTCAGGATAGAAGAGTACTCTTATAATAATTTGTATAGACTGTACTTTTGCTCATTGATACTTCAATAAACGGCAGTCGGATGAAATATGAGGTAACATAGTTCGTGATGCTAAAAAAAGAAAAAAAATGATGATTATGGAAAGAGGTGGGTAATGAATGGAAAAAGTAGAGGTAATGATGGAAAAATACTGAAAAAGGTGAATGTGGGTTGAAAGGGATGTAGATATAGTGTTGCCTTGGATTAATGACACTGTCTACTGAAGTGTGAATGGATATAAAAGGGGTGTAAATGCTCCTAGCTCTTCTTGCATAGCTGTTAAAACTTCATTTATACATGTTAATTTCTTAGTCTTTTGAATGATATTCTTGTTTGCTAAAATGTTCTATAAGACCATTTACATAAGGAGCACCGATTGTTTGTGCCTGGTTGGGCCAAAAACAATTTTTTTTAAAATCTTTTAGAAATTTTTTTTATACAACATTAATATGGTTATTTAACGTATAAACCAAGGTATATCAATTTTGGAAATACATACATATTTTTTTTTGTATTTTAAACACATGGGTATTTTAGTCATTTTCAATATGTTTTTGCCCCATTTGCAACCAGGCACAAATGGTCTCTGGGCTTGCATAAGACGCTTGCTTTTAGTTCCCAAGCAAATTAAAGGTTGATGATGTGCCCCACCATGCTGCTTATGGATTACCTGCAAATTCACTATTGGTCTTATTTTTGGGCCTCATCGAATGAACTGGAATAATTTTGTGCACTGGAAATTTTGCATTTGTTCAATACTTCAATTTGTTGATTTGGTAGTTCGCATAGCATACTAAAAAGATGGACAAGTCGTATGTCTAACGTTTTATTTCAAACTGTTGCTCCATTGTTCTGTTCAACTGTATGATAGGTTGTTCCTGCTTGGCTAAGCTGCTTACCAATTAAAGGAGATCTAATTGAAGCTAAAGTTGTGCATGATCAGCTGTGCTCAATGGTTGAGAGGTAAAGCTTTGGTTTTGTTAGATGAGCAACACATGATCTCAATGGTTGTAGGCACCTCTTCTTCTTCTTCTTCTTCTTTTTGTTGTTATTGTTGCAGTTGTGCCATTTATTCACATAGTTGAGCAATGCCCATAACTATCCAAAAACTGATCTAATTGACTTTTCATCAAGTTGCAGATCTGATATGGAACTTTTGGGTCCTAACAATCAATACCTTCCGAAGATTGTCGCTGTGTTCGCTGAGGTAACAATATCTGCCTTCATAGTGTGCTCACTAGCCATTTGTCCGTGCCATTACCATAAATTGCTGTTTGCTATTAGTAGTAGATAACACTTGGTGCACCCAGTGTATAATTGAAAGACCAAAGATCTCCAAATGTTAGTCATGGGAGCATTAGGAGACACCTAGCTGCTTTCTTTTGCATCCTGAGAGACTTTGGAAGCATTTGGTCCTAGGAGATCTAAGAATTTGCCAATGTAATAGAGATTCCATCATTCCATTAAATAGATATGTTGAAGCCCTTCTGCGTTGCTGTATAACGACTAAAGTAAAGAGTGGCTATGAGAATACCATGTATGCAGGCAGGACTGGAATCATCTGTCAGGATTAGTATAATAGGAGTAATATGACAAACGACTAGTCCTTGTTCAGAAAAGTCTTGGCTAATGTTAGACAGGCAAGAAATGTTGGTGGCTGAGCGAATGGATGATGGAATTTAGAATCACCATTCACTTTAGGTGTACTATAAACAGGCAAAATAATGGAGGAACTTGGATTGGAATTCTTGGTACTTGGTAGAATTTCTGGGAATCATCGAATGGATTTGCATTGGGCTGTTCCTTTTGTTGAATTCATTCTATTATGTGTCTGCCTGCATGATTGGTGGGATTCTTACACTTGGTGATGGTGTGCATGCCCTTCCTGTGGTGCAGCAAATACTTTCTGTTAAATTTCTGTTGGATGTTATGTGTAACTGAGGATGACCACCGGTATCACTGGGCACTTCTTTGCAGGTTATATGTGCAGGGAAGGATCTGGCAACCGAACAAACTGCTAGCAGGATGATTAATCTCTTGAGGCAGCTTCAGCAGACATTACCACCCTCTGCGCTTGCATCAACTTGGTCTTCCCTGCAGCCACAGCAACAGCTTGCCTTGCAATCCATCCTGTCTTCCTAAGGATTTTGTCTCAGGAACTGCTCGGTCCAGCTTGTTTGTCTATTTTCTGTTCATTACCCATTCTTTAATGTGCATCTATTCCTTGTGTATTTCATCGAATGTGGGTTGAAGCTAAGCTGTGCAAGGTGAAGATGTTGGTGTTTGGTGTAGAATGTGTATATTGTATGTGAGAAAATCCTATTCATTGTCTCTGCCGCATCTGAGAAAATATTCAAAGAAATGAAGCATGGAAGACAAAAAAGAGAGGGAGTAAGGATAAAAAGGTGGCAATTTTGAACTCCAGGGTTCTCGGGGAATGGGGGTGTTGAAAACATTGAGAAAATTTTGGGGTTCATTCTTGTAGCAGTTTTGGGGTTTTTTTGGCTTTTTCTTTTTTCTTCTCCCTATGGATGTTTTGGAAGTGAAACATTCGAGTCAAATACTTATGCTTGTAGCTAATGTCTCGATGTTATTTCATAAATTATTATATTGAATGAGTTGCTGTTTGATCCAAACTGAAAATTTGCCTTTGCAGTACTTATGCTTCATTTTCAGTCTGTATCTCTCTCATTTATTCAGGGGGAGCTTATGTACTGTTTAGTTAAAATCCGTTGAGACAAAATTGGGATAATATACTTTCGGATGAGTTGTAAATACGCAACAAAAAAAAAAATCGAAGACATTGACAGTGATGAATTTACCAATTTTTATCTGCCAAGTGGCTGCTCAAATGGGATGATGGTTTGTGGATATCATCATGGGAATGCATCCATGGTATGCGTAATTGTGTGTAGATGCATACAAATATGACCGGCGGCGTACATGATGACTGCTATACGAGCCCACTTTAATAAGTAGGATCTGGGTAGATGGGTCAGTATTTCGGTGAAATTTGAGTTGGAATTCAGTTAGTTTTATTAATTTTATATCCAAACTTAAAAACAAAGATTATATCATCAATATCAAGCTAAATGTGCACTAACTATTACTAGAATCTCTTTTCAAGATCATTACCATGGATGATATAATAAAAAGACTGCCATGTAAATGGGAAAGGTAAACGGTTCATGCGTGATTTTTATTTTTTTACTGATGTATATTACAATTTGGATTCAGGTTTTGGGTTGGTTTTTTATGAATCATCCAAACCCGATCCAATTTGCATTTAGGTTTGGCTCCAACCCAATTTCAAAATCTAAGATTCCAAATCACAAAACCCAATCGCTAAAAGATGTTAGGCTGGATGGGACGAGCTCAAGTCAACCGAACCTAAGCTTCACCCCCCTAATTGAAACTGGCTGGACGACTTGTGAGTCTTTTAATTTTTATTTTATCAAGATCCTGGCTGTATCCCATATCACATTGTCAGAATGTGGAGGGCGAAGAAAAACTTTAGTGCACCGGTGCAAAATTCATTTTTTTTTTTATTTTTTGAATTTTAAAAAATTGTTAATTTAGGCATATTTAATTTATAGTCTATGTTTTACCATTTTTGCGGATGTGTGTATATATATATATATTTTTTGATTTTTTAAAAACAAAAAATATACCTATCTTCAAATATGATAAAACATAACAGTTATATATATTAAAAAAAGAGACATGTTTCAATGCATCCTAATGCATTAAAATTTTAATGCACCAGGATGCAAAATCTTATTTTTTAAAATATTTTTAATTTTTTTATAAAACTATTAATCTAGGTGTATTTAATCTATAATTTTTTTTTTATCATTTTGGAGATGTGTATATATTTTTTCTGATTTTTTTAAATAGGGGAGGTTTTAGTCAATTTTAAATGACTAAAATACCCATATTTTTGCAAAATAAAAAATATATTCGTATATCTACAAAAATGGTAAAACTTAATACACAAGTTAAATATGCCTAGTTAACAATTTTATTTAAAAATTTTCAAAAAAATATTTGAAACCCTGATGCATTGAAATTTCAATGCATATATCTCATACAAAAAACTTTAAAAAATTTATAAAAAATGAGTTTCATATTGGATGCACTAAAATTTCAATGTACCGGGTAGACCTTGGAAGGAAACTTCTTCAATGAATTAAATGTTTCAATGTATCTTGGTGCATTGAAATTTCAATATATTAGGCTACAAAACCTCATTTATATATATATTTTGAAAATTATTTTTATAAAATTGTTAACCTAGATGTATTTAATTTATGTATTAAATTTTACCATTTTTGAAAATCTATATATATATTTTTTGATTTTTTTAAAATAGAGGTATTTTAGTCATTTAAAAATGACTAAAGTCATGCTAATCTTCTCTGTAAACCAGTTGCCAAGCATCATGCTAGCCCAACTTCAAATGGCAGTAGTGATAGCTTTGTCTTTTTAATTCTTAGTTGGAGCCATGTTTCAAGATTTGCAAGAATGTCTTAAGACTTCAGTGTAATACATATTAAGATGTATGTAAATATAACAATAAAAAAGACTAAAGCCTTCTATTTTTAAAAATCAAATATATACACATTTTTAAAATGAGAAAATTTGATTTATATACATAAATTAATAGTTTTATAAAAAAATTTAAAAATACATGTTATATATCCTAGTGTTAAAAAATACATTACTCTAAAAATTTTATACATCTTGGTGTTTTTTCGGACAACTTAAGCTAAATACTCAACCAGTTATATAAATCCTGGTAATCATATGACTCTGAAATTGTTTTGCATCACTAAGTATGCCATTGGGATAAATTTTAGTATCATAAGCATATTTGTTGAGACGAGTACGGTGAATCGTTCTAAAATAACGTAATTTGTTCAAACTGCGAGGTTTCTTGAAGAATTTTCCTGTTGAGATACGCAAAATGGTTTAAAATAATAAAATAATAAGAAGAAGAAGGAGACGAAGAGGAAGAAGAATTTGATGCCAACAAATAAAGATGAAATAGATAGCTTTTTGCTTAAAGAAATTTCAGCCAATTATGCTGAAAACGTAGGATTATTATAGATAATCAGTAGTTGCTAAGCATTTCATCAAAGAAGAAAGAAGACCTTACATTTTTTTTATTTAAAGAAAAAAACAGTCCATCGCCTCTTGCATCATCCCGTTTGAGATAGAAATTGAATTTGAGGTCGGGCGAAGGGGAGAAAAAAAAAAATTACTTCCGTCGATCGCGGAGCATTTAGCTGACACTTGACAGCTTACCTCGTACAATGAAATGAAGGTTGTAGAACATCCCCTCAAATTAAGTTTAAACCACGCGCTAGATATTATGATATATGAAATATATTTTTACATTTAAGAATCAAATTATGTTGAAAATTGTATGAATGACTCTGATTTAAAAAATTAATGCAGAGCCCTGTGTGAATTTTAATCCCACCTCTGAATCAACGATCTTTTGTATATTTTTTTTTATAATTTTTTTTCTTTTTTACATACGTTTGCGGGTCATACCTAAGTGAGTGTACATAAATTTTTTTCAAAATTTCTAAAGCTATCTTTTTAGGATTTTTTAAATAAAAATGTCTAAATAGGTTAAAATTTTCTGAGAAATGCATTTTTTTATTTTAAAAATCCTAAAAACGCTTTAAAAAATCTATAAAAAAAAAATTGTAGGTATCTATCTAGGCAGGGTCCGCAAGTGTATCTAAAATTTTTTAAAATACATGCAGGACCCCATGAAGCTGACTGCATGGAATCAGGGCTTACAATTATAAACACATGTTCTCTTGAATAAATAAATTTTAATCCATAATGTATTTAAAATCGTTCACACTAAGTATCTAGGTGAGCCATTTCAAATAAATCATCCTTGTATTTAAACGTACAAAATAAATATATATACACTTTCAAAAATGTTAAAACTTAATTTATAGATTAAATAGGCACATATATTAATAGTTATATAAAAATTTCGAAAAAATAAAAAATATATTTTTGGCACGGTCGCAAATAATTATACTCCAATATTAAAATGATATTCTCATATAAATATCTATTATTTATTGAACTAGTTGAAATAATATTTTTAGGACTTAGGTTATTGTATAAGGATTTATAATTCACTACTAGGGACTAATAATTTCAGCATAATTTAATGTATGTTTATTTTTTCATAATGAATATTTAATAATTATTTGGTTCGGTTTCTTATACCGTCGGGCGCACGTATTTATCCATGCTCATTTTACTGATTTTTCAAAAATAAAATATCAAAAAATTCAAAAAAAATTACCAAAACCAGATTTTAAAAATCTAAGTGGGCTCCACATCTTATTATGAAAATAAAAAAATTAAATTTTTTTTTTTTATGGTCACCCATAAATCACTTATTTACAGGCGACCCTATTAGATCGACGCGGTAATCACTGATCCGGATCATTGAATTAGAATACACGATGTAGATAGATTGTCTTTAGGTAATTTTTTTTGGTGTAGTCTTGCTTAGAAGTTCAATTTAGATGAGTTTTCACGTTAAATCAAATAACAAATAAAAAGAAACAAATTTATAACGGTATGTATTTCTTGAACTAGTAATTTTTTTTCTTCTCGTATCTTGGCATTCTTTTCTCTGTAACGTCAATAAAATAAATATAGCAATAATCGAAGACATGTCTAAGAAACTACAATTGTACATCCCACTTTTAGAAAATTTGAGCTCATCAAGTATATCATTATACAGCATACATCTGAAACATAAATGTAATTTACTTTTCTTATTTAGGGTGTGTTTGGTTACACACAAAATATGTCAATGGAAACTTTTTAATCAAAAACTTTTCGCTTCCCATAACTACCTTATTTTTTAATTATTTTTTCACATTTTCCTATATAAACAACCCTACTTTTCAATCATTTACGCACAAATACTCATACAACTACCCTATCTATTTTAACTTTATTTTCTTTACACCTTATTATTATCCCTATCATATCACATTTTTTTCTATCAACTTGACAACTTCTACTCTGAAAAGTTTTCATCAAAAAGTTTTACCTCTAACCAAACGCACCCTTAATGTTTATTTGTTTTCGAAGGATCGACTCGTTTTTTTCATTTGAATGAGTCAATCTTATATTTGGAGAGGGGATAATTTTATCTAAAACTGAGGACTTGCTAATAGTTAATTATAGGACTTTTTCAAAATTTGAGGGTGGTAATTGCCCATCTCTGATGTTTGAATTTTGAATTGGTCCCATGGCTGGTAATTTGTAGCTGGATTCCAATCCACATGAAATTCCTAAGGAAGCGCAAGCACTTGAAGACCACACAAAAGCAGCAGTTGTAACTAACTGCCAGAGGCCTTGTTCACATCCTATAAATACCCACTAGTTGTGGGATCTCAAAAAACAAGGGCCAGGTAGACGTTGCAGCAGCACCTGGACCAAAAAAATAAATAAATAAAACCAACAAATAAAAAAGGATGGCTGTTTCTACAAAGGTGGCTGCTGTGGCCATACTATTCATCTTTTCTGCTCTTGTAATTGTCTCATATGCCAACTCTAAGTCCGAAGAAACATCACAGCTATGCCTCAAAGGCTGCGAAAATGATTGCCTGAACAGGCTCAACCTTCACAAGGAGAGTTGCCAAGAATCTTGCCAGAAACAATGTTCTATCAAGTCCAGCGGTTCCAGAGTTGCACCATCGGTTCTAGGCATGCGGCTGAGATGAGATGTCAAAGCCGCACCATGCATGGTTTGGATGATGATCACCCCGCCTCCTGATTTCTTATTTTGTACAAAAATGGAGAGGAGAAAGCTTGCATCCTGTTTTGAATAGCTGCTGAGTCCAACTGTGCGGCAACTCCTATTCTATTCCATCTATTATCAGCTTCTTTTATTTTTGTTGTTGTTATTGTTATTACTACTAATTATGAGATAGTCCACCCAGAGGGTGGGCAAGAAGGAGGTGAGATGATACTACTAATGTATGGGTAGGCTATTGTGAAAAAATTACCTGAATTGAACTTCTAATTACGTGTTTATTCAGCGTTCTGTGCAGTTTTGGTTGTTTCATGTTGATCGCATGTACCGTGTTCTTCTACAGCAGTGGAAGGCACAACCACTTTGATGGTTCCACCTTTCATGACCTTCGACATCTTCCAACGGAGCTTTTTTGGCAAATGAATCAATGGTTGGGTTCCACAAAAAGAGGTTGAATCTCATGATTCATGAGAATGGAGGCACTATCCAGTTGGAGGAGACCAACTTCGTTTTCCTTTTTTGCTCTCCACAATCGTGGCATGTGTTTCTTACTTGTGAAAACCAGACAAGGATTCCATTTCTTGAGTTTTAAGACCCAAAAACCTTCCGTGGATTTGCAGTTGCATTTCTAAGGTGCTGAGAGATTCTGCTGCAAGCTGATGGACTCGACCTGATTTTTGTAGGTGCGAGTAAATCAAAAACTTGGGGGTTATAAAAATTGGATAGAGATTGGCATGTAGATCTTGTCATGCAACCCTTCTAATGAGCTGAATCTAAAGACCCAAATAGGCTTTATCAAAAAACCAAAGACCCAAATAGGCAGTGACGATTATTTTGTCTGACTTGAGCCTTCGGTGGTCGAATCTCTAATGGTCTAAAATTATCATGCAACCCTATATCGTCTTTCTACCCCTATCAAACTGGATATACCTGCGGGTGTAACTTGGATCGGGTTACACCGAGTTCAAATGAATCCAACTCTTACACTAATTATATGTACCGGGTTTTGGTCAGGTTTAACTAGTTATTTGTGTTTCAGGCATGATTTAGGTTGAATTTCGGGTTTGTAATTGGATTGAACTTTGATTTCTATTATTTTATTTTTAAATTATAATTAGTTCATATTTTTAAATAAATAATGTAAAATATTGTCAAAATGAATAAATCAAAACAGTATATATTTAAAGTATATTATAACTTTATAAAATAATATAAATAATAATTATTTATTAGAATGAAAAATAAATTTTTTATTACATTAAATTAAAATAAGTAAAATTTAAAAATACTAATTTACATGTTTTGTGAAAGTGAATAACTAGTATATGCTTAATATTTTTAAAAATATAAATAATATTATATATAATTTTGAATTCATCTTTAATAAAAATATTTTGCAAACCCCTGTAATGCAACTTACAAATTTTCAATTCGATTTAATATGTTAATTAAATTGTAAGTGGGTAGCATGTTTATTAAATTGCAAGTTAAGAAGAGTGTATTATTTAAATTTAAATTTTAAAAGGAAAATGACTGATTAAATAAATATAATTTTTTTGGGGAAATCTATTCGGTTTGGGTTAGAAATTGAGTTAATAAATATATAATATTTTAAAATATTTTGCTTAATTAAATCTATTTTAAAATATAAATTTATATGAAAAATAAAAATTAATATTTTTATAGAAATACTTTCCAATTTATGACTTATGCAATGATGTAACTACTAAATAATCTTATTTCAAATCAATAATATCTAGTTAAATATAAGATTATTTATTAATAATTTATTATATTATATACTAACATATGAAATCAGGCAAGGTCGAGTTGAGAATCATCCAACTCAAACCAACCCACTTTTGAAATCGAGTCAGCTTAAATCGAGTTATATAATTTATTTTTTCAAAATGCTAACCCAATGTTATTATAAATCAAATTAGGTTGGTGGATTCGGGTTAAAACAAACTCTATTTACACTCCTAAGAGCCACTATCCATGTGTTCATGGTTGTCTATGTTGAAAAACCTACTTGAAATTCAAACTAATCAATTGGAGATGGAAAATGGGATTTCAAACAACACATGCAGAATAACTTTAGACCCCCTAAATTACAAGGGTAGATTTGCAATTCAACGTAGATGGTAATGGATATTGGTCCTCAACTTAATGGCGTGGATACAAAGGGAATTTTGGGTAAAATTCATGAGAACCTAACAAAATTTTGAAAATTTGTAGGTATATTTAGGAATTTTTCAATTTTTATTTATAATATTATACGTAGGAGATATAATATAATATTTGTGAGTGTATCTTTGTAATAAATAAAGAGTATTTACAATGTAGAATTATTAATTAGGAAACATATGAATTATATATAAGATAGGTAAATTTTAAATTAAATAATAAGTATTAGTAATAGAAAAAAATCATGGATCATGACTCAAATATATTTATATGAGTTCGCTACATGCACTCTTAAAGTACGAGGACCATCACACATTATTTTATATGGTGTGAGGTCCACATGTATTAATCATAAATGAAAGAGGTGATGAGCATGAGTTCATTTATGTTAAAAAGTGGGGCAAATCCATTAGAAGGGGAGACGAAAGGACTGACTTGAAGTCATAAATAGGCTATTGGAAGCCTAAGTTGTCAGAAGTAATATAAGCTTTAAAAGCTGAGGTCGCCAGAGACATAAGATGATGAATGGAAAATTATTAAAGAGGAAGCGTGGAAGGATAAGAGGTAAATTATATTTTCTTTTATCGAAGCACAAGCTAATATGAGTTTCATTGATGAAGAATTTTTTTAAAATGTTTTGTTGTTCATGTTTTGATCTTCCATATTATTTAATAGGTTTAAATGTTCTCACCATTTCTGGTTCATTGATGGAAAGTAAATAGGCAGGTAGCTGGAAGAGGCACTTTGGTTTCTTTTCATTATATAAATAAATTATTTATACGGGTCTTGAATCGTTGAAAGCACCCAACTAGATGTATTTAAAAATAGGTGTGGACGACTAATGAGCTTTGGATATTTTTATTCAATGTGTAAAAAAGTATATTAAAATTGACTGAAATATTAAAAAATAATAATAACGGTGTATGATTTTTATTACTTTAACAAATTATTCTCTTCTGGAGGAGTAGCAGCTAACATGATTCATGAAGTTATATATATTAAATTTGGTGGTATAACCTATTAATATATCAACTACACATCTGCCAATAGAGTTAATAAATCGTTACAAAAAAAAATTATGATTGGTAATTTTATATGAGCTTATTAGGAATGAATGGATGCGAATTGGTGTGAGAGAAGATCAATTGGAATAATTTGAGATTTATTGTATTTGATTAATTTTGGGAAAGGATTGTAAAAATTTATTTTAAAAATAATGTAAATAAAGCTTACATTTATCTATAGTTAGTTTCAAATAATATGGTATGAATGAAAAACGTTGAATTTGTAATACGGTTGAACAGAAATAATGACGATTAATATTATGATATTGATGGAATTTTATGTATTTATCTTAGAAGTTTTTGTAGTGGTTGGTGTAGAATAACAACATATATTTTAAAGTTGGTGTGGAACCTTAGTGAAGGAACTAGAGTTTGTTATTTGAGGGAAGCAGGATTCCTTGTCTAATGATTTCAGTGTTTGTGCCGTGGATATGAATTTTTATGATGGGCATCATGTTTTATGATGACTTTGAGTGGGGATTTTGTATAAATCACCAGGTGTGTTTTTAGTTATAAATTTTATTGATTTTATTAACAAGCCTATGAATTTGAGATGAATTTATATGTGATTATTTGGCCGATAGAAAAAGTGCATTTGTGCATTTAAGTTACAAAATGTAAGCTATATATTTTGTGCATGTAATAAGTGCATATTTTCTTGTAAGTTAAAGGTATATGATAAGCAAGATGAGATTTGGTTAACAACATTAATTCAATTATGTATTGAGAACCTGCCAAACAACTAGGATTCAGTTCAATTTAACAATTAGCCTCTGGCCAACAAGAGTGAGCAAACAAGTAATGTATTAGTTTGTCCTACAGAAGTAAAAGCTAATAGTGAAATTAAAATTTGAATATTTTTGTGTTGATTAACACATGCTGAAGAAAAGAGCATTTGTATGTTAATATATCAACAAAACTTTAAATTTAAATTTTCATCATTTTTTGTAATTAAATAGTTACATTTATTATTGTTGCTGTCCTACTTACTAAGTTTGTTCGAACTCCTTTTGTTTATTTTATTTTCAGATGACAAGATAGCATATGAAGCCCAACGAGGTACTGAAGCTCAGTTTGGGGTTAGGCATGGCCCTAAATCCTCACGAGCTTGATGTTGATTTTAGCTATTACTAATAATTAACTATTTTATTTTGATATAAATATGAGTGGTTTTATTGAGGTTAAAGTGTATATAAATGATTCTGTTTATGTAATTTTGTTTGGAGATTACCAACGATGACATATGACTTACACTGTTTTGCTTTCATTTGAGGTTATTTTTATTATCTTAGTTGTGAATTTTAGAAATGTTATTTAAATATATTATGCACATACAAACAACTTAACATAACCTATAGATATCAAAAGATGCTGCCAGATTTTCTGATGGTGGTAACAGACATTGGTGAGGTTGGGAACTAGCTGATAGATTTTTGCATATTGAAAACACTAATAAGATAAAGGAAATTACTATATTTGTTATTCAATATTATTAAAAACAAATAACTTAAAATACATACTTTCATTGATTAATGTATGTACATCAATCAATTGAAAATATATTTTAAGAGTATATTAAACCAATAAGAATGTATATATGTGATTGCATGAAAAAATATATTAAAAAATATATAATAATCTTGGATTAGATTCGGTACAGGGCCTGAATTTTTTGGGTCAAGTTCACATAAACCCTAACCCAACCTTATTTACCTCGGATTCGGTTGAAATTGAATTTTTTAATCAAATTTATGTTATCCCAACCCAAGTTGCACCTTAGATACATCTCTCAATTGAGGCATAATGATGGAAGCTATCATCGATCGTCGAACTATATTAATTGCACCAATCAAAACAAATGAATCTCGTGCACTACTACAGATGCCATATGCTCTAGCGTTTTGTTTGCATTTGGGACAGACGTCACGTTCTAACGTTTTAGCTGTATTTGGAACAGATGCCACGTTCTAACGGATTTTTTTTTTTATATATTTAGTATTTATAATCATCTCAATTAGTATTATAATCAAGCCTGAGACATTCTAACAATTTTCATATAATATTCTTATAACTTTCTAACAATATTCCTGCAAAATTTCTTATTCCGTGGACACTCCTGTAATGCAAGGAGACAATGCTACCACTCCAACCAGCAACGTTTTGGCATTACGTCGGCCCGCCGTACTAAGACGCCCGGCGTAGTGGCGGTTTTTTTTTTTTTTTTTGTTTTGGATAAAACGTTTTTGGTTGTATTTGGATAGCCAAAATCGTCGCTAAACTGGGAGACACAGATGAGTCACCTAGTTTTGTTTAGGGACGCTCCATCATAATAAAGGAAACTAAGAAAATTGAAATAACAATAACAATGGTGTTAAAATTAAGGTAAAGAATAGAGATAGTATTGAAAGGTGATTATTGGGTCCTTTCCAACTTCTGGCTCCAACTCTCTCAGGTAAGTTTTGAAACGATTACCCCATTCCAATTTCGTGCTCGATCCTCACTCTAGACTCTAGAGGCATATATAGATGGACTTACCTGTAACACTGATCAGTGTCGCAGCTGCTGAAACAAGACAATAAATGGATAAGATAAGCCAAGGTTATATGGTTGTATGTGCAGCAGTCATGCGACCAGTTATAGCATGCACTGTTGCTTTTTGCTTACCAATTCCTAGATGTTGGAAAGAAGCCATCGGCAACACCAAAAATCAACCCAACTTGCCCCAGCTATCTGTCAGCATGTGTGTCCATTTCTCTTAGCCTGTCAGTTTTGCATAAGGACTCGGATCATCTGACATCTTCGTGCACATGGCCATGGATGCACGTAAGGGTGGGAAAAAAAAAAAAAAAAAGTGTGGCGATGCATCTGAAACGCCAACAACAATAATGGAACAACCCATTCATTAGATCCAAGCAAAGGATACAAATCGCATAAGCGTTCACACACACATACAAACGCAGATACAGGAGACAATGTTCTTGAAACAAATGGAACTGTCTAGCAATAATCTTCTCCTGCGTCATCTTCATTCTCATCCACGCCCTCAGCCCCAACTTCCTCATAGTCCTTCTCGAGAGCAGCCAAATCCTCACGGGCTTCCGAGAATTCCCCTTCTTCCATCCCCTCCCCAACATACCAATGGACAAAGGCGCGCTTTGCATACATGAGATCAAACTTGTGATCGATACGTGAGAACACCTCAGCCACTGCTGTGTTATTGCTGATCATGCAGACAGCACGTTGGACCCTAGCCAAATCTCCCCCTGGGACCACTGTTGGCGGCTGATAGTTAATTCCACATTTGAAGCCAGTTGGGCACCTGCATTTCCACCAGCCTCATGAGAAACTGGAAAAAGTCAATTAAAGGAAGAGAAAGGAAGTGATTCTGATCCATCCACACTGCGTACTAGTCTACAAGCAAATGGGAAAAAACAAATCCCTTTGATGATGAACACATCCAAACTGCCGCTCTGCATCAATCAAACATTACATAAATGCAGCCATGATAATAAGATCTGTGTGGACAAAACATGCATGCATGTGGTGTTTATCATGGGTTGGAAGCTGAAATGATGTGGCAGGAAGAGACGGTAGCAACCCAAATTGAAATGCAGTATAAACAAGAATTTTGGGCAGAATCTCATGCCATTTCAATCCTCAGCTATGCATATATATATATAAGCTAAAACGTGTATTTTTTTCCAAAAATTCATGGAAACAGGCTACTATCTGTTCAAAAATATAAAGAAATCTGCCTATGCTTCAAATAAGCTGCTCTCACCAGTCAACAAACTGAACCGTTCGTTTGGTTTTAATGGTGGCAACTGCTGCATTCACATCCTTGGGCACCACGTCTCCACGGAACATCAGACAGCAAGCCATATATTTCCCATGCCTTGGATCGCATTTCGCCATCATGCTTGATGGCTCAAACACAGCATTTGTGATCTCTGGAACAGACAGCTGCTCATGGTATGCTTTCTCAGCAGAAATAACAGGCGCGTATGAGGAAAGCATGAAATGAATTCGGGGATATGGCACAAGGTTGGTCTGGAACTCTGTTACGTCCACGTTGATAGCTCCATCAAACCGCAGTGAGGTAGTCAAGGATGATATGATCTGAGATATCAACCTATTCAAGTTGGTGTAAGTTGGCCTTTCAATATCCAGGGATCTCCGGCAAATGTCATAAATAGCTTCATTATCCAAAAGAACTGCAACATCTGTGTGCTCAAGAAGTGAATGAGTGGAGAGCACGCTGTTATAGGGCTCTACAACTGCTGTTGAAACCTGCAACCAAGAACAACAACAGGGATAAGCATTGAAAAACAAGAACAACCTCATTTAGACAAATCATACACTTGAGATAAGAAGAATGATTGAGACTTGTTACCTGTGGAGATGGATAAATGGTAAACCCCAACTTGGATTTTTTTCCATAATCCACAGACAGGCGCTCTAATAGCAAGGAACCCAACCCAGATCCAGTGCCCCCGCCAACAGCATTGAAGACCAAGAAGCCTTGCAGACCAGTGCAGTTGTCAGCTAATTTTCTCACTCGATCAAGGCACAGATCTACAATTTCCTTCCCAACTGCAATTCCAGTAGAAACGCCCAATTAAACAACCAAAGCATGAGAGCAGATATTCTGGAAAATCTTGAAGCTTAGAGGTGGGTTTAAAGAAAACAGACACATACCAGTGTAATGTCCTCTTGCAAAGTTATTAGCGGCATCTTCTTTCCCAGAAATAAGCTGCTCTGGATGGAAAAGCTGCCTGTAACCCCCTGTTCTAACTTCATCAATGACAGTGGGTTCCAGATCAACAAATATAGCTCTTGGCACATGTTTTCCTGATCCAGTCTCACTGAAGAAGGTATTGAAAGCATCGTGTCCAACACCTAGAGAAGAATCACTGTACAGAGAGACAGAGAGGGAGAGAGAGAGAGAGAGAGGCTCACTAACAAAGAAGAAAGTTTGTTCTATAAAACATAAGGTCAACTATAATAAAAATAGCATAAAAATGAATTATGGTGAATAGTTGACGGGTTCTTCGCTATATATTGTGCCAAGGATGAAAAGGACAAACCAGACATAAAAATGTAATTGTCCAATTATATCACATAGCATAGCAGGAAGAGTTGCTTCAAAAGGATAGTTGCAAATCAACATTTGTTGGCAACTCGGAAGTTCATACAAAAGGTTCCAGCAAATTGATGGCTATGCGACCGCATGGGTCAAGACCCAAACATCATTGCACAGATTCAATGGTCTTCATCTAACTTCATCCAAGAATTCAATTTTTGGATTGTTTCACTTCATCCAAGATCTCAATTTCCGCAGTTCCAAACATGATACATTGAATAGATCCAATAAGCATGCCTAAGAGGAGATCATATAAGAAATAAAGAAAAACAATAATGCCGCTGAATCTGACTCTCCAAACTCTCCAAAATTCCACTATTTAAGACAGAAATGCCAGATAACAAAAAAACACACCCCAATTGATAAAATCCAGAAAAGGCAAAAACATCAAAAATTGCAGATCTGGAATCGTTACCAATACGGAAAAAAGAAAAATGCCCTTGAATTTCCTCCCAAAGTTCCATTTATTAGACGAAAACGCAAAAACAAAAAAAAAAACAAAAAAAATTCAAAACACTATCTAAAATCCCAGAAAAAGAAAAGAGTCCAAACTTGTAGGCATTACCAATATGGAAAAGAACAATTCGCCTGAATCATCAACACCCCAAAATCCTATTTTAAGAGAGAATGTAAAACAAAACTAAACCCAAAAGGCTAAAAATCAGAGAAAAGACGAAAGCGGAAATGTTGCAGACCTGGGCATCATTCCATCCGGATGGATTCCATGCTCAAGGCAGTAGAGCTCCCAGCAGGAATTTCCCACCTGAATTCCAGCCTGCCCAATGTGGACGCTGATAATCTCTCTCATTTCTCACTTCTGCAAGAAACCCTAAACCCCAAATCTGCTCCCTCTCTTCTCACTCCAGCGAAATTGAAATCAGACAGCTTTCATGAAATTCGGGCTCTCCGGGATCCGACTGCTTGGATTTAATTACTTTTCCGGGGCGAAGTGGAGCCCCACGCCAACTATGCTTTTGGCGGCAGGCAGGAAGCCGGCAGCGGGAAAAGACGAGAATGCCCTCCTCTTTTTCGCAAGAGCCCCGTCGGCTTGGAGGGCAATTTCGACATTGCAAGGGCGCCTGCAGAAACCGGCGTCAATAGCCGGCTACCACGTCTGTCGCATGCACGTGAAATAGCGGGACCGAATATTGCACAGCTGGCTGTATCGAAGGAATGTTTACAAAAAAATCCCATCTCACTTCAACGATTTAAATCTACCCCTCCATCGTTCATGCAAATTGTTTGAAACCGCGGGATAGAGACGATAAGTGGGCCCTTTCAAATTTCTTCTGAGGTTTTTTTTTAAGGCAATTCACTGACGTGTGCTTGTTATTTGATAAAGAAAATTTGTTGAAATAAAAGAAAGTAATGCGATAGGGTAGGAATAATAACAAAAAGTAAAGATAATAAAATCAAAATAAATAGAATAGTTAAAATTGTTCAAAAATAATTGAAAAATGAAGTAATTCTATATAAAAATATAAAAAATGAGAAAATTTCGTATAATTGCATAAAAAGATTTAGATGAAAAACTTTTATTTTGGCAAATACTAAACACGCCTGAATTTAAACTATTTATACTGGAGTTTTTTAAAATAAATTTATACACACATTTGTAATTACAGATAAGAAGTAGATTTGTCTGCAGATGTCCGGAGAGAAAAACAGCCCAGTCAGTGGTGACAAACCCCGCCGAGATATTTTATTAGTTGCATGCCTGAATTAGTTCAATTACAAGAAAATCATTAGACACTATATTCACGTCGAGAGGTCCAAAGATGTAGCGTGGTGGGCCTCATCTAGCCAAGGGTACAAATCAGTCCAACCATTTTCCCACAATGAATGTGCACACAGTTTTTGGATGGTGGATTACATTATAAAAATAAAAAATAAAAATAAAAAAAGATTTTTGGGGACGTTTGGGAAGGTAAAGTTGTGGGAAATGTGATTTTGGTGAGGGTAGAAAATAAAATATTTTGAAAATTGTGTAATTAATATGAAATGACAGAGGTAAAGTTGGAATAAGGGTGTGTTTGGGAATGAATAAAACTTTTGATGAAAAGTTGTAGAGATGAGAAGTTGTCAAATGATGTGATATGATAGGGATAATGATGAGGAATAAATAGGATAAAGTTGAAATAGATAAGTTAGTTGTGTTGGTAGTTGTGTAGAAATGATTGAAAAGTAGGGTAGTTGTATAGAAAAATGTGAAGAAATGATTAAAAAATAAAATAGTTGTGGAGAGTGAAAAGTTTTAGATTGAAAAGTTTTAACTTGATAACTTTTCGTTGTTACCAAATACAACCTAAATAGATTTGTTGGAAAGTAGTTAATAGGAAAAATATTAAAATATAAGAATAAAATTGAAAAAAATACGATGGTTGAGTGATGAAAAAGGTCTCTTGAAATCCGTGCCTTCCCCTTCCGCCATTTCCCTCCGACGTTTTGCACTTTTTATTACCGAACGTCCCCTTTGACAACGGTGGAACGTGCAATTAAGTGAAGGTGGTCCGATGATTGCCGATGCCAGAATTTCAAACCCTTTGTGGTTTACCGTCAGATAAGACAGCGATGGGGAGTGATGCCCACTTCCATTAATGATTAGGGCATGGTGTGGGGTCAGCGGGAGGCGACACATCCCGTTCCTCCCACAAGTCCATTCAACCGCTAGCTACCACACTCATCAAATCCCCACATTTTGAGTTAATTCATATCTTTCTTCTCTTTTAAGTTGAAAATTAGAAACTAAAGGGCTATTTTTTGTAATATGGAAAAGTAAAAAAGATAAATTCTTCTGCTTTTTATTTTTTTTACTTTTATTTTTATATTTTAATTATTTTTAATATTTATATGTATTACGTAAGGTACCTTTGTTAATGGGCAAGTATGATAAATCAAGGCCAATCATTGTTTCTTCAGTCACTTTATTTTTCCAACTTTATTTCTATATTCTAATTATTTTCTTAATCAACTACGTAAAACAACTTATTTATTCCATCTATACTTCTATCATTCCCTGTCAATCACACATTTCTTAAAATATTCTTTTTTTCATTTTTTACAATCCTACAATTTTACACCTTATCAAACGTCTTATTTTAGTTTTATTCTTTTTACTGTAACCATTACCTATATCGTATCACATTATTCTCTCACTTTCTCGCTTTTTTTAAATTTCTTCTTACAAAAAATATTCCTCTTCATTACAATTGTAAAATTTAAATTTCTTTTAATATAAGTTAACATTTTAATTACATAAGTACTTTTTCTCTTACTATTATCTATGCAATAACATTTTGGAAGGGGAAAATTTTTAAAGTAAATATGGCAATTATGTGATACGATGAGGGTCATGATTTGGGGTAAAGTGCATAAATTTGAAATAAATAAGATAAGTATATAGAAAGATATGAAAAAATTTATAATCAAGTAAGATAATCATACGGAAAAGTATCCACAATAATACTGAAAAATTTTCTTACTTACCAAACAATATCTACATTCCGGTCTTTTTTACATTTTTACGTAATTATTCAATTTATTTTATTTTTCTTCTCTTTGTTTTTAATTATTATCCTTATCATATTACATTATCATTTTTTCGAAATTTATTTCACAAATTTTTCCTCGCTTATCTTTTATCGCTCGGTGGATGAGCTCTATTTTAAAATGCTTAAATGCATATTAAAATTTAAAACTCAATTAGATAAAAAATTTTAAAAGAACAGAAAAAAATTTCTGTTTTGCTTTCAAATTTCTTTTACAGCATAATCAACACAGCCGTTCCATGGCAAATTATGAAATGGGACAGGTAAAGCATGATGAAAACCATGCCAAAACTGACATTTTTGAAGTTAAAAGGGAAAACTTTTTCGCTATTTTTCTAAGCAATCTTTTGAAATGATTTAACGTCTAGGCACCTCTTTGGCAACCATGCGGGAAAACATATGTTACCAGACTTTCCAAGGAGTAATTGTAATTTTAACTATCTAATTATTTTATTTTTTCATTTTTATCTTTATATTTCATTAATTTTCTGACACAACTACTTTATTTTTTCCTGCTTTACCTAGTAATATATCACACAAATCTCACATTTTTTAAAAATATTCTTTTCTCCCCTTTCTTACTTTTCTCCTAATCTAAATTATCAAAAGATCCCTAATTATCTAAATATTTCATTTTTTATGAGGCGTTATTATATTAGCTGAAGTTAATAATAAACTTATTTTTAATTATCTTCTTTTTCTGTAAATTTGTTAATCTATGGATATTTAATATATAATAGAGTTTTAACATTTTTTGAGATATGTATATTTTTTTGAACTTTTAAACATAAAGGTATTTTACCCATTTTTAATAGTTGAAAATTACTAACATAGCCTTGTGTTTAAAAATCTAAAAAGATATATACAGATATTTTAAAATAGTAAAATTTAATGTGTATATTAAATATATTTAGATTAACAAATTTATGAAAAAATAAAAAAGTTTTTAAAATAGGTTTTCTGACCGAGGCTAAGATCATGTCTCTTTTTTACTACTACGTTTATATTTTAATTATTTTTTCACATTTTTACATATAATTATCTTAATTATTTTATCTCTATTCTCCTTGATCTAACTATTGTCGTTATCATACTACTAGCTTATCTTAATTATTAAATTTTTTTTAAATTTCTAGTCTTTTGAAGAGCCTGTTCACTAACTGACAAATATGATCCGTGTCATTTGGTAATGTAATGTTATGCTTTTCCATGGATTTCAACATTCTCATACGTATTTTCTCATAAATAATTTTACGTCTTAATTATTTAATTCTAACAATTAACTTTATTGTTATATTATAATCATTTTTTCTCTTAATTAATAATTATCCAATTTATTTTAACTTTACTTGTGTTACCACATGTACCAAATGCAATTATGTCGACGACGTAAACGTGGACCTACCAATGCAATGTATGTCCAAGATAAAATATTATACATTCACGCTCGTGCTGCGCTGTGCGGTACTGCTGTGCTGTGCTGTCTTATCTGCTAGCCTGTCCCTTACGCGACCCACACATATTTCATATTTATTCACCATTGGCTACTACAAATGAATGACAATTATTCTCAAATTCCTCGTAAAAAAATTAGTTCTCAAATTATAACTGATAACCAACTAAAATCAACCTCCAAAACTTTTGTTTGATGCATCTGCATAAAAATCAATAACATAAATTCTCTTAGGTTGTTATTGTGGCTCCCTCTACTCAACCAAACATATGATTTGAATTCAGGTTCTCATAATCTCATGGGTGCAATAAGTTTGCAAGTTTTTGTACTTTTTAATTTATGACATGAAACTATTAATTATTTTTTAAATATATATATAAATATCAACCAAAACTTTTCAATCCAAAACTTTTCATTCTCCATAACTACTCTATTTTTTAATTATTTTTTCACATTTTCCTATACAAACTACCCTACTTTTTAATCATTTCTACACAACTACCCATACAACTAACCTATCTATTTTAACTTTATTCTCTTTACTCCTCATCATTACTCCTATTATATCACATCATTTTCTATCAATTTGACAACTTCTACTTTAAAAAATTTTCATCAAAAGTTTTACCCTTAATCAAACACACCCTAAAGGAGAGTGCATCAATGTACCTAGGTACACTTAGGCTCGGTGCACTAGGTAGCATTGAACTCTTTTTTATTTTTTGAAAATTTTTTATACAATCTAAGTGTGTGTGTCAATTTTTTACTATTTTTAGAGGTTTGTAGATATTTTTAAAATTTTTAAAATCAGTGACATTTTTGTAATTTTATACATGTTAAATATACTTGGATTAAGTAAAAAAATGAATATTTACACTTAAATGTACCAAAGCTAAATGCACTCGTATGCACAGGAACATGCTCTATTATTAAAAATCTTTTAATATTCATATCTAACTCTAAATGCATAGTATGCCACCTTTTTTGAGTTTTTTTTAGTGGTAGTATGCCAATTTTTAAATTCAATTTATTACAAGAAAAGAAGATTTTAAACTATAGATAAGTATTTAAGGTCTGTATGATTGTCCATGCTTTCGAATTTCTGAAACTTAAAATAATCTTCAAAATTCGACAAACTTGAAGTATGTACGTGCAAAAACCCCGTCCACACGTATGCGAGGTCAATATGCCATTAATAGGATATTTATAGGCCAACCACATGATGTGTCGGCAACATTAATTGCATTCGTCGAATGACTTAGATCACGAAAACATTAATTAATTAACTTTTTCATGTCAAAATTTCCTAATGGAAGACACTCATCTTGACTCCTCACAGATCCCGCGAGGTAAGCAGTGAGAGTGGAAACCATTAAGTACTCTTCATTTAGAAGACTAACATCAAAATACAATGTCTGTGATATAGAGGATGGTGGGTTTTCCACCAAGAGTGTGTTTGAAAATGGATAAAATTTTTGATAAAAATTGTAGAGAGTAAAAGTTGTTAAATGATGTGATATGATAGGAATAATGATGAGGAATAAATAAGATAAAGTTGAAATAGATAGATTAGTTGTGTTGGTAGTTGTGTAGAAATAATTGAAAAATAGGGTAATTGTATAGAAAAAATGTAAAGAAATTATTAAAAAATAGGGTAGTTGTGAAAAGTAAAAAATTTTAGATTGAAAAATTTTAACTTGACAATTTTTACTTATTTCCAAACACACCGTAAATATTCACATCCACATTCCCCATTATAGCCATTTAAGCCAATGTATAGGCTGAGGTATTTCATGTATGCAAAATGTAAACAAAAGAAATATTATGTGCATCAGCAGCGAGTTCTTTAATTTACTCCACTGTCAACCGAAGGTAAGAATGGACATTCCATTACCGTTTAGGAGGTAATTAAAAGTAAAGAGTCGCATTCAATTTAAATATTATGATATCAAAGCTCGACTGCCCATTTCATACTCTTCGAGATTGCTTGGACTTCCATTAATATGGGGTCCATCACTCCTCCTAACATTAAAAACTTTTCAAACAAGGACTTTTTGATTTGAAACCTTTTGCTCTTTATAAATACACTATTTTAATTATTTTCTCATTTCTTCTTGTATAATTACTTTATTTTTCATTCATTTTTACACAACTATACATACAGCTAATCTATCTATTTTAACTTTATTCTCTTTAATTATCATCACTTTTATCATATCACATCATTTTCTACTAATTTAAAAATTTTATATTAAAAATTTTAATTCAAAGATTTTATCATTTCCTAAATACACATTAGAGAATATACAATTACACTTGAACTTTTCATACGATAACTTTGTTTTAAATCAGAATTTTATTTATTCTCTTTGTTTAACGTTATTTGTTTTAATATAATACTGAAAATCATTTAAATGAAATTTTCACTTGTGCCAGACCTAATTTAGAAAAGGAGTAATCCCCCTACTGTCTGTCGCTATTGGGCCCAACTGTGTCTTTCAGATTAACATATTTTTTTAACTTTTATAAAATGTTAATTTATGTGTATTTAATTCATAATCCAAATTTTATCAATTTTCGATATATTTACTTTTTTATTTTTAAACATATGGGTATCGCAGTCATTTTCATAAGTGAAAAATGATCACGATATCTTGTGGAAATAACGTCAATACTCCCTATATTTAAAAAAACAAAAAATACATAAAAATATGTTAAAAATAGTAAAACTTGAATTATAAACTAAATATACTTAACTTAACATGTTTATTAAAAAATTTTAAAAATATGATTAGTGGTTGTCACTTAGGCCGACTGCATATAATCGACCCTCAATGTAAAAAGTGTATTATTATGATTAAAGTATGAAAAATGCTTACATTAATTCATAAATATATTTAAATATAATAATAATTTATTAAATCATTTATCCACTTGAAAATGATAATTTAGATTATTTAGATATTAAATGTAAAGTTTAAAATTGATGTAAATTAAATTATTTTATTATATTAATTTTATACGTTTGTGCATATCTTTGATTTGAATAAAATTTGATTTATTAATTAGAACATTCTAAAACAGTTAGGATAGATTGGATTTTAATTTATCATAAAGATAGGCCCAAAACGGGAGGGCCATACTAAAATTTTCAATGGTACCTCTGCCCAATAAGATATTTCCCTTAAATAAATATTAATGTGCATATCTGCGGGTGTTAGTCAAGCCGGATTAGAAACTAATAACACATCAATACATCATTCATTCATTGCCCTAAAAGCTTTGAAAGATAATTTTATACGTACCATGCATGTGCGTTGCGTTGGAGGCTGAATAATTTGGATGCATAATGCATTAGTGTATCTCCAGGCAGCCTCCAGATCATAATATTCCCAAAATCACGTGGACGACTAAAAAAAAAAAATTTATTTTAAAAAGACAGGATTTGACAGTGCAACCATTTGTTAATTATTACGGCATGCGTAGGTTAATTGCTGGGAGAGGAATTCATTCGTCGGAGTCCAGTGATTACACAAATTGCTACAATGAGACTGAGACCTCAGCTTCTTCTGTTGTTGCCTTCCAATCTCTGGATTCCCGTGTATGAGACGTGCTCCAGAGCCAGAGCAAAGTCGTAGATATTTTCCCCACTCAATAGTGCAAAATAGCGATGATAAAAGTACATTCTGTGTAGGTCGATTTTTTAATTAATACTTCTTGGACTACTCTTTCGAAGGGGGGTTGACTTAAAAGGGAAATTTATTGATGAGTATTTGCCAATTGCCAGGAGAACTATGCATAATAATCCGAAAGTATCTATTTATTATTTATTCAGTATTAGAAAACACTCATTATTCAAATAATAATAATAGCGACGCAGATATTGTATCAATTTAAATGGAAATAGTGACGCGGATTATTATATCAATATTTTTAGAATAGGCGGTCGAGACTTGGAACAGTTCAACCGTCTAAGCTCAACTGGATTGATCCCGTCTAATGTGTTTTTTTCTGTCCTTTAAAAAATAATTTAAAAAAAAAAAAAAAAACTTCCGGCTCTACCAAATTGGACAATTTCGGAGTGGACGGTTAGACAGTTTATGAAATTATTGATGATGATGATAATAATGATAAAAGTATAGTCATTGTGAAGAAACAAGTAGTATTATTTTTTGAGGGCTGGATGATTTCAATGCTGTCACCCCATTTCTAGCCTACTTGATAATTAAATGAAAAATTAATTTGCTCATTTTATTTAATAATATTTTTATTTTACACAAAATGTCATTTCAATCAAAGCGTTAGTTGGGTCATAATAGCTTAAAATATATAATTATGTGCAAATTATCAAAAATACTTAGATCTATTCTTATATTCATTAGAATATTTTGATATCTATAAAATCATTCATGCACAGTGCAGATGTTGAATAAAAAAATTTTAATTGGTAATTTAAATAATTTTATTATATTGATTTCATACTTGATTTGACGAGGACCATGAACTGCTTTTATTTGAAGGAGACTTGATTTTTTGTGAGACGATAATTCTAACTATAATGAGTGGATTAGATTTTAATTTAACGATCAAATGAACTAGAAGTGGAGGTTGCAACGACACCATTAAACCATACCCTCTTATCTATTGGCTCATTGTTTACACCCGAATTGCACTATTTTTATTTTATCGCTGTGCCTTGCAGTACCCGAACCATGCCAAGCAATGATGGATCGTCTGCACGCGTAGCATGGTCGTTGTATGCGGGTGGAATTAATAATAGATCTCAACAACCAGGTTCGCATGGACTGGTACATTATCTGTCTTCATTAATCTATAAAATATGGGGTTTGATGTGATATTTCAACGGCTTCTTCTTTGATTTTATCTCCGAGTAAGCAATTGAAGAGAACTGTTGCATGAAAACTAGGAGAAGCTGCTTGATGCCTCAGCCCATGAGCAATTGAGCATCGATTAGGGTTTGGTTTATCTCCAGAGGCTGAGGATGAAAAATGTTGTGTGCCTGAATTTCTTGAATGGGACCGAACTTCAAATGAGATTTTTGGCCGGTATTATTTTATATCCTGGGGGCTCCCAAACCAGGCCACATATTCTCTAATCGCAACCCCCAGACACCAACCTAAATGGCTGTCTGGGAAACCTTGCTTTTGTGATTGGGAAGCCATGAACTGAGAGATTGGCACATAGAATACACATCCAAAAACAATCCTCCAGTTGCTACATCCAATGAGACTAGACCAAACTTGCCGGATCCAGAACACCGCATCTATATGGAATGAAAATTTGAATTTGAGAAATGATGTTATCTTTAAGGAAAGAGCATGAACCCTACAATTTGAAGTCACCATGCTACATTCGCAGATATTTCCTATCTATTATCACCATCTAATCACACGCAACAGATCACTGACACACTTCCCCTCGGGTAAAAACCTTAAAGTACAGGAAACGGGATGACTGTGATGCAATATATAATGTCCGTTTTGCACTATGTTTTGCGTTGCCTGTTCATTCATCTTACAGAACTATAAACAGGCACAACCCCTCGATGATGACTGAATAGAGAGTGAGGGCCACAAAGAATCACGACTTTTGCAATTGATGTGGTTTTAACTATAAAAGCAAACGCCTCCATCTCAAGTGAAAAGAATCTGTTTCGAGCATGCTTGGGACCTAGCCTTTGTATATAAAGCCCATTTTGGATATAATTAGTTAGCATGTACACACTAAAACTTGGAAGTTTTGATGAATAATTCAAACAGAATCAGATGCCGAAAGGAAAATGAGGTCATTGAGGTTCTAAACCTCAGTAACCGACAAGCATTCATTAAATTGATGCGGGTAAGACCACCATCTATCCTCTCAAGGATGGATTTCTATATGATGAATTATCTCGCAGAGAAGCATTGCGAGCCTTACATTGATGGAAGTAAGACAATCTATCCTCTCAAGGATGGATTCCTATATGATGAATTGTCTCGTAGTGAAGCATTGTGAGCCTTGTATTCCATCACGTAGCTATTTGGAAGTTTCAGCTGCCGCTTAATTGCATCTCGTAGTACCATCACAGCCTGAAGTATAACACACAACATGATTATTAGTATCAAAAACAGTTTTGGGAGAGACTCCAACTCTGGCATCCCCTGCCAGAATGCGGATTGTGACAGTCCGCTAACTATCACATGCCCTGTCGTTGTGTGACAGTTTGCGGACTACCAGACTCACAATCTGCGTCCCCAAAGATGTTAGGCCTATCTGGATGGTGGACCTATTCGAAACTTCCAATGGAAAGTCCTGCATAGGGCTGGCCAGTTGTCAAATTGTCATCTAGGGTTAATTGTTGCCGGTCAAATAATGGAAGTTATGTGCGGCATAACAAGGTTGATACTGCTGGAGAAAGATTTTTAAAAAAACTTGTGTTTGTGAACATTCAATGCCTTTATAATGAACCTGATGATCTGATGCATTTCTATTCCAGACACTCAGAATGTCCTCATTGAAACGAATGCTCAGCACCACTCCACATATATTGTCACCATAATCAAGTTGGTCACCCACGAATGCCAGTACCTACATGGACAAGTCACAAAGGAAAAGGATAAAATGAATTGGTTTGAAGTATGAAAAATGCCATGTTAAACATTTGATGGTGAAGCAAAACCATCAGTATCCACAATTGCAAAAAGATAATTTCATTTCTGATAAGACTTAGGGTGACTTGCCAGGACAAGTCACAAGATTTCGTTAAGTGATCAACCTCATCCATTTTCCAACCATTACTGTGTGCTTGCAGCAATGCCCATGCAAGAGGTATATTTGTGCAAAGTAGTCCAAATTGTGTTGAATGTAAAAATGTGTTTAAAGAGTTACTGAATAAAGAAAAGAATGTAATCACATAGAAGTTTATGGAGTTGCATGGATGTTTACAATGTTGGGTGAAGAGCTCCAAAAGAATTTTAAATGGCTATGGGCGTGTCTGGGGCACAAAAACTCCAAATCAATTCTAGAGAAGTTTCAACCAATAAATGAATATCCAGTCCCCACCATTCGGTGTAGAGATATGACAAAAGGGTTTTCGAGACAACTGTTTCCACTTGCTTCTGTTAACACTTTGCATGCAACAAATTGCACTACTTTGTGCATCTAAAAAGTTAACTAACCCTCAAGATCATAAATATTGTTTAGCACTTGCAGGAACTCTGCTCCAATATCAGTTCCCAGAAGCTATGGTACTATAACAAATACTTCTAAACATAACCCACATCCAAGGTTACCAAATCATCATGCCAGCTGGCTCTATGCTGAATAGTCCATTTAAGGTTTGAAGCTTATGCTTCCATTATTATTCATTTGGAAATTATTTGTTCTGACCAGTCAGGACTCTTCGATCAGCCAAGTCCCACCATTTTTGTTTGATGGTGACATTACCAACCCTGATACTGCCACCTTATCACAACATAACCTAACTTTGCTATTGGCTTTCCCTCTGGAAAGCTTATCCATTTTGTCTTTATTTTCAAATTTTCTTGAACTACTTTCTTCCTTGATAAAATTATTCACATGGTAAGTTTTCCTTTCCATGCTATCCAAATAGAGAAGGTTGGATATGGGATTTTTGTCATACAAAGGAAACAAAAATACAAGGGACATTGGAGAATGCACCTGCTCCTGGTCAACAACCAATGGGAGGAAGAAGAAAAGGGAGGAAATTTGATAGTTGTATTTCTTCTTTGCAATCCTTAAGCATAAGAACTTATTGCTTTTAGGGTCAGCTAGAAAAAGTATGGGTGAGCTCCTGATAATTTTCAGGACTGAATAATTTCACAACAGCAGCACAGTTAAAAATGATTCACCAAATGAATCACTCGAGCTATTACAGGCAGAGTCATGGAAGTTGTGAAATGTAAATGTAGTTGTACAGGCCCTGACTTCTTCAGGGGAAAGCAGCTCTTCATAACGAAGCAGTAGATATGCAAATCTAAAACCATGAAATGGATATCAGCAATGTCATTTTAGAAACTCTTACATCCAAAACTGACCCTTGTCATCTTATCCTCCTGCTCTAGACATTTGCTTCCCATATGTGCTTTTTCTTCTTCCAATAGCTGACATGTACACTTCCATTAGATGAGGAGAAAAAACTACCAGAATTTGCAGCAGTAGCTCTAGCTCCTTACAGATCACATACCCTTGTCATGGCACAGCCTAGATGTGTAAGAAAATGGTTGTTGTTTGTAGGCTAGTCTCCCTCATTTATTGCTTTCCATCTTTTTAGACAGTTTTCAAAGGAACCTATTGCAGCATTAGAGGAAGGGGGTTTCCACATAACCTATCTTACTTCCCATTGTGGTCATACTTTGAAAGAAATGTTATACTACAGAAAATAAAAGAAGACAACAAGGATACAGTTAGGGAGTCTTTCCTTACCAAGTCTTCCCAAAACCGGCCTGAAACAGCTTTCTTGAAACGAATTATCCACTTCCCACCATTGCAATTTGCAGAATCCTAGACAAATGATAGCATCCTGTAAGCCGCAAGTGGTATTCCAATCCACTTCTTCCATTATCACTAACAAGAAAGAAATGTTCACCTCCCATAAAGGCCGGATACCCTCCTTGAAAAGATGCAAATCTGTGGGAACTGGCAAAGTAGAAGGACGAGCCAGATGGCAGTAGCAGACCCAAAAACTTTCAACCTACAAATAATCGAATTCAGGAGCATTTCTTATCAATGTTCCCAGTGTTGGTTATAACTTCTGAAGGGTAGCCGGCAAAGGACAGTTGCCAACTGCTGGTGATCAAAGCAGAGAAGACAGTTCCTCATAGCCATGGAGTAAAATAGAAAGGTAAAATGGACAATGGGCAAAACGCCTAGTGGAAAGAAAATCAGCATAATAACAGGTCATTTTCATAATACATATATCAGATTTTAATGGTATTCACTTGACAAGTCATTTGTAAATGTAGAGCTTGACACCTAAAAAGCCTAAATACATAAAACCCCAAGCAACTAGGCTACTAAAAAGTAGGACAAATCCATGTTAATCATGGCATATGTTCACATTTCAAGCTTCCAAGGAATTCTGTAAAAATTCAGAAGGATTCTAGTCAATGCAAAATGAACTTGATTACCAAAATTTTGTCATCCGTTTTCTGCCACCTCTGGCGTATATATATCCACATGGCAACTAAGAAAATAAAAAACTCCCTTTTTCTTGCTTCTAATCATACTACCCGCATGGTGCATTACAACTAAAAAGAGAAGCTTACCGTACTGAATTCCACAATTTTCTTTATATTGTCCTCGTATGATGATTGCGTCCGCACTCCAGGTGTTCGACGAGTGTACCAAAACACAAACTTGTGCTGGAAATTCACGCCGAGATCAAAATAAAATGAGAAATACGCCACAGAAGTTAGCCCCACAACAAATATTACGCTATCAAGCAAGCCCAAATTGACACCAATACAAAAGCCGCATTTGGAGGTACGATGGAGGCAAACTCAAGCGTAAGCAAAGCAAAAGAATGGCAAAGACAAAAAATTAACCGCATTTGTAGTTGATCCATGCTAACATAATTAAATCTGAAATTCCCAATACCCATTTGAACAAATCGTCAACTGCGCTGGTGAATCTGCGGCATTTTATAGACGGAGAGAAGGTGAGGAAATAACGACCCATTCTATTCGAATTCGAACTAGTTTCCCCAAAGAAAAATTTCCAGATAACAAGATTAAGGTAGCCCTTTTCCCAGCTTTGCAGTCCTCCCTTGACTGCATACTGACATGAACAGCACATTCTAAGTATCGTATCACCTTCAGCTAATTTCTACACAGTAAAAGGATTCCCTCCAAATTGTGCATCCAAATGATGAATTAAACTAATTGGCTCTGACAGAAAAGATTGGATTTGTATGTAACCCTTGGAATCGATTGGAGAGACGGAAGGAATAACCTTCAAAGGATGCAGACCGGCTTTCAGCTCGCGCTCTTGCCGCTCTTTTTCAGCTGCTGCCGCAGCAGCGTCTGAGACGGGAGGAGGATTCGACCCCTTGATATCTGCCACCTCCATCCAACCTCTTCTTCCCTGCAGATGCTCTTCTTCCAAACCAGCAAGCACGAGCGCGGAGCGAGCAGGACGAGGTCGAAAGCGTACGATAGCGGACTATATATATATGTATATGGTGCGCCGGCTTCGCGATGCGCTCATCTTTACTCTCATGTATCACCGTCAACGTAGCCGGTTGAAATGAAATCGGCGTGAGAGAAATGTGGGCTGGGCTGGTCTGGGCTCATCAACCAACATCCTCGGCTCTTGCATTTCCGTTGCTAACTCTGATTTGGGTTTTGGATGAGCATAGGCTCTTTATCCTTTTTTTTAATTTCTGGACTTTTTTTATTGGGTTATTTTATATCATATTGCAACTGTTATTATAGTTCAAGCTCTCTATAATTCTTACAAATTTTAAGAGGAAGACAGCAGTCTTTCCAAATATCAATAGGAAAGCACAGACTTCTAAATATCTGTGAGAAGACAGAGCTCCCAAATTTGCATAAACAAGATTTTAAAACCCAAACGTAAGCTAATAGCAACGTTGTCATTCATTCTGCCTCTTTTCCGGTTCCTTGAATTTATCTTTATGAGTGGTACGTGTAACAACTTTTTTATTAAAAAAATGGAATTGTTGACTCAATGACCGATGTCGCTTCCCAGCTAAAGATATCATTATTATTTTAGGGCATGTTTATTAAATTTAAAAACTTTCAAATTAAAACTTTTTACACTCCAAAATTATCTTATTTTTTAATTCTTTCACATCTTCCTCTACTACATTCCCTTTCAATCATTTATACTCGACTACACATATAATTAAGCTATCTATTTTAACTTTATTTTTAAAAAATTTCATTATTAATCCTATTATATTACATTATTTTTTCTAAATTTAAAAAACTTTTGTATATAAAATTTTTATCACTTCCCTTTGGAATGTGTTTGAAATTTGATAAAAATTTTAACGAAAAATTTGTAATATAAAATTTTTTGAAACGAAAGAAAATAATGCGATATAATGGGGTAACGATGATAAAAAAAAAATAAAGTTAAAATAGATAAGTTAGATGTATGAGTAGTTATATAAAAATAATTGAAAAGTACAATAGTTGCAGAGAAAAATGTGAATAAATAATTAAAAAAATATAATAATTGCGCAGTGTAAAAAATTTCAAATTGAAATATTTTCCCGAAAACAAACACCCCTTTAATTTTAAACTCTTTTTTATTTCACTTTCTGTCTTTTGCGGAAGTGAGCAGAGCTACGGTCAAATCTTAGTTTAGCTCCGAGGCCTGTGCTGGCCGCTGGGTACTTGGTGGACGCATCAAAATGGAGAGGTCTACAATTCCTTTTTTTTTTTTTTTTTTTTTTTATGGGAGTGTTATCGTGCACATGAAAGAAGAACCAAAAAATTAGTTAATCAAGCCCAACTCACTCATTCGAGTGATTTGAAGATTTCTTACTTAAAAGACCGTTAAGTAATGCGGGTTATGAGGAGATGAGATGTTAGATTCTAAAAAAAATACCGAGGGTAATGCGATATAATAATAGTAAAGTATGAATAAATAGTACAGTTGTATGGTAAAACAATTAAAATATAAGAATAAAAATAGAAAAAGTAGGATTGTTGAGTAATTAAGATATCAAATTATTTATTGAAAATATGTGGTGATAAGTAAGAAGTTTGCTTCCCTCATCACCTCTTTTATCAAATGGTGCCTAAATTTATTAAATTTGCATTTTTCAACTCATAATTATTGCATTTACTGTGGACGACTTCAAGTTTGAATATTTTGTGCTTTTTACCCTTTAGTTTTCTAATTTTTTTACACTTTTTAATTATTGCATCAAGCGATGCAGCTGAGGACATGTTTAGTGTTTTCATAAAATTTTCAATTTAAAACCTTTTTGTGTGTGTTTTGTATGAGTAAAAATTTTTAAATGGAGGTTATGTTTTAGAATGGATAAATTTTTTGAAAAAATTGTAAAAGATTTTAAGTTGAAATAAAATAATGCGATATAACATGGGTAACGAAGAATAATAAAGAGAATAAAGTTATAATAAATCGAGTAGTTATATGGGGTAATCACGAAATAAATTATCAAAAAATATGATAATTGTATTGTAATATATGAAAAATAATTAAAAATAAGATAGTTCTATACAATGAAAGTTTTGTATTGACAATTTTTTGTAATTGCCAAAAAAAATAAAAATTTTTTAAATGAGAAAAGTGTTGTGATATGATATAAGTAACAATTGTGAGTAAAAATAATAAAGTTAAAATTGTATAAGTAGTTATAGAAAAAATTATTAAAAAGTATGATAATTATATATAAACATGCGCAAAATAATTAAAAAATAAGATAGTTATAAAGAGTTAAAAGTTTTAAATGGATAAATTTTAGCGAATGTCAAACACACTCTGGATATAAAAATTTTCATTTTCCTTAGTTACCACATTTGTTAATCATTTTCATATCATGTTCACCATGCTTTTCAGTCATTTATCCACAACTACTCAAATAATAATTCTGCATATTTTAAGTATATATATTTTTAATCCTTATCATTATATATATCATTTCATATTACTTCTTACATTTCAAAAAAATTTATGCAAAAAGTTTTAATTCAAAAACTTTAGAAATTTTATCAAATACCAAATACACCATGGATGTCATAGCCAATGGTGTGAGGTGGCCAAAGTGCACCCTTTTAAAGTATCCTTACTAATATGAATCTTTATTTAAATATATTGTTTATTTAAAATTTCTATTTAAAAGATTATTGATTATTATCATGAGTAATTTCTCAGTATGCAACATGAACTACATGGATCGTGTTGTGCTATTCTTGATTATAAAAAAACTATATTTTTAATATTTTCATATATTATTTAATTACTTTGATTCATACTTTTTTAGTTGTTTCTTTCAATCTATTATCACCTTCTATGCAAATTAACTCAGTTATCCTGACTGGTGTCATTTTACGTATCTGTGTCCTAATCATTTCAGTATTTTTTTTGTTTTATCATTTATTAGCTTAACTTTAGGATTATCTTGAATTAATTATCTTTTATTTTATTTATTCATATTTTGGAAAAAGATACTATACCATGGGTGGTTACTTGGTAACTTAATCAAGAAACAACCTCACATATTTTTTTACTTTTTTTCTTCATTTTTAGCAAAAGCATCTAACACGGAATTGTTTAATTGAAAGAGAAAAAATGCAAAAATATTAAAAGACGGAAGGCACAAAGCGCAAAATATTAAATTTTGAAGTCGTCTGCTACAAATCGGAAAGTGAGTCGAAAGTGCAAATTCAATAAATTTAAGTGCCAATATGCAAATCACCCCATTCCTTCAACGGAAACAGTTCAATGCTGCTAGTCAGCACCACTGTTCAAAACTTCAAACGGTGAGGATTCTTACCTCCTATGATCTGCTTGGCATCCCCACATTTCCTATGGCCCAAAAAGCAAACAAAACAAATTTTTTTTTTATGTATATATTTACAATCATCTCAATTTATATTACATCCACACTTCAAAATATTCTCATAAATTTTCAGAAAAGATATATTACTTTTATTTATTTTTTAGAGACACACTATTTTGGAAAGATACATCGCTCCCAAAGTACCCTCGTGAGAGTTGAACCAATGTTGGCCGTTGGCCATTGGCCAGTAGCGCTCCAGCCACCCGAGAAGGTGCGCGGTTGGTAAATAAAACAATACTTTCATTTGGCTAAACATAGGAAAAATGCGACGAAAAAATAGAGAATCTTTCATCTGGCTAAACATAGCAAAAAATGCGGTGAAACACTGTTCAGTCGTGCAGCCAATCCCAACCACAACCTGTTAGAAGAATCCAAGCGTCTGGCAGGTGACTTCCCAATTTCCCATTGCCCAAAAGAGGCACTGGTCACCTTCCTTTTGGATGATGAAACTCCAATATTGCTCACCCATCGGCCACAACTCACCAGCAGCAGAAAAGGTACTGTGAATTAATGGAGGCTGACAATGGTCGATTCAATTGATTCGCTGTTGCTACTAGGCATTTTCTGGCAGCGATCTCAAGTCCTCTTTAAGTAACCAAATCCAGACGACGACCAAATAGTCCATGCTTTTACATATCACCAAAATTTGTACCCAACATTTGTAAATCCGATCTGACTGCCGCGTATCATCCATTGCCTAGCTTTAGAGTATCAAATTTCTTCTGGACGAGCGCTCGGGCGGAAATTGCGCTGCATTTGACTGTTCTTCTCGTGGTTTCGTGTACGAGAATTTCCACGCGCGTTCACGGAGTCAGGGAAGAGTCATTCACGTGCAGAAGAGCGCCACACAAAACACGCTCGCACAAAGTGCTTGTCTCATTCACTTTTCCATCAAAATTTAAAAAGGGAGAAAAGAAGGATAATAATAAAGAGTATAAATAAATAAATTTAAAATATATGTTAGTTATATAAATAGTTATTCATAAATGATTAAAAAGTATAGTGATTACGTAGAAAGATATAAAAAATGATTAATAGTAGAGTAGTTGTAAAAAGTTAAAACGTTTGGTGAACGTTTTGTGATGTTAAGTTAAGTGAGATTTTGAAATTGTATAAAAAGTGAAAAATAGAATATTTTAAAAATTATGTAAGTGAAATAAAATAATATGAGTAAAGTTTGAATAAATATGATAGTTATATGAAAAATAATTGAAACACATGATTAAAGTTTTAAAAAAATAAAATTATTTGATAGTTAAACCATTTATGAAAAAAATACGGAGAAGGGAGAAAAACTAAGAAACTCGTGGATGTCGATTACGAAACGTGCTCCTGATTTGATAAGTTTTAGGATAGCCAAGTGAACCCCAAAAAGCCCTTTTTTCCCCAAAGCTACAGGAGTTCGGAATCTCCTCGTCCCAGGTCTTTCTTCCTTAACCTAAAAAAGAGAGGAAAAAAAAAAAAAAAGTATTTCTTCCTTGGCTTGTCCGGTCTCTTTTTTGCGGGATCCCCACAATTTCAACCACTTCTTACTTTAACGAGGACCCACATGCTGCCAAATGGAGACAATAGAAATAGACGTTTGCATCAAAAGAACCCAATTTCTAATACACAAATATAAATAACTTGTTTTATCATAGTAAATGATAAGTAATCTTGTTAATTTGAACTAAGCAAATGACTTAGTTAGCCTATCTCAGTAACTATTTAAAACATTTATTTACTTTTTTCACGTATTTGTTTATCTAAATATATTTAATATATAAATCAATTTTTAACATTTTTTGATATATATATATATATATTATTGATATTTTAAACATAAATTTGTAAAAAATATTTTAAATAAATTTTTTAATATAAATTAAGCGAACCATTTGCTTGACTTGAGCTAACACGATCATTCATCCATAAAATATATAAATAATTTAAGTAAAAATTGTAAAAGTGTACATAACCATGCATTAAGAGTATTGGGATGACCAAAAAGGTTGTGTGTCAAATAAACAAAGTTAAAAATATGTGTATTAATAATGATGACTATGATGATATTTATAATAATAATATGACTATGATTAGGGGTGCAATTCGGGCTCATGAAACTCGAGTTTACCTCAATTTTAATCCTAACCCTATTTATAAAACATCAACCCTAATCATAATCCTAACTTTATGTGTAAAAATTAAACCTTAACCTAATTTTTTAAAATTGGGTTCGGGTTGGATTTAGGTTGATAAATTTGTATTTGATTTAAGAGTGGTAGGTTTAAAATTTTTATGAATGTACAATAATAACAAATTATATAAGTAAACATAATAATATACGGTCAAACCGCATATTTTTAAAAAATATAACAATATAAAGAAAAGGAGTGGTCTTGTTAGCCTGAGCTAAGCAAATGTCTCATTTAGCTCACCTCAAAAAACTCATTTACAATAATTTTTTTTTATTTTTCTCTTCATACACTTGTTTATCTAAGTGTATTTAACATATAAACTAAGTTTTATCATTTTTGGACATGTGTATATATTTTTTGAGATTTTTAAACATTCGTGTTTATATGTATTTAAAATACTTTTATCTTTAAAAATCTAAAAAATATATACATATATCCAAAAATTGTAAAACTTGTTTTATACATTAAATACACTTAGATAAACAAGTGTTTGAAGAAAAAATTAAAAAAATTGTTATAAATGAGTTTTTTGAAGTAGGCTAAGAGGGACATTTGCTTAACCCGGGCTATAAAATCATTCATCTATAAAGAATATTTTTAGAAAAATTTAACATAAAAAACGAGATAAATAAAGAAGATTATAGAATTAAAAGATAAATATAAAGAAAAATAATATACTTTATTTATAATATAATTACGATACATCAAACATGTATTTATAAATATAAATAATATAAAATACAAAAAATATAAAGAAATATTGTTTAGATATTATGTATAAAATATATTTTATAATACATATAAAATAGAAATCGGGCTCGTATTCTTAGGGTTCAGATTCACTTGAACCCTAACCATATCACATTTACAAATCTGGTTGACCGGGTTCGGGTTTTTTGGGCTCGGGCTGTAAAACAGCAAGTTCGAGCACATAAAAATATGGGGTACGGCGGGCCGGGTTCCGGCCCAAGTTGCACTCCTAACTATGATGATATTAATAATAATAATAATAATATCCTAGATCAGCATTGAAAATTAGAATGTAAAATTTCATCTGTCTTGACATGCTTTTCTAGTTCTTTCTCCGTCGAAATAATATTTATATCATCAAAGCTGATGCATATTCCGTGTCTAATAAAGGATGGTAGATCAGCACATGTGCATTAGTGATGACAATTATGACGACAAGATTATGCTAGGTCAGCATGAAAAATAAAATTACAATTTCATCTGTCTTGACTCTTGACACGCTGTTCTCGTTTTTTCTCTGTCGAAATAATAATATGATCAAATGCTGATGCAGATTTCCGCGCGTAGGGTGCAGTCGCCGATGGAAGAAAATGGAGATCTAGATGCATTCCTCTGCGGATTATAAATTGAGTCATGTTTCAATGCACATAAGTGCATCCACGTTCAGCATCTAAAAAATAAAAAATAAAAAAACAGTGCATCCAAATGCAAAATTCATTTTTATTTTGTTACCTTTTTCTGTACTTGTTAATTCAAATGTATTTAATCTATAAACAAACAATTTTTTAAAATACATATATATTTCTATTCTGAAAATAAGGATATTTTAGTTCTTTAAGAATGATGGATACTCTTTTTGAAAACAAAAAGTATATGTTTGCACATATTGAAAAATAATAAAACTTAAAACATAAGTTAAGTAAACGTATGGTGTATTTCACAATAAGAAAAACTGTCAAACTAAATTTTTTTATTTAAAATTTGTCACTTTCCATAATTATCATATTTTTTAATTATTTTTTTCACATTTTCATATATAATTACCCTACTTTTTAATCATTTTTGACGCAATTACCCATACAACTAACTTATCTATTTTAATTTTATTTTCTTTATTCCTCATAGTTATCCTTACTATATCATATTATTCTATTCAAATTTAAAAAATTTTACACCAAAACTTTTTCATTTTAAAAATTTATCATTACCTAAACAACACACCCTTAGATTTTGTGTTTTGTGAAATAAAGAGCAAAAAGATTTTAAAAAATGAATCTTATGCCCATGTGCATTAAGGTTTCAAAACATCCTATTCACTCAAACATGACTGAGGGTGCAACTTTGCTAAATTTAACCATAAACTCACTGAATACTTTAATAATTTAGGAGGTAAACCTGATTGGTTGGGTTTATCGCTAAAATTATATTATCAAAAGAGTTTGCTTTTATACAACCTAGTTTCGTAGAAGCAGTTTTATGTATTTTTTTCATTTTTAATATATTGATTATGGACACAAAATTCAATCTATTTATTATGTTTAACATTATTTATTTTACCAGGACCAAGCTTTATATAAATCAAATATTTACCAGGGCAACATTTTTTTATAACTAAATATATTCATGTGTAAATTAGAAAAAATATTTAGATCTTTCTATATATATTAAAATATAATAATACTTTATAAAATCTTTATCTATGTAATAGTAATATTTTAGATGAATTAAATATGAAAAACGCTACTTTAATATTGATGCTTAGCATTAAATAATTTTATTAAGTTAGTGTTACAGTGATATTGACAATGAATGGATTTTCATAATAATATAAAGAGCACTGAATATAATAAATTAAGTGAATTTCCCATTAAATGTCAATAAATTAAAAATAAAAGTGATTACATAGAATAGAGGTTTCGTGGAAATATTCGGATTCTGATCCAGTGCGGTTTCGTGGAAACATTCGGATTCTGATCCAGTGCTCCTGGGAGCAGTGCTCCTAGGTGTATACATTTTTTTTATTTTTTAAAAAATTTTCTACACAAATGTTAATTTAAGTGCATTTAACAAATGTATCAAATTTGATTATTTTTTATATTTTTAGATATTTATTTTGGATTTTAAAAAATCAGTGGCATTTTAAGTGGATAGATTGATTGATTAGACTGAATATAAACCAAACTGAGATTTCGTTTGGTCAGGCGAAAAGAATTAACTTGCGGCTGGTATTCTAATGAAAATGATTCTGAATTGAATAGATAAGCTTTGTAAACGACTAAAAACACAATACTTCATTGCTTATTACACAATACTAAGAGACCAAATATCCCGTAAATGACTATAAGTAGAATGAAACCTTCCATTGGTTGTCCTCATCCCAAGTCACTTCTTGCAACGCACCACCAGTGACCTCGTATTTGTGCCCACCTATGCAGACGATAGCAGACCGGGACTTTTCCATCAGGACAATTCGAAAATAGTTCTAATCCAATTCATAAGTCACTTATAAATATAGGAAGTTTTTTGGAATTTAAGGAATACTTGAGAATGTGATGGAATCGTGAAAGTTAAATAAAATTAAAAGCATTAGCTACTTTTTTATGGGTGTTTATAATCATCTAACAGATATTTCCAACCAAGTTCCAAGGCATTCTAACAAACTTCTTACAATATCCTAACACACAGATAATAATATTTCTAAATTTATCTAAATGGTGGACACTCTCACGCCACTTAGGAGAGACTATCGTCACTACATACCTTTTCTTCCGTTGCTCCTCACTTCTTTTTTCTACTTTTATTTTTGTTGCTGCTATGTTTTAAACCCAGCACCTATCCAACTTGAGGCAAATTGGGTTACAAACACACCAAAGGCTTGGTGGCAAGCATTAGCTACTTCATTAACTTTATTTTTTAGTTCAACCTTTATATTTTTTATTATTTTTAAATGTGTTTTTATACAACCTCTCGCCCAATTTACCTTCACATTATTCTCAATTTATCAGTGGCATGTCATATGTCTATTTTTTTTGAAATTTATTCCATTTTATTCACATCAATCACTAAACCATGTAAAATATAAAGGTGTCTTGAGCAAAGGATAAAAGAAAAAATTTAATTTTCTTAGTTTTTTCATAGCTTTTTTATACGAATATCTTGTTTTATAATCATTTATTCATATTTTTTTATATAACTATTTTACCTATTTTAAACTTGCCCTATCTCATCGCAACATTGTTATCTATTTAAATAATTTTTCCATTAAATCGTCCTACCCTAACTTGTCTCTTATTTTAAAGGGAACATTTCTCCTATACCCACAACATTTAACTAATATTCCTTTCATAACCACAATGTTTTAAAAATTCTCCTCACACTCACAACATCTCCCCCATAATTCCCCTAGTACATATGATGTTACCCAACGTCAATTTAATGGAAGGAGCTTGGCTTTTGCATGGGTTATTTTTTCTCAACGACAAAATTGCAAAACTACCTCCAATTCAACCTTGTCCTAGTCCTCCTCATTATGTTTGCTCTTTCTCTTTTTCATAATTCTTCGGAAGTCGTCACTTGCAGGTAGGGGTGTTAATGGTCATGGTCAACCCGTCAACCCGCTCGTCCAACCCGTTTATAAATGGGTTTGAGTTGGAATTTTTGAATAAATGGGTTATGATTCGCCAACCCATTTAACTATTTAATTAAATAAATTGATTAGGGTTGAGATTTTGTAACTCATCAACCCGTTTAGTAATCCATTTAACCCGTTTAATTCGTTCAACCCATTTAACTCGCTTAACCCATTAAAGTTTTATATATATACATGTAAACATCTTGGTTATTTTTCCTCTTTAAGTCTTTTTCAAGTCACCTAATTTTCATTTTTTTTCTGTTGCCCTAATTTCATTTTTTTGTTACTGTCATATTTTCATTTCCCCTATGCCGAAAACACCCTCTCGTCTCTCCCTGTGAGATCATCATTTACTAGAGTTTAAGCTTTTAGGTTATTTGCTATACAACTCGTTAACAACCCACCAATCCATTTATTAAATGGGTTGTAAATGGGTTAGGGTTGAGGTTTTTTAAATGAGTTGATAAACGGATTAAGTTAAGATATTTTAAATGGGTTAGGGTTAGGGTTAGGATTAGGATTAGGCTACAACCTGTCCAACCCAACCCGTTAACACCCCCATTTGCAGGTGTTACCTTCTCTTCCAGCTCATTTCCAACAACTATTAAAAATCGTCAGCCCAAATCGAATCCAAATCCAATAGACATATGATGCCGACTGCAACCATCCCCCTTGAACATCAAGCGCCAAGGTTCCTAGCCTTGATTTCAATCACCGCCCATGCTTACCTCAATCCGGATACTAGCTATCCCGACTAAACGAATTGGGCAATCACTTTCAAAAAACAATAATACCATCTTATCGACCCCCCTTAATCCACCGAGCAAAAGCTACTCGAATTGAAAAAAAAAAAAAAAAGCAACAATGGCCAAGCTTCGGTCATCTTCCCAACAACTATTTACAGTAGAAAAAAGCTCACCCGTAGTCAATGGCTGCTAAAAAATCCATGAAAATCGGTTGCCACAAAAAATTATGACAACTTCGACCTAACTAACCAACCACAAAATCAGACACTATGGCACCCATCCTTGTTTCGACCATGCCCAAAATTAGCAACAATTAAAGTTAATCATCGCCACCCAAGTCTCGATTGGTATCATGAAACCATCAACTGCCAACGTCCTCCGTATTAATCCCTATCATTGCAGAAGCACTGTTGCAACAACAGATATTCGAACAACCCTTTCAAATTTTGCAGTCGACCATGGTAACAAAACGACATTTGGTCTTGGTAAAAAATTTCAGTAGCCAACCATCAGTGCTCAGCCTCTGTACTCGACAACCATTAAAGCTGGAAAAGCAGCTATGAAATTCATCTGCTTGTAGCCTCCAATTCGAAAACAGCAATCACTATCATTAAATTAAAGAAAGCAACAATTAGCAGCCACCATATTTCAGATGCAACCCATTTAATTGCACGTCCAGAATTGGGGCGAAGTTGAAGTAGGTGACAGGGGTGCCGTTTGGTGATGATGGCTCAGCGGCGGTGGAGGTGGTGCTTGGTAATGATGGCTAGGAGGATTTTCGAATATCGCCTGCGTGATGCTACTTTTTCTGGCAACATCGTAATTTTCGATTGATTAATTCACAAGAAGGAAACGACAACAAAATCTCTAGATTCCGAGCAAATTCTAATGGGAGGATTTGGGTGAATGGAATGCAAACGACATCCAACAATTCTAGAGATTTCATTTGGCATGCTCAGCTACTAAAAATGTAAGGGCAGAGCGACATGTCACAATCCAATTGACGGCTGTTTGAGTCGGCTAGGGTAGGTACGAGGGAAATTATGGGTGAAATGTCGTGGGTATGGGAGTAATTTCTGAAACACAGTGAGTATAAAAATTATTAATTAAATGTCGTGAGTATGAGAAAAAAATTTCTTATTTTAAAATAGGCTTTGTATTTTAAATAATTAACCAGAGCAATCCAAATATTAAAATAGTAAGTTGATTGCTTTTGAATTTTTCCACCACAAGATTAAAAAAAAGGCCCTGACTAATTTATTTCAAAAGTTGTCTGCCACAAACCAACGTGCTAGTCTTTGCATCCGTGGATTAGTGCATGGAAAAGATGTGCTTGCTAATTGGTCATGGGCTGGCGGTTTTTTACGAGATGTGATCTTCTACGACCAGTCAGTTGAACTCGCTGTTTCCAACAAGCGCTAAGAGTCGTTGGATTGTGCGGGCTTATTTTCGGCCATTGAATGAGATGCCGAAAATACAGCTGGCGGAGTAGAGTATTTAATGCTGAAATTTTACTGACCAGCCCCTGTCAGGGAAGAAATTTTCGCTAGCGCCCCTCCCTCGCCTCTCTCTCTCTCTCGCTATTTCTCTCTCCCTCCACCACTCTTGCTCCCTCCCGACCTATGCCCTCCCTCTTCCTCCCCCTCTCTCCCGATTTTCCTCACTCCTCTCGCCCGTCCCTCTCTCTCCCTCCACTAGATCCTGTCGACTGTTCTCTGGTACCCATATCGCCACATTCTGTTAACGTGCATGCATCTTTTGTTTCTAAATTATGAGAATGCCCACACGGCTGAAATGGCCGCTGAAGAAGCAGGAGGATGATAATGGTCATTTTTCCTGGTCAGCCTCACCTCCAGAGAACAGTCGACACCTTCGCCTCTGCCTTAGGCCTTGGGACAATTAGTTAGGATGAAGAATTTGATGATGCCTCACCATCTCTTTTAAAAGCCACACTATCCCCTTTGCTCGGCCTCTCTAAGACTCCCTCCCACCGCGCCCCCAGGGTCACCATCGTCACCTCGACACCAACTCTCCCTTCATCCTCCACCTCCACCTAGGGGTGCAACTCGGGTTGGTTTGGTTCGGATAGTGGTATACCCTACTCATACCCTATTTGTAAAAGGCATACCCTACCATACCCATTTGTCGGTTCGGTTCTTAGTACATCCTACCCTACCCATTACCCATAGATTCGATTCCGATTTCGGTTCCGAATCGGTTTCTTTAATACTTAAATACAAATTTTTTTAAAAATTTTCTATGTTATTTTAAATAATTTTAAATGATACTCATTTATGTTTTAAAATCATAAGTACATGTATTATTATTTATATTATTATATAAAAATATGAGGTATAGACCATCACGATCAATCATTAAAACTATTAATATATTATAATCATAAGTCACATGTGTATTTATAAGAGTATTTCGGAAGTCAATGACGTATATATAAATAATCGAACTAGTTTTATACTTCACGATGTACAAAAGTCCTTTAAATTTAAACTTATTAAAATATGTGTGCACATAAGATGTCAAAGACAAAACATAATACATACTATATAATATATATTATACACCTAATTGATTACCTATATGAGTACCTATGCGGGTCGGTTCTGGATATCTAGCATATATATCCTACCCGTATTCTATTCGAGGAGGCGAGTAATAATTTATACCCTATATATACCTATAGATAATATTTTCTACCCTACCCTACCCAAATTAAGGTCGGGTCGGTGGGTACCAATGGGTATCCTACCCAAGTTGCACCCCTACCTCCACCTGCTCCCAAATTTGCATCACCTAGCTCAACTTCCCCCTTATTGATGGCCTCCCCAAAGGCCGTGAGAGCATCGACAAACTCATGTTCCCCCACCTCCACATCTCCTTCCAACATGCCACCAAGCACTTCCTCCGCCCTTCCACTGTCTCCTCCTTCAGGTCACCGATGAAGACCGGCATTTCTCTGTGCCAAGGCTCCTGAAAGTCATTTAGGTAACTCCCATGGATCTACGGGAAAGTATTCAAAATTTCAACCCCACCAACCACCTAGTCTTGAAGTTCATCACAGAGGATGTGGGGTTGACAGACGTGGAAAGTGACGACATCATCATGAACGAGATGGAGGGTGAGTACGTGTTGCTATGGGGATCTTTGCCAGTTGTTCTTATGCAAAATTAGCATTTTTCAGTGTGTCTTCCATGCTCGTGCGTCCCTAGTAGAAGCTTGCACAACAACATGTGAAACTTCAATTGCCGGAACAGAAAGGGTGTAAGACTCCGTTTTGAAGGGGAGATGAGCATCTGTGGTAGAAGGCAACTCCATTTTTATGGGTGAAGTGGCGACGACAATCTGCTTGCATGTCTACAGCTTCTTTGCGGGTTGTGCATCAAGAGGTTCTTCCTCGATGCCAATTGCAGCAAAAAGAGGAGTGATTTGATGGGTATTCACAACAATATCTGCACATAGATTATTTGTTTTCATGGTTGTTGTCGATGAAGGGCGAAACCCAGCGATTCACTTGCAACGACGACAGAAGGATTTTGAAAATTGGAAACGCATTGCTGCTCCATCTCTCTCGGAACCATTGTTGTTCTGTGTCTCTCAATCTGGGGCATTCTCGAAATTCAGAAATAATAGGCACGTGCATGAGAGGGAGGGAAATCAGGAAAGAGAGGGAGGAAGAGGGAGGGAGGGAAATCGAGAGAGAGAGGAAGAGGGAGGGCGCTGGTCCGGAGAGGGAGCAGGAGCAGTGGAGGGAGAGAGAGGTGAGGGGGGGCGCTGGTGGAAGTTTCCTTCCCGACAGGGGCTGGTTAGTAAAATCCCAGCATTAAATACTTTGCTTCGCTAGCCGTATTTTTCGCATCTCATCCAACGGTCGAAAATAAGCCCGCACGATCCAACGACTCTCAGCGCTGTCGGAAACAGCGGGTTCGACAAATCGGTCATAGAAGATCACGCTCGTTTTATACTGCCACGCAATATGAGTGACCGAAAAGTACATGTAAAATTTTGTGATGTTTTAGATTTGCTTGGTATTTTGCGCAATACTTATATCAATTTTATTTATTTTTTAACATAAAAAATAAAAATTTGCTTTTTTACAAAGATGAAAAGATTTAGGGTGTATTTGGGAATGAGTAAAACTTTTGATGAAAAGTTTTGAAGAGTAAAAATTGTAAAATGATATGATATGATAGAGGTAATGATGCATAGTAAAGATGATAAAGGTAAAATGGATAGGTTAATTGTGAAAAGTAGGGTAGTTGTATAGAAAAATGTGAAAAAATAATTAAAAAATATAATAGTTGTGTATAGTGAAAAGTTTTAAATTAAAAAGTTTTAACTTGACATTTTTTAACCATTGCCAAACATACCCCTAATCAAAGCCCAAATATTTATACGCACGAATAAAAAATTAAAACTAGAACAAAATATTCACCGACTCTTGGTCATGACCATCAGCATCTTGCTTTTGGCAGTACAAATAGGCGCAGGCGTTCAATTGGATATTTGGAATGCGGCCTAACCGGGCTGTCTAGGAACCGAACATCTTTGGCACTTTGGCTTCCGATATACTCGGCTGGACCGCCCGGTTCAGTTCAAAATGTGTTGGTCGCCTGTACTTGATCAGGGGACACTGCCGAAACAGTCAAAACTGACATGGGGTTATCAGTAGCGGGGACAGTTGCTGACTTGCTGGACGAACTATTCCGTGCTGCCAGCTACTGCTTTAGGCCTTTTTCGGCGATAAGAGCCGAATGATGAGAATTTTTTATTTTATTTTATTTTAAATAAGATAAAAACGACCATGCCCTCTAATTAAAAAGGGGCACACGTAAAATTTTTCAAAAATTATTCTCGTACTTATGAATTTTATTACTTTCATGCCTGGGAATTTTTTCCAACATTCCACCCCCACCTGCGCCCTTAATGGCAAGTTTAAAGTTGAAACTATTGTTAGGCCACGTGTTGAATGACTAATATACCCACCGTCAGCCACGCATGCAACCCTCTTCTCCGATAGCTTCAAAGTCTTCTCTGTCAGCGTTAGCTCGTTCTCTCCGCAGCACGAAAACTCGACTCTACGCCCATCATCCTCCTCAGTAAGGACCGGCATCAACATCCACTCCGGCGACGATATCCCCTACACAGATCCAGCCATTCCCCGCAACCAAAACCAACATTGACAGCAGCCATGGTTTCTTCTTCGCAGTCGTTGGTACGGACCGACAAAAGCATCTTCTCCGACTGCAACGAGGTGGCGAAGTCTCCTCCACAGAGTCGGCCATCCGTTGCAACCAATCATCATTTACCGCAGCCATGGTTTCTTCTTCTTCTTCTCCGGCTTGTGCAGAAGCTCACCAGAAAAATCAGCCGGCAGTTCTTCAAATTACCGGCTGCAGCGACCCTCGCAAAAATCCAACTCCACCGCCCCACTGTTTCCCTCCATTACATCCATCTACATAAGCCATGATGCACCGATCAAGCCAAATAAGCAGTGATAAACGGATAAAACCAACAACCATGTCATTCTTTGCAAAATTTGTTCATTGATCTGCCCATTCTCTGCATCAAATTACGCAGGTTCGACGACGCCACTCTTCCCAAACTGGCCTCCCTTGTCTCTTTCAGATTCAGATGATCCGGCCATTAATCGACAAATCCAAGCGGATTATTCAGTTGGTAGTGAAAACCCCCAAAGATCACACCAGCTTCAAAGGTCATCATCAACAACGACAGCGCTGGCGACCTTCCCAGATTCGGCCACGCCGAACCATGGGGGCCACCCTTAAAGTCGGTTGCACCGCCCCATAAAACCGATCACCACCGCAAGCTACCATCAGCAGCGCTCGCCTGATCTAATTCCGGCATATTATGGCGTTTGTCACTAGCAAGGTGGATTTCTTCCGCCATATCGGATCTGGATTTGCATACGCCGAGTCGCCGACGACGGATCTGAATGGCAACCATGAGATGAACTGTGGTGTGGTTGGGTAATTTGGGTAGATACAGAAAACATTGAAAATCAAAAACAAAAATTTAAATATAGCCAACTTGTGCATATAAACTGCATCAAAAAAAAAAAAACTTGCGTATATAAAAATGTTGCGAGAAAAGTTTTTAAAATTCAGTAAATATATAATAAACTAAGGTGAAAATTCGTAAATATATTTTAAAATTTTTTTGGGTAGATACAGAAAACATTGAAAATCAAAAACAAAAATTTAAATATAGCTAACTTGTGTATATAAACTGCATCAAAAAAACTTTGTGTATATAAAAATGTTGTGAGAATTTTTTTTAAATAGTAAATATATAATAAATTAGGGTGAAAATTCATAAATATATTTAAAAAATGTTTGAAAAATGCTCCTGGGTTCGCTATATGGTCAAGAGCCCCTCAAGTGAGGGAAGCATTGATGGATCATCAGTTCAAAAATTATTTTCTCAAGCGGTAATTTTTTACAAGTTATTAGCTGCATGATAAAATTCAGGGTGTGTTTGGGAAATTGTAAAATTTTTAATGAAATTTTTTTATGTAAAAGTTGTTAAATTAGTAGAAAATGATATGATATTACAGGAGTAATGATGAAGAGTAAAGAGAATAAATTTAAAATAAATAAGTTAGTTGTATTGGTAGTTATGTAGAAATAATTGAAAAATGGAGTTGTTGTATAGAAATATATATAAAAATTAATTAAAAAATAAGTAATTATAGAGAGTGAAAAATTTTAGATTGAAAAGTTTGAACTTGATAACTTTTGCAAATGAACAAATACATCCTTAAACAGTATTTTATTTATTTATTTATTTATTCCAGCCGCTAGCTGCTCAATGGTAAATCTGCTGACAGCGGGAATTGAATCCCGGCACGCACGCCGGAAACCAACTGCCCCGCAACTTAGACCGTACTTTATAGTCTAGACTGGTGGGCAAATAAAGCTCGGAAATCCTTTCGAGTTGCGGGGGAGTGTGAAAAGAAATACTTGAGTATAATTTATACATTGATGAGTCAAGCACTCAAGCTGACCAGAATTTCCAGGCAGATATGCAACGAGAGAGGAGGCTTTGCAATTTATTGCAGAAGAGCCACGCGGCCATGATTTTTAAACATTTTGCGGAAGACCTCGCGCTGACCAACATTATACGGTAGATAAGGGAGCAAGGGCCGTTTGCATGAGTGCGCTAAAAGATCGGTATTGGTTGGGCATAAAGCATTTCAACCGACGATTTAAAAAAATCGCTTTTTATAATTATTATATATATTTTTTATTTTTTTATATTTTCTATATAAATTAATTTACTTTTTAATCATTTTCTCACAACTACTCATAAAATTAATTTGTTTATTTTAACTTTGTTTTTTTTACACTTCATCATTATCCGTTTCATATTATATTATTTTTTATCGATTTAACAACTTTTATACAACAATTTTCCATAATTTTTTTTTATAATTTTCTAAACACACTCATTATTTTCATTTAATAAAATTATTTCTTTCCATATAATTATTACACCATCAACTCAAATAATATTTATGTTGTGATGCCTTATAAGTCTCATCTAAAATAGTAAATAATGATATGTATGGAAAGTTGGAAAACTTTTTAAAAGATGTTTGTTTATACATAAAAATTTTTAAACTAAGGGTTCGTTTTCTGAAACGAAACAATTTTAACACTCAAATATTTCACTTTTTACAATTATCATTTTTTATAATTATTTACATACTTCTTTAAATATAACTATCATAATTTTTAATTATTTTTATACAGCAATCGTACAATTAACTTATATATTTTAACTTTGTTATCATTATTAATCATTATCACTCACATTTCATCATATCATTTTATTACGTTTCAAAAACTCTTAAACTAAAAATTTTTTATTCAAAAGTTTATCGCTTTCAAAATACACCATAAAAATTTTCAACGTGAAAATTTTCATTATTCACAATAACCCTATTTGTTAATTTTTCATATATTTTTATATAACTATTATAACTTTTTAATAATTTCTGTACAACAATTTCATACAAAATGACGTATCCATTTTAACTTTATTATATTTGCTATCCATCATTACCCTATCATTTTTTCATTTAAAATGTTTTCACAATAAACATTTTTTATCCAAAAACTTTATGGATTAAAATAAATAAATTAGTTATATGGTTAGATGTGTAAGAATATTTAAAAAATAAGGTAGTTTGTATAGGAAAATGCGAATATATAATTAGAAATATGAAAACTATAAAAAGTGAAAATTTTCAGATGGAAAAGTTTTACGTTGGCAAAATACACTTGAAATGTATAAAATATATCATTAATTTTCGTAAACGAAAAAATATTTTTGTGATTTGGAACATGAACATACTCTTAAGGTGTGTTTGGTTGGAGATAAAATTGTTTAATGAAAAGTTTTAGTGGTAAAAGTTGTCGAATTAATAAAAAATGATTTGATATGATATGAGTAATTATAATGTGTAAATAAAATAAAGTTAAAATAGATAGGTTTATTGTATGATTATTCGAGTGAAATATTTGCAAAGCAGAAGCGTTTGTATCGAAAAATATAAAAAATACAGCAGTTATAAAAATGAAAAGTTTTAAATTGAAAAATTTTGGTTGATATTTTTCGTATTCAACTAAACACATCCTAAATCTTTAGAAAAAAAATATCGACAATAATTTAAAATATGAACCCAAATAATAAAATATGTGTGGGGCCTTAGGAAAATAACTTTATCATCAATTAAATTTTGAAATCAAACGACCAACGTCAAAATTACGTACTCCGCCGCTGGCACAGCAGGATTGACGCTGAAACGGCTGCAAGCAGCACTCTCCGGTCTCTGCTGGAGTCTTTCCACTGTTCTTGAAGCTCTAGCAATCCCGATCTTGGTTTTGCCATCGATTTAAAAGACAATAAGAACTTGCTCTTGGAACGTCAAGATCTTATAACTTGAACTGTTGTAGGACCATCCAAAAGATAATTCCTCACGAATATCCTAAAACTTTTGCCAGATTGAACTTTGCATAATCGAATTGCTTAGATATTCATAAATCAATGTAAATTGTCTATATTTGGACTTTAAACACATTACTGACTTATCTAACGGATTAGATCATGTTTTTCCTGTACTAAAAATTAAAATAAGGGTGGGGCACAACGTCGACTGGTGGTTCCTAGGTGTAGTGAATCATGCTCCCGAAAATCTCCTCCTTTTTCTCGCTTTTTATCTGTTTTATCATTTCCCTACTGAGATTTGCTGTGGTCTGGTATGTGTTTGCTGAGACTGTATGTAGGGTTTCCGACATCTCTTTTTCTCTGAAACGCAGAGGAGAAAGTAAAGGAAGAAGAGAGGAACTAAAGCCCTAAATATCCCTTCCCATTCCCAGCAAAAGCCCTAACAAAATCCCCTCCGATTCGATGCCGTTTCTGCTGTCCGGCTGAAATCCTTTTCTTCATCTTCGAAATCTATGGAAAATCCGCCATTTTACTTCTTTGGTGGTTGAAAGGCCCTCCCTTGGGAGGTAATTGTCTATATATTTCTTTTCGTGGTTTTCTTGCTCTTAGTTTTCGTCTGCCTGATTTCTGAATTCTGCTGCAAGCTTCTTTTTGGCGGTTTAAGATGGGATTTTCTGTTGTCTAGGGTTTTGATCTTTGCATAAAAGAGCACTTTGTTTCTTGGATTTTTTTCTTCTTCTGCCGCCAATGTATGGTGTGAGCTGAAAGTGAAGGGGAAGAAGAGCAATGGAAGGAGACGAGCGTCATGTTATGATCGCTTGTGTTGTTTCGGCGACGCTTTTCTCCGTTCTTAGTTCGCTATCCTTCTCCATACTCTGGGCCGTCAATTGGCGCCCATGGCGAATTTACAGGTACATTTTCCTTTCTAAAGGATCTCAGCATGTTCGTGAATTCTTGTCTAGATTTGGACTCAGCTGTAATTCCTGTACATGAGGCGTGCCTCATCGTGTCGAACAAACACATACCAATCCATGCAGCCTATTTCATTTGCGGCTGGGGGTTTCCCTCTCTTTCGAGTTCTCTGTTGTTGAGCATGTTAGTCTTTATGTTACACGCCTTGCTTTCCCTGTTTGCTGCACTGAAGAGGCGATTTTGTGGGAGTTCTGTCCATGTGCACCAGGACTTACTGGCTTTGAATATCTGTTGATTTTGTCTAAAGTCTTTGGAAAAAACTTAGGATTTAGGAATGCAACCTTGGTTGCTCTCACTCATATCTGTAATAATGACAGATAGTGGAGTAGCAGTTTAACACCAACACCTACTGCACTTTCACCTTTCTATCTTCATCATGCATACGCCATTTGATTTCAGTTGTTCACTTTAACCTTTCTATCTTCACATTGTATACGCCATTCGATTTCAGCTGTTCGCTTTCCCCTTTCTATCTTCACCATATATATGCCATTCTATTTCAGCTGTTTCTTATTCTGTTTGGAAGGCTTCCTGGGATTGATGAGGGATGTGTATGACATTGCCAATGCCTCTTTGATATTTATGCGTATTTCTTGATTTAGTTGGCTGAGCGTACTCATACACGCTAAATTTCTCTTTAATGATTGGTGGAAAGAGCAGAGCTGACTTGTTGACAAATGAGGGCACTTGGCATGTCTTATCAATTCATTGCGAAGGAACTCTAAGAGTAGAAGGGTTATGTGTGTTGCTTAAAAGCATATTGTCTAAGCTTTGTCTAAGCTATTGCTAACTTTTTATGCGAGTGTATCTCGGCATCTCATGCATCATTTTTCCCCTCTAATGCAAACGTGTCATAGGCAGTCCTTTGATTGGCTATAAAGATAGTTGGAATCGATGATGGAACGAGGTACTATTTAGAAGTTCAACAGTCTATAATTTTAAACAAATTAAAAAGTTCCTCCGGTTTTTGCAACAAATGGTGAGTGTTTTTTATTGGTATTTCTGGACAAGAGGATGGACGAAGCAGTATATCTTGTTTGCGAAGGAAAAAAAATTATGTTGAGGATGACTGTAAGAAGAAGAGATGGTGATGCTGCTAAATTGTTAGCTCATCTCATTCTTGTACAATTGCATTTCTCTTGGTGTTAGCCCTTCATAATTCTGGCATGGTATTTGCGGAAGTGTCTAACTTTCTGCCCAGGGAGAGATTAGTTTGCTGCTGGCAATGCTGAAGCACGTGCATGCTCACATTCATTTATTGAAGACATACTCAACTGCATTTGCAAATTGCAACTGGCGTAGGCCTGTTTGGCCAAACTTCATAGTGCAGTGAAATCTCATTGCAAGTGCTTTGGCAGAAAGCCTCAATCAGATGCTTCCTGCAAATGTAACAGATTTTGTAACATATTTTACTATTATTAGTGTTTTCTAGGGAAGGCAGTACTTTGAAGTTTTGGCCAACCAGTTCTAAATTTTTTAAAAGTACTGGCATACGGATAAAACACAAGGTCTAACAGGCCCCCTGTCTTATTGCAACTGGGGATGAAAAAAGTTCACAAGCAGGACTGCCTTCAGACATGGCTGTGAATGGTTGATTTGAATCAAATATGTGGGGGACATTCCATCGTAAGGTGATAGATTATCCATTCTTTCTTGGTGAAATGCTAGGGGTTAGGGAACAACATGCTAATAGTATGAGTGTAAGTTGAATTGTGTGTGTTGAAATGAATGGGTATTGAGGATGGAACTAGAAGTAAATTCATTTGGTAGCATTCAAAAGCAGTGATTGGAGATAACAAGCTGGTAGAGAGTTTTTTTGGATTGCCAAAGTATAATGTATATGAGGAAATTCAGCAGTAGGCCTATAATTTATGGGGCTAGGATTTGCTAGATTTGATGCTTCATTGAATGATGTTGGTCATTTTTGATGGAGAGGATGAACAAAATTATTTGGCTGAGTTCAACTGCTGATGCTACTTGATGGGGATGATGATGGCCAGATAGGCTAGCTGCTCTGCAGGCATTTTTTGTTAAAAAAGAAAAAATCAACTTTCCGGATTACAAGATTTACTGAAATTCCTGATCAAATGAAGTCCTGATGAAGTCCATCCACTTGTTTTCTGTAGATTTCAGCCGCCGTGCTAGTAAATTTAGCATATTACTATTTTGCACTAATATTTTCTGATTTGCTTCTTGGAAAAGATGATTCTTGCATTTTGATTACGCTAATTTGCTGGGCTCTACGGACTTTTTACTTGCCATTCTATGTGAATATTTTTGTCTGTGGCTCTTGAACAAGATCATTATTAGCTTATTCCAATTTGCTTGGGGATCTGCTTGTTTTGACTTTGTGTATGTAGACCATTTGCTCTCAAAAAATCCTTTATTTTTTCTTCACTTCATCCTGCAAAACTCAAGTAAATTTATCAAATAGTTGATCCTGTAGTTATCTGTTGTTAATTTGTCTTTTTTCTATGCACTCACGTTTTTTTATGTGCTCTACTTTTGCATTTCTTCAGTTGGATCTTTGCCAGGAAATGGCCAAATGTTCTGCAAGGCTCTCAGCTAAGTACCCTATGCAGTTTTCTGTCTCTTTCTGCATGGATGATTGTCCTGTCCCCAATTGCAGTACTTATCATCTGGGCTTCTTGGTTGATTGTTATCTTGGATCGGGATATAATTGGACTAGCTGTTGTAATGGCTGGTACAGCTCTTCTTCTGTCATTCTATTCTATCATGCTTTGGTGGCGTACACAATGGCAAAGCTCAAGTAAGTGCATTTTATTTCATTTGTATTTAAAGCATTGGATGCTGTAATAGTTTTTCCCTGAATTTACTACCTGGCACATGATGGGTTTGCATTTACTGACATCGAATCTGTTATAACCTAGATCTCCTCCCTTGTCCTAGATTTTTGTTGAGGAAAATTTTGACTTTTGTCTGTCAACTACATTGCATTTAGAGTTGCGATTATTCAAAAGACAAAGCATCCAGTCTACAGTCTACACTGGTGGTTTTCATGCTATGAAGCTTTGTTATTTGGAGCATGTGATTGATGTGTCCGTAATCAATTCTTTGAAGTGCTAATGGGCAGTCTTGTCCTTCTTCTTATTTTACAACTGTTAGGAAACCACCACTACAGTTGTTTCTGCTTTTTGTGGACCTGTGTTAGATCTTCCATGAATTCATTGTTCTAATTGCATCATCATAACCGTAATCTCATTTTTCTGTTAATTTTCGTATGTTTCTCTTTTTTCCTTTTATCATGTATTCATATGATAAATTGCTTTATGCTGAGACCATTGTCACTCGCTGAGTTTTGGAGCTGTACACACCTTATCACAAGCGTTTGGGTTTTGCTTTGAAGAACTTTCTTCTAGTTAAGTTGCATGAAATCTTATTTTGTTTTCATGACTAAACTTAGGCACTTCTTTTTTCTGTTCTACTTTCTGCAGGAGCTGTTGCCATTCTTCTTCTCCTTGCGGTGGCTCTTCTTTGTGCATATGAACTCTGTGCTGTGTACGTCACAGCAGGTTCAAATGCTTCTGAGCGGTATTCTCCTTCTGGTTTTTTCTTTGGTGTTTCAGCTGTCGCACTTGCAATCAACATGCTCTTTATTTGCAGAATGGTTTTCAATGGTAATCATTATCTTCATCCTGATATCAATTTTTGATTTTTCAGATTATTGCAAAATTTTAGCTTTCGAGAGATGTCAGAAGTGATTAACTTAACTTTTGCTTATTGCTTTTAAATCAACAACACAGGAACTGGCTTAGATATTGATGAATATGTTCGGAAATCGTACAAATTTGCTTATTCTGATTGCATTGAAGTGGGTCCTGTGGCTTGTTTACCTGAACCTCCAGACCCGAATGAACTATATGCTCGGAAGTCTAGCAGGCAAGTGTTTGCTATCTTTAGTTTGTTCTCCTTCATTATTCCTTGTATTTATTCTTTTATGGTTTTTTTTGGGCATTTTGTTGGACTTTAATCTGCTGTTTTTCTGTTTTAGAATTTGAGATTGTCTGGAGATAGCCTTTCCTTATCTTAGAAGACAATTTTCTCGACTTGGTCCGATGCTCGGACCTGGAGTCGAGTGTTAGACTTTGGTGCCTGGTGAGGGATAAACCTGAATCGATGTAGGAGGAGAATGCTTTAGTAGGAATCGTGCATGCATATAAGGGTGGATTAGAAGAAAGATGAATGATAAGAAAAAAAGGAATTTTAGGAAAGAATAGGGAAATAATTTCATACAATATAGAGAAAGAGAGGGTGAACTTAGATTCCGATGATCAACTAGATTCGATCATAAAATCCTTATACATTCACCCATATTCATCAAGATCATAAAGAAATTAAAAATGCTTGATCTAATCTATCTATAAAGCTGTTCTTGATTTCAATCCTTGATGTCTATGTGACTACTTCCAACTACAATTTAAATAATTCAATCTTCAAAATCCCAAATATACAAGAAAAAACAAAACCTTAATGACTACTTCTTGCTTAGATATAAGTGAATCAGTTGCAGCACATCACTCTCATCTCGTTCTTTATCATGAAGTGATTCAACCTTTACTGATGAATCCTCAACTATCAAGTTCATGATTATATTGAAAATTTGCAAACTTTAGTAGCTGGCATTCTTTCCTTAACACCTGTCCTTTAGAACACGCCCCCCCCCACACCCCCCACCCCCCCGCGTATCTGCTGTACATGCTCAATTCTTTTTCCTATTTGGAAATGGCATTGTAAACCTTTTACTTTACAAATCCAGCTTGAATCTTGTTTTTTTTATATTGAAGCTAAGCAAACTATGAGTAGATTTCTATATAGTTGGATTCTAGGAACTAAAAGCAATTAATGAGAAGTTTCAGGGAAGGGTTCAAAAAGGGGGCCCTGGTACTGTTACATTCCTAAAACGCGAACAGCTGGTGCAATTTTCTACTCGTGCATGCTTTTTTCTCTAGTCTCCCCCTTCTGGCATGATTAAGAAAATTGCCCATCAGCTTTGGTTTAATCTTTCTTCTTTCCTTATTTGTAGTAGTCCTTTTCCTCAAGAATTCATACTTAGAAAGGGGGCCCTGATGTTGAAAATTGGTAGTCAATTTTGAATATCGCACATCATTCTTAAGGACTTTGTAGTGAACTTTATAGTAAAGTCATCCTTCTCAAATTTTTTATGGTAACCTCCACTACATTGGTATTCCTTAGAAAAAATGAGAATGATAGGAGAGAGTATGTTCCAAATGTAACTAATGCATGGGTAAAATGGTTAAAGCTGTACAAATAAATAAGATTTGTAAAAAATATATTGTCAACAGTGCGTGCTTTATGAATCATGTGTCTGTCTATCTTATGCATGGCAGGCATACTGTACAAATGTGGATTCTCATGCAAGAGATGAACCCTTTTGCAATTCTTGTATGTTTTCCTGGGCAAGGCTGGAATAGGAAGGATTCCTTCATTTTGTCTCCTCTCCTGGTGGTTTTGCAGTGGGGCCTAAATTAGGTGCTTTAGGTTCTGTTTGGTATAAGGTAAAAAAAAGTGGCAAATTTTTTGAAAGAGTGAGCTTGTGATATAATATGACAGGGGTCATGACTAAAAGTAAAGAGAATAAAGATAAAATAGATAATGTAGGTGTATGGACAGATGTGAAATGATGATTGAAACGTAGAGCTAATAATAGAAAAAATAAGGTAATTAGATAGATTTGATGTCAAATTGTATTAAAAGAAGTGTAGGAAGGAGTGGAATTATTGTTATTATTATTGTGTACTTTTAAATCATACTAAACAGACTTACCACTGGTCTATGTTGATAATTGAATTCTCTGTTTGTTCCGATTTAACCTGTAAACGAAGATAATTATTAACCTACCAATAACAAAAAAGAAAAATGGTGCAAAGAGTAGAGTCTATGGCAGAATTATTTGAGACTTAAGCCACATGATGGGATCATGGGAGATCTTTGCGGGGGGATCTTTTCTTTGGGTTTGCATGAAAGATGAACTGTGATGGAAGAATTTTCCTTTCAATGGTTCTACCAGTACCGTGTGATGCTGGCAGCATAGTGTATTATTATTATTTTTTGGCGGTCCCGACAACCTTTCTTTGTTTGTCATTTTCTGATTTGGTACAGTTTTTGCAGGGTTTCACATCTTGTGCTTCTTTACCTTGGATCACTGGTGGTTCTTCTTGCATATTCGATCTTGTATGGTTTGACTGCGAAGGAGGCACATTGGTTAGGGGCTGTCACATCTGCCGCTGTTCTTATTCTTGGTACATTCTATACTTTTTACTGCCTACTACACTGCATGGGCTTTTGGCTTTAATTTTATAAGTCAGCAGTGGGGCTCATTTATGTGGTTTATTTTTTTACCCTTTTACAGATTGGAACATGGGTGTATGTTTGTTCGGCTTTGAGCTACTCAGGAGTCGAGTTGCAGTGTTGTTTGTTGCTGGTACATCTAGAGTGTTTCTCATCTGCTTCGGGGTGCATTACTGGTACTGTTTCTGCATTGCTATTCTCCACTGAATTTCTTTTATGTTACCTCACCTGATCCATACTCATTTCCATAAATTTGTTATCATTTTATTTTCTTTAGGTACCTGGGTCATTGTATTAGCTATGCAGTTGTCGCATCTGTGCTTTTGGGTGCTGCTGTTTGTCGTCATCTACCTGTAGTAAATCCACTAGCCGCAAGAAGGGATGCTTTAAAGAGTACAGTTGTTCGCCTAAGAGAGGGCTTTAGGCGAAGGGGACAAAATAGTTCATCTAGCTCTTCTGAAGGATGTGGCTCAAGTGCCAAACGTAGTAGTAGTGTTGATGTGGGACACATTGGTAGTGGCCTTGAAGCTATTTGTCGAAGTTCTGGGCATTGTACAGGTGATGGCAATAACTGGAATAATGCGGTTTCAGGTATTCCTAACAATTCCCTTGAAGGTGTTAATAGTGATAGAAGTATGGATAGTGGAAGGCCAAGCTTTGCTTTGCGCAGCAGTTCCTGTCGTTCAGTTATTCAAGAATCTGAAGGGGTAACAGCTTTTGGTGAGAAGACGTTTGATTCCAACAACCCTTTTGTACATTGCTCCAGTAGCGGCTTGGAAAGCCAGGGTTGCGAGTCAAGCAATTCGGGGACAACTTCGGCTAATCAACAAATGTTGGATTTGAATTTAGCCCTCGTTTTCCAGGAAAGATTGAATGATCCCAGGGTTACATCCATGTTGAGAAGGAAGGCCAGACAGGGTGACCCTGAATTGGCTATTCTTCTACAAGACAAAGGTCTAGACCCAAATTTTGCTGTGATGCTGAAGGAGAAGGGCTTGGATCCGACAATCCTAGCATTACTGCAGAGAAGCAGTCTGGATGCTGATAGAGACCATCGAGATAATATGGACGTTGGTATTGCTGATTCTAATAGCTTGGACAATGCCTCGCCCATCCAAATATCGTTGTCAGAAGAACTGAGACGTCAAGGTTTAGAAAAGTGGCTTGAATTTTCAAGATTTATTTTCCATCAAATAGCTGGCACACCAGAAAGAGCATGGGTTCTTTTCACTCTCATATTCGTACTTGAAACGGTTGTTGTGGCAATTTTTCGTCCAAAGAGGATCGAAGTGATAAATGCTATGCATGAACAGGTAATTATGAGGCTTTCCATTTTATTCATCATGATTGCATACTGTCAGGAGCAAACGTTTCTTGCAAAAGGGACCTGCTCACCTCCCCTGCATAAGTAGTTAGTTGACTGTCTGGTGGAAGTCAGGATGTGAAACCAGAATGGGAGAGAATGTTGGGTGATCTTTCAAGTATCGTAGTGGCTGGTAGCTTTGGTGGGAAGTCATTGCCCTTGTAGTTTGGGATGAGCGTCTCCATAGCTAGAATTGGATGATGTTTCTTGTTCATCCTGCTATGCTCTTAGTTTTTAATTAAATTAAATTAATTATTTTATTATTTATTTTTTGCAGTTTGAGTTTGGTTTCTCTGTGCTTCTTTTATCTCCAGTTGTTTGCTCAATTATGGCCTTCCTTCGATCTCTTCAAGCTGAGGAAATGTCAATGACATCTAAACCACGGAAGGTATAGTCGTCTTTTACATGGAATAGCTTTATTTCAACAAATTTCTTGCTGCTTCAGATTTGTCGTCGTTTTTATTTGCAGGATCAATTTTTACAAAGTGATCTTTACTCTTTGTCCACAGATCAGACTGGCATTTACTTTTACTTTTAACCTTAGATAATATGTCTCTGATGTCTGTTCTTAATTTTCAGTATGGTTTTATTGCATGGCTACTAAGCACTTGTGTGGGATTGCTGCTATCTTTCTTGAGGTGTGTTATCTTTTTTTGCTTTCTTTTTGCTTCTGTGATTTTTTGGCCCCTTTCATTCATCCTCCTGTATCTAGCCTACCTCCCTTTTCCTGTTCTAATTACATGTATGCTTCTTTGTTATTGGCAGCAAATCATCCGTTTTACTTGGTTTAGCTTTGACTGTTCCCCTTATGGTGGCATGCCTTTCCGTTACCATACCAATATGGATTCGCAATGGCTACCGGTTTTGGGTTCTGCAATTAGATTGTGCAAACCAAGGGAACACTCGCCAGGCTACTAAAACTAAGGAGGTTTGTGCTGCTGTTCTTATTAGCTTCCTATTTACAGTCATGCTTAGAAATGTATTCTGGCATAAGTGGTGTTAATATATGCTTGACCTAAATACATCTGCACTACCATGCAGTTCCTGATAGCCCAGTTGTAAACCAAAGCTGACATGGTGGCCCTGTGCACCTATGATCTCAATTGGGTGAATGGCAGTTCTTATCACACTGTAGTTTTTTTTAGCAATTCAACGTTAAAAAATCTTGTCATCAGAGGTTCCCCCAATATTTCTGCCTCCAAACTTAATGATTCTTGCTATTGTATAAGTGAAAAAAATCTTTCTCACCTAAGGTAATGAAAATTCTTTCTCCTTGTGGCCTCTAATACCTTTGAGCTTTTGTTTACCTCAAAGTCAGGAAATGTCAACTGTATGTATCCTTGAGATTGTGCTGTGTACAAAACAGTTGAGTTGGTGATTTGGTAGCATGTTTAGAAATGTTGTGCATTACTGATATATGCACCTTGAATGGTGGTATGCTCCATAATGTTTAGTGCTCTAAAGTCTCCAAGATTTTCTCAGAATGCCATGTGCTGATGTGCCCAATGGAGTGTTTTTTCCTTTCGATGTTTCATTATGATTAGAAAAGATTCAGTAATTTGATATACTCAATGGAGTATTTTTAGTTGGAACCAATTTTGAGAAGATACTGGTTTTCTGCATCAAACTTAGATCTTTGAATTGTAAATGCTCAGTAAATACTCTTATTTATTTATTTATTTTTCCTTACCTGTTTCAGGGAGTTGTGCTTGGAGTCTGCATATCAGTATTTATTGGATCCGTCTTAGCATTAGGTGCGATAGTCTCTGCTAAACCCCTAGATGACTTGGGTTACAAGGGATGGAGTGGCGATCAAGAAAGTATTAGCTCTCCATATGCATCATCAGTATACCTTGGCTGGGCTATGACTTCAGCAATTGCTTTATTAGTAACTGGGGTGCTGCCAATTGTTTCATGGTTTGCCACATACAGATTCTCCCTCTCCTCAGCTGTATGTGTTGGAATGTTTGCAAGTAAGTTGTATGCTGATGTCTTCACTTCTCGGGCTTCTATCAGAGCTAGTGCTGGTTACCTCAATAAATATCTGTACATATTTAACATTTATAAAATTGCTTGATTCATGTGCTTCCATTAATTGTAGTTGTGCTCGTGGTATTTTGTGGGGCATCTTATTTGGGAGTGGTGAACTCTCGTGATGATCAAGTTCCTATGAAGGCTGATTTTCTTGCTGCTTTGCTTCCATTAGTGTGCATTCCAGCCATACTGTCACTTTGTTGTGGTTTATATAAATGGTGAGTAAGGTGGCTGCCATCTGGCATAAGTTGATGGCAAGGAGCTAGTTTTTGAAGTTTGACATGAAATTTTGCAGGAAAGATGATGATTGGAAGCTTTCTCGTGGTGTTTTTGTATTTGTTGGCATTGGTCTTCTTCTTTTGCTGGGAGCTATATCTGCCCTGATAGCAACGATTATACCTTGGACGGTGCGATAAACTAGATTTTTAGGATTTACTCTTGATGTTGTGCTTGTAATGCGAGCTTCATTTGTTTGTTTATTGCTTGTTACCAATATGGAATTATATTTTTCTAATCACGGAGTCTTGCTTTGCTTTTGCAACAGATTGGTTTTGCTTTTCTTCTAGTTCTCCTCCTCATTGTCCTCACTATTGGTGTCATCCACTTTTGGGCTTCAAACAATTTCTATTTGACCAGAACCCAAATGTTTTTGGTTTGCTTGCTTGCATTTGTCCTGGCATTGGCTGCGTTTCTTGTTGGGTTGTTGGAAGGTGATCTACTGCATTTCTTTGATCATTCCTTGCAGTTTAAAAGAAAATCAACTTTCCACTTTTTAACCAATGGCCTGCTGATGTACCTGAAAAACTATTTCTTGCAGATAAGCCTTTTGTTGGTGCGTCTGTGGGTTACTTCTCCTTCCTTTTCCTTCTAGCTGGAAGAGCATTGACTGTGAGTCACATTTTTTTATTTTCGAGTCACTTTGGGTTACTTTTGTTTTCTCAGTGCTATGATGCCGTAATTTTATCTATATTATATTTTTGGGTTGGGTGGAAGTATTTAGGTGTCACTGATAATAAAGTGTCACATAAACCTCTGAACCATCTTTTTAACAAACTGACCCTTCCTCAGGTGCTTCTTTCACCTCCCATTGTTGTCTATTCTCCAAGAGTTCTACCAGTATATGTCTATGATGCTCATGCTGATTGTGCCAAAAATGTCAGGTATATCCTGCATGTTTTTTGTTATGTACTTAACTATATGTCTCACATTTTATTTTGTGGTTGTTATTGGAATTTGTTTGAATAAAATAATTAGTTTTTGCTTAACTACTAACTAAAGTCATCCTTGAACAGTGCTGCCTTCCTCATTCTATATGGCATTGCTTTGGCAACTGAGGGCTGGGGTGTTGTTGCTAGTTTGAAAATATATCCACCGTTTGCTGGCGCTGCTGTATCGGCAACTACACTTGTTGTTGCCTTTGGCTTTGCTGTGTCTCGGCCATGTTTGACACTGAAGGCAAGTTATTTATTGATTGGTATTGTATAGTAAGACGTCTAATGTTACAATCATGCACATTCATCCAGGAGATCACAAGATCCCACATAAACTCATAGGAGACTAAGTTCTCACCTATATTTACAAGAGAAAAAACTCTCACGCAGCCAGAACCATCCACCATGGGGGACTCGAACCCATGATCGGCTGCCCAGCAGCCGCATGAGTTACCACGTGGGCAAATGCCTGGTGGTGAAGGCAAGTTATTTTCGAGCTATGATTTTGTTTTCAGCCATGCTTGAACACTTGGGCTGAGGTATTTTTTATGCTTGATTTTGTTTAGGTAAATCTAGGCCTGTAAATGGTTATCTGGCTTTGATTGTCTCATCTCGTATATGGTTAACAATAATTGGTGTCCTTTATTTTTGCTTTACCTGGTTGGGATTTCGTTTATTGCCAGATGATGGAGGATGCAGTACATTTTCTCAATAAGGAAACTGTTATTCAGGCAATCGCTCGGTCTGCCACAAAAGTGAGTTTGCTTCTTTACCAAAATTGCTTTGGAGCTGTTTCCTTTTTGTTCTTCCTCATCTCTCAACAATATAATTCTGTATAATTCTAATTTTTTGAAGCATATTGACTCATGAGGTTGTAGCTGCCTTTGGCTCAGACCATTAGGGTTTTGGTTATCTGCTGTAGGTGCTAGTGTTGTTTGGCAAGGTTGAAGCCGTTGTTGCCAATTTCGTACAATGATATGGCGATTGTTTGGTTCAATGAAGTTTGCAGTTGTTTTCCTTGCATTTCTCATTGGGATTTCATGTTTAATTTCTCTGAACTTCTCTTGTAGGATTTTCCTTCGTGTAATATCTATGGTTAATTTCTCTGGCTCAGAGAATGTTAACAATGGAATTTGCTGACCCTCTGTACAGGGTGGTGGGGAGCTACAGATTTAATATTTTTTTTGCTTCTACAAATGTGCTGTCTATACTTTTCTCCTTTTTGAAGATTGTTCCTAATTATTTGTTAAGTCTCTTTTCATTTGATGTTTCAGACAAGAAATGCTCTCTCCGGGACTTACTCTGCACCACAAAGATCTGCTAGTTCTGCTGCTCTCCTAGTTGGGGACCCTACTATTGCAAGAGATAGGGCAGGAAATTTTGTGCTTCCTAGAGCTGATGTCATGAAATTGAGAGATCGTCTAAGAAATGAGGAGCTTGCGGCAGGGTTATTTTTATGTAGACTGGGAAGTGGACTTGCATTCCGGCATGAATCTTCTACAGATGCAAGTCATAGAAGAGAGATGTGTGCTCATGCACGTATCCTAGCATTGGAGGAGGCAATTGACACTGAATGGGTGTATATGTGGGATAAATTTGGTGGTTATTTGCTTCTCTTGCTTGGTCTGACTGCCAAGGCTGAACGAGTGCAGGTAAGGGAAAATTAGATGGGGTATTACTGTTTGATTCCTATTCGCCTTTTAAATGATGCTTATTAAATAAAATGTTGCAGGATGAAGTTCGTTTGAGACTTTTCCTAGATAGTATAGGATTCTCAGACTTAAGTGCCAAGAAAATTAAGAAATGGATGCCTGAAGATCGTAGACAGTTTGAACTTGTTCAGGAAAGGTAATTTGTGATTCTTTTGAGTTTTCTTTGGTGATTTGCTATCCTCAAAGGAGTTATTGTACTTGGTTCTTCCTTCTGACATTGTTTTCAATCATGACTTACAGTTATATAAGAGAAAAAGAGATGGAAGAGGAAATCTTGATGCAGAGACGTGAAGAGGAGGGAAAGGGGAAGGAAAGAAGAAAAGCACTGTTGGAGAAAGAAGAGCGTAAATGGAAGGAGATTGAGGCCTCTCTGATTTCCTCGATCCCGAATGTTGGAAACAGAGAAGCTGCTGCAATGGCAGCTGCAGTGCGTGCTGTTGGTGGTGATTCTGTTCTGGATGACTCTTTTGCTCGGGAAAGAGTTTCTAGTATTGCTCATCGCATCCGTGCTTCTCAATTGGCCCGCAGAGCTGAACAGGTTTATTTCCTAATGTTCTTATATGAAGCACTAGGACTTCTGTTGAAACATGAACTTGAGTCAAGTGTTCTTTGCTTCTTTCCTTACAATAATCTTGGATCTATATTCACAAATTTTCACTTGAAGGATTCCAAAAATAGGAGCAAATAGCAGAGCTTGATGATAATTTATTATATAAATGCCACTAACTTTTGGATCTCTCTTTAATTTGCTATAATAATCTGAAAAAAACTCAATGAAAGAAGTAAATATCTTAAATTATAGTTATAATTTTAAAGATCATTTTGCCTTTTCCACATTAGCCAAATGACTGATATCTGCAGATATCCACTCAGAAGTTCTTTCCTGCCACCTTCGTAGGCAAGAAAGGAGGGCATTTAAGGAATGAGGGAAGGGGTGAAGGCCTGCCTTTCGGTTTATTGAGTTAATGAGAATTAGAGTTCCTATTAGCTTTTCGAAGAGAGCATTTCTGTGGATATTATTTGAAAACCGACATGTATACCTGCATCAACCATAACATGTCTGTGGATATTATTTGAAAACTGACCTATTCATCTGCATCAACTATAACATATCCATGTTATGACAGTGGTGAAATATACTTTGGCACATCCACTATTATCTGGCTCGGAGGAAATTGGTTATTTGCTTGTAAATTATCTTGAATCTGTTCTTGACTTAAAACCTTGTCATATTGTAGTATTTCTTCTCATGTTTTCCTCATCCTTTGACTTCTTGCAGACTGGCGTACCAGGTGCAGTATGCATTCTTGATGATGAACCTACAACTGGGGGAAGACACTGTGGCCAGATTGATCCTAGTGTTTGCCAAAGTAGAAAGGTCAGCTTCTCCATTGCAGTAATGATTCAGCCGGAGTCTGGGCCAGTTTGCCTTGTAGGCACAGAATTTCAAAAGACAACTTGCTGGGAAATTCTGGTGGCTGGTTCAGAACAGGGGATTGAAGCTGGACAGGTTGGGCTTAGATTAGTAACCAAAGGTGACAGGCAGACTACAGTTGCTAAAGAGTGGAGTATTGGGGCAACATGTATTGCAGATGGAAGGTCTGTTCACATTTTGAAGTTATATTTTCAGCTCTTGCATAATTTTTCTGGATATTGGAAACTTGGGATCGTTGATATATTATACTTGTTAATACTTAGCAACTCAATGTTAGCTGTATGTTGATTTTTCACACGAGGATGTGCTTTATAGTTACATTTCGTGTTTTCTACTTTGCTGAAGGCATACCAGTTTGATCGTTTCCAATACAACTTTGTAGGTGGCATATTGTGACCGTGACAATTGATGCTGAAGTAGGTGAGGCAACTTCTTATTTGGATGGAGGTTTTGATGGATATCAGAGTGGATTGCCATTGCATATAGGCAATGGTATTTGGGAGCCAGGAACAGATGTTTGGGTTGGCACAAGACCACCTACAGATTTGGATGCCTTTGGGCGATCAGATAGTGAAGGAGCTGACTCAAAGATGCATATAATGGATGCTTTCTTATGGGGAAGGTGTTTGACAGAAGATGAGATTGCGGCTGTCCATACTGCTACGTATTCATCTCAGTACAGCATGATTGACTTCCCGGATGATGGCTGGCATTGGGGTGATTCCCCTTCCAGGGTATGTTTATATTACTGCATCATCTGATAGTCTCTTGCAAACTAAAATGGTCGTTTTTGACTCTCATATATTTTTTTTTAAATAAAAAAATAAAAAACTCTAGTTCATTTAATTGACTGCATAAATTTTCTTCAGGTTGATGGGTGGGACAGCGACCCGGCAGATGTTGATTTGTATGATAGGGATGATGTTGATTGGGATGGACAATATTCAAGTGGGAGGAAAAGGAGGTCTGAACGTGAGGGAGCAGCGATTGATATTGATTCTTTTACTAGAAAATTGAGGAAACCTAGAATGGAAACACAGGAGGAAATTAATCAGCGTATGCTGTCAGTTGAAATAGCAGTTAAGGAAGCTCTCTCTGCAAGAGGAGAGAAGCATTTCACGGATCAGGAATTTCCTCCAACAGATAACTCTTTGTTTGTGGACCCAGATAATCCTCCTTCCAAATTGCAGGTAGCTTTGTTAGTTTATTCTGTTCGATAATTGCTCTTTTTTTTTGGGTTAATGTCTTCTTATCTTTAGGTTCCAAAGGTAATTTAGGTTTCATTTGGTTGGGCGGTAGGGTTACTGGCCAGCCAGTAGACTAGACCTTTTGTGGGTAAGCAGATTCACTCTGCCTCATAGTACTTTTGAAGACTATTTAGCTTATTGAATTCTGTGCACAGTACTTGTATATTCAAACAGGGAATTTACAGGTACTTTTGAAATAGTATCTAGAAGGCCCAAACGGAGGCAAATGAGGCCTTAGTTCTGGTTGTTCTGTTCATTTAACTGCTTCTTGAATTTGCTGACCAATATATTCTTTTGGGCTTACCAACTACAGGTTGTGTCACGGTGGATGAGACCAACCGAAATAGTTAAAGAGAATGGTGTGGATTTCCACCCATGTTTATTCTCAGGTTCTGCGAATCCTTCTGATGTCTGTCAGGTATGCATGTTCAGTTGAGCATGCCTTGTGATATAATCATAGGTTATCCATAAACAGGAAAGCACTATATAGTTGTTTCTGCAGCATAGATGATTATATTTAATGGATGTCAATAGAGGTAAGATAAATTGCTTTCCGCAGGGTCGGTTAGGTGACTGCTGGTTCTTGAGTGCTGTTGCTGTTTTAACTGAGGTATCACGAATATCAGAAGTCATCATAACACCAGATTTCAATGAGGAAGGGATTTATACCGTGCGCTTCTGTATCCAGGTATGCATCTCTGTCTTGTTATTCCTTGTGCTTACAGTGACATCAATGTTACGCTTATCTCTTCGTTGCCTTGTTCAGAATTTTTCGCTGTCCCTTGAATTCTCCAACAAACTTATAGATGCTATTTGGTCTGTAGCTGACACAATATTTTCGTTGTAGAACTCGGTTTAAGCTATCATGGATTTTAAAAATTGTTTAAGAGTAGCAACCCTCTTCATTAATAAGGTGACTATTGGATAATCGATGTGTTTGGCATCAAGATGGTGTCTAATATGGGCATAATTGTAAAAGCTACGACGATGCTTGAGGTTTCTGTCTCATGATATTTGGATGATGACAGTTATTCTTCATTGCCCAATTTGGCGCAAATTGTCATTGCTCAAGGGGTTTAAGAATTTATAGATAATCGCTCACTGATGCATTTGGGCCTTTGGTCTTCAGTTTCCATGAAAGGGATTTATGCTAACTGTGGTTTCTGTAGCTTCCTGCAAGAGATGTTTGTAGAAATTCGTGACATAGTTTGTTTTGTATTTTATGCTTCATGATTTTCTTTCAGGGTGAGTGGGTTCCTGTGGTTGTTGATGATTGGATTCCTTGCGAATCTCCTGGGAAACCAGCATTTGCTACCAGCAAGAAGAAGAATGAACTCTGGGTTTCTATCTTGGAGAAGGCTTATGCCAAGCTGCATGGTTCTTATGAGGCACTGGAGGGTGGCCTTGTCCAAGATGCACTGGTTGACCTAACAGGGGGGGCTGGTGAGGAGATTGATATGAGGAGTGCACAAGCACAAATCGATCTTGCAAGTGGAAGATTATGGTCTCAATTGCTGCGATTCAAACAAGAGGGATTCCTTCTTGGTGCCGGAAGTCCATCAGGTTCAGACATACACATTTCTTCCAGTGGAATTGTTCAGGGTCATGCGTATTCATTGCTACAGGTAGAAATAGAACATCTTGTTGAGTTTATGTATTATCCCGCAGAGACAATGGTTTATTGACGTTGTTGTAATTTTCTCATTGAACTGTTTTAATACAGGTGAGAGACGTTGATGGTCACAAGCTTGTTCAGATTCGAAATCCATGGGCCAATGAGGTTGAGTGGAATGGCCCCTGGTCTGATTCATCTCCCGAGTGGACTGATAGAATGAAGCACAAGCTCAAACATGTGCCACAGGTGGTTTTCCAATATGGTACCTTATTGGAATTACTTGAGCAACTGAATCTGTCATTTCTCACAATTCATCTGGCAGATGCCACCCATGTTATTTGCTCTCTTCTTTTTCCAGCCTCCGACATCCTAACTGATATATATTTTTTGGGAGCAGGCGAAGGATGGGATATTCTGGATGTCCTGGCAAGATTTTCAGATTCACTTCCGGTCAATATATGTCTGCCGAGTCTACCCACCTGAGATGCGTTATTCTGTCCATGGACAGTGGCGTGGTTACAGTGCTGGTGGTTGCCAAGATTATGACACGTGGCACCAAAACCCTCAATATCGACTTAGGGCAACTGGTCCAGAGGCATCCTTTCCAATTCATGTGTTTATTACACTCACTCAGGTGCGGTTGGTTCATTTTCAGTGCACAACTGTCATGGTTCTGCTGCTTTTTTTAAGGTGTTCATAATATCTCACATTCTACGTTTTGTTTAGGGCGTGAGTTTCTCTAGGAAGACGGCTGGCCTGAGGAACTACCAGTCCAGCCATGATTCTCTGATGTTCTACATCGGAATGAGGATACTAAAGACACGTGGGCGTCGTGCTGCGTATAACATTTATTTACATGAATCAGTTGGTGGGACAGATTATGTCAATTCTCGAGAGATATCATGTGAAATGGTCTTGGAACCTGATCCTAAGGGATATACAATTGTGCCTACTACTATCCACCCTGGAGAAGAAGCACCTTTTATACTCTCTGTTTTTACCAAAGCAGCAATAACACTTGAAGCTTTGTAGTCCACTATTCTGCACCTTTAGTGGCTTTCTTGCACTGAGGATGGAGGGCTTTTCCAGATGTTCTGGATTTTGCTTGGGCTGACCTTGGACCATGTCACTAAGTGGGCAGCTCAAAAAACCACAAAAGTGGGCGGGATACTGTGAATTGGTTTGTTTCTTCTTCTTCTTTGTTGTTGTTGTTGGTCACCCCACCCCCGCTGCTGCTGTGGTCCCCTAAGCTTTTTTCAGTATTTTCCTATTCTTTCTACAATGTGGCCAGTTGATTTGCAATTGTTCATAGTGGCCTTTTCTTTGTATTTTTTTTGGGGTCTGAATGGAGGCTATTTCCCTGGCTGAGTTTTGAACCTCAGACCTCACGCACACACCAGCACTGTAGTGGCCTTTCTGATTTATCACAAATGTTGTGTCATTATTATCACCATCAAACATTTGACTGGGGCTCCGCATATCTAACTGGTAGCCATTTGAAGACCTTCACTAGGCGCTTTAAGAAATTCAAAGTCACATGATGATGTTATAATTATGAAAGGGTTTTGATGGTTGTCGGTCTTGGATGAAGAGCACCCTTCTACTAAGAAGCGTTTTAGTTTTGATACTGTTTTGTCAGTGCGTGAGTTTATAGATTAGCTAGTCTGGCCAATTTTTCTGTAGTCAATATTAAGGACTGCCAGTGTAATTACTGACTATGCAATTGCTCATTACAGGATACGAAGTGTTGTGGTTTTTCCTGGTCTCAAAAGACGCCGCACAGGACAGCAGTAATGATCCTCTACTGCCAGTTTACTGAAGTTATGTCTGTCCATGGACTGCAATGGATATCAAGCATCAAGCGCAGGCATAAATGCTGCACATGGAGCATCTGGCCCTCGGAAGAGGAGGAAATAATGCTTATGCCAGAATGGATGAAGTGCAGATATCAGTAAACAAGAATCTGTATGGCTCTCTCAGCCTCGTCTGAATCTTACTTTCGGTTAGGCTGGTGTTCTGGGTCCAATTTGTAAATAGTGGGTATGGTTGTTGTTGTACTGAATACAGGCACTGAAGTAAATCTTGTAAAGCAAACAAGAAAAAGGGGCTTTTTTTTTTTCCTTCTTTTTCCTCCTTTTTGGTTGGGTTTCTTGGTTCACTTAATTTTTTTTTAGAAGGGCGATGCAGCTTGAAAAGAAGGGTTTTCAGCTGCAATTTTGCGCTGCCCGCAGCAGAGTTTGCTAACTTGTATGAAAACATTGCTAATGTTTTAATGAGAAAGGCCTGGCCTATTTGTGAATCTTCTTCTGTTTGGATATCAGCAGTCAGTAGAGTGCACCCTTCCTCTTTGCAGTGATCATAGCCATGATGGCTTCTTTCATGTCTTTCGAGTCGTCATTTTCAGCACATTTTTCTAGCTTTCGGTAGTAGATGCCACCGCATGCAGCTATTTAATTTGGAGTTACCCACGCTTATTGGTTGGAGCTCGGTTCTCCTTTAGCAATGTCTTCAGTTCTGGTTCCCAATCCAGCTCTCTCCCTTCTCCTTTATTGGGTCTGATCTGACTCGACTTCGGAAATCAGAGGTTATTATATTAAAAAAGGGTTATTTGCAAAAATAGCTTTGTAAGTTTGCCTATTTATGATGCTAACTTTGTAGTTTGGATATTTGTGGATAACCCTTTTTTGATGTTGTGCAAAAATAGTCCTATATAAATATGCACTCTCTTTGTCCAATACGTCTATATTATATCAGTTTTCATGTATGTCAAAAAATCTCATGTCTGTTGTCTGCTTGACTGTCTAATTAAACTCAACAGGATTATTTTTGCACAATATCAAAAGCTAGAGGATTACATTCAAAATCACAAGGTTAAAGTTATAAATAGGTAAACTTATAGGGTTATTTTTGCAAATAACCTGAAAAGAAATTGGAGTCTTAACTTTGCGGATTTCTTTGTTCAACGCTTTGAAAGTTAGCTCAATTGGAATCTACTTTCAACAATTGAAGCCAGGATTTTCGGTAATAATGCTATTATCCATTTGTTGCCCCCATTCAAAAGTAAAATTTCTTTTTCTTTATGGTTACCTTTTGTTTAATAGTTAAAATTTCCTTTTCTTTATGTGTACCTTTTGTTTAGTAGCTAATACTTTTTTCATCATTATTTACGTTTCTCACATCCAATATGCTTATTAATATTTATTAAGTTAAAGATACAATTAACAACATGGTTGGACATGTAGCGTATAACGAAATTTCAATCAACCTGGCTACCGAAATATCTGATCAGGATGAATTTTGGCGTCTTGAATAACAGTGGGGTAGCCTGGATCTACTCAAAAACAGCTCGGTATGTGACGACGAAAAGTTTTCAATCGGCTTCACTGAACTTAATAAACAATTAATAAATGTTACAATGTAAGTCGTGCGTGCTGGATAAGGTTTCTTATGCGACTTAATCATTTTGCAGACTACTGACAAGACATGGTATCCGACATATGCATGATGATTTTTTTTTTTTTTTTTTTTTTTGCCCCCTTCAATTTCTATCCAATAACTAATGAAGCCCTTTATTCGGTTCTGTCTCTTTGTATGCCGCTCCGCTGTATCTTTTTTAATTTTTTTTTTTTTTTCTAGTTTTCTCGTAAAAAATAACAACGCGTTCCAGTAAAATTAATTCACTGCATTTTTTTTGAATATTTTACATTTTTTGAAAACCATTTTACATGTAGTTTTAATTTCAATAATACAAGGGCTTCTTAATTTAAAAAATGTTAAAATTTTAGTATATGAAGTGATTTTACTTGGGCTTGCATTTTTATGAAAAATAGAATAGGTTAGCCGCATCCTAACATAACCATTTATATATAGGGAGGGCTCTGCTCTTATATACAACTAGGTTATATAGAAGTGAAGTTATGTAAATTTTAAGATTCTGGTTATTGATTAAAAATTCACTTCATCCATCGTATTTATTATTTAACATCATTTATTTAGTTAACAAACCAAGTTTTATTCAAATCAAGTATGTGCATAGATCATGTTTGCTTATATATGTTCGTGTGTAAATTATAAAAAAATGCTTAGATCTATTTTCATATATATTAGAATATAATAATACTTTATGAAATTATTTATTTACGTAGAAATGATATTTTAGTTAATTTAGATGTTGGAAATACAACTTTAAAATCGATATTATAGCATTAAATTATTTTATCACGTCGATTTAGTTTCTATAATAATATAAATAATGCTAAACATGGGAGATAAAATTGATATTTTTTATTTTTATTTCCGTCCAGCAGCCTCATCTTTATCACTTCTATGCCCCACTTTTCTATTACAAGGTCGGTACCGTGATCACTGGGCACCATATTTTTATAGTGCATGCAACACCTTAACCCAAAGATTAGTTTCGCTTCATTTGCTAATCGAATTATAGAACTGTCGGTGGGTCCACCAGACAGCTTGGAAAGAAAAGTAAAGAAAGATTGCGTTGGATAAGCAAAAGAAATCTGCTTTTCTGTCCAAATCAGTGATATCCATATAATATTTATATATGAATGGGGGTTGCATATGGTGCGATCAATTGCATGAAAAAATAATTTTCTCATCTATAAAATGTTCTTGAAAATAATGGTGCCAAAGGTATTTTAAGAACATAATCTAGGCGTTTTACTTGGGTAGTTGGGTTTGATTCATCTGATGACAGGAAGAGGAAATGTGGTTGGATAAGAAGAGTTATTATATTAATTTTTATTAGAAAAAAATATATTGGGGATCATTATTCCCATACGGTGGAATGGAAGGAAGACCAGTGTGATGTTGAGTGGGTTATGGTTCAATGCACCCGTCTGCCCCATGTTGAGTAGGGGCTATCTACCAACGGCTCACACCAGCAAACAAATACGAAAAGACCCAACGTTTGCCTGCATCTGTACATGTCCCCATCATAATTCCCAATTCAAATTACTTCAAAGATTCTGATTCATGAATCATCCGCATGGACTGTTCTGTACCAGACGCCCGCTCATTGAGGTTGCACCCTTCCCACGTCGACCGTGTATTAGCCGGGCACATTTCCAGAGTACCAAAACTTGTACCCTTTTTCTGCCGAGCGTCTCGTAACTACGAAGCCATACCAACCAGCGCTTGCTGGTTGCCGGTTGCTTCCATGATAAGTACGAATCTCTGACGTGTGCGTTTCTGCCTTCCTAGTTAAATGGTTGTTGCAGATCCACCACCACATGCGTCCTGAATTCTGGAGCAAATCTCGAACTGGCTTGCAAATGCTGGAGCCCAATTCAGTGCACCCGGGTGCATTCAGCCTCGATGCACCCGGGTGCACTGCACCTATTTTTTTTTTTTTTTTTTGAAATTTTTTTTATACAATGGTTAATCTAGGTTTACTTAACATATGTATCAATTTTTACTATTTTTGGAGACTTTTAGATATTTTTTTTAGATTTTTAAAAATCAGTGGCATTTTTGGTAATTTAAAATTACGAAAAATACCACTGATTTTAAAAACTCTAAAAAAAATATCTAAAAGTTTCCAAAAATAGTAAAAATTGATACATATGTTAAATAAACTTATATTAACAGCTTCATGAAAAAATTTTTAAAAAAAAATAAAAAAAAATAGGTGCAGTGCACCCGGGTGCATTGAGGCTGAATGCACCCGGGTGCACTGAATTGGGCTCCGCAAATGCTACGCCCCAAATTAAGCAAATTCCAAATACATAAATTTCTTAAGAGTATAACAAAGACAATAGTGTTCACAAGATAAATCCCCCCAAAAAGGTTCCATTTTCACCAAAAAAAAAAAAAAAAAAAAAAAAAAAGATCTCTCTTGATACTGATTTGACTCGAATCTTTCCTAAAATTTTATTTTTGTTTTCGAAATATTCGAACCAATTACGTGTATGTTATAATAGTCTTATTTGTTTCATAATTGTCTATGTTTTCAATTGTCCCCCTTCATCTACTATATAATTTTTTTTTTTTCCCATTTCCTTTCGGATAATCAACCTCCCCAAAAAAAATGCTATTGATGCGATTGTTTTGGTAAAAAAAGGCTGCCATTCTCTGAATCCATTCAACCTGGAATGAAAATTAGGACATTATTTTGGCAGTGATCGGAAGGTTTATGGATCGAAAGATAATACAATATCGGCAAAAATAACCATTTAATAAAAAATAAGATTAAAGTGTCACATCACTATAAAAATGAAAAAAAAATCGATGTTAAAAAAAAATCTAGAAAGCTTTTATGCAATAATACTATTTTTATCGTACCCTCTTACCACTGAGTCCCAGGGAAGACGAAATAATAAATGACGAAGATTTGCATTCACGCGTTTGGAGTTTGGACTTTGGAGTGAGAGGTAACAAATAGACTAGAGAATCAGAGAGAAAAGATCAAGCAAGATTGATGGAAGGATGATGGTGAGGGCCCGCCGCTGGTCCTGTTTTTCGGAAGGAAAAGAGTACCACCATAGACCAATCTAGTGGGCGGAGTTTGACATTCTTCTCCCCAAGAAGAAGATGACGCATCTCATGGTTACGGTGGGAAAAAAAATCATCCAAGACTCCCCACACACCCCTATGAAATCTACCCCATCCCCCGTCCAATAATTCATCAGCTCGATTCTCGAGGGGTTCCCCCAAATCACTCACTCTCACTCTCCCACTCCTTCCCCGATGGAGAAGATCTCTTGTGAGATGGATCTGGATGAATGGGAAGTCCTCTCTGATGATGGCTTTCTTGATTTCAAGCGAGAAGATAGCATCACCAAGGGATTCCTCACGAGAGAATTGGCCTTTGAATTCGACCCAAAAGGCGGCCATGGCGTGGATGTGAATTACTTCATCTGCCCATCTCTACGCCCCCCCGATCCCCATCAGCCAAGAGTTCTGAATAGAAGGGATGGAGCTGTTCCTGTGCCAATCCAACTGGAGCCAAAAGTAGTGAAGGCTCCATGTCTCGAATTGGAGAAGGTCAAGGATATCAGTGAAGTTCCCAGGGTGGAGGTCAGCATCCTGGCTCCCACAGTCCAGAAGCAGATCAAAGAACCACCTCCGGCTGCCGCCGCGGCCGCCGCGGCCGATCAAATCTTCTTCAAGAAAATGAAGGAGAACGAATTCGTCGACATGAAATTGGACTCTCCAATGTCCAGTAGCACTAACAGCAGGGCCCTCAAGCCTCAAATTGAAGTGGGGTCGATGCCGTTTGAAGAAAAGGAGGCAGCTTGCGATGATGGCGATCATGCAGAGCATAGACCTTCCAAGATTCCAATTGAGGAGGAAGATGGTGGTGGATTGAATATCTGGAAATGGAGGGCGAGTGGAATTGGAGCTCTTTGCTCCCTTGGACTGGCTGCTGCCACCATATGCATCTTTGTCTTCGGTGGGCACCAAAGGCCCCAGCAACAGGGCCGAAATCCGAGGTTCCACTTCGAGATCTATGCTGATGACCAGGTTTGCAATACTCCCTCACAGACCCATTTCCAGGAATCACCGAAAATTGAAATTATGGTTGCCTAGTTCAAATCATTTGAAGGAAAATCCTGGTCGGGTGTTATTTATTACATGAAAGGTAGGTGTGCAGCGTGTGCTGTTCAAATGCAGGGAATTTTTCAATATGCATCTACCAATTCCTATCATAGGACTATAACCCGAAAGGATCATTCTATTGGATGATTCCGTGCATTGTTTGGGTAGTTGAAGCCAACGAACCAAAGATTTGAGGGTACTTCCAAATAACAGTCAAAATTGGATTGGAGAAGCCCAATCGCCAAATCTGATTGAGACTACTACCATGTAGGGGCGTGGAGGAGGGAACGTGTGTAAAGGGCCTAGATTTCACACCCCCCCTTTGAAAAGTCCGTGAATTCCCGTTTCAAGCCAAATGGAACTGGATTAAAATGATTTCTGTTGATATATTCTATGCTGGTGGGATCCCCAGATCCCAAAATGTCAAACATCCAGTTGAGTTCAATTCGTTTCTGTTCATGAATGTCAGTAAAGTGTCTAATTTTTCAAATTTCAGATGCTCGTTGGATTTAGCTGATTTTTTCTTTTTTTTGTGTGGATTCATCTAGCAACATCTCATAATTTTAGATTTCCTGTTGAATTTCATATGAATTTAACTTTCTTGCCTTCTCTAATTAGTGATTAATGTCACAGAGGATTAAGCAAATGGTCCACCAAGCTACAAGACTGAATCAGGCACTCTCTGCTGTAAGAGGAGTCCCTCTTGTGAGAGCTCACATAACATTTGGAGGTTACTATGATGGAGGGAATGCGGGATTGGAGTCATGAATTTCTTCAAGAGGACACATCTGTTGTCATTGATCGTGTGTATAGATGCATGAATATCTGATGCAACGTGGTTAAGGTGTATTTTGGGGTTCTGGTATGTTCCAGAAGATCAACTATAAATTCCTATTCCTACTACCATGCGTTAGGTGTATTTGTGTAAGACCTTTGCATCTGTAAATAGACATGTTATGATATACTGCTACGTCTTCTGTGTTGGTTGATAACAACTGCAAGTCTGTTTCACTTACTACATGATAAATCGAGTTCAGTAGGAATTCTGTGATTCTTTCCTTCAGGAAGTCTAGATTTTCTTAGTCATACGAGGAGAATAGGAGAGAATATATTGAAAGAAGATGGGATCCTTGGTGGGTTAGCCCAAATGAACGAGATTTTAAGGTGACTACAGCAGCGTAACCTGGCAAGGGTATAAGAACCCACAAAGGAAAATGAAGTGTGAAGAGAGAGGGACAAAATAGCTGGCCAATATTTTATTTGGACTGCCAGTCCATCGCTAAATGGAGAGTAATTTGTTGAGCGATAGCAACCTGAAAGTCTTGGTATAATGAGTATCCACTTATGGGAGGAAAATATCACTAAATGGAGGATTGCACCTGTGGAAACAGATCCAATGAACTTTGTGTAGCACTCAATGAATTAGCAAGGCAAGCGCTGTGTGTAGGAAAGCCATGCACACAAACGAGGATCCATGTCAAACAGGTGCATTAATTGGGAACTGGAGATGGTTTAAAAACTAGAGGTTTTCTCCCCATGCCCAGCAAACTTTCTCAAAAGCATTTACCTTGGCAAGCCTGACCATTTCCCTCCTGAAAACTTGAGTTATATAATCCACACCCGAATTGCATTTTGTGTTTTGAGTGTGTGTTCAATTAAATTTTAAGATACGAAAGATTGGAGGAGTGTGTTTTGGATGCCGTTGTAGAAGCCGAGATTGTAAGAAGTCTTACTTAATCTTCCTTTTTCATGTTAGTATTTTTTCTTCTTTTCAGATTAAAAAGTCCATTTAATTGGATGCATCTTTATCTATATCGTGACTAATATTTTTTTGATTGGTATTTATACATCATGATAACTGATATTATAATAAGGCACATATACAACCCTCGCATTATAGAGAGAATTTTTCTGTAAATGCCCTTCACCGGAGGGATCGATAGAATACCCCTACAACAACGCGAAAATAAAAAAAACTACCCGCACTCAATAGGGGATTCGAACCATGGTATGTGGCATCCTGGTGGCATATCTTTTAATTTGATATCACATCCCTTTTGATACTTCTCTTTCATATTCTCTTATCTTTTCCTCATTTAAACACATCATGTTATCAAAATAGAAGTAATATTAGAGATAAAATGAATAAAAACACAATAGACATGCCTTTTTCTACAAAAAAAAAAAAAAAAAACAAGGTATGATTTTATTAGCCTAAGTTAATAAACTTATTTGTTAATTTTATGTTTTTTCTTTCATAAATTTGTTAACTTAGATGTATTTAATATGCAAATTAAGTATTATCATTTTTAGATATATGTATATATTTTTTCAGATTTTTAAACGAGTATTTTAACAATTGTCAATAGTTAAAAATTATTAAAATAATCATGTGCTTAAAGAGTAGTGATCAATTGTGACCAGTTGTTAATGACCCTTATTTTCCACCACTCTTTAGAGGCGTTCGATCAAAATTTGCCGAAAAAAGTGCAATTAATGTGAAGTTTTACTGGGAGGTATTTGTCAGTTGGCCAATCACTTCGCATGCGACGTCCTCTCTCTCGTTTTCTTCCCCCGCGGGATCCTCCTTCGTCTCCCTTGCCGATCAGACTGGCTTCCTTCAAAAAGACGTTTGATTTAAAGAAATTTAGACATTGAAAGGAGGCCACCTTGCACACTCTTACCTTTGGCCCTATCACTGCCATTTTTGCCTGCCATCTCATATCATAAACCAAGCAAAAACGACAGCGACGAGGGTGAATAACCCACCCAAGATCACAACCATCGTCAGATATTGAGACACTGAGTTGCTTTTGGAATCTTGTCTCCTTGTAGCAAAATGGCTTTGAGGGTCTGGCAATCTTCGAGTGATGCCAGCACTTCAAGCCTTGTAGCTTTGAATACGAACCGAACTTCGGAGGCAGAGGCCTAAACAAGCTATTTCGGATAGCCGGATGTCGGTCAGTGATGGAAGTCGGGTGATACTTGCAGGAATTTCACCAGACAGTTTGTGAACCGTTAGGTTCTGTAATTTTTCAAAATCTTATGGTATCGTCTCATTAAGATTGATGGAGAGATTGATCATAACTAAGCCTAACGCTTATCGAATGAGGAATCTCCCCTGGCAATCTATTATCGTAGAGATAGAGAAGCCTCAACCGGCCAGCCGCGTTAAATCGATAAGAGGGAGAGAGAGGAGAGGAGAGGAGAGGAGGAGGAGGATTAGGAGGGAGGGAGGGTGGGGAGAAGACGAGAATGAAAACCTACGATTATCTTATTCCGGCAATTGCCTTGCCAGAAGTGGGACAGACCAGCAATCCGTGACAGAGAGAGGGAGCTGTTTTTGTTTTATGAGAAACGACTGGTTCTGATAGGGACTCATTGGCAAAAATTCCACTGCATTCATTTTAGCTTCCTAGCAGCTTTTCAAAATTTGATCCAATAGTCTCTCTCTTGCTTGTGTTTTTAAATTGAATCCAATGGCGTACATGCATGGTTGAAAACAAGGGTGTTTTGTGACTGGTTGCAGAAGATTAAAATTTGTTTTTTTTATAAATAAAATAATATATACGAATTTGAAAATGGTAAAACTTAGTTATATATCAAATAAACTTAGATTAACAAATTTATGAAAAAATAAAAAAAAGAATTTTTTAAAGTAAGCTAAACAAACCATTATTTAGCTTGAGTTCATTCTTCAAAAATAGTTAGTATTAATCTAAGTTAAGATAGATAATTAAAAATAATTAAATATAAAATCAAATAAAGCTTACAAGATCATGCTTCGAAAATAGTTAGTATTAATCTAATTTATGATAGATAATTAGAAATAATGAAATATTAAATTAAATAAAGAGTGCGGAGAAAACTACTACTATATATATATATATATATATATATATATATATATATGAGAGCCGTTCCGGTGCAGTGACGCTGCACCGGAACAGCAGTACAGTGGCCCCAAAATGGGGCCCACATGATCATGAAATCATGATCTACTCCACCCATTGTATTTAGAATAATGTATTCTACTACCATACCAATTTTCATCCCAATCAGATATGTATATGGGCCCCATCTGAAAATGGTATAAATCCAACGTAATAAAATAGTTTGATGTAAATAACAACTTTAAAGTATCTGATTGGGATGAAAATTGGTATGATAATAGAATACATTATTCTAAATACAATGGGTGGAGTAGATCATGATTTCATGATCATGTGGGCCCCATTTTGGGGCCACTGCACAGCTGTTCCGGTGCAGTGATGCTGCACCGGAACAGCATCCTATATATATATATATATTTCCCTTATTTAGGCTTCTATACCTTCCTCTGGGATCGATGCTCATCGAAAAAATCCCGATACGAGATGTTACTGAATTGTAAATAAAATAAAATTCTTCCAATAAAAAAAGAAAATTAAATTAAAACGGAAGAAGAAAATTTTGTTCCTTTATATAATTGGGAAATGTAGGTGACTAGTTGTATTTGGAGGCCACGATGAATTGCGATGAATTTATAGAAGATAAGCTTGCGATGAATTGCGATGACTTTTGATTTATTAGTAATGTAATAGAGTATCAAGTTGACCAATTTAACTGTGATTTCTTAACAACCACGCTTAACCTCTGGACTGTAGTTAATTACTTAGCATCCAAGGTTGGAATTGTGAGAAGACTATGATTACGAGGGATGCTTCCTCATAATGCTCAACAACTGCAAGCATCATTTTTTAATCCCCTTATTGATTATGTCAATTTTCAAATTGAGAAATGGCCTGCCAAACAAAGTTCCTAATGATGCAACTTTTAATTTTTATGACAATTACTTGCCACATTTTCAACCTCCACTTGCCTTTAAGGTAATTAGTACTGATAATAATAATAATAATAATAAAACCATAAAGACAATAAATGAATCGATTAAAAATTGTCTAATTAGCATTCAATAGTTTATTTCATCCGTCAGCAACATGTAAAAAGAAAAAAAAAAATTCTTGCTTTCAAACACACATTTTGACATATTTCGATATCTTGACTATTCTACTTTTTCTATTATTACCCCTACATTTTAATTATTTTGCTCGTATTTTTACACAATTACTTTATTATTTTAACTTTATTCTCTTTAATTCTTATTATTACTTTTACCATATCATATTGCTTTTTAAAAACTTTTTTCATTATTACTTTCTCTCTCGCTTTTACTTTTAATAATAAATAGACTGGCAACTGCGTGTGATGGTCATCATTATTTATCCATGAAATAAAATACATCCGCCCAAACAACTTAAATAACTTGGGTGTTCAAAAAAAATTTTGATTATGCGTTTTTGCGGCCTATGAAGGCTCATCACAGTAGATAATAAATATGCACCCATCAAAATAGTCCTATTGGTTGAAGTGGCCGACCTAATTATCCAGTTTGAATGAATTTTGATACATAATTAAACAAATGGTGCCAAGTATGATCTGAATTATTTAAATTTAACCTCTACCATATGTAATCTGTGTCGTTTGTTTGTAGGCCACCCAACTCCCCGAGTTTCTAAATGTGGCAACTTAATCTGTCCGTTTCATCAGATGTGTTGGTATGTACATGCATATACGAGGGGACTATATATCACAATGAAAGTAATCAAATAGCCATATATATAGGTGGACCCCCACGAACATGAAGAGGATTCCGGTGGGTTGGGCATCAGCTGCCGGCCATTGCTGCCTGTGGTTGGGCCTACACAGACCTGATTTATTTTCTGCAAACTATGCATGCTTTTGTAATCAGATGGTAACACCTGAATGTCTTTTTTAATTATCTTCCCCTACTTTTTTTGGACCTATATACACACGCATTTCCTGATACCATTTCCGGGACGTTTTGTGAAATTTGCATTTGCCTCTAGTCCTCTTTGCATTGGTTCACGATCTCTTAATGTGATCTTGAAATCTATTCCGTTATTTTGGGCTTGTTATGTAATTCGAATGGGGGAGAAAATACGTTTTTAATAAATGAAAATTTTATTTATATTATATCTCAACATTGTACCCTACATGTTCAATCATCGAATGAATCCTAATGTTTTATTTAAAATATTATATTTTTATTCACTTTTTTCCGACGTTATCTTTATTCAATTTATTTTTAATGTTGCTGCATATTTTGTTGATATCGTTTTTATTCTCTCTCTCCTCCTCCCTTTTTCAATGCCTTCCAAATATCCAAAAGGCTTATAATTTATAAATGCTTGTCTGTTGACAGTGTGCATGCTTGAGGATTGTTGAAGCAAGCACGAGGCCAGGCATGGACAAGGGGTTGTTGGCAGATCACTTGCCAATGATTTTGTCGCCCTTCGATCCGTTTTTCATCGATAACTACCGCGCATTTCAAAAAAGATATAAACGTTTTCAAGACACTTTCATTTTTAATCTTCTCTAATTCTATATTACCTTAATTAATTATTTGATTATGTGATGGCCACATCCAGCAGAGTGCATTTCATATGAACAAATGTCTTACCTGTTCTGCCTCAATTAGTAATATCATATGCTTACAAGTACCTATCTGATTAAAATGAGGAGAAAATTGCAGCTTGGCCTGAGGGTCGAAAAATGGCGATACGTGTATAATAGATGGTGTTTATTATTTTGAGTTGGGTTTTGATAAATTCAGGCCGGTGGGCCAGAGTTAGCAGACAAAGTAACATGCTAGCAGTTATTGGATGTGGTCCACTCGGTCGACATTTTCTTAGCTGACAATGCCAATGCAGCCACTCAACCTCACATGCTTTTTTTCCACCCCATGTGCTCCCGTCGTGCCCGTCATATTGCATGCTTTAAATAATTTTTTCCCTTATATATATATATATGTTATTGCTTCACATATATAAGCATGAATGGAGGGGAATTATTTGATATTCTTGTTGCGGACGCATGCCCACCATGTACAGGCAGGAACTCGATTAGACCGCATGACGGCATTAATTGCTAGCAAACACCTTTGTGTTAATAAGTTTCTGTCTTCAACTTCAAGCTATTTTATTTTGGGTCTGATTGTTCAAGAGTCCAAATCCTGGTAAATCTACAAGAAAATCACCACATGCAGCGGTTACATGGAACCATTTATAGTATATGATATTATGGGTGTATTTGGAAAGTGATAAAATTTTTGAATGAAAAATTCTTGGCGTAAAAGTTATTTATATGAGAGAAAATGATGCGATGTAACAAGTAATGTGATGAATAAAGTTAAAATAGATAAGTTAGTTATCTTAATAGTTATGCAAAAATGATTGAAAAATAAGTTAGTTTGTATAGAAAAATGCGAAGAAATAATAAAAAATTTAGGTAGTGGTGGAAAGTGAAATGTTTATTTAAAACCAAATGCTCCTCATAAGTGGTATTTTTTTTTTTATGCGTAGACCTTATTATAATGTATTGTAAGCCCTTAAAATTGCTATATGTACTAACACAAATAGCTGATTTTTGCTCTTATAAAAATATGTATGCATTAAAAAATCCTAAATAAAAATTGTATCAAAATATACATGCATTAAACTTAATGTGTAAATTTTAATTTGTATATATATATATATTCTCAAATAATTTAATATTTTTAACTTGTATATATATATATATTAAATCTATAGTATTTCTGTAAGAATTTTCTTCAAACTAAAAGAGTTCCGCAACCACACTCAAAAAAAAAAAAAAAAAAGGAAAGAAAAAAGAAGAGAATTCCCACAGAAATTGACGAGACGCATATTGCATAGTGTTTGAGGAACAAAACTTGAATGATGTCAAATTAAATGAAAGATAATTGGAATATAAAAGTAATAATTAGAAAAGTAAAATATTTATAATTTAGAAAAATATAATTTTGGATTCCGCTTCTAATGTAACCAATTACATAAAAGCGATCTTATCTAACCTTTTCAAATTGAAGGTTTTGATGTTTGATGGATAATTATATTTATTCATTATATTTAACATCATTTGTTTATCTAAAAGACTAAGTTTCATTCTGATCAAGTATATTTATGAGCCATATTTGTTGAAATATATATATATATATTCATGTGCAAATTATGAAAAATACTAAAATATCAATTTCAAAGTAGTATTTTCGACATCTAAACTATTCAAAATATCACTTCTACATGAATAAATGATTCTATAAAGTATTATTATATTTTAATACATGTATAAATGAATTTAAACATTTTTCATAATTTACAGATGAATATATATTTTTAGCAAATGTAAATGTGACTCATAAACATATTTCATTGGAATAAAACTTAGTCGTTTAGATAAATAAATAGTATTAAATAAAAAAGAAAATTAGATTTTCCATCATTGATTAAAATCTTAAATTTTAAAGAGGTTATTAAGCTCCAATTCTATGGAATGAGACCGTATAATTTTTAACTTTTACATAACAGACAATTACTTTTACATATCAAGAAACAGACAAGTGTAATAAATAAGGGAAAAGGAGAGGCAGAGGGAGGAGTACGAAATTTCTTCCCCCACCAACCAAACTAAGGTTTGAGGGCTTGCGTATCGACTAATACATGGCATGCAACGGTCGTGAACTAACGGCCCACCCGCAATGATGTTGATAGCTCTCTCTCTCCAAACATCCATGTACCACTATTGCTTCGCGTGAATCCTGCCAAACAAAAATATAAATATCTTTTTATATAAAAAAAAAATAAATATCTTCTACAATCAATCAGTCGTCTCACTCCAAATGCTTCCCTCTTTTCGTTATTTAAAAAAAAAAAAAAAAACCATTCGGTTACAATAAAAAAATCGATTGTAATTTCATTCTCCACAATTTAACCCTATCAAGATTTATCATTTTTAATTTTAATAGATCCAAACCAAACAACAAAGTTAATAGGACGAGTGTGTGCGATGAAAGGAAGTGTTGGTAATGATATAAACAAAATAGATAATGATATGCAAAGTTATAAGATGGTTAAAATTCCGATTTCTAAAAGCCATCTTATTCCAATCCAAACAGTTCTTTTTTAAAACCCATGATCTTGAAAAAAAATTTTGAAGGTAAATTAAGAAATGAAAACCAATAATACGAAACCGGTGGGAAATTTTAGAAATAATATTAGGAAAAGTAGATAATAATTAGCAAATTATAAGAATGTCTCAGAATTTAAATTGTAAGAATTTCTGAGAATTTAAATTGTAATATCAGTTGAGATGGTATTGTAAGAATGTAATGTTTGAGAATTTAAATTGTAATACCAATTGAGATGGTAAGGTATGAATACTTATAAAAAAAAATAAGATTGTAATGTATAAATACTTATAAAAAAAATAATATGAAAAGTGATAAGAAAGATACATTAGCTAGCCTTCACCCCATTGATTACAAATCAGTGTCTTGAATGGATAGAAAAACATATAACGAAAACAATGCCGTTGAAATTTGCAACGGGCTGCACGAGATATTTTGTTTTTAATTTAATTTCATTTAAATGCGGGTCCCTTGATGGAATAGTCTCACCGGCCACTGATCCGTACACGCAACATGTGGAAACATGTGCACCATTTTTTCACTGCTTGCGACTTGGCCATTTGCATTCTTTAGAAATGAAGCAGACACCAACAAACAAGAGAAGAACAGAAAAATCAAAAGAGTAAAGAAGCAAACGCCAACAAGAGCATTTGCAATCCAGTGACATTTCACCTCAATCATCCCTCCTCGTTACAGTAAAAAGTAATAACATCAACACCGCCATAAATGCCATATCCAGCCAACCCGACCCAACCAAACAATGAGATTAGAAACCCAACAAAAGAAAAAATCAAAATCAAATACAATACACCAGCGGAATAAATAAATAAAAAAAAGCCAAATCCTCAGTGGTACACATCTCCATGAACAGAAGAGAGGCCGCAGCAGCAGCACCAGTAGAAGGGGGAGAGGAGGGATATCAATTTCTATAGATATTTATATCACATGCCTCCGGAAAGGGAGTAGTAGCTAGAGTACACAGCTGGAATATAATGTGCTTGTCCTCCACCTCCTAATACAACAAGTAACCGAAGATAAGCCACGCCAAGGAAGCAAAAATGGCAGGAACGAAGGCGGCGGCGTCGGAGGTGGGAGTGGGAGCAGGAGCCTCGGCAGCCGCCGCCTTGTCGAGGACGGCGAAGAGGACAGCAATGAGGAGGAATGCGAAGATTCTGAGCTTGGAAGCCTCCATTGGGCGCTGACCTGAAATTGGGAGGAGGAGGAGGATGGTGGTTTGGGTTGGACTCCGGGTCTGAGATTTTGGGCGGAGGATGGTGAGAGGAGCAGCAAGGGGGGTTTTATAGAACGAAAGGAGAGGGGCTGCCCAAATGACCGGCCAACAAACCTTCGGGCACCTAGCTGGCTGCCCGTGTTTCACAGGGTGGCATTGTTCGGTGCCATAGCAGCCATACAGCTGGCTGGACCTGGACGTTGGACGGGAAAGCGCTGTCGTCCCCCGCGCCACGCTTCCTGTTCACCAACGGATGAAGCTCTTTTAAAGTGCGGGCTCGCTTATGTGAACTTTCTTTCTTTTCTTTTTTTTTATGTGATTTTTCATATTTAACTCTAAATTTAAAATCTCAAAAGTTGATGGAAAATTCATTCTATTCATTGTATTTAACATAATTTATATTATCATTGAAACTTTCTCATTTGTTTAGTATCATTTTATATGGGTCTTATTTATAAATGTGTAAAATTAACATAGCAAAATAGTTTAATGCTAAAATATTAATTTTAAAACAGTATTTTTAACATTTAAGCCATTTAAAATATTATTTCTATGTGAATAAATGATTTTATAAAATACTATTATATTCTAATATATGTACAATGGATTTAAGTTTTTTTTTATAATTTATACATAAATATATATTTTTGAGAAAATGTGACCTATACATATATTTGATTTGGACGAGACTTGGTCTTTTAATTGAATAAATGATGTGAAATACAATAAATGGATTAGATTTTTTTATCGATGATTGAAATCTTAAAATTTGAAGAGATTACGTCGCTCCACTTTTATGTAATCTTGTTGCATAGAACCGGTATATGCATGTGTGTATATATGTATATACACAGAGAACTTTCTACATACATAAAAATTGCATCAGAATTACTAAGCAGTCCACTACATAATGAGCACACATGTATTACAATATAATAATAGATTATACAATCATTTATCTATATAAAAATCATATTTTAGACGGTTCGAATATTAAAAATATAACTCTAAAATTGATATTTATGTTAAACTATTTTATTACGTTAATTTTATACCATTTTAAGATGAGTCTCCTGCACAAGTTTGATTTGGATGAAAATTAGTATGATATTAAAGTAAATAATTTTAAATATAATGGGTGAGGTAGATGCTAATTTCATAATTAAATAAACCTTATTTTGTAGCATATTAGAGTACGACTGCACTTGAATATTTTTCATATATTAAATATCAATTTTAAGATTCTATTTCCAATATCTAAATATCAAAAATAAGTTTTTATATAGATAAATGATTGTATAGAGTAATATTATATTTTAATACATGTATAATCTTAGCGGATTGCATTATACTTATAATTCGCTTAAATTAAATGGGTTCTCACATATATAAATACAAGTATATATATTTTTTCAATGACCTATTTTAAAGTATATTTTACACACGACAAATTCACCTTATTTCCTCAACTGTTGGACAGTACTTATGTAAATTGATACAGAAATCTCTCTCTTTGTGAGGATCAAATTTCGATGTGAATAGGTAACAAATGGGTCCCGCTTCAGTTTAATCGGAGTTATGCCTATAAGTTTCTGCCTAATTTATAATGGAGATCATGAAGACGAATAAAAAACTCATGGTTATAATGTTCAATATTAATATTTTTATGGAGAATTTCCAAATATATCTGCAAATTTTGTCCATAATTCTTCTTATATTCATGAATTTTTAGATATTTCTTTCACTCTGAAAAATTTTACCCATAATTTATCTAGGCTGTTAGCGGCCGTCCATTACATTTATTTTTATTTTTAATTATTAAAATTCTTTAAACACCCAAATTGCCCATTGATGAAAATATTCTCCAGCAATAGCAGGATAGATGGTGACCAACCATCGTAATTTGCTTGCCGGCACGACAATTTCCAGTCTACATCTTGCTTTAATGGTTATCTGTGCAAGACTCAGCACCGGCTAATTTTTAAGAAATTTTCCACTAGGGTTGAGAGTCGAGATGTGCGGGAATGAGTAGGAAGCTTTATTTACATCAATGGAGTCCAAAGCCCAGGTAGACAATGCAAGGCTAGAATCGCAACGAATGAAGACGGTGGTGGAGAAGAGGATTGCTGTGCCAGAAGAAAACGATGGCGCCCGAAGGAGAGGAAAGCTACAGTGATGAACGGGGACACAGGAGAGAATGCCTGCGCAGCCGGAGATTATGGGCCATTATATTTTCAATGAGTAGGGTGATAGTATTGGATTTTGACCGAGAGAAAAATCTATAAGAGATTAAAATTGGAGTTGTTTCTTCAATAAAAAAAATTATAAAAAAATGGAGCCATTTTCACAAGGTCACGATGGTCATTAACATTGTATTTTAGCTTAACAGTGTGGGTATAGGGGCAATTATGGGTAAAATTATGGAGTATGAAAGAAATATTTAAAAATTCATTGGTATAAGAAGAATGAAGAGAAAAATTAGTGAGTATATTTGAGAATTTTCCTATTTTTATTATATAATTAAAAATGATCTTGATGAGAGTTATGAATGAAATCATGCATATCTATGATTTAGAGAAGAATTGTTTCTTAACAAACAAATAATTCTGAAATACAATTGGCAAAGTGTGTTTCAAAGCATCATCCATATATTTTAAAATGGTCGCCACTTGGATGAACAAGAGGTTTATTTGAGTAGGTTAAGAGTGTATAAGATAGGAGGTCTAGGGTTTGAAATTGGGAAAAGGCATTTGACTCATTACACCTCTAAGGGAGTTTCTCTATGTCAATTGTCTCGTCATCCAAGGTAAATAGCACCATTAAAAAATGTGTTAAAAAATGTACTAAGTTACACAAAAGACAAGTTTAACTAGATTATGGCCTTGTCTGGCTATGCTTTTTCAAGTGCTTCTTTGCTTTTTTCTGCAACTACTACAATAAATTCAAATCTTATTTGGATAAGCAACCATTTTTCGCTTCACTCTTTATAGTAAATTAAGCAATTAATAAAGGTTAGAAGTGCAGATTAGATAAGAACCAAACTATCGACCTTCCTAATAGTAGCTCCAAATGAGATTAAGGTCTAACTAAATTAAGGTTAACCTATAACTTGATCAACTCAATGCAATTTGTAACATAATAGAGTTTGCACTTTTATCTTGCCAATTACATAGTTCATTTAAATAAATTTGTTAGTTATGAATTGAACTTTATTGGCCATCACCTTATAATCTAATATGTTCAACTCATTAACCCACATAATCCATTTATAACCCTAAAGTAAAACAATTGATATTTTTTGAATGTTTATTTTAGAAGTTGTACATAATTATTAAATCAAATCAACATTCTTTTTTTTTTTATATTTGAATCCACATTATGACATCTTGATATTACAATAAAGCACATTTACACCCTCACACCATAGAGGAAATTTTTTCCTAAACTCCCACCACAAAGGGAAATTATAAACCTCCACAATGGAAGGAAATTGTAAAACCCTCATTACAGATGGACTATTTTATAAAAATAGCAGATTAATACCACTGCATGTTGCAGTACTCAAAACGACGATGCCCACATGAGAGGCTTCGGTTGTTACGACGACATCGGAAATCAAACCAACATTCTAGTTAAGAATATATGAAAATTGAAGATTTAAATTCAAATTGATTGTTAGCATTAAAAGCCTTTATTGATGATATTTAGGATTATAGTTTAGATATGTCATTATTTTTATTTTTTTACCGTTCAACCTGTTCTATTAACCCATTAACAACTCACAATATAATCCGTTTATATTAAACATATTGGAGATAAGGTTAAACTTTTAATAAATAGGTTGTAAATGATTAAAATCGTAATGCTTTGAATGAGTTAAGGTTAAGGTTAGGAATAGCCTCCGTCTTGACACCCTTGTAATACATTGACAAAGACGAAACCCTTACCTAATTTACTATTGTTTTCAAGATGATGGGATGATTGTTGCTATCAGTCCAATGCCATTTTATCAGCCTCAATTCCTGGCTAATATCTTAAACTATTCTCATGGATAATTTATTAGCATCATATCCACAATCTCCTTTCTATCCAACTCCTTCAATTTTTAACATCTTGATAGTTTATGAAAAATTCACTTCATTTATTGTGTTTAGCATCACTTATATTGCTATAAAAATTATTTTATTTGTCTAATATCACTATGTGTGGGCTCGTTCTACAAACATGTAAATTCAATATAATAAAATTATTTAATGCCAAATATCAATTTTTAAGTAGTATTTTTAACATTTAAACCATCTAAAATATCATTACTATATGAATAAATAATTCTATAAAGTATTACTACATTTCAATACATATGTGAGTGGATATAAGTATTTTTTTTTAATTTACACATAAATATACTTATTTTTAAGCAAATACGGCCTATATATATATTGGATTTAAATCAAAACTTGGACTTATGATTAAATAAATAATGTTAAAGATAATGAATGAATTGAATTTTTCATTATCTCATAACAATGGCCAGAAAAAAAAAAATAGAGAAAGTTTTTGGCACATTTGCTTTGTGTCATTGTTATATGCTTTGTAAGGCTGGTAACCATACAAGGTTCTTAAATTGAATCTATATCATCATTTTCAAGATAATTTTTTAATTCTCAATACAGTTTTTTCAATTTCTAATACAAATTTACTCGTTGTCAATATATATCATTATTTCTCATGCTAGATATAAATTTAATCTAAGAATATGGTTTGAAAGAGACTTGAACGGTGGAAAACGATGAAGTGAAAATGATTTGTGGTTTAAAACTCATAAGACATTCATGCGTGTTTCGGACTATTTAGACATGTGGAGACTTGGTCACGAAGGAAAGAAAATTCGCGCGTGTTTCTGACTATTTAAACATGTCGAGACTTGGGCCGGTTGGCGAGATGGAAAGAAAGAAGAAGTCGAAAGGGTAGCAGTTGCAGTCGTAGGCTGACATGAAAGCAAACACAAACAATTGGCGCACGTGCGCTCTAAAAAATCGTGAAAATAATAAGAAGAAGGACATTGGACTGGTCTTATTTTCGAGTTCACAACGCAGTCGCCTCTTCCAATCTCGTCAAATGAATTTGAGCCAGTTGCCGGCCATATTTACCAAGTCTATTATGTGCGCGCTGCTTGAGTTTTGACCCCTCTAGGATAGGATGAAAATTGGATTAAGACGGAATGAAATTCTCTATTTTCCATTTTTTTCATTTTCAAAAATTAACAGCATTTTTTTTTTAAATACTTTTTTTTTTCCAATCCCAACTCACTTTCTCTCTTACCTCAATCATTGATGTGTAATAAATTTTATCTATTATATTTAATATCGTTTATTTAGTTAAGAGACTAAGTTTTATCTAAATTAAAAGTGTTCTTGGGCCATATCTGTTTTTTAAAAAATATATTCATAGCTAAATTATGAGATTCACATATGCATTGGAATATAACGATAAATTATTGAATTATTTATTTATATAATAATAATATTTTAGATAGTTTAGATGTTGAAAATATGACTAAAAATTGATATTTAACTTTAAACCATCTTTTATATTAATTTTATGCATTTTTAGATGGAGCTTGTGCACCATAATATTAGACAAATTAACAGAGTTTTCATAGCAATAAATTATATGGAATAAGGTGAACGAGTGGATTTTATCCATGTGAGAAATATTGATGGGTTTTTATAGTAGTGAGGTTTCATTGAAGTGGAACTAACCAATAAGCAACCGATTAATATTGCCTTTTACCCTGTATTTGTCCTGCTATTTGTTCAAAGAACACGCTAAGCCATCCATTTTCCTTCTTTGTCTTAAAATTTAACATGATCTAAAAATCAAATGCTACAAGGCGAAAAACGAAAAGCTATTAAAAGTTTTACTGTTTTGAATCCAACACATTCAATACATTATTTCACCCGGAAATTACTTTCGTGAACGATTTATTATAATTTTCTTTAATGCCTAGTCTAACCTGTTTCACGAGAAACGTAAAGCTTCCTTTTTATCGTCATAAGAAATCAATAAAAAATTGTATCTAATCCTGCTTTAATATTTAATATTAAAATCCATGAATAGATTAGATTTTGTAAAAGGCATGAATATGTGGTGACATATCCCACATGGGCTGGAAAGTTGAAAGGACATCCGCATGGGAAGAAGCCTGTACGCCATCATACAAAATACATACAGCCGGCTGATCATCTTAGAACGGTTTGAAATGGACGGTTCCAAACGAGAGGCTTATGGAAAAAAGTTGTTTTCTCTGAAAGATCTGGTTCGTACTCAATATTGTGCGATGCTCTCTCAAAAGAAAAGAAGCGCAGCCTCATCCCCCTCATCCTCATCTTGTTCTTTGAAATATTCCTCTCGTCCATGGGCCAGCATCAATTGGAAGAGCTCAAAATAATCCTCAGACTCCACTTCACCAGGCCACCTCTCCAAAAATGAGTTGACCCAATAGGAAAATTCCAATTCATGGAGCCTTTTGAACACATCAAATAGATTGAAACCGAAGTGTCATATTATATGAGTACCCATTATGCTACGAACTAAAGTCTCCTTTACCCTTTTCAGATACAGGAGGTGGACTTTTTCTCTTCCCTTTACCTTTTTTACAAACCCCGAGTCATCATCTTCTTCAAACAGCGATTCGATTTTTTCGACAAGCCCAAGTCACCCCCTTTTTCATCAAGAAATCTCTGATTCAATGATACAACAAGTTCCATTTTGGAGCATATCGAACAGATTCCTTGGTTCGGACCAAAGAAGCAATGTTGCTCGATTCTTGTCAAATGGACTGCAATCTTTTCTGCCCATAAAGACCTCACCAGAGCTATTTCTAGTTCTAATAGGTCATTAACTAGATCAGCATCACACCAACCAAATTTCAAGTAAGCGACAGTTCGTTGATCAGGGGGTCTAAGTGTAGATCGAGTATCATGAGTGACTGGTCTGACAGAAAAACTCGAAAGATAAAGAAGTATCGTTAATCTCTTCATGCTCATTTCAAGTTCGAAGTACCATTTATGCAAAAAAGAATCCCTTAGCAGAGGGGAGTATTTGGTTAGAAATATAGATATAGGATTTATGAGCAATTACTTAAGCAATAACCTAGAAGCACATTATGCACAACAGTCTTCCTGGATTTCAGACTGGTACAAAAATATTTCTTTATTTTTAAAATTTTTTATGAACATGTTAAGCTAGTTATATTTAATTTATAAACTAAGTTTTACTATTTTGAAATATGTGCATGTATTTATTTTGAATTTTTAAATACAGAGGTATTTCAGCCATTGTAAATTTTCAACTATGTGTATTTGCATTTTAAGCCCCGAAATTTGTGTATTAGCATTTTAAATTCTGTGAAACTTGGTTCTTTGCATTTTAGATCCTTAGCCCTAACAATGTTAAAAAATGTCATTAAAATCTTATAAAATGTCCAAAATATCCTTTTGCATTTTAAAACCAAATTTCACAATGATTAAAATGCTAATATGCAAGCCTAAATTCTAACAGTGTTTTTAAATATCAAAAGTACCTTGAGGGCTATGGGTTTAAACTAGACTTCATATGATTTAAAATGCAAAGGGTATTTTGGTTCTAAAATGTAAAGAACTAAATTTCATATGGTCTAAAAATACTAATACGCAAATTGCCTGGGAAAAGTGCAACCTTCAAAGTTTTAAGACAAGGCATCAAAAAAGTACTCATTAAGAAAATGAAAAAAAGAAAAAGGATTATTTACATACATGCCAATCTAAAACTAAATTATTTGCATTTATACCAACTCATTTTATTCTTCCGTATTAATTCCGATACTCTAAATTATTTTTTTTTGCATCTATGTTAACTCCGTTAAGTTACAACATTTAAACAGAGTCATCTATGCATCAAGGTGCAAAATCCTATTTTTTAAAAATATTTTTTTGAAAATCTTTTTATAACCTCGATGGATGTTTGAGTTCACAACAGGATAGTCCCCAATAAAGTTGACTTCATGCTTAATATAAATGCACGGGCATTTCTTGACACGGAGGAAAAGAGATATCGAGAGAAAACAGCTAATAATGAATGGGCCAGGAAAGCCCGACATTGGCCATTAAAAGGCTGAGGAGGAGGGCTGATCTCTGCCTCAGTCCCTAGCAATCGCCAACCTAATGATTTTTTTTTTTTTTTTTTTTTTTTTGACATATAGCCAACCTAATGAATATTAACCAATTGAAGTGTTCTCCTTTTTGGAGCCACCACAAGCTTGATAGGCAAGTACTGGCCAAGGCCATCTTCTCCATTCTCATATCCATATATTCATTGGGCTCTAGTTATACAGCGAAACCAGGGATAAATGAAGCAGCTCTGAGAATTTAAACCCCAAAACTTCTATTCTTTTTTTATCGTCAAGAGTCTGTTTGATACAGACGTAAAATAAACAAGAAAATAAATTTTAAAAAGTGAAGAGTGATATAATATAATAGAGGTAAGGGCAATCATAAATACTCATGAATTTTTAAAGTTTTCTCTTATATTCACATATTTTATTTAAAATCTTACTTATACTCATGCCGTCAATTTACTATGTTAAATATTTTTAAATGACAAAAATGCTCCCATCTTCCCCCACTCCTTGTCAAAGAGCCTATTCCAATTGACTGCCCCTACTAGTCCCTCCAACTTCTCATCATGGGATCCAACAATGCACAACCATTATGCAAATCCACAGCAGCTATCCCTCCTTTCCTTCATGGTATGTTCGGTAATGTTGATTTTGGTAGGAATTCTAGATATGATAGGAAATGAGAAAGAAAATATTTTGTGATTTGTGTTATCGAAATCAAATAAAAGTGTAAATAATGCTAATCTCAACTCGAACTTGACTAACCCGACCCGATCTATGATAAGGGTGGGTTGGCCGTTTTGAAAGAAATAAATTATATAAGCCAATTTCAAAAGTAGGTTGATTTGGGTTGAATGTTTATCAACCTGACCTAACCCAATTTTTTTTGTTAGTATAAAATATAATAGATTATTTAAAAATAGTCATATAAGATCAATCATATTTGACTATTTCTTTAAAATTAGCACATATAATTATATGATGCATGAGCATTAAATAGAGACTATTACTTTGAAATATGATTACTTAGCAATTACGTGACAGTATAAGTCGAAAGATGCTTCCATAAAAAGAATTAATTATTATTCTTTAATGTAAAATTTATATTTTGAAATTAACTTAATTAAGTAAAAAATTTTAATATTATATATTTATTAACTTAATTTGTAACCCGATCCAAACCGATTTATATGAGTTTAGTTTAGGGTTAACTAAAAGTTGAAAAATAGGGTTGAATACAAGTATAAGTTAATATTTTACAAATAGGGTTAGGGTTAAAAATATTTCAACCTCCTAAGTCAACTTAATCTGATTTACACCCCAACACGAAAGGCTAGAAGTAAAATCAGAATAAATAAGGCATTAAGAATGAAAAATAATTGTATTAAAAAGATAAAATTGAAAAAAAAATATGATTGTCAAATTATTTAATAATTAGTTGGAAAATGAGGATTTTGAGTTTCGCATGAATCCTGCGAAATTCCACGCACATGCGTTACCAAACAGCCCATAGCTTCCATTCAATCTGATCGGTAGAATATACCTACTGACCGCCTGTCATGGCCAGCAATCAAATCAATAGCCATTGGATATCTAGCTTGAGTGCCATGTTGTTCATCTTCTTCGGCAGTGGGTTGGCTCCCTGCCTACTGCGTTTGGGTCCATACAAAATTAAAAATCTGATGGCCAAATTTTACCGGTAAATAGAAAATTACTAAAATCCCAAATCCCGTGATCGGAGATGCAAAAGGCAGTAGCGAGTTTTCTGTCGGAACAAAGGCATGTAACCAAATCTGGCCATGGCAGCACTAGATCTGGCCGCGTTATTGCTGCGACAAATGGGTTTTCAGCCATCAACAACGAGGAAGAAGGCGAAGGGGCGATTTCTCTGAGACAATTGAGCTTGCAGAGAGAAGTATTGCAGCAGGTCATCTCGGCGTTATTGGTCGTGATCTTGGTGGTATCAGAGGAATCGACGACTGGAGAAGACGAAGCGAAGCGAAGCAAAGCAAATTAAATTGACAAGCTGTATTCGCGAGTTCCGGCATTAGCATCAGATGTAGCGGCGACGACAGATTTATTGGTTTCGAGTAACGCGTCAGCATGAGAAGTTACCGGTAAGAGAGCGACGACCGACAGTGAGGAAGACTAGGAGAATAGAGGCGGTCGCGATGATTCAGGGAGTATTTCCGTTGGTCCGAGCAGATCCAGTGCGATGAGCAAGGAATCAGGGTCGAAATCCGGTAGGGAATGCATCCGTCAGTGCTGATTTGATTATCGGGTCGAGTTGACTCTGATTGGATGATATGTTTAATCTAATTTTATTTTTTCATCAATCTAACTCCCTATTTTTTTTTCAAACTTTAGACCAACCCTAATTTAACTCTACACAAATCAGTCTTATTCAAGTTGTAAATCGGGTTAATAGATTGTATGAATTATTGAAATGTAATCATTTTCAGGTTGAAAATTTTTGAGTTAGAATACGTAAAGACTATATTAAGCAAGGGTGTGCTGGGCAATAAACAAAAAATGTCAATTTAAAAATTTTCGCTCTCTATAATTATTCTGTTTTTTAAATTATTTTTTTACATCTTCCTACAAGACTATCTTACTTTTTTATTTGAGAAATGATAAAACATTTAATGAAAAAAAAAATTTGTACAAATTTTTGAAATAAGAAAAAATAGCATGATATGATAGAGGTAATGATGAAGAGTAAAAATAATAAAGTTAAAATAGATAGATTAAACGTATAAGTAGTTATATAGAGATGATTGAAAAGTAGGCTAGTTGTATATGGAAAAAATTGTAAAATTTTAAAAAATAAGGTAGTTGTGGACTGTGAAAAGTTTTATATTAAAGTTTTAGGGTGTGTTTGTTTAGGGTAAAAAAGTGTCAACTAAAACTTTTCAATCTAAAACTTTTCACTCTCCATAATTATTCTTTTTTTTAATTATTTTTTCACATTTTTCTATACAAACTACACTACTTTTCAATCATTTCTACACAACTACCCATACAACTAACCTATCTATTTTAACTTTATTCTCTTTACTCCTCATCATTACTCCTATTATATCACATCACTTTCTATTGATTTGACAACTTCCACTCCAAAAACTTTTCATCAAAAGTTTTACCTCCAACCAAACACACCCTTAATTTGAAAGTTTTTAGTGTTTACACCAAACACCCTCTATTTCTATAAAATTATTTCACATAACAACTTATCTGTTTTAACTTTATTCTTTTTATTCTTTATTATTATTCATATCATATCATATCACATCATTTTCTTTCTATTCAAAAACTTTTATTCCAAAATTTTTTATTCAAAAGTTTTATCACTTCCTAAATAAACCCCAAATAAAATTTTCCCAAAGCGAAAACAGTTTTATTATTTGCCTAACGGTTTCATGCACATTAGGCATAATAATTATTCGAGGAATGTAAATTGTAATCTATTTAGGTTTTCTCAAGTGATCCCCTCATAAAAATGGAATTTCTTGGATTTGAAGAAATTTGATACTCCATTTAATAGAAATTCTTATTGCCAAAAACTTGAGTATCAATATCAAGTTAATTCATTAAGTCTTTAATCTATTGAGCCAATATTAATTAGAATCTTATATTCATATTTGAATTTTGCTACCATTTGAATACAATGGACCTCTTCGATACCGATGACAATTTTGCTCTTTTTCTTTCTATAGTTTGTTCAAATTTCATATCAACTATTGATGTATAATTACATGCTAAAAGTTACTAACACATTAAATCAAGTAAGATTTTCTCTCAACTTAAATTTAGAATCTTAACATATCCATATAAAATTTAAGCTTTGGGGACATTTGATAACAGCTCTACATGGGAAACAGTGGAAAACTATAGAAACATACGGTCATTCCCAATTTTCAATTCATGATTTAATAACCCAATAATCCTATTTTTCAACTTTATTCTATATTTTAATTTTTTTTTTCTACTACCCTATTTGTCCAACTGTATCTCTATCATTTTATACGAATCATATAAATTTTAAAATATTCCCTTTCCCAACCTCCGCCCCATCCCAAAGACCAACCAAAATTTCATGCATGTTAATAAGTATGATATTAGAAGGGTTGCCAAGTGTGGCAAGTGAATTAAATTTCATGAGAAGACATATATGTTCACGAGGTTGGCCTTTTACTTCATTAAGAAGAGCCTCAGTGGTAACTCATATTTCCTCCATGGTTGAGGACCTAAGTTCAACACTTAGTGCCCACAATTTTAGCTGATTTTCTCTTCCCTCCAGTTGTGAGGGTATTATTTAGTTCCTCTTTGTTTTGAAGATTATGCGTGTATTGATTTGTAATATCAGATGACTTATATGTATAAACATGAATAAAAAAAAGAAGAGTTGTAATATAAAATATTTTTGGAATTATATTAGTATAAAATTTGGTTGGGGTGACTTAACACAGAATCTACACCAACCTGGTTTATGAAATTAGTCGGATATGATTTTAGCAACCTGTTTTCCGAAATACCCAACCCAAACCTAGTTTAAATCGGGTTGGGTTGGTTGAGTTTGGGTTGAAACCAACCTTACACCCCTAAAGATGATCGTCGATCGAATGATTAGCTGTGGTATGTGAAGAGGATTGGCTACTAGTGTTGTTGTTGGATTGAGACACTGGATGACTAAGATTTTGAGATGGTAACATTATCGTTAGATGATTGAAAATGATTTTAGAACAAAGACTAGTGACTATATGCTTCTATGATAATTTGTTCCATCGATGAATTGGGGAAGATGGTGGACCCTAGAGGGTGGTTATCAAAGTTAGTTGGAGGAAGATGAAGTTATGTTTGGATTGCATGCTAATTTTGAAATATGTGACTAAAGATGACTACGGATGTTAATAGCATGTGTATAAGTGAAATTTTAAGCAAAATACAGGAATATAAGAGAAATAAAGATAAAATATATATAATTGTTGTATGAAAATATAAAAAATAATGAAATACAAGTCCGTTTAGAAAGATGGAAAAATGGAGGAAAATTTTGATGAAGATGGAAAAATGAAGGAAAATTTTGATGAAATTTTTTTTGCAAAATAGATGGGTAATAATTTAATATAGGAGTAATGATTAGTAGGGGGGAAAAGTAAAAATAGTCACAGTAATTGCATGAAAAGAAAAGGCAATAGGAAAAGCATTTGCATAAAAAATCGTAAAGATAATAATGAAAAGTAGGATAAATAGATAAGGTACCAAAGTATTAAAAAAAGCCAGTTGATCTTCTTAGACCGGTTTGAAATTGGGTGGTTGATCTTCTTAGACTGGTTTGAAATCGGGTGATTTTAGACTGGTTCAAAAATGTATTTTTTTTATTTTTTAAATTTTTTTATAAATTTATTAATCTAGTTATATTTAATTTAAAATGACTTAAATATTTCTATTTAAAAAAATTTAAACTAAATGTTTATAAAAAATTTTAAAAAAAATATACTTTTAGACCGGTCTAAAATCACTAAAAAGATCAGAACTCTTAAAAAATGTGTAGAAAGGAACGGGAAAATTTTTCATATCTCATCAAAATCACCCCAAATCACATCCGGCGCAATTGATTCTCTCTCATGCCCAAATTTCACAATATTTCTATTGGCATTTGAATATGTGGAGCATAAAGCAAAAAACGTTTTGAAAGGTTTGAAAAAGGATGGAAACAAACAATGGAAATGGGAAAAATATGAGGTCAGTTGTCGAGTTCTTTCCGGAGAAACACAAAATTAATAAATAGATTTTTGAAAAAAATTATGTGAAAATATTCTTTTGGCTCCCCCTTCCAGAAACCCAGGGGACGGGCTGGACAGTGGAGTTCTAACGGCAAAGTCGAAGATGTGCCATTATCCAAACGTTACGTAAGCCCCTCCTGTTTGGAACTACTGATAAATTACGAATCCAACGCTAATGGGATTTCAGCCGAGTTGTGGAAGTGAGTTCGAGTGGGAGTTACGTCTAGGGATGGAGGTTTGTGTTTAAGATAGGTTGGGTTCTAGAGTAATAGTTTGGAGTAGGTGCGTAAATAGGGTTAATATCAAGCCGAATCAGGTTGGGTTAGACATTTTAGAAAAAAAGTAAGTTAAATAATCGGATTTCAAAAATGGGTTGGTTTGAGTTAGATACTTTTCAATCTGATTTCATATATTAGTGTAAAATATAATAAACTATTAAAAAGTCATGCATTAATACATAATATATAAGAATTGGCTAGACATCATTGCTTTGAAATAAGATTATTTTATAATCATATTACTGTATAAGTCATAAATTGGAAGGTATCCCTACAAAAGGATTATTTTTATTTTTCTTATAAATTTATACTTTAAAATAAATTTAATTAAGTAAAATATTTCTAAATATCATATATTTATTAACCTGATTTTTAATATGAATTGAATCGATTTCTACAGAGTTTAGTTAAGGTGTGAAAAATAAAATTAAAAGTAAGATTAGATTGATATTTTTCTAAATAAGTTAGAATTGTGTTTATCTTAACTCCAGTCAACCCAATCTGATTTATAGCCCTAGTTGTAAATTTGTGATCGCTTTTTTGAAATTATAAGAATGTCTCCCGACTTAATTGTAATATAAATTAATATGGTTGTAAAGTACCCAATAAAAAAAATTGCTAATAAGATTTCATGTAAAATGATGTGTCTTGGTTGATATACAAATGGTAAAGGGAGCGTTAGGATGAAAAACAGAACTGGAGTTAGGCAAACAAAGCCGAACTACAAATTGATAACAAGGGTAGGAAGAGAAATAAAAAAAGTAAAAACGAAATATTTTTGAAAAGTATAAGAATTATGTAATATGATATAGGTAAAGTGTGAATAAATAGAGAGTTGTACAAAAAAATCATTAGAATACAAAGGTAAAAAAAATTTTGATACTTAAGGTAATTAACATATTAGATCGTTTAAGTTAGCTGTAATTTTAAAAAATTGGTATAGATGCAAACTGTTCAAAAATCATTAGCATGAATCTTAAGAGTTACTATGAACTCAAATACCCCTTTAGGAGTCTACTCCTCAATGGGATATTTAACTATCATTAAGTATGACTTAAAAAAGTTGGCATGGTTTTGTATTAAGAGAAAAAAAGAAGCTTGGATGCAATTGTTTGAAAAATTGTTGGCATGAATTAAAAAACAAGTTGCATGGAATGCAATCATTTGGTTTCGGTTAGCATGGATGCAAATAACTTATATTGAGATATATTTGAACTATTATCATTTCAAAAGTTCGTAATGCGAAAAAGAGAGGAGCTATTTTATGACTTTTCCTATCCATTTTAACTTCTATAACAAATTTCTATTTCTTATAATTACCTATTTTGAACTATTATTCTTTTTTTTTTTTGTTCAAAAAATTATAGTTTTACCTTTTTCACAGCGGTTTTTCTTTCCTCTCCACTGCATTTTGCTATTTGTCTTTAATTTTTAACTTTTTTCTTAATTTCTAAACAAATTCCACGAGCTTTTATACATTTTTTTCAAAAAAGGAAAATATTTGACCCACGACTGCTTCCAACTAAATCTCATATGTTGGTTGGTGCATCAATGTATCTCTTTGGGCCAATTTGATCGAATAAGCTAGGAATTAAAATCTTATTTAACATGTTTTGGCCGGCCACATTGTGTCATTCAAAGAACGCATTAATTCAATACTCATTAAAATATGAGAATAAGCGTTTTATAAGTAATAATTCTCACAACATTAACTTGCCTTCCCTCTTAAAAAAAAATTGCCTGAAAAGATTTTCTTTGCTATGCATTCCCTAATATTTTCATGAAGTATCAATCAGACCGAATCGGACAAATCGGATGGTGAACCGGTCATATCCTATTTCACTGATTTTTTTTCAATTCAACTATATTTTCGATCATCAGTTTGCACATCTTGACTGGAAAGTTAGGACCTAAGTTATGGCATGTTCTAAACTATACAAAATTCTTAAATTTAATTAATATCATCATTTTCAAATAATTTATCAATTCCCAATATAAATTTTTTTAATTTCTAACATAACTTTTATCTATTTCCAATACAATTTTACTCATCTATAATACATATCAGTACATTCTCATTAGACTTAGGGTGTGTTTGGGAATGGATAAAACTTTTGATGAAAAGTTGTAGAGATGAGAAGTTGTCAAATGATGTAATATGATAGAGGTAATGATGAGGAATAAATAGAATAAAGTTGAAATAAATAAGTTTATTGTGTTGGTAGTTGTGTAGAAATGATTGAAAAGTAGGGTAGTTGTATAGAAAAATGTGAAGAAATAATTAAAAAATAGGATAGTTGTGGAGAATGAAAAGTTTTAGATTGAAAAATTTTATATTAAAAAGTTTTAAATTGACAACTTTTTATTGTTGTCAAACACACCCTTATACAAGAATACTTAATCTAAAAATCTTATATAGTTTGAAACTATAAACCCTTTATAACCCGGTTTAATTTTCCAAACATTTGCCGTCATGTCATCTTCTAATCCGTTAAAATGATTTTTTTTTTTTTTTTTGATAAAAGGAAACACCCTATCCCCTCTCCCCAAGATCAGAAGGGAAGGAACGGATAGGAAGATCCGAGCAATTCATTGCCAAAAAATTATCTGTACAAAGTTTAGCCAAAATAATTTGGGGTGGAGTTCCCCACCATTCCTGACAATCCACCAAAAAATTAGACACAAAATCAGCTAAAGAATGGGCTACCGAGTTGCCCCGTCTCAACACATGGTGTGCCGATAGGTGTCGGGAGGAAAAAAGAAGGGTCTTGATCTTGTCAATGATAATACCCACAGGCGAACGAATGTGTTCATCCATTCCAATAAAATTGGTTAGGAGAAGAGAATCGGTTTCAACCTGGACCTTGCCCATCCCGATGTCGAGGGCCCATTGGAGACCCAAAAGAAAAGCAGTCGCCTCCATACATAAGGGACTCATTTTACCATTTCGTTTCCAGCCTTTTGCAGCAACAAAGCCACCATTCGGGTCACGGATAATAGCAGCAAAACCCAGGGCCAAGTTATGAGTGTGCTTCCTAGCATCAACATTCATCTTGAGGAAACCCATAGGCGGCTTTAACCATCTTACCACGAGAGGCCTGTCAATGATCCCACTTAAGCTAAGGGGTTTTGCTCTCCTGTGCTGCTCAAGATAATCCTCACACCATCCAACAATGTTGTCAAAATTCGGTTGGATCATCTCTTCCCGAAGCTTATTCCGCATGTACCACACACGCCAGCAAAAAAGGATGAAGAAAGTGAGGCTCTCCAGATTGTTTCTGACAGCCAGGGATTGAAAAATATCCTGAATCGTTGACCACGCATTGGAAATTCTCACGGCTTTCAGAAAGGAATTCCTAATGAATTGGCATGCCGTGAAAATATGGGTAGTGTCCTCCATTTCGGTCCCGCAGAACAAACAACACGGGTCCACCTCGATGTGCCTTGCTAGCAGATTGGTCCTTGTTGGAAGAGCATTTTTGAAAAGTCTCCATCCAAAAATGAGTACTTTGCTCGGCAATTTCGTCTTCCATATCGCCTTGTAGATGCCCGCGCTAGGAAGATTATCCGCAACCATACATAGTATCCTGTACGCGGATTTCACAGTATAGATTCCATTCGGTTCGTGTGCCCAGAACATTTTGTCCTCCTCATCATTACGGGGGAGGGGAACTTGACAGATTTGTTGTCTCCCCACAGGCCCCACAGCCGCCGCCACCCTGTCCAAGTGCCAAGAGTGCCCGACCGGGTTAATGAAATGATTAACCAGCACATCTTCCGAGATCGTCCGTGGGAGAGGCCCCGCTTTTATCAATCTTTCGTCAAGCCATACGTCCTTGAAAAACTGCACCCTCTTCCCATTACCGATGCGCCATTTGCAACCATGACGGATCAACTCCTTGGCTTTCAGAATACTCTTCCATGTGAAAGAGTCGGATGATTTTGCTGTACAGCTCCAGATGTCATCGAAAGGGAAGTATTTGGCCTTGAGGACTTGGTGGCAGAGTGAGGTTGTGTGCGTAATGAGGCGCCAGACCTGCTTGCCGAGGAGGGCAACATTGAAGGCATGTAGCTCTCTAAACCCCAAACCACCCGATAGCTTTGATGTACACATTTCCTTCCAAGCAACCCAACTCATTTTCCTTTTGTTTTCCTGTTCTCCCCACCAGAATTTGCTGAGCATGCCGTTGATTTCGTTGCAGAAAGATTTAGGGAGCAAAAATATGCTCATCGAGTAGGTGGGTATAGCTTGGGCAACAGCCTTGATAAGGACCTCTTTCCCCCCCCAAGAAAGTAGCCTCCCCTTCCACCCTTGGATTTTGTTCCAAATGCGTTGTTTGATGCCATTGAACATTCTCTTTTTGGATTTACCAAGCCACGCAGGAAGCCCCAAATAGTGGTCAAAGTCATGACCCATGGATCCAAGCAGGTGTGTGAAATCGCATCTCAAGTTACTCGTGACATTGGAGCTGAAAAACACTGCAGTCTTGTCAACATTTACCACTTGACCGGATGCCACCGAGTATTGGCGAAGAATTGCCATAAGATTTTGAATATCCCTCCTCTCCGCCCGAAGGAAAATGATGGCATCATCCGCAAAGAGAAGGTGGGTGATGAGTGGGCCCCTGGGATTCAGTTTGAGTCCACGGATACTCCCCCGGGTGGCCGCGCTTGCAATGAGAGCAGATAGACCTTCAGCACACAAAAGGAATAGGTAAGGAGATAGCGGGTCCCCCTGCCTAAGACCCCTTTGGGGTTTGAAGTATGTGGATTTAAAACCATTCACATTCACCCTGTATCTTACCGTTGAAATACAACTCATGACCCATCTGATCCAAACCGAGCCAAAATTCATAGCTTCCATAATCCGCTGAAGGAAAGCCCATTCAATCCTATCATATGCCTTTGACATATCAAGTTTGATGGCCATTTCATGCTTCCTGCCTCCCTTTCTCCTCTTGAGCGAATGGATAACTTCATAAGCGATCAACATATTATCAGAGATGAGTCGGCCTGGGACAAACGCACTCTGATTCTCACTAATAACATCATGAAGGCACCTCTTCATTCTGTTTGCCAAGACCTTTGCCAAAATCTTATATACGACATTACATAGGCTGATTGGGCGAAACTGGGTCAAAAGGTGGGCACCCGCCAGTTTCGGGATCAAGACAATGGTTGTGGAGTTCATCTGTTCAATCTGGGAGCACTGGTGGTCGAAATTTTGTTGTTCCATGAAGTTCTTGCACCAGAGAAAAATATCCTGTCCAACAATTTGCCAATGTCTTTGAAAAAACCCCGCTGACATTCCATCCGGCCCCGGTGCCTTTGTTGGGCTCATTGCCTTCACCGCCCTGGCAACTTCATCAAAATGAAGGGTTCTAGTCAACGACTGTCTCTGACTGTCAGTGATTTTTGAAGAAATTAGATTATCCATCCAGTCACACGGGTGTGGACCACATGAGGTATATATAAATGAAAAATGCGCCACAGCCATTTCCATAAGTTTGTCTTGATCACGGACCCAATGGCCATTCGAGTCTTGTAGACCGTCGATGATATTACGCCTTTTGCGATTTGATGCCATACGGTGGAAGAAGCCCGTATTTTTGTCCCCCTCGTGTAGCCAATGAGTCTTCGCCCTCTGTCTCCACAGCTGCTCCTCATCTTGTAATAGAATGTGTATTTGGGTTTTTGTTCTTTTTATGAATTCATCTCTTCGATCGGAGGGTGTTTGCCCCATCAGATTCTCTAGCTCTCTCTGTTTTTCTTCAATAGCTCTTCTAAGATTCCCCCTCTTCAGACGGTTCCACCTCGAGAGTTCCATGCTGCAAGATTTGATCTTTCTGTCAATGTAGAGCGGAGAAGAAGTATCTCTACTCGGATGCGAAGTCCAGGCCTGATGGACAATACGGTGCGTCTCCTTATCTCTTGCCCAAAACAGCTCGTATCTGAACTCCCTTGGAGGTTTTCTTTTGTTGATCATTGTGTTGAACTCCAACAGTATCGGGCAATGGTCGGAGGAAGCCACAGATAAATGAAAGACTTTTGCATGCGGGTAGAGGGACAACCAGGCTGGTGTTGCCACCCCCCTATCCAGTCTGGCTTCCACCCGATCGCGCCCCCTCCTGTTGTTACTCCACGTCATGGCCGGGCCCACAAATCCAAGATCCACCAGGCTGCAGCGATCCAAGGTGTCGCAAAAAAGATTCATCTGCGTTTGGGGTCTTTGCCTTTGGCTCCAATGTTCATTCGCACCCGTTACCTCATTAAAATCCCCCATGACTAGCCACGGGGAATCAGCCCCGTTGCACATTGAGGACAAAAGATTCCAAGTATTAACTCTGTGATGCGTTTCTGGATGACCGTAGAAACCGGTGAACCGCCAGCCTTGAATGTTCGCATCAATGTGATGGTTGGAGAAACTGTTAATGATAACCGGGTATTCATTGTTCCATAGCAGTGCTAATCCTCCCTTTCTTTCAATGGAATCCACCGCCAAGCAGCAATCATACTTGAGTTTGAATCGGATTCCCTCCATTTCCTTTGCAGACAGTTTCGTTTCGGAGAGGAAAACCATTTTGGGAACTTTTTTCTTGACCACATCAAGAAGGCAGCGAATTGCCCGTGGGTTCCCAAGCCCACGGCAATTCCAAGCTAGGAGAGCCATATTACCCGAGGTGGGGCTGGGGAACCCCCTCAGCCGCCACCTCCTTTGCATGAGAATTCATCTCCTCCTTTAAGCGTTTATGGTTGTGGGAAGACTCCTCGCTCTCAATTGTCACCTTCCTCTTGCACTTGGACCCCTCGAGTAATTCCAACAGATCATCTCTAACAGGTTCTGCCTTACCCCTCGCCATTCGCTTCCACCTGCCTCTGCCTATCCGTGTAGGTTCACCTTCCGCATGGGGCTGTATAGGCTCGGTAACTTGCTCGGTGTGCTGATTGATCATGGTGTCAGCTAGCAACAAATGCTTTCCAAAATCAGAGACAGGCAGTTTTGAGTCATCCAGTTTACGGGAGAGTTTTCTGTATGGGTCTTGTTGCTGCTTTTGGGGGTTTGAGTCATCTGATTTCTTGCACCCTGAAGTTTCCTTCTGGTAGATATAGGGAAGGTCCCCGCACATTTCAGATTGTTGCATCTGGATATGGTTCTGAACTGGGTTGGGTAGATGCTTATGCTGTTGCTGTGGAAGATGGGTCTCTGCTTGTGACATTTGGTGCGAGGTTTGCTGCACTTGGGCAGATATGGGCTGCACAGTAGGTTGATCACTGTCCATAGCAGGAGAAACTAGATTGGTAGGATCGTTGCAATTAGGTGTCTGGTGGTTACGATCCATCTGGTGAATAGGGATTAGAGTCTGTGGGTTGAGGGTTGAGGATAGAAGGTGGCTGTGTGGGTTTGTATGTTGCAGATGGCTGTGTGGGGAGGCATCGGGAATGGGTTCTGGTTGTTGCTGCTGTGATGGCTTGGGCAGGAGTTGCTGCACTGAATGGGAAGTTGGGTGCGATAGGGGCTGTGATACTGGTTGGGGAGTTGGGTGCGGTCGTGGCTTGGACAGCAGCAGCTGCTGTGATGGGTGAGCGCTTTGGGCCTCATTTGTTTTTGGTTGCTGCTGCATTGATGGGTGGTGTGTCTTGGGCAGTGGCTGTGGAGTATGGGGAATGGACGCACTGGGCATAGGCTGCTGCTGTGTTGAAGGAGTCCGCATGTCCTGCTCTTCCCATGGGCCACCTCCTCCACTCATATCCCAATCACCCAGGTATTTGCGCGGTATGATTCTGTTTCCATGAGAAGAAGCGTCTCTCACTCGCATAGGCTGGGACCCTAGCCTCAAAGCACTCCCGAAGGGCATTTCCGCTTCCACCATTTTTCCTTCTCGTCCAGCCAGTTTGGAGCAATCCTTATGGGCATGGCCCATGATTCCACACCAGTAGCAGAATGTAGGCAACTTCTCATATTGAAACGGTGTCCATATTTTCCTTTGAGATGCAATTTGGATGAACAGCCCCCTCCTTAGTGGCTCCCTGCAATCAATGAGCACTTTCATCTTAAGCTCCCTATCCGTTGCTACAATCTCTTCCACTGCCTCAAAAGTTTCAGCAATTTGGCATCCTAGCATTCGTTTATCAGCCAGTGGAGGTACACCCAAAACGTGCACCCATATGGGCGTTTTGGCGAGCACCAGGTGGGCATAGTCAGTCTCCTCCTTCAGATCAATGAAGATGACGAGCTGTCTATCAAATAACCAGGGCCTCCCCGCCATAATCTTTGTCTTGTCATCCTGGTTTGCAAAAACTACCTTAAAGAGGTTCTCTCCCATTTCGACGAACTGAAAGCTCCCGCTCGTCCTCCATAACCGACGCATCATTGCCTTAAACAGCTCCCGATTGTAAGCCTTCGAGGTCCACACCGAGCACAAACACACTGCATCATCACCAGGAGTGATCGTCCTTATGGCCATACCCGATATGGCCATCGTCTGTAGCTCGGCTCCTAGAAGTTCATCAATGCTTGGATTCATCGTCTTCAGATAAACCTCTCTTCAGAATTCCTTGTCGGAACGTTCCAGCGGCGTCTAATCACCCCCACTTCCGAGTTTTGATTGCCCACTAACCCTGTAAATCTTCGGTTTCTTTCACCCGGCGCCGAGCACGAAGAATCGCCAGTCGGGCCACGAGGGGAAAGACTACAAATTACCAATTTGGAGTTTATCCTTATAACGCTATTCCAACTTTTCTTGTAAAAATTTGGGGAAGAATCCGTTAAAATGATTGATACACAATCAAATATCAAAATGATGAATTCTTAGCCATCCGTACTATCAGCTTCGCAGCATCAGAAAATTTCCCGAAAGATCTTTCTGATTTTGAAGTTACGCTCGTGGGTTGTATCTGGCGGTCTCCGAGAGCCGGTGCGTATGCCAGTCGCTCGCTCCTCTGCGGCCGAGCTGGGTACTTTGACCTTGATCCGCTGGTCACGTGATGTCACGTGAGGGCCAAAACTCAGATGTGAAGGCGATAGATCTGGCCGTTCATCAAGGAATCCACGGTGCAGATCTTACCAAGCTCTCACCTATTAAATTCAACGAGAGAGTGGCAAAATCAGCCATAGCCCCAGCGCAGTGGGAAAGAAAAGCAGGGCAGAGAGCAGCTAGCGAGAGAGGTGCAAGGCAAGGCAGAAGGCTAAATTCCTTAAAAATTCATCTTCTTTTCCTAGTTTTTTAAGGGATTTTCTCATTTTTTGATTGAGAGAGAGAGAGTCGAGCGGTTTTTCTCTTCGCTTCTCAAGAGATTTTCTCATTTTTTGGTCTGCCGGAACCGAGGGAGAGAGAGCCACAAGGGCAGCCAAGAAGCTGGGATAAATCTGGTAGCGCTTTCTTCTGTGAAAGCTGGGTTTTCTCGGATGGATTTTTCTCTGTGAGTTTCCTTTGTGCTCTGCTCTTTTTGAGTTGCTTCGTTTTTTTCTTTTTTGCCCCTACCAGATTGCTGTTTTCTCTTCAGATTTTTGATGTTTCAGAGGCAATCGTTTGTTTAATAGGGAAACCTGAGTTGGGTGCTTTCTTCGGTTCTTTGGTATCTCTGTGGCTGGGCGTGGATCTTGAGGTATGCTGATTTTTCCCTTTTGCTTTTCATGGCTGTTCTGATCTACCTGGAGATTGCTTTCTCTTGACATTTCCCTCTGTTTTGGGTAGAGATGGAGAAGGAAGGGAAGAACCAAAGAGCTCTAGAAACGGATTTTCTCTTCCAGTGGGGCAGTCGGAAGCGAATCCGATGCACGAAGGTGAAAAGAAAAAGAGTTTCGGAGAAAGCCAGCGGCGGAATCAGGAGTAGAGCCGCCTCTCGCGTTGATCGGCAGGAATCCCCATCTCCTTCTCGCAGCCATCAGAACAGGTATGGAAGAAGAAAACCTTTGACGAATGTCGGCAGTGCAGCGCTGGGATTTGATTTTTCACTGTGAGTTTCGTTTTGTGTGCCCAGGAATTCGGATTTGCCGGAAACGCAGCGATCGAGCGAAAGTCAGAAGTCGCCGACGGCATCGCCGGATAAGGAGGAAGATCAGGACCGGTACTACTACGCCACGAGGGCATCGGGATTGGAAGATGTGGGGAAGATGATTGGGGAAGGGATGGAATTCGTCTGGCCCAAATTCTTCTTATCTCTGTCATGTAAAGAGAAGGAAGAAGATTTCATGGCGATGAAGGGGTGTAAATTGCCTCAGAGGCCTAAGAAGAGGGCCAAGTTCATCCAAAAATGCTTGCAGGTGAGTCTGTTGAATTCTTACATTGACAGTCGAGCAAAGAAAAAGGGGGAGGGGAGCGGGGGTTGGGGGTCCTTCAAAATTTCCCCTTTTCTCCTTTTTCTGGTTTTTGTTTTCGATTGCAAACTTAGAAATTCGCAGCATCTTCTGGGGGTGTCTTTGTTGTTTTTATGGTTCTTATTATTAATTTTTTTTTCTGGAATTTATGGCGGTGTAGGCAGTGAGTCCGGGGTCATGGCTGCCGGAGCTTTCTCTGGATAGATATGAAGTGAGGGAGAAGAAGAATCCGAAGAAGGTAATTCGTCCTCTATGCATCTTGTTTGGTTGCACCTGATTCCATTGAATTTTTTAAAAAAAAACGTTTGGTATTTCATGAAATTTGGTACAACCAAATATCTATATTTTAATGTATTTTGGTTCTCTCTCTTGGTTTGGTTGGCCTAAACCGATGTGATTTTGTTTTTTCCTTGGCTGTTTTGCTTGTGGGTAAATGCAGAGGCTGAGAGGTTTGAAAGCTATGGGAAGTCTAGAAAGCGATTCGGAATAAAGAAAAGACAGGCGACGGTGAGAGGGTGCGCTCGCGCCAGAGAATTCCTATCTGTGTTTTGCTGTGTAAATTCATACATACCTTCTGTTAGACATTTTTAAGAAATGAAAATCGTCTTTTTTCCCGGGTTCCTCATTTCTTCTCTGTTTTCCGTTATCATTTCTAGAAGACATTGGATTGCATTTTTCATGTGCCAAAATCCCCGCAGAAAAGCCAGTGATTTTTCCATTAGTTGTCGTTGTTTGAGGCTTTGAGCTTCGCGTGATGGGATTTTTGGGGAATGGATCGCTTGAGCCATGGGTGTGGATGTTAGCACACCTGGCGCACTCCCACAATGGCTGCAGTGCTGGAAACTCGGGCCTGGGTAGCGTTAATGACATCGACTGGTTTATCTTGCAAGGAATCGCTGGTTGGGCAATACGAATTTCCGTCGAAGACACCACTTTCTCAGTTTTTCTCTGCCATCATCGTACGATAATCGTATATTTGGATTCTAGCTCTAATGACTAATTTGGTAAGGCACGCAGAAAATACCCGTAATTCTGCAATTCTCTTGCGCTATTTGGTTACATAATTTTAATAACTATCGCTTCTTCAGTTTTTCTGTCATTGTTCAATAAAATTCGATCACTGGAATTACCGGCTCTCTCCCTCTCCCTCCATCCCTCATTGCTTTTACTACTATATTCTACTCGTCGCTGCACGAGATCGTGTCTAGTGAAGAGCTCTTGGTTGAGAGAGAGAGAGAGAGAGAGAGAGAGAGAGAGGGTTTTATAATACACTTACCACGCGGTATTGGGATCTGTTCTTACAAGGTTTAAGTTTATATTTCAACTTGTGTATGTATATAATTTGAATTAAAAGCCAATGTATCAGGAGCTTTCTTTTCTTTGTTGATTCTTTACAGTGTAGGGAAGAGCAATAACATGGACAGGCAATAATCTCGCAAGACGATGATACCCACTCCTGCGCCAAATGAATGGATTCCATTAAATAACCGAGAGATTGAAATTTAAATGTTACGCAAGTATATAACTTGAAATGCATGTCTGGATCTCAAGGTTAAAACTAGGGCAGTATTATAGAAACACGGCATTCTAGCCTAATAAAAGGATGCCATTGGGCAAACCGTTTCAGCAACAACTTCCACTGCCGGTAAGTGTAAAGCGATATACGTGGAACAATGGCATTATGGGAGTAGACCAGGACCTAGTACAAAGAATTGCTACAGCTGTTAACGCTTCAACATAAACAAAACAATACTATAACCGGTATATGCGACTATAAGCTGAACCAATGTAAAAATGGGGGGTCTATAGCAGTATTATTATTATTATTATTATTATTTTGATAGCAAACAGTATCCATGAGTCCGTAGAAAAATATCACTAGCAGCCTATTTCCAAAGAAATTGCTAAAGATGAAAATGAAAACCTTATCATTGTTCAGCTGTGTTTAAGAGCTTGAGGCCTTTGCAGCTTGAAGCATTTCCACTATGAGTGTCTTCACATCCCTGAACAAGGAAATGGGTAAACATATGAGGTAATAAAATGTTGAGCGCCTCCACGTACCTAGAAAGGGTAAAGGTAAATGCATGAGGTGATGAAATATACGACTTTTTGACTAACACCATGCAAACAAAACCAATTGCTACGTTCACTTACGGTAGAGGGGAAAGGTAGAGCAAAATAAGTGAAAAAGGAAGAAAAATGTCAGCCGGCTCTCATTTTTATCAATTTAAGTAAAACATTATTAATCATGCCTATTTATCCATCCTTCTCATATGTTATATCACCGTTTCTGGTACCATGGCAACCATCCAATTCTATAATACCGCAACTTTCACTGGTTGCAGCAATCTCTGCTACAATATAGTTATACAAAATGACACAAATAATTCCCTGGCATGCCACTAAAAAACATATTAGCCCAGTTTATGCATTCATCAAGATGCTAGTGGTTTCTTACAGTCCGCAAAGCATATGGCAATCCTAATGGGCACTCTTACATGTTTGATCTTGCACACAATGGAATTCCCTCGCAACTTATGAGAAAAACGTGATGACAGTGATGGAGATTGTCAACAGGTGCTCATGATGAAACCTGGCACCAACTTCTGTCAATTATGAATAACAAGGACAATCAATCCAATTAATACAAGTGACAATGGATGAAAACAAGTTACAGACACAACATTGTAGTGCATTTCAACGTGCTCAGAATCAATATCCCAAAATGCAAAATTGATAGCCTACCAGAAGACTCTGGTTATCATGAGAAGCAAAAGAGACTTCAATAATACTTTTTTTTTTTAATAATGGTTTTAATGTGGGGCTTACTTCCTATCCTCTGCACGTCTGGGGAAAGGAATCCGGAGCTTGAAACTGCTCCCTTGGTAGCTAGCCTGATATACATAACAAGAAAAGCCACACATCAGATATCATTTCTTTCTCCACACTTTAATTCATTTTAATATTGTACAACCAGAATGGGTCTTAAACTTTCACTAAAACAAACCTCCTACAACTTGTGGTAGGTTCACTGGAATGCATAGAAATTCCACTTGATTGGAATTACATTTCTGGGGAAGAATTTGTGTTTGCTTGATGCCTATGCACAGGGATTCTATATGGATGGAGCTGCCTGATACCACATTGACCAAGGCAGAGACAAGCTGCTGTTCAGTTATTTCAATGTGTTGAAAACAGCACAGAGGAAACAAAGCTGATAACGAGTCCACAATTTGTTTTTAAATAAAAAAATCTATTATGCAAATTCCTGCAGCTGCAACACACAGCACATCACCCTGACTCCAAGCTCAAGAAAAGAGAATCTTCACACTTGAGCATCAACTGTTCCAGGGACAAAAAGAATTTCGAAGTACAAGCTTACAAGCTTACATTTGTATCCAAGTTCTAAACCCAAAGGATGACCTCGTAAAGATTAAAAGTTGAAACTTGAAGCCCCACTCAATTACAGGTGAGTAATCCTATCTACACCGTGCAAAATGTATGGGAAGTGAATAATTCCAGAAGATGCAAAAGGTGTAGCATCAAAAGAAACACAATCATGTATGAAACTTGTATGAGAATCACCTTAACATTAAAACCAAGACTATCCAAGTCCAGCATGTAAGCAGAATCCACCTGAAAATATTGTCAACTTTTTAAGAACACACAATCATGTATGATTAGAATGCTTCCAAAAAATGTTGAATGGTTTAATGGCAAAGCCTCACAAGAAAATATTCTATGGCAAAGCCTCACAAGAAAATATTCTTTCTCCAGGAAGTTGCTGGATAGGCAACTCTAAACACCTGCACTTTGGTTCCTTGACAAAAACGTCATAAACTAGTTCTTTTCTTTGAAATTTTTTAAAAAAGAAGTCGTGTATTGTCCTTAGTGTATACGAGAACCACAAGGACAGTTGAATAACACATCCAGATTCTGGAACAATGGTGCTACATTAACACGAGTTTGGAATGTCAAAGATATAGCTGCCTTAACTGATGTTGAGTGTTGTACAATAGCTTTGTGTATATGAAAAAAATCATCATTTTTTGATTCCAAATACGCGGCAAACCTAAATACCATTATATGTCATAATGCAAATTTACCCAACTAGTCACAAGGACAGTTGAATAACACATCCAGATTCTGGAACTAATGGTGCTACATTAACATGAGTTTGGAATGTCAAAGATATAGCTACCTTAACTGATGTTGAGTGTTGTACAATAGCTTTCGTATCATCTGCATGATCCCTGTTCATGTGCGACTACCAAACACATGGTAGTCAAGTTAATGAGGATAAAGCAAATCATAACAAAAAGGAAAAATTGGAATTCAACTGTAATGGTGAGATACCGCAACAGGGACAGAAAACTGAGCTATTGGATCTACTTTTGCAGCTTTAAATTCCTCCCACTCAAATTCTGAAGAAAGAAGTAACTGTGTGTGGTCAGAAATTGATAAAAGCATATTAGCTTTTGAAGCATCACATGGTTGAAACTTTTAATGTCAGACCATCATTATTAACAAACGAAAGACATTAAAACAGAAACACAAAAGGTAGCCTGAAGATCTAGAAGCAAATAAAAAGTGAAATAGTGCCCAGCGGTGGATGTCAGGAGATGATTAGTTTGGCCAACATCTCTAAGCCAATTAAACACCCAAGAAAGAGACTTCTGGAACTGAAACCAAATAAGAACTTTGCTAAATCCTGAAATGATATCTAAAATAATATCGTCACTAGCTCTCATATAGTCTTACCTCCTGAACCCAATAAAGCAGTAGCAACACCAGATACATAGCGAACAACTTTTGGCTCAATGCGCATGAATTGGAAGTCACCAAAATCAACCTTCAGATTGACAATTTACTTTCAGAAATTGCGTCGATGAGTGATAATAGATTAAATAATATCATAAAAGACAATATTTGGAGATTAAAAAAAAAGGAGTTACCCAGAGGGCATCAGGATGCCTTTTCAGATATGCAGTACGTGTAGCTTCTCTATCATTCTCAGAAACCTACAATACCAGTAATGAAAGGAAACAAAAAGGGGGAAGAAATTTTTACAATTTGAGTTAAAATTCTTCATGCCATCTAGAAGAGAGAAACTTTGGCAATTGAACACATCAGTGCAAATAGCATGGAACAGATATACAGAAACAGCATGTTTTGTACACTACAATAAAACAATCAAAAGAAGAGCTGAACATACAGAAACAACGTCCCCATGCACAACAATAATAAGATCGGTCCTATCTTCGAAATCCCTTGCAACAAGCAGTGAGCATTTTGGATTTGCAGAAAGGTCCTGCATATGCCGAAAAATTGTCCTTGTAATGACAGAAACTTTGGACGACTGAAAAATAAAATTAACGGAGCGTTTGCTAACATGAGCGGAAAAAAAAAAGAGGGGAAAGAGAACACATTTTCGCATGCACTCCAATCATTTAAACCAATGTTGTTAGAACAGAACTAGACCGGCCAATCACCTGGCCGGTCCAATTATCCATAGTTACCAGCTGGGTCCATTAAGTTGGTGGGAACCGGTCAACTGACCAGTCCAGTTCTCCGCAGTTGCCAGTTTGGTCCATTAAGTCGGTAGAAATTGGTCAATCCTGCAATCCAAAATTACCTTCCTGCCAAGACTGCAACAACGTTACATGAGCGAGCGAAGAAGGCGCCAGCACCAAAACTAACTTTAGCAATCCAAGTGATCAACCATATGGGCAGAGCCCAAACGGTGATGTTGCATAGGTAATAGCTGCCCATGATGTGATATAGCATAGCTAACAGCTTGATATCAACTGCCCATATCAAACTATCTAATTATGAAATTGCCCTAAGCAAGTGACAACCTTCACTTGTCTGTAGTATTTGCAAGCATCAAGGGTGTTCCACGTCACATATTAAGTAGAGAGATGTGGATATAGGTATTGGTTTGGTTTTCTATGACTAGTCATTATTTGAGTATCTTACCTATGCATAAGGTCTGTTCATGTAAAATTATGGTTCCATCTAATTATTGGATTGTTCTTAGATATAAACTTTAAAAGTTTTATCTTCTTAACATGTTATATACCATATATAAATTGTTAACATACCGGTTCAATTTGGTTTTTAGAAATGGTTGAACCAATTGGACTAAAATCAATCCCTTAACCAGTTCAGTTTTAACAAAATTGATTTTAACTACTCCATTTTTACCTTTATATATTGATTATTTTATCACAAAACTACCTTATTTATTCCCGCTTTCCTCTTTCCCCTCTTTTACCGCTCACCTTACCAAACACAACCTAAATATCTGTAATTATCAAAGTAAAACGATTAAAAAGATTATAACCCATCAACATAAGACACCAATATAATCCAAAAGCTGAGAGGGAAAACAGAAAGTTTCATGAAACAAACCTTCGTATGGACTGCTAAGTTACTAACTGCCAATATGGGGGAGCCATCGTGATCACATGCAAAATCAACCATTGATCCAGATGGATAACCTTCGTGCTTCTGTTGATGAACAACAAAAAATGAATTAGCAAAGTAAAAACAATGTGGCTGCAGGATGATCATTCACCTTCTGACATGAATAAGTAACAAAAGGTAGGATCGAACGCCAGGCCATCCAGAAGCAATATATGATGCAAAAAGTTTGTTCTTAATCAAAACATTTCTTAAAAAGCATTTTACGTTGACATGCACAACGATATCATCCATGTCTTTCATCTTAGAACAAAACCATTATCAAAACCATCCACAACACTGAATGTACACCTTTAGAAAAATTCAATTTAGGCTCATCATGCTTCTCAAGCAGCTAGCAGCTGAAGAAGAATACATTTATCTACAAGTGTATTAAACTGCGTATTGTTGGATTTCAGCTTGGCTAAGAATCACCTGAGAAAAAGTGGAGAGCATGCCCCTAACACTCCCATCAAGAACTGTTCGAACTTCTTCAATTGGGGGCAGCCGAGCTGCAGCTGCCTAATACAGGTAGATCAATTACATTCTTTTAAACCAACCTTTGTCACATATCCAACCACATTAGTATTTAGTACCTTATGAGCCTGGATTACTTGGTAGAAATCAGACCCACTGTCCATGTCTCCAGGTGCCACTGTCTAAATGACAACAAAAATTTTTCACTAAGAAAAATAACTTCCTCAAAGTCCAACTGAAACAAAAAGTATAAGAATGCCAGTGGAAGATCCACAGAATAACTACAGAATCTCCTATTCTGCCAAAAACGTATCGCATTTGAATTTCAGTTTGTGAATGCATAGGCATGGTCGACGTCCAAGCAATATGCCTCCTTACAGAAAGTTGCGCAACTGAATTTTGATTGCGGGTCCGACCCAATGACCAGATACGATCAGCGCAAAATCCATACTTTTTCACTATTATCGGATTGCTTAGTAGGACCAAATACCATTAATTTTGCTTCTGACTCGGGCCCACATGTTTAAAGTTCTGCTACGATCATAATTACTCACTTGCAGGCAGACAAACTACAGGATGGAGAATTTTCAGGAGTCAACCTCCATAGCTGAATTAACCCAAACTTCAACACATCCATTCAGCGGTAAAAATCACATCCTCAGGACTGCTAAGGAACTAATCATTACTGTTTATGTGAAATTAGCAACTACTACAATACAAACAGCTAAAAGATAGTTCGGAACAAGTGTGCAAGGAGGAGCCCAGCGGCAGAACATTCTCTAGATTTTAGGGATTGGAAAGTAAATTCCTAGAAATTGAGAGCGACGGATTCCAAACCTGGAAAGGGAAAAAAGAAGAAGAAGGAGCAGAAGACGTGACGAGAAAAGGAAGGTGGGTGGATGGCGGAAGGCGATTGGCAGGGGAGGGGGAGGAGGAGGAGGAATAGGTTTTGCGGAGGGGGGAGGGCAGAATCTGAAAGAGAGACGGATTGGGATTTGGAATAAAAAATCCATTTTTGGAAAGGGGGAAAGGAGTTGGTAAGCGCATTGACGGCGTGGCTACGCCGCCTGCAGCCACAGCCACAGCCACGCTCTTCATGCCGATGACGACTCGCTAGCTGACTCACTCGCGACTCTCCCTCTCCTCTTTCTCGTTCTGCTCTTCCACGCGGCTAGCCTTCTTTGTCAAACTTAAGGGCGCGAAAGGTCCACGTGGTAGGTATTTTTCATAGGCTGCCTGGGCATGGGGTATGTATGGCCGTATCACTGCCGGTGAAAATGGAGCCGAGTTGACCCGTGACTCGTCTCCTCCTGCCCTGATTTCGCATGTGGTCGGGGCAATATTTTAACCCAGTGGATGGAGTGGATCAAGATTTTGGACCGTTTCAATTTCAAAAATCATGTCTCAACCTGCCTGACCTGCCATTTATAAATTATTTTTATAGATTATACGGCTGACTTATGTGAATATTATTTTGTTTGATACATATATTTTACTTTATGACTTATTGATGTAAATATTATTTATGTTGATGTATGTTTAATTTTATAATGATAAATTTTTATTTTTTAATTGCATATATGTGGTTCAAGTTATCTCATTCACATATTTATTAATGAAATAAAATATATTATCTCTATTGGTTATATCGTACAAAAATAAATGTTATTATTTTGCAATTTAACAGTTTTAATTGTAATTCGAATTTTACATCGATGTACTTTTAAGGTTGATATACATATTTATCGAGGTTAAACTTTTAAACAAAATTATTTTAAAAATTTTACTAATGCTTTCTTATGAAAATTGTATTTTACTTATAAGAATTGTATTTTACTCAATAATTAGTAAAATATTGAATCAATTAACTTTTAAATTTATCATAAATACGGTTTTATATTGAAATGTATATAAAATTTTAAACTTTGACTCGCTTTTTTAACTTGACCTGTTGTTCTGATATCGACTTGAAATCAATTCGAAGTTTGTCCCGATACCTCTTAAAAAAAAGTGAGGGTCGGACCGGACTTGTCCCGACCCCTATATAAAGTGGAGTCAAATAAGATTTTTAAATATAAGGTTAGGATTGAGCACATCCTTACCTGCTCCGACCAGCCCAGATTTTCACCCGTAGCCGTATTACTACCCTGGCTGATTGGATGGTGGGCCACTTTGTTAAATCGCTGATTGGACGGTTGGATCACTCGATCTTCGTGGTTTTAGAGCATTGATACTATTCAGTTACTTAGGTGGGCCGTGGGCGTTATCACTCAGTTCTTTCAGGGATTATTTCAGTGTGATGAAAAATCAGCCAGAAAGGAAAAGAGCCGAGGTTTAAAGTTCGACGTGGCAACACCACTTTCCAGTGTTCCAAGCTTTAAAGTCTCCCATTGTTGGAAGTGTAAATGTTTATTTTTTCAGTTTGAGATATTTTACAATTGTTTCCTGAGCGTGGGAGTATTTATTAGATATCCCTCCATAATGAGAACTGCGAATATGTCTTATTTGTAATACTAGATGTTACAACTCACAACGTACATAATACCCATAAAAAAAAACGACGAGTAGAATCGCATTCGGCTGCAGCTGCTGCAAAGAACAATGATAACTATTTCTAAATGCGGATTAAATTTTAGCTGCCATAATAAAAATAGTTTTGATATTGCCCTTTTACGCTTCTGTTTTCCTTTTCATTTACCAGCCAGCAGAAAACTATTTTTTTTTAAAATGAAAAGGACCAAAAAAAAAAAAACCTCATATTGATTCCAACAAGTGGTCCATCAATTAATTACAACAAAAAGAAGAAGAAGGGCGACTGAATTCCAATAAAAAGTTCACGGTGATTCACATTAATTGCTTTAAAATATTGTGTCACATATGAAAAATGAAGATTTCTTTTTCTCCAGAAAACAAAACAAGCCCATAAAGAATGAAATCAGAAAAAGGGTATTAACATTCACGCTAAAAAAGACTAAATTATTTTTATCTTTATCAATGATTTTAGAAGGCTCTCATTCACACCAACACTTCTCTAAATTAATTTTATACCGGATGATATATTGCTATTAATGGACAGACATAAGAATGGTTAGTGTTAATAATATGAGGTATTTTTGTCCATTCATAACTTTTTCACAATTTATTTAACTTCAAAATAGAAAATTTACATCATAAACCTTTTAACTTTGTGAATTAGCGCAATAAACCCTGCGAAGTTTCGGTATTTGCATTTTAAATTCTCACCCTTAACGGCATTAAAAAACTCATGTATAATGTCAAAAATATCTTTACATTTGTATAAAAAAAAAGATATCATGGCCAAAAACTAACATCATCTTTTCAAATGTTATCACCTCCTCAAAATCATGAAGCTCCGTTGCTCAAATGATGTTAATTTTTTGTCGTGGCTATCTTGCTTTTTATATAGATATAAAAGTATTTTCGACATTACACATGAATTAACAATTTTTTTAATGTCGTTAGAGATGAGAGTTTAAAATACAAAGATTGAAACTTCGCAAGGTCTAATATACTAATACGCAAATTTCAAAATCCAAAATACTAATACATAATATTTGAAAGTTTATGACACAAATTTCCCACTTCAAAATCTAACATTAGTATTGAAATAAAATGAAATCAATTTTAAAATATGTTAACGTATACGAAAATTTGTTTAAATCATTGGCCCATAGATAAATAATTGATTTTTTTCTTTAGTATAGATGTTAATACCGTGAAAAATATAAAAAGGTCATATGAAGAAATAAATAATATAGATTTTTACAATGGTGTTTTTGGAAAGTAATAAAATTTTTGTACAAAATTTTTTTAATGTAAAAGCTTTTGAATTGATAAAAAATAATGTGATATAATAGAGCTAATGATGAGGAATAAAGAAAATAAAGATAAAATAAATAGGCTAATCGTACGAGTAATTGCATAGAAATGATTAAAATGTATGATAATTGCGTATAAAAATATGAAAAAATAATTAAAGTAGGATAATTGTGGATATTAAAAAGTTTTTCACTTTTATCAAACATAAATACATAATAATTAAAACCACACAACAATTGTACTAAAAAAACCTACATGACTAATAGGGGCATTGCCCTAGTGGTATGAGCTAGTGACTTATTTACGAGGGGTGTGGGTTCAAGGCTATATTCTGATAGTTTTCCTTATTTGTCCTACTAGAATACAAAGGTGTTTATTAGTCTTCTCTTGGAGCGTGGAGATATTTAAGGAAAAATCATTGCATAGTATGAGAGTTGTGAAGGTGTTTGATTGTAATATCAGTCATCAGGTATATAAAAGAATAAAAAAAATCCACATGGTAATTTAAAAAGGAATTAAAATAATAAATCGCATTAATTAGGATGCAACAAATCTGACAATGGTAGAAAGTAGAAACTGCCAATGCCATTGTACTAGGATACAAACAACATGTCATTAAAGCTGTTAGTAGCTCATGTACATAGCAAGGACAGCCTTTATCTAGAGGATGAAACAATCGGAGACATCATTGACAGAAAAAAAAAAAAAAAAAAAAGGAAAAAGAAAAAGAAATGTAAAAAGCTACCACGGATGAATCCAGCCAACACCTGGCACGATCCATTGAATAGCATCTAGTAAGGAATCGGAATGCGGTTGAAAGCCCAACACAAAAAAAATAAAAGAGATTGGCTCATTGGCTGATGGCTGATTCAAAAGCAATTTCCTTTGTTCACGTGCCCTTCTCGACAAACTTCTTTTCTCCCTCAATAGTACTGTTGCCCCGTGTATCCACCACAGCCAAAATGGAACATTACTTTTGTCCTATACTTGAATAATGGATTTTTTACTGTTCATATCAAATAAGGGCACAGAATTTCACCACCCACAAACGTTAAAAATGGCCGAGTGGTCCAGATTCAGAAGGCTAAGATTTGACTGGCTGAAAACCATTTTACTACATGTGCTCCGAAGCTATTTCCATTTAGATTCTTCATTCTAAACGAAAGGATTCTGCTCATTCAGATGACCCAACACAACCTCGTCTATCTTTCCATTAATAACAGAAGAAATCACTCCAAGAAGGGAGCAAAGGCAAACAAATACATCATCATACACAAGCATTAGGCCACTTTCGCTTAGCTTAATTAGAAGCATGACCCCCTCTCCAACATCTTATATGGAGAGTAGCAAGTAGGGAAAAACATGAATCAAAACCTTTGGGGGAGGGAAAGCAAGAAGACAGCATAGCATGCCCATGTCACTACTTCCTTAAAGGACTCAAAAGGTGAAAAGACTGTATAAAGGGGGAGATTAATCTTAGACTACATCGAATGTTACAGCGGGAGTAACAGAGAGGGTGAAGTAAGGTTCTATGGACACTTGGGATTTTTGCCTGGTCCACCGTAGTAAAAGTAGTTGCCCCATTCACCACTATCACCATTTTCCACATCGTAGCAATTGGATTGCTCTGTGAAGGTCCCAATCCCTTTGGGTGCCCTTAGATTATTGGAACCATCGACTACCTGGATATTCCTGAAGTAGCTAGCCTTGCCAAAACCTTCCTCAGGAAAATGCCCGCTACCCATTTGAGTAGATGTGTGCTGTCCATCTGATTGTGAGTTCACTACCTCTCCTCCCCACTCAATCATGCTGGCACTGTCTGCAAGGTATGAGAAGAGGAAAGAAGGCCAGTAGCCCAACACAAGGTCACTGCCAAATTGCATCCACCAATTCCCCTCCTTTGGATCCTATCAAAAATATATACATATATAAACAAATAAATTTGGATAGACAATAAGAAGGAAGATGCTATTTCCACACCCTCTACTCTGATGCAACATTCTTGTTAGAAATTCATTATCATTTTCATAGTACCCAAAAGAGTAGCAAAAGAGTGTTTGCATCTAAGACATATGCCATAGAGGGGCATCAAATACCATTTTAGATAAAATAGCATCAGGGAAGATGCATATTTTTTTAAATCATAGAGGAGAAATGCACAAGGAACAGTGAAATTCGGGTGCTCGATCAGGCAAATTTTGGATAGTGGAAATAGCAATTTTCCATTACGAAAATAAATGGAATTGAGAGACTGTCACGTGTCAGAGATTCCTTTCATTTACTTTTTTTTTTTTTTTTAATATGCGCTCTCCACATGGTGCTCTTGTTTTTACCTTCCAGACAAGAATACTGATATCATATTGGGAGCCGTGGAAAGCAGAGACAGGGAAGATGCTGGCACCCATTGCGATCTCACTGTTTACTTGTATGAAACCCGAACACAGGAGGTTGTAGCAGCCCGTAGCTTGATAAGCATCACTCTTTTATTTTCCAATTCCAAGAGAAAATAACACCGAGAAGGGGAAAACAAGACATTTCAAATCAGTTACGGTATAAGAAACATAAACATGGAGAGAAAAAAGGATGATAGCAAGGCGGACAAAATCCTTAAAAAATACATCACATGCGTATCCTAATGTTTTTAAAATGGTGGTGGAAATGAATGAGACAAAACTAAAAGATTAAAAAGGCAAGAATTCAATGAGCCAATGCATTAAAGACAGACAACCATCAGTGAATTAAAAATTCCAGTCGCTTCCAATCGGGATGATGGCATGATGGAACATTAAAAACACAGCTCCTTGGATGTTTTTGCCCTTATTGGATGCATCGTTGTGTTTTTACCTCATGCATGGAATTTGTAAACCAATGATTTTGGGTTATCAACTTGACCCAAGAAAATTGTGGGGCAATTTCAAACCTAATGTGCAAATTATCAATGATCCAGACTAAAAAAGCCGGAAAATACTATGACGCTATAAAGCATGATTTTGCCAAGACATAGGCAATAATAACTTACAGTCCAGTAAGTGAAGAGCCTCGTGTTGTTATCTCCATACAGATCTGGGCTGACCTGTAATTTGTTTGATGCAGTATTAAAGAGAAGCCATAAAGGAAAATAACATAGAAAATTAACTCCGCGTACTTATGTGTTCGATTGTGACATTACCTGCCAACCAGCCTCAATGCTATTCAGATCTTCCCCAAATGAACCTCCCAGAATCCACAGCTGAGACAAGCTGAACTCATTGGTCTGCTGAATACTTGGCTGCCAGACGTTGATAGTTGCCTTCGCTCCATAGTATTTATCCCCTTCAACATACGCAATCGCGTGCTACTCCAAAAGTTCAAAAGAAAAAAGAAATCAAGATGAAATCCACCAAACTGAAAAAGGAGAAAAGCGTTGTTGTTCTGTTTTTAAATTTTTGAGTCATTGAATCCATTTCTCTTGCTTCAAGTATTTCGTATTGCAACCTTTTCATCCTCTTAGTTATTCTCCATCAAAGCACGAGGGGACAAGTGCATAAACAACAAGAAAAAACAATACATGCAAACCAGCGGAACGAGATTTTCGGGTTTCAATATTTAGCAGATAAAATTGACATTTCAACCTTCAATAGCAAACCCCACTTCGTCTTTGATTAAAAGCAATAGGCATCTGAGGTCGACCGGAAGTAAAGAGAAAAAAACAAAGTAGTTAAAGGTATTTGATGTTAATTTTCCTGGATGATCAATAAAGCAATTATACCTCTGAGTATGCGCGTATCTGATACAATAATCCCCTTTCTCTTCCACAAGAATGATAGGCAATCATTGCAGCTTTCCAGTGGAAAGTGCAAGCATGAGGTGCAGGTATCGAAATCATGGGTAAAAATGAACACGAGTATTTGTATATGTTGAGAAAAAGAAGAGAAAAAATAAGCCTGGATTCAAATTCTTGGTAATGATCAAAATTTTAATCAAATAACTCAGCTTTCTATTTTAATAACGAGGTGCAAGGCAATAATAACAAACAAACATAAATCGAAGTATATCTGCACGTACTGTAGAGCTAGAACAAAAAGCCAGGGGTTGTAAAATCAAAATAATTACCTGATGGCCGTTTTCGTTGGCCAGGTCGGGATCAGCTGACCTGGGCTGAGGAATGCTTCTGTGCTTCTTCCTCCCGTATCTTTTCACTGAGCTTGCTCTGAGAATATCATCACGCTTCGTTCTTCTGACGGGAATGGTGTCTTCTGGGCACCTTCCATTCAAATGCCAGAGCTGAGAAATGGGCTTCGGTTTCTCCCCTCCATTGACATTTTCGGCATTTGAAGAAGCCACTTTGGCTTCATCAAATAGGCCTTCTGGATGGAAACTCGGCCTCATCTGCGGCCAAAAAAAAAAAAACGACAACAACAAGGCATGAATATTCAAGAGAGAGGGAAATGAAAACAGAGACAGCAGAGCTCAGGAAAACCAGACCTGGATTTTGTGGTCTTTTAGAAATGGGTGATCAAAGGCGGGTTGTTGAGAGATGTGAACGCAGTCGATTATATCCCCGTCTGAGCTCTGTTTTTTTTGTTTTTTTTATTTTTTTCCCATGTTTTCATGTGACAAGAACTTAAACGATTAGCCATGCCATTGAGAAAAACGAAATAAAATAAGAGAAAAAAATCTTAAAATGCTAAAAGAGCAGAGAAAGCACAACCCGAAAAGGAAAATGAAGGACAGCAAAAAGCTCTGCAGGGAAATGGAGAGAAACACAAGGAAAATCCCAGCAAAGAAAAATAGATAGAAAAGAACCCAACCTTTTTTTCTGCAGGAAATTCGACCCTTTGTAAAATTTCAAAACACACAACAGTGAGGAAAACCCAAGTACCAGCCCAAGTTTTTGAAAAGAAAGCATCAAAAAGAAAAAAGGGTAAAAAGCAAAAAATCACAACCTGAATACTCTTCACAGCAGGTTTATTCAGCCGTTTCAGCTGCTTCCGGACCTCCAACCTCTGCCTTGTGAGAGGCATCCCCGCCGCGCATGATAGCATGACCAGAGCCAGCAACAGCATTCTCGCCATCCTGAATCCGCCATCCTCCGCCCCCATGGCCGACGACAGCAGTAGCAGCAACCACAACACTCAAACGCCTCTCTCTGTCTCGCCGGCTAGAATGGTGCGTACTTCACCACAACGCGCACTACAGCACCAATGGCGCTATCCTACGCCAACCTTTCGGAGGAAGTGGAGGAGGAGGAGGAGGAGGGGTATGGTGGGGAGAAAAGTCTAACCCAACTGCCCTTTCATGTCATTTCGAGAGTGCCAGTGCTTTTCCCACCGCCTGCCCTTGCTCTCTCGCCTTTCCTGTCTCTCAAGCAAGGGCAAATTGGGAAGAGAAAAGTGGTACTGGGAAATGCGTCCCGTCGATCTCCGGCGTTTTGTCGTTTTGGGAGCAATGGTGCGCTTCTGCTCCGCTACTAGTGCTGTTAGCCCGTTGCTACCCAGTATGGAATTACATAACTGCCCTCGCCTCTTTTGCTCCGTCACGTGATCTCTATTCCCATCCTTTCCTCCCGGGTTTCTGTGTACTCCGGCCAAGCGTCACAGCGGATGCTCGGGACCTCGGAACCATGCTTATGGAAAAAGGCTGTGGTTTATGCTACTGGCAGTGCATTCGCTTATTTTTTAAAAAAATTTTGATTACTAAAATATTACTGATTTTTAAAATTCGAAAAATCTAAAAAATTTACAAAAACAGTAAAAAATTAATACACGTATTAAATATACTTAGATTAGCATTTGCGTAAAACAATTTAAAAAAAATAAAAACAAATAAGTGTGTACGCCTAAGAGCTTTGAGGCTCCTGAGTAGGGGTGTTAACGGATCAGGTTGAACGGGTTGGAGCCTAATCCTAATCATAACACATTTAATATATCTCAACCCTAATCCGTTTATTAATCCATTTAAAAAACTTCAACCCTAACCCATTTACAACCCATTTAATAAACGGGTTAACGGGTTGTTAACGGGTTGTGTTTGTTACTAATTTTAATGCTAAAAACCTTCAACAAAATCTGTAAAAATCGATAAATTAAATAACTCGAAGCTAACATACCTGATCTGTCGAGTCTTTGTGCGTGCGGGCACCGCAGATCTGAAGGTCACAGCGTGCCGACGTCTGCCGAGTCTTCATGCATGCAGCGGCAGGTCGAAGGTCGCAGCGGGTGCCGACTGCCGACGTATGTCGAGTGTCGAATACGACGCCCGTTCCTTTGCAGTTTGCAGGCAAGCCCTTCGACGACTCAAAAGACCGGAGAGGTACACAATGACGAGAGCTAGTGGTGAGTAAGAGAAGATATGAGAAAAGAGGAGAGAAAGGACGATGAAGAGAACCAATGCAGTCCACAAATCGATACAGGAGCGAGCATAAAAGAAAAGGAAGAAAAGGAGTGGGCGAGGGAGACACTCTATGCTCTTGAAGAAGTTCTGGTTGATGTAACTGCAGCATTAAATGCGATTCATTTATTTGTATGTGACTTTGTTGACAGTGCAGTTATCATGAGTCGTCGAGTGGGGAAGTCAAAAGCAATTGGTGCTTTTGTAGAAGGGGTCCCAGCTCTGAAATATGGTTGTGTGCGCGGTAGCAAATCCAAGAGAACTTCAAATCTCAGTCTCGACTGCGACTGCAGAAGTTAACATCATGTGCGGGCGCTGGACGGGACAGAGTGCCGAGAGCGGAAAGCCAAGAACCGACTAAATATATATATATATATATAATTATATATAATATATTATAAATGGGTTATACGGGTTGGACGGGTTGCAAAATCTCAACCCTAATCCGTTTATTTAATTAAATGGTTAAACGGGTTGGTGGATCATAACCCATTTATTCAAAAATCCCAACCCAAACCCATTTATTAACGGGTTGGACAAGCGGGTTGATGGTTTGACCATGACCATTAACACCCCTACTCCTGAGAGCATTAGACTAAAGTCCATTAAGAACTAAGAAGAGTAACTAATCTTTTTTATTTTGTCCACATTGTAAATTTAACAATATTGTTAACAAAGTAACCATCCAACAATAACTCCGAAAAACAGAAAATAAAATTCTTAATAGGTTTTTTTTGTATGATATTATCTGCTCCAGCCTAACAATTTAGCGGTGCGATTTTAAAACGTGTCTTGTTATGTTTAATTTAAGATTTACTTATAAACTCCTAAAAATTCTCTTCCTTTTCTTATATGAAATTCAATTATGGACCGTTATAAATAGGGGCTCAACTTGGGTAGGGTATCCATCGGTATCTACCCACCCGACCCTAATTTGAGTATGGTAAAGTAGAAAATATTACTCGTTGGTATAGGTAGGGTACAAATTATTATCTGTCACTTCAAATAGGGTACGGTTAGGGTAAATATATTGGGTACACAGAACCAACCCGCATAGGTACTTACATAGGTAATTAATTAGGTACATAATTATATATATGTATAATATGTATTACACAGTATGTATTATGTTTTGTCCTTAACATATAGTGTGCACACATATTTTAATAAATTCAAATTTAATAAATTTTGTTCCTTGTAGAGTTGTAGATTGTGAGATAGGAAATTAGTTCATTTATTTATATATATGTCATTGACTTCCGAAAGATTCTTATAAATAAGTTTGTAACTTGTAATTATAATATATTCATAGTTTTAGTGATTGGATTATGATTGTCTATACTTCATATTTTTATTTAATAATGTAAACAATAATATATGTACTCGTGATTTTAAAATATAAATGAGTATTATTTTACATTATTTAAAATAACATAAAAAATATTAAAAATATTATATTTGGGTATTAAAAGAACTTATTTTGAATTAAAACTGAAACTGACCTTATAGATAATGGATAAGGTAGAGTATATTATAAACCAAACTGACAAATGGGTAAGGTGGGACAGGATTTTTACAAATAAAGTATGGGTAGGGTAGACCACTACCCGAATCGAACCGACCTGAGTTACGCCTCTAGTTATAAACTTGTCAGCTTCTATCTAGTTTGTCCACGAACTACAACTTAACTTTAGGCTTCTATGTGCAACTTTGAGTTTTACTGACTTAACTATCCAATTATTCAAACAACATTTATTGAAAGGAAGTCTACTCTGATACTATTCGTTAAGAAAACCTGATTGATTAAAATCATAATCATTATAGAATACTTCATTCTAGACTATCAAGAAAAATAAGTTATAAATGGAATATACTCGAATTCATATGAACATATATTGTTCTTAGATTATGTATTTTTAATATTTCCATGTTTTATGAAAAGAGGAGCGAAAACTCTTTTCCAATGATGAGATGTTGAAAAATAAATTTTGTACATAATCAGGACCATAAGTATTTAGGTAAACATTTATTTTTATTTCTAATTTAGTCTATCATAAAAAATAGAAATTAAAATTTAGACAATAAAATTTCTATATATAAAAGGCTCGTACTCTATTAGATGATTTAAGCCTTCTTGGCTTTAAGCTTTGGAATCATTGAATGAAATATAAATTTTTTATTTAATGAGTGTTTTATAATGTAGATAGGAAGAGATGCTCCATCAATTAAATTTTTTAATTTGATGTTCATGCGGTCAAATGAATTGTTTTTTGTTCTCAATAGGAACAATACTTTAGATTGCTTATATGTAAAAATACAACTTTAAAAAGTCATATTTAAATAAAATATTTTTTATTATATTGAAATTTGCATATTTTTAGATAAATTCGTCTACATTTTAGATTTACATGAAACTTGGTACTCCACACATTTTTCCCGTAACTTGTGCACATATCAAATTTAGAAGAAATTTGGTGTGTTGTTTAAATAAATAGTTTTAAATACAATATACGAGTTAGATTTTGATTTTAATAATAAATGAGGCATAGGCAGCGCTCTAATATATCTCATAATTATGGCAGATTTTTTTTAACATGAATGAAGACTATCGCTCAAACACAAACTCAAAATATGAATTTTACTCAAGAAGGGTGTCAGAACACTTACCATAATGATGGTAGACTTGGTAACATTCTCAAAGGTTCCTGGAAGGTGAAGGTGTGTACATATATATTGTAATAAATAACTGATACTTTGCATTTTCTTGCTAAGGGTCTATTTGACTATGCTAAAAAAATTTCAAATTAAAAATTTTCACCTTTTACATTTACTTGATTTTTAAATTATTTATTTACATATTTTTATACAATTACTTTACTCTTCATTTATTTTTATATAACCACCCATATAACAAATTTGTTTATCTTAATTTTACCATGTTATTACTTATCATTATTCTATCATATTATAACATTTTTGTTCATTTTAGAAACTTATACATGAAATTTTTTTTATCCAAAGTGTTGGTAATTCCTAAATACATTTGTGAATGAATGATTTAAAGGCCATTAATGAAGTAAATATAACATCAGCATTAAAGTTCGCATGCATGAACCAATTAGATTAGTTGATTTTTCACAGCTAGGATGGGATAATCCTGGAATGCAATATTCCATCTCACAAAAACGTTTTTTCTTTTCTGAGCAAAATAATAGCTTACTTTTTTATTTCCAATGCAACTTTAATCAATTGTATTGCACATTTTCTCATTCCAAATGCATTTCCATCTTAAATTCTCATTCCATCTTTATTTTATGCTCATTTCATACAAGCTACGAACATCGAAGTAGAATTTTCTTTTACAGGCAATGGCAAAACAAAAAGGAAGCGTGACCAGTTGCAACCAGGCTCATAGTCACTTTTTAAACATCTTTATAATTGTTTGCAATTCATATATGGGCACAATTTGAAGCTTTATATATATATGATTTATACATTTTTCAACTACTTTTAATATTTTCAAAATTTTAAAAAATAAAAAGTCCGATTTTCATTTGACCAGCACACGAAAATGGTTGTGTTTTTATAATTTTCAAAAAATATTTAAGATATTCAAAAATATAAAAACTATATAGAAACGTGATGCTGGGGCTTCGTACGAATTTTTAAAAATAAAAAAGGATTGATTTACCCAAGTGCACTGTTGGGAATGAAGAGAGAAATAATACAATAAAAATGCTCAGGTGATTCTTTATTTTATTGTTTAAGATCTATTTACAAAATTGAAAGCATGTTTTGGCTGGTCAAAGAGTGTCTCTTGTGGAATTTTTTTTTTCCAGAAAAAAATTGTTGACTTGTATGAGGATTATCGAAGTTTTATTATTAATTTTTTTCCGTGAACTGTAGCAACACGTGCTCGCATACGACGGCCGCTCTCCCTGTGGGGCCACTACGTAACCGCCCGGAGGCAAGGAGGCGCCGATTGAACGAATAGGATCTCGCCACGTGTTGCTGGTTCGAGAACACGTGATCAGCTTCAGCACCCGTGAACGGCGAAGTAGGTCGACCACGGGCGCAGAGCGCAACACGTCAGTACGTGACACACTAGCCATTTTACGAATGCGGAGCACCAACGTTTCGGATGCTGTTGGGAGTCGAGACTTTAGAGAGCCGTTCATCTGGGCCACCCACAACAGAATCTCACAGTCGTAAGATCCTGACCGTCAGTTCACATGCCCTTGGCGATGTGTCACGAGAGAGACTGGTTTATCTTGTGCATGACAGTGTAATTGCCAATTCTGACAAAGGGACGTAACCGAGTTATAATTCTGTTGGAATATGTTTGGAATAACTTGTAACTATAGGAGATGGGATTTGGGAGGGTTATCTTAGAATTTGGAAAGGTGCATTTGGAGTGTATACTACTACACTGGTGTTAACCGAATAAAAGATGATATTCAATCAAATATATATCATGATTTTAAAAATGGTTTGAAGGAGTATCACTGACTCAGGTAATGGGTAATCTGTTCATCCACTATATCTGGCTCTCCACTATCTACGTTTCTTATGGCATCACAATCGTATCAATTTCTACTCGAAGGAACCTCGTGTGATACTAATTTTGATAGTGGATTCTCCATTATGATATTATCCTCTTTTATTGCTCGTACAACCATGTGATTTTAAAACGTTCTTTATGTGAGATTGATTTGTCCTCTATAATTGGCCACGTACATTCCATGCTTCTCAAAGCATCACAGTTCCACAGCTTTGGGCATCACATGACATTCTGAAAACACTTTTCTCCACATATCCATTGAAAATTCAAATACAACTAATACAGGATAGAAGAATTGTGAAGAAAAAATAAAAGTACTGGCCAAGAAATTAAAATTATATATTTTAAAAAATATAAATTTTTGTATTTAAGGACAACTAAAGTTAGAGTGTGTTTGATAAAAGATAAAAAAGAGGATAAATTTTTGTGAAAAATTGTTGAAAGAGTGAAAGTATGATGTATAATAATGGGGATAATAGTTATGAGTAAGGAGAATAAAAAATAGATATTGTAGTTATATTAGAATGTGGGAAAAATAATTTTAATGTAGAAATAATAACAAAAAAGTTATAGAAGTTAGATAGTTAAAATGCAAAATGTAGTACCCTTTTACCAAATGCAAAACTAACATTTCTAGTAATTTTTTAATAAGTGAAAAATAAGCTATACATCGCGCCCATTTTAGATTTCTTTTATTTTTATTTTTTTTTCTTGTTGCCATTCCCACCCTGAGCTCAATCACGCAGGGAAGATGATTGATAGACATCATGAGTGTCAATAGTCATAGTCAACTTATCAACTCGTTCATTCAACCTGTTTATAAATAAATTTGTGTTGAAATTTTTGAAAAATGGGTTATGATCTACCAACCCATTCAACCATTTAATTAAATAAACGAACTAAGATTAAGATTTTATAACACGTTAATCCGTTTAACCCATTAAAGTCTAATATAGATAAATGTAAACCCTTTGAGTATTTTTTCTACTAAGTTTTCTTCTCACCACCTAATTTTTACTTTTTGCTACTGCCTTAATTTTGGTTTTCTATTGCTACATCATTTTCATTTTTTCTTGTACAAAAAAACAAACTCTCACGTTTCCTTATGAAATCATTGTCTATCGAAGTCTAAGCTTTCAAGTCGTTTACTCTACAACCCGATAACAACCCACAAACTTGTTTATTAAATGAGTTGTAAATGGATTAGAGTTGAAGTTTTTAAAATGAATTAATAAACGGATTATGGTTAGAATATTTTAAATAAATTAGGATTAGGATTAAACTCTCACTCGTCTAATTTAATCCGTTAACACTTCTGATATTAGACATAAGAAAAAGGAAGAATTCGGGTAGGCTTTTTATTATGAGAATTATGTTGTAAGGATGCATCCATCCATCTTCTTGCTTCTGTAAGCACTGCTCATAACTCATTATTAGTAATCGACAGTTTTCACGTTGTTGTCAACCCTTTCGGATTCGGTTTTTCTTTTTGGATTTTCCTCGCCTTTTACCTCATCTTCTGACGTGACCCATGAACATCAATTTCTTCTTTCAACCCTACACAATTCACCGTATCTTTTTTTTTCCTTGAACCAAATAAGTCGAATTACTCTGATAAAATGGTTCGAAATAATCCATGCTACGTTTAGCGCAACTGTGGTCCACCAAACTATTCATTCAATATGGACGACGACTGCTCTTTCAAAAGGCAAAAAAATATAAGGACGACGATTGCATCCTCTGCAAGCTACTACTACTACTCTTCCTATCGGATAAATTAAATATTTTTTAAAGGAAATAAATTAGTTTTAATAATATGTTTACATATTGGGTTATGATTTAAAAAAAAACTGATTATTTCGAATTATTAACCATTAGTCTTTTGATTTTAACGTTATTTTAATATCTTTATATGATTTAAACCACTCGTTATACTTACATTAAAATATTAAGTTGTAAACTTAAAAAATTATTCTGATTAGAGTTTTCGGTGAACTGCATAATAAAATTATATTATGATAAATAGATATGTCATCAGCAACTTATTTAATAATTATACAGTTTTTAATGAATATACTGTCATGTATTTTAGCTAAATAAATAATTTTTAATATCATGGACGAGGTGAATTTCTTTCAATATTAACAATAATAATAAAATCTAAAGGAGAAAACTGGGAAGGTTTTTGGATTATAATTCAGAATAAAGTTATGATTAAAAACCACTAGCTGTTGTAAATCATCTTTTATATATTTACAGAAACTATAAAGGAAATTCGTATCACTGAAGATTTGAACGTGCAACTCCTCTGAGTCTATCTTGGTAATGAATCAAAATTATTTTTAAAAATCTAAAAAAAATATCTAAAAGTCTCCAAAATTGGTAAAAATTTATACATATCTTAAATACACTTAGATTAACCATTGTGTAAAAAAAATTTCAAAAAAAATAAAAAAATAGCTGTATGCACCCGGGTGCATTGAGGCACCCGGGCGCATATGATCGTTGTCCCTCATTTACACCCTCACCATGGAGGGACATATTGAAAGTACCTTCATACTCAAGGGACCAACGGTAAATATGCCAATTATCAGAGGGACATGGAAAAAGATACAAAATTTCACAACAATAGAAGGTTGTGGGTTTCGAACTCAAAATTGACCGTGCTAATGAGATCACTTTTGACTAACTGGGATAAAAACCAATTGGCAGATCCAAATTTTCTTAATTTACACATAATTATGCATGTTTTGAAAAATGTAGCCGATTTTTGATAATGGTGAAATAATAAATAGATCCAAGCTTTTTCCTAATTTACATTATCAAAAAAAGCTTGTACCAAGCATAAAAAGCATGTACCTGATTGAAATTATTTTTTTACAATGGTGAAACAAATGATGTAAACTCTATGACTAGTTGAAATTTGATTTTTATCATTAGTAGGACTCAAAATGAGGGTGGTGCTATGAAATCTTCCATTAATTTATTTCTCAATTATAAACATAAATGTCATATGAAAATAGGAAGGAAAACGAATCTTGTAACATTTTGTGATAAATCGATATTTTATTTATAGTTAAAAATTTTAAAATGAAAATTTTACAAAAAAGGCCTACGACTGTACATAAACCACAGTCACATAAGCAAGAAATACACTATTTTAAAGCACTTTTAGCATTTCATGCTAGTTAACATAATTAAACTTGAGGGTTCATTTTAGAGGCTGTTCAAGATGATGGAACAAATGGAGATGAGTATGAGATAAAGGAGACTAGATGAAAAATTTATTATGTATTTGGACGTAAAAAATTATTTTGAGAATAAAAAATAATATTGAAAATTTAAGAAATAAGGTTGTTATGTATTTGAAATGGAAAAGTTCTTTGAAAATAGAAAATTCTTAAGAACGAAATTAAAATACTATCCCATCCCCATTTCGTCCCTTTACCATGGCTCATCTCTTACCGGATACTACATAAAGGTTCATGCTGTAAAATGCTGAAACTGCAATTGTACGTAAGTTCAGTACAGTAGCTATTCTCCAAAATAAGCTCCGTCAATGTATAAAAGGGCAATTTCGTCCTCCGCTGAAAGGCATGCACGTGTTTCGGGTCAGCTGAGTCGCCAATACCAAGGCGGAAAATCCCAACGGTACGCCGTTACTTAGAAGCGGTGTCATAACGGATACGGAAGCGAAAGCATCCAAGGCGCCGCACAGCATTGCAGCGGCGTCACCATCAGAAGCAAAAGGAGCTCCTCGCAAGATGCAAGAACGACGACTGGCAAACATGTCAGCGTTGTGGGGCCCGGGTTGATACACGCACATGAAATCAAGACCGTAAATAATGTCATAACACGCTTTTTAACTATAAACAGAAAATAAGGATTTGATTAGATCACTAATTTTGTAATAGTGAGTAAAAATTACTCACTCAAGTCCATTTCATCTGATTCTTTAATCATGAATAGGAATTATTTTTCTGAACGGTACATGAAATAAAGGGAGGTACATGATGGACGGATCGGATGTTCATACACGAGCCTCTGGTCTTGTGGGGTGCACGCTATTGCACTCTAGACCATGCCTCCAGGCGTTAGGCAGGAATCATTCGCACAGGCGCCAAACTCTCACGTGTGGAAAATCCAACACATCGAATATGGGTCCCACTGGGAGATAACATTGCAGTAAAGTAAGCAAATAATCCACTCATTATGTTAGGTGGCACACAACTGGCGCCCAAGAGTCTAGATATAGTGAGTCAATGGGTGGGCATTTTTGCACTGATTCAACGGGCCCCACCAGGAGTGGCCCACCGTCATGAGCGAGATCATCAAGGAGTGGGGGCAATCAATTGCATGGACGTGGCCGTTGATTATTTTGTTGATTGAAGAACGAAAAACAAACAGACAAATAAATAAGATCGGAACTCATAAAAGAATACGGGTGTTCCTGCTGCTCTTGACTGAGCAGTCGCACATACCCAAATGCACGGTGCTGGAGAACTGCAGCGAATCTTGTTGCATTCATGACAGCCCACCTTACAAGGAATTTCTGCCTGCCGAATAATTGACTATTCTTCTACTAATCTATCATCACCACACTTATTTTGTTTAGGAGATAAGATACTTGAATATAACATGTATCACTATTCCCACAATAGCATTTTCAATTCTCAAAATATATATTTTTTATTTTAAAACATTTTTTTTATATTTTTAATACAACTTTTTTAACTCTCGTATCCGTTATTATATTATCGTCTTTTATTTAACCATCTTATATCCTTTGAAACACCCATTTCATTGGTAGAGAAACTTTTTTTTTAAAAAAAAATTAGTGTGTAAAAATTATAACTCATATGATACTACAATCAAGTTCAATAATCTTATATAGGAGACAACAGTAAACTTATGCAATTTACACAAAAGACAACCAGCTTTTTCCTATCTGTACCGGAGACCAAACACTCCCTGTAATCAAGAAAACATTAAATACTCACACTACAAGGACAAAGTTGAATCCACATCTTCCACGACGCAACTTGCATTGTTGCCACTTGATTATTGCCCAAATTGCATTGGTAGAATTTGAAATTTTGGAAAAAGAAAAAATTACCAAAAACTTCATTTTAAAAAATAAGAAAATTGATGTCATATGATAAGGATAATGATGAAAAATAAAGAAAATAAAATTAAAATAGAAAGAAAAATGTGAAGAAATGATTTTAAAATAAAATAGCGGTAAAACATGCATAAAAATGGGCAAAAAAACTCGTACCGGAAAAATTTACTTATCACCTAATGCTACTTAACTTCGTGGATACTTTTTACTTAACATGGCCTTTTTATTTTATTTTTCAACTAGCTAATTGAGTATCATATGTGTGTAAATGTTGTATTCCAGAAAGGGTGATGTATTAAGTATTATAAAACCCTATCTCGTAAAAATAAGTCGAGTAATTTACATATATACCCACATAGTTTGATGTTAATAGCAGATATACCTACATAATTTTATGAAATGCATATTACCCCCCACATAATTTTACTAAAATTGTATATTACCCTTACGCCATTACTTACCATTAATATCTGACGTTACATTTTGAAAAATGATGAAAACGCCTTCATTGGTATGCATAGTTTTATGGAGGTAATATGCAATTTTGGTGAAACTATGTGGGAATGATATGTAACTCATGAAACTATGGATGATGACATTTTCATCATTTTTCAAAATATAATGTCAGATATTAACGGTAGGTAACAGCGTGGGAGTAATACGCAATTTTGGTGAAACTATGTGGGGTAATATGCTTTTTGTGAAACTATGTGGGTGTACTTTCAATTCACATCAAACTATGTGGGTATACATGCAAATTACTGAAATAAGTCAGTTTTGATTTCTCTCACTAGAAAATGACTTTTCTAAAAAAATTAAGTATAAAAATGATTTTTTGGTTGTTTTAAAGAAGGAAAAAAAAAGTGATCACAAGGAAGATAAAATAGTATCTTTGCATGATTATCCATAAAACTTTAGTAATCCCGTTTTAAATTCGAGGCAACACTTGATCAATTAATTTTAAAAAATGAAAAATTGTGCCACATTTACATCAATTAGAAAAGCCGGTGTTGGTTATTGAATTTCTTTGCTTAATATCCATTTCTTTGGGTTTTAACTTTTAACTAGTTTATTTCATATGGATTCGCATGGAATTATCCATAGCTGGCCAATGTGTTGGCGTTTGGACTGGAATGCAAATCACACCTTCCTGGCGTGTCAATGCACCAAAATGCTGCTGTCATCATCCTCTGTCGCTGAAAGCCTCAAAGTAGTAGACTGCAGCCTCAAACATGTCACGAGAAAAACGCTGGCATTTCCAACTTTTCATTTAGATCCACTTACAAGCACCACCTTATTCATGTGGAATCCCATCCAAGAGAATACAATTTAAAAATGTGAATAGAAACAAGCTGAGGATGATTGAAATATGAGTAAAATAATTAATAAGGTAAAGAAATTAGTGAAAATTTGTTCCCCTTTTGACTTGTTGAATCCACTTGATTATATTTCTCTTAGCATAATCATCTGTATTTGTAACAGTGCCTCGTTAATTTTCTTTACATTAAAAGAATTTATTGATTGAGATTATCTTTTATTACTATACGAACTCAATCAACGGTTTGGATTGATTCCATATACAAAATAGCAATTGCAAGATGCATGGCTTTCTGGCAAGGCTTTTACAACTCTGGTGAATTGCTTTTGGTTGGCGATGCTGCCTCGAAGCGTTGAAGGAAGCAGATGAGGAAAGGGGAGAGTGATTTTCGGCCAATCTCGGCCCAGCCAGCCCCACACGGTTGGTTGGTCTTGGTCGTGCTTCTCTCCTCTTCTTCTTCTTTTGGGTGGAGAAGAAAGTGCAAGCATGGGAGACTGACTGACACACATATGCATTCTTTCTAAAAGAGCCAAACCCACCTAAAATTCCACTTTAACATTCCCCCTTTCTGAAAGCTACCCACTCAATCCTCCGCAATCCCTACCTTTATTGAAATGGACCTTTCCACAGTTGGAGCCCACCCCTAGATCATCATGATGTCCCCATTCCGTTTTCAACCCCTAAAATCTAATCCATCCTTATGAACCCCATGTATATTAGATTCAGTTTCGAATCCAATCCCCAATTTTTAAAAACCACAAACAACACTAAAGTTCTATTTGAGATTGGGAATGGAGAAATGTAAATGGAATAAATATGAATGCAACGGGTTCAAAAATCTATTTTAAATTTTTTTTTATATAATTGTTAATCTAAGTGTATTGAATATGTGTATCGAAAAATTTTCAAAAAATATTAAAAAAGAATTAAATACACCCGAGTGCACCAAAACTAAGTGCAACCGGGTACATTAAAAAAGTCCCAATATAATAAAGGTAAAGTAAGGATAAAAAAAAGATAGGATAATTGTATGAAAAAATATAAGGAAATGATTGAAATATATATGTAAAAAGAAAAAAAGTAGGGTAGTTGCATTTTAACTTTTTCATGTCACATTTATCATTTTTCATTATCCTCATCCTAAATAGTCCTTAACAAGAAAAATGTAAGGAAAGGGATGTTACGAAAGAAATTTTCTTTTTTAAAAAACATAATTATTAAGAGGGATGTGGAATATGCAAATGAGTGGAGAAGTCAAACATACTCATGCAATTGGAATTTACTAAGAAAACCAAAAATATAAGGGATAATAGTTAGGCAAAATACCAGTATTATTATTGTAGTCGTCTTAAATTAAAAAAAATATTTTACGATGGTTCACTATGGATCATTTCTCAAATCTAGCTTTGTAATAAACAATTAATCACATGGAATCAATGGGCATAATGCTTCAGTGGCATCCTAAAGCTTGCATTTAGTAGTTGATATATTATATTTATTCTAAGTGTGTTTAGAAAGTAATAGAACTTTTAGATGAAAAATTTTTGATTTACAAGTTTTTGAAATAGGAAAAATGATGTGATATGATAAAAGTAGTGATAAAAACTAAAGATAATAAAGTTAAAATAGATAAATTAGTTATATTAATAATTGTGTAAAAATAATTGAAAATGAGAATTGTTATATAGAAAGATGTGAAGAAATTATTAAAAAAATAAAAGTTTTAAATTGAAAAGTTTTGGTTTGATAAATTTTTGATGTAGCCTAACATGTCCCGAAAATGTAACAAATCCTTATAATTATAAGCCAGTTGCTAATTGAGTGAAGCGGCTCGGTTTATCTCGATAACTTGTCTTTTCATTTGCAAAAAGCAACGGCCTGCAGGGGTCTTCAAACCATCCAAGGTCTCTTATTAACAGCATCATGGAAGTTGGTGCCAAGTAGTATTCGAGAAAGCATGGAAGCGAGCAAAAGAAATTTGGGCGACTTGGTACATGCCAAATGCCAAAAGGAGGTGGGTCAATCGCTATTAGTATTTTTAGGGTGTGTTTGGGAATGAGTAAAACTTTTGATGAAAAATTATAGAGAGTAGAAGTTGTCAAATGATATGATATGATAGGAGTAATGATGAAGAATTAGGGGTGCAACTTGGTACCGGGTCGGTCCGAACCCGACCGACCCGACCCGGTATCAAAACCAAAAATGGGTTTTATTTTTAAGATTTTTTTCAAAATAGACCCGGTTTCAACCCGACCCGTATAAACCCGAAACCAAAACCGGGTTCGCACCAACCCGGTACCAAAACCCGACCCGGTCCGAACCCGGTGTAGTTTATATAAATTTTTCATCAATTATACATATTTTTTTGTAATATTAATATATATATATATACATGTTTTAGGCATTACTAACTCTAATTCAGACAAATCACCTCTTTCTTCATTATCAAAGCATACTTGAGGTAACTTAATTTCTAGGATGATTTTTTATAATTATTATCTTTTTATTGTTAACAGTTGCATGTATTTTTTCGTCTCGGTTGATGCATATTATTTTCAAATATGTAAATCGAGGAGAAAGAACTTGACATTAGAAATGTAGATGAAAATCAAGGGAGAATTTACTTGGAAGTCTTCGAATAGTTTTTTAGTTTTTTTTGGAAACTTTGGAGACATGAACTCATTTGAAATTTGAATTTGTTTAAAAGTAGATATAAACTTATTTAAACTTGAGATTTGTTTATATTGTCATTTTAAATTTGGATTGCACTTAAATTAGATTGGAATGTTGAACCATTATGCTTAATGTATTTAGATTTAGTTACTTTGAATAACTGTTATGTGGATTATGTTTGAATTTGAGTTGACATGATAAATCTATTTCATATTATGTTTTCTATTAGTATGAGAAATCTGTTAGTTTGAATTTCAGATTGTAATATAAATTTGATTTATATTTTAAGTTTATTGATATGACAAGTGGTCAATTTTTACTTTAGCAATTTGTATGATAAATATTCAATTTGAATTCAATTTCAGCAATTTGTACGATAATGTTTAGTTTCAACTACAAAGTTGGTATGATATGTTCATTTTCTATTTGGTATACTTGAGTTATTTCCATTAGCTATTAAATAGAAATGACCAACTAGTCATAAAACTAACTAATTTGTCATTTATTTGTGTCTATAGGGTGCTGAAAAATTGCTTGCAGAGTTCATTCAAAGAATATTGCAGAATTCAGCATGATGTTGCAGAATTCTTTGAAAGTATCTTGTAGAATTCAGCGTGAGGCTTGACTTCATAAACACATGTATGTATATTTCAATAATTTTCTTTTAGATTACAACTGAATTTGGAAAAAAATAGTTTATTGGTAACCCGAATTCTAACCCGAAACCAAACCAAAACCAATGCGAACCCGGTCCGAACCCGAATTACATTCTTAGGGTTTGGATTTGGGTTTACTCCAACCCGGTTGGCTTAGGGTTTGGGTTCACTCAAACCCGGTATAACCCGACCCGAGTTGCACCCCTATGAAGAATAAATAAGATAAAATTGAAATAGATAGGTTAATTGTGTTGGTAATTGTGTAGAAATGATTGAAAAGTAGGGTAGTTGTATAGAAAAATGTGAAGAAATGATTAAAAAATAGGATAGTTGTGGAGAGTGAAAAGTTTTAGATTGAAAAGTTTTAACTTGATAACTTTTACTTATTAACAAACACACTCTTAATATTGTACTGAGAGGGACTGTGGAAGACCACATCCATCATACACATTATTTAAAAATCAGAAAGAAAGCCGCAGCCTCTTGGTATATGTTCTATGCAAAAGATTCTTGTTCGTTGAGCTCAAAATGAAAACTTTCTATGAAAATTCACCTTTGCTCCCTTTACTGTAATATATTTATCTTGGTAATCTTACTCTTTTTATTATTAATTATATTTACTGACATTATTTTCACTCATTTTAATAGAAATTCCCACTGAGCATACAAGGTCACGACACCTTTTCTTTAGATCCTCACATGGTTTGCAGCATTCCGCATGGACACACGCATAGATTTTTTTATTTAAAGGGGTCAGTGCCCATGTGGAAGAGGTTTTATTTATGGCATTTTTTGGGGGTATTCTTCTCAATTCCATGTTGGGACCAAATACATACACTTTTATTTGCTCATTTCAAAACCACAAATGATGAACACAAGTCGCCCCACAAGGCCACAATCCACATCAAACAAAAGGAAGAAAAAGATGGACAATTCAAGACTTGCAAGCACACAGCTTCCATTGTAGCCATAACTAGATAGCTACAGGCCTACAGCACAGATGTGGTTTCTGCAGAATCCGAAGCATGGTCCTGAATGCAACCCAAAACAACCCAAAATCGAAGGGAATGGAATTGCTTGCATCTTGAAGATCCTTTGATAGGGGGGAAGAGGAATGTACCTTTTGATCATGCTTTTGAGGGAGCGTATACACATGTTGTCTGAGTGCCATCCTTTTCCCTTTTAGAAGCTATGATTGTGACATCCAATTCTCTGAAATATTCCCTAGAAAGGTGCAAGCACAGTATCCAACATGTACTCATCTACTTTGTTAACTACATGCTAATGCCATATACTCCAAGGACTTAAGATCCCTAAAAAGGAAATGCCCATTATGAACTAGATTGCCCCACCAATTCTATTTTAAACAAACAAGTAAAAGAGAGATTAAGACCTGATTAAGAATCCAAAGAGGGCATCCCTATCTTTCTGCCCTAACATTAGAAATGTTAATCTATAATAGTTCCTTCAGAAACCGGCATCCTGTCTTCCCAGTAACGCGCAGCTAACATCACCACCAGATGCTAGTTCCAAGGGTGGGGTGCAGATCCATTTCAAAAATCAAAGGTATCAACTAATGAGGGTCATCCAATTAATTATTAACGAAGTTATGTTTCAAAACGGAATGATGGTTGTCCACATTCCACGTGAAAATGAGATTCTCTTTTTCTTTTTTCCCAAGCATATGCTGCATAGCCTGCATTTTCCCAAATCAGTATTTGAATATCTCTCAATGTGTACCGTCAAGAAAATATCAATCAGAGCTATGACATCGAACCAACAAAATTTTGCCATTTGTTACCATACATTAGATATTAGGGGCTGGTGCACAAACTTACACCTTTTTTTTCCATGTAACATGTATGGTCCGTAGCAATCATTTTCAATTATGGGTCTCTACTTTTATGTTTCTTTTTAAAAATTTACCTGTTCTGTTGATTTAGTTGGGATTTTTTCCTATGAAACTGGGTGCACTCTGGGCCCTCTTGGGTTTCACCTTATTTTATTTTTTAAATACAAGCAATCCATCGCCATGGATATTTGTGTGGTATGAAAAACCACGTTCGTCAGATTTACATCTGATCCACAGAAAATGCAAATGAAGAAAGTTCTTTATAATTATATTTTTAATACCATAAATTATAATAGTTTTCAATCAATTTGATTTTTTATTTTATTGAAAAGTCAAATAAAAAACAAATCGAATTTTTTAAATTAGGCTAAACATACAATTTTAAATACAACGCATGAACTAATCTAAAAAAATAAGATAAAAATGGGAAACACAAGCAGGCACAAGTTAACACCCGGTTTCATAAGAGAAGCTCTCCAAAATTTTGCTACCATTTAAACAGACAACCTTGATAGGCACATGAATCAACGTCGGTGACGCTCTGATTGCTATAACCATGTGTCGCCCGTGGCAAGAAAATGATGCCGATTTGGTGATTCTCATGAATCTCTTGCATTTAAAGTTTCTTCTCCCAACCGATGACAAATTTTAAGATGTTTGTCATTGGCGGGTGATGCTATGCAATCCTGTCCGCTTTCTTCAATCCAATGAAAAACAAACATATGCCTCCCCTGCCACTTGTTTGACAGTCATGCAACCAGAAAATCATGAATATGAAACGATGGAAAGTGAACAATTTCTTGAACAAGCCCTTGGCAGCCATAATCCTAGCTACAATTGATGCAACTGCATGGATTTTGCCAGCACAAGCACTCTGACAACTATAATGGCACAGCATTATTCACATTGACCATGCTGTTTTAATTCTACAAGTTTTGGCTGTATCATACACAAATTTCTTTGAGCATTTCTTACCATCCTATATAAGCATCTACACACTCACAAGCTTTTTATATTTTGATCTGAACATACACTCTCATTATCTGCAGCAACAGTAGAAAGGATATTGGATTAGTCTACAATTTGGAGCTCTCTGTTTTTTATGGTGGGTGATGTGTACTAAGCATGCAAGTATTAAGAAATAATGCACGGTATGTCATCTGATGTAACGAGTAATGATCAAAGTGGAAATTCTATTAGACTTTTAATGATCAAAGAAGAGGCATAATTATGATTACCGCTGACGATAAACACTCAACTGAACATTTAGGTAAGGCCCACCCCGGCCAACCACTAAAAGAACCCAACAACATTGACCCCAAAGTTTCACCACCTAACCACTGTAATAAAAATACAACCAGAAATAAACGTGAGGCTTTAAAAGGCAGGTTCACCATTTTGGAGATAAAAATATACCAAGAAGCAAGGACAAATGTACACTTTCTAATTATAATTATTGCTTTCTTTGTTCATAGCGTAGAATTAACTCATAATAATGACTTCAGAATTTGTGCATGGCAAGCGGTTTCCTTTCCTTTTCCCTCTCCCCCACCCCGCCTCTTCAGAATTTGTGCATGACAAGTGGTTCCCCTTTCCTGTTCCCTCCCCCCACCCTCATTTGTACTTCTCCCCTTCCCCACTATTCTTCACCTTCTCTCCCAATAATTTGCTCATCCCAGTAGCTGTTTATTCTGCCAGCAAATCATCTCAACCACCCCAACAAACAGACTTCTGCAGATCTTCGGAAGGAACAACCATGTGTTCACGTAAGAGTAAACTGGATCACAGGTATCACTGCTTTTCAACTGTTTTTTTCCGTCTTCCTTCCTCTTCTTTATTCCTTTCTCCAATATTGGTTAGCTAGTTAATTGCAGAATCAATCATTCATTCCTCTTACCATCCACGCAATTCTGGAGACAAAGCTATGTACTTTGGCGTAAACCAAGCACAACAGCATTTTCTACAAGTAGAGCTGCATTCTTCAGCATCTGATCATATTTAGACGATGGGTAGCCCTTATCATTTGCTCCAGCTTCACATTCCTGTGCTGGAGAATCAGTTTCAGCATTGGCACGCATGACCTGGTGTTCTTTCTGATAACAACAATTGCTATTGCTTGCCAACAGCAATTGTCTTCTATAATTTCTGGAGACCATTCTCTCTCAAAGGATCCCATGCTCCAACCCAAGATTTTCATAATTTGTCAAGGACTGCAGATACAACAAGAGTTGCAAGTTGGGTGGGGTTCACACAAGGAATCCAACCTTGCTTTGATTAGGTTGGAGAGAGGAAAATGAAAAATTGGAATAAAAGTTTTGCCAATCCAATCTGCAAATCAGCTTATGTCTGTCTGGATTGATGAGGGTGCAACGTGACTAACCAAACGCCTTCAAATTAAAATCAAATCCAATCCTCCACCCAAAAAACAATGCACATTGATGTGCCAGTAACCCTGCAAGCTCTGATCTCCCCCTCTCAAACCAAAACCTGCTTCCAATTTTCTTCATGCATGCTGTAGCCTCCCCTGAAAATGAAATCTCCTGTTGGTTGTGACACATTGAAACCCCCTTATGCCTGTAGCTGGCTCGTCTTTCTCTTCTCTTCTCCCTGTCTGACCCTAAATCCTTTTCAACTATAATCACACCACCTTACCCTTCCTATCTTCCAGTCACAGCATCTTCCAGTCTCAAATAGCAGAGATTCAGCGGAACACTGATTTCCCCATAGCTCTGTAGGTTTACTTTCTCTCTGTCATTTTCTCACATCGAGGTCATCCTATGTGCATGTAATACATTTTTGCTTCACTATCATAAAAGCCTTACTTTCCTATGTTTCTGATCTTTAAAGTTTAACTTGCCTTGCATATCTTTTTGGGACATGATCAGGTTTTGGAGTAAAATTCATGAACATGGCTGTAGTAGATTTTTGGCTTGAATCCAACCCAAATTTAGAAGTAAGATTAGGGGTTCGGTTTGAAGTTTTAGAAACAAGGTTATGGTTAAGGTTAACTCCAACAAACTTGACACAATTAAAGTTACATCTTGCACCATCGGATGCAACCGATTATAAAATAAATACGTTAGTAAAATTGATCAATTTAGCGGCAACATAAATGATAAACCCAATCAGAAGTAACGAGTTCATGCTACTTGAGCTATCTAGCCGAAATTCAGACATGAAGAACAAGTATCTTCAACAGCAGAGTTTTCAGGCAAAGAAACTCATCCAAATGCAGGGTAGGTGCTTGCATTAACTGTTTTCATAAAAGAAGTTGAAAATATGCCCTGCTTGTAGATCCAAGCTGTCTAATATTTTCTTCAATTTGTGATTTCTCTGAGGCAAAACACTTATAGAAGAATTTCACCAAAGCAAATCTAATCAGCCTGCTCAAGGTTAAATGTTAAATAGATCATTTATATTTTACGGATCCAGTTGATACTGCACTCAAGCAGAATGGCTTCATATCTCCATCCCGGTTTTACCATTGAACACAAGTTCAGGCTCAGATAACTTATAGTTGATTCAAACTGATCCCAGAAAAATAATGGGGTTGACCAAAATGCAACGTGAATTGGAGAGAAGCAAATGATCCGCCCAGCAGAAATTATTTCAATCCTATCCAAACAATCAATTACATTACCCAAATCCCATCATCACACCCAATGCTCTGAAGAACATAACTCAAGTAACATAGTCTATTCGATCTGAGTTGGTCAAAACATCTTTCTCTAAATTCCCATGAATGAAATCAAACTTTCCATTCGGATCCATATGAGACAAAAATCAAACATTACTTCCAATTAACCCATTCTGGAATCAACTCAGTCTAAACCCAAATCCAATTGAAAGGGAGAAAAAGGAGGAAGAGGAAGAAAGCAAACCCATATTGAGAAATCTACTCTAAACGGCCATCGTTCCACCAAACCATCCCCCATTTGACCAATTCAGAAATCCACAAAGATGAAAAAGGGAAGGATCGAAGGGGAAAAAAAGGCTAATTACAAAAGGGCAACAGAGAATAAGGTGGGAGGGATACTATACAAGGAGTGAAACTCAGTCCGAATGAGAATCGTCGGAGTCATAATCGTCGGAGTCATCGGAGGAGGAATCGGAGGAAGAGTAGTAGTAGGAATCGGGGGGAGGAAAGCAGAAGAAGGAACAGAGGCATAGGGCAAGGCGGCCAAGCTGCTGAAGAGGCAGGCAGCAGATGAGATGGAGGACGTGGCGGCTGCTCAGACGCTGAGGATTGCAGGCTATGTATTGGCAGAGATCTGCAGAGAGATTGGCCACCGACACCACTAAAAGGCTGTTGAAAACCATCTCGGCCGGCCTGCCTGGCTGCCTGCTTCCCTTTCTCTCGCTCTGTATCTTTTGATTCTTCTTCACCCTTTTGCCTGCTGTCTGTCGTTCTCTATCGCAGAAACATACGACCATTTGCTCTGTTCTATTCTGTTCCGTCCCGCAACAAAACGAATCGTTTGCGCCCCCACCCCTTTTTTTACCTTTTCTTGGGAATCGTTAGTTTCCCAACAAAAGATCACTGCACGAGAGATGTGGTTGCACGAGAGACTTTCTCCACCCATAGTTCACCAAAAAAGCTATCCATGCAAATTGGCATCCGTTAGTTGAAAAAAAAGGAAGAAAAGGAAATTTTTGTTTAATTTGCCTACTTTTGTGTGTTTTTTTTTTTATTGAAATTATATATCCTGTAACATTTGACATTACAAATTACGCCTGTCTATAATCGTTACAATATTGAGACATCGCAAATATCCCCAGACTTAAAGAGAAGCAACTGTAAATACCCATATTGCTGGGCGCATGCAATAAGTGCAAATCCTATATACTAAGGAATTTTATCATTAATTTCACTTATATCTATGAATTTTTAATGATTTCACATATACTAATATATTTTACCTAAAATTTCACTAATACACATACCAGTAAAGATCCGTTAAAGGAATCATTAGCAACCCTGTAAAATGATGAAAATCTCATCCATAATTATAATTTTAGCGATGAAAATGCTCATCCCAAATTATAATTTTATTGTTAAAAATTTATATTCAAATGAAATTTTAATATTTTTACGACTATAAAATCGTATTATTTGAATGTAAATTTTTAGTTTTGAGAAAACTAATATCAAATTATATTAGGGCTTGAGCATATTTGTCATTTTGCAGGACTGCTAATGGCTGCTTAATGGATTTTTGACGGGTAAGTATAAGTGAAATTTTAGGTAAAGTATATAAGTATATGTAGAATTTTTAAAAATTCATGGGTATAAGTGGAATTAAAAGTAAAATTCGTGAATATACATGATACTTGCCCAAATTATATATATATATATATATAGTGTAACATTTGATATTACAATTAGACTTATTTACAACCCTCATAACGTAGAAACACATTGTTAATATCCCTATACTTAGGAGGGGTGATTGTAAATACCCATATTGTTGGCGCACATGCAATAAGAGCAAATCCTATATACTTAAGAATTTTACACTTAATTTTACTTGTACTTATGAATTTTTAATAATTTCATATATACCTACATATTTTACTTAAAATTTCATTAATACCTACACCATTAAGGATCCATTAAAGGAATCGTTAGCAACCCTGTAAAATGACGGGAATGCTCATTCCTAATTAGAATTTTAGCCATAAAAATGCTCATCCCAAATTATAATTTTATTGCTAAAAATTTATATTCAAATGAAATTTTAACATTTTTACAATTATAAAATTATATATTATTTGAATGTAAATTTTTAGTTTTGAGAAAACTAATATCAAATTATATTAGGGCTTGGGCATGTTTGTCATTTTACGGGACTGCTAATTGCTCCTTTAATGGATTTTTGATGGATAAGTATAAGTGAAAATTTGGGCAAAATACGTCAATATGTTAAGAATTTTTGAAAATTTATGGGTAAAAGTGGAATTAAAAGTAAAATTTGTGAGTATACGCGATATTTGCCTAAATTATATATATATATACGCCTAAATTATATATATATATACTGTAACATCTGATACCAACATATTTACAACCCTCGTATTGGGTAGAAATACATTCTTAATATCCTTATACTTAGGAGGGGCCACTGTAAATACCATATCACCTGGAAGGCTGGAACTGATGCAATAATACACTTACACTTCGAATATCGAACCCGCGCTGACATTTTGTTTGTCATGCAGCGTGACCACCAAGGCACTACCCCTGTGGTGTCTAGTTTTTGTTTTGATCATCTGTCATTTATTTCGTTATCATTATCTACCTTCTCATCTCGTCTCTTTGGAACCAAAACGGTCTTTCAATCGGTGGCATCGCCCATTTTGACCCTCAACTTAAAGATGGGAATAATCCCTCATAAAAAAAATGGGAATAATCTTAACTAATTAAATTTTAATTTTAGTTAAAGAGTTGCTTGAACAGGGTAAGAACGTAAAATTTAGTGAAAACCGAAAAAAGAGTTGCTTGAATAGGGTATTAGTTAAATTGCAAAGCCTGTTCCCAATGATCCAACGAGCTTGCATGTAGAGGTGCAATCCTAAGGGGTTGTATAGGCTCAAACATAATCTTTATTCATATATTAAAATTTAACCCTAATTTATTTATTAATTTATTTAAAAACCTCAATCCTAATTGTTATGATATTGTGCTCGCACTTGGCTTTGGCGCATCTAGGTATAAAACCTTAATTTTTAATATTTTTTGAAAATTTATTATACAAATATTAATCTAAGTGTATTTAACATATGTATCAAGATTTATCATTTTTGAAGATTTGTAGTTTTTTGAATTTTTAAGAAATTTTAGTCATTTTCAAATGATTAAAATGTTCTTGTTTTTAAAAAATTCAAAAAATATCTACAAATTTCTAAAATGGTGAAATTTATCTTATATCTTAAACATATCTAGATTGAAAGTTTTACTAAAAATTTTTAAAATTTTTAAAAAGAATTAAATATACTTAAGTACACTAAAGCTAAGTGCCTCGGGGTGCATTTAATTATCTTCCTTCGCATAGACAAGTTGTTAGATAACTTAATTTATTAACAATTACATGGCACGAAATAAATGTGGACTTAAAAATTATAGCTTAAAAATATGTGATAATCATAAGAAGCTATATATAGTTGGTCCAAATCTCGAAATTTTAATGGAAACCTAACAAGTGATAACAATAGTTTTTGTATTAACATAAAAACTTAAGCAATGGGGTTTGAATGTACATTACATTAAGGTAATAGGGGTTAATGGATTGGATGGGTAATCACTACATGGGTTGACGGGTTGATTGCTCTCAACCCATGATTGTCGATTTAAAATAAATTAACAAAATAGATTACTAAATGGGTCAGCAGGGAAGTAAAAAATAATCCTAATTGATTTTAAAATGTGTTGGAAAAAAGGGTTGATGGGTCAACTTGTTTATGTTGTGCCTTTACTTTTTTTGAAGTAAGGTATGACTATATATTGCGGGAACATCTTGAGAGTATAAAATGTCCATGTATAATGGAGTTATATGAACATTTGGTGGGCTTCCCCACCACATCACTTGGATTTCACTACCCTTCGCTGTGAACTCAACCAAGTTATGGGCACCAGTTTTCGGTTATCAATATATGTTGGAATTTTACAGATATGGATTGCCCTACCAAAGATTGGAGTTCTTGAATTAAAATGCCAACAATTGCTAAAATGGGGGCATTCCTTATGAATGAGACTCACCAATACTAGCGAGTCAATCTCCAATTCTACATGTTGAATGTGCAGATTTGTTCCACACCTCAATCCACTGAGCATAGCTATGGTTTCTGTATTCAGGGCATCCACAGCTTCCTCCACTTTCTAGCCGTAGGCTACCAGGAAACATCCATCTGCATTCCTTAAAACTACTCCAAATCTCATGCTTCTTCCATTTAGGTGTCCTTTTCCATCCATGTTGATTTTATAGCTACCTATTGGAGGCCCTTTTCACCTTGAGTTTAGATGTCTGTCCATAATGTTCAGTCCTCCCAGTAGACTTGGAGTTTTCAAGCTATCCTAATTGTCGTTGCACTAATTGTTAATTTTGTTGAAATCTAGTATAATTCTATTTCCCTACACTTGTTTTTGAGATATCAGACTCGCTAGCAGAATAAGATAAATTCGGCTAGCCCAGTCCTTCCGTTTAAATGGATTAGTTGGTTGAGAATGCACTTTATAGCTGCCCTTAGGTTCTAGAGATTTGGGTCCAGGTATAAACTCCCATCTAGCTGGGCTGGTCTTCTCACAAAACACAAACAAACGATGGGTGTCTTCACTTCTCTTCTTGCACAACATGCATTTTGGATCGACATCCATATCTCTCTTCTTCAGATTTGTCTTTGTAGGCAGTGCATTTTGCAGGAGACTTAGCCAAATATCTTGATTATGCTAGGTATTCGTGCTCTTCAAATCTGTTTGTGAGTGTTCTTCTCTTGAAAATCGAGTCTATCTTCAGTATATCTTGGTTGTGCTACAAAACAGATTTGATTAGAAATTATGAGTTTGTAGGTCGATTTCGCTGTGAAGCTTCCATCTGCTTCATGGGACCAGTACCATCCATCCTGAAATCCATTGGAGGTTATGGGTATTAAGTTTATCTTTCTCTAAACAAGTTCCCCAACGACCGCAAGAATCACTTCTTCCAAGTCCCGTTTAAGTGGTTTATGAAAGTGCAAACCTTCTTCTCATCTGATATGAACTCAGGTAATGGCCCTGTCTTGGTGATTAATTTATCCACCCACTTGTCCTTGAAGAATCTAATCTCCTTTCCATCCTTTATTCTCCCTTTTCCACCTGCTACAATGACCGCCCTTGCTTTTAAAATGTACTTCTAGATATATGAATCTGTTGCTTTTCCTTCATATTTCCGTATACTCTTTTTTGAAAGTACTCTGCATGTAAAACTTGGTAATATAATGAATCTTTGTTCAACAGGAGGTGCTGAAACTGTTTAGTTAGGAGGGAATAGTTGAAAGCTAAAAAGTATTTGGTTTGCACATCTCATTCTATACCATCCAACTTATTCTCCTCGGTCCTTCATTCTCTCTCCACCAGAATTTGCTCACCATGCTATTCATGTCCCAACAAAAGTTTTTTGGCAGAAGGAAGAGACTCATGGTGCAAGTTGTGATGGTTTGATGTTGCATCTTTACTTGATATGATATATAAATAGAATGAGAATGTAATAATGTGTATTAAGAATAAAAAAAAGTTTTATTAAAAATACGAAAACCATATTTAAAATTGAAAAATTGTCTTGAGAATGAAAATTTTCATCTCATACATATCCCATTCAAAGTTAGTGGATTCTTTGGAACACTTTAACTATTCTTCCGTATACAAGGGGCTTGAGTGGGTGGATAAATAGGATAGGAATGTAATGTTGTGTATTGAAAATAAAAAAAGTAATAGTGGGAATGTAAAAAAATTATTTCAAAAATGTAAAATTGTATCTAAAATAAAAAAACGTCTTGCAAATGAGAAATCCTGTCACATTAATATTCCATTTAGGTTTCTTGAATACTTTTGAATAGGATTAAGATGAGATAAGATGGGAATGTAATGAGGTTTTTATTATTCAAATAATTTTTTAATTTTCCAAAATAATATCTCATTTCTAATATATAATTATCTTAATTTATTACATTTCCCATATCACTTTTCCTCTTTCCTAATTTACAATCATCCATCCCTATCCCTTCTCTTTATTTCATCTCAATCCTTGAGATAAAGAATACATAGGGGAAAAAGTAAAAGTAAAAAAAAAAAAAAAATTTTTACTGCTCTTGGTACATGTCTTTTGATACAAGTTAAGATCTTAACTAATTCATACTTTTTCTATTAATATTCTTACATTTCTATCAATTTTTCCGTCCTTCCATACAATTGTCCTAGTTATTTGACTTGATTTTCTTTAATTCTAATTATAATCCCATTATATGAAATTATTTTCTCAAATTTCAAAAAGTTTTCCCATCCCTATTTTTCTATTTTTTTTTTTTGATTGGAATATATTTACATACATCTCAATATGTATTACACTGAAAGCTTTGAGACATTCTTACAAATCTGGAGATACTACTCCACCAAATAATCAGGAAGACACAGCTTCCAACAACTAAACGGGAGACCACTGCTCCCACAACAACCGGACGAGAGACACAGCTCCCACTAATAATTTTTACTCATTTTTTCATTCGTGGTCGAAATCCCATAACGTGGGCTTCGAACACACGACGCACCCAGCGCTGCCAAATGTGACATCCGCGCTGACCAACCGAGCAAGGCTCTTAGTCTCTTACTTCTACGTCTTCCCCAGAGCACCCTTTTAATTTAATTTGAATGTCAAATGAAGGTTTGCTTGCACTGGCTGGCCATAAGAATTAGACGTGCAAATACCATATTGGGACACAGTCAGAAATAGGCGAAAATATTTGAAAAAGCTGAAGTTGACGTAACCGTCCATTTCGTGCACGTTAGGAAAGCAAGAGAAACCCACATCATCTCATGGATCCCAATCATATACACCCGGGTGTATTCAGCCTCAATGCACACGGGTGTACTACACCCATTTATTTTTATTTTTTTTTGAAATTTTTTTTATACAATCGTTAATCTAGGTTTATTTTGAAAATTTAATATATGATTGGGATCCATCATCTCATCCTTGGATCATCACAAGCCGGACGCGGTCAGGTCGTACCCGATCCGGTGCACCCGGCTTTAGGAGCGTAAACTCTATTGTTTTATATTCTAATTTTTTTTTATTTTATAAAACTGGTAATTTAAATATATTTAAACTCTGTTTCGCTGCACATTTAGGGGGTGTTTCAAAAGATATAAAGGTTTTGAATCCAGTATGTAAATGGATGAAAATGTAATGATGTGTATTGACAATGAATAAATTAATATTAGGAATGAGTAAAATTATGTTGATAATTGAAAAAGCTAATTTATTCTTGTGAAAGGTGATACAGATTTAATTTCAAAATCTTATATAGTTTAGAAAAGACGGTCACGAAAGCCAAATGGATTTTTTTATCCATTAGTATTTATTTTGTTAATTAGAAGAAATATTTTAAAAGTTGTTTTTGTGCCGGCCAACGTCAAAATTTAAGGGTGTGGGAGAAGCAAAAATCATCTGCTTCTCAGCGGCTTCCAGTAGCTTCTGGCATTAACTGCTGATGATGATAAGAGGGTTCTGTTCGTATAATTTCCCCCATTTTTAACATTTTGATGATTGAAGTAAAATTAAATTTATTTATTATATTTAAAATTATTTATTTACTTAGAATACTAAGTTTGATTCAAATTAACATTTGCTTGAAAATGGATATGTTCATATGTAAATTAGTATTCTTAAACATATATATTAGAATATAATAATAATTTATGAATTATTTATTCATATAGTAATGATATTTTAGATGGTTTAAATGTTGAAAATAATATTTAAAAATTAATATCAAATTATTTTAGTATGTTGATTTTATACATTATAGATAGAGCTCATATACAACAATACTAAACATATAAAAAGATTTTTACTATATAAATGATGTATGAAAGAGATTACATAGAAAAGGGTAGGGTTTTAACGGACCGGGTTGGATGGGTTAGAGTTTAATACTAATCATAACCTATTTAAAATATCTCAACCCTAATCCATTTATTAACCCATTTAAAAAACATCAACCTTAACTTATATACAACCCATTTAATAAACAGGTTGGTAAGATGTTAACGGGTTGTATAACAGATGATATGAAGGCCAAAACTTTAGTAGACAATGGTCTTATAGGGAGACAAGAAGCTTTTTTTGGCAAAAAGAAAATAAAAATAAGACAGTAACAGGAAAATAGAATTTGGGCTGAAACAGAAAAATTAAAATTAGGTGATGGGAGAAAAACTTAAAAAGGAAAAATAACAAAGGAATTTATATATATATATATAAAACTTTAATGAGTTAAACGAGTTAAATAGGTTGAACAAATTAAACGAGTCGAACAGGTTATATGGGTTAAACAGGTTACTAAACCGGTTAATGGGTTATAAAATCTCGATCCTAATCCGTTTATTTAATTAAATAGTTAAACAGGTTTGCAGATTATAACCTATTTATTCAAAAATTTAAACCTAAATTCGTTTATAAACGGGTTAGACAAACAGGTTGACGAGTTGACCATGACCATTAACACCCTAGAAAAGGAATTCCATGTAAGCTAAGCTCATGATAAGATACCCCCTTATTTTGTAGGATATTGTCCCGAGGAGTTTCAAGTTCTTCTTACTTTGAGCAAATTTTTTCTACTTTGCATATATTTTTTTTTCATGTTAAAAATCCAACAAATTGCAAAATGAATTAGCTAATTAATTTAGACAAATATTACAAAATTAAATGATATATTTTCAGGTTAATTTTGTCCTAGGTTCATATTTTACGAAATTCATATCAACTGATATTTTGAGACAATTTACTAGATGAATTAGATAATTGATTTAGATAAAGTATTATTAAATTAAATAATATTCATATATTTATTATAGTATGAATTTGTTCTAAGTTTATATTTTAAGAAATCCATCTTAACTAACGATATTTTGAGGATAATTAATCTTACATATAGTTTGGACAAAAAATTAAAAATAAATTTTATTTCATAATGTTTAACGTCTTGCTGATGAATCAATTAGTTGATTTAAATAAATATTATCAAATTAATTTATATATTTATATTTATTATTATATCAAAATTTGTTTTAAGTTTTTATTTATACTTTGAGTTCTATCTAAACTAATATATTGAGAATAATTAATGTTAAACATGATTTAAATAAAAATTATCTAATAGCTTGCAAACTAAATTACCCAATTAATTTCAATAAACTTTAATCAATCGAAGGATATATACTATATTTATTTTTTGTTTTATGTTTTATGAAATCCATCTTCAGTTGATATTTTTGAAGATAATAATCTTGGTTCTTAAGAGCAATTATTTTATTTTATTTTAATTTTACCATTTATATATGGGTCCAAAGTATGACCTTTATATATGTGCAATTTTTTAATTATTTTTTCGTTATTTTAACTTTTTCTTAATTTTGAAATTGAAAATTCCTTTTCATGTTTTTTTCATATCAAAATTCATAAAAATTGTAAAAAGACAGAAATTTGCATTTATATAAAATTCATACTTGAGCCTACGTATGAATGCCAAAAAAATTAAAAGAATAAAAAATTGCTCCTGTGAATAAGAGCATTGAATAAGTAGTCGATTAATCTTGTATGATTTATATAAAATGTAAGAAAATTTATTTCATAATATCGAATATCTTGCCAAATGAATCTGCTAATTAATTGAAATAAAATATTACTATTTATAAAATAATATCAAATTAAATAATATATTATTATAATCTTTGGATAGTATTATTATATTAATTTGGTTCTAAGTTTACGTTTTATCTTCTATTATTATATTAATATTTATATATTTTAATGAATTTTTTGAGGCGTTTAATATTCATGATTAGTAATTACATCCCATATAAGTCTTAATTTCATGTGGTTAATTCTTTTTTGATGTTTTCAAAAATATTTGATAAATAATTTCCTTACGAGTTATTATAATAATTTTTCTTCCCAATTTATTTGTTATCTAGTACAATTATGTAGTCTTATGCAAATTATTTCTAATATTTTATATCGCTATTTAATTTAACTATAGGACATTTTTCATTGATATAGTGAATGAGTATTATTTATGAAAATATTATTCATAAAAAATAATAAAAGTTAATGGAAATGGTGTTAATGTTTTTATCCAAGAACTTTGAAATCACCTTTATTTTTTAAATTTATTTGCTAAGGTTCGAGAATATAACTAAATTTAAAGAATAATTTTTTATCCTTTTGGATAATGTACATAATTAAAAGTACTTTCAACATATTATAACCAAATGGATGTATAATACTAAAAGCACTTTAATATATCTAATCAGAAAAGCACTTGAGTATAGTATAGCCAATATTATACTTCAAGCACTTTTTTTTTATTATTAAAGTACGACTGTAATGCTGAATTTTCAAAGTGGGGCCAATTAGAAGCCTTCGTCCACGTAAGTTTTACCAATTTTGGGATGTTTCATATATTTTTTACAATTTTAAAATTTAGGCTTTTTAACCTTTGAAAGTGACTATAATACTTATATTTTAGAAATTTTAAAAAATATAAAATATCAAAAATAGTAAAATTTATTAGGTAGATTAAATACACTAACGTTAATAATTTTATAAAAATTCAAAAAAAGAATTTTACACATGGGTTCATGGAAAGCTCAATGCACCCAGGAACACTGATTTGAACACTCTATGGAATTGCCTTTAGTTGTAGGAAAGTGATTCGATGTACTTTGGTGCATTGAAATTTTATTACACCTAGGTGCAAAATTTATTTTTAAAATTCTTAATTTTTTTTATAAAACTATCAATATTAAGACAAATTAAGGTAAAATTTTGTAGATATAAGAGGAATTAAGGTCAAAATTTGAGAATATATATGGGATTTGCCTTTTATTTATTATATATTTTTTGCTAGTAATATAAACTAGGATTATGATCCCATCAATGATCAACAGGTTGCACGGAATAGCAGTAATTTTAAAATAAGGAAGAAGTACTACAATATATTCCAGGTTATTTTTACATTTACCCCTTAACTATTTTGAGTTTGCTAATTTTTGAAATAGCATTTCAATAGGTTTTTGACTCTTCCCGTGCTTCCGTAAGCACAAGGTCTATATAAGCATTACGCGAAATGCTTTCCTTCTGAAATCATGTTATCTACCCCAAAAACGGACTTCTGTAGGAAGGCATCCGTGAGAAGTGAGAACTTTCTCCCTAAGAGGCTGCGGTAGAGAAATCTTTAATGCGCATAAGCTGACAAAACAGGCCTTAATAAAGTAATATTTTGTAATATTAATTCATAGTAAGAAAATATTACCATTCTATCCTTTGCCTGTCCTTTAGTCTTAGAAGAAAATCACGTAAGTAGACTTTATCATGCTGATCGTACCAACCTGCTATTAATAACAAGTTACGTATTGTCTATGTAATCAGAGATTTCTAGTAACATTATATTTTGCATCATATCATTTTATTATATTAATTTTACACACATTTGGAGATGAGGACTATGGAGAATGCTATTAGACAAATGATAATGTTTTTATTATAATGTAAATGATGTTAAATAAGATAAATGAAGTAAATTTTCCATCAATCATCCAAATATTAAAAATGAATAAATTTATATAAAATAAGATTTCGTGGAAGTGGAACTCTCTTTTAAGAGACCTATTATATTAAGAGTGTGTTTGTTTAAAGAAAAATAAAAATAGAATGGATACGATAGAAGTAAAGTAAGAAAAAAAGAAAATAGTTTATGGAAAGATATAATAAAATAAGTGTTTTTTCTAGATATATAAACTATGGTTAATTCTAATTCCAAATATATTTACTACGTTTTCAAAATTTCATATATACCAACTACATTTGCAATTAATCTAAAAAATGCTCGTTCCTTTAAAAATTGTTAGTAAAATTTTTATAAATGCCTAAAATATCATATTATAAAATAATAAAAGATGAAATAAAATAGAAAAAAAATAAAATTAGAGTTCTTCAACTTTAGAGCTCAGGTGCAATTAGTGCACTAGTGAATTATGACATTCCAATTTTCAATTAAGTACAAAATTTGATAGGCATATTTGTAATTTTACATATTAACTAATGATTTTAATTCATTGATTGGTCTTATTAGGATTAACTATAAATATAGTGAGTATATTTGGGATTTAAAAACTTAATGAATATATATGTTTTTTTTAGAATCACATATGGGTATATTTGAGATTATAATTCAAGATAGTAGGTATATTTGGAAAAATTCAATAAAATAATCGAAAAGAAATAAGAAAATAATTAGAATATAAGGTAAAAATTGAAAAATAGGGTAGCCGGGTATTGACTTTTGCATTCTTATTTTCCATTTTCAATTCCGGAAAATAAAAAACCTAAGTGAAGTAGAATTTGAGCAAAGCTTTAGTATTCATGAAGGATATGCTCATGAAATACCCACTACCAAAGTATTAGCCCAGTCTGATGGTTTTGTTGGCCATTACACACGGCCACTTTAACACATTTCTAGAATTAGGTGGGGTATTCGTACGAATAAATAAATAAATTTTTTTTTTGAAAAAAATTAGGTGGGGCATTCGTACGAATAAATAAATAAATTTTTTTTTTGAAAAAAATTAGGTGGGGCATGGCCAGAGGGAACCTCTACAGTCTCAAATCTAAATAAGGAACAAGATTTAGCCGAAATTAACCAATGAAGGATTAGTTTGTGTTTAGTGGTTTATCTCATGCTTAACTAATTTAATACTTAAGGTTCACCTAAATAGTTTAATCAAGACGACCTCAGAAAAACATTGAAGACTTAAGCTTTTAATAGATAAATAAAAACAGGCTGAACAAATAGAATAATTCTCTTTTGGGAAACAATTTAAACTTCCAAACTCAATCAGACCTGACATGGGTTGAGCAGGGATATATTTCCCATTTCGATGCAAGATTTATTTTGCTTCTGTTTATTTCAATACATGAACCTTGAACATGACAACTTGAGAAAATATGCCAAGCAAATTTCTCTTACCGAATTCTACCATCTTTTCATGCTTCTTACATATAATAGCTCCAACACCAATATTTCTTTTTCTTTGAGGCAAACCAATATTATTTCTTCCCATCAACCTAATGCTGCAAATAATACCTAACCCACCACTTGCAATTCTCCTCTTTTGACTTCTTGATACATTTTCAACTACGATTTTTCTTTTTTTAAAGAAAAAAAAAAAAAGAAGAAAGCTATAAACGTTAGGAAGAGGATTGTCTTAATTTCTTCCAATCTACCTGTTCTGGAAATTCAAGACCTTGATGCAATAAGCAAAAATGAATGCAAAGAAAACACAAAATCCAACCAAGACTGCGGCAACAGGTCCAATGAAATCCCTTTTGTAACCGAAGTAATTTTCAATGTAAACTTTGATTGTCTGGTCAGAAGCACCAGGTACCTGGATTATATCTTCAACATCTCCATATTGTGTCACAATCAACCCATACACTGTCCATGCAACTGGGCATATCCAGTAATACCAAATCCACCACTTCGGAATTTTCTGCAGTTTGCTTAATAAAGAAAGGAATTAGTCTCACAGATGGAGAAGCATTCCTGTTTCAGTTACCATTCATTGTAAAAAATCTAAACTTTTAACATAAATTTCTTTTGAGATCTAAATTGCAATCATATTTCTCAAAAGCTTTCTAATCATGATTTTGACCATGAAATAGTTAATGTAAGCAAAATATGGAAGACTACTAGCGGATACTTACAGGTCTAGGGATGAAGAATCCAGAGAAAAGATTGAAGACACCATAGAAAGCTGCAGCAAAGATGGCAGCAACTTCATGATTTGGTGTGATGGATACGGCCATCATGCCATAATAAGTGAAGTAGAGAAATGTGAAGAAGGTGATGAAGAAGAACCAGAAGAACTTTGCAGCTGCCCACTGGAAACTCACCATGGAATAGACAACAAGCGTATGATATGTGGTCTGTATAAATACATACGGAATTTCCACCACCACCTGCACCAAAGCCCATGTTATGCCAGCTTGAAATAATTGTTCAGCTACTGCGAACATGCCACGTTCATTAAATTGGCATCTATCTTCAAATCATTGCGTGTACATAACCAATGATGCATGTATAGAGTGCAGTATTGCACTTCAATAGACGCTCATCTTACCTGAGCAACGCCATATGGTAAGCCGGAATACATCCCTGCTGCTCTTTCTCGGTAAAAAACTGTCCTCTCAATGGCTACAATTGGCTGCACAGTCGTGCAGTTGGTGATGCCAATGAAGAGGACAGATGAAAACATGGCTCCAACGGCGATCATAAGATCACCTGAATTTTCCCTGCATCATAGAGATTGTGATTGTGGTAGTTGTATGATTGCTAGAAGTATGAATTTTGCCTCCATGATGAATTCAATAACTATGGTCTTAGCAAGATTGCTAGAAGTAAGAGTTTCATATAACAGTCACATCTTGCACAGAATTGTTTAGTAGAATCTGTAAATGAATCATAAATCGCAACAAAAGAGTAGATGACTACCTTTTTGTTCCAACTTTCCATAAGATTGTGCCAAGCAAGAAGGAAGCAACTAAGGTGAAGAAGTATCGGACAAGGTTATAGTCAGGGCTACGCCAATATGTCAACCACTGTTTCCATAGACATGATTTGAACTGTCCAAAAGTAGGCTGAGAATATTGTGTAGGAAAGTACAGATCTTTGGCTCCTGGAGAAGGAACGCTCAGCTCTTTAATGAGTGCTTTGTTTCTCCTGGAGATAGTCGGAAGGTTCACATTAGCAGAATGCACAAAGATTGGTTTTGCTGTTGTTTCATCTCTCTGTGAGATACGGGACTTTTATGAAAATGAGAAGTGGGAAAACCTGTTAGGAGGAATATAGATAATTTGCACGTAGCAGTTGAGAAATGATGCATGCACCATTTGGCCCTTGTTTATTTGACTACTCAGACAAGGGTGATGAAAAGGAGAATATATATGCTTACTGATACAATGGCGAGGATTTGTAGTACTCAGAAAAATCAATTCCCAATTGAACTTCAGTAGCAACTGAGCTTGCTTCTAGCATCCATGTTGCTGGGTTGTACTTCTCTTTGATTTTTGGAACTCCAGGAACCTCCTGCAACATACATGCCCATGGAAGTTGAGTTTTGGTATTGAATATTTATGTCATGTCTGTAGTTCAGTATTGCATGGTGCCAAGTTTTTGTGCAAATAACAAAATGATTCCAAATTGAAAAGGGAAAAGCTTCATACTTCAAAGTATTCAATTATCTTTTGAGAATTGTGGCCCAGAGGTCCAGAGTATATCACTTGACCACCTCTTTTCATCAGTAGCAACTGTCACATTTAACAGGATTCATAAACACTAGAAATCAAAACCTTCAAGAAAATAAGCATGGCAGTGAGAAAAGACACACACGGGCTGAGGGACTTTGTGCACCTCATCAAAAGCTTCAAAGATGTCAATACTTGGCTGGTGGATTGTGCAAACGACTGTTCTTCCAGTATCAACTGTGTTCCTTACAGTTCTCATGGCAATAGCTGCTGCCCTTGCATCGAGACCAGTAGTGGGCTCATCCATGAAGATGATAGAAGGGTTGGCGACAAGCTCCACAGCAATTGTCAGCCTCTTCCTTTGTTCTGTTGAAAGTCCTGTAATACCTGGCAGGCCCACTATTGCATCCTTGATATTATCAAGCTCCACCAGTTCCATCACTTCATCAACAAAGACCTGAAAGTGAATGATTTTAATGTGTGCATCAGGTTGGTAGCACACACGAAGCTTGAAATACTGAGATCTTGGTTGGATGTTTATTGTCAAGGTAAGAGAAGAATTTGATTGCTGTAAATTATTATTTTTTGTTCTAAGGTCTCATTTACTATGAAGCTTGTTGTGATAAGGGATTATTTATAATGAAGGATTAGGCAATCAACTGAAGTGGAAACCATCACAGAAGGTCAGAAACTACAAAGTGGAGAAAGGAATCTACATTTCAATTCAAAGCAACATCTTATTCTATCAAGTTGGCACAAATGTCAACAAAATATAACAAGGTAACTGCATTGAATTTAAAGTTTTCAGCTACTCTAACATTTCTAGTTCACCATTGTATAATCAGGAATAAAAAGTGTATTGGTTGGTCAACAGCTGATATGTCTATTGACATGGTCTGTAAGACTTGCTGGGTCAAACCCAATAAATACTTAGACCTAGTGGATTTGAGTTAAGTAATTTATTTGTGATGTTTAACTCAACACAACAATCCATGGTGCTTAAATTGTGGATTTTCCGCGTTAATTAAATGCATATGTATGTATTGAAAAGTTGTCTGCCACAGATGCATCGCATGCTTAGATGCTACCTGCCCGTTTCATATTTTTAGAAATATTGCAATTCAGACCTTTGAGAGTTTTTTTAAGCAGAACAACACGTTATAGAGGAAATTGCAAAGTAGCACGTATTGGTGAATTGTAGTTTGGCCCAAGTGGGCCTACTAGGGGCTCCTGACAATTGGGCATAGGCCCAGAGCTGCAAGCCCTTAGAGTGCCCTAGAGACTAGAGTGAGCTGTGTTTAACTTTAGCTTAGACATACATGCTTGGACTTGAGGAAGAGTCCAGAGATGCAGGGCCCACACCAGGCCTAGCGGGAGGCCCAAACTGGTTGGCGAGGGTGTTCGACAGGACACTAGCACCTTCTCGTGCGTTGAGTTTGATGAGATATAAATTAAGTTCCCCATGTTCAGTTAAGGCGATCCAAAAGCTAATTTCTACATTTTTTTGGATGTTCTAAGTTCAATTGAAAGGTCAGATTGACCTAAAGAGCTTAGAAACCTAATGACATGTTTGTTAATGTATATGGAAAATGTGAGATGAGAATCCATGAGATTATAGATTCCCAAACTTAATTAATAACCATATTTTTATGCTTTTACTCCTATATTTCAATCATTTCTCTTTCCTACTACACTTCAACTATCCTATTTATTTCATTTTTACCTCTATTATTTTATATCAATTACACAATTTCCAAAATATTTCATTTCTTATTTCCCACTGCATCTTACATTTCCCACAACTTTTACATTACCAAACAAGCCCTAAGTTTGAAGGGACAAACGTAGATAGAGTTTAAAGGTTTAGGGTGCTAAATCTTTAGGGAGATTCTCATAATAAATATGATTTCTAGGTAGAAGATATGTGGAAAATAAGCTATGAGATGGAAATGAGACCGTGAATGAGTGCTGAGAGAAGATTTGGTAATCTTTTTTTTTTTTTTTTTTTTTTGCCAGAGCCCAGTTATTCAATGGCAATTGTGCTGATAGCAGGAATCGAATCCTGATAGGTGGGCATGCACGCCCGCATGTGAACCAACTGCCCTAAGGCAAGTTCACCGGAGTTAGTAATCTTAATTGCATTATACTAAGTTCATTTGAACTTACCCCCTTATTTCATTTTTCAAAGAATGAAAGGAAAGGTGGCTAAAGTTGTTTGTGATGTGAAGCACTAAGTGGAGATATTGTATTTATTTGAATTTTGGCCTGTAATGTTAATATGTTCCATGAAGAGTTGCAATTTTCTTTTTAGTTGAACATTATAATTATGTCATTATAATGCAATTTTATTTTAGTGATTGAGATGATTTTGCCAATATGGAATGATCCTGAGGAGGTTAACACTAGAGCTCAAGATTAAGGCAGGAGACTTTAATTTTGGGTTTGGACTATTACAACCATCTTATTGGATCCACAAAAAAAAAAAAAAGTGGAGGAAAAATGGATTTAATCAGATTTCCGCTGATGTATTTTTGAACATTACGACATGACCATTGATAAAAAGAAGAAGATGGTAACAATAATCTCACCATTTTCTCTGCATCATTGACCTCCTTGGGCAAACGAAGAAATGCAGAATAGATCAAGGATTCTTCAACAGTTACTTGGGGAGAGTGGATATCGTTTTGTTCACAGTAGCCAGAAATCCTTGCAAAGGTTTCCTGTTTCTTTGGAAATCCTGAGATCCTGATATCTCCTTCAATATATCCTCCAGTCTTTCTTCCTGCAAGCACATCCATGAGGGTTGTCTTCCCAGCACCACTAACTCCCATAAGTGCGGTTAGAACACCAGGCATAAATGCCCCAGTAACTCCCCTTAGAAGCTGAAGCCTATCTTCAACCATTCCTTGCTGCTTCATTTCCTGTAGAGAGGGGTTACAACCTCTTCATGATTTTTTTTTGATAGAACAGTCTCTTCATAATTGATTGATGAAGAAGAGAAGAAAATGTATACATTACTTTAAATTTCTGATCAGTTGATGCTTGATGGAAGAGATGTTATTTTGTTCAATTGAAAATTTATATAGGCGGAGCCATCTTTTGAGTAAAAATGATAAAGAAAATTAGAAAATTCTAGATTAGTGGCTTTCGACTGTTCGTAATGCAAAAGAGAAAAGACTAGTACTTACTGTAGGCATGTCAACAAAATAGTTTACTTCATCAAATGACATGGTTAAAGGAGTGAATGGAAGAACCATTCCCCTCTTTGGTGCTATGCCTGTAGCAAACTCAATAGAAGATTCGCTTTTTTTACTAAGCCCCCTATTTGCTCGATTGCCCATGCATTGAATTGCCATTTCTCCTGTAACATGGCACAAATAAATATTTCAGGTTCATGTTCATTTAAATAATATGGATTTGAAATTTTAGGTAATATTTTTTTTGAAGCAGTATTTGTTGGATGAAATACCGCTAACGGGTCAGTATTTGTTGGATGAAATACCGCTAACGGGTCAACAAATTTTTAGAGTTGGTGGGTTGGGGGAGTTCTCACTATCATTATTTCCATGTGAAGCTGATAAGGATGTGGTCTTAGAGACACCTCTTAACACTCTTCTTGTAGCCTGTCGTTCTTCGTTTGATTCTTCTATTCTGTCTTCCATTTTGTTTGCAGCTTCTTCAGAAATAAAAGCTTGTGGCTTACCTAAAGCTATCAAAAAGAAAAAGAACTAACAATTTAAAGAAAAAATTGAAATTTAGTTGTTACTAGTGTTAAAGAGAAAATTCTGAAAATTTTTGTTACATTTGCATTACCTTACTCATATAGAAATTGTAAATCCACATTACTCTAAATTTTGCTTAAACCAAGTACTTACGATTTAGATACATGAGTGCCATGGTGAAGAGGACATTGAAAAGGAGACTATATCCAAGGAGGGCTGCTGTTCCAATCCAGAACCAATATTGTTTCGTGAAGGCATCATAGTTCTTTAGTATTGCAATGCCCAACTTTGTGACCCCATCGGCTGCCTATGATAGTTGCATAACTTGTCAATGGAAATGATATAAAGAAAACACATACTCATATTGGTATAAAAATGACAACAAATGATAGAGAATTTAAGGTTACAAATGCAATCTAAGTAGTCGATTGCACTCTTCATAGGATTTAAGCAACCCTTACAAGTGCTAAGAAGCAACAGAAGAAAATGTTAATTGTAGAACAAGGGAAGACTTGAGAAAAAGAGACATGCCAACTTATCCATCCACCGGGAAGCAAACATCTCATTAATAGCCACTGAATTAAAGGCATATGTGAGGGGAGAAAACCAATAACCCCATATCCACCACTTGGGAATTTCACCTATGATATATATAGAAAAATGACGGTCAGTCTAGAAAACATTAAATGATGACAAATTGTACCATAACATTTCTATTTTGGCATACTGATTGTAGATATATATAGATTATATACAAATTAAAAAAAAACTATATACTAAGTGCGGATTTTTTGCATTTTAGTTCCTCTAACTATGTGCATTTGCTTTTTAGCTAATGAGTTCACATGTTTACTTTTTAGACCCTGTAAGTTTACTGTAACGCCCCAGGCCTAACAGTAAGATATTGTCCGCTTTGGGCCTCGGCCCGCACGGTTTTGCCCCTTTGGGTTCACGCGCATCCCGTCCTTCCCCAAAAGGCGCCTCACTAAGGTACCTGGCGGTCTCTACTTATAACTCAGGCTCCCCCCCTCATCCTAACCTAAGGGGGGGTGAATGTGATATCCCACATCGGTTAGGATGAGGGGGGGAGCCTGGGTTATAAGTGGAGGCTGCCAGGTATCTCAGTGAGGCGCCTTTTGGGAAAGGACGGGATGCGCGTGAACCCAGAGGGGCAAAACCGTGCGGGCCGAGGCCCAAAGCGGACAATACCTTACTGTTAAGCTTGGGGTGTTACATTTACCCTACTTGCATTTTAGCCTTTGCCGTTAATTGCATATACAAGTTGATTCATATATGCAGTTAAAGACAAAGTTATGAGTCGACTCATGAGCATGAGTCAACTCATATATAGGCTCATGAGTCGACTCATATATACACTTAACAACAGAGCTTTTGACATGCATTAACGGTAGAGATTAAAATGCAAAGAGAGCAAACTTACAAAGCCTAAAAAGCAAATACGTGAAACTCATGGACTAGAAAGCAAATACGCATAGTTAAAAGGATCAAAATGAAAAAAGCCATACAGAGTGCTAAACCAGCTTGGAAGTTAAGAACCTTTTGGAAGGATGAATCCACCAAGCATGAACACCATAATGAGCACGATAGATCCTCCAGTGTCTGAAATGATCATACTTCTACATACCCCAGCAATGAGCCGAAAAAGTCCAGCTGCCGTTTGCTGGGTCAAGAAGACTACAAGCAGTTGCTTGAAAAACCTGTCATAAATCAGTTGGAGTTACCAACAAAGCCCTGAAGGTCAAACTACCATTCATTGCGTTGAGAATACAACCATCTTCAACATTTTTTAGCCTTGAAAAACTAGCGAAGTAGATTTTATCATCTACTCATGCTATAACAGAATAAAAAAAGAGTTTTGAGTTTCTCACCTGCTGAGGTCTGGTGCAAATCCAATGGTGTAATACGTAGTCAACAACCACACGAGAGCCTCCAACATGGAAATTGGGATTTGAAGAAGAAAATTGGGTAGAGTAAACACCCAAGGAGGGTGGAACATTAGGTCACGTTGTTTGTAGAACACAGGGAGCCTTGCAATGGTAAGAGAGATCTCAGTAAATCCATTGAACGTGTTCACTATCATAGCAAAGATAAGTGCTCCAACATATGCACCCCCATCATCTTCATTCTTACTATCCATCTTTGTTCGCAGGAAAACCGTCGAAGTAATTATTGCCATAATGATAATCTGAAAGAGAGATGAGAACAATACTAAATAAGAGTTTAGGCTACAATTGGATGCACCACTCCAATCACTGGTGTGGAATTCATAAATAGAATCAAATGATTGTTTCAAGAAGCATGTAAGCTTGGAATCAACGGCTAGGCGATCCAAGCCAGCAGGGCCCTCACCTGAACAGTCTTAAAGACATAGAAGAATGAATTCCGCCTGATAAGAAGCCACTCCTTGGAGAAGCTAGCTTTAAGGAGTTCCTTCTTTGGCACCGAGTACTTGCTGAATACTAGTGCTGCTTTATGGCTCTTGCTCTTATCATATGCTACTGATAGTTCCTCTGACAAGTTCAGGCCTACATGGAATCTCTTGAATCGTTCACTGAACTCGGACGCTGGAATGTAGTGATATGGCTTGCTCTTGTCGGCCCAGTACTGTTCTTGATCCTTCTTTGAAGTCACCTGCACAGAAGAAGAACCAACAACTAATTTCTCCTAATTTCTGTTTTGGGTGACAAACTCGGGTAGTGGAGAAATATGATTAATCACCTCTTGCAGAAAGTCAGCAGCGCCCTTTCTTTCGGGGCACTGGAATCCGCAGCTCTCGAAGAATTCGAGGACATGTTCTTTGGGGCCGTGGTAGACAATGTGGCCTTCTGAGAGGAGTACAATGTCATCAAAGAGATCGTATGTTTCGGGCGCTGGTTGAAGGAGTGAAATGAAGATGGTTGCCTCAGTCAGGTGAGCAATCTGCTGCAAGCATTTCAGGATTTGGAATGTTGTGGAGCTGTCCAGGCCTGTTGATATCTCGTCCATGAACAACGTCTTCGTGGGGCCGACAATCATCTCTCCTGCAATGGGACACCACCAGGCAAACTTCAGTCATGGTAACGTGAGCTGCTTCTGTGCGGAGCATTAGCGTCCAGGCCCAGCGCTTACACTACAGGAGTTTGGGTCGTTGCTTTCAGTCCAAAATGTCATGTCTGTGATAGAGGAAAAATAAGATAAGATCGTATTTACCGGAATTACTATTTTTTTTAATTACATCTACACTGTTGTTTCCTGCGAATTCGAAGTCGGACTATGCTTTTTCTTTTTCTTTTTTCTTTTTTTTTAAGGATGAAGTAGGACTATACTTGTGCGCACACAATATTAATCATGTTTAAAAATAAAAAATATATAAATATATTCAAAATGGCAAAAACTTAGATTATAGATTAAATATACCTAGATTAATATGTTTATAAAAAAATTTAAAAATAAAAATAAGTTAAACAGCCAAACGCAATTAGTGCCAAACTGCGGCCATTTGTAAGAGATCACCCCTCTTTATAAAATTCTTTATCTATGTAGGAAAAATATTTTAAATATATAGATGTTGAATTAGTAATTTTGAAATAAATATATAAAGCAAATAACTTTATTATGTTGATTTCACATGTTTATCATTTTTATCAAATGAGCCCCAAAAATATTTAACAGGATGGTTACACGTATAATTTTAAATGTACGAATTAAAATTTTTATACAACTATCAAAAGTGGACCCAAATACTGAAATCTTCAACGGTATCCATGCAATTGAAGTACGAATAATATAATGATACAATATTTAGTAAGCTACATGTTTACTCTTGATTTTTTAAATTTAAAATATTTTCAAAAACTAAATCATTTATCATGTTAATCCATGCGTGCCCTCTCTAAGAGTTGGGATGAGATGCATATAGGAATGGGGACGCGGATAGAATTAAATTTCCATTTTAAAACAAAATGTTTTTTGTTCCTAATACATTTTTAAAATTCTAATACCCAATAACACATTTTTATCTCATCATTTCATTCCATTCTTATCTTATCCCACCATCCCGAAAAAGCAAATTGCACGTATCTTAAACTTATATATATATATATATTGTGTATATGCCATATATTTTTCGTATTATTTTTTTTACCAGATATAAGTTTTCAATGGAAATTATGTTTTGGTAAAGATGTATTTAGTATGATAAATGGTAAGATATAAATATGTTTTGAATCAATACTCTAAAGTATTTCTCACGAGTTATGTTTTTAAGATCTCACGGTCTATGTTGTTGTTGACACCCCACTTAAATATGAAAATTAAATTTTCAAATGGGCTTCCTACCATTTGGCACACTCATTTAAGGTTTTTTGTGAATTTGTATTTGAATTTTTAACTCATGTATTTGCAAGCCCAAGTTTATGTAGGATCCATGGGCCTCTAATGCTTCAAGCCCACTATTAAGGTGACGACCACTAATCCATATAGCAGATCAAGGGCAATTCGCATTCATGATGAGGTGAAGGATATTTTCTCAAGATAATTGGAGCGGAATCGACATGACGAACGGTTTGGATTAAACAAATAATCAATATTTTAGGAGATTTTTAATGGTCAAAATCAATTTGACCAAAGAAAGAGGTGAATTTGCAATATTTTCAAGTGATAAGTAAAACTAATAAATCCAACTTATTAAATGAAAATCTGAACCATTAAAATGAATGAAAGACATCAATAAATGTGGGCCCTATTAAAGGTCAAGAAAAATATTTAACAATCAAGATTTAAATAAAAGATCAAAAATACACAAAATCAAAGACTAAAAAAGATTTGACTTACTAGACAAGCAAAACCATGGGCCCCATTGGTGGTTTCCAAAAACTACCCATAAAATTACAAAAAGTCCATTTTTATTAGAGTTTTGCAAAAAATGGAAAGATGGAGTTATGCAAAAATTAAAAGAAAATACAAATGTGCAAATTAACAAACTTAGAAAGCTATAAAAGGGGGGCCCTCCCTCATAAGAGGACACAAAAAACTGACCCAGAAAAAATTCATCATTTTTTTAAGGCGTGGGAGATCACCTTTTTTTGCATTTTGACATCTTATTCTATTGCATTTTGATAACGGGATTGCAAAGAAGAATCCGGGTCCAGATACGTACATCTGTCCCTTTCCTCATCATCATTCCTTTTCAGTTTTTTTTTTTAATTTTTTTTAAAAGAAAACGTCAAAAAGAAATCCAGCACATATCATCTCCTTTCTCATTTAAAAAAAAAAATGAGGAGATAAACAATCGGCATGTCATCGTCCTTCGTTTTTTTATTCCTCGGTCTTCATTAAATATATATATATATATAGCATCATTTCCATTAATTTTCGTCCTTTTAAAAAAAAAAAAATCTCCAGCACGCTATCTGCCTTTTGCACCACCGTCTCTTCTTTTTTTTTTTTTTTTTTTTTTTTAAAGGTGGAAAAAATCCCCAAAAGCCCAAGCTTTCCTTTTACTACACCAATTCCTTTTCTTCTCAACGTCTAAAATTTTTTTATTTTTTTTTTAAAGCATGCATCTGTTGGGTTTTACGGTTCCAATGCCTTCTGCATAGCTTTCATCGTCTCTTTTTAGAAAAAAAAAATCAAAAGAGTGGAAAGCCAAAAGTGTTTGCCCGTTCTTTATTGCATTCATCTTTTTTTTTTAAAAAAAATCAATGCAATAGATTATCTGGCACGTCCTCTCTTCACTTTTTTCATTTAAAAAAAAAAATCAAAGGAAAATAAAAACCCACCAGTACGTCTTCTCTTCACCTTTCATTTTAAAAAAAAAAAAAAAATCACGGAAAACCAGAAGCATTCAGCCGTCCTTGCATGATATTTTATTCATCCTTTTTAAAAAAAAAAAAAAATCAAAGGGCAAATAGAATACCCAGCACGTTATCATTTTCCCTTTTTATTTTTTTTCGTTTTTTTTAAAAAAATTAACTCAGCCCGTTCCTTTTTTCTCCTACGTCACCACCTCTCTCATTTTTCTTTTTTTTTTTCTTTTTTCGTTTTGTTCGCTTTCCAAAAAAAAGCTACAGCACGTCCCTTTTCTTCTCTCTATCACTTTTTTGTTTTTGTTTTTTTTTTAAGTTTTGTTCGCTTTCCAAAAAAAAAGCTACAGCACGTCCCTTTTCTTCTCTCTATCACTTTTTTGTTTTTGTTTTTTTTTTCAAAAAACAACAAGCTCCAGCACGCTACCATTCTTCTCCTTTTCATTTTTTTTGTTTTCCATCACGTCGCTTTTTCGTTTTTTTTTTTTTTAAAAAAAACAAAGCTGCGGTTGAAACTTTTTTTAGTTTTTTTTAACTGCTCATAATTTTTTTTCTTTCAAAATATGTATGCAACAAGTGTATGTCATTATATCTATAAAATAAACATAAAATCAAATCATCATAAGAAACATTTTATTTCCACGCAACAAGAACAACTACCGCATCCAACTTTCAGATCGAGTTGGGGCTTAAAAAAAAAGCCTAGGGATTAAATTCCCGCCTTCACCCTCCTGAGCTTTTACATAAAAAAAATGTATATTAATTTTTCGTACTCCTAGGACCGATGTACTAGAAAAATAAAGTTGTATTTTTTTTCTAGTTGTGAGTTCACTTAGAAAATCTCTGTATTTCAGTGACTTATTGTACTCGGACTAACCACTGTTATATGGTTAGTGGCGACTCCAAAAAATTAATATATTAAATTTTACCAAAATTTATACACATGTTACTAACTGCTAATTACGTCTAATTGAGATACATGTTTGCGTTTGACTAACTCGCATCATTTAAAAATCTCTAAAAACTTGTATCATCTAAAAGCCTTAACGTTTGCATCTCCTTTCTTTAACCCCCATGTCTACACCTTTTATATTTTTTTCGTTTCTGATCTTGAACCTCTTTTCTACACCGTTTATATTTTTATTTTTGCACGTTTAATTTCTATATCTAACTTGCATTACGTCTAACCCGCTAACTTGCATCTCATACTTATTTTCTTTTCTGGTGTATGCACATTTAATTTTCTTATTTAGTTCATGGTTATATATTTTAATTGAGCCTACCTTACACTCTTAGGCCCGTTTGCCGGCCCATCGTAGCGCGCTAAAAACCACGTGCTACAGTTGTATATTTAGTTTTATATGATGTACTCGAATTTTATGAATACTTTTGCAAACACCTATATTTTTAAATTTTTTTTAAAAATTCGATATATTCAACGGTTTTTACTAAGTTTGACAACACTGACATCTAAGTTTAACAGATAGAAGCTGATAGGGTCTAACAAAAGTTAATAGAAATTAACCAGCACTAATAAAAAACAACAAGAGTTGGTCATAATTAACACAAGTTAAGAATGTGCATATTTCGCAAAAATGCGCCATGCATTCGCCTGAGCCATCCATCTGAATTTTAATGGATCGGATGATATATTTCTTCTTTGATGCATGGATAATGCATCTTTTCCCTTCTCAATGATTTGAAGAGAGGGGCTAACCTGTGGTGACACGCTTCCTTTGGCCCCCTGAAACACCTCTGTGCATCTCATCACCAACTTTCGTGTCCTTGCAAATGTCTAGTCCCAGTATCTGTTTGACAAAATCACATCCACAAACCCCATATCATAAGCCAATTATTCAATCACAGCAAGCAACATACATTTCCAGTACAATTCTCACAAGAACAAATTATGACGAAGGTGGCCCACCAAATGGAAAGCTTGAATGCTCAAACACTGAGGCTAATTTAAGAAATCATAGCTATTTTCGAGAAGCTATGACTAGGCTGTTCAAAAGGGATCCGATGGCATGCGCCCGGGAGCATGCTCTCGGTCGCATACACTTATTTTTTATATTTTTTTTCAAATTTTTTTTATAATATTGTTAATCTATATGTATTTAATATATGTATAAATTTTTACTTTTTTGGAGTATTTTAGATATTTATTTTTTATTTTTAAAAATCAGTGGTATAGTAAAAATTTATAAAGATGGTAAATAAACTTATATTAACAGTTTTTTAAAAAAGTTTGAAAAAAAAATAAAAAAATAGGTGCATGCGATCGGATCCGTTCAAAAGCCTTTTACTTGGAAGAGCATGCACTTGGGTGTCTGGAACAAATCATTTTGTTCTGTAGGAACGGAATCGTCTTTACTCTTAGAATGTAGTCTGTTTGCAGGCCGCTTTCAATTCCTTCCATTGCTGTGGCCTGCAAATGCATGCAACATCACCCATCAGCTTCAACCAATAATAAAAGGGGAACGGCTTCGGTGGGAACTGAGTTCTACCGTATCAACGGAAACTTCTTTAAAAAATTAATTTTTTAATCTTTTTTAAAAATCTAACCACATGTATTATTTAAAATGTAATTTTGACCGTTCATAATGAAAGTTAAAAAAAATCAGATGTTAGTGTGACTTTAAATAAGTAAAAATAGTACAATTTATATATTTAGCAAATAGAAATTAGTATATAATATTTTTTCATAATAAAGAAGAATTTTTTAGACTAATCTAAACCAAATAAATGTATGCAACGTTTCAGATCATACAACTCTTATTTTATATAATATTTATAATCTAAAAATACATACATCATTAATATCCTTAAATCATATTTTTTATGTATTATCATTATATCTATATTATTTTCATTACGAACTATCAAAATCATATTTTAAATAATATATGCGGTTAGATTTTTAAAATAAAATCAAAAAATTAAAATTTTGAAAGAGTTCCCATGTAGATGCCCACCGAAGCCATTCTCTAAAAAAGATCCCATTGCTGTGACCGCTTTACTTCGCTGTGACGAGCTCACCTTAACGAAAAGATCAACGTCCGCTTCTGGGTGTATCCCCGCGGCTTTTTCTCTCCTTGCCAATTCGGTTAGGAGCTCTGCAATCAACAAGAATTCACTCACACTGGGAAAAGTTGCAGCAGGATTTTTCTTTAGCCATGTGGCCGTCCAATTCCGTTATCTTACAGACAGCACTTGTCTATAGCGATCAGGATCATTGACTAGGTAGTGGTAGAATTCATTCAAAATATGGAATGCTCAAAATACTTAGATTCCCCACCAGATCATGAACATGTGCAGTAAGAATGCCGGTAGGTCATGTGATTCCAAGATAGATATCTTCTTCCAAATGCTATGATAAAAATGAGGAAGAATATTACCATATCTGGAACCAACTCCTTGGCACCTTGCTGAGAAATCCAGAGTCTCCTTTACTGTCATTTGTCTCATGTGAACGTCGTTCTGGCTAACATATGCTGAAGTCTTTTGTGGTACAAATTCACTCAGTCTGTAGCCATTGTATGTGACTTCTCCTTGCACCTGCCAAGTGAAGATTTTTTCGTTTTTATAAAATTAGAACAAGGTAATCAAGCATGGGACTTGGACCAATTAGTGTCCAGGCATTACGCGATTTGGAGCGACATAGGCATTTTCTTTCAGTTTTACTTCCAGATTTCCGTAGAATAGGTGTGATTCAACAAGCCCAAACAAGTTACAAGACTCATATCTTAAAATGAAAACTTACAACCAAGCCAGCCAATCACTGGCTGAATCCTTGCAAATGAGTCGGTCCCCGAGTGGACTTGGTAATCATCATAGGTCAACCAGATTAAATATTGCAAAAATAATACACATACCTTCAAGCTGGAGTCTAGCCTTCCTGCGAGTGCCAGCAACAGGGTTGTCTTCCCTGAGGATGGAGGACCTAACAAAAGCGTCATCCTGTCAAAGCAACACCCATAATTGCATAGAATGGTTAGTAGAATTTTAGACGATTATTCCACTTCTGATATATATATATGCCTGTGCAAACAGTTGAATTGAATGACAATTCCCAATTTATAGTTGGAGGTAATATACAGTAATGCCCGCATGCCAAAATGTTTTATGTATACTATGACATTGGTCCAACATGAGTCATGTCAAGCAAAGATTCATGAACAGCATACCTTGAAGGTTTTATAACACCAGAGGCATCCTGGAGTATAGTTAGAGTAGTCCTCGTTGTCAGCCTTATTCCCAACATATCCAGAGCTGACTCTGCAATGTTTCTTGCAGCGTTTACGAGAGTGGGAAGAGCTCTAGTTCCGACATAACATTTAGCTTCTATGCTTAGATTGTCGAACCTCACTTCCACTGTTGGAAGCTGGATTCCAACCCTGCAACCAATTGATCAAGAGGAGCTTGACATGAGATTAACATATATACTAGTTTCAAAACTGATCCTGGCTAAGCCAACTCGAATAACTCAGTGCGAGTCAAGGATTTAATTAAGGGTGTGTTTGGCAATGAGGAAAAAATGTCAACTTAAAATTTTTTAATCTAAAACTTTTCATTTTTTATAATTATCATATTTTTAATCATTCTTTCACATTTTCCCAAACAATTAACCTACTTTTCAATCATTTCTACACAACTACCCATACAATTAATCTATCTATTTTAACTTTATCATTTTTACTTCTCATCATTATCCTTATCATATCGCATCATTTGACAACTTTTATACTCCAAAACTTTTCATCAAAAGTTTTATCCATTTCCAAACACACCCTAAATAAAAAGTGGAGCGTGCTTATTGAGATGATATCATTCTTATTTCAACCTAAAAACGGATTTACTAATGTAATGATTGCTGTTATCTCATGATGTAAAAGCACTGAAGACTTGAAATTAAATGGTGAGATCATCTAATACATCAGAAATCTTGTAGAGAGAAAGGCGCACGCAGGAAATGATAGTGACAATGAAATACTTAATTACCTTTCAATTCTACTTCGGAGTTTCCTCAAGAACTTTTCATTGTCCTCGTGGGCAACCCTGAAGGTCTGCTCGATGAAAGTTTGGCGATCTTCCACGCTGAGATTCCGGACGTCCACTTCCTTGTGGACAAACCGGCTCTGCTGCGTCTCATTCTCGCTCTCCATGGACGACTTCAAGATGCTGGTTCTCAGTCGATCATACGTGGGCAGTTTCTCCAGTGCAGCCCATCTGAGAGCTTCTTCGTCATCACCAACACCACCTAAACTTCTCCTCGATCCTCCTCCTGATCGAGAAAACACGTCTTCCATCCTCCGATTGCTCCTGTTCATAGTCATGCACCAAAACTCCCGCTAACTCCCGTCCTCACTCCAAAACTTTTTTTTTATTTTTATTGTTCCGCTTGTTATATTACAATTAAGTCCATCTATCCTTACTGTTTCCCTCACCTGATTACACCTCACATGAATCAGCAGGAACCTACTCCTATCGCAACTGCAGACAAAGTGCTCCCCAGGGTCGAACCTTGGCCACCCGACATAGAGGCTGACTCGAATTTCAACTGCGCTATGACCATAGACGCCTCACTCCGGCAGCTTTATTATCCATGCTTTGCAAGTCTTCCTGCAGACTATCCAATTCCTTGAACATTAATTTAAAATAATAATAAATTATTTGAGAAGAAAAGAACTGGCCGTTTCCACTGAGATCTTCAACGAGACCGGCCTCCTTAAATATTTTAAAGGTAAAAATACGTTAAGAGGCTGTTTTTGGCAAACTGAAAGAAAGAAAATTTTCACACAACTTTTCGATTCATTTTTGATATAATAAATTTATTTTTCAATTATTTTTATAATCTGTATTTTACTTTTCAATAATTTCTTCAACCATACTGGTCGTGATCTTTTATTTTATTACTTCCATCTTCCTATATTTTTCAAACTTTTCCGCCGGCACTGTTCTGCCGACATCTGTACTGCTACAACGGCAGCGACTATAGTATGCCCTCCCCTTTGCGATGAGTGCAATGACACGTAACCATATCCGCTCCATATTCGCGTGCAGGGGTCTGTGTACTCCCATGGGACGTGAACTTTTCCCTCGGAACAGGTTGCGTCTTCCCGCGCTGTTGCTATCTGATAATTCGGTGCGTACGTACGCTATGTCGTCGTCCATCATAAAAGTGCCGGCTCCACCTCTTCATCAATTCACAAGCAGACGTCTTGTATTTGGACGAACCGACAACAAGTTTTGTATCTAGTAAATGATATGATTAAATACAATGCATGAAAGGGATTCAATTTCCATGAATAATATTAGTGAAACCTATTTTGGCCCACCTTGAAGATGACGTGGAGTCCGTTTTGCATCTAAATGTCATTTTCTTAGCTAGAAAACAAGTTTCACGCAAATCTAACATGCGCAGGTTGGGGAATAACTTTTTGACGACTCGTTCTACCCATTTACTTTCTTATGACAGTCAAGTTTGGCTTACGGCACACCCCAATTCATCCGTTATATATAACTTATACTACTAGGAATTCATATTAATTAGTGTTGTATAGGGCCATATCTCCTAAATTGGATGAATATTTTACATAATTTATATATTTGATTTTCACATAAAATCAATGTCATAAAATAATTTAATTTAAGTATTAATTTCAAAGATTTTAATTTAGTATTAGATTGTTAAAAATATTCTTTCTGACAAATAAATAATTTTAAAAATCATTGTAACATTCTAATGCAATTATAAAGGACATTAAGAATTCTTCTTCATCTACGCAATGATTATTTATTTTTTAAGCAAGCAAGTGCCATTCAAAAATCTGATTGAAATAATTTTTGGTACCATAATAAAAATGAATAATGTTAAACAATATGACAGTTGGATTTTTTTGATGGTTCCATCTGGAATCGTATTTTACAATATTTTTTTTTTCTAAGCTTATGAATCCTTACAAATCAAGATCACAAATCCCTATGAATTTCCTAACATTGTTAAGGAGGAGACCCTAGCTCCAACACAAGTGGATAATAAATCTTGCTATAATGAGGTTCGAAACCATGACCAACACACAACGCCATCACCCTTGACCAACTGAGCTGTGCTCGATTGGCACGATGGTTGGATTTTGATTTCATTTTCAAAGTGGGCCAAAATAGCCATGTCCCCGTGAATACTTTCATGGGCAAAACAGATTCCACTCAACCATATATACGATTTCTTGTATCATGTTCAACAACATCTGTTGGCTTCCAATATAATTATGAGTTTATTACCTTAATAAAAAATTTAATGGGGCCAAAAAATACATAGTCACGAGTTAATAGTTTTACCCTTTTTTATCATATAAATAAAGATTACCTTCTTTGAATTTAAGGGTTTGAACTTGCAAATCTTGAATTACACACACATATGAAATCAGTTGGGCTATACCAAATTCACATGTTTTCACCTTTTAATTTTGAATGAGAACTCCCTAATCCCTCTCGAGACTCAGATCATACAACTGTGTCCGGTTCGATTCACTACGGTTCGATTCAATAGCAAAAAACCGGTCGAACCGGTAAACCGGCGGTCGAACCGGAAAACCGGTTCAACCGGGTTAGACCGGTCGGATAATAAACTAATAATAAATTAATATATTAAAAAAAAATAAACGATATATAAATATATCAAATTTTCAACACTTACTGATTTGTTTTATTTCTTATTTTTTCAGTTATGTTTATAGCGATTCATCAAGGTACCGAGATAAAGAGGAAGAATTCAAGTAACAACAACCAAGCAACAAAGATCATAGCTTATTATAAGTTTAAGTCTTTCAGGTCAGTTAATGTAGTTAATTATTTAAAACTCACTATTAATTTTTTCCTGCATGTTTTGTTCTTGTATTGTGGTCCTTAAAATTCAACATATATATTTAGGATTTATAAAAATATAAGTTTATCAATATATTTATTTAAAATTTTAAAAAATTTAATATTTATGATATCATAAATATGTCATGCTGATGTCATCGGTTCGAACCGGTTTGATTAACCGGTCGAACCGGTTCGAACCAGACCAGTTCTTTTACCGGTTCAATCACCGGTTCGGTTCTGACAACATTGATTACAACTTTTATGAAATTTGCATTCATATTTATAAGATTTGCTTGAAATTATCGACATACCTATAAAGTCTAAACCTTTATTACAAAAACAACCTTGTTAATAAGTAAAGTTATAAAAAAACAAAAATATATCTTTAGAATGCAAAATAATTTATTTTTAAAAAAAATTTACATTAAAAAGATTATTTAATTTGAGAAGTTAAAAATAAATTATTTTATATTTTAGAAGTATTTTCTTGAATTCTGTAGTTTTATTTATTGATTGGGATATTTTTATCATTTTTAAGGCTTGTAGTATGCAATTTCAAACAAATGTTATAAGTAAAATTACTATAATTTCAAAAGAAAACCTTGTAGTATGAAAATAACTAGGAATGTAACCGAACTTATTCAAATTTGGTTTAAAGCCAACCAAAACCAAGATATGATATATGAACCTCAAGCCTAACCTATACATATTTCTAAAGTTTCATCCTTAATCCTGCTTCAATAATTCGGGTACAAGATGAGTTCAAGTATTTTTTTTATGAAAAGAGTTTAGATAGTTGATCAAGTGAGAATTTAAGAAAAATTTTAGGTTGACATTCAAGTTAATATAATTACTTTACCTTCAAATTTAAAAATATAAAGATTATATTATTAATTTCATACTATTTATGCATTAAATACTTATTTATCATATAGTAGAAATAAATTTTTTTCTCTTTTCAAAATGATTACCATTTATGACATAATAAAAAATTAGAAAATATAAATTAAAGCTACCTCTCTCATGCATGATCTTTTTAATACATGTTAGAATTTATGTTTTAGTTTCAATTTTTGGGTTGAGTTTCTATTAATTCAAACCAACCTAACCTAATTAGTTAGGGTTTAAATCTAATTTTTAAACCTAAATTCTCAAATTATTCAACCTAAATGCTAAAAATATGTAGGATTAGGTGAGACAAGCCTATGAGTCAAACAAATAAGGTCAATGTTACCCAAGTTACATTCATTGATTAGAATAATATTAACAATGTGAACATATGACAATTATGTTTATTGAATAGTATGCAAGGGTGGGAATTTGAAATGGGTCGGCTCGTTTGCTTCTGAGTTAACTCGTTTTTTATTAGGTAAAGCCATTTTTTTTATCTCGTATAGGGATGTGTTAGAATTTTTGACACGAATTCAAAAATAAGGTCTAGATAGGTCAACAATTTCCCGACCTTTTCGGCATATATTTATTTATTATAACAAAATATTTCATAAAAAAAACAAAATTAACAAAATAAGAATCAATAAGAGACATTTGCACATATACATATAACTCTTATGTATAACTATTGTTTTTTTCTATCATTTTGAAAACATTCACAGAAAAATATTGTTATTTTAGGTAAATAGTTTTATAAAGGAACAGGATTTGGTGCACTTGGGTGCAAATATCTATTTTTAATTTTTTTGAAATTTTTTACACAAATGCTAATATAATTATATTTAACATGTGTGTCAATTTTTACTATTTTTAGAGATATTTACATATTCTTTTTAGATTTTTTAAAAAGCAATGGCATTTTAGTAATTTTAAATTACAAAATGCCACTAATTTTTAAAAATAAAAAATCTCCAAAAATGGTGAAAATTGATATACATGTTCTTATAAAAAAATTTCAAATTTTTTTTTAAAAATGGGTTAAATAAACCCAAATTCACTGAAGCTAAGTGCACTTGGGTGTATTTAATAATACTCATTTTATAAATGCCAACGTTTAGTCTGAATGTAATATATTTTATTAATCTATTTTAATAAAGATACATTATATTTTCTCATGTTTTTTATTTTATTAATGATATTTATTTTTTAATTAGTAGAATATCAAAGCATGAAATATTTAAATTTAACATAAATGTGTCTCTTAAGTTTGATAGAAGTATAAATTTTTAAAATCATTTTACTTGACCTGTATTTTTTACCTAACCCATTATACTGATACTAACTCAAGACCTACCTGAAGGTTATCCTAAGACTAATGAAAAGACAAGAGTTAAATCTATCTTGTTTTGACCTAGTATAAAAAATAAGATCCCACAAAATTTTAAAAATAGAGTTAATATTAGACAAATCTTAAACAAATATGACTTATCCTAATTTTTATCTTTAGCAGTAGGGGTGAAAATCGTGACAAGCCGTACTAGGTTAGGGTTGAGCCCTGGGTTAAAGTTTGCCTAACACATACCCTACTTTTTAAAAAATTTATTTGACCATATTTTTATACTGAATCGGGACAAACTTTGAATTTGTATTAGACTGGTTTAAGGACAGTAGGGCAGGTAAAAAATACGAGTTAAATAAGATAATTTTAAGAATTTATATACCATCAAAAATAAATATCATCTATATTGCCAAATTTAAACGTTGCATGCTTTAATATATTTACTGATTAATAAATATAGTATAATTTTATTAAAATAGGTTACTATACAATTATGCATAATGTTTATATATATGTAAATTCCTCTTATTGATTTTTATATTATTTTTAAATAAATTGATTTTTATATTTTTGATATAGTTAATTAGAAAAAAATGTGAGAAGTTTGAAAGAAAATGATAATAAGATTTAAACATAAATATTTAATTTTTAATAAATAAATACTTTTTGAGTTAGGATGTGGTCGGCCCATTTTGATCTTTTTTTTTCGAATTCGAGATAAATTTTCTGATCTATTTTAATACCAGATAAAAAAAATTAATTTTATCCCATAAAAAACAGAGGGAATGAGGGACGGATAACGGACAACACCGACGAACGTACCATGTCATCCCGTCAGGTAACGCAATTTTACAATCATTACGCAGCTGGGCTCGCATTGAGTGCAGGCGCAGTCCATGCATGGGACCAGACCAACGACCTGGCCTTTGAACACGCGTCATTTAAAGCCGTGTCTTCAGGACGCAACTGTCACCTCAATCATATCAAAACTATGCAAAATTTTTAATTGCGATTTTGAAGTGATAATTTTATGCGCCACCAAAACAAAATTAAAATTATGTAATGGTATTCCACAATCTCAAATTCTGAATAACAAATATGTCAAATGATAGATATATAAAGCTTCCAAAAATTCAATATTTAATAAGATGTTATTTACTTAATTTAATAATCTTAAATTCCTATAGTGCGTGCACGGCAATAGATTTTATCTCACGCCATGTTTGTCAAACCGAAATTTTTCAGTTTAAAATTTTTTATTTTTTAGAATTATTATAATTTTAAATTATTTTAACATTTACTTATACAATTATGCTACATTTCTATACAACCATCCATATAACTAGTCTCTCTATTTTAACTTTATTATTTTTATTTCTCATTATTACCCATATTGTTTTATATCATTTTCACTAAATTTAAGAATTTTTACGTCAAAAACTTTTCATCTAAAATTTTTATCACTTCCCAAACACAGTCTTAAGTAATATTTATTATCATTAAGGTGTTTTTACCTCCATACTCATAAAATTTCTTTGAAATTGCAAATATATCACTTTGGGTTTAAGATGACAAAAATACTTTTGTAAAAAAATAAAATTATAAAATGCAAGAAAGTATTTTAAAGTATAAAAATTTATTTTTAAAAATATTCCTCACATTAAATAGATAGGGATTTTTCAAAAAATAAACTTTTTTGTATTTTAAATGTTCTCTTGTGTTTTATAATTTTATTCGTTTACAAAGGTATTTTGTTGTTTTAAGACTTGAATGGTATATTTACAATTTTTTTTCAAACTTTGTAAGTATGAATGTAAAATTTTACACAATCTTGACATGTTTGCAAATTCAACCAAACTTCGTAGGTATGAATGCAAAAACCTTTATATCTAAAGGTTGTTATTTGGTGTATGTAGATGCAAAAATTCATTTTTAATATTTTTAAAAATATTTTATACAACTATTAGTCTAAGTGTATTTAATATGTTTATCAAGTTTTACCATTTTTTTATATTTGCATATTTTTTGGATTTTTTAAAATCAGTAGTATTTTGATTAAAAAATCTTTAAAAAATATTTATAAATCTCTAAAATAGTAAAATTTGATACATATGTTAAACATACTTAAATTAATAGTTATATAAAAAAAAATTATAAGAAAAATATTAAAAAATAAATTTTTACACCTGGGTGCACCAAAGCTTAGTGCGCCTAAGTATATAAAATCAGCTGTGTATATTTAATAGCGTCATGTTTCTTGACCCGCAACAATGATGATTTTCAACGACCATCAGCAGCGACGTCGCAGCACAACAGTCACTTGTAACCACTAGTTGTTAATATGATTGCTTAAAGTAACGTGATATTTGGGAATGTAGAATGAGAAAAAATTGTGAGATGTGGTGGTAGTAAAAGAATATTTTTGGAAATTATGTTATTAATAAGAAATGATAAGAGTAAAATTAGAATAAATAGATTTGATGGAGGGTAGTTGATAAGTAAAATGATTAGAATACAGGGATAAAAATTGAAAAATATAGTTATTATTTGATGAATGACTGTTCTTGAAATCTGCATTCCTATCATCTATCGTCCCACACTGCATTTACTAAATACCAAACGTGCCCTAAGTTTCAGTAATATCCATCCTCCAATTTATGGTTCTGATTGTATCTTAAGTATGCCACAATTGTTGTCAAAATCGTTCAGTCAAAGATTTCACAGGTTAACAAGTTTTTTTGCAAATAAATTTCAACAAAGGTTTTAATTTGGAAAATTATAGTGATGCCGTAAATTGCAAAATAAAAAAGACTTAAGAGGGCATTTGGAAATTGCCTTTTTTTTTAATCAAATCACTGATCACATCACATGACGATGACAGCACATTGCCGAAGTTTCATGCTTTGGATGAGGCATCTTGGAAGCAAGAAATTTCTTAAAGGGAAGCTGCTGTTGGGGAATTGGAAATGGTAAAAACATAAAATTTCTTAAGGATAGATGGCCACCTTATCAGGTTGTTGTAACTGGTCCACTACCTTATGGGATTTCTAGCGATGCAAAAGTGGAGGATGTCATTGATTAACTCAACCAGTGCGGGAAAGAACCTATCAAGAAAATAGTGGGAGAAACTCGACGGGAGATTGTCAAACGTGTGCCCCTCCCATCAGCTGAAGAAAATGACAACATCTATTGGCTTGATGAACTAGATGGGATTTATAGGATGAAGTCTGGATACATATGTGCTCAATGGGAAGAAATCAATAGAATGAGCAATCTTCCTGCAATGGAGGCCTTAAAAATCGTTTGGAAACTGAAGCTGCCTATGAAAATCAGAATCTTCGCAGGGAGGATGTTAAGGAATGCATTGTCTTCAAGAAGTAATCTCATCGAGAGAGGCATGCTGATTGATCCTTTGTGCTCTTTATGTAGAAGTGATGTGGAGGATGCTGGGCATGTTTTCTGCAACTATCCACAATCAAAAGAGGCTTCTGCTCCTGATCTGCTACATTGATTACAACTGAGAAATGGTGGACAGTTAAAGGATATTGTTTTGCAGTTGTACCGACAACAGGATGGAAAACTCTTCAGGAAGTTTCTCACCACATGTTGGCTGGTTTGGCACTTTAGGAATTGTCAATTCCAAACCGGAAGTTGCCAAATTATTCCATATTACCAAACAAATGTGAGGCCATTTTATATAATATGCGTAGGAAAGGAAGTGGTATGGAGCAGCAAATGATTGTAAGGTGGGGTCCTCCAAAATGTGGCCAAGTAAATGTTGATGTGGGCAACAAGTGTTATCCGCAAAATGCTGGTCCTCGTTGGGTAGAGCCCATTCCTTATGCATGGAAGCTCAAGGAATGTTGCTGGCTTTAAAATGGGTTAAGGAGCTCCCTTACACAAATGTGGTATTTGAAACTGACTCTCTAATTTTATTCCAATTTCTGTCTAATCATAGCCAAATTAGATCAAATGTGGGTCATGTTATCGATGAGATTTAGAATATTTTTAGGTAGTTTTCTGCGTGTGAGTTTTCTCATGTATTAAGAACAAGTAACTGTGTTGCCCACACCCTAGTGGAGTATGCAATGGTTAGGGGTTTATCCACATATTCTTGGTTGCATGTCTCCAACTTACATCTCCAACGCAATGTGTAAGGATCTTTTGGATTTTAATATTAGAGCGAAGATTCTATTCATCCTTCCTAACTATGTGCTTTTAGGAGGGGGTGGAATCTCATGTCATTTTTGCTATAAAAAAAAAAACCTGAATTAAAGCATATTATCCATCTAAAATATAATCCCAATCGATATTTGAGGAAAAGGGGAGAAAAAGTTTGCCAGAAAGGTTGCCAACAAATGTGGGTGTGGGAAGCATACGTCGTAGCCGATGGCTGGAAATCAATAGGGGAAGAAGGGTTGACGAATCATTCAAAAAATCATAGCACGAAGAAGGGCTATTTTCATGGATGAGGTTCCACTCTTTTGGCTCTAAGTTGTATTTGGAAAGTAATAAAATTTTTGATGAGAAATTTTTTATGTAAAAATTTTTGAAATGGAAGAAATTATGTGATTAGATAGGAGTAATAATAAGTAATAAAGAGAATAAAATTAAAATAAATTGGTTAAATGTATGGATAGTTGTATAAAAATGGTTGAAAAGTAGGATAATAATATAAGAAGAATTGAAAAAATAATTAAAAAAATATAGTAATTGTAAAGAGTGAGAAGTTTTAGATTGAAAAATTTTAGTTTGAAAAGTTTTTAGGGTAAAAAAAACACCCCCTAGTTGAAAAATTGGGCATTTTTTGGTAGGCGAATTTGATAACTCAAAAGAGAATAAACTCAACAAGAGATAAAATAATAATAGAAAATCAATGAAATATATAAAATATTTGCTTTTATGATAGTGTTATTTTTTATGCAAATGATCATTTCAGATCCTATCTCATGCTGTGTCAACATAAATGTAACTCTTCACGAGTCTTTTTCCAAATATATCTGATTGTCTTGATCAAAATAAGGTAGGTTGTTGAGTTCCATCAAAATTTGAGTGTTCATCGATGTTCAACTAGACAAGTCTCCAGAAATATCTAGGTAGCCCATGGCCACATACTAAAGCTTTAAATAGCTTAACAAGGACAACCTTAAACAAACCCTTACAGCTCAAATAGATTAGCAAGGACAGGCTCAAGTAGGAATATAGAATTCTCCTTTAGGATTAAATTTAAAATCTAAAACTCAATCATATCAAACATGGGGTGCACAGGGATATATGTTCCATTTTCATAATAGACTTTTTGCTTCTGATTATTTCAATACATGAACTTTCAACATGAAAACTTGGTAAAAACATGTCAAGAACCTTTCTCATTCCAACTTGTACAAGTACTTGTTTACATACAAACCCCTCTTTTTCATCATTACATAAAGTAAGTGAAAAACAAACTTACAAAAGCCCATATTTTTCTTTCCATGAACACCTAAACTACAACGTTAAGCCAAAATCAGCACCTGTAGTTATCCTATTTTGACTGCTTCATGAATTGATATACTTTTTATCTACAATTTTTCTAAGAAGAAAAGCTAAGAAGCCTAAGATGTGTTAGGAAGAGGATTGTCTTAACTTCCTCACATCTACCTATTTTGGAAATTCAAGACCTTGATGCAGTAAGCAAACATGAATGCAAAGAACACTGTAAATCCAACTAGGACAGCAGCAACAGGTCCAATGAAATCCCTCTTGTAACCAAAGTGATCTTCAACATAAAATTTGATTGTCTGGTTAGAAGCACCAGGTACCATGATCATATCTTCAACATCTCCATACTGTGTCACAATCAACCCATACACTGTCCATGCAACAGGGCATATCCAATAATACCAAATCCACCACTTTGGGATTTTCTGCAATTTTGTCAATAAGGAAAGGAATTAGTCACACAGATGGAGGAAAATTCCTGTTTCAGTTGCCATTTATTATGAACCCGCTCAAATTTTCACAAAATGGCATGACCAACCCAAGTAGCTGATCAAACAAAGCTGATTTACTCACTTTTGTCACAAATCTTCTTTTATGACTTAAATTGTGACCATATATTTTTCCAGGGTACAACTCAAAAATCATGAATTTGAACATGAAATAGTTTATGCAAGCAAAACATTGGGTACTAGTAGTGGGTACTTACAGGTCTGGGAATGAAGAATCCAGAGAACAGATTGAAGACACCATAGAATGCTGCAGCAAAGATGGCAGCAACTTGGTGGTTTGGTGTGATGGACACAGTCATCATTCCATAGTAAGTGAAGTAGAGGAATGTGAAGAAGGTGATGAAGAAAAACCAGAAAAACTTTGCAGCTGCCCACTGGAAGCTCACCATGGCATAGACAACAAGGGTATAATATGTGGTCTGTATAAATACATAGGGAATCTCCATCACCACCTGCACCAAAGATCAAGTTATGTCAGCTTGAGATAACCATCACTATTTTTTTTTTTTAATGTAAACCATCACTACTTAACAACTAACAACTTGCTATGTTCATTGAAATCAATGTCTATCATCATCATTCTATATGCAGTCAATGATATATGTACGAATAGAGTGCAATATTTTTCACTACGTTCATTGAAATCAATGCCTATCTTCAGCATTCTATATGCAGTCAATAATATATGTATAAATAGAGTGCAATATTTAATATTAGAAAGATGCTCATCTTACCTGAGCAATACCATATGGTAAGGCCGAATACATCCCTGCTGCTCTTTCTCTGTAAAATACTGTCCTCTCAATTGCAACAATTGGCTGCACAGTTGAGCAGTTGTTAATGCCAACGAAGAGGACAGCTGAATACATGGCTCCAATGACAATGGTAAGATCACTAGAATTTTCCCTGCATGACGAATTCGACAACCATGGCTTTAGCAAGATTGCTAGAAGTATGAGTTCCAGATAAAAGTCATATCTTGCACAGAATTATTTAGTAGAATCTGTATATGTATCATGAAGCACAACAAAGGAACAGATGACTACCTTTTTGTTCCAACCTTCCAAAAGATTGTGCCAAGCAAGAGGGAAGCAACTAAGGTGAAGAAGTATCGGACGAGGTTATAGTCAGGGCTTCGCCAATATGTCAACCACTGTTTCCACAGGCATGATTTGAACTGTCCAAAAGTAGGCTGAGAATATTGTGTAGGAAAGTACAGATCTTTGGCTCCTGGAGCAGGGGTGCTTAGCTCCTTAATGAGTGCTTTGTTTCTCCTGGAGATAATCAGAGGATTCACATTACTAGAATCCAATAAAGATAATGGGTATTGCTGTTGTTTTCATTTCTTTGTGAGAAATAGGATTAGTATGAAAATGACAAATGGAAAAATCTATTAGGAGCAGATGGATAATTTGCATGTTGCAGTTGAGTACTGATGCATGAGGGTAGGCCTTGGAGAAACAGTAAGAGTTACTGTCCTTGCAGTTTCGTGGAATCATGGAAACAGCCTCTTTGTAAAACAAGGGGAATGCTATGTACATGGTGGACCCCCACCCTTGGCCCCATAATTTGTGGGAGCTCTATGCACTTTAGCTGAGTACTGATGCACGCATTGGCTCTTTTTCTAGATGATTGCTGATGCAGTACTCATGAAAATGAGAATATATCTGCTTACTGATACAATGATGAGGATTTGTAGTGCTCAGCAAAATCAACTCCTAATCGAACTTCAGTAGCAATTGAGCTTGCTTCAAGCATCCATGTTGCTGGGTTGTATTTCTCCTTGATTTTTGGAACTCCAGGAACCTCCTGCGACATACATGCCAATGGAAGTTAAGTTTTGCTACTGAGCTTTTATTAGTTATTGTTCTTTTCAATTTAGCATCGCATGGATGCCAAGGGTTTGAGGAAAGGGAAATTCTTCATACTTCAAAGTATTCAATTATCTTGTGAGAATGACGGCCCAGAGGTCCAGAGTATATCACTTGACCTCCTCTTTTCATCAGTAGTAACTGTTACATTCAACAGAATTCATACATGTTAGATGTAAAAATCTTCAAGAAAATGAGCACGAAAATAAGAAAGGACACACACGGACTGAAGGAATCAGGGTACCTCATCAAAAGCTTCAAAGATGTCAATGCTTGGCTGATGGATTGTGCAAACAACAGTTCTCCCTGTATCAACTGTGTTCCTCACAGTTCTCATGACAATAGCTGCTGCCCTTGCATCGAGACCAGAAGTAGGCTCATCCATGAAGATGATAGAAGGGTTTGCAACAAGCTCCACAGCGATTGTCAACCTTTTCCTTTGTTCTGTTGATAGTCCTGTAATTCCTGGGAGGCCTACTATTGCATCCTTGAGATTATCAAGCTCCACCAGTTCCATAACTTCATCGACAAAGATCTGAAAGTGAATGTTTTTAGTTTATCCTTCAACTTGGCAGCATATAGGAAGCTTTCAATATGGAGATCTTAGATGCATGTTTACCAGTAAAATATTTTTGTAAAAAAGAAATTTCGATTGCTTTTATCCTGGGAGTCCTTTTCCACCTTAGTAATTATGCATTATTCATAATGAAGGACTTGCAAATCAGATGAAGTGGAGAGCATCATAGAAGGTCAGAAAGGAACTGCCACAAGCTTTAGTTTTTAGCAACATCTAATTTTATAAAGTCGGTATAATGTTAACAGCGGAACAATGTAATCAAAATGAATTCCAAGTATACCATGCACTATCGTCCCAGATCCAGACAAAAACAGAAAAAGTGTAAAGAAAAATGGATTTAATTGGATTTCCATAGATTTGACAGAAGGCTACTAGTTGAAATATTTAGGATGTGTGTGGCCACATTTTGAACATCATGACATCACCATTGGAAAGAAAAAGAAGAAGAAGAAGAAGAAGAAGAAGAAGACGGTAACAATAATCTCACCATTTTCTCTGCATCATTGACCTCCTTGGGCAAACGGAGAAATGCAGAATAGATCAAGGATTCTCTGACAGTTACTTGGGGAGAGTGGATATCGTTTTGTTCACAGTAGCCAGAAATCCTTGCAAAGGTTTCCTGGTTTTTTGGAAATCCTGAGATCCTGATATCTCCTTCAATGTATCCTCCAGTCTTTCTTCCTGCAAGCACATCCATGAGGGTTGTCTTCCCAGCACCACTTACTCCCATGAGTGCAGTTAGAACACCAGGTCTAAATGCCCCAGTAACTCCCCTTAGCAACTGAAGCCTGTCTTCAGCCACACCTTGCTGCTTCATTTCCTGTAAAGAGTATTATAGTCCCTTGATATATGATTTATGAAGAAAGATAAAGAAAATGTATCATGTAACTTTATTTGTAGTCATCATTTGATCTGTAATCAAAGAGATGTTTTTTTTTTTTTTGTGTGTGTCAAGGATGGTTTATACAAGGAGACTCATCCTTTGAGGAGTAAAAATGATAAAGAAAATTAGTAGATTCTTGTAACTCTGTAAATGAAAATGAAAATGTAAAGGTGAAAAGACTGGAACTTACTGAAGGCATGTCAACAGAATAGTTTACTTCATCGAATGACATGGCCAAAGGAGTGAATGGAAGAACCATTCCTCTTTTAGGTGCTATGCCCGTTGCAAGGTCAATAGAAGATTCGCTGTTTCGACTAAGCGCTCCATTTGTTTGACTGCTCATGCGCTGAATTGCCATTTCTCCTGTAAGATGGTGTAAATCGTTATCCATATGTTTCAGGTTCATATTCATTTAAATAAAATAGATGTGAAATTTTATTGGTAACATTTTTTTTCAACAGTTTTTGTTGGATTAAATATTGCATTGGAGTCAAGTATCAAATATATATATATATATATATATATATATAGTGCATTGGAGTTGAAAGTTGTAAAGCACATCTTAATACTAGTAGCGGATCAGCAAATTTCTCAAGAAATAAGGGTTTTGGAGGTTTTCTCACTGTCATTGTTTCCATGTGAAGCTGATGAGGATTTGGAGCCAGAGCGAGCTCTTGATCCTCTTCTTTTAATCCTTATTTCTTGATTTGACTCTTCTTTTTTCCCTTCCATTTCATCCTCAGCGTCTTCAGATATAACAGCTTGTGGCTTGCCCATGGCTGCAAACAAATAAATAAATAAATAACATTTTAAAAAATTTAAAGAAAAACATTTTGAAATTTAGTGTATCAAATGTTTAAGAGAAACTTCTGGAAATTTTCATTACAATCATATTGATTCGTTGATAAGGAAATCATAAAACCACAATTCTCTAATGTTCTCTTAAAATGGAAAAATGCAAACCAAGATAGAAGGACTTACGACTTAGATACATGAGTGCCAGGGTGAAGAGAACATTGAAAAGTATACTGAATCCGAGAAGGGCTGCCGTTCCTATCCAGAACCAGTATTTTTTTGTGAAGGCATCATAGTTCTCCAGTACTGCAATGCCCAACTTCCTGACCCCATCGGATGCCTATGATAATTGCAAATTCATCAACGACAGTATCATGAAGAAAACACATATGAAGTTTAACATAATTTCTACCGAGTTGAATTTAAGAAATTAATTGTGCTCTTTCATGGGGCAAGTCCTAAGAAGAAACAAAACAGTGTCAATGGAGAATGAGACATACCGTCTTGGTCATCCACCTGGAAGCAAACATCTCATTAATAGCTAACGCATTGAAGCCATATGTGAGAGGAGAAATCCAATAACCCCATATCCACCACTTGGGAATTTCACCTATAAAAAAGAAAAAAATAGTCAGTGTGGAAAACATTAAAATGCCACTCTCTGACCACCCGTAAGTCATACAGAACGTACAGATGCTGTTGTTTTCTACACTCGTTGCATGTAAATTATAGTGGGTTGATGCTGGTATATGTAGCATTACTTGACCTATTTTGGCATGCTTCTTTTAAGTCCAGTTGACATGACAGAGATACATGTGAACAAAGAACGATATAAAGAGTGCCAAAGCAGCCTAGACAATGCACCCACATGTTTAAGGCCGTGTTATTATGATTATTGACCTAAATTAACGCAGTAGTGATGACAAAACTTTTGTAATGGCATTCCTCATCCTTCACACAGGGGGAGCGTTTCCAGCTAGCACTTCATTTTTAAGTATTTAGAAGGCCAGCATTGCGTTCATTATGTTTTGACTGGATACAAAGATTCACAAATTCAAAATTCCTAGGAGTCCACAAACCTTTTGGAAGGATGAATCCACCAAGCATAAACACAATGAGGAGCATGAGGGCTCCTCCAGTGTTTGCAATGATCATAGTTCTACACACTCCTGCAATGAGCCGAAAAAGTCCGGATGCCATTTGCTGGATCAAGAAGATTACAAGAAGTTGCTTGAAAAACCTGCCATAAATCAAATTGGAGTTAATTCTAAGCAACAAACTGATGAATGTCATTCCACCATTCATTGCATTGCAAATGCTACCATCATTAACAATTTTTTAGCATTGAATGACAGTTATCAGCCTTTAGCATTTATTCATGGTAATGCCTATATAACTGAATTGAGTGAAGTTTGAATTTCTCACCTGCTGGGGTGCGGCGCAAATCCAATGGTGTAGTACGTAGTCAGCAACCACACTACAGCCTCCAACATGGAAATTGGGATCTTAAGAAGAAAGTTGGGGAGTGTAAACACCCAAGGAGGATGGAACATTAGGTCGCGCTGCTTATAGAACACAGGAAGCCTGGTGATGGTCAGAGAGAGCTCGGCAAAGCCATTGAACATGTTTACTATCATGCTAAAGAGAAGTGCTCCAACATAGAGACCCCCATCATCTTCATTCTTCGTATCCATCTCCGTACGCAGGAAGACGGTTGAAGTAATTATTGCCATAATGATAATCTGAAAGACAGATGATTCCAAGATGGAAAGCTCTATAAGAGAACATTACTAAGATTTTAGGCCACATTTGAATACGGACCACTGAATAGCATTCCAGTCACCAGTGCAGAACGTGCAAACACAAAAATTTGCAGTCGAATGATTAGATTTTAGTGCATAGGTCATCCAAGCCAGGAGCATCACCTGGACTGTCTTGAAGATATAGACGAATGAATTCCGTTTGATGAGAAGCCATTCCTTGGAGAAGCTGGCCTTGAGGAGTTCCTTCTTTGGCACCAAGTACTTGTTGAATACTAGCGCTGCTTTATGGCTGTTGCTCTTATCATACGGTGAAGCTAGTTCCTTTGCCAAGTTCATGCCCACATGGAATTTCTTGAATCGTTCGCTGAACTCCGAAACCGGAATGTAGCGGTACGGCTTGCTCTTGTCTACCCAGTACTGTTCTTGATCCTTCTTTGAAGTAACCTGCACAAAAGAAGAACCAGCACCAAATTTCTTCAATGGCCTTAAGCAACATCCTCAAGTTGCTGATTTCAGCGAATGAATGCATGGATAACTAGATATGGGCCTCAGTTGGGACCCAAGCGGCAAGCCCATGACTCGAGCACACTTAGGTTGTGAAGAAATATGATTACCTCCTGCAGGAAATCAGCAGTGCCTTTCCGTTCAGGGCACCGGAATCCGCAGCTCTCGAAAAATTCGAGGACGTGTTCTTTCGGGCCTTGATAGACAATGTGGCCCTCTGAGAGGAGCACAATATCATCAAAGAGATCATATGTTTCGGGTGCTGGTTGGAGGAGTGACATGAATATGGTTGCCTCAGTGAGGTGGACGATCTGCTGCAAGCATTTCACAATCTGGAATGTTGTGGAGCTGTCCAGACCCGTCGATATCTCGTCCATGAACAAGGTCTTTGTGGGGCCGACGATCATCTCCCCTGCATTATGCAACGAGACAGCAGGCAACCTTCAGTACACGTAACTTACCATATATTTAAATTTATTTATTTAGTTAAAAATAATTGTTATATTGATAAAATTTTAATGGACCGTAATTAAATCACCTAAAAAATATTAATACTTCGGTCCAAAATGCCATGTTCGATGGAAAAACAATTAAAAGTTAATCAGTGAAAAAAACCCTCCTCATTAAACCCTCTTTTAATTGATTTGACATATGAATGACTCAATGGCCCAACATTTTCCCATTATTATTCACGTTTCATTACTTAAAAAATTTCTGTTGAAAAAGCGCACTATTTTTATTTTTATCGACGTTATTTTCTATTTTATTTCTTTCTTCGGCACTATCTTTAAGAGGGGATTTTATTTTTCAATAAAGTACCAAGATGATATTTAAAATTTTCTGATTTTGTCCTTTTGCTTAAAAATTATCTCTCTCCTGGATAAATGGAAAAATAGTGTTTTTCTTCTCTTCGTAATGATTTGAGGAGACAAACCTGTGGTGACACGCTTCCTTTGGCCGCCTGATACACCTCTGTGCATCTCATCTCCCACTATTGTGTCCTTGCAAATGTCTAGCCCCAGTATCTGTTATGCAAGATCACATCCACACCCCACGTCACAAGAATAATCGCAGCAAGCAACACTTCAAGAATTAAACCCAGTGCCACATTCTGGCACTGGAAGCGGAGACTAGGCCAGAAGCAATGGTGAAAGCGAAACTGTTCAGAACATCTGACCCAGCTACCAAAAATGCATGTTCTCTTAGCTGGCCACAAGCTGTATTGTAGCTTTTGTACACTTTCACAGCTCTTCCAGTTTCTAACAAGCAAAGCACGATTAAGGTGGCCCACCAAATGGACAGCTTGAATGGTTACTTGTTCATGCCAAGCGCTGAGGCTAATTTAGAAATCAGAGCTATTTTGGGATGTTATTACTGCCTTTTTTTTCCTTTTCCAGAAGCCACTGAAAGGCCTTTCATTTGGAAAGAGGCAGACGTGCTGGCTTTTGCCACTGGCAGAGCGCTTGGGTGTTTCTCAAAAAATCGTTTTGTGCAAGGATGGAATCGTCCTTACTCTGAGAGTGTAGTCTGTTTGCAGGCTGCTTTCAACTCCTTCCATTGCTGTGGCCTGAAAATGCATGCAACATTCCTCATCAACTAACCACAAAAAGAGACTGCACACCTAAACAGTGGGCGTGAATTTTGGGGACTTAAGACATGCACATTGCATAAGCAGCTGACTTCATGGTGATATCCAGCACATAGAGACAGGGAAATGCAGAATGAGCCCGGACAGGTGACTGTGATGAGTTACCTTCATGAAAAGATCAACATCCGCTTCTGGGTGTATTCCTGCGTCTTTTTCTCTCCTTGCTAATTCAGTTAGTAGCTCTGCAAAACACACAAAGAAAAACTGAAAATTTACTGGAAGATTTTGCTTTGGAAATGTAGGGCCCAATATTTACTCTTACACATGACACTAGTCTATATTGATCAGGTTCATTGACTAGTGAGACTAGACTTCATTGAAAATAGAGGAATGTTCCACATTAGATGCCCCATCAGATCAATCATCCCAATGACCATGCACGGAGAAAATTTCGTTGTGTAATCTGATTTCATGATAGCATTTCTTTCAGCTGTTATAATACAAATGAGGAAGAGTACCATATCTCGATCCAACTCCTTGGCACCTTGCTGAGAAATCCAGAGTCTCCTTCACTGTCATTTCTCCAATGTGGACGTCGTTCTGGCTAATATATGCCGAGGTCTTTCGTGGTACAAACTCTTTCAGCCTGTAACCATTGTATGTGATTTCTCCTTGCACCTGCCAGATGAAGATTTCTTTTATTATGACAAGCAAAGTTTGCAGACCAGTTCAAGCATGCGCTTGTGCCTTGGACCATCAGCGTTCAGACATTGCGCTACTTGTGGGCGCATAGCCTTTTTTTTTTCTTTTTCTGTGAGTTCTGCCTCAAGATTTCTGTAGAATGGATGAAATTCAACAAGTCCTAACGAGATTCATTTCTTCAAATGAAAACCCACCACCAAAGTAGCCATGTCACTGAGTGAATTCAGTAATCACCTGATTTAACCAGATTAAACAGTGAAAAAATAGTACACAAACCTTTAAGCTTGGGTCTAGTCTTCCTGCGAGTGCCAGCAAAAGGGTGGTCTTCCCAGAGGATGGAGGACCTAACAATAATGTCATCCTGTCAAAGCAACAGCCATAATTGCATAGAATGATTAGTTTCACTTTAGTTATGTGGAATTGGAATTTTGAATGATTAGTTCCACTTCAGTCACATATAATTCATTGGGAAAGTGCATGCTCGGATACACAGTCTAATGTAATCACAATTCTGTGAACTATAATTAATTTGTTAAGGTCAAAAGATATCTACAATTCCATGATTTATATTTGGAGCTATACTAACGTCCACATGCCAAAACATTATAATAATTGGATTCTTTTGAGCTGCCAAACACAGACTCCAAAACTCAGTTTTAAGCGTTGGTCCAACATGAGTCATGTCGAGTATAGATCCATTACCTTGAAGGTTTTATTAAACCAGAGGCATCCTTGAGTATGGAGAGAGTAGTCCTTTTTGTCAACCTTATTCCCAAGGTAGCCAGAGCAGATTCTGCAAGGTTTCTTGCAGTGTTTAGGAGAGTGGGAAGAGCTCTAGTTCCCACATAGCATTTGGCTTCTACGGTCAGATGCTCAAACCTTACTTCCACCGTTGGAAGATGGATTCCAACCCTGTAACCAACCAAGAGAAGCTTGATATAAGTTCTAGTTTGAAAACTAGTCCCGGTTAAGCTGAGTCAACTCAGTTTGGGACAAGAATTTAATAAAAGTAAATTATGCTAAGCGGATGTCATTCTTATTCCACCTAAAACTAGCTTTATTCTATTTTAACCAGAATAATTGATAGATGAACTAATGGCGGTTCATAGCTCACGATATGGAGCATTGAAGGCTTCAAAATGGCAAGATCATCCAAGAAATCAGAGCTCTTATACATGTTAATTCATCACTAGATCCAGAAAAACAGATGATCTGGTTACCAAACATGGCCCCACATATAAATTGGAGATCCAAGAATGTCGGGTGCAATATTTCCATGGATGATCATGCAATCATCCTTTCCCCTCACGCTTCATGGACGGAATGGAAACATGCACCAACCCTCAACATGGGTTCAAGTGGAGCCGGCTGTGATATAGAAAAATCACACGGACCCAAAACGAAGTTCTCGATGAAGACTAACAAAACGTTGTAAAAAATAGTTATCCACAAACGATTTCAGTAGCCTCCAAATCTGGTTAGAAAGATAATTCATGCAGTAGAAGAAGCATATCTGTCTAAAAACATCATCTGTATACGTTCGTACCCATGTGCATGGCATGTAAACGCATAGATACGCCACAAGCAACGACAAACCAGTAGTTACCTTTCGATTCTATTCCTGAATTTCCTCAAGAACTTCTCATTGTCCTCCTCAGCAACCTTGAAAATCTGCTCGATGAAAGCCTGCCGATCTTCCACGTTGAGCTTCCGGACATCTACTTCCTTGTGGATTAACTGGCTCTGCTGGTTCTCGCTCTCGATGTAGGACTTAAAGATGCTGGTTCTCAGTCGATCATACGTGGGCAATTTCTCCAATGCAGCCCATCTGAGAGCTTCTTCGTCATCATCAATACCACCTAAGCTACGCCTCGATCCTGCTGACCGGGAAAACACATCTTCCATCCCCCAATTGCTCCGGCTCATGCTCCTACTAAAACTCCGGCTAACCCTCCGTCCCGACTCCAATACCTTTTCGATGCTTTCCATCTTCTAAACCTCCTGCAAACAATCCCGTTAAAAATTAAAATAAGACATATATACGAAGAGGAACAAGGAAAGAAAAGCTCAATGAAAGAGTCAGAAAAGGAAGCCTCACACAGACGAACGCAATATATGCTCTGTTCTTCTTCCGAAGAAATAAGCTAAGAGAACCACCGAGACTAATTCTTTTTGCGGATTTCAGAGTTGGGTCCTCGCGTTTGAGATTACCCACTCCGGAATCGCCTCGGAATCAGGTTACCCGCACATATGTTCGGTTCTCTTATTAGAAAGAAACAGAGGGGACCTACTCCAATCTCTCTGTTTTCGAGGCTTTTAAAAGCAAAGCTCCTTGAAATTTCTCTTGCGTCCCTGTAATGCTCCTCTACTTCTGGAACACACAAGAAGAAAACTTGCTACTTTTCTAAGTTTTGATGCAGTCAATCCTGGAAGATCAAGCAAGCAGCGTTGAAACGCAATTGCAGACCTTTCCTTTCCTCTGTCTCCTTTAGAAGTTTGAAGAGCAGGGAGCTCTCTCCTTCAGGAGTTTGGAAAGCAGGGAGCTCTTGGGAGATGGGAGGCTGCAAGAGTGGTTTGGGAAATTATGCGTTTGTGTTTTTGACTATGGAGTGTATTTGAAGAGAGAGTTGGCATTTCCCACTCTCATCCCAAGATCGTGAAATAGCTTACGGCTCTTTCGTCTCACACCAACCTCCCATTCTCTCAAATTTAGAGGGCCCACCTGAGATTCTGTTCCCCGCAATTACATATGCGTGCCATAAATTAATCCATATCCCGCATGTGTATTAATTCTACTTCTAGTTGTTTTCAGTTAAAAATTTTAATTTTTCATTTTCCTATTGACATATTCGTGGTTACTGAAGTCATTTTTGTTAAAAGATGAAATTTTTTGCCTAAATTTTTTCAATATAAAATTTTTTACTTTTCATAAATATCTTATTTTTAATTATTTTTCTACACAAACTACCTATTTTTCAATATTTTTACATAATTATTTTTTTTATTAGAGAATATTTTACATCATATCTCAATTCATATTACATTCAAACCTTGAGACAATTCTACCAAGCTTACAACGAAAGACAACAACAAGTTTCCACATATTAAGTGGGGAGACCACTGGCTCGGTAGCTCCCATCTAAGTACAAAGGGAGACCAAATGCCCCCACCTCAAATATGGTTCGAAATCCCCGTGGGGATTCGAACACTCACTGGTTGGAAACGGGAATCCCGTTCCGCAGCTGGTGACCAGACGAGCGTTGCTCGTTTGGCAATATTTTTACATAATTATTAATATAATTAATCTATCTATTTTAATGTTATCATCTTTATTCTGCATTATTACCCTTATCATATAGTGTTATTTTCCTTTTTTCAAAAGCTTTTACATAAGTGGCTTTTTTTCAAAAATTTATTGCTGTCTAAACACACCCAATTAACATTAATGCTATTATTAGATTTACGTAGTTAGTACTAGAATTGAAATATATGCCCAAGTTAAGTTTTAAATATAAAGATAAAAAAGATGGTGAACTTCCGATCAAGGAATGTTTATAATTTTATATCCATCACCTATGTATGTTGATGGGGAAATTGCTCATATGGAAGAAGAGATGGTTTCGTAACAAACCTTTTGGAAAGTGATGCGCTGGTCAAACTGCAAGTTTCTTGTGACATTCGGCAACAACCACCGGTGGAGGTCTGAAAAGTGGCATATCATGTCAGCCGGAAATGACATCTGCCTAAGGTCAGTGAATTCCAATACGGACCCGTCCAACCGGCAGCCGGTCTCTTCAGTCTGATCTTTCCAGCTAAGACTTCCGAACCGGATTAAATCGTTAAGCCGCCTGGGGCTGCGGTAAAATTAAATCTTATCCCAGCCGGTTATTCTAACCACTTTTGCTCCTCCTTGCGGCATCTTTCTCATTCGGACACAATGGCTGAACATGAAGGGCTGTGATCTTCCTTGACGGGTGGCAAATCGGGTATTTTTTATTGCTCAGAGATAGTATTTTATTAATATAAAAACTGTTAATCAAGGTGCATGTAGCCCATGAACCAAGTTTTAACGTTTTCGGGAGGTGCAGATAATTTTTTCAGAATTTCAAAGTTACTCTTATATCTGAAATTTCAAAAATACATACAGAATCCAAAAAATTGTAAAAATGATTTATGTATTATATCTACATAGCATAATAGTTTTATAAAAAAATTTTAAAAATGAAAATATGCCATTTATGCCTCTGTCAGTAGGCGAATATGAATGACGATAGAAATCTCCAACCCCAAAAAAAAAAAAAAAAAAAAAAAATATTACCCAACATTTAAAATTTAGTGGCTTTCTAGCGAGAAGAAATCAGATTTGTGAACAAGCTGGAAGCAAAAGCCAAAAAATTGCTATGGGGTTTCAGGTTACAACATTACTATAGTTAGAGGTATACTAGGAAATAATCCACATTCAAGTGTAAATAACTTTCCATTAAAAAAAAGTGTAAATAACTTTGCTTAAATTTTAAATCCCGTATTCATTACCTTAATTGTTATAAAAATAAGAAACATGTGTTTATACAATTTTACAATAAAATAATAATTATAATATTTAAAATAATAAAATTAATATAATGGTTTAGTCTGATGTAAAGAAACAGTTAAACCAGTTTAAACTGAAGCACTTTGACCGGTTCAATTACCGATTAGTTAGTTCTGCTATATGATTGCAATTGATGAGATTTATGGATGGACGATATATGGTTATTATAATAGGTCAGAACAGTCCATGTGCATTCGTATATTATTTTAATATTCATAAAATGTCAATCCCCAGCAAGCATTGGACGTTTTTGCGGAAGTTTCATTTCTAAAAATTCTATGCATGCGAATTTTATTTTTAAAAAGAATGATTCGACATATATTTATCATTAGATTCTACTTCTATGGGACCGGTTTCATATAAGTGGATTGATGGAACCTCTCGAGTCAGGCCATATGACGATTATGCTAAGATCTAATCCGTTTATTTTGTTTAAATCGTTTATATTTATGATGCCGTAAGTCATTTCCTATATTTCAGTAGATTAAATATGAATTAATATATTAATTAACTTATTGTTATTATCTATGTTTTTCTTTACTCATAATTTCTTATTTTATTGACAAAAAACCTGCCTACTTCCTGTCCATAATCACTCTCCTTTTTTATTTTTATTTTTTCCTACCTTTTTCTGTTGCCAAAAAACCCTCAGCCTTGTCACTCTTTTAATCATTTCAAGTCAATTATATTTAATATTTTCATTAAATGGTGTATGTATTTGTTTTTATGTCACAGTCTTATTTTGTTTTCAATTTGTATCCGAATTTTAAATCAACCAAGAATTTATTCGGATTCCACGAATTGCCAAAGTGGACATCGCGGAAAACGGACGCGATTGGTTCCTGGGAAGAGAAAATTACTTAGAATGAGTTTGTTTAGAGTGAGAAAAAAAAAAAAAAAAAGGAGAATGAGAATCGAATGCATATGATAGGTGCAAAATAAGAATAAAGAAAAATGAATTAGTTGTATAGAAATAAAAAAATAAAAATAATAAAAATAAATTACTTTTGCATTTAACATTCTCTTGTAAAGAAGCACGCCGACGTATTGGACGGATCCGCCGCATCGGGTTTGGTTGCGAATCAGTTGCATCGGCCGCCGCGTCGTCGGCCGCCGCCGCGCCGGTATTTGGCATCTCGTCAAAGCGTCCCCGCCCATCGTCAACCCCTTCAAACAACAGTCGTTATTGTTGATGCCCATTGCGATCGTTTGATTTTTACAACGATGAGATGAGGTTATTTTTTATTATTATTGATTAGATGCATGATCCCATGTTGCGAGCCGTGGTTGTGACAACATCACGGGACCCCTTTCTATTATTTTTCAATTAAATTGTTAATCTAAGTGCATTTATTTTTTTAAAATATATTTTTTTATTTTTAAAACACAGGAGTATTTTAATTATTTCCAATCTTGAGTTTAGAAATAAATAAAGAAATATATATCATCAAAATTGGTAAAAATTAATTTATAGATAAATATACCTAAATTAATATTTTGTAAAAAATCAGAAAAAATTTAAAACAAAGTTCCATTTGGACGGGCTGAAGTTGCTCCTAACAACGGCCTGCTCCATGATATCAGTGATCTTATTATTATTGGTATTTTGTACCGCCATTGATTACCATCTAGAAGGGCATTCGTGGATTTTTCCATATTGTAAAAAGGGCCAACCTTTTCCATGTGGAAGCAGCCAAGCATGTTTTCCAATTGCCCCGACGAAAGATTAGGCTCTGTCAGGCTTTTTAATTTTCCTAACGGGTTAACCGGACGTTTTGATTTCCCGTTTGGCGGCAGTTCATCCGGTTTCCACTTTCCAATATATAACTGCAGTTCTACCGGACGATCTGTCCTTACAACGCAAATTTCAATAGGCTCCGGTTCGTCCGTATATTTCAACCTGAGTAACCAGTATAACCTTTTTTTACATAACATAAATCAGATTCTAACAAAGATTTATGTTAATGAATAACATTACTTTAGTTTATTCTATTTATTTATTAATATTATAAAGGGCCCTACTTTGATAAAACACCTCTTTAGTCTTTATGTAACTCGATCATTTTTACACTCGATAATTAATTAAAAATTCGCTTAATTTATTATATTTAATATCATTTATAATATCTTGAAATCCTTTCATTTTCATAGTATCATTGTACAGGACTACATTTAAAAATATATAAAATTAATAAAATAAAATATTTGATATTAAATATTAATTTAGAGTTGTATTTTTAGTATATAAATCATCTAAAATATCATTAATATGTAGATGAATTATTTTATAAAATATTATTATATTTTAACTCATATGTAAATAAATTTAAATATTTTCATAATTTACATATAAATATATATTTTTAAGCGAATATGACACATGTACATTTTTTATTTTGACGAAATTTAGCCTCTTGGCTAAACGAATAATGTTAAGTATAATGAACAAGAGTAGGTCTTTTATTAATCATCCACGTATTAAAAATGGAGAAGGTTGCATGGAAGCGAGGTCATAGTATAAATTCCAAAAGATAAAATTAATGAATTGATGCGGTATTTATTCAGCTTATTCATTATTAGTAACTTCGCTTTTTCACAGTCATTGTTACTCGTATGTCTAATTATAACACTCATTATATTTCTTTCTTTTTTTGCTTATTTATGGTTGACAATTCTTTTTACACTTGTTTGATCAATGTATTTTTAAAATAGGAATAATTTCTTACAAAAGTTTTCTTAAGACTTGTTTGTACAAATGGTTTTTATTTTTTAAAAGTTTTTAAATCTAAACCATATAAAGTATAATTTTATATTATATATTTATGACATAAAAACACTTTAACTAAAAACTTATATATGTTATAAACTTATATATGTTCAACCAAAAACTTTTCAACTAAAACCAGATGTAAAAACAGGACATTAGAAGAGTAATTCAATGGCTTGCGCTAAAACCAAACAAGTATCTCCAGATGTTTTATATCTGCTTGTGTTGGAGACTCTAGTTTTGTAGAAATAGATGGGTGATTGTGAGCGAAAATATAGACCTTGGTGATATTTTGTTATGGTGCTAATCGTATCTACACTAGACACTGACTACGCATATCATTAGAGATGGACAACTTAACTTTCTAGAGAGAAAGGGGCAGCTAGTTTAAACCAAAGCGGGGCTTCCTCAAACTAAACATGGATGTAGGCTATAGTTCAAGAGGCAGGCTGGTCTATGTAGGAGCTATCCAGCGTGACTGGAAAGGAAGGTATGTAGTTGCCAAACATTGGTCTAATCGTGGAATTTGTGATCCATTGGGCATGGAAGCTAGAGGCCTTTTAATGGGAGGCAGATGGGCCGTAGAGATGGGGTGAAAAGGGTGGAGGTAGAGAGTGATTCTCTCATTCTCATAAACTTCCTTATTAGTTCTATAAAGAATGTCTCCAGCTTGAAGTTTGTGATAGAGAAAATTTAGGAAATGAGTCTTCATTTTCAGGAAATTCAGTTTGCACACATTCAAAAACAGGGTAACCAAGCTGCTTATGCTATGGTAAAGACGTCGATGCAAGGGGTTCGTGGTGCAAAAAGTTGGGTAGTTCAGACTAAGCAAATGTCTCGCGTAGCTCACCTAAAAAAACTCATCTACATTTTGTCAAAAAAAAACTCATCTACAATCTTTTTTTCTTATTTTTTCATATACTTGTTAATCTAAAAAATATATGCACATATCCAAAAATGATAAAACTCAGTTTATATGTTAAATACACTTAGATAGATAAGTATATGAAAAAACAAAAATGTTATAAACGAGTTTTTTCAGATGGGATAAGTAAGATATTCACTTATCCTGAGCTAACAAGATCACTTCTCTTTAACTTTATTCTTTTTACTTTTTATTATTACCTCTATCATATCACATTTTTTCTTCAAATTTAAATAATTTTACACTAAAAATTTTTCTTCACAAGTTTTATCATTTCTCAAACACGCACAAAAACTTTTTAAACTAAAATATTTATTTTCCACCACTATCTTATCTTTTAATTATTTTTAACATCTTTTTGTATAATTATCCTACTTTTTAATTATTTCTAAATAACTATCTATGTAATTAACCTATCTATTGTAACTTTATTCTCTTTACCCTTCATCATTTTTTTCTATTTCAAAAATTTTTTAAAAAAACTTTTCATCCAAAGTTTTATCACTTTTCAAACGTACCCTAATTTTATATTTTGATCACTTTCACCAAATGGAACCTGCAAAAATTTGATGTAGATAAAATTTGATGTTTTAATGAAACAAATAAATTTAAATGCAACGAATAGATGGGACTTTATTAACCATCAAGGTGGGGTCAAACGAAACAACACTATTATCTTCAATTATGTCAGCACCATAAAAGTATTTTCTATATTAAACTTTTGAAAATAAATTTTCAAAATATTTAATTTTTGATTTCAAAGATAAATATATTTTTGGATGAACATTGTAAGAAGGCTTAGATATTAAAAAGTCATATGAGTTATAAAGGGCAATCATTTAGATCAACCATTTTCTGCAAACATTTGTAGGAAATCTCTCCCCTTCAAAAAAATAAAGGAAGAAGTTACACTTTATTCTCAAATCAAATCAAATTAATATTTTGACTATATATTTCTTTTATCAGTCTTATCTTCGTACATATTATTTTTTTTTATCAATATTATTATATATTTTTTCATCGTGATGAATTTTCAAAAAAACAATTTTATTTTCTAGCAATTTCATTGCCAATTGCATTAACAACACGTGAATATTAGCCACTACATTACAATAGATATTTGGCCATATTAGATGTATTTAGGCTACAACTAATTGTTTAGCTACAAATACTTTAACTGCTTTTAAGTGATAGCATTTGATCAAACGCGGTAATTTTTATATCAAATGCAACCAAAAATAATATTGAATATAATCATTGAAAATTAGCTGCAAGAAGTAACAATATTTAATTTGGCTAATCATTTTTGTTGTGGTGTAGGTCATTCCATTCAGTATTATTTATTTATTCAAAATAAAATTTCATGCGAATCAATTCAACTTTGCTTGTTATCATAACATAATAAAACGAATGGATTGTTATCCTTATGATTTTTTTTTTAATATTGTTTTCTGCTTATGCAGGAGGCTGCCATCCTCGTGTCTGTTTTTTGGATTTTTTTTTTTATGTGAATGAAAATTATTACTAGAGCCTCAGCTCCAACCTGCAACTTTACCCACGCATACACGGATATCAAGTTATCAACCCACTTAGCTATGCTACCGCGTTACAACATTGCTAAATAATGGGCGAGCAGTCAAGTTTTTGCCACGCACCACTAGTGCCACTGCCACCTACTACAACAAGCCGTGGGGACAGCAAGTCATGAGTTGTTTCTAATATACATTTTTCGCCTTTCTTTTCTCATTTCCGTGTCCCGCAAACCATAGATATATACGTATATATAATATTCATGACTAATCTTCAACTGAATGCCTAGCTTATTCTAATTTTCAATCTCGTCACGCCCCCATGTACCCGTACATACTTCAATTGGAATGCATGATCTGGCGGTCTTCCTAAATATATAGTGTTGAACACGCTCTTCTTCTAGTTCTAGAACGTCGATGAAGTAATCATGATGTTTGAGGCGTACAGCGCCTTTTTTGGACAAGTGCAGCAATTTTGTACCAGCGCCAACCTCCATTTTTCGGATAATTTTCCAATTTTAACCTTGCAAGCAAGTTCCCCATTAGTTCGTTTCATCGTAAAACGATTCCATGTTTATATCTATATTTTTCACTCCCCTTCATCTTTCGCAATTTTTTAATTTCTAACCCGGTAATTGGCAATTTCATTCTGAAAAATGGAAATCAATAATAGCTAGCGCTCGATTTCTTCCATAATCATATCCAGCCTCTATTCAATATTAAGGATGAGCAGCTAATTTCATTGTCTTTATATATTTTATCTATAGATAAAATTCGAAAGTTATTGTCTTTATATATTTTATCTATATATATAATTCGAAAGTTATAAAGTAGGAAAAAAAATACTAAAAATGCAAGGAGACAACATCCAAAAAAGGGCTTAGCCGCTTGGGGATTAGGATTTAACTTATCCCTACTGAAAATAATGACAACTTCATTTGAAAATGTTATAAATACTGATAATCCCCAAATATGTATTACACATGTCAGCCTTGTAAGGCTTAATTAAGTCATACGTAGGTGTATGTGTCAGTAAGAGAGAGAAGCAACAGCTCACGTGGATACAAAGCTGCAAACGTGTCTTAATTTGTAGGTCGGAGTTAGGTTGAGAACTTGTCATGAGGCCGATGGCTGTTTTTTTTTTTTATATGACTTCAAAGAAGACGGACGCCGCTCTTTGTGGACTTAGTCGGTTAGTAGGTAGACTAGATGGAGCAAGGTCGGTTGGAAACAGCATCTCCGAATTTCGTAAATAATTAAAAGGGTCCCTTTTTATGTGACCGGTTAATTAGACATACTCATATAAACTCTCATTGTGATAATGAAATCACAGTATTGTTTAACCTTTCATCAAAAAATATACCTTTTCCTAAATATATCAATTATGTTTTACCCGAATCCTAAATATAATATACTCATTATATTTGTATTTAATTCTTAATTCCAAAAACACGTTCACACTGTAAGTTAATACCATTACTTGATATATGAAATTATTAATATGCTCTTTAAATTTAGGATGAAATTTGAAAAATTAAATATCATAATTCATTGATGCCTTAATCGCACTAGATCTAAATTCGAAAAACTCTAATTTCATTTTTCTCTTTTCATTTTATTATTTATTATTTATTATTTATTATTTATTATTTTATAATAAGGATATTTTGAACAATTATAAAAATTTAGCTAACAATTCTTTGATGGAATAGACACTCTTAGAATTAAATGCAAATTTAGTTTGCATATTAGGATTTTGAAAATGTTAGGAGTACACTTGAGATTATGGTCAAACATAGTAGACATATTTAGAAAAAATCTAAATATACTGTTTAACCTCATTATCATTATTATAACAAAAAATTCATTACAATCAAACTTCGTGGCCCTATATACCTACTTGGCGACAAAAAGGTGTCATAGGTATACAAGCAATTTTTGTAAAATTTTGCAGGGTTAATATATAATTCGTGAAACAATAGGTATATCTGCAATTAGCGTCAAACTATGGGGGCATATTTGCAAATTATATTTTTATTTGACAGCCGTTAACAGAGGTACACATGCAATTTATGTAAAATTTTGTGAGAGGTAATATGCAATTCGTGAAATAATTGGGGCATATCTGCAATTAGTGTCAAACTATGCGGGCAAATTTGCAAATCACCTTAAATATAATGAATAGATTGAATTTTTTGTCAAGAATTAAAATTTTAAAATTTAAAGAGATTACATCGAATTTCTTCTATATAACTTGGTTATATAGAAGCAAGCGCGCGCGCGCGCGCACACACACACATATATATATATATTCATGTATGAATTATAATAGTAAAATTCATTTACACATATATTGGAATTTATAGTCATTATATACATCATCTATCTATATATGAATATTTTAGATGGTAAAGATGTTGAATTAACAACTTTAAAATTAGTATATAAATTGAATCAATTTATTATATTAATTTTATATTTTAAATTGATGATGCAGACCCTTGCAATAGTCTAATTACATGAAATTTAGGCATCATTCGGCAATAATAATATGTAAGAAACTTTCTAGATCTCCTTGTACTTTTTAAAAAATATTAAGATTTTATTTATCTAATTATTTTACTTTTTATTTTTACACATATATTCCGGTCATTTTCTTGTGCAACTATACTATTTCTTTTTAATTTACCCCTATTATATCACATTACTCTCATGCTTTTCAAAAATATTTTCTTCTCTATTTTTCAACTTTTCACCCAGCCACATTACTAAATAATGGCTTAGTAGTTTGGTTGAGATGTTGAATTAAAAATTTTAAAACTAGTATATAAAATAAATCATTTCATTACATTAATTTATACTTTAAAAAGACAAAGACTATGCAATACTTTGGCTTATATGTTTGGCAACCATACAAATTTGTCATTCTAAACTTTTTAGTCTCTATAGTTACCTTATTTTTTAATAATTTCTTTACGTATTCTTATATAATTGTCATATTTTTCAATCAGTTCTCTCCAACTACCAATGTAACTGTCATATCTATTTTAACTTTATTCTTTTACTCTTTATCATTATCACTATTATATCATATCACTTCTTTCAATTCAAAAAGTTTAATACTAGTTGGCCTGGTGATATGACTCTGTACCTAAAAATCGGCCGAGTCATTAAACGTGGTTTTGCATCGCAAAGTCCTCATTGTTGTGAGTTTACTAATTCCTCCCTAGGTGCCAGTGTTTACCGGTTCTCTTTGATGTGGATGTACACATTTGTATTTAGTTCATAAGTTCATATGTATTTAAGTAAATATAGAAAATAACTATATAAAAGTATATACAGAAAATATATATTCTGTCCCAACATATTAACTTTTTTTAATAAATGTAAGTTTTCAGTCACAGTTATTTTTAGTGACATAATAAACTGAATGACGATGGATAAAATAAATGGTTTGTTTGGAGTAAGAAGTTTAAATTTTTAAAAAATAAGGAGTCGCAAACGAGTTATATTGAAGGAGCTTCATTATATATATTTAATTGCATTTATAGCTAAAATACATGATTAGTTTTTTAGAATTAGTTGTATTTTTCTTCAAAAACATATTTTTTAAAATGTATTTAATACATATACTAGGTTCTAATATTTTGCAATACTTTTTACATATTTATTTTTTATTTTAAAAATATCAATTTCAAAATCAAAGTCATTTTAACCCCTTAAAAATTTAAAATATAAAACAATAATGTAAAAATGGTGAAACTTGATATCTATATATATTAAATACGGGTAAATTTGCGCCATACCCTCTCTAAATTTGCGTATTAGTATTTTAGACCCTGACGTTTGCGTATTAGCATATTAGACCCTAATAAGTTTCATCATTTGCATTTTAAACCCTCCGCCCTAACGTCGGCTGTCATGCGCCGTTTAGTCGAGTGCAATGACAAAAATAACCCTCAATAAAACAAAATCATAGCAGTTAGCACATTCTCTCCGCAGAAAAAAAAAGTTGAAAAGCAGAGCTTAGAGAGAGAGAGAGGGAGCAGTAACAGTAGCAGCCAACTCTCGCTTTCCCGTTAGAATCCGCGCACTCAAAAAATAAAAACCCCTCCTTGAAAAAACAAAAAACAAAAATAGAAAAAGGCTACGAATTACGAAATCTTCCTACGTGGGAGAAGAAGCCTTCCTCTCTAGTATCTCTACCATCTTCCACCTCCGTTTCTAAATGCCACAACAGTTGCGGCCGCTTCACACCATCAATGATCATCCAATGATGCAGCCCCCGCCGCAGCAAGGTTTGAAAATTCAGGAATCAACGCCCAGGATAACCCAATCCACAAAGAAACTTGTGACAGGCATCTTCTCTTCAATGTCCATGGTTGCCCACGTCAATGGCGAAGATGACAGCAAGGAAGATGGCCACGCTGCTGACAGCAAACGCAATGCGCGTGGGGCGATTGCACGCTGTTGAACGACAATTTCTACACAGGCGAGTGGGTCGGCAGCGTCTCGCACGGTGCCGGAAAGTACGTCTGGACAGACGGCTGCATGTACGAGGGGGAGCGGGCCAGCGGCGAGAAAATAGGGCGCAGGACGGGTGTGGGAAGTACGTTTGGAAGAACAGGAATGAGTACGAAGGGGAGTGGAAGAAGGAAAGAATTTCGGGCAAGGGACTGACGGTTTGGGCGAACGACAATAGCTACGAAGGGTTTTGGGAGGATGGGCTGCCCAAGGGAGAAAGCAAGATCGAACAGGCGGACAGGAGCTTCTACATTGGGAATTGGAGCAAGGATGATCAGAGCGCCACGTATTATCCTTCTGAAGCGAAATCTGGTGTTGGGTTTTCTGATTTGAACCAGAAGGAGGTTTTCTCGATGGATTTGGATGGCTTCAACGTCTGCCCGGCGGCGGAGGAGAAGGTCTCGGTCCTTTCCTGGAAGAAGATGCTGAATTACAGCAGAGAGATGCAGCAGAAGAAGAAGAAGACGAAAGGTGGTGGTGGGAGGAAGGAGTGGGGATTGGGAGAGAGAGGTTTCAATAGGATTTGCGTCTGGCAGACGAACAGGGACATCACCTGCGATATTGTTGTGGGGAGCTCGGTTGTGGAGCGGGAGAAGAAGGAGGGTTCATTGATCTACATGTGGGAGGTGTGGATTCGATTGGGGAAAGGGCACCGCCACTTTGGAAGAAGACTAAGGAGGTCAAGAAGCAGGGGGAGACAATCTCCAAAGGACGTAAGCACTATGACCTCATGCTCAGTTTGCAGCTTGGCAGTTCAAATTTGATGGCGTAGTTTAAGGTGGGTTCTTTACTGGTATGACTGAAATTGGTGGTTGAATTTTTTTCTAAAAAAAAAAATAGAATTGTTTGAATTGTTGGGTTGAGATTTTCTTTATCATTTTGTATCCTTGTTTTGATGGTCTCCGTGACAGTTTGAAGTTCGTGGACTCGGCACAAAGAAATAGATTGCCACAGTTGAATGGACGGAGAAGTGCGTAAAAAGAAGAGGCAGAAGGGAGCGGAGGAAGGGACGAAAGCAAGCTCACGTTCTAAAGAAAATGGACTAGCTGCTGTGATTTTGTTTTATTGAAGGACATTTTCGTCATTGTACTCAACTAGACGGTGCATGACAGACGACGTTAGGGCGGAAGGTTTAAAATGCAAATGATGAAACTTATTAGGGTCTAATATGCTAATATGCAAACGTCGGGGGTCTAAAATGCTAATACGCAAACTTAGAGGGGGTACGACGCAAATTCCCCTTAAATACGCTTTGAAAAATATGCCTTTAAAGACAATTTAAAATTTTTAACTAATTGTAAAAAATAATAATGTATTTTAGCTTAAAATACAACTAAATGCATATAATAGGGCTCCTGTACTGAATCATTGTACTCCATTTTTGTCATATGTTATATATTTTCTCTTAATTAATAATTATTATTGATCACTTCAGAGCACTTTATAGAAATTTTGATCGACTCTCTAAGTCAAATTACTCATTACTCATTGGAAGGAAATTGATCCGGAGAAATTAATAGAAGTGAGGAACGCAAATGAATGTGCTCCAGCCAGCCACCTCTTAAGCAGCACAGCAGCCTGCTTATAATTTGTCCGCCCATGCTCCCGCGGGCGAGCTCCTTACGTAGGCGTGGGATTATTCCCCAGATTTCAAGATCCTGCTACATATCGATAATAATAATAATAAAAAAAAACTTACCTAGATGTTATGTTGCACGTGCCTTGCGTGGGTGCTTATGGTTAAAGTGCCATATATAATATGGTCCTACCGAATGCCGGGTCGAAATTTCTTAAAGCGTGACCTCTGACGGTTGACGAAACTACCTTTTTATGTGAGGATAAAATAATTTTATGACAAATTAGTGCTGGGTAACTTCAGGACGCGTAATGAGGTAAGCGTTGATTCTGAACTATACATTTTATACATATTCAACTTATTCCACTCACCCGTGCGCGTTTGCCCCAATGGTGGGGAATGTGGGCACTGCTGCCAAATGACCCGGTTCGTAGCCTGTCAAATCCAGGCATGTGTCCTTCTGGTGATAAAGAGTATTTATATAATATAATTATCCCCCCGGCGTAGGGTATAATGCTCGAAACTGGCTTCTTAAACATGAGAAATTCTCTCTCTTTCACACAGCTACAGTTAAGCAGTATAAAATGTTTGGATGTGTGTAATTAAATGATGTCGAATCAAAATTTTGTATCAACTAGAATTTTCTTTTAAAATAAAATAAAAAGGAAATTATTAAATATAAATAGCAATTAAAATGTGAAGTTTCCACAGTTGGCTGCATAATTAAAACTCATATTATTCTTTTAAAAGTATATAAAGGATTGACTACTGCATTTATTTCCTAAAGAAGGGCTACTAGGAACTTTTTAAATTATTTGACTTTTGACTTTTGAGAATGATGACAAGTTGTGTTTGGAAGAAAATGAAAATTTTCCTACTTTTAGATACGTTTTTTCATATAAAAATTCAGATTACTTTCTAATTATTATTGCACATTTATTTCAACTTTATCATTTTTACTCATAATTATTTCCCTTATTATATTTCATTACTATCCCATGCATTTCAACGTAAAATTTTTTCCCCACATTGTTCCCTTTTTCTAGTGGCACATGTATCTTGCTAGTATTTTGTTAATGAAAAACTTATTTTTATCCATCAGCGCACACTTTTTTTGTAGACGTCTTATTTCATGTATGGAAGTAGGTCCAAGTAATAAGAATATGAGAAAGGGTTATTTGCATTTTAATTTTTAATTATATTTATTTGCTTTTTAATTCATGAGTTTCCGTATTTACTCTTTTAACCTTGTAAGTTTACCTTTTGTATTTTAAATCTTACTGATATTGCAAGCCACCAAACAAATAAAAAATTTGTCAAAAGCTACCATACAAATAACAATTTTGCTCTTAAAAGAAGTCAATTAATGAAATGAATCAACTCAACTTGGTCACAATAAAAAAATTACACTATCTACAAGTTTAAGTCAACTCATGATGAGTTAACTCAACTAGGCCATATAAAATTATCTTGTCCTTATATATACATGAGTCAACTCAACTAAGACATAAAAATATTCTAAACTTTTCATTTACAAATAACAACCTTTAATTGAGGGTTTTGATGATAGGAATTAAAATATAAAGACGTCAAACTTTCGCAGTTGTAAAAGTAAATACACAAAACTCGTGAGCTGAAAGTAAATATGCATAGTTAAGAGGACCAAAATGTACAAAACTCGGCTTATATTAATAGGAATGGAAATAATACTCATATTAGAAATAATTAGTGATGCATTTAGCGGGGGGAGCCGAAAATTTTCGACCTAAGTCTGAAAATGCAAGTGGACACCATACCAATATGTTATGTCATATCATTCTTTAAGGGGACGTTTGGTAACCTTAGCATGTGGGATGATATCAACTACTGTGGTGATGCACTTTTTAAATAAGAAAAGTGATCCTGTTAGCTCAGGATAAACTAATATCTTATTTAGCCCATCTCAAAAATTTTATTTACAATATTTAAAAAAAAATTCTTCATACACTTATTTATCTAAGTATTTTAACATTAAATCAACTATAACCATTTTTGGATATATGTGTATATTTTTTGAAAATTTTAAATATTTATGTGTATATATATATATTTAAAATACCCTTATCTTGAAAAATTTTAAAAAAATATACACACATATCCAAAAATAATAAAAGTTGGTTTATATATTAAATATACTTAAATAAACAAATGTATAAAGAAAAATATAAAAAATATTATAAATAAATTTTCCGATGTGGGCTAAGTGGGGCATTTGTTTAGCCCGTACTAACGGGATCATTCATCTTTTAATAAATGATTTACCGGCTTAACAATTTCAATTTTCAATTCTACCCTTATATTCTAACTACATTATTTGTTTTAATTTTATCTTTATCATTTTATATTAATTATAAAATTTTCAAAATATTTTCTTCCCATCGTTCTCCGTCCCACCATCTCAGCAACATTTACATTACCATTAAGGCGGCCGGTGGAAAAGCTAGAAGGACGGTGACGACTGGTCAAAGCATTCTTCATAGGAAGTGAAGTCATCAAAAAAAAAAAAAGTACAAGGGACGAACTCATAATAAAATAAAATAATGAATGGAATATATGCACGTGCACGGTGCACCGCAGCGGTGAGAGTTTTTCTTTTTTTTTTTTTCTTTTCCGGTCCAACCCGGAAATGCGGCGCCGTCTGCTCGGTGAGTGGGCGGCAGAGAAACGAAAGGATTATTTTGGACTTTTTCTTAAATATATAATTACGTTTAATTATAATTTTAAATATATCCACTATTTCTAAAATACTAAATATGCCCATTATATTTACATTTAATCTTAAAAATGTTCGTTCCATAAAAAAACATTTGTTAAATTTTTATAAATATCTAAAATATCCTCATTGCAAAATAATAAAAGATGAAATGAAATTAAAGAGGAATAAAGTTAGGGCTCTTCAAATCTGGAGCTCATGTGAAATTATGGTAGTAGTGATCCCATCATAAGTTTAATGAGCATATTAGTAACTTCATCTATCAATGAATAGTGTTAACTCACGGAATGAGTGTTTTTTGCATCAATGCAAATGTTGTGGCTATATTTGAAATTCTAAAAATATCATGAGTATATTTGAAATTAGGGTCAAATATAGTGGGTATATTTAAGAAAAATTTAAATATTTTTGAAAAATATAAAAATAATATCGATATAATAAGAGTAAAATGAAAAGAAATATGATAATTGTGTGAAAAAATAATTAAAATATATGAGTATAAACGAAAAATACAGTAGTAAAGTAGTAAATGTTAAATCTTTTTTTTGAAAAGTGTAAAGGAGAAATAATTTCTCACCCACCATTGTGACCAAATGATGCCTTATATAGACTTGCACATATCATCTCAAGCATTTGGTAATCCAAGTGTTGACCATGGTTTCTAATTAAGAATTTGTTTACTAAACTAAGGAAGTGAAAAGAACTATGCACCTCTCCCTCGTACACTTTTCAAAATAAGATTTAATAACTTAACTATCTTAACTATCTGACTATCATAATTTTTCATTTTTATTTTTATATTCTAATTATTTTTTTAGACAACTATCGTATTTATTTACACTTTACTTCTATTATATCACATTATTTTTATACTTTTCAAAAATATTTTCATCTTCACTTTCCCACCTTTCCATCTACTCCCCCTATGAAATGGATTCTAAATATTTTTATTTATGCATTACATGTCATATAATGATGGAATATAAATATGATAGTATATGCTATGAAGATTGGCAATCAAATATGATACGGTTAAGAAGTTTGCATGATGCAAAGTTAGTTATTTAAAATTTTCAATGATACAATGATGATTGCATAAACAAAAAAACAACAACAAATAAAATAAAGACAGAGTCATTACTAATTAAAATGGTGGTTAGATTAATTAAAAGCATTGATTACAAAAAACTGTATGTGGGTACTCATCAAAAGATAATCAAAATATTGATTATTTTATATTTTCTAATATATGGATTCTAAAAACATAAAGACGAATTTTTTAAAAAGCTCCTGAATGGTAGAAATGTTACGTATGGTGTGATAAGGTGTGGTAGGAATTAAATTACAATTTTTATAACTCTTAATTAGTCACTATATCGTGGCTATCTGATCGTTGATTATTGAGCATATTGTAATCAACTCTTAATATATGGTATGGATGATGATGAAGTGACAATGAAACTGTCTTAAAATTTTTTGGTGGGACTATCCTGTTATCTAGGATGGGTTGAAGTATTCCCGATCTTGATGTTGATTGCTTTGATGATCTTGATAACTTTCTCCTTTGCTTAATCTGCTCCAAATATTTGATAGACCACGTGTATATATATATATTTTTTCATTTTTTTTTGACAAGCTTCGCGTTGCAGATTGGCCCATGTACAACTGCATGCTGTCCGTTCATCATGTGTCCGTGCTCATGAAGCTATCAATGAGTTGGCTAAGTCGCGATTATGCATTCTGGCTAACCTTTTAGGTCACTTAGCAATTTTTTTTAATCTGTTTGTATATTATTATATTTTATCTCAATTCATATTACAATCAAGCTTAAAATTTATATAGCTTCGTACCATTTCATCTTACAAACTAATCCTCAAATGTTCTTACAGTGTTCTTTACTGTCATCTATCAAAGAACAGATAAACCCTCCACCTCAAAAAGACCATAGCTCCCATACCACCACGAGAGACCTACTGCTCCCGTACGGGGACGAAAGTCCTATGATGTGTGATTCAAATCCTGACCACGCTGTGGTCACCTAACAGTTCCTTTTTTTTTTTCTGGGGTTTGCATAAAAATCCTAATTTTTTTATACGGCATATGCTTTCCATTGAGCTGTCTGTGACCCGTTTAGTTAAGGAAAAATACTCATTGGTCCAGTTTATATTGCCACGTGTCTGAATTGAGCCGTATAGATGGCTTCGTCTTACACACATTTCTATTAACTTGATGGTTGGATTTTAACACTTTATTGTTACTTCTTATTGGAAGATTTGAGCCGCCATCTCGTAGGGACGATTTTATATGGTTGCCTCATGATTTGATTCTCTTTTAATGATCCATTGACCATCATCAGTTCGGAAAATAATGATCAGGAAATCTAATTTTAGTAAGAAGTTGTCACCAGATTTTTACGGTGGACCTAGAGCCTGTTTGATTTTGCTGGAGATTATTTGTTTATGGTTGATAAGCTAAATTAATAAGTGGGTGAAATTAAATGGCTCTGCATCTATGAAACCTCTCTTGTATGTAATTTTCTTCATTTTTAATATTTTGATAGTTGATGAAAAATTTAATATATTTATTGTATTTAGCGTCATTTCTATTATTATGTTTATTTGTTTAGTATTATCATATATGGGCCCCATCTATAAGTGTGTGAAATCACCATAATAAAATTATTTAATACTAAAAATTAATTTTTAAATATTATTTTCAATATCTAAATCATCTAAAATATCATCACTATGTGAAAAAGTAATTCTTTAAATTATTATTACATTCAAATATATACTTGAATAATTGTAAGTATTTCCTGTAATTTACACATGAATATATCTAATATTGAGTAAATGCAACCCTTGCATATAAATGATGTTAAATATAATGAAAAATTAAATTTTGCATCAAACATCAATATCTTAAAAATAGATAGAATTACATGAAAGCGAATGTAAAGTTCAAAGTTCAATAGCATAGATTATTTAATTTGATGACTTAAACTAATATGTTATGCTCGATGCAGCTAAAGATGAAATATTAAAATAATATACAAAAGATAAAAATATCCTTATAACTCTTTATGATGATCAATGATAATATTCTAAAAATTCAAATACTATTTAATTACTTAATTAATAAATAATTTAAGTAATTTATATAAGATTTTATAATTAAATATATGTTCTTATTTTATCCTATATTTTTTATTGATTTATATTACTACTCAATTACATATATTTTTTAATTTCTTGCTCGAGAGATAAATCTAGCTAAATAACTAATAATATATTTATAGGAGACATAACTCTTGAAATGGGAGAAATGCTCCCCTCACAAACGGGATTCTAAATGACTAACAATGTATCTACAGGAGACATGTACAAAATTTTCAATATAACTAGTTCCACTTTGATGAAACTCCTTTTCCATGTAACTTCTCTATTTTTAAAATCTTGATGGTTGATAAAAAAATCTACTTTATCTATTATATTTAGCGTCATTTTATAGTATCTTGAAAATCCTTTTATTTTTAAAATTTCACTGTATATGAGTTCCATCTATAAATGTGTAAAATCAATATAATAAAATGGTTTGATGCTAAAATATCAATTTTTTAAAATAGTTTTTTCAATATCTAAATAATCTAAAATATCAATACTACGTAGATAAACAATTCTATAAATTATTATTATATTTTAATATATGTGTGAATAGATCTAAACATTTTTTTATAATTTACACATGAGTATATATATTTATTTATTTGAGCAATGGCTTATGCACATACTTGATTTGGATGAAACTTGGTCTCGTAGATAAATAAGTATTAAATGAATTAGATTTTAAATCAATCATCAATCTCTTAAAAATTAAGGAGTCACATGCGACCGCTTCTATGTAACCTGGTTAAAAATTAAGGGATTATAAATACACTCGGATGTACTTAACCCTTTATATTTTTAAAGAATTTTTATACAACTGTTAATCCAAGTGTATTTAATATATGTATATAATAAAAAAACATGTGTATCGAGTTTTACAGTTTTTATAGGTTTATACTTTTTTGGATTTTTTAAAAATAATGGCATTTTAATAAATCTACAAATCTTTAAAAATAGTAAAAATTGTTACACATGTTAAATAAACTTAAGGTGAATTTGGGAAGTTATAAAACTTTTGGATGAAAAAATTTTGGTATAAAATTGTTAAATTACTAGAAAATGATGTAATAGGATAAGGATAATGATGAGACGTAAGGGGAATAAGATTAAAATAAATAAGTTAATTGTATAGGTAATTGTATAGAAATGATTAAAAAATAGGATAGTTGTATAGAAAGATGCAGAGAAATAATTTTAAAATATGGCAGTTATCGAGAGTGAAAATTTTTAGATTAAAAAATTTTAGCTTGATATTTTCTTCTCATTACCAAATACACCCTTAGATTAATAGTTATTAAAATTTTTTAAAAAGATTTAAAAATAAATTTTTGATGCACCGAAGGTAAGTGCTTCTGGGTGCACAATATCGGTACTTTTTGTTATTAGACCTCACCCAATTTAAGTTAGAGTTAGTTGACTGGTTATTCATACGAACCTTACACAACTTGCACTGGTAATATGCTCCCCAAGCTTGTCGGCCCAACTATAACTCGCTGTGTTGGTTACAAATTATTAGAGGCAAGCATTATATTCATATGCATGGGACAATTTTTTTTTTTTTTTTTTTTTTTTTTTTTTGGTTTTCCTAATCATGCAGTGCGTCAACCTGTTTCCATTTAAGTTGCGGATGTATTTTCTTATGTTAATTGCAGAATAAAAACAGCAGCAACAACAATAATAATCATTAGTTAATCCTATATACCCTAAGGCTCAACAGATAATCAAAAGGTATAGCAAATTAATAAAAGAAGATACAGTCAACTGAGGCTACTCTTAGGGTTGTTCAAAGCTTGGTTGAGATGAAAATTTGCAATTTAAATATATTAAGAATGAGAAAAGTTGTACTGGTATTGGATAAAGGTGTATTAAGATTAGAAAAAAAATTATTGGATTTCGGATCTTCTCATCTTATTCCATCATAGGATAATCTTAGCTGTGAACATAACTTATCCAAATTTAAGGCCCAGTAGCACTCAGGCTACCCAGCGCATGAGATTTTGAAAATTTCAAAAAAATCTATTTTAATCATTCCAAAAATTCAAAAAAAGAATTATGGACACTTATTTAGGTGGGTCAGCAATGATGTAAAAAATTAAAAAATCTATTAGGGGGCTGATCTCACGATACCGCACGGAATCAGTTCCATTTAATTAATATCATTAAGACGTCGCTTGGTTGGGCATGCAGAAAGAAGGAAAGTATAATCGATACCATTTTGTATATCCTTGTGAATAGCACTTTAACTACCCTTAATAATCTTAATAATTTTATTTATCCGACCATCATTTATATTTTATTTCTTTTTATTTTTAATCAAAATAAAGCTTTTTTTTTTTTTTTGCTTACATATCGTCTACTTACTTCCAAGTCAGAAATTGAACGGATCGGATGAACACGTTTTAAAATAAGTTGATAGCCCCTCCTTTAAAAGTCATCTTAATCAAAAACGAGAAGACTTCGTCGAATTAGTTAAATGGATAATTTGCAAATATATGAAAATACTTTGACCATAATTATAAATATAATTACGTAGTTTTAGAAATTGTAAATAATCTCATATAGTTTGACTATAACTGTAAATATACTCACGTCATTATAACATTATTACTGCATATATCACAGTGTGAATATATTTGGAAAGATATGCAAACTATTTAGGTATATTTGCAACAACTAAATATACATACTTAATTTTTAAATTTGTAAATATATTCATGTAGTTTGCATATTTTTATACATATGCTCATACCATAATTATGAAGTAATGATATTATAACATCGCGAGTATATTTATAATTATGATCAAACTATATATTGATTATTTATAATTTCTAAAACTATATGAATATACTTTTTATTATTCAAGTTACTTATATACAAAGTGCCTCATACAACATATTAAACTTATATTAAAGCCCATGGGTAAGGGAGACACGACTCTCACACAAAGGCTACGGAGACATACTACTCCACCCACAAAAACCTGCGGATGGCTAGGAACTCAAACTTATTCCAAACTAAAAGGATATATTTGCAAATGAGAATTGTTCCTATGCACCCATGTGTACTTAGCTTCAGTGTACTTAGGTGCGAAAACTCATTTTTTTATTTTTTTAAATTTTTTATACAACTGTTAATTTAAATATATTAAATATGTGTATCAAATTGTACTATTTTTGGATTTTTTAGATTTTTTGAATTTTTTAAAATCAGTAGCATTTTAGTAATTTTAAATTACGAAAAATGTTACTGATTTTAAAAAATCTAAAAATATCTAAAAATATCCAAAAATGATAAAACTTGGTACATATATTCAATACATTTAGATTAACAGTTTTATAAAAAAATTTAAAAAATTAATAAATAAGTTAAATACACCCATATACACTAAAGCTAAATGCACTGGAGTGTATTAAATCACCTTGCTTTGCAAATCGCCCAGGTCGAACCCGAGAGCTCGTTGTGGGCAGTCCTAGGCTAGTAGGCTCCTAGCAATCTTGACTTGCTGAGAATCCTTTATTTTATTTTCCTTTTTTCTAATTTTCAGTATAAAATATCTATTTTCTTGTGTAAGCTTAGCTAGCTTTCTTTATGCACGAGGTTTCATTCATAAGATAACTTATATTCATGATTGCATCACGCGGATACAAGTAGAATGACAGATCATAACTTTGGACTTCCCGATGTTTCTTTGATATCACACCTCACCCCAACCCCCAGAACATCTTCTGCGTAGCTTACTGCCCATTTCGACGAGGTCCGGCAATATTATTCTAATAACAGAACGATCTTCCAGATTGAAATATTGGATGTGTAGGCATATATCGATTCATATCTTATTAACCTGGTGGTGCCTTTTTAGATCTTTTCATGTGGTCTTCTCGCACACGGAAATTCTTTGGTTGGTGAACCGAAAGGTAAAACCCGCTCCCCTTTTCACACTTTTCCAACAATCTGGTCAGAAAGATGGCCAGATGGTTCTGTTTTAAATTTTTAATGGCACGTCGACATCTGGTGGGCCATCTTGCAACTTTATTGAAAGGAGAAATTTTCAAAAATCTATTATACAGTAGTCAAACGAGACGCCTAACTGGAAAAGCAAGAATATATGCAACAATTTATTGTTTAATAACTTATTTTTCGCATTCCTATACAATTTTTTAAGGCTTCATTTGGTGATACAATTTTATGGGGAAGTGGTTTTCCTCTTTTCTTTTCATACTTTTTTGAAAAATTGTTTTTTTTTTGTAACTATCTAACTATCCTATTTTTTCCATTTTTACTTTAGTATTTCTATTATTTTTCACACAACTATCTTATCAATTCTCACTTTATCTCTATTATATCAAATTATTTTCACATTTTTCAAAACTATTTTTCTCACTTTTTCATCCTCCCAAGCACTTTTCATTATTAGTACACTACTATACTTTTTTTGCTCTAGTTGCATGCACCCAAATGCACTTAGACTCGGTGTACCCTAGTACAAATACTCTTTTTTTTATTTTTTAAAATTTTTTTACACAACTGTTAATCTAAGTGTATTTAACATATGTATCAATTTTTACCCTTTTTAGAGATTTTTAGATATTTTCTTTGAATTTTTAACATGTGTATCTAAGTGTATTTAACATGTGTATCAATTTTTTACCCTTTTTAGAGATTTTTAGATATTTTCTTTGGATTTTTAAAAATCCAAAGAAAGTTCTAAAAAGGATAAAAATTGATACATATGTTAAATATGCTTAGATTAGCAGTTTTATAAAAAAGTTTAAAATTTTTTAAAATGGGTTAAATGCATCCGAGTGCACCGAGTGCATTCAATTAGAACTATACTTTTTCATCTCATATTCTCACTTCATGCAAGACAAAAATAAGCATATCTAAGTCATTGAGATATAAAGTGGGTAAGTTTATGAGTGTTAACGGATCGAATTTGACAAGTTAAAGCTTAATTTTAATTCTAATTCATCTAAAAAAATCAACCTTAATCTGTTTATTAAGTTGTTTAAAATTTTTTGACTCTAATCCATTTACAACCTATTTAATAAATGAATTTTAGGTTGTTAATGAGTTGTGTGTGTATATATTATAAAAAAATCAAAACTAAGCTTCTTTAAAATTGAATGTATTTATTTCAAAAAAATAGTTGAGCAAGTGTTGTTTGTAATTGTCATTGTAAATTAATCTATACCAATGAGATACATGATACATGGTATGATCATATCTTTGTCGGAGGAGAAATATATATTCAACGTGCCAGTACAAAGAGTAATGACAACTTGGTGAGATAGAAAGTAAACAAAAAGGGGGAAACAATAATGAAGATGAAGAGAGAAATAATCAGAGATAAAAAGGAAAAGATGAAGGTAAAGAGAGGAGAGAGAGGCGAAAATACTAAAGAGATGGAGAGGAAAATGATCAGAAAGAAGAGGGGGAGACAGAGAGTTGGATAGTGAGAAAACTTATAGGTGAGTATAAAATTTTTCAAATTTGAGGGAAGTATGCAAAAAACTTGTCAAATAAGGGTGTAGTTGGATAAAACGACCTGAGCATGGTACACAATAGCCATTCATTTGAATTTGTGTGCACAGTTAACCACCCATTTGAATTTGCAGGCTCAATTAATGCACCATTCACAACCCATTGGAAGTGAATGTCTCATCATGATATTTAAAGTTTACGGCTTACACAATAATAAAAATTGTTATCTAAGTTTTACCACAATCCAAAAAGTCCCTCTAAAGTCATAGATGAGAGGAGGAAAATAGAAAATCAAGATAGGAGAAATATATTTAGGATTTAGAAAATATATACTCATTCTTAATAACTCGTAAATGAATCAATAGGTTAAATGAGTTAAATCCATTACTAAACAGGTTAACATGTTGTAAAATTTTTTTAATTCTAATCCGTTTATTTATTTAAATAGTTAAATGGGTCTATGATCATTTAAAAATTTTAAACCAAACCTATTTATAAATTAGTCAGATGAGCAACTGACGGGTTAACCATGATCATTAATACTCCAAGGTAGGTTGGATGGGATAATTGTGATTTGTGAATATCCATTGAAAATACTTTTTACCAAGTAAGGTAAATTTTAAAAAAATATTTATGTTTAAGGTTAGGTAAAAGGAGGACTGATCCTGTTAGTACGTGTTAATTGCTAAAATAATAAAAATATATTTGTTATAAAAGTCCAAAGACAATATATCTTAGAAAATGGTAAGATTTAATTTATAAATTAAATATACTTAAATCAACATATTTTTAAAAATAAAAAATTGGCTAGATCGTAAGTGGGGTAAAGATATTGCTATTGTCCACAAATAAGATAGATGAATGATTCAGTTAGCTCAGACTAGACTAAGCAAAAGACTTACTTAGTCTATCTTAAAAAATCATTTAAGGTTTTATTTCTATTTTTTTCCTTCATACACTTATTTATTTAAGTGTATCTAGCATATAAACAAAGTTTTACCATTTGTGTGTATATTTTTTTTGAAAATCTCAAAAAATATATACATATATCCAAAAATACAATTAGATAAAAAGTAGATGAAGAAAAAAGTTAAAAAATATTTTAAATGAATTTTCCGATGAATCTTACTAGATGGGCTAAGCGAATCATCCGCTTACTACGAGCTAAAGGGATAACTTTTCAACAGATGACAGTAAGTTTCATCCCGTTGATACTCATAAACAATTTAACAGTACTCCACGTCCACATAGACCACACGTATCTCTAGGATGAAATTAATTTTTCTTCCTCCATTTTTTCCTCTCAAAAGGGATTCTTTTTTCCCACGTCACCTTCGTCTAATTTTTTTATTTTCATGAAAAAACAATCTGACTATTTCAAGGTTAAATTTTGTATTTTCAAGAAATCAGTATGAAATCAAAATTGAACAAATCCAACGATTAGATATTACTTTTACAGTATCAAAAGGGTAGCCCAAATCAAACCAACATGATCATGATCCGAGTTGCATCTCTGAAGACAAACATTTTATTCCACTGGGGCGTTTCGATGCCGTGTAGGAGAATATTGCATCTTTTAATCATACACACTTTTTTACGGAAAATGTTTAAATGCATCCAAATTCTATTTTTAATATTTCTTTCAATTTTTTTTTATAAAATTCTTAATCCAAGTGTATTTAATTTGTAAACTAAGTTTTATCATTTTTGAAAAAGTGTATATATATATATATATTTTTTTTTAAAATAGAGGTGTTTTAGTACTTTTTAAATGACTAAAATACCCCTACTTTTAGAAATCAAATATATACAAATTTTCAAAAATGATAAAATTTAATACACACATATATTAAGGGTTTTATGAAAAATTTTAAAAATATTAAAAATAAAATTTCTAGCTGGGTTGCATTGAAACAAAACCCCTTTTTATGCCATTGACGGTGACAAACAAACAAGACATTTGAGGTTTGAACCCAAAATAGCGTATTATTCTTTATTAAAAAACAAAAATATTTTGTTTGTTTAGGGAAAAAAAATAACAAAAGGTTAACATAGTAATTACTTACCTATCCTTTTTTCTATTTTTAATCCTATATTTTACCAATTTTTCGTATTTTTTAAATAACCAATTTCATTCGTATTCCCCTATGAATTAAATTTTATCCGGAATAAAAATATAATAATATGTATTAGAAATAGAAACAACTACATTAAAAATATAAACAGTTGTGTTGAAAATTTAAAAACTATTTTGAAAAGTTAAAAAAATTGTCTAAAAATACAAAGCTCAAATGACCTTGTATCTTTTGAAACATTTTTAATAATTTTATTTTTCATAATTATATTCCTTTTGTTTTTTTTTTAATAAGGGCCACAGATAGCCAGAATCCTTAGATCCATTCCTTAAAGTCCTGGCTCCTTATAGAATCACCTCCCTTAAATGAGGTATTTGGTTCGAAACGGAACAAGTGTAGAGCCACTGTGTCAATTTTCAATTATTTGATGGAGCTATGTCTTTTTTTTGGTTGGCCGACTATTTCCTCATTGTAATTTAGATAGAGTTTATTGTTTTTCATTGATTAAATAAGAACTTATTGTTTCTCTTGGACTTGATTGAAATTGTTAAAATGAGTTAGCAATGGATATACTTGGCTGGAAAAAGTGCTAAGCTTGTGGTTGAGAAGTAACAGAGCTTGGTCGTATGCTCGCGGGAGCATTGAACTCTCAATGCTCCCAGGCGCGTACACCTTTTTTATTTTATTTTTTTTAAATTTCTTTACAAGATTATTAATTTAGGTGTATTTAATATGTGTATAAATTTTTACCATTTTTGAAGTATTTTAGATATTTATTTTTGAAAATCAGTGACATTTTAGTAATTTTAAAATATCTAAAATGCTTCAAAAATGATAAAAATTTACACAGAGGTTAAATACACCTAGATTAACAGTTTTATAAAAAAAAATTTAAAAAAAATAGACATATGCGACTGAGAGCATTAAGAGTTCAATAATCACTAGGAGGATACGACTAAGCTCCGAGGAGTAACAGGGTCGGCACTCGGCAGTAGGCAAGTACTCGACTTCACTTCACGGTCCACAGACAGAGGGTGCGCACTTGTCAACAGAGCATGGATTTTCATCCCAGCGTATTTTTAAAATTTCACGAGTAGGTGGAGGTTTGTGGCAGAAGGAGCGCTAAGCGAACCCCGAAGTCAACGAACAATCCCTCTCGTGTCCCGTTCCATCCCATGCCATGTCAATGACATGGGGACGTGTGGTCTGTGGCGTGGAACACGGCATGTGAATTGTGACGTATGCAGTCGGCTGCAGGGCTTGATTTTTCATGCAGTGTACATGGATTGAGGCCAGTCCAGCTGCATGAGTTGCCGTCGCTACGCCATTTTAAAAGCCATGGTGTTAATAAGTCATGTTCCGGAAGGTATACATCTTTCTCGGTGGTCTACCACTTTATGGTCCCTTTCAAAATTACTAAAAATAACACATTTTAAAAAAATTTTAAAAAATATTTACAAATCTTAAAAAATGGTAAAAATCGATACACATGTTAAATATATTTAGATTAACAATTGTCTAAAATTTTTTTAAAAAATAAAAAAAATGAGTTAAAAGCAACTGAGTGCACCGAACTCAAGTGCACTCGAGATCATTTAGGCATGATCCCTATTTTCAAGCCATATAATATTCTCTACAATTTTTTTTAATTTTCAATGAATAGTATTACGTTTTTCAGTTTAGATCAGTGTTGTCAGAACCGGACCGGACCGGCCGGTCCGACCGGTTCAACCGGGAACCGGTCCTCTGTCCGGTTCATTTACATACGGTTCGGTTTAATTATATTAAACTGTAAGAACCGTCGAACCGGCGGTCGAACCGGACGTCGCGGTTCGACCGTATGCAACCGGTTCGGCAGTTAAGTGAATTAAAAAAAAAGGTGTTCGGCAATTGGCAGTTCGATGAAACCGTGAAAGCCCGTGAGTAGAATGACAGGGGATGACAGGTTCGACAATTGGCAGTTCGACAATCCCGTTGTCTTCCGCACCAATGGTAGACATCCACCGCCTGACCCGATCGGAGCCGTGCTGCCAAGGCTTCGAGAAAAGCATAATCGGCGATTCCCGACCTCGAAGGAGACAGTTTGTGATATCCCAACGGGAAGTTCAGAGGGTAGGGAAGAAAGAAAGGTAATCGATCTTCGACCGGTGCGTGACCTGTGAGCGGTCGGTGGTTGAATTTTTTCGATATTGATTCTAGCTCTTGCGGTGGTAGGTCAGTGCTAGATTGGAGGGATGAAAGGGCAGAGCGTCCCAACAACAGACAAGATTGGCAACTGCACTTAGAAAGCTCTGCTCGTTGAGGAACAGGTCTTGACCGTTTGCCGTAGTGACAGAAATTCCAGATTCGCAGGAATCAATATAAATCATTTGTTTGTGGACAGAAAGGAAAGATGACGACTCTTTCTGATAGATAACCAAAGAGCGGACAGGAGCAAGCCAGAGACCTATTCCATATGAGCTAGCTGGCCAATGAGATGAGCTGCCCATTGAGGGAGCTTAAACCGATATCCCTATGTGCTGCAGCTCTCATCACTTCTATATACATGATCGATGACGATGGAGCATGAAACGGATTGGGATGTAAATAGAGATGGGAGATGGAAACAGAGATGGCGTTTTCTGAAAGCGATGATCGTCAGATGACATTTTGAAATGCTGTATTTGGTGGAAATGGGTTCGGTCATTTGGATTTGGGCTTCGAATTTGATTACAGATGGCCGGCAGCTGGATTTGGGGGTGATGGAGTACTAGAAATGGTGCTCCGGTGGTGCATGGTCGTTCGGTATTCCTGCAATGCATTTACGTCTGAATTTAAATATTAATTCTTTGATAAATAATTTCAATAATATCATATATCATCTTAGTTTAATTCACTTTATCCTTTAATTTAATTTATCTAAATACAATAATATACTTTGTTCCCCGTATTTTAAAATATAATTGTAGTCATATATGTATGATTTTTCCAATTAAATAATTTTAGAAATTTTCCCAAATTATATTAATAAGCTAATAAACATTTCAACATTAAAATTTTCTAGTCTATTGATTCATAATTTTGTATTTTCAAAAAAAAGTTGCAAAATGACCCATTTTATAGCAAAATTAAAGATTTTATGAAAAATGTAATTTTCACTAAATTTCACATAAAATCTTTATTTAATTAACATTTTTATACTCGAAAAGTGTGAATTTAATATAAAATTATATGAAAATTTTTAGAATTATCAGTAAGCACAAATAATATATATGTATGTGTGATTGCTGCGGCCTACTCCCATCCCTACTGCAGCCTGCTATTGTTCCTCCTGCATCTTTTATACTTATCTTGTTGTTTTTAAAATCTAACATATATATTTAGGATTTATGAAAATATAATTTTATCAATATATTTATTTAAAATTCAAAGATAATTTAATATTTATGACATCATAAATATGTTATGCTGACGTCACCGGTTCGAACCGGTTTGCTTAACCGGTCGAACTGGTTCGAACTAGACCAGTTCCTTTACCGGTTCAATCACCGGTTCGGTTCTGACAACATTGGTTTAGATACAAATTCCATTGGAGAATTTTTATGACTTGAAACGGGTTATACAGAATTAGTTGTATATATGTTTAACACTTTAACTTACTACATTTATTTTTTATTTTTTCTTTGTAAATATTTTTTTGTAAGTATATTTAATTTATATACTAAGTTTCATTATTTTACAATATTTTTACGTATTTATTTTTTGTTTTTTAAAATCATTAATTTCAGGGATATTTAAGTCATTTTATCTCTTAAAAACTTGATTTTAATAATAATAATAATAAATATATAAAAATATTATAAAATAATAAAACATGATCTATAAATTAAATACATTTGGAAAACATGTTTATTAAAATTAAAAATAAATATAAGCTAAGCATAAAAATAACTAATTGTACATTAGCCTTGATCTTGTTTGTCCAAGTTAAATGATGATTTACTTAGCTCCCTTTAAAAAAATTATTTAAAATTTGTTCTTTTACTTTTTTCTCGTAAACTTGTTAAGCTATGTGTATTTAATATATAAATCAAGTTTTACTATTTTAAGAGATATTTGTACATTTTTTTAAATTTTTTAAATGCTAAGTTATTTTAGTTTTTAAAAGAATAAAAATAGCTAAAATACTCCTATATTTAAAATTTAAAGATATACATATATCCAAAAATTATAATATTTGGTTTATACAATAAATACATTTAGATTAATAAATTTATGGAAGAAAAGGCAAAAAGAAATTAATAAAAGGGATGATTTTATGAACCTGGACTAAGTCAGCATACAACAAAGAATTTATTTTTTATTTTTTCTTTTGTAACCTTGTTAATAATATTTATCTAATGTATAGTATTACTATTTTTGGATATATGAATATATTTTTAAAATTTTTAAACATATGATATATTAGCCTCTTTAACGGTTAAAAATTACTAAAATAGTTCGGTCTTTAAAAATCTATATATATATATATATATACATTTTTCAGTTTTATTTTAATGCAACCTAATGCATCCAACTAGAAATTTTACTTTTTAATCTTTTTTGAATTTTTTATAAAACTTTTAATTTAAGCGTATTTAACTTAACTATTAAGTTTTATCATTTTCCAAGTCATCTAAAAATTACTAAAATCCTTTTGTTTTTAAAAATAAAAAATGCATATACATATTTTCAAAAATTATAAGACTTAATTTATAAACTAAATACACTTACATTAAAAGTTTTATAAATTTTTTTTCAAAAAATACTAAAAATAAAAGTCTTAGGAAAATGCATTCAAATTTCAATATATCCGATACAATCGCAATATCCTCCCACATTTTTATTATATATTAAATACACATAAAATTTTAGATAGATAAACTATTACTTAGCTTAAACTATTAGGATTATTCCTAATTAACAAATAGGGCTTTTGAAGTAAACCAAATAAGTCATTATTTACCATGTGCTAAGAAGATTGTAATAATGCAGCCTCATCTATCATCAATGAATCAAATGCTGATTCAATCGTTACGTAGTATGTTTAGTAATTTGTAAAAGTTGTCAAGTTAAAATTTTTCACTCTCAGTTATTATTTTATTTTTAATGTTTTTTACATATTCCTATACGACAACCCTACTTTTCAATTATTTCTACACAACTACCAGTACAACTACATATCTATTTTAACTTTATTCTCTTTACTCCTCATTATTACTCCTACCATATCACATCATTTTTTATTAACTTAACAATTTTTACATAAAATTTTTCATGAAAAGTTTTACAACTTCCCAAACACATCCGAAATGTGAACTAGTAAATGTGGATTTTTTTGCATTTTAAACCCTCTAATTTTACGTAATTATTTTTTAAACCTTAAAGTTTACATATTTGCTTTTTAAACCCTCTAAGTTTCATTCTTTTACTTTTTCAATTCTATACTTTTCCACCGTTAGACAGTCCGTATAACAATGTAACATTCGTCTCAAGTATTGGAAAATACTAAAATTCTCTTCCACCAGCACATCCCTAAGAACGAAAATCATTTTCATCTTCACTTTGTTTTCCTCCCGGAGCTCTCTTTCCAGTCCGTCGGTAACATTGAAACTGCGAGGGCGAGCATCACATCCATTGTTGTCTTCGTAGGTGTTTTTATCAATTTCCCCTCTTTTTTTCTGAATCAATTATCCACAGCATCTTTTGTGCAAATCGTTTTTACGTGGAATGATTTTTTTGGCAAATTTTTGTGGGGTCAATGTGCCGAGTGATGAGGGGAGTAGAAGCAAAATTTATGTGGATGGATTATTTTACTAATGCCAAATTTATGTATCTTTCTTCTTGACTTAGAATACCCATTGCAGGTATGTTTATTTGCGTGTAATCGTTGCTTTGATTGTAGAAAATTTTCTGGACATTGGAGTATGTAAATGCAACACTGCTTAGTTTTTTTAAAGGAATGTTTGCATTTAGATTCTTGTTATGGTTACCGACGCACCAGCTATGCATTGTGGAAATGGCGTAATTTATCTGCTTAGATGCTCAAGTAAAGGACATTCTAATGATTTTAAAAAATGTACTGACATTGCTAAGATAGATTCCGTCACTTTACATGCTTAACTAAATGGCAGGGTTGAAAAAGCAAAAGAATGAAACTTAAAAGTGTTTAAAAAGCAAATATGTAAATTTTGAAGTTTAAAAAGAAAATATGCAAACTTAAGAGGTCCAAAATGCCAAAAACCCGATAAACGTTTGTCGTTCAGTTCCGATCATCTATTTCATTGTCACGTGTCAGGCTAGCCTTGATTGACATTGGGAGGTGACTCGCATTCAGCTATTGGGCCCCGTGTGGTCTAGCTTCTGATGCTTTTAGATAAGTCAACACCCACCACAATAAATGCCCCTCTTCGCAGAAGCCTTTTTCAAGTGCAAAGCTGCAGTTATCAAAAAAGTACAAAGTTGCATGCGGGCTGGTTCGCAAGTCCACAAGCGTTTTCGGGTTCACACGGCTTTCCCTTGTTCTATTGACGTTATTTTTTTTAATTATTTACGTTTATGTTGAATTTAAGAAGTTTTTATAAAATATACTTATAAGATTTAACTAATGTTGCCTCGTTAGTAATCTCATTCACTGCTACAATGCCGACAAGGTATAAATAACGGTGGCATCATTTCTCCCCCATATCTGGTGGTAATGTCCGCCAAATAGTAAAAATATAAAATATTGTCAGGTAAATGTGTTAGAATACCAAGCGAATGTTGTAAGAATGTTTGATGGTCTAATTGTAAAACATATTAAGATGATTGTAAAATATATTCTCATAAAAAAAGATTTGACTAATATTCTATCGCTATTTTTAGATTTTTCAAAATTGTAAATATGCTCACAATGTTTAAATAAAATTATAAACATGTTCCTTTCGTTGACATGTCATTAGAAATTTCTATAAAATGACAAAATATCTTTTAAGTTAAAAGATGCACTTGCAATTTTATAAGGTTATTTTCATCATTTTACAAAAAATTCTAATGGCATCATGATGGAAGGAACATATTTGTAATTTATGTAGACTTTGCAGATATTTTTATAATTTTAACAAACTTAGATATACAAAAGCAATATTAGTTAAACCTAATTGGCATGTTTGCAAAAATCCTTTTAATATTATAGACACCCCTACTACTAGCACCAAAAGAAATAACAACGTGATTGAAAAAAAAAATCTTAGACAAGACAAAATAAAATGACAGCATTACGAAGAATGCCATGGGCTGAAAATCGTCATTAGCAAGCCCAGCTACCAGAAGTTCACCAACCACCCACAACGGGCTCTTGAGTAGCAGCCCACTAAAAGTCAGAGTCAGCAGTAACGGCTCATAAAACAGTAGCCCGCCAGCTAAGTACAGAAAGCCCACAAGAAACAACCAGCCCATAGAAGCAAAGCTTCAGCAGCCCATAAGAGCCAAGCTCTAACAGCAACAACCCGCTAGATCCGACAAGTCCAACAACAACCCACCAAGAGGCTCCAGCAGCTATAGCTCATAGCCAGCCATACATGCCATCAAATGGCGTAGTAAAAACGTGATGAATACACGTTTTACCCAGCCATGCAAGAAACCAAAACATGCATGCAAAGACCAACAGCATCATGCAAAAAATTGGATCCAGACCACAACAACTAGCCTCTATAAATAGAGGCAGTGTCCAGCAACAAAGGAAAAAAGGCTCAAGAGAAGGGAGGGAATAGCGCTCTAGTTGGGTTTTCTTATCAACCCTCATTCACTCCATTTTCTCGCCTTCTCAGCTAGTTTCTAGTCTCCCTTTTCAACTCTCTGTCAACTCTTCAGCCCCTTCAACCTTTCCACCAGATTTTTTGTTTTCTTTTACTTTATTTCCATTTCCATTTTCATGTCCATGTAACTGCTCTGACCAAGTAAGGATTGCTGCTGTTATTGCTTGGTCTTGAGACTAGAATCCAAGAGCTGTAAGACTAGTGCCTTCTTTTCAATGAAATGAGATTTAATCTTCCCATAAAGATCAATGGCGACTCCATCCAGTTTTTTAAAATTCTTAGCTATTACAGATGTGCATACGTGCTATGGTGTTTGTAATTTGTTTGATCCATTACTAACACTTTTAGTTTTCTGGAGCGCCTTTGTCCATTCTCTTCAGTTATTCTTTCTCTACGCTCCATACTAACCACTATCATGTTTGAGAATTACAGATTCCAGATTAATGATCAAACCCAAATTTGCAAGGTTAGAGAGGAGTTTGTGGTAGCAAAATTCTATCATATACAATTTGCTTCCCATCATCCGGATTAGAGAGAAAATACATCGCAGGCCATCATTGGTTAAAAAATCAATTACTGACGTGTTCTACTTCATAGCCATGCAGGATTCAAAGACACGTACTATTGTTCCAGATGCATAAAACTCCAAGTGCAGGTTCGTGCCTAATTTCTGTGATGATTTTTTTGGCAAACTATACTAACCATCATCTTATCGGGCAAAGTTACAGATTTTATCCTTGTTATGCAAACTCAGATGTTTAAGATTGGAGGAGAACTCTTACCCATCGTAACGCTCGTGTAGGGTACTACAAATATATATGTGTGTAAATGAGTAAACGAGATTTGAACCACGCATTATGGTGGACCCAAAACATAGAGATTATTTGCATGAAATTTTTATAGAAAATAGGGATAAATAGTTAAATATGTAAAGCTTTTCTAAGATAAAACATAGTTAATGATGAAAAATTATACATACATATTTTGAAAAAAAAAGAATATTTTTAAAAAGTGCGAGAATGATATAACATAATATAAGTAAAGCGAAAATAAGTATGATAGTTGATTTAAGAAAATGATCAGAATATAAAATTAAAAACGGAAAAATTAGAATGATTAAATAATTAAGCTGTAAAATGGGAATCGAAACTCACCTCATTTTACTGTAATCCGTCCTTGGATTTTGTGGGGGCCTAAGTTAATTTGTAGCAACGTGTGATTCGGTAAGTGGAAGAAAGATTAGACCACATCCATGTTGCAAGCTGGAACTTAGATCCTTGTGAGTTGTGGCATCGATCATCTCCAAAAGAGAGAGTGCAGCACCCAAAGAAGATCTCCACGTCTTGTTGCCAGGAAATTGCGAAGACGGAACAGAAACAGCAAGCCGTTTTTCTTCGTACTCCAAAATGCACGTGTAATGCCTGCTAAAACTGGGCCTTGGCGACGTACCTCAATTCTTCAATGGCTTGAGCTGGGATTGGTCTGGGCCTGTCCTGGTCTGGGCGTCGGCATTATTAGCCCCTGAACTCATGAATCGACTTGTAAGCTGCAGATTCATTACAATCGTCGTAGGCCAATGTCTATTGAGACCAATTTATTATAAACAATTAAATTTATTTGTAATCATCATATCGTGTTATGGCCATGTTTGATGGCACCAAATACTTTGATAATGTTAATTATTTTGATAATGTTAATTATAAATCCATGAATAATACTGTTTGTATTATTATTATTATTATTTTTTGCGTCGATATGTCACGCGTATTTTCAAGTCTACGCAATTAAAATTTAAGGTTTTAGAATATGGATGTTTTGAAGGAAAGATCACAATAGATACTATTTTAAATAAAACATAATATTGTGTTCATATGAAAAAGTAAATAATCGATACTCACATAAAATTTTGGTATTAAGCATTTTCTGATTTTAGAAACAGATGGGGGTTATCAAGGTGGAGTGATTTTGCACGTACGGCCAACCCGTCTCCATGATTTTCTTTAATTTTTTTTTTCCAAATTTTTTTTGCTTATTTAAAAATATCTTTTGAATTTTTAAAACCAAAACAATTTTCGGTTTCAAACTCTCCAGAGCGCGTGAGAAACAAAAAAAAATTCGCATTTAAATAAAATAAAAATTTTAAAAATTTATATAAGCGGGGCTGTAGATCTATAATAATAATTTTTAAAAGGAAAATTTTCGGATATACGCATCACAACCCCAACGCAAAACCTGTAGCAAATAAATGGCAGCCAATCTAGAATTAGGTATTGGAGAGTCCGTCTCCATCTGTCAATGCCACCGACGATTATCGTTTCAGCAGCCCAATGCATCTCAAATCCGACTTTGTTTACTCAATCTCAATATGCATTCATCTAATCTCAATACACTTCTTCTCATTTTCAATGCACTTTCATCTCAGATTCTCATTTTTTCTCATTTTCAATACATTTTCATCTCAAATTCTCATTTCATCTCCATTACACCTTGACTCTCAACCGTTTCTAAATTAATTTGCAGTATAAAAGGACATAGGATGTAAAGATTTTTATGAGATGAGACGTAATATTATAAACCTGATTTTAAAAAATACCAGACTCCATGAAATCCAATTTCAATCCAGGCCATTAACCAGGATCAAGAATCAAAACCATTTGAGCAGCATTGCCTCCACCCTAATCCTCAATCATCCTAACCCCCGACAACCGCCATCCACAAACTGCACGGTAGCCGCTGCAGCCATCTAATTGTTTAGATACAACAGCACCCAGGTGGGTCCTCCATCGATAACCTGCAAAATTCTACATCCAGCACATTCTTAAAAGACGATCAGACTCACCGTCGTCTCACCATGAAAGCCGACCTCCGACCATCTCCCTCGTTTCCGACTTTCAAGCATGCCCCAAATGCCATCAGAGTGTAGCCCCTGCTTCTCTTTGATTTGCAACAGCAGCATCTCTGGATTGTTGGCAGCCGTGAAAGCACCCAGAGTTGCAAAATCCAGCTACAGCTTTTTGACCCCATTAGCACCGGTGATCGTCCTTTCACCGTCTGCAGCATCCGCTGTCTCATTTCTGAAAATCGGCGCCCATGAATCTGCCAGCAATTTTCATCGTTACCCCCTGTTCTACGACATGTATTCGAAATTCCAATAGCACCTCCACGAATGACGGTGGTGTCCAACTGTTCTGCTGGCAACGATTGCACAAAACCCATCACCTTCCATTTTCTAATTCCAGCCGCAACATTAAGGCTACCGTCTTCTCAATTGGTGGCCCAATTGGAGCAACGACCTCTGCTCGCATCCCACTTCTGCAAAAACTTGGAAGAAACAATTGTCTAATTCCAAGTTTCTAAAACCCACGAATTGACGGCACCGGAGACGATGGCAGCTAGGTTGGGCAAGACGTTAGTGTATTCATGGATAGGCAGTTGGGTTAAAAAAATTCGATAATTCAAATATGGCTGATGGGGAAGTAATGGCGTGGGTACGGGAGAACTGCAGGAGGAATTTTCAAAATCCGTGATTACGGGAGAAATTATGCTCCAATATTTAGCTCGATATAAAACTTTTTAAATTAAAAGTCTTCAATCAAATTTTTTTTGCTTTTTTACTATTATTCTAATTTTAAATTATTTATCTGCATCTTCTATATAAATATTCTATTTTTAATTATTTTTAATAATTATTTATACAACTAATTTATTTATTTTAATTTAATTTTCTTTATTTCTAATGACTCCACGAGCGCAAAAAAGATGTAAGCTGAGGAGGCAACCAGCCGGCAGCCAGTAGACGGCACTGAATCACCCCTCTTGTATCAAGAGGCTAGACTTGTGGACCCCACTTCACACAGGGCACCCCGTAACATGCTGGAGTATGCGCCGGTGAAGCCGCCTCTGGTCCTTGCGGACAGTGACAACGGTCGATTTCGTACCAGCACCATCAGCTGTCCGGTTATTCAAGACCAATTGTTATAACCGCACACCCTATGCGGAGTTACGCAGACGCTATTTTTGCTTTTTCTATGGACATATATAGATAAAAGGTGTGTTGGTTAACGGCGAAACTTTTGATGAAAAGTTTTTGAAGTAGAAGTTGTCAAATTGACAGAAAATGATGTGATATAATAGGAGTAATGATGAGGAGTAAAGAGAATAAAGTTAAAATAGACAGATTAGTTGTATGAGTAGTTGTGTAGAAATGATTGAAAAGTAGGGTAGTTTGTATAGAAAAATGTGAAAAAATAATTAAAAAATAAAGTAGTTATGGAGAGTGAAAAGTTTTGGTTGACATTTTTTTGCCCCAAACAAATGCACCCAAATCGTTACTTGAAATTGGTCTAGAACGTCAAGATCAGCCAACTCATCTCGAGGTTCTCGTGATGTGCGGCTGAGATGCACATGCACTCCCCGAAACGGAAACATTGCGCACGAGTGGTAGTAGAGCTCTTCCGCTCTTCCCAAGTAATCCCAACCCTCTGTTTTTTTTTTTTTTTTTTTCCAGCCAGCTGCTGGACTACAGGATGCAATCGTGCGTACGCAGCATCGAGCGGTGTCGACGTAGCGCCGTAGCTCGCTCAATAACAGCGACGCACTGCCAGGTATGAGACTCCCACAGAGAAATTCTTCCGTGCTTTTTGAGATTTTCGTCTCATTTTTTAAAGTCGGTCAGCCCATCCTCTACATTTGCAGACGAAAACGAAGAAGACACCGTCGCTTCCCGTGTTTTGGATTTCGGATTTTTTCTGTCCGGGGAGAAATCCGGTTCGCGGGACTTGCACCGTGGACTCGGTGTATACGACCTTTGTCGAGGCGGTTGTGAAATGGTTCATCTTCGTCCCAGACCAAAACGGCCTTCCGCCTTCACGCGTCTCGAGGTCAGATTTTTCCTCTCTTCCTTTTCTGCAATTTCTCTGTGCTGAACCTTCGGGTTATGCTTTCTGGTTCTTATTTGCTTGGCTTTGGAATTCGAATTTCCGTCTTTTGGATTCTAGGAACTCTCTTCTTCGTTGAGGGGTTGGAGTTTGGTAGCTTTGAACGTTGTACACAACTGCTATATGAGGATTTTTAAAATATATATATATATATATATACTATGATATTATCGTTGGTTTTTAACCATAAATGTGTGTTAGAGAGCATTTTGGGTATGCAAGGAACAATTTTTTCATGGTATGTGTTCTTTGAAATAGATTGCTGTGACCGATCAACAACAATACCAGGAATGATAGAATCAGAAAGAACAGTATTGAATGATTTTTAGTCTTTGATGTCATCAGTAATGATATGAGGGAATGTAAAAGTTTGGAGCTCTGGCCATACAATAAAGGCTAAAACCTATAATTATCAGAATAAGTCTATAGTCTATATTCAATTTACAGTGGTTAGAGTGAGTAAAGTCTGCTATATTGAAGGCTATTAGAGATTAATGGGAGACCTCGTAGAACATGGTTAAGGTTCGTTTGATGAGAACCAAGAACACAGCCTTCTTTAGAACATTGCCCTGGCACAACGAAATTTCCTGCAATTAATTAGTTGACTAAAAGCTTAGATGTCATGTTGATTGTTTGCAACGGAGAGGGCATGGATTTTTGAGCAAAATTGGTATGAGTTATGTACAGGAAACTTTTATAGGAGTTGTTACATGTATGCCTTGGAGCACATATGGGTTAGTAATGCAAAAGGTTATCTGGAGATCAAACAGCCATGTTGTCCTAATTTTGTGAAAACTACTTTAACATCGGTTGTCTTCAAAGAAAGATATGGATGTGCAAAGATTCAAATTATCAATATATGTTCGCATATACGACTGTAGATGTGATTACCCTTTGCACATTTTTATATAGAGCAGCTAAGCGATACAATATGGCATTAAATGCATGTTCTTTCCCTGAAATGTTGCCTATTGCAGCAGGAAATGAATTCAATTCAAGTTGCATGCTGCATCACAGCTTTAGGAGATTCTAGCAAGATATTTTTATTATTCTCTACTATATTTTTAGTGGTTGATTTGTAGATGATTATGATTCTGGTTGTTCAGTTCCACTTAACCTGGCGATGAACCAGATATGTCTAGTGAAACTGCAAATTCTGGTTGAATTCATCCAGCTAGCCATTACATTTCATGAGATTTCATAAAGTTGAGGTTTATCTTTTTTTGCTTTCTGCAAATAAATTTTGAATTGTTCTTTTCCTCAAGCATGATGTGGTCTTGTAAAGTTGGTTTGGAAAGTTAAATGGCTTCATTTCATGTTTTTAATGCAAGAAGTTGTTTGGAAATTTCTAGTGTCTTCATACTAAGGTGTCAACATATGATTCCATAGTATTTCTTTTCTCAACAGATTGATCAGCTGGAGAAGTTGTTTTCTGAAGTGGATATCAGATTTCTGAATCAGAATTTCTATCAGAGGACTGTAGAGAAGCTTAAGTAAGCTCTATGCTTTGACATGTCCTTCTAGAATTGAAATAATGTGACCATTTTTGTACATATTCTGTGACATTGGCATGAATGGCATCTGGATCCCTTTCAGCCACCTTCCATCATCAAAGAACTATGAGAAAAAAGGCTGCATCTGGTCCTGAAACTATAATGTGCATTAAAAACATTTGCAGAAGGTAGATTTTGATTAACAAAGAAAGAGAAGTGTAAATTCAAGTGTATCCACCACCCATGATGGAACTCATAGCTTAAATGGCATGAATAGCTGTATACTAGTACCCTATATTGTGATTTGAGCATTGCAACACCTGCATGTTCGTTTGCACATTTGACTACAGGTGCAAAAGAATCCCTGCCTCCTTGGTAATGTTTTTGCTTCAGAAATTGTGCTTGACTTCATGTGGACCCATAGGAATCTAGAATTGTGTAAAGAGGGGGAAAAGAATGAGAAGATGGCTGAGTCGTACTGGTACTGGATACAGCTGATTGTGCATTTCACATTTATAAATTAAATGATGTTGTCAGTCATCAAAGCTACGACTATTGTGGCTGAGCTTACACTTTGTCAACATATTTGATGGCTGATACGCATTGGATATTCCAGTAGTCAACATTGGCTTTATTAAGCTTTGCTGTTGAGACAACTTTGTAGAAGCCTGTTTCTAGCCTCTCTAGGACAGATCTTTATAGCATTGATTTAGTTCTGATGAATGATTTTCCTGTTTTACTGTGGACTATTGTCCCAGTTGTGCTTCGGGTCGAGCCGGAAAAACTGCTATACACTGGAAACAGGTTAGCTTCTTTATTCTTGCTAGGTCATGTTTTCCAGGGAAAGATCATGAGGTGATGAGCAAACTTTCCTTACTTTTAGACTCAGTTTTTTTTTTCCTTCTCAATCTGAACTCATGACTGTCTCTTGTTGTTGGACCAATCTGATTTTAGGTACGAAGCTGGTTCCTGATGAAACAGCGGGGAGCTGGCACCCCTAAGGTTACTTCCTCAACTATTATCTCAAAAGAAGCACCAATTCAGGCATATCCATGTGTTTCAAATGAAGCACCTGAAAGTTCTTCTGATGTTCCTAAAGGTGATTGTATATTTACATTTTTTTTTTAACAGCTGCATTTCGGAATCCAGGAAAGTTAACCAAACTGATGCAGCATTGATTATCTTCAAGCAGAGGAACATGGTGCTTGGCTTTTTCTTGTCGTTATCTTCTGTTTGGATTATTCTCCTGGAGCAAATGCTTTCATTTTGATGAGATCTTTGAGTTAATTCGATAGGTGAATGGTCACATGCTTTTTCATTATGACTGAGCCTGTTAAAATATTACCAAACTTCCTGTTCCTTAGTGTGGATGTTAGTCATCATATGCAACTCTAGCAGCACATCTCCACTTAATTCAACCTCAGTCCACTTTCTGATTTAAATCATCATTTTAGAGTTTCTTGCTCCCTGCTGAAAGGGATTTCATTTCATTCCCATTATAGTTATTTTGTAACTGAAGTTGCACTCTATGAGCCACTTTGTCTAGAATCTAGATGCTTTTGAAGTCTTTACTTTTCACATTCTAAGTCATCCATCAACAGTCTGATCTCTGTTTTTACCTTTTTTTTAATCTATGAAATTCTTATATCTGCAAGTGACATGATTACTTCATTTACTTGCTTAGTTAATACCTCTATGAGTCCATAGTCACAGTGAAAGACAGACATTTTGTGTAGACCTAGGCGCAGGCTCTGCTATAACTAGAAGTGTATTTGCTCACCAATGAGTACTTCTCACATTAACCACCTCTTCCTCCACATGATTTTAAAATTTCTTTCTGGGATGTGAGGTCTTATTCTCTGCACCTATTGGATTCTCTCCTGGAACTTCTGCTGTGCTTTTTTAAAGGTATTTTAGCCAATATAGAATCCTCTCTTGTTTGTCTTCTTCTTTTTCTCATGATTCCTGAGAAAAGATAGCTCATTCCATCTGATGTATGAATCCAGATGCAGGTGAGAAGTCCCCGGATGTAGCAGAGGTAGAGTTTGAGGCTAGATCATCAAAAGATGGAGCATGGTATGCCTGAATGTAATGTGTTAGCAAGATTTAGTTACTCTGGGGATTATGTCCACAATTATTGTAATTGTGAATTATTGGTTTATTTTCTGTTGGTCGGTTAAATTTTGCTATTGGGATGGTAAACATGCCACATGAGTTAAAGGTTTTGTCGACCACTCATAATTTCAAAATTTTCCAATGATGTCCTTTGTAAGTAAACAGCTCACCTGTGTTTAATATTGAATCACTGAAGATATTGGATAGTGGTGTATTTTCCAGGTCAATCTGAGCAATCATCTGGGAGAGTTCTGTGCTAGCCTATAAGCAGATCAGACATTTTTATTTCTAAAAAGATTGGAAAATTATCCATTTCAATTACTAACTAAATGTCTAAGCTATCCATTATGTGGTAGTCACTGGCTAAATGCTATATCCCCATCCTCCACTCCCCCAGCACATTGTTCACTAAATGCCATATCCCCATCATCCACTCCCCCCGCACATTCTTCCTTTTCTGCATGTCCATCTATCTATTTCTTTGATCCTTAGGGTCTGTGTTTCTGTCTCTCTTCTAAGAGTCGATAAATTCTTCCTTTCCCAGCAGGATGCATGATTATCAGACACAAATCATAATTTTTTCCCTTGCATGTTTCTGGCACTGTTTATCTGGAAGAAGGAAATAGGAAGAGACATCAGGAATTTGGTTTTACTTGTATATAGTTAGATTAATATACAAGAAAAACCTGTTTACTGCTGTGTTATTTTTCTTCTTAACTCTCAATTTTCATATTTAAGTATTCTCCTTTCTCTGACTTGCAGGTATGATGTTGCAGCATTTCTCACACACAGAATCGTTAGTTCAGGCGAGACTGTATGGATTTTTCTTTTTCTTATTTTTTTTTATAGATTTATTAATCAGTACAGGCATAGCATTATTGTTTTGTTTGAGATCATAGTGATCTACATTGGTTTCAGAAGTTTGTTTTCTTTGGTGAAATCCTACATTTTTGTCTTTGATAAATTGGTTCTTTAATAAGCTTTATCATCCAAGTGCTTCTTTCCTGCTAAAGTCTTCTGCCCGGCTCTTTTTATTACATATTCATTTTTGGTATGTAAAACGATAATGTTTGTGTAGCCTAGGTATTTTCCTATACGTGTCATAGGATGCCATTAGACTCATGAAGTGCATTAGTCGTGGCCGGAAGTGCATTAGTTGTGGCCGGCATCCCTTGTCATCATCATAAGACAAGACAATGAGGATTGAAGCTAGGCCAACTTCATAATGAGAAAGCATGTGGCCTATATGGACAACCTTACAGAAGGCCCAAATCTATAGAGACTAATGATTGGAAGCAGATTTCATCTGCCTATGATACATGTTAGTAATTGGATGGTGCTTATTGTGTATATTGTTACAGGAAGTGCGTGTACGGTACGTTGGTTTTGGTGCAGAGGAGGACGAGTGGGTGAATGTTAAAAGGGCTGTCCGAGAACGTTCTATCCCACTGGAACCAACTGAATGTCGGAAGGTTAATGTTGGTGACCTTGTCCTCTGTTATCGTGTAAGTAGTTAAAAGGATTTTAACAATTATTCTTGCTTTCCTTGCAAAAGCCAATTTGTGGTGTTAAATGAGTTTCTTTGGCTATCTCAGGAGAGGAGGGATAATGCTAGGTACTATGATGCTCATATTCTGGAAATCCAAAGGAGGCTGCATGACATAAGGGGCTGCAGGTGTCTCTTTCTGATTCGCTACGATCATGATCACAGTGAGGTATGCGAATGTGTACATCAAGATATCCCTAGGTCTTTCTGCAATACAGAAAGCTTCTTTTTTCCCTTCAACATTCATATTTTTTCTCGCACCAATCTAAATTTCACAGCCCATTGTTAGCCAAGATGGTCGTGATGCAGCCATGAGGTGTTCATTACACATAACTGCAACCATTTCAGTTTGGCTGCAATTCTGATCATAATGAGATCTATGTTTTCTTACTTATCCATCACTATGTCATTTAGGCATGCAGACCTCAGAATTTAAGTTTCAAACAACAAACAAAACCACTTTTTGTGGGACTGGAAGAATAGACTGGACAATGTTTGTAATATTGGAATGAGCTTGAGACCACTTAGGTGGGAAATGGTTTTGAGCATAACTAGCATAATCGTTCAACCTCTGGCTATTGCTGTCCAGTACGTAATGCAATATCTAATCTATGTATTGAGTTTCTGCGAACATCTGCTTGCCTAGGATGCTCAGTCAGTTATAACCATTTGTGCTTCCAATGAATGGAAGAATAAACTTTGGGGAGTTTGATCCATATGCAGTACACGGCCCCTATATTTCTATGAGCCTGATTCCTTTTTCTAAGAGAGTTGATTAATGAAGATGAGCCTGATTCCTTTTTCTAAGAGAGTTGATTAAAGAAGCTGCCCAGTCCCACCCATCTCATGCACGCACCATGTTTCACTCTGCAATTTTTTGTTTTTTTGTTTTTTCCAAGAGTGATCCCTTCAGGTTATTCCTCTCATTCTTGGTCAGTTCCATGTCTCACATTTTGTAAAATGCTGACGATTTGTTCTGCACTTCGCAATTACAGGAGAAACTCAACTTAAGAAGAATATGCCGCCGCCCCTCGTATTGATCCATCAGCAGATTTAAGTTTTCTGCATTTTGCCTGCTGGGGTAAAGAAGAATGGGCTGAGGATGTCTTCAAGAGTTTGCAAAGAAATTCTTGCAGGAGTGTGTGGGTTGTGTAGAAACTGGTGAGCATCTTAGATTAGTCAAGTATATAAATATTTTATTTCCCTTTTATAGTGCAATTTTGGGTTTTGTCCTCATATTTTGTCCAAAGCATGAATTTTCCCTTCTCCGGCAAACCAATCTCCTAGGGAGGAGATGACGACGGTAGAAATTCCAAGTCAGACCATAGAAACATACAGACTCCTTCTCATATTTTGTCCAAAGCATGAATTATTTTCCTTTCTCCAAAAATCCAATCTCCTCGAATGCTCTTGCAATTTGTAGAGATAGGAGGACCTTGGTAGAAATGCCAAATGAAACCATACAAATATACAATCCTGTTTCGATGTACGGGGAAGATTCAGTGCAAACGCTCGCATGATCTCGTTATTTTATTTTATTTTTTATTTTTTGGATTTTTTGGTATTAATAAGTAAGCCCAAGCATTTACTTCCTATTTATGCAATTTTATAATTTTTGGATTTTGTTAAATAATTTTTAAAATTTTTGACAAAGAAATTGCACTGTTCATGCGCACCCTGCACAGGAACAGTGGATCTTATCGTTGTATTCAAATTCCTTTTAATTTTATTTAAGAAAATTAAAGAATATAAAATTGTATAGATATGAAGTGCATGCTTGGGCGTACATTATTGCCAAAAAGAAAAAGAAAAAAAAGAGGGGGTCATTATTGCCAAAAAAGAAAAAGAAAAAAAGAGGGGGTCATCTAAACGTTTGCATAAGTTATGCAAAAGTTGCATTGAACCATCTCCCCCGTTTGATGTCGGCCAAAGTTTATCAAATATGTTGGATTGATCAGGACCCCGCCCAAAGATCATTAATGGCATAAGTTAGAAGTACAGAACTGGCCCATCCATGCTTTGTCTGATTTTTCGATGGAGTGCGCTTTGTCGTGGAAAAGCGATCTAACCATGTAACAGGTCTTCCCTCCGTTTCAGCTATTGTGCGACTTCCCTTCCCTCTTCCCCCCACACCCTCTCCCACCTCCACCTCCACCTCCACCTCCCCACCTACCTCTCAATTACCAATCTGTGTCCGTGCCATCACTACGGTCGTTATATTCTTGTTCATCGTGGCATATACGAGTACCTCTACGAACCTTTCAAGTAGTTTATGAGTGCAGACCCAAACCTCTTTTCTTCCTGTAAGCGAAGTGATAGTGTCTACTTTGGTTTCTTTTCTTTTCTTTTTCCTTTTTTCTTTCGATCTAGCAAAACACTGAGATTACCAATCATAATTCCTTTTGTTTTTGTTTTTTGGTGAGCAATCTTCACTGTACTAGTGCCCATGTTTAAAAGAAGGGTGGCCATGAATATTCGTTGGACATTCCCTACTTATTATGTTACGTTGAGAAATCCAAGCTTCTGCAGCTTTTTCTTGCACTACTTGTTCAAGTTCAACGGCTATTATTTTTAAGGCAAGAAAATTTAAGCACATGGTTTAGCCCAGCGATTATCCACAGCAGCCCACCATAAAAAAATATTTTTTTAATTTTTTTGAAATTTTTATACAAGTATGAACTCAACTAGATCTTTCACCGGATGATATTTGATAATTCTTTGAATTTATTTGATATTTTATTTTATTTTTAAATAATATACTAAATAAATTTTAAAAAATCGCCAAATTTCATTTAGTTCGAGACCTAAGTAGGGGCCACGTGTAAAAAAAAATTTCATAAAATTTTATAAGAATTTGTACATATACGAATGAATTTTTCATACCCATAAATTTTCCCTGATATTCTTGCATCCGCACACCGTTACCTTCCATTAGGTACCTAAGGTACGTTTGAATTTTTGAAATTTTTTTATAAGTTTACGATCTTTTTAGAAGATGTGAAAAAATAATTTAAAGATGTTGGTAGGGTAAAAAGTTTTGAATTGAAAAACTTCAGTTCTTAACGTAGACAAACTGCAAACATACCCTTGATATTCTCTAAAATGCCCAGATCACCCATCCGGTCGTCTCCTTCCTCTTCGAGTCCAACGGCAACAGCAGCCCTGGTGGTCTCCATGAAGTCGAAGAAATCCAGCAGTTGCCTCCTTCCAAAACCCCAGCCCGCTCCTGCAGGCACCATCTTCTCGTTTTCAGACAGCACTCGGCGACAAGCTGAAGCTACCAAATCCATCATCCGGTTGTCCCCAAATCGGCAGCGATCATCTGATCCAGCGACGTCCAACTATCCACCAGCGGTTTCGGCCACCGTTGCTGTCTCCAAGCACCGACGCACGCCCCAGCCACTGCCTCTCCTCCAGCAGCGAGGAAATCCACCACAGTAGCAACCCAATCTTAAATCCCATTTCATTGATCGCCACTCATCCATCTTTCATTGAATCAACAGCATGCGATTCCATCTCCAACACCAGTGATGACTAGGCCATTAAAGCCAGCCATCTCCGATTGGATGCCTTCCATCCAAGTCACAGCAAGCACTGATCAAAGTGAGCAGTAATCTATCAGATTTTGACGGATGTCATTGCTACCTGCCTCTTCTCCATTAATGACGACCAGCTTGCACTCGCTGGCCACAGCATCTCAATGGCATTTGCAGCAACCGCCCTCTCCATCTTTTCTAAGGCCAGCATGTGTGATCGAGCATACGCAGTTGCTGCTGCTGCTTCAACGGGGACGGCAGCCATGTTCGTCGCTGCCGAACTACTTCCACCGGCAACAGGGCAGCCCGACGATAAAATTTGGATTTTGGAGCCGTAAATTATAAGGCGTAGATTGGTGGTCATCTCATGTTTGTTTTAATGGCAATTATTGGGGACGTTTGGCCATGGGATGGAATGGTAGGGTAGATATGCTTTTCAACCATTGATTTTACGATTAAACTATCATATTTTTTCAACTTTACTCTTATATTCCAATTATTTTTCCTTCCAACTATCTTATTTATTTCAACTTTATTCCAATTATTCATCTTAATCACACAATTTCTATGATATTCTCTTTCCAACTTCCGTCCTATACCACAATTTTTTCCCATTTATAAAAGAAAATAGGTTACTCTGGGAGGAATTTTTTTTTTTGAAAAAAATGCGAGTACATAAGAAATTAAGGTGAAATTACATAGCTATTTCTGAAAATTCAAAAATGTCTTCCGCATAGAAACCGGACAGCTAAAGTTGTGATAGCCGGTTCTCTCGGGGGAAAAACAGTTGTGATATCCGGTGGAATGGGCTCAGTTTCCAAGGCTCAAGCTACGTATGTGCGGACGTACTTTTAATTTGTGACCTCGCATGATTTTGAGTTGTGATTCTATGAATCCATTGTCATGTTTTTTTAAAAATAAATAAACAAATTATATTCTTGTGAGCCCATCTAGCTAAACTTAGATAATCTTTTTTCGAAAATTTTTAGACTAGAATAAATTTTTTGATTTTTCAAGATAAAAAATAGGCAAGTTATAGGCAAGTTTCATTACCCGCAAATTCCATTTGCCCTTATTTATTTTGAAAAATCATAAAACCGAATCTATGCTTATCTAAAAATGTTTCAAAAAATTGAAAATTCACGTAAGCGCCCACGAGAGCATAAAAAAGACTACCAAAAAAAAAAAAAAAAAAATGGCGGTCAACCGCATAGTATCACAACTGTCCATGATTTAGCAGAAACAATCGAGCTGGCGGGAGCGTGGAGAGATGGAAACCGCAAGAGAGAGAGCAGCATTTCGGATGCTAGTAAATGAAAAATTGACAGTTTCTGGACATTTTAACTAGCATTCCAATTATGGATCGAGTTTCGAGTCATTGGACGTAGAAAGCAGGCTAAAAAAAATGCAACATACAAGAACCTGACGCATACTCCCAAGTTGATGAAACCGGCTTCCAAAATTTGAAAACGCCAGGTGTGTTTGGCTCCCTCATATACCACTTCTTCCAATCATGCAAGATGAACGGAAACACACTGGATCAAAATTTTATATCTGATGGAAATCACCAAGAGACAGATATACAGAATGCCATTACATCATTTGGGTATTTAGTAAATAATGATCAGGCACTGCCATTTGTAGATTACAAAATTGTAACCACACTTCAATGAGTTCCTTCTTTACAACTTCTCTTTTCCGTTTTCCCTCATTTCGTTTCTATCAAGGTGTGTAAGAATGAAAAGTTATAGATACAAACCTACAAAGTGAAAAAAAAATGTAAAAATGTAAAACACCACAATGATGCACATGAGCAAAGACTTTCTCCCAACAATTAATGCCCATACCTGTTGGGACTTGAGCATAAGATTGTCGTATCACATGAACAACTATTACATCTCATGGGAACTCAGACTTGATCAGTCCCATGGAAGCTGCTAGCTCCTTGGAAGCAAACTTATCTGCTTGTTCCTGCAGACCACAAAACACAGGAGCAAGTTTTCATCATCATCAAGGGCATTTCTAATGATACTAGTAATTGGTGACTTGACTTTTAAAGGATACTGATATGATGCAATGTGCTCACCTGTAGACGATGCAACAAATACATCAAGAAGAGATGCACAAACACCTGAATCAGAAAGGTCCAGTTGAGTTCAAAGCATGTCAAATGCTAACATTTCCAGCAAAAAATAAAAAATAAAAAACACAAAAGAAATGAGGGCAATATTTCTCACCAGGTAAAACAGTAGGGTGACCCGAGCAGTCGGGTAGCGCCACAGAAATCTTGTAGCCGTGACGGCCCCTGAATCCAAGAGCTTTGCTGCTCTTTGTAACTGTAAGAAACCATAGTCAAAGCAGCACAATTGATAGGGCAAGGGAGCTTTAAAACAAATTGAAACATACCTGCATTCTTGCTCCAGCAATGTGGCGATGATGCAAAGGGAGAGGCCTGCATTATACTTTTTGTTACAAAAAGCCACTTAACATGTTGTTCACCATAGGAAATTTGGATAATCATTCTCTGTTAGAGATTAACATTTGAAGATATTAATAAAGAGAAGCTAAACAATGTTGTGATGCTGTGGTGTAACATGTGGTATAGAGCTTTTAATCATTGACTAGAAAACTCTCTTAAACATCTTTTGATAAAATTCTTAGATATTTTTCTAGCTGTCTCACTGTTGGAAAAGTACTTTCACATGAATGAACAGCTAGTTGCTGTGAAATTAACCTTTAACTCATATTTTTCAAAATTTTAGATAGATCAAGGACTGCAAATGGTAGGATGGGATCTGCATTGTGAGTTGGATTGGCTGGGGTAAAGCCGAAATTAAGCTTGCACGGTGAAAAGAAACCGGTGCATATAGAGACGTGAAGGGTTTCACCATACTCGAGTGTCTTCAACTCAGTATCTTCTTCCCAAGTTGATGATGCTCGACGCGAAACTCTACTACTTTCTGCTTCAACCTGTTTCACCAGAAAATGCAGTTCTAAAATGTATAAATCTACATGGTTGCTATGATAAACAACCTAGATAACCAGCAATATGCAGGTGTATCTATCAGATCAGCGCAGCCTGCAAATAACAAATTTCGAAAACAAATGACATGTTGGCAATAGCTTTTTCCATATGCAGAATGCCTCATTTGTTGTTAGTCCATGCAGATGACTGTTTGTGTGTTGGTCAGTTGGAGCAAGCCTGGTTCCTGCAACCATATGGTCTCCATGATAAGGCTCATGAGTCATGAGGAAGCCATCGGTGAACTGGATGGGTCCTATGATTTGATCCTTGAAAGGGAAGGACAGAGGCATAGGCAGTCTCAATTAGTGACCAAAATGGTCAAAATGGTCAAAATGTTCAAAAAATGAGATTACCTCACGAAGACGTCCCATTTCTTTTTCCAACTGGAACTCTGCTGCAGCTTTTTCACTTGCCATGGCTTCTAGTTGTGTTTGCTTGTGATACTGAATAAAGGAATAGTTATGATGTTCATCAGTTAGTTTTTGTCTTTCAACATCAAAAGACAAATGCATGCTGTGGTAGCATCGAGAATAAGAAATACCAATAGATCAGTCAGTTCACGGTATCGCTTCTCTAGTTCAATATGCTCCTAGAGATTAATTGCACACAACAAAACAAGGTAGTTATCAGAGCCGACAAGAAAGCTGAATAATAGTTTGTAAACTAGGAGGCATAACCATATATGCATTTCAACTGACCTGTCGTGAGTAATGTTCGGCATCCCTTTTCATGCCAGCCATTTCAACTCTCATCTTTTGAATCTCAGCCTGCAAAGAATGAAAATGGAAATGTTCACTCTAGGAAAATTATGGCATAAAGAGGATACACAAGAGCATAACAAGCAGAGGCAAAGGACCTTAAAATAAATTGACTAACAACACAAATTTACACATGATTACATTAGCAAACACCCATACGGTTTAAATTAATCATGAATGCTTACAGAACAGAGTGAAAGAACTTTAATTATTCTCCTCAGTCTTACAGGTTGAAGAAATCATCATCATCATCATCATCATAAGCCATTTCCCACCTATGTGGGGTCGGCTGCATGGATTCTGTTACGCCATTCTTGGCGATTTAAGACTAAATTTTCAGTAATATGTAATATTTTTAAATCTTGTTTAATTACTTCCATCCATGTTTTTTTGGGTCTTCCTCTCATTCTTCTACCACCTTCTACTTGGATAAACTCTGTTTTCCTAACCGGTGCTACTTCAGGCCTCCTTTTAACATGACCAAACCATCTTAATCTATTTTCTCTCATTTTATCATTAATTGGTCTCACTTTTAAGTTTTCTCGAATTATTTCATTCCTAATTTTATCTTTTCTTGTTTTACCACTCATCCACCTTAACATTCTCATTTCCGCTACGCTCATTTTTTGTATATGTTGCTCTTTAACTGCCCAACATTCTGCCCCATAAAGCATAGCAGGTCTAATCGCAGTCTTATAAAATTTTCCTTTTAATTTGACTGGAACTCGACGGTCATATAAAATTCCTGACGCACTTCTCCATTTCTTCCATCCTGCTTGAATTCTATGTATTATATCTTTCTCGATTTCCCCGTTCTCTTGAACTATTGATCATAAGTACCGAAAGTGATTAGTTTTTGTTACTGTTTGATCTAAAATCTTAATTGGTTCATCATCCGGGTTCTCACTATTATTAAAATTGCATTTCATATATTCAGTTTTTGTGCGACTAATTCTAAAACCATTAGATTCTAGAGCATCTACCCACCTATTCAATTTTAAATTTAGTCCTTCTTTACTTTCATCTATTAGAACAATGTCATCTGCAAATAACATACACCAAGGTACTTCTTCTTGGAGATGTCTAGTAATTTCATCTATTACTAAGGTAAAAAGGTAAGGACTCAAGGCTGAGCCTTGATGTAAACCTATTTTAACTGGGAAGACATTAGTATCTCCACTAATGGTTCTCACATTTGTAACAGTCCCCTCATACATATCTTTAATAATATCAATGTATCTGTCATTAATTCCTTTTTTCCTCATCACTTGCCATATTAACTTTCTTGGTACTCGATCATAAGCTTTTTCTAAATCAATAAAAATCATGTATAAGTTCTTTTTCTTCTCCCTATACTTTTCAAATAGTTGTCTAAGTAAGAAAATAGCTTCAATAGTTGATCTTCCTGGCATAAAACCAAATTGATTTTCAGATATATTAGTTTCCCGTCTTAGTCTATGTTCAATTACTCTTTCCCACAATTTCATAGTATGACTCATTAATTTTATTCCACGATAATTTGCACAATTTTGAATATCTCCCTTATTTTTATAAATTGGAACTATAATGCTTTTCCTCCATTCACTTGGCATTAACTTCGTTTTTATAATCTTGTTAAAAAGATTTGTTAACCATGTTGCACCTACATCTCCCATGCACTTCCATGTCTCAATTGGTATATTATCTGGGCCTAAAGCTTTTCCTGTTTTCATTTTCCTTAGAGCTTCCTTTACTTCAGATATTCGAATTTTTGTGAAATAACTGATATTCCTATTTTCTTCCCTATTTAGACTAACATCTAATGTTAATTGTTCCTTTACAGGTTGAAGAAATATGGTATTAAATATTGGGCCAGAATTAAAGGAAACTTGCCTCCAAGGAAGAGAGCTTGTTCTCTGCATCCCATTGACCCAGGCGAGCCTTTTCCACCTCCTCTTGCCATGCCTGCATCTAAATGTTTGACAACTGAAAGGTTTGTCAAATAAACCTTGAGTAGGTTACTAATGTTATAAATATTACTAACAACTCCATGTCACCATCATGATGTCACACAAATACGTGGCAATATGAACTCTAAAAGACTATCATGGTGCCACGAAAATAAAAAAGTAAATAAACTTCTGAATTTATCCAGCAGGTATGCCTTCTTCTTTATTGAGTACCAATGGGGAAATGAAATTCTTAGTAGAGAGAATGAAATGGTGAAGCAGTTAGCGGGAACTTTCAAAAGCGTGAATGGTGCAGGGAATTTGAAAGATTTTCACATTCAAATGGATGGATATTGATAATTAAGCAAAAGAAAGTGTAAAATATTTAAACAGCACAAACAAATGCAACAACATAATGCTCCACCTGAAGGGCTTGATTTGCTTCTTCAGGAGATTTTTTCTGTCCTCGACGAGCACGGACTTCCATTTCTTGCAGCTCTTGATTTAAAGATGCACATTCCACCTGATAGGACGGAGGGGGGACAATGCTTAAGAACTTGGAAGATTAAAAATTTATAGCTAGAAAACTGCTGCCTAACTGAATACTTGTGTCAATGAAATAGATGCAGTTCTTACCTCAAGCAATGCAACCTTTTGCTCTAGTTCTGTAGCCTTCAATGTCCTCTCATCAACAGTTCTCTGAAAATGCATTCCTTTGTCAGATATTGTGAAGTGAACGACAGGTATGGTGAGAGGTTGCAATCGTGTTGGCAGAAACAACTTCGGAAAATCTGAGATACTGTATCTACAAGCCTTAATATCAAGCTCTGAACAGTTGATACACAACATACCGTCACAAAATGAATATTTGTGGAGTAAAGAAAGATTTCAATGTCATGAGCTAGAGATGAAATAATAAATGACATTCCAGAAGAGTAAGCATTCAAGTGACTTCTAGCAGCTAAGCAACTCTTTAATTCTGTACATAAATCAGTGAACTGGAGTTCTCCAGTATATGATCATATACTGGACAGCACATGAAGCAAATATATCAAGCTATATGCAAAATGTTTAAGTAAGACTTTCATACTCCCATGGTTTGTAGTTTATCAATAATATTTTGAATTATAATATCACATAACTGAGTTGACAGGTAGATATTTGACATTATTATGCTCATAGCTTCAAGTCATGCTCTATGCATAGCATTTCCAAACCAAAAGACAGTTTTTTTTTTTTTTTTTATGAGTCAAACCAAAAACTGTTAATTGTGAATTCATGATCAAATTTTCTTCACTAGAATGCAGATTACAAAACAACCAGGAATGAGGAAATAACATATTCGATACTAAAAACTGTTAATTGTGAATTCATGATCAAATTTTCTTCACTAGAATGCAAATTACAAAACAACCAGGAATGAGGAAATAACATATTCGATACTCATGCTTTAAATAGGACATAGATACATAACCCTTCTCGTATAGCTGGTTGTGATAAGGCCAAATGCTCACCAATGCTTTTATAATATTTACAAAAAACATCAAATAGCAATTTTTTTAATACATGTATATATAGACAGCAAGTTATCTGATATTACAAATCATTATATGCATAATTCTCACAACATGGAGGAACAACATAACACCCCCACCACCGGAGGACAAAGGGTCAAACTCATGACCTGTGGGCATAAAGCCCACGATGCTTACCAGTGCCACTGACAGCACTGAAACACATCAAGTAGCATTTAGAATCACTAGCCAGTTGCATCTATTCACAACTAACCAAAACCATGATTTTTGCTCAATAGATAGCAAGGAACTTCAACAAATTAATTTGACCAATGCAAGAATCTTAATTCGACAATAACGAAACTCATTCCAAACCTACCTGAACCCTTGCAAGAGCTGTGGATGCCTCTACAGCTCTTTGTTCTAGTTCAACTTGTCTTTCCATTGCAGCCTGTTTAACAGAAAAATGTCGAAGGAAAAATGAGAAGACAGAAAATAGAACTCCAATCTATTCAGCTTCAGTAAGCACCATTTTAGTAGCATTGTGAGCTGCACGTTCTTCTTCTGCTCTGCGCTCCGCAGCAGAAAGCTCTTCACGTAGAGCCTTGTAAGGAATGTGGACGGCAAACTCAAAATCAGATGGTAAAGAGAGACAAAATAAAATTATAAACACTTGATCAGGCATAGCACTAAAAAAGATTGGTAAATCTACCTGCATCATTCGGGTCTCAGTCAATTCCCGGCTTCTCATAATCGTCTCCATGTTTGCCTGATTAGAAAAGAAGGTTATCATTGTCAATGCAAACCTAGATTTCACTAGAACTGTCAATACGGAATACTTGTCAAAGAAGGGAGTAAAACCATGTTAAAGTCAGAGATATTTGCTTAACTCCAATAAGAAAATTGAAATTAATCAGATCCATGAGAACATACATGAAACATTCAATGAAGACATTATGCCAGATGGTAATGAAATGAACTTCTAACCTCAGTGTTTCTCTTTCTTTTTTTTTTCTCTCCTTCCTTTCAGCTTTTTGAATGACAATCTGATTACCCCCATAATGTGTCGGCATTCATGAGTGCAGACGGAAGCATATGCCCATGCCCGCCCCCACCCATGCATATTCAATCAAAATGCATCCGGCCATGCTACAAACCTATTAACCTAACATTTGGCAATCACACATGCATACATGCACACAGTCCATATGCATGTGGCATACATGCCCACCCACTCACCTATGTTCAGCTAAATTGGACAGGGTTTATTAAGAACTTCTAGTAAGGGTGCTTCAAGGAAAACTTTATGGAAATAACTTGTTTGGTAAAACAGCAACTGGATGTGCTTGCTGAGTGACAAGAATTCTGGCCCCAAATGCACAGTTACCAGAGGCCTCAGAAAGCCAAAATCTGCCTCTTGCCAGATTCCTTGTGTCAAGGCATCGTAAGCACCTAGCCTTTCTAGTTCAGCCAAATTTATGTGCACATGATATAAACTATGCATGCAAGTTTTACAGGATGGCATGTTTCCATTGACAAATAAAAATTATAATAGAAGGTCATCATACCCAAAATCAATACACATTAAAAGCAAATGACATACAGAAAATTCTTGACAAACTAGTCCCAATTGCAGTTAATTAAATGCACAAGGCCCAAACATTAGATTGATTCAGGGAGCTCCAATTATAATCTCGGTACAAGACACCAGTAAAAGAGCACATTTGATGTAGCTCCAATATTAGATTGATATAAAGAATAATATGAGAACAAGAAACCTGTAATGATGCAAGCTGGCCTTCGGAGACAGCAGCTTGCCTCTTCAGAGAATCAATTGAGCTAACAAGAGTCTCGATTTCTGAATTTTTTGCCGCTAGAGCATCAGCCAAATCTGATTCAACTTTTGACGCTCCAGCCTTGGAATTGGATAACTCATGTTGTAGCTGCTTTATATGAGCCTCAAATGAACTACACCGTTCTCTCTGTTATAATGGCAGTTACAGTGGTCAAAACCAATGTAAGAATTCTTAAACAGGGAGCCAAGTGAAGACTGATATTAATCACAAACGGAGATGTGAGAATTGCAATACACCTCTGCAACAAGGAGTTCCTCCAACTGTGCATTTTCGGCCTTGTATTCTTGTAGACGAGATGAAAGTCCAGTGCAAACCTTCAAATCATTGGAAGAAAAACTATTAAGCATTTTCTAGTTACAAAACAGATGAAAGTGAGTTACATTCTCAGAAATACAGAAATACTGTATGTAACGGCACCTGCCCAATCTATTCCTTTTTATTGTCCTCGTATTTACATAGAATCACTTCAATTCATGCATGTTTTATATTTATGATTGAACAGGCTGCATGTAACGCCCCAGGCCTAACAGTAAGGTATCGTCCGCTTTGGGCCTTGGCCCGCACGGTTTTGTCCTTCTGGGTTCACGCGCATCCCGTCATTCCCCAAAAGTCGCCTCACGGAGGTACCTGGCGGCCTCCACTTATAACCCAGGCTCCCCCCCCCCCCCTCCCCCCCTCATCCTAACCGATGTGGGATATCACATTCACCCCCCCTTGGGGCTCCAGCGTCCCCGCTGGACACCATCGGCCGGAGGTCGGGAGTCGGCTCTGCCCTTCTGGGTTCACGCGCATCCCGTCCTTCTCCAAAAGGCGCCTCACTGAGGTACCTGGCGGCCTCCACTTATAACCCAGGCTCCCCCCTCATCCTAACCGATGTGGGATATCACACTGCATGAGGATCAATCTAAAATATATTGAATATTCATGCAAAATTTTACAGAATTGAATATAATGATTTGAACTTCACCAGCCCAATGCAGGTTTTTGGCGATTTAAGATCTAAAATATCAGAAGTTACAAAAATGTCAATCTTATCATTTTTATTGTTGCATACTGTTTTTATCCACTGTAGAATGGAAGTTGGGTTGGTCCAACCAAGACAGGCATGAGAGTTACAGTGAAGGGAAGGGGGTCCTTTCCATGGATTTTGTTGCACCACTCCTATTGGTCTTGGGCTGTATCATCTAAGCCAAGATGGCACAGATAGATTTTTTTTTTTTTTTTTTTGTTATAGTTTGTATTATGCAATGTGAAAGGATCAAATGCAGTCAGTATATGTTATAAAAGTGTCATTTCAAACAATTTCCTCTGCTAACTATAGATGGCATAAGCCATGGATTCTACGATTCAAGGAATGCAGCATATACATTACTACGTCCACCATTGCTTTCTTATCATCTGGTAGCTTATCTCCCCATAGGAGAAGCAGGTTTCCTGAATATCAGTCAATTGAACTAAACCTCGACAGTCGAGAAATTATACTGATATGATCCAGATTTCTTGAGCAGATTGAGATCTTACCCTTGCCAACCTTGCCTCCTTCGACTGACCAGTGGTAACTGTACTTTTGAGCAGACCTTGAGCCTGCCAAACAACTAAAGGGGCTAAGTCAATGATATAAACCAATAAATATATAAAACATTGATTATTGAATAAAACACTAAAAGATTGATTGTTAAAGTAATAGCAATTTTTTGAACATAAGAATATAGTCTTACCTCATCTAGTTGGTCTTGCACTCTTATAGGAGAAGCATCAGTTTTGTGCTCTTCTGGCTTCTTCACATTGGGGGGATGTTCCAGCAAGGCCTCTGCATCTTGTTCCTTACCATTTTCACAACTGTGGATTTCTACCTTTCCTGAGTCAGGTCCCTCTTGATCAATTCTGAGAGTATTATCATCTGAGAACTTGACTTTCATGTCAGCATCAGAAGGAATTGGATGATGTCCATCAAAGGAATCATCCACTGAGTCTGTTGATTGCAAAGAGGATTTATCAGGTTCTTCATATATCTTCTCAACAACATCACCACCAACACCATCCACAGATGGTGTGACAACTTCAATGTGATTGTCAGTAGCTGAGAGTTTAGTGGGACTATTAGCCTCATTTTTGCTGACATTATCCAAAGGAATCTCGGACAAGCCTGGCACTGATACATCTTTATTTACATCAGATATTGGCTCTGCACTTGCTTGGCCTTTGGTGGAATTGCCAAGCAGAGGCCCAGCATTTTCACGTTGGGGTTCCACATTCTCATCAGCTGCCACACTTGATGATGATGCTTCTGTGGTTGTTTGGGCTCCATTAGTATCTCCTGATTTTGGAGGTTCAGTTCTGGGTCTTGATTTATCCTGTAGATGATAATAATAATAATAATGAATACATCAGACATTGTGAGACTAAGTTTGGCAGGTTGAGAAGTTATAAAAAAAATTATATATTTAACATAAGCATGTTCAACAGTCAAGACCTTCTTTGTTCTTGTCTTCCTTGCTTGAACTTCCTTTACATTGGATGCTTAGCGGTTGGAAAGATAAAGAAAAAGGAAAAGTCAGCAGAAATTGAAGTTGAAGAGAGAACAATGAAGCAACCTTGGGAATTTGGTCACAAAGGTAATTTCATTAGCACGTGAATTAGGAAACAATACAAATCATTGAGGTCAATACCTGCTGAAGGATGTGATTCCTGTTGCTCATCCGATAACTCACTAACCACAAGCTTTGCTCTTCTATCAACAACTTCCAGTAAATCTGAAGACAGCCATCTGATAAGTTTAGATTATTTATATCTTATCTTGTATCTGACATTTAAGTTGCATTTCACTGCCCCACTTAGTCAACTTAAAACACATTTGTCTAACGAAATGAAAAAGCTTTCACTTAACTTACAGTATCTTGGTGGAATGACTCTATTCATCAAGAACTGACGGAATTTTATGAACATCTCTAGCAATGCAAAATACCTGGGGAATTCCGTGCACCCCGAATGAGACATGTTCATCAGGTGGTCCCCTTGAATTGGACGGACCCCGGAATCCCCCATAGCGAGTATAATCACATCTCACTCGTCAATATATTCAAATTGATGATCTGTTGTTATAACAGAGCAGGAAAATGGTGACTGGCAATTGAGGAAATAAAAACATTATCGACAATTGTGCGTCACATTACTCGAGTCGACTGCACACAACAGCATACCCATGACACGCCTGATTTACGAGAAAATAAATAAATTTATATCCATTGAAGCTGAATCTGGAAATTTATTCCCACTCCAATCGATAAGCAAAATATTTTAGATCCGCGAGGAACGTTTCGAACACCAGTACAAAGCATGGAAAAGAAGAACAGACGAATGCTCTCAATCACAATTCTGTTGTTTCCTCGGCTGGAAAGAATGGATTTTTCCCACCAAAACATCAACTGAGGGAACATCCAAACACACCTTCGTGTTGGAATCAGATGGAAGCATCGAAATTCCAAAAGAAACCTAGGGACCAATGGCGATAATGAAAGCAGCATGTAATTAAGCGCATCAAATGGGGACGGACGGAGGGAGGGAGAGGGAACAGATCCATACCTTCTGCGGCTTTGAGCCAAGACGCCATTGCTGAGATTTGGGTTTTGCAGTTATTCTGTAATGGGAGATTCGACTAAAGCAGAGCGCGTGGTGCAGCTGGTGCTTTCAACAGACGTTGGTTGAAGAAGGGAGGAAATTTTCTGAAATGCCCTCCCGCTTCCTCTTCCTGCTTCGCTAACAAGGATGAAAAACAGCTGATGCAAAGTCAGTGCGTGTTGGATACATCTGAACAATCACCGCCGTAGAAGACGGATACATCCTGTAATTAACGGCTTGGATTAGGTCTGCGAATGGGTTGATTCGTAAGGTTCAAGGCCTCAATTGGGAATTGGGAATTGGGAATTGGGAAGCAAAAGAAAAAAACAAGGAAGCGCAAGGGTGAGTTTGTCCCCGTGAAAAAATGTCAATTAAAATTTTTTAATTTAGAACTTTTTATTCTTAATAATTATTTTATTTTTTAATTATTTTTTCACATTTTCCTATACAAATTAACTTATTTTTTAATCATTTCTACGCAACTACGCATACTACTTACCTATCTATTTTAACTTTATTCTCTTTACTCATCATTATTACCCCTATTATATCTTATCATTTTCTATCGATTGGACAACTTTTATCTTATAAACTTTTCATCAAAAGTTTTACCCCTAATCAAACACACCCTAAAAATAAATATATAAAAAGTTTAGGAAAAACAACAACAAGTAAATACAATGTCATGAAGGAATTGATTTGCAAAAATGAAATAGATATTTTATTGAAGTTAGATAGACATTTTTTAATAAAACGTTAGGAAATAATAATTCGAAATATAAAGAATAATAATAAAAAGGTTGGACGGCTAAGATATTAAATCAAAATATTTAGCAGTCAAAATATAAAGGAGATTTTCCTAAATATACCTTTGACTATAATCTTAAATATATCTATTATGCTTTTAAAATTTTAAATATAGCTACTATATTTCCATATAATTCCAGATATGCCTGCTCCGTAACCAACGTAACAGAACGAACGTCACAAAATAAGCAAAATTACTAATATGACTATGAATAAATGACTTGACTGAAAGAGGCCAACCACTCATGTCGTCTCTGTCTCCGGCATTGGCTCATGCAACACATGCAGAATGGTGGCAGGAGGCGAAAGAACAGCGATACTGCTGGGAAGCAGAAATTTTTTTATTCCTAAGCACGAATGAAATTCGCCGCTCAAGGCCACGGTTTTGGTCTGTCAATTTTCTTTGAAAGTTTTCCTTCATTTATCTAACCTTTCACGTAGCATTAGCATCTCAGCGGACTCCTCGACCCTTACCCGCCGGAATATCTGTATACATATCGATCTTCATAGCAATCCAGACCTCTGTCTTTGCAACCCACCTACTGACTCCATCATCATCAGCCTTGCAAGTATCAGCAAAGTGGACAGCTGGATGTTGTTATAACAAAATGAATGGTGGAACGTCCATTCATTTGAATTTTGGACGACGGCACCTTAAACGGCTCAACACCCACCTTAATTTGGGCCATTGGCTGATGTCGACTTGAATTTTTGGGGGGGGTAGGCTTGACGATTGATGGTGATGATTGCAAGTTTGAACGGCTGGCAAGTGGGTTTTCTATGGCCGCTGATTGCTGGGATTGCTGGTTGATCTGGAAAGAAGAATTGGCGGGGGTCAACAAGGGAACGACAAACGGCGACGAGGGCAATAAAGATGGATTTTCATGGGAGAACGGTGGCTGCCGAATTTGTTATTGCCAACGCAGCGCCAACGACAGATGCATCGCTGGAATCGGCGATGGCAGCCATAGCTCAACTAGGTTTGGGATGATAGAGTACCATACATTAGTATTCAGTGTTCCGACAGTGCATCTGTATTTTCGCTCAAGGGGTATTTTAGGTATTCTAAAAAACTAAACATGGAATACAGCAGACGGTCCGTAAGTTAACCGAAGGACACTGATGGCGTGAACATATTTGAGATTACTTGTAAGCGTAATAGTTATATTTAAAATTATTGAAACATAGCGGGTATATTTGGAATTATGGTCAAACGTAAAGAGTATATTTGAGAAAAATACAAATATAAAGTCTAAGGGGGCAGAAAAACAAAAACAATGGTACAAAATTTTACCCTTTTCCCTCCAAATGACTATAGCAAAAGACAACCGCAATCCTAAGTAGCTGTCCATAATTAAGATGGGATGATGGTAGATTGAAATTTTTACCTTTTAAAAAAATTTTATTCTAAAAAATAATAGTCTAATTTTTTAATTTCCAATATAAAATTTTCCATTTCAATACATATTTTTTTCATTTCTAATACGCTTCCATCTTAAATTCTCATCTCATCTTTATTTCGTCATTATCTTATCCAAGTTCTAAATAACCTAAAACGAATAAATTTAGTCCCCCTTACAAGCCATAATTGCAAATAGGGAAAATTTTGTTAGTAAATTTTTTAAAACAAAATGAAAAGTGATATAATGTAATAGTCTAATAATTAGAAGTTAAATATTAAAATAAAATGAATAAGATATAGGGGTCTTATTTCTTAATTCTAACTTTAACTCCAACTTTATTTGTAAAATTTAAATCGCAACTTTATTTATATAAATTAGATTTAAGTTGTAATTTAGATGTATAGATTTTTTTGTTCACCTGCATTAGATGACTAGATACCCGACCAAGGCATACTCCAGGGGTAAGGGAACAAAACCCCTGCTTGTATTCAATATTTAAATTCTGGACATCTTACTTATATTATTCTACACACATCTATGTTAATTGCTTGGTTGATAATGGATGTATAGATTATATTTAGGTTAAAAGTGATAATTTAAAATTTAGATTAGCTGACTAATTGTGTCGTCACAATCTTAAACAAGTAATGATTGACAATCATGTAATATAATATCAACACAATCTTAAACAAGCTAAGATCGATGAACATGTAATTAATATAATATCAACATGATAAATATGTATCTTAGGGTGTGTTTGGCAATGAGGATAAAATGTCAAGTTAAAACTTTTCAATTTCTATAATTATCATATTTTTTAATTATTTTTTCACATTTTCCTATACAACTACCATACTTTTCAATCATTTCTACACAATTACCCATACAACGAATCTATCTATTTTAACTTTATCCTCTTTACTCCTCATCATTATTCCTATCATATCACATCATTTGACAACTTTTATTCTCCAAAATTTTTCACCAAAAGTTTTATCCATTTCCAAACATACCCTAAACATGAATATAAATAAGTTAATATACATAAAAATTAAGATATTAGAGTGCATCCAATTGCAGCTGTCTATAAATGAGCGCTATATCTATGACGAAATCATGATCTACGTATGAAAAAAATTATTTCAATCAAAGTGTTTAGTGCGTTATATTGGCTTAGTTATACAGGTATCGATGTTTAAATAATGAAAACATTCATATTTATTTGTATTATGTATGCATTAGAATGTTCTAATACTCCATATAATCGCTTATCTACACAGGACTGTTGTTTTAAACGATTTAGATGTTCGATTAACGGTTTTGAAATTAACATAGAAATTAAATATTTCTTATATTAATTCGCACATTTTTTCGATGAGGCATATTCACATATTTAATTTTATTGGAGTTTGGCAGTCTGATAAATAAATAATTCTCAATGCAATAGATGGACTGAATTTTGCCAGACCCACCTGCAGCTAAATGGATCCTAATTGGGATGCAGGTATCAGCAACCTAGCATAATGCATCCATAAAATAGAGTAATATTGGTTGAGTTATATAAGCACCATATTTTATAAATATGGATGTGGGAGTCAACAATGGATGGTTAGGTGGCTCACACCAGCGTGCATGCATGAGTGTATCTATTTCTCTCTCTTTAATTGATATTTGTTCTTTAATCTTCAAGGAAAAACAAATTGATATTTGTTGTTGAATGGGGTGAGGAGAATATGTGTAGTGTTTGCTCGAGCTGCAGCAGGCTCCTTATTCTAGTACTGCTCTTGCTCGGGTGCAAACCCACGAGATGTTGAAGCCGGAGTCTGAGAAAGCGGCTACTTCTTGGAGAGAGCGCCTTCCTTTCATGGAAGGGAAAGGAATTGAGACTGCTTATCTGTCTAATCCTTCATTAGCATCCAAACATCTATTATGTAAATATGTTATTACCGAAATTAGCCAAGACAACAAATACCTTTGGATCTGGATTGACCAGTGTCTCATGGCATGCAGTGCCTTCAAACGCTGTAGAGACTGGTTCTTCTCCTCCCGTTTCAGCAGAGCAAGAAACTCTCCACAATATGATATTAATGAATTCCCTCAAAATAAACCATCAACTGAAATGATGAAAGGAATCATGTCACTTAATAAACACCATCACATTTTGTGCTTGGCGTATCTTGATAATATAGTGAGATTAAATAGCCATCGATTCTATTATAACTGAAGACTCTCAATAAACCATTTTGTGTTCAGACTTAGTACTCGCAAAGCAAATCTCAGTATCATGTTCTGAGTTAAAAGACGCAGAAAACAAACAAAAAAAAATTACTAAAGACAATGGACAAATAAATTTAAATAAAATAAAACAATGGGAAGTCCCTTGCTTTTATTCCCTTTACCAAGCACCAAGAGAACACCCAGATAATTTTTTTCAAAGCCCACATATTCATTTCTCACAAACAAAATTGCAGTTTAAAAATTTTGGAAAAACAAACAGCGCTCAGTAAATATCTTTCGCCAGACATCCAAGTACCCACCAAACATCAAGAACGCCAAAAAAAAAAAAAAAAAAAGGAATAGTTGAAGTAGACATTTCAATTCCCCAAGTGCTCTCCCCATCCCACCCAAGAAGGGGTCACGCGATAGAGGACGGCTGTGTCACTTTGCTTGTTATTTAACCACTCTTAGAAGTCAGAAACTCAAAAGGTTTAAAATATATATAAGTACAAAACTTCAAAGTTCAAAATATAAATTGCAAACTTGTAATGTTGAAAATTCAAAGAATCAAAGAATGAGAAATAAAATAATTGAAATACATGGATAGTAATAAAAACGTAGGACTGTTAGTTAATTCATGGACGGCTCGATCTTTTGAACTCCAATGCGTACATTAATGATTATAGAGCCCAGTACGGCCAATGATAAGGCGTAATAGGCTCAATTGAACTGGCCTAGCCCAGCAGCGAGTAGAGATCCATGGCAATAAAAGGAGGGCTCTGATTGGTAATTAATTAAGAAACAAAAAAAAAAAAAAAAAGAGAAAAGAATATCAGGGCTTTGATCGTAAGCAAGAGGGGATGGATTGATTGCTGTATTAGCAAAGTTTGCTTTGAAGATTAGCGTGTAGAGACTGCCAACAAGAACAATTTCTGTGCAGATCAGCTTCAATTGCCTTCTGTTGTATTCCATTGTATCATCTTTTTCAATAAAATCCCTTCCATCTGAATTCCAATCGCATTAGATAGTTAATTCTTTTTAGTGTTCATTTAAGAAGTTCTAAAATGGTAAAAGTGAAAAATAAAAATAAAACTTTAAAAAGTAATAAGATGTCCTAATATAATAAGAGCAACAAGGATAAAATTAAAATAGATAATATAGTTTATGAAAATATGCAAAAAAAATAAAAAAAAAAAATAATTAGGCATCTAAAATATTAAATTATAGTAAGAGGCATATGAAGAAAGCCTTTATATGTTAGCAACCACACCGTAGTAAAGTTGGGGTTAGCAAAATCCTTTTTTATTCGTTATTTAAATAATTAATTTTTCTCAAGCAGACGCATTGCAAGGCTCTTAACCTTGTGGTCGTGGGTTCGAACCCCACGGTGGGCGACATTATTTTTCGCTACGATTATTTAAGAATGAACAAAATAATGTAACCAGGGTGCTGATGTTCACCGTATTAATAGAAATCATAACTATATTTCTTGCTTTTATCATGTGTAATGGATAATTTAACACGACGTGATTAAATTTTTCACTCGAAAACTAAGAAATATATTTATAAATTATAGATTTTAATGATTAAACAGGAAGTAGTTAATTATATCTTAGCCATTAACATTTGCACTTTTAGTTTAAGAACTCATTAATTATTTTTAATTAAATTTGTAAAATCACCATATAATTTATTTAAAACATTATATCTCATATTTATATTGTTTATATTTTGCATCAGACAACTATTTTCTCAAAACATCAATGCGACATCAGACTATCACTATGCCTAACCCCTATGCCCTTCGTGACTAGCAAGAGCATAAATAGAATTAGTAGGATTAGTCTTAATTTAAATAGTTTAACCCAACTTGATTTACAATAAAATTAGGTTAGACATTTTGAAAGAATATATGACCTAATTAGTGTAGGTTAGGTGGTTCTCAACCCGAACTGGCCTGATTTGTCATGTAAATATGAATTTTAATAAACTATCAAAAAATAATTGTACAAGATCAACAATATTGAAGGTTGCTTTAAGGTTAACAAATAGAATTATCAGGTATCATTGCTTTGAAATAAAATTGTTTAGCAATGTGATATATAATCCATAAATTGGAAGGTATTCTCATAAAAAAGGATAATTTTTATTTTTAATACAAATTTTATATTTTAAGATTAATTTAATTAAATAAAATTTTAAATATTGTACATTTATTAACTTTATTTGTAACCCGAACTAAACTGATTTATATAAGTTTAATTTAAGATCAGGTTAAAATTTTAAAATAGGATTGAATGTAGGATTAGATTAAAGTTTTATAAATAAGATTCAGGTTAATAATACACTAAACAAAGTCAGCCCCGCCCAACTCACAAATGGACATCTCTAAAAATTTGAGTTTCTTTTGAGGTGTAACTATACCTATAGTTGATATGTCAGTCAGCCGTTAGGGTCATTGAGTGTGTGTAGTCATGAGAAAGAACATCTCCCCAATGCAAGTTAAGAGATTGTTAACATTTAAGATTTGGAAGTGGAATGATGACTATAGTAGTTTGAGGAGGAAGTTGCGAAGGGTTCATATAGAGGTTGAAAGGGTCAAATCATCCAACTGGATGTAGGAAAGATCCCTTATGGTTGATGAGACTTTGTGGTGAAGACTACTTCTTAATAAGATGTATTAGCCTTGAAACAAGCACCTTAAAAAACTAGGATAGTTGTTAATACGATTTGAAGCATAAGTTACAATAAGACAAATAGAGCAACAATAGACATGCTCTTTAGGTAGCAATGGGGCAATAGACACCAAGACTAACTCCAATTAAGTATGAGAAAGTTGGTAGTAAAGAATGTCAACTTAGGTGTGAGAGTATTGTTGTTGACAATTCATCTTCATCTTTAATAGAACCAGAAATTTAGATTATGTGACTAGTATGATCAGATTCAACAAAGGCTAGAACTAGTAGCACCAAAATAGATGACTTAGCGTGAATAGGAGAATCTACTAAGGTATTTTTTACAAGTTCTTCCTCACCTATAGTGGGAAAGGAAGCTGAGGATTTGCTTCTAAAGACATAGTCATGTGGAAGATCTTTCTTGGCTTCATCACAAAAATATTAGCGTAGTTTTTTTATTTGTATATTTATACAACATAACAACTTAATATTACAATCTGGAGCCTTCACGACCCTCGCTATTTGGAGGAATTTTTCCGCAAATACCTCCACACTCTGAGAGGACATCTACAACTGCCTCCACCTTGGAGGGACAAATAAACGGGACAACCACTGCAAGAGAGCAAGGTCGAAGTAGCGACCTACCTCGCATGAAGTGTGGTCACTGACCACGACGCCAACAACATAGTGGTAGTAAGGTAGTTGTTTTCATAAATGATACCCAATAATGGAGGCTATGATGGACATGATGTAATAACGAAAATGGAATTCAAATGATAAAATATTATGAATTTTACGTAAAAAGAGATCTCAATAGGTTTGAGGCCTTCCTGAAAATCATAGAAAATGTGATTTCACCAACTAATGAGAAAAGTTATTCCTAAATGATACTTGAAACAAAGAATTAAAACTTATAAGAACGAGAGAGATGTTATAGACAGACTATAGAGATTGTCCTTAGTAAGTGGAATGAAGAAAGGAGTCTCCTTAAGGTTATTAACTGCTACATATAGAAGTCTTTTTCTGCTCGGATGAGTGTGATCTTCTTAAGTGCAAGATTTGATGAAGATTTCATCATATATCGATGTAATCATGGATTCAACAACTTTGCTAATAAATAAGAGGAATATTTGAGTAATTTGTTCATGGTGGTTACTTTTTACAAGTGGCCGTGTCAGGAGGATGATTATTTTTGATGACTTAGGTAATGTAAAGTCCGCGAGATAATACCATTGTGACCTCATAAGTAAAAGGGTCGACCCATATAACCTCTTTCTCAAATATGCAAGAGGAACACGAGTGAGCACATGTTGAACGGATAATGAGTCGATGTGATTATGACATTGACTTTTGGATTACTAAACATTGTAGCCTCATCATATTAAGGTGTCGAGATGGGGATGATGCTTTAGGTTAAGGCTTTGACTTTAACCGAAATCAATGGCACAACTTGAGCAAGACACATGGATATCTGGCCAATTAATCTACTTTTAGGTAGAGAAATTCTAAAATGGCACCCATATGGTAAAATACAAAAATTACCATCATCAATTAAAGCTGAGTAGTTCTTTACAATGGATACTTAAAATTGATCTGGATTGGTACCTTATATTATATGAGTATAAGTTTTTAGATCATATACTACCATTCATATCAACCACATCTTTATTTATATAGCTTAAATACATTTACAAATTTTTAATTCCTTTTCTTTCTAAAGCAATTTGTCTTTTTTCTCTCGTATGTTCTTATCAACATTTAATATGTAATGCTTATAAAGAAACACTCAATTATTTCAATATGTTAAATGTTTTTTTTATTAGAGAAACCAATTTATAGCCAAAAGAGAATTGACCTATAAGGAGGGTATGATAAGATTTTTATAAATAGAGAATATGTCATGCATATAAAGAAACACTCAATTATTTCAATATGCTAAATGTTTTTTTATTAGAGAAACCAATTTAGAGCCAAAAAAGAATTGATCTATAAGCAGAGTATGATAAGATTTTTATAAATAGAGAATAGGTAAAATACGTCAAGAAACAGACCAAACCGACCCAAGATTTGCCATTGCCGAAGTTGTTTTCAAATTTATATATTATAAATATTTAACAATATTTCTTCATCAAAAAAATATATTTAACAACATTTGATCAGAGTTAATACGAAGATGCTAAATTTTTAAAATAATAATAATAGTTTTCAAACTATGTGATTTTTAGAATCATAATTAAATATATACTGATCAATGCCGCAAATAATTTAGATTTTTTTTTTTAAATATCGAAATAAAATTTTTTGAGATAATTACCCATAACAAATATCCCTTCATTTTTTCTCTTGTTTCAAATTAAGAAGACTCTCTATTTCGTTTCCTCCGCTAGAAACGCCAATAATCACAAGAAGCATGTATTATTTTATTATATAGAGAGAGGGTGTGCATGCTTTCTAGTACATGTGAGAGACTCTTCATCCCTCAATAATTGAGCACTACCAAGGACCACATCCAAGCCTTCCCCCAACTTTAATTAATGTGGTTGTTTTCTGATCACTTTCCTAGCAAGCTTTTTTCTCTATCCACATCCGGATCCGCTACTCTTCAGGTAGCTATCAAATTATATGCATTTTATATTTTTTTTTCCAAAGCTGGCCGGTGATATATATGCAGCGTTAGCAGCTACAACATTCCAAAACCGCTACGTATCTGGCTCGAATTAGCACAAGTCAACAGGCTGGAAATATTTGCACCTTTGCTTATCATACAATACAAGGATCTATAAATGCAAGGGTTTTCCATTTAATGTGAACTGTAGAAATTTTGATCGATACTAGCCGCATATCCGTTGCAAATTAATTCCTATCTATGATGGAACTCAGCCAAATGGCCGCATTTCAAGCATTCACCATCCAAGCTTTTCATTCACATCAACATCCTCAATCTTTGACGTGGAAGGTGAATGATTGTCCCTTCGGCCCCACCTGGGACACATGGCTTGCCGCACCAATATGGATGGGCCCCACGTGACGTTGCTTTGGAGGACAACGTGATGTCTTTGCTTGCTTTGAGTATTTTTCTTTCTTTTTCTTTTTATGTGAGATTGCTTTCAGTAATTAATTAGCTTAATTAAGCAACAAGTTATTTTCTTTGGCACTCATATCACTCAACCAGCAACCAATTTTTGAAATGTTATTGGTCCTTCAGTCCAGCAACGGTGGATTCAAGACCGCCAATCCGCCACGATGCTATTTGGATTGGATTTACTGAAAGAACATACTTTTTTTTTTTTTGCAATTTTATTAGCAAAAAATTTTATTTGCAAGAAAATTGCATATATAAAACAAATTTATTGGTTATGATGATACTTTTACAGATAAAAAAATTTCTTTACTTATAGTAATACTTTCATAAGCAAGAAAATTTCATGTTCGTAATTATGTTTTGCCAACCAAATTAAAATTTCTTTGCTTAAATACAAAAATTATAGACTGATTAGCAATTAAATTTCTTCTCAATTCTTGCTATGGGGAATATGCCATAAATTATTGACAATTAAGTTTTTCTTTAATAATCAAAATTTAACTTTTTGCAAGCAAATTTTCTTTAATCCAAAGATCGATTTTTTTGTAGCGGTCCTTTTAATTGATAATGCTTTCCGAATGCTTTTAATATTTATGTGAAACTACTATTACGTTTCATTAGCATTATACTTCATTAAATAATGAATTATTGTTGCATGTGGATTTAATTTCCTTCATAATTAAGGGTATGATGGAAAAATAAGATGAGAACGTAATGATATATCTTTAGAATAAGAAAAGTTGTATTTAAAAGAGTTAGCTTCCAAACATGAGGTCTCATTCCTGTACACATCCCATACAAGCTTAGGGTGTGTTTGGCAATCAGGAAAACATGTTAACTTAAAACTTTTCAATCTAAAACTTTTTCACTCTCTATAATTATCATATTTTTTAATCATTTTTTTACATTTTCCCATACAACAACCCTATTTTTCAATCATTTCTACACAATTACCCATACAATTAACTTATCAATTTTAACTTTATCATATTTACTTTTCATTATTACCCATATCATATCACATCATTTGACAACTTTTACTCTCTAAAATTTTTCATCAAAAGTTTTATTCATTCCCAAACACACCCTTAATTATTAGATGATCCTTTGGAAGACTCCCCAGGGCCAGGTAAATCTATTGACAGGTCGTGTAACTACAAACCGCAATTATTCAAATTAAAGTAGTTGATTGTTTGTAATTTCGCAATTATCTTTTTTCTTTTTCTCAAAAAGTGAAATTATTTGGCATGCTTCCCAATTATATCGTAGTTGATGCTGCATCATTGCTTTTTCATGGCACCTTTCTTTCATGGGTCCCTCAGTCAAGTGGCGCATAAGGATGGAAATTACTACTGTTGAATAAAATAATAAATTAAATACATGCATGAGAGAAGTCGAAAACGTGCATGACATCGGAAGCTTGCTTCTCTGCTAGGCAAGTTAGCCAGCCGACAGGTGGCGATCTCTTTTCTCGCCTGGCTCCGACAATCCGCCCACAGCTATGCACCTCACGGATGCTAGCTACACCTACAGCGCTTAATACGATAATCTGAACCGTTGATTTTATGATCAGCAATATGGCAAGACTTATTTTCTGTGCATATGGTATATGCGATGCGAATGTGAAACAAATGATTTGTCAGATGCGGCTTAATTAAGATGCCCAAAAGTTGTTGAGGATAACCGCCTATCCAAACAGTTCTCCTAATTAGAACTAATTATATGGAATATCCACAATATCAACCAGTCTAACAGAAAATTTCAATTATAACTTTAATATAAATACTCTTATCCAATCTTTTCCTCACCATTTTATTGGACTGCTTTTCATTTTCCCATTCCGTAAAAAAATTTCTCATAAGTAACGGTTTTCTTGTAACCCTCGTCGTTTTTCATATTTTGATAAAAGTATTTCATTTATTATATTTAATATTATTTATTTAGTTAGAAGATTAAATTTCATTTAATTACATATATTCGTATTAAATTTCATTCAAATCAAATATGTTTGTAACCTATATTTTGTGAAAAATATATATTTAAGTATAAATTATAAAAATATCTAAATGTATTTGCATATATATTAAAATATAATAATATTTTATAAAATTTTTTGTCTATATAGTAATGATATTTAAATGATTTAAATGTTAAAAATATAATTTTGAAATTAATATTCAACATTAGATTATTTTATTCTAAATTTTATATGTTTCATGGCGATACCGACAAATAAAATAGCTTCTACAATAATATAAAAAATAAAGTAAATTTTCTATTAGAAATGAAAATATTTTCATTAAGAAGAGATCCCATAAAAGAAAAGCCTCTTCGTTAAAACTAATTAATATGGAATGCCCATAACATCAAAAAGTGTAACAGAAATTTTACTGACTTTTTAATTATAACATTAATAAAAATGCTCTTATCCAACTTCCACTCTCTTGCGATTTTATTGGGCTGCTTGTGTTTCCGTTCCAACCTGGGCAAAGCGTGCGCGGCCGTATAAATTCGAATCAGCGGCGCGTGTATATATGGAAATAAGAGAGGAAAGGGAAAAGAAATTGAGAAAAAAAATATATATATAATAGAACAGAAACGAGACCGCTACAAGACACCGTCAGAATCCGGAAGAAAAGTTTCAGATTTATTTACAAAGAAAAAAAAAAAAAAAAAAAAAAAACTCTACATTATTTCACTTCAACGAAACTATCAACACCGCCCGTACGTCGTTATTCTCTCCACGCCGGCAGCCCGCCGAAAAATCAGTTCAGCATCCGGCCAAAATCATCTCCCGATACCTGGCGTCCATCTCTACCTGGTTGCTCTGCTGCCTCAGCTGCTCATAGAAGCGATTGATGAACTCCTCCGCCTCCTGGTCCACCCGACCATCCCCAGAGTCCCACATCGGGAACGGCGAGTCCGTGATCCGCAGCTGCCGGACCGCCGGGCTTTTCCCGAACCCTGGCAGGAACGGCGAAACTCCTCCAGGCGCCTGGGAGCTCAGCATTTCGAGAGCCTTCTGGACGGCGACCATGTTATCTTCCTCCGTCTGCGTCGGTTGTATGCAGGAGGAGAAGTAGCCGTGGTGATGGTGGCGGTGGTTCTTGCGCTGTTTGCTGCTGACGTGGAAGGGGTTGTAGGAAGGGGCGGGCGTGTTGCTGCAGCTGAACTCGTACTCGCGGGGGACGTAGTACGACGCGTGGACGGCTTGATGGTGGTGGAACCTGAGGTGGCCGATGACCTTCTTCCCTGCGACTGTCCCACGCTTCATCATCAGGTGAAGATCGACCATCACCTTGTTCTTGGCAATGCTCCTGCGGAGCATGTAGAAGAGTACTCGCACAATGTGCCACGGCCGCTTCTTCGCCACCACCGGAGGAGGAGGGCCTGCTTCCATTCTAATTTCTTTCTTGTTGTATCTTTTGGCTTCTGTGGAGAGAAAGAGCTGAGAGATGTTTGAGAAAAGAGAGAAAGGAGGGGGAGAGTATTTAAAGGGGAAGGTTGGAGAGAAGGAGACAACAGGCATGAATATGTTATAATTCGAGATGATTAAATTATAATTTAACAATTTTGGTGCTCTGGGCGGCCGGGTAGTCAATAATTTATCAAAATTACTAGAAGGACCTTTGAGTTGGGTGGGCAGGCAGAAATTTAATTGCTACTCCGACGGACATACGTGTGTGATATGCGTCCGTTCAGGAATATTTGCTTTTGAAATTAGAACTCCGTCTGGTTCGGATTTTATAAAATAATTAGTTGGTTTTCTCGAGCCTGGTTAGACCACAAGGAGGAAAACTCTCTCGGGTCTTGTTTTTTCATTTATAAGACTTAAAAATAAAAATCTTACTTAAAAAGAATTAAGCTTCTCACCATTAGGACCAACAAGAATTGATGTTTATTTGCCAATTTTAGATGGTCTGGTTTTTGCCTTTTACGTGAAGAAAATGCATGAAAACGAGTGCACGTGCATCACCTGGCGCCCAAGTATTAAATAAAGATGTGTGGGTGATTAGCTTCAATGATTTGAGATATTTGAACAGGGAAATGCCAAAAATAACCATCCTTTGTTCTTGGTTAGTAAATCATGAAGCAATCTAGCTGTCTTTTTGGTCCTTCTTTGAATAGCTAGCTAGGGATATGTTGGTCCCTTCTGTAATTAAAGCCTGTCAAAAAGCTTTGAGCTTGTGGAGTAAAGTAGAACGGTTGACAAAAATAAGAATATTATGAAAAATAAATAAGAAAAATCTATGAATAACGATAATTGTACAGTAAATCCGTGCTTATCCTATCTATTAATCTAATCATTTACATTCTAGTTTTCCACTGACGTTCTAAGAGAAAGGTTAACTTCTTACTGGTCGATTCAATTACTTATTAAATCAAATGTTTAACTTTAATCATAACAAGTCGATTCAATTACTTATTAAAAATTTAAAGAAACACCCACACAACTTTCACTATTAGTTTAGTTTTGACTACAGAAAATTTCTTTAAATGCAATAATTAATTTAGCTACGTACAACATAAAATTTTTGCTGCAAATAAATATATGCATCAAATATAATGGTTGTATATTTTGCTATATAGAAGTCGTTGCACATGAACAAAAATAAATAATGTTTTACTACATATAATGTTATATGCAACAATTTTTATTTGACCGCAAATACTATTAAAGGCAAGCTATAAATGTCTTTAATTAAAGTAGTTGCGCTTACCATTACTTGCAGTCAAATTTGCAGTTTGCTGCCAATACAGTACTTATTACACATAAAGAAGTTTTCTTGTGGTGTTTTCAACATTGTTATTTGCACCCAACAGCGAATTAAACCATTTTTGTTACCAGCTTAAGTCACTCTGTTTCAATTGTGGGTTTAAACGATATTAAGCTGTGACATAAAGATAATATGATTAGGATATAATAAATTTTCTAAGTTAAAATTTATTTAAACTAAATTAATTATAGATAGTTATTAGAATAAAATAAATACATATGTAGATATAGGTGCCACATTTTTAACAAACAAATGAAAAAACAAATGTGCTTTTCTATAGAACCCGGCCTAGCGCCGCTAGTGACTCATCTGGGCAACGGTGCCTAATGACCGGGACTCGAATCTCATTAGCAGCTTTGTCGGAAGCGCTGGGCTCTTGGACATCAAAAAAAAAAAAATGTAATTTTCTAAATAAAATATTAAAATATAATAAACACTATGTAATAGTGACCGTAATTAGTTTCCCACCTTCACTACATCCATAAAATATAATAACGGCGGACAATAGCAGTCAAAAGGTGGATATTTTTGAAGCATGCATCGGATTCCATTAAAACCGAACCGTAATTCAACAACCCATTTTCACGGTTCAATCATATTGTATGGTTCGGACAATTTTAATGATTTTTCATCTTTAAAAACATTCCATGTTAACCATACCGCTCATGATTCGGTCTATGGACCGATACTTAACCAGCGTGGTCGGGTCTGTTTTAAAACAATAACTGCAATCAATTCCACGAGTTTCATGTTATCTATGTCGTTAGTGGAACGAAAGTACAAGATTTGTTATTGATTAAGACAAGAAATCGAAGAGCTAGCCAGAGATAACTTACATTTTCCAACTTAACTTTAGGTCAAAATCAAAGTTGAATTCATATGTATGATTGCATCGAGAATCAATCAAATTGTTTATCCAAATTGATATCAAACTTGTCCTTGGACTTTTCTTTTGTGAAATCTTGTTCCCATATAAGTTCTTTTATATTTAAAAGGGTAATTTGCATATATACTCACATAGTTAGACGCTAATTGCAAATATACCCACGTAGTTTCACAAATGCATATTACTCTCACATAATTTCACCAAAATTACGTATTACCACCACATCATTACTTACCGTTAGCATCTGACATTATATTTTGAAAAATGATGAAAATATCTTCATCCATAGTTTCACGAATTGCATATTACTCCCATGAAACTATGTATACCAATGAGGACATTTTTATCATTTTTCAAAATATAATGTCAAATATTAACGGTAGGTAACGATGTGAGAGTAATATACAATTTTGGTGAAACTATGTAGGGGTAATATGCATATCGTGAAACTACGTGGATATATCTGCAATTAGCGTTAAATTATGTGAGTATATATGCAAATTACCCTATTTAAAATTTTGATAGTTGATGAAAATCTATTTCATTAATTATATTTAGTATTATTTATAGTATTTTGAAAATCTTTTTATTTGTCTAATATTACTGTGCATGGGCTTCATTGAAAATTAATATAATAAAATGGTTCAACACTAAATATTAATTTTAAAATTATATTTTCAACATCTAAATTATTTAAAATATTATTTCTATGTGAATAAATAATTCTATAAAATATTATTATATTCTAATACATGTGTAAATAGATCTAAGTATTTTTTATAATTTACACATGAATATATATTTTTCAATAAATATGGTTTATAAATATACTTGATTGGGATGGAAATTAGTTTCCTAGATAAACAAATGATATTAAATATAATAAATGAATTGAATTTTTTTTCAATGATCAAAATCTTAAAAATTCAGGGGGTTACATTGCTCCAATTTTTATATATATAGCCAAAATTCTAAACCTCCAGATATACCAATTCATTTCACTATACTCATTTAGTTTGGGCTCTATCTTGGTGATTTTCAAATTCAATATATTTATTGTCCTTGCATACTATGTATTAATGATTCTATAGAATTTTATAACATTTTAAAACTTTAGTATACGTATTCAAGTAGTTTTCTAAATGTATACACGTTAGAGGGGTGTTTGGGTATGGCTGGGCGCATTTTTAAAATTTTTATTTTCTATAAACATGTAGAGCTATGTGTATTTAACCTATAAACCATTTTTTTTAATTTTTGAGTCAGAAAATTAAAAAAATGCCACTGTGTTTGAAAAATAAAAAATACTTAAAAACATCTAAAAATGGTAGAACTTGATTTATAAGTTAAATGCACATAACTCTAAATTTTTATAACAAAATAAAATATAGGTTTTTTTGAAAATCACCCCTCTACATATTATTATATACTTTTAGAATATGTGGTTCATATGTAGCCCCAATTGACATTATTTTTGGTATTTAAGTAAATCATATAATGTTGAATACAATGAATTGATTATATTTGATGAAATTATAAAAGTGGAGTGAAACTAAGGATAATTAAGTGAATTAATATATCTAAATGTATAGAAGTCGACTTCACACACACACACACACACACACATATATATATGAAAAATGCACCAATACAATAGGCTATATTTTGCAATTGCTTAATTTTTTTATTTCCTCATATCCAATCTATCTGTGGTGTTTAAAATTATTACAAAAAATAAAGAAATTGGAGATTTTTTTAATTAATAATTTTTAAAAATATAATTACAAACAACCTTGTGCATTTACACTTGTAATGAATTATATACAACTCTAAATAACATGATTTTTCATGTAATGTAAATATTAATGTAGTAAAATATGGTGGATGACCTGAAATTTTAGAAAAATATTAACAAATCAAAAAATGAGAAAATTCAACTTATCACACCATGCAATCAGCTGTATTGATGAATAGGATTAATCATAGGGGTGCAACTCGGTCCGGGTACCTATAGGTCGACCCACTATGTACCTTATTTAGGGAAAAGTATATACCCATAGAGTTGGTTTGGTTTCGGGTAAACATCACCCGTTTAAATTCGAGTAGGGACAAGTACCCGGAACCGACCCTAATTTTATGCGCATACATATCTAATATAATATAAAAAATTCCATAAGCATTCCCGAAGCTTCCTCCCGATTTTCACCTTTCCCTTTCCCTCTCGATTTTCCTTCCAAATCCCCAACCCTAGCTCTATCATTTTTCTCTCGAATATACTCCCTTCCACCGAATCATCAATCATCACGCTTCCTTCATTCAATCGACACAAACCCCACCACCCATCACAAGATCTCATTGTCATCAATCTCATTAATGAGTCTATCGAGGGTGTACCTGGTGAAGCCGAAGTGTGCCAAATGGTGCTTTTTCATGGTGGAGGTGATGGATAAGAAGGAGCTAGTGAGAAAGTATAGGGAAGGGAGGGTGAAGATGGGGAAATTCTAGAGATGTTGGACCACTCCTTCATACCCACACTCTACCACGCTATGGAGAATGGCAGATGGTGGTGCCTCCCCACCAAGTTCTGCCTTGGGTGCAATCTCCATATTCTCTAGCTGTAATAGCCTGGCAAGTGATTCGACGAAGCTGCCATCGAGTGCACATGATAGAAACCTTTCCTATCCTTGTCTCTTTCCATTTTTTTCGATTTTTTCTCTCTTTTTCTATATGATCTTTTTAGTCTTCATCATTTTCTTTTTATCCAATTTCTCACGTGGCCTTATGGTCGAATGATCTTACTTATTAATTCTATGGGGTGCGGTTCTGGTATGATGTCAAGATTTTCAGTAGTAATCGAAATGATTTTTTGGTTGTGAATATTAAAATTCCCGAGGTTAGAGTAGATGCAATAAGTTCACCTTGATTGCACCAAACTTTTTTGTTTAATATCATATAACAAGTTACCTATTTTGTAGATATTTATTTTGGATAACTAATTGCATGTAACAAGTTATCATAGTGAAACATATTGTACCAGATTGAAACAACTTTCATATCAGTTTTAGAAACCAATTTGAAACCGACCCACCTTTGAAAAAATTGGGTAGAGTAAGCTTTGAACTGATCCAGTTTAAAGTAGGATAAGGTCAAAGTTTTCTAAAATAGAGTAAGGGTAAAGTTCAACCTTACTTGGACCTACCCAGGCCAAGTTGCACCCTTAATTAATCAGCTAAACCCGGTACTACTGAGCCATACTTATAATTATTTCATGTTCCACCTGCTCATGGCTGCTAAATAATTGAGCGTGAATTCTGTCAATTAATTGGGGTAAGTGGCTGACTATCGAAAATTCTGAGTGATTGATTATAACTACTGGAATTAAACAGCATAAAATATGACAGATAAATCCAGGGCCTCCAGGAATTAGCACGCATATACCATATGCACGGAGAAGAGTCGTCCAACAAGCTAGCCACTCTCCCAAGAGGCCCCTCGACACATTCTCCGCCATACACGTGGTAGGAGAGCAGTAGGTGCAATCAGCGCCATCGGACTCTTGTTGTTGTTGTTGTTTTTTTTTTTTTTTTTTTTGAACATTTTCTGCCATCTAGGTTGAATGAGATGCATATCGAAAAAAAAAAAAAACGTTTGAATGAGACGTTTGATTAATGGACGGGTTCCCTACTGCCGTAGTTCTGGATTTTTCAGATTAATTCGCAGACATTACTCTTCGACTGTGTTTTAATATAATGAATGGGTAAAAAAAAAGGCAATAATATTAACTATAAAAATGATTGATCAAAGACAAAATATGCGGGCTGAAACTTATGCCAGGACAGATGGGTCAATTTTCTTTTGGTAAGATTAAAAAAGAACACGTGATCAAGTGCATTTTTTGTCCCGCCAACAATGATTGATGGCCGGATCAGCGCATGCAGATATAGTATTCGAGCATCGATAAAAGCTTCACGTGCAGCCACTCAAAATTTATTTGTTTTGGCCACCAGATTGTCACTCTGATAATAATGCTCGCCGCCACAGGTGCAGCCAATGGGCGTTCGAACTTGGAACTCTCCTCATTTGCGTGGAAGTTTAATATTGACGAGAGTGGTGTATTTTTCGAAAAAATAGATAATAGCTCATTATCTTTCCTGAAATATTGTAAGAAGATTTTATGGCTTAAAATGTAATAAATATTGAAATGATTATAAATATATAATAGAAATTATTTGTTTTGAACAACCAAGTTCAACTAGTTAGCCTGGGCTTTGGAGGGTTTGATTCTCAAGAGTTGTCCTCATGAGGCAGGGGTCATAGTCTTTTGAGTGGGAGTTCTAGTTTTCTTATTGATATTGTAAGGAAATTTATAATGATTTTATGAAGATAATTTATAAGAAAATTTATAAAGATTTATTAATTTAATTTGATAATAAAAAATCTATGTCATTTATATTAAGGGGTAATATAATGAGGAATGATTCAGTTAGCTCGAGCTAAGTAAATGTCTGACTTAGCTCGCCTCAAAAAACCTATTTTTAACAAAAAAAATTTTGCTTTTTTCATACATTTATTTATTTAAGTATATTTAATATATAAACCAAGTTTTACAATTTTTAGATATATTTTTAAAATTTTTAAAAATAATGATATTTTAAAAATCTCAAAAAAATATATGAACATATACAAAAATGATAAAACTTAGTTTATATGTTAAATACAATTGAATAAACTAGTTTAAGAAGAATAAATAAATAAATAAATTGTTGGAAATAGGTTTTTTCAGGTAGAGTAAGTGGGACATTTATTTAACCCCCGTTTAACTGGATTACTCCTCTAATATAATATGTAAAATAAAAAGTAAATAAATAAATAAATAATTTAGGTGTTGATTTGAAGCCGATGGCTCGGCATCGAGGTCCAAAAAAAGGTTCACCTCATTAGGTAGTCTTGCGGAGTAGTGACTGGTAATTACTTGCTGAGAAAGAATTGGGACGTGGCAAAGGAGCCCCGGACGATCGAAGAAAGGATCATATAACGTGTATGGCTAGGATCATCTCTAGCTATATCGCAAATTTGCAGACGTAGAGCGCCGCCAAATCTGGCGGCTCGGGTGGACTTTTTCGGAGAAAAAAAATCATTAGAATACACACAAGTAATCTAATGTTTTCAAGATAAAAATCTTAGTGGGAAAGTTTGGACTCTTATTTTCATAAACTCAGGGCATGTTTGGAAAATAAGAAAAAAAATTTAGTGTAAAAGTTATACAAATAAGAGAAAATAATATAATATGATAAGGATAATGACGATAAGTAAAAAAATTAAAGTTAAAATAAGTAAATTATATGCATGCGTACTTATGTAAAAATAATTAAAAAGTAAAATAGTTGTATTGGAAAAGTGAAAAAATAATTTAAAATAATATACTCGTGGAGAGTAAAATTTTAAATTAAAAATTCTTAATTTGAAATGTTTTTAGTATAAACAAACATCATAATCTTCTGTAAATAATGTTTGATAAAAATTCATCTGCTTAAAATATACTTTGGGATGATTGGGTTGTCAACATGTAGTTTCTATAATAGAACCATAAAAATATACTAGTTATCTCATCCAAATATTGCCATTTCAACTTCAAATGCATGACATGAATATTTTTTATAGTTTAATTGCAGACGGGCAATTTCGTGCTGAATTTAAGATGAGGAAATAAACCTTTTCTCACTCAATAATATTTAGGATGACACTAGCTATAACAAACATGTAGTCTTAGAAAAATTTTAACAACCTAAAATTTTACCACTTGTAAGTATCTATTCTATTCGAAAATGTGATTTGATCTTTTCAGGCCGGACGCACGGCCGCCTCCATGAGTCCGGCTCAAAAACCTATTTTTTTTAATTTTTTTCATAGGCAAGTAAATCTAGGTGTATTAAATCTATAAATCAAGTTTTATCATTTTTTGATATTTTTAAGTATTTTTTTAGATTTTTAAATACAGTGATATTTTCGAAATTTGATGAGACCCAAAAATTTCTGAAACTTCCTATAATAAAGAGAAGAAATCCTGTTAGCCCAGGTTAAGTAAATGTTTCGCTTAGCTCACCTCAAAAATCTTATTTAAAATAAAAAATTTTATTTTTTTCTTCATACGTTTGTTTATCTAAATGTATTTAATATATAAGGCAATGTATGGCCAATTGAAAAGAGGTTTATAAAATCAAGGACAACGACTTCGTTTGTCGCGGCTGTCTACTTATTTTTGGAACCAAAATATGGCAGCCACTGTTCACATTTTTGTTGTAATTGGCTTATTTTCTTCCCGTCAAATAATGTGTTTCGGATGCAATTAGTAGGTGCAGTCTAGTGAATAGCAACCGAAGTTGAGATTTGTTGCGATAATACCCCCAATAGCAACGAAATGTAATTGTGTTGCAATTTTTTGGATGCTGTTAGTGAGTTTTGTTGTAGCGTTTTTTTCTATTAGTGTGCTTTTTCGGCTCTGAAACGCCAAACAAATGTGCGATAAGAGTAAGTGGGTCGATTTTGGTTTTATTTGGGCTGGTTTACCTGCTTGTTGATTTGTTTGACACCTGCAAGCAGTCCATGCTACGTACGTCCCGCCCAAATTGGTGTTTTCTGCCTGGTACTTTTCTCTTTCTTGGCCCCCACAGCAAGTACTGAATACTTTCAAATATAACTTTGTGGTCCCTTGACCACTCGAACTTGTGGTCATTGCCGCCTAACATACCACTACTTCCCGTGTTCCTAAAAACTCAGCATCGAATACCCTCCCACACCAAAATACTTTCATTTGTCGTTGTTCCTTGTTTTTTCTAACCCACCAACTCATCCCATCATCATGCATGCCAGCTCTCTCCACAAAAGCCATCTACATGCATGGGGGACAATTTAGTTACAAGCTGATTATGATTGTTCGTTTAGTGGGTCAATCCAATCCAATAAAAAAAAAAAAGTTTTATTGGGCCAATATTGATATTGTATGTAGTGGGCAAATTAGTTTTGAAATTGCACCAATTCTGCTAGCTAGACAAATTTACCGGCAGACGAACATCTTTTTTATTTCTTTATTCCTCAGACTCTGTTGACAAGGTTCCGTGATCTCCAATCACTTGATAAGACTTCGTGGTGAGAGAGCGACACTGCCTCTCTTCACAACGAATTAGTCTGACAGGATAATTCTGTTTTTGTTGTATTATTGTCGATATTTCATATTATTAATTATCCTTATGCATGTATTTTAACATCGCAAATCAGCTCATTGCTCACGTACACCGTGCATATATGTGAGCTATTATTTTCCTTTATTAATCAACTGTAAAAAGTCTCATCTTATGTATTTTAGGTATTTTTTGGTTTCAACTTAATAGACCTGGTAGTACTTAGTCTGGCTTAATTTGCTAGGTAGGGCAATCGTGCAAATATTAATTTCCACTTAATTATTAAATTTGGACTACCGCGATGAAATGCCACATATATATAAACTGAAATAGAAAAGGGATGCCAATTAATTTGAGACATGAGCACATATAAAAGGTTTTCAAATATGATTTCAAATGTTTCTATTGCGTCCGTGCATGGTGGCCTTTATGTATGCATCCACGTATGCAGCACAGAGTGCTATACCGCTGGAAACAGTAGCGGTTGTATAAATGCATTCAGCTGGCATATAAATTAAGTTGTGCTGGGGAGTTATATAATTTTTGTATGAGAAGTTTTTTGTAAAAAAAATTTTTAAGTTGAAAAAATAATATAATTGAAAAGTAAGATAATTATACAAGAGTATACGAAGAAATAATTAAAAAATAAAATAATTTGTGAAAAGTAAAAAATGATAATGGTAAAAAACAAACCCTGAACACCCGCGCGGTACGTAGACTTTACACTGCAAAATGCAAGGTGGGCGATAAGCAGAAAAACACGATGAAATTGGGTTTACCAGCAGTAACAAGTAAGAACAAAAGAGAATGCCTCTGCCGGCTTACCCGGAATCAATACAAGGACAATTCTGCCTGTTAATGTGTGAACAATCTAATCCCAAGCGTTGGGAACTTGAGATTTAATTGGATGGCTTAAAATGAGATTTTGCCCTACTTCGATTTTCTCAAAAGTGTTACCTAGTTTACATCTGCAGTTTTCAAAGTTGACTATGTTGCTTTCACCGTAAGAAAATCAACATTTTATAATTTTGGTGATAATTTATTTTTTATTGAAAAAAAAATCACGTAGTAAATTTATTGCAAAAGATGAAATTCAGTAACGATGACAGCATCAAAGCAACAACAAAGTGTAATATGGGAGACAAAAGGAGCAACCATAATCTGCCACAATCGTTACTAGCAGGCATCGATCAGCAGCAGTAGGTTTGGTTTCTTTTCTTTCTTTTTTTTATTGTGGGTGTGTGTGGGGGGGTTTGGGTTGGGGTGGGGTTGGGGTTGGACATTCACTTTCATTGTCATTGAGAAGCTTGTAATAGTGCATGTTGTTAAAATAGCTTTAATTTTAAATAAGAACAAGATATATGGTCACAGAAAAAAGATAAAGTTGGGAGTCAGTTTTTTTAAAAAATATTATTATGAAAGCCTTCGCACCGAACTAAAACAATTGAGCTACGACAATACCACAATGCAAAATAATACAGCGTAGAAGTCTATTTTATTGTAGTTTTTAACTGACAATGTTAAGATCGTACAGGAATCAGAAAATTAAAGATAAGTTGACTTTAATTGATTTGTGTCGATACAAGTTTAAAGATGTTGAATAATGTCCAAGTGTACTGAAGCCAGTAAAATTTCTCCTATTTGGGTGTGCGGCATGTGGTCCTGATCAAGAATGGGCCATATCTATCATGCACACGCTCATCATCAATTCTATACGGCAGATGAATCAAACCAAAGACACGTATCCAAAACAGAATCTTATAGACCAAGAATCAATCAATAAAATGGCATGGTTGATGGCCGTTAATTAAAGTCGTCCACATCAACATGCACTCGATGTTACGTGCTCTTTAAAGTTAATTAAACTATTTGTGGCCACCGCCTTTTGTTCTTGCTTTTTCGCGAAGGAAAAGCAGGTTGTATTTGAACTGATCGTATCGGGTTTGGTTATTCTGTATGATCTGATTTCGTTGCTTTTACTTTTGAGTTGTTGTGTGGTGATCTTCCAAGAAGAAAAGCACCGTGTTTTTAGCGAACTTTAAGAGGAGCAATATAATATCCACAAACTAAGAAAAGCAGCAAACTGCATTTTCCACGTAGTTCCCGTGCAACCCCTTGCACTTGGAGGGTCATATCTTTTGCTCTTGCCCACCCGCCAGTGGTCCAACGACGTACCAAACTAGCCACCCGCGCACCGTCTTTCTGTCAGCTCCAACCAAAGTAGCATAACTTGTTTCAATTATAAGGCTTGATTGATCACAAGGAAAGATACGTGGAAAGGATATTTCGTCCTTTTCTACCCCTTTTATTTCCACACTTTTAATTTGATGAAAAACTATCCCACTAACAAAAAAGATAATAAACATAAATTGAAAAAACAGACAAATCTATCTTTTCGAATTACCCTGGAATATTCTATATATATATATATATAAAAAGCCTGGAATATTACACGAGCCAGTCTGGAACGAACCCAAATCCCAGTTAAAGCCTTTTCGCAGCCGTGAGACTTGAGTCACTTGACCGCCTCTAAAATGTAGGGAATTTGTGTTATAAATTTTCTAACTTTGTGTATTAGTATTTTTAATTTCGAAGTTTGTATATTAGTATATTGAATATTACGAAGTTTTAATTTTTGCATTTTAAACTTTCACCCTTAACAATGTTAAAAAATTCCGTCAAATTCGTGTGTAATATCGAAAATACCTTTACATCTATATGAAAAGCAAGACAGTCATGGTAAAAAACTAACATCATTTGCGCAAAAGAGTCTCACAATTTTGAGAAGGTGATGACATTTAGAAAGACGATCTTAGTTTTTGGCTGTGATTATCTTGTTTTTCGTACAGATGCAAATATATTTTAGATATTATCTATGAGTTTAACAGTATTTTTTTAATGCCATTAGGGGCAAAGGTTTAAAATGGAAAGACTGAAACTTCGCAAGATCTAATATGCTATTACTCAAATTTCGAAGTAAAAATACTAATACACAAAATTAAAAAGTTTATAGCACAAAATTTCCCCTAAATGCTTCTCAATTCAAATGAAGTGCAAATGCATGTGCAACCCTGATGCGATTTCATGCATGTACGGTTAAAACAAGTGGTGAATACAAATATCCAAGTGATCGGTGGAACCCAATTGTGTACACCCATTTTTTAATTTTTTTTGAAATTTTTTCATGAAATTATTAATCTAAGTGTATTTAACATGTGTATCAATTTTTACCATTTTTATACTTTTAGATATTTTTTCGAATTTTTTAAAATCAGTGGCAGTTTTAGTAAAAATCCGAAAAAATATCTAAAAGTATCCTAAAATGATAAAAATTGATACACATGTTAAATAAACTTAGTTTAACAGTAGTGTTAAAAAAATTTCAAAAAAAATTCAAAAAAATGGATAAAGTACACCCGAGTTCATTGAACCAAGTTCCGTGATCAGCGCCATATGTACTTCGTGCCATATTTATTACGAACACCTCGTGTAGAAAATGAATCGTACGGTATTATAATATATATGTATATATATTGAAGTGTAATCTATATATACATATGGTTTGATTGAAACGTATTGTAAATAAAATAAGGTTATGCTACGTAAACATTTTGGTATAAACGTCCATGTTTAAAGTGTGTTCTCATTGAAATTATTTTGAAATATTTACAAGAAAATTTTGAAAATTTTTGATTTTGTAGTGAAAAAACATTTAATTTTCTCAGCGAAAGTCGAATAATATTTTTTATCCTAAAATTAATCAACCCAACCCCAACCAAGGTCGGTTGATATGGTTAATGAGATTCATGTTAACGTTAAGGAGGATCCTAGCTAGTAATGGCTATGAGTTCTAGCCCACAGGAAATCGACAATTTCTTTCCAAATTCAAAGCGTAAAATCAGATGCTTGGCTAATGGCTATGAATATTTGGTCTTCGTGAGCACAAGACACAGACATCTCAAAACCAGCATATAATCAGGTTGAATGATCCTAAGATTGGGCATTGATTAACGTGGGAAACAAAGCTTTAGAAATAAAGTGCCAAAAACGATGGAGTAGAGATAGGGGGAAGAATCTCTGCATAGTGTTTCATGTATTGGCTTGGACTAATACTCTATTATTTAGATATTTGATCGTAGCACTGATTATTATTGGTGGTAGTCTTTTCTCTTTCATCAACCACAAGACATGAAAAGCAGCAAAGATTTTCAGCGTCGCTATCACCTTTGAAATGTGTACCTATTCCCTCACGCAACACCAGCTTTCACTAATGTTTTAAAAACTGAACCGGTAACTGAACCGTTTTTATGTCTAGTTCATGTCCAACCGGTTCAACCGTGGTTCAAACCGTTTTGAACCGTGACAACAGCATAACATAATTATGACGTAATAATTATATTTAATTTATTTTAATTATTTCAAAATTAAATTAAATATATAAATTTTATGTCATATAAAAATTACACTTTGCATCAACAATACATTCAAGTACATCATATTAAAATTATCATGCAAATAAAAAAAAATAAGAGTGCACTGACCTGAAATAAGTGCAATTCTTTCATCTTTTTTTGTTCCTATATGGTTGATCAGAATATCTGCAATGAAATTTCAAATATTAATGGAAGGATATAAGATATTTATAAAAAAAATTAATTTTACTTTACTTGAAGAAATTAACCACCTAAAAATAAAAAAAGCATTTAAAATTGTACCGTAATTGAAAATGTTCAAATTGCTCATCATTGTTCGATTTTGAGCAAAGTTTAACTATGATTTAGGTCTAAAGTGAGTACAAAACACAGCTGAATAGAAATATATTTGAGATATCTAATTCAAAAAAAAAAAATTCAAAGTTGATATCTTCAAAATATCCAAAAAGAAACATATCCACAATTGCATCTTCATGAATTTTCTCAACTTTCTCTATTTTGTTCCTGATCTTCTTGGATTAGCATTGACCCTGTTAATGGATGTTACAATCAAATGGATAAGCCATATGAAGTGTCGGCCACAATGCAGAAATTTTTTATATCATATCCACATAATAAAACATATAAAGATGCATGTGCAGCGCATGCTCATGGATTCTGGCCCAAATGCAGGCTTTTTTATTACATCCGGCCAAAATGAAATTATATAAAAAATGCAAAGCTTCAGCATTCAATTCAAATCACGCACACTGCCAGCATTTAATTAAAATCCACACACATGCACGCGCACACGGCAAACTAGTACCTCGGATTTTAATGGGTCTGAGTTTTTTTTTCCCCTGAAATGGATGATGTTGCCGTCTTCTTCTACGGTCGAATCCGGCAATGAGGATAAGGCAGAGCCGGTGGAGGACAGGAGGAGGCGTAACTGGTGGAGGAGGCAGAGCCGGTGCAGGCTAGCCTTGGACTGTGGCAGAACCAGTGGAGGAGGCGTAACCGCTGTAGCTGTTGCCGCCTCGCCGGCGGAACGATGGGGAAAGGGGCTGCCGGCGATGGGTTCTCGAAACCCTACGGTTTGTGAGAGAAGGGCCAAGCGAGCGGGAATCGACACGGGAGGGCGGGACGGGAGAGATGGGTTTGCGCCGCTGGAAAGAAGGGCCTTGCTGGACATCGATTCTCGCTGGCTGAACGATGGGGAAAGGCTGCCGGCGATGGGTTCTTGAAACCCTAATGTGGAAGAGACAGAGTGGCCGAGCGAGCAGGACGGGAGGGATGGTTTGCGGGGCCCGCTGGCCTCACGCAATATTTTAATTTTTTTTAATTTTTTAAACCTGCGAACCGAACCGCCGTTAGACCAGTTTTCACGGTTCGACCGCCCGGTTCAAATGGTTCGCGCGGTTTTCTTAAAAACCAAAGAACTGGCACCAAACTGAACCGCGAAACTGGCGGTTCGGCAGGTCGGATCCGCCGGTCCGGTCCGGTTTTCAAAACACTGGCTATCACCCATTGGATGAAAGCCAAGGGCGGCATTTAGAAACAAGTGAGATGAAAAGGGATGTTGCCAGGTGTTGAGTTTAAATCGATTCCATAAAAAAAATATTGTATTTTTGATGAATATATATCCATCAATGATTTCAATTTTTTGATTCGTGCACGTCTTTCATTAAATAATTTTGGATTACTGGATAAATAATTAAGTAATAATAAAACTTGTGTCCGAATGAATTTTCTCTTAATTATATGTTTAACGTATATATAGATCTTCTTAAAAAATCGCAAATTAATTGCTTTCATTAAATAATATTGGATTACTGGATAAATAATTAAGTAATAATAAAACTTATGTCCGAATGAATTTTCTCTTAATTTTATGTTTAACGTATATATAGATCTTCTTAAAAATTCACAAATTAATTGAACGCCGTGGACAATTTTCTGTGGCCAGTAGGAGCAGACGCAAAGCGAGGCCGCGGCTGGCACATGCATATGAAGTGGACGTGTAACTTCTCCCCTGACACGTGTGGCATTCTAAAGTCGCACAGCTCCGAGCTGCAAACTGTATCCATTTTTGGGAATTCCCGATTTGCATGTTTCACACGTGTGCCGCTCATGGGGAAAAGAGAAAAAATATATGCATACATATACATATATATATATACACACACAACGGGTTACGAGCACATTTGGTTGAAGTAAAAGGTAGGTATTATTAGGAGTTACCTGCATGTTAGTTCTTCTTATGACAGCTATCTCATACGGAAGATAATTTCCCACTTTTTGTAAAAAAAAATTCCTACTTTTTTTTATTGGTAGTATACAATGTGATATCTAGTATTACAATAAATTACATTTACACCCTCATACAATGAAGGGACATTTGTTAAATATTCTAATAAACTGTAAATCGAACTCATAATTGGACGGAAATACTGCCCATGTCGTGACCACTTAGGCACAAGCCTCAGTGATAAAAAGTTCCCACTTTATGTTGTATGGAACTTTAAGTTGTATAGCTATGTTAATGGGAAAATTTATCTTTTTAAATAGGAATTCACGGCAAAGAAATTTACATGTCAAAAACCCTAAGGCTCCAATTTCAAACTGGTTTTTGATTCGTGATTCCATTCCGATCAGGCAAAAAACTTTGAGGTGTAGCATTAATCTTGCTTCCACAATCCTATCTTATAGTGTGATCTCCTAAAAGGTGGACCGTCCAATGATTATGTAATTTATTGATCATTAATTTTCAACATTGGTCTTAGAGCCATTAGGCTACGTCTTGGCTTTTTAATTATGTATATTGATTTTTGGGCTATATATATTAGTAGATATATATGTATTAATATCTATAATAAAATAATTAAATATATGTGAGTATATGTTTGTGAAGGCATGAATTAACGCTAGCTACTCATTTGGAACAACTTGACAAAATGTGCCGAATTTGTCTAGCAAGAGAGAATTAAAACTGAGTATGAATTTAGATTTAATATGTTTTATTTTAACTCTAAGACTATGTTAAAATATGTTCATGGCATATCTTGTTTTAATAGTGAGATTTTTCATTCCCATGACCGTGGCAAAATTTTTTTCCAGCAACCATCCTAAAAAGAACAATCTTCACAAAAATTTACTTTTGATTTGATAACTGGAACGACACCGGTATATATGTTAAAGATGTATGGTTAATATTCTATGATTTGATGAACCTATGTTTTATCATGATTAGTAGTTTTGTGGGCTCATTTGAGTTTATGGCCACAGTTAATTTTTTGTTGTTGCAATATATTGATCAGGATATATATATATATATACAGTTTGATTATCATTATGATAATAATTAAATATTGATCATATTTAATTATTTATCATTATGACAAATTTTTTTTCGTTGCAATATATTGATCATGATATATATATATATATACAGTTTGATTATCATTATGATAATAATTAAATGTTTATGCACAAAAATAATTAAATGTTTATTATATTTAATTATGCAAATAAAAGTTTATATATGCTAATTACATAATTATGAAATTCTTGGGACATATTGGATCTTTAATATAATGTAAATTGAATTTAATATTAATTAAAATGAGATGAGATGCACTATACAATGTTACGTTGCGGTTGTAGCAAACCAACCATGGAAATTTGTGAAATAGCCCTTGAATAGAAATTGTGCAAAAAGATCCCATGATATAATTATTTCGCAAATGGAAAATGGACCAAAAATTGCAATGCAACCCATGGCCCAAACTTTTTGAAACACTAGATTGGGCTTAGGCGAGCCCACAAGCTCTCGACTACAGGTTGCCCAACAGACAACGGATGAAGCCCAAATGGAGGCCCATCTATAGTAGCTAAGCTGACCCTCAAGTAGCGCTAGGCGGCCTAATAGGTCAAGACAAATCTAACTCAAGCACTAAGGAGAAACCCAAACCTCTGGCCTAGTCCAACGACCTATGCGAGGGTCACGTCGGCTACCGATGTGGCCTCCTAGTGCTAATGTGGCCCAATGTGAACTCTTTATTTTGTTTTTGATAGATCTTGACCATTTAAAATCTAATTTTGATGATCCAATAATTGATTTTTATATTTTTAGACATTTGGACACAATGGTATGGTTAAATTTTCTATTTTAGAATCAGAATTGATTTTGTTTTCATAACATATGTTTACCCCATTTTCTTATCATGATTATAATGAATAATCTAACAATTCACCTATGCTCATGACTCACTCTTGGTATTGGAGGGGTTTTTCCACAAGAATTATGCAAATTTTAGAAGAATTAGAAAAAAGAATTGATGCAAATAAATAGAGTTTCAGATTGTATAAACTTTAACATGAATCTAAAATACACCTTTTATGATCACTTTCATTCTATGCAAAAATTCTAATTCGTCTTCCTAATAGATGCATAAAGCTACCTCTAAGACAAAAAGGATGTGGCTTTATTGATTTTTTTCCAAAATTAATGGAAAAGGAAAATTTTATTTTGAGAAAGAATATTGTATCTTACAAATCTTCGTTTGATTAAAAGAATTTTGTGAAGGTCGGTGCAAAGAAGAAAGAATTTTGATTAGAAAAGATGATACCAAGAGCTTTAGGTGAAGAACAAAGTACTGCTATCTATGATGAATATAGTTATAAGCCTGAAATGAGATTATTCAACAATACTCATGATTTCATAAATGAGTATCTAAAAAAGTATCATTAGTTTTTTATATCTGTTGCTTGAAAGGCAAGTATTTATGAAATGCATGTTTATACTACAAATAGTATGCTTATAAGGCACAATCAAGTATATCTACATACTTATTATTTATGATTAACATGTGTGCCATATATAATCATAAGAGAATTTCGATAACATGTGGCGCCACCCCATTCATCTATTTGATTTAAATAAATTAAGTTACAAGTTTGCTTCTATGTAATCGAGTTGCATAAAAGCGGTTTCGTATAACTTCCCAGAAATGTTAAGATTTTAATGCTTGATGGAACTTCTAATTTATTCATTGTATTTAATATCATTCATTTAATTATGGGACTAAGTTTCATCCAAGTCCAATATGAGCATAAGCTAAATTTGCTCAAAAATAGATATACTTATGTGTAAATTAGGAAAAATGTTTAGATCCATTCACATATATATTAAAATATAGTAATACTTTATAAAATCATTTATCCCTGTGGTAGTGATATGTTAGATAGTTTAGATATTGAAAATACTACTTAAAAGTTGATATTTCACATTAAATTATTTTACTACGTTGATTTTGTTTGTTCGTAGAGGGGCCCTTATACAATGATATTAGACAAATAAAAATGTCCAATAATATAAGTGATGATAAATACACCAGATGGAGTGAATTTTTCATTAACTATTTAGATGTTAAAAATAGAAAGGGTTATACAAAAAGAAAGTTTCATAAAAGTATCCCTAATTAGATAGTTGGGTCAAATAAGTAAGTTTAGCTTAACCTAAAGTGTCACCCTAGATTTAAGAGAGAGATTGGGCTCATCACGAATACAAAAATAAAGTGGACTACTCAGTGCAATACGTAATTTCTTTTTATTTATACATTTATATGGGCCTAAGCATGAATGTTCTATATAGCTTTTATATTTTAGATTATTTTTAATATTTTATTTTGAATTTTAAAATAAGGTATTTTTCATGTGCCAGCACACGTGAGAAATGTCTTTTTTTTTTTTATAAAAAAAATTTAAAATAAAATATTAAAAATAATTGAAAAATGTAAAAACTATATATATAGGACATTTATGCTTGGTTCTATATATAAATTTCAAAAAATCCAAAAAAATTTAAAGAAAAGAATTATCTACTCGAGTGCACTAAAGCTAAGTAGAGCAGGGAGAAATAGATCGGAACACTTAATCCTTATTTAGCGGGTCTTTTCAGCTGAAGTGTAGCCCACCTTCCCTCTACACTGATGAAACAGGGGCATCCAACTTCTGCCAGCATCACATGATCATCTGCCATTGATCAGTTATTAATGTGGGACTTTTGATTGGCGAGTTAGAACTTATAAGGACGATGCGATTGCCGAGAATTTTAATCACGATCAATCCTGACTCTTGGTTGGCACTGCAGTAGTCGTGCCCAGAAAAAACAACCGAAACTTCGATTTCTCAACCCCCATCTCATGTCTTTCGCCGTTCTCCTGCCGACTATGCCCTTTCCACCAGTGAAAATTTCCAAGAAATCATTCTTTCTTTGCCCCCTCTGTCATTTCTATCCATCCACCCTCCCTCCCTCCCTCCCTCCCTGATCTTCAACTGCTATCTTGTCGTTCTCAACTCCAGCCTTTTGCAGCTATCTAGTGGGTAATCTCATCCTTCCATTTTCTTCTAACTAATATTAGTGTTTACCAGAAGCAATCTAGGTATCGAATGAATATTTGGATCCAGTTGTAGATGATGCAATCCTGGACATCCCAATCACTGTACTAAACTGACAACCGTGGTAATCCTTTGATTTTGCCGGAGGAATTTATTTTCATGGTTTTACTTTAACCTTATATTCCACAACCAACAGGAACTTTGACGTGATGAGATTGGTTTGGGCATTTTGATTGTTGCTTCTTTATGTTTTCAAATATGCAATTTAATCCAATTACTATTGTTTTATATATTTTTAATCTAAAATTTAAAAATACAATTACCGTACAGTGGCCACCAAACATTAGTAGTCCTTTCGGTTGCTCTTCAACATATCTTAGAAAAAAAAAGGTCTTTAAGTGGATGGTTGAAATACTAGTAAAATTGCAATATTTTGGGGGACGATGCAATGCGCAGAAGGTACCTAAAAAAGAGGGTCCTTTTATGCTAGTTTCTATTGGAACAGAGATTATTTGGTGATTTTGCCTCTCATTGGGATGAAATTTAGCAGGAGTCTCTTTTGTAAATTAGTTGATTACAAGTTTTGTTGAGGTTTATTTAATGAAAACCATGAAAACAAATCCTTGAGTTCATGATCAAGAATAATGACTAATGGTGAAATGAAGTAAGTTTTATGTATAACGCATGCATAGTAAGTAAAAGGGCTATTACTGGACAGGGTTGTTTTCATTTCGCTAATTTGGATTTTGGGTGATCATTGTTTGAAGGGAATTCCAATTGAATTGTCATGTTTCTCCAATACACTAGCCGGGTTCCAAGAACCAGTGGGGGCATCAAAGTCAAGCATGTGTTTCCAATAGCTTTTCTTGTGGCAGTGGGCATGTGGTTGCTTTACCAGAGCAATCAATCTCAACTTAAAAATAGTGACTATGGTGAAAATCACAACGGAGAAAGGACCCGTAAGCTACTGGGTTCAGGTTGGAAGGTAGAGAAAAGGGGATACAATGGTGGGCAATCAGATGTAAGCAAACCAGAGTTCGAGTATGTGGCTGGAAAGGAACACAGCGAGAGCAAACATGAAGATGTATTAGAGAGGCATTTTGAACAGATGGAGACTCAAGATGAGACTGCTAACAAAGAAAGTGAAGATTTGGGGGAGGGGGGAAATTTCCCAGATGAGAGGGAGGGAGAGGCTGAAACAGAGGCAAAAAATCAGCAAGAGGATGATGAAGTTGAACAATCCAGTGGTGAAGGTCAAATGAAGAGTGGTGATGAAGGTAAGGTATTGCGTAAGCATGGCTATGAAGACGAAGAGGCTCAGAAGGAACAAGAATGTCAAATTAAGGAAGAAAAGGGTGAAGAAACAGACACTCGTAGTAGTAAAACTATCAGTGCAGGAGAAATGGAAGCTGTAGACAAAGATGCTAGTCATGAAGAAAATAACATTTCTGATCAAGGTCTAGTAGGGAATATGACCGAAGAATTTGCGGATGAAAATGGAATTCCGTTGGAAGAAAATGACAGGACTTTAACCTCTAGGGGCAATGAAACCAAAGCCATTGATCAGGAGGCAAGCTCAGATCAGGAGATGACTGCATATCAAGACATTGAAAGCGAACATGGAGAAACTCTGGTGCCTGGGTCATCAAATTCATCTCTGGCCGTCAAATAGAATGAAATTGTGGAAGTTGAAACCCAAGAAGGAAAGCATGCTTTGAAGGAAGATGCTGGGGGCCAATGTCAACTCCGAGGGTTCAAAGAAAGAGGCAGATGTTGGTAAAGAAACCAACCAAACATCTGAAACAGCAGAAGGGGACAACGCAGGCTCAACCTCTTCTTCTGTGGTTTCCCAAAATGAGAAAAAGGAAGAACTGGACTTAAAGACCCTCGCAGAAACTGATGACGAGACAGAAATAAAGAACTTCCATCTGATTAGATGACACAGTTGCAATGATCTCCTCTACTTCATAAGTGTGACAGTGTGGTTGGTTTTCACTTGAAGTTTCCATCAACTTTGATCTTATTCTTCCCAGACAAATGAATGATGATTAGTGACTAAGGATTCTACTAATATGTTTGTTGTTTGCTGCCAATACCTTAAAAACTATGTCCTCTTGGAATTCTTCCACCCATGATTCAAAATGAAAAATACCCAAAATCGCAACTATAAGTGCTAGTTTGGCTTGTCATTGTCTTAATTCAGGAAAACTGGAAAACTATCCATTTCGGGCTTTCAAAGACTCCGCAGCTCATTCATGAAACCCGTGCTTTAGTGGACATGAAAACAGTTCAGTTCACGGTTCTGTTTTCGATAGCATCGAGGAAAACTATCCGTTTTGGACTTTCAAAGGCTCTGCAGCTTATTCATAATCCTACGCTTGGAAGCACTAGAATGTTTCATGTGTGCACGGACATGTACGAGTGCTACATTCACCGAGAATGTTGGAAACTTGGACTGAAGCTCCTGCTGCTGGCTTATACCAGAATTCCAGTGCTGAACCTGTAAGAAAATCATGTGAGTCTGTATGCTGGATTCACAGCAGAGCTTTTCCCACAATTAGCAATCTGCAGACATCAAGCTATTCTGGGCACCACTGGCTAGACAGAAAGAGTTGAGAAATGGGTCATATTAAAAAATGGGGGAAATTTTTTTTGTATAGATGAGCCCAATGCTAATGGCTGCAGCGAAAAAGAATTTGTGAGTCCACAAGCCCAGTCTGTTTCCTCCCACAAGGGTTCTCAAGGAGACCAGAGATCAAGGCCCACCCCAAACACCTCTGTTTCCTTTCTTTTAACAAAACCAATTAATTCACACCCCAATATATATGGGGGGCTGATCCTCTTAGGCTAGTTTAAGTAAGGTCTAAAAAATATATATTTAGATATTTTTCAGCTTTTTTTTTACAAACTTGATAAGTTATGTGTATTAAATTTATAAACCAAGTTTAAACATTTTTGGATATTTTAAAATATTTTTAAACACGGTGACATTGTCATAATTTTTCGTCATCTAATGTATTTAAAAATATTTAAAAAATACTTAAAAATATTTAAAAATGATAAAATTTAGTTTATAAATTTAATACACCTAGCTTAACATGTTCGTAAGAAAAAAAATTTTAAAAAATAAAAATAAATGTTTTTTAAGCCGTCTTAAGCATAAGCCGGCCTAAGTTGATCATCTTGAAATCTAAGCTTTAACAGGAAAATTCTGTTTTTCTTGCAATTTGGAATTCGGATGGGTCAGCTTGATTCTACCCTGCCTAGCTCTGGATATCTCCTATCCTGTAAACAGAGCTGACCCCGACGTGAACCCATGACACACTCCATGGCCGCTTATCAATTTGCTTGGCGGTTTCCACCAACAATGTGAAGATCAGTACCATGTATATGGCTAAGATTTTATTTTTATTATTATTTTTTAGTATCATCCGTGGAAACCTGGAAGGTCCGTGGATTTTCCTGCATCGGAGGTGAAAAAAATAGCATAAAGATACAAAATTTCAACTCAGCGCTTCATGTGAAGTTAAGAACCGCAGATCAAGAAGATCAAGTCACATGAGCTGGGCTATGATTGTCGATGACTCGATGTCGTGTTCACAGAATGGGGGGAAGCTTTGGGGCACTTGCTGTCACGTCCATGATTGTTCAAGATAATGACTAAGCTATTTTAAAAAATAAAAAGTCTTGTTACTCTTGTTACCACTTGGATAATTAAGTAATTAAGATGAGTGTGTATAGACTAGGGGTGTTAATGGTCATGGTCAACTCGTCAACCAGCTCGTCCAACCCGTTTATAAATGAGTTTTGGTTGGAATTTTTGAATAAATGAGTTATGATCCGTCAACCCGTTTAACCATTTAATTATATAAACGGATTAGAGTTGAGATTTTATAACTCGTCAACCCGTTTAGTAACCTATTTAACCCATATAATCTATTCAACCCGTTTAATTCGTTTAACCCATTTAACTCATTTAACTCATTAAAGTTATATATATATACATATAAACCTCTTGGTTATTTTCCTCTCTAAGTCTTCCTTCGGTCATCTAATTTTTATTTTTTCATTGTTGTTCTAATTTCATTTTCCCGTTACTGTCCTATTTCTATTTCCCCTGTGTTGAAAACACTTTCTCGTATTTTCTTGTGAAATAATCATTTACTAGAGTCTAGGCTTTCAAGTTATTTGCTATACAACCCGTTAACAACCCACCAATCCGTTTATTAAATGAGTTTGTAAATGGGTTAGGGTTGAGGTTTTTTAAATGGATTAATAAACGAATTAGAGTTGAGATATTTTAAATGGGTTAGGATTAGGATTAAGCTCTAACCCATCCAACCCGATCCCGTTAACAACCCTAGTATAGACGCTAGAGTAAAGAAGTCTAGGGTTTGAAGTTGGGTGGATTTGAAATAAATGTAATTCAATCTGATGACAATCTATTTCTCAATGCTTAATTTAGCATTATACTTTAGACAAAACGTTTCTTAATAAACTTGGGTTTTTTTTTTGCATTTTAATTTATCTAACTTTGTTTATTTGCATTTTGAATTCCAGAGTTTGACCATTTCCATTTTAAACCATGTAAATTTTGGTTTCTTTACATTTCAAACCGTAATCCATATTAGTGTTAAAAAACTAACGTTAGTCCATACAAAATGACATAAATACCATTCAATATTAAAAAAAATTTTACGCTTTAAACTTAACTATGGAGTCAATTTATGAGTGTTGAAGTTTCGTCAATTTTTCTTTATTATTTTTTGGTCAATTCTAATTTTTACTATTTGTAATAAATATGATCATTAGACATTTTCACAATTTTATTTGGCATATCTTTTTGCATAGAGGCCTTTGTTAAGGTTAAGGTTGGCTTGGTCCTTTAATAAATATTATTTTTTAATTGTATTGCTCACTTTGGATGACCAGACACCTGACGAAAGTATATTTTAGGGCGGGATAACAGGGTCATTGCTTCTAATTAATATTTCAACCAGGGATCTTCTATTCACACTACTTTACACACATAGATATCAACTGCTTGGGCATCAAGCAATGACCTATTAAATGTTTTATGTTCTTCTTTTTTGATAGGCTTTGAATAATATTATTAAAAATTTCCCTAAATTTGTATTTGAGTTCTTGAAAGTAAAACTTATTTATCAAACTTTGAATACATAGTTGATTGTTAGCCTTTGTTTTTCTTATTACTCCAGCATCATCCTTAATCTTATAGCTTCACTCCAAGATTGCATTTAAAATCATCCCCCATGATCCTAAGAACAAACTAACAATGATGGTCCTCGATCCAGCAAGTATATATAGATGTCCATGCCTCAATCTAATATAATGCTCACGCCTATCCTTTGATCATTCATTGTTTTTGACCAGGGTTCGAAGATGTTTGAGATAATGACCTCATTATCCCTCCTTTAGAGCTGATCAGGGTTTGAAGTTGGTAGAGGTAGTGGCCTCATTATCTATTCCAAAGTATACTTCCATTCGATATCTGATCATCCAAGATAGACAACCCGGTTAAAAAAAGGGTGCTGGATATGAAGACTAGGGTGACTCATCCACGAGTTTTGTGGTTGCAGTGTAGCATCTCTCATGACAAAAAGCCATGGGATAAAAGCAAGAAGTCTTCTGTTTTCGTTTCGTTATGGGAGCCTTAAGTGCCAATTAATGATCAAACCCATCAAAATTGGAGCAGTGTGCATGATCATATATGAGATTAATTGTTGAAGCACGACACCACATGTACCATGATTTCCTAGTTGATGTCTGACAATTAGATTTATATATATATTTTTATGGGTATATATTTTCACATTATCTCAACTGGTATTATAATTAGTCTCTGAGATATTCTTACAATTTTTCTAATAATATTCTACAAACATCTAGGAATAGTCTAAATTTTCTTTATAATAATTCCTAATAATCCTCCTGGTGGACACACCCACATATATATTTAGGAAGACTAAATGTCACCAACACTTCACGCAAAAATTACTGCTGATGTGTTTTGAACCCCCGCCAATACGTAGACTGAAATGGAAGTCACCACAGCCCCCATTGGCTAGATTTACACGTTTTAACGTATCATTAATTTAGCAATTTACAGTATTGGCTGATGCGACAGTACATATCTGGTTATCTAGAATATTGCATATATGCTGATCTCAGCTGTTGGGTGTTGATTTGATGTAGAAAGTTAACTTGCTGCAAATTTTTTGTTGAAAAATACCCAAATGGATCTTCAGTCTCAAGGAGCTGAAGCCTGGAAAAAGCGATTTCCAAGAATATATATGGTATTTTAATTTGTTTTAATATAGATAACTAGCTAGCTAGGTAGTTGTGAAAGTCGACAAATATAATATTATTACCTTTTAAGAGGGGCCCATGTCTAACTATAAAAGCATATTTAAGGTGGTGTTTTCTGTGCGCGTATTTTATGAATTTTTGAGATATCAATTGACTTCTCTGATGCTTTTTAGATGTGCCCATGTATCCACTACACATAATTCCCACCGGCGCACTGATCTGAAATGGCCGGTAAGTCGACGATTTACAGGCTGCCTAAAAATATATATTGTATATATTTATAAAACTGTAGTCCTTACTTAGATTTGCTCGGTTATAAAATTTAATAATTTATTTGGATTACTTTCAGTTTGGTATATATGAAGAAGGAAATGCAAGCCAGTTGCAAAAGCCCTGACAGTATGATGATATATGCAAGTAATTGCACGCCGAGATCACCAGTCACCGGCCTCTTATCTCACCCGATGATCTAATTCCCTGAGTTGCATGACAGTCACACGTTCAAAGGCAGTAGTGAGACTCGTGAACTTCTATGGACCGTTTGATTAGCTAGGTCTCGTCCCATGCAATTAAAGATAGCCACAGAAATTAGGATGTATTTGGGTGGTTGACATTTACATATACCTTCCTCAACTTTAATTACCAAGCACTAGTTTTCTGAATGGCGATCTTATTTCTGAACATGGCTTTTTGTTCACATTAATTTCAATCTCTATTGGATAGAAAAAAAATATTAATCCTCCGCACATGTTCTCTCTCTTCTTTTTTATGTTGGCTTGTGACAAGCCGGGTGGCCGTATATATATACCTGCTCCGTTCTGTGGCTGAGGAATGTACATGCAGACGTCTATCCTTTTCTTTCACGTTAATCTACACGTGAAAAAAAAAAAAAAAAAAAACCTCTAAGGCAAAAGCTAGCTACAGCCTCTACAAGACACGGCTGGAATGGGTTTGCCCGTGAAGTTTTGTTTTGTTTTTTAATTTGTTTTTACTTTTTTTCGTCGCTGAGCTCATTACATTTGGGTAGCTAGTTCGTGGCTCTTCTTTTATCTTCTTGAACTCCCTGTGGTAATTATATAGAGTTTTGAAACTTAAATACGCATCCCGAAAGTGCTGCTGCTGTCTAGATACTCGTCGATGATCATGGTCGACAGAGTAAGTGGACAATCAACGGTTTCCATTGCTATAATTTTTTGAGTTGTTATTTCCGCAACTCATTCGAAAGTACATTTTTCCTAACTTGTTTAAGACATTTTTACCCCCAAATAATAAAAAAACGCCACTCATTTTAAAACATTTTTCTGAAATTTGACATTGAAAATTTTGCACTGTTCATACCCGTGGGGCACATGAACGATGCCAAATTTTTTAATTTTTTAAAATTTAATAAATATTTTTTACTTAGAAATATTTTAAAATAAATATTAAAAATTATAAAATAAAACAATATATAGCATGTTCATGTTTGGGATCATATAATATATTAGGTAATGTTGTGTGCGCTAAGGTTTCAGTGCACATATTGCACTGAATCAACTCTGACTGCGCGATAAGAAGAAATTTGATTGCCAGAAGTTAATGATTTTTATACTTAGATAACAAAACAAACGTTAAACTATCTTAATATTTGAAAAAGCATGATTTTGGACTGAGACGGGGCTTAAAAAAGCAGAGGATTTTGGCAGATGCAATTTACTATCAAATAAGATGAATTCTGTGGACCTATTAACACTTTAATCTTCAGACACGATGAATGGCACCACGAGTTTTCAAATTAAATAGATCGATCATTTGTATACATGAACATGTGTAGGGCTTGCTATAATAAAAACTCGTTATCTTTGATGAAATTCGTAGGAACAAAAAATCCATTTCTTTTATGACTTTTGAGATGACTCTTATTTCAAGGCCAACAGAAAATCTCCACGTGACATAACCTATATGAGATAACGCTGACACTGAATGTGTTCAGTAATTATTTATTATTAGCAATCAGAGTTGTTGTCGTCATATTTTTTTTTAATTTTATTCTCATTTTAAAAATATTTTTATTATAATAGATTTAATCAATTTCATAAATCATTATAAGCCAATAATTGGTTACTTTTCTTACATGTATGTTAAAAATTTAATTGTCTTAGATTGAACGGACTTGTAAAGTAAAGCACCCAACAAATTAATCCTTGGGCAAGGACAGAGTAAACACGAGTACAGTAGAGCCTCCAACCAATTAAAAGATTCAGAAATAGGACATAACACTACAACAATTGTCAATAAACGTAGTCAAATTTTTAGTGGGTTCTGATACTGAGCAATAGTAAGCATCACCAGCTAGAAATTTTAAATTTTAATTTTTCGTTTCTTATAAATATGTTGACTCCTCTTATATCTTTTTTTCTATAAAATTTATTAATTTTTTAAATTTGTTTGATATTTTATTTTGAATTTTGAAAATAAAAAAAGAGTGGATATAGGAGCATATATACACACTTCAAAAATTAAAATAAAGTACCAAATAATTTTTAAAAATTGCCAAATTTCACATTAAAGAAGGTATAAGTAAAGACCAATGTGAGAATCGAAGTTTTATGACAATTTTCCTTAATTATATGGTGAATTTCAAACATAATTGATTGATAATTATGTTAATTTTATGCATATAGTCCACAGATGTGATATGTGAGAGCATGTAATATATGTGTGTGTTACTTGATACCTTAGTATAGATGGACTAATTATGCTACATTGAATTTTATGAAATCTGAAACATGAGCATATGAGATGTGGATTGTGTTATGTACTGATGTAATTGATTAGTCGCATTCCTTGGTTCATGATTTAGGTGGTTGGGTATTAGACTAGAAAGGCGTGAATAATGCATTAATTGAATGCTATGGTTTATTTTGGACTTTCACAGAGCATGTATGAGGGCTATTTTGTAGTCATGCAAGTAGCGTATGGGGGCTTGAATGCAAGAAAAATCATTCAAATGATCATGAAGGCAAGTTGTCCATAACCCTTAATAAACATGAGGTTAAGGTTGTACATTTTAACAAAAGTCATGCAATTAAAGTGCACTCATGAAAGTTTGGGATTGGTCTAGGGGTGGGAATCGGGGCGGGTCAGGGTGTGCCCAACCCTGACCCTCCTTTTCAAAAATCTTGTTTGACCGGGTCGGGACAAGGTCGGTTTGACCCTTACTTTTTTTTACAATGTCTCGAGACAAAATTCAGGTCGGTATCGGGTCAACGGGTCGGGTAAAAAATTGCGGGTCAAGTAAGAAATTTTTAAAAATTTATAAAACTATCAAGTATAAAAACAAATTTATATTAAATTTAACTACTATATGCTTGAATCTATTATTAATCAGTCAAAATAAATATAAATAATTAAATAAAACATGAAAATTAGCATTGAACAAGGTTTTTCTTTTTAATGTAAAATATCAGAAAACGGGTCAGCAGGTAGGTCCGCCCCGACCCGCCTTGACCAGCCCCGCCACCTTGTAAAAAAATCGAATTTTGCTCCGACCCGCCCCGCCCCCCCCCCCCCCCCCCCGGGTACACAATCCCGACCCACCCCGGTATTAAACAGGGTCGGGGCAGGTCACGGGTCGACCCGCCTCGATTCCCACCCCTAGATTGGTCCCATTCATTGGTGCATGGTCATTTAGGTTATAATCTTAAACATTGATATGACATATGCATTTAAAGTTTTGATTCGATTTTTGCATTGTGCTGACCATTTTCTACTTAGTGATTTTACCCAGACTCACATATTTTGCTATAGTATTTTAGATAACAAGCGAAGTGAAAGAACTCAAGATGGGGTTAAAGAAGAGCCTAACCTACTTGACATCTTTAATAACTCATTACCTATGATTCTTTTTGTGAGCCATAAATGTGCATGTCTATTTGGTTTGATTGTGATTCATTTGAAATAGGCATAATGAATTTATAAATAGGAATTTTACTATTATACAAGTATGATGATGTTCTAGATAATTTACTGTAATAATTTGACAAGATATGAAAATTTTTTTGTGGTATGAGAGATGTGGTTTGTATGTATATAAATAGTGAACCGCGATGTAAGAATTATGTACATAGATGATTGCAAATACGTATTTGTAATACTATTCATTACTTGTCGCAAATGCAGTTGTGTTAAACAGGATCAACTAGTTTTATACTCTATGTCACCCTTGTATAGGTCTTGGAAAAATACCGCCAAGTTTTCACTAGACTGCACGTCACTCTTTGATTGGTCGTTGGATATGCCTAGTCTAGGGTGCTACAGCTAAATTTTTTTTTTTTGTTCTAAAAAAAAAAAAAAAGATTTCAGGTCAGACACATTGCTAAGCAATGCAGCTAGCTCATGGTATCAGAACCAGTTTTTGGGTTATATATATGTATAACTTTGGCTACAGATACTTATTTGTCTTCAAATACTTAGCTGCTTAAGAATGTTGAATTATAGTCAAGTGCAGCTAAATTTTCTATTATCTATTTCCATTTACATTTGATTGCAAATAAAGAATTATTTTCTGGATGCCTATAGTTAAACGCAACCAATAGTTTGGCTAAAATTGTGCTGCACATTAGAACTTCTATAGTAGCCAAGCAAGTTGCACTCCTAGTCCTATTCCAGTTTCCAAGCCCCTGCCGTCCAGGCCCTAAAACAAGGAAATAACCTCTCCATAATTATCGAATGAATAAGGCATATGGTATCAATAGAGAAATATGAAATTGCCGCTTAATAAGTAGGAAAGATGAAGGTGAATTTTGTTAGCAACCATTTTACAAAAGTAAATATGTATATATTAAAGATAGAGTAGCTACATGTATGTTCATGGTAGCGTCAAAATCAGTAGCATGTTCCAACCACTCCAAGAAAAATCTGGAGCATTCATGAGATCCATCCATTTTTATCCATTGATTGCAAGCACGGGACTCAACATGGGCCACACACATAAGCTTCAAGGATCCTAAAAAGAGAGCGGACGTAACACTATAAATTGAGCTCTGGCAAGCTAGCTAGCTACGAAACTCAAGAACCACAAACACCCAGTTATATCAGGTAGCTAGCAATTTACAAGAAGAGATTAACTCCCACAAACTGCTCCAACTTCCGCACGTCGTTTTGTTTGCCTGGGTCCATGGCGCCAAATGGAGAAACGCTCGTCAGCTCTTATGGAAGGAACGACTTCCGCAAGGCGGCCCCTCCGCCCGGCCTCTCCATGCACGGCCTCCAGCGGGCCATCTCCGACCTCTCCTTGGAGCTCAGCAAGGAGGGCGGCATCGACACGAAGCAGCTCCAGCTTCCGCCCATCTCCGAGGTGGAGGTCGCCAAGTGCGAGTGCTGCGGCATGTCCGAGGAGTGCACGCCGGAATACATACGGCGGGTGCGGGAGCGGTTCCGTGGCAAGTGGATATGCGGGCTCTGCTCTGAGGCCGTGAAGGAGGAGGTGGAGAAGACAGCTGGGGGAGATCTGGAGGCGGCCTTGGGAGCGCACATGAGCGCGTGCGTGCGGTTCAACAGGATAGGCAGGGCGTACCCGGTTCTGTATCAAGCAGAGGCGATGCGGGAGATCCTGAAGAAGAGCAGCAGTCGGATGGAGGGGAGGGGACTGAGGGCCAAATCCAACAGCCCCAGATTGGCAAGGGGTGCAGCTGCTCCGAACAAGGGTGGAATCGCCAGGAGCTCCAGCTGCATCCCTGCTATCATCAGTAGGGAAATGAACCAGCAGATTTCACAGGGCTGATCGACATAGCATGAATAGCTGCATGTCTGTGTATCATGTATTTGTTTCTAATCTGCAAGAGTCTTTTTATTTTATTTTTTCTTATTTATAATTTTGTTGAGTTGCCAACACCTCTTGATCTGCACGCCCATGCATGCAGTGGGTTTTTTGAGAATCACAGTTCTCCTCTTCGATCCCCTCCAACTTGTTTTATTTAAGTTGGACGATTATCCTGGTAGTCGACCCTTCAACCCGGCTCGGCCCGGCCCCTTTGGTTTTTTCGGGGGTGGATGTCTCAGCAATTAGTCCTCAATTGAGATCAATATTCTCTATTTGGCTATCTAGGCTATAGCATGATCAGATGTACAATAACTGGAGAGTCATGAGTACTGATATAAACTACCTGTCATGACCATCTGTTTTAATTGCTAATATTGTACTGTAATATCTGATAATAAATAGCAATATTCTCGATCATTGTCTTTTGGTACTGGAGAATATTTATGCCCAACTGCTTTCATTCTAAAATTAGCTGCGTTAATTTGCAGATACAGCTCCGTATGCTTAATTACTCTTATCCAGCCACGCATGCCATTCAACAATGGACATATGCACGTCATTAAGCACTAATTAAGAAGAGTAGCAAAACTGCAATAATAACATCTGAGACGAATCTTAGCAGGAGCTTTATACATGATCAAGTGTTCAGAAAAAAAATAAATCCAATTAAACCTAGAAGAGAGAGAACGCTTATTGGTTAATAATAATTAATCGATTTAGTCTATCTTAGTAGATGATAGGACCCATCGCCAACATAATTTGAGACTGATAAACACGATCAGAGCCAGAGAGTGATTAGATTGTCAGAGTCGTTGTGATCATGGCCGAACGGATTAAGCTGCGGGCGGTTGGGTTCGTTAGATTGGAAAGGGATATTCATAATAGTGTGTTCATGAGTGCGGCAGGATTATTTCGAAAGTGTGTCGTCTAAAAGGATATATTCCATCCTTAACTAGCCACTTTTGGCCATGCATTTGAAAAGTTTAAACAAGCTTCTTATATTATTTTTATGGGCTTTCTTATATTGAAATATGCACATCTTCCAAAGATTTTGGCATTCCAACAAAAAATGAGGAACAATTCAAATACTTATACAAGTATGGAAGTTTACACGCTTGCTCTTTATTTAATTTTAAAATATTTTTTAAAAATCTAAACCATTTTCATATGTATTCATTCATGATTTCAAAAATTATATACTATTTTTATATTATATTTTTTTAAAATTATGAGTGGTTATATATTCACTCTCAAAAGATAATATTTTTACAATATATAAGTTTACAATAAAAATTACGTTTGGTGGTACAATAAAATAATATGTATTAAACACGATCAATGGTTTAAATTTTAAAAAATATATTTAAAAAAATTAAAAACTAAGAGTAAGTATGGAGTATATAAGTATTGAATCAATCCTCAAAAAAAGGCCTAAAATAATGCTGGCGCATGAGATATCTAATTTCTTGTTTTAAAAAATCCAAAAAATAATTTAAATAAGCTAAAATTATTTTTTTAAAAAAAACTATCTAGATGGGCTTGCAAGTGTACAAATTTTAAAAAAATATATATATGTGAAGGTCGGTCCACAGCTGATCGCACAGCTGCTTCATTGCGATTCACATTACAAGATCAACACCCTACACCCTTGCAGCACTCTCCCACAAAAGCTCTAGCAAAACTGACCATAAGGTTAGTACTAAATTAATACGGAAGTGTGAATAATAATAAAAATAATAATAATATGAAAGTGGAACCGATCATTATATATTTTAGGTTGGTTTTAACATGTAGACACCAGACAGTAGTGGTACTCATGATAATTAAGGAAAAGTACGTTGGACATCGGCTTTGCTAGCAGCTGTGGAACCATAGCTTCATCAGTTAAGGAAGCATCTCCAGAGTATCTGTGATGCATCCCGCAAAACTTCTGATGGTGGTCCATCTTCTGATGCTGGCACCTCGCTGGGCTGCACACCAATCCTTAAAATAAAGGAGTAATCAAAGGATGCACTAAAAGTTAGCGAAAGCGGATGACACATCATCATAAACAAATAGTTATAGAGGCTTTTCGAACCCATTGAACTGAGCATTTATACCTTTGGAAATTCCATGATGTGAGACTCAAACTCCATCTCAGCATTTTTCTTTCTAGAAGAATCTAAATAACATGACAAAAGCTTCAAAAGAGTAATATTTTCGAGGGATAGAAATGAGTTTTTTATTAAAAAAAATCATAAACAAATGTTCGACTTTTAGACACTAGTAGTTTTGATAAGGAAAAGTATATTCGACCTTATTAAGAACGGAAATGAGGGATGCAACTGTTTTTCATAAAAGTAATAAACAATATAAGATCATATCAACCATATTTTTCTTATTATTGCATATCCACATAATTTTTCAACCCCTCATATATATATATATATATATATATTTACTTATTTTACGAAGGAAAACACTTCTATCGTTGAAGTACTGAACTTAATCCCATTTGCCCCATTTTGATTATTGAATCAAAATTAAATCTACTCATTTGTTTAAAATTAATTTTTTTTATTATAGTACAAAACATCCCTTCCATCAAAATTTTGGGTGGTCGCACTCTTGCTTAAGAATATTTGTAATCAGATGTCAAATATGAAAATAACTTATATTCATTTGCACATTTACTAGAATATTATAATAATTTACAAGATTATTTATTTATGCAAAAAGAATGTTTTAAATATTACAAAATATTGAATTCATAATTTTGAATAAATATGTAAATCAAACAATATTATTACATTAATTTTATAATTTTATTATTTTTATCACATAGGCTCGTATAAATATTTTATGGGAATGGAACTTTTTTTTTATGAATGATGTGAATGAGACTTTTTTTTTTTTTTTTGAAAGCGGCGTGAATGAGACTAGTATCATAGTTTAAAAATAATTTTATATGTAGGGGATGAATTGAATTTTGATCTAACTATCAAAGCAGCCAAATGAGGCAATAACATTGAGATCTTCCAAGTATTAACACCATGAAAGTATTTTTAATTTATGAATTACTTCATTGTTTCATCCACACTATATATGAGTAGTGATACAGTAGAAATATTTCTCACTTACTATAAAAGTGGAAATGCTTATTTTGGACTACACTAAGGTGATTTTGTGAAATCTAAATTATCATATATATATGTATATATGTTTAATTCGTCCTATTTAATGTGGAAAAAATTTTGTCCATAAAATAAACATAAATTTCTATAGAATTAAAACCATTTGACAAGATATAGAAATCTGTTAAAATTTTTAAATCAAGTTTTACGAATTTGTATTCTTTTGAAATAGTTTTCTTTATAATAAGTAAATATAATTTTTATAAATAAAGATTATTTCAAATAAGATAGTTCAGATTTGTACAAAAGCACATGGGTAAAATCCAATCCAAGCATTTTTTTCACAAGACGTAATTTGGTGACTCAAGACCCCACCCACTCATCCATCCATCAGCAGCAGCGGAGAGAATGGGAAGGGAAGCACGCTATCATTCCAGTATTCCACCCTCATTCCAAGCGTTTTTTTTTTTTTTTTTTTTTTTTTGAAAAGAATTCCAAGCATTTTTTTTAACTTTCGGATAAAGTGAGAAATGGTTGGTTCCACAGTGCCACTGAAAACTGGCACTTTACGTAAGTCTCCAATTGTATATACATATCCACATACCTCTCTTCAGATGAAACTTTTTCAGAAATGGGGTCTCAAGCCAAGCCTATAGACGAAACAATTGGGGGCCCTTCTTTGGCTTAATCCAGCTAAGTTCAGTTTCCGGTATTAAATGTATCAAGTTGAGAAGATTGCTGCTCGTGGCCCGGTTATTAGTGAACCCCACAGGATGTTATCAGTACTTAGTCCAACTAAATATAGTGTCCGGGGATAGCCCGGTGGTACACATCCTGGCCATGGTATCAGTAGGTCGGTTTTCGAATCCAGATGAAAATATACTGATGAAAATGTACTTTTGGATTATTGAATTACATTAGGGGACATTTGGGAAGGTAAAAGTCGTGGGAAATGTGGTATTTTATGAGAGTAGAAAATGAAATATTTTAAAATTTGTGTGATTGATATGAAATAATATGGGTAAAGTTGGAATAAATAGGTTTGATGGAAGGTAGTTGATAGGAAAAATAATTAGAATATGGGGATAAAATTGGAAAAATATGATGATTGATTGATTAATGAGATGCATTGAAATCCGTGCCCCCAACATTTCCTTCCCGCGCTTCTCACTCTTTATTCCCAAATGTCCCCTTGGTAGTTTCAGTAAAAAAAAAATGGAATAAACAATGATCGCTCTTATGAATGATAATTCTAGCAAAACTTCTCTCAATTTGCAAATTAGACTCTACCATCATTTAAGTATTTACAAGATCACTGTGATCAATAGTTTGTTCCTTCTAGTTCTACTTGTATGCTTTGGCAATGATCTCAATATTCTAATAAGTAGATTTTGGTAGAGAGTAAAGGACAGGAGAAAGATGAACTGGATTTCTTGGAAGCACATGTGTGTCTCAAAAGCTAGGGAAGGTCTTGTATTTTAGGGAATTGTCCACTTTTAGCTTTGCTCTGATAGCAAAGCAAACCTGATGTAGCAACATCCATTGATTTTTTATGCTACAAGGTGCTAAGAGTGAGATATTTTCCAAAATGGTGGCTTGTGCGAATGCAAAATTCCCTCAAGCAGCTCTTATCTTTGGAGTAGCATTACTTTAGCCTGACAACTGGTTTTAAGGTTGCAAAGGGAGCATAGGATAGGGAAATAGGGTTAATTTTTGAAAGATTATTGGGCAGATGGCCCCCTTCTTAAAGTCGGTCCACTCCCTTTTGATGTGTATGATAATGTGAAGGTAGACTACTTCTTTGATGAGCAATCAAGAGCATGGTAGGTGGAAAATATCCTCAAGGCGGTAAGTCCTATGAGATGGGAGCAAATTAGAAACGTTCTTTGGGCAAGTAGAGAAGATGATGTTGGCATTTTCTGAAATGTAGAGCCAAACGGGACCTTTATGGTAAGGTTTGACAACGGAATTGCTTATACCATAGAAGAAATAATGAATGATTTAGAGGTCATACATGTCATTTGGAAAACTAAGTTGCCGAAAAAAGTACAAATTTTTGGATGATGTTTAATCATTGAATCCCATCCAACTTGAGTGAATCTGATTCGTAGGGAAATTTTAGTAAATCTCGTATATCCTCTCTGCTAACAAATGCCTAAAGATTCTTTTCATATTTTTTGGTCTTGCAACTATGTTAGAGATATATTCCAAACGCCATACTTCCACACCTTGTCTTCACACCAATTTGGGAACATGCAGGAGCTATTATCTCATCTCTTCTCTCAATGGGAATCCTATCTTTTCACCTAATTCATAACCATCTGAAAGAGTTTAACATTGTAAGAACAAATTAGTGGCAAATGGAACAAAGCTCGAGCTCAAGGACATTAAAATATGGTGCTTGAATTTTCTTGATCAATTTCAGTTAACAAATCTCATCGGGGGGAATGCTCTCAGCCTCAACAGCAACCATGGAAGATGGACACACCCCACTGCGGTAAGGGCTAAACTCAATGCTGACATTGCTTGCAATCTTAATGCCCTCCTCATGGGATTTGGAGCACTACAAGATGCCAATGACACTTTTATTGTTGTCAAATGCTGGAAGAAATTAGGTATGTACAAACTATCGTAGATTGAAGTTTTTGCAATTCTAGTGAGCTTGAAATTGTTAAAGAAAACGAGTATAAGAATGGCTGAAATTGAAGACGAAGGAATGTGAAGGATGATCTGACTGTTTATTTTTCTCCTATATCCTAAGAATTGCAAACAAAAGAGCTCACAACTTCGCCAAACATGTTTTATGCAATCTATCTATGGGTAATTTCTGGAGGGGCTCTTTCCTAGTTATATTGTGGGCTCTCCTTGTATGGACTCTATATCTTTGGGATGAATTCACAGATTTTCTCCTCAATCCAGCCATTTCGATTCCAAATCTAAAGTAGAAGGAAGGAATATGGTGGAAAATTTTCAAAAAAAAAATTAAAAAAAAATAAAGTCATATCCATAGAGAAACGGCAGGCACTTTATGGTCTATACCAATGAAAAGCAAGGTAAACGTATGCTCTTCTCCTCTGACAACTCACAAGGCGAAGTTCTAAAGGATAAGAAGTAACGGCCTTCCTCCTAGTGCATACATGGCCAATCGATCGACGCGATATGTATCCATCCATTATATGAGTTCCTTTTCGTCTTCTTATTGCTGTTCTTTCCAAACATAGATCACGAGGTATGGCTGCTTTACAGGCTGAGCCAACAGAAGCCATATAGCAACGCTAATCTCCACCATCGGAAAGAAATTAATATATTGATAGGGACCCGACCACAGTAACATCATGCACCTGAATAAATGCTTCTCCCTCACTACACAAGAAACCCAACAATATAACTATAATATAATAGGTATTATTAATTAGGAGATCTCCACCATCCATCCGAAAGAAATATACATATAGATAGATAGATGGGAGGGGGGACCATGCAAGCATTATATTATGAGACATTGCTCCTTCACTTACCTGGCTTACACGGACGGCATGCGTTCCCTTCTCACCCTTTTCTGATGTTTTTACTCTAGCTGCCTCATCAGGTTTTCTGTTTTGCCATTTATGGCAATCCCTAGTGCATCCGTTTCTGATTTCTGCACGCACGCACCCACGCCCACCCCCACCCCCACAACCCAAACCACAAAAAAAAAAAAAAAAAAAAACAAAAACAAAACGAAACAAAACACCATCAACTAGACTTAGAAATCAAACCCGTAACACAACAACAACAATTAATCTCACGGGTGCAACATAGGCTGATCATCAACTTGAACGGTATTAATTGACTTGGATTTTAAATGGAATAGTAATCTAGTTTTGGCTGTTAACTAGCTAGGATTTAGTTGGATTGAAAATGGTGACCTCCTTTTGAAACTAGCTAGATTAATATATTTGCAACCTGACTGATTAATCCGACTAATTAATCCTAAGTACTTTAGTTATTTTCTTCATAAAGCCATGCGTTGACTATATATATAAATAATTCTGCTCATTTCGAAATGTGACTTTTCTTAATAATTTCTTCTATGATACAGTTATTTTTTGTTTTAAAATTTATACATATTTATTATGTAGCTACTGATCATTATTTAGTTACTGAAGTAAACATGAGCAATGTCAACATATAACCGGTTCAAGTGGGAGCCATTTTCACCGTTGGATCTATGTATTCCATTCATTGTATTTTAATTAAAATATATTAGTTTGGTTTTAAAATGCATATAAATAAGCCAGAAAATACTAGGTATAGCTTTAAAGAGAATATAAAGCTGATGAAATGTTTATCTTATGTGTAGCCCACACAAATTTTTGATCAAAATGATTTTAAATAATATTATCAAACTGACAATAACAAAAAAAATGGATGGAATGGATCCCATAACGGTGCAAATGGCATCCATTTGAGCCGGTTCAACTTTAGTTCTACGTGGACACTGCCCATTAAACGTACAACTATAAACATGAGAAATTTCAATCAAGCTACAACTAATATCTATGAATTCTAAAAAGTTTTGGGTTGAATTGACCTCAACCGGACCCGACAAGGCCGAGTGTATATGGTCCGTTGAAGTTTTTATTTACTTTTTTTTTTTTTTTTTGAAGTAAAAAGTTTTTATTTACTTTAACCCTTTATATAATAACTCGATGGATTTGGCACCTCTGTTTGCGATGACTTTTGGTTTGTTGTTCTACTTCTGCCACAAGCATAATCAAACACAAAAGAAACACTACAAAAACTTTACTAAAATAAATGATGTCCTTCCTAATAAATAATTAAAGGTATCATTCGATGTTCCAAGAAAAACCCACGACTTCTCTCTGACTGCCGACATTGCGAAGATGACAGAAAGATTTGGTCGAGAAATGCATGCGTGGGGAGTGCTGACCATATATATCCACGGAGACAAATATGCATACGCATTAACTAGCTTATACGAAGAGTCTTGTTGCATTTTCATTATTATAACGCAAAGGAAGATAAAAAGGTGCATGTATATATATGACATGAATCTGTTCACATGAAAAGTGCATATGCGGGCACCACTGCAACTTGCAAGTGGAAATATATTAACCTTGGCACACATGCAAAGCAATAAAAATCCATCGAAGCGACTGTCTAACTACATACATTCAACTCACATATACATGCTCGTGAGCCAGTCACATGCATGGGACGAGTGCTACTGCAACACGCAGCTGATCGTGATGATGTCCTCAATTCACAAAGGATTAATGTTGATTGGTTTTCATGAATGGGACGGATTACGCATACGGCAGATGATCTGCAATTAGCGCAACAAGCAGAAGAAAACGCAAGCAGTTTTTTAGCGCTAGTACTCTCCTCGAGGTAGAATATGCAAGCAGTGCAATTTGCAGGTATTAATAGCGGATCACAAGCCCTTCTCCCCTTTTGTGGAAAAGACCTATGTACTGTCGGCATCTAAGAAAGAAGCCTCCTAATTAAACCCTAGAAATCTTATCCTTCTCTCGTTCATTGGATTTTGTGGAGCACCATGCTGCCTTCTTCTTTTTGAAGTGGGATCCACATCTATCGTAAAATTAAAATCCCACCGTTCATATAATTTACTGTCTTTTGTTTTACTATGTTATAAAAATCATTTTAATCATATTTTTTTGAAAGAATTTTAATCAGATTCTTAAGTGAGCCACAGTCGCTTAGGTATGTATATATTCATATGTAAATTATTAGAAAAATACTTATATTTATTCCTTCATTAAAATACCAAAATGTAATCATGCTTTATGTAATTATTTATCAAGGCAAGAATGATGTCTTTTAGATAGTCTAGATGTTGAAAATGTAATTCTAAAATTCATATTTAAATCAAATTACTTTGTTATATTGATTTTGTACAATACGTTATACACTTTTTTATGGATAAAACTCAATGTCTTATGAAAATAAAAGATTTCAAATATAATGGATGAATTGTATTTTAATTTTATCATTAACATAGAGACGGTTTGAAACTAGCAACAACCTAGCTAGAATTCTTTGTATATAAAGAATGATTTCAATATTACCGGTTGTATATAAATACTCATACAAGCTCTTATTTTTATTTTAAACTTTTTCTCAAATCTATATCATTTATTGTATTTGAGAATGTTCATTTTGCCGTGATATCAAAAATTACTTTCATTGAAAACTTATATTTGTAAAGCATAGCATTTGAAAGTGAATATATAACTATTAATTTTTCAAAAATGTATAACATTAGTCAATTATATAAAAAATTTTAACGTATAATTTTTGAAATAATAAATAAATATGAAACTTTTCATGCAACCGGTTTTATTGAATCATTGTCTATATATATTATATATATAGGAAATGCTAGAGTCTAGAGCGTTATGGCCTGTAAATGAGCGTACATTAATCAAAAAATTAAAATTTCATCAATTATAAGACCTACTGACCTAGCATCATTTACTTCGTCATAATGCTAAAAAATCTCAATCAAAGTCTTGGATGGACTACATTTGCTTTAAAAATATATATGTGTATAAATTATAAAAAATACTTTTTTAATGAAAATTGTAAAAATACTTAGCTACATTTATTGTTGTATTAGAATATAATAATATTTTACATAATTATTTATCCATATAAGAATGATGTTTTAAAATGTTTAGATGTTGAGAACAACTGTAAAATACATATTTAACATTTTTCTACCGGGCTATACACATGTTTAATTGGACGAAACTTAGCATGTTAGTGCTAGGCTAAATTTTGATTTTTGCCAGAGCCCAGCTGCTCGATGGCAATTCTGCCGACAGCGGGAATCGAATCCCGGCAGGTGGGCATGCACACCCCCATGTGAACCAACTGCCCTAAGGCAGGTTCAAGGCAAAATTTGGATTTCGTAACCAATTTTGATTTGATTACCAAGCTCACTTGCACCATCCCATCGTTTGCACAAATATGCGGCTCCAGTTCTACGTACCTGCCGGTGTAACTCCATCCATTCAATGATGATGTGAAATATATCTACTACTCAAATTGCATTTAGCATCATTTGTGCAGTCCACTCCCAAATAAGAGAATGCAGTCGAACCCCAAATATATAAAGTGAAGAAAACCTCTCATGATCAGAAGAACATACATGACCACCAAACTCAAAGCAATGTCAAGAGAAGTGCAGTCCAGTTTCCTCCCACCTATGGTACTATTATCTTCTGTTTCTCTTTATCATAATTATCATTTACGTATCATCGTTCAGGGGGCAAAAAGCCTGTATATGATCTTGGTCTCTCCCAACATCTAATTTTGGTGGGTGAGAATCCAGCTGATCACGATGCAGTTCAGAGTATGTTTTTTAAATCTTGTATTTGAAGTGCTTGCCGCGGTAATCGCTGTGGCTGTTGCTGTTGATTAATTGATATTCGCTTGTATTAATTAATATAATTGCAATATTGATTGATAGAATGATCGGAGGCTCAGGCGTGCCATATCGGACATCTCAATTCATGTGGAAAAGATCGCTGAGGATTTCAACAAACGCGTTCAAGTCGACGTCGAGAAGGCAGAGTGCGAGTGTTGTGGATTTTCTGAGGATTACACTCCTGCCTACATCTGCCACATCAAAAACTCTTATGGTGGGAAGTGGGTTTGTGGGCTGTGCTCAGAAGCCGTGAAAGAGCAGATGAGCAGAGCTCCATGGGCAGCAATGGAGGCGGCTGTGGATTCTCATGCAGCCCTCTGCAAAAAGTACAACAGCACCACAAGGCTCAACCCCAAGTTGTCTTTGGCAGGTGATATGAAGGAAATTGCTAGGAGAAGCTCCCAGAATAGGATTTCCAAGGAGATCCCACCACCCGCGATTGCTAGAACCTTCAGCTGCAACCCAAGGATTGCTTGGTCTTCAAGTAAACAGAAAAAGTAGTTAGAACTCATGACATAATGGCTTGTGGGAGGTTTGCGTATCTTTCCTTCAAGAATATTCACGCGCGAAGTTGTATGTACTAGTGGAATTTCTTTCATTGTTTTACTACTTTGAGCAGTACTGCCAAATTAACTCCTGATCAAGGCTCGCATGATTCTCATAAATGGATATCCATTTTAATTGAAATTTAAAATGATGGAAATGCGCAGTTAATTTTTTTTCACCATTTCTTCTTCTTCCACCTTGATCTTTTGCTCAGTGTAGTCAAGAACATCAATCAAGGTAGAATGGAAGTCCTTAATTTCATATTTTGAAGCAAAATGATAATTTGAGATAGGTTTGACGGGTCAAAAAACATATTTTTTAAAATTTTTTCAAAATGATCAATCTAATTATGTTCAATTTATAAATCAATTTTTACTAATTTTGAAAAATACTTTCAATTAATTACATAGAAGGATAAATAAATGAAGGATTGAGGAATAATGTATTTATGTTAAGCTTAGTTAGTTAACGATGAGTTTGTTCAATTAATTTGTTAAACTTGGCTAGAGAACGCTTTTAATGGGTTTTCTTCGCAGATTATTTGAAATGGAAGAAAAAATAAAAATTGAGATTTAGGAGTAAAAGACGGCAAGAAAAAGGACAGTCAGCGACATTGACGATTATCCACAATTCAATTATAAAAACTTTAATGCTTTGGTTGCAAATTTTGTTAAGATAGTCACTATAAGTACATATAACTTTTGGAGTTCAATGCTTAGTATATAAATCTAAACCATTTATTGTGTTTAACATATCTTATTTCATCATGCAACAAAAATAATTATCATCAAAATTTGTATTTGTAGAAATAGTATGTTTTGAGAGCACTCGGATGTATAACTATTAAAATTTTAAAAAATATATAGTATAAATATAATAAGGCTATGCTTCTATGAACCTTCTCTTTTATCTATGTAATCTCCTTCATTTTTAATATTTGATAGTTAATATAAAATTCACTTCATCTATTGTATTTAGAATAATTTATATTATCATAGAAATCTTTTCATTTATTTAGTATCACTATATATAAATCTCATTTATAAATGTGTATAATCAATGTAATAAAATAATTTTACACTAAACATCAATTTTTAAGTAATATTTTCAACATCTTGACCATCTAAAATATCAATATTATATGGATGAATAATTCTATAAAGAATTATCGTATTCTAATATATGTGTGAATGAATGTAATCAATTTCTCAAATTAATCATAAATATATATTTTAAGCAAATGCGACTTATATACATACTTGATTTTTATAAAATTTAGATTCCTTAAATTTTGCATCAACCATCAACATTTTAAAAATTGAAGAGGCTACATGGAACGACTTTTTTATTATGAAAGTCGAACCCAATATAATATACAAAGGTTAACATCTTAAAAATTGAAGATATTACATGGAACCGCTTCTTTGTCACCAGAGTTAAGCCTAATATAATATATAAAGGTTTACAATACATTTAAATTTTGGAATTATAAATGAAAAAACATGGGTAAATATGATAAATAATTTTAAATATTTTAAAATTTGCAAGCAAAGGGTAAAAATAGGATTTATTATCCATTTCGGCTAAGTAACTCAACTGCATTATTTTAAAATACATTACACCTTATTTAATTCAACTTACTTTTTGAACTACTATGAATTTTCTTCTTTTTGGATGTAAAATTTAGTTCTTTGCTATATTAAGCTCTCAACCCTCTTTAGTTCCCAAGGTCATTAAAATTATTTTTGTACAACGCATGAAATCTTTGACTTTCATGCAATGAAATGTGGTCTAGCAAATTTTTTATAGTGATTTTTTAATGAAGGATTTGTTTGACAAGGAGAAAAAAAATTTCATCCAAATGAAAGCTAATATTCCCATCCGGTTTCAAACTTTGAATATTTTACATATGCATACATTTTTATAAGACGCTAGTGTCAACAACTTAGTTATCCAAATGTTGACTTTTAAAATTTTAAATTAAAATAAAATAACAAATAAATTAAAAAATATTAAATTTTATAAAGTGAAAATTTTAAATAAGACTTGCATATTTATAAAAAAAATTAAAAAAAAACAAAAATGTATCTTTATGACATCAACAAATTGCTTAGTTGGTTGAATCTTTTTTTTTTTTTTTTGGATAAATTATGTTTGATAGCTTCAGAAACTTAGAGCCTCTTAGGAAGCAGCTAGAAAAAGCTTTCCAGTTTCAGCCAAAAGACTTTGTTGAGATTGCGTTAAAAAGCGATAATAAACACGAAATACACAGTATAAAAGCTTTGAATCAAAGTTTTTTTTTTTTTTTTTTTTTACAAAAATGGAACTTTGTGGTTTTAATACCGCGGGGCCAAACAAGTCTTTATCTACCTATTTTGATGAAGTTTTTAGGATTATTTGGCTTTATGTTCATGAAATTTTCTTTTGTACGTGTATAATTATCTAATAATTCTTCAAAGAATATTAATTTAAATCTTTGTAAACTTTTAGATTATTTTAAAAAAATTATTTCCATTCGTTTAAATAAAATATAAATGTTTAATTGCCGTTTTACATTTAAATTTTATATATTTTAACTAACTGTGTTGTAATTTATTTATCAAATTATAATTAGAATTATAATTGTAGATATTAATAAATATTATATAGTAAAATTAAATTTTTTATAAGGGAACTTTAATAATTTAACTGTTATTTCAAGGTCACTTCATATCGAACAAACAAATTTAGTAATTTTAAATTATTTATTTTAGTTATATCTAACAATTTTCTTAATTTTAATTTAATTGCTTATCAAATTCATCTAATTAACGGCTATCAGCAAATAAGCAATAGCAAGATCAAATAAGACCTTAGCTTCTAAAAATTAGGGGGAAAAAAAAACAAAAACAAAAACAAAGGAGAAAAAAAACGTGACACGCATGGTATTTCCTCTCCAATCAAATCTCTATAAAAAAAATAATCAAATTTTAAAAAATTATCTAACTTTACAGGAGGAAATGGGCAAAATCTACTTTTTAATAATGGGAAAAATGTAGTTGAGCTCACGTATTTACTTTTTTATAAACAAATTCCGCTGACAAAAGGTTACTGTTCAAGTCACTGGCACGAGCATTGCTATTCACACGTGCGGGGAACCCCGAGGCCCGAGCTCATCCTTTTCTCCCGTTCTGTTTTTCCACTTCACTCCCGCTCGCAAAGGGCCGGCCGTCTCTCAGTCAAACGGCTGGGATGGTTTGGCAGAAAGATTTCATCTTTTTGACTCGTCGCCGGCGCTTGTCGCTGCGACGCTTATTCCTTCATCCTTCAGGTGAGAGATGTTTCCTATTTTTGATGGTTTTCCCTTTGATTCGTGACTTCTTGCAGATTTTCGCCTTATGTCTGTTGTCCACATTCCTCCGTAGGTGCTACTTCGAATTTTTATGGGAATAGATTTCTACCCAGTTTCAGTTTTTTGGTTCCGGTGATGCCCCAAAATCTAGTTTTGGGATTACCCAGAACTTCATTTAAAAAAAAAAAAAATTTTAAATAGATTTCCAATACTCAAATCGTGAAAGGAACGTTACGTGGGCTTTGTTGAGGATGCCGTGTCATTAACTGAAAGAAGAATCTTGTTTGGAGTAGTTGATTTGATGGTGAAATTCTGTTAGCCATTGCTATTGGGTGGTGCTGGAAATGCCTTTGACATCTTCTGTCCACTGCCTCGAAGGGTTAAGACTCACTAATCCTGATATGGCCATTCCATCATATTCAACTTCAATTATCACTGAATTACAATGATCTAAATAACTATCATCTACAGAAATGAAATGCAAGAACAAATGAATGAATGAGTGAAAGAAGACACCAAAACAGTCCCTCCATTCCCCATTGTCGACCTGTTCTGGAATTCATTCTCTGTCGGAGGAGTTTGCACCCAAGAACTTGAGGAACCATACCTCGCAGGTGCCCATGATTCCCAATATGACAGTGCTAGCGCTTTCCCCTCAAGATTCATCGATGATCTTGTTTCTGCCATTGCCATCGTTCAAGAAACTGCTGACGAGATCATAGAGCTGTGATAGATGGAAAAATCCTCCATTGCAACTTGATTGTAATGGGGCAAAGATCTCTCCACCAAGCTTGCAGCTCAGTTGGTGAGAGGCGTGGTTCTAGAAACCAACAAATACCAAGGTTTGGGGTTCAAGTGATGCCAACTGCAGTGGGGGTTATGATCTTGATATTTGGGCTGAGCTTTGGGAAAATACCTTTGGGGCCAGTATGGGCTGGTAGCTTGGACCCGATCTAGAGGGGCCGACCTAAAAGGACCGACCTGGATGAGGCCAGAGTGGGACACTAGAATGAGACAACGGACCTTGGTCCTAACAAATCCTCTTATAGATTATGACTTTGCAAATATCCGTTAATGCATTTTGCCCCAATAAAAATATCAAACTGCCTCTTCAGTTCAATTTTGAGCAAGTTGCACATAGGTTCCATTTGTAAGTGCTGGATGTTCTTTCCTGTGTGTTTCTTCATGTACCCATGGGTGTGTATGGATATGAAGAAGATAATGTTATTCTGTAAACATAGGTAAATGATTACGTAGGATGATTTGTTGCTATATTCTTCTTGGCAATTTCTGCATTAGGTTGGTGTACACTGGAGACTATGAAGACATTCCTTTCAAATGCAGACCCATGACCATGTAATCAATAACCTGTAATTTAGATGCATGCCTGTGATATTAACCTTCAACTTTGGATTTCTGTTGGGGTCAATAGCTGCAAGAGAGGAAAAATTATAGGAGAGAAATTGACCAAGTAGATTCTACTGCTTTGAATGACTCTGCACCTCCCCTTCCTGCTCATCTCGGAGTGTATTTTTGTGCTACTACTTTGAATTGCTTCCCTGCAGCCTGTAAAACTTTGCAAAGATACATTCTATGTGAAGGGTCTGGAATGGTGCTTTGTGTTTCCAACTCATTGACTACGTGGCCTGACCAAGCAATTTGTACCCGGTACTGCAGGATTGTCACTTCATTCTGACACAAAGAATTGGACTACCTACAGCTTCTATAGGGAATGCTCATCAGCTCAAGATGGTTCTTCATATCATGAACCGGATAGGAAAACTGGACTATTGACGAATGGTGAGCAACATATTAGCCAGACGGAGGTGGATGCTGGATTGGGAGTTGATCAGGTCTGTCATATATTAGGCAGCTTTCCTCAGGGTCCTGACCTGGAAAATGCTCTATCTGTAATCGACACCAAGCCTCGGCCAGAGCTTGTTATGGCTGTCTTGAGGAGGCAGAAGGATTTGCATTCAGCTTTGAATTTTTTTCGATGGGCAGAGAGGAAGAATGGTGTACCGCACTGTCCAGGAGCATACAATGCACTCCTGTTGATAATGGCTCGGAGTAAAAATTTTGGAAATCTTGAGCTGATTCTAGAGGAAATGAGTCTTGCTGGATTTGGACCATTAACTGATACATTCTTGGAGCTTGTCAATAGCTTTGTGAAATCCAGGATGCTTAGGGAAGCCATCAATATGATGCATACCATGCGGAGGTTCAAATTACGTCCAGCCTTTTCAGCATATACAACTCTGATTGGGGCCCTAGCTGACACCAATGAGCCTGATTTGGCTCTGACCATGTTCCAGCAGATGCAGGAAATTGGGTATGAAGTGAATGTGTACTTATTTACAACTCTTGTCCGTGTATTTGCCAGAGCAGGTAAACTTGATGCCGCTCTATCATTATTGGATGATATGAAGAGCAACGCTTTTGATGCAGATATTGTTCTTTACAATGTCTGCATTGATTGTTTTGGTAAAGTGGGCAAGGTTGACATGGCTTGGAAATTCTTCCATGAGATGAAAACACAAGGCATCATGCCTGATGATGTTACATATTCAAGCATGATTGGGGTTCTTTGCAAGGCTAGGCAACTTGAGGAAGCCATCAAGTTGTTTGAAGAAATGGAGCTTAACAGAAAAGTTCCATGTGCATATGCATATAACACCATGATAATGGGCTATGGTTCTGCTGGTAGGTTTGATGATGCTTATAGGCTACTTGAAAGGCTAAAAGAGAAGGGTTGCATACCAAGTGTAGTGTCATATAATTCTATTCTCACATGCCTTGGGAAAAAGAGAAGAGTGGATGAAGCTTTGAAGATTTTTGAGGACATGAAAAAAGATGCAGAACCCAATGCTTCAACATACAACGTGCTAATTGACATGTTTTGCAAGGCTGGGAGATTGGAGGATGCATATAAAGTTCGAGATGCCATGGAAGCTGCAGGATTGTTTCCAAATGTGATGACCGTAAATATAATGATTGATGGGCTATGCAAGGCTAAGAAGCTTGATGAAGCACGCCAGATATTTGAAAGCATGGATAGCAAGGGTTGCATGCCTAATGCAATCACATTTTGTTCTTTGATAGATGGCCTGGGGCGGCATGGCAACATTGATGAAGCTTATAGATTGTATGAGAGAATGTTAGATGTAGGCCACAACCCAGATGCTGTTGTCTACACTTCCCTGATCAGAAACCTCTTCAACTGTGGAAGAAAGAACGACGGGCATAAGATCTATAAGGAAATGATTCGCATGGGTTGTTCACCTGATCTGACTCTTCTTAACACATACATGGATTGTGTCTTTAAGGGGGGTGAAGCGGAGAAAGGTCGGGCTCTTTTCAAGGAAATTAAGGCTCGCGGATTTGTCCCGGACATAAAGAGCTATTCAATTCTTATTCATGGTCTCATCAAAGCTGGCTGTGCGAAAGAGACCTATGAGCTCTTTTATGTCATGAAAGAACAAGGTTGTGTGCTAGACACATTTGCTTATAATACAGTCATTGATGGCTTTTGCAAGTCTGGCAAGGTGAATAAAGCTTACCAGCTTCTTGAGGAAATGAAGGGGAAGGGACATGCACCCACTGTTGTTACCTATGGATCTGTTGTTGATGGGCTCTGTAAGATCGATAGGCTAGATGAGGCATATATGCTTTTTGAAGAAGCCAAATCAAAAGGGATAGAAATGAATGCTGTAATCTATAGTAGTCTGATAGATGGGTTTGGAAAAGTAGGAAGAATAGATGAAGCCTATCTTATCATGGAGGAGATGATGCAGAAGGGTTTGACTCCAAACCTGTACACATGGAACTGTCTGCTTGATGCATTGGTGAAGGCTGAGGAAATCAATGAAGCTTTGGTTTGCTTTCAGTCAATGAAAGATTTGAAATGCTCACCAAATACAATCACCTACAGCATACTCATAAATGGTCTTTGTCGCGTACGAAAATTCAGCAAGGCTTTTGTCTTTTGGCAAGAAATGCAAAAGCAAGGGCTCGATCCAAATGTTGTAACCTACACCACTATGATCTCAGGGCTTGCAAAGGTTGGTAATATCGCAGAGGCGAGCAATCTGTTTGAGAGGTTCAAAGCAAGTGGTGGTATACCTGATTCAACTATTTACAATGCTATTATAGAGGGATTAAGCAATACTGGTCGAGCAATGGAGGCATACAGAACTTTTGAGGAAGCTCGGCTGAAAGGCTGTAATATACATGCTAAAACTTGTATTGCTCTTTTGGATGCACTTCACAAGGCCGAGTGTCTTGAGCAGGCAGCAGTTGTAGGTGCTGTCTTGCGGGCAATGGCGAAATCTCAACATGCTGCAAAATACTTCTAGCAATAGAATGACCTTTGATCATCACTGGAGGAGCAGGCCATCCTCTCCAAATACCAGTGGATCTGTTTTACTCAGACAGAGTCCCAGACCCCACTTGACTGTGAGATGTCAACTTCCTTGAAATTCTAGCTAAATGCTTAAGGCCAGTCAGGAATTCATGTCATCTATAAAGCTGCAGTTGAGAAGCCCCTAGTTCTTCACTCTCAGGTTTTCTCTCATGCAATATAGTTATAAGGGTTGAAGATGCTCCCTTTATAGGTACCACCTCCATTGATTGAGGATGTTATACTGAAATCGGAAAGCAAAGTTGGAGTATTCAACGCTTCCTGATCAATGTATACAGTTTTTGTTTCTTGGACCAGGTGACAAAATTTTAGTGTTAACAGACAGAACCACAACACCAAACATGAGGACAAAGTCATCTGCATACTTTGCAAACAGCATTCATGTACTAAAATCCTGATTGTTATCTTACTTTTCCCTGCTGTTAGTTAGGACCTAACAAACATTTATGCTGATTGGGCAATCCAAAAGCTTGAGCAACAGTAACTGCCTCACTCTTAACTACAAGTAAATTTCAGTTGGGACAGAAGGTGACCTTGTTCAAAAGAGAAGCACAAAAACTGTCACATTTGCTTTACATGATGATGAGAGGCCACATAATGAAAGATGAAGTCATTTCTGTGGAATTTCAAACCATTTTCCTGGACCTTTCATGGACGTGCCTGACCTTTTGGCTACAGGATGCTTCTGCTGAGATACTTTTTAATGAATGATAGCCTACTTGCAGCACCTGCATGAATTTTAAGCATTATATGTTAGGGAGTTTGAAATCTGAACGTGAATAACTGAATTGTACGAAGTGCCATTTATTGTCTGCCGGATGGTAGTGCAAAAAAGGTCATATGCCTAGTTTGGTTATACAAATTGCCAATTGCTGTATACCAGTGGGCTGTTGCGATGACATACTGATGTCTGAAGTGACCAACATTTATCTTCAAGCAGAGGTTTTAGATGATGAGTGATGACAGTGGATTTTCAATTTGTAAGAGTTGAAGCTGTGAGCTATAGATGACTTATAAAAGAACTTAGTTTGCAATTATTATTTTCTGCATTTTTCTCTGGCACAGAAAAGTCTAGTAATTCCTGCCCGTTGCGCAGAAAATGCCTGCCGAAGAATCTTCGTTTTTTACAATTTCTTTATGCCTGCTATTAGATGATGGTTGTTTGCTTCTCCTGCATGCACAGCAAATGCTTGCAGCTACAGTGGCTATCTGAGGTGAAATTCCCTGCATGGCACGGTCGTTCATACTATATTTGATAGTCCTCCATGAATACAGTAATGATGCACACATCGAAAAAGCATTGCATTTAAGATTCTCGTTCACATGTGATCAACGAGGGATTTTGATGCGCTTACTAGTCTTTACCTGCTTGTTAGCGGCTAGTGCAAACTCCTTTAGTAGGTGTGCTTAATCTCTCTCAATATTCATGTAGGAGGAGGATATATTTGTTATGGGCAACTCCGATTTCCTATTTCTGCCACGTACCATTATGCGGACGGGGCATGTAGTTGCGTTGTCTTTAAAAGAGTAGACGCTGACAAATTCGCCAAGGCTAGTGCATCGAGATTCGCTGGGAATTGTTTTTCATACAGGCATTGAGGTTGTCCACAAAGTCTCCGTATCGAATCTCACTTACCTTTTCTTCCCCCCCTCCGTACTTCATAGTTCATACCGCTCTCAGCAAGCACCGATGCACGTGCTGTCCTCTTTTGTCCGTCCGACGACCAGCATGCTGCGATTGGGTTCGAAATTCAAATCCTGTCTTTCGGCATTGTTTATGCATCCAAGACGAAAATCCGTCTGAAAATGGCCAACCATACTGCTACAAAACCTAATTAATCATGTGTTTGGAATTAACAGTCCGACCAAAACTTGAGGTGCCCCTCTCGGTGTACACAAGCATTTCTTACCAGTTTCTACACCAATTTTCATTCTGACAAGCACGAAAGACATTCAATTATTAACTTTACAGTGCAGTCGGTCCACAGGCCATACCCAATTTATCGATTATCTTTAAAATAAACAATACCATGTAATCACTTGCATATTTTCACATTAGTTAGCGAGTATTAAATCATCATTCTGCAAAGAACGAGGTTTTCTGATCATATTTTTTTTAGAAAGTAACAGAGACTTCTATTCTCTACGTAATTTTATGAACAAGATGATGATGATGATAATAAATATAAAATGAAATTTAGATTACGCCCAGGCTTAGCAGGCGCAATATAGTGCAGCCGGCCCTGCCCTTTACTATTTTTTAATAATTTTTTGCACTATTATGTCAATCCAAGTACGGTGTTTCCTTTGACCATCAAAAAAAAAAAAATTACGTGTTTCCATATATGTAGTTTTCAATCTTCTGTTTTTCAGTATTTTTTTGGAATTTTAAAAATAAAAATAAGGTATTTTCATGCTCAAGAAAACTACCAAATAAAATATTTAAAAGAATCAGAAAATGATATGGAAACACCACGCTTGGGGCCACATGAAATTGAATCCGGATTCAATCAGATCTAATCTCAAAAATAAATTTCCTTACAAAAAAAAAAAGACGGTAAACCTACCGAACTCAAACTAGCACCTTCTGTTTTCACACACTGTGTCGCCCATGTCATTCAACCACAGCAACGCAAAACATGTGGCTCGACCAAGACCCATCGATCCATCACATTCCAATCAGACGGTCATATTCCAGGGCACATACGATGGATAGACAGGCTTGGTAGCTCCGAACAACAAAAATTAAAAAGCGCAACTGGCAGCAGATAAAACAAAACGCAACCATGGTTTAGCCCAGCCTGTGGGCGAGAGTACAGGTTCGATTTTGAAACTGTTCTGAAATGAAACGGTGTTTTTTGTGTGTTTTTCACATGTCTTTGTTCAGGGAAATAGTTCAGACAAAAGACCAGTTGATGAACATGAAAGCAATGCAGTGGGCAGTGTCTTCCTCGTTCATGACCTTCCACGCCACAGCTCGTTCATAGGAAATGGGCCTGCCCATGCTGGAAACACAAATACCTCCTTGAAGGCATGCAAAACCCTGCCATCGAACAATATGGTAGAGATTTACTCATAATAGAAGAAATGAGTTGAGTTCCTCCTATTTATTTGCTAAGGTCAAGGCTAGCCTGACATTACCTGCTGCATTATTTGCGGGAACTCCGTGTATAGAGTTTTCCGTCCATGATCATCAAATATCTTCTCCAAGGTAATATCCTGCAGTGCGACTAAGGTCGTCTCCAGCATATCAAGGCCTGCTTGATTTGCGAAGTTGAAAACAGGCAGTGGCTGCATAGAAGTAAAAAGAAATGGAGATAACTGGTTTCACTATCTAAATCAGTGTCTGAATATTTATTAAAGAGACTGCAAATTCAACATCCTTTCTGCTGACAAACCTACCAACCTTGAAGACCAGAGATTGGTGAAACCAAATCATACGAAAACAAAGTGCATACCTTCAAAGAACAGCACATGATCGCATCTGAGTGATGCCAAAGGGTCTTCAGAAGAGACTCACCGCCTTCAGTACCCTGCTTCAGAAGCTCATCACCGAGATGGCGCCTGAAAACCACGAAAACACCATCAAGCAGGCCGTTCTGATCAGGTCTTTAACTAAGTTCCCAAGCCATTCATTCTTCTACATGCAAAATATCAAAATCCCAGATAGACTATCATATTCAAAGTTACACCTCATGATCAGGCATTCAACCACTTTACCTGGCCACTGTTCTGCACAAAAAAATTGCCAGAATTCCAAAATAACCAATTTTATTAGAAGTCAAACCTCCTGATCAAGTCAGGATTCACTCGAGAATTCACAAAGACATGACCCTCAAGCTGAAAAAGTTTGGTTTTATTACATCATGTCTGTGCTCAAAGAACCATTGTTTAAAGATCACGCATCAATTAATATGTGAATTCCAGGCTATCAGCAACACAGACGATCACATATTCAGAAGGGCTCTAGAGACCCAATTTTTGAACTTTTCACTTCAACAAATACTGCATCGCTGTGCCTCAAGCCAAATATAGCCACAAGATTCAGGTCACCTCAAGCTATACCACCCCCAATTTCAGTCACAAAAAGCATTTTTTATTCTTCTTTCAAAACAGGTGCAACACACTGTTCATACCCAAAATCCACTGTCCATTCTGTACTGAGACCCAGCAAGCTCCATGTATGGTTTAAAACTCTAGAAACCATGGCTAGATTGTCTAAGCTATCCAAGTAGGGAAGTGACTTAGAGGGCTAATAAAGGAGACCATGCGTTCTTTACTTAATATCAGTGCCGCTTGAATATACTTAAAAAGTAACCATGAAGAAACAGAAACTGAAAATATAATAAAAATAAAAAATAAATAAAAATCTGGAAAGAATATGCCCAATGATGTAAATAATTCATCTTAAAACCTGTAGCTGTGGCAGATCCAGCGGGCAAGAGTAAGTGCTTCTGGTGTACCAGGCGGCGGACGGAGGCCCCCATGAGAACCAAGGCGAGAAGGTGAGAGGGCAAGCGCTACCCTTTGGACAGAAGATATAATACTGCGAACATACTGGCGTGCCATGGTAGCCACACTTTCCTGTAAGTGGCTTTCAAATGCAAATTGGAAAGCTATTGTCATCACGGATCTCATGCTACCACGGGTGCCAGAAAAACCTCCTGAAGGTCTGCTGCCACTAGACCCCACCTCAAGAGTAGAAGCTAAATCCAAAGTGCGATTTGGACTAGAGGCATCCTGCAAGGATGGTTTCCAAGTAAGAAGAAACATAAGTCTGTGTGTGATGCAGATAAACCTTAACATCAATTGAAGGGTCCTCTAGCAAAATCACCCCAAACGCTATAATTTCTACAGTTGTGCTTGTGCTTATATACAAAGATCATTCAAAAAAACCCAAGTTACAGAATAAATCATACTTACCAACCCATTGTCAAGAGGAATAATCCGGAAACCAGAAGGAAGCAGAGGTGGATCATCAGCTAAAGCAGCATCAATGGGGGCAAAAATGAGTTCTGCGCAAGTCCCTATCGCATTCTCATCCATACCGTTGCAGAGCTGTCAAACAGATAATACAAGGACAAAAGCAAGTTAGAGATGATAAATGATCATAGAGTTCCCTGGGAGCAAAACATAGCTCAAATGAATGAGAATCTGAATGCAATATCAATTTGCGTCAAAGTACAAAACGAAATTGTTCTTCTGCCAAATCTAATGGTTTGTGCGTTGTGATAGGAGTGGCAAGAGACTTTTGTGGTTACAAAGCAACTATGTAAGAAAGCCCAAGCTTCAGACATTAGATAGACTAAATAAATTTTTAAATGGTTTACCATTTTTTTAACATCATAATTCCAAAATAACCTTTTGCATTAAAATGAATCACCAATAAATACAGCATCATCTAGTTGGCATTGCTTCATTTAGAGATGAATAAGACTGGTGAGTCAATATCCATTTCACTTGGCCACATTTACTATGGTTACATCCAGAACGTGACTGTGATGAGATGATACCAGACAGTAACAACATCCAATCAAGACAAACCGTCAACCAAAAACTTTGAAATCTACACTCGACCTGGAAGGTTTACTTTTGTCAAGAAGATCAACGCATTTGACATAAAATCATCTGAATGAATAAGACTGGCGCATCAATATCCATTTCACTTGACCACATTTACTATGGTTACATTCAGAACGTGACAGTGATGAGATGATACCAGACAGGAACAACATCCAACCAAGACAAACCGTCGACCAAAAACTTTGAAATCTACTCTCAACCTGGAAGGTTTACTTTTTTCAAGAAGATTTAAGCATTTGACATAAAATCATATCAGATGACGACACTGATTCCGACACTGATTCTGGCCTACTTCTAACTAAATAACCAATTCTGTTAGAACGAATTTTTGAGTATAACAATATATTACAATATTCCATGACAAGTTCAAAGGATAAACAGAATCCTCGATATACAACATATTCAATCCATCCATACTCCTAGCAGGGTCAATTCGTCCTCAAGGTGAACATCTCTGCAGATTTACTTTACCATCATGGAGAGAAAGTGCACTCACTTGCAAGAGAAATGTGTCCCGAGACATCATGGCATCCTCATGATTATGGCCGATGTTTTCCAATCTAATGACCTCCAAGAACTGAAGAACAAAATCAGCACCTCAGTAAGAAATTGAATTCCCCAATCGAAAAAGTACTCAGAGCATCACATCATTAACAGTTATAAATGACTAAATGAGACGATAACCAGGCTAGCCCACCAATCACAGCTGCAAATACCAGAGGCTGCTTACCTCCTCATGCTCAATGGTGTGTGCCAGTGGAAGGATTATCTGACCCCCAAAGCCTCCCACACGAGATCCAGGCAGGCCACAAGGTATGGCTTTAACGGCTGAAGCTGAGTAAGCATCTATGTTACTATCGGCCCATTCAGATCGGTGTTCCCGCAGGAACCTCAGCAGCACTGCTGGAGGTACATTCTGCAATCCATAAATAAGCATATGAAAGGAGAAGTAGCACCTATCAAAATGAATCAAATTTTCGAAGAAAGAAGAAAACAAAACAGAACTTGAATTTATCACACGTAAAATAAAGTGCAACACTTTAGAGGTCATCTTGACAGTTTTTAAATGTCTCCGATACAACTGGGATGTTATGGAAGCTTAGACACAAAACAGAAAAGCAAGTTCATTTTGACTCCTTAAACATAAAATTAAAGCATTCAGGTCATTCCCCAAAAGATATTGATACGGTGCACCCGGGTGCACTAAGGGTGCATTTAACCCATTTTTTTATTTTTATTTTTTTGAAATTTTTTTTATACAATTGTTAATCTAAGCATATTTAACATGTGTATCAATTTTTACCATTTTTGGAGTATTTTAGATATTTATTTTTTATTTTTAAAAATCAATGGCATTTTAGATTAAATGCACCCGGGTGCTTTGAGGCTAAGTGCACCCAGGTGCTTTTAGCTTCAACCCTTCCCCAAATATCCCATCTCAGGTTCCAACGGCTAGATCTCCAAATGCATGTCTTTATTTTCTCCCCTTGTCCAAATGTTTAAAGCTCCCTCAAAGAAGGAACACCATAATCCCGGAAGTCATACAAAATACACATGTTGGCAACAACATGTCAAGAAGACCATCATTCTGTTCACAAGAAATTAGTTTGCTAAAAAAAATTTCATCATTAGCTTTTAGGTGGCTACTCATGTACCACTTAGAAATAAAAATTACAAAATTTTCAATATCTGACCTGCAGAAGCATGGATGCCTTAGCACAGAGGACAGCATTATTCATGGCTGGAAAACCATTTGCAAATGCAAGGTTTACGCTAACCATCTTGCCTGGAGATGAATTAACGAGTATGGTGACATCATCCATGCCATCGTTTGCCATCACAGACCATCCCTCATCAGTAAACCCATTAACTGCTTCATTAAAACCCCTGCAAGAGCTTCATCCATCAGCAAACAAATCAAATATACTAGATGAAGGCACGTAAGCCCAAAATACTGACCTACTAAGCCTCTGTCCAAGAACTCGTAAAGCTGCAGGTCTTCTGCCCCACCCAGTTACAGTTGAAGGAGAAGCATCTTGTGCTATTTGTCTCAGCTGGCGCAAAGCCTGAATGCAAAAATCACCACTGTCATAATCAGCTAGAGAGTTTTAACCAGCCTGTATCAACCTCCCCACCATCCGTCGTCTCCCCTACTTCTAGTGTTATTATTGCTGTTCAGGAAATCAACCATAGCATCTAATCCTTCCATGGCATGCTTAAACGGTTTAACATTTTGCATCTTCCAACTGAACTTCTTTTCATATGCTTCAAAAGTTTGTCACTGTCTAAGAAAAAAGCAAAAGATAAGGTCCTGACCGCCATAGTCATCTTTTGAGCAAGCACCGTTGATGATTCATATAGTGGGCGAATGACCTCGGGTACACTCCATGGCTGGTAAGCAGCAATAGCACCATCCATTAGAAAAATTTCTGAAGCAGAATATTAATCAATGTTTTGAAAAGAACGTAAAGCCGACACAACTAAGAAGCAAGTGTACCTCCAAATCCAAATGATCGACTATGTGTATAATTGATCCACCACCTTCACAGGGCCTTATCAGGTATCCACTGGGCAACATTTCTGCTCTCACAAAATGCTGCACAGCTGGCATACTCGGACCACCTTGAATGCTGCTCAATGATCTTTCACAAACCTAACAATTACGCAAAAAAGACAAACACAGGCTATGAAAACAGGTGCGTTGGGAAATCGCCTGACAAATAAACAGGTGAAGATAAGGTAAGGGTAATCAAATTACTTGATCTGATCCCCAGGTAAAAATATTGACAAATAATACATACCACAAGGCTACCATCTTCTAGAACTGAAGTGTAGCGCAGCAACCAGAAGTCACGAGCTGGTGCCAACGTTGTTGGCGCATACAGCTACAACAATCAAATACCAACCTAATCAACAAGATTATATCCCACAATAATCAACTGCACAGACAAATATTCATTTCATATACCTGCATGTAGAGCAGCTCAATGGTTCCACTGTTGCCCGTAGGCAGCACATTTATAACATCCACAGAGCGGCAATCACGGAACCATGACGGCCGATCTTTGAGGATTTCTGCAACCTGAAATAGAAGATGACAAATGAAATATGAAGCAGCACCATCAGGAATTGCAAGGAAAAAGATGGATTATTACCCTTGTGGGCTCTAGGCCCACTAAGCCGCAAGCTCGTGCTGCAATTCCAGGGCAACCATGTGAAATAGCAACGATTCCAATGGAATCCGGACCAGGCTGCATCACAAATTATATTAGAACGCTTACATAGGAATGAACCAATTGTCAAAAATAACAAATATATATACTGCACAGATTCTTCCCAAGTGAAAGGAAAAAGGTGTTGTGTATGGCATAGTAGAAAACTGACAGATCAATTGTATCTCCAAATATCAGGAAAACCGCACCATTCCTACTAATTAAAAATACAAATGTGCAGCAGCGCACGGCCGCATTGGATGGCCAAAGACAGCTAGAGAGAGATCAAGAGGCTTTTGTGATTATCAGGACCTCATCAAGATTATCAGGACTACCTTACCGGAAGCAAATACATTGAGAATTTGAAACGTAATAGGCATTCACCTAGCAAACGAGTAGCATCAAAACAGCACGACTGCATGGCCTCCTTACTGACTAGTCCATACAATGGAGATTAGGCGCACAGTAAAGTTTAAAAAGACTACTGTCAATCAGATCAACTGCCACATGATCACCTCAGGCTTTCCCACGCTACCCCATTCCACACAGAAAAATTACCCTTAAAAGTATGCAACCACCAGTTGGAAGTATAGCCAAGAAGAAAAATGGGTACGCAAACTATCTCATAAATTATTTGACATTCATGCAACCTCACCCACGAACATTGTTCCAAGCGGCTGCACTATGCAGGTGGAACATAACTCCTTTTTTCAAATAGGGAAAACTTGAAATTTCATAATTTTGGAATGTCTTGCCTAGATTTCACTGACACTATTAGCACTTTTATGAATTGATTATTAGACTTTATAAAACCTGATTAGGGCTTCGTAAATTTTAGATTCATTTGAAAATGAATTGATAAATATAAATAAGCTTTGCTCCTACTAACCGACCATATTGACTGCTGCTAACAGGATAAACTGACGGGCCCTATCTAAAGAAAAAGATTGATGGTTCTTTTTTCTTTTTCTTTTTTTTTTTCTTTTTTTTTTTTTTTTTTCTAGAGATAGACAACATTGATGGTTCTTAACCGCACTCAAGGTTATTAAACCATAAGCTTGGCCAGGCCTTTACAGGATCATTCAATTTGGTTAATTGGGTTTAAATGGATTTAATAAGTCTGTGAATCTGAGTTGCATTGGCTTTAATACGATTTTAAAGGACATGATAGGCTAGACTAGGTTTTTATAGACTCAACGAACAGAACTGGTTAGGCTTGATAAAATCTGACTGGACTGGACTTGACTCAGCTTAATGTGATGACTATGGAATAACAATTTTACCCCTTGGCATTTCAACCATCTTGACTTATTTTGCAACGGTGTACAAGTTGCAGTGTATTCGCTCTCCCATTGTTCCCATCAGGAACAATTACAAGGCTCGGTACGATCCACCGGGCCCTCCCCATAACTTATGAACAGGGTTCCATGTTATGCACGCCGCAAGATTACAAATGCACATCTATTACCGAGTAGCAAAGGACCGCCAAACCAAAACATAAGACGCACGGACATCCAGCGAATAAACTACCACCCGCACGGTTTCAGACTCGAGCAGCCCATCACGTAAGCGGCATTTAATATGGAAAGCTCCCTCTGTCGCTTGATGGGAGCGGACAAAATTTTTCTAAGTCCGACAATCAGACCACGACACAATATTGTAACACCGTTTTTTCGATGATCCATGGAGATGTGTTCCTAGACGCTTCCCTGCTATCAAGTACAGGTCGCTTGAATCTTTAATACAGAAACCCTTCATCTCCGTCTTCTAATAAAATGCAAAAAAACAGAACGGAAAATAACAAACGGCAATATTATACCTTCATCCCAGGCATTTGGACCCACTCCACGGCAGTTCCAGTGGCCTTCGAAAGAAACTCTGTTAAAGTCTCCTCTGCAATGGACAGAAGTCTGCAAAACAGACGGCAAACCTCAGGCAACCTAACCCGGAAAAAAAAAAAAAAAAAAACAGATAATAGGCAAAATGACAAAGACGCAGAGAACGTCTCCAAATCACCCTGCAGGGCTGGCATCCCTTGGCGGATGCTGTGGTGTCAAGTGGTGCTGACCACCTGTCACAACCGACTCACAGCTGGTGTCTGTAGTAGCTAAGGCAGTCTGCAAGTTACAAGAGAATTTTTTATTAAAAATAATAAAATTAAGTGTAAGACATTTTCCAGCATGACTAGGAGCGATAAAAAATGGCAAACATTTACGCCAAATCCTGTTACGTTTTGGTTCTGTTGCCGATAATAGCCATTCTCGTACACCAGCTGCGACACCTGCTTCTGCAGCCTATCATTCTCCTCCATTAAAAGCTTATTCATTGCCGTCAGCTTCCGATTCACAGCCTGAAGACGCAATGCTTCTTTCCGCTGCTTCTCCCTGCACCTGTAAATGAGAGCAAGCTGTTGTTACCTACAAGCAACGCAAGGCCGAAATAGTGACCAGACTAGTCACAGCATCTCAGCATATCCAAAAGAATTAAAAAAAAAAAAAAAAAAAACGTTGGCTTAGTACCTTCGATTCTGAAACCAAACCTTTATCTGCTTCGGCTCGATATGGGAGAGAATGGGGCATTCCCGTATCAGCTGCTGTCGGCGAACCGAACTGGGCTTCGGGCATTCGTGGTAGAGCCGTTCAAGGGCTTCAACCTGCTCCGGCGTGTAACGCACATACTTTCCAGGGTCCAATCCAGCCTTCAAATCCTTGCATGCTGTTACAGCCATCATCCCGTCCAGATGAAAAAAGCAGTAACTCGATAAAAAAAAAAAAAAAAAAGATTGATCTTCCCTCCGACCAAAGAAGCTTCGGATACTGATAAAATTTCAGCTTGAGACCACTAACTTCGTTGCATTTCCTTCAGTCGAAAAAGCCGAAAAACAAAATACATCAACTTTCCTCAAGGAAGTGAAAAAGACCACCACGTTCTCCTCCTCCCTGGCCTCTCCAGCAGGAGAAAATACAACCATGAAACTCTCCTTGTCATCTTAAATTATGAAATCTGATGCTCTTCCTCGTCGTGTATTTTTCTCGCCCGCTAAAAGAATCTCTCGCTTCGGTCTTGAAAATGCCAGAGCTGGCAGTTCTTTTCCTCCTTTAACACAAGAAACAAGACCGAAAAAGCATCGATTGCTGCAATTTCACGAACTCCAAAGCTCTACGGAGAAAAGAGGGGAAATGAGATAAAAGTGAAAAAAAGATTTCTTTTTTTTTTTTTTTTTATTCTTTCGTCGGCGCAATCTGCCTGTACTCTCTTCCTTTCCGACTCGAACGATTCAACTCGGTAATCAAACAGATAGTTCTTGGAAGCTCTAACCAGAATTCTGAAATTCAACCTGAGAATCCGATTCTTGCTTACTAGGATCTGAGGCCTTTGGGACTGTGATACAAACGGATTCCACGGTACGTAGTCAGATTCCTTGAAAATCCAAATAAGAGATACCACTCCTAGTCTAGGAACACGTCTCTGGCATAAAACGCAGAGGAGAGAATCCACACCGAAGACGGTTTTCAAGAGATGAACCGAACGATTCGACTCGGCGATACTCCTGCAGCTTGAATATCAACTCCTATCTCGAGACCCGAGCTTCTCCTTCGCTGGCGTGTATTGCTAGTCCGATCTGGCTTGGTAGCCCAGCGGTTCCTTCGGCGCATGAAAAGCAGGAGACGAGAAATGCCTGCGCCGGACCGCAGCACAGATTTCCCGTGAGATCCGCCGACCTTACCCTTCCTCCAAACCCATGCGATCTCGTCTGTGATGACGATTCCTCGACTAAAAACCTGTCTTTTCTGAGCTTAGAAAAGAACCACCCTAGCAGTGTCCGTACATGAACGCGCTACGTCCTGGGGAGGAAGGGGACCAGAGCCTCGTACGAGGACGACATCAACGGAGACGAAGCTAGAAATGCATGAAACCGGAGGACGAACGCTCAGGTTCAATGCGAGATTTCTTCCATGGCAATCCTGTGCAGCGCGAACGGATCCCACAGGTGGAAATCTGTGGACGACGATCGAAATCTCCGCTTAAAACCCTCAGTTTTGGATTGAAATGGAAACAGTCGCTTTTTTCCCCCTGCTGTTTCTTTGTGAGTCTGCTTTTGGCTCTGGGCCGATCGCTCTCTCTCTCCTCTCTCTCTATCTCCACCGTGTTTTAAAACGGGGCTGGCGATTATATAGATCAGCCAAGAAGACGGAAATGCCCTCTCCTGTTCGGTTGAATGATTCATGGTTTTATTTTAAAATTGTTGCTAATTCGTACGCCTTTTTGTTTTAACTTCCTTCAATGAATAATTAACATTATTCTAATAATTTCTGACCTATCAACCGAACAAGCAGTGGCACCTTCTTTTATACTAGAGATTAAATAACTATAATTTATATTTTATTACTATAAATATTTATTAATTTATTAATACATTTCAGGCTTATACTATCAAAATTCTTTCTCCATCCTTTTCTTTTTTTTAACCAACTAAGATTAAATAACTATAATTTATATTTTATCACTATAACAATTTATTAATTTATTAATACATTTCAGGCTTATGCTATCAAAATTATTTGTCCATTCTTTTCTTTTTTCTTTTAACCAACTAAGATTAAATAACTATAATTTATATTTTATTGCTATAACAATTACTAATTTATTAATACATTTCAGGCTTATGCTATCAAAATTATTTCTCCAATTCTTTTCTTTTTTCTTTTAACCAACTACTCCTTATAATGAAGTATTATAAGTTAATTATAAAACCTTACACATTTATTACATGAAGGGAATAAAAAAATCCAAATTTTCGTGTACATCTTTTAATATAATTTAACAATTTTAACTAATTAAATATCTTACTTCTATATTATTATATTTATATATTTCAATATTTTTATATTTTTCATATAATCATCTTATCTATTTTATCTTTATTTTCTCTAATCTTAATATTATATTTATTAAATAGCATCACTCTTTCATAATTTAAAAATTTTTTTCGCAATTTTTCTTATTTATTTAAGAATTACCAAACACACCCGGAATCACTATTTTGACTTCATATAGTATCGAATATTGTATAAAATATATGTTTAGCGTTTATTTACTCTACTGCATGTCAGCATCCATACTATTTTCATATGCTTTGCGTTTCCATTTTTCTGTAAAAAAAAATTATAAATTTCATGGCTAACAACCAGATACGTGGGGAGGATGTCGGTAAATAAGCGCAGCAACGGTGGCAATTGCGCGGACGGAGGAAATGGAGAATCGAGAACAGGAAAAGGAGGGAGGGTGGGGTGGCGTGGGAGTAGCTGCGTGGGTGAGAGAGGACAGAATTATGAGGCCTTTGCATGCGTCTCTCTTTTTATTTCTTTCTCATGTCATAAACATCATTTCACCCTCATGCCATGCACATCCAAGACATTTGCATGCTTGCATTCATCATCCCCATACATGGGGCATGCCGCATGCATGCCATGACTCTCTGCTGCTGCTGCCGTTTTCCGTTTCGGAAAATGATTAGCATCTGGACGGGTAACTGGTGAAATCCAGACTCCAGAGCAGCCATGAATTATCACGAGGGCCACCTCCACTCATCCTCTTCCATGGATATCCACAGCTGTCGTTCCACATAAACATGATAGCATGGCCCCACCAATACATGTATCATGCAAGAGGAGGGCATATTCGGAATGATATCATATCCTTGAATTGAATCTGCTAGTGTATTTGGAAATAGATAAAGGGTGTGTTTGTTTGGGATATAAACATAAAAATTTTCAATCTAAAACTTTTCACTCTCCATAACTACTCTATTTTTTAATTATTTTTTCACATTTTCCTATACAAACTACTCTACTTTTCAATCATTTCTACACAACTATCTATACAACTAACCTATCTATTTTAACTTTATTCTCTTTACTTCTCATCATTACTCCTATTATATCACATCGTTTTCTATCAATGCGACCACTTTTATCTCAAAAACTTTTCATCAAAAGTTTTACCCCCAACCAAACACACCCAAAATTTTTCACGACTAATTTTAGAGAGTAAAAGTTGTAAAATGATGTAATACAATAGGGGGTAATAATGAGTAGTAAAGAAGATAAAGTTAAAATAGATAGGTTAGTTGTATTGGTAGTTGTGTAGAAATGATTGAAAAGTATGGTAGTTGTATAGGAAAATGTGAAAAAAATAATTAAAAAATATAGTAATTGTGGAGAGTGAAAAGTTTTAACTTGACATTTTCTGTACATTGCCAAATACAGTTTTTCAATTTCCAATATAGTTTTTTCAATTTTCAATATCACTTTACTTATTCTTAGTACAACTTTACTCATTCTCAATACACATCATTATAGTCTCATTCTAACTATAAATTCGATCAAAGAATCTCGTATAATTTGGAACACGCTCTAATGGTCGTTAACAAAACGGACAAGGTTGCGCTAATGGAAGGTTAATCTTATTCATAGCTCATTTAAAATATTTGAATCCTAATTTATTTATTAACTCATTTAAAAAACTTCAACTCTAACCTATTTACAACTCACTTAATAAACGGTTTTGCGGATTATTAACAAGTTGTATAGCAGATAACCTGAACGTCTAAATTTCGATAGACGATAATGTAGCAGGAAATACGAGATGATGTTTTCAGCATAGGTTAAATGAAAATAGGACAGTGACGAAAAAACGAAATTATGACAGCTACAAAAAATAAAAAAATTAAATGGCAGGAGGAAAACTCAGCGAAGGAAAATAACTAAAAAATTTACATTTATATATATTATACTTTAACAGGTTAAATTAATTACTAAATGGGTTGATTAGTTATAAAATTTTAATCCTAATCTATTTATTTAATTAAATGATTAGACAAGTTAACTGATCATAATGCATTTATTTAAAAATTTCGAACAAACCTATTTATAAAGAGGTTAACAAAATAAGCTGGCGGATTGAAATATAACCATTAACACCCCTTCACAAGCCACCTTTTGCCTTTCCATGCAACAGATTTTCCGTGCAACAGATCTTCGCCCAGAGCAGCGTCCGCGTGCATACAAACCATACATGCTTATACTTTCTACAAATTTCGATTTTGTCTTGTGTTCTAATGCTTTTAATTATCGAGTACATTTGCGTTGTAAAACAAAAAGACATATATAATATATTCCTCTTTGAGACACATTTTTCGAAATCAATGACTAATATTTTTGAAACATTTTATGAATTTTAAAAACATTTCATACATCGTTCAAGTTTTCTAGGATGTAGATTTTTTTTTATGAAGTAGGATGTAGATCTATAATCGCGATTAGTAAACTTCTTGTTTTTAGGTAGTTACCAATTTAATTGGACAACCAAAGTATATCACTTTTACATGTGAAAATTTTGAAAGAAAGACCACTTTACGTCGGTTGAATTCGAAAATTTAGACAGATTTTTAGTAATTATTAAGATAATATTTACATATCATTCATACTTCAATATTAGCATGGTCATATATTTTTAATATAAATTTATTTTTATACGTATTTTTTATTTATTACAATTTTATCTTATTTTCTATTTTGCCAAAAAGTTTTAAGAAAAACGATATCATCCCCAATAAATTCAATTTTATTTCTGCATGTGATTGAAAATTTATCAATAAGGCCAACACTACTCATGAGACATACTATTTGCTCCCTACTTTGCTTTCAGTTTATATTTCAATATTCTATTTGATATATTAATTATTATCTTCTTCTTTAATCTAATTTTTATTTTATTTTTCTATTACTTTACTTTTCATAAATGATAGAAAAAATCTCCCTTTCCCTATTGTCAAACCAAACTAAAATTTGTATTAACCTTTGAAGACATAAACGAATTAAAATCACCTGTCAATTGCCACAAGGGCATTGCCTCGATGATACACGCCAAAGACAAATATAATGTTGGTGTGGTTTCGAAACCCACTGAATGCGGATGGGTAATTTTGCAATGTCCCTTGAAAAGTGGAGGTATTTGAGAATATAAACATCAACCTAGTACTATTTGAAGGAAATGACCGACTAAGAAATCAATCTGAATCCAGATGACTGTCAAATAAACAAATTAACGTAAATTTCACAAAATGGGGCAGTCTAATATTAGGATGTGCTTGTTTACATTTAAAACTTTTCATTCTTTAGAACTATTTTATTTTTAAATTAGTCTTCACATCTTTCCATACAATTATCCATTTCAATCATTTCTACACAATCAATCATAACTAACCTATTTATTTTAACATTATTCTCTTTAATACTCATAATTGTCCCTATTGTATCCTATTATTTTATAACTTTTACACCAAAATCTTTTAATCAAAAGTTTTATCACTTCCCAGACACAGTCATAGTTTAAAATGCTAGTTTGACACAGCAAATAGTGTTTTAGTGGATTAAAATCTTTAAATAAAATGTATATTCTCATTCGTAAGACGGATTTTTAATTTTCAATACAACTTTTTATATCCTAATATAATTTTATCCTTTCATAATACACATCGTTACATTCTCCTTTCATTTCTAACCTGCCCTTCACTTTGGATGACCCAGTGCAGGGAAAGCCACGGCGACTTGCGGTGCTGGGCAGACACTCCTGCGAACCATGATCAAGATTTTCGTTTTGGGTTTTTTAATGATAGTGATAGTCTCTTCATTGCCATGTTTCATATTTGTTTATTGAAAAGGCTTCTTTTTTAGCCGGTAGGCTCTAAAATTCCACTTTAGATGACCTACAAGTATTTGTTTATTTAAACCAGCACCGCTAATGCTTATCCCGCGGAATTCCTTGCTCAACCTTTTGAATGCATAAATTAATCAGTTTAGGTAGCTAATATATATAAGATATGTTTATTTATTTATTGAGGCGTGGGAGTTGGAAGTTGGAACTCACGATTAATTCCTACGGGAAGGCGATGCAAGTGAAGTTCTCGAACACCATCCATTTGCATTTTGCAACTTTTGCATGAAAACGTTCTGGCTTGTTATAAATTTTGCAATTCCCCGTCAGCTGCCCATGCTGTGATCTGCATGAGAGAAGATTGCCTTGTGCATACGTAAAAGGGCAATACTGGTTACAGAAGCGAGGGATCGAATGGTTTGGCCAGTCAATTACGTGAGGTGTTTATAGTACTGTGTTTGGTAGAAATACCTGTCCAGGAAGAATCCAGATAGAAACATTTTAGAAGGAGCAAAGGTGTGTCATTCACCGTTAAAATCAAATGAATGGAGCAGACGTCACTGCAAGCAACGAAAAAGTCTTTATTAGCCGCCATCAGTAGCTAATCTTGTCTGTAATATGCAATTATCCATATTTTATGATTTTTAGATAATAAATTTAAAATAATTATATCCTTTGCCGACATCAGGTTTTAAATAGTTGAAAGCAAAGTTTGTGCCTGAACTGAAAATAAAAACAGTCCAACTAAGGGTTCGGTTTGGAAAAATATTGATTAATTCTTAGACTACTTTTAGCAACCATTTTGGTTGCCATGGCACCTAGAATGATTTTCGCCAAGGGTTCATTGGGAAGCAAAAAAAAGAAAAAAACAAAGTTAAAAGTGTGCGGGTGATATAATATAATAGGAATGATAATTAAGAATAATCTGAATGTGAATATAATAGATAAGATAATTATATTAAAACGTGCAAAAAGGAATTGGTATGTGAGTATAATAATAAAAAAAATGAAAGTTAGGTAACTAAAATATCAAGTCATTTACAAAATGCACTGAGTTCACTTAGCTTCAATGCATCCAGGTATACTTAATTTATCTTTCTAATTTTTTTCAAATTTTTTTATACAATTATTAATATAAATGTATTTAACATGTACATTGAGTTTTACTATTTTTAAATTTTTGTAAATTTTTTGGATTTTTGAAAATCAATAGCATTTTCTTAATTCATAAATTACGAAAATGTCACTAATTTTAAAAAATCTAAAAAAATATCTATAAATCTCCAAAAATGGTAAAACTTGATACACATGTTAAAAATACTTTTTTATTGGTGTTATATATGAACAAGAAGGAGGACATTCGAACACCCAACCTCACATGAGAGAGGCACACAGTGTTACCACCAGCCCATACAGCTGATGACACATGTTAAAAATACTTAGATTAACTATGGTATAAAAAAAATTTGAAAATTTTAAAAATTTAAAAAAATAGGTGATTACACTCAAGCCCACCTAACTGCACTGCATTAGGACTCAAAAAGTATAAAAGAAGACGTGAAATTTGAAATATTTTCGATTAGGGTCAAATTGGCATTTGATAAAAGAAAAAAATTTCTCTCTTTCTTCAAACATTTTTTACATAATTTAACATTTGAACTACCTAATTATTCTATTTTTATTATTGCTTTTACGTTGCCAATATTTCTTCATATTTTTCATACAATTATCTTATTTATTTCATCTTTATTTTCTTTACTTCTAATTATTAACTTTATTATATTAAACACACTTTCATTAAAAAAAATTCCCAATTTTTTATTACCTCTTATCAAGCCCGCCCTTAATGAAATTTATTTTAATAAACCCAATTAATTATAAAACTCATAAAGCCCGTGGAACACTATAAACATCTTAAAGGCAAATATCTTAAGGCAATATGACATATAATAAATAAAGGGGAGATAGTTTTATGTAACTTTATATTTTTATAACCATGATTATTGATTAAAAATATGTTCTATCTATTATATTTAATATCAATTTTTGATCAAGAGACTATGTTTTATCCAAATCAAAGATATATGCATGGCCACGTTTTCTTAAAAATATATATTATGTGTAAATTTAGAAAAATACTGAACTTCATTCATATGCATTAGAACATAATAATATTTTTTATGAATATTTTATAAAATTATTTATCCACAAAGTAATGAAATTTAAACAAATTGTAAAAACAAAACTTTAAAATTAATATTCAACTCAAAATTATTTTATTACATTGATTTTACACATTTATAGATAGAGTTATATCCAATAATACTGAATAAGTAACCGAGTTTTTATGAAAATATAAATAATACAATATCATAAATGGAGTTGGTGAGGACGCCAGCATGCCACATCCTTGTTAGGGGCTTAATCTCTCTCTTCACCCCCAATGAGTATGTCATCCCTCGTGGGTAGAGGTGTAACTTGGGCTGAGTCAAGCCTGAACTCAATTTCCAAACTTGTTTTTTACAACTCAAAACCGAGAAATCTGGTTTATAAATATGACAGAATTAGGGTTCAAGTGAACTTGAGCCCAATTTTCCATTTGTTATTTATTATAAAATATATTATATACAACATATTTAAATAATATTTCTTTAGATTTTGTGTATTTTATGTTATTTATGTCTATATTTGAATACGTGTTTGATATATTATAATTATATTATAAATGAAGTATATTATTTTCATTTTCATTTATCTTTTATTTCTATAATTTATCTTTAAATCCATTAATTTTCTTCCTTTATCTTGTTTTTTATGTTAATTTTTTTCTAAAAATGTACTTTATATTATTATATTTTTTAAAAGTATATAGTTTGACTACATATTATTATATTTACTTACATAATTTGTTATTATTATATATTTATATGAAATTTTAAACTTATCACTCTTAATTAAAATGTAAATTCATTAATATAAATTTCAACCCGAATTCAAATTTTAAAAATATGGTTAGAGGATTAATATTTTATAAATAGGACTAGTGTTAGAGTTAAAGTGAACCACAATTTCATGAGCCCGAGTTGCGCCTTTACTCGTGGGTGCGTGAGAGATGCAAGTCTCTTGTGTGAGGAGGTGGGTCTCCTTGTTTAATGATGTAATTTAATATAGAAATTTATAAAGTTTTATAAGCTTGATGTGTAATATAAAATAGAAAAAATATAACATTATAAGTAAAGATTAATTACAACTCATCAAGCTAGGTGGGAAAAGCCCAATAGGTGATATAAGAGTAAAGCTTGTAGAAGCGGAAATTCTGCAATAGAAGGAATGCTTATGCATCGAATGCTTCAATGTCACCATGCATGAAAATGAATTCTTCTTATTATTACCTCGCACACCAGGTGCGTGAATCAAGTAAGAGACTCCAAACATCGGTCAATCATGAAATAATATCCATCAAGCAAAAGAAATTCACCACATTATTTCAAAGGAAATGAAAAAAAAAAATGAAGGGTTCATGTATAGCTGGCTGATTTAACAATTGACATCGTATTTCAAACAATAAAATCGAATGATCATACGGCTGTTACTGTCCAATTAGGTGAATTTAGAGTCTTGGACACGCAATTAATTCTCCAGGTCGTCCCTTTATCTAGATGATCCATTTTCACCGCTGCCTTCAAAACTCAATTAATTCAATTTGGATAGCCTCATAGATAATTTTTCTCATTTTAATTAATAAAACGTGTAAGTCGCTTAAGTGTGGGTAATGATTTCCTTAGAACAGGCTAAAAGGAACTCCAGTTAGCCTAAGGGCATATACATTTTTTATTTTTTTTGACTTTTTCTTATAAGTTGAGTTCAAGAGAATTTCATTCATATATCAAAATTTGTAATTTTTGGACATGTATATATATTTTTCTCAATTTCAAAAATCAATAGTTTTGTAAGTGTTTAAGTAAATTTTGATAATTTGTTAATATACCTACATAGTTTGTTATAACTACGCATACATTTACTTAGTTTCAAAAATGATAAATACTTCACATAGTTTGACACTAGTTGCAAGTATACCCATGACACTCCTTTTCTATCATGAAGAAGTGAGATGTCATTAATATGATCTACTTTCATTTTTATATAAGGAATGATCCTGTTATCAGATTGAATAAGTAGGTGGCTTAGCCTACCTTAAAGAATTAATTTAAAATAATTTTTTAACCTTTTTCATACACCCGTTTATCTAAATGTATTTAATATATAAACTAAGTTTTATCATTTTGGATATATGTATATATTTTTTGAAAATTTTAAATATTTATGTGTATATATGTATTTAAAATATCCTTACATTTAAAAATATCAAAAAATATATAAACGTATCCAAAAAAGGTAAAAGTTCTTTATATGTTAAATATACTTTTATAGTAATACGTTTAATACATTTAGATAAATAAAAATATATATATATATATTTTTTGAATGAATTTTTTGAAATGAACTAAGCAAATTTCAGGCTAACCAGATCACTTCTCTTCTTCTATTAACAAAAGTACCTCCATCCAAATTGCGGATTGCTGTCGAAGTTGAGAAGGCCAACATAGATTAGCTAGTTGAGTATTTTCTTTAATAGAACTGAAATGGGTGACAGACGTGCGGACCATCACCAGATGCGAAGAGCATAAATGACATGACACGGAAAAAAAAAATCTTATTCAAAATATAAATTTGAATTTGTCTTCAAATCCAAATCGAGAATTTGATTTTTAAATGAAAATAAATCCAGTGGAAAACCACAGTAATGGCATGGCTACTAGAATATTCAATCCCATATCCCAAATAACCATATCGACGATTAAAAATCTAAATCTCTCATTCAAAATTGGAAATTCAAGCATGAGTATAAGATGGGATTGCACAAATTCGAAGAGCATGAGATAGGAACCGAAAAATCCCTCATTCGAACTCCGAAATGGGAAACACCGATTTCAAAATCCAAATTCAAAATCCCACTTTGAATACTGCTTGAGGAGAAAACCTAACTTAAGCTGAAAATTTCATCAAATTTTCTAAAATTAGATGAAAACTTGATGAATTCCAAATTCAGATGTTGCTCGGGAAAAAATTAAACTAAAATTTTTGAAACTCATTCAATTTGAATCCATCATCCACAAGAAGAGCCTCAAAATTCAATGAGTTCTTGTTCTTTGACATTCAAGAACTCCGTCTTTCATAGCTATCATGCATAACCACTCATCAACAACCATTGATCTTAGGATTTGACTTGGATTCTGAATGTCCGTGTAGGAATGAACCTTCGTTATCATATATGAAATTCAAGGGATCTGATATAGTTCACCCGAATGCTTTAACTTATTTTTTTAAAAAAAATTATACAATTGTTAATTTAAGTATATTTAACATATGTATCAATTTTGATCATTTTTCGAATATTTTAGATATTTATTTTTATTTTTGAAAATTAGTAGAATTTTAGTAAGCTATTCATGAGGAAACTTTCTATCTCCTCCTCAGACCTCGTCTAAGCATAAGACGTCCTTTAAAAGAACCTCTTGCACGTAAAATCTTATGTGAACAACTAAATTCTCTTGATGAAATCATGATTGAGATCTTGATTTGGTTGTGACTAATCCTTAGCTAAATTGAGCTTTTATCATTTGACATCTTCTATGAGATATAATTTTTTTAAATCCAGGTGACCCCTCTATCGCCATGCTTATAGTGTAGTTACTGAGCTCCACTCAATTGTAACAAGTAAAGACCTCATCAGTAAAGGAAAGAGTGAAACAAAATATTCCGGAAAGAAGACATCCAATTAAAAAGCTCTCCCACAAATGAAAGAATGTGCTTCCTCACCTTCATTGAACTTCAACAAGCGGTAATACATTTCCTATCTTATCTTAATTATTCTCCTTTCTTGTTAACTGACCTAAAAGCTGAGATAGAAGGTTAAATTACTATGAGCGAGACACACTCCATGAATATTTCCTTGAAAGAGTCGATGGAAAACAATTAGAAGCTGCTTAATGAGATCATAACTACTAGATCTAGCCACCTTACCATAAAAGGGTTCGGATGAATTCACTAGAGTTACAATAAAAGTCTCCAATTTGCAAAAAGTAGCCAAGCATTATGACTAAACTAATAAAATATTTTGAGAAAGTTTGCCTCTAGGACCTATAAAATAAGCCTAACTCGTTTAGGTTGAACCTATGAGATATGGATATCTATCGAGACTCTGCACCGTCGCTAGCAGCTTGATAAGACCAAATCATAGTCAATAAATGAGGCAATATAGAATCCTAAGGAGTATAACATATATTTGTATTATTATTCAATATTTTCTTTAATTTTAACATCTTTAATTTCATTCTCTTTAAAATTTGTCGCAATATTTTAAGTTGTATTTGTAGTTTTCTATCATTTTGTTTAGGTTCTTTTGGTAACCCAAAACGATTGTGCAACTTTTGTTGATGTGTTATTCATTGTATTCTAGTAATCTTATTTTTGTTTATATTTTATAACTGCTTTTACGTCTAATTGCCTAATCGAGTTATATGCTGGGAGATTAATTCCCATTAGCCACCACAACAAATTTCATTTTAGGCAACCATTCTTTTAGTCGTATATAACATGGATTTGAAATTAGAGCACCGATCTTTTCAAACCGGTCGGAAATCCGGTGATTTCCGACCGGTCCAAAAATATATTTTTTTTATTTTTTTTTTGAAAATAATTTTATAAACTTGTTAATCTAGTTATATTTAATTTATAAACCAAGTTTTATCATTTTTGGATATGTATATATATTTATTTTGGATTTTTAAATACAGGGGTATTTAAGTCATTTTAAATATTCTTAAAATGACTTAAATATCCCTGTATTTAAAAATCCAAAATAAATATATATACATATCCAAAAATGTTAAAACTTGGTTTATAAATTAAATATAACTAGATTAACAAGTTTATAAAATTATTTTTCAAAAAAAAATAAAAAAAAATAAATTTTTGGACCGGTCGGAAATCACCGGATTTCCGACCGGTCTGAAAAGATCATTCGGCTTGAAATTATTGATGGATAGAGTGAAGAAAGCTAAAAAGATGGTACCTATGGAGGGGAAAATCATCCTTAAATTTTCTTAAAATATTTTTGTTTTGCTTGTTAGCATTAGCTTGTTACAGATGATACCAGCGAGATGAACACATAAGCTAGTCAATCAAGAGCCTACAAAATGGACAATATTGGTCATCCACATAAACACATGGCCGTAAAATAATTGGACGGTTGAATCCGAAGCATACAGAAGTCTGGTGATGGCTCTGACCATCTGATCACTTCACATGGAGACCCACAAAATCAAATGAGTCCAGCGGCCTACTCCATTTTCAAACTAGTTTGATATTTAGATGTATTCTTTTCCAAATCGATCCAAAAGATTTATTGTCATGTGGATGTAACCTGAAACTTGAGAAACCCATTAATCCGCCTGAAAAAACAATAGTGAAACCCACTTTTACGAAATGGTCAATATCACCTTTTGGAAGAATGATGGACCATTCACACAAGACCGAAAACAACTTATACAGCAGTCATGAACGGGTCACAGGATCTCAGCTTGCTAATGACATGGTCAAGGAAATTGGCACCATCAGTAGTGGGTGGATTGATTTGACCTGGCATTCATTTCTCCTTTCCATGCCTTTTCCATGCTCTATCCTTGAAACTAGTGTGACGTGGGTATATGCAGGGAAGTAAGTAGGGAAGGAGGAAAACTAAACTACAAGTTTTGATATGATGTAAAAATACTTCAATCATATCTTAATTATTCTACTTTTTATTTTGTATTCTTATATTTCAATATTTTTATACTATTATTTTATTTATTTTCGCTTTTACCTCTATCATATTACATTACTCTCACAAATCTAAAAACTTTTTACACATTTTCACTTTCTACTATATATATTCATTAAGGTTCCGTCTAGTAATTAAAATCTATTATTTCTTGTGATTTTTTTCTCTACTACATATTTTCCTATAAATAATTTAACTATCTAATAATTCTATTTTTTTTCAATTTTATCTCTATATTCCAATTGTTTTTTTTATAATTACCTTGTTTATTCTAACTTTACTTTTATAATTTTGTATCATTAACATAATTTTCAAAATATTTCTTTTTACGCTTCCCACATCGTCCCAAAATGACACCAAAATACTTGTCATCAAGTGGAGGAGTGATTCTATTAGCCCGGGCTAAGTAAATGGTCTACTTAGCCTACTTCCAAAAACCTATTTACAATATTTTTTTTTACTTTTTTTTCATGTATTTGTTTATCTAAGTGTATTTAACATATAGACCAAGTTTTACCATTTTTGAATATGTTTATCTATTTTTTTGAGATTTTCAAACATCTATGTGTATATATGCATTTAAAATACCCTTATTTTCAAAAATCTAAAAAACATATATGCACATTTCCAAAAATGGTAAAACTTGGTCTATATGTTAAATACACTTAGATAAACAAGTGTATAAAGAAATAAACAAAAAAAATTATTTTAAATAGGTTTTTTGAGGTGGGCTAAGTGGGCCATTTACTTAGCCCGGACTAATAGAATCACTCCTCCATCAAGTGTACCCTAAGAGGACTTTTAGAAATTGAGAAGTCGGTTGAATTTTAGGACGATGTGAGAGTGGAAAATAGAATATTTTAAAATTTATATGATTGATATGAAATAATATAAGTAAAGTAGGAACAAATAAAATATTTGAAAAGAAAATTGATTAAAATCTATGGGTAAAATTTAAAAAATAAAATTGTCGAATTGTTAAATTATCTATGAGAAAACATCTACACCATGGTTTACGATTCCATCTCATACTTCTCAATTCCTAAATATCCCTAAAAGTGTCAACGACAAGGAAATGATTTAACTAGCTTGGTCTCATATTGGCTGATAATTAATTCTTTAGTTTACATGGGTTGGTGGATTTTTAGTGTCTAGTTAAATAAAAAAAATTAAAAAAAAAATCTGATTGTTACAAACTCAAGAGGTATGCTTCCAGCATGTTCAAAATACTTCCGTAAAATGGGATTTTGACGAGAGTAAATCGTTGTGCATTGTAAAATAAAAAAAAACTATATTAAGAATAAAAATAATATTAGTAATGAAAAAACTGTATTGAGGATGACTAATATGACGAATCATAAAAAAAAATTTAGTAAAAAGAAGGGAAAAACGTGGATCTCATCCCATCAATTGTGTATTGAAAAAAGCTGCCTAAGGGATAACGAAACAACGCATCGTACTCTTGTCCTGCAATGCGAGCCAGGGATTGGAAGGTAGGCTGTCATGGGTCATGACCGTGGCATCCAACCCACCTTGGATCGTCTATAATTTATTCTCTGTCACTAACTCTGATCGTGAACCGTAGTTGATGAGTACAACCAGGCCACGAGAATCACTTGCACGGATGATCACATGGCCTATCCGTCCAATGGCTTCAAAATTTGAATTGCGGGCCGCCACGTATCTCCTTCGCCCGCGCGTTGCCGCCGTTGCCGTGGGATGGTTTTTTCCCCTTGAATTTTCGGTCCTACGAAGAAAATGTTCCTCAATACGTTGGGTAGGTCGCCGTAGATTGACACGTGTTCACTTACTTGGCGTGTGCTTGACGCGAGCCGCCCATAGCAGCGTCCGCGGAGGCGGGTCTATGTAACAGGTGCCAGGACCCACATTGTTATTTTTTACTCGCTCTCGCCGTGCCCTACACGCCCTCCAGGATTCTCCATATTTCTTAACCAGCCGTTTCGTGGGAGTGATCCATCAGTGTATTTAACCAGTTTAGTTAAAACCACGAAAATGTTTCATTTATGTAAATGGATTTGTAGATAACTCATGCTCATCGGTGTATTTTAAAAACATGGGTACGTTTGTCGGAGAAAAATAAAAAATAGAGAATTTGTCTGCAAAAGTCCATGCTCAACTCTCCTTTTTTCATTTTTATGCCTTTGTTTTAATAATTTTTTATATTTTTCAATCGTTTTCTTTTATTTTTCATATAATACTTTATTTATTTTTTCCTTATTCCCGTTTTACCACGTTCATATTCACTTTATATTCCCATTCTTCATTTTACATTTTTCTCTTAAAAAATACATCCATTAATATATTTTGGAGCTGTTTGGTGTAATCAAAATTTTGTAGAAAGTAATAGACCACTCCTTTCTATACACATTTTCATTTAATTTAATATTTTCATATGATTTAATATTTTAATTCCTTATCTATCATACTTTTCTTTATATTATAATCATTTTTTACATTTTTATCTCTGATTATATTATATTCTAATTATTATTCACATCATTTTCTAAAATTTCTTCCACAAAATATTTTTCCAACATCTAGGCCTCACCAAATGAACCCTTTCTCACTGTCCATACAAGTGTAAATGATTACTCTGTAGCCACCCATGTTATTTTTTGAAATGTAAACAAAAAATCCATGCTTAGTTTGTTATACAACAATGTTATCCTGTTAGATTAAACAATTCATCGTGTTGGAAATAACCTTTTTTGTATATTGTAACCAAAAAATTCCAAGTATATATATACACATACATATCGAATTAAAAGTTCTAAAAGATTTCATATATTGACAAATTATTTTTATTTATTAATATTTTTTATTTCCTCATTTTAGGGCCTGGCTAATGCCCCATCCTTCTCGCTTTTACAAAAGTGAGAATTGGAATGCGAAAGTCAACACATAACTACCTTACTAACTTTTTCCAAAAAAAAAAAAAAAAAAAGCCTAGCCTACTAACGGTCAACTGCCTGTAGCACTCCATATTTTTTTTAATGCTTCCGTAATCCTTGTTTAGATAAGTTCATATAAAGTTTTCAAGAATTTACTTTGAAAAAAAATAATCTAAAAAACTTAGATATATACAAAATAAAATTCTCTAAAAAATACACAGCCCTATCTAAATGAGGAGTATAAAAGCATAATTTTTTTAAAAAATTCAACATGATCTCATCAATTGACCACATTAGTTGGCCCCATGCTATTTTAACCATGGGGAATCAAAGTACTATGTTTATGTGCTTAGTAATGTGGGCAGTTTGGATGGAAAAGTGGAAAAAATATTTTTAAAAATGCTAAAAAAGATATAATATAATAGTGATAAAGTGAGAATAAATATAGTTGTGAAAGATAATTAGAATACAATGATAAAATGAAAAATAAAATACTTAAGTAGTTAACATGTCACATTATTTTTTGAAAAGTGTATGGTAAAGAGATGATAAACCATTTTAACACTAAAACATTTTACCCAACAGGGACTCTAACTAGTCGATAAAACCTTAGTGCACCCATGCAATGGACTACTTTTTAATTTTCATTTTTTACAAAATTATTACTCTATGTATATTTAACCTATAAATAAAGTTACCATTTTTTGATACATATATATCTTTATTTGGTTCTTTTGTCATAGAAAATGATAAAAACCTATAATTTGTATTGAATTTTTAAACACAAGATTACTATGGTTATCTCAAATGTCCATGTTACCCATGCATTTCAAAATATAAAATAAATATATATCTCCAAAAAAGTAAAATTTAGTTTATAAGGTAAATTAATAATTTTAAAAAAAATACTTATAGGTGGTCCATTGTGTCGAGTGCATTGAATCGAAATCTAACAAATGAAGCCTGAATGAGTACAACAATGGTTGAGCTTTAGATTAAGGCTTTATTTGGTGGGTTTTATCTAAATATACCTAAGTGGACTTAGGCCCAGTGCATCCGGATGCATTTAACAATTTTTTATTTTGTTAAAAATTTTTTACACAACTATTAATTTAAGTGTATTTAACATATCTATATGTATATCAATTTTTACCAATTTTGGAAATCTGTAAATTTTTTTTAGATTTTTAAATCAGTAGCATTTTTAGTAATTTAAAATTACTAAAATATCATTGATTTCAAAAAATTCAAAAAATATCTACCAATATAAAAAGGTAAAAATTAATACACATGTTAAATGCATTTAAATTAATAGTTGTGTAAAATTTTTTTACAAAAAATTAAAAATTAAATATTTGCACCTAGGAGCACAGGATCATGCTCCTTATTTGGTTAGGAAACCGCATAATTCTGCCTTTTTGGATAAGCTTGAATTTCATACCTTTATTTTTTGTATTTATTGTTGCTTATTAGCTAGTTGAAGTGATAAAATTTTATCTAAAATTAAAAGGTAATTTGCATATATATATATTCATTTAATTTGACTATAGTTGCAAATATACTCAAATCATTATGACAATATTATTGTAATGCAATAATGTTGATGTATTTGTAAAAATATGCAAACAGCGCGGGTATAGTTGCAAAAATCAAATTTACCTACTAAATTTTTAAAATTGCAAATATATTTATTTAGTTTACCTATCTTTACAAATATACTTACTCGGTGCAGTAAGCATAGATGTATTTATAATTACGGTCAAACTGTGTAGTATTATTTGCAATTTTTAAAAATCTTTAAATATATTTATAATTATAGTTAAACTAATCAGTTATATTTACAATCATCCAGAATTAGAAGTCGTGTCAAATACTCAATGAAATGCGCGCTTTCAAAACTCAAAACGTGTAGCAAACAAGACCGTTTCAGAAAAGCCGTTTATCAACGGCACTGTGAAAATTAATAACTGTGAAGAAAAATTAATTAATTATGAAGAGTTTTATGGAATTACAGCTGTAAGTGGCTAAAATCGAGCAGCGCACGTGCACGGCACGCCCGCGGCAGGGACGGTGGGATGTGGGCTCTGGTTAGGTGTGTAGCCGGCCGGCAATCAAAGAGGGGGAAGGGAAATAAAACAAACCCCAGCCATAGGTGGGGCCCACCAACATTGTCACTACGAATTGCGATGCGTCGCTTTCGGCGTGTCAAATTTCGGGCCAGGAAGACATTCTCCTCGAAAGGCGTCATCCCGTCCTCAACGCAACGACTCCTGCGGCGTTTGACACGACGCCCTCCTTGTCCCCACCAACGCCATATCCCAATCTTCCTCGCACGTTCGCACATGCCCATCCTCCATTATCCTCCATTCTCAAGCGCCCTGCCATACCCTACCGACACCAATGCTAGATCCGCACCGTGCATCGGCTCCACAAAAATCTAACATTTCGCCGCGAGTTTCTACCAACGCCTGCGCGTTTTTATTTAGGGAGAGGACAAGCGCATGCGTTTTGCGAGGATCTAACCAGGCTGAGTGGTGCACAAAAGCGACGCGAAATCTCACGTGCCAAGCATGCGGCATTTGAGGTGAGCAACATGGCGCGGAGAAGGTGCATGCATCATGTGTTGGATGTACAAGCCATGCGTGCATCCATAGGGATGAACGGAGGGGTGATGGATGGCATCGATACATGCAGCCAGCAGGACCCGAAGGCCGGCCGCACAATAGCCTGACATGCCTACACCTCATCTCCGCACGCCCAACTCTGTCAGGAGGGATTGGAGTAGGAACTAGGAAGGCGTGAGCCGAGACACAAGGGAGTGGGCCCCACCGCAGCGGCAAAAGCAGAGGCCCAGCTTAGCTGGACCATTGACGTGGCGAATTGACACGTCGCTGACGTGCGACGGGCTTGCTCAGAAGCGGTTAGATATCAAAAGGGATCAAGATCAAGATCAATCGCACTCTTTTAACGTCCTGATTAACCTTAATTTCTACCATAAGGTAACATCACAATGTAGATTTAGAGGCCTGATCATTTCAGATTGGTCTGAAATTAGGCCATTTCATACCGGCCTCATTTCAGATCAGTCTAAAATATGTATTTTTTTTTTAAATTTTTTTTTAAAATTATTATTCTAGTCATGTTTAATTTATAAAACCTAATTTTATCATTTTTAGATATATATTTATTTTGAATTTTTAAACATAAAGGTATTTTAGTTATTTTAAACCGTTGAAACATGATTAAAATACTCATATTTTTTAAAATCTAAAATAAATATATATACATTTCTAAAATTGGTATAACTAGATCAACCGTTTTACAAAAAAAAAAATTTGAATTTTTTTTAAAAAAAATTTCTTTTGGACTAGTTCGAAATGATCATTTTGCGTAGATCAAACCTTCACCTTTTTACAATAGATACTGGGACAAACATGGAAGTAGTCTCGTCCCGATAAATTTGGGAAGAAAATGAAGTTTGAGCATATGATAATTTAAAGAATTTTAATAGCTATCAACTATAAAGTCATGTATATATTAAATTTAAAGGTCAAGTGCTTTACAAATTTATACTAATTACTAAAAGTAAAACACCATTAACCATAGAGAAACATCACTAAACATAGATAATGTAAAAATTTATTAAAAATAATTAACTAAACATACCTCACAGAGAATTTCATTTACAAATCAATCATCTATGTTGACAATAAAGGTTATCTTTATTTTTTGTATGATTAAACAACTTTATATCAAATTTACATGTTAATTGTTATAAGATATAATAACAAACTAAATTAAAGTACAATTACTCATAAATAATATGAATTTTTTAAAAGAAAATAAGAATAAATTTTAATGAATAAATGCATGGCGATGGGGTGAGACTCTTTGGGTAGGACAAGGTAAGCTATCTTGACCTTATTTTCAAATTTAGTAAGAATTTTTAACATCCTATTATGGCTATAGGTCATATTTTTTTAATTTGAATCGGTAAAAAATGGTCAGATTGAAGGTAGTCATTGGGTCAACTCAATAATTCTTACCCTTATTTGGGAGAGATTAGATGGATTTGTAGACAATTCTTCTTACATCCATTATTATCACTAATCTCCTTTAGTCAAGCAAAAAATGTCAACTATCGAAGTGAGTAGTCAAACGTTGGAGTTTTTACTCATCACGTATGTAGTTTATGACTTCTTAAATTGCAAAAATGATCATATAGGATCACTAATTTCATAATAACTATTTTATATAAAATCAATTGCTCATTTTATTCATCATTGTTACCACCTAATTAAAATATTCAAAGTTATCTTATTTATAAATTTATGCAAATTATCGATGAAGCTACAAAAGTCAAGGATTACAAAATCAAGGCAAGATGAGTTATTGGGGCTCAAAGAAATACTAGAATTAGGAACATATGATTTTATGTGAAAAGAAAGTTTTATAGTTCCAAGACCTACATGAAAAATCATAGAAAATAGGGCTTAACTATTTAGAAAATGATTAGAGTACAAGTTAACCCCAATTATGACCAGGAAAATAGCTTAAGCCTTTAGAGTGGAATGAGAGATGACAAAGGAGAAAGGGAAGTCATCCTAAATGTGAAAAGAACTGATGAAGATTCTTATTATATCTTTGTCTTGTTTTGTATAACTGAGAGTGTTTTCCTGTCCTTAGGAGTGAAGACTACCTTTGGCTAGCTTGAATCTTATGTTGGCAGTGATGGTCCATGATGAGGGTCTAATAGTGTATTTGATTTGTTGGTAATAAATAGATAAGTTCGTAATCGGGTGCACAACTGACATGATAGCTAATGAGGTCCATTGGTTGGAGAGAGTGTAATAAAAAAGGTAGTGTCATGGGTCAATACAATAAGGCAATGATGGCGTGAAGCCACATGAGCTTGTGTGACTCACTTTTGAGGGAATGAGCCACATGACTGTGCTAACAAACTCATTTAGCATCTTTTTGAAGAGATGCAAGTGTATAGAAGAATTCATGGCACATTTTCCCTTACTCATTTGGGGGTGACAGATCCAAATGGTGTCTTCTATAGGAATAAGGGATGCAGATCATATATTTTCTTGCTCATTAAGGGTGGGGTGATAGGAAATGTAACACTTGAGACCTACTGGCTTTTTGAAGTCTCCGTAAATCTTATAGTTCACCACAACTTGTAGGACTGAATTTTGGACTAAATATTGATATTTTCAGAATCTGAAATTTTTGAGACACTGATTAAACTTGTAGATAATTGGCCAGTGAATTGTGAAAGTCAAGATTATAGATATTAATAAGAAAGTCTAGGTTGCCAAAAGAAGATAGCACTATAGTTATGTTGGCGTATTAGGTTTGAGAAGATAATATTTAAGACATGAGGAATGAGAGAGTCGAGAAGACTGTGAGTAGGTAGTTGGGATGAGGAGCTAAAGTCATCCAACTAAATGTATAGAAAGGTACTCTAAGTCTAATTAGAATTCGAGATTATGGTGGTGCATGGCAGGGCATGCGGTCTTGAAATGGGACCACAAGAGATGGGGATGATTGCAAAATTTTTTTATGAGATACTGCTACGAGTGAAAGTGGAAGGGTTGCTCAAGAGTTAGAGCGATGACAGAAGTCATGGAGGCTACCAAAGAGTATGAAGCGCTTGCTGCTGAAGGAAAAATTGAAGTTGCATGACCATGCTCGACTCATGTCTGAGTCAATCATTGTTGAAAAATCTCTAATAAGGTCTATTATGACTATGAATTCTACCCGAGAAGCAGTAGAGGAATGCTTTAGTGTTGATTGTTTCTCATAGGTAAGGCAGTGTTGATTGCCTTGATCATCAGAGTTAATAGGGCTAGTTGCCTATCAAATACGTTACTAATTAGGCATGCCTCTTACGTTACCCTCAACGAGGTCCAATAGTTGGAGATAGCATATAACAGAAGAGGCAATATTAGATCGATGGTACTATGAGCCAATATGATCAAGTGATGATGGTGAGACGTCGGGCTGACAGGGGGGTAAGTTTGTATGATTACTTTGCGAGGGAAGGAATGGCACTGTTGTATTAGCAGGTAGATATAATGTCTTTTTCACGAGATGAGAGTGTTTATAAGACTCTACTAGTGATGTTGGTGGCGACCCTCAAGATGCATCAGATACAATTAACATAAGGTTCTTAACTGTCATAGTCCAACCCCATATATGGGATTAGTGTTAATCCCATAATATCATACTTGGCGGCAGTCTAACAACATCAGCTATAGTAATTCAAATGAATTGAACCATGAGAAAAATACTAAAATCGCTTTGAGAATAATTTCAAATTTGTAGTTCATAAAAATCTTTCGGGCTATTTTTTAATTTCATAGAGACTCAATAATAGGATCATTACATTTTAAAATTAATATAAGTGCTTTATAGTACGTTACCTAAACTTTCAAACAATTTTTCATACAACTAAACTATATTCATAGTGTGTTTGGAAATGTAAGTGGAAAAATTTTTATGAATGGTGAGAATAAAATGATATTATGAGAGCAAAGTAAAAATAAATATGATAGTTGTGTAAAAAATTATTGAAATATAAAGATAAAGATAAAAAATAATATAATTAAAGTGAGTAAAATAATTAAGGTGCACCAAGAATAGAGCTATCCTATCTTACTTCCGCACCTCTTGCCTTCCAAAAACAAGCAGCGACTGTTGCGAGTCTACCCTTACCATCTTACAAAGCTGCCTGCCAGATCTGAAGATATGTATCACTGTGAGAAGCATAGTGGTTGCGATGAGTTATAATACAGGGCACTCGGGTGCAAAAACTTATTTTTTTATATTTTTTTTATATTTTTTTTTATACAACTACTAATATAGGTGTATTTAAGATATATATAATTTTTTTATATTATACACCTATATTAACAGTTTTATAAAAAAAATATAAAAAATATAAAAAAATAAGTAAAATGCACCCGGATGCACTGAGGCACCTAGAGTGTGATACATGGTACCGGGGCATTTGAAGATTAGGAAATGCGAAAATGGCGTTTTGTCTGCTTAATTCCCCACCAAATGATTCCATATCCTCTTCTAGTCTCCGGATTTGTCCCCATTCTAATATATACTATTTTTGTTTCTTCACTAGATTCCGTATCCCATCCCAAAGTCCATGTGTTTTCCGATCTAACTTCGCTTCATGTATCTTAATCTTAACTAAAGAAGATTTTGAATCGCACTTAAAAGATAAGAAGCTTTAATCTACTTTGGGGAGTGTATTTTGAAAAATAAAAAATAGTATAATTTAATTAGACGAATGATTAGAAGTAAAAAAAAATAGATGGGACAATTTTATAAAAAATTATGAAAAATGATTGAAATAAAAAATAATAATAGAAAATGCAGGATAAATTTTTATTATAAGGGCAACGGAACAGTTAGATAGTTTAAATATCGTATTATTTTCTAAGTGCATTAAAAATATAAATTTTTTCTTTTCTTAGTATCAAACAAAGCCGCCGTAATTTTTTGTTTGAGCGTATTAATTTCACTTCTTTTATCTTATTATTACACATCTTTGTAAGCTTCTCATTATATTGTATTTTGTTCAAGGTTTTTTCATATAAAATATCATGGTGGTTTTTCTAAAAAAAAATAAATTATTGTCTTACAACATTATTAATTAACCTTGTTTTTAATATTTCAGAGGAAATGATAAGGACACGTTGTTTTGGGGCCGAAGCTGCGTGGCGTGCTAACCCTTCTTTCTTCTCTCTCTAATCCTTTAAATTTTCAGATGCATACGACTGCGGCGGAAAAAATATATTTTTTATTTTTTTTATAATACGTGGACCCCATTCATATCGTACTCAACGTGTCGAGTTTTATCAATTTTTACAAAATTAGAAAAGCTTTACAATTTTTGGACGTGTGCACAATATATTTTCATAAATTTAAAAAATCAATCGTTTTAGGCAAATGACTTAAACACTCTTCAAAACTATTGATTTTTGAAACTTATAGTATATGTTACATTCATAAATTATAAATTTTTTATATCGATTAAATACACTTAGGTGAATATCTTCTCAAATACATAGAAAGTAATAAACATATATAAAGTAGCCCGGACAATCAGATGAATTTATTAGAGTGAGCCAACAAAATCATTATTCAAAATGTAATATTTTGAAAAATTTCTGCATATTATAGTTATTTACAAATTTAACACTTTCATATTCATCCTTGTTAAATGTTGATCAAATATAAGTTTCTAATCAACAGCAATCTTGAGCACCATAATATATATTAATTTATATTTTAATGACTTAAATATAGAAAAGATTTAAAAATATAAAAAGTAACAATTTACATTTGTATGCCCCTGTATGTTACAAACTATTTGTTTTAAATTATAGAGCATGATTATATACATCATGGTTATTTTAAGCTAAATCATAACGTTCATTTATTGTATTTTATTTTTATTTTTATTTGATTTTTTCTTCATAAATATCTTTTTCTAATTGTATTGAATGTGTATATCAAGTTTTGTCATTTTGCAATACTTTTTATTTTATTTTATTTTTTTTAAAAATCATCAATTTTAGGGGCATTTAAGTTATTTTTACTCTTTTAAAAAAATTCAATTTTTAAAAATAATAAATATATATACGAGTACTGTAAAATGACAAAACTTTATATATAAATTAAATATACTTAAAAAAAATATGTTTACGAAGAAAAATAAAAAAATATAACTTATTGTAAAAATAAATAAAAAATATTGTATTTAAGCCAAAATACAGCATAATGTATACAACTGAACTTCTTAAATCATTCGACGATGATAACCGTTTACTGGCCAGTGGCCACAGCTCGAAGAAAAACGATTGAGTAGCATAATCAGATAGGGCTGCAGCAGCAGCATTCGCTGAATTGGTCAATTGTAGGGGTGGGATCGGGGCGGGTCGACCCGTGACCCGCCCCGCCGACCCTGTTTTAATACCGGGGCGGGTCAGGGGTGTGTACCCGGCGGGCCGGGGGCGGGTTGGGATTTTCGGGTTTTTAAAGAAATGCGGGTCGGAGCAAAATTCGAGTTTTTACAGGGTGGCGGGGCGGGTCGGGGCGGGTCTACCTGCTGACCCGTTTTCTGATATTTTACATTAAAAAGAAAAACCACGTTCAATGCTAATATTCATGTTTTATTTAATTATTTATATTTACTTTGATTGATTAATAATAGATTCAAGCATATAGTAGTTAAATTTAATATAAATTTGTCTTTATACTTGATAGTTTTATAAATTTTTAAAAATTTCTTACTTGACCCGCAATTTTTTACCCGACCCGTTGACCCGATACCGACCCGAATTTTGTCCCGAGACCTTGTAGAAAAAAATAAGGGTCAAACCGACATTGTCCCGACCCGGTATAAAATAAGAGTCAGGGTTGGGCACACCCTGACCCGCCCCGATTCCCACCCCTGGTCAATTGCACTCCCCAGTTCTCACGAAAGTTGCCCTGTGCATGCACGCGGCTGTAGTATGACTGCTGCATAACGTTCACTGGTGGGTGGGTGATCTTGGATTCTTTACACGGTATGAGGTGAGAACCGTTCAGCATTTTGACCAGCTAATTAAACGCCCGCTCAGCGAGGATTCAAGGGGAAATGAAAAATATAAATAAAATTATACTGAAATTATAAAAAACTGTATTGAAAATTAAAAGTCATCTTGAAAATCAGAATTCTGATTTCATATGGATCCCATTTAAGTACCGAAGATCTTTTGGAAGACCTACTAAACATCGTCGTTCTTTTCGGCTAAAATTTCAAAATTTCTATAATTTTTTTAAAATTTTAAAAAATATTTCAAAATATGTTTATTTTAACATGATTTCTCCCTCTCAAATAATAACAAATTCTCTTTATATAAAATTGTCCTCAATTATCAAAGTTCTAAATAGGTAATGTTATCTCATCGATGAACCGATTATAGGCACCTGGGTGCACTCAGCTTCGGTGCACCTAGGTGCAAATATTTATTTTTTAAAATTATTTTATACAACTCTTATTCTAAGTATATTTAACATGTGTCTCAAATTTTACTATTTTTAGATATTTTTAAATTTTTTTAAAATCAGTAATATTTTTAATAAATTATGAAAATGCCACCTTGCCTCACCTCTTCACGCTTGTCCTTCCTCCTCTCTTCTCCTTCTCCATCCTCTCCTACGTTTCAGCGAGAAAATCAATCGGCTTTTTTGAAGGGGAGTGGGAGATTTACGCATTCATTTCAAAAAAAATGAATAAAATGCTATCGATTTTTTAAAATTAAAAAAAAAATCTAAAAATCTCCAAAAATGGTAAAAATTGATACACATGTTAAATATACTTAGAGTAACGCTCATATTAAAAAAATTTCAAAAAAATAGGTTAAATGCACTTGGGTGGATCGAGCCTAAGAGCACCTAGGTACAACAAATCAGTTCCCATCTAATCAATGTTGTTCATAGTTAGGTTGCAATAATTATAGAATAGAATCTTTTATTTTCCAAAAACATTTTCTCATTTTTAAAAATAAAAACATGCTTTTTTCATTTCTAATATAACTTTTCCAATCTCAATATACATTTTTCTATTCTTAATATACTTTCATCTTGAATTTTCATCTCATACTCATCCAATACAAGCTCTCAAGAGTAGATTAAATCATACATTGAAAAGATTAAAGTAAAAGTGTAACTTAAAATATCTTTTTTACGCTTTCCATTGATGTGGCTTTTAATTCCGACATGTTTCCATTGATGTGGCTTTTAATTCCTACAAACATGTCGGGGCTTATTACTAACTCCACACAAAGCATATAGGTCAATATGCCATATATACGAAATCCTACAACCGGGCATGCCTAATACGCTTTCATCAAGGGCGCATTTCGTATTCGATGAAAATGAGAGGGGGCTGAAAACATCTCATCTTTCCAATTTCTTCACCAATCTTATTCATTTAATAACTTTATTTTTTCAATTTTACATTCTAATCATTTTTCCTTACAACAATTTTCTAACAATTGTGTTTATTTTAACTTTACCCTCGTCATTTCATATCAATTACATAAATCTTAAAATATTTCAATTTTCATTATTCACTCAATTCCACCATCTCACAAAAAATTACATTCTCAAACGTTCTTAATCCGGGCAAGTATTATAGTAGCAATATAACACATGGTTGTATCTTCCGAAGGCCCGTTGGTATCTCTCAACCGTTATTTCAGGATCTCGATATAGTGCACTGGGTGCTTGATTCATTTTTTATTTTTTTGAAATTTTTTTATACATATGTTAATCTAATTGTATTTAACATCTGTAAATGTCACTGATTTTTAAAAATAAAAAATAAATATCTAAAATATTCCAAAAATGGTAAAATTTGATACACATGTTAAATACACTTAGATTAACAATTTTATAAAAAAAATTACAAAAATTTTTAAAAATTGAGTTAAATGCACCCAGGTGCTAAGTGAATGCAGGTGCACTGTATCAAAGTCCGTTATCAAATGCTCATAAATGGTAATCACGTCAGTACCTCTCGACAGCTTTGTCCTCGAAGATAAAGGGTGTGTTTGGGAATGGATAAAACTTTTGGTGAAAATTTTTGAAGAATAAAAGTTGTCAAATGATGTGATATGATAGAGGTAATGATGAGGAGTAAAGAGGATAAAGTTAAAATAGATAGGTTAGTTGTATAGGTAATTGTGTACAAATGATTGAAAAGTAGGGTGATTTGTATAGGAAGATGTAAAAAAATAATTAAAAAATAGAAGAGTTGTAGGAAATGAAAAGTTTTAGATTGAAAAGTTTTAGGTGAAAACTTTTCGTTATTGCCAAACACCCCCAAAGCTTTAACGCCCATCGATACTTGCACACACAAGCACCCCAATATAAATAAAAACAATTAATGCATTTTGTCGTGCCCGTCAAATCATATTACTTATATTACAAGATGGAAGATGATCAAACGTAGATGTTTGCTTAACTAGAATGACTGTTTCAAATTTTTCATCCCAAAATCCGCCATTAACGCCAAAAGCACACATATCTGCAATCAATGTAAACTAACACCACACATAAGGCGATGTTTGGCAATCGGCATGCGTGGGAATTCCTACGGACAGCATCATTTTCAACCCTTTATTTAATAATTTGATATTATGTTTTTAAATTTTATTCATACATTTTAATAATTTTTTTCTTTTATCTATTATATTTATTTTAACTTTATTTTTATCATTTCGTATCAATCACATATTTTTCGAAATATTTTATTTCTCATTTTCCACACCATTTCAAAATTCCATGAACTTTTATATTACAAAACAAGTCCTAAATTCAATCCCATACAAAATCACGCTCACGTCATATCAGTCCTCATAAGACAATGAAAGCGAATCTCATTCAACATATGCAAGTTAAATACTATTCCTCTAAGAGTTGTTTCGACATATACATCATAATAAGGTACGGGAATTTGGAGGCTTATAAATATATTGTCTACCCTCTTAACTATCTAGGGCATTAGCCTCATTATTATCTCCAAAAGTACACTTCCTTGAGATAGCTTATCATTTGAGGTATGTGGCGCCATAAAAAAAAACTATTTAAGAAGTTCTATTTTAAAAATATGAATTCATTACAACTAAAAGTCTTACTAAAAATCGTAGCGCCCAATGGCGAAGGGCTTACGCCTTCGTATCCCTATTATCTTATTAATTTTCAAAATTAAATTATTATATTTATATTCTCATGGTACATCTCTTTTTTTTTAAAAAAAAAATCAGTCAGGCCCGTTGGACTGACCAGTCCATTTTCAAGACATGAGCATAATTCTTTTGATGGAAAATGAGTTTTGTTTGTTTGTTAATTTTTTTATTTTAATATGAAAAATGCTAACAGTTAACTTAGAGGAATGATCCCGTTAGCTTGAGTTAATAAAAAATCTTGCCACAAAAAACTAATTTATAATATTTTTTGCTTTTTTCTTCGTATACTTGTTTACAAATGTATTTAACATATAAATTAAATTTTATTATTTTTAGATATGTGTATAAATTTTGTTGAGATTTGTAAACATCTATTTGTGTATATATATATGGGAAATGATCCAGTGCATGCGACTGCACCGTGCAGTCCATGCACCGTGGGCCCCACCTGATCATTTCCCATAAATCCACCCCACCCATTGTATTTAGAATTGTTCACTTTATTACCATACCAATTTTCATCCAAATCCAACATGTATGTAGTCTCCATCTTAAAATGGTGCAAAATCAACGTAATAAAATAGTTTAATGTAAATATCAAGTTTAAAGTGGTTTTTTCAACATCTAAACCGTCTAAAGTATGATTTATATATGAATAAATGAGTGTATAAAGTTTCATTACAATCTAATATGTGTGGGGTCCATTTTACAGCGGACTGCACAGGATCGGTTCCCTATATATATATATGTATGTATTCAAAATACCCTTATATTTAAAAATCTCTAAAAAATATACATATATTTAAAAATGGTAAAACTTGGTTAATATAAATACACTTAGATAAATAATGGTACGAAGAAAAAAAAATTAAAAAAGTTGTAAATAAGTTTTTTAAAGTAAACTAAGCGAGATATTTATTTAGCCTAAATGTACCATTCATCAATAACTTAATGTAACATCATGAGACTAATGTTTGTGAGCACCCTTTGTCCATCCACTCTGGATTTGCCTCAGTTTTCTCTGAGATGCGAGAATCAAAAGTTGGCCCCAGCTGATTAGTTCTGTAGTCTTATGTCCAGAGCTTATGAAAGTTCACAAAGCCAAGATACTAATCTGTGCACTTGACGGGAAATGACGGATTTTGCTTTAGAGGCCTACGAGTGACATCTTACATTGAATCATACTTTACTGGGCTACCAGTAGTCTGCTTAGGCCAAAGATTAGCCTTTTCGCATCTTGTTCCCTCAGCTTCTTTTTGCATTTTTGCACCCAAACTAATGTAATTTATATATTAATATTTGAAACTTGTAATTAATTTAAATCTTCGTGCAAGAATTTAGAAATCCCTTCATTTCATGAAAATAAACAGGATTATCCTTCATTTTTTATCTTTGCTTTTCAACTTGCTTCAGAGCTTGTAAAATTTAAGCCACATTAAGGGAGCAATATCATCTATTTTAAAAGGATGTTGGGAATGTACTTTTAGTGAAAAATATAACAAAACTAGCAACTGCATGAAGTAGCCATGAGGTTGTCGTTGGATCAGATGCCAAATATTTATATATAAAAAAAAAAATTCATATGTGAACTCTGACGACTGATCATTTACGACCGGTCGGAAATCCGGTGATTTCCGACCGGTCAAAAAATATATATTTTTTTTATTTTTTTTGAAAAATAATTTTATAAACATGTTAATCTAGTTATATTTAATCTATAAACCAAATTTTACCATTTTTGGATATGTATATATATTTATTTTGAATTTTTAAATACAGGGGTATTTAAGTCATTTTAAATATTCTTAAAATGACTTAAATACCCCTGTATTTAAAAATCCAAAATAAATATATATACATATCCAAAAATGGTAAAATTTGGTTTATAGATTAAATATAACTAGATTAACATGTTTATAAAATTATTTTTCAAAAAAAATAAAAAAAAAATATATTTTTTGACCGGTCGGAAATCACCGGATTTCCGACCGGTCGTAGAAGATCACTGCTCGTGAACTCTACTTGATAGGTTCCTAAAATTTTCAAAATTTTTTTGACTGTTATTAATTCTTAAAAAGCCCCTATCCAGATAGGTCAATTTTTTTTTTTTTTTTTGAAAATTGGTAGAAATATATCTAGATGGGACGAACAAAATTATCAAAAAATTTTAAAAAATTTAAAGGGTACATATCCGAAAGTTGTTTCTCATGCTATTGTAATCATAAAATTGCAAAATCTGTTGAAACACTATGAGCAAAAAAGGGTAGCCTGTCACGACTTTTCGATTTCGCAATTTATAAGCAAAAATCTTGATTTTGTTAACCAGTGAAGTTCATCTCACTTCACACAATCGTTTATAGAAATTCTTCTGTTTCGTTAAAGTTGAATATCAGTTTTAAGAAGTATTTTGGTTGTGAAAAATGTTTTTGGACATCTAAAATTAAGGGCATTTTGCTAACTCAATTTACACATTTTTGGCATTTAAAATTAAAGCAACTAAAAAAGGAGAGTTCCCATTAGAAAAATTGACAACGTTGGATGGACGTCTTTCGTGGGACTCTAATCTTGTGCACCCGGGTGCATTTAGCTTCAGTACACTCGAGTGCACTGAAGCCATTTTAACTTATTTTTTATTTTTTTTAAATTTTTTTTATACAAGTGTTATTTGTATTTAAAATGTGTATCAATTTTTATCATTTTTGGAGTATTTTATATATTAATTTTCGATTTTTGAAAATCAGTGGCATTTTAGTAATTTTAAATTATCTAAATGCCACTGATTTTCAAAACTAAAAAATAAATATCTAAAATACTCCAAAAATGGTAAAAATTGATACACATGTTAAATACACTTAGATTAATACTTATGTAAAAAAAATTTCAAAAAAATATAAAAAATGGGTTAATGCACCCGGGTGCACTGAAGCTAAGTGCACCCGGGTGCACAGGATTTGGAACCTCTTTTGTGGGGGTGATTTTGAAAAAGAAAGTGCGAAAACAGGGAATTATTTGCAGAATCAATATTTTGTAAAATCAAAATCGTATAATGAGTACAGACTCACAGTCTCACAGCCTACCCAAATCAAAGCTGGCTAGAGCTGAATTGTATAAAGACCTGTAGAGGGCGGTTGTCCAGTTTCAGGGTTAGTATTGTATTAATTTGGAATCAATGGCCCACTTTTCAGAACCATAGCAACACTAATATGTGGCAACTGGTGGGCAATCAATAAAGAAAGGAAAAGATGGGACCAGCAGGGTTTTCGGGCCATGAAAGGGACAACCTACTTTACAATTGGATTGGATTGAATTGAAATACCGTATATGTGTAGGATCGTTTACCTACTTCATCTATATTGCTCCGGCATTATCAACATCAGCCGTCAATGCCATCACCATCATGAGCAACATCATTATAACCTTGTCGCAGCTGCTTGAATCCATCTCCAGATGCAAGTTGGAAAATTTTCCATCACCTGCCAATTTCATGGTTCTCTTCCAGGGTGGTCTTGTGAGAGATAAAGATGAATGAACAAAAACAAATATGCAACTTATGATCATTTGCAACATTTTCTCAAGTCATCATCCAATCCAAGCAAAAGAGGGAATGGGTTATACCACGAACAAAAATTTTTCTATTATTGTAATTATTTTTTAATTATGATTAATGCTTATCATGATACTTCTTTTGAGAATCATGAATGAATTTGGTCTGAAATGGCAAGTCACATATCTTGGTGAAGGGCTGTCCAAGAAAACGACACTCACCAGTCAAATTCAGTCACGAATGTGTTTGGAGATGGTTACGTTGCTGTAATTTCGGGACAATGAGGATGAGACAACAAAACATTAGGTTCTCGTGTGGCCCAAATCATAATTACTCTTGGATGGGTGGTTACTATCAGTCTCTCCATCACTAATCAAGCACCTTTTAATAAAAAAATGAAATAGAAAGAAATGATATAATAGGACACAAGCTACTAATTAAACTGAAGAAAATAAAAACAAAACAGGAATGTTTGTTCGAAGATTTTCAAAGTTCATGAAATTAGATAAAATGTATGATTAGTTAAAAAAGGATAAAAAGAGTGCTTTCTTTCTCAACACCAAACATGGCCTTGATTGATTTTAGGCCATCTGAGTAGATTTCCAATCACTCAACCAATTTGCCGTATAACCTGGGCCCATTTCTGCATGTGATATGCAGTACTTGGACATCATTTGAGTGAGCCATTTTCTGCAGTGTGTCGCTCATGCAATGGCACCAAGTGAATAGTCAGACCTTGGTAAAATGTTTTCAGGCTATATCTCCATGGTAATCTACTTTTCCAGCCAGAAATGGCCTGCTGGTTATGAAGGGATTGGCTTGATTTACATTTTCATAGCCTGACCTGATGGCACAGACTGTATGGCCCACTGACATTGTGGCCAACCTATGCCCTCGAATCTTTGCAACCGATACTTCAAACTACATATAGCACAGAAGCCCACCAACCCAAGACTGCAGTTCCAGATCATACATAGTAGGGGTGGGAATCGGGGCGGGTCGGGACGGGTCAGGGTGTGCCCAACCCTGACTCTACCTTTCAAAAATATGGTTTGACCCTTACTTTTTTTTACTAGGTCTTGGGATAAAATTCAGGTCGGTTTCGGGACGACGGGTCGGGTAAAAACTACGGGTCAAATAAGAAATTTTTAAGAATTTATAAACCTATCAAGTATAAAAACAAGTCTATATTAAATTTAACTACTATATGCTTCAATCTATTACTAATAAATCAAAGCAAAATATAAATACTTAAATAAAACATGAATATTTATTCACCTATACAAGAACAAGTTAACATTTAGATAAAATCTAATCCATTTAGATATCAAACATTTGAATGCAAATAATTGAGAGTTTTATAGATACCAAACATTTGGGGTTGCTAAATCCTCTTCCAAAATCCAATCTACGTAAATAAGTAGAAGCAGAAGCATTTTGTAAATATTAAATCATACCATTTGCAATTTGGGGAAAAATCGGAACACAGACAAATATATCCAAAATTCTAGAAATATACCATTGCTGGACGGCAGATCTGGGTTGCGGATTTGGACGGCGGCTCTGAATTCACGGATCTGGACACGATGGCATTCTGTCGGATAGATCTGGACCGCAAATCTGGACGCACGGATCTGGACGGCGGCTTTGGATGCGACGGCTTCTGCCGGACATGGAGAAGAAGGCAATGTTCTGCCGGACAGGGAGAGGAAGGTAGGGACAGTTGGATGCGCGGATGTGGAGCGGGCGTTGGCGGATCTGGATGCGATGGCATTAGCTGCGAACGGACGACATTCTGCCGGAAAGAGAGACGAAGGCAGGGACGCTGGACGCCGGAGATGATGCAGAGACGGTGACGGGATATGGGAATTAGTTGCAGGACATCGCTGGCCAGGCATGTTGGGCATCAGAGGCGACGACGCAACTGCGCAGTCTGCTCGGCGGGAGGCGGTGTTGTCTGCTCGGTGAGGGAGACGGCAAGGCAGATGCTAGACGCCGTGCGGGAGAGAGACGAGATTTGGGGGAGTTCGGGCCTAGGGAATCGGGGTAGGTTAAGCTGAATAGGTTAGAAAAATATTATAATAGTCTGCGGGTATAAGCGGGTCGGGATCCGGTAGGTCCGCCCCGACCCGCATTTTGAAGAAATTTTCATGCCCTTGACCCGCCCTGCCCCGCCCCGCCCCAGTATAAAACAGGGGCGAGGCGGGTCACAGGTTGACCCCCCCCCCCCCCCCCCCCGATTCCCACCCCTAATACATAGTCACCTTTTCTCCACACTCCATACTTGGCACTTGCAGCATTTTCTTTCATTAATATTGCCATCAATCCCACCATTGATCTTGCTTCCTCAATCTCATAGATGGGTTGGAACATCTGACATCTTTAATGCAGCCAAGATGGAATCTTTCTTCAATCTTATAGATGGTTATTAGGCATGTGAATAACTTGATGAATTATCCATGCTCCGAAATCCTTCTAGTCTATCATCTTATCCATGTCTCTGTAACTCTATTAGTACAGCTTTCCTGCCAGGCTTGAATTCTCGAGTAGATATTTGAAAAGCACATCAAACCAGCATTGGAATTTGAAATAGGAATTCGATTAATTATATTATAAAAAGATCTCATGATTTTCTGTTCATATCTTCTAACTCTGATCCTTTCCGAACATATTTCATGACTTGCCTAACCTTCATGTTAGTAGTCTGTGTTCCTTGAACCATGAATCTGCTTGAAGTGATCCAGTGATCTTTAACATCTGTTCCAGCGATAGATAAACAAATTCTACAAGATGTATGTGCCAAAGTTGTAACAGCAAAAATCAACTCTTCAAGGTTTCCCGCCACTTTTAGTATCATATTATATTCCAATTATCGACAACCGTGGTGTGTGGGCGGATACTTGGCTACTCAAAATTTGGAATCGAATTTTAAAATTTTTCTCATTTCACAATATTTCTAATTCTCTCATTATCTATATTTTCCATTATTTTCTCATATCTACCCCAATCTCAATTCTCAATGCTTTCCAACTCCAAATTCCACTAACAGCCAACAGCCAACAGGGACAAGCTTGTGGAACAACGCAAATTCACAAGGCACGAGGCTGCATAATCAAGCAATGGGCCTCCAAATTACAACCAAGAGGCCCTGCTCGAGTCTCAGGCTGGGTCGCTGTTCGCATAAATTGTCCCAACTTTCAATACATTTGGATTTGGTAGCCTCTTCCCGATACAATTATTTTCTTGTGCTCGTAACATGGAAAACAGTTCTCTACTGTTGCTAATCGGCAGTAAAATATCATTAATGACTTGAAGAAAATTTTTGAAACTTTGATTTATTTAGAAAGTTGTTCGTGATACCTAGCTATTCTTTTAAACCATGAATTCGGTAAAAACGAAAGTTTTGAGTTGTCGCTAATCACATATATTCGTGGGTGGCTACGAAACCCATCTGTTTTCCTCCTAAAACAACCTCTTTTGTGTTTTATAGTAATTTTGATTCTATTTACACGCACTCTAATGCTATGCAGCAATTTCGAATTTTAAGATTTTAATGCTGCATGGAAAATCTAATATATTCATTTTATTTAATATATTTTGTTTAGTTAGCAAATTAAATTTCATCCAATTAAATATGTGCATGACACACATTTTCTAAAATATATATTCACAAGTAAATTATGAAAAATCTTCAAATCTATTTAAATAATATTTTATAGAATTGTTTATGCACTTAAAAATTAATATTTTTGATGGTTTAAATTTCGAAAATATAATTTTTAAATAAATATTTAACATTAAATTATTTTATTATATTAATTTTACATATTGGTAGATGGAACAGAGACTTTCTTTTCATTTCTCAAAAAGTCTAGGCTCCGAAAATCGTGCAACTTCCGTCGCAGGAGTTTGATTGGCGTGTGAAGAAATTAAAAGTAGTTTTCTGGCGAGAACAGCTTCGGTTCTCACCATTTTAATGGGAACTCGAAACTAAATTTTTGATTTTGTTTTAAAATTTCAATTATACATATTATTTAAAATATAATTTTGACTATTAAAAATGAAAATTAAAAATCAGATGTCATTGTGACCTTAAATATGTAACCGGGTTACATAGAAGTGATTTTGTGTAACCTCATCTATTTTTAAGATTTTAATATTTGATGAAAATCTGAATTCATTCATTGTATTTAACATAATTTATTTAGCTAGGAGATCAAATTTTATTCAAATCCAATATGTGCATAGGTTCCATTTGCTAAAAAATGGGTACATTCATATGTAAATTAGGAGCTTAGATCCATTCACAATGTATTAAAATGTAACAATACTTTATATGATCATTTTTCCACATATGATTGATATTTTAGATAGTTTAAATGTTGAAAAAACTACTTTAAAATTGATATTTTAATATTAAATTATTTTATTACGTTAATTTCCTACTTTTGTAGATGAGACATATATACAATGCAATAAAAAAAAATAAAAGGGTTTCAAAGATACTAAAAATGATGTTAAACATAATAGATGAAGTGGATTTTTCATCAACCATCAAGGTTTTAAAAATAGAAAAGATCATATAGAGAAGGAGTTTCATAGTTAAATTTTTGAAACAAAATCAAAAATTTAGTTTTGAAAATGAGTTGGCATTGAGACTGTGGGAACGTTATTTCTCCGGGCCACCAATGGCGGATTCAGTTTCACCCCCGTTTTTCTAAGAATCGTAAAATTTTGGTTTTTCCATTTATCGAATCTATTTTCCGCTTCTTTTGGACAGTATCTTATTTTGGGGTTTCAGTTTTTGGGTATGGAGGTCAATCGAATACTTCTTCTGTGCAGGACAAAAAGAACATCGCCATCAAATATCCACTTGAGACCTATTTGAGTCAACCTGATAATGACATTGGAAACAAATAAAATCCTCGTTTCTGCACTGTTTTCCACATGAATCCATCCTTTTTAGATGATCAAACTGCTATAATTGAATTGTTTGGCACCCAAACTTGCCAAACAATCAGAAAGGCCCAATCAAAATTACTAAAACGTCAAAGCTGAAGAGATAGCATTAGGTCGACTACCACTATAAAGTTGTGGGTGTAAGTTGGTACTATTTGGAATCATATCGCACGATAATTGGTTTGAAATTTTCACTAAACTAAATTTTCTCTAATTTGAAAATTTTCAAATATACCTGAAAATTTTTATATTAAGGGTGTGTTTGGCAATCGATAAAAAATTTAAAGTTAAAACTTTTCAATCTAAAACTTTTCACTCTCCACAATTATCATATTTTTAATTATTTTTTCACATTTTCTTACACAATTACTTTACTTTTCAATCATTTCTACGCAATTATCTACTTAATTAACCTATCTATTTTAACTTTATTCGTTTTACTACTCATCATTATCCCTATCATATCACATCATCTGACAACTTTTACTCTTCAAAATTTTTCATCATAAATAATATTCATTAACGAACACAACCTAATTCCTTATACACGCAAGGACATTTTTCCTTACGCTCGTCGGCTACGTTGAAACTATTTTGTTTGTCTTATTTTAAAATATTTTCCATAATGCCCAAATTACCCTCCAGTGCACCAGCCCTTCGGTTTCCATGGCTGGTGCTTGTCAGAGCGCTGTTGCTTGGAGCGACGATGGATTCTGCTTGAGTTACTGAAAATGACGAGCCATGGTCGGCGTTGCAGATCCTGTGGAATCCGCGGGATCGAAGGAAGATAGGGCACTGGTGGGCAGATAGGGCACTGATGAATCGGACTTGGGGAAGACAGGGATACTGTTATGGCCGTTGGGAAAGTCCAGATGTCATAGTTTAAATTGGCGGACGCTTTGCAATCTCCGATGGCGTGGGACGATGGGTCGAAAATCGGAAATGAATTACTAAATTCCTATCAGTAATGAAAGAGATGGTTAAAATGGGTTTCTGGCATTAAAATTTCCTCCAGGAATCTGCTTGGCCATATCTGAACTGACGGTTACTGGATTTCAATAAAAGATGAAATCAGTTGGTGGCCTTGGATCTGTTGGGGATACGGGACGTGGATTAATTGCAGATGAAGCTGGATTTCTGGGATGCAGACAAAAGAGCTAGTGATTTCTCAGATGCCATAAACAAAGAACGGCTGCTGCTGAATTAACAGGGGCTGCTCTGGATGTGGATGTGGATGTGGATCTTCTTGCTGTGGACGATAGGTACCGACAGAGATGGTTGCTTCACCGGCGAGTTGGGTGCAAACGTTGGAGATGCAGGGGTCAACTCTGGATTTTGTCGATTGGATGCCAGAGAAGACGAAGGCTATGTTTCCGATGTCGGGGAAGAAAGAGGTGTTTCCGACGTCGGGAAAGAGAGAGGGTTACCATATTCAATCGATGCACAGTCGCCAGTGGGTGCTGAACTATTTTGAGAGCCATCGACACCGCTCAAATTTTGGATTCGAATGACGATGGTGGAACTCCGATTCGATGCTCGAGCACTGCACGTCTCCCGTTGCCTTGCGATTTGGCATGGACTATGGAGACGTAAATTTAGGGTCTGTTCGAACACGGTTAAAATTTTTGATGAAAAGTTTTAATGAGTAAAAGTTATCAAATGATGTGATATGATAAGGGTAATAATGAGTAGTAAAGATGATAAAGTTAAAATAGATAAATTAGTTGTGTGAGTAGTTGTCTAAAAATGATTAAAAAGTAGAGTAGTTGTATAGGAAAATGTAAAAAAATAATTAAAAAATATGATAGTTATGGAGAGTAAAAAGTTTTAAATTGAAAAGTTTTAATTTAATATTTTTTAATCATTGCCAAACATACTTGAAAAAGTTATATTAGTCATTTAAGACGTGGGTTCGTTGCTGCTTATCCTAATTCCTAGCGGCACACGGTATGGGTGGAATTTTGAGAAAACTTTATTTATGTTATAAGAGAAATTTTTACAAATCCACTAGTATATAAGGAGATGAGGTAAAAATTTGCAAGTATGTTTGAAAATTCTCTTTTCTTGGTATGTTCACAAAGTTGGAATGATATAAATTGTTAGAAGTAAGATGACTATATGATATAATAAAGAAAAGTAAAAATAAAACTAAGAATAAACCGGATAAAGCGAAAATAAAATAAAATATATAAGATATTTATATAAAAATATATGAAAAACAATTGGAGTGTAGAAACATAGAAAAATGATAGTAAAAAAGTGCACAAAGATGGAAATATGCCAAAATATTTATTTTGAGCATCTTTGGCCATAATAGCGAAAAAGCATTATTCTATTTTTTAATCATTTATTTACATATTACTATACTACTATTATATTTTCAATTATTTTTACATAATTATTTATACAACTGACTAATATATTTTTAATTAATTTTCTTTACTTTTTATCGTTACTTTTATTATAGGATTTTTTTCAAATATACCCACTACATTTTACCTTAATCCCAAATATACTTATTATGTTTCAAAAATCTCAAATATACCTACGACGTTTGCATGTAATTTTAAAAATGCTCACTCCGTTAAAGATGTTAATAAACATCGTTAAATTAACAATATACCCATCAAATTTAAGGTTGGATTCAAAATATTGAATATCATAATTCACTGCTACCTTAATTGCACAAGAGTTTTAAATACAGAGGCTCTAATTTTATTCCCATTTAATTTTATTTCATATTCTATTATTTTACACCGGGGGTATTTTTGGCATTTAGGAAATTATAACCAACATTTAAATTGATAATTGTTAACTCACTCACTTATCTATATAACATTATTTTCTAAAAGTGTGTTTAAAAATTGATAGAACTTTTGGACAAAAAGTTTTTGACGTAAAAATTTTTAAAGTGGAAGAAAATAATGCAACATGGCAAGATAATGATGAAGATAAAGAAAATAAAGTTAAAATAGACAAGTTAGTTATATAAAAATGATTTTAAAATATGATAATTTCTTAAAGAGATGTGAATAAATAATTAAAATATAGAGTAGCTACATAGGGAGAAAATTTTTGGATTGAAAAGTTTTATAATTAATTTAAAAACTTTTACACAAATCCATAAAAAAAACTTTTCATTTAAAATTTTGTTACTTATCAAACACACCCGTTGTTTCATTCATAATCATTTGAATCAACTCCCGAAAACATTTTAGTCGTGTATTTTGGGTTATGATACTTAATTTCTTGCCTTACGAATCGGCGCGGAATTCCTTGTTAGATGAAGTTCGGTAATTGATGAGTGGATTGGATTCATTCCACGCGTTCTAACCACTTCTTCGGCCAACATCCGCCGGAATTGATGAGGAAGAAAATCAAAGTACGGTTGAGGCTCACCCACCCATTTGGGCGGCAAACACATGATTTGGATTTTGGACTTCCATAAAAATGCGGCATGCCCGTCATCACTGGCATTCACAAAAGCATTGCAACTGCCAGATAGATATTTTGCAACATCTGAACCGTTAAAATGTCTGATCTTACACTAATGCCAATCCTTGTAATGAAAATTTTCTAAGAGAACTGGGGAAAAAAAATAAAAGTGATATTATTTTGCGTATTTTTACCTTATATTTATTCTTTTAACTTTTCATTGATCCTGTGGACCGATGAATGGTGTGGATCTCCATTTCCTGAATCCCAAAATTTTCTAAGAGAACTGGGGAAAAAATAAAAGCCATATTATTTTTGCGTATTTTTACCTTATATTTATTCTTTTAACTTTTCTTTGATCCTGTGGACCGATGAATGGTGTGGATCTCCATTTCCTGAATCCCAATTAGAAATAAGTGACAGGATAGAAGTTAATCCCCCCTGCACCGCAATTTATGGGGATCCCCTCATTTTATACTAGGGTCAAGCAGCAACTATTTTAGCTACCACAATCGGATTAAGATAACATCGTTAAGCTGTAATTGAGAATTGTAAATGGTACACATCAATTGATGAGTCCTATTTGATTGCGCTTTTTTGAAAAAAAAAAATCTAGTTATTTATTTTCTTAAACTAAGCAAAGTCAATAAATAGGACATGTCTCATAAAAGGTCCTATGATCTTGATTACCCAAACGAATTGTAAGCATTTCTTTAATCCTGGAAGAAATACTATGTGAGTGCACATGATAGATTTCAAACACGAGAAAAGAAACTTAAACCCTGATTTCAATGGCAAGATGTTCCAAAAGTCTTGTGGGCTATTTTTTAATCTCTTTTTTTGAAAAAATAATGCCAATAGCCAAAAAGTCGTTTGTTCACTGTATTTGCATTTTATCTTAATTTTTAATGTCACAATCAACCTAAATAAATTCTTATAATTATCAAGAGGGTGATCGCATGATCCTAATACCAAGAGAGAGATCACTCATACTCACTATAGGTTGGAATTCAATTCCATGTCCCCATGGCACATCCCAACACTATTTACCACTTAGGCGACGCCTAAGTGGCTAAGAGACTATTCAGTAAGATGTAAATTATGAGAATTGAACAAAATAAAATTTATATGATCAGAAGAGTAGATAAAAAGTTGTATAAAAAATAAAGATGTGTTCTAAGTCATACAAAATTCTTAGATTGAATTTGTATCATCGTTCCCAAAACGGTTTTTCTTAATTTCTAATTTAATTTTACTCATTCTCAATGTAATTTTACTCATTTCCAATATACATCACTATATTTTCATTCCAAATACAAATTCGATTCAAGAATCTTGTATGATTTGGAATAAACCAAATAAATGTTAAAATTATTTTCAACAGAATTCAAAAGGGCTTGAATGCAACGTAAAAATAGGATAAGAATGTGCGATGTTTATTTTGAATAGAAAAAAAGTTGTATTTAAAAATTATCTTAGAAATATGCGGCGACCTAGTAAGGGCGGTAGGCATAGCGCTTGCACGTCCTTGGCTTAAATCTCATTTGATGATTCTGAATTAGTATATTTGGGAGCAATGTATCTCCTTTTAGATAAAATGGCAGTGTATCTCCTCAAAAAATAGATGGTAGTAATGTATCTTTCTTAAAAATTTATGAGAATGTCTTCAAGCTCGTGTAATAGAATTTGAAATAGTTGTAATATATATATATATATATATATGGGAAATATTCCAGTGCATGCGACTGCATGGTGCAGTCCATGCACTGTGGGCCCCACTTGATCATAAATAGAAAATCCATTCCACCTATTGTATTTAGAATTGTTCACTTTATTAGTATACCAATTTTCATTCAAATCCAACATGTGTGTAGTCCCCATCTTAAAATGGCGCAAAATCAACGTAATAAAATAGTTTAATGTAAATATCAAGTTTAAAGTAGTTTTTTCAATATCTAAACCGTCTAAAGTATGATTTATATACGAATAAATGAGTATATAAGGTTTCATTACAATCTACTATGTGTGTGGTCCATTTTACAGTGGACTGCACCTTAATTACGGTGCAGTCGACTGCACCGTAATTAAGGTGCAGTCCGACTGCACAGGATCTCATATATATATATATATTGTCTTATAAATGAAAGATCACATCTCATTTAAATTTCTATTTTTGGAACACCTGCGTTTCTATTGTCAGAATCCCAAAAAACCAGTAAACGGCTGTTGACGATTGAGTGCCATGCGCAAAAAATAATAAGTAAATTTTAGAAAAATAAAAATCGATAAAATCTTCCAGAGATAATTCGGCTAAAACCATTTTAAAATCATACCATTAATTGACCTTTTAAATGCTCAATAAAGTCCGCCTTGCCCTTAACTCGCCGTTTCTATGCCGATCTTACGCCCGCCAAGAAGTTCATGGGCTCGAAGCTACTTCTCGAAAACACCCTCGCGTCAGGAACGCATTTCAAACAGAGAGGGATAACTGAGACATGAAAAACGGAAAAGAAAGGAAGCTCGAAGCCTCGAAGCCACAAACAAACCACCGTCCACCTCACGTGATACGTCAACCTCCACCAAGAAGTCACGTGATCTCCCACATGACCCAGCCAACGAGCACGTGCGAGAAGCATCAGGGAAAGGGATGCCTTCCACGTGGCATTGACTGCCGCATACTCTGGCTTTGGACGCTGGCTCAGGAACCAACTGTCACATGCTGTGCTGACAATACCGCCAGCCCTATCACGTGCATCGTGGGGCCCACATAACTGAAAGACCAAAAGAAAAGAAAAAGAAAATCATGAAAAGATGGTAATATCTGAGAAAATACCTTCACGCGAACGCTAAGCAACGATTCAATCCCGTGCCCCCCATTCCACATTTCTACTCTTCCTATTCCCTTGTAATTCAAAAAAAGGCAAAAAAAAATCTAACGGCAAATTCGCACGCCCCAGCTGACTCGGCCTGCGTCATCAACGAATGACGTGGCGTCCGCCGCGAGAGCCACGCGGAAAGAACGGAAGCTAGTGGCCTCTGCTATCATTACACGCGGCGCCATGACCTACCATCGATCTTGTTCAGCTGTAACCGTCGTGCTTAAACGTGTGTTAAGGAATTAATAAAGCACCAAAACCACGTTAACAAAAAAAATTACATAAAACAGAAATGACAAAAATAGACAACACGAATCCCGAGAAGTTGGACATCTGTTCACTGATCCCAGCGACAAAACCTGATTTTAGATCGATTCCTATGGAGAAGACAACTCGAATTTTCTGCACTTAATTAGCGCATTTTGTGATTTTATTTACTTAGGTTAACTCTTAAGTACTCATGCTTGCCCAATTCCGGTTTTGCCCCCAACACCATCTGCCTATTGGCCTAAAATAAAATGACGAAACTGCCTTCTATTTAGTTCTCTGTCTTTATTCAAAAGAACAGTTTGATAGCTTGGCAGGCTGATAAGCCGTCCACTTCAGGACACCGTCTAGGATGTTGCATGACGTGAAACTAAATAATTGCTTCCATCAATCGCCGGTGCATCGGCTATTGAAGGGAGCCGGAGTATTGTTAATGTGATATCGTACAACCACTTGATTTTCAAACTAACAGAAGATGTTAAGTTAAATTTTTTCGATTTAAAACTTTTTCACTCTTCATAATTATCATATGTTTTATTTATTTATTTACACTTTTTTATACACTTATCCTACTTTTCAATTATTTTCTATATAACTATTCATATGACTAACCTTTCTATTTTAACTTTATCTTCTTTACTTCTAATCGTTACCCCTATCATATTATATTATTTGACAATTTTTACTTTTTAAAAATTTTCATTATAAGTTTTATTTATTCCCAGCTACACCTTAATATGAATAAAAACTGTTTTTCCGTGTTTTGGATATGTGAATTCCTTCACCGCCAAGTTGATTTCAAAATTAATCATCCACCCAACTTTCTCTTTCTCATTATTGGAAAATGACCGAAATGACAACACCCAACCTCCTACTGCTCAACAGTAATTTGAAACTTTTTTTCTTTGCCTTATCAGCTATGCATACGGGCCCACAAAAACATTCGTGATAGGCATGTGCACGGACCTTGTGCAAGGCCGAGTATCAAATAACATCCCGTCCCAAAAAAGTAAGAGGCTAGGCTTTTGTGTACTTGCCAGGACTGTTTTCTAAGAAAATAGTCGAAACGTACGGGAAATGCTTCGTCGAAGGTGATGACGGTGGGAGGTTATTTAACAGTTACTACTGCATTCGGGTCCGTCAGCCAATTCACGATTATCATGCATATTAACAGTTTTAGCCGCCAAAAAGCATAGAAAAGGAAATCAAAAAATTGTATTAATCAATTCTGACCTATGATTTGAACGATCAGGATTTATATACGTCGTGGATTTTAGGATGTAGATGTCTGGTGCTGTACGGTGACTTGATGAACACAGCGTTTTACACAGCGAGATAAGTTGCACCGTCAAGCACTGGCTAATTACATCGTATGTGACCTATCCGGACCGTCCAAATTGCCAACCGACAGGGAAGAAATCTGTTTTTTTCTTTTATATATATTTTTTAAATTTCTGGGTGGATAAATCTATTATTTCGTAATCACGGACAATATGCATGCATGCAACGTGCCACGTGCAGACTCAAGCGTGACAAAATTACGATCCTCGCGCACTTGGAAAACCTCCGGGGAGATTCCCCACGACATATTCTTTTTTCTTAATTTTTTAAAAAAATTTGATTCATTTTATATATGAATCGATATTATTTTAAAAATTATGCTTATTAGATCAGTCAAAATGACCATACGCGATCTCAGCAGATTCTTGCGTTTCGAAAACCAGATGCAGGTTCCACGGTCAACATGCATTTGGAGCATTATCGTAGTTTGGAGACGAGGTCAGGGGTATCTTGGTCTTAGCGTAGTCAGTTTCTTTTCTGGCAGTTAAAAAGATGCCCTTCTTCTTATTGTACATATCTTCGTCCCATTTTTTTACGATTTCGCCCTCTAAAAATGCACCATTTTAGCTGTCCGTCTATCTCCTTCAAACGCAAATAAACCCCGCTCGATCTCTCGCTCTTCGTTTCTCTGCGAGGCGAAACGCAAACACTTCTCGCTTCTTTTTCAACCTCCAAAGGAGAAGGGCGAAATATTCCAGACAAAGAAAAAATAGGGTCCTACTTTTTGTCGAAACAGACCATCACCCAAATGGAAATGCCAGACATCTTCCACGGCGGTTACTGCCGCGCCGGAAACCCACAATTCGCACCGGAGAAACGGCACGTAGATCCGAAATCCGGGGACCATTTCATCATCGAAGACCTGCTTGATTTCTCCAACGAGGACGCCGTTGCCCCCGACGACGACGGAGCCTTCGACGCTGCCGCAGGGAACTCCACAGAGTCCTCCACCGTCACCGTCGCCGGAGGGGATAGCTGCAACTCCTCCTCCGGTTCCGAGCCTCATTTCTCCGGAGATGTCGCATGCCGGAGTTTCGCTGACGCTCAATTCTCCGGCGACCTCTGCGTCCCGGTAATTTTCCCCAGGCAGAAACCGTGGCCTTTTTCGGGCCGAGAGTTGAGAGTTTTCCGTTACGGATTTTGACAGTTTCACCTCCCAAAAATTGATATTGTCAACATCAAACGAGCGTAAGTGAGAAGATGGAAGAGAAAAAAAGGCAGTCGTGGAAGGAAACAAATGCTATAATTTCCAAAGCATCTATTGGAGTGAAATTTAAAATTCAGGGCTCGGTCAGAGAGACCAAAAGGGGGAAAAAAAAAAAAGAAAGACGAAAACAAAAATTAATAAGTTTCAATTTCAGACATTTCTTCCTTCGTTTTCCTGACTTTTTCACAAAATTCAGCTCCCGTATTTTCAAATCTATTTTTCGGTTGACTTATTCACAAGGAAAAAGCAGATATTAATTTAAAATTTTTAATTTGTTATTTCTTTTTACGAAAGAATTGGATGATACAAAAAAAAAAAAAAAAACTGTTCAGATGCTTCTGCGACATTGCATAGAGCAGCAACAGAATTTCAAAAATTTTTGAACCTTGTTGGAAATTTTGCAGTACGATGAATTGGCGGAGCTGGAATGGCTGTCGAATTTCGTGGAGGAATCGTTTTCCAGCGAGGATTTGCAGAAGCTGCAGATCATCTCAGGCATGGCCTCCCGCACCGACGAATCGTCGGAGACCCGAGAATTCCCCACCGGCACGGGCCGTACTAGCCCCATCTTCCGCCCGGAGGTCTCCGTTCCCGGCAAAGCTCGGAGCAAGAGGCCCCGCGCGGCCGCCCCATGCAACTGGTCGGCCCGCCTCCTCGTCCTCTCCCCGACGACATCCTCGTCGGAGTCCGACGCCGTCCCACTGCCAAGCCCAGCCAAGAAAGCCCACAAGACGGCGCCGAAGAAGAAGGACGCCCCCGACTCGCCGCCCGACGGCCGGAAATGCCTGCATTGTTCGACGGACAAGACGCCGCAGTGGCGAACGGGGCCGATGGGGCCAAAGACGCTGTGCAACGCGTGCGGCGTCCGGTACAAGTCCGGGCGGCTGGTGCCGGAGTATCGGCCTGCGGCGAGCCCGACGTTCGTGCTGACGAAGCATTCGAACTCGCATCGGAAGGTGATGGAGCTGCGGCGGCAGAAGGAGTTGCAGCAGCAACAGCAGCAGCAATACCTCCATCCAAATGCCGTCTTCGACGTCGTCGGCGCGGAAGAGTACTTGATCAGTCACCATGGTGGACCCGATTTTCGGCAGCTAATCTGAATTGGGAATTTCGAGCAAGCTAATTTCATGGGTTAAAACTCAAGTTTTCTGATGAAAAATCGAGATTTTAGATGCCAAATTTAGTTCTTCCCCCCCCCCTTTTCTTCTTCCTAAGTCCCATTTTTTTTGTCTTCCTTTGTTATTTTTTTCTTGTGTTCCTAACTCTCTTTTTGGTTAATTAATTAGCTTTTTTTTTCCAAACTGCAGAACACAAAAAATGTTAGAATCAGTCTGCTGAGTTTTTTCCACCCTCTAATTTGACAATTAATGCTAGAAAAGTTCATCAGTTTTTTTAAAAATTTTGTTGGGGCTTGAATCCATCGTGGGTGATGCTTCAAAATAAATAAAATAATTTTATAATAAGATCATTCAAAACATGCAGTGGATAGATTTTTAATGGGAATTTTTTCATTTTTCATTAAACGAGTGTGGCCCTCAATAAACTGATCAACTCATCTTGATAAAATAAAGATAATTACAAGATTGCATTTCCATGTGTGGCCAACTCGGAAAGAAGAGGTAGGACCCATTTAGTTGGAGCGTCATCGTCAAGTTACATAGGCTTTTTGGGGAACTGAGCTTGGACGTAGCGGGTGTTCACTCGCGGCAGAGCCATGCACCTCTGACGCGTTGTAACCATGCCCTGATGGCTGCTGCATGCATCCACGTGTGCATACGTCCAAACATGCGCAAGCGTATCCCGCCTTTTTCCACTAGACCTGACTAGGGGTGTTAACGGATCGGGTTGAACGGGTTGGAGCCTAATCCTAATCCTAACCCATTTAATATATCTCAATCCTAATCCGTTTATTAACCCATTTAAAAAACTTCAACCCTAACCCATTTACAACCCATTTAATAAACGGGTTAACGGGTTGTTAACGGGTTGTGTTTGTTACTAATTTTCATGCTAAAAATCTTCAATAAAATCTGTAAATTTAAATAAATTAAATAATTTGAAGCTAACGTACTTGAATTTAATTTATTTTAGCTTGAAAACATCAGCACCAATCTCAAGTCATCTCTTTAATGTCAATTCCTATTATAAATATTATATATATATATTATAATATATTATATTAAATGAGTTATACGGGTTGAACGGGTTGGACGAGTTAAATAAACGGGTTGGATGGGTTGACGGGTTGCGAAACCTCAACCCTAATCCGTTTATTTAATTAAATGGTTGAACGGGTTGGCGGATCATAACCCATTTATTCAAAAATCCCAACCCAAACCCATTTATTAACGGGTTGAACGAGCGGGTTAACGGGTTGACCATGACCATTAACACCCCTAGACCTGACGTGAAAATAACGTGAATTGGACCGTCCAGCCCTTCCCTTTTCCTCAATATCAGCCGTCGAATACTGACCCCAACACTTTTACGGTCAGGATCACGTGTGATCATCGACTACTCAGTCCCTGGCATCTTGCTAGTTATGAAAAGAAAACGTCCGATCCGTGCCCGCGGGGCATCCTATATGTGAATTGGAAGCGGCTTTTCGACCGTCCGATTTTTCATCTTAATGTATAAAAGTCGAATGAAGGGTCCAGATTGATTTATGCTTGTGAAGACTGTTCAATCTGGAAGAGTGGTATCTAAGCAGCTGAGCCTCGACGTAGTTATGAATTTCCGTGAAACGAAATCGGCGGGGTTTTGGGCCAAAGCGGACAGAAGCCTGATACGGAAGAGGAAAAATGGACGATGGAGTGTGCGGATTATGTGCGTAGCTTTCGTTCTGATTCTTCTCTTTCATCAATATCGAGTGATATAGAAAGAATAACAAGGGACGTTATTCAACGGAACCGGGCCCTTGCGTAATTAAATCAAAATTCGACCGTCTACGGTGTTTAATATAAAATAATAAAATCAAAATCCAACCATCATTACCAATCAAACAAAATTCAACCATCATTTATATTAACTAAAATTATTATTTTATCATAATACCATTATAGAAAGTGATTATCTTACTCTTATTAAGTTGATCAACTGCAGGAGCCCCATTCGCTCATACTTAAGACATTGTGTTGACAAGATAAGAGGCCCCGGTTGCTCTAAAGAGCACCAATGAAAATATTTATATTTGGCAGGATAACGGACCTTGTTGAATTTCTGACTCTTTAGGTAAAGATTGATAATCTTTTAATGATATTCATTTAGGTTCAACTCCTCGGTCTCCACCCTTGGAGGAAACTGTGGAGTGACCCCAAGTTGAGCCGTTCAAACATTTCATAACAAAAATTACAAAATTCGAGCGGGTTGATCATAACCACTTAAAAATTTATAATTACAAATAAGTTAGGAAGAAAATACTTATATTCTGCAGAAACATCGACCAAACGCTAAATTCTATTAGTAAGTTAAGCTCAAGTAGAAACAAGTGGGAAATTGTGCGTAATAGCTTTTTATTGAGTTTATTAGCATGGCTTGATACTGTGGTGGCAGGCAGGGGTGCAACTTGTGGCAGGTTTGAGCTCAGATACAATTTTGAATGGTAATAGAACTTGCTTTTTCGGAACTTAAACCCAAGAAACCCGATCTGTAAATATGATAGGGTTAAGGTTCCTGAACCCGAAGAACCCAAGCCAGATTTTCCATTTTATATTTATTATAAAATATATTATATACATACTATTTAAATAATATTTCTTTATATTATTTATATCTATATTTGAATACGTGTTTGACATATCGTATTTTTATTTATAAGAAAGTATATTATTTTCATTTATTTTTATTTTTATTTTTATTATTTACTTTTACATCCATTAATTTTCTTCATTTATATTGTTTTTGATGTTAAATTTTTTCTGAAAATATTCTTTATATTACTATTTTTAAAAAATATGTAGTTTGATTATATATTATTATGTTTACTTACATGATTTTTTATTATTATTTATTCATATGAAATTCTAAAATTGTCATTTTTAAATAAAACGTAAATTTATTAATATAAATTTCAATCCGAAATTCAATCCGAACTCGATTTTTAAAAATAAGGTTAGAGTTAGAGTTAAGATCAAGGTAAATTTAAGTTTTATGAGCTCGAGTTACATCCGAAGTGGCAGACAAGTATTAAAATTAAAATAATAAAAGTCCCGCAAAAAGAGCGGAATATGATGAGAGCGTGAACGCGATCCCATTCATTGCTAATCCAGATGGGCAGGTAGATGAGTATGATAGGTTGGGTTATTCGAATAAGCTCAAGAAATGAGGAATATTGAGCTCAGCTCCCACAAAGAACGTTTAATTAAAAATAATAATAATAACACGATATGGGGGGCGGTGGTCACATGCTGCCTTATGCGTATTATAATGCTGCTTGCAAGATATGGCTGCCTTTATATGTGCATGCACGTGACTGCATGTGCATGTATGACTTAAGGCATGTGTGCTTTGCATGATCAGGGGCGGGCTGCCTGCCCATCAGTCACACCCTTGCGTGATCGACTAACCAAGCGTCTTTCTCTGCAAATCGTGCTTGCCAACTAATCAAATGGGAGATGCGGAGACCACCTCTAATCTCTTATACCGTAACGGTATTCGTCTTCAAAACGATTTATTAAATAATTAATTTAGATTGCTTTATAGCCTCCATTAATTTTATTTTGAAAATATAAATCACTGGAAATTTTAATTTACATTTTATATCTCAGTAAAAAAAACGCAACCAATATCGGTATTAGTATGAACATAGAAAACTTAATATATATATTTTTAATATGACATGCATAACCTACAATTTTTTCCTGCAACGTGAATCATCACAAGAAAATCATTTGGAAATTAACTTCCTAAAGTACATGGATATTTTTTAATCTCTATTCTAATAATCTGTAAGAATTTTTTATTAACATTTCTCATTTGAAATTTATAATTTTTTAACATGTTATATCAAATTTCCATTAAATTAACATGAATATGATTTCCACTAGGTAAATCTATAATCTTTTTTTACGTACTTATAAATTAGAAGTTATAATTCATATGATTTAAAATATTGTGCCGTCTTTTTTATGTTAAGTTTTTTAGTAACAGAAATCATATCCATCCATATCATACACCATAAATTGATTGACAAAGTAGTAAAAGATTAGATTATATCCTAATCCTCAATATTTGTAATTCTTATTCGAAATATCTTATTATTCCTGTTTTAACTAAAATTTTAAACAATTTGTAAAATATATCTATACTAAATTTAATAAAATATCACGTACCATATTCTATATTTTAACACTGGTAGATTTTTTATTCAGAAAATGTCTAAATCAAAATAATTTTGAATTTTAAAAATTAAGTTTTCATAGTTTTTTGGAATCTTGAGATTATTAGTAATTGGGATTTAATAAACCAAAAATACAACTTTAAATGTGAATCAACAGTTGATTAAGTTTGAAATGAAAGTTAAGTAATTTAGACAATTGATAGCTTGCTTGGTTGGTTAAAAATAGGGTCCTGTTGCGGCAGGTTGTGAGCTCAAGTCTCACTAGCCCTGTTTTAGGGAGCATTTGTCTCCCTTATTTATTTATTTATTTATTTAGGAGCTTCGGTATCCCTATTTGATAGGGTAGGGGTTTGTTTCCCAGTGTTGATATAATGGAGCTTGTGATCTCCACTCATGTATGAGTTGTAAGAATGTTTAAGTTAAACAATTTAGATTCTTATAACATATTAAATTTATAAGATGTGCATACAAATACATACTAATCTTCATAAAATCGACAGAATATTTTTAATGATACTTATTCATAATATCTGAATAATATAAATGAAATCATCTCAATCGAATATTTAATAGTCAAAATCAGCATGATTCCATATTTAGCTTCCCAGACTTACCCTTACTTCGTACGATCAATAAAGAGAGACACTTTTATTGTATGTAATGACGGAGCCCAATCCTATGCACCCGGGTGCATTCAGCCTCAGTGCACCCGGGTGCAGTGCACCTATTTTTTTTTTTTTTGAAATTTTTTTCATACAATGGTTAATCTAGGTTTATTTAACATATGTATCAATTTTTACTATTTTTGGAGACTTTTAGATATTTTTTTTAGATTTTTAAAAATCAGTGGCATTTTCGGTAATTTAAAATTACGAAAAATGCCACTGATTTTAAAAAATCTAAAAAAAAATCTAAAAATCTCCAAAAATAGTAAAAATTGATACATATGCTAAATAAACCTATATTAACAGCTTCATGAAAAATTTTTTTAAAAAAAATAAAAAAAATAGGTGCAATGCACCCGGGTGCACTGAGGCTGAATGCACCCAGGTGCATAGGATTAGGCTCCTGTAATGACACGGTACCTATTTTTAAAATTTTTCTTATAAAACCTTTTTCACTCGTAACGCATAGCAATATTTTTATTTTCAGGTGTGTTTGACGACCACGAAAAGTTATTAATTAAATTTTTTTTCAATCTTTACGGAAATATTGTTTACATATTCTTATATTACTATCCTAATTTTTATTAATTTCTCTACAATTATTCATAAAATTATCTTATCTATTTTAACTTTATTATATTTACTTTTTACCATCATTCTTATGACATCACACCATTTTTCTCATTTCAAAATTTCTATCAAATGTCAAAAACACCCATTAGTCTCGTTCTACGTCACATGAGTAGACTCATGAGCAGGCAAGTGGATGGATGCTCTGTGCCATGCACGGGCAGGCATAACACCCCGAGTAATACGCAAACCGCGTCCAGCAGGTGAACCGTACAAAAAGGTTGCAGCGGTTGGCCTGCTGTGCAATTGGTGTATGGGTCTTGAAGCACGTGCGTGTGGTATGCATGCGTGCGAAATGGAGTTGCGAATGGTTTGCCCGCTCCAAAAAGTACTTTGTAATGATGTTAATGTCAATCGTAAATAACATAGATGAATTTAAAAACTATAAATAACCATGACAAAATTAATGCAGTTGCGAATGGTTACAACGAAGCATCAATTAAATTTAAAAACAGAGAAAATTTTCCACAGTTGCAAAGGCATATAATATATGGGTATTTGGTGGCACGAAATGAGGAGCAAGCAAATTCGAAATAATCATGGGGGCTAACAGACAACAGTAAGCAGAAATGGAGGGTAAAAAGGTACTGTTTCAGCTGGCATCACATGCGGCCAGCTGCTGATCGATTCGTTAATGAATGAAATGTAAGTTGGCAGCTAAGATATGAATTAAGTGCAACAACAAATGTACTTAAAAGCTATCAAGTTGGCAAAAGTATAGATGATACTATGATGTATGAGAAGAGGCAGGCAGACAGAGTCGACACAAGTGAAAAACTTTCAAATTGCAGTAGGTAGGTCCCCCCCGAAGTGGGGTGGGCATCATGAATTGGAGGTATGGAATGGAGGAGTGGGGCAGAGGAATTGAAGGCAGCATCCATCCCAAAAAGATAGATATAGGCAGAAGATATGCATGGATGGATAGATAGGGTGGTAGTGGGGCAGAAGATAAAGAGTGAAAGAAAGAGACAGAGACTCTCGTCGCCCACATGCACTCTCCCTTCAATTATTTTATACCACATTCAACTGTGGTCTGCCTAAGCTGGAGCACACGTACGTATAATGGCAAACCCAGGACAGCCCCATCACCCTCCACCCACCATGTGTCTAGCACGTGACAATAATCTCTCTTCTCCCTCTTCATAGCATAAAAGGTGTGTTTTTGGTTGTCTGTTGATCCAAGCAACCACTGTTATCTGCCACTTCACATTTTTAACTGCTGAAACCATGAGATGCAGGTCGGCTACATGCCTGCATGAATATATATATATTAAAAAATCATGGTTCAAAGAACTTGCCATCCCCACCGACTCGTTCAAGACTAAGGGTGACCTCAAACTTTGCCCATCGAACTCGATTTCCAATCATGTCAAAATTTGCATTTTTGCAACTTGAGTCCAATAAATTCAATTTTGTAAATATAATAGGATTAGAGTTCAAGTAAACCAAAATATGAAAAACTCGAGCACAATTTCTCATTTTACATTTATTATAAAATATACTATATAAATAATATCTCAACCATATTTCTTTATATTCGTGTATTTTATATTATTTATATTTATGTTTTAATACATGTTTGGCATATTGTAATTATTTATAAATAAAGTATATTATTTTTATTTTTATTGATCCTTATATTTCTATCATTTTTTTTATGTAAATTATTTTTCTTCTTTTATCTAGTTTGTAATGTTAAATTTTCTTCTAGAAATATCCTTTATATTGCTATATTTTTTAAAAATCTCTTTTAACTGCGTATTATTACATTTACTTACATGATTTGTTGTTATTATATATTCATATGAAATTTCAAACTTATCACTCTTAAATAAAATGTAAATTCATCAACCTAAATTTTAACCTGAAACTCAACTCGAACCCGATTTTTTGAAAATAGGTTTAGAGTTTAAATTTTACAAATATGATTAGAGTTAGAGTTAATGTTGAGATAAGCCCATACTTTATAAACCTGAGTTGCTTCCCCATTCAAGACTAGGCAAATAACATAATACTAGCATCTACGAAGTTCAAGCATAATTACATCAAACAGGGCCGACCTCTTGTGGCCGACCATAAATCTTATTTTCCAAAAAAAAATTTTGATCTTTTTATTTTTTTACAAGTTCTGTTAATCTAGGTATATCTAATCCTTAAGGGGTGTTTTAAAAATAAATAATTCTTAAATAGAATATATTTTTTTATTGGTAAATAGAATATATATTCGAGATGAAAACGTAATGATGTGTATTGAAAATAAAAAAAAGTTTTAGTATACATCATTTTAATGAAAAGTTTTTTGTATAAAAAGTTATAAATAAAAAATTTTGAAACAGAAAAAAAAATATGAAATGATAAAAGTAGTAATAGAAAACAAAGTTAATAAATTTGAAGATAGGGTAGTTGTGAAAAAAAATTGAAAATCTTACTATACAAAAAATATTAAAAAATTAAAATTAAAATAGTTATGAATAGTAAAAAGTTTTAAATCGACAAGTTTGTTTGAATTTCAAACACACCTCTATTATAAATGTAAAAAGTTATATTAAAAATTTAAAAAGTTGTCTTAAAATGTGGATACAGATTCTATTCAAGTATTTTGTATTTTTTCAAAACAAGACCTAAACTAAGTTTTACTATTTCCGGAAATGTTTATTTATTATTTATTTTTAAACATAGTGGTATGGGTCAAGATGACTAAAATACCCCTTATATTTAAAAGTACAAAAAATATATAAATACATATACATCTTCAAAAAGGGTAAAATTTAATTTATAAATCAAATATATCCAAATTAACAAATTTATAAATTTAAAAAGGGGTTATGTGGCCGGCCTAAGTGGGTCGCATATCATCATCATCATCAAAAGACTCCCCAGAATCCGAAAACCACGATGGAAACAGACTATCGCATTGGATTGCAACTGCGTAGAAGGCTTGATAATACAGCTGGGGGCCATCCATTTTCAGCATAAGGACAAAGGAAGGATCTTTCTTACAAGCAATTCTAACACTTATCACTACCATTCAATGCATCACAAGCAAGCTGGCTGGATTTGTCCAGCGCGTCACTGCCATACAGTGCGGTTTTTACCAGAGCGGCGGAAATGGGAGTTGAAAAGAAAAACCCACCCAACTTGGTAAGTCATGAAGAAAACATGCATAAGAAAAAAAGCAAGGTTGGGTTGGTACTTGGCTCACATGACAGAGGCGGCTAAAGTTGAAACCGTGGACCTTTTTCCTTTCCATTGAACCCTTCTTAAGTGAGCTGTCTTACCACGCAGCTTGAGAGATCTGCGCAAATTCGGGTCTTTTCAGTGGATGGCTCCATGCCAGGAAAGTTGAACATGGGTGGTTGGTGCCTCAATTCCACTTTCTCAATGTTTCTTTCAAAATAGCTGCGGATACTGATCCCTGATTCCACAGTTCTACTTGAAAAAAGGCAGCTGCCCTCGAAAAAAGATAAATGAAAGAGGAAAAACTAACACACACCGTTTGTGACACTACGTTTCTGAGCAACCATCTCTTCAGATAAGTATAAAATCCGGTGATCTTAAATTGGTCTAAATATTTATTTTTTCAAATTTTTTTTATAAACATGTTAATCTAGCTATATTTAATTTATAAACAAATTTTTATTATTTTTAGATATATATATATATATATTGAATTTTTAAAAATGGAATATTTAAGTCATTTTAAATTTTTTAAAATAAATTAAAGAGGATTGATTGTTAACCCGAGCTAAATAAATACTCACTTAGCTTACCTAAAAAAAACTCATTTCCAACATTTTTTTTATTTTTTTTCATACACTTAATTTGTATGTTAAATACACTTATATAAATAAGTATATGAAGAAAAAACAAAAAAAAACAGTTGAAAATGAATTTTCGGAAGTGAGTTAAGCGAGACATTTGCTTAACCCAGATTAATATGATCATTCCTCCAACTTAAATACCCTTGTTTTAAAAATCCAAAATAAATATATACACATACAAAAATAGTAAAATTTAGTGAACTCCAATCTTATGCCTCAATGCACCCAAGCATATACACATATTTTTTAATTTTTTTTAAAAAATCTTTTTTACACAACTGTTAATCTAATGTATTTAACATGTGTATCAATTTATACCCTTTTTGAAAATTTTTAAATTTTTTTCGAATTTTTAAAATTCAATGGCATTTTAGTACTAAAATGCCACTAAATTTTAAAAATCACAAAAATATCTAAAAGCCTCAAAAAAATAAAAATTGATACACATATTAAATACACTTAGGTTAACATTTGTATCAAAAATTTTAAAAAAATAAAAAATTAGGAGGAATACACCCAAGTGCATAAAACTATCCCAAATTTAATTTATAAATTAAATACAACTAGATTAACATGTTTATAAAAAAATTTCAAAAAAAAAAAACAAAAAATAGGTTTTTGTGCCCCGAAAAGATCATCCGGCTACTTTTTTTTTTTTTTTTTTTTTTTGATAAAAATCATCCGGCTACTTTTGTTGGCATTGATACGAAAAAAAATTCCATAGACAGATATAAATGGGTTTTTTTCAGGGTCACTTATTCATATAAAAATATACCAATTCTTCTGCTGAGATTCATTGGTCCCGGTTTAATATTATTTAATTTCTGTTATGAAAGCTTCCGTTAGGATCCAAATGGCAAACAAAAAGGTAAAAAAGAAAAGACCAGCTACATGCATAGCCCAACGCACATATGGTGTCCACTATATATGGTGTATAATGGGAGAGATTCCAGGAAATGACATCCATTATGGAATCCATTGAGGCAGCTTGTGAGGCGAACACCTTGAAGCCCTAATGAAGAAAACCGAACTACTTTCGAAACTACTGATGTCTAATAAAATGCGTATGACAGCAACTCTTGAAACTACAATCATTTGAGACCAAGATGAGACTCACTCGACATACCAGGTGTAACCTCTTTAGGTTAACACTCAACACTATATCCCTGTGAATGATTATAGTACCCTACTTTGCCCATGGAATCCTGCATGAGATATGCAATGATAGAAAACTTAGGTTATAAAGTTCACCAATTCACAACCAGGCAAGGAACCTTTTCAAGAAAACCAAGAGCCTCAATGACCTAAAACTGACACTTATTGGGCTCAAGTGTGACGAGAACAGATTAAACCTCTTGCTCTGTTTAATTTTTAATGTAAGGCAACAATGACTTCATTAGCATGCAACACAGTCAACAAGCATCACACTCCATGCCGTTAGGAGGAAGATTAGAGAGCACAAACCTTTCACTTCTCATACTCTTCAAGAGCTCCACAGGAGTATCATGGGGGACGGTCGTAGAATAATTAACAAAGTACATAAAAATGAATTTAAAAAAGTTTTTAAAAAAGAGGAAAGTTCTCCTTCAGGAATGAAAAGGGGACGTAGTTGTAATTTAAAAAAAAACAAAAAGATAAAAGTATAGAACATCCTTGAAATCAAGGTCTTCATAATTATTATATATGCATGTTTGTCTTATATATGTCCATGCAATATAAAAATTTGGGAATCAGCAAATAATAAACTTCAGTCAACAAACCCACCCCCAAAAGAGGAAAAGGTAGAGAAAAAAGAAAAAGAACACAAAATACCAAAGACAAGACACCAATGTTTGACGAAGAACATACACTTTTTAAAACCAGGCCATCTAGCATTACTCTACCCCCATAACAAGTTAACAACTTGGACTCCAAGATATTCATGAAGTACATCAACAAACAGTCATAGGATGAAACACCAAGCCAATCCATTGGCCGAATGACCCAAAGCATGAGATAGGTCCATGGTCCACCAATCGAACTGGGTACTGGTAACACATGAATGAGAAATGGAGACAAAATAATAACCTGCCTTGTGTTTACAACACCACGAGACCAGCTTAGTAAAACCAGCCAACTTCCAAGCATGGAATGTCATGGTGTGGCCTCACCTGATAATTGCTCGAAGTTTATGATTCCACCCTAGAGCATCCAATAAGCACACTTATGTACACACATGAAATACAACATGTCGACAGTAAAAGCAAGACTGACAGAACCAGTTTCAAGGGAACAATAACACAAAAATAAGGTACAGAGTATTTTCTTATAACTTTCAGAAGTGGGTTAAGGACCAAGAAGCTGTTTCCAACCAGAAGGAAGTCATAATTCAAGTTCATGGAGTTACCATCTAACAAAGCAAAGGAGGTTCTTTTTTTCTTTTCCTGTTTCCTTTCTCTTTTTCTAGAATGGCACAGAAAAGCCGTCCATATTGGCACGTAACTCTCCATAATAAACAATTCTATCTTCAAGTTTGACATTTTCAATGCAATGCACTTGCAGTAAAAACTGAAAAAGAAATGCCTCTCGGCACATAAGAGCAGAAGAGGGCAGTAGATAACAATCATCCAACTGACTGCAAAGTGTTTGGTTAAAGAATCTTAAATGGCATTCATTGAAGTTAGATCCTCAGACTGAACTCCATCCAGCTATGCACTTTGACCATTCATCGAGGAACACAAAGACCTAATTCTAAAAGAAAAACAGAGAAAAAAAGTCAATATTTAACTGTGGATAAGTATACATTCCTGAAGTCAAAATAAATCAAAGAGTGGTCAACTGTGCTAAAATTACATTGCTAATATTCAAATTATTGCCAATGAAGTTTATTAAGAATAAAGTAGAGAGTCAATGAGGATGAAAACTATCCTGGAGTTGAAATATGAAATGCAGCAGCAGATGGCCTACATTTTCATACTAAAAGACCAGGAGATCGGCATCATCCTGAATAATCTCAAATTGAAGCACAGTAAGATCTTGAACATTGTTAAGAGCTACATGCTACTTCTAGTCCTTCACCAACCAATGGACCAACTACATATAATAGAGATCAATGAAGATGGTCTTCAAAATAAATAAATATATTAAAATGTCTGCCTGAAGGTTAGTTTTCCATACAGGTTCGGTCTTGAATAGAGTCTATAACAAATAATGTAACTATAACAATAGCAATTCTCTAAACATGGTAAAAGGTTCAACACATGCCTTATACTACCTATGATTTTTGGCACATGAAATTGGATCACTATGTTTCATCATATAGTCATTAAGTACATCTGCATTTCCATATCGCCATCCACTATCATAGGAAAATTGAATTTCAGTAATTCTCATTAATGATACGAAAAACTAATTTATATCCAATAAAATCCAGAATATCGTCTTCCGCGTCCTTTCACTATTTATATAACCATGAAGTCAGCACTTTCCAGACTTGTTTGTTTGTTTGTTTGATTGATTTGAGGGTTTTCTGTAACATATGCTTTTGCTTTCGAATGTTTTGTACATGAGCCTGAATAACACAAAATCCCTTTTCATTAGATTGATCCCTCTACTATATATCTAAAAAAAATGATCCCTCTAGCATTCATGATCATGTGTGTATCCTATAAGCTAGAAACATGCCAATATCATAATGAAATAAGCTACCAACTACTAAGGGTCCATTAATAAGTTCAACTAGTGCAGATGCAATTATGATGAGAGTTGTGGGAGTTCAAACCCTGGATGTGCTCAACTTCCAAAAAGAAAATCATGATTGCACCACACACTTATAATGGTCAGTGTCTAGAAAGAAAAACTTGATCTTGCACTTACAACAGTCAGCTTCTTGAAAGAAAAAAAAAAAAAAAAAGAAGTCCCAATGAGCTTTTATGTGCACTTTCTGTTGCAAACCCAGAGGAAAGGTGCCCACCTGTCTAACCTCATGAGAGGAGGATCTTGATCAAGCTTATCCATGACTATTCCCAGTTTTGGGTAAAGACCCAGTTTTGAAATGATTATATAGTCATGGTGTCAAAGGGAGCATGTATTTCAGTTCCCCATCAATCACTTGAGTTTGGAAGCAGGGTCCTAGTACACTGACTTTAGCCATGACAGCTACTGGCAATAAAACCCCCCCTCCAAGCAGCATCAGGAAATTTCTTAACTAGTTCGCCTTTACCATTTTACATCGGAAAACCTAAAATTAATATCGTTAACCGCTTTTGTCATCACCATGCTAGTAAGATATTGGTCCAAGGGTCTCTCTGGCATACAATGCCACCCCTGACTTCCTTCAGACTAATTTTTCACTTCCTCTGATATTCCTCACTTCCTTCTGACTAGAGGCCATCTTAAGAAAAGGAGTATCCAGCCTAACACATTTAACAATGCTCGCATAGTTTGGGGGCACAATCTGTAAAATTCCATGGCACTGTTTGGTTCTGTTTATTCTAGCTTAAACATTCATACAGTGAAATAGCTGATTCATACTAGCTAAATCTCTCTGGTTATGAATGCAACATCAGCTGGAAACTATCATTCCATGCACCGCCCCTAGCACACTTCCACATACACAATTTTAGTAATGTGGTGCCCTGATGGGGGTGAAAGATGGTAAAGACCAGTGTTGTGAAAACCAGATTGGACCAGCCGGTCCGATCCAGGCCAGTTTCTGGTAGGGACAAGTAGGCCAATAGGAACCGATTTGATCGGGGTGGTTTCTGGTTTTTAAACCAGCTGGTTAACCCGGTTTGGCAGTGACATATATATCGAAAAAAAAACCATCGCATGTTCACAAATCCTATTTCGAATTTTCAATTGGCTGAAGCTGCAAAAAACCGAAAACCTCACAATCCATCCGCAGCTCATCTTCCTCCAGATCAGCCCATTTTTACGCCGGCAACCTCCCAACATTGCTTCATCCATCCCTCCGGTCAGTGGCAGTGGACTCCCTCCTCTCTGTGGCTGGAAGCTTATCTTCAAAAACCCTATTTCGATCAGTAGCGGCAACTCTTCTTGCTCAACATCATCCGTATTTTCGCCAATAGCCTCAATCGATGTCTTCTTCTTCTATCTCTCTGATCGGCAACAATCAATTTGGTCATCTTTGTAGCCGGCAGCTAGTCATCAAGAAACCCCATGTTCGATTGGTAGTGGCAGCTCTGCTTCGGTTCTTCCTCAAAATCGGTTTTTTTTTTTTTTTGTCGGCAACCTCAATCGACGTCTTCTTCTTCCCTTAAGCTAGCAGCGACGTCTTCTACTTCTCTCTGGCTCATCTCGTCTTTCCTCTTTGTTATTTCGACTTAGCAAAAAAAGTAACTCATTTCCCCCTTTGCGGTTTCAATTGAAGTTCGTTTTCCCTCTTTGCATTTTCAATCCAAGCACATCGAGATTGCCACCATGAATCTTCATTCATCCGCCTCCTTCAAGTCTCTGGTTGACACCACACAAGTCGGTAGATGCCATTTTTATTTTTTTCCCTGCTTTTTGCTTGGATTTAATGGAGTGTGGAAACTGATTACTATCTCTGTTGGTGGTTTTTTGTTTGGATTTCTGCTTGTAAATCTCATCTCGTTATTTTAGATTTCTGCTTTCATCCTTGCATATACCTGTTTTTAGTTTTTGTTTTCAGCTGCTACATATTGCCCGTTATTTTATTTGTTTATTGGCACATGCATATTGCCGGATGGTCAGTTTTGCCATCTTCCAAAGGATCATGAGGCCATTTGAATTTTGAACATAGAAACCTACGTATCAAATAACACATTTTACAGAAATAAAATTCCCCAATATTTCAAATATAAAACATCAAATGGAAGAAATTAAGAATTATAAATCTTGTTTACACAACAAATTTTGAATAAATCAAATCTAATTAAATAATTAATAAAACAAATTCAAATACATTAAATTGCTGTCACAATGGGGGAAAGATTTAAAACCAATCACCTTCTCATCTGCCCATTGCTTTTTAAGGTGAATTTTTATGCTTTTATCTTATCAATCCACGATATATCTTATGGAAATTACTTATACACTGGTTCAATCCAGTTTTCAAAAATGGTTAAATCGGTTGGACCAGTACCAGTCCCTTGATCGGTTTGTTAACCGGTTCTGACAACATTGGTAAAGACTTGAATTTATGATAGGAAAAAATCAATTTAACCAAACCCACATGGGGAAAATAAATCACAAAACAAGAATTAATAATAATGATGGTGAAAGGAATAAATAGGAGAAAAAGTCGCTTACTCATTACAAACAAAAAAATGAGATCAGATCCCTGGATTTGCACGGCAAAGCATACCCTGAGACAGCGATCTCGAGCTCGTCGAATCGACGGCCAGGCATGAAGTGAGGCGCGCCGCAGAAACCGCACTGTGCAGTGGAAGAAGCGATTGGAGACAAGCCAGCTCAGGTGACAGCCTGCAACACTCAAAAAACAAAGAAGAAAAGAAAATTGATGAGTACTAGAACCGTTGAAAGAAATAGGAGGAGAAGAACCAGTAGGAGGGACAAAGCATTTACCTTGAAAAGGTGGGAAAGGGACGAGGAATGATGGTGGGAGAGATGGGTTTGCCGGTGGTTCGTACCGCAGATTTGAGAAGAGAAACGGCGGGTTTTGAGAGGTTTCGGAAACGAGACGCCATGGAAGTGGAAGAGGCGTGATAGACGGATAGACGGATAGAAGAGGGCTTTAGAGAGGTTTTGGTTCGCGGCGGCGGGGAAGATCAGAGGCTCGAAGATGGATGGGCAATTTTATCGTTCGGGTTTGCAGGGGTTGCATCCAGACCGTTGCTTTCCCGGACCGTCTTCGCTGTGGCAAATCTCTAACGGATGTAGTCGATGCTAGCTTTTTTTTTAAAAATTATTATTATTTTTGTAACGATGGACTCAAACAGATAGACGGTTAAGATACGAAGACAAAATAATTGGCGATCATTGTATTTAACAATACATAATGATTTAATATTTACGTAACCATAGAGCCTCTATGCTTACTCTTAATTTTTTTAATTTGAAAATATTTTAAATTTAAACTATTTATCATATTTAATATATCTTATTTTATCATGGTAACAAAACTAATTTTTATCTAAAACCTATATATCATAAAAGTAATAGACTATGAAAGTAAATATATAATTATTAAAATTTTGAAAAATGTGCAGTATAAATATAATATATAAAAGTTTGCAAAATATGTAATCTTTAGAATTATAATAAATACATATGGATAAAATGATAAATGGTTTAGGTTTTTTAAAAATATTTTTAGATGAAAAAAACCAAGGATAAGCATGAGACCTTCATGCTTACTCTCAATATTAAATCATTATCCATCTCCAGTTACAAACATATCAATTCAGGAATGATATGAGTTACAAACTTAACATTATTACCTAATAAATAATGATCCATTAAAAATTTCCTCCATACTTGTGATTACACTATCTAATTTTTTCCGATTGAATGACGCTATTTCTTATCTACGAAATATCAATACCAGAGCATTCACGATGCACTGTGGTGGACAACCTCACCACAGTTTATAATGAATCACGCATTGATGTTGCCAAAGATGCTGTATCATGTGCCATAGCATTTACATTACGCGGGGCGTGAAGGCGTCGAATGGAGAATAAACCGGATGCTGGGATCTTCACCTCTTGAAGAATGGAACCCAGAGCAGACAAAAATAGGACACTCCTCTAAAAAGCTAATCAGACATAAAGAGTCACTTCCAATTTCTAAATGCTGGACCTTCATTTTCAACCCCCAAACGAGACCTATACGGATAGCCATAGCCTCCATCATTAGGGTTCCCACATAGCCTCAATGTTCTAGCATTTTCCAGCCAAAAAGGGTGGGTGTGGCCCCCCCCCCCCCCCCCCCCCCCCCCCCCCCCCCTCCCTCCCTCCCTCCCTCCGAGGTGAATACCGCATCCGATTCTTACAACAAATAATCCACACAACACTGGGTTCTAAAAAAAAAAAAAAAAAAAACACACCCTATTAGAAGGTAGGGGTCTTCATTTTGGACCCCTGAACCCCTGATCCTGGGAGCATACAATGTTGCATGCTCCCAAGCGTATATACTTATTTTTTTTATTTTTTTTTACAATAGTGTTAATCTATATGTATTTAATATGTGTATATATTTTTACCATTTTTTGGGTATTTTTAGATATTTATTTTTTATTTTTAAAAATCAGTAGCATTTTAGTAATTTAAATTTACCTAAAATGCCACTGATTTTTAAAAATCTGAAATAAATATCTAAAAATCTTTAAAAATGGTAAAAATTGATACATACATTAAATATACTTAGGTTAACAAGTTCATGAAAAAATTTAAAAAATAAAATAAAATAAATAGGTATATGTGCCCAGGAGCATTGAGGCTCAATGCTCCCGGGAGCATAGGATCAGGGGTCCTTCATTTCGGCCCTGCATCCAGGACGCAGGCTGCCTTCAGGTGACCGCTTATCCATCTGCACTCTTCAAAGCCAACAATGGTCATTAAGTTGGCACACCAAAAATTTTTACGCGTTGAGTACAAACTACATGCTTCATGAATAAATGGGTGGTACTAGTTACACTTATACGGTGATGTCCACACACAAGATGAAGAGCTCCAATTTCAAAACAACCAGTGTCAACTGCAAGGTCTGCCTAGGGCTTATTTCTATGTCCTTTGTCCGCAGTGGTGGTCGTGCTCGGGCGACGATGGGACCACGCAGGGTCTGAGAAGGCTGAGGTGTTGGCGCTGGGCAGCCTTACGTCCAAAAAATTCTTTTTTTTTTTTGCAAAATGGTTAATGTAGTTATATTTAATTTATAAATCAATTTTTACCATTTTTAGAGACGTACATGTATTTACTTAGATTTTTAAACATTGGAGTATTTTAGTCATGCTTCAACAGTTTAAAATGACTAAAATATCCTTATATTTAAAAATCCAAAATAAATATATACACTCCAAAATTGGTAAAAACTGGTTTATAAATTAAAAACAACTAGAATAACAATTTTGTAAAAAAAAAAATTTTAAAATAAATTGTGTTTTAGACCTGTCTGAAATGATCAGGCCTCTACTAAATATTAGTTTATTACCATTAGTCCATAACTCAGATCTGTCACCAAAAACATGAGTGAAGAGAGCAACTGACTTGGCATCTTGAAAGCTATCCCCACAGTCATCACAGGTAAGTTGTGGATCCCCTGATCCATGGTTTAAGGTCCTAACACCAATAGGGATAACATTAAGCCTTCAGAATCGCAAAAATAACAGGGAAATGAAAAGGTGACTAGGGAAAATATTCAACATTTAGACAGGCATGAACTCTTGCTCATATCACCTAGAAGTCTCCCAACAGAGTGAAAGACAATCGAGATTTCAATTTTCATTAACTTCTGAGCGAAATGCAAATAAGATTTGCTATTTTCCATTGAATTTGTGAAGAATGACTATGTACATGCACATAGATTGAACCAGCGATCATCCTTGGAAATGAAATTTAACACCTGCAATGATGCTGAAGGTCAGTCTTTTTCATTTACATAATGCATTGAAAACAAAATTTTCACCAAAAACAGCTGCCTTTCACCAAAAACAACTAACCCTTTTGGCAGATGATCAAAGAAGGCGCAATTTCCCAGTTACAGAGTCCACAGATGCCTTTGTACCTAGTTGCAAACAAAGGCAGTGTAGATTACTACTCCAAGAAATTTTAAAAGCTTCACCTCAAATTATATACCAAATGAGGCTTTAAAACCCTTTCCAATTATCATGCATTTGCATCAATAAGTAAGCCCAAGCAACCAGCTAAACGCCAAACCATGACATGTGGTTCCCATGGTAGAAAATGCTAGCCTAAATTCAGACAATTTGGAAAGGAAGTGTGTGGTCAGTGGCAAATGGATAACCAAAAAGACATGGTGTCAGCAGTCAACCATGAGCCACCAAGGATTGCTGCACCAATAGAGAGAACTCCCAACACATGCCATGCGGAAAGACATTGCTAAGATTTTAGGCAAACAAAATAGTTCTGCCATGCCTGGCACAATGTCTGAGGCTGATGAAAAGACCACAGCATGCATTGAAATTTGTACAACAGCCAGAAGCATGCCAGATTTTGGGGAAATTGGGAATGGAAGTTAAACATCATCCGATCTTCCAACAACTGAAAGCAACATTAAGCAAACAATTTCTATAAAGTGTGGCCCTCAAATATTTCGGGAATCAGAATTTTTAGGAAAAACAACACTAAATGAGCTTCTTGGAGTTCACATACTGGCAAGCCTGCAGTTGAGTAGCTTGATTGAGCAACATAAACATGCTCATTAAAACCTATATCATGTACAACCAATAACAGTAAAACCACAAATTCTCTCATAATTATCAAGTTATGTAGATGCCACAATCTGTAAGGAGAGTAAACATTGAGTACAATTTCTATACAGTAAGGCCATTAAATATTTTGGGAATTCGAATTTTTTAGCAAAAACGACAGTAAATGTGCTGGTTGGAGTTCACATACTCGCAAGCCTGCAGCTGAGTAGCTTGATTGAACAACGTACACATGCTCATTAGACCCTATATTATGTACAGAATAACAGTAAAACCACAAATTCTCTCATAATCATGCACATGCTACAACCATAAGGTTCAAAAATTACAAACTTGTGGACTCAACATCAAAGGCTTCAGAAAAAAGGGAAAATGTATTGATATAAAAAGCATACAACATAAGTCGAACTGCATGTACTGAGAAATTTTCGCATGAAGCAATGTACCTGGTCCAACGGCGAGCACAGTCTTTGACCCAGCCACAACCTATGAAAGACAAAAGTCCAGCAAATCATTTAATGAGCTACCTTTTCATTTAATTTGTTTTCCCTATTTTTTACTTCTCTACTTCTAGGTTTGGCATTCTTACAGTGCCATTTCATGCAATGAGCTTGTTGGGATGAAATATTCTGTATCTTTTATTTCATTGTTTACAATTTTTAATATTCATATTTTATAATTTTCCTTATAAGTGCTGGAACCACAAAAAAAAAAGAGATTTTCGACGGTACAATGTCATCATGGTCCTTTTGCAGCCTTTCCACATGCATCTTTAAAGGTGCAAAAACAACGTATGCAGTCAAACCATCACAAGCGAAATAAAATTTCCCGCTAAAAAAAATGTACCTGCGTACGCCCTGCATCTGCGACAACAAAAGTGGGAAGGCCAATGCTGTCTGCAGTGTCCTTTAACTTATTCCTATGAAGTTCTCCAAAGAAAAAAAAAAGGAAAGAAAGAAAGGGAAAAAAAGAAAAGAACAATTGCTACTATTAGCAACCAAATGAACATCAGAAATGTACCAGAAGGAAAAGGATAATCTGCAGCTGCTACAAATTGCATTGTTAAGGGAAAGTTATGAACAAGAATACGTGCAAAACACATCCACCTACATTTCTTGTTGATTCTTGCATGTAACAACTATTTTTGGCTGCCCACATTGCTCCCATTGTCTCACTAGAGCTCGCTGGCTGCAACAAATGAAAGGTATAGTAAGTTCTGACCTATCCTTTGCATTATTTACAAGGGCAATGATTCAATATAGCCAGGCACCAGGAGTGTCCATGCAGCCCTTGTTTTTTTAAAAAAAATTTAAAGTGTTTTTTTTCCAAATATAAACCATTTATCTTGTTTATCCATATGCATTTATTTATGATTCCAAAAATATATGTATTGAGGTATAAAAAAAAATATATGTATTGAAAACTTTTAGATACCATACATATACTATGCATTCGCTCTCAAAAGATGTCATCTTTTGTATTGTATATAATATAAGTTTCCACTGAAAGTGATTTTTTATAACATGATAAAATAAAAACAAAACAAATGGCTTAGATTCAAGAAAAAAAAGATTAAATTAAAAGAACAAGAGGATGCATAGACCACTTCATGCAGCCCACTATAATGAATCATTGCCTTATTTATAATCTCAATGACAAAAGTAGATATGGATGAAAACAACATAGAAGGTAAATATCCTCTCATATGAAAGACCAAGGACTTCAATAACTTGAACAATATCTTTGAGAAATTACAGACAAAAAATGCAGGCTCGTCCTTAATGAGAATAAACTACAAAGGGAACACTTCGGGTGTATTTGGTTGGGGGTAAAACTTTTGATGAAAAGTTTTTGACATAGAAGTTGTCACATTGATAGAAAATGATATGATATAATAGGAGTAATGATGAGAAGTAAAGAGAATAAAGTTAAAATAAATAGGTTAGTTGTATAGATAGTTGTGTAGAAATGATTGAAAAGTAGGGTAGTTTGTATAGGAAAATGTGAAAAAATAATTAAAAAATAGAGTAGTTATGGAGAGTGAAAAGTTTTAGATTGAAAAGTTTTGGTTGACATGTTTATATCCCAAACAAACACACCCTTCATAACTCACATGACTAAGCAAAAAGTGATCCCTTTCAGTCACAAGTTATCTGCATGCTAGATTGGAAGGATATATCTTCAACACAAGGAGTTTCCACAAACACAGGCCATGTAAAGAATGTCCCAGATGTGGATAGCATGTCCGTTCCACCACCATGAATGCAAAAGGAGCACTGAGCTTGCTTGCTTTCATGATATTGTCATTTTGGGGTCTACTTCATCATTCATAGCAAAGTTCTACTGTTTAGTATGCAAAATAAGCATGGGCCAAGCTATCTCATTATCCATGTGGAAACAGTCAATTGATCAACCAATCCCATTTATAACTGTATATAAATGGAAAAGAAGTTTGAATGTAAAAAGTTCTAGAATGAAATTGCACAGAGCAATTAGCATAGATTACCTTTGAATTAATTGGGAATACATTCCAGTGGCAGCATCTGTAATTTCAGATTATTAAGGAATTAGCTAAAAGGCAAATGGTAAAAATGAATCATGAACGAGATTATCAACTGTGTCTAAGCTTTAAGTCAACTAACTGGGGGTAGTGGTTCTGTCATGCTATTATAGACCATGTATAAAAGCCCCTAAATCTGACAAAATATAAATCTAGATCTAGGCCTCAAATTCGATTGAGGAAAAAACTAAGTTACCATTTCAAGAAATATGCTATTAAGAGTCCCATCTGGATCAAGAAACACACGAGAAGCAGATGCATCGTTCAACTAAGCAGCTTCTTGAACTCCCCAAATCCACCAAAAATTCAGAATAATAGCACAGAAAGAAATATAATCCACTTGTAGACAGAGGAACACATCTTACGAGCACATTGGGATGCAATTTTCCCAGCTCCCATCCTCAAATCTTGTCTGACAACGAGTACCTACAAATCAAAATTCATGATTTGAAGCATGTGATGTAATATGGTATGATAGATTAGCAAGTTGTGTGTGTGATGCTGAATGCTGTAGCATACAGGACGACAGCGTTATCTCTCCATTCTTCTGTACTTGATTTTTTTTTTTGGGTTTTTGTTTATTTATTTGGTTTTGTGTTTATTTTTTTTTTCCTTCTGGGACTCGAGTAAGCACAGGAGTAGGCAACTTGCTAATTTCAGGATTCCAAGTCAAGCGCCTGTAAGCTTTATACTTCTTGAGAGCTCTGAGCCTGTGATAGACCGCTATCTTCATAACGGACGACGACCAATCCCAGCTGCTACATAGCTCCCGATCTGACAAAAACTCAAACACCTAGCACACTAAGAACAGCCCCTGTAGCCGCAAGTTATCCAGGCGAAGTAAGGCAAATCTGCAATTTCCTCGGCTTCCTCCTCCTATCGACAACGAGAGGTATTAAACTGCCTCACCTAGCTACAACTGTCAAAAGAAGCGCCCCCAAACTGAAATATTAATAATTTGTGAAGATCCCAGGAAAGAAAGAAAGTACCATTTTGAGCTCTTCGTCAGAGCTTGATGACATTAGCTGCCTCTTCGAACTGGAGAGGGAATTGGTTCGTGCATTGCGCTTTTGCGGCGCAGATATATCAATCAAGAATCCAAGAAGAAAGCCGATGATGAGACCTGGTATCATGTTCTGCGGCTTTACACTCACTGAAAACCACGCCTCTTTGTTGCTCTTCTGTTGCTGCTGGCCAGAAGAGATAAAACAAAATGAAACATAGTAGTGTTTGCAGTCTAAGGGAGTCAGTTAGGTAGAGAGAGAGACAGTTACGTTTTTGTTTTGAGAAGGATTTCGCCATGAGTCAAGCATTTTCTCTGCGTGCGAAAAAAGCGAAGAAAGAAGAGCGACGCTAATCGGGGGACGCACGAGCTTCAATCAGCCCCCCCCCACACCGGGCTTTAAAAAACAACGATGTTTATTTTAACGGAAAATTCCCGCATGTCCACGATATTTTACTATTATTCTTTTCATTTCCGTCCCATTTCACAAATTCTTTTTTATAACATTTCACCCCAACTTCTCAAAAGGCATATACCGATAATTTCAGCCCCAGATAGATATTAACTATATAAAAATGTCCATTTTGCCTTGCATCATTATGTAAATAAAGACAAAATAAATTTTTATTCTGTTTTTATTATACTTTAAACAAAAAATATATCAAATCTTTTTTATAAATAGTGTAAAAGAAAAATTGATATTTCTATGGATAGTTAATGTCTATTTTGGGCTAAAACTAACAATATAGGCACAAGTGACATTAGTGGTAAAATATTGTGGATGTCAAAAGAATTTTTAAAATTTCATGAGGACAAAAAGATTAATAATTAAATGTTTTGGGTATGAAGAAAATTTTACTTTATTTTTATCTATAGTAATTTTATTTTTTACTATCACTATCTTATTTTCATTTATTATCGAAATTTAATATTAACAAAAATTCTTTTACAATGTCGATGCCATTAAAATTTTCAATAGTGTGAAGTTATTTATAGGCCTATCTTGATGATTATGTGAGATCATATCGCTCCATTAAACAATTATATACCTAAGAAAATTAAGGCTGATAAACTGACCAATGAAAAAAATACATTGAATTAATTTCAGATATAATCATAAATTATATCTTTTCTACCAATATAAAATACATTCACCAAAGTGTCGTATATAACTATAGATTCTACTCGTAATTTCAAATATAAAAAGGCGATAGGCTCGGGTTACTTGTTGCAGAAAACTTTTCAAAATAACCCCTTAACATTTCTCATAAAAGGGCATCGTTTGTATTATGTTATACAAAGCATAGTCTTCAAGCTAACATCCATTTGGTATCATTGCACGTACAATGCTTCATTCATTAAAAAAAATGTGAAGGATAATTTAGGGTCCATTTAGCCTCCCAGTAAAGCTATTCCAGAGTTGTGCTTTTAAGTGATAAATACCAATTTAGAATTATCTTAATTTGAACTGACTGGATAAGTCATGCCAAGCATTCTTGAAAAAAAAAAATAATAAAAAAATACGTTAGAGCTTTCTTCTTCCCATAAGCTGGGCTAAACTGACCCTTTGTCATTTCGAAAATAAATAAATTTCCTTAACTGTGTTCCCATATTTCAATTATGCGTAATCTGTGTGGTCATCTTTTGTAAATAGAGCGTAGTTGTTATTATATTTGTAATTAAACCAAATATATGTTAGAAAATATCGAAATTGTCCAGGCGAGCGGAACTCCATCCTATCCTGGCGTCTACTGCCAGACATCTAAAGCCGTTTACACAATGGCATACACTCCATGTCCAAGATTCCCGACCCAAACGCTTGCTTGCTTCCTCCCGCTGTCTCGTGCTCCTCTTGGCCACTCAACGCATCCTCCCCGGCGCTCAAAAGCCCATACGGAAACACCCCCACGGCCCCTAGCTTTGCGTACTCCAACTTCCAGGCTCCAGCAACGCCATAGCATCCCCTCCCGCCCGCCCTCATGGAAGTAACCCCCTCCTGTTCCTCCTCACCCCAGCGCCTCTTCTCCCCCACCCAGCCCTTCGCCGACAGAATCCTTCGAGCCCTCCGCCACCGCCTCCGCCTTCTCCATCGATCCCACGACTCGTTCTTCGTCCTCGGCCAGACCGGCAATGTCTACACCGTCACCCTCTCTTCCGTCCCCTCCTGCTCCTGCCCTGACCGTACCAGCCCCTGCAAGCACATCCTCTTCGTCTTCCTCCGCGTCCTCCGCCTTTCCCTCGACGACCCCTGCCTCCGCCTGAGGACTCTCCGTCCCTGCCACCTCGCCCGCCTCCTCGGCTCCCCCGTCTCCCCAGACGCTCTGGCTGGCCGCCGCGCGATTGAGAGATTTCACCAGATGCTGGCAGCGGCGGCCGAGGGCGAGCCGGCGTGCAAGGTGGAGGAGGGCGACACTTGTCCGGTGTGCATGGAGGAGATGAAAAAGGAGGAGAGGCTGGTGGCGTGCTCCGTGTGCCGGAACTGGATGCACGAGGAGTGCTTGGTGGCGTGGAAGAGGAGCAGAGGGAGGAGGGCGGCCAGTTGCGTGGTTTGCCGGGCCAAGTGGCGGGAGTGGAAGGAGCAGGAGGCGTACACGAACCTCGCAGCGTATGTTAGCGACGAGGATGACGTGGAGCCGGAGTTGGAGAGGCGCGGAAGCAGATCCTGCCGCGCGCAGTAGAGGTCGCCAATTCAATAATCCGCTCAAATGTTAAAATTACTATAATTAACCTCATCAAAAAAAATTACGCTGATTAAAGCTCTACCGGCACCGCATTATTTTCAAAGAATTTGAAAGATGTAAATATAACAATTACTTAGCTTAAATTTATTTAATGCTGAGAATCGTGCAATGTTTGGAAGAAAACAAACCTTTGGAAGGTGTATATTATATTTCCAGGCTGTATATTCATTCTCAGATGACACTGATGATTGCATTTATACGTTTTCAAGTTTTTCTTTTTCTTTTTTCGTTTTTATAATATGATTTTGACGTTTGGTCAGTTCCTCATAATTGTTAATTTTAAGTTTATTTCTTTGGATAAATCATATGAAAGATCAAACGGAGGAGAAGACAAGCAACTTAGTAAAAAATTATGCTGAAATATGGTCAGGTCCATTAGTGCATCATTTTTTACGAGATGAACTTCGAAAAACAAAAAGACAACCGATAATTTTGTGAAAATTTTTCTTTCGACACAAAGCATAATTGAATTATGTTTAATACTCAGTCAATTTCAAAAAATCGTTATTGATGTCCTTTATCAAATTGTTTTGTCTAGGACGAAAATAAGCTATTAAGGGTATTTTTGGCTTTAATAAAAAAATTTCAATGTAAAATTTTTTTATTTATCATAGCTCTTTATTTTTAATTATTTTTTATATTTTCGTATATAACTATTCTACTTTTCGATTATCTTCCTATCATATCCCATTATTTTTTTACTTAATGAGTTGTTGGTAATAAGTAAAATTTTTTATATAAAACTTTTCTATCTAAAATTTTTCATTTTCTTTAACGATCTTATTTTTTAATTATTTCTTCATATCTTTAATTACTTTTATTTTTTAATCATTTTTATATAATTATCTATACAACTAGTCTCTCTATTTTAACTTTGTTCTCTTTAATCTTTATCATTATACTTATCATATTATATTATTTTTTATTAATTTAATAATTTTTACCTCAAAAACTTTTTATTGATAGTTTTATCACTTTTGAAACACATTTCTAGTCAAAAATTTTTGGTAAAAAAAAGTTGATTACTTCTCAAACATACTTTAAAAAAATTCTTTTTAAATGGTAAGGATTTTGTTGTTATACATTACCTGAGAGCCTACCCAGCAATGGACATTGATGAGATCAAAACATGTTAAAAATAAAAAGGAAAATTTTCATATATATTAATGAATTTGATCTCTAATCCCTTTTATACTCATGAATTTTGAATTCCCTCCTACTCATAAATTTTTTTATCAAAATTCCTCAGGCCCTTGGTGCAAGTGGCAACTACAGTTAACATAAATGCAAAATGACCGAAGTAATCTTCTAATTTCTATTATGTCCACTACATCTCAATTTGTCGGTGAGATTTTTGATCGGTGATCGTAACAGCCATCTTGCCAGCCGAAAATGGCCGCTAACCTCCTTTCTCGCTGCTGACAAGAGCATCCCCATCTCTTCTAATTGCTCATAAAGAAGCAACTGCAAAAAATTGCCTAGGAAATCATTGATCATTTTCCATTGCTGGCAACGATGGAGCGAACTACATACAACATCTTCCTCTACCACGACCAGCAACACGTTCGATCATAGCTGGTTATCCAGCAGCAATTCATTATCAATTCTACTAACGAGCCATGAGTTTCAGTAACAAATTTAATTGCCAACATCCAGCTCCTTCGAGAATTAGATGAGGCCACATCGTTCCAATCTAATTTAAGATCGTCAATCCGGAAAAGATACTATTGTCAATTAGGGATTTGTAAATGCACAACAAATTTGTTGACCATGGTTGCCGTGCAGGGATCCTTCGCCACCAACAGATTTCAATAACACTTGTCGCCACCAACCCATTACCCGCTGCTTCTCCGGCATCCATGTTATTGACGACAATCCCATTCATTACATATGTTCCTTCTGAGCACCCCCCGAGTCTTTTTGCCGAAATCCTTATTCCAATCCTTGTTTCAATCAAAGCCGCTCAGCTATATATGATTTAGAGAAAATCGAACCCTCGATACAGTCAGGAACTGATTAGTTGCTATCCACCATCCCTAAATCGGTAATTCACGTCATCTGCTACAACCATTCATCTGCCATTTCACCCGGCACTGGTCGCCGCAATACTCCATCAGCACCTGAATTTGGCAGCTATAACTACCATTTTCCACAAATCCAAAGAGTATCCATCTCCAAATGATCCATCTAGCATACTTTCATCATTAATTTACACCATCTGGGCAGCAGCTCTGTTCAACTTCCAAAGATTTGTCTGCCTTCGTAAAAGATTGCAACAAACATCTCACTGAAAGCTGCCAGTTTTTATTGCTTGACTAAGGATAGAATGTTGTTGGACCAATGGTGATGGGTATCGCTACGATGCTAGTGGGCATATCATATTTGCTCTATTCAGCGGCAGCCATGGATTTCACGATCCGACGTGAGCTTTCATGGCTATCAACTACTTCCAGCCGATGTTGGCATATCCTGCGGATGGGTGGCCATCTCACCCCTCTCTCCTTGATGGTAGTCATGAAAACCCCATGTAACGGTTGCACCCCACATCATTGGGACGGAGAAAAAAGAGGCGTGGATGGGTAATTTAAGCATTTTCGAAATATTAAAAATAAAAAAATCGAGAATTGAACCGCTAGTAACAGAGGCTAACTAGCGTGGGTACGGAAGGAATTTGAGGGAAAATTCCTGGGTATAAAAGTTTTTTTCTTTTTTTGGATATACAAGGAATTATAATAAAATTTCATGGATATATTTGGAAATTAAGTGGTAAAATTTTTTTATTTAGAATATAAGGAAAACTTTTCTATCTAAGGGTGTGTTTGGTAATGAATAAAATTTTTGATGAAAAGTTTTGGAAGATAAAAGTTGTCAAATGATGTGATATGATAGAGATAATGATGAGTGATAGTTGTATAAAAATGATTAAAAAGTAGGATAGTTGTATAAAAAAATGTGAAAAAATAATTAAAAAAATATGGTAGTTACGGAAAGTGAAAAGTTTTAGATCGAAAAGTTTTAACTTGATATTTTTTATGAATTACCAAACACACCCTAAAATTTTTTGCATTTCATAATGATCCTATTTTTAATTATTTTTTTACAACTTTATATATAATTATCTTATTTTTAGTTTTTTCTACATAGCGAATAATACAACTAACATATCTATTTTTATTTTATTTTATTTATTATTTATAATTAGCCTATCATATCATATCTCTTCTATTTAAACAAAAAAATTTTTATCTAAAAGTTTTTTACTACTTAAATATACTTTAAAATTAAAATAAATAAGTTAATTCTGTAAACAGCTGTGTATAAATGATTTAAAAGTAGTATAATTATATAGAAAAATATAAAAACTTAATTAAAAATTATGATAATTTTGGATTGAATAATTTTTTGTTTATGCTCTTAAATGTAACAGCGTAAGAAAGAAGAAAAGTAATTATTATTTTTAAAAATAAAAAATATTTTTCGAAAATAATATTCCCCTCCATCCGGGCATCAGATCCTATTTTTATCCCCGACACGGCCATGCGGAGTGTCAAAAACTTGCAAGCGCGCGGAGGCGCGGCGCATCGAAATTACCTCCCTGCCCTTCTTCCCTTGGGCAAGGGAAACCCAGAAGGTAGGGTTTTTCGCTACCATTTCTCCGTTTTGAAGGACTACGTTTCCCTCCATTTCGGGAAATCCCACAAAATTCAAAAAATAAAAAAAAATAAAAAATCCCAATTTTTCTTCGTTCCGGCCTCCTCACGCTCATTTCGAGCCCTAGAAACACCCATTTCTAGGGTTTCTATCTTGTCTTTTTGCTTCCCTCGATCGAGAAAATGAGCAGCACGGTGCAGAGAACAGCCAAATCTGGTCGACAGTCGCTGTTCTTTAGCGATCTGGCATCTCCTGTCTCCGCCCACAGAGGGAAGTTCACCAGCCCAGGCCAGGCCGCCGCCGTCTCCGCTCTCTGGCGCGAGAATTTCAACGGCTCAGATCCCCCTCCGCCTCCCGTCTTCACCCTCGAAGACCGAGCTGAATTCTCGCCCGAGGGTGGCCTAGGAGATCTGCCTCCGGCGTCGCCGGAGTTCAAATCGGAGACCAGGACGCCCGCCCGCAATTCGTTCTCGCCGTCGAAAACCAGGGCCGAGGCGAGCACTTCATATGCTTCGGTGCCTGCAACGCCGCAGGTGAGCACACAGGCTCAGCAGAGCCCGCTGGGTTTGAATTGGTGGTCCGCGGGTAAGAGTGGCGGCGATCGTGATGAGAAGGGCAAGGGATCGCCGGTTGATGGAGTAGTGCAGGCTGGTGCTTTGATTACTCTCCCGCCGCCTAGGGAAGTGGCCAGGCCCGACCTGCAGAAGAGCAGCTTGCCTGTTGTGGGCGGTCTCGACGAAGAGGAGTGCGTCACGGTTTATGGGTATGCTTCTATATCTGCTGCATTCAACACTTCTGTTTGTCGTGAAAATTCTTTTTGCTTGTTATAGATTGGCTGTAGTTCATTGATTAGATGCTGTTTGTCAATTGGAATTCGAATATGTTGTCCTTAGATCCCTTGGAGTCCAAGCTCGCGGTGAGGCTATTGAATGGGATCGATGGACAGCATTTTTAAACGTGGAACTGATGGCGGAATAGGTTGAGACTTTCTTCATTGTCTGGCAGCACGGTCCTTGCTGCGAGTTTAGGGGCCTAGGTGTTTGCAGAACGGGGTGATTGGACTGTTCAGCCATATTGATATTTCATGATATCTGTCACTTGCTTTTGACAGGGATACGTTTTGTCAGTAGCACGAATGTTATGCAATGTCCTATCATTCTATAGAAAATATTTTTATGAAAATTCTGCCTTTAGGGATTCAGAGTTGATTTTTTTTTTTTTAAAGTTTAAATTAAAACAAGAAGCTTTTGATATTGATATGGGTATCTGTTATTGCATAACCAAGCAATAAGTTGGTCTTAAAGATCCGTAGTAATATCAGTACCAAGAGATATTGTTGATGCCACATAGAGAAGCAATTGTTTTGGTAGATGGCTGTTGTTGATGTCACAGTAACATCCATGTTAGCAAAAGATCAACCAATGCCCAAGAATACTTGGAAATTTATTATTATTATTATTATTATTATTTGGGATTATTGGTTGGATGTCCAGTGAACATAATAGTATCTCACGGCAATATTGGTATTGTGAACAATGTTCGTGTTGCATTGAATTATACCCTTCCATGATTTTGCAGTTGATGCTTCCTTTTGCCCCTCATCTGTTGTGGTTTTGATGCAATATCTCTTGAGATGCTCATGTCTTTGTTACAAACTAACTTCAGATGATACTTCTCACTTCCTGCTGTTGATTTCTTCTTAGAACCCTGTAGTGCCATCTTGTATCTTTCCTTATCCTCAGACCTCAGTGATTAACCATGTTGGTTAATTCTTGCTGCTGTATTTGTCATCGCTTTTATGTATTTTATTTATGGAGTCAGCAATCGAGTCAAATTACCATGGATGGTTGCTGTGTCATAGGAAATAAAGATCATCAATTTTGGTAAGATTTGCCTGTGGGAAAGAGACTTAAGATTAAGTTGATGTATTGAATTACATATTGGCTTTACCGGAAAGGGTGGATAACTGCTTCCAACCCCAAGTGATGATAATCTTTATTTAGTACTGCAGAGCCCTTTACAAGATCACGTTTCGCGTTGTTTAGTTAGACTGGATCTTCAGAATGGTGATACTACTGGGTATTCAGGTGGGACTTTGATAATTCATATTTGCTGTGGAATTTTCAGCATACATTCTTATTTGACAGGCTCACAGATAAGTGGGCAACGAATTCTTACAGATGCCTTAATAAGGGCTTGTTTGGCTATGCCGTTTGGAAATTCCAATGGGGTTCCCCTCCTCAAAAAGGAGTTGAAAGTTGTTGTGGGGGGGTGGATTTCAAAACTCATGCTTGCTGTCACAGAAGTTACAATGGATAGCTGCTCACAAACAAGCTGTGGCAGACTATTTACTTCCTGCTGAATCTAGGCCAAATGGGCCCTAAGTTGTGTTTTATTTTTCTTGTTCTGTTGTGGATTGAGATTTAGAGTTTTCAGCAACTAAAATTTGTTCACTTGCCTTATCAGATTTTTACCAGGTGATACCAACTTAGTACTACGTGAGTTTGAGAAATGTGGTGTAATATTAAAGCATGTACCAGGTCCCAGAGATTCTAATTGGCTTCATATTCTTTATCAGGTTTGCTTTTCTTAATCTCCTTAATTTCAGCAAGTGCTGATGTATGCAATCAACCTGGATTGCCCTTTCTTTGTATGTACCACGTGGTGTTGCATGATGCCTGATAGAAAAGCGTATATATACATATGCCGTGGGGAAATGGTTTGGGGGCACTCTTTAGCCATCTCTCATGTACCTCATTTGATGGTGGCTTGAAATCTGATTACCATGTCATGGTCCATGGTTCACTGGCTTGTGTATTTCCCAAACAGCATGGGCCCTATGAATTGAATGGTTTGAGCATTTTGCTTGATCTTTGTTGATTGACACATTTTTATGTAACCGGTTTCACCAAAAATTTTTGTGAAACTTTTTCATAAGTCTGATGTTGTGATTCCAAGTTCGATACCAATTGTCGTACTTCTCTCTGTTATTTCTTAGTGAAATATAATCAAGTGCTATTTTATTTAATACTTCTTGGGTATTGACCATTTGAATTTTTTTAAGGTGAAATGACTTTGGAAGAATAATTAAGTAGATAGAGATAATTATAATGTTGGGTTTTAAACTAATTAAAGCACCACAATGAATCCAAATAAAAGGTGTTACAGAAAAGTGTGATGCAACCAGGTAGACCAATATTTCTTCTTCTTCTTCTTCTTCTTCTTCTTTTGCTTCTCTCTCTCTTCCATCCAAAGATGTTTCTTGACACTTTGCTCTCCTTGTCCAGAACCGATTTGATGCGCAAAAGGCATTAACCAAGAACGGAATGCAGATAAACGGTGTTCTCATTATTGGTGTGAAGCCTGTGGATCATGTTCAGCGTCAGTATTTGAATGAGAAACTGCACAACAAAGGCTTCATGCTCCTGCCTACCCAGCCTTCTGCGTCTGCATCAGCACCAACTGCTTCACATACTCCTCCGCGACCGTATTATCTTCAGAATGGTGATACTACCCGGCGTTCTGGTGGGGCTATTGCCACCCCTGCAAAATCAGCAGTATCAAGAGTCATGGATTTGATGTTTGGAATTTGAAGATGCAAAATCCTTTTGTCTGCTTTCGCTCCTAATGCTGAGGGAACTTAATAATTTTTTTTTTGAAAGAAGAAAAAAAAAAAAACAGAAAGACCCACTGTTAACCTGCTTGTTCGATAATTTAGTGAATCTCTCTTTGTTGGCCTCTATGTTCTTGGGCTGTTGGATTGGCCTCATTTTGTAATACAGGACGAAAAGCCACCTCACCTTAATAGAAGCTGTACCATTATATTAAGGAATGGTTTCTTTGCCTAATAATCAGGAGCAGCGATTCTTTGCTTACGAACTGAATGCTTACTCACAGATCATGTTCAGCTACTGTTCCACATTCCGTGGTCTGATCCTCTGTTCTTGGAGTTACTCCAATGTCGGCATACCCAAGGATATACTATAGAACTTGGGTTAATGTCAAGATTACTCTAAAAGAACCTTTTCCCCGCATTAGAGAATTTTTCCCCCCCTACCGTATCATTCTTTGCATCTTGCATCGGGAGCCCTTTAATCGGGTGATTTAAGGGTGGCCTATACTTAGATTTGAGGGGTGATTTTTTTAGGCCTGGTGCATGGGACCTTTTCAAAAATATTTTTTATTTTATTTTTTTATAAACATGTAAAGCTAAGTGTATTTAACCTATAAATTAAGTTTTACTATTTTTGGATGCTTTTAAGTATTTTTTGTTTTTAAATATAGTAGCATTTTTGTCATTTTTTGACTCAAAATTAAGAAAAATGTCACCATGTTTAAAAATAATTTTTTTTAAAAGTATCCAAAAATGATAAAACTTGGTTGATAAGTTAAATACAACTAATTTTACATGTTTACAAAAAAATAAAAAAATAAAAAATGGGTTTTTTGGCCACCCCTCAAATTTTGCCTCATTTAGAATTTACAATTTTTTAATTTGTTTTGGGAGGGCAGGGAAAAATAAAAAATAATTTTACAAAATTGTATTGTCGAATTTTATATTTATTAAAATTTTGGTGAAGCCCGAATACTTATAAAAAATACGGGATGTGGACGCTTATATCTATACAACCAATCTGTCTTTTTCAGCTTTTAAATTTTTTTTTTTTTTTTTTGTTATGGCAATGTCTCTTTCGGCTTTTACTATTTTACTTAAGGTTGGGAACTGGAATTATGACCAATCTTTACTTTACTTTTTAAAAATTCAGTTGGACTCTATTTTTATAGTATGTTGAAACAAGGTGGGTTTGATATTCACTTTTTTTAATAAGTCCTGAGATAAATTTCATATTGGTATTGAATCGGTTTCGGGATACCGGGTCCGATAAACAATGCAGGTCAAATAAAATGATTTTAAGAATTTATATATCTATCAAATATAAAGATACATCTAGACTAAATTTAAATAATATATGCTTCAACATTTTACTAATTATTAAAGAACAAATCATTATAAAAATAAAATGTGAGAAAATATAGTATAAAGTTATTAAAATAAGTTAATGTACAATTATACATAAGAAGTTTTATATATGTGAATTCTTCTTATTGATTCTTATATTATTTTTAAATAAATTGATTCTTCTAATGTTAATACAGTTAATTATAAAAAATATGAAAATTTAGAAAGAAAATAATAATAAGATTTAATCTTAAGCTTATAATTTTTAATAAATTAATATATGCAGTGTGGGTCGGACTCGTCGGGTTGGGACATAATCGACCTACACCGACTTTATTTTTGAATTCTAGTCAAAAATTTTAACTCATTCTTATATTGGGCAAAAAAAGTATTGGTTTTATTTGGTCAAAAATGAGTTAGGCTAAGACCGGGACATGGTCGACAGGGCTCCAATTCCCACCACTAGTTTTACTTCATCATTAATTTCATTTGTTTTTAAAATAATAACCAGGTGTATCATTAAAAAAAATTCAATCTGCTGTCTGGTGAATGGGAAAAAACCGTACTCCTACTTTCGTTCATAAAAAAAAATGTGATTGATCATTACTTAAGTATTCTACAATGTAATTATAAAAAAAATAAAAAAAGTATTCCACAATGTAATCTGGTGGCATACTCCACCGTACCCAATCATTCCAAGATGCGATCTCGCGACTGTCACTTAAAAATGGTTCAGTACAGTCACTTGCTTTCAGTACAATTACATTTACGGTTCAGTACCTCAAAATGGCATCATACGATCGTAAAGTTATAATCTACTCTATGCATTATATTTAGAATTATATATTTATTACCATACAAATTTTCATTCCAATTAGATATTTATATAGACCCCATCTAAAAATAGTATAAATTCAACGTAAGTTTGATTAAATAACAACTTTAAAGTTGTTTTTCAACATATAAACCATTTTATATAAGGATAAATGATTGTATAAAATATTAATACATTTAAGTACATGTAGAGCCTATTTTGAGCAAAATGCACTGTTAATTATGGTGTAGCTTCATTGCACATAAAAGATTTCTAATCGCGAAGAATGACCCAACAGAATCCACGCAGCCGACCCCACTTAGGTAGAAAATGGCTTATGATGATAATGATGATGGTCCATTATTATTAATTCACTTGTCAATTCACTTAAGTGGTACTGTCAATTCACTTAAGTAGTATTGTCTAGTTTGGAAACTAAAAATTATATTAATCCATAATTTATACCATTTTTAAGATTAAAAATTGCTTAAGAGTAATTTTAAATCCATTAAAATGATGTTTTTATTATAAGGACCCATAAGGTCCCATTCAATATCTAAACTATCCAGAATATTTATTATATATAGATTAATTATTTTACATGATTTCATAACGTTAGCAAACTTTAGTACATAGATCTAAGTGATTTTCTAAATTTGTAGACACGTTTAAAAGATGTGTTAAATATAATGTACAGATTGAATTTGACATGTTGACAAAATCATCCAGATGATGCCCAAACTAGAGGGAAATATCGAAGTAAACAAGTAAATTGGTAGTATTGGATATACTGAAGCCAAATTATATAAATAATTTAGGCGAAAAATATATAATATAATTTTGTATCAATATATGTCTTAACCCTTTAGTAAAAACCAAATTGTTCCTCTTATATATTTTGTATATTTTACGGAGGGATATCAGGGTGCACTATGATGAAATAAGGCCCAACTTAAAGATAAAATGAAAATTTACTCAGCTTATTACATTTAAAATTATTTGTTTAACTAAAGTAATAAGTTTTATGTAAATGGAAAATGAACATAGTCCCCTTCTTGTAAAGTGTAAAGTAACGCTAATATTTTTTTTTGATTGATTTATATATCGACCTTTTTTAAAAAAAAGAAAATGTAATGGAGACTATGGCTTCGGCCCGAAATCAAAACCTATTCAAACAATGTGTGCTGACATATAAACCTTTTAAAGCATTATGACTATGGAGAAATGATTATATAAATTATTTTACCATTTTAATGCATTTATTAATGAATTTAAGTATTTTTTATAATTTATACATATAACGCACACATCCAAGAAAATAATTCTAGGCTTATGGGCTATGGGATTATGGAGTGATATTGTCCATTTTGTCGTAGCAACTTACATGAGTTTTTTAAACTGATCCACTTATAAACCCAAAAGAACTCTCTTATCCTTTCCACATAAAATTCCGTTCTCAACCATTAAAATATGCAGCTATATGAGCTTTCCAATAAATGTAGCTGCCCAAGATTTTAATTGAGCTAATTCTTAGTATAATTGTAAAACATATGAAGTTAACCAATATAACCGGTTAGATTTTGATTTTATTATGAAAATAGACTTCATTTTGGTTAGAGTGCACCCTAGCATATTCCATCTTTATGATATTAAAAGAAAAAACTTGCATTAGATAATGAATTAGAAGTTGTCAAATCCTTTTGTTGAATTTTTTTTGAAAAGTGATTGCCATATGATATAGTAATGGTAAAGATTAAGTGTTAGAAGAATAAAGATAGGTTATGTAGAAGCAAGATAGGTTATATAAAAGTGTTTTCATATAATCCTTTTAAATTTTACGATCGTGACGTTTGATGTAAAATTTAAATCATTTATATATTTAACACTGTTTGTTTAACTAGTAGACCAAGTTTCATTTAAATTAAGTATATGCATGGGGCATATTTGTTGAAATTATATATTCATGTGTAAACTGTGAGAGATGCTTAAACCTATTTACATAGGTATTAAGATACAATAATACTCTATAGAATTATCCATCTACATAATAATGATATTTTAGATAGTCTAATTATTGAAAATATAACTTTAAAATTAATATTTAGTAGTAAACTATTTTATTATGTTAATTTTATATATATTTTGGGTTAATTTCAAATATACTCATTACTTTTGTCCTTAATTATAAATATACCCACTAAGTTTAAAAACTTTCATATATACCCACTAAATATGGATGAAATTTCATCTATACCAATTCCATTAGGTATGATTAAAAACCACCGTTATTCATTATAGGAAATGTTCAAAATACCGATTATTATTTAATAATAATAGTTATTGAGCTATAATAGAAGTTGCAAAATATGATGAAACTCATCAAATTTGAAAGAAGCTAGGCAACATGAGTTTTAATGGCCTAGATATGACACCAATGATAATAAATGCTAGATTAATCAATAGTATTTTGAGATTTTAAAGTTATTAAACGTTCCTAACGGTCATATTGTGTATGTTTGAAATTAATGAAATACTTAGTGGGTATTGTGAAAGTTTTCAAACTTAGTGGGTGTATTTGTAATTAATGACAAATATAGTGAGTATATTTGAAATTACCCCTATATTTCTTGATAAGGATCTGTTCAAAATGATATTAGACAAATAAAAAGTTCTCATGATACTATAAATATTGCTAAATACAATAGATAAAGTAGATTTTTCAACAAGCATTAAAATATTAAACATGGAAAGATGGAATGGGTTATATAGGATAGTTGTAAAAAAAAAATGTGATAAATGATTAGAATATAAAGATCTTAATAGAAAAAGTAAGGTTGGTAGCAAATTTTTCCTTTTGTTTTGCGTTTACCAAAATGCCAACAGGATCCAAATATTCGACTTGGATGTAATCAAAACATAAGCTTGCATTTCATCCAAAAAAAAAAATCTTGCATAAAAATACAAAAGTTTAAATGGCGCAACTTTTGCATTGAAGTATGTATGATTAATACCATCCTTTATTTTTGGCTCATAAAATTTGCTTTTATTTCTCTATGCTTTATTCTTGGGTGTGCTTGGTTAAGATGAGTGAAAATATCCTTTTTTTCCCACAATCTTTGATATTACATTTGAAGGAAATTTCACATATACGCATGAATCTTATATTTAATTCAACTTATACTCATGAACTTTTAAAAATTTCAAATGCACTTATGTATTACCTAAGTACAACTCGGATCGAGTTATGCCATATTTAACTATGTTTAAGTGAACTCTAAGCCTATTGGGTTTAAGCAAACTCAAACTCAATTCTAATATTAAAATCCGAATTCGGGTTGACCAGTTGAGTTGACATTAATTTCAGTCTTAATTTCCGGATGAAATTTGAGTTTCTTTCTGACCAATAGAAGTTAAAATCTATCAATAGAAATAACGAACTCTTTAAATGTTATTGCATTCGCACCAACTAATGCTAAGATATACTTTTTGTGATAACTCATTTACTCATAATTTACACACTAATATATTTCTATGACCTATAATATCTTTGATTTTGATGAAAGTTAATTTTCTAATTAAAAGATAATATTAAGTAAAATAAAGCAATGGATTTACCATCAATAATCAAAATAAGAAAAATAATTAGAACCACATGAAATCACTATTTAAATAAGTTTAATAAAAATGAGACATATATCTCACAGTTAATTGGTATGTATACAATGATTTTAAAGAGTTAGTAATATTTGTAATTATTTACAAATTAAGTTGACATAGATGCAATATATTTCAATCATTCTATTTGTTTATGTTACTGGTATTCATTTACACCTACCATTTTTTCACTAAAAAATTTATTTTTATCTTCGTTCATTTTTAATTGTCAATCATTTCCCTTGTTGTTCTACTTGTTTGATAAACCTCCGAAAATTAACTTGTCACTTACAAAGTAAAGTGAGTCCATACATGAAAAGAGGCATAGACTAAGGTGCAAAATTTCCATTTAACCTAGGAATGCATCACCCCAGATTAAAGGGAACTGATTCAAACAAAACTAACAGACAGAAGAGGCTTTCATCTCTAGATCAAGAACATTTTTTTACAAATTACAATCACGGTGAACAGGACAATCATCTCGGTTTCTTTTCATAGACAGATTGCACAAATATTTATCACTGGCACTGTTATCAATTTTTTCTGTGGAAGTTAACATATTCTAGACTTAGAACACTGACACATCCTAGACTTACAACACCCATGACAAGAAGTAGCAGTAGCATGGCATCCATATACATGACCAAAGCTTCCCACACGTAAGAAAGAAGCTGCAACATAACAGAGAATCAATTAAAACTAGTATAAAGTACATGGAATAGCATTTGATATGGCAAGCAGCTTTACTTGATAGAAATGTGCGTGCAGAACTCATTGAAGAGATGAATCTGATTAGATTGCAGATTGTGTAAACCCTCTTCACTCTCCCTTGCTCAACACGGATAAACACCTTATCAAGGGTTCAGCGTTGGTTGTCTTGTCGTTTCTCATTTTGCTAATGGTGCCAACCAGAGCAACAGGCTTGTTAACCAAAAAGTGGGCCCCGTATTTATCACAAAGGATCAAACAGCAACATACTTGTTTCACTTTTTCATCAGTCGATGTTTAGAAAACCAGAATCCACTCACAAGTTGTTAGTAAGGGTTCAGAAATCAATCCCTTCTTTAACCCTTCCTCACACGTACAAATACTCGTGCTAACTGCTTTGTGCAATACATGAAGATGTTGCATTAACACATAAATGGAGATGGAAATCATGCACAGCTGCGATTTTTATTTGTTTATTTTTTCATACCCACCTATGTCAGCATGATATTCATGGATGATGTTCATGTACACCAAGGCTCACTTTTTAGGCACACACAGACTCAATGACTTCCTCAAGCATAGAACAGAGGGCACGATGACAATTAGGCTGATAAATCAACAAAACGTCCAACTGCTGGCCGGAAAATATGGGAGCAAGTACAATTGAAACTTCTAGTATTTTAAGTATTTATAAACAGCAAAGTTCCGACACCAACATGCTTAGCTGATGGTGAGGAGTTGTCTTAGCTATTAGGCCATAGACAAATGCAGCTACTTAATTGGTGATCTCCAACTGGGAAAAGAAAAAAAAAAAAAAAACACACTTAAATATTGCTCTAGGGTGTGGTACCATTTGCATATCATCCTTGTCTGCCAGTGCAGACTCTTAAGGTGGCATGGAGAAGGATTATAAAGAGATGTTTAGAGTGCTCATTAGTACCCTTGTTCGGCTAGTGTTGCAGAGGTTACTATAGAAGGGCGGAACTGTTAACCATTGGATTGAAGTTGCTTGGCCTAATCATAGCCATTTCCATACCAACAGGATGAGTGGACCTTAATTACCAAACAACTTACTGCCCACAGACATGGAAATTGCTATGTGGAGCTTTACCTATCTACAGATGTCTGGATGGGAGAGCTTCTGCATATTCCTACAGAAAAAGGATGAAAAATATGAGGATATTGATGCTGCTAACTACTGTAAATAGATCAACCACAAATAAAGCAGCCCTGAGTGACATCATTACCCTTTGGCATTCCATGTGCGGACATTTGCACTTGTCATGATCATTTTCCCTGCAAAAACTGCATACCTTGATGCCCTTTCGTTGCTTGTCAAAGAGTGAATTGGACGGGCCTCCTTTCGGTATCATGAGTGGAGGATCATCCAAATTTATTTGGCTGCCTACAGGCCCCATTTGACAACCTTCCTCCACATGGTCATCTTGAATACTCCCAGTCAATAAAGCACTAAGCTGGGCATTTCTTGCTTCAATTTTTTTGGCTTCAGTTATTTCTTTCAAACACCTCTCTATAGCAGCAACTGCCATATCATAAACTTCAACAGATATGGCCCCTTCTTCTCCACATCTAATGGCCCGCCGACACAAATCATTGTACCTCATGCTCATGGATTTTTTCAAATCTGCTGGCATAAAGCCTTCCGATTGATCATAAACATCTCTACTCCTTGCATTTCTTGTCCACCGTTCCAAGATGTAATTAGATGGGAGCTCTAGAACACCTCCTGCTAGGAAAACTTTCAATGCATGTCGACAGAGTATACCTTCAGACTCAAACATAAGGCATGTGCAATTTGCCCTTGTCCCAGCTGCATTGAGTGTAACAGTATGTGGTTGTCTCTCATGCCAATATTGCTTCACCCTGTATGTCTTGAGATCCCAATCACTCCCAACTTCCTCAACTATGTAAGATAGACTTCTTACCAGCTCCTCCTGAAATTCCTTGAATACAACTCTGGTGTATGTTTCTGCAGCTTGTATTTCCATGGGTAATTGCATTTTCAAAACAGGAGTGTTAATTCGGGGGTATAGATCTGTAGCCTGTGTTTCCATAGGTAAACATATCTTCAAGACTGGACTAGTGTAAAGCGTTTGGAAATCTGCTTCACATTCTTGATTGTATCGATGGTCAAGTGCTTTCTCATAAAGCTTAACAAATTCTGGCAAAGTTGTTTTCTTACCAACGTACCCATCAAAAAATGAATTCATGCCAGTAACTTGTTGTGATGTGAACAATCCTGCACAGAAGGTGTTTCTTGTGAAAGCTGGAACCCACTTTTTGCGAACTTCATATAATGATTGAAGCCATGCATTTTCCTCGAGATTGTAATCAATTACAAGCTGCTTCCACCTTTCTTCAAACTGATCAGTTGTCTCTGAAAACATGTAGCAAGCATGGAAGTCATCACCAAAACTTTTATGCCCATTGTACGCCTGTGACAAATTTTCTGGGGCTCTTTTTACAATATGCCACATGGATAACTGGTGGTTTGTTCTCGGTAATGCCCTTGCAACTGCTTTAGCCATCGCATCGTCCTGATCTGTGATAAATGTGGCTGGAGACCGTCCATGCATTGCTTCAAGCCATACAGTAAATAACCAGACAAATGAAGCTTCAGTCTCCACACATAACAATGCACATCCAAACAACACTGGCTGCTTATGATGGTTCACACCTGTAAATGGAACCAAAGGTATCTTGTATTGGTCTATCTTATGCATTGTGTCAAAACATACAACGTCGCCAAAGTAAGTGTAATTCATTCTTGACCGGGCATCGGCCCAGAAAAAGTTACATATTCGATCATCCTCATCAACTTGCATTGTATAGAAGAAGCTAGGGTTGTTCTTTTGCATTTCTTTACAGTACTCAAGGAGTGCCTTAACATCTCCTTTGGCAAGGCCCTCATTTCTCTTGCTACTAGTGTGACTATACAGACTTTGTGGACTAACACCAACATTCCCAGCCCTGTCAGCTCCATCTAGAGGTGACGCCAAGCTATTTTCTCCTCGACCATTTGCAGATGATAGATGTTCAATATAGTTTTCTGCTGCAGGTCTCATCCTTCTGTGAGATCTAAGGAAAATTGCTTTAGTTGGAGACATTAGATCATGATTGTGCATTTCATGAAACCTTGTAACTTCCCAAATGTCCTCAGTCGGACTTCTTCTTCTCTTTACCATGAGATATGCTTGACACCCTATCCTTGTATTGAATTGCTCACCTTTATTTCTTTTTTCTCTATTGACATCTTTCTCACGGCGCTTTCCTTCTCTTGAACAAACAAACACTCTAGAAATAACTTCCCCATCACGTTTGGATTTTTCTTGACCATTGATGCGCACACTGAAGCCTACCTGCCTAGCGTAGCTATTATACCATGTATACGCCTCATCTGCTGTTTTGAAGTGCATGCCCAAGCGAAGAAGTGAACCATCTTTTGGAGGGGAGAGCTCTCCGTCCACTGCTTCTTCACAAGTAACTGAGCTATCTTTTGACCTCATGCAGTCAACAGCAGTGTCAGCTTCATTTGCACAAGGCTCAACATTTGCAACAGCCCCTGATTCTGCACTATTAATTCCCAAATCCATGTAACTTATCGACCCTCCTGCTCCTTCTACAAATGATGGAAAGGCACTGTCCCCCTGCAAATGTGTGCCATTTGCACTATTTTCGACAAAATGCTCTGGATTATACCGTCTCCGCTTATGTGACCGAAGACACTGTGCTTTAGCTGCAGATACTAAATCATGATTGTGAAGTACATGAAACTTTGTAACCTCCCAACCATCTTCTACAGGGCCTCTCCTTCTCTTCACCATAAGAAATGCTTGGCACCCTACCCTTGTATGTGTAACAGATTTCTTTCTATTCTCTCTATTCTCATATTTCTCCCGCCGCTTACCCTCCCTTGAACATACAAATGATTTGGAAATAACTTCGCCATCACGTCTTGATTTCTCCTGATGATTGATGCGCACGCTAAAGCCAACCTGCCGAGCATATTCATTGTACCATTTATATGCTTCATTGGAAGTTTTGAACCGCATGCCCAAACGAGGTCCTGGATTGTCTTCCAAATTAACTTCTTGGTTCTCCATAGTATAGCCTGCTATGCCCTACACGTGAAGTGGCCTTCTATGTACAAATGCCTAAAGAAAGAAACATATTGATTCAAACACGGTGATCCGAATTTCTATACCCAGTGAAATGATCACAAGCAGCAACCCAAAAACCAATAAGAAGAAGAATACACAGACTGAAAGGAACTAGCTAGCGTGCCATCAAGAAACACTTAAATGAAAGACCCCATGCCAACTGCACCAGGAAAAGCATTGCTACACAGGCTGAAAAGAACTAGCTAGCAGTGCTTGGTGTAGTTAGGTCATTGATGGAATGAGAAACACCAAATGGATCTCCAAAAAACACACTGGAATAGGAGGCCCCTATTTTATATTATTATTATTTTTTGATGGCAAGGAGGCCCCTATTTCAAGCGTTCTGCCTGGTGTCAGGCCTAGAAAGGCAAACTCAAACTAGTAAAAGTCACAGTTTTTTTGACTTGCTGGAAGGGCCAGAACCCAACTTCTAAGCTCTGACTTGAGGATTCGATTCTGCCTTCTTGTTCTTCCTTTCTCGGAAAGATGGGTTCAGGTTTCCACCACCAAAAAGCCATCGCCCAACTCAGTTAATGTCAAGGTTTTAAAGCAATTGACTAGCTTCGCAATCATCTGCACCCATGTTAAGCCCCCAGAGCAAAACCCAAGTCGTAAAAACTTCCGCTTTACGAAAATAGAGCTAAAACATCCACAAAATCTACAGGATTTACTTCTAATTTCAGAATTCTTAAATCTTAGATATGGGTTTATGTCATTCCTGCCGATGCAACAAAAGCCCATTGCTTTCAGACAGCGAACGCTATAATTACTGCCGAATACAGAAAGACATGAACAGAGCAGCGAAAATGGTGCCGAAAGAGACGGGGTTTGGAACTCCCAAATTTCAAAATTCAGATAGAGAGAAAGAGAGAGAGGGGGGGAGTGAGGGACCTTAAATTGCTGAATTACGTGTATGATCTTGCTGTCTAAGGAACCATGATCGTCCATCGTGTCCTGAGGATTTTGCAAGCGAGAGCAGTAGGAGAAAGAGACGGGGTCTGACGAGAGTGAGGCCTCAGGACGGAATTCCAGTCCTCCACCCAAACATCCATCGCTCTCATCGCGCCAGGGAAGCTTTCCATCTATCCACACCGTTGAAAAGACCCATACATGGAAATAATGGTACCAATAATTTTCCGTAATGCAAATCCAAACATGGCATGGTTTGCCAGAACTTTCCAACCTGAAATTTTTCATCATTCATGACTATCATAATTTTAATTATTTATTCATATTTTTTATATAATTACTATAATTTTCAATTATTTTACACAATTATCTATGTAATTATCGTATCTATTTTAACTTTATTATTTTTATTTTTCATCATTATCTTTGTCATGTCATATTATTTTCTCTGGTTTCAGAACCAAACTCACTTTATAATTTTATTTCGTAATAATTAAGTACAATGGCCTGGATTAATTCCTCCCTACTCTGCTTTATTTTCACTGAATCTGATCCATCCATTAGGTTATCTTGTTCTTTGACAATTCATATCATCTATTAATCTTTCCTTCAAAGAATCACGACCGTTGATTTTCTATTGGGTGGAGTGCAAAATTCTGATGGACATTATATCTAGACTATGGGACCCAAATCTTGTTGTCTCGGATTCATACATTGACATATAAACCGGATCTCTTTAATTAAAGCTTGGATTTAAATCTTGTAAATAAATAAATAAAATACGCGAGAAAGCTCCCTTTCTTTTTGTATCCGACCCAGCTCAATCTTGGTTGAAAGCCATTGCATTAAAAAAAAAAAAAAAAAGTGGCGAATGGTTTGGCTTTAAAATCAGCTCGATAATTAGAAACGCATACCCCAACTTAGTTTGCAGATTTCACTCAAAGTGTATAATTTTTATACATATGTAAACTTTATTTGTTTAGGTCTTCTATAATTTAGAATTGACAATTTGACATTATGACATTATGGTAGCTCTTAGTGGGACTTGTAAAAAGTTATATATATATATATATAGGAAAATAATTTAATGTCTGCGACTGTATCGTCCAGTCTATGCACTGTGGGCCTTGCTCGATCATGAATGGAAAATCTACCATACTAATTGTATTTAGAATTGTTGACTTTATTAACATGTCAATTTTTATTCAAATCCAACATGTGTGTATGGTCCCTATATTAAAATGGTACAAAATCAATGTAATAAAATAGTTTAATGTAAATATTAAGTTTAAAGTTGTATTTTCAACATCTAAATTGCCTAAAGTATAATTTTTATATAGATAAATAATTATATAAAGTTTAATTAGATTATAATATGTGCAAGACCCATTTTACAATAGATTGCATTGTAATTATCTTCCGATCCCTTTGCATGTGAATGGATTTCATATATATATATATATATGTATGTATATTCAGGTGTAGCACAATTGCATTGTAACAGCAATGCAGTAGCGCCAAATGGGCTCCATACAATCATAAAATTATAATCTACTTCACTCACTGTATTTAGAATCATGTATTTTATTACCATACCAGTTTTCATCCCAATCAAATATGTGTATGGACCCCATCTGAAAATGGTACAAATTCAACGTAATAAAATAATTTGATGTAAATAACAACTTCAAAGTGGTTTATTTAACATGTAAACCGTTTGCTATAAAATTTATATATAGATAAATGATTGTATAAAATTTTATTGCATCCTAATATATTTAGCATTTTGGGCAAATGCACTGTTGTTCAGGTGCGATTGCGTTGCATCAAAATAGTTCATATATATATATATATATATATATATATGAAAATAATTTGGTGTATGCAACTGCATCATGCAATCCATGTACCGTGAGCCCTACTTGATCATAAATGAAAAATTTATCTCACCTATTGTATTTAAAATTATTCACTTTATTAGTACACTAATTTTCATCCAAATTCAACATGTGTAAGGTCCCCATCTTAAAATAGTACAAAATCAACATAATTATGGTGCGGTCTACTGTAAAATAAGCTCCGCATATATTAGAATGCAATTAAACTTTATACAATCATTTATCCATATAAAAAATCATACTTTAAATGGTTTAGATGTTGAAAATACTATTTTAAACTTAATATTTACATTAAACTATTTTATTACATTGATTTTGTATCATTTTAAGATGAAACACATATACATGTTGGATTTGGATGAAAATTAGTATGCTAATAGAGCAAATAATTCTAAATACAATGGGTGGAGTAAATTTCTTATTCATGATCAAGTGGGCCCACAATGCATGAACTTGCACCGTAATTATGGTGTAGTCTGAATGCACTTGATTATTTTTCATATACATATGGAGTAATATTCAACCGCGGGTGGGCCTCACATGATAATAAAATTATAATATACTTCACCGACTATATTTAGAATTACGTATTCTATTATTATACAAATTTTCATCATAATTGGATATGTGTACGGATCTCATTTGAAAAATGGTACAAATTCAACATAATAAAATAATTTCGTATAAATAACAATTTTGAAGTAGTTTTTTCAACATATAAACCATTTACTATAAAATTTATATATAAATAAATGATTGTATGAAGTTTCATTACATTTTAGTATATGTGGACCCATTTTTGACCAAATGTACCGCTACTACGGTGCAAGTGCACTGCACTAGAATAGGTCTCAGCTTATATATATAAGAGCTATTCTCATTTGCCCATTTTTGGGCCCCTACATATATTAGAATGCAATGAAACTTTATATAATCATTTATCCATATGTAAATTTTATAGCAAATGGTTTACATATTGAAAAAATTACTTTAAAGTTATTATTTACATCAGACTATTTTATTACGTTGAATTTGTACCATTTTTAGATAGGATTCATACACATATTTGATTGAGATGATAATTGATATGATAATGAATACATTATTCTAAGTACAATAGGTGAAGTACATTATAATTTTATCATCACGTGGGGCCCATTTTAATGTTAATTACGGTGCAGTGGTGTTGCACATGAAAATTCCCCTATCTCTATATATATGAGTCTCGCTTCTAGAAGTGGACTCATATAACCCTTTCAAAATTTAAAATTTTGATACTTAAAAAAAAATGCAATTCATTCATTGTATTTATCATTATTTGTTTATCTAGGACTAAGTTTCATTACAATCAAGTATGTTTATGGGCCATATTTGTTGAAAAATATATATATTTATGTGTACAATTAGATCTATTTATACATATATTAAAATATAATAATACTTTATAGAATTATTTATTCACATAAAAATGATATTTTGGATGGTTTAAATGTTGAAGATACTACTTTAAAATTGATATTTTAGCATTTTTAATGATTTACACATGAATATATATTTTTCCTAACAAATGTAGCCCATAAATATACTTGATTGGGATGAAACTTAATCTCCTAGATAAATAAATGATGTTAAATACAATGAATAAATTAGATTTTCCATCAAGGATTAAAAGTTTAGATTTTAAAGGAGTTATACGACTTCTACGTAACCTGATTGCATAGAAGCAGAACCCTATATATATACACTTTTATGTAATTGGATTATATAGAAGTGAACCCATTTAATCCATTCAAAATCTAAGATTTTAATTTTTGATAGTAAATCTAATTTATTCATTGTATTTAATATCATTTGTTTATCTAGGGGGTCAAGTTTCATTTCAATCAAGTATGTTTACAGACCACATTTGTTAGAAAATATATATATTCATCTGTAAATTATAAAAAATACTAAAATATCAATTTTAAAATAGTATTTGCGATGTCTAAACCATCCAAAATATCATTTATATGTGAATAAATGATTCTACAAGGTATTATTAAATTCTAATACATGTAGAAATAGATCTAAGCATTTTTCATAATTTATAAATGAATATATATATATATATACTGAACGTATGTGACCCATAAACATACTTGATTGTGATGAACTTAGTATTCTAGATAAATAAATGAGGCTAAATATACTAAATGGATCAGATTTTCTATTAAGAATTAAAATCTTAGATTTTAAAGGAATTACATAAGTCCCTAATAATATATATATATATATATATGTATATATTCCTATATGAATTCTTTTCCCGACTGCCCCATAACATCTGAACTTGATAATACTATAGTTTAGAATTGCCAATTTGACATTATGGTAGATCTAGGCGGGACTTGTAAAAATAAAACTATATAGACTCGTAAAAATAGTATTGATAGTAAGTTAAGATACCAAATGCGTAAAAAGTTGTCTAAGAATAAGCGGAAAAAAATCTTATTTTATTTGAGTCCCGATATTCTCAATGATTTCAGATTGGTCTGAAATTTTTTTTTTGTTTATTTTGAAATTTTTTTATAAATATTATTAATATAGTTATATTTAATTCATTAGCCAAGTTTTACCATTTTTGGATACGTGTATATATTTATTTTGAAAATTATTTAAAATGGCTTAAATAATCCTGTATTTAAAAATCTAAAATAAATATATACATGTATCCAAAAATGGTAAAACTTGATTTATAAATTAAATATAATTAAATTAACATATTTATGAAAAATGTCTAAAAAATGCTTTTGGACCGGTGTGCAATGATCAACTAGCATTTTATTATCTATATCTAAATCTAAATGGACTCTTCGTTGAAAGCAATTATATCTCGGGATGAAAATGGGGGCTGGTAAGGGTGTGTTCAACCCTTAACCCTACATTTAAAAATCCTGTTTGATTGTACTTTTTATACCGGGTAGGTACAAAGCTAGTCCGACCCTCACATTTTTTTGATAAGTCTTGGGACAAACTTCGAATTAGTCTCAGATCGGTACCAAGACAATATCCATATCAATACATACTTATATTTAGGATAAGTTTAAAGGTTAAATGTTTAATATTTTACTAATTAGTAAGTAAAACACAATTTTTGTAACAAAGTATTAGTAAAAAATTTTAAATAATTTTGTTTACAACTTATCTTGATAAATATGTGTATCAACCTTAAAAAACATTAATATAAAATTTTAATTATAATTAAAACTGCTAAATTGCTAAATAATAATATTCATTCTTATAAGATATAAACAATATAGATAATATATTTTGTTTTATTGATAAAGATGTGAATGAGAGAACTTAAACAACATATATGCAATTAAGAAATAAAGATTTATCAATACAAATAAATTATAAAGTTAAACGTATATCAATATAAATCATATTTATATTAATAAGTCATAAAGTTAAATATATTTATTCAATAAAACAACGTTTACATAAGTAAGTCATATAATTTATAAAATAATTTATATACTTAGACAGGAGCTGGTTAAGATTGGTAGGAACATGATTATCGCGTTCTGCCTCTTGAAATTAAAATATTCGAATACCGATCTTTTACGGCCGGTCGGAAAGGATTTCCGACTGGTCAAACAATATATATATATATATTTTTTTTTGAAAAATATTTTTATAAACATGTTAATCTAATTATATTTAATCTATAAATCAAGTTTTACCATTTTTGGATGTGTATATATATTTATTTTGGATTTTTAAATACAGGGGTATTTAAGTCATTTTAAATATTCTTAAAATGACTTAAATACCCCTGTATGTAAAAATCCAAAATAAATATATATACACATCTAAAAATGATAAAATTTAGTTTATAGATTAAATATAACTAGATTAACATATTTATAAAAATATTTTTCAAAAAAAAATTTAAAAAATATATTTTTTGACCGGTCGGAAATCACCGGATTTCCGACCGGTCGTAACTCGTAAAAGATCATTCGGCGAATTCTTTGTGGGGTCAAAATCTTCACCGGACTCGGGCAAAGGCTGGGTGGGTCACGGGTCGAGTGGGACCTATTTTTCACTCTAACCGGTTATCTGGCGAAAAAGCCCTTCGGTCTGTTAAATGTTTGTCGTTTCTTCCTAGGTGGTCGGTGGCGTCTAGCTCTTAGACCCGAAACCAATGCAGACCACCCAAGACGACTTCGCAGGAGGCCAACAAAGCGAATCGCCACCGCCCATGGATTCTGCTGGCGATTCAGGAGCAGAAGAAGAAGAAGACGATGATGATTCTGACAAGGATTTGTTGGAGTCTATCACGAAGGAGCTGTGGATGGATTACCTCGCACAGCTGCAGCAAGTGCTCCGACTCCAGACCGCCATCACTAATCCTACACCAGCCGGCTCATCTACTGCCTCATTTTGCAATATTTGCCTCGTCCCCTACCGCCTCGAGCGCGGCGGTCGAGAAGCCTACAGCTGTCGGGTCATCTCTTTGGGCCTACGCAACCTGTGCTACTCCATGTTTGCTCTACCAGACGGCTTGGAAGAGCAGAAATGGAGCTACCTGCGAGAGGCCCTCGCTCCCGATCCCGTTGGACGATTGGGAACATTTGTAGCGGCAATCCGAGTTTCGGAACAAGCCGCACGGCAGTGCATTTCCGAAGCCATCGACGACGTCGGCAGCGACAGATTCATTCTCACGATGCTGGTCGATGCTTGCTTCGTCCTCCAACTCCTCCTCAAGGAAACCCGCCGTCGACCTGTCGGCCCGAACGATCCCATCTTCCACGACAGACTGCTCTTCCACAAGGTCAAGCGCGACTTGCTGTTGCTGGAAAACCAAATCCCTTTCGTCCTTCTCCAGCGCCTCTACGATCTGATCGTGTCTCCCAACGACACCTCGCTTCTCACGGTCTCCCAGGAGTTCTTCCGCGGCCGAATCGAATCCACTTCCCGCGTCGACAATCCCAAACATTTCCTCCACCTGCTGCATTCCAATCTCTTTCCGGGCGTCGACGGGAGCAAGGTGAGTGCGCCCATTGCTGATTTGAAGCCATTTCCCAGCGCGAAGCAGCTGGCGGCGGCAGGAGCGGAGTTCAGGAGCAGCAGCAGCGACCGATTAGACATCGGATTCGAAGACGGTGTGATTCGAATTCCGCGTCTTTGCGTCGACGACGACACCAAATCGCTCATCTGCAACCTTACGGCCTGTGAGGAATTGCACCCTTCTTGTGGTTCGCCCGTGGCGGCGTACACCTTTTTCATGCATCGTCTCATCAACACGGTTGAAGACGTCGCCGTGCTGCGTAACAAAGGAATCATTGGCAACTGGTTGGGCTGTAATGAACAAGTGGTTGATCTCTTCAACGAGCTGGGCAAGAATCTCATTATCCATCCTGACGAAGTTTATCTTGCAGATGTAATTGGGCGTATACGGAAATACTACTACTGCAGCATCCGAAGTAATTCGAATGCTTGGCGTTCAATTAGCTTCCCACACAACATGGACTACTTGAATAATTCCTGGGTTATTTTTTCCTTAGTAGCTGTTATTATTCTCCTCCAGTTCTTGCAAACTTTCTTTACTATGTTTTCCTATTTCCAGCCACAAACCTAGATGCATGCATGTGTGACGATGGTTGTTTAGAATCATTAATTAGTCCCTAGAAAGAGCTAAGATTTGTAAGTAGTTCATGTTACATGTGTATGTTCATCTCCTTTCGATTTATGTTCCTTTTGAGTTCGTGATTGCTTATTTTATGACTTTTCGTGAATTTTAAGGTGTGCCACCAAACAACTATCCCAGATTAATTAGGTTAGAAGGCATTTCTTCATTCGGTGAATGAATGAATACCATGCATAGAACTTGAGATATTTGATTTTTTTTAATTAGAGAACATGAAAGAAAATGACTGAATTAGAATTACGGTCTGTTTTATATGTGGTTAAGGAAATTTTTTACAAGAAAAATTTTGAAAAAGCGAACAAGGGTAATGATTAGAAGTGAAAAAGAATAAATATAAAATAAATTGGATAGTTGTATTAAAAATTTTAAAAATAATTGGAATATAAAATCAATAATTTAAAAAATAGAGTGACTGGGTAATTGTATACTAAAACATATCAAAATGTGAAAAAAATAGAAATTTTTTTAATATCTTGCTAAACGAAGCCTTACTTGTCTGAAATGCCACGTTCAAACTAACAATTTTAGAATATATGTGCAGTCCTGTTTGGATGCTTGCGAAAGATTCGTTATTTTTTATTTTTCATTTTTACGCGGATGTATGTTCCCAATTAAAATTTTTACCTATGAAATTTTATATTTTATATTATTTAAATATAAAAATAAAAAATTAAACATTTTCTGTAAAAATTATTATATACGACCAGCAGTCAAATTTTAATTGCTAAATTAGACATTACTTTTAATTGTATTTGATGTAAAAATACTTACATTTAACCAAAAATCACAGCTCATAAAAATTTAGAATTTGTAGTTAAATAATCCATTGAAGTAAAAATATATCTAATATAGCCAAATATATGCTACATGTGACTAGAAAATTAGCTATATAAAATGAAATTTGTTGTGGTGTTTTCATGTGCTTATTTTTATTTTTAGAGCTTCCTCAAATATACATAGTATGTTTCATCAAAAAAAATATATACATAGTATGTTTAACTATAATCCCAAATATGCCCCTTACATTTACAACTAATTTAAAAAAACGCACAATCCATGAATTAACATTGTTAGCTAATATGTGAAATTTACTAATATGCCAATCAAAATTTGGATATAATTAAAAAATTAAATGTCATAACTCACCAATGTCCTAATTGCATAGGAGCTCTAAATTTGGAGAGCCTTAATTTAATTTTTTATTTTATTTCATCTTTTATTATTTTATAATAAGGTAATTTGGGCATTTATAAAAATTTCATTAACGGTTTTTAATGAAATGAACATTTTTGGGGATTAACTGCAAATGTAGTAGCAATATTTGGAATTTTGAAAATATAATGGGTATATTTAGGATTAAAGCTAAATGTAATTGGTATATTTAGAAAATGCTTTTATTTTAAAAAATTTAAGAATTACAAATTATAAAAGTTAGGGAGTAAAAAAACTTATTTGGACTCGTATTCACGGAAAAAAAATTAAAATGGGTTAAATTTTTTTTTTTGATGGCGAAAATGGGTTAAACTTATGCAAGTATCCAAGTGGTGCTCAATACGTATTAGTCATGATGTTCCCAGCACAATTTCCTCATTACTCCAATTCTATGAAGTGTAATTATACCATATAAATTTACTCAACGATAACTCCTATATGTGATGCATGAATGTTTCACCATGTCGAAAATTATCACGTAATGCTTTTAAACAATAATCAATTGCATAAATAAAAGGATACCGGATACGCAAATGGTCAGATGTGCTAATAGGATGGTTTCGTTAGAAAATTTTAAAATTTCCAGACGTACAATTTCAGATAAAGCAGTCCTATGAGCAGATTCCAATAGGAAGAAAGCATATCTCTTTGTACATAGGAGATATGGTACAGTACATTTACATTTATTTATGAGGCGTATATTATGATTAAGCAAATTAAGGCAACGACAGAGAACTAGCTTCATAATTAATCAATTAAGGCTTATGGTTGACAACTTGCCTTTGCTTCAGCATGGAGAAAGAATATTGCATTTGCATTTATTTCGTTTCGCTTTTATCTTTATTACTTTTTTTTTTGTTTTGTTTAATTTGTATTGATTCGCCTTCTAGGCGTAAGCTTTTACTTTCACTTTTGCCTTTGCTTTTCTTTAATTTTTTTTTTTTTTTACGCAGTTGTCAGGCGCAAGTTCTGACATCCGGATCCTGAATTCCGGAGGAACTTTCACTTTCACTTTCACTTTCACTTTTGCCTTTGCTTTCGGTTTTTTTTTTTTCTTTTATTTTTTTTATCGTACTCATAGGCATAAGCTCTATCATACTCATGCAGTGCGGGCCTTTGTTTCACAGGAGACAGGGTTCTTGTGCTTATTCTCGTTTTTCCATCGTGGGCGGTGCATCGAGATGAATGATGCTGCGCAGGATTTTGCTTCCGGGGTTTCAGATTTCCATCCTACACCTAACGATCGTAATCCAGGAGGCAGCGAGGAGGATTCGCAACAGCAAGTCGATAATAGTAGCATTCCCGAGCCAACATGGGCGGACTCTCTCAGGCACAAGCTCCTCAGCAATTCACCCACGGAAGGCAGTCAGCTGGACAGACTCTCCTACTGCCTCCGGAGAGTGAATGGCGACGACGCCGCCCGACGCCCTAAGGTTGTCTGTTTAGGCCGTCTCCGCCTGCAGTACTCCACAATGGAGGAAATTGTGGAACAGCAGAAATGGAGCTACCTGCAAGAGGCCCTCTCCGCCGTCCCTGGAGGCGCGGGATTGGACACGTTTCTAGGGGCCGTCAAGGACTTGGAGCAAACAGCTCGTAAGCTTTACTTGAAACCATTTGACAACATCGGCCGCAACGATTTCATTGAAATGTTGCTGCTTGACGGCTGCTTCATCGTCCAACTTCTTCTCAAGGAAACTCACCGCCGCCCCATTCAATCAGACGATCTCATCTTCCAGAAGAGATGGCTCTTCCATGCCGTTCAAAAAGACGTGCTCTCGCTGGAGAACCAACTCCCTTTCTTTGTTCTTGACAGCCTCTTCGGTTTGATCGCCTGTTCCGAGCACGGATTAATCGGCGTCTCTCTCCAGACAGTCGCTCAGGAATTCTTCAAAGACAAGATCAAAGCGGGCAGCACCCCCGCCGTGGACAATCCCGAGCATTTGCTCCATGTAGTACATTTAAATCTTTTTCCGGACATCGATGGAAGGAAGCTGAAGGCTTCATCGGTTGCTGATCTGAAATCGATTCCTGGTGCCACGCAGCTTCTTGCGGCAGGGGTGAAGTTAGAGAGCGGCAGCGCCGATCATGACCGCTCAGACATCGCGTTTGATGATAGGCATGGGCTCCTGAGAATCCCACATCTATCCATCGACGACGACACCAAATCCCTCTTCTCAAACCTCATTGCCTTTGAGCAATCGGATCCCCAGCGCGATGCGCGGGTGACGGCTTACGCCTTCTTCATGGATTCTCTCGTCAACACCGCGGAAGACGTCGCGGTTTTGTGCGGAAAAGGGATCATCGACAACTGCTTGGGCAGTCATCAACAAGTAGTTGATCTTTTCAACCAGCTCGGCAGACGCATAATCATCTATCCCGACGAACTTTACTTGGCGGATGTCGTCGATCGAATAAATGCCTACTGTAGCATCCGACTCAATGCCAAGTCTGCGGACTTCAAGCACAAACGCCCACATAAACTCAAGGCCATCTGTTTCATCTTTTTCTTAACATCTGCCGTCATTATCGTCGTCCTCATGTTCTTGCAGACTTTCCTGGCTATTTTTAGATACTTTCACCCACCATCCTAGATCCTTGCTTAAGGAGGTGGTAATTAAGAAAGATACGGTTGTCTTTTTAGTTTCGTGTTAAATATATTTGGGTTAATAGTTTTATAAAAAGTTTTCAAAAAAATTTTAAAATTAGTTTTGCAATCGATTACACTAAAGTTTTAATGTATTTAGGTATATTGAATTTCATGGTGCACTCGGGTCTATTGAATTATTTACAATGAAGTATTGCACAAAATACTACTCCACGTCATTTTGAATGCTGGTGATATCATAAAGTATTTTTTTTTCCCATTGATTTCTTATTTCTTAAATCAAATGCCTGTTAAGAATACTAAAGCATTATATACTCAGCTCTGCTTGAGTAACGTGATGAGAAACCAAATCCATATTTCCTCATTGAACTAATTTGACTATAGAAATTGTTCAAATACTGCTTTGATGGAATGTTTTTTTTTTTTTTTTTCTGATGCAAGTGGAATCCCAAATGTTAAATAGATGTGAATCGTAATGGACCTCATAGGATGTTATGATAGACAAAGCCCAAGAGACTAGAGTTTTTTTTTTTTTTTTTGATAGAACAAGAGACTAGAAATTGATTACAACTTTTTCTTATCAGCCCCCAGCTGAATAACATCAGCCCCATTGGGTGGGCCATAATTCAACTTTTTTATAGAACTTTATTTCTTCCGCTTTCAATATTAATTTTCTTATTTCTAATATATATTTTTTATTTTTTAATATATAATAACCTCTCTTCATCTAAGGCTTCGTCTGGTTGCACATTGCACGGACAAAAAAACCATTTCTAGATTTGTAGAGACGTTTCGTCATTCAAAATCGCGTCAAGATTTCACGTCCATGGGATACGATGTGAATCAGAAAGGATTGTGATGAATTGGTAATGAAAATTTGTATTAGAGTTGAAGGAATTGAAAATGTAAAAGGTAAAGTTGTTATCTATGAAAAAATGAGATATTATGTTATATTGAAAATTAAAATGTTATTTATTCCATAAAAAGTTATTCATTACATAAAGAATGAAAAAAATTATGAGAACGTAAAATTTCTCAATTTCCCATGACATCCTATCATATGGGCTTAGCTGATCCTAAGCATGCTTGACTATCTTGAAAAGGATAATCATTAAAGACAAAGACTCACAAATTGAAAAATAAACTGCAGATAATCCTTCTTGTATTTTCTTAATCAATCACTTTACATGAAATTGTACTGCTATTATGGGTGAGTTTGTTTATATTTAAAATTTTCAATTTAAAGTTTTTTATTTTCTATAATTATCTTTTTTTTAATTATTTCTCCATATCTTCTTATACAACTATTTTATTTTTAATCATTTTTATAATTATCCTTACAACTAACCTATTTATTTTAATTTTATTCTCTTCATTCTCATAATTATCCCTATCATATCACATCATTTTTTTCTATTTCAAAAACTTTTTATCCAATAATTTTATCATTGCAACACACCAGTAAGCGTAGTTTGAAAAAGCTGAGATGTGGCAATGGCAATCGCCATAGAATAGGAGGGAAATTAACCGATACCCAAATTCAAGCAGGAAAGGACTTTTTGACTACGCATACGGTGCTTTTTGTGCAACCATATGTAGAAATTATTCCCCCTACCCGTATAGTCTTTCGTATTTTAAAATAAAGGATACTTGAAAAGTTTAAACGAATTAATAAGACTACTGTAAACCAGTGATGCTTTAACAAAGAAAGAAGTTTAAAAAAGAAAAAGATTTTAAATTTAACTTTTTAAGATTGTGATATTTACATCGTGAATTTTTGGCAGAACTACACGATCCCCGTTGGTGAGGAAGCAGGGTACGGCGAACCGCATTCTTGGGGTGGTGACCCGAGATGGAAGATGAAGCTTCACCGGGCACTGATAATTCAGGAGGCACCGAGGAGGATTCTTGCAACGCAGCAGCAGCATGGGTGGATTCTTTCAGAGACAAGATCCAGAAGAAAACATCTGCTTCAGCTACTGGCATCTGTCATCTGTTTGAAGTCCCCGACCACCTTACGGGAGAGGATTCTGATGCTTTCTTCTCTCACGTTGTCAATCTCGGCCCACTAAGCCTCTACCACAATCCCCTAGATCCCATCGAAGATCAGAAATGGAGGTACCTTTCTGAGGTTCTTTCCCCCCTCGGCAAACGCGGATTGGAGACTCTCCTCAGGGCAATCAGAGACATAGAGCCAAGTGCCCGGCATTTCTATACCGAAACCTCTCTTACCCGCATTTACAGCATTCAATTCGTGACGTCGATGGTGCTAGATGGCTGCTTCGTCATCCAGATCCTTCTCAAGGGAACTCAGCGCCAGCACATCACTTCAGACGACCCCATCTTCCTCCAGAGTTGGCTTTTTCATCAGGTCCAGAGAGACCTGCTCTTGCTGCCAAACCAAATCCCTTTCGTTGTCCTCCAACGCCTATTCGATCTCGTGGCGCCATCGTTGGGAATTTGCAGCCTCTCGCTGACTCAGCTGGCTCTTGAGTTCTTCAGCCACAAAATGCAAATCACGACGACTTCCCACAACCACAATCCCAAGCATTTGCTCCATCTATTGCAGTCGAATCTCCTTCCCGGAATCAATGGTCAGATGGCAAGTTCACACGGCGCTAATCCGAAACCATTTCCTGGTGCGAAGGCGCTTCGTGAGGCAGGGGTGGAATTCAGAAGAAGCAGAGGCGCTGTGGACGACCGCCCTGCCCGCAGCATCGCATTTGACGATGGGGTGCTCACCATTCCTCATTTTTCTATTGAAGATGACACCAGATCCCTGTTCATGAATCTCATTGCCTTTGAGCAATTGGATCCTCACTGCAGCGCGCACATTACGGCATACACCTTCTTCATGGCTTGGCTCGTCGACACCGCGGAAGACATTTCCGTTTTGTGCAGCCAGGGAATCATTGACAACTGGTTGGGAGATGATGATGAAGCAGCTGCTCTCTTCAAACGGCTCGGTAGACACATCGCAGTCTATCCCAATGATGTTTATCTCGCAGATGTCATCGACCGAATACGTAATTATTGCATCATCCAGCGCAATGCCAGGCCTTCCAAGACCAAACGCTTGAATAAACCCTCGGCCATGTTCCCCTTTGGCTTTTCCCTCATAGCTGCCATTTTTCTCCTCGTCCTTGCATTCCTACAAGCTTTCTTCGCCGTGTTTTCATATCTCCACCCAATTCTCTAGATATCATCGACGCTGAAAGTGTAAGTGTATGTTTTTAAAAGAATTTCTGGGGTATTAGTGATGAAAATGTTGTCAGAATTAATAGAACAATCTGGACCTCTTCTGTCCACCTACCTATTGTTTTAGAATGATTCGTATCCAGGAAAGCGTTTGGATTTATTAAAGTTTGATTTTATGTATCTTAATTCCATGTTTCTTTTTCGAGTTTCATGTTTGTTTTTCGTTTTATGGATTTTTTTTTTTAGGAAGACACATGAATTTGTAGGTGGGACACTATCAGGAATTCGAACCAATCAACCGTTGTTCCCGATGTTTTGTACCTTGATTGCAAACATCCACTTAAGGTTCACAAACGGTATTGCACTTAATATTTCCGATTGACAATCAATGAGGTGTTCTCGCTATACAGTGAATTCTTTTCATTCTAGGCCCATGCTAATCTATGTGCTTGTGCCAATTAACCTAATAAATCCTCAAAATTCTCTTCTAGTATATATGTATGCATATATGTGAAATCCGCACGATTTTTAATTACAAATACTACACGTTTTATCAACATTTTTGGAATATTTATAATCATATATGGGAAATGTTTCTATGATTGCCATGTTGTCATTCCATTATTTTGAGCTCACCCTGACTATTAAATCAAACTTAATTTATCTATTGCATTTAAAATTATTTGTTTAATTAAAAAATTAAAATTTTCATTTGCTCAACAAAAAAGACTTCCCCTGTGTAAAAATAAATACCCATTAGATTAAAGCGATAAGAAGTAAAATTAATGTAGTAAAACTATTTAATTTATATATTCATTTTCAAAGCTATCAATCAATATTTATATTATTTAAAACATTCTTCTTGTATAGACAAACAATTCTATAAATCATTATAGTATTCTAAATGGATTTAAGTGGTTTTCATATGTTACATATTATTATAAATACTTTCAAATAACGATATTATACATATAGTTGTTACTTAACTCGTGAATTTAATATTTTTAGTTTATTTTTATTTTTGCAAAGGCTCAAGTGTATTTAGCTTAGATTAGGGGTGTTAACGGATCGGGTTGAACAAGTCGGAGCCTAATAATAATCTTAACCTATTTAAATTATCTCGATCCTAATCCATTTATTAATCCATTTAAAAAGCACCAACCCTAATTCATTTATAGTTTATTTAATGAACGGGTTGACAGATTGTTAACGGGTTATGTCTATTACTAATCTTATTGTTATTTACCTAATTATATATCAAATGCAACAAAACAAAGCATAACTTACACAAACAAAACATGATAATATAATTTATATAAAACTACCACAATATTTAGTATTCACAGTCATTTGATTGTTTAGGTGTCAACATAAGGACATCAAAGGAGAAGCTTCAAAAGAAGCAATGTATTTATACCTGTCAATGGTGAGTTGGATAGCAGCAGTCACTTGGTGAAAGAGTGGCCGTAGATTTGAGAAAAGTAAGAGCAAAGTTAGAGAATCAGAGTCATAGAGAAGGACGTAGGAGATAGAGATTGGGAGAGGGGGAGGGAGGGCAGAAGAATGACCCTGCCTGGAAAGTTCAAGCCAAACACAAGGGCGTCACACTATTGCAGAGAGCAGCGATCGATCAACTCCTCACAGGTCGAGCAACGGCGGGAGGGCTTAGCCTCAATGACCTTCAGGCTCATCGCAGAACTGTGACAAGGGACCGTCAATGGGAATAAGGGTTGCAGCGAACCACAAATTTATACAACAAAAAATATCTTTTCTATGATAAATATATACTTTTTTATATGGACATCATAAATATATACATGATAAAGGGCTAAGATTTTCTAAAAGAATTTTAAACATAAGAAGTACGTTGCTGTTAGTTAACTAAGTAACAACCCGTTCCGTATGTTCATTACCCATGTATAGGTACTCTATCTAAAAAATATATTTACAAAAAATACAAAGATGTTAAGTCTGCAATGATGCCAAGAAGTGTTCCTCATTTATTCCTCAAAATAAAGTTATCTCAAGAACGTGCCACGAGGCCACCATGGCAGTGCTCTGATAATACTGCTGTTGGCACATGTGGTGCTGATGGGGATTCAATCTTTGCTACCTGCAAGTGAAAAATTGCAGTGTTCCCCTATAACGAGAGTATTTACAGCTGTTTTTCTGAAAGTTAGAATATTTATAACGTTTCTCTCCATGGTGAGAGTTGTAAAGGTGCTTATTATAACATCAGTTGTTATGGTGTATATAATACCAATAAAGAACGTACCGCCTGCAACTAGCCAGGTAGTAAGAGGCAATGCCCCCTTTAGTTGCCTGTCCTTCATGGCCTCCTTTAGTTGCCTGTCCTTAGTTCAAAACCGGGTAGGGGCTGTTTCCCTTGATTTTTACTGTGGGTGCCGGTGACATTTCTATGATATTATGGGTGTGTTTGGTTGGAGGTAAAACTTTTGATGAAAAGTTTTTGGAGTAGAAGTTGTCAAATCAATAGAAAGTGACGTGATATAATAGGAGTAATGATGAGTAGTAAAGAGAATAAAGTTAAAATAGATAGGTTAGTTGTATGGGTAGTTGTGTAAAAATGATTGAAAATTAGGTTATTTTGTATAGAAAAATGTGAAAAAATAATTAAAAAATAGAATAATTATGGAGAGTGAAAAGTTTTAGATAAAAAAGTTTTAGTTGACACTTTTTTGCCATAAACAAACACACCCTATATTATGATAGCTTTGTCTCTCTTATGTGCCTCTTGAGCCGGATAAGATACAAAAAATGTAATGGGTTGAGTTCGTAAAATACACGTACCATTGGAAAAACCTGTACTGTACTGTTTCTCGCCTGCAATCAAATTTTCCTCAGCAAGCGGTATATAAAGCTAAGATTTGTAGCCGCGAAGTCGCAGGGAGGGGGAGGTTACGTTGATCGCCATGGTTATTGTTGGTTGGGAGGAATCTCCTAGCGCACGAGCCGATGTCCTAGAGCCAACAGTGGTGGAATCCCTCAGGCAACGCCTCCGGAATAATCCATCTAGTCTGTCATGCTGCATCTACACCATCCCCTACCGCATCCGGAGAGAACACGACAAGGCACATTACAAGTATAGGGTCGTCGCCTTAGGCCCTCTCTGTCACCGCCAGGGCACACTACAGGCCGTGGAAGAGCAGAGATGGAGGTACTTGCAAGAGGTCCTCTCGGGCAGAGACGGCGGGCTGGAGAGATTCTTGAAGGAAATCAAAGCCTTGGAGAAAAGCGCAAGAAGATATTACTCGGAGTCCTTGGAAGACATGACGAGAAAGCAGTTTCTCAAGATCATGCTCCTCGATGGCTGCTTCATCATCCAACTCCTCCTGAAGGAAACCGGACGCGCGTCCATCAGCCCAGACGACCCCATCTTCCGCCAACGATGGCTCTTTCACGCAATCAAACGCGACCTCCTGCTGCTGGAAAACCAAATTCCCTTCTTCCTTCTCGACCGCCTCTTCCACCCGATCGCATCTTCGCAGGGGATCTGCGTCTCGTTTCTGGCAATTGTTCAGGAATTCTTCGAGGATAGGATGAGAGGAGGCAACTTTTTCTTGGATAATCCTCTGCATTTGCTCCATCTAGTGCATTCGAATCTCTTTCCGCACATGGATGGGCAGAAGATGGAGGCATCCGTTACTGATTTGAAGCCATTTCCTGGTGCCGTACAGCTTCTTGCGGCAGGGGTGAAGTTCAGGAGCTGCGGCCCCGAGCAGTTAGGCATCAAATTCGAAGACGGGGTCGTTGAAATTCCGCGTCTTTCCATCGAAGAAGATACCAGATCGCTGTTTCTAAACCTCGTCGCCTTTGAGAAACTGTATCCTCACAGTCGTCCGCATGTGGCGGTTTACATCTTCTTCATGCGTTGCCTCATCAACACCGCTGAAGACGTCGCGGTGCTGTGCAGTAAAGGAATCATTGACAACTGCTTGGGCAGTGATCAGGAAGCAGCCGATCTCTTCAGAGAGCTTCGTAGAGAGATTGCTGTCTATCCCAACGAAGTCTTCCTGGCGGATACCATTAAGCGAATTCGTAGATACTCGAGTGTTCGACGCAATGTTTGGGGTCGAAGATTAAGGCACAACTGCTCAAATAAACCATGGGCCATTCTTTTGCTAATAGCTGCCATTATTCTACTCGTTCTCATGTTGTTACAAACTTTGTATGGTATTTTTTCATATTTCCGACCTCATCCACACTAGATACGTTCTGTGGATGGATAGAAAGATGGTGTCTCCTTTTCTTGTGTTCTTGGTCATGAACATGTAATCGGTAGAATAAACAGGACGACGAATCTGAGCTTGTTTAGCTAGAATAATGACCGTCCTGGGAAGAGTTTGCTTTCTGAAGAGTCATCTTAGCGTAACTCTACATAAAGTTTGTTTCTTTTTGAAGTTTGTTTTTGCTATTTTATGAATGCGTAATGAATTGCTAGGCGGGCTGAGGCTTTCTGAAAGAGTCATCCCAGTGTAACTCTACATGAAGTTTGTTTCTTTTTGAATTTTGTTTTTCCTCTTTTATGAATGCTTAATGCATTGCTGGGTGGGCCACTGCCCAACTATCTAATGACCGGCTGCACCAATCACTATGTCTCGTCCCCTCTGGGCTCTGGGGCTATTACAGAAGGCTTATTAGACATCAAGCTTCCTTTGGAATCAAGACACGGCATAAAAAGTTAATGAGGAGAGTAAGATCATGTACGTACTAGAAGAGGATTTTTTTTTTCTTATAGCCCTGGCTACAAACTATCAACTGCAACAACAAAATCAAACACTTAAACAAACTCTGATTTCTGGCAGGAGATCCTTCTGATTCACTTATTAACACTCCCTCCTTTAAAACTGGGATACCTCTAGGCCTTGTGAATGTAATATGTTCAACACAGACAAGTCAAGCCTTCTAAGCATTGGTATGAATATGTTTGATACTGCTCGCTATTGGTATGCAAACTCTTGCCCCTCGCCTAACTGCTTCTAGTTAAGAAGGAAAGAGGGAAATGAGGAAAACGATTGGGATAGAAAGATGTTCTGTTTCTCATTGATATTCGACTTCTACTTATACATCAAGACAGTCAGTAGCTGTGATTAGAATGTACCGGCATCGCCTCCCCCTCGTGACTTTCCCCGTTCCTAATACCGCAACTGTTTACAACCGCGCGGACTCCATGTGCTCGACCCTGCTCTGAATGACTCGTCATCTCTGTTCACTAGCCCATTCGCATAATACAGAGATCCCTCTCTTCGTACCAGATCTATTTTAATGAAACGAGATATTCAGTTTCTATAAGTAAACTTTCATATGTTTTTCATATCGTAATTGATAAGAAAATTACTTGGTTTGTTTAATGAAATCCAGCTTTAAAAAAAGTGTCGGGGTTCATGTTTTATGAGGCATATTTATCCAATTGTGGAGGTCAAGAAATGGAAGTAGAGATGCTGCTCTCTTTTGGTAGTAAAGATATACAGGTGGAGATGCCAACAAGGGGAATCCAACAAGCCTTCCCTGGCAAGGCCAATGGATGCTTGCTTTTGAACGAACAAAGCAAGTTAGTCCTTTTTGACTTGTTGATTCGGTTTGGGTAGGTCCCATAAAAGTCGAATTGGCCCAGACTTCGGGCTTTTAATATGATTCTTAAATGAAAAGAACAACAATAACAATGCTTGCATATGGAATGGAAAATTTGTGTGTAGCTAGCAGTAGGAACTGGTGGATTAAACCTTTGATATATTTTAATTTTTTTCTTCTTATTGGGTTGCTCTGCTGGCATCTCTAGATGGACGTCCCTTCTTCATCAGTGGACATGGAGATAGGCGGCGATCTAAAGCCGCCGCTGACGGAGATGGACACTTCAGAAGAACTTGACGTGGAGATGGGGGATCCAAAATCCGCATTGGTGGATCCTAACATTAATGTTTCAGATGATCCCCAGATCGATGTTGCAGTACCTAATGACAATCCAGGAGACAGCAATCCACAAGTCAACATCCAAGTCCAAGTCGAGGATTCGGACAGAGATTTCTCTGGTAGCAGCCAATTTCGGCGTAGGCGGCCTGGCAAATCTCTCCCACCTATGAATTTCCAGGGTTCAGAACGTAATTCTCCCAGCGCACCAAGCAGTCATCTTCAAAACCCAACGTGGGTGGATTCCCTCAAAAAGGAGCTCCACGACCATACTGCGGCCCGCAGTAGGTCTTACTGCATCTATAAAATCCCATTCATCGAAGAGAGAGAAGAAGATTATGACGATCCGAAAGTCATTTTGGGCCCAGTTCTCAAACCCTACTTCACTGAGCACAGCGCCGTCGAAAAGCAGAAATGGAGGTACCTGCGAGAGGCCCTCTTTCCCGCTGGTCATGGAGGAGGACTGGAGAGATTCCTGGAGGAGATCAAACAGTTGGAGCAAAGCGCACGAGATTGCTATGACGAAAACTTTCTCCACATTAACAGCAATAAATTCGTCAAGATGATGCTGCTCGATGGTTGCTTCATCATCCAATTCCTTCTCAAGGGGACGCAGCGTCAGCCTGTCAGCCCAGACGACTTCATCTTTCGGGAGAGATGGCTTTTTCGCAAGGCCAAACGCGATTTGCTGTATCTGGAGAACCAGATCCCTTTCTTTGTTCTCCAGCGTCTGTTTGATTTTATTGCGCTTTCCAAGGGGATCGATGTCTCGCTTCCTAATGTCATCCAGGACTTCTTCAAGGAGACCATGAAAGGCGTTTCCTGCACAGACGATCCCAAACATCTCCTCCACCTATTTCATTCGAATGTCTTTCCGGACGTCTATGGCCCGTATTTGAAGTTCTCTGCTACCGATTTGAAGCCAATTCCAAGTACAAAGCAGCTATTGGCTGCAGGAGTGGAGTTTAGAAGCAGCAGCCCTGACAGCTTATACATCACATTCGAAAATGGGGTTGTTAGAATTCCACATCTTTCCATCGAAAAGGACACCTATTCGCTCTTCTTTAACCTCATCGCCTTCGAGAAACTGTATCCTTATGTCCGGCCGCACGTCATGGCTTACACCTTCTTCATGCGTTGCCTCATCAGCTCCGCAGAAGACGTTTCGATGCTGTGCAGCAAAGGAATTATGGACAACTGGTTGGACAGTGATGAAGAAGTAGTGGATCTTCTCGAAGAGCTTGGACGATCCGTGGTTGCTGTTTATCCCAACGAAGTTTACCTGACGGACGTGATTGTGCGGATACACCAAAAATACTGTAGTATCCGCCGGCAATATGGTTGGCAGCGATGGAGCTTCAGGCATGGTTATTTGAATTATAAATCGTGGGCCATCTTTTCTGTAGTCCTGGTTCTTGTATTCTTAGAAACCATTTTCGCTATGCTTTCATACTTGCAACCACCACCCAACTAGATGGAGGTGGAAATTAAGATGATGTCTCCATTCCTATCTCCAATCCATGAAAGTGTTGTGAGAACAAGCTTCTCGTAAGTGCAAGTGCTTCCCGTGCCAGCCTATTTCGTTTTCAAACTATTCTCCAGCCATATAAATTATTTGTGACAAAATAGCAATGGTTCCTGTGATGCCAAGGGTTCACGAGGGAAATACGCAGCGAACTACATTATTGCAACTTCAAAATAACTCACAACTATTATAAAAAGAAGGAGAGTGATAAATACACTTGAGATGATAGTTTCATGAGGAAAAACAAAAAAGAAATAAAAAACAAGAAGTGCATTAGGCTAGACCAAAATAAGCTGATTTTAGGCCATGTACGATCGTATGTGTTAAATTATATTTATTTTTTAATAAATATATTATTCTAGATAAGTTTAATTTATAAACTAAGTTGTACCATTTCTCAAATGTGTATATATATTGTTAAGCACAGTAGTATGTTAACTATTTTATAAATGACTAGAAAATTCAAAATGGTAAAACCAGGCTTTATAAAAAAAATTTTATGGAACAGGCTTTTTAAATTAAATACACCCGGATTAATATATTTATAAAAGATAAAGAATTAAAAATTTATGTAAACGAATGGGGCTAGCCGGAGGGGATCACCTTTCACTTTAGGTGGCTTAACAAGATCACCTTCCTATAAACAACGGTCAACAATAAGCCAGAAAATAATTAATTAATTAAAATTACTGAGACTTTCTCCATGTCTCTTGCTCATTTTCTCAGCTGTATTTTCTAAAATAAGATACATAAAAAATATAAGCTAACAAACTTAATAAGTAAAAAAAAAAAAAAATTAACGCAAAATAAGTACATGAGATCTATGAGAATAATAGCATGTAACAACCCGCAACACCATAAAAAAATAAATTAATTAAATGGCTCTATGATTTTAAGAAAGGGATGTGTATTAACTATTTTATAAATAACTAAAAAATCCAAAGTGGTAAAACCAGGCTTTATAAATTTCTTTTATGGAACAGGCTTTATAAATTAAATACACCCAGATCAACATATTTATAAAAGATAAAAAAATTAAAAAATTATGTGAACGAATGGGGCTACCAGGAGGGGATCACCTTTCACTTTAGGTGGCTTAACAGATCACCTTCGTATAAACAACGGTCAACAATAAGCCAGCAAATAATTAATAAAAATTACTGAGACTTCGTCTATTTCTTTATCTCATTTTCTCACCTGTATTTTCTAAAATAAAATATATAAAAATATAAGCCACAAAACTCAGTAAGTAAAAAAAAATAAAATTAACGTAGAATAAATACATGACATCTATGAGAATTAATAGCACGTAACAACACTCAACACCATAAGAAATAAATTAATTAAATCGCTCTATGGTTTTAAGACAGGGATATGTGCAGCAGCCCATATTATTTCTTTTCATGGGCAGGCCTCACTTAGATAAATTCACATATTAAAATTTAGACTTTTATTTTCTACGTATTTTATTTTTAATTTTTTAAAATGATGAGAAAACTGCATTTTTCATACGCTAAAGAATATAATTTTTTGCCAATCTAGTGTTGGCCTAGTTGCTGGCCCCTAGGTCCAATGAATATAGGTGGGAGCTTTGTCTTTCATGAATATAGACAAAAGCTTGTTATCTTCTTTGAAGATAGTTGAGAGCTTGTCATTTTCAATGTGAATGAGCTTAATTATAATATCAAAATCATATTGTGCAGTACCAATAAAAAATGCAATTTTTTTAATTTTTAAAATTCAAAACAAAATATATAGAAGAATAAAAATGAATAATTTGATATGTGAATTTATTTAAGTGAAACTCACACATTTATGAAAAGTAAAATAATTAAAAAAACTTTTTGAGCAACCCCTATATTGCTTGATATTAGCCATTGCAAGGGATCATATTCCTTGAAAATTTTTGTAGTAGAAAAAATTTTAAATTGAGAAAAAATGATGTGATGTGATGGTAAAGGCCAAAAGTAAAGAGAATAAAGTTGACATAGTCAAGTTATTTGTATGGGTAGTCATATAGAAATAATTGAAGTTAATTATATAAAAATATATGAAAATGATTAAAAATAAGATCATTGTGGAGAATGAAAAATTTTGATTTGAAAAATTTTACGTTAAATAAACATGCCTTTTAAAAAAATGAAATAATCAAGATAAGGCATCATAATTATTCATTTCAATCATGTGAAACCGACCTCAAATGAGTAACTGATCCATCCATAAAAATTAGAACGTTAAAAATTACAAAATAATTATTATATATTTAATTAGACCTTTTGATAGGAAAATTCACCAAAAGTAACATATATGTCCATGATTGTGCCATGTGGTAACTAAAGAATAATTGTTGACCTCTTAGCTTGTCGCTACTAGTGCTAGGTTGTTGTATGGGCCACTTGCCTTACTCAACTATTAATACAACTTATATCAGGCCATACCAAGTTCGAATGGAACTAAACCCTAATTTTAATTATATCTATTGAGTTTGGGTTAAGTTTAACTTGAATTTATGTATGTCTTGGACTTGGTTTTGAATTAGAAATTTGGATTGAATGTCGGGTATGTACTTAGGTTGAACTTTAAATTTTATATTATTTTGTTTTTAAAATATAACTAGTTCACTTGTCGAAAAATATAATTAGTTCATATCTTTAAATAATACAACATATTATCAAATTAATAATCAAAATAGTATATTTTAAATTATATTGAAAGTTTGATCTATAAAATAAAATAAATAATTATTATTTTTTAAAAATAAAATTTTTTGTTTTACTATATTAAATTTCAATAAACAAAATTAAAAAGAATCACTAATTTTACAAGTTTTGTAAAAGTGAATGAATTAACATATGCCCAACATTTTTTAAAATAGAAATAATATTGTACATCATATTTAACACAATAAAAAGATCAAGAAAATTATTGCATTAGTTATTTAAGATTATTAAAAATAAATAACTTAAAAGAAATATCTTCAATGATTTTTTTGTAGAAAAATATTTTCAATGATTAATATACAAATCAATTGAAAATTTATCTTAAGAGTATATATTAAACCTATAAGAGTTTTTTTAATTAAAATAAGAGTTTATACACATGTGATTGTATAAAAGAATATATTAAAAATATATGAAATAACCATATATTAAACTTATAAAAGTTTATACATATGTAATTATATAAAAGAATATATTAATATATATACGAGAGTTGTTCCGGCGTAGCACATCTGCACCAGAACAATGGTACATTTGCCTAAAATGGGCATCGTATGTATTAGAATGCAATGAAACTTTATACAATTATTTATTTATGTATAAATTTTATAGCAAATTGTTTACATGTTGAAAAAGTCCCATTTATTAATATTTGAAAATTTTTAAAATAAAAGTGTTCATGTTTTAAAAGTATTTTCTTAAGCCGATGAATATTTTTAAAAAATTTACATTTTTAGGTATTTTCTTTTTTATGATTATTTCATGAATTTTTTGATAAAGAAGAATTGAATCAATAATAGCTCGCTAATATCAAACATTAGCATGCTAATTTTACAAAATCTTCAAATGTTACACATTAAGCATGCTAATTCCGGGATGTGATCGCCTGCTCCCGGGAGCAGCAACGTTCCCTGCTCTAGAGAGCGTATACCCATTTTTTTATTTTTTTTGAAATTTTCTCCTAAACAGTGTTAATCTATGTGTATTTAACATGTGTATAAGTTTTTACCATTTTTGGAGTATTTTAGATATTTATTTTTTATTTTTGAAAATCAATGACATTTTAGTAATTTTAAATATCTAAAATACTCCAAAAATGGTAAAAAAGGGTAAAAACTTATACATATGTTAAATACACTTAGATTAACAGTTTTATAAAAAAAATTAAAAAAAAATTAAAAAAGGGGTATACGCTCCCGAGAGCAGGCGATCACATCCCAATTTGAAGTTATAGAAAAGCATGTCAATATGAATAGAAAAAGAAAATATATTATTCCAAAATAGCATACTCATCTTAACAATCCACATGCTAATATAGTGATTATATCGATTACACTACTACTCTTGCTCAACTTGGATTAGCATGTTGATTGTGATGGATGTTGACAAATGTAATCTATTGAATATTGGATGCATTGATATGAAGATATTGAATATTGCATATCCAAACACAAGCATTTTAATCTTATTAAATTGTTCAGGGAGACGTTAGTCGGGTCATTCAGATTAATCAAGGGTAAATACAAATTGAATAGACAATATACATTGTCCAAATGCAATTGTAAATGTACGCCTTTTAACACACCATAAGTATCACAAAAGGGGGAAATACGAGTGTAACTTTCAGGGCACTGTCGGATCACTGGAAACAAAGCTATATCTTCCCCAACATTTTTGTTGTTTGCTGCCTCTTTCGCAATCGCCCACAGTACGATTGGGTTAGATGAACGACATCATCTCGCCGGAGCTACAAAGTATGGCTTCCTGATAAGCATGGAGACCAGCCTTTCAATCGGTGATTGTGAAAAAAATAGATCTATAAATAAAAAAATCACATCTGGCAAAAATAGAAAAAAAAAAAAAAAAACATATTTGTAGATAAAAAAAAAAACTAGATCTGCCATAACAGTCGACGGCAACTTCTTCCTCTTTAGTGCCAACAAGATCTGCCCACCAGCACACCATCGCGCCTCCATCGCCTGCCACAAATCCAGTAAGAAAATTTCCTTTTTGATCTTCTTCAGCCATCACCAGATTCGGGCAACAACAGAGTTGAAGCACCATGCCCGCACGAACGTCGTCTTCCTCAAGCCATTGCTTGCCTACACACGGCTACGGCCAAACACGCAGCAAAATTTCTATCTAAAAATTTTTAAATCACCTCTCCCATTTCCATCCGCTTGCAATACATATTCTACACCAACCTCCTCAATTACAACTGTCAAAACGGTACTTTCCACTTTTCCATGCATAAGCAAGATACAGCCAAGACAACATTACCTGCACTCACAAACCAAACACACGGCCAAGATTGCACCCGCCAAAATCAACGGACAGATTGTGCCAAAGCTGCACCTGAATATATTCCCGTATGTATAAAAGATACGTTCTCATGCATTTGCATATAGTACATTTCGTTCAAGATGGGCCTCACATGTATTTAAATATATTAATATTTTATACAATTATTTTTCTCTGTATAAATTTCATAGTAAACAATTTACATATTGAAAAAACAATTTTAAAGTTGTTATTTATATCAAACTATTTTATTATGTTAAATTTGTACAATTTTCAGATGGGGTCCGTACGCATATCTAATTGAGATAAAAATTAGTATAGTAATATAATACAAATTATAAATGCAATTGATGGAATAAATTTTGATTTTATGATCATGTAGAGCCTATTTTGAGGTAACTATACCGTAATTTTGGTTATTATATTTATAAATTCAGTTGATGGAATAAATTTTGATGTTATGATCATGTAGAGCCTATTTTGAGGTAACTACACCGTAATTTTGGTGCAGTAAAGTTACACCTGAATATTTTTCTCTATATATAATGAATTCTATCACACTTTGGACGTTTCACCAACCTAGGCACGCACACCACTTAATATATTAATATAACATTCATACATGTACGTTCCACCGCAAGGCACGCATACCACAAATGGTCTGGACGTCCACGAAATCATGCTTCATTCATCTGGACGTTCAACCACAACGTATTTTAGTGTATATATACACATGCATATATGATAATACAACATGCATATTTCGCTCCACACCGTTAAGCATCACAACGGTATATTTATAAACCATGCTATTGAGATCGGAGCGCAATCCTATACACCCAGGTGCATTGAGCCTCAATGCACCCGGGTGTACTACACCTATTTCTTTTATTTTTTTTGAAAATTTTTTTACACAATGGTTAATCTAAGTTTATTTAACATATGTATCCATTTTTATTATTTTTAGAGATTTTTAGATATTTTTTTTAGATTTTTAAAAATCAATGGCATTTTCAGTAATTTAAAATTGATATCTAAAAATCTCTAAAAATAATAAAAATTGATACATATATTAATAGCTTCATGAAGTTGCATGCAGTTGGCTATTAGGGCTTGTTTGGCTAAGCATTCGTTTACAGTAAAGTTTCACGGCAGGTACTTTTAACCGAAGTGCCAATTATCAGTTTCCCGCTACTGTATCAACTTCTACTAAAATTAGGCTATTTTTTAGAAGTTGCAGCTCTTTTAAATAAAGGCGAACACTTTTAAAACTTGTAAAATGCTACCTATACACAAAAACATATGGTCAAACAAGCTATTCGTCTATGATAGTATGGAAATTAATCAAAAGATTAATTTCATGTCATGTCATGGGAACGGTATTTGATGGAAGAAATAATTTGTACAAATACTTGTTCTTTATTATGGGCCTAATTAATCATTCTTTTAACTTTATTGAGAGCATTTTTGAAAAGAAAGTTGTGGTTTGTGTTTTTAGTGAAGAATTTGCATTTAAATTCTCTGATTTTGAGTATTTGCATTTTAAATGTTGAGATTCGCATATTATCATTTTTCATAATTTACACATGAATATATACATTTTTTAACATGTGTGGCCCATAAATGTACATGATTGGGATGAAACTTGATCTCCTAGATAAACACATGATGTTAAAAATAACTAATAGATTGGATTTTCCATTAATGATCAAAATTTTAGATTTTGAAGGGGTTACATGGGTCCACTTCTATGTAACATAGAAGTAGACCATATATGTATATGTAGAAGTGGACCCACGTAAACCCTTCAAATTTTAAAATTTTGTTCCTCGATGAAAAGTCCAATCCATTCATTGGATTTAACATCATTTGTTTATCTAAGAGACTAAGTTTCATTCTAATCAAATATGTTTATGGGTCACATTTGTTCAAAAATATATATATTCATGTGTAAATTATGAAAAATGCTTAGATTTATTTACACATATATTAGAATATAATAATACTTTATAGAATTATTTATTTACATAGAAATAATATTTTGGATGGTTTAGATGTTAAAAATATTACTTTAAAATTGATATTTTAGCATTTTTCATAATTTACACATGAATATATATATTTTGTAACAAATGTGGCCCATAAACATACTTGATTAAGATGAATCTTCATCCCTTAGATGAACAAATGATGTTAAATACAATAAATAGATTAGATTTTCTATCTTTGTGTACATATATATATATATATATATCTGTGTGTGTATATATATATATAGGAATATATTCTGGTGCAGCATCGCTGAAATGGACCCCACATGATCATGAAATCATGATCTACTCCACCCATTGTATTTAGAATAATGTATTCTATTACCATATCAATTTTCATCCCAATCAGATATGTATATGGCCCCCATCTGAAAATGGTATAAATCCAACGTAATAAAATAGTTTGATGTAAATAACAACTTTAAAGTATCTGATTTGGATGAAAATTGGTATGGTAATAGAATACATTATTCTAAATACAATGGGTGGAGTAGATCATGATTTCATGATCATGTGGGGCCCATTTTTGGGCTACTGCACCGCTGTTCCGGTGCAGTGACGCTGCACCGGAACAGCTCTCATATATATATATATATATATATATATATATATATATATATATATATAGGGAAATGATCCAGTGCATGCGACTGCACCGTGCAGTCCATGCACTGTGGGCCCCACCTGATCATTTCCCATAAATCCACCCCACCCATTGTATTTAGAATTGTTCACTTTATTACCATACCAATTTTCATCCAAATCCAACATGTGTGTAGTCTTCATCTTAAAATGGTGCAAAATCAACGTAATAAAATAGTTTAATGTAAATATCAAGTTTAAAGTGGTTTTTTCAACATCTAAACCGTCTAAAGTATGATTTATATATGGATAAATGAGTGTATAAAGTTTCATTACAATCTAATATGTGTGGGGTCCATTTTACAGCGGACTGCACAGGATCGGTTCCCATATATATATATATATATGAAATAACCTTTGGTTCCGAGTTTGAGTTTTTCTTAATTCGGTCGGGTTGACATAAATCCGAACCCAATCCCATATTTGCCTTTGTTGTGGATTGAAACACGGTTTTCCGGGTTAACCCAACCCATGTCGCACACAGTTGTGCATACGCTGCCTGATATTGTTGGTCTCTGATCTGGGCTCATCGATGACTGAGGTCGATCCAGTTCTCATCTAAGCTTGTCATTTGGGCGTGACGGAATTAATGGTCTCTCAGGAATTGGCCCTGACGTACGCTCAGCTGGACTGCGGCCTAGCAATAATGACAACCTGAAAAAAGGGCCAGTTTGCAAAATCTCCTGATTGACTATTTTGTAAAAATTCTACAAAGTCCCAAAAACGCAATTTTAATGCGCCACGTTTCGATACATGCGTCGTGTACATATTTGTACATGTATATTATTTTTTGTTATTAATATTATTGTACTTTTGTTTAAGTATGTAATATATAACTTCACGCACATATATTTGCTATGAATACATCATGTTTACTCCACTAAATGCCAAAGTGTCAATTCCAAATTATTTTTCTTTAACATAAAAATACACAATATACACAATATATATACACAATCAAAATATCTAGCGTGCATGTATAACATTAAATAACAATATATTTATTTCGTAGAATCGACGCTGTCCAAACACACATGATATAGGCCAACATGTCACCATGAACAAGGGGTTCACGTAAGTGAATTAAAGATGCGTATAGTGGGAGATTCAACGTTCGAATTAAAGTAGATATATATTGTCTCATTATTTCTCTTTTGAAATTATCCTCCATGAGTTATTTGGTCATCCAAGATGACTGATTGTAGTTAAAAAATCTCAACATGAAACAACATAGTCATTCGGATATCATTCACACATTAAATTGATTTTGTCTATAATATATGAAGGGACTAGGGAGTATCCCTTAGCATACTATTCATTCAAGAGGATTTCTAATTTTGGGGTATAATAAAATAGCTAAATTTTAATTATTTAATTTCCCTGTTCTCTTCGATTTATTGGGACTAACAATGTTTTCTGTTTCTCATTGATATTGCGCTTCTATTTACACATCAAAAGAGTCAGTTAGAGTGATTAGAGTGCACACGCATCGTCTCCCTCACGGGCTTCCCCTGGTCCTGACAGCGATACTGTTTCTAAATTCTAACCGCCCAGCCTCCATGCGCTCGACCATCACTGGGTCATGTGCATAATGCAGTGATCCCTCTCTTCGCATCAAATCGATCCCAATGAAAAGAGACATTTAGTTTTTAGAAATAAACTTTCATATGTTCTCCATTTCGTCAAAAGAAAAAAAAAAAAAAAAAAAAAAGTAAATTACAATTGGTTTTTTTGCAATACAATCTAGGCATCTAGCTTTAAAAAAGGTGGCGGGTTCAGGTTTTGTCAGGCAAAATGAAAACAGAGATGCTTCCCTCTTTTGGAAGTAAAGACTAAAGACATGAAAGCGGAGATGGCAACAAGGGGAATCTGACAAGCCTTCTTTGGAAAGGCCAATGTATGCTCTTTAAACTCCAAAGAGAGATAAGTAGCTTTTACAACAAGCTTTCACTTTAATAGCGGAGAGAATAAGCTCCCATGGAGTTGGGCTCCTACAGTGTAGAGTTGAACCCAGGTTGCTGATAATAACACCAGTGTCGGTGACCAACCGAAATGACACCCAGTCCGGGATGGTCGCCTTTTTTTTTTTTTGTTTTTTTTGATAGGCACAGTCCGGCATGGTCGCTTTTGACTGAATGAAAGCTCGGAAATCCTTTTGACTTGCTTTGGCTTGGCTAGGCCCGAAAGAAGTCGAATTGGCCAGGATTGGATTTATGGCTTATGACTGGTGAAGAAAGCGGACGGTGGGAGGCATTTATCACCGCCTGTTGAGTTTTAAATGAAAAATGGGGATACGAAATGCTCACGGATGGAATGGACTTGCGGAATGAAGTAATTTGTAATTTTGGGTGTGTTTGGTTACACACACCCAAATGAATGGTTGGGAGTAGGGGTGTAAATCGGGTCGGGTTGACTCGGGTTGGGACAAATACAACCCTAACCTACCTTGTAAAATCTCAACCCAACCCTACTTTCAACCCTACTTTTCACACCTTAACCCAACCCTATTTTAACCCACCTCAAATCGGTTCGGTTCGGGTTAGAAATCGGGTTAATAGATTACACATATTATTAATGTTAGTTAAGCTTTTATTCACCCAAATTTCTAAAATAATAAAAAATCAATGATAATTATAAAAAAATAAGTACTAAAAAGTTCTACGTAACTCAAAAGTGGAGGATAAGTTTTGTAATTGATTTATTTTTTCGTCTTTGTATTCTTTGAGCAATTGATGTTCCCTGTAAGTCAAAAAGTGAAAGTCAAGTAAAAGTATCACAGTAAATTATGCAAAATGAAAAAACGAATATCATAGTATTACTTACATTCTTAGTTGGCTTCCAATCAAAGCTACAAACATCTCAAATTCCCAATTGACCTGTTCGTTATTTCAAATCACCAATGCAAGCGAACATCTAAACAACCTATTTACAATGCAATATAGGGTATGTTTGGCAATTGAAAGAAAAAATCAATTAAAACTTTTCAATCTAAAACTTTTCATTATCTACAATTATCATATTTTTAACTATCATATTTTTTAATTATTTTTCACATTTTTCTATACAACTAACCTACTTTGCAATCATTTATATACAACTATCCACACAACTAACCTATCTATTTTAACTTTATTCTCTTTATTACTCATCATTACCCCTATCATATCACATCAGTTAATAACTTTTACTTTCCAAAACTTTTCATTAAAAGTTTTATTCATTACCAAACACACTCATAACCAAATAATCCAAACATAATTTCACAACTAATTAAACAAATATATTTCCAAACCAAATAAATTCAAACAACATTTCACAACCAAATTGTCAAACATATTTCCAAATTCCACACAATTTTATTTAAATATCAAAACAACATGAATGAAATACACTCTCATAAACATATCCAAATACATATATTTATGAAATCGGGTTAATTCGGGTCAGGCAAATCGGGTCGGGTCGACCGACCCCCTAACCCGGCTCAAACCGATTTTGAAAATCGGGTCGGGTTGAACCCGATTTTTAAAAACCGAATTTTCAAAATATCAACCCAACCATGGTACAAATCGGTCCGGGTTGATGCGGGCTCGGGTTGAACCCGACCCTATTTACACCCCTAGTTGGGAGCTTATTCTCCAATATAATTTATTGAGCTTCATTTATTATTAGATGAGATGTAATGTTGTACCCTCAATCAAAAGGAAAGCTAAATACCTCGTTCCATCAAAATAGAGATTGTACGAAAAGAATGATCGTTGCATTAGGCACATGGGAGAGATGACTAGTCATTCTAGAGCAGAGTCCAACACATCGAAGCAGGGCGATTAGAACTAGTTGCGGTATATATTAGGAGTTTGGGACTGGGGAAATGTAAAAATAAAAGCGGAATATAATGAGAAACAGCAAAGATCGTTCAATCCTAATTCATTTCCATATTTCCCTATTCCACTATAACATATTTCCCTAAATTCCTCAATTAAATTTTGCTACATATCACATGCATGAATCTGCTTGTATTTAATGTCATTCATTTGGCTGAAGCGAGTGCACGCAGTAAATAAACTGGTTGTGCATTTGGCTATACATTTGTAGTTGCATATAAATAAATGCAACCATTGATTAAAAATGCGTTGCGATCTTGTGTGGCTACCCATGCAGCAATAGTAAGGCAATCCCAAAATATTTTTTTGAGGAGTTGGCAAAATTTGTTTTCCTCAAATATGCTCATTATATTGAACTCTAATCTCAAATATACCTACAACATTTCATAAATCCTAAATTTGCTCAATATGTTTGTGTTTAATCTCAAAACTGCTCTGTGAGTTAACATTGTTAGTTATATGTAAAATTACTAATTCACCCTTCAAATTTGGGACAAAATTTAAAAAGATTAAATGTTATAACTTACTGATGTCCTAATCACATATGAATTCTAAATTCAAAGAGCCTCAATCTTATTTTCTTCTATTTCGTTTTATCATTTTTTATTTTATAACAAGTGTATTTTGGATATTGATACAAATTTAACTATTGGTTTTTGACGGAATAAAGATTTTAAGATCAAATGCAAACATAACATGTATCTTTAAGATTTTGAAAATGTCGTGGATATATTTAAATTAAGGTTAAACGTAGTAGCCATATAGCCCTTTGTTCCTTTATTATGTAATTTTATTTTGAAATTTTTACAAATATGCCTACAACTTTTAATTAATATTACATCTGTGTTCTTAAGTTTGCCAATATTACAAATATACTCATTAAATTTGTATGAAATTGCAAGCATTTTTCTTCCTTTTTGCAAAATAACAATAATAATACCCTTCAAGTTAAGTGACACAATTACGATTTTTGCAAATGTTATAAACATATTTACAAAAAAAATCTAAAATAATAATATATGTAAAAATATATATAATGAAAATTCTAATGGCGTCCTAACGGAAGGGGACATACTTACAATCTTCGCATCAAATCGACCCTCACTGGCTCATGTGCATAATGCAGTGATCCCTCTCTTCGCATCAAATCGATCCCGATGAAAAGAGACATTTAGTTTTTAGAAATAAACTTTCATGTGTTCTCCATGTCGTAGAGAAAAAAAAATAAAGTAAATTACAATTGGTTTTTTTGCAATACAATCTAGGCATCCAGCTTTAAAAAAGGTGGCGGGTTCAGGTTTTGTCAGGCAAAATGAAAACAGAGATGCTTCCCTCTTTTGGAAGTAAAGACATGAAAGCGGAGATGGCAACAAGGGGAATCTGACAAGCCTTCTTTGGAAACGCCTATTTATGCTCTTTAAACTCCAAAGAGAGACAAATAGCTTTTACAACAAGCTTTCATTTTAACAGGGGAGAAAATAAGCTCCCATGGAGTTGGGCTCCTACAGTGTAGAGTTGAACCCAGGTTGCTGATAATAACACCAGTGTCGGTGACGAACCAAAATGACACCCAGTCCGGGATGGTCGCTTTTTTTTTTTTTTTTTTTGACAGGCACAGTCCGGGATGGTTGCTTTTGACTGAATGAAAGCTCGGAAATCCTTTTGACTCTTGCTTTGGCTTGGCTAGGCCCGAAAGAAGTCGAATTGGCCAGGATTGGATTTATGGCTTATGACTGGTGAAGAAAGCGGACGGTGGGAGGCATTTATCACCGCCTGTTAAGTTTTAAATGAAAAATGGGGATACGAAATGCTCACGGATGGAATGGACTTGCGGAATGAAGTAACTTGTAATTTTGTATAGCTGGTAGTCTCTACTCTCAAGTCTTCTTGCCTCTGTACTCACCTTTATTTTTTAAGTTCAAAATATATTTTTATAAGATCTAAACTATTTATCATATTTAAGGCATTATTTTATCATATGATTAAAAATCAATTTCATGGGAAACTTAAATTTTGTAAAAATAACAATTTTTGAAAGTAAATATGTAACTATTAAAGTTTAAAAAACGTATGGCATGTAAAAACTTGTGGTACGTTTAATTTTTAAAATTATAAACAAACACACGTTGATAAAACTGATAAATAATTTAGTTTTGAGATTTGATCTTTTGAAGCCGGCTTTACGGTGGCTTCCATAAAGCTAGCCCAAAAACCTATTTTTTAAAAACTTTTTTTTGATTTTTTTTCATGGGTAAGTAAATCTATGTGTGTTAAATCTATAAACCAAGTTTTACCATTTTTGGATGTTTTTAAGTATTTATTTTGGATTTTTAAACACAGTGGCATTTTCGTAATTTTTTTAGATCAGAAAATTACGGAAATGCTACTGTATTTAAAAATCCAAAATAAATACTTAAAAACATCTAAAAATGGTAAAACTTGGTTTATAGATTTAACACACCTAGATTTACTTACCCATGAAAAAAAAAATTTAATTTTTTTTTTTAAAATAAGTTTTTGGGCTGGCTTTACGGAGGCCACTGTGAAGCCGGCTTCAAAAGATCATTCCACTTTAGTTTTAGTAAAACTAAAAAGCCTCGGAAGGTTGCGGCGAGTATCGTATCATCTTCATCATCATCATTATTTCTTGTCCGCCGGCTGCTTAATTTGCTGGTGCCTGGTGATGGATGACCCTTTTTCGTCAATCCACTTGGAGATAGGCATTAGGCAGTGACCTCGAGCCGCCGCTGGTGGAGATGGGCGCTTCAAAAGAACCCGACGTGGAGACGGGAGATCCAATCCGGACATTAATGTTTCAGATGATTCCGAGATCGATGGTCAAGTACCTAACGATAATCCAGGAGGCAGCAATTGATGGATATTAAATGGGATAAAAAAAATAAAATATAGATTAATGACCGAATTTTAATTGATGAAGGGGAGAAAGGAAAAATGACAATATGAAAAATATCCCGTGTAAGTCGGCAGCATAAAAGCATAAATTACCCAACATAATATCTAAAATATATTGCGTAGTCGGTACAGTGTCTAAAATTTCTGTTGTCCAAAAGCAATCCATAGGTCGTCTCCGTAAGTCGAAGTTGCTTATTCTGACCACGGGTGTAAACAGGAATGATTTCAATCTGAAGCTGATTAACCCAAATTAATTTATAATAGGATGGGTTTAGGCACTTTGAAAAAATAAATAAATTATATAACCCGATTCAAATCAAAAGTGAGTTGGTTTGGTTGGATGATTTTCAACGTGATCCAACCCACTTTCATATTGTAATGTAAATATAATAAATTAGTAATAAATATTCTTATATTAGCACATAATATATAAATTAATTACACATTATTATTTTGAAATAAGATTATTTAGCAATTATATCATTTTATAAGTCATAGATATAAAACTATTCATATAAAAAGGATTAATTTTTATTTTTCATATTAATTCATATTTAAAATATATTTAATTAGGTAAAATATTTTTAAATATTATAAATTTATTAACCCGATTTCTAACTCGAACCAAATTGATTTTTATAGAGTTAAAATAGGATTAAGTTAAGATATGCAAAATATAGTTAGAAGTAAAGTTAAGTTGAAATTTTATAAAGTATGTTAAGGTTGTACTCATTTACGCTCCCTAATTCTGACAAAAAATTTCGCATGTGGTAGCACTTCCGGCGCAGGCGGCCATGGATTTCGGGTTTCAAAACATAATTCTCCCAGCGCACCCAGCGCACCAATGATTCATCTTCAAAAGCCAACGTGGGGGGGTGGGGGGGATGGGGTTCCCTCAAACACGAGCTCCACTAGAACACTGAAGTTAGTTGGTCTTACTGCATCTCTATGCAATCCCCTTCGTCCTGGAGAAGAGAGAAGACGGCTCCAACCCATCCAGTCGTCGCATTGGGTCCCATTATCCGGTACCACTTCACTACGGGAGATCAAACACTTGCAGCAAAGCGCGCGAGATTGCTATGCCAAAACCGTTTTCGACATTGACAGCAATGAATTCGTTAAGATGTGCGTCCGCATGTCATGGCTTACATCATCTTCATGCGTTGCTGTGCAGCAAAGGTATCATCGCCAACTGGTTGGACAGTGGCAAAGAATGATGCAAAGAGAAAAATGTGAAAATAAGGGTAGCAAAATACTAGGCTTGATTGATATACAAGTCTCATGCTGAAACTCCAATACAAAATAAAGAGAATGTCTCATACTGAAACTCAATACAAAATAAAGAGAATTTCTTTGGAATATTATTCACGGGATCTCTCTCAAATAATAAGAGTCGTAATGAGTTCGTAGAGGAAACAAAATAAATCCTAAATGGCATGTCCATACGGATGTCCTTAGGTAAAACAATAACTTCCATACTTTTCATGTTTTACTAAAAAATAGTAAACATGCAATTTGTTATCAATAGTAAATAAAATTCATTAAACTTAAATGATCCTGAATCATACCAAAATGGTAGCTTTTGACATTGAAAACGTGCTCAACCACGTAATACTTTGGTCGTCATGTCGATGGGCTCGAAAATGCTTTTTTATAATTGAATCATTTGAAGTTACTCTCTCTTTTATCTCTTTTGGGCCCCCCTATGGCGATCGACGTGCGCTAGAAAGTCTTCTGCAATGATGTCTGCATTAAAGAAACAGTGGATCTCTTCAATGAGCTTTACCCCAGCTAAGTTTACTTAGTGGACGCCATTGTACGAACACATCATAAATACTCTAGCATCTGGCGCCATGGTTGGCAACTGGGATATTCAGGCATGATTTTTTGAATTTTAAATCGCGAGTCATCTTCTTTGTAATCCTTGTTCTCCTATTCGTAGAAAACTTTTTCACTATGCTTTCGTAGTGCCGCCCGCCACCTTAGTCCTAGATACATTATGTTGGAGATGGAAATTATATAAGATAGTGTCCCCCTTTCCTACTATCATTCATTGAAAGTGATTTATTGGCATTAATTGAATTTCTTAACTAAGGGTGCAATGTCCTCTCAATGGCGATACTATAATCTAGGAGAAAATGATGCAAGCAAGTAATTTGCAAATCATCTCGTTTATACGTGTCCTCATAACAGCATCACGAAGTAGCACACAGTTTAGCTACTTTTGCAACAAATAATGCAGATGGATGCATAACTTGGTTGGGCAACCTAGCAAAGATTTATTATTATTATTATTATTATTATTATTATTATTATAAAAATAGCAATGATTTCAAATTTAGTTAATAAATATTTTTACAGCTAGTAATGACTAGTGATTTTAATTACTTTTTGGGTATAGAAGTGCACCATTTCGATAGATGGGAATGAAGATTGATTTCTTGGTTAGAACTTGAAAGACAGTAGCCAAGCAGAGGCATGTGGGGAAGGGCCGTAGTATTGTCACTCTTCCCGTAACCCCACCGCAAGAGTTCCGATGATTTGAAAAATGGGTCAAAAAATATGGTGATAGCATGTCTTCAAGGGACATTCATCGCATGCTCTCGGGCGCATACACCTATATTTTTTATTTTTTTTCAAAACGTTTTCATGAAATTGTTAGCCCAAGTGTATTTAACGTATTTATAAATTTTTAACATTTTTGGAGATTTTTAGATATTTATTTCGGATTTTCAAAAATCAGTGGCATTTTAGGTAATTTTAAATTACTAAAATGCCACTGATTTTTAAAAAGTCAAAATAAATACTTAAAATAAATACTTAAAATTTTTTTTAAAACTGTTAATCTAAGTGTATTTAATATATGTATTAATTTTTACCATTTTTGGAGTATTTTAAACATTTATTTTTAATTTTTAAAAATCAGTGGCATTTTAGTAAATTTAAATTACCTAAGATGTCATTGATTTTCAAAAATAAAAAATAAATATATAAAGTACTCCAAAAATGGTAAAAATTGATACACATGTTAAATACACTTAGATTAACAATTTTGTAAAAAAAATTTCAAAAAAATTTAAAAAAATGGATGTATGCACCCAAGAGCTCCTGGGAGCATACGACCACGTTCCCAAAACCTGGTGGAGGGATACGCACAATGTGATTCACATTGCTACAATCTCACATGGGTTTATTACATATTTTTCATCATCATATTTCATAATTAATTTGCTTATTCAATGATAATCAACAAGTTTTGAGAGGCATAGAATGATTACGGGCTAAGATTTTTGGGATTTCCTAGCTATGTCCATTTTTAGGTCATTAAGTGTATAATTGGTGTTTTATAAAGCTTGTTAGCTAAAGTTTTTCACTCTTCACACAATTATTTTATTTTTTAATCATTTCTATAAGCTTTATCAAATAACAAACACCTTACATATAGCTTGCTTATCTACATCTGTTTATTTTAAAATATGTTTATTTAAATCTAAGTCATTTATCATGTTTATCCATAAGTATTTATTTATGATAGGAAAAAATATATATTAAAAACTACCACATCTTATGGGAATATTCGTAAACATCATATTAATGGAATGGGAATGAGATGATGATAGAATTATTTCTTTTTTTCTTCTCTTGTCTTACAACTTAATCATCTCAAGTACATTTTTCCCAGTTGCTGCTAAATTAACTACTTCACCTATTTCTAGTATTGCTTTTTACATTCCTTGTATAATCTTTTATTTATTAATATACACTGAATCTACTTTTGTATTTCGGATTTTACTTTGCTCATTTTTAATAAAGGACATATTTGTTTAACATAAAAACTTTTTAAACAAAAACTTTTTATTTTCCTCAACTACTCTATTATATCTTCCTATACAGTTTTTTTATTTTTTTAATTATTTCTATACAACTATTCATATAACTAATTTATCCATTTTAATTTTATTCTCTTTATTATTTATCATTATAGAATTATCTCTATCATATCATTTTTTTTCAATTCAAAAACCTTATACTAAAATTTTTTTTCTGAAACTTTTATCACTTCCCCCACACACCAAAAAAATATATAACTCTACGGAAGTTTTACTGGTGCAAAAATTCCATGATTTCTGACTGCAAGTTCACACTTTGCGCTCAACAGTTGTATGCATTAATAATGACCGCACGGAATAGTGCAATTGTAGGGCTGCAGTATCAAATGAGGCGTGTTAGGATGCTGCGTTGAATGTGGCTGCTAGCCAATGGTAAGGTAACTGGTTAGCATCAATTTCAAGATATGCAACTGCTTAGGCACCGCTTGCTTTACTTTAGCCGGATGGAATGAACGCTTTTATCCTATCACCTCTGCTATTGAAAAGTTCTACAAAAAATGGGTTTTTTCAGTACAAAACAATTCTTTCCCATTCACATGACTGATTCGAATTGCATTTTTGGACGCTTAATTCTAAATAGACTCATGTGGGATTATTCTCTATAAATGTTTGCAAACAATAGTCTGCATTAGGGGTTTTAACGAATCGGGTTGAACGGGTTGGAGTCTAATCCTAATTTTAACTCATTTAAAATATCTCAACTCTAATCCGTTTATTAACCCATTAAAAAAACCTCAACCTTAACCCATTTGCAACTCATTTAATAAATGAGTTGGTGGGTTGTTAACAGTTTGTATAATAAACAAAATGAAAGCCTAAACTCTAATAGATAATGATTTTGTAAGGAGAGACAAGAGGGTGTTTTTGGCGTAAGGGAAATGAAAATAGAGGAGTAACGAAAAAATAGAATTAGGGCAGCAGTGGAAAAATAAAAATTAGGTGATTTGAGGAAGACTTAAGGAGAAAAAATAACCAAGGGGTTTACATGTATATATATAACTTTAATGAGTTAAACGAGTTAAATGGGTCGAACGAATTAAACGGGTTGAACAGGTACTATGGGTTAAATGGATTACTAAATGGGTTGACGAGTTATAAAATCTCAACTCTAATCCATTTATTTAATTAAATGGTTAAACGGGTTGGTAGATCAAAACTCATTTATTCAAAAATCTCAACCCAAAACTATTTATAAACGGGTTGGACGAGCGTATTGACGGTTTGACCATGACCATTAGCACCCCTAGTCAGCATAAAGGATTACATTTTTAATCTTTCTAGAGGTTTTTATATCTATAAAAGTTTTCAAAATATTTGATTTTTGGCATTAAAACTAAATATATTTGTATAGATAGTATAATAATTTTATATATTAAAAATAATATGATAAAGGAAAAATTAACAAACATTGATAGAGAATCGTTCTCCATATAAGTAAGGGCGTAACTCGATCAGGCTATATTGGTTTCAAGCTAATTAACTCTTAACTCATTTAGTATCTACTCACAACTTTTCTCATTCTTAAAAATAATAATATATTTTTTTCTATTTTCAGCATAATTTTCATATGAAACTAGCATTTTCATCACATTTGACATCTCATTGTCATCTAGAGGTGAGAATCGGTATAAGTCGTACCAGGTCAGGGTCTATCCAACCCTGATTATATATTTAAAAAATTTAGTTTAAACATATTTTTATATTGGATTGGGACAAGATTGGTTTGACCCTTAAATTTTTTTAATAAGTCCAAAGACAAACTTTTGATTAGTACCAGACTAATTTTGGGATAGCGCATCGGGTAAAAGATGCGGGTCAAATAGGATAATTTTAAAAATTTATATACCTATCAAACATAAAGATGCATCTAACTAAATTATATGTTATGCGCTTCAATATTTTACTAATTATTAAAAAACATATCATTGCTAAAATAAAATATGAGAAAATATAGTATAAGTGTCTTAAAATATGTTAATATAATTATACATAAGAATTATATGTGTGTGTGTGTGCAAATTCCTCTTGATTCTGATATTGGTTTCTGGATAAATTAATTCTTCTATTGTTGATATAGTTAATTACAAAAAAAAGTGAAAATTGTGAAAGAAATAATAATAAGATTTAAACATAGACTTATAATTTTTAATAAATTAATATATGTGGGGCGGGTCGAGATATGATTGATTCACCCCGACCTTATTTTTGAATTCAGGTCAAAATTTCTGACTTATCTCTGTACTGGGTCAAAAATATTGATTTCACCTCTCAAAAAGCAGGTCGAGTCAAGGCCGGATTATGAATTGACCCACCCTAATTCCCACCCACATTATCATCCCCATCCAAGTCGTCAATATGCAAAAATCTTAACAATAACTCTAATCCATTTAACATGATCCAACTACCTAATAGGTCCAATAATAATAAATAAAAATGATAAACTATTTAACATATAATTAAAAATAATTAAGAAAGGCTTCATAATGATTTACTTGAATTTAAAATATCATTTTTTACATTATTTTTAGTCGTAATGTGGATTCTGTTGTTAATAATTATATAATTACAAAGTAAGTATAAGAAAAATCTAAAACTGCTTTTTTTTAAAAATAAAACTCCTATTTTTAAGTTATAAATGAATTATGCAAGTTGATGGATTGCATAAATTGGATTATTGGTTGAGACAATTGCAAAAGCTTGATCATGATCAACTCATTTATTCAAATATGCTATATGTAATATAAATGGGTTAGCAACATGAAAGATTTTGTACTGGCCCATAACTAAATTTGACATCAAAAAGAGAAGAGAGTTTGTAGGAGTTTAATAGTTGATTCCAAGTTAAATATGATATAATATATTTTTAAATTATGTGGTTGACTTGCTAGGCTAAAGTGAATAATATCATATAGTGAGACTCATAAGCTATAGGCCAATGATTATTTTTTTAGGTTTGTACATTGCAAGTGGTATCAGAGTAGGTCTCTTCAGGTAGATATGGTTTGAAGAGTTGGAAAGTTGATTCAGTGAAAGCCAGGATTGCAAGTAAAAGTCCAGAGTTAAATCGTAGTTTAAGGTCGAACTTTGTCGAAGTTAGTGAGATTATAATGGCTTGAGACCGAATCTTACATCGAAAAAAGGAAAGAGTTTTTAAGAGTTTACAGGTGGGTCTTAGGGTAAATATGATATAATATATTTTAAAACCATGTAGCTCAGCTACCAAGCAAGAGTAGACAATATCACTGATGATACCCAAAGCCCACAGACCAAAATTTGTTTTTCTGAGCCCATGCATTACAAGGTCTAATCCTAATTCATCAACAACTGTGTTGGTTGGCCAAGTCATGGGCTGACTCTAACCCCCATATACACCCCTTCATACAGTATTGTAGAAATTTTGAATAAACAAACATTTTGCTTGAATATGAAATTTTTAAAAAAATCTTTCTTCTTCATAAATATCCATTAATGTAATTTAACATCTAAATTACATGTTTTATATTTTTATTGGCCTTTACATTGTAATTATTTTTTCATATTTATCCATATAATGCTATCTATTTTATTTTTTTTCTCTTTACTCTTAATTATTATATTATCCTTATCATATTGCATCATTGACATTAATTAAATTTTTTTTACAAATTTTCTCCTCATTTTTTACCTCATACTAAACATATCTAGGTTGTCATCTATTCGTTCCAAAAAGATATTAAGTTTTTAAAATATGTAAGTTTTGAATGAAAATAATTTTGGTAACATCATAAAACAAATGTTATTAAAAAAAAATAGTTTGGATTTTAAAAAAGAAATAAATAGGATGGGGCTTGGCTTCAAGTAAATCTCCATGCAGCTGACAATAGTGAATCATTTCCCTTCTTGGGTCTGTTTGTTTTTGAGAAAAAAGGAAGAAAAAGTTATAAAATTATTTTCAAGAATTTAAGAAAATAATGGGATATAACGAGAACCATGGTTAGAAGCAGAGACATAATCGGAATTTTGGGTTTGGAGTGGCTGATTAGGAACATCCATTCTACTATAAAAATAGATCAAATAATTGTGCAAATAGATATTAAAAATATCAAAACGTATAGATAATAATAAATACTAAATAATTAAATTATTACATCGCATGAAAAAAATTATACGAAATGAGAATATTATTTATTTATTTTATACACTTCTCGTTTGTAGCCATTCGCCAGCCAGACGCATCCGACTTTCGCCGTCAGCACGGCACTATGTAGCTGTTCTGGGCCTTCTGGATATGCTTTAATAAAGCGCCGGAAGCGATCCCGTATGTGGAGTAATCTTAGGATTTGGGATTGCTGTAGTTTTTCCAGTTAGCCGGCGGAAGTGGGGTTCGCAATGGATGATCATGATACTGCACGAGGCGACGTGGAGATGGGCAGCTGCCCGCAGCCAAAGCCGAGAGAAACATTATCGAGGGATATGGATGGTGCTGCACCTGCACGGGCAGTCGCCATAGAGGTGGGCGCTCCTAATATTCTTGTTCCTGCTGCTTCAGGTAATTCCGTTGGTGGCAATCGTCCTCAGATAGACGATGCTTCCGCAGCTACTGGTAATCCAGGAGCCTCCTCCTCCTCTGCCCAAGACGTGACGGACGTTCCAAAGCCAAGATGGGTGGATGAACGCAAACAAAAGCATAAGCCAGAAAATCGTATGCAAAAGCGTGATGTAGCTAGAGAATCTCCACAGACTACCGAATCCAGCGATTCAGATAATCCTGATGTTCCGCCACCAGACCCTGCATTTGTGGCTTCTATGAGACGACAGCTCCGGAGCAATCAAAGAACCGCAGGCAGCGGCAGCTCTTGCTGCATCTACGAAATCCCCCAAAACCTCCGGCGAGGAGATGAAGAATCCTACGCCCCTCTGGTCGTCGCATTAGGCCCGCTTCTCCAACCCTCCTACGTCACCATCCAGATCATCCAAGTGCAGAAATGGAATTACCTGCAGGAGGTGCTCTCCGCCGCCGGCGATGCCAATGATGGATTGGAGAATCTTCTTCAGGAAATCAGAAATTCGGAGCAACAGGCGCGCAAGCAGTATTCTAAAAGCTTTGAGGACCTCGACAGCAATGCGTTTGTTAGAATGATGGTGCTCGACGGCTGCTTCGTCCTCCAAATCCTTCTTAAGGAGACGAAGCGTCGGACTATCAGCTCCGACGACCCCATCTTCCACCAAAGATGGCTCTTCCACAAGGTCAAGCGTGACCTGATGCTGCTGCCCAATCAAATCCCCTTCTTTGTCCTCGAGCGCCTCTTCGCCTTGCTGGCACCCTCCATGGGGATCACCGTCTCGCTCCTCGCAATCGTACATGACTTCTTCAAGGACAAAATCAAAGGCACTTCCCGCGTCGTCAACAATCCCAGGCATCTGCTGCACATCCTGCATTCGAATCTCTTCCCCGACATGGATGGGCGCAAGGGCACGCCTTCCTTCACCAATCTGAAACCATTCCCTGGAGCGACGCATCTCCTAGAGGCAGGGGTGGAGCTCGAGAGCAGCAGGACAGACCGGTTGGACATCACGTTCGAACGCGGAGTCGTCAAAATCCCATATTTCTCCGTTCAGGACGACACTAAACCCCTCTTCTTGAATCTCACGGCCTTCGAGCAGCTCCATCCTCGCAGTCGTTCCCATGTCACGGCTTACACCTTCTTTATGCATTGTCTCATCAACACCGCGGAAGACGTTTCAATCCTGTGCAGGAAGGGTGTGATCGAGAACTGGTTGGGCAGCGATCAGGAGGTGGCCGATCTCTTCGGCCAGCTCGGCCGAGACATCACCATCTACCCCAACGAAGTTTATATGGTGGACGTGATTGGGGAAATAAATAAATACTGCAGCAAGCGACGCCATGCTTGGCGGGCGACCTTCATCCACGACTACGTCCGGCCACCGTGGGGCATCGTTTCCCTCACAGCTGCGATTATTCTGCTAATCCTCACAGTGATACAAACCTTCTTCGCTATGTTTTCATATTTTCTGCCACCATCCTAGCTAGCTAGGTACATATATTTTGCTTTGTTGAAGGTGGGGTTATACATGTTGCGACCCATGTATTTGATTTGTTCTTACTTCTTCTGAGTTTTGGTGTTCGTTTTGTTTATGGGCTTGCGCTAGTGGAGAATCGCATTTGATTTTTTTTGACAGAATCGTTATCAATATTATTAGATAGAAATATGCTTTTATACTCTTTATTTTTGAAAGTGTATTTTAAGATCCATCAATTATTTGTATTGCTACTATGTTAGAGGATAACTTGGTTAATTAATTTGTAATTTCATGATTAATTTTTATTTAGTAACAATGTAGAATTAAATTTCGCTCTTAATATAAATCCCAAGGAAAAAAGATTTTTCCGTTATTAATTTCTATCCAGTAATAATGAGGAATGAAATTTCACCTTAATATAAAATAAGAGGAAAAAACTAAGGAATGATCCTGGTAGCTCAACTAATACATTGTTTAGCCCGCTATAAAAAAAAACTATTTATAATACTTTTTTTTTTACTGCCCGTCCCAAAAAGCTATTTACAAATTTTTTCTTTTTTACTTTTTTCTTTATATACTTATTTATCTAAGTGTACTTAACATCCAAAATTAGGTGTTACCTTTTTGGGTATGTGTTTATATTTTTTAAAAATTTTAAAATATCTATGTGTAATTGTGTATATATATATTGAAAATATTTTTATCTTTGAAAATCTTAAAAAAATATATACATATTTAAAAATAGTAAAATTTGGTTTATATATTAAATATATTTAAATAAATAAGAGTAAAAAAAATATTGTAAATAAATTGTTTAAGATAGACTAAGCAAGGCATTACCAACGAAGAAACGGGAAGAGGCACGGTGGAGGACTTGTGTCACTTCAAGTCAATGTAGGAGTAGAATCGACGATGGAAGGTGTTGGCCAGGTTGGGTGAATCTTGAATACAACGTATTGTTTGTGTTCGGCTTATCCAAACGCAAACATCAGCTCAATTACTGCGCGGCCTTTGATACTTCTGATGTGGGATTGCAAAAAGGAACGTTTGCTTTTAATGGTATGCGGAATGAATCATCTGTACATACTTCATTTTTATCAAAGAAGGGATGAAAGACGTTCATATGCAAAAAGGAATGTCTCGTTTATCAAAGTACATTTAATATATAAAATCGAGTTTTACCATTTTTGGATATATATATTTTTTAAAAAAATTTTAAATATCTATATGTATATACATATTGAAAATACTTCTGTCCTTAAAAAGTTCAAAAAAAATATATATTAAGAAATAATACAACTTGGTGTATATGTTAAACATACTTAAGCAAATAAGTGTATAGAGAAAAAATAAAAATTATTGTAAATAAATTTTTTAAGATAAACTAAGTGAAATATTTACTTAACGATAACTTCACAGAAGAATTTACCACCTTGACAAATGGGAAGAGACACGGTCGGGGTGTCACTCCAATTCAACGTGGGAGAAGAATCGCTGGTGGAAGCGCTCGGCCCGGTTGGGCGAATCTTGACTACTACGCATTGTTTGTTTTGGGCTTTTTATCTTTTGAATTCAAGCCCAAACATGAGCTCAATTAACGCGCGGACCTTGACACTTCTCCCAAATGTTTGCTTTAAATTGTACGTGGAATGGAATGAATTATCTGTACATACTTCATTTATATCGAAGAAGGTATAAAAGACGTTCATATGCAATCTCGAAGACTTCGTATTTATGTTTAACAGTCTTGTCTCTTTCAAATCATATATGAGTAATTTTTGCAATGCGGCTTTGGGTCATCTAGCCCAAGGTCGATACTTCTTTTCAAAAATATTTTTCTCAGAAAATCTTAAGGTTTATTAATTACTTTTGTTGCTTTTTCAGTATTTTCTTTTCTTTTTTCTATCGTATGATTTTTGATGAATTTTGAACGTAGGCGTCCTGTTTTTAATTTTTCAGTTCTGGAAGGAATTTTTAAATGGTGAAACTATAAAGCATCCATCCTGTGGAGGTTCTTTCACTTCGTATCATTCGTAACACAGAGTGACATTAGTACTTATCCCATCTGTTTCAGGTGTTGTCATCAAACTAAGCATTTGTTTCTGCTTCTACTTTTATCGTCTGTTAAATTTCTTGATGCAAATAATATCATCTTACAGATGTTTTTTGGGTACGGATCAATGCTCGTAAGAAGCCAACGGCTTGATGATATGCACTATGAGGTTATTGCTAGTGCAACTGCGGGAATGGTTGGTTCTGAGTTAGCCAACGTATACGGTTGAGGTTGCTGCCATAAATATAGGGGTGTAACTTGGGCCGGGTTCAGCCCGAACCCGGCCCGCCGAACCCGAAAAAATACAGTGTTGAAACTCTGAACTTTTCAACCCGAACCCGATTTGTGAGCCTGAGCCCGAACCCGAATTCAAATAGGGCTCGGTTTCGGGTTCAGGCAAGCCCGAACCCTGTAAACCCGAACCCGAATTTGCATTTATATAAAATATATAATTTATATTATAATAATAACATATTACTCATGGATGGATGATGGACAACAGGAGTACGGCATGGCAGGCATGGACAGCTCTTCGCCGAGACAATCTAACATCTTAAGTGATTTCAACAAAATACCTATTCCCAATTTACATTATGATACAGGTCCAACAGTTTTTTTTTTTTAAATTACTCTTCACGCCTTTTCTATTGAAGTCTTTTGACCAACGAAATCTTATGATACTAAATATTAAATTTTTTTGAGATCTTTTTTTCCAACAGGAAAATTTATGAGAACTTTAAAATTATAGTTGTAAAATAAGCTTAAAACAATAGAGGAGTAAAAAAATACAATTAATGATTAATAATACAATTTTATTGACAACGTTTACACATAATCCATATTCTACTTGATACAAAGAGAATGATCAAAACAAGTTTCTTTCTTTCTACTCTTAAGCGGTATTTGAATTTTTCTTAATTTCATACAATAAATTGGTTTTTAAAATTTTTTATATAATAGATTTGTGATAAAAAATTATATATAAGATGAGTAACAAAGACATATTAATAGAAGATGTCAACTCGAAACTCAACCCGAGCCCGAATTTCAAAAATAAGGTTAGGGTTGAGGTTTACAAATAGGGTAGGGTTAGGGTTAGGGTTGAAGTTTTACAAATAGGGTTAGGGTTAGGGTTAGGGTTGAGGTGAACCCGAGTTTCATGAGCCCGAGTTGTACCCCTACATAAATATGATCCGTGATGGTGGGTCTGAGGAAAATGCGTTTATACTGCATGTTGATGTTTTCAATTTTTCTGTCCAGCATAAAGGATATAAATATTAGCCATTTGGTGTTATCTTCTTCGGTATATGTACTTCTTTCTATGTGTACATGTGTGTGCGTGTTTGTTATACCGTGTTACCTGAACTTGCTAGCAGTTGTTGCCTGAAGGTTTTAGTATCACAGAGCATGTGAATTGTCCTTGTCATGATTGAAAGTCTTTTTTGTTATGTCATAACTAAGGCCTGCCATATTGCCTCTATTGGTAACCAATTAAGCAAATAACAATTCTAACGAGGATTTTTTTCTCTTTTGAATTTAGATTTCTAACAGTAACTACTGTCCTTTATTCGTGATTGTCCTCAATATGTACAATGCATGGTTATCATTTCAAGATACGCATAAATAATTTCTTTTTGGTTTGTACTTCAGCATATATTCAGAACTCTTATGTGTCGTGTGGTAGTTCTTAATTTTTCTTTAATCTCTTGCAACACTACGTCACTGCCTGAAGGGTTTTAGATTTGATTCTTTCTGGCCTTTTGAATGGGGGAAATCATTTTCAAATTTAGATTGTCTGAAAGAAGAGATGCATAAATGTTTTAAGTGGGCTGTTTTTCAATGCTTCGTTAGTTATCACAGTAACTAAGAAATCTAGCGCATTAAAAAAGAAATATATGCTACAGTTAAGCACCATCCGCGCAGAAACAACAAATCATGCCAGTTCAGCCTCAAGAAGCTTTGTTCTTTGTGGCTTTTCTGCCGAATATTATGGGTGCGGCCTTTTGAGATGAAAATGTGTTGGGAAGGGATAAATATGTATTAGGAATGAGTAAAATTGTATTTGAAATGAATAAAGAAGTACTGGAAATGCGTAAAGGTGCATTGGAAAATGTGACATCTTATCTCGTTTTCATCCCATGCCATCTTTATACTAACCTTAATTAATATGTTGTCTGGGCATTTCTTCCTTTTTGCCTCTCGTATGGTGTGTTTGCGTATCAAATTTTATTGTTTAAAATTTAAATGTGAAATATTTATGAAATTCGTTGCAATCAAGTGCGCCCTTTATCTTGTCCGGTTTTAATGTTTGTATTTCATGAAACAATATGGTGTTTTGCATTTGGAGGAAAGCGACTCGGAGGCCTTGCACATTCTTAGCATATGTTATGACCGAGCAAAAGAGGTAGAAGCACTTTGGTAGACAGAAGAGCTAAATCACGCGACTCAAATCATTAAAATCGCAATCCAAATCATGTTGTTTCCAACTCACAAATTATAATGACGTGTGGTTAGTGTCCACTTGCTTCTGACAGGGCTGGTTAATATATTAAATAAGACTCGGGTTAAGGTAGCTGGCATTCCTCCAACTTGGGTCATGTTGGGCCCAAGCCTGACTCACTAAACATTAATAATAATAATAATAAAGTATTTGGGCTCGCTTTTGCAAACCCCTAACTGAATAATCGGGTTTATGCATAAGGGTTTGGGTTACGATTTTACATGCATAAAATTTTTAGCAATATTTCTTTATATTTAAATATTTTATATCATCTATATTTATATATGCTAAATATTTAAATATTTTATATCATCTGTATTTATATATGCTAAATCATATTAAAATCCTGCTTTTATATTACCAAATTACATAAAAATCATTTCATTTAGCCAATTTATTTTTCAACTTGATTATTGATGTGAAATTCTCTTCGTCATTATATTTAAGGTCATTGTGTAATTGGGAGACTAAATTTCATTATAAAATATATGTGTAGGACACATTTGTTTAAAATAAATTTACTTATAAATTATGAAAATGCATAGATCTATTCATTTGTATAGAATGTAACAAAAATTTTTAGAATTATTTGTTAATATATATAGAAAAATGATAAAATTTTCATAATAACATAAATGATGCTAAATAAAATAAATGAAATAAATTTTCAATCAATCATCGATATGAGAAAATAGATAAAGTTACATAAAAGATAATTATATTATAGAAGCATGACTCATTATATTATAAGTTATAGTATTTTAATTTATGTTTATGATCAAATAATATACTTTTACGTTGTTCTTTTTTTCTTTCGTCTTTTGTTTTTTTTGTAAAATCTTTTTTTAGAAAAGATAATTTTGCTTTCAATAATATACTATAATATTGTGCTTTTCTTAATTTTAACCGCCTGACGTTTAACCTGAATTTCAATCTGAACTAGATTTACATAAATAGAATTAGAATTTAAGCTTTTCAAATAAAATTAATTCACCTCTTTTACAAATAGGTTAAAATTAGAGTTAGATGGTGGTAAATCTAAGTCGCACCACTATTCCTCTCAAATTGGAGGCCCGCCAACCAAAAGTCATGGCAACTAACCTTCCATGCTTTTGCTTCGTATCCTTCCATTTTAAGAATATTTACAAAATTAATTTGCTCTATTAACCTATTTTCCTTCCAAAATGGCAAGAATCTCTATTTTCGGAAGGTGTTATGAATGTAGCGTTCATCCCGACTTTGTAGATTTCATTCACCAGCAGAATATAAAAAACAGTTTGATTATAAATTTATCAGAAGCGTACAATATGACAGTGATATGATACAATGATAAAAATAATGATGAGTATTAAAGATAATAAAAATAAAATAAACAACACATTATATAAAAATATGAAAAAATTGAAATGTAAAAATAATAATGGAAAAAATAATACAATTTGAAAGTTAAGACATAACTCAATATCAGAAGTTATGCATCAAGAGTGGCAAGGTTCTGCCACCATCTGCCGATGGCACAAAGTTGGATGCACTCGTTTCAAAATATGAGAGTCGGCTATCGGGTGGGAGTTTCTAGATCTCCAGAATTTTAAGAGGCGAAGCATAGCATTTCCATATTCAAAATTTTTAAGAATGTCTCGGATATTGATTATGAATGTATATAAAGTATACCAATAAATTTAAAAAGGATAGAATTTTTTTCCTTTTCCTCTGGCCGAACCTACCCTTTTAACCGGAAACAACTGTAACATGTATTAAGTCAACAAAGCTCTTAACTCTTTTTATTTTGATAGAATTTTTTTTTCTTAAAAAACTTTTTTATTGAGTGTATTTCGAAAGTAATAAAATTTTTAGATAAAATTTTTTTTAAATAAGAAAAAATAATATAATATGATAAAGGTAACAAAGATAAATAAAAAAAATAAAGTTAAAATAAATTAGTTATATATGTAATTATATAGAAATAATTGAAAAATAAGATAGTTATGTAAGAAAATATGAACAAATAATTAATAAGATAATTATAGAGAGTAAGATATTTTAAATTTAAAATTTCCATTTTGAGAAATTTTATATGTGGACACACATGCTTATAATAGAAAACTTTTTAATTACTAAAATTTTTCTATTCACATTTCACCATCTTATAATAGAAAACTTATTGAATTACCAAAATTCGTTTATTTTCTTCCGTCAACTTTTTTTTTTCTATCTTCGAGACATAATAATCTTACTTTTTTGATTTACAATATTATTTTTTTATTGATGAGATAATTCCCCACGTATCAATTAAAAAAAAAGGGAAATTTTCTCATCCTCGCCCCTCCCAATCCAGCGTCATCAAGAGCATCCTTGGTTGCGGGCGGTGTCTCTAGATCGCCTCCACCAATGGAGACAACCCAAGATGAATTCGCGGGAGCTTGACCAAGCGAATCGCCACAGCTCATGGATTCTGTTGCCGATTCAGATGGTGTTGATGATTCCCACAAGTATTTGTTGGAATCCATCAAGAAGGAGCTGTGGATGGATTCCCTCACACAGCGGCAGGAGGAGCTCCAACTCCAGACCAGCAGCACCAATCCAACACCAGACTCGTCCACTGCCTCATTCTGCAACATCTGCCACATCCCCTACCACTTAGCGCGGGGCGAAGAAGAAGCCTACAGCAGTCGGGTCGTCTCTTTGGGCATACACCGCCTGTGCCGCTCCTTCCATCTACAGTCACAGCCAGACGGCTTGGTAGAGCAGAAATGGAGCTACCTGCGAGAGGTCCTCGCGCCCGATCTCATCCGAAGATTGGGAACATTTCTAGCTGCAATCCGAGACTCGGAGCACGCCGCGCGGCAGTGCTTTTCCAAAGCCATCGACGACGTCGACAGCGACAGATTCATTCTCTCGATGCTGCTTGATGCTTGTTTCGTCCTCCAACTCCTCCTCAAGGAAACTCGCCGTCGGGCCTTTAGCCCGGACGACCCCATCTTGAGCGACAGATTGCTCTTCCACAAGCTGAAGCGCGACTTGCTCTTGCTGGAAAACCAAATCCCTTTCGTCCTTCTCCAGCGCCTCTACGATCTGATCGCGTCTCCCGACGACGCCTCGCTTCTCACGGTCGCCGAGGAGTTCTTCCGTGACCGAATTGAATCCGCTTCCCGCATCGACAATCCCAAGCATTTCCTCCACCTGCTGCATTCCAATCTCTTTCCCGACGTCGACGGGAGCAAGGTGAGTGCGCCCTTCGCTGATTTGAAGCCATTTCCCAGCGTGAAGCAGCTCGAGACGGCAGGAGCAGAGTTTAGAAGCAGCAGCGCCGACCGATTAGACATCGGATTCGAAGACGGTGTGATTCGAATTCCGCATCTTTACATCGACGATGACACCAAATCGCTCATCTACAACCTCACGGCCTGCGAGAAGTTGCATCCTTCCTGCAGTTCGTCCGTCGCGGCGTACGCCTTCTTCATGCATTGTCTCATCAACAGCGCCGAAGACGTGGCCGTGCTGCGCAGCCAAGGAATTATTAGCAGCTGGTTGGGCTGTGATCAACAAGTGGTTGTTTTCTTCAACGAGCTGGGCAAGAACATCACCATCCATCCTGACGAAGTTTATCTTGCAGATGTGATTGGGCGAATACGGAAATACCATAAGAGCAGGAGCAGGAGCAGGAGCATCCGAAGAAGTTGTAACGCTTGGTGTTTAATTAGCTTCCCAGACGACATGGAATGCTTGAATAAGCCCTGGGCAATTTTTACCTTATTAGTTGCTATTGTTCTCCTCCAGTTCTTGCGAACTTTCTTCGCTGTGTTTTCCTACTTCCGACCACAAACCTAGATGCACGCATGTATCATTAGGTGCTTGGGAAGAGCTAAGATTTGTCAGGACTCAGGAGTTCATGTTACCTGTGTGTACTCCATCTCTTTTCAGCTCTTATGATGGCTTCTTTTATGATCTTTAATGAATTGAAATTTTTAATTTTTTTTTGAAATTTTATAAAAAAAATATATGAGAATCCAAAATGATATATTTTGAAATATTAACTAAATGTATGTGAGCCCATATACAAATAATATATATAATATAAAATATATAAGAGCAGGGGTACAGCATCGCGTTTCCTACATATGTTATGATAGCATTAGCCAAGCGTCGTGGCAGAAAACTTGCTCTTGCTTCAAGGGAAATATAAATTTTGCTTTTGCTCTTGCATTTATTTGGTTTGACTCATGCGTTTTTTCTTTTATTGCTTTTTTACATCATTTTGTATCGATCTGCCTGGTAATCGTTAGTCACATTTGCTTTTCCTTCTTTTTTGGCTATTCGCATTCATGTCAACTTCAGAATAAAATATTTATATTTATACCGATTGATTTTTATTTTGTGCACTTACGTTAATAATTTTAAAATGTGCATTTATGTTAATAAATTTTTAAATATTTTATATCTATATTAGCTCTGTTAAGCGGAACCTAACAGTATTAAATACTCCCTTTGGACCTTGTGAAAAAATAAAAATCCCTTTAGCTAGCTAGTCAATTCTACATGTGAGTACACACTATGCTTTTTAAAAATATATCACAATATTAAAATAAAAATTATTATATACCATGTATGACATATCAAATAAAATTCATATTAAATAGAAATGAAAATAATTATTAATTTTAGGAATATTTAACAATTTATATTTTAAAATATTTTATTTTTCAATACAATTTAAGAAAATTAAAATTAAATAATATTTATAGTGAAAAATTACAACACCTAAAGGCTATTTGCATAAAATATTATTTATTTATATATTATTAATTTGTTAGAGTTATAGGTATATAATGTAATTATTTTGTATACTATACAATAATTTTTTATTTTAATATATTTATTGTATTACTACTATATATATATATTTAAAAGTTATGGGGAGCAGTAGCAAACTCACATGTGGAGGAAGTATGTAACTGCTACTACGTTCCAACGAGTATAGTTTTCGTGGATGCAAAATATTAAAAAATTATTGGAATAAATACAAAAATAAAAAATTTATTTACACCGGTACAATATTTGTGTTAGCGTACATGCAAATATCTTTTTTGTTTAGTTGTCATACTCACAGAGGCAACCTTTATTATACTAATGCAGTGCAGGTCTCTGTTTCACAGTAGAGAGCTAGACGGTCCTTTTGTTTTTGTTTTTCATCGTGGGTGGTGCGTCCAGATGAATGATGATGATGATGATTTTGTTTCAGGGATTTCAGACCTCCAGCCTCCAGCTAACGATCATAATCCAGGAGGCAGCGAGGAGGCTTCGCAGCAGCAAGTTGAAAATAGTAGTATTCCAGAGCCAACATGGATGGATTCTCTCAGGCACAAGCTCCTCAGCAATCCATCGACGGACGGCTGTCAGGTGGATAGACTCTCCTACTGCCTCCGGAGAGAGGATGGCGACGATGCCTCCCGCCCCGAGGTTGTCTGTTTCGGCCGTCTCAGCGTCCGCTGCGCCATAATGCTGGACGCTGTGGACGAGCAGAAATGGAGTTACCTGCAAGAGTCCCTCTCCGCCATTCTTGGCGGCGCAGGATTGGACTCGTTTCTGGAGGCCGTCAAGGACTTGGAGCAAGCAGCTCGAAAACTGTATCGGGATCCCTACCGCCGCTTCAAAGGCAACGATTTCATTGAGATGTTGCTGCTCGATGGCTGCTTCATCGTCCAACTTCTTCTCAAGGAAACTCACCGCCGCCCCATTCATTCAAAAGACCTCATCTTCCAGAAGAGATGGCTCTTCCATGCGGTCCAAAAAGACTTGCTCCTGCTGGAGAACCAACTCCCTTTCTTAGTTCTTGACCGCCTTTTCGGTTTGATCGCCTCTTCCGAGCAGGGATTAATGGGCGTCTTGCTCGAGACGGTCGTTCTGGAATTCTTCAAAGACAAGATCAAAGCCGGCAGCACACCCCGCATCGACAGTCCCAAGCATATGCTCCACATATTACATTCAAATTTCTTTCCGGGCATCGATGGGAGGAAGTTGAAGGCGTCGTCGGTTTCCAATCTGAAACCGATTCCTGGTGCCACACAGCTTCTTGCCGCAGGGGTGCAGTTGGGGAGCGGCAGCGCTGATCACGACCGCTCCGACATCGCTTTTGAAGACGGGCTCCTCAGAATCCCGCATCTATCTATCGACCACGACACCAAATCCCTTTTATCAAACCTCATTGTCTTCGAGCAATCGGATCCCCAGTGCAATGCGCGGGTGACGGCTTACGCCTTCTTCATGGATGCTCTCATCAACACCGCAGAAGACGTTGCGGTTTTGTGCAGAAAAGGGGTAATCGACAACTGCTTTGGTAGTCATCAACAAGTGGCTGATCTTTTCAACCAGCTCGGCAGACGCATAATCATCTATCCCGACGAACTTTATTTGGCGTATGTCATCGATCGAATAAATGCCTACTGTAGCATCCGACGCAATGCTAAGCCTGCGGACTTCAAGCACGAACGCTTGCATAAACTCAAGGCCATCTTCTTCCTACTTGCAGCTGCCGTCGTCGTCGTCCTTATGATCTTGCGTACTTTCTTTGCAACTTTTAGATATTTTCACCCACCAACCTAGATTCCTGTACAAAGCTGAGGGGGTGTATGTTAAGGTCAAAAATTGTGAGACTCGTGGGAAATGAAAAAAACATATATTTTCAAAAGTGTGCAATTGAAATGAAAGGACGAGAGTAAGGTGGTAATAAATAGGATTGTTTGAAGGAAAAATGATTGAAAAGTAGAGATAAGAGTGAAAAAAAAAAAAAAATTTGCGACGGGAAAATTATACTTTAAAAGACGTCCTGCAAGTTAATTCACATGATTTTCTGCACATACACATTAACAAACATGGCTTAAAATTAATTGTAATATTAGCTTTATATATATTTCAATATAACTATCTTACCTTCTTTCATTAAATCTTATCTTCCAATTATTTTTATACATTATTTAATATTATAATTACCTTTTACTTATGATCACCATCCTCACTTTTGACGTCTCTCTCACCTTCATTTTCTAGGCTTTTTTCCACAACGATTTTTTCACATGTTTTTCATTTTACGAAAACAGCCAGCGGAACAATACACTGTTTGATTATTTGGAATATTATGCGCACTGAATTTTTTTTTTAGTTATGACACGAATATATCACGGAACCATTATTAATTTGATATTGATTTCTTTTTTTTCGAAACAATCTGGTTTTGATATTATTTTTTCAATTTTTTTTTCTATACTTTATTTTGAAATGAAAATAACATTCGTTTCATTGATAAATAATCTTAAGATGTTTATCTATAATATTTATTATTTTAATTATCATGTTCCCAGATTTTAATATTTTAAAGTTATATTATATATACAATTTGGCTTAATTAGCTGAACCATATTCTAAAATACTCTACGTAAAATTTTTACCACCAAAAATTTTAATGGAAATTGATGGATAAACATGATAAATGGTTTAAATTTTTAGGTTAACCATGGAGCTTCCTGGTTAAGTATTGAATCCCTTTCATAAAAATAAAGTATTGAATTATTAATCATTGCTTATAAAATAACGTATGTGGGGATATCCTCAATAAAATTATAGGCATGCCTAAGCGACGCATGGAGAGCCATGGGTGGGAGTGGCGAGGTACAGGTGCACCCAATTACAGTTGGTGTTGTGATCGAAAAGATCAAATCTATCCTCTCATCATCGACCAGGCCACAGCTCATCATGTGCTTAGACAAGGGAACGTAGCGGCTCACGCTCTTGCTGACTCTATTTCTTGTTCTTTTGTCTATCAACATGTTTGGTGGGGCACCCCCCAAGCCATTCAGGAAAAAATTTGTATAGACAATTTTTTGGAAATGAATTTTGGTTCTTCCTATCTCTCATCCCTAGAAAATCTTAGGGATGAAGAATAAGTTGTTTCCTTTCATCAAAAAAAAAAATTACAGTTATTGATCTTTAAAAATTTATGATGTTAGAATTTTGTGTCAAACAATAATTAAAATAAAAGCATACACCTAAGGGACACATATGAGGCCGTCGGTGGAAGGTGGGGAGCAGTCGTGTACTCAATTACTTTCTCAGGGCCCCATTTCTACGTAACTCCTCTGTTCTAATTTAGAGCCTTGATGTAGTGTGTAAAAATTTATTTAAAATTTTTTTTTTGATGTATCCGGGTGCAAAAATTTATTTTTTTAAATTTTTTTAGAAGTTAATTTTATGCACTAGGTGTACTTAACTTCCATGCATTTGGGTGCAAATACTTATTTTTTAAATTTTTTGAATATTTTTTTACAAGATTATTAATCTAAGTGAATTTAACATGTATATTAATTTTTACCATTTTTCTAGTTTTTAGATATTTGTTTTCGATCTTTTAAAATCAGTGGTATTTTCAGTAATTTTAAACACACTTAAACTAACATTCTTGTAAAAAAAATTTCAAAAAAATATTAAGAAAATAGGTATTTGCACCCGGGTGCACCTAGTACCGAAACTAAGTGCACCCGGATGCATGAAATCAGTTTTCATTTTTTTTCGAAATTTTTTTATACAAACGTTAATGTAGGTGTATTTAACATGTGTATCAATTTTTATCATTTTTGGATACTTTTAGATATTTTTTGATTTTTAAAATAAGTGACATTTTGTAATTCATAAATTTCAAAAATGCTGTTGATTTTTAAAAATAAAAAATACCTAAAATGTCTAAAAGTGGTAAAAAATTAATACACATGTTAAATACACCTAGATTAACAGTTTTATAAAAAGTTTTCAAAAAAGTTTTCAAAAAAGTAGGTGAAATGCACCCAGTTACCCAGACGCATTAGTCGGTCGCCTTTAATTTATATATATATATGATTGACGTAAAATTTAATTTATTCATTATATTAACATTATTTATTTAGTTAAAAGATCGAGTTTTATCTAAATCAAATATGTTTATAAGTCACATTTACTTAAAAAATATATATTAATATGCAAATTAGTAAACAAGCTGAGACCTATTTACATATATTAGAATATAATAATATTTTACATAATCATTTATTCATATAGTAATAATATTTTAAATTATTTAGAAGTTAAAATACTATTTTAAAATTCATATTTAGTGTTATTCTAATGTTTTATTATATTAATTTTACACATTTGTAGATGAGACTTTTGAAAAGTGATATTAGATAAATGAAAGAATTTTTATGAAAATATTGATAATTTTAAATATAATAAATGAAGTAGATTTTTATCAATAATCGGAATATTAAAAATGAAGAGAGTTACCTAGAAGAATGGTTTCCTTCAAGTATTCTCCCATTTATTTATTTTTAAATTTTATTATATTAAGCTTTGTGTGAAACGATTAATAAAAAATGCATACGAAGGGGGCTTTGCGTCAAAAGTCCAATAATGTGTACAAATAAGTGACACGTGGGGCGCCATCACCGGATGGAGGCCTGGAAGGGCGGCCTCAATTACATTTATTTATTTCCTGCGGGTGTGTTTCTTTAGAGGATATTTGGCTGCATATAAAAAATTTAAAATTAAAATTAATTTAAATTAAAATTTTTTACTTTATATAACTACTATATTTTTAATTATTTTCTCATATCTTTCTATATAATTATTTTACTTTTCAATCATTTTTGCATAATCATCAATATAAATAACGCATGTATCCTTACTTTCATCCTTTTACTCTTTGTTATTATTCCTTTCCTATTACAGCATTTCTTCTAATACAGTCAAGGAGATTTTCCCACCACTCTTGCTTATGAAAATAAATACATAATTATTAAAAATTTTAAAAATGTATAATATAAATATAGTAGATTTACAATATATATATTAAAATAAGAAAAAAAATTTACTCTTACGAAAACCCCAATTCCATGTTAAAATTGGTGGGGAGTTCACCAAACAGTCCAACACATTATATACAATATTTTTATTATCATAAAAATCTAATAATTTGTCTAGAATCTCCATTTACAAATGTGTAAATCGACATGATAAGATGGTTGATGTTAAAAATTATATTTTCAACTTTTAGGTCACATCGAAGTTTAAAATTAAAAAAAAAATTCAAACATTATTTTAAAATTAAAAATAAGGTAACGGAAGACCTTCCATTCTCAAGGTAAATACAGAATTTTAACTCACCAGCCGTAATAATTTCTGATGAGTATTTCTTGATCCGTAAGGAGATGAGAACACGGGATAAAAGACCAAAATAAGTACAGAACAAATTAATCATTACCCATAAAATAATGCATTTGGGAAAATGATTAATAAAATAATACATGTATACCTAAGCAACACATGGATGGACATGGGTGATCAGGACGGGGGTACAGCTGCACTCAGTTACATTTATTTATTTTCAAAATTTATTATGTTAAACTTTTGGGTCAAACAATCAATAAAATAAAGCATACCCAAAGCCACGCGGGGGGCTATTTATTTTTAGAATTTTTTTTGTCATAGCTTTGTTCAAAAAGGATAACGATTAGATACTTGCAACACATGATTTTTAATTTTTAAATATATTTTTTAAATTTAAACAATTTATCATGTTTGACACATCTTGGTTTAGCACGCCACTAAAAATAATTTTTATTAGAAATTTATATCTTGTGAAAGAAGTATATTTTGAGAGTCAATATATAAATATTAATTTTTTTTAAAAAAATATAGAATAAATTTAGTATATAAAAATTGGTACTACATGTAATTTTTAATCCATAATAAGAGTTACACTTATATGGAACCTCAATTCTATATAAAACCCATTGTTTATCTAATATAATTGTACATGGCTCCATTAATAAATATATAAAAGTTAATATAATATAATAATCATATGCTAAATATTAATTTTAAAGTTATATTTTCAACAACTAAATCATTTAAACTATCATTATTATATAGATAAATGATTTTATGAAGTACTAGATCTAAATATTTTTCATAATTCATATTTAAATATATGTTTTTAAGTGAATATTGACATGCATATCTTTTAGCTACGATAGCGGAAATAAATTTCATATCAATCATAAAGGCGAGAAAATTTTACGAGGTTACATAAATAGCTTTGTGATAAAAATATGCATTTTTTTAAAAATATTTTAAAATTAAAAAAATCAAGAGTAATTAATCCCGTAGTTTCAATGCTTAGGGTACATATCGAATCATTAATTATCATAGCTCATAACATAATGCATATCGGGAGGTGGTTAGTCAAATTATACATATCCGTAAGCGACGCATGGATGGGAATGGAGGTAGAGTGTACTCAATTACATTTATTTCGAAAAATATATTTGTTATACCTTTGGGTCAAACAATTAATAAAATAAAGCATACACGTAACGGACACATGGCTAGCTATTTATTTTCAGCATTTATTACGTTGTAATTTTGGTCGGAAAGAATAATGATTCGGTATAAGAGTGCCAGCGTCGCGACCCTGGAGTTGACTGTGTATCATAAGTTTTCTGTCACTTGTATAGCTGGGGAGAGTTTGCTGTCTCCTTTGCACATTATTTAAATTTTTTGTAATACAAGATAAGATATAATATTATATAACTAACTAAAAATATAAGTAATATGTGCATATATTGTATAAGAAGTATATTTTTGAGAGTTAATATATAAGTATCAAAAAAAATTTTAAATGAAGAGCATAAATATAGTATATAAAAATTTACAACACATGTAATTTTTAAATTCACAAATAAAGGTTTCACTGATATGAAACCTCAATTCTTTGTAAGCTTTATCATTTATCTAATATAATTATCTAGGATACTATCTACAGATGTATAAATGTAATAAAATTAGATAATTTAATGTGAAATATCAATTTAAAATTATATTTTGAAAATTTAAATTATCTAAAATATCTTTAAAATATAAATAAATAATTTTACAAAATATTATTATTTCACCGCATGTATGAGTATATTAAATATTTTTATAATTTAGACGTGAATATGTATATTTTAAAACAAATATAATTATATATATTTTTAATTTGGACGAAAATTAACCATGCTCGAATATAACCGACAAAATAAATTTTTTATCAACCATCAAGGAAGAAAAATGGGCGGAGTTATATGAAATAACTTTTTATACAATCTGGACTTCATGAATTAATATACGTTGACAAACATTATAAAAGATAGATCTTTCCCAAAAAAAAAGGAAAAAGATAAATCAATCGCAATCATCAAGTCTCCAAGCTTACGCCGGTGCCTCTTCAATCATTAATCATTGCCTATAAAATAATACAGATGGGGAAATGGTTAATAAATTAATAATACACATGGTAAGCGACAGTGCGACACATGGATGCCATGGGTGGGAATGGCGGTACGGGTGTACTCATTTACATTTTTTTTTTTAATCTTGGGTCAAACAATTAATAAAATAAAATCATATACATAAGCACACACGAAAATAAAGCTTTGAGACATTAAAATATTAATCAATCTTTTTACGTTATGTCTGCAGCATTATTGGCATTCACATCTATGTCAATAGAAAAACTAAATTTTCTTATAAATGCAATCATTTTAAAGTTTTTCATGTCGACTAATATTTCTTTGAAATGAATTTCATTCGTAAAAATATTGTTCATTCATATATGTTAGGGTTTCAAGTTAAATAGATTGGGAATTGACATGTATACGCTTAGGGATCTAAGTACGGTAGTCTTAGCCATTTAGGAAGATTTTGTTTACATTCATAATTTATTTAAAAAAACAAAAATAAAATAAAATAAAATTTTGAAGTGGTTTAAGTAAATCATTACTTAGTTCAGTCTAACAAGATGATATCTCTTTATATAATGTTGTTTTGAGTCTTAGGCACCATGGAAACCATTGTTGTTTTGTTACAAATGGCTAATCTAGTTGGAAAATCATTTAAAAAAGAAATAGGCTGCATGACACACGTAGGGGTGTCATATAAATATGTTGGTTTTAATTTGAACTCAAGTAACCCAACTCAATTTATAATATGGTTGGGTTAAGCATTTTGAAAAAAAGTAAATTATATAACCTGATTTGAACTAACCTAAATTTCAAAGTGGGTTGATTTGAGGGTTGATTAACCTGAACTGATTTCATATGTTACTATAAAATATAATATATTGTTGAGAATAATTATAAAAGATCAATTAGACATTAATTAGATATCATATTTTGAAATAACATTAGTTAGTAATTATGTTGCTATCAGGTTTCCTATAACAATGACTAAATTTTATTCTTTAATAATATAAATTTTCTGTTTTAAATAAATTTAATCAAATAGAAATCTTTCACACATGATATTTTTATTTACACAAAATAATGTATTATAAAACAAAGGCAAGACATAAACATAAAATATTTAAAACTAAGTGTCTCTTTTTTTCTCAAAACCTGATTAATTTGTAATCCGAATCGACCAATTTTTGTTGGGGCTTCAAAAAATGGTTACATATAGAGTATTCACAAAGCACATCAAATTTTTTGAACTTGTTCTCACAAGTACACTTTAATGTGCATGAACATAGGAAAAGAGACATCATCTTAATTTCCACCTCCAGCAGGTAGGGTGAGAATACACGCTTTAATGTGTATTCGCACAATGCGTCCGTCAGGTAAAATTCGCTGGGATAAACAGCGAACACGGATCTCTTGCATAAAACTCGAAATCTTTTAAGAATTGATGTTCCTCCTTGATGCTAAACAATAATTTTTGAATAAGCTTAATGGCATTTTCGCTCTCCATAATTTTTCTATTTTTTGATCATTTTTCCACGTATCTCTATATAATTACTTACCTTTCAATTATTCATATACAACCAACTATATAACTAACTTATCTATTTTAATTTTATTTTCTTTATTCTTCATTATTACTCCTATCATATAACATTATTTTCTTACAATTCGAAAACTTTTATACCAAAATTTTTTCACCTGAAAGTTTTATCACTTGCTAAATACACACTAATTAAGTTTAGAAGTAGTTAAAGTCTAAGAATAGTATAAAAAGAAAAAGAAATGAAGAAAAGAAGATACAGGAAGTTAACTCCTTCTCACACCTATTTATCCCCTTTCATTGAAAAATTATAAATTGCCCCCCATTCGCTTTTATTTTTATAAAATCTCTTATTATAACTAAATTGAAATACCGAAACATCTTTCAAGTCGTCTTTCTATTTTTTCGGTCAGTGCGTCATATCTTAATCATAAATAAAAATTAATAGAAAAATCATGGGGGTCTCATAGTCTATTCCCTTATAAAAGTTTCATCCTTGAAACTTATGTATTCAATCATTCCAATATGTAATCTTAACTTCGCATGGTGTTCTCATCTACAATGTACCTGTTTCCTTTTCAATCTGTTTCTTTTTTTTTTTTTTTTGGATGTTGTCCACTTTCTTAGTGTCTCAGGGGCTCGACCCATGAACCTGCGGGCATCAATGTGCAGATAAGTACCACGACGGCACAGCGCCGGTCTCCCTTTGCAATTTCTTGATATAAATATAATCTAACAGTTTAAGACATTTTGCTTTGCCCTTCATATCACTCCATATATTTATCATACGCAATCATTATAACACTATCAAACTAAATAATAGAATCATTAACAATTATTCTATCGTATCCAACAACTAGATCAACTGTAGGGCCTAATATTTAAACATCCATGCTAAATAGTATCAATTTCATACATTTCATCTCATCCATAACCAAACTCAATGCTAAGGTCTAACTTCAAATCCATCCAATCACTTAACACATACAACACTTAATACATAAAGAGTCAAGTCTCTAACTATGACTCTTTAGTTGAGCCTCTACAACCGAAACTGGAAATTCAATTCTCGAATTTAGGAAAAACCAAAATCTAATATCAAGAGACGATACCTCAAATCTCAAAACTCTGCATTATTAATTCAACTAAATTGGGAACCTATCGCTCCAGGTTAATCCAACATCTTAAATCAATACTAGAGGTCAACCTTCTCAACTCAATTACATCTAAAATCGATACTAGGAATAAACTTCCCTTTCTCAATCATGTCTCAAAACCAATATTAGAAACTAAAAACCCAAAGCTACAAAAATCCAAATTTTGACATTGAACTCAATACAAGGAGTTACCACAAACTCCTAAAATATAATATAACAAAGCATGGGATTTCAAAATTCTAATGATATGGCAAAACAAATCTTTGTGAACCAAATAAATCAAACTTTTCCATCATTCCATTTCCACATTAACAATCAACCTTAACATTATTCAAAGGAATCACCCATCCCTAATACAATATCATATATTCATCAATCTCTCATCAACACACACTAACAACTATCCTTATCCTAAGAAATCAACCTACCAACTCCAAACTGTACAATTATTCAGATCACTATGGCTCTTTTCTTCATATTAAGCTCTGATACCACTCTATACCACCCTACTGGTCGAAATCCTGGACCGACGGTTACGAACATAGACATTCTTCTGTATCTCCTCAAGATCTATCACATTTCAGGAGACAGGGGACCCCATGCACATTAATATTTAATATGAGAAATATTGAATCTACTTAATTTGATTAATATTTTTAAAGATAATTTCTTTGACTTTGTAATATTATTTGTTTACAAGGTCATTTTTGCTATTTTAAAATTTTGACTTGCAATTTCAAGTAAACTATGTATATATGGATTCAATTTTTTACAAACTCATGGCACACTTACAATTTTGCCCAAACTATATAATAGTGATGCCAAAATTCCTAGAAATGCTAAGAAATTCAAAAGTTATAAAAAGGCTCGATTTGGTATTGGATAAAATATGAGATAAAAAATAGATCAAGGATGATACTATACAATAGTTTGTTATTCAATTATATTTTATAATTTTAAATTCATTTTTAGTTTTTCTTCATTGTTATTTGAGCCTAAGTGTATATATTTTTAATCCAAAAAAGTGTATTCAATTTAAATATCAAAATTTACCATTTTCAATTGTATATTTTATAAATTTCACAAGTAAATTTTTTTAATGTATAAAGCGTGAGATAAGTGAAAATTTTTATTTTTAAAATTTTGTAATATATATATGTAAGAATTTAGAATTAGTATGATAGCCCAAAATCATTACACTATTAGAACCATAAGCTACTGGCTCAAGATAGTTTTTCTGAATTTGGGTATTAAAAATGGTATTAGAGCGAACTCCTCTACTAGACGTGGGGCAAAGGCTCAAAATGGAATTGAGTTGTAGTTCAAGGAGCTTATAATATTCCAAAATCAAATCTCATATTGAAAAGAGAAGGGAGTTTCTTGGAATTTATAAGTAAATATAAGCTTATGTGATGCATTTTAAAAATGTGTGAATGCAATGCTAGACAAGATCGAACAATATTACATAATTAGACCTGTAACCCACAATGCAAAGATGATTTTTCTAGATTTAGGCATTACGATTGATAAATTTTAATATTTTAACTAAATGCATGTGGGCATACGTAAAAGTAAAGACATCTTAAAAATATATTAAATAATATAAAATATGTTAAGTTATTACTTAGTTCAACAACAACTACATGTATAACATGAGGACCGATCTTTTACGACCGGTTGGATCCGACCGGTCAAAAAATATTTTTATTTTTATTTTTTTTGAAAAATATTTTTATAAACATATTAATCTAGTTATATTTAATCTATAAACCACGTTTTACCATTTTTGAATATTTATATATATTTATTTTGAATTTTTAAAAACAGGGGTATTTAAGTAATTTTAAAATATTTAAAATGAATTAAATACCCCTGTATTTAAAAATCCAAAATAAATATATATACATTTCCAAAAATGGTAAAACTTGGTTTATAGATTAAATATAACTAGATTAACATGTTTATAAAAATATTTTTCAAAAAAAAAACAAAAAAAAATATATTTTTTGACCTGTCGGAAATCACCGGATTTCCGACCGGTCGTAAAAGATCATTCGGCGTATAAAATCATACTTCTAAATACTTTTTAGAAAAAATTTTATAAAGTGAGAAACAAAGAAAGTAATGTGATAAAGGATAATGATTAAGCATAAAAATAATAAAAATAAAACAAATATAATCGTTTTATAAAAATATGTGAAAAGTGTTTTGAAAATTTATAGAAAAATATATACAAAATTTATGATAATTTTAAATAAGAGTTCTATAATTAACTCAATATACTTAGGGACACAAAAAATTTTAAAAAATATTAAAGAATATGAAATATACAAGATTCTTACTTGGATAAGTTACAGCAGGATGTAAATCATGATTATCCAAATTGGAAACATCTAACAACATTTTCATTGATAAGTTACAGCAGGATGTAAATCCCAACCAAACCCTACTTTCAACCTTACTCTACAACCAAAACTAAAAATTCAATTATCGAATTTAGGAAAAACCAAAATCTAATATCAAGAGACGATACCTCAAATCACAAAACTCTGAATTATTAATTCAACTAAATTGGGGACCTATCGCTCCAAGTTAATCCAACATCTTAAATCAATACTAGAGATCAACCTTCTCAACTCAATTACATCTAAAATCAATACTAGGGACAAGCTTCCATATCTCAATCATGTCTCAAAACCAATATTGGGAACTAAAAACCCAAAGCTACAAAAATCCAAAATTCGACATTGAACTCAATACAAGGAGTTACCACAAACTCCTAAAATATAACATAACAAAGCATGGGATTTCAAAATCCTAATGATATGGCAAAGCAAATCTTTGTGAACCAAATAAATCAAACTTCCCCATCATTCCATTTCCATATTAACAATCAACCTTACCATTATTCAAAGGAATTACCCATCCCTAATACAATATTATATATTCATTGATCTCTCATCAACACACGCTAACAATTATCCTTATCCTAAGAAATCGGCCTACAAACTTCAAACTGTACCCGTAAACTAGCACTCTGTACTAGTTTAATTCCTATCCTTCCTTCTAAGCTATCTTATTGCCAACACACTCGATTATTTGGATTAGTATGGTTCTTTTCTTCATTCCAGTTCTTCCTATTTAAGCTCTGATACCACTCTATAACACCCTATCGGTCAAAATCCTGAACTGACGGCTACTAAGGTGAACATTCTTCCGTATCTCCTCAAGATCTATCACATTTCAGTAGATAGGGGACCCCATGCACATTAATATTTACTTTAAGAAATATTGAATCTACTTAATTTGATTAACATTTTTAAAGATAATTTCTTTTACTTCGTAATATTATTTGTTTATAGGGTCATTTTTGTTATTTTAAAATTTTGACTTGCAATTTCAAGTAAACTATGTATATATGGATTCAATTTTTTACAAACTCAAGGTACACTTACAACTTTGCCCAAACTATACAGTAGTAATGCTAAAATTCCTAGAAATGCTGAGAAATTCAAAAGCTATAAAAAGGCTCGATTTGGTATTGGATAAAATATGAGATAAAAAATGGATCAAGGATGATACTATACAATAGTTTGTTATTGAATTGTATTTTATAATTTTAAATTCATTTTTAGTTTTTCTTCACTGTTATTTGAGCTTAAGTGTATATATTTTTAATCCAAAAAAGCGTATTCAATTTAAATATCAAAATTTACCATTTTCAATTGTATATTTTATAAATTTCAAAAGTAAATTTTTTAATGCATAAAGTGTGAGATAAGTGAAAATTTTTATTTTTAAAATTTTGTAAATATATATATATATATAAGAATTTAGAATTAGTATGATAGCCCAAAATCATTACACTATTAGAACCATAAGCTACAGGCTCAGGATAGTTTTTCTGAATTTGGGTATTAAAAATGGTATTGGAGCGAACCCCTTTACAAGACGTGGGGTAGAGGCCCAAAAAGGAATTGAGTTGTAGTTCGAGGGGCTTATAATATTCTAAAATTGAATCCCATATTGAAAAGAGAAAGGAGTTTTTTGGAATTTATAAGTAAATATAAGCTTATGTGATGCATTTTAAAAATGTGTGAATGCGCTGCTATGGAAGATCAAATAATATTACATAATTAGACCCATAACCCACAGCGCAAAGATGATTTTTCTAGATTTAGGCATTACAATTGATAAATTTTAATATTTTAACTAAATGCATGTGGGCACAAGTAAAAGTAAAAAAATCTTAAAAATATATTAACTAATATAAAATATGTTAAGTTATTACTTAGCTCAACAACAACTCCATGTATAACATCACAATTCTAAAAACTTTTTAGAAAAATTTTTGAAAAGCGAAAAACAAAGAAAGTAATGTGATAAAGCATAATGATTAAGCATAAAAATAATAAAAATTAAACAAACATAATTATTGTATAAAAATATATGAAAAGTGTTTTGAAAAATTATAGAAAAATATATACAAAATTTATGATAATTTTAAATATATAATTAACTCAATATACTTAGGGACACAAAAAAATTTTAAAAATATTAAAGAATATGAAATATACAAGGTTCTTACTTGGATAAGTTACAGCAGGATGTATATCATGATTATCCAAATTGGAAATATCTAACAACATTTTCATTGATACGAACATAGGAAAGGAGACATCATCTTTTCTACCTCCAGCTAGCAGGGTGGTGGCGGAAGTATGACAGCATGGCGAAAATGGTTTCTAAGAACAGAAGAACGAGGATTACACAAAAGATGGCCCACAATTTATAATTCAAATGACCATGTCTGAAGTTCTGGCGGATGCTACAGTATTTTTGGTGTATTCGCACAATGACATCGGTGAGGTAAACTTCGTTGGTATAAACAGCGGCCATAGATCTTCCAAGCTTTTTGAAGAGATCCACTGCTTCTTCATCGTTGTCCAACCAGTTGTCGATGATTCCTTTGCTGCACAGCACTGCAACGTCTTCTGCGGAGTTGATGAGGCAACGCATGAAGAAGATGTAAGCCGTGACATGCGGACGGACATAAGGATACAGTTTCTCGAATGCGATGAGGTTGTAGAAGAGCGAATAGGTGTCCTCTTCGATGGAAAGATGTGGAATTCTAACAACCCCATCTTCGAATGTGATGTATAAGTTGTCGGGGCTGCTGCTTCTGAACTCCACTCCTGCCGCCAATAGCTGCTTTGCGCTTGGAATTGGCTTCAAATCAGCAGCAGAGGCTTGAAAATTCGGGCCGTAGACGTCTGGAAAGACGTTCGAATGAAATAGGTGGAGCAGATGCTTGGGATCATCCGTGCAGGAAGTGCCTTTCATGGTCTCCTTGAAAAAGTCCTGGATGACGGTCGGAAGCGAGACGTCGATCCCCTTTGAAGGCGCAATCAGATCGAACAGGCGCTGAAGAACAAAGAAAGGGATCTGGTTCTCCAGATACATCAAATCGCGTTTTACCTTGCGAAAAAGCCATCTCTCCTGGAAGATGGAGTCGTTTGGGCTGATGGGCTGACGATCCGTCCCCTTGAGAAGGAATTGGATGACGAAGCAACCATCGAGCAGCATCAGCTTAACGAATTTTTTCCTGTTAATGTCAAACATCATTCCGGCATAGCAATCTCGTGCGCTTCGCTCCAAGTTTTTGATCTCCTCTAGGAATCTCTCCAGTCCTCCCCCGTCACAGGCTGGGAAGATGGCCTCTTGCAGGTACCTCCTTTTCTGCTTTTCGACGGCCCAATGAGTAACGAAGTGGCATTCGAGAATCGGGCCCAGTGTGACTTTTGGATAGACGGAGCCGTCATCTCTCTCTTCCGGGACGAAGGGTAAGGGGATTTTATAGATGCAGCGAGACCTACTGTTACCCGCAGTGTTGCAGTGGAGCTCCTGCTTGAGGGAATCCACCCACGTTGATTTTCGAAGATTATTGATCCGTGAGTTGGGAGAATTATGTTCTGAATCCCGGTAATCCGTAGGTGGGAGAGATTTCCTAGGCCGCCTACGCCGAAAGTGGCTACCACCAGCGAAATCTTGGTCAGAATCTGCCGCGTCGACTTGGATGGAGACGACCTGTGGATTGCCGCCTCCTGGATTATCATTAGGTACTGGAACGTCGATCTGGGGATCATCTGAAACATCAATATTAGAATCCAGGAGTATAGGTTTTGGATCCCCCATTTCCACGTCCAGTTCTTGCGAAGCGTCCATCTCCGTTAGCAGCGGCTTTAGATCGCTGCCCGTCTCCAAATCGATCGATGAAGAAGTGTCTTCCATCTCCATTGTCCTTTAATTTCCAGCAGAGAAGGATTGACGTCCGATTCCCCTCGAACTCGCCACAAACGGAAAATATGCCTAGCTAACAAAACTTGAACCCGCCACAAATGAAAATAAACAATGTAGGGTGTGTTTGATATGGGGTAAAACTTTTGATGAAAAGTTTTTGAGAGAGAATTTGTCACATTGATAGAAAATGAGGTGATATAATAGGAGTAATGATGAGAAGTAAAGAGAATAAAGTTAAAATAGATAGATTAGTTATATAAATAGTTGTGTAGATATGATTGAAAAGTAGGGTAGTTTGTATAGGAAAATGTGAAAAAAATAATTAAAAAATAGAATAGTTATGGAGAATGAAAAGTTTTAGATTGAAAAGTTTTAGTTAACATGTTTATATCCCAAACAAACACACTCGTATTTTCTTATTTTGTAAGGGTACAAATGGAAAAGTAAGGAGAGAAGTGAGAAGAGAAGTGGAAGCCCAATTCACATCACAGTGCATTTTAATATTTTATCTATCTCATCTGTCTTATTTTTTCATTTTTATTTCAACGTTCTAATTTTTTTAATACAACTGTGCTATTTATTCTCACGTAATTTGTAAATATACCTACTTAGTTTGATCAATTTTTTTTTTGATTTATATTTATACACTTTGGCATATAATATTAGAATTAAGTACTTTTACAATCCTCATACTAGGAAAGACTATTTATAACCCTCACACCACAAAAGGATATTTTATAAATACTTTCACTATTCAGCGGGAAATTAAAATTCATTCACCGCAATTGTGGGGAATTGAAACATGGACGTGTGGTTTCAACGCTACTGTCCGTGACTAGGGAGGCAGCGCCCCCGCTGGCTAGTTTGATTAAAATTACAAATATACTCATATAGTTTCAAAAATTATAGATAACCTTATATAGTTTAACCATAATTGTAAATAACCTCATACCAGTACTGTATCATTATGATATGGGGTTATTTGTAATTATGGTTAAACTATGTGAGGATTATTTGCCAAAATTAAATATACAACTTAATTTCTAAAATTATAAATACAACCAAATAATTTGCATATTTTGCAAATATACCTATATCGTGATTTTATAACGAAGTGAGGGTTATTTGCAATTATGATTAAATTATGTGGAGGTTATTTTTTTGAAACGATGTAAGTATATTTATAATTTTGATCAAATTAAATAAGTATATTTGCAAATTATCCTATCAAATTACTTAACTCTCTCAATTCCCGTAATTTTTCCACTTTCACACTTCCAACTTACATTCCCAAACCCACATGAAAAAATATTTAAAAGTTTCGTTGTAAAAATTAAATATTTTGCCAATCGAGCGTCAACCCAGTTGGCTGTGGATGGTGGTAGAAGGCTAACCGATGCGTGATCGACTCTCCTGGTGGGAGTCCGACGTTGTAGTGGGAGCTTGGTCTCCCACGTCGATAGGTGAAAACTTTTTATCTCTTATGATAGTCGAATGTTTGTCTCCTAAGCGAATGATTGGGAGCTTATTCTCCAGTATAAATTATTGAGCTTCATTTATTATCAGATGAGATGTAATATTGTACCCTCAATAAAAAAGGAAAGCTAGATACCTCGTTTCATTAAAATAGAGATTGTACGAAAAGAACGATCGTTGCATTAGGCACATGGGAGAGATGACTAGTCATTCTAGAGCAGAGTCGAACACATGGAAGCAGCGCGATTAGAAATAGTTGCGTTATATATTGGGAGTTCGGGACTGGGGAAATGTAAAAATAAAAGCGGAATATAATGAGAAACAGCAAAGATCGTTCAATCCTAATTCATTTCCATATTTCCCTATTCCACTGTAACATATTTCCCTAAATTCCTCAATTAAATTTTGATACATATCACATGCATGAATCTGCTTGTATTTAATGTCATTCATTTGGCTGAAGCGAGTACACGCAGCAAATAAACTGGTTGTGCATTTGGCTACACATTTGTAGTTGCATATAAATAAATGCAACCATTGATTAAAAATGCGTTGCGATCTTGTGTGGCTACCCGTGCAGCAATAGTAAGGCAATCCCAAAATATTTTTCTTAATAGAGGACTTGGCAAATTTTGTTTTTCTCAAATATACTCATAACATTGAACTCTAATATCAAATATATCTACAATATTTCATAAATCTTAAATTTACTCCCTATGTTTGTGTTTAATCCGAAAATTGCTCGTCCTATGAGTTAACATGTTAGTTATATGTAAAATTACTAATTCACTTTTCAAATTTTGGATAAAATTTAAAAAATTAAATGTTATAACTTACTGACGTTCTGATCACATATGAATTCTAAATTTAAAGAGCCTTAGGGTGCGTTTGGTAATAAGTAAAAGTTGTCAAGTTAAAACTTTTCAATCCAAAACTTTTCACTCTCCACAACTATCCTATTTTTTAATAATTTATTCACATTTTTCTATATAATTACTCTACTTTTCAATCATTTCTACACAACTACCAACACAACTAACCTATCTATTTCGACTTTATCCTATTTATTCTTCATCATTACCCCTATCATATCACATCATTTGACAACTTCTACTCTCTACAACTTTTTATCAAAAGTTTTATCTATTCCCAAACACACCCTTAATCTCATTTTCTTCTATGTCATTTTATCATTTATTATTTTATAACAAGTGTATTTTAGATCTTAATACAAATTTCACTATTGGTTTTTGATGGAATGAGATTTTTAAGATCAAATGCAAACGTAACATGTATCTTTAAGATTTTGAAAATGTTATGGATATATTTAGAATTAAAGTTAAATATAGTAGCTATATAGCCCTTCGTTTCTTTGTTATGTAATTTTATTCTGGGATTTTTGCAAATATGCCTATAATGTTTAATTAATATTGCATCTGTGTCCTTAAGTTTGCCAATATTGCAAATATGCTCATGAAGTTTATATGAAATTACAAGCATTTTTCTTCCATTATGATGTTTGTCATTAATTTTTTTTACAAAATAACGATAATAATACCCTTCAAGTTAAGTGATACAATTATAATTTTTGCAAATGTTATAAACATATTTACAAAAAAATATTAAATAATAATATATGTAAAAATATATAAAATAAAAATTCTAATAGCGTCCTAACGGAAGGGGAGATACTTGCAATCTTATGCAAACTTTGTGGATATATTTGCAATATCGGCAGACTTGAGGACACAAATGCAATATTAGTTAAACTCTGTACACATATTTGCAAAAATTCTTTTTATTTTTCAAAAGTAAATATGACACAAGAATTTTTTGATTGTCCTATATTGAAAATATAATAACAAATTTTCTTATGTTTGCTTTTTTGTTTACATTGTTCTATATCGAAAAAGTAATAAAAGGTTTCCATTCAGCTTAGTTATAAATAAGACACTCTTATGAGTTTATAATGCACAAAGTTTTGGGTTAAAGTTTATTTCACAAGTTTACTTATTAAGCATGATACTTATTTTCTTTTTGTGATGTTAAAATGTCTTTAGCTTCGACATCTAAAGTGGTGTTATTGACTATCTCGCCATAATATAGTTTTCAACCTTGCCATGATTGGCATACTCCACAATGTATTGGCATAAAAAATATGTAAAAAGTCAAAAAATGAAATATAACTAGAAAATAAAAATATCTATCACATAGTATGACTATAATTGCAAACATATTCACACTATCATGAGACCGTTATTGTATCGTCATGGTGTGGGTATATTTGCAAATTCAAAAATTAAACATATATTTAGTTTTTACAAATATACCCACATAGTTTGCATATATTGCAAATATACTCATGCTCTAACCATATAGTAGTGACACTATAAGTCAATCAGGAAGATCTCCAACAGTTTTTTGGATTTATAGAAATTTTTCATGTTATTAATGTTGTTGATAGTTTGGAGCCAGGGCCATAAAAATGAGAATTAAAACAAAAATTATCCTCTTCTAGGCCATGATATTTCTCTTCTTCTTATCTTTTTGCCATTGCAAAGGAAGTTTGAGGTCTATTCCTTTTGTAATAGCGCCAAAGGGGATGAGATATGGTGATTGGTGCGGCCAGTTATTATCAACCAAAAGACCGTTTTAGAGAGGGATGATGCATCTAGCAATGCATTAAGCATTCATAAAATAGCAAACGCAAAATTCAAAAAAGAAAAAAACTTCATGTAGACGCTAACATGACTCTTCAGAACAAAAATCTATTTAATATGCCAAGTATTCTAAACAAGCTTAGATTGCAGTCCTGTTTATTCTACCAATTACATTTTTATCATCAAGAACGCAAGAAAAGGAGACAGACACCATCGTTCCATCTAGGACGGATGAGGATGGAAATATGACAACATGCCATAGAAAGTTTGTAAGAACATGAGGATGAGTAGCATAACGGCAGCTATTAGCAAAAAAAAGGCCCATGTTTTATTTGAGTAGCTGTGCCTTAATGTCGCCCCCCAAACATTGCGTCGAACACTCGAGTATCTACGAATTCGCTTAATGGCATCAGCCAGGAATACTTCGTTGGGATAGACAGAAATCTCTCTCCGAAGCTCTTTGAATAGGTCGGCTACTTCCTGCTCACTGCCCAAGCAGTTGTCAATGATTTCTTTACTGCACAGTGCTGCGACGTCTTCAGCAGTGTTGATTAGGCAACGCATGAAGAAGATGTAAGCCGCAACATGTGGACGACTGTGAGGACACAGTTTCTCAAAGATGATGAGGTTTAGGAAGAGCGATTTGGTGTCTTCTTCGATGGAAAGACGCGGAATTTCAACGATCCCATCTTCAAATTTGATGCCTAACCGTTCGGAGCCGCAGCTCCTGAACTCCACCCCTGACGCAAGAAGCTGCGCAGCGCCAGGAAATGGCTTCGAATCAGTAACGGATGCCTTCAGCCTCTGTCCATCCATGTGCGGAAAGAGATTCGAATGCACTAAATGGAGCAAATGCAGAGGATTATCTATGCCGAAGTTGCCTCCTTTCATCATATCCTCGAAGAATTCCTGAACAATTGCCAGGAAAGAGACGCAGATCCCCTGCGAAGATGCGATAAGGTGGAAGAGGCGATCGAGAAGGAAGAAGGGGATTTGGTTTCTCAGCAGCAGGAGGTCTTGTTTGATCTCGTGAAAGAGCCATCGCTGGCGAAAGATGGGGTCGTCTGGGCTGATGGGCGCGCGTCGGGTTTCCTTGAGGAGGAGTTGGATGATGAAGCAGCCATCCAGGAGCATGATCTTGAGAAACTGCTTTCTCTTTATTTCTTCCAAGGACTCTGAGTAATACCTTCGTGCGCTTTTCTCCAAGGCCTTCATTTCCCTCAGGAATCTCTCCAGCCCGCCGTCTCTGCCCGAGATGGCCTCTTGCAAGTACCTCCATTTCTGCTCTTTCACGGCCTGTAGTGGGTCGTGGCCGTGATTGAGCGGGCCTAAGGCGACCACCCGATGCCTGTATGCCTTCTGGTGCGCTCTCCGGATACAGTAGGGGATGGTGTAGATGCAGCATGACGGACTGGTTGGATTGTTCTGGAGGCGTTGCCTGAGGTATTCCACCACCGTTGTCTCTAGCACATCGGCTCGTTCGTTGGGAGATTCCTCAGAACCAACAATAACCATGGCGGTCTTCGCGGTCTTCGCCCAGCTAGGCCGATAAAGTACCCGCTTCCCTCCTCGCGAATTCTCGGCTAGAAATATTGACTTATAGATCGCTTGCTGAGGAAAGATTTGATTGCTGGGGGAAAAACACTACAAATTCCCGAGGTAACTTTGTTGTCAGTAACGACAACAATAACGAGGAACACACTTTGCATCATTGAAGACTTAGCATCTTTGTAATTTTTTAAAAAAGAAATATATATATATATATATATATATATATATATATATTACGAAGTGTATCTGTGCATGGGAAATACTTTAGAGGTGCCAACATCTGTTATTGCCCATTTTGACTACTTTGATGATTAAATTGTATTTGGTTTAGATAATTTCTTTTACCAAGATATTAAAAATCATTTTGATCAAGGATTTTTCGTGGTTGATTCATACTTAAAATAATTTATAATTACATATAACATATGAAACTTACTTAGATCCATTTACAAATTTATAAGAATGCTATAATTATTTATACAATCATTTACAAGGAAAAGTGTTTTAGGTGGTATAAATATTAATTGATTCAATTATCAGGTGAGGCCAAAAGGGATGACAACATCACAATCTTCAATATTGTATACCATAGCAATATTTTCAATATTTGATTATAAATATTTCAAAATTTTTATAAAATGTGTGGTATTTGTAATTAAAAATTGAGAGGATTTTCCTTTCACGTAATTTTATAAGAAGAGAATCTTTAGGACTTTATTAGGTTAATTGGAGGAAGCGCATAAACTAGCGTGGGACTCGAATGAAAAGAATTCACTAGAATTTTAGCGAGAACACCTTATTGATTGGCAATTGGAAAATATTAAGTGCAATATCAGTTGGGAACCTTATGTTCATGGATGTTTGTGTGATGATACTAAACATCAGTAACGATGCTTAATTGACTCGAATTCCATCCGTTTGATCATCAGCATTTTGTGTCCTTTAAAATTTAACAATGCCCGTCAATTCCAGATTTGCTCCACTTAATGGACCATTCAGGATAGCCATTCAGGATAGCGTCCCGCCAAGAAATTCATGTTCCACCTGAAAAAATCATAATACAAACAAACAAACATAAAACTCGAAAGAAACATAAGATACAGAGAGAGAGAGAGAGAGAATGCTATCAAAAATATATATATATACAAACAATCATGCTATCAAAAGAAAAAAAAAAGAAAAAGATACACAAAATCAAACTTCAAGAAACCCAAACCCGAACTCTTCCATGGATAAGCACTAATCATAAATCTAAAACAATAGCCAGGTGCATAACAGAGCTTGAGATAGCTTGAGCTTGTCCTCTTTATTCTAACAACATAGTAGTCACTAATACCACCCATTTAAAAAAAAAAAAAAGAAAAAAAAAAGAAAGAAACACTCAGACTTTCCGCGTTGATATATCTAGACAATTGGGTGGAGATATGAAAACACAGCGAAGAAAGCTTGTAGGAATATGAATACGAGGAGAAGGAGAACAATGGGAGCTATTAGGGAAAACCCGAACGGGAACATGGCCGATGGTTTATTCAAGCTTTTGTTCGTGAAGCTCTCACGCCCTGGCCTGGCATTGCGCTGGATAATGCAGTAAGTATGTATTCGGTCGATGACGTCCGCGAGGTAAACATCATTGGGGTAGACTGTGATATGTCTACCGAGCCGGTTGAAGAGAGCAGCTGCTTCCTCATCATCTCCCAACCAGTTGTCAATGATTCCTTTGCTGCATAGAACGGAAACGTCTTCCGCTGTGTGGATGAGATAATCCATGAAGAAGGCGTATGCCGTAACGTGCGCGCTGCAGTGAGGATCCAAGTACTCGAAGGCAATAAGGTTCAAGACGAGGGATCTGGTGTCGTCTTCAATATTAAAATGGGGAATGGTAAGCACCCCATCTTCAAATGAGATGCCATGGCGGTCGTCCGCAGCGCGTCTGCTACTTCTGAATTCCACCCCTGCCTCACGAAGCTCCTTCGCACCAGGAAATGGTTTTAGATTTGTACCACGTGCTCTTGCCATCTGACCATTGATTCCGGGAAAGAGATTCCACTGCAATAGATGGAGCAAATGTTTGGGATTGTGGTTGTGGGAAGTCGGCATGATTTGCATTATGTGGCTGAAGAACTCAAGAGTCAGCTGAGCCAGCGAGAGGCTGCGAATTCCCAACGAGGGCGCCACGAGATCGAATAGGCGTTGGAGGACAATGAAAGGGATTTGATTCGGCAGCAAGAGTAGGTCTCTTCGGACCTGATGAAAAAGCCAGCTCTGGCGGAAGATGGGGTCTTCTGAAGTGATGTGCTGGCGCTGAGTCCCCTTGAGAAGGATCTGGATGACGAAGCAGCCATCTAGCACCATCGACGTTACGAATTGAATGCTGTCAATGCGGGTAACAAAGGCTTGGGAATAGAACTCTCGCGCACTTGGCTCTATGTCTCTGATTGCCCTCAGAAGAGTCTCCAATCCACGGTTGCCCAGGGGATAGAGGGCCTCAGAAAGGTACCTCCATTTCTGATCTTCGACGGCATCTAGGGGATTGCCATAGAGGTTTAATGGGCCGAGATCCACAACGTGAGAGCTGTAGGCATCATAATCCTCTCCCGCGAGGCATCTGGGAACACCGAACTTATGACGGATGCCAGCAGCCGTAGTAGATGTTTTCTTCTGGATCTTGTCGCTAAAAGAGTCCACCCATGCTGCTGTTACTGCTGCTGCATCGTTAGAAGAATCCTTCTCGATGTCTCCTGAACTATCAGTGCTTGGTGAAACATCATCTTCCATTGCGAGGCACCACCCAAACAATGCGGATCGCCGTAACTGCTTCCTCGCCTCCGGGATTTTTTCGTTCTGCCCAAAAATAACGATGTAAATATCACGAGCTTAAAAACGTTAAGTTAAAAATCTTTTTATTTCTTCGTTGTTTAACTGATTTACAGTAGTGTCAAGGAATGTTTGATTATAGAGTGTACTTGGGAAGAGGAGAAAAATTGTACCGTGTTAAAGTTTTTAAAATATAATAAAATAATATGATATAATATAAGTAAAGAAAATAAAGCTAAAATAGATTTAGTTATTCCAGTAGTTGTGTAGAAATGATTAAAAAATAAGATAATTATGTTTAAAATATAAAAACATTAAAAATAGGATAAATACGGAGAATAAAAAGTATCATATCTTCTACTAAAAACTTGTTCAAACTTTTTAATATAAAATTTTTCACTCCTTATAGCTAATTTATTTTTTAATCACTTCTTCCGGTCTTCTTATATAACTACACTATTTTTCAATCATTTATATACAACTTATCTATTTTAGTCTTTTTACTTCTCATCATTCTATTTATTATACTGCATTATTTTCTCCTAATTTAAAAATTTTTACACTAAAAAATTTTTATTTAAAAATCTTATCACTTTCTAACCACACCTTTAATGTTTAAAAAATTATTAAATGTCACTTATCCTACCGTCAATTTAAAAATTTATTAAATGTCACAGGCCAGGTTGGGTTAGAAGCACCCTTAGAAAGAAAATATTTGCATTTGTACGCTAACATGAGTCTGGTCCATTTCAAGAATGGAAATTTTCCAACATGAAAAAGTTTCCTCTTTAAGAAAATCCAAGTGAGTTTTTTGCCATGTCTTGATTGAAATGAGTATTGAAGGAAAATTTTATTTTAAAGGGGTTAGTTTTGTGTTTTTACTAATCATTATATTTCTAATCTTTTGTTATAATATTTTCATGAGACCAGTTTGATTTACGTTTCCTATTTTTTTGTTTTTTGGTAAGAATGTCATCTAAGTATTTAATTCATGTACTAAATTTGCAGCAAAATGATCATTTCAAACCAGACCGGTCCAAAAACATTTTTTTTTTTTTTTTTTGCAAAACGGTTAATCTAGCTATATATAATCTATAAACTAATTTTTAACAAATTTGAAGATGTATATGTATTTATTTTGGATTTTTAAATATAAGAGTATTTTAGTCAGCTGCATGATTCTGATAACCCAGACTAAGCAAATGTTTAGCTTAGCCCACCTAAAAAAATACATTTATAATCATTTTTTGTTATTTTTCTTCATACGCTTATTTATCTAAGTGTATTTAACATATAAATTAAGTTTTACCATTTTTGGATATGTTTAAAAATCTCAAAAAAATATAAACATATCCAAAAATGGTAAAACTTAGTTTATATGTTAAATATACTAAAACAAACAAGTGCATAAAGAAAAAAGTAAAAAAAAAAAAAAATTGTCGTAAATAGATTTTTTTATGTGAGCTAAGCAGCGCATTTGCCTAACCCTGGCGAACAGGATCATTCCTCTTTTAGTCATGTTTCAATAATTTATATTGACTAAATACTCTTATGTTTAAAAATCCAAAATGAACATATATACATATCTAAATTTGTAAAAATTGATTTATAAATTAATCGTAACTAAAATAATAATTTTATAAAAAAATATTTTAAGTCAGTCTAAAATAACCTTATTTCAAACTGGTCTGAAATGATCATGCCTCAATTTTACAATTTTTAAAGGCGTATATATTTTTATTAAATTTTAAAAATCAACATTTTTAAAGATTAAAAATATCTAAAATGACTTAATATTCATAAAAACAATTATTTTAAAATTCAAAAATATATACATACAATTAAAAATTAAAAAATTTGATATATAAATTAAATACACTTAAGATAACATTTTCAATGAATGACAAAAAAAAAAAATTTTAAAATGTAAATTAGACTGACCTCATATGAGCTCCTGCAGGACCGTCAGACCACACTACTCAATTACGATTTTTTTTTTATGAAAAACTCAATTACATTTATGTAATAGGCTAATCTCAATTATACAATAGTTTGCATGCAATTGCAAATATATATACGAACTTTTAATAATTCTTCGTATTCCTATATACTTTGGCCAAGAACTATTTAAAGGAAGGTCGATAAAAATATGTTAAATGGGTCATTAGCTTGCGGGTGAAATGATAAAATTATCCGTGAACTAATTCCTGTCCTAATTTGCTATAATTTAATTTCCACTTGAAAATAGAAATTCGGGCTCGAGTGGAAATAGAATTTTGAGTAAAATACATAGATATGAGATAAATTATTGAAAATTCACGGATAGTTCGAAATTTAAGGTGTAAAATTTACGGATATATTTAGAATTTGTCCTCATTTATTTCTAAAATTTAATGTTAAAGCTTTAGATCAAACGGTTAATACAGCTATAAGCAACCACACTATCCAATGAGATTTATTTATTTTTAAAATAGTATGTTAAGGTTTTGGGTCAGATAGTTAATGGGGATGGACTGTCGCTGTAGACATAGGATTGGACGAGGAGGGCAGGGGTCGTATTCTTTATTTCTAAAACTTATCAAGATAACGCTTTGAGTCAAACGCTTACTAGAATAATGCGTGGGTAGCGACACATTGCCGACCATGGGTGAATGAGCAGAGTCTGCTGTGGACACGGGATTGGAGAGGAATGAAAAGAATTGCAGGGGTTGATGTGGATATGATATTGGATGAGCGCAGGGGCTCTGTAAAATAATGCATGTGCTACGCGCTGGCGCGACGGCCACGTGCATGAGGTGCATATGGGCATTGGGCTGGGCCGGGTAGAGCCCTAACCAGCCCATTTGAATTTTACAAAAATCAATTTTATATTTATTTTCATGCAATTTGTAAACATAGTCAGGCCTATGGTTACAAGTGAATCCGAATCCACTTTCTTATTTAGGCGCATTGGGTAATAGGCATAAAGGGTGATAAAATTTTGTGAATTTTTTTTTTTTAAAAGTGAGTATAATATAATAAACACCATAAAAATATATTAATGTAATAAAGGTAATGACCGGAAACAAAGAGAAAAGAAATAAAATAAAGAAAGTGGTTGTCTAAAAAGAAATAAAAATTGCTTAAAATACATGGATAATAATAATGGACTCTGCTTTTATATATCCTGGTTAAGAGAAATAATTTCATGTAACTTCTTTTATTTTTAAGATATTGAAAATTAATGCAAGATCTAATCCATTTGTTATATTTAAAATTATTTTTTTAACTATGATACTAAGTTTCATCTAAATCAAATATGTGTATGGGCTACATTTGCTCAAAAATAAATATGTTCATGTATAAATTTGAAAAATATTTAAATCCATTCATATATATATTATAATATAATAATACTATACAAAATCATTTATCTATATAGTAGTGATATTTTAGATAGTTTAGAGTTTGAAAATACTACTTAAAATTGATATTTAATATTAAATCATTGTATTATGTTGATTTTATAGGTTTATAGATGGGTCATATACAATAATATTAAATAAAATAGGATTTTTATGATAATCTAAACAATGCTAAAATATAATAAATGGAGAGTATTTTCATTCAACCATCAGGATATTAAAAATAAAAGGAAATACATAGAAGAGAGGTTTTACAAAAGTGGAGTCTAATAATAATTAGATAATTAAAATGTCAAATTATATTGTAAGGTGTAAGATGTGTAGAAATCTTTTACTAAATGCCAAATCGTTAAATTTATTATAAAAAATATTATATAGGTCATGCTTCAATGCTTTCGGTTTTTTGGATGTCTACATGGGCCTAAACATGATTTTTCTTGTAAAAACCTTATATTTGTAATTTTGTGTAATATTTTTTGAAATTCAAAAGTAGAAAACAATTTTATGCCTTTGACGTGCATTAAACAATATAAAATTCGAGCTTGCTTAGATATATATTTTTCATGAAAAATAAAAAATAAAAAATAGATTATATACATAAATTTTTAATTTGTTTCTTTATATTTAGCATTGTTTATTACTTATATTTAGATTTGTATGGTTGACATGTTGAAATTATATGATAGATATATTATGTTATTTCTATTATTTGTTTTTATACTGACAAAATTTGCCTAAAATTGAAAGACTATGTACAAGCCTTCAACTCTTTTTAAAATAATGAAAATATCCCCATAAACAATGAAATTAAAAATATAAGAAATTTCCTTTAAAAAAATGTAAAAGTTTTAATTTTTTACAAATATGTATCACAGTAAATGGATCTATAAACTTTTACGCACAAACGTCACTTGTTACCGCTTATTACTATTACTAAATTAAAGTTTATCATTTAAATATTTTATTATTAAGTTCAACATGCAAAAATATATAGGACTTCGATTGTATGTTCCCAGGAGCATGAAGCGCTGCATGCTCCTGGGCGCATACACCTTTTTTAAAAAAAAAATTTTACAATAATGTTAATCTATGTGTATTTAAGATGTGTATAAATTTTTACCATTTTTGGAGTATTTTAGATATTTAAGATGTGTATAGATTACTAAAATGTCATTGCTTTTCAAAAATCAAAAATAAATATCTAAAATGCTCCAAAAATAGTAAAAATTAATACCTATGTTAAATACACCTAGATTAACAATCTTATAAAAAAAATAGGCATATGCGTCCGGAAGCATTGCGGCTCAATGCTCCCAGGAGCATAGGATCACACTCCAAAGATATAATAATTCTAAATAATCATGTTACTCGTATCACTTTAACATAAATTTGGCACATGGCATTAGAGGTACAACTTGGATCAGTTCGGTTTGGGCAGTGGTCTACCCTACCTCTATCATGTTCGCAAAAAGCTTATCCTACCCTATCCATTTGTCAAATCGGTTTCTAGTGTATTCTACCTTACCCATTACCTATATGATCAGTTCCGCTTTCGGTTCCAAATCAGTTCTTTTAATACTTAAATATAATATTTTCTTAAAAAAAATTTCTTTGTTATTTTAAATAATATAGAGCAATGCTCATTTATATTTTAAAATCACAGGTACATATGTTATCATCTGCATTATTATATAAAAAAAGTATAAACTATTACAACCAAATAATTAAAATTACTAATATATTACAATTACATTTCACAAGCTTATTTATAAAAGACTTTCGGAAGTCAATGACATAAAAACCTAATTATTTTCTTACTTCATAATCCATAACTCCACAAGGCATAAGATTAATTAAAATTGATGTTCGCACAAGACGTTACAGACAAAATGAAACATATAGTATATCATATATATTATATACATATATATAATTATACTCATGCGGGTCGATTCCGAGTATCCAATATATCTACCCTATCCATACCCTATTTGAGAAGGCGGGTAATAGTTTGTACCTTATATATACCCATAAGTAATATTTCGTAGTCTACCCTAACCAAATTAAGGTCGGGTTAATGGATACCCATAAGTACTCTACCGAGTTGCACTCCGATATGAAATTTATGAAAAAAATCTTTTTAAGAATTTTATAATAAAAATATATAAGAAATTAAGTTCCATAAATGTCAAATTTTAGTATATATTATGAACATTTGAAACCTATTATTTTTTTGTTCTTATATCCAAATAAATAATCCAATCTAAGCTTTAAGGATGTAAAACTAACAATGTTGATAACCAAATAACTATGAACATATTACTTTAGAAAACAGGAGATAAATTTCCTATGCTGAGACTCGAAACTCATACCTATCGCACCTAATTAGATATTGTAAATTTACATTTTATTTTCTTTTTTTCTTTTTTTATTTTATTTTTTTCATGTTTCTCACTTTAATACAATCTATAACTCAATTGAGCTGATTTTTGTAGGTTTAATTTAAGGTTGTGTTGAATTCGAAGTTTTAAGATTTAAAAATAAAGATTAAATTAACATTTTACAAATGAATTTATGTGTTTGAATTCGCTTCTATTCATGATTGAGATGGAATGTGTGATGGGATAAAAAAAAATATTGTTGTATAAAAATTAGATAAAATACATGGAAAAAAATAAGAAAAGTAAATTGTTATTATTTGGGTTTTCGTACTCACGCCTACACAGTTTCCAATCATATCACTGCTTCTTAAGAAAAATTGAAGCGTTACCTGCATATCTTGCACGAAATTGTGTGGGTGTTACTTTCGTCCATCGATGGTGTTAAAATTTTTTTCAAAACGATGGGCTCAAAATCTTTGCTCCATCATCTTCTTCGCGAATTAGTATTAGGACAGGAAGAATAAGCTGAATTAGGAGGATGTTGTCACTGCTCTTTTGTACAACAGCTTTCGTTGCTGTCACCATTCGTCGCCATCAACAGTCGTAGTTTTCAGGTCATCACCTAACTGGATTTCAAACTCTACTATCCACGCCTATGGCTATGATACCACGCCACACATTACAGCGGCCACCATTGCTATCTTCCGCGATCATCTTCCTCGGAAGAAAAATCCGTTGTCGTCGTCGCAGATGGAAAACTCACCTTCTCTGACTGTCGGCAATCGCATCATATCGACCTATTTTCTTATCCACTGTTGACGCCCACCTCGCGCAGCAGTACGTCGCAGCCGCCATTGCTGCCATCCACCACCATCTTCCCTGACGGAAAAATCCACCGTCATCATTTCAGATGGGAAACCCATCTTTACCTTGCTGTCGACGATCACGTCTTCTCTACCCTATTTTCTTCTCCGTTGCTGGCGCAGCCTTGCGATCACTGCCACTATAAACGGCTGATTTCTGCTCCGCTGCCGAAGCCCTGTTTAGGACCCCTTCTGCGGAGGAATCTCTGTAATCGGGATTGCCTAGTTTTTTCTAGAGCCGCTGGCAGTTTAAGTTTGCTCGGTGCCTCGCGATGGATGATCACGATACTGAACAAGGAGACGAGGAGATGGGCGGCGGCGAGCAGCCGAAGCCGAGAGCGACAGTATCGGGGCAGACAGATGATACTGCAGCTGCACAGGTAGTCGTCATGGAGATGGGCTCTGCTTCTGATATTCGTGCTCCTGCTGTTTCAGGTAATTCTGCTGATGGCAATCGTTCCGAGATGGATGACGCTTCCGCGGCTATTGGTAATCCAGGAGCCTCCTCCTCCTCCTCCCGCGTCGTAAAGGGCGATCCAAAGCCAAGATGGGTGGATTCTCGCAAACTAAAGAGAAAGGCAGTACCTCATTCGGCTATGCGTCATGTGCCTAGAGAATCCCCACAGGCCACCGACTCCAGTGATTCAGATAATCCTGATGTTCCACCAACAGAGCCAGCATTGATGGCATCTATCAGACGACAGCTCCAGAGCAATCAAGCAACAGCAGGCGGGGGCTCCAGCAGCTCTTGCTGCATCTACCAAATCCCTCACACCCTCCGGCGAGGAGACGAAGAGGCCTACGCCCCTCAGGTTGTCGCATTAGGCCCACTTCTCCAACCCCGCTATGTCACCATCAAGATCATTCAAGCGCAGAAATGGAGTTACCTGCGAGAGGCGCTCTCCGCCGCCGGCGATTCGCATGATGGATTGGAGAATCTTCTTCAGGAAATCAGAAATTCGGAGTCACGTGTGCGGAAGTGCTATTCTGAAAGTTTTAAGAACCTCGAAAGCAACGCGTTTGTTAGTATGATGATGCTCGACGGCTGCTTCATCCTCCAAATCCTTCTCAAGGAGACGAAGCGTCGGCCTATTAGTTCCGACGACCCCATCTTCCACCAAAGATGGCTCTTTCACAAGGTCAAGCGCGACCTGATGCTGCTGCCCAGCCAAATCCCCTTCTTCGTACTCGAGCGCATCTTCGCCCTGCTTGCGCCCTCCATGGGGATCACCGTCTCGCTCATCGCAGTCGTCCACGACTTTTTCAAGGACAGAATCAAAGGCCCTTCCCGCGTCGTCGATAATCCCAAGCATCTGCTGCACATCCTGCATTCGAATCTCTTCCCCGACATGGATGGGGGCAAGGCCACGCCTTCCTTCACCAATCTGAAGCCATTCCCTGGAGCGACACGTCTTACAGAGGCTGGGGTGGAGTTCGAGAGCAGCAGGACAGACCGGTTGGACATCACGTTCGAAGATGGGATCGTCAAAATCCCGCACTTCTCCGTTCAGGACGACACCAAACCCCTCTTCCTGAATCTCACGGCCTTCGAACAGCTCCATCCACGTAGCCGTCCCCACGTCACGGCATACACTTTCTTCATGCATTGTCTCATTAACACCGCAGAAGACGTTTCGATCCTGTGCAGGAAGGGGGTGATCGACAACTGGCTGGGCACTGATCAGGAGGTCGCTGATCTTTTCGGCCAGCTCGGTCGAGACATCACCATCTACCCCAACGAAGTTTACATGGCAGATGTGATTGAGGGAATACATCAATACTGCAACAAGCGGCGCAATGCTTGGCGGGCGAGCTTCATTCGTAACTACGTAAGGACGCCATGGGGAATCGTTTCCCTCACAGCTGCCATTGTTCTGCTCATCCTTACATTGATACAAGCCTTCTTCGCTATGTTTTCGTATTTTCGGCCACCATCCTAGCTAGCTGGATACATGTTTCACTTGTTGAAGGTGGAACTATATATTTTATACCCATATATTTTGTTTCGGTCCTCTGAGTTCTATGTTTCTTTTGGGTACGGGCTTGTGCTAGTGGAGAATCACATTGATTTTTTTTTTTCTTTTGTGAGAAAACTGTTGTCAATATTATCAGGTTAAAAGATGCATTGATACTTTGGTTTCGATGATTCTCCTACTTTCTTTTTTTTTTTTTCGTAGTGTATTCTAAAAGTCATCAAATTAGTTGTATAGCTACTATGATAGGGGATAATTTAGTTAATTAATTTATAATTTAATGATTAAGTCATGTCTAGTAATCATGGAGAATTAAATTGCACCTCATTGTAAAACCGGAGGAAAAAATGACAGCAAAAGGGCCTGGCGAAAAAATCATGGATGTCCAAGGTACCAAGGAGCATTACCCAATGACAACTCCGCATCGTTTGTTTTGGGCAAGAGTTTTGAGACCACTTTCTTATCATGTTGCTGTGTTTGTTTTGGGCAAGATTTTTCAGCCCATTAAATCCGGTCGTTGTTTTGAATTCAGATCTCGAACAGTAAGTACGGTTCTTTATTCATAATTGTCATCAAATGTGTATCATTTCCTAACAGTGATAACACATGCATAACTAATTTTACCTAAACGTATGAACTCTTTTTGGTTTGGGCAGCATATTCTGCAGTAGTTCTTAATTTTTCTTTAATCTGTTGCAACGCTACTTCACTGAATGAATGGTTTTTTAGATTGATTCTTTCCGTTCTTTTGGTTGGAAAAGTTGTTTTCAAATTTAGATTGTTAGAAAGAAGAGATGCATGAGTTTAGTTAGGCTATTTTTCAACCACCCATTAGTTATTCAGGCACGATCATGTTATCCTGGGTAAGCTTGCTTAATAATTTTTTTTTTAAATATTTTTATTTTTTATTAACTTGTTAATCTAAATATATTTAATATATAAATAAATTTTCATTATTTTAATGACGTGTACATTTTCTTTGGATTTTTAAATACAGGATTATCTTAGCTATTCTTAATGGTTGAAAATTACTAAAATAATTTTGTCTTTAAAAATCTAAAAAAAAATATATTTCTCCGAAAATAATAAAACTTATTTTATATATTAAATACACATAGATTAATAAATTTACAAAAGAAAAAAATTTAAAATAATTTTTTTAGCCAAGGCTAAATAAGTCATTATGTAACTTAGGCAAACAGAATTATTCCTCTTAGTTATTACAATGAACAGAAATCTAAACATTGTCAGCCGCAAGAAGCTATGTTCTTTGCTGGTCTTTCTATGAAATATTATGGGTTAGTTGCTTTTTGATTACAAGGGTCATAATGTATATTGTTGTCTTAGCATATCTTCCTTTTGACTTCTCTCAGATCACTACGAGAAATATATTTTTAACAACTTTTATTTACAACTAAAAATTTTTGTCAGCAAGGAAAATAAATATGGAAAAAAAAATTCTTTATGATGTTGCCTTTATAAGCAAAGAAAATTTTCTTAGCTTATGATGATATTTTTATAAGTAATAAAAATTTACTTGTTTGTGGTGATGTTTGGCAATCTGATCAAAACTTGGTTATCTAAACATAAAAATCATAAATTATTGGCAATTAACTTTTTTCTTAGTGACAATAAAAATAATTTTCTTCTTAGTAGTTGCTTTCTGATATATGCTACAAATTATTAGCAACTAAAATCTTTTAACGACCAAAATTTAACCTCTTATTACTAGATGTTGGTGTGTACCAAATTTTATTGTTTAAAATTTAAATATGAAATGCTTATAGGATTTTATGTAATCAAGTGCCAAGACTAATTCCATGCACTCAATTGCACTAAATTTTGGTACACCCAGGTATAAAAATTCATTTTTTAAAATTTTTTATATAACCATTACTCTTAAGTGTATTTAACATTTGTATCGAGTTTTCCTATTTTTAGAGAGTTGTATATTTTTTGGATTAAAAATTCAAAAAATCTACAAATCTCCAAAAATAATAAAATTTGATATACATGTTAAATATACTTAAATTAATAGTGTATTAAAATTTTCAAAAAAACAGATGCATCCGGATTTACCAAATAACGGCCTAATCAAGTGCACCCTTTATCCTATCCGGTTTTAATGTTTGGATTTGATGAAACAATATTGTCTTAAATTTGCTGGAACTCTACTAAGAGGCAGACTTGCACACTCTTAACATATGTTATGACCGAGCAAAACTGTTAGCGATATCGGAATTGCAATCCATACAAGAGCATGATTCAAGAGCATGTGCTGCATGCTTCCAGGTGCATATGTATATATTTATTTTTTTTCAAAAATTTTTTCATAAACTTGTTAGCCTAAGTGTATTTATTCTGTGTATAAATTTTTACTATTTTTGGATTATTTTAGATATTTATTTTTTATTTTTGAAAACCAGTGGCATTTTAGAAATATAAAATTACCTAAAATGCCACTTATATTTAAAAATCAAAAATAAATATCTAAAAATCTTAAAAAATAGTAAAAATTTACACACAAAATAAATACACTTGGGCTAACAAGTTTATAAAAATATTTTCAAAGAAAAATAAAAATATATATATGTATGCGCCCGGGAGCATGCAGCACCGGGAGCACTGAATCACGCTCCGTCCATACATGGTTAACTGTTGGCATCCGATGGAACCTTGGGAGTAAACTTGGCTAATCTTATATCTAACTTTAACCGTAAGCCTCATTTAATTTTATTTTTGAAATTTCAACCAACTAACCCTGATGGTGGGGTTCTTATTAAAATTTGAGTTGGGATCGAGTTTGGATGACCTACAAATTTCACTTCCAATTTATATAACAAGTAATTTATTTTAAATAAAACATAAAAATAATATAATGTGCTAAATAAGAATGAACTGGAAACAAACGATTCATGTTGGATTGATATTTCTTCTTATTTGAAACCTCTCTAATGAAAGATTATGATCCGGGTGGCTTTTCAGTAAATTAATTAAGCTGCGTTGGGGATATATTTTTGGGGTTGCAATGAGCCAAATTAAGTTGAGTTTTAGTTGACCTTCATCTTAGCTTGAAAGTCTAACAGCCTAGTCTAAACTTGAAATAGCATGGACATAATTATTTAAATATTCTTGCTTAGCATGAAGTCCAACTTAGAATTCAAAGTTACTGTTCGTTTACTGGATTTACTTTGACCTGTGTTTCAATATATTTCAAGCTGAAATTAGTCAATAAATTTAGGATATCATATCGAATCATGTTAAGAGATCCTTATGTGCCTTGTAAATTTGGTCCGGATTCCACTCTACCGTTAAATAACTAACGCAGCCATATTTCCAATTGGGTTGGGCTCAACCCCAATGTGGAAACCCCGCATTAAAATAAAAAATTAGATCCTAACCTGAAATTTTTAAAGACAGAAGTCAGTTACTTTGAAGAACTTTAGATGTTAATTACAAAATGGTCATGACGACTTGTTGATCTTTCGACGTGTCTTTTTGCAGATTATAATGCGGAAATCTAAAGGTTGTGGATGTTTACCATAAAAAAAAAAAAAAAGGTTGTCGAAGCTTTCTAACTACTTCTGAAGAAATATCTCGTAAAACCAGAGTTCTTTCAATTGGTTGAGGCACATCGCAACCTTGAACCCAATTTGCCACTTGACGTCATTAGCTTAGCCTTAACGATATAAGCGATCACGCCTTTTTTTTTTTCCGAACGAATGAGACCCACGACTTCGGCCTGATGATAGGACACCGAGCTTTCATGCCCGGTCGAGGTCCAGACATGGATCCTTGAGACAGTTGTGAACCTATGACAAGGGCTTGTTTAGTAATTTAATATTTGTGTGAGATTGTAAAATTGAGTAAAGAATATGAAACAGAATATTTTGAAAATTTTGGTAAAAGATGATAGGATTAAAATTGAAATAAATAAATTTGTTGGAGACAGTTGGTAGGAAAAGTGATTGGAGTATATTAATAAAAGTGAAAAAAATATAATTATTGATGCGAAAATGGATGCCTTAAAAAACAGATATGATGATGTCCAAAGAACATTGCATGGGTTGTACTTGCTTTTTAGCCATACTGGTTAGTTGCATACATATCAAGATATTACACTTTTGTTAACTATTTTTATATTTTGCATTTATGTTAACAAATTTTAAAATATTTTGCCTCCATTCCGAGGTTGTTGATCTCCATAAATAGAGTTTGCTTTTTATGGTGAGCATGCTACTCATGACTTTTCCAATATGTAATACTATAAACATATGAAAATAAAAAGGGGCATGATCATTTTAAACACGTCCAAATAATTTTTTTTTTTACTTTTAAAATTTTTTTATAAAACTATTAATCTAGGTCTATTTAATCTACAAACCAAGTTTTATTTTTTTAAGATATGCATATATATTTTGAATTTTTAAGTATAAGAGTATTTTTGTTATTTTAATTATTGAAACCAAAATACCGCATATATTTAAAATTCAAAATAAATATGTACACCTCCGAAAAATAATAAAATTTGATTAGGTATGTCTAGATTAATAGTTTCATACAAAATTTAAAAAATAAAAAATATGTTTTTTGGACTAACATGGTCTTATTTCAGACTGATTTGGAATAATCATTTTCCAAATAAAAATTGTTATATAATATATATAATAAATGCTATAATATATTATCTAACACATCTATCACGGTATCACCACAAGAAAATAATGTACAGAATAATTAGGTAAATAAAATTACAATTGCAGGTAATAAATATACTAAAAAATATAAGGAAATATATTTTAAATACCAAAAGGGTTTACCACAAAGATAACCGCTATGTTTAATCTTAACCAATGGGACCGAGAGCGTTAAAATTGCAATCAAAATCATGTGGTGTCGGGTTCACATCTTGACGTGGCTAGTGCGGTTACTGGTAGTGGCTAGTGGATATTTGCTGCTGGCTGAGCCGGTTAACCCTTCAGACTCAGGTCCTAAGGTAGACAGTGGAAACCCGGCATTCCTGGCAAAGCATTCGGAAGTTGTGCGCTAAATGTGGGAAAGCTTTCTTTCCTTGCCCTTTCGTGGTAGTGGCGTCTCTAGAGCCGACATTAATGGAGACAACCCAAGATGAATTTGCAAGAGATCGACCAAACGAATTACCGCAGCACATCCATTCTGCTGCTGATTCACACGAGGATGATGATTATGACGACGTCGATGATGATGACGATGTCGATGATGATTCTGAAAAGGACTTGTTGGCTTCTATCACGAAGGAGCTGTGCATGGATTCCTTCACACAGCAGCAGCAGGAGGTCGAACTCCAGACCACCAGCACCAATCCAGCTGATTCATCAACTGCCTCATTCTGCAACATCTGCGACATCCCCTACCGTCTCCAGCGCATCAACGAAGCAGCCTATCGCTATCGGGTCATCATTTTGGGCCTAAACCGCCTGCGCTTCTATTCGCAGCCATACGGCTTGGAAGAGCTGAAATGGAGCTACCTGCGAGAAGCCCTCTCTCCCGATCCTGTACGACGATTGGGAACATTTCTAGCGGCAATCCGAGACTCGGAGCACGCCGCGCGGCAGTGCTTTTCCAAAGACATTGACGACGTCGACAGCGACAGATTCATTCACACGATGCTGCTCGATCCAACTCCTCCTCAAGGAAACCCGCCGTCGGCCCTTTAGCCCGGACGACCCCATCTTCAGCGACAGATTGCTATTCCACAAGGTCAAGCGCGACTTGCTGTTGCTGGAAAACCAAGTCCCATTCGTCCTTCTTCAGCGCCTCTACGATCTGATCGCGTCTCCCAACGACGCCTCGCTTCTCACGGTCGTCCAGGAATTCTTCCGTGACCGAATCGAATCCGCTTCCCGCGTCGACAATCCCAAGCATTTCCTCCACCTGCTGCATTCCAATCTCTTTCCCGACGTCGACGGGAGCAAGGGGAGTGCGCCCTTCGCTGATTTGAAGCCATTTCCGAGCGTTACGCAGCTCGCGACGGCAGGAGCGGAGTTCAGGAGCAGCAGCGCCGACCGCTTAGACATCGGATTCGAAAACGGTGTGATTCGAATTCCGCGTCTTTTCATCGACGACGACACCGAATCGCTCATCTACAGCCTCACGGCCTGTGAGGAGTTGCATCCTTCCTGCGGGTCGTCCGTCGCGGCGTACATCTTCTTCATGCATCGACTCATCAACACCGTTGAAGACGTTGCCGTGCTGCGTAGCAAAGGAATCATTAGCAACTGGTTGGGCTGTGATGAACAAGTGGTTGATTTCTTCAACGAGCTGGGCAAGAATATCACTATCCGTCCTGACGAAGTTTACCTTGCAGGTGTGATTGGGCAAATACGGAGATACTACTGCAGCAGCAGGAGCATCCGAAGCAATTACAATGGTTGGCGTTTAATTATCCTACCACACGACGTGGACTACTTGAATAAGCCCTGGGCCATTTTTTCGTTGCTAGCTGCTGTTATTCTTCTCAAATTCTTACCGACGTTCTTTGCTATGTTTTCCTATTACCAGCCACAAACCTAGATGCATGCATGTATTACAATGGCTGTTTAGAATCATTAGGAAGAGTTAAGTTTTATCAGGCGTTCATGTTACATGTGTGCATCTCTTTTCAGTTCGTGTTCCTTTTATGTTCTTGTGATTGCTTATTTTATGATTTTTTTTTTTTTTTTTTTTTTGTCGGGTGCGCCACAATGATTATCCTTATATACATATTTTTATCGTGCTACCGGATATTAATTATGTTAGAAGGCAATCCTTCATTTGGTGAATGCGCGGATGAATAGATAGAAGCATGGAACTTAGGCTACGTTATTTTTAATTTAAGGATGAGTTTGGCTTTCAAAAAAAGTATCTAGAATTTTTTAATCTAGAACTTCTCATTCTATACAATAAAATTAATATTTTAATTAAGAGTATATTTGAAAATTGATGTTTTAAATTCAATAAGATTTTTAGCATTAGAAGTCTTTAATAATTCTTTATAATTACATTTTAAATCATTTAATTTTTTTTAATTATTGAACTCGTTACAGACCCATTGTACTAACTCGCAACCTAATCCCAATTCAAACTTGACCCCTATTTAAAATAAATGATTGAAAATCTAGGTGAAAAGTAAAAGTGTAATCTCAATATAAACAAAATCAAGATAAAAAATTAATTTTCGATTATTTTCTCTTTTATTTCCAATATGTGCAACTAGTTATGAATGAAAGAAAAATTATATATTTTTCAAAAAATTGAAAATTAATTGCAATAATGAATTTAGATTTAATCGCTACATGAAATTCATTTTTAACAACTATAACTGTCAAAAAAAATCTATCTAAAAAATCTTTGATTAGCCTCTTGCTCGGAGTTGTAAACAACTAAACACCGAGTTTTAAATTAGTCGTCCAATCACAAAATTTAAAAGTATTTTGAATAAAATAGTTTGACCGAGTATGCAGATGCCAAAGCATTTGCAATTAATCTTTTTCCCCTAAAAATTAGGTATTCACAGCAAAGATTGTGATTACTAAAATCATAACTTTGGTTAGGCGTTAAAACTCAACTCGGCTACGATCTTAGAAATAAGGGACTGGGCTGGTTCTAGGTCTGGGTTCAGCCTGTGATCGTAGAAAATAAGGGTTGGTTCCGGAACTCGGAAAACTGCTATGAAAATGTAAAACTTTTTTAAAATGTGAAGAGGAAATATTTCAGAGCAGGGTGAGTGTTGTGCCTATGGCAAGAAAGTTCAAAAAATTAGACAAGTTCATTGTTGCAATTGCACACAAATGCAACCATTGACCCAACAAAAGTATGTGCATGGGCATTTAATACGCCCATCACATAGGAGCTGACAATGCAGCACCTTTGGAGCTGACAAGGCAGTTAATGCTGCCTCAAAAGAATGACACGGAAGTTCTTTATCTTCCCAAACAGCCCTAAGTGGAATTCAATTGGGTTGGATTTGGTCGAAGTAAAATGACTAAATGAGTTGCAATTCTCAAAATTTTATTCAAAATTCTTGAAATTTTTTAGTTGTAGTACTCACTGGCATAACTTCTTTTATACTCACGCAGTGCGGGCCTCTGTTTCACAGTACGAACTAGAAAGAGTTCTTTTGTTTTTGTTTTCATCGTCGGTGGCGTCTCGAGATGAATGATGCCTCAGACGATTTTGTTTCGGGGGTTCCAGACCTCCATCCTCCAGCTAACGATCATAATCCAGGAGGCAGCGAGGAGGGTTCACAGCAGCAGCAAGTTGAAAATAGTAGTATTCCAGAGCCAACATGGATGGATTATCTCAGGCACAAGCTCCTTAGCAATCCATCGACGGAAGGCTGTCAGGTGGACAGACTCTCATACTGCCTCCGGAGAGTGGGTGGCGACGATGCCTCCCGCCCAGAGGTGGTCTGTTTCGGCCGTCTCAGCGACCACTACGCCATAATGCTGGATGCTGTGGAAGAGCAGAAATGGAGTTACCTGCAAGAGTCCCTCTCCGTGGTCCTTGGCGGCGCAGGATTGGACTCGTTTCTGGAGGCCGTCAAGGACTTGGAGCAAGCAGCTCGAAAACTGTATCGGGATCCCTACTGCCGCTTCGAAGGCAACAAGTTCATTGAGATGTTGCTGCTCGACGGCTGCTTCATCGTCCAACTTCTTCTCAAGGAAACTCACCGCCGCCCCATCCATTCAAAAGACCTCATCTTCCGGAAGAGATGGCTCTTCCATGCGGTCCAAAAAGACTTGCTCCTGCTGGAGAACCAACTCCCTTTCTTAGTTCTTGACCGCCTTTTCGGTTTGATCGCCTCTTCCGAGCAGGGATTAATGGGCGTCTCGCTCGAGACGGTCGTTCTGGAATTTTTCAAAGACAAAATCAAAGCCGGCAGCACACCCCGCATCGACAATCCCAAGCATATGCTCCACATATTACATTCAAATCTCTTTCCGCACATCGACGGGAGGAAGTCGAAGGCGTCGTCGGTTTCCAATCTGAAACCGATTCCTGGTGCCACCCAGGTTCTTGCCGCAGGGGTGGAGTTGGGGAGCGGCAGCGCTGATCACGACCGCTCCGACATCGCTTTTGAAGATGGGCTCCTCAGAATCCCGCATCTGTCGATCGACCACGACACCAAATCCCTTCTATCAAACCTCATTGTCTTCGAGCAATCGGATCCCCAGTGCAATGCGCGCGTGACGGCTTACGCCTTCTTCATGGATGCTCTCATCAACACCGCGGAAGACGTTGCGGTTTTGTGCAGAAAAGGGATCATCGACAACTGCTTGGGCAGTCATCAAAAAGTTGCTGATCTTTTCAACCAGCTCGGCAGACGCATAATCATCTATCCCGACGAACTTTACTTTGCGGACGTCATCGATCGAATAAATGCCCACTGCAGCATCCGACGCGCTGCCAAGCCTGCGGCCTTCAAGCACAAGCGCCTGCATCAACTCAAGATCATCTTTCTCTTAACAGTGGCCGTCATGCTCCTCGTCCTCGTGTTCTTGCAGACTTTCGTGGCTGTTTTTAGATATTTTCAACCACCATTCTAGATTCCCACAAGGAGGTGGAAATTAAGAAAGATATGGTTGTCTTTTAATTTGCGTGTCCTTATCCGAGTTCCATCTGATTATTTGATTGGACGAAGAATTAATTCTATTAATTTATCACACTTTATAAAGTTGCAAAATGGTGCTTCGTATCATTTTTTGAAGGAAAAAGTCCAATGGGATGTAATTTATATTCATCGAAACAACTTTTCTTATTTTTTTAAAAAATAACAACTCACTTTTTTTAAATTTTCCAATCAACTTTTCCCATTTCGTACCAGCAATGTAAATCTCAATGGACCTCATAAAATAGTACAATAGAGGAGCGTCACACTTACGTGGAATCATGGAAAAAAAAAAAAAGAAGAGATTGTTTAAATCAACCCAGGTGTGCGGGCTATCATTGACCTCTATTGCGGCAATTCTTTGAAGGGTAATGATTCAATGGGTATGTATTCAAGGAGTCTCAATGCATATGTAGGTTTTTTGAGCTTTTTTATTTCTTATTTTTATGCAACCCCACGTATATTTACTTTATATTTGAAAATTTACTAATTTAAATTTTTGGTATTTTTTTATAAATTTAAAATCAGCAATTTTCTATATTAATAGGTTGGAGTGCATATCAAATTAAGTTGTATCAGGTTTAGTGAACTCTAAACTTAACCTCATCAGATTTACGTACACTCTAACCTTAATCCTAATCTTCAAAATCGAGTTCCAGTTGAATTGACATTGATTACGATCTTGAATTCGAGTTGAAATTTAGATTAGTCTTAAATTAACATAAGTTGAAATCTATTAGTAAAAATAACGGACTCTTTAAATATTATTACATTCACATCAAGTGATTTTAATTTTAATTATAATAAACTATTTATTCATAATTTATAGAGGAATATATATATGACCAATAACATATTTAATTTTGATGAAATTTGATTTTTTAATTAAAAAATAATAATAAATAAAATAATTTTCATTAACAATTAAGGTAAGAAAATATAAACCTTCTTGCTTGCACACACCGGATTCCATCTGTCTCATATGTGAGGATGGGTAACAACTACAATAAAGTTTTCATTTTTTAATGGGCGACGTGCCTATATATATATATGCATATATAACTGGATCGTGATCTTATACTTTCAGAAGCATTGAGCCTCACTGCTCTTATACTTTCAGAAGCATTGAGCCTCACTGCTCTTGGGCTATTTTTTTTATTTTTTTTGAAATTTTTATAAGATTGTTAATCTAAGTGTATTTAACCTATGTATTAATTTTTACCATTTTTGGAATATTTTAGATATTTATTTTTTATTTTTAAAAATCAGTAGTATTTTAGTAATTTTAAATTATCTAAAATGCCATTGATTTTCAAAAATTTAAAAATAAATATTTAAAAAACTTCAAAAAGGTAAAAATTTATACACATTTTAAATAAGCATAAATTAATAATATCGTAAAAAAAATTTTAAAAATAAAATAAAATAAATGTATACGCCGAGAGCACGCATGCTCCCGATAGCATACAATCGCAGTCCTGTGTAACTGCCCTGAAATCGTAAAATTTTTCTAAAACGTGAGAAGGCAATACCAAAGCAGTTATTTGAGCATTCAGATTTCAGAGCATGATGGGTGTCAGACCTGGCAGATAAGTATAAAAAAGTAGGCAAATATGAGCAAGTACACATGGGCACTTAATGCACGGCAATGGCAGCGCTTTGGTCAACAGTCAGTTAATGCTACCTCAGAGAAAAATGTCACGGAAGCCTTTTATCTTCCAAATCAGCCCCTACTTGTATTTCTTCCCGTGGTGGCATTAAATATTTGGCCAGCCCATAGTAACCCCTGCAATGAAGTTTTTGTTTTTTTATGGGCGACGTGCCTATCAGTAAATATATATATAATTATTTTTATATGGTTTTATTTATTGACCTTGACTCCAAAGCTCCAATTACCATCATCAATGCTGGATTGTGGACAGGCAAGCAGGCACATGCATCCATGTTCTGTCATCAGGGAAAGGAGCATGATATGATATTCTTTCCGAGCCGCACATGTTGCCGTTTCAGACGAGCGAGCGTCGAGGCTCGTGACCTTCCAACCTTGGGCGGGTTTGTCATGGCTGGAAATTTCTCGACTCTAATCCTATTAGAGATTTAAACCTAATCTTACACCTACGCTGACCATCCACTCATTTTGATGACCGTGAATTACGCTTCCACGTTCGTTGGTTGATGTAACGAACGCATAGGGAACAGCTCCACCGAACCGATCAGAGACCAACTGCTGCTGCAGCAATTTTTTCTTTCAAATACTAAAGTAGATTCGAACTGTAGACCTCTACTCTAGATGCTCTATCAACGACCAACCAAACTAGCCGTGGTTGGTAAATACATATGAACTTAAAAGTCTTATTAGTAAGTAAATCAGGCCTGCTTGCACGTAACTATCTTTAAATTTTAAGATTTTAATATTTGATGAAAAATAAAATTCATTCATTATATTTAACATCACTTATTTAGATATGAAACCCAATTCCATCCAAATACAATAATATATTATAGGCCGCAATTGCTTAAAAATATATACATTTCCATATGCAAGGGCCATAATTCACACACTTTCTTCAAGATGAGTGGATGGTCCACCCTCGATGCTCGTATAAATTGGCAACACATCTGGCTTGGAAAGAATATTATAATGCTCCGTTCCCCGATGGCGGAACATGGATGCACGCACTTACTTGCCCGTCCAGAACGCCTGTGATTTGGCCTTTAGCATAGTCAAACAAAACTCTAAAATATCTTATTGCGACAAAATTCAAAATTAATTCTTATTTTGGACAAGGACTTAAGAAAAGAAGGAAAAGCTAACTAATGATGTTGTTTTGGGAACAAGAATAACGATGATTGAAAATAAAGCTAATAAAAATCAAATAGATGTGCTTTTTAAGTTAATGAAGATCGGATCGTTCTTGAAAATATGGATAAAATAACAAAACTAATGAAATATGAGTTCCGACTAGTGTTATTAAAATCGGACCAGACCAGCCGGTCCCCAATCCTGTTCGATAGCATACGGTTCGGTTTAATACATATAAACCATAAAAACTATCAAACCGGTGGTTGGACCGCAATATACGGTCGGACCAGTTCGACCAGTTCTTTCAAAAAAAAAAAAAAACCTAGGGGCACGGGCACACAGCACGGCAGAAGCTCCTCCCAAATTCCACATTCGGGAAAATCGGAAATCCTCAAATCCTTAATCTTTCTCTTCTCGGCTTCTCGTAGTCGCGGCAGCAGCTTGCCTCTTCTCGTCCGGCCGGTCGTCTGCAACAAGCCAACAACTCGTCCGGTCATCCTGCGAGGCTGCGTCCAGCAGCAGCGTGACCAAGGCTCAGCTTCTTCTCGGTTTCAACTACGTCTCAGCTTCTGCTGGTCATCCCTTCGTCTCAGCTTCTTCTCAGTTTCTGTTTCCCCTTGCCAACCAGCAGCTCCGATAACTCCGACGACCAGCAGCAACGTCCGGCTTTCCATCCAGTTTCTGTTTCCCCTTATCGTCAAGATTTTGACTGCCCTTGTCGTCACTGCACATGGCTTGTCACCACCTGCACAGCCATCACAGGCGAGAAGGAGTCGTCAGCATTCCCCTACTCCGACTAGGAGGAAGAGAACCTCCTTGTGCCATAGCAGCGTCATTTTGGCTTCCCGCGAATCACATGCATCTATATACCGACGACGTAACAATTAAGAAAATTAGATTTTAAGTGAATTTTTTAGTACCTAGGACGATTTATGTGTAATTTAAAATTTCATTTTTAATATTTTATTTATTTCATAAAATTTGAGTGCCCCTTAAATATCTTTAGATACTATTAGACGTTGTTAGATGCTATTAGACGCTATTAGATTAAGATGGATTTCATTAAATCATATTATCTGGGTTTTAAATTCTATAATTAAGGTATAAATGACCTTATAAGGAGCTGAGAATCATATTACAGGTGTTAAATTAAGATTAACTTATTAATATGAAAAGTTAGATGCTATCAGATGTCGTTAGATCTGGTTATATGCTGTTACATGCCGTTAGATGTCGTTAGATGCTGTTAGATAAGGTAGATTTCATTAAATCCTATTATCTAGGTTTCAAATTATGCAATTAAGGTATAAATGACATTATAAAGGACTCAGAATCATATTACAGGTGTTAAATTAGGATTAACTTATCAATATATTTACTTAAAATTTAAAAATTATTTAATATTTATGACATCATAAATATGTCATGTTAACGTCATGGGTTCGAACTGGTTCGCTTAACCGGTCGAACCGGTTTGAACCAGACTAGTTCATATACCTGTTCAATCACCGGTTGGTTCTTACAACATTAGTTCCGACTCAAAAGGTCATAAAAAGACTTGTCTTTATACCGGAATCTCTTTTCTCTATACGGACAAAGACAACCTTAAAGATGATGATGGTAATTGAACATATGGAATCAAGGTCAATAAATAAAACAATATGAAAATAATTTTCTCTAAAATATATATATTGATAGACACACCGTCAATATAAAAAACAAAAACTTCATTGCAAATGTTATCCATGCCCACATTGAGATTTGAGAGGAGACAAACGGAATCCAATGTGCACATGGAAGAAGGTTCACATTGGGGCTGGCCAAATACTTAATGCCACCACAGGAAGAAACAAACAGAGCCTTTAAATTCACCACAGGAAAAAAACAAACGGAGCTATTAATCAAAAATATCACAGTAAAGCCAAAAAATGGAGCCATCAAAGAAAAGTCACCACACGATGAAAAACGAAACCATTAAACAAAAATCGCCACATGAAGAAAGAAAAGCTGTCATTAAACAAAAGTCACCACAGGAAAAAAGCAAACGCTGTCATTATGACCAGGAATAACAAAATAAAATTAAAATAGTTAAAGCGGTTGTCGTGGAAAATGTCAAAAATATTTAAAAATAAAGGCAAGAACAGAAAAGGCATAGAAGTTAAGAAGTAAATTCATAATGGAAAAAGTGTTTTTTTTTTTTTTTTTTAATGCTTTTACCTATTCGACGACGCTAGCTTTTTAAGCTTGTGATATTTTCGTCATGAATTTTGGGCAGAAGTAAACCGTAAACAATCCCCGGCGGCGAGGAATCAGGGCACGGCGATTCGCATTCTTGGGTTGGTGCCTCGAGATGGAAGATGATGCTTCAACAGGCACTGATCATTCAGGAAGCACCGAGGATGATTCTGCTTACGACGAAGCAGCATGGGTGGATTCTCTCAGACAAAAGATCCAGAAGACAGCATCTGCTGCAGTTGCTGGCATCTGTGATGTCCCTTACTGCCTCAGAGGAGAGGATTATGATGCCTACTGCTCTCACGTTGTCAATCTCGGCCCACTAAGCCTCTACCGGAATGCCCTAGATGCCATCGAAGATCAGAAATGGAGATACTTTTCTGAGGTCCTCTCTCCCCTCGGCAACCGCGGACTGGAGACTCTTCTCAGAGAAATCAGAGACATGGAGCAAAGTGCGCGGGAGTTCTATACCGAAACCTCTCTTACTCGTATTTACAGCATTGAATTCGTGACGTCTATGGTGCTAGATGGCTGCTTCGTCATCCAGATCCTTCTTAAGGGAACTCAGCGCCAGCACATCACTTCAGACGACCCCATCTTCCAGCAGAGATGGCTCTTTCATCAGGTCAGAAGAGACCTGCTCTTGCTGGAAAACCAAATCCCTTTCCTTGTCCTCCAACGCCTATTCGATCTCGTGGCGCCCCCGTTGGGAATTAGAGGCCTCTCGCTCGCTCAGCTGGCTCTTGAGTTCTTCAGCCATAGAATGCAAATCGTGTCTACTTCCGACAACCACAATCCTAAGCATTTGCTCCATCTATTACAGTCGAATCTCTTGCCGGGGATTAATGGTCAGACGGCAAGAGCAAATGTTGCTAATCTGAAACCATTTCCTGGTGCGACAGAGCTTCGTGAGGCAGGGGTGGAATTCAGAAGAAGCAGAGGTGCCGCGAACGACCGCGCTGCCGGCGGCATCGCATTTGAAGATGGTGTGCTTACCATTCCGCATTTTTCTATTGAAGATGACACCACATCCCTCCTCTTGAACCTCATTGCCTTCGAACAATTGGATCCTCACTGCAACGCCCATGTTACGGCATACGCCTTCTTCATGGATTGTCTCGTCCACACCGCGGAAGACGTTTCTGTTCTATGCAGGCAAGGAATCATTGACAACTGGCTGGGAGATGATGAGGAAGCAGTTGGCCTCTTCAACCGGATTGGTAGCCACATCACAGTCTATCCCAATGATGTTTTCCTTGCGGATGTCATCGACCGAATACGTAATTATTGCATTATCCAGCGCAATGCTAGGCCTAGGAGTCAGAACTTCAAGAACAATCGCTTGAAAAAACCATTTCCCATGTTCCCGTTTGGGTTTTCCCTAATGGCTGCCATTGTTCTCGTCGTCCTTGCGTTCCTACAAGCTTTCTTCGCCGTGTTTTCGCATCTCCACCCAATTCTCTAGATACCATCGACGCTGAAATTATGGGTGTGTTTTTAAGAAAAATTTGTATGGCGTTAGTGATGAAAAATGTTGTTAGAATAAAAAGGAGAATGTCAACCTCTGGTGTACACCTACCTATTGTTTTAGAATGAATTAGTATCCAGGGAAGAGTTTACATGGATGTCTTAACGTTTGATTTTATGTATCTCCGTTCCATGTTTCTTTTGAGTTTTGTGTTTGTTTCATAGTTTTTTTTGAGGTGGACACATGCATGAATTTTAATATATTTTCAGAATCTAAAAGAGATGTGGCGGTGATTTTTAATAGCACCGGCTGCCAGCCTGACATGCTAACTCTCGGGCTTGGGACCGGCAATAAAATAAAAACTCTTACTGGCAAGGTTGGAAGAAACGAAGAAGTGCGCCAGGAATTTTACATGACCGACGAGTTCCAATCAAATTAAAAAGAAAATTTTATAAGACCACGATTAGACCTGCTATGCTTTATGGGGCAAAATGTTGGGCAGTTAAAGAACAACATATACAAAAAATGAGCGTAGCGGAAATGAGAATGTTAAGGTGGATGAGTGGTAAAACAAGAAAAGATAAAATTACGAATGAAATAATTCGAGAAAACTTAAAAGTGAGACCAATTTGTGATAAAATGAGAGAAAATAGATTAAGATGATTTAGTCATATTAAAATGAGACCTGAAGTAGCACCGGTTAGAAAAACAGAGTCCATCCAAGTAGAAGGTGGTAGGAGAATGAAAGAAAGATTCAAAAAAACATGGATAAGAGTAATTAAATAAGATTTGAAAATATTACAAATTACAGAGAATTTAGTCTTAAATCGCTAAGAATGACATAACAAAATCCATGCAGCCGACCCCACCTAGGTGGGAAATGGCTTATGATGATGACACATGCATGAATTTCTAGGTGGGACACCATCCTCATGGTCCATAATTAAGTGGGATAAATTTGGAATTGCATGCATTTTTAAATTTCTGAATGATATTGCACTTAATATTTTCCACTTGATTCATCAAAAAAAAATATTTTCCACTTGAAATCAATGAGGTGTTCTCGCCATGCGGGTGTTACCTGCATGGTACCTCCCATCGCAAAAAATCTAATGAATTCTTTTCATTCTAGGCCCATGCTAATGTATGTGCTTCCACCAATTAACCTAGTGAATCCCTTATAGTTCTCTTCTTATAGATATATATAAAAGGAAAATCTTAGAAAATTTACTTACAAACCAGCCATTTCATCAACATTTTTGAAATATTTATAATCATATATGTGGGAAACACTTCTATGGGATCTATACCATTAATGATTGGGATGTTCTTATTCCATTTTGGACTCACATTAATAATTAAATTAAAATTTAATTTGTTTATTGCATTTAAAGTAACTTATTTTATTAGAAAATGAAGTTTCGTCAAAATCAAATATTTACAGTCCCTGTTTCATAAAAGCGATAAAACATAAAATCAATATAATAAAATTATTTCAAAGCTATCGATTTAGCATTTATATCATCTAATATATTTTTCCTACATAGATAAATGACTCTATAAATTTTTATATTATTCTAAATTTATAATAGATTTAAGTGATTTTCATATGTTACATATAATCATAAATAATTTTAATTAATTATGAACCAAATTTTTTTATCAAAATAATTTTTAATTTCATGGTAAAAGAAATGACGTAAAACAAAATGAGTGGATTTGATTTCAATTTAATTATAAAAGTGGGTAAAAAAGGGGCAACAATAGTTGGAGGCACTACTAAAGTATTTCTCATGCATATTTATGCATTTTATAAAAAAGGAACATGATTGTATGCACCTGGGTTAAAATACTTATTTTTAAAGTCTTTTTATATAACTGTTAATTTAAGTATATTTAATATGTGTATTAATTTTAGATATTTTTAAATATTTTTATTTTTAAAAATCAATGTCATTTTTAGTAATACTAATTTTTTAAAATTTAAAAATCTTCAAAATTGGTAAAAATTGGTATACATGTTAAATATACTTAGATAAAGAGTTTTATGGAAAATTTTAAAAAAAAATTTAAATGTACCCGGATGCACCAAGTCTAAGTTCATCTAGTTGCAACAAATCACATCCCTATAAAAAAAATATATTTTTTAAAATTTTCAAAGATGTTTTTTTAACAAAAAAAATAGAAAGATGTTAAGTCTGCCATGATGCCAAGAACTTATGCTCATTTTTAAAAAAAATCATTCCTCAAAACAAAGTTATCTGAAGAACTGCACCATCTGCAATTAGTCATGGGCTGTCTTCTTAGGCAGTAGAATGGTTATCTACCCTGGATTTAATTACGTGAGTTATGTGTCATTTTTATTATTGTATTTGGGAGCTTATGATCTCCTCGCCAACATTTAAAATTTTTAGTACTTTGTCTCCGTATTTAATTATAATATAAGTTGAGATGTAATGTAAAAATATACACTACCAAAAACAACTTATAATGCCCCGTCTAAACAAAAGAACTTGTAATGCTGACGGTAAAAATAATAAGAAGAAGAATAAGAATAATAAGACTCGTAGTGTTTTTCCCCGACAACCGAATCTTTCCTCAGCAAGATATATAAAATCCCGATTTGTGGCCGAGAATTCGCAGGGAAGGGGAGGGTACGTTCTCGTCCTAGCTGGGTCAATACCACCATGGTTGTTGTTGGTTTGGAGGAATCTCCGAACGCACGAGCCGATGTGCTAGAGCCAACGGTGGTAGAATCACTCAGGGAACGCCTCCAGAACAATCCAACCAGTCCTTCATTCTGCATCTACACCATCCCCTACTGCCTCTGGAGAGCGCACGAGAAGGCATACAGGCATCGGGTGGTCGCCTTGGGCCCTCTCGATCACCATGACGACACGATACAGGCCGTGGAAGAGCAGAAATGGAGGTACTTGCAAGAGGTCCTCTCGGGCAGAGACGGCGGATTGGAGAGATTCTTGAAGGAAATGAAAGCCTTGGAGAAAAGCGCACGAAGGTATTACTCAGAGTCCTTGGAAGACATGAAAAGAAAGCAGTTTCTCAAGATCATGCTCCTCGACGGCTGCTTCATCATCCAACTCCTCCTGAAGGAAACCCGACGAGCCCCCATCAGCCCAGACGACCCCATTTTCCGCCAGCGAGGGCTCTTTCACGAGATCAAACGCGACCTCCTGCTGCTGGAAAACCAAATCCCCTTCTTCCTTCTCGACCGCCTCTTCCACCTGATCTCGTCTTCGCAGGGTATCTGCGTCTCGTTTCTGACAATTGTTCAGGAATTCTTCGAGGATAGGATGAGAGAAGGCAATTTCGGCGCGGATAATCCTCTGCATTTCCTCCATCTAGTGCATTCGAATCTCTTTCCCCACATGGATGGGCAGAGGCTAAAGGCATCCGTTACAGATCTGAAACCATTTCCTGGTGCCGTACAGCTTCTGGCGGCAGGGGTGGAGTTCAGGAGCTGCAGCCCCAAACGGTTGGGCATCAAATTCGAAGACGGCGTCGTGGAAATTCCGCATCTTTCCATCGAAGAAGATACCAAATCGCTGTTTCTAAACCTCGTCGCCTTTGAGAAACTGTATCCTCACAGTCGTCCGCATGTGGCGGTTTACATCTTCTTCATGCGTTGCCTCATCAACACCGCTGAAGACGTCGAGGTGCTGTGCAGTAAAGGAATCATTGTCAACTGCTTGGGCAGTGATCAGGAAGCAGCCGATCTCTTCAGAGAGCTTCGCAGAGAGATTGCTGTCTATCCCAACGAAGTCTTCCTGGCGGATACCATTGAACGAATACGTAGATACTCGAGTGTTCAACGCAATGTTTGGGGGTCGAGACTAAGGCACAGCTACTCAAATCAACCATGGACCATCCTTTTGCTAATGGCTGCCATTATTCTTCTCGTCCTCATGTTCTTACAAGCTTTGTATGGCATGGTTTCATATTTCCACCCTCATCCATCCTAGATATGTTCGGTTTATGTAATCATGGTGTGCGTATCTTTTTATGTGTTTCTGTTCTTGGTGATGGAAAGATGGTGTATGTATCCTTTATGCGATCTGTGCTTGTCTAGAATATATTGGCATCTTGGCAAGACCTAAGAGCTTGGTTTCTGAAAAGTAATTTTAGCATCTTGTGTTTGTTTGTTAGTGAATTTTTAATGCATTGCTAGGTGAGCCACCGCCTAACTACCTAAAATGGCTTTTTTTAAAAAAAAAAAAAAAAAAAGCCTTTTTCGGTTCATACTAAGTGACAGTGCTAATCACTATTACCAGCGTTGTAACTTGAGTCTATTCGGTTAGGATAGTGATTCGGTTAGGATAGTGGTATACGGTACCTATACTCTATTTGTAAAAGGTCTACCCTACCTTACCCATTTGTCAGTTCGGTTCTTAGTATATCCTACCCTACCATTACCCATAGAGTCAGTTCCGATTTTGATTTCAAATCGGTTCCTTTAATACTCAAATATAATATTTTTTAAAAAAATTTATATTATTTTAAATAATTTAAAATAATACTTATTTATGTTTTAAAATAATAAGTACATATATTATTGTTTATATTATTATATAAAAATATTAAATATAGACCATCATGATCCAATCATTAAAACTATTAATATATTATAATAATAAGTCACAAGTGTATTTATAAGAGTCTTTCGACAGTCAATGACATATATATAAATAACCGAATCAGTTTTATACTTCACAATGTACAAAAGTTATTTAAATTTGAATTTGTTAAAATATGTGTGCACATAAGATGTCAAAGACAAAACATAAAATATACTATATAATATATATTATGCACATAATTAATTACCCATATGAGTTCCTATGTGGGTTGGTTTTGGGTACCCAACGTATCTACCCTACCCGTACCCTATTTGAGGAGGCGGGTAATAATTTGTACCCTATCCATACCCATGAATAATATTTTCTACGCTATCATACCCAAATTATGATCGGGTCGGTGTGTACCCATGGATACCCTACCCAAATTTCACCCTGATCACCACGTCTCTCTATGATATCCAAAAAAAAAAAAATTTCACCGTGTCTCTCCCTAGTCTCCGGCGCTATTGCAAGAGGACTGGAAGTCGAACTTCCCCTGGAATCGAGGCATGGCATAAAAAAGAGAAGGATCAGGTCGCGGCAGAGGATAACTTTTTTTTAGTTTTTATTTTGAGTTCGACTTCTGTAAAATTCAGTTCCAGTAATCTTATCTATTTTTCTTACATGACACTCCAACCATGCTATTTACGATTATTTATCTTGTTACATTATTTGTCTAATATCATTATGTATCAACCCAACCTTTAGATGTGTAAAATCAATATAAAGTGTATTGTGGAAATAATAAAACTTTTGTATGAAAATTTTTTAATGTAAATTTTTTTGAATTGATATAAATTATATAATATGATAGAAGTAATGATAAAGGGTAAAAAGAATAAAGTTAAAATAGATTGATTTGTTATAGGGGTGGGAATCGGGGCGGGTCGGGACGGGTCAGGGTGTGCCCAACCTTGACCCTACCTTTCAAAAATCTGGTTTAATCCTTATTTTTATCCTGGTCGAGACAAGGTCGGTTTGACCTTTACTTTTTTTTATTAAGTTTCGGGATAAAATTCGAGTCAGTATCGGGACGACGGGTTGAGTAAAAACTATGGGTCAAGTAAGAAATTTTTAAGAATCACGTGAACCTACAAGTATAAAGACAAATCTATATTAAATTTAACTACTATATACTGCAATCTATTACCAATCAGTCAAAATAAAACATAAGTACTTAAATAAAATATGAATATTTATTCACGTATATAAGAATAAGTTAATGAAACATACCTCGTTCAACATTCTGTTTACAATTTGAATATTGAATCACTAATTTTTTGAACTCATTTCATGTCTTTTGTTGGTTACCTTTAACAAAAATAATAATAATGTCACATTTAGAATTAAAAATGACAATTGTTTAAGTATGTAGTAGGAGAGCAGTTTTGCCTGAAAAGTATAAAGAATATTGATAATACTTTTGTGTTGTAATGAAAGCTTCTAGAAGGCATGACCTAAATAACACCTATGCAATGGAATTAGGAAAACAAAACCACAACCAATAACACTTTCCACCATATCTTTCTCGACAATCTCATCCACATCCAGACTCATATTCTTATACTATGTTATATCGAATGCAATGCATAAAAAAATTACAAATACAAGAAATCAAAATCCAAAACATAATACAAGCATATTACCAAAAGCAAAGATTTTGAGAAATCTAATCCATGAGTAATTTTAACAATTAATCAATAATATGAGTACCATGTAGCCAGCTCAAACATATTAGATGAAATGAGAAAAATGCAAAGGAAAATAATATATACCAACTGTTGAATTTCACCAGAAAAATGATTCCTTTCTAGTGCGAGCAACGAATTCCCATGAAGATCAGAAAAAAGACGATTGGCAAGGGTCAAGACTCTAATCGATTCCCGTACTCCACTCCCATCCGGTTCTCCTGCGTTAATGGTGAGTTTATATATACCAGCTCTCGGAAGTCCCGGACCAGCTATACAACCCAAGCACCCAACTAGCAGCAATGGCCGCCGCTCCCACATTCACCTCTGTACGGTTGCTGCTGTACTGTTCGCCATCTCTCATCTCAGCCCCACGTCAGCAGAAGTGGTCACATACATTGTCCACATAGACTTGTCCACCATGCCTAAGGCCTTCGCCTATCATCAAAGCTGGTACGCGGCCAGTCTCTCAGCCATCCATGGCTTCAGTGCACGCCTCACCCCGTCTCAGCTAGAAGCGCTGCAGAACTCTCATGGCTACTTATCCGCATACCGCGACATGCCCGTCACTGTCGATACCACCCACACTTCGAGATTCCTCCACCTCGGTAGGATATGACCTGAATGCGTGATGGGATTTGGGAGCGGCGCGGATCCTCTACTGCGGGAAACTTAGATTAGGCCATTAGGGATTTTGGACTTGCAGTTGCAGCAATCGGTAAGTTGGGGAAGAACGGAAGATGACCATCGAGGCATCGACGGCCTAAGTGCTTGACGGAGTTTGCTCGCAGCGTGGCGCGGGATTCTGCTGCCGAGAAGCTTAGATTAGGGCATTTAATTTCGAATCTGTGATATATCATAAATGAGGTACCAGCGGGGCGGGGCGGGTCAACGGGTATAAGCATGCCCGAGTCCGGTAGGTCCGCCCTGACCCGCTCTTTTTAGAAAATCTTAAACATTCGACCCAACCTGCCTTGCCGGGTACAAAATCCCGACCCGTCCCGATTCTCACCCTTAGTTTGTTATATGGATAGTTATGCAAAAATAATTGAAAAGTAGAATAGTTGTATAGAAAGATGTGAATAAATGATTTAAAATAAAATAATTTATGAAGAGTGAAAAGTTTTTATTGTAGTCGAATATCTTATAATAAAATGTTTGATGTTAAATATAAATTTTAAAAGGGCAAATTCCCTATATACTAACAAATTTTACTCCTAATTTCGCTTATATCTATAAATTTTCAAAAATTTCTCTCATACCCATAAATTTTTATCCTAATTACACTTATACCTACGCCGTTAGGGATCTATTAAAGGCACCGTTAACTCTTTGGGAAATGACGAATATACTCATCCGTAATTATGATTTTACAACTAAAAATTCATATTATATTGAACTTTTAGTAATTCTGCAACAACAAAATCACATATAATTTGAATAAGAATCTTTAACTTTAAGCAAAACAACTTTAAATATAAACTAAAGCTTAAGTCTAGGTATATTTGTCATGTTATAAGATGGCTAACGACACATCTTATAAATCCCTAACGACGGGGTATAAGTAAAATTAGAATGAAAATTTGTGGGTATGGAAGGAATTTTTGAAAATTCATAGATATAAGTGGAATTAGGGGTAAAATTAGTGGGTATATATGAAATTTACCTATTTTATAATTTTATTTTTATCGTCTAAAATATTAATAATGTGTAGATATATGGTTCCATAGATTTTGTTACATTCCACACGAATGAATTTAAATATTTTTTATAATTTACACTTCAATATATACATATATTTTTGGAAGGTAATTAAATATATATTTTTAAGCAAATTATGCTAATGATATTTTAAGAAAACGTGGCTAATGAAAATCTTTAATTTTAAAAAACATAATATTTTAATAAAATAAATGTGCTAAATGTAATGAATAAAATAAAGTTTCCTTCTCTCATGAGGATGGAAAAATAGATCGCTACATATGAAACACTTCTTTATGGGTGACTCTTTATTTTCATAACCCTAGCTTGAAACTAACAACTGCATTAATAACATGAAAAACTTATGCAAAGCCCGAATATTGGTAAGAGATCTTCCTAGTCTAAATTATGTCATTCTTTTTTTATGAAGCGAATGATGCCATTTTTAACATGTCTAAAATAGTATATTTTTATTTTTAGTTTTTATGAAATTGTTAAATTAGATGTTTATTACCACAATTTCCATTATTTGAACTTGTTAATTTAGAAATTACCACATCTAGATTAACAATTTCATTAATTTTTTAAAAAAAATTTAAAATGGTCATTTCCAATTAGTTGTAGATGACCATGACCATTATTTGGCACTTTCTTTTGAAATGACATAGTTTAGTGAATATATTTGACAAGTCAAGCTTAGGGGGTGTAACTTAGATAAAGTATTCATGGGTTGACCTATTCGGTATTCTAAAATGGGATGAGTAGATTTCTCTTTTTATACTCAGAGTAAAGTAAGCTCCAAATAAAAAATATTTGGTTCAATTACGATATGATAGATTTCAAAATCCAAATATTTATAATTGAATTTTGGGCATATTTGTTATTTGACAGGAGGTTGTGATTAAGAATGGAATTTTGGGCAAAATGCTTAGTATATTTTGAAAATTTGAAAGTCCATGATTAATTTTAGAAGTCCATGAGTATAAGTAGAATTAAGGTTAAAAATTCATTAATATATATATATATATATATAATTTATTCTATATTTTATTAAATATTTTTATATTGAAAATATATTCTTTAAATATATATATAGAAACTTTTTATTGGATTTGATAAATATATTTCAAAAACTATATTGTTGTCATTTTGATTATATATGTTTAAGTAAGATTTACAATAAATTTATAGTTTTCAAATAAACATAAGGATATTTTTTAAAAAAATTAGAATTGAAATTGAATCCATTGGATCTTGAAAATAAGGTATAATAGGTTTAGAATTGACCTACCAAAAATAGAATAAAATATAAAATTTAAGAATACAATACGAATAAAGTCAAACTCAAAACTAAATTTATCCTTGAGATCACTCCCTCGTCTCCTCCATTTGGAGGTTTCTATAGAGTGGTCTTAGGTTGTGTTTATTAGGGTATGCTTTAAAGGTGATAAAACTTTTTTGGTGTAAAAGTTTTTAAAATGAGAGAAAATGATATGATTTAATAGGGTTAATGATGAACAGTAAAAAAAATAAAGTTAAAATAAATAGGTTAAATATGTAGGTATTTATGTAAAAAATATTGAAAAGTTAGGTAGTTGTATAAGAAAAAATAAAGAAATAATTAAAAACTACAGCAATTATAGAGTGTGAAAAATGTTATATTTAAAAAAAAAAAGTATGCACACAAATACCCTCTTAATGGTTTTGCTTCCATTTGTGCATTTACCCCATCCTAAACTCTAAATAATGCAACTGCTAATGCCGAATTAACGATCTTTGATAGAGGGTGCAAATTCACTAGAAGAAAGCATACTATTATTTGAAGGGTGCAAATTCACTAGAAGAAAGCATACTATTATTTGAAGGGGGCAAATTTATATCCAGGAGGCATAATATTATTTGAGAGAGGGGGGGAGGCAACTATATTAAAATAAATTATATTTTTAAATATGTTTTCATAGTTTTCAAAATATTTTCTTAATTTTCAGAATTTCAGTGGGCAGTTCAACCCCCCGCCTCAGCTGTCCACACTTCCCATGTGCATAATGCAATGACACCTCTCTTCTTACTGGATCTATTTTAATTTCTATAAGCCAACTTTCTTATGTTGTCTACCTCGTAAAAAAATAAGAAAATTATTTGTTTGTTTTCATAAACACAGTTTTATAAAAGATGGGATAATTTGTAAATACACCTAAATTGTTTTGGAAATTATAAATTACTTCCACATTATTTAATCGTAATTGCAAACATATTTACACTGTTACTATACCGTCACGGGGTGGGGTATATTTGCAAAAACTAAATATACTCACTTAATTTTTAAAATTGCACATATATCCATGTAATTGACAAACTTTTGCAAATATACTCATGCTATGATTGTGCAGTAAGGGCATGATAACAGTGTGAATATATTTACAATTATAGTTAAACTATGTAAGAGTAATTTACAACTTTGAAAATTATATGAATATATTTACAATTATATTCAATTTAAGTTAGTATATCGGTAAATCACCCTTAAAGGCTTAAACACGGCTGCCAAAGAAACGAAGCGGAGATGCTGCGCCCCGGTGGAAGTGAAGATATGATATAGTGCCGTGGAGGAGATGCCAACGAGGGGAATCGGACAAGCCTTTTCTGCTGGAAATTAAAGGCCAATGGAGATGGATGGTCCTTGTTCATCTGTCGACTTGGAGATGGGCAGAGATCTAAAGCCGCCGCTGACGAAGACGACGGACGCTTCACAAGAACTCGACGTGGAAATGGGGGATCCAAAACCCACACTGGTGGATCCGAACATTGGTGTTCTAGATGAACCCCAGGTCGATGCTCCAGTACCTAATTATAACCCAGGAGGCAGCAATCCACAGCTCGTCTCAATCCAAGTCAATCCACAGGTCGCCTCCGTCCAAGTCGAAGTCGCGGACTCTGACCAAGATTTCGCCGGCGGTAGAGACTTTCGGCGTAGGCGGGCTAGGAAATCTCTCCCACGCATGGATTTCGGGGTTTCGGAACATAATTCTCCCAACTCACGGATCAATAATCTTCAAAAACCAACGTGGGTGGATTCCCTCAGGCAGGAGCTCCACAACAACACCGCAGGTAACAGTAGGTCTCGCTGTATATATAAAATCCCCTTCCCCTTCGTCCCAGAAAAGAGAGAAGACGCCTGCCTCTATCCAAAAGTCACACTGGGCCCGATTCTCAAATACCACTTCAGTACGGATAGGGCCATCCAAAAGCAGAAATGGAGGTACCTGCGAGAGGCTGTCTTTCCCGCCTGTGATGGGGAAGGACTGGAGAGATTCCTGGAGGAGATCAAACACTTGGAGCATAGCGCACGAGATTGTTATACCAAGACCATTTTCGACATTGACAGCAATGAATTCGTTAAGATGATGCTGCTCGATGGTTGCTTCGTCATTCAATTCCTTCTCAAGGGGACGCACCGTCAGCCCATTAGCCCAGACGATTCCATCTTCCAGGAGAAATGGCTTTTTCGCAAGGTCAAACGCGATTTGCTGTATCTGGAGAACCAGATCCCTTTCTTTGTTCTTCAGCGTCTGTTCGATCTGATTGCGCCTTCAAAGGGGATCGACGTCTCGCTTCCGACCGTGATCCAGGACTTTTTCAAGGAGACCATGAAAGGCACTTCCCGCACGGATGATCCCAAGCATCTGCTCCACCTATTTCATTCGAATGTCTTTCCAGACGTCTATGGCCCAAATTTTCAGGCCTCTGCTGCTGATTTGAAGCCAATTCCAAGCGCAAAGCAGCTATTGGCGGCAGGATTGGAGTTTAGAAGCAGCAGCGCCGACAACTTGTACATCACATTCGAAGATGGGGCTGTTAGAATTCCACATCTTTCCATCGAAGAGGACACCTATTCGCTCTTCTACAACCTTATCGCCTTCGAGAAACTGTATCCTTATGTCCGTCCGCATGTCATGGCTTACACCCTTTTCATGCGTTGCCTCATCAACTCCGCAGAAGACGTAGCGGTGCTGTGCAGCAAAGGAATCATCGACAACTGGTTGGACAGCGATGAAGAAGCAGTGGATCTCTTCAAAGAGCTTGGAAGTTCTGCGGTCGCTGTTTATCCCAACGAAGTTTACCTGACGGATGTCATTTTCCTAATACACCAATACTGTAGCATCCGCTGCCATGGTAGGCAGAGATGGAGCTTCGGGCATGGTAATTTGAATTATACATCGCGGGCCATCTTTTCTGTAATCCTCGTTCTTCTGTTCTTAGAAACCATTTTCGCAGTGCTTTCATACTTCAGCCACCGCGCTGCGCGCTAGCTGGAGGTAAAGATGATGTCTTCTTTCTATGTTCGTAACAATGAAAATGTCGTTGGATGTTTCCAATTTGGAAAATGGGCTATTGGCAAATATACCTAATTTTACCTTAATTTCAAACATGCAGTTACATTTCCAAAATTCCAAATATACCCACTACGCTCTAATTTAATCTAAAAAATTCTCAAAAATGTCTATTCCGTGAGCTAAAGTCATTTAAGAATGTGTAAAATTATTAATACACCCCTCAAATTTAGGAAACAATTGAAAAAATAAATGTTATAACTCACTAATGCCCTAATTGCATATGAATTTTAAATTTAAAGTACTTTAATTTCATTTTTTATTTATTTCATCATTTATTATTTTACAACAGGGGTATTTTGAGTATTTAAAAATTTTAACTGACAGTTTTTTATGGAATGTGCATTTTGAGAATAAATGCAAACGTAGCACATATATTTAAAAAATTGAAAACGTAGTAGGTATATTTAGAATTAAAGTCAAACACTGTAGATACATTTAGGAATAATCCTTGGAAAATCATACTCTACATCCGACTATAACTTGTCCAAATAAGAATCTTGTATATTTCATATTCTTTAATAGTTTTTCTTTTCTTTTCTTTTTTTCATTTGTATACGAGCCTAAGCTTAGTTAATATACTTTTTTTATGAAAAAATTCAATAAATACTTAATCTACCAAAATGGATCATAAATTTTGTTTATATTTTTATGGCCTTATCTCGCACTTCCCCACACGTGAAAAATGATAAAATTATTTACTTTTTGAAAATTTGTAAAAGATATGCGTAAGAAATCAAAATTGGTAAATTTTGATATCTAAATTAAATATGTACACTTGAGCCCACATAAAAATATAAAATATTCAAAGTTGTTACTTGTAGTGACCCCATCTATTACATCTCTATACATTGAGCTCGTTATAGGATTTCATGCTAGAAATCTCTTAAAAGTGGTGAAGTCCATATCCTAGCTTGGTTTACACACCAAATAGTAAAAAAAGGTTGTCTAAATTTTTTTCTAATATTTGTAAAAATTTCAACAGCATCCCATCTGTAACTAGGACGTTCCCTAAATACAAACAGTTATCATATAAGGCTTGGTTTATACACCAAATAGTAAAAAAAGTTGTCTAAATTTTTTTCTAATATTTGTAAAAATTTCAACAGCATCCCGTCTGTAACTAGGACGTTCCCTAAATACAAACATTTATCATATAACTCTTTACATCAAGAAATAACCTATATCACTTCATCATAATAACAAACACCCTTTTTTCTTCACAAATTGATTATAGTCACACCATATCTCCCATACTCCAAATATTTATCCATCATACACAATACATGTACCCATACAATTCACACAAATTTAAAAGAAATAATACTACAAATATCTTCTACACCATACACAAAATATATATATATATATAGTTCATACACACGTCCAATAAACCAAATGAAAATCTAACACTTCAAAAGCTTGGCTTGTTACAAAACATGTTTAGACATACATAAGAGTCTCATATGGCTCTTCACTTTACTGCCCTTCTACCCAGTAAAATCTTCGTAGCTCTTGAAATCAAAATATTCTGCAACTGTTTAATAAAAGCGGTGAGTTCAAAGAACCTAGTAAGCAAACATTATCAAAAGGAAAAACTGTGAAAACCTCTGTAGAATATTATATATGCATAAGAATGAAATACAATCACAACATACATCATTTAATGATATAATTTACTCTTTGGTAGGTGACACTTATTAAGTCCACACACATACGCCGGGCGCATCGACTTGCCAATGTTAAAAACGAACTACCGTCCAATTACAACCTTACCGAAGCTTTACATTCATTCACATGCATGGATTCCATTCACACAAATGGTCAAACGCATCTATATCATGAAAGTAGTTTGCTTGACTAATCATAAAGAAAAGATTTATTTTCAAAAAATTAAGTTCAAAAACATGTCTTAACAACATAAATATATATACATAAATGATGAAAATAGGGTAATGGTCATTCCTAAATATTTTATTATTTGTATAAAAATTTATTTAGAATGCGTACGAAAAATGACTTGATTTGCGTATCTTTCTAAAGAAACATATAAAGCATAACATGAACATTTTTCTTGCAAACATCATTTCTCAAAGTAAATGTCAAAATAGAAATCCTTATCATGACAATTCCTTGAATTCAAAAAAACTTGCTTACTTTACAATCTAAGGCTGTCTTTCACTTTCTTTTTTCCTTTTCCTATCAAAATTTATAATTTTGACTAAGCATTCACTTAAATGACCTTGTATTGCATCATAATTTTAATATATAAGGATGCATTAATTCAAAAGCTAATTTTAGTTTTCACTGTTTTTTTCAAAAAAAGTCTCCGAGACTCCTTTGATGAGGAAAATATTTTCATTTAAACTTTCATTTTAATTTATATTACTATCTACCTTACATCAAAAATCACATAGACCATTTAAGGGCATGTACTCCACTTACATTTTTTTTTTCATCCATTAAATACCCAACTTAAGATATATGTTAAGCATAACAAAAACTATCTAATCATTCTTATACTGTATGAATTCGCTACCTACCAATTTTGCATAAAATTCGGATACCTGTACCCTACCTACAATTTAACATAATACGTGCATAATTTTTTATTATATTTTCAGCTCGTCAGACATCTTAAGATTTATCTATAAATAATGTTTTAAGTCAAATACTTCAAAAGCCCCATGTTTAACCCACGTTTTTGGAGCTGCTCAATTTCCGCAGGTTATGAAAAATTTTAATTTTTCTATTTTCTACCTCGAATTAGGCATATTAATCTATAACTAAAACATTATAATAGCATTTACACCTATTATATCATGATTTGGAACAAGAAAATTCGGATATACTACTCTTGAATTTTTGAATTCATACTTAGATTTTATTTTAGGCTTTCATTTTCATGATTTAGGTTTCAAATATCATCTTATCAACGAATTTATTAGAAGTCTCATGGTTTTTCATCCATTTTGGAGGATAAAAATCAAAACTCTTCCCATTTCAACTCTTAAATTACTAAATAACCAAATTTACTACTCAAATCTATGTATTTTATTTCAATATATGTTTATCTAAGATATTTTAGGAAAACCCCTACATTTATTGCATGATTTGGGTAAAAATTGAAAAAATAATAAAAAAACTCATTTCTCTCTTACCTCCGGTGACTAGCAGCAGCTGCATGGACGGCAACGTGGATGACAGCGACAAGCTCCTCTTTCTCTCTCCCCTCTCCTTCCTCTTCCTTCTCCTTCTTCTTCTTCTCTCTTTCTCTTCTTTTCTCTTTTTTTTTCCTCTGGTTCGATCGTGCGCCTCTCCCCTTTCTTATCCCCGTTTCTATGCTCTTTATATGCGCCGAAAATGTGCACAAGTAGCAACTGTTTTTAAAAATTTTTTATAGATCAAGCCCTAAATTACTTACATAAGTTACAACTAAAAGTACAATGCATTGTTATAAAATGGTGCGTTAATATTCTCTATAAAAAAACCCAATATTTCAGTTATTATCTTTATGTTTTAAATACTTTTCATGTATTCTTATATAATAACAATATCTATTTTAATTTTATTACCTTTATTTTTAAACTTTACACTTATCGCAGTACTTTCTTATTTTTTTTAAAAAAAAAAATTCTACGAATTTTTAGGATTATAATTGTCACGCACAGACCCAGAAAAGCGACCATTGGGTCTGACGCACAGAGCACACAAACCCAGAAAACGTCCATTGGGCCTGCGGGCTATGGGCCTCACAGTGTGATATTGTCCGCTCTGGGTTGAAAGTCACTGAGTTGACTTGGGATGTCCGGATCACATCACCTGTTGGGGGTAGTTTATTAATTAGACATGCTTGTATGGCTTGTACCCTAGAAATTGAAAGTTTGACCATCCCAGTAGATCTTTTAATCATACCTATGAAAGATCTAGACGTCATTTTAGGAATGAATTGGTTAACTGAGTGGGTACATGGAATTTATCCTCGTGAGCATCGTGTAAGCTTAAGAGGATCCGATAAACAAAGTATTGATTTCAAGGGAAGTCAATTGGTAGTACCCCACCTCATATCAGCTTTTCAAGCTAGAAAACTTATTAGAAAGGGTTGGCAAGGATGTCTTGTTTCAGTTCTAGCAATAGAAGATAAAGAGGTTAAGTTGGAAGACATTCCGGTTGTTCATGAATTTCCGGATGTGTTTCCAAAAGAGTTGCCGGGAGTACCCCCAGAAAGAGAAATTGATTTCATCATAGAATTGATGCCCGGTACTACTCCAATTTCAAAAGCTCCTTATCGAATGGCTCCTGCAGAATTGAAAGAATTAAAGATACAGTTGCAAGAGCTTCTCGATTTAGGGTTTATTAGACCTAGTAAGTCACCTTGGGGAGCACCTGTGCTTTTTGTAAAGAAAAAAGATGGCAGTATGAGGCTGTGCATCGATTACAGAGAGCTGAATAAGGTAACAATCAAGAACAAATATCCACTTCCCCGAGTTGATGATCTCTTTGATCAACTCCAAGGTGCATCAGTCTTCTCCAAAATAGATCTACGGTCAGGATATCATCAGTTGAAAGTTCGGGACGAAGATATAACTAAGACAGCTTTTAGAACCCGGTATGGTCATTACGAATTTTTGGTGATGCCATTCGGAGTAACCAATGCTCCGGCCGCATTTATGGACCTTATGAATAGGGTATTTCGACATTTCTTAGATAGGTGTGTTGTGGTATTTATTGATGATATTTTAGTGTATTCCAAAGGAGAGGCAGAACATGTTGGTCATCTAAGAGAAGTACTACAGACCCTAAGAGAGCACAAGTTGTATGCCAAACTAAAGAAATGTGAATTTTGGATGGACAGTGTGGCCTTCTTAGGTCATGTGGTTAGCAGTGATGGTGTATCAGTGGACCCAAAGAAGATAGAAGCTATAACCAATTGGGGTAGACCGACTACTGTAACTGAGATTAGAAGTTTTCTGGGTATGGCAGGGTATTATCGCAAATTCGTAGAAAATTTCTCAAGCATTGCAGTACCACTCACCAGGTTAACCCACAAAAATACTAAATTTATCTGGTCAGATGCTTGTGAGAAAAGTTTCAAAGAATTGAAGAGTCGCTTAACTTCAGCGCCGATTTTAGCTTTGCCGATCACTGGTGAAAACTATGTGGTGTACAGTGATGCATCTAGGAAAGGTCTTGGTTGTGTACTTATGCAGCAAGGTAGGGTAATTGCCTATGCATCTAGGCAGTTAAGACCCTATGAACAAAATTACCCTACCCATGACCTGGAATTAGCTGCGGTAGTGTTTGCTTTAAAAATATGGCGGCACTACTTGTATGGTGAGAAAACCGAAATCTTTACAGACCATAAGAGCCTGAAATATATTTTCTCTCAAAAAGAGTTGAACCTCCGACAGAGAAGGTGGTTGGAGTTACTAAAAGACTATGACATTAGTATTCAATATCACCCCGGTAAAGCAAATGTGGTAGCTGATGCTCTAAGTCGTAAATTCTATACTGCAGCTTGGATTACTCAACAATTGCCTCTAATAAGGGAAATTCAATCGTTGCAGTTAGAAGTGGTAACTCCACGAGAAATTCAAAGAATAAGTGCTTTACAAATTCAGTCAACACTGATTGATCGGATAAAGCAGGCTCAGAAACAAGATAAACTTATTCTTCGTGTTTTAGAGAAGTTAAAGAATGGAGATCCCTCGGATTTCAGTTGCAATCCTGATGACACATTACTTTTCCGGAGAAGGTTAGTTGTACCCAGAGATGATAAGCTACGACGAGAAATTTTAGAGGAAGCCCATCAGTCTAAATTTTCTGTGCACCCTGGTAGTACCAAGATGTACAAAGATTTGAGACAAAGTTTCTGGTGGAAAAGGCTGCGTGTCGAGTGTGCCAAATTTGTGTTTCAGTGCTTAGTATGTCAGCAGGTCAAAGCTGAACGAAAAAGACAAGCCGGATTGTTGCAACCTTTAGAAATACCAGAGTGGAAATGGGAGCATATTACCATGGACTTTGTGACGGCTCTCCCTAGGACGCAAGCTCGTTATGATGCTGTATGGGTAGTGGTGGACAGACTTACTAAATCTGCTCACTTCTTGCCCTATCGCATGACCTTTAGAATGGATCAAATGGCAGATCTATACCTGCGGGAGATTGTTCGTTTACATGGTGTCCCTGTTTCCATTGTGTCAGACAGAGATCGACGGTTTATTTCTGATTTCTGGCAAAAATTACAAAAATGTATGGGAACAGAGTTGCGGTTGAGCACCGCATATCACCCGCAGACGGATGGTCAGTCTGAAAGAACTATTCAAATTTTAGAAGATTTATTGAGAGCTTGTGCCTTAGATTTTCCTGGTTGATGGGATGAGCATTTATCTTTGGTTGAATTTGCCTATAACAATAGTTATCAGGCTAGTATTGGTATGGCTCCGTTTGAAGCTCTGTATGGAAAAAGGTGTCGAACGCCTGTCTATTGGGAAGAAATTGGTACGCGACAACTTTTAGCTCCAGCCTTGGTTCAGGAAGCTGCCGATGTGGTTCGAATTATTAGACGACGATTAGAAGCAGCGCAAGATCGCCAGAAAAAGTATGCTGATGGCAGACGAAGAGACCTACAATTTACAGTAGGCGAGTTAGTTTTCTTAAAAGTCTCTCCCACTAAAGGTGTGACTCGTTTCGGAGTGAAAGACAAATTATCTCCTCGATATATCGGACCTTTTGAGATATTGGAAATTATAGGTGGTGTTGCCTATCGGCTAGCATTGCCTCCTTCGCTAGCAAGTGTTCATAATGTCTTCCATATCTCACAGTTAAGAAAGTATGTAGCCGATTCGACGCATATTTTGTCAACCGAACAATATGAGATCGAGGAAGATTTAACTCATCCAGAACGTCCTGTTCGAATCTTAGATAGTCGCGAGAAGCAGTTAAAGAGGAGGACGATTCGGCATGTTCTAGTGCAATGGAGCAACCACGGTGAGCGGGAAGCAACGTGGGAGCTAGAGGACGACATTCGTAGAATCTGCCCCGAATTGTTCCAAAATCTATCATGACTATTGCAAGTTTCGAGGACGAAACTTTATAAGGTGGGGAGAATGTAAAATATTGAAAATAATAATAATAATAATTTTTGCATTTTTGCCTCTCCAGACATGTGGACCCCACGGGATAAGATAGGATGAGATAAGAACTCTCCTAGATAAGATGGTTAAGATAGAATTTAATTTTAAAACAAATTTTATCTCTATCTCTCCACCGGATAAGATGAGATGAGATAAGATTTAGTTTAATTAGAATTTAAGTTAAAGTGATAATTTTATCTTTTATACCTTTCCTAGAATTTTAGGAAACCTACAAGAACCCTCTTATAAAAAGGCGTTTGGGGAGTGGGTGTAGGGATGCATCCGTAAGAAAGGTCGGGAGATAGAATTGTGGAAGGACAGATAGCTTCGTGAGGCAAGTGGGATTTTTATGTGAAAATTGATTTTAGTTCAATGTTGTAATTATTTTTTTTTGTTACGTATAAATCATGTTATAATTTTATGCAATGCTTGACATTTTTAAATTTTATTGTTCTAAGTTTTTTTAAGATGTAAAATTATATGAATATAATATACAACATATATATATGGATAATGATATATATATATATATATGTATATTAATTGTACGAGTTAATTACAGCATTTAAAGGATATCTATATACGTAATGAAAATTATATACGTAATGAAAATTATAAAAGGCAGGGAGAAATTTTCGTCCGAAAGAAAAATCTGGCCGGAAGCAAATTGCGGCAGAAATAGAATTGCGTCGGAGATTGGAAAATTTCGGTAGAAAGCGTCAGAGAAAGGAAATTTCGGCGGAAGCATTTAAATCATGTATTTGCAACGAATTTTCTTCGTTGCATTTGACTATTTAATATATTTGATGATTTTAATGCTTTTAACATTTAAATATTATGGATGTACAGTTATCACAGCAGTACAGGCTAAGTGAGAGAGGCCTGGGTAGGTCCCATATGCAGGAACATTAATGATTATGTGGCTTAATGTGGGTCGTTCATTTTATTTTATTGTGATTTATTCATTTGAACTCCGATTTGAATGATCAAATAGTCCATTTCTATGTTTTTGATATTTCTGGACTCAACGAAAGGGTTTGATTTTGCAGTTGAGGCCTAATTTTTAAGATATTAAATTAAATGATTATTTTATCATTTAATTAAGTTTTAATTGGGCCATTATCCATTTTCAAATAATTTTCTACTTGCTAGTCATGTTGAGACTAACCCATTATTTTTACAGGTGTACCAAATCAAGTGGGACACTAGCGTTTTGGGATTTACAAGAAGATTTTCAAGAATAATTATTTCTATTTAATTATTTTAAAGGCATGTATTGAGAATGATAGACTTGTAAAAATAATGGGTTAGTCTCAACATGACTAGCAAGTAGAAAATTATTTGAAAATGGATAATGGCCCAATTAAAACTTAATTAAATGATAAAATAATCATTTAATTTAATATCTTAAAAATTAGGCCTCAACTGCAAAATCAAACCCTTTCGTTGAGTCCAGAAATATCAAAAACATAGAAATGGACTATTTGATCATTCAAATCGGAGTTCAAATGAATAAATCACAATAAAATAAAATGAACGACCCACATTAAGCCACATAATCATTAATGTTCCTGCATATGGGACCTACCCAGGCCTCTCTCACTTAGCCTGTACTGCTGTGATAACTGTACATCCATAATATTTAAATGTTAAAAGCATTAAAATCATCAAATATATTAAATAGTCAAATGCAACGAAGAAAATTCGTTGCAAATACATGATTTAAATGCTTCCGCCGAAATTTCCTTTCTCTGACGCTTTCTACCGAAATTTTCCAATCTCCGACGCAATTCTATTTCTGCCGCAATTTGCTTCCGGCCAGATTTTTCTTTCGGACGAAAATTTCTCCCTGCCTTTTATAATTTTCATTACGTATATAATTTTCATTACGTATATAGATATCCTTTAAATGCTGTAATTAACTCGTACAATTAATATACATATATATATATATATCATTATCCATATATATATGTTGTATATTATATTCATATAATTTTACATCTTAAAAAAACTTAGAACAATAAAATTTAAAAATGTCAAGCATTGCATAAAATTATAGCATGATTTATACGTAACAAAAAAAAATAATTACAACATTGAACTAAAATCAATTTTCACATAAAAATCCCACTTGCCTCACGAAGCTATCTGTCCTTCCACAATTCTATGTCCCGACCTTTCTTACGGATGCATCCCTACACCCACTCCCCAAACGCCTTTTTATAAGAGGGTTCTTGTAGGTTTCCTAAAATTCTAGGAAAGGTATAAAAGATAAAATTATCACTTTAACTTAAATTCTAATTAAACTAAATCTTATCTCATCTCATCTTATCCGGTGGAGAGATAGAGATAAAATTTGTTTTAAAATTAAATTCTATCTTAACCATCTTATCTAGGAGAGTTCTTATCTCATCCTATCTTATCCCGTGGGGTCCACATGTCTGGAGAGGCAAAAATGCAAAAATTATTATTATTATTATTTTCAATATTTTACAATAATACTATATACTGACTTGTTGTTTAGCTAAGTAATAACTTTATATTTTTTATATTTTTAATATAAAATTATTATCTTTAGGTTTTTAAATACTTTTCATATATTCTTATATAACAATATCTATTTTAATTTTATTATCTTTATTTTTAATCGTTATCCTTATCACATTACTTTCTCATTTTTCAAAAAAAAATTTCTACAAAGTCTTAGGATTATAATACTACACACTGAGTGCTTGCTTAGCTAAGTAATAACTTCATACATTTTATATTTTCTAATATATATGTTATTTTACTTCACTTTTGCATATGCCAAAGTGTATTTAGTTAAAATACCAAAAATTGCCAAATTTGGATTCTTGAATATATTTTCTTTAAAATTGTAACTCATCTTACACTTTATATTTAAATACTTTTCATATATTCTCGTAAATATTATAATTTTATTATCTTTATTATTAGTCATTATCCTTATCTCATTACTTTCTCATTTTTCAAAAAAAAAATTCTATGAATTTTTAGGATTATTATACTATATACTAGTTGTTGTTTAGCTAAGTAATAACTTCATATATTTTATATTTTCCTATATATATTTTATTTAACTTTACTTTCATGTGTGCCTAATTTCCCAAATTTGGATTTTTGAATATATTTTTATAAAATTTAAAAAAATTCACTCATCTTACACTTTATACGTAAAAAATTTTACTTTTGAAATTTCATAAAAAATATATGCAAGAATCCAAAAATAGTAAAATTTTGATAGTTAAACTAAACACACATGGGTTCAAAGAAAAGTGAAGAAAAATTACAAAGTATATTAAAATTATAAAAGATAGCTAAATAGCAATCTATTGTATAGTAACATAGTTATTTTTTAATCTCATATTTCATCCAATACCAAATAGAGCCTTTTATAATTTTTTGAATTTATTAGTATTTTAAAGGGATTTTGCGACAATACCTATATAATTTGGGCAAAATTGTAAGAGCATAATGAGTTTTGAAAAAATCGAATTCATATGTACATAGTTTACTTAAAATTGAAAGTCAAATTTTTTTAAAATAATGAAAATGCTTTTTGAAACAAATAAAAATTATACAGTGTACGCAATTATCTTCAAATATGAAAATATCTTTTAAAAATACTACTTACATTAAGTAGATTCAATATTCCTCATACTAGTACTCTATTTGTAATTTTATTTATTTGTATGGATTTTTTGTTATTTTAAAAATTTTAACCAAGAGTGATACGGTTACAATTTTTTGTCAATGCAAGTTTTTGAAAACTCATAATATATCTGCAATTTCACTCTAATAATGAAGGTGGGATGCCAAAGAAAAGCCCTTCTTTTGATTTTTGGGAATAAAACTTGGCAACTTTATTTCCACATTCATGCCCTTTTTATTTCAAAAATTAAAATAAAAATTAATAAATTCAGAGTTGCCAAGTTCACATTAGAGCACGCAAAGTATAACAAACTTTTTAAAATAAAAAAAAAATTCCATTCGCAGTGATTTACGGGCAGTCATATAAGATCGTTGCCCTTGTTTTCATATTCATATTTATGCACTAGCATGTATTGCAAAAGTGCTCGGGGTGAATGATGAGCAAAAAATTCTCTTGCTTCCAAAACTTTTCTCCACAATTTTTTAGGATTATTATACCAGAAATTGAGTTGTTACTTAGCTAACTAATAACTATATATATTTTTATTTTATTTCATTTTACGTGTGCCTAAGTATGTATGTAGTTAAAATACAAAATTTTACCAAATTTAGATTCTTGTATGTATTTTTATAAATTTTAAAATAAAATTTCATACATCTCGTGCTTTATACATAAAATTTTTACTTTTAAAGTTTTACAAAAATACATAATTATCTAAAAAAGTAAATTTTGATATTTAAACTAAATGCACTTCGACTCCTGTAAAAGTGAAGAAAACTACAAAATATATTAAAAATTAAAAATTTCAGCTAAATAATAACCTATCGTATAGTATCATAGTCCATTTTTTATCTCATATTTTACCCAATACCAAATAGAGCTTTCTATAAAAAAAATTTATCAATAGTATATACATTATTATATCTAATATTACAAATCAGACATTTTCACAAGCCTCACCTTTGAAAGACATTTTGTAAATATCCTCACTTTCTGGGAGACAACTATACACACCCTCAAACTGAGGGACAAATATTACGCTCATATTACCGTTTGGAGGATTCGAACACGAACATGGCTGGTGGCTGCCATTGTCAGTGACTAGTAGGGCACGCCCCTGCTAGCGAGCTTTTTATAACTTGGAGCCTAATTATATATATCATAATATATTTTAGGCTAAAAAACATCATTTATTTATTTTTACAATTAGTTATACTTTTAAATTTTCTTAAGAAATATTTTTCTAAGTTTATGCAATTCATATACCAAGTTTCGTCATTTTACAATACTTTTAAATATTTATTTTTTATTTTTAAAAATCAAGTTTAAGAAATGAAAAATGACCCTTTTTTTTATGGTTTATATTTACATACATCTCAATACATATTACATTGTAGTTCTGAGACATTCTTACAAACAAGGAGATACATAACTCCTCCAGAACATTCTTACAAACAAGGAGATACATAACTCCTCCAAAGAAATCTGGAGACACAGCTCCACTAAAGAATTAGGAAGAACAACTTTCATCCAGCCCAAGGGAGACAACAGCTCCCACCCCACCTCAAAGGGAGACCACAGCTCCCACACCAGTTTTTCCGGGCCGAAATCCCAACGTGGGATTCGAACCCACGACCTGCGCTAAGGGGCCCAACACCCCAGCCACCTGCGCCACAGGTATGACCTTTTTTTATTAGTATTATACACATCGTAACATTTTGATATTACAAATCAGGCCCTTTCACAACTTTCACTTTCTTGAGAGACACCCCGTAAATACCTTCGTACTTGGGGAGACAACTGTAAATACCTCATTATTGGAGACATATGGTATACACTCTTTTGTCAAACTAGGGAGAGAATACCATCCTTGGAACTATCCTTTGCAACATAGGCAAAAATAGGAGTTCCCAGCGCACCACATACACGCTAATGGATGGCAAATGACTTAAATGCTTCTCAAATTAATAATTTTTAAAAATTAAAATAAATATATAAAAGTATTATAAAATGGCAAAACTCAATATATGGATTTGATACACTAAGAAAACATGTTTATGAAGAAAAAATCAAAAAAATTTAAATTAAATATAACAGTGAATGATATATTTTAGCTTAAAATAGATCGTTATGCACATAATCAAGCTCCGTGTAACTTTTTGAATTTATTAGTGTTTTTAGGAGTTCTTGCATTACTACTTATATAGTTTGGGTGAAATTATAAGTATATCATGAATTTTCAAAATATTGGATCCACATATGCATAGTTTACTTAACTTTATAAGTTAGAATTTTTAAAAGGCTACGTCTCTATGAAACTTTTCTTTTATATAACCCTCTTTATTTTTAATATATTAATAATTGATGAAAAATTAATTCCATTTAATATATTTAGTATTATTTATATTATCACATAAATCCTTTCTTTGTTTGGTATCATTGTGCATCAATGCATGACCCTCATTTAATATTATTTAAAATCAACTTGATAAAATAATTTAATATCAAATATTAATTTTAAAATAATATTTTCAACATTTAGGGAGTGTTAGATAATCATAAAAACTTGTCAATTTAAAAATTTTTCACTTTCTCAATTATCCTATTTTTGAATCATTTATTTATATCTTTGTACAACTATCATACTTTTCAATCATTTATATGCAATTAGTCATATAACTACCATATCTCTTTTAATTTTATTCTATTTACTTGTCATCATTACATCTATAGTATTACATTTTGAAAAGTTTTACACAAACGATTTTTTGTAAATATTTTATTAAATGCTAAACAGATCCTTAAACTATCTAAAGTGTCACTACTATACCAATAAATAATTCTATAAAATATTATTATACTTTAACATATATGTGAATAAATCTAATTATTTTTTCAATTTATACACAAATATATCTATTTTTAAGCAAATATGGCCCATCTGCATGCTTGATTTAGAAAAAAATTAGTTTACAAATTAAACTGTGATGTTGAAAATAACGAATAGATTAAATTTTGCATCAATTATTAAAAATGAAAGGGTTACATGGAATCATTAATTAGGTTTTATATAAGCAAAACCTTTTTAAAATAATGATAATGCCTTTGTAAAAAAATAAAATTATAAATGCAAAAAATCATTTTATTACTCACATTAAGTATATTCGATCTTCTTCATAGTAAATGCTCTATTTGATTATAGGAATATTTTTAAAAAATAATTTATATATTTTAAATATAAAGTTTTTACATTTTATAATTTTATTTATTATAGGGATATTCTTATCATTTTAAAATTTCTAACGAGAGTGATACAATTACAATTTCAAGTAACTATGTAGATATAAATGCAATTTTTTGAAATTCATAATAGGAGCTTATTATTTCTCTTGAGCATGATTATAATATCTAAAATGAGATTAATGTCCACATAAAAAGGGATAATTCATCTTATACCCATAACAATTGCACATGATTCATAATATACTCATAACGTTTCATAAATTTCTATTATACCCATAACATTTTTCACTAAATTCCTCTCATACTCATGTCTTTAAAATCTCTGTCATCTATCCCATTGAAAAGACAATTTTGACATTTTAAAATTTTTTATAATTAAAATATATCCACGTTAACATGACTTTCAAGTTATTTAATATATTGTATTAATGATTTACTACCCTCAATTGAGTCATGTTAAAGGTTAAATTATCTTAATTAAAAAATTTTAAATGAGGCAAAATTATCTTTTGAATGGGATAGACAACAATGATTTTAATGGTATGGGTATAAGAGAAATTTAGGGTAAAATGTTATAGGTATAAGAATAATTTGTGAAATATTATGAATATATTAAAAATTACATGTAATTATTACATGTACAAGAAAATTTATTCCTAAAAAGAAATTTGGAAAGTGAAATAATCCACAAGCCATGTACATGTAACCAGGGTACAGGTGAGCCGCATCCCATTGCAATTTTACGGGGTAATGAGCCACGCGTCGGTCAGCTGGATAATGTTACGGCCGTGGGGAGAGAAAACAGAACTTGTTGGATACTTGGATAGGCTTGTGTGGATTGGACCTATCGTATCGACTGGAGAACCACTGCTTTGACACGAAGGCAGTGGCATTTAAAAAAAGACCCCCCTGAAATCCGTACGCGAATTCAACGGCTAGAAAAGCACAAACCCGTTGTGGCGAGTGGCCAATTGGCTATAGGGCGTGGCCGCATGGGGGCACGGTTTACATGTGTCCAGAACGACATGGCGCGGTGAATTCTTGGATGCTAACCTTGTATAGACTAATCAATGGCCTAATTTTAAAATTCATAAGTGAATGAATTGAGTAGAATTAACATACTACTCATAATTCAAACTAACAGAAAACAGTTCCATAGTACGTGACGACATGGCAATATATCAAATGTGTGTTGGGTTAAAGTCAAAACTTGGAAACTTGTGTGCGTGAGAAATCTTGGAAACTTATGTGCGTGAGAAGAGGCACGATGATCTGACCTTCTTCATTTTGTGCTGTTGGCGGATTTGGTTTCTACGGAACAAGCTCAGAGAGGAGGGATCTCAACCGAAAATATCGAAAACCTTGGCCTGGTGTGCGGAGTACCTTAATCAACACCGTACGGCAAAACTGCTGGTCCAATCGGGGTCTTTGGGTACAGCCATGGTAACCAGATAAGTCAAACCGCTCCAGGGGTTTGTCAAGATAAACACGGATGCCCGAAGCCTCAGGGAACGGGATGGATTCGGATGCGCGGCCGTGATTAAAGATTCCAAGGGTTCATTTATTGCAGCTAGTGGATGGAGGCGGTCAAGGGCGAGGGAGTCATTACTTATTGAAACGACTGTCTTTCTTTTGGGAATCAAATGGGCCACTCAACTTAACATCAGACATGCGCTATTTGAGACCGACTCTCTATTACTGTGCAACTATCTGTCCAATTAGGAACCTATCTCCTCCCCGGTGGGTCTTATTATTGATGAAATCAGGTCGATTCTCATTATGAATGATTTCTTTTCAGTTCATCATGTGTTAAGGCAGGGAAATGCCGTTGCGCATTCCCTAGCCGAATTGGTCTCGGTATCTCCTTCGGACCATATGTCGTGGTGGGGTATTCCACCCCAAGCTGTGATTGGGAAACTTTGTACAGACAATCTTTTAGCAATGAATTACTTGGATTCCTCTACCCCTATACCCTTTCAAATCGAAAGGGAGTAGGGACAAAGACTATCCTTTTATTAAAAAAAAAAAAAAGTCAAAACTTTTAAATTTCGTCAATTTTATTATATTTTTAATTATTTTTTCGTATTTTCTTACATAATTATCATACTTTTTAATTATTTCTCTACAAATACTTATGCAACTAACCTATCTATTATATCTTTACTTCTCTTCATTATTTCCGTTATATCGTATTCTTTTACATCAAGGGTGGATCTCATAGGGTGCTCCATGTGTCTAGCCATGAGACTCTTTTTTTAATTTTTTATAATCATATAAAGTTAGGTTATTTAATTTATAAACTAAAATTTACCTTTTTTGATATTTTTAAGTATTTTTATTTTTAAACACTATGACATTTTCGTATTTTCTAACTTTACATGTTCATGAAAAACTGAAAAAATAAAAAAAAATTAAGCCAGCCTAAGTAAGACCTTACTTGGGGTTAGCCCAAGTTGATCGGGGCTCTTACATCAATTCAAAAACTTTTTGTTTAAAAATTTTACTACTACCCAAGAGATTATCATAAAACTATTTTAAAAGCTTTTATAAATCGGGAGTAACAATATGCAATTGGCCACTGTTGACTCTCGTTCAGCCGCAAAACTTATTTTTTATTTTTATCTGTTATAAACTCATTAATATAGGTATATTTAATTTATAAACCAAGTATTTATCTTTTTAAGAGATGTGTCTATATATATATTTAAATTTAAACACATAAGTTTATTGGTCATTTTTAACCACATCTAAACTTTTAAAAATGTATACATATATTCAAAAGTGAAAAAACTTATCAATAAATTAAATATGAGAAATGATCATGTTAGTCCAAACTAAGTAAATTATTCACTTAGCCCATTTTAAAAAAATTATTTAAAATATTTTTTTGCTTTTTCTCCCGAAAACTCATTAATATAGACATATTTAATATGAGCATTGATCTTTTCAAGTTTTGAAATAGATTAAATATAACTAGATTAATATGTTTAAAAAATTTCAAAAAACAAAAAAAAATTTTGGACCAGTCTGAAATCACCAGTCTGAAAAGATCATTTTATATTTAATATATAACTAAATTTTACTATTTTTGGATATGTGTATTTTTTTAGATTTTTTAACATGAGAGTATTTTAAAATAACTAAAATAATCTTATGTTTAAAAATTTCCAAAAAAATATACATATATCTAAAAAGAGTATAACTTATTTTATATATTAAATATACTTAGATAAATCAGTGTATGAAAAAGCAAAAAAATAATTTAAATGAGTTTTTTTATATTGCTAAGTAAGTCATTTACTTACACAAAATTAACAGATCATTTATCATTAAATATACTCACGAACGCATGTATAACTTAGTTGGTAAAGTCTTGGTCGCTATAAATGTGTTGGTTATTATTAGTTATACTCATTCTGCTTAGTTAAATGGCTAAGTGCCTGTGATCTTATTCTGTATAAATACATTAAATATTTATACGAGTATTTAAAGATATATTAAAATAGTTGAAATATTTTTATGAATATAATTAGCTATTAATATATGTATTTATGAATTGTTCGTATATTTTATCCTTAAGGAAAATGTAAATGAATATAATTAGGTATTAATATATGAGTATTTAAAGATATATTAGAATATTCGAAATATTTTTATGAATATAATTAGGTATTAATATGTGTATTTATGAATTGTTCGTATGTTTCAGCCAACAGCATAAAAATTTTAATAAAATGTATTTATTCAAACATAAAACTGTTCCACATTCCATATAACGACACAATATTTTAAGATTAAATTATCGCAAAACTATTAAAAAGCTGCTATTAATTGTAACAACCGCAAAATCTAAGTCTTTTGCCATAATCTTGAACCCATATCATGAGCAAAAACTATCTCAATCACTAAAATAAATTTACATTACTTTGATATAGTTACAATGGTCAGCAGAAAATAAAATTATAGCTGTTCATGTGACATATTATTTTCTATTCCAAGGATATGGCATATAATACAAAAAAAAAAAATACCAAGCAAACAGCTTAAAATTATACCACACATAGTCCCCACCATTCAAACTCTTACTTATTCAATTTAATTACTCATCCAAAATTTTTATTTTATTTATATTAGACAGATATAGCATCCCTGCCATTAAACCACCGACTACTGAGCCCAGTCCTCCGGACACATGCCATCCCTGTTGTTAACTTGACTAGTGGAACCATGCTCTCAATTGCTGCACACCACGTCAGAACCATCCTATTCACACGTGTCGTGTAGGTAAAATTATAAACAGGTGAAAGTGTCAAAGTTGGAGCCCAATCCTATGCACCCGGGTGCATTCAGCCTCAATGCACCCGGGTGCACTGCACCTATTTATTTTTATTTTTTTAAAAAAAAATTTCATACAATGGTTAATCTAGGTTTATTTAACATATGTATCAATTTTTACTATTTTTGGAGACTTTTAGATATTTTTTTAGATTTTTTAAACTCAGTGGCATTTTTAGTAATTTAAAATTACGGAAAATGCAACTGATTTTAAAAAATCTAAAAAAAATATCTAAAAATATCCAAAAATAGTAAAAATTGATACATATGTTAAATAAACCTATATTAATAGTTTCATGAAAAAAATTTCAAAAAAAAATAGGTGCAATGCACCCGGGTGCATTGAGGCTGAATGCACCCGGGTGCATAGGATTGGGCTCCGTCAAGTTACCCATTATTTAAGGATGCAACTTTGAGTTTTTTTGTCTCACTCTTAACTTTAATTTTATTTATAAAAATTTTAATTTTAATTTTAATTAATGTATTTGTAAAACTTAAATTTTAACCCTATTAAATTTAAAAAAATCCTAATCCTGTTTATTTATATCTGGTTTGTGTTGGAATTCAAAATACCAAGTTTTCATTTAAGTTAAGAGTAATAGGCTCGAGATTTCATCAAAATATATAATAATAGCAAAACATATACGCAAAAATAATAATACAAATTCTAACAAAATTCTAAAAATATAGAGAACGTATAATATTTTTAGAAGTTAATTTAATCTTTCAAAATAAGATAAAAAAAGAAAAATAATTAATATAAATATGAATATATGTAAAACGAAAATGATTAAATTTATCTACAATATAATCTTAACATGCCAAATATGTATTTAAACAAATATATGTAGTATAATATAAAAATATTATTTAGATGTTATGTATATTACGTATTTTTATTAAATATAAATATGAACCATGGGGCTTTAAGGGTAACGTTAACCTTATTTACGAACTACGTTCCTCAAGTTCTGAGGCTGGATTCCCGCTTAAGTCATAAGACGCGTCTACCAACGAGAAATGTTCATTCTATGACCTTCATTGAGCAGTATTTCTTTCATGCTTTAATCTGGGTGTGCGAGAAATTTTTCTTAAAAATAATAGAGAAATGATGCTAGCATTCTTTCTAGGTTGTCTGCAATATTGCTTAGGATGGTGGAACAAGAGAAGGATAAAATAGGAGTGTGATTTGGATTTTATGGCGATATTAACATTTAAGTTTAACTCGTGACCATACTCATTTAACCTGTTTATAATGCATTAATATGGGCAACCATTTAAATAAATAAAAGAATAAAGATTGAGAATTTACAACCGAGTAACTGGTTTAATAACTCATTTAACTTGTTTAATTTCATTTACTTATTTACAACCTATTAAGAATAGTATTGAAATGTTACCTTAAATTCTAAATTAATTTTCCATTTCGATCTCTTACCTCCATCTCCATTGTCGTCTTTATTGTGGCCTCGCTATTGTTCACCTTTATACGGTCTCTATCGCCCCTAAGAAGCTTTTTTTTTTCTCTTTGCCTCCCTTCTTCCTTTTCCATCTCCTATCCGATCACCACTTTTCTCCCTCTCGTTACTCCTATGGTCTTTTTTATGTTTTTCTACTCTCTCTTCCGACCACCGTACATACACATGCACTTAGATTTCAGATGGGTGTCATACCTGGCAGAAAAGTTTAAAAAATTGGGCAAATTGGAGAAGTTCACGTTGGCATTTAATGCACCCATCACATGGCAGCTGATAATGGCAGCACTCAAGGTCAACAGGCAGTTAATGCTACTTCAAAAAAAATGTCACGAAGCTTTTCATCTTCCCAATCAGCCCCTGCATGTATTTCTTCCCGTGGTGGCATCCCATTGGATTCCGTTTGTCTCCTTGGAATATATATATATATATATAAGAAGTGATTCTATTAATTTAGGCTAAGTAAATATTTCACTTAGTTTATTTTAAAAAAATTATTTATAATAATTTTTTTATTTTTTTCTTTATGCACTTGTTTCATGAATAATTAAATCTAAGTGTATTAAATCTATAAACTAAGTTTTACTCTTTTTGGATGTTTTTAAGTATTTTTTTGGATTTTTAAACATAGTGGTATTTTCGTAATTTTCTGAGATCTAAAAATTACGAAAATGACACTGTGTTTAAAAATTAAAAAATTCTTAAAAAATCCAAAAATAGTAAAACTTGGTTTATAAATTTAATACACCTAAATTTACTTACCCATGAAAAAAATTTTAAAAATTAAAAACATAAGTTTTTGGGACTCCGTGCATCCGGTCTTAAAAGATCATTTTGCATATTTTTATATGATTTTATTTATTGACCTTGACTCCAAATCTCCAATTACCATCATCATCGCTAAAGTTGTTTTTGTCCGTATAGAGAAAAGAGATACCTGTATAAATACAAGTCTTTTATGATCTTCTTGAGTCCTAAGTGATGTTTCACTAATTTTGTTATTTTATCCATATTTTCAAGAGCGACCTGTTGTTTATTAATTTAAAATGCATATCTATTTGATTTCTTCCTCTTTCCAAGTCTTTGTTCAGTTAGCGAACAAGAAGAATTAATTTTGGATTTTTTTGCAAATAAGATATCTTAGAATTTTAAATTTTAATAGGCTAGTAAATTGGTTTCCATGCCAAGGCCGGGTCACGCGGGTTGCCATGCAGCAGTGAAATCCAATGCTGGATTGTGGACAGCCAAGCAGGCACCTGCATCCATGTTCTGTCGTCAGGGAATGGAGCATGATATGATATTCTTTCCGAGCCGCACATGTTGCCAGTTCAGACGAGCGAGCGTCGAGGCTCGTGCCCCATAGAACCTTGGCTAGGGTGCAACTTGGGTAGCGTACGCGTTGCTAACTGCCGACACGATCATAATTTAGGTAGTATAAGGTAAAAACTATTAACTATGGGTATAATTAGGGTATAAATTATTACTCACCTCCTTAAATAGGGTGTGGGTAGGGTAGATACGTTGGGTACGCATAATCGACCTACATAGGTACTCATATGGGTAATTAATTAAGCGCATAATATATATTATATAGTATGTATTATGCTTTGTCTTTGACATATTATGTTCACATATATTTTAACAAATTCAAATTTAAATGACTTTTGTACATTGTAAATTATAAAACTAGTTCGGTTATTTATATATACGTCATCGACTTTCGAAAGACTCTTATAAATACGCTTGTGACTTATTATTATAATATATTAATAGTTTTAATGATTGGGTCATGATGGTCTATATTTTATATTTTTATATAATAATATAAACGATAATATATGTACTTATGATTTTAAAACATAAATGAGTATTATTTTAAATTATTTAAAATAACATAAAAAAATTTTAAAAATATTATATTCGAGTATTAAAAGAACCGATTGTAATCGAAACCGAAACTGACTTTATCGGTAATGGGTAGAGTATTGTATACTAAGAACCGAACTAATAAATGGGTAGGAGATGATAAACTTTTTACAAATAGAATATGGGTAGGGTAGACTACTATCTAAATGGAACCGACCCAAGTTGTAGGAGCACTGCATGCTCCGGGCGCATACTTTTTTTTTTTTTGAAATTTTTTTCATAAATTTGTTAGCCCAAGTGTATTTAATCTGTGTGTAAACTTTTACCATTTTTGGAGTACTTTAGATATTTGTACTCTAAAAATGGTAAAAATTTATACGCAGATTAAATACACTTGGGTTAACAAGTTTATGAAAGATTTTCAAAAAAATTTAAAAAAATAAGTATATACGTCCGAAAGCATGAAGCATGCTCTCAAGTTGCACCCCTAAACCTTCGGCGGGTTAGTCATGACTGGAATTTTGTCGACTCCAATCCTATCTTTAGAGATTTAAACCTAATCCTACACCTACGCTGACCATCCACTCATCGTGATGACTGTGAATTTCGCTTCCACGTTGGTTGGTTGATGTAACGAACACATGGGGAAAGTGAAGGTGAATTACAGCCCACCCACATGGGGTGATGTATTATAGCAAGGGTACGACCGAATGATATATATGTACTCAAAAGTCTTATTAGTAAGTAAATCAGGCCCGCTTGCAAGTAACATCTTCAAATTTTAAAATTTTAATATTTGATGAAAAATGACATTCATTCATTATATTTAATACCGCTTATTTAAATAGGAAACTAAATACAATATATTATAAGCCGCGTTTGCTAAAAAATATATACATTTCCATACGCAAGGGCCATAATTCACACACTTTCTTCAAGATGAGTCGATGGTAAGGATACATCCACCCTCGATGCTCGTATAAATTGGCAACGCATCTGGCTTGGAAAGAATATTATAATGCTTCGTTCCCCGATGGCGGAACATGGATGCACGCACCTACTTGCCCGTCCAGAACGCCTGTGACTCGGCCTTAGCATAGTCAAACGAAACTCTAAAATATCTTGTGGCGACAAAATTCAAAATTAATTCTTGTTTTGGACAAGGACTTGAGAAGAGAAGGAAAAGCTAACTAATGATGTTGCTCTGGGAAAAAGAATAACGATTATTGAAAATAAAGCTAATAAAAATTAAATAGACGTGCTTTTTAAGTTAATGAAGAACGGGTCGCTCTTGAAAATATGGATAAAATAACAAAAGTAGTGAAATATGAGTTCCGACTTCCGACTCAAAAAGGTGATAAAAAAGACTTGTCTTTATACCGGAATCTCTTTTCTCTATACGGACAATGACAAACTTAAAGATGATGATGGTAATTGAACATCTGGAATCAAGGTCAATAAATAAAACAATATAAAAATAATTTTCTTTAAAATATATATATAGATAGATAGACACACCGTCAATATAAAAAACAAAAAACTTCATTGCAAATGTTATCCATGCCCACATTGAGATTTGAGAGGAGACAAACGGAACCCAATGTGCACATGGAAGAAGGTTTACATTGGGGCTGGCCAAATACTTAATGCCACCACAGGAAGAAACAAACAGAGCCTTTAAATTCACCACAGTAAAAAAACAAACGGAGCTATTAAGAAAAAACGTCACAGTAAAGCAAACAAATGGAGCCATCAAAGAAAAGTCACCACACGACGAAAAACGAAACCATTAAACAAAAATCGCCACATGAAGAAAGGAACGCTGTCATTAAACAAAAGTCACCACAGGAAAAAAGCAAACGATGCCATTAAACAAAAGCCGCCACCACAGGAAGAAACAAACCGAGCCATTAAATTAAAATTCTCTTAGAATGTATTCATTTTGAGGAGAATAATATGAAGAATAGGAATGGAATGAATATGATAAGATGAGTGAAAATAAAAAAAGGATAAAATAGGTTTAAAATTAACTTAACTTAAAATAGGATATTGTAAGATTTTTTTACTTTTTAATGATAAAATAAGAGCAGAATTGACTCCGAACGGCAGCAACCCGAATGATTTATTTATTTTGATTGGATTGCACTGATGATTTTAATTCTTGAAATAGAAACAGAAATTTCTGCGGACCATTCGCTAGCGGTCCAAATTAATTTAATGGCTTGAGGAGATGTGGAGCAGGTGCGTGCTTGCTTTGTAAAATCTACAGGTTAGCGTGAACCGTTTCGCGGCCGAAAAAAGGGATGCGAAATTGGTCTCATGGATCCAGCTGCAGCGTCCCAACCCCAGTGCATTCGACCCAGAGCTTTAAAATGAAATGGTCTCCATGTTTCGTTAATTAAGTTTATTTTATACAGTTGGTAATTGGTAAAGGAAATTTTCCTTCCTCCCCCATATTCTACACTCTTTTGATGTGATGCAACACCTAGCTATCTTACTTTTTTTTATTGATACATCTAATTTCAGTAATTTTTTCGCATTTTCTGACATAGGTAGATAACTACCCCATTTATTTTAATTTTATTCCCTTTATTCCTGATTATTACTAACTACTCCATTTATTTTAATTTTATTCCCTTTATTCCTGATTATTACTCCAATTATATCATAGTAATATATCACTTTTTCAAAAAAACAAATTCATGATCATGTTAGCCAGGCTAACAGTGTCATTTGTTAGTCTGGGCCCATAAATCCTATTTTTTATTTTTTTTATTGTTCTAAATATATTTAACTTAAGACAATGATCGAATACAAATGTTTACATTGAGCTTCAATGCTAACGTTTGCATGGATTTTTTTAATTTTTTGACATTAACATGTGGGGCTAAGCATATATTTCTTATATGTGAAAATTTATAATTTTTAAATATTATTTTATATTTTAGAATATTAAAAATAAAAATCCAACTATTCAAGCTCCCTCCAGGCAGCCACACTTGACCATTGGAATTCATATTTTAATATTCAAATTATTAAATAATATTCAAAATTCGTAAAATTTCATATCTACAAAATACATGCTTAGCCCATATGTTAGTGCCAAAAAATAAAATATAAAACATGATTCATGTAGACGTTGCATTCGAGTAAGGCCTTTAACTTATGCGTAAAGTTTGTGTGAAATATCTATTCTATGTAATTCTTTGTATTTTTAATAGCTTGATGATAGTTGAAAATCAATTCCTTTTACTATACTTAATATCATTTATATTATCATAAAAAAATTTATTTGTCTAGTATTACTGTGCATAACCCATCTATAAATATGTAAAATCAACCTAATAAAATAATTTAGCATTAAATATCAATTTTAAATTATTATTTTCAACATTTAAACTATCTATAATATTATTACAATATAGATAAATAATTTTATAAAATACTATTATATTTTAATATATATGTGAATAAATATAACCATTTTTCTTAATTCACAAATGAATATATATTTATTTTTAAGCAAATGTGACCCACGGGCATATTTGATTTGAATAAAATTCGGTCTTCTAGTTAAACGAATAATGATAAATATAATAAATGGGTCAAATTTTATATTAATCCTCGACATATTAAAAATAAAAGGGTTACATAGAATCACTTCGGAGCTCTAACTTTTATATCAAGTTTTATAATTTTTAGAGAAGTGTTTGTATATATTTTTAAATTACAAACATAGATATATTTTAATTATCTTGAAACAAGTCACAAAAAAAATATTTTAGTAAAAAGAATAATTTTACTATTTGAAATTATAAAATAGTAATCTTACATACTCATAAGGTAACATTCAAATCATTCTCAGGTACTCGCAAGTGGTCAACATTACTCTATGAATATATTATAATAATCTCAACTGATATTACAAGTAAACTTTGAGACATTTTTATAATTTTTTAATAATAATTTTACAAATATATCAAACATCTCAATTGGTGGACGGTGACAGATGCTCTCACAGATTGAGGAGAAATAACATCACTACACAATGCCATCATACAACACAATACAACACTGTCACTTGGAGAATTTTTGTTTGAAATCCTCATAATGGGATTAAAAACACGCATGGTGCCCAGAAGAAAATCTTATTTGCACCTTCATCACCAAACGAGTGCCGCTCATTTGGCTACTCATTCGATTTTTGATTGCATCATTACAAGGAGACCGATTCGATACCGAGATTCCTACCTAAATTAATGTTAGTTAGCTGAATACCTTCACCAAGTTGCATTTCTATTTTCTCGGCCATAGTTTCGCGTATTTAAAAAATAAATGACACTTTGATAATGTTTTAAAAAAATTAATACTATTGTAAATCTCTTAGAAGAAGTAAATTAATAGTGGAAACCATAAAAAAAAAATTGAAGAAGTGTAAAGTAATGTGATGTCAAAGGAACTATGATTAGGAACAAAAACAATAAAATTAAAATAGTTAAAGCGGTTGTCGTGAAAAATGTCAAAAATATTTAAAAATAAAGGCAAGAATAGAAAAGGCATAGAAGTTAAGAAGCAAATTCATAACATGGAAGAAGTGTTTTTAAAAATAAATAAATAAATAAATAAATGCTTTTACCTATTCCACGACGCTAGGTTTTTTAGCTCATATTTTCGTCATGAATTTTGGGCAGAAGTAAACCGTAAACAATCCCCGGCGGCGAGGAATCTTTGGGGTGAATGATGCACAAAAAATTCTCTTGCTTCCAAAAATCTTCTCCACCATTTTTTAGGATTATGATGCTAGAAATTGAGTTGTTACTTAGCTAAGTAATAACTTTATATATTTTTATTTTATTTCATTTTACGTGTGCTTAAGTATGTATTTAGTTAAAAAACAAAATTTTACCAAATTTAGATTCTTATATGTATTCTTATAAATTTTAAAATAAAATTCCATTCATCTCGCGCTTTATACATAAAATTTTTACTTTTAAAGTTTTATTAAAATAAATAATTATCTAAAAAAGTAAATTTTGATATTTAAACTAAATGCATTTCGACTCCAATAAAAGTAAAGAAAACTACAAAATATATTAAAAATTAAAAATTTCAGCTAAATAATAATCTATCACATATTATCATAGTCCATTTTTTATCTCATATTTTACCCAATACCAAACAAAGCTTTCTATAATTTTTTTTGTCGATATTATATACATTATTACATCAAATATTACAAATCAGACATTTCCACGAGCCTCACCTTTGAAAGACATTTTGTAAATATCCACATTTTCGGGGAGACAACTGTACATACCCTCAGACTGAGGACAAATATTACGCTTATATTATCGTTTGGAGGATTCGAACACGAACATGGCTGGTGACTGCCATTATCAGTGACCAGTAGGGCACGCCCCTGCTAGCGAGCTTTTTATAACTTGGAGCCTAATTATATATATCATAATATATTTTAGGCTAAAAATACATCATTTATTTATTTTTACAACTAGTTATACTTTTAAATTTTCTAACTAAATATTTTTCTAAGTTTATGCAATTCATATACTAAGTTTTGTCATTTTATGATACTTTTAAATATTTATTTTTTATCTTTAAAAACCAAGTTTAAGGAATGACAAATGAACTTTTTTATTAGTATTATACACATTGTAATATTTTGATATTACAAATTAGGCCCTTTCACAACTCTCACTCTCTCTCGAGACACACCGTAGATACCTCCATACTTAGGGGGACAACTGTAAATACTACATTACTGGGAGACATATGGAATACACTCTTTTACCAAATTAGGGAGAGAATACCCTCATTGGAACTATCCTTTGTGACATAGGCAAAAATAGGAGTTACCAGCCACCACAAACACGCTAATGGATGGCAAATGACTTAAATACTTCTCCAATTAATAATTTTTAAAAATTAAAATAAATATATAAATTTATTATAAAATGGAAAAACTCAATATATGGATTGGATACACTAAGAAAACACGTTTATGAAGAAAAAATCAAAAAAATGAAATTAAATAAAATAATGAATGATACATTTTAAGCTTAAAATAGGTCATTATGCATATAATCGAGTTCTGTGTAATTTTTTGAATTTATTAGTGTTTTTAGGAGTTTTTGCATTACTACTTGCATAATTTGGGTGAAATTATAAGTATATCATGAATTTTCAAAAAATTAGATCCATATATGCATAGTTTACTTGAACTTTATAAGTTAGAATTTTTAAAAGGCTACGCCGCTATTAAACTCATCTTTTGTATAACCCTTTTTATTTTTAATATATTAATAATTGATGAAAAATTAATTTCATTTAATATATTTAGTATTGTTTATATTATCACATAAATCCTTTCTTTGTTTGGTATCATTGTGCATCCATGCATGACCCTCATTTAATAGTGTCTAAAATCAACTTAATAAAATAATTAAATATTAAATATTAATTTTAAAATAATATTTTCAACATTTAGGGTGTGTTAGGTAATTATAAAAACTTGTCAATTTAAAACTTTTTCACTTTCCACAACTATCTCATTTTTAATCATTTTTTAATCTTTGTATAACTATCCTACTTTTCAATCATTTATCCACAATTAGCCATATAATTACCATATCTCTTTTAATTTTATTCTATTACTTGTCATTGTTACCTCTATTGTATCACATTTTGAAAAGTTTTACACAAACAATTTTTTGCAAATGTTTTATTAAATGCTAAACACATCCTTAAACTATCTAAAGTGCCACTACTATACCAATAAATGATTCTATAAAATATTATTATACTTTAATATATATATATATGAATAGATATAATCATTTTCCCAATTTATACACAAATATATCTATTTTTAGGCAAATATGACCTGTTTGCATGCTTGATTTAGATAAAAATTAGTTTACAAACTAAACAATGATGTTGAAAATAACAAATAGATTAAGTTTTGCGTTAATTATTAAAAATTGAAAGGGTTACATGGAATCTTTAATTAGTTTTTATATAAGCAAAACCTTTTTAAAATAATGATAATGCCTTTCTAAACAAATAAAATTATAAATGCAAAAAATTATTTTATTACTCACATTAATTATATTCGATCTTCCTCATAGTAAATGCTCTATTTGATTAGAGGAAGATTTTAAAAAATAATTTATATATTTTAAGTATAAATTTTTTACATTTTATAATTTTATTTATTTGTAGGGATATTCTTATCGTTTTAAAATTTTTAACCAGAGTGATACAATTACAATTTCAAGCAACTATGTAGATATGAATGCAATTTTTTGAAAATTCATAATAGGAGCTTATTATTTCTCTTAAGCTTGATTATAATATCTAAAATGAGACTAATGTCCACATAAAAAGGGATAATTCCTCTTATACCCATAATAATTGCACATGATTCATAACATACCCATAACGTTTCATAAATTTCTATTATACTCATAATATTTTACACTAAATTTCTTTCGTACTCACGCCGTTAAAACCACCGTTATCTATCTCATTGAAAAGACGATATTGCCATTTTAAAATTTTTCTAATTAAAATAAATCTACCTTAATATGATTTTCAAGTTATTTAATATCAGTGTTGTAAGAACCGGACCGGCCGGTTCGACCGGTCCAGTTTCCGGTTCGATTGTATCCGGTTCGGTTCATATACGTAAAATCGACCAAACCGGCGGTTAAATCGTAACATACGTTTGAACCAAATTCGCCCAGTCAGACCTGAAATATATTAAAAAAACCCGATGTCTGCTCATCTTTTCTTTTTCGCCCACGAAACCCTACTGTCGCTTGCCGACGCCCGACAACTGCTTGCTCGCCTTTGCCTGACTCTCGCTCTCCCCGTCTCCCACTCGCTGCCCGTCGCCTGCTCTGTTCGATACTTGGAATCGATGGCTGAAAATGAAAGTTCTTGGTTTGGGCGGAATTGATGGTAACAATTTTGGTGGGTTTAGGAGGTATAAAAATTGTTGCCGGTCATGTTGCCAGTTGAGTTCTCCCGATTTGGAGTGCTGAGGACATTGATGGGTTGATGGGTGTTGGGTAAGAGATGTCGATTTAGGAAAGACAGTTGCTTGATTTTGGGAATTATGAGATTTCGTCTCAACGTGATTAGAGGTGGGAATTGATGAAATAATGGTCGACAACTTGCAATTGCAGCTATTAACAATAAGTTCGGTCATTTAGATTTGGGCTTCGAATTTGATTGCAGATGCAATGGCCGACAGCTAGATTTGGGGGCGATGGAGAACCAGAAATGGTGCTTCGATGGTGCAAGGTTGTTTGGTGTTCCTGCAGTGCATTTAAATATGAATTTAAATATTAATTCTTTGATAAATAATTTTAATAATATCATATATCATCTTAGTTTAATTCACTTTATCCTTTAATTTAGTTTATCCAAATATAATAATCTACTTTGTTCTCCATATTTTAAAATATAATTGTAGTCATATATGTATGATATTTCCAATTAAATAATTTTATAAATTTGCCCAAATTATATTAATAAGATAATACACTTTTCAACATTAAAATTTTCTAGCCTATTGATTCATAATTTTATATTTTCAAAAAAAATGTTGCAAAATGACCCGTTTTATAGCAAAATTAAAAATTTTATGAAAAATGTAATTTTTACGAAATTTCACATAAAATTTGTATTTAGATTTATACTCAAAAAGTGTGAATTTAATATGAAATTATATGAAGATTTTAAAATTATTAGAAAACACAAATAATATATATGTATGTGTGATTGCTGCGGCCTACCCCAGTCCCTATTGCAGCCTGCTCCCGTCCCTCCTACATGTTTTATACTTATATTGTGGTTTTTAAATCTAATATATATATATATTTAGGATTTATGAAAATATAATTTTATCAATATATTTATTTAAAATTTAAAAATAATTTAATATTTATAACATCATAAATATGTTATGATGACGTCACCGGTTCAAATCAGATCAGTTCCTTTATCGGTTTAATCATCAGTTCGGTTCTGACAACATTGTTTAATATGTTGTATTAATGATTTACTACCATTAATTGAGTCATGTTAAAGCTTAAATTATCTTAATTAGAAAGTTTTAAATGAGGCAAAATTATTTTTTGAATGGGATAGATAAAGATGATTTTAATGGTGTGGCGTAAGAGAAATTTACAGTGAAATGTTATAGGTATAAGAATAATTTATAAAATATTATGAATATATTAAAAATTATACGTAATTATTACATATACAAGAAAAATTATTCCTACAAAGAAATTTGGGAAGTGAAATATCCACGAGACATGTACATGCAACCGAAATGCGTGAGCCGCTTCCCATTGCAATTTTACGGGGTAATGAGCCACGCGTCGGTGAGCTGGATAATGTTACGAACGTGGTAAGAGAAAGCAGATAACTTGTTGGATAGGCTTGTGTGGAATGTAGATTAGCGTCGGTGACCTATCGTATCGACTGGAGAACCGCTGCTCTGACACGAAGGCAGTGGCATTTAAAAAAAGACTCCCCTAAAATCCGTACGCGAATTCAACGGCTAGAAATGCGCAAGCCCGTTGTGGCGAGTGGCCATAGGGCTTGGCCGCATGGGGCATGGGGCCTCAAGTACAGCTGGATGCGACCCTCGAACGGTTTACATGTGTCCAGAATGACATGGCTCGGGTTCTCGGATGCTAATCTTGTATAGACTAATCAACGGCCCAATTTTAAAATTCAAAAGTGAATGAATTGAGTAGAATTAACATACTACTCATAATTCAAATTAACAAAAACGGTTCCAAAGTACATGACAACATGGCAATATATCAAAAGTGTTGGGTTAAAGTCAAAACTTCTAAATTTCTTCAATTTTCTTATATTTTTTAATAAGTTTTTGGTATTTTCTTATTATTTTACTTTTTAATTATTTATGCACAAATACTCGTACAACTAACATATCAATTATATATTTACTCATCTTCATTACTCCCGTCATATCATATTCTTTTACATCAAGAGGGTGTATCTCATAGGGTGCTCCATAGGGGTGCAACTTGGGCCGGGTTCAGCCCGAACCCGGCCCGCCGAACCCGAAAATATGCAGTGTTGAAACTCTAAGCTTTTCAACCCGAACCCAATTTTTGAGCCCGAACCCGAACCCGAATTTAAATAGGGCTCAGTTTCGGGTTCCGGCAAGCCCGAACCCGAATTTGCATTTATATAAAATATATAATTTATATAATAATAATAATAATATATAATAATAATAATATATTGTAATAATAATATATTGTAATAATAATATATTATAATAATAACATATTACTCATGGATGGATGATGGACAACAGGAGTACGGCATGGCAGGCATGGACAGCTCATCGCCGAGACAATCTAACATCTTAAGTGATTTCAACAAAATACCTATTCCCAATTTACATTACGATATAAGTCAAACAGTTTTTTTTTTAAAAATTACTCTTCACGCCTTTTCTACTAAAGCCTTTTGACCAACGAAATCCTGTGATACTAAATATTAAATTTTTTTGAGATCTTTTTTTCCAACAGGAAAATTTATGAGAACTTTAAAATTATAGTTGTAAAATAAGCTTAAAACAATAGAGGAGTAAAAAAATACAATTAATGATTAATAATACAATTTTATTGACAACGTTTACACATAATTCATATTCTACTTGATACAAAGAGAATGCTCAAAACAAGTTTCTTTCTTTCTACTCTTAAGCGGTATTTGAATTTTTCTTAATTTCATACAATAAATTGTTTTTAAAACTTTTTTATATAATAGATTTGTGATAAAAAATTATATATAAGATGAGTAACAAAGACATATTAATAGAAGATGTTAACCCGAAACTCAACCCGAGCCCGAATTTCAAAAATAGGGTTAGGGTTGAGGTTTATAAATAGGGTTAGGGTTGAAGTTTTACAAATAAGGTTAGGGTTAGGGTTGAGGTGAACCCGAGTTTCATGAGCCCGAGTTACACCCCTAGTGCTCCATGTGTCTGGCCATGAGACTTTTTTATTATTTTTTATAATCATATAAAATTAGGTTATTTAATTTATAAACTAAATTTTACTTTTTTCGATATTTTAAAATATTTTTATTTTTAAACATCGTAACATTTTTCGTATTTTTCTAACTTTAAATCTTCATGAAAAAACCGAAAAAAAATTAGGCCAACCTAAGTAAGACCTAACTTGGGGTTAGCCTAAGTTGATTAGGGCTCTTACATCAATTCAAAAATTTTTTATCTAAAAATTTTGTTACTTCCCAAAAAATTATCATAAAACTATTCAAAAAACTTTTATAAATCAAGAGTAATAATATGCGATTGGCCACTCTCAATCGGCCACAAAACTTATTTTTTATTTTTATCTTTTATAAACTTATTAATGTAGATATATTTAATTTATAAACCAAGTATTTACCTTTTAAAGAAATGTGTATATATATATTTGAATTTAAACACATAAGTATTATTGGTCATTTTTAACCACATCTAAACTTTTAAAAATGTATACATATGTTCAAAAGTGAAAAAACTTATCAATAAATTAAATATGAGAAATGATCATGTGAGTCCAAACTAAGTAATAATTCGCTAAGCTCATTTCAAAAAAATTATTTAAAATATTTTTTTGCTTTTTCTCATAAAAACTCATTAACTTAGATATATTTAATATGAGCAGTGATTTTTTCAAGTTTTGAAATAGATTGAATACAACTAGATTAACATGTTTATAAAAAAATTTCAAAAAAAACAAAAAAATATGTTTTTGGACTAGTCGGATTTCAAACAAGTCGAAGAAGATCATTTTACATTTAATATATAACCAAATTTTACTATTTTTTGATATATGTATATTTTTTTGAGATTTTTAAACATAAGATTACTCTTATGTTTAAAAATCTAAAAAAAATACACATATGCAAAAAGAGTAGAACTTATTTTATATATTAAATATACTTAGATAAACAAATATATGAAAAAACAAAAAAAAAATGAGTTCTTTTATTGTTAAGTAAATCATTTACTTAGTCCAGACTAACAGGATTATTTATCATTAAATATACTTATGAACGCATGTACAGCTTAGTTGGTAAAGTCTTGGACGCTATAAATGTGTTTGTTATTATTAGCTTGAATGGCTAAGTGCATGCGATCTTGTTATGTTTAAATACATTAAATATTTATACGAGTATTTAAGGATATATTAAAATAGTTGAAATATTTTTATGAATATAATTAGGTATTAATATATGTATTTATGAATTGTTCGTATATTTTATCCTTAAGGAAAATATAAATGAATATAATTAGGTATTAATATATGAGTATTTAAAGATATATTAGCATATTCGAAATATTTTTACGAATATAATTAGGTATTAACATATGTATTTATGAATTGTTCGTACGTTTCAGCCAACAGCATAAAATTTTTAATAAAATTTATTTATTAAAACATAAAACTGTTCCACATTCCATATAATGACACAATCTTTTAAGATTAAATTATCACAAAACTATTAAAAAGCTGCTATTAATTGTAACAACCGCAAAATCAAAGTCTTTGCCATAATCTTGAACCTATATTATGAGCAAAAACTATCTCAGTCACTAAAATAAATTTACATTACTTTGATATAGTTACAATGGTCAGCAGAAAATAAAATTATAGCTGTTCATGTGACATATTATTTTCTATTCCAAGGATATGGTATGACATATAATAAAAAATAAAAAAAAAACTAAGGGTGTGTTTGGCAACAGTTAAAAAATATCGAGTTAAAATTTTTCAATCTAAAATTTTTCACTATTCACAACTATCACATTTTTAATTATTTTTTTCACATTTTCCTATACAATTATCTTACTTTTCAATTATTTATACACAACTAACCATACAACTAACCTCTCTATTTTAACTTTATCATATTTATTATTCGTCATTATCTCTATCATATCACATCATTTGACAACTTTTACTATTCAAAATTTTTCATCAAAAGTTTTACCCATTCCCAAACACACCCTAAAATTATACCACACATAGTCCCTATTGTTCATAACTCTTACTCATTCAATTTAATTACTCATCCAAAATTTTTATTTTATTTATGAGTGTGTTTGTGAATGGATAAAACTTTTGATGAAAAGTTTTGAAGAGTAAAAGTTGTCAAATGATGTGATATAATATGAGTAATGATGAGTAGTGAAGATAATAAAGTTAAAATAGATAGGTTAGTTGTATGAATAATTATGTACAAATGATTGAAAAATAGGATAATTGTATAATAAATATAAAAAAATAATTAAAAAATATAATAATTATAGAGAGTGAAAAATTTTAGATTAAAATTTTTTAACTTAACATGTATTAACCATGTCCAAACATAACCAGCATTAGACCGACATTGCATCCCTGCCATTAAAACCGCTGACTACTGAACCCATATCCTGCGGACACATGCCATCCCTGTTGTTAACTTGACTACTGGAACCATACTCTCAATTGCTGCACACCACGTCAGAAGCATCCTATTCACACGTGTCGATAGGTAAAATTATGAAAAGCTGATAGTGTTAAAGTTACCCCCTGTTTAAGGAAGCAACTTCGAGTTGTTTTTTTTTACAATCCTAACTTTAATTTTATTTATAAAAATTTTAATTTTAATCTTAATTAATGTATTTGTAAAACTTAAATTTTAACCCTATTAAATTTAAAAATCCTAATCCTGTTTATTTATATCTGGTTTATGTTGGAATTTAAAATACCAAGTTTTCATTTAAGTTAAGAGTAATAGGCTCAAGTTTTCATGTAAATATATAATAATAGCAAAACATACACGCAAAAATAATAATACAAATTCTAACAAAATTCTAAAGGTATAAAGAACGTATAATATTTTTAGAAGTAAATTTAATCTTTCAAAATAAGATAAAAGAAGAAAAATAATTAATATGAATATGAATATAATATAAAATGAAAATGATTAAATTTATCTAAAATATAATCTTAACATGCCAAACATGTATTTAAACAAATATATGTAATATAATATAAAAATATTATTTAGATGTTATGCATATCACGTATTTTTATTAAATATAAATATGAACCATCAGGCTTTAACGGTAACGTTAACCTTATTTACGAATTACGTTCCTCAAGTTCTGAGGCTGGATTCCCACTTAAGTCATAAGATGTGCCTACCAACGAGAAATGTTTATTCTATAACCTTCATTGCGCAATCTTTCTTTCATGCTTTAATTTGGGTGTGCGAGAAATTTTTCTTAAAAATAATAGAGAAATGATACGAGCATTCTTTCTAGGTTGTCTGCAATATTGCTGAGGATGGTGGAATGGGACAAGGATAAAATAGGAGTATGATTTGCATTAGGCAGGTCTGAATTAAGGTCAATATTTTATAGAGATATTAACAAACGGATCCGGGCCGAGTCAGCCCGAACCTATTAAACACCCCCGCGTCCATCCAGTAGTGCAGCCTATACTGGCTACGCCTGCGGTTTTAATAACGGGGTAGTTTAGCTGGTAGTAGTCAGTGCTTCAGGAGTGGTGCCGACTGCTTCCCCATGGGTGATCGTGCTCCTGCACGAGGCGACGTGGAAATGGGCAGCGGCGGGCTGCCAAATCCGAGAGTAACCGGGGAGACGGATGATGCTGCACATGCACAGGTAGTCGTCGAGATGGGCGCGGCTTCTGATGTTATTGTTCCTGCCGTTGCAGGTAATTCGGTTGGTGGCAATCTTCCTCAGATGGATGATTCTTCCGCAGTTGTTGGTAATCCGGGAGCCTCCTCCTCCGCCACCCGACGCGGAAAGGGCGATCCAAAGCCAAGATGGGTGGATCATCGCAAACGAAAGGTTAAGCCAGAACCTAGATCAGCCATGCGTGCTGTGCCTAGAGAATCCCCACAGGCCACTGACTCCAGTGATTCAGACCATCCTATTGTTCCACAACCAGAACCAGAATTGATGGCTTCTATGAAACGACAGCTCCACAGCAATGAAGCAACCGCAGGCGGCGGCAGCTTTTGCTGCATCTACGAAATACCCCACACCCTCCGGCGAGGAGACGAAGAGGCCTACGCCCCTCTGGTCGTCACAGTAGGCCCCCTTCTCCAACCCCACTACGTCACCATCAAGATCGTCGAAGCGCAGAAATGGAGTTACACACGAGAGGCGCTCTCCGCCGCCAGCGATTTTGATAATGGATTGGGGAATCTTCTTCAGGAGATCAGAAATTTGGAGCAGCGCGCGCGCAAGAGCTATTCTAAAAGTTTTGAGAACCTCGAAAGCAACGCGTTTGTTAGTATGATGGTGCTCGACGGCTGCTTTATCCTACAAATCCTTCTCAAGGAGACGAAGCGTCGGCCTATCAGCTCCGAGGACCCCATCTTCCACCAAAGATGGCTCTTTCACAAGGTCAAGCGCGACCTGATGCTGCTGCCCAACCAAATCCCCTTCTTCGTCCTCGAGCGCCTCTTTGCCCTGCTCGCGCCCTCGATGGGGATCAACGACTCGCTCCTCCAAGTCGTCCACGACTTCTTCAAGGACACAATCAAAGGCGCTTCCCGTGTCGTCGACAATCCCAAGCATCTGCTGCACATCCTGCATTCGAATCTCTTCCCCGACATGGATGGGCAGAAGGCCACACCTTCTTTCACCAATCTGAAACCATTCCCTGGCGCGACGCGTCTTCTAGAGGCAGGGGTGGAGTTCGAGAGTAGCAGGACAGACCGGTTGGACATCACGTTCGAAGATGGGGTCGTCAAAGTCCCACACTTCGTCGTTCAGGACGACACCAAACCCCTCTTCTTGAATCTCACGGCTTTCGAGCAGCTCCATCCTCGCAGCCGTCCCCACGTCACGGCGTACACTTTCTTCATGCATTGTCTCATCAACACCGCTGAAGACGTTTCGATCCTGTGCAGAAAGGGGGTGATCGAGAACTGGTTGGGCAGCGATCAGGAGGTCGCTGATCTCTTCGGCCAGCTCGGCCGAGACATCACTATCTACCCCAACGAAGTTTATATGGCCGACGTAATTGGGAAAATACATAAATACTGCAGCAAGCGACGCAATGCTTGGCGGGCGAACTTCATGCACAACTACGTGAGGACACCATGGGGCATCGTTTCCCTCACAGCTGCCGTTATTCTACTTATCCTTACAGTGATACAAACCTTCTTCGCTGTGTTTGCATATTTCCAGCCACCGTCCTCTGGCTAGGTACACGTTGATTTGCCGAAGGTCGAATTATATCTGTTGTCACCCATATATTTATTTGTCTTGCGCTTTTGACTTTTAAGTCGTGTTCCTTTTGGGTATGGACTCGCGCTAGTGGAGGACCACATTTGTTGTTTTTTCCCCGAAATTATTACCAGTATTAATAGGTTAACTGATGCTTCAATAAATTGATTTGGATGATTCTCCAACTTTTTCATTTTTGAAGGTGCATTTAAGTGTCATCGATTAATTATTTATGTTGCTGCTATGTTAGAGGATAATTTGGTTAATTTGTAATGTTATCACTAATTTCTATCTAGTAATCATGGGAAACTAAATTTCCCCTTAATAGAAAACGAGAGGAAAAAGAATTTTTCACCTAGAAAATATCGATGAAATGGCTTTTCAGTAAATTAATTAACCGTTCGTTGGGGCTTAACAAATATTTTTGGGGTTGCAATGAGCAAGACGAAGTTGAGCTTTAGTTGAACTTCATCTTAGTTTGAAAGTCGAACAACCTAGAAACTTGATCGAACATGGATTTAATTATTAAAGCATGCTAGCTTAGCATGAAGTCCAACTAAGAATTCGAAGTTACTGTTAGTTTTAGTGGATTTACTTTGATTAATGGGCGCCATACTACTGGGCCTCTTCACCATCAATTACAGCGGATTACCCACACAGTCGAATGCCACTTGCAGCATCTGTTACGACAGAATGCCCATGCTCATGCAACAGATTGCCCACGAACGCCCTGTTCATAACACAACGAGGCGCGAATCTACAGCAGGGAAAAATCCATCATTATTTGGTGCGTTATAATTTTGGGAGCATGCCCCCTGCATAGAGCCAGTCATATAAATTGTCCAAATTACTCTGCTTTCTTGCACCACCTGATTCGTGTTAGTTTGGTGCTGTTTCACCGCATTGGGACTTCATTGTCCCAAGGGCTACTTAAGCTGTCCGCGGCTAAAAAAGCATTACAATTTTACAATGGCCCTGTTCACCTCAGAGTCGAAAGTGCATCAATCTAATGTTACATGCTATAGTTGAGTCGGCATCAAGAATGGCCATGTGTTTCTGTTTCATGGACATAATCTTATAATCTGTAAGGTTATATGATCATATGGTTGCATCATTCGAAAACTTACTTTTTGGAACTTTATTTTGTTATAATTAAATAAGCATGCTTGTTTTTTTTTTTTATTATAAATAAGCATGCTTGTTATCCTGCATAAAATCTGGCATCTCCGGTCAAAGTCATGTTTTGGCAATCTTGGAGTTTGGTTCAGTTGCTGAGATCAATGAGGTGGTTATTTCTGCAAACCCTTTTTTTAACATTATCTTTCTAAGCTGTTCATCCAATCATGGAATTTTTTTTTATTTTACACACTCATGTTAGTGACTTAGTCATTCAAATAGTAACCAATATAACCTAATTAGTTACACATTCAAGCACATATGCTTATAATCCAAGGCTCAACCCTTGTTTAAATCGTTGTTTTGCTTGAAAAACCCTGTCTGCATCTTTTGATGGGATGTTACTTCTACTCTATTCACATCTATCGGTGCATTTGAGAAGGTAGGAAAAGTGAGTATAAAAATTAAAAAATAGGGTAATAATTTTGAATAAAAGTATCTTTTTGTATATAAATACTCTACTTTCCACTCATTTCTGAGCATTTTTTATATACATATTTTTTTACACTTCATCATTACTTCTACTATATAGTATTTTTTCAATTAGTATTGTGGCCTAAAAGTTCATAGATTTTTTTATGAGTATTCTATTACAATAATCTTAATTGATATTACAAGTAAGTCTTGAGATGTTCTTATAAATTTAACTAACAATAATCTTATAAATATCTTAAAGATCTCAATGGTAGACAGTGGTAGAAGCTTCCGCAAATTGAGAAAAATAACGTCACCACATAATGCAGCAGCTAATTAATACAAAATGCATGCACTAACATTCGAATTCAAGACCTCTACATAAGGGACTGGCCTTGGTACTACTGAAGCGGCAAAGTTCATAGATGTTAAATCATGAAATCTATATTAGTAATTTCATTCTTTCTATCCTTAAATTGAACAGCTTTTGGAAACCCCAAATCCAATACACACCTAAATGCACTTAGGGCAATTTTCAATCAAGTTGGCTTGTACCTGGTTCAATATTTCCTTTGGAAATGCAAATTTTTAATGCATAATTGTCCTATTTCTTCGATTTGTATACTTTTGGTATTCAATGCGCTAATCCTAACATGCACAACAAGTATATTTTTGAGGCCATTATCTTAAAATGGCTCGTTAGTGAATCCCATGATTTGAGATTGGCCTATTTTGCATATACAAAAAAATAGTATTGATCGGCAAAGATACAACTTTAAGGGCATGTTTGCTTACCTGTAACTTACTATTATTTTATTTTTTAATTAATTAATTATTTTTTCTATACAATTATATTACTTTTTTATTATTTTTATACGCTTATCTGTGTAACTAACTTACCTCTTTACTTCTTATCATTACTCATATTGTATAATATTATTTTTTCTCATTTTAAAAATATTAAAAAGTTTTATCACTTCTTAAACACATTTTAAAATTTGCAAAATATTGTATTGACACTATAATGCTAAAATTAATAAATTATTCAATGGTTAATAACAGAGATAAGAACAAGAGAATAAAGAGAGTTATTATTAAAGGATAGTACTCTATATAGGTAGGTTTTCAAACTATGTTGGAAATTTGTGTTAAATTGTGTTGTACACGCAGATGATTAGTTGTCGAGATGTTGACAATCTGGCAAGGAAATGGTCAAATGGATGCTTGGGTGTTTCTAATATAACATTTAAAGGTATATTTATTTTTATGAAACATTTAATACTAAATTGATGCCTGGGAGTGGGAGGTTGGAAATTTAAAAATCTGCAGTTCGAGAATTCAATTCCTTAAAAGATTCATTCGATAATCAATATGATTCTCTGCCCCAAAGTATTCATTTCGAATATTGATATTCAAGGTAATTCTCAGCCAAAGGATCATGTTAACGAAAGATTGAAAATTTCTTTTAGCACATAACTCATTTTAACGATGGCTGATGTTGTTAGTTTGGGCTAAGCAAAAATCCCGCTTAGCCCATCTAAAAAAATCATTTATATTTTTTTGTTTTTTTTCTCATACACTTATTTATCTAAATATATTTAACATATAAACTAAGCTTTACTATATTTAAATATGTGTATATATTTTTTAAAATTTTTAAATATAGAGATATTTTAAATACATATATACACATAAATGTTTAAAAATTTTAAAAACTATATGCACATATCCAAAAATGATAAAACTTGGTTTATATGCTAAATAAACTTAGATAAATAAGTGTATGAAGGAGAAATTTTTTTATTATAAATGAGTTTTTTTAACAGTACACTCATCTGTTTTAAAATATCGCAAAAGATTCATCCCCTTAAATAAGAAAATTGTAAATAATTCTTGTGCTAATAGTGGAACAAATTTGCCTGGGGTCGGATCATTCACAACCGAGCGCCACTTACGAGTGGCTTCCCACAGTAGAATATTTTTTATTTTTTAAAATTTTTTATTCAAATGCGGACCCTGTCTTTTTTTTAATTGTGCATATATTACAACAATTTATCTGAGATATTATAATCAAGTCCAAGAAAGATAACAATTTTTTGTTTACCATGTGGAAAGACTTGTTTACTATGTGGAAAGACAGTAAGCTCCCACTTAAGATATTATAATCAAGTCCAAGAAAGACAATAATTTTTTGTTTACCATGTGGAAAGACTTGTTTACTATGTGGAAAGACAATAAGCTCCCACTTATTCACTAATGAAGACAACAAGCTCCGATGTAATATATGAACACCTACACATAGGGTGCAAGATTCGAACATAGGTCTATGGGCACACTGCCATCGCACCCGACCAGCGCTGCAAATAGTGCACTGGCATATGCGGACCCTATCTGTATCTTCATTCTGTTAAATTCGATAAAATTTAATATTTTATTTTAAATTTCAAAAATCGATAAAGTAGATGCATGTATCTGTGCTTATTTCATCTATTTTAAAATTCAAACTGAAATACTAAATTTTTTTTAAAATTTGCTAAACTTCACTGGAGTAAAATATAAGTATAAATCAAAATTTTTTTAAAATAAAATGTTTCAGAGCATGTTGCGCCTATTTCATAAATGATTACGTGGCAAACTGTTTAAAATTATAAATCAATATATATTTAATTTTTAATAGTTTAAAATATAACTATAACATATAAATTTTATTCTATTTGCAATTTAAGGATGCAACTTTGGTACTGTAGTCATGAATTCAAGTCAAATGAACTTGATTTAAATATTTAAAAACCTAATTTAGGTAGAAAAATAACGATAGGATATAGCAAGTAAAAAAATTCATCAAACTCCATATTATAGATTCTCCATGGTGTAGGGTGTTTACAAAAAAATTCCTTTTATATCTCAGAGTTTGAATGTGTCGGATTGTAATATTAATTATCGTGATATATAAATACCAATAAAAAAATTCATATTACAAGTATTCGAAATTGATATGATATGGTTAAATGACTTGGAGGACAAAAATAAAGTTATAATTGTATGAAAAATGTGAAGATATAATAAAATATAAGGTACTTAGATGGACAAGATATCACACGCTACACAAAATTGTGTATAAAGTGGAAGAAAAGTTTTTTTTAACTTGTTACCTTTTTGTCAATTTGTCAAGAATAAATTAAATTGTTATTTTAATCACTTAGATTCTTTATAACCATTGATAATTATTAATGATTCAGTAACTGCATCTGACTGTTTAATTTCATTTTCATCTTTGCACACATTTTTCATGTTTTAATGACTATGGATTTTACGTATTTACCTTTAGTTTTTTATGTTTATTTAACATTATTTTAATATGATGGGAGTTCTTGTTGTTTAATTAAGAAACTGATCCAACATCGAAACTAAATGACTTAATCTTTATATGGATAAGATGGGATAGAATAACTTATCTTAGGATAGTATAGGACTTCTACAATGTATAAGTATGAAAACTAAGAACGTAACCTAACCAACCCCACGTGTTCTAAGATATGGAATGAATGCTAACTTTTTTTATGGTGTCGACTGTCACCCCATGAATGACCAAACAATTGACTTAGGACAACTCAGGAAGAGGTAAACGAGTAAACGAGGACCACTGACCCCCTTGGATGACTATTCTTATGGATTAAATTATGAGTAATCGATAATCCACGTATTTGTAGTCAACGGGGAGGTGTTCTACATATTATCTCATCATTAAATCCTTTTTAATAATAAATCTCATAATTAGTTCCTTAGACATAGCTGTGTCCAAGTTTTTACCCAAAACGACAAGATGCTTAATTTAAGGAATATTATTTTCATATGTAATGGCTTGTACCCAATTAAGCACCCATTTCAAACATGGGACAAGTACGACAGTTAGATTGAAATGTATTAAAAAGAAATTAATTCTAGTACAAATAGATTTATTATATTCAACAGGCGTTATATGTGGAACTTTCTTTGAACTGCATTAAACACCATTATAGCGATTAAGCATCATTTACTGTACGTAAAAAAATTATTTTTACACTAAACTTTTGAAGATTTTATTAAAATTTACCTACGTTAATGATATCACAAAATTTCAAATCAAAAGTTAACAGTAACACCGACATTAACATCTTTTAAATAGTTGCTATCGTACATTTAAATTAGAACGCTTATCTAAAAAGTCAGCATCCTAGTGCTGAAAATTTTATCTTATTCTTTGTGGATGTTAAAACTATATTGAAATCTATAATTTATTAATTAAATTTGTTTTGAATTTTTATTTATTCCCAACATCTTTATTTTATTTAAGTTCAATTTTAAAGGATGCGATTCTATAAAAAAAATTATCAAGGCTTTTGATTTGGTGAAAACATGAGTTACAATCTCTTGGATGAACCCATTTTTATAATAGAATAAAAAACAACTAATGGTTCACAATATTGTTCAAAATCCTTAAGTTTATTATAGAAAAAATCAGATGTAAGTGGGTTACATTTGCTTTTAGAAAAAAAAACTATTCTCGTGTAAAATATAAAAAATTCTTAGATTTTAATAATATTATAGGATTATTTATCCACATAAAAATAATGTTTGAAATAATCTTGAATATAACTTTAAAATTAATATATTAAGGGTGTGTTTGGTTGGGAGTAAAACTTTTGATGAAAAGTTTTTGAGATAGAAGTTGTCATATTGATAGAAAATGATGTGATATAATAGGAGTAATGATGAGAAGTAAAGAGAATAAAGTTAAAATAGATAGGTTAATTGTATAGATAGTTGTGTAGAAATAATTGAAAAGTATGGTAGTTTGTATAGGAAAATATGAAAAAATAATTAAAAAATAGAGTAGTTATGGAGAGTGAAAAATTTTAGATTGAAAAATTTTGGTTGACATGTTTATATCCCAAACAAACACACCCTAAATAAACAATCTGTTCCATGCAATTTTAAAATGCATCACATCATGTTTAAACTTAAATTTATTTATAAATCTCTAAATACTCTCTCCTTTTGCATGCCGAATTTAGCTCCAAGTTGTTGCAATTATATAAATGAATTATACTACCGTAAAACTCCATTTATATGGACTTACTTTTATAAAATAAAATATATTAAAAGACTCCCTCGGTTCAATAAAGGAAAAAACGGAGCAGTTTACTTATACGAGACCGTGGTGATATGCAACATTAGATCCGTATCCGAATTACCCAAAGAAAAGGACCACCTGGTATCTCTTTCCTGTAAAACCGTCATCGCAGCCGCAATCCTATTTTAAACTGATGCCCAAAAATATAGAGAAATACTCGAACTCGTTTGCCTGGATAAAGCAAAAGTTGAAAATTTTATTATTTATTTAATGTTTCGTTTGGGACCATGCTATGGAAAAGAGACTATATATACATTTGTGTACAACTTCGAGTGGAAAGCTTACATAATAAATGCCGCAATATTAAATTATTCAAATTCTACTTTTATGCATTCCACATAAACCATTGATTAAGATGATCTAGAACATTACTATCAGCGGTGCGTTTGAAAAATGATAAATTTTTTAATAAAAATTTTGTATTATAATGATAAGAAATAAAGAAAATAAAGTTAAGATAGATATAATAAAATTTTTGATAAAAATTTTGTATTATAATGATAAGAAATAAAGAAAATAAAGTTAAAATAGATATGTTAATTATATGATTAGTTATGTAAAAACGATTGAAAAGTAATGTTTATATAAAAAATGTGAAGAAATAATTAAAAAATAAGATAATGATGAAGACTGAAAAGTTTAATTAGAAAAACTTTTATTGTAAACAAACATTCCCTTAATAAAAAATTCTAATTAAGCATCATTAGAGAATTAAATTTTATAAAATCATTTTGTAGGAATATATTTGGGTATATAGTAAATTTGGATGTCACTCAAGACAGACGGTTTAGATATTGGCCAGAATATATTTGGGTATATTTCAGATTTTTATCAAAATAGGATTTGGGGATTATTTGTGGAGGGAACAGTTGTAAAAGCAGACAGGAGGTGGAACTGCCCACGTTATCCACCGCAACGCTAACTGCAATGGGCTGACGATAACTACTTCCGATCCAATTTAAAAGCGGAAAGAATTTCAGAAGTGAAATCCTCTCTCTCTCCGTCTCTGTCTGATTACGAGAGGGATCGGTTTATAAGGCCTTGGAATTCAGAAGGTTAGAGCCTTCATATACAAATTTCAGTTGTACATATATCTCTGCTCCAACCTTCCGAAGCAACGTGATAATATTGGTTTTTGCATTGGATACCTAGAAGCAATGGCTTCTTCCAAGTCCCTTTACCTTTTCCTCTTTGCTTCTTCTGTAGCGGCCATGAACATGATGGGAGCCGTCTGGGCTTCGGGTTCTTCACGTGATTTCTGGGTGGGAGACGACAACGGTTGGTCAGCGCCAAGCCACGATGAGGAATTCTACGATCACTGGGCTCAGAAGAACGGTCCTTTCCACGTTGGAGATGTGCTCCGTTAGTATTTTTTCTTTCGTTCTTTGCTTTCCTTTCCTTTCCTTTCCGTTTCTTTTCCTTTTGGCCTCGTTTTGCTTTCCTATTCACTTTCTTTAACGCTTCCAGATTGTACTATACCGATTTTCTGAATATTCCAGACACATTCTCTTGCAGCGATTAAAATTTTTTTTGTCCACTTTGGTTTGGGGAACACGAAACTGTTTTTGTGAAATCTAAGCCTCCAACACGTTTAGTGTGTCAGATTCAGTGAGGAAATAAAAGATTTCTTCAGAAAATAATTATAATATATTATAAAAATTAAACTATTTGACAATACATATGAACATATTAAAATTTTTAAGTCAAGTTTTATTTACAATATATAAAATATTATTTCATCTAAGACGAATAGTTTAGATTTTAAAAATCACAATGGTTCAAACCAAGTACTTCCTCCTTTGTTAACAGCAGAAAGAATTTCTAATGAATCAGACCATATGTTTTTCAAATATTTGTTGTTGTTAGTTAATTTTATTATAAAATGAACAGAAATGTTCAAATGTCTACTCTTACACCTTATCAAGGCTTCCCTTTTCTTTACGCTTGATGAGTTAAGTAACACTAAAAAATTATAAAAATACCAAATGTCTGTGATGCCCTTCCAAATGGCTTTTCCAATATACAATATATGCTTATTCAGAGCATACATGGCCTCTTCACTAGGGGTATAGCTGGGTTTATCCAACTAGTAAAATCATCTAACCAGTTTAACGTTTAAAACATTAACCCGCATAATTTACCACTTATAAGGTAAAAGAGTTAACATTTTTCTTCATGTTTATTTACATGTTATGCATAATTATAACAAAAGAAACAATATTTTAATTTAAAATAAATATGAAAATTTATCTTTAAATTAAGAGCATCACATAACATGATTAGATTTCCGATTCATTTATGTTATACAAATTTGGGTGGGGTTAAGTTTTCATAAATGAATAAGATTGAAGTCTTTTAAATGAATTAGAATTCGAATTAACCTCATAAATGTATATCTTGATCCAATTACACCCACTTTTGAAATATTGTGTAACACAGGGGAATGATTCTATGTACATCTGATCCAATGTGGGCCATCTTATTTTAAATTAAGGGTATATTTAACAATTATAAAACTTATGACATAAAATTTTTTAATCTAAAACTTTTCACTTTACTGAAGTATTTTATTTTTAATTATTTCTTAATATTCTTCTATACAATTATATTACTTTTCAATCATTTTTTACTATTCACATAACTATTTGATTTATTTTAACTTTATTTTAGTCATAATTATTCTTATCACATCACATCACTTTTCTTATTTTAAAAAGCTTCATACTAAACTTTTGTTTGAAATTTTTTTATTAAATGTCAAACACGAGCAATATAAAAAAAATATAACTTGTAATTTAGTTAAATTTAAAACCACCTAACATGTTTAATGTATTATGTTTAGTTAGAAATGTTAAAATTTTTCACTATCATAAAATAATTTTAAAATTATAATATATCATAAAATTAAACGGATCCACAATAATTACAACCTAAACTTTCAAATCAAAGTTGATATATGTATATATTTTTAAAAATAATTTTATGTAAAATACAGTATTTAAAATGATGCAAATGAAGAAGATTTCGCAGAATAACTCCATGGGCCAAAACGAAGCATTTTCACTTTTTGAAACGTTTCTAATGAATCACGGTTACTTGAATGATGATGTGAAACAAAAACATTGTCTTGTAGGATGAAAATTTTGAAATTTACAAATGTTTGGTTTATAATATTGATTTTTATGTTATTCGTGCAGACTTTAAGTACAACAAATCAGTTGATTCGGTTTCGCACGTTGACAAGGAAGGTTACTACCATTGCCACTACAATGGCACTACTGTCAACTACACTGACGGAAATACAACAATAACGCTTGCCGCGCCCATAATTTACTACTTCGTAAGTTTCAACCGAGGCCACTGCGAGGATGGCCTCCGCCTCCTTATCAACGCCACATCTCCCGGAGATAATCCATCGCCACCGCCTTCTCCTTACCCCTCGTCGCCAGTACCGATACGGCCGCCAGCACCTGCACCTTCTCCTATTCCGCCCCCTGCAAGCTCGGCAGTCTCGAACCAACTGGCTACTTGGCCCATTTTGCTAGTGGCTCTTGCTGCTGCTGCTTTCGTTTTCTTCGTGCCACTTCAGCTATGAAGCGCATCAGGATGATTAGTGTTTTTCTGCTCTTCTAGATCTGTCACGATTTTAGCTTGATTGTTGGATGGTTCGTGTTTCGAGACGGTATCCTATCACACTTATGACATATATTCTTCCTATACATATATATATTCTTCTATGTAGCAATGATTGAATTAGTGGTCGGAGTAACTGCAATTGTGTATTCTTTAGGTCCTTGATCGTTTATTATATTGGTGGAAAAAAAATATACACCAACCTTGCAACGTTTTTGATCAGTTCACGCACGTCCTTTTGACCCAAGTCTGCATTATCTTTGTTATTATAACCGCGGCAAAGCAATTTCGTGGGTCGTAGTTGGCGTTTGGCAAAATTCTAAAATAGCTTAAGGGAGTAGGAATCGTAGAAAAATGCGATTCCAAGAAAGCTTGATTTTCGTGCTTATACAAATCGCTTAAACTCATCGTGACATATACAATTAATAGACAAAAATGCCCTCATGATTCCTAAAAAAATTGCAAATTTCAGTACGTAATCATCTTAGATCCATATCACAACCTTAAATTCTTTTTTTTTTTTTTTATCAAGATTATATACTTATTTTGGATAATTTACAAATATACATACTCAGTTTGATCAAAATTGCAAATCTACGTACGTAGCTTCAGAAATTATAAATAATTTCCACATAGTTTAACCATAATTGCAAATAACTCCCATATTTTTATAACATTGTTACAGTATGAGTATATTTGCAAATAACACCTCATGCCATAACGATATTGTAATTTCATCATAACGGCGTGAGAGTTATTTGCGATTATGATTAAATTATGTAGCGTTATTTATAGTTTTTGAAACTATGTTGGTATATTTATAATTTTAATCAAACTAAGTAAGTTTATTTACAAATTATCCACTTATTCTATTTTTTGATGTAGTGATCATTATATATTTATTCTTTCTTTAAGATGCACTCAATCAATGTCTTACACCTAACTATATAGTCTTTGAAATTTTATATATTTATTTTATTTTATTATTACTAAAATTATTGTATTTTACTTAGAGCAGATTTGGGAAGTGATAAAAATTTTATCTGTAAAAGTTCTTGAATTAAAAAAAATTTAATATGACAAAGGTAATGATGAGAAATAAAGAGAGTAAAGTTAAATTAAATAAGTTAGTTGTATAGTTAGATGTGTAAAAATAATTGAAAAATATAATAATTATATAGAAATATGTGAAAAAATAATTAAAAATAGAGTTTTTATGGACATTGAAATATTTTAAATTAAAAAATTTTAGCTTGACATTTTTTATTTATTTTCAAACACACCCATCATTTACAAATATGAAATTAATCCTATATAAGCTTTAATATTAATATGATTAAAAAGTATTAATGCTAATATACTATATTAAATTCTATTCATTCGTCAAATCTAATTTAATTTATTGCCCCATGATTCAAAATAGCTAAATCAAGTATCATCTAAGTTATTCTGAGTGTGTTCAAATAGAAATGAATATACATTAGTTATGTTTAAATTTTAAGTTGATAAGTTCTAAACATAGCTTAATTTCTACGAGGTTAACCTCTTTTGCATTTTTAATTTCATAAAATATATTTTAAAATAAATTAAAATGTCTAATTAATCATGCACGATAACAAATATTTCTATTATTAACAAGTTCAATTTAATTTTTTCGAATAGAGGAAATGCTAATCCTCATCAAGGCGGCAGAGAACTGGAAAAATCCTTACACAGTTGCAATAGAATACATGTGGGTTAGAATTATCACCCCTTCAGACGAAACCATTTGCCAAGTATTACTTTGCCCGGCAATGAGCTGCCATATTGCCATTACTAAAGACATGGGATACGAGATTTCAATGAAAATGGATTCCAAATCCCTAACTTTGTCCGGTAGGAATTTCAAATTCGAAAATGGGTAGGCCACCCCTTCACCATGACATCAATATCGGTGCACCACTTTCAATAGTTAGTTGTACTTTCATGTCTCTTTCGGTGAATTTACATTTTTAAAAGCACTTTTAATATTTTAGCCAAATATAAGACTTTAGTAGAAGCACTTCTGATATTGTCAAATACCACGCAATTTTCGTTACAATATTTTTTTAAGAAAATTTTATTTATAATTAGACTTTTCTTAATCACAAAAATTACATTGCAAGGCTAAATGAAGCCTTATATCTAGTCAAAGACCATCATAACATTATAATATATATATATATATTGAATCATTATTTTCTACAAGAATATTATTTTAAAACAAATTTTAATACTTTGATTTTAGTATTTAATGATAACAATATATTTAAATATTTGATTTTGGTGATAAAAATATCAATAATACTAATCGATCACTTGCCATTAGGGGCGCAACTTAGTACCAGTTGATCTAAACCAACCCGACTCAACCCGATTTTAAAACTAAATTTAAGTTTTATTTTTGGAAATTTTCACAATAGACCTAGTTTCAGTCTGGAAGAACTCAAAACCAATACTATAACTCAACCTCATCCAAACCTTATATTCCCCTAAATTGTTAAAAGAATTATATTGATTTATATGTTAAAACAATTATATTGGTTTATATATTAAGTATTTTTTTTTTTTGAGAATAAGGGTAACACCCTATCCCCCGACCCTAATCGCCCGACAGGGAGGAGGGATAGGATGAACCAGAAGTATTCATTGCCAAAAAATTGTCTATACAAATTTTTTCATGGAGAGCCTGTGGGGGGGTGCCCCACCAAACTTGTTGGTCAACAGAGGAGGCAGACATAGTGTCGGCTAATGCATGAGCCACAGCATTCCCCTGCCTAAGTACATGATGAGTAGTTACAGAAAGAGAAGAAGAAAGGATGACCCTGATTTCGTTGATAATGTTCCCAACAGGAGAGTGCACGGGGCCATCAGTCGAGAGCAGGTTGACAAGAAGAAGCGAATCCGTTTCAATCTGCAATGTCGGCAAGTTAGCTTCCAGTCCCCAAGAAACACCGAGAAGGAAGGCCAGTGCCTCCATGTACAATGGTTCCATAAAGCCATCCCAGTGCCACCCCTTCGCCGCAACAAAGGCACCCCGCGAATCGCGAATAACTGCTGCAAAGCCCGATGATGAGCACCTTTGATGCAAGCGGGCGTCAACATTGATCTTGAATACACCATCCGGAGGTTTAGTCCATCTGGGAATGAGAGGCCTATCAAAAGCGCCATCCAAGATGAGAGGAGAGGCCCTGCGATGTTCCTCCAAAAATTCCTTGCACCACAAGAGAACGTTGGGGAAGTCCGGTTTCAAACCATCGATCCTGAATGAGTTTCGTAGAAACCATATTCTCCAACAGCAGATAATGAAGAGGCTAAGATCATCCGTCCACCGGTGCTGAACTAAAGAGATGATGAGTTCCTGCACCGTGGCCGGGATAACGCACCTACATTCGAGCCAGAACCAAATCCCCCTGGTTCTATAATTATAATAAAAAAAATTATAGAATCATAACCTAATTAAACTATAAAATATATATTTATATTAAACCTAAATGTCATCTACATTTATCCTTAAAAATTTACATATATCACATCTATATCAATTTAATTTATAAGTAATTATAAATATACCGACATTTTAAAAGTATTGCATTCATATCAATTAATTATAAGATATATAAGTCTCACTTTTACTAAACTTATTTTAGATAGTAATTTTATGTAATTCTAATTATTTTTCTTAACTTAATTGTTGATTGTAAATTTGTTGTTTTATTGTACTTAATATTATTTTTAATTAGAAAATTAATTTTTATCAAAATTAAAGATATCATAAATCATACAAATATATTTGTGTGTAAATTATTAATAAAAATTATCATAATCAAAGGTGTATTTTAGAATTAGTTATTGTGAATGCAATAATGTTTAAAAAATTAGTTATTTTTATTTGTACATTTTAACTTACATCGATTTGAGAGTAATTGGAATTTCAAATTGAAACCAAAGCCAAAGTTAATGCAGACCTGAATCCAAATTATAATATTTGTATTTGGGTTTATCTAAACTCCATAGATTTTGGCTAAGGGTTTACCTAAATCTTAAACAACTTGACCTAATTTGCACCCTTACTTGCAGTATTGTGTTTGTGATAAATTACATCTCAATTATATAAGTTGCTATTGACTAAAAATGAAGTAGTATTGAAAATGTAAAAAAATAAGACAATGATGTATTAGAAGTTCTATTGGAAATTGAAATTTTTTTTTTGTTAGGAATGGAAAATTTCACCCAATTCTTATTTTATCTCCTTTTGGATGAACCTGAATTTGTTTTTCTTTTTTAACTTGGATAGAACACTTTCAAAACTTTATCATGTTCTATATATTAAAATCTCCATATGGAAAATTAGGTGCATTAAATTTGTGTATGATCGGTTACGGTTAACATTCAAAAATAAGACTTAAACCGTATATTGCATTGCTTTTTATAGTATTAATTACTTATATTTTTAATCAAATACATACACCATGTTTAACACAATAACATACTGTTACTGCAACATGTTTTACCCCATTCTTGTTTCATTCCTTTGGATGATCCTGAATTTGCTCTTTTCCGTGAATAGAACACTTTCAAAACTAGTTTCTTAAAAGGTGTAACGAAAGATTCAAATTGTTTATTAATCATTTTCAATATAATCACCATTTGGAAAATTAGGCTATTAAATATGTGTGTGATCATTATGATTAACATTCAAAAATACGATTTTATACCGTATTTTGCATTGTTTTTTGTATGAATTATTTATTTTTTAACCAAATACATACATCATGTTTAACACAACAAAATAGACTTCGCAAAAATATTACAATAATATAATATTTATGGAACTAATATTAATAAAAAATAAATACTTTCGTCAACTAATTCTTAAAAGCTTATATAAATAATTTTTAATTAAAATAATTAAATATAATATTTTTGTCAAATCCTTCACTTTTGACAGAGAGCTGGGAGAGTTGCATGTTCGCAAACCTCGCTTTCCTCAGGTCATCCCGATTCCCGAACACGCCCTCAGTAATGTTTGGAAATTGTTAAAAAAAAAAGAAGAAGCTATTTTAGAAAATTTGGCTTAAGCGTTTAACTGATTAATGCGGGCTGTGGTATGAGTCATGTGCAAGCGTCAGGATAATGTATTGAATATCTCGTGTAATACTTAACTGTGATATTCAATACTGAATTTTAAATTAGACTTTATTTTCACTCATAAAAATTCTTTGTATTCTTTTATTTTATTTTTCTATTCACTCCATTCCCTACTTTTAATTATTTGATCTCAGTATTTTTTAAGCTACCGGCAACAATTAGCTCACAGCATATATTATTTTGGTTCATTCAATCATATATTTTGTTTAAAATTAATATAACACATGTAATTAACTAAAAGCAAGTCACTAAAGATATAAAAATAATTATTAAAACAGGGAAAGCTAAAAATTAGTGATAAAAATATTTTAAATAGTAAAATGATTAAATGATGTGTAAGTTACATAAAAAAGTCACTAGGGATAATCCCATTTGTCTGAACACAGTTGGATATTTTTCAAGCTGTTTTATAAATATATTTTGCAGTTATATTTAAACTACAATTCAAGTTTTATCATTTTTTATTTTTAAATATAGGAGTATTGTGGTCATTTTTATTAATCTTATGTTTAAAAATAGAAATATATAAATATATCAAAATGATAATTTTTGAAAGCTAAAAAAACATAAATTTTTAATTATAAATTAAATATATCATTTATAAAAAGCAAAAATAATAAAATATAATTTGTAGCCAGGCAACCAGCAGTCGCATTAAAAAGGCCCGACTCCTTTGGCTGCAGTAGGTGGGCCGGCCCCAACAGCATTCGGCTGTTTAACTTGTTTTTAAAATGTTTATATTAAGTTTGGTGTATTTAATTATCCAAATTATACCATTTCGAATATGTTTATATATATTTATTTTTAAATATATGGGCATTGTGATAATTTTTATAGGTGGGAAATTAGTAAATTACCATCATACTCCTATATTTAAAAATAAAAATATAGATAAATAAATTTAAAAATAATAAAACTTAAATTATAAATTAAATATACATAAATGGGACCAGTTAAAAACGGAGTCCGATCGCCTGCTCCCGGGAGCTTATACCTATTTTTTTTTTTTTTGAAATTTTTTTTATAAAAATGTTAATCTAGGTGTATTTAACATGTGTATAAGTTTTTACCATTTTTGGAATATTTTAAATATTTATTTTTAATTTTTAAAAATCAGTAATATTTTAGTAATTTAACGGTAGCAGGAGACGCTTTAAAAACCGCCCCTTAACTTTACGAAGGCGGGCTTCGCCTCACAGCCAGTCAGTTCGCAGCGGGAACGAAGTACCTGCCTATTCGAGAACCCTTCCAAAACCCTCCCGCATTTTTTTCCACCTCCTGGCAGGAAATGCCGGGCCGTGCTTCAGATCCCGGCGGAGCTCTCGTCCCATTCTCACCGGCGGTCAGAGATCCGGTCGTCTATCCTCTTCACCACGGCCTCAAACCTCCGGTCGCTCATCTCTCCATCTCCTGGTCCCGAGGGAATTCTCTTAACGTCGCCTTCTTCCGTAAATCAACTACAGAACCGGGCGACGAGATCGGCGGGAAAGTTCTCGAGGTGAAGCTCGATGTGGGGGATGCTGAGATAGACGATGCGCAAAAGCGGAGAATCGCATATGAATCAGCGCCGGCTTTTGCTCTCCTTCAGAGCCGTCGGAACGCATTCTTGGCAGCTTCGAGAATGGCGTTTGGTTCACCTTCGCTTCGCGTTGAATGGTAATTTCGTCATTCTTAATATTTCTCAGAGAAAGATAAATATTTTTTTGAATTTTCACCTTCTCGCATCTGTTAAGCTGAAGGTCCATGGCTGCTGAACCTGACGATTTTGTTGATTTTCTCTGCACACATGAACTTCTGGAATTGTGGGCCCGGGTGAAAAGCATTCATCCCTAGTTATCTTATAGCCTTCACGAACAACGACTTTTGAGATGGCTAATGCATCCTGTTCAGTTCGATCAAGTCCCGTGACTGGCGATCGAGGACTACATGACAGCAGCATTGTGATTATTTTTGCATCCTGATGAATGCTCTACTGTTAGAATTATTTACCTATTGTTATTTATTTGGACGGGAAGATAACCACTATCTTGGGACCTGTAGGTGGCAGCATGTTATGGAATACAGCAAACATATAAGTTCTCTTTTGGGAGCTCAGAGACGTACTGACTCAGTGATCGAGGACCCAAAGATGGTTATAAAGGTGATCCTGCGTCATCAGTTTATTGGATGTCAGTTATACTTAAATTCCGATGGTTAAGTGTTAGAAAAATAATGAGGTTTGAGTTGGATTATGAAAATAATTCTGATGGTTATAAAGGTGATTCTGCATCATCAATTTGTTGGATGTCGGCAGCATATGAGGTTTGAGGTGAATGAAATTCATCGTCTGAATTTAAATGCTAGGCTACTTTGGATTGTCAATTTAATAGAAATGGAAGGAGTAATGAATGAGACAGTAATCATAAAACTGACCATTCCAAATCAAAACCAGAGCCCATGACATTTTCTTTGACATACCAATTGCGTCTTAAATCACATGTATACTTTTATGTATTCCTTACATGTTTTGGTTCTCATGTATGAGCTCATTTATGTCCTTGTTTCCATTGGCGTTTTGGTTCTCATGTACGAGCTCATTTATGTCCCTGTTTCCATTGGCGCAAGGCACACTTAGCTTCCAAACACTGCTGGGGTTAGGGTGTAGGTGCGAGTTGCACAAGCAAAGCTCATGCCCAAATGAAGCAAGACATGTATAACAAAACATTAAATTAAATTAATAATACATATAATTTAGAAGGCAGTATTCAATATATTCTAAAATCATAGCAATTATGAATAAAGCCAACCTCAAATTTGACTAATCTAATATTTAAAAAAAGAGTAAAATTGAAGAAGTCAACTCTATTCAACTTCTAGAAATTTTTATATTTTCAAGCAAGTTAAATGAGGAACACCAAAGGCACCTCAAGCCTCAAGAGGTGGACCTGATTGAACCTTGGGTCTAGGCGCGAAGAAGTCTAACTTTATTCGACTGCTAGAAATTCATATATTTTTGAGCACATTAAACAAGATGCATTAAGGCACGTCAAGGCTCAAGAGGTGGGCCTGAGTAAGCCTCGAGCCTAGGTGCACACATAGGCACACCTTGAACAACTATGGTATCCATTTAATTTTTAGATGCTTTTTTAAAAATCTATTGAATTGGCACTTTTTATGCCAATTTTACTGCTTCTATGGGCAAAGATTTTTATTGAGCATGTTGGTGTATGTTTAAATCTGAGGCTATGCAGATTACTTGTACTTGCAGCACCTCTCCTGTTATTGACCACCATACTCTCTTATGAACAGTGAATGTTTTATAATTTCTCTAACATTTATCTGGGCTACATTTTGTCTCATTTCTTTCTCTTTTTGTTTGATGGTGAGAAAATATAACTTCTAACCGAAGGGCTCTGTTTGCAGTCAGATGAGGAGCCAACCTGTTTGAAGGCAGCATGGGAACTGATGGGCATATTTTATGTGGATAAGCAATCCATGGCTTGGCTGCCAGAGCAGCTTGTTGATTGGTTAGCAGTAATGATCTTTCTGCCCACCCACGCTTTGATGGCAATCTGTCCCTTCAACCTTCTTTTTTAGATCTAATTTGATGGAAAATGGATTGACATTTCAATTTCCTCTGTACTGATTATGCCTTCTTTCTGCAGGATTATGATAGCCTTCTTTCAAGTACGGAGACAACGGTTCATTCAAAGCTTGTGAAACTGCAACAGAAACTTGTCAATTTACAGGTTTGATTATTTATCAAATACTTTGTAATTTTGTCAGTGACAATGCTTTCTGTTTTTCATGAGATTCTCCAAGATTGTAATTCTGTAAGAAAAATAAGTAAAATAGATGATAACTGGACTGTTCAACAAATTTGTAGAGAAATCTATTAGACTAGGTAATAGCACTTCCAGTGGTGTTATATTCCTCTAATTTCCGTTAGCTGATGTTAGCAATCTGCTCTGGATTTGACTTCATGTGAAATCTTTTTTCTAGATCATGGTTAATGTTAACAGAGGTTAATGATTGGCTGTTAAATTTAATTAGCAATATAAATAATGTATATAACTGTAATTTCTTATTTCAAAAGTCCCCTACTGTCATTGTGCAATATATTTATGCGAATATGTTAAACTATTGCAAGTGGCTTCTCTAGTTTTAATATAAAACATGCTAACTTTGCATCCAACAATTTGACATGCACAAGCAGCCTTGTTGTGGCAGGCGCTTTTTTTTTTTTTTTTTCTTTTTTTACTTGACTGTTGTGGTCTATGCCTTTCATACTGAGATATTCCTCATGTGCAAATCTTCCTTTGTCACTTGGATCATTAGAGATAAATTCCAGAGTCTTTCAACATGATTGATATGGGGAAGGACATTGCCTAAATCCTTTCTGCTGACAGATGGGAGTGACATATTAAGTCCCGTCTGCGATGGGCAAGAAGACTTGTTTACCAGAGGACCTACTTTTGAACACATAAAAGCTAGAGGGATCCCATAAGAGACATCTAAAAGGTTGTTTTGTTCTACACTACGATTCTGAATTGTTTTCAGATGTAACTGTAGTTTATTTTCTGTGTCATATGCATAAGTATTAAACAACTTTCATTTTGAATTGCTGAAGAAACACTGACTAGTAGGTCCAATTTTGACCATAGCAAACTACCTGAATTCTTCAATTTTGATGTTCTATTTTAAGATCCGTTGAGCTCTTTTTTCTGTTAGTATGAAATTATCTTTCTTCACACACTTGGAGGATGTTGCTTCAAGCTTCGACAAGTTTAACTTCCATCAATGGGTTAAATTGATTCGGTGATTGCTTTGATTAACAACTTAAGATGACTTTTCTTTTTCTGCCTGTACTCTATTACTTTTCTTTATCTTGAGAGATTTCTTGTCTATTTGTTAACACTGCGCATCCTGAATATGCATGCAACCTTGATGCGGTCACTTCCAAGTAATTGTTTACAATGATGTTATGACTAATCTCATTAAATAGCACTACTTGTGTTCATACAGATTGTTGAGGATGATCCTGAATACTGGGATGGGATGTCATCAGCACTAGCAGTTGGTTGGCTTGATATAGTAGTAAGAGTTTTTCTGTGACTGAGGATTTTGGAAAAGCAACATAAATATTAGTTCTGAAACATTTATGTCACACAAGATAATTTATGGAGCTTTTTTGCAGGTAAAACTGCTGAGGTTGCATGGTTCTTATCAACTTGATCAGATTGGCAGTCGTGAGGTTTACAAGGCTTTACCAACACAAATTCTTCTTATTTTCCATGATTGATCAATTGAAAACAATGATGAATTAGGAAGGTTACAGATTTTTGAACAGCAGATGTGCTGCTCAAATCAAAATAGTAAATAAAAAAAATGTGTGTATATATATATAATCAGATATTGTAAAACTGATTTGCATGGTTAGCACTTAACCTAGAACCTTTGAGCTATCTATTCATTGAGAAAAAGAAAGAGGTGGAAATAGAATAAGCAGCGCTAGGACCTATTTATCATCTTAAAAAACTAAATAGAAAGGAAAATTGTAGAACAAATGCAAGCGAACAAACCTCACTTTTTTACCCAAAAAATGATTGGATGGTTCTTGAGTGGGATGGCAGAGGTTTTTTTGTTGGTTATGGGACGTGCATACCTAGTATGAGCTGTTCTAATTGATTGACCAAGTTGACATTAAGAAGCCTTGTTTTGATCATAAAAATTATAGGAATTTATCTGGAAGTCTTATTTTGATGATGGAATTACAATACACTAGCGTCAATCAGAGTCAATCAAACCCTACTGTAAGAATCAGCCTTCATGGTCATTTCTCTCATACTTATGAAGAGAAATCTTCCCTCACATAATTTTCAGATCATTGTAAATGCACCTGAATAATTCTTTTTTTATTCAGATGCAACCAATCTAGTTTAGTCTTTAGGTCTAAGTCAACAAATTCCTGGATTGCTCGTCATTACATCATGAATCATTAGTAGCCATCTTTACATTAGTATCAGGGATCAAATTCTTCTTTTTACACTAAGCATGCACGCCAAAACAGACAGAAAATGGGCTGGTGGAGGCAGTTGCTGTTCTGGTGTCAACCATGCCTCGCATGCGCCCGGAGTTAGCTGCTGAAAGATCAGGCCAATGCTTTAAGACTAAGCCTGATTTTATGAAGGTACAATTTCCCTTGGTGTGGGCTTGTTTTTTTAGGCTACAGTCTTTCTTCAGACAAATGATAATTTTATTTTCAAAAGAATTTTGTATTGGTGTTGGCTTTCTGTTTCTTTGTCTTTTCTCATGGTGGCCCAATTATTATTTTGTCTCTCCTGCAGGCATGGGAGAAATGGCGGGGCCAAATAGCTAAGCTGGACTGCAGTCCGTTTTGGGTTCAGTGTGAGCACCGACAGACAAGGGAAGGCTTGAAAATTCTGTTACAGGTCATGCTGGGAAATACTAGCAATCTTACGGCTGTTACATGCCACTGGATGGAGCTGTATGTATCGCACTTTCTATACATCAGGCCGTTTACAGTGGTTAGCATCTCTCTCTCTCTCTCTCGCACACAGCCAACAAACAGAGAACAGAAAGTATTCAAGCATCTTTTCTCTTGACGAAGCAGGGTTTAGAAGGCATGCATACGTTAGCTCAGAAATGTATGCAGTTGAAGCCAGCATCTGCCTCCCATAAATTGGTGAAGCTTATTCTAGGAATTCTCGGAGAAAATACTGAGGTAGGATTAAGGAAGCCAGCAACTAACATCCCATAGTAAACATGCACGATTACTGCAGTTTCTTCCCCTCAGGCAACTTATCACCTTTCTACATGCTTCAGGTAGTTTTGGCAGAATGTTCAAGCTCATTCGGCCCCTGGTGAGCTTTAACATGTTGATTTATTATAGTTTCTCTGTTTGTTTTGTTTTATAGATGTTTCAAACTTGTGTGGTGGAGATCCTAAAAAGTAGGCAATCATATTAGTGGAACATGTTTTGATTGAATCCCTGCAGTGCCTCAGTGTGAGTCAATTATGTACCTATTGGATGTCGTTTGTGTGTAGGATGGTTGCACATGCAATAGAGCTTTTGACAGCAGAAAACAGTCAAGCTGAGGTTCTTTTACATGAAGAGCGTTACAATTTGGGAGGAGTCAGCATAGAAGAGCTTCATCGACTTATTTATGCTCAAGTACTATCTTCTGATGCTCTAACTTGGCAAGTAAGCATCTGGCATTTCCACTGGATTTCTTTATGCGCAAGGAGCTTTGTAACCATTTTTAAGTAATATGTTAAAATTTCAAGTTCACGAAGATCCGTTTACAATTTGTAGTAGGCCAAGAAAACAGAATGCATTTTTATAGGTTTTCTTTGTTTTTGAGGATGCATGGAGAGGATACAAAATCTGAAATTCTCAGTTTGTGAATTCAGGGCAGTAAGTTCAGTGCACTAAACCTTAGGACACCCGGATGCATGTTTATGGCCTCCAGAAGCATTCTTGATTACTGAATCTATTAAAATATGCATAATTTGGAGAACTAGGATGCATAAACAAACGTTTATCACCTATTGATAAATCACAAAATTTTAAATCCAGTGAATAGATAACAATGTGAAACAAATAATTCTATGGTTATCTGCCAGTTTTATACTGATCTTGCAGTTCTTACTAATCAACTCATTTTGGTATGGAACATAAAACTGATAGAATCCAAGGAAAAGACATCTTGGGAACGAGGAAAAGTTGAGTGAAAAATTTTCAGTCCTTTACTTCACTATTTTCCACACCTGTTAATGTGATTTGATATCTTAACTACCCCACAACCTTATTTATTTATTTATTTTTATATAATCATTACCATCTTTTTGTACTAAAAGCATGCCTTTGTCTTTATTCACTTTCTTTCTTTCCCTCCACTTTTCCATTTTTTCTTCACCTCTTTTCCACATTCCCAACAGGCCATAGTCTACGATAAATCACATCAGTAAAAGTGTGTGAAGCCAATCCAAAAAATGGGGAAGTGCATGAATGTAATTGTTCTATGAAATGTATAGGAGAACATTAGTTTTAAAATGAAAAACTAGATTCTAATGTACTTTTAACTAAGACACGCCCATGCTTTACTTTAAAATCATAAAATCTAGCTATGTAGTCCTGAGTTTGAACAAGAAAGGAGAAACTTTATTTCTGGCTTCTTCAAATCCTATGAAAAATTTGGGTGGAGTTTCTTGTCAAACATTTTACCAGTCTTACTAAATCTTGTGTAGAATGAGAGAATAGTATGGGACAAATGACCGCGGGCTTTCTTTTGCTGTGAAAGGGAGATATAGTTCACTCTGGCATCTAGGTCCACACGTTTTAATGTTTCTCTCCGTCGACATTTTTCTCTGGTTGGGCTCCCTGTGATTATGTGTTATTCCATCTTTTTGTATTTGATATAGTCATTATGAGGATCAGCTGATCCCATCCCACCTTACTAGTATTAGCATTCCTATAATCACTGAAGTCTTAAGACTCCAAATCAATTGCAACCAGTATGTTGTATCATGTGCTTGTCCATGATTTTTCAATCCATTAATATGTACTGTAGCTGAATGTTACTAAGCTTCTTTTAATTTGTTCCATACAGATTTCTCCAATATATTTGGCATCTTGCCCAAAGCAAGGTTTTGGTCTACTGGATATTTTGTTGCGTGCCCAACCAGTACAGCATAGTCAGACAGTGCTAAAGGTGATTTGCAGTCTCTTGTTTTGCTTCTTGTCATTTGGCATTCCATTATGTTATGTCTGTTTCTGACTACGGGAAATTAATCACACTTTGAGCAGAATCTAGAAATTTGTCGTTTATACCAACTCAATGATATTAGCTCAAGCCTCATGCAGGTATTTTCTGGTTTGAAAGTGGTTCTTTTTAATATTATTTCATATCAAAGAAAAGATTGACACTCCCATACCCATAAATGTGATATTTGTGGTTGCTTGATGGATGCTAAGGAAGCTCTTGCCTTGCACTTCTTTTTGAAACACATTTTTATTCAAGTTTCGTTTTGATTGAGTAGATAACCGGAATGCATCACTGGAAGCACGGTAAGAAAGGCGCTGGAGTTTTCTGGCTCAAGCAAGCTGGTGATGAACTCAGACTGAATAGAATAGCTCAGCAACTGTTTGATTTTGTTGGGAAATCAGTTTCTGATGATAGTTTCGAGGTACATGTTTTCTGGATGTCATTGCTGCAAAAATCTGTTTCAATTGTAAACAAAATCTGGCATGTGCACTGAGGATCCAAACGTCAAAAGTAGTACATTGTCATTTGCACAACATTTGATTGAATTAGTTACTTTTTCCACCTTCTGACTGTTAGTTTTGGTCTTCCCAACCAATTGAATTATAATGTGCTTTTGGAATTATAATGCTATTTTTCTTTCTGTTGCTTATCAACAGCAATGGGAAGGATTGATTGAGTTGTTGGGTTCTGAAGCCAAGACAGCTGGTGGCCTTGAGTTTCTACACAAGTGTGTTAATCTTCTCTTCTCATGACCTTTCAGTATTCCCGTCACTGCAAAATCATGGATATTATATTGAATAACAATCATTGATTATCAACATTTTTTATGCATTTATTAGGTATCGTGATTTCAAAAAATCACTTAAGCAGGTTCAGGATCAGAAAGCTTTTGATGTAGCTCGACGGGCAGTAGAGTCCCTAATACAGGTAGTTACAACAGTGACTTTCTACTGGGATGCACCTTTGGTTTCATGCTCTCACTATTCTCATGAGCAGATATTTGTAAATGCTCTGTGAAGAATTTGATTCAGGTCATGTTTGGCCCCACGTTTGGGAAGGTTAAACATGCTTTTGCAGCCACAAACTTAGATTTATTCAAAAACACCATATGGGCAGCTTGAGTTTATATATATATATATATATATATTTTTTTTTTTTTGGGTGCACATTTACTCTTAAGAAACATGGATTTTACACCCAAAAGCACATTTAGGCTGTAGCCAAAAAAAAAAGAAAAAGAAAAAGAAAAAGAAAGAAAGAAAAGAAAAAGGAAAAAAAAAAAAAGAACTTTTGCCCATTGCAGTAAATTACGTTAGAGAATGGAAAAGCTGCAAACATAGACTGGCTTGATGGTCAGTGGTGAAACTGTGCATGCAAAAGTTGCGGTTGTTATTCTGTCTATCCAATTGGGCCTCTCATTGACTTTGCGGCCTCATATTTTTTTCCAAAAAAAAGATTCAAAAATTAAAAATGAAAAATGAAATTCAGAATAAGATGCCTGTTTCTTGGGAAATTGGTGAAATTACTGTTCATCATTGTCATCGCTACCCATGTGTCCATTGTCTGGTTCCTGTTTCATTTTCTGATTTCTTATTCAAATGAGCTAGGAGCTTTTCAAGCTTTTATGCTTTTCCTTCGGTCCATTGTCCTCCTGTTTGACTTTCTGATTTCTTATGACTACATCTGAATGAGGAGAGCTATTCATGGTTTTATGTTTTCCCTCTGCTCCATTGTCTGATTCCTGTTTTATTTTCTGATTTACTATGACTACACCTGAACGAGGAGAGCCATTCATGTTTTTATGCTTTTCCTCTGGTCCAGTATATTTTTTTCCTCTTAATCTTGTTTGCTTGCTGGCAGACATTAGTTCTCTTGATATGTAATATTAAAATAAGTTCCTAATGTGCATGATAAAATTAGGAAAAGCAAACTAAGATGGTTTGGTTATGTTAATAGAGGCTTGAAATGACACTAGTTAGGAACGTTGCGTATATTCAAATAGAAGGCAATAAGAGAATGTGAGGAGGATCTAAAAAAACATAGATGAAAGTTTTATTAAACAAGAAATGAAAATATTATAGCTTACTGAAAACTTAATTGTTGATTGTCAAGAATGGTGCAACAGAATGCCAGTGTCCATGCATCCGACTTAGATGGAAAATGTCTTATGATGACGACGACGATGATGTGAATAATAGAATTCTGCCACGACAAGTTCTAGTGTAGGAATGCAAATATAAATATTGAAACAGCTCAGAACTCTTGCACTGCTTGGGTTTTGCCTTTCCCCTTCCACTATGTAAAAAGTTAAAATACACAGATTTTCCCCTTCCACTATGTAAAAAGTTAAAATACACAGATTCTGGATTGGGCTGATTCTTTCAGAATGCAGAGATTTTTAAGGTTGAAATTTACTTCTTTAGAGGAAAGTTCTCTTAGATCTTGCATTTTGTTTTTGTTTGGAAGCATATATCTTGACAGGATAAATACACATCAAAGAATGACAGCATTCCTTTGTTGTCATTTTCAGCTCATGAAGAATCCATCAACTCCAGAGCGGTTCTGGCTGCCAGTTCTACATGATTCTGTGAGTCTTGGATTTGGCATGCAGCCTTTCATTAAATTCTATTTGATAGTTAAACATTCATTTACTCTAGTCCTTCCTTAAGTATGGAGGCATGATAGATAACTAGGACTAAGAAAGAGTTTTAATTTCTTCAAATTTTCACCTTGGTTTCTATTGATATCTGGATATTCCACCCAGTATTTCTTCTCTCTTTTAAGCACAAGTTTGATAAACATAATGCAAGCGTGCATGCACCTAAATATAGAGTTTGGCTTTCTTCATGCTGGAGTTTAGCATTAGAAGAGGATGGGAATCTGCAAGCATTAAAGTTTGAATATTTGGGTGTATTAAGACTCCAACAAACATATTGGTTATCTAGGTGACGAGATTAACTTTTGAAGCAAATTGTGTGCATATCTGTTTACATTCAGTCTCTCATAGCTAATTTCAATTAGTCCTTGCGTTATGTATTCTTCACAATTTTATTTATTTTGATTTCGATTGTGTTTTTTGAGTTATAATATTTTGCATATTCTGTCACGCGAGTGTTTGCGTTTGCTTGCTGATGGAATTGGTCTCTGCTCAGTTGGATTTGCTGAACTGGCGGGAGTGTCCTCTGCTGAATGTCCCTGAGACGAATCTATTGTTAGGCAAACTGCAAGAGCTATCATTTGCAAGGCTGCGCCCTGGATTCTATGTAGGTGACTTGCCATCTCAGGCCTTGAGTTCTGTCAGACTGGCTCTGGCTACAAATCTTGGCCGGGCTTTTCTTGAGGAGTGATCATGTGTAATTTATAGGTCCTGGATGCACATATCATATTTCTATGGGGTTAATCATAAATGTACCCCAGTATGTTTGACCTATATTCCAAATATGCTCACTTGTATAAAAAATGCTAAATGTACTCAGCAAGGATAAAATTTCATCATGGACGGCAAACATGGCAGTTCAAAAATATTCGTTCTCTCTAAAATATCCTTCTCATTTTGGGGCATGAAAACAGCCGCCGAAACCCTCTTCCCTCTCCCTCTTGTATGCAATTCTGCCTCTCCAATGCCACAAGCTTAAGAAGATTAAAAGATAAACATGTGTGGAATGGCGGATTTCATTTATAAGCGAATGAACAATCTAGCCATATTTGGCATAGCATTTGGGTTTTAGAAAGCAGTGTTCTTTACTTTCCTTCAAAGAAGAAAAATGGATCATAAACTTGGACCAAGCGCATCATGCAGTTGAACTTGCTGTTGAGATCTTTATGCACCTCGCCAAATATATTGCAGAACATTGAATTAGCCAAGCTCAGTACTTGAAAACAGTTAAGTTCCATGAAAATTATGCCACCAAACACAGTTGTGCACCCTAATCAGATTCACATGACTTCTAGCAAGTTTCTCAGTCCTAATTGATGGAGAGTTGAGAATCAGTTTGTAAAATTGAGAAAGACAGTACTGATTTCATGTCTAAGATGATCTTTTGCTTAGATTTATGTACTGATCATCCGGGCTTGGCTTTGTTTGAGTATCTTGAATTATATAAAGTGTACCGGATTTGTGCATGAGAGCTGGGCTAGATAGGTTAAGCCGTTTTAAAGGATATAGCATCTTTTTTTTCTTTATTATTATAATCCCGAAGACTGAAGTCTCATGAGCAAGAAAATGAGATTATAAATCCTGAACTCTCGAAGCTTGCGTAGAGTCCATTATTTTCTCATCAACACCAAAAACAGCACAGTCAAGAAGCACAGTAAAAAATGAGATTATGCCGTTGTGGCATGAAAATTATCCCAGCACAGTCAAGAAGCAGAAGATATAATTTGTCTTAAAGCTAACCTTCAATGGAAGCTTGCGAGTTAGAACTTAGAAGGGTGGTGCTGCTAAGTTGCTAACTGCATCCAGCTACGTATTCCGATTTTTCTTTGCTCATTTTTTTTTATAAAATTGTCATCCTAAGTGTATTTAATCTATATATCAAGTTTTATCATTTTTGATGATTAGTATATATATTTTTAAATTTTCAACACGGGAATGTTTTAGTCACTTTAACCCTTGAAAATGAGGGTTAACATAACTAGAATACAGTGTTTAAAATTCAGATATATATATATATATCTCCAAAAATGATAAAATTTGATATATAGATTAAATGCACATAAATTTATAGTCTTATAAAAACAAAAAATAAAGAAAAAATGGGATATGTAGCTGGAGGCATGGGCTCATGCAGCTGGCCGCATATGATTGGCCCTGAGCAAGTAATGGTCATGTATATGTAAAGCTTTCACCTACAATGATGTTACCTTGCATGACCCAACCCTTTCGGTCAAGAAAATTCAAAGCCCCATCCTCCTTTCCATGTTTTTGTGATTTCAATATCTAAATCATTGAAAATATATTTTGTGATAAATGATTATATACAATATTATTATATTTTAATGTACTCGAGATTATTTTACAGCGGGTTATACAGTAATTACAGTACAATCCCTTTCTGCTGCATAAATTCTCTCTCTCTATATATTATATTAGGTATAATTGGGATAACCTCTCTCCGTATTTATGCAACTGTAGACCCTGGGAGTGCAATGCTATTGACTTTTCGTGACACATCATCTAATGCAGTTGTTGAGATCCTTTCCGTTATCCTACACTACTTGCTCATTAGTTGTGCCGCATGTGTTATAAAAGCTATACGACTGGAATCTTTATCAAATGTCTGTGTGTGCACTTAAGCAATCTGATGAGTGAATCACCCTAGTTTTGAACAGATGACTTTCACAATTAGCTGGTTCTCACCTGACAGGGGTCTGGATTTTGCAAGCGTGAGTCACAGCTAACATGCTCTGAAAGTAAATTTCACGAAACATTGCAGGTTGATGTGAATTATGGCCATATGACAATCTCCAATTCTTGGGCAAGATTATTCACAGAATCACAACTAGCATGGCGCCCACTATTTCGTATCGTCAACACGAAATAATTAAAAAGTAGGATAAATATGAAAAATAAAAAGTTTTAAATCCGAATGATCGGGTTGAAAAAGTTTTTGTATTTACAAACTTGCCCTTAAAATGTAAGTTGAAGTTGAATAAGACTTGAGAAGTGTACTCGACCGAGCAGCTCTCATTACTTGGCGGAGAGATCCGAGGTAGTCAATCGCCTCTTGGCAGTCAATCGCCCCATCTCAACCGACCAATGTGGGTAGGATGCTTGCTGACGTGGCTCCCGCGTTTTCTCGTTGGCTAGCCAATCCGAGCTGTCTAGCCACGTCATGAAAAATGGAACACCATGGCAGGGCATTTCAGTCATTTCGCATTTCTTCCCCTTCCAAACCCCTGCTCACTACAAAGTCTCCGTCCCGTCGTCTTCGTCTTCCTCGAAGACCAGTAGCGGAGGAGGAATTCATCTACACCTCCCCTTTGTCTCTTCTGCTGCATTTCCGCACCTCTTCTTTCGCCATTAATGGCGGAATCCGAAGCTTCCGCAAAAGGATCGACCTCTCTCAGAAACGCCTGGGGGAGTGTCCTGGCCTTCTTCATCCTTCTACTGATTGGAGTGCTCGCCTTCTCTATTCGTCTCTTCTCGGTGTGCATTTTCTTATCTCACCTACTCTTCTGAAATCCGCAGATCGGTCCTTCAACCTTACCTTTCCGTGATCTCTGATCTTTTGTCTTTCTGCATTCTGTTACGGGACATGATTTAGGTCATAAAGTATGAGAGCGTCATTCACGAGTTCGATCCGTACTTCAATTACCGAGTCACTCAGGTTTGCTCCGCGGGATTTTTTTTTTTTTTTTTTGCATCTTGTGTGTGTGTGTTTGTTTGTTGATGAAAATTTGCGGTTTGTGTTGAGTTATGATTATTCTGCCGAAATTGTAGCTGTTAGTCGTCATAGGTTATGTGGGTAGATTGCGAAATTATTTTAGGATATTGATTCTCATTTGGAATCTTTGGATTTTCCATTCATTAGTCGGACTTGTTTTTGTTCATCTTCAGATTCATGATTCTATAGACTGAACACGTTAATGAAGCGCAGCTTGATGGAATGTTATGGATCTTCTAGAAACAGGATTAGTTGATTACTAATTATGCAACCGAAAGAATGCTCACTGCATTGATAAAGTATGTTTGTGAAAACGAGAAACTTGGGCAGAAACTGATGAGTAGTGTAACGTTTGTGCTGCAACTAAATGTAGATGGAATCATGACAACCCATTTGTCCTACTTCATGTCTTAATTTCTGCAAATTGAGTATATATTTCACTTTCCTTTGGGGAAAATGTCTAGGCATAAAAAAAGTTTGAGTATTACATGAAATAATCCTATCGTCCAGTGCTTTGTCACATTTTTGTATTCAATCTGTACTTGATGTTCCTTCTTCACTAGGAAGGATATTTCATAGTGATTCACTTAGAAGGTCAGTTGTCCACAGAAATATCCAAACGAGGAAGGCCTGTTTTCCGCAGGTATGGAATCTTTTGTGCCTGATGTGTCATCAAGAACCCATAGAAAGTGGATGTCCCTCTTGTTTAAGAGACAAATAATGTTTTCTTGCATTATCCTTAGGCACAATAATTTTTGTATATCTTCAAATCAAACATTAGAAACTATGCAGTTGCTGACATGCATTTTTTACTGGTTTCAGTTTCTTTCAAAGAATGGAATATATGACTTCTGGAATTGGTTTGATGATCGAACATGGTAATGGCGGTTATAGATGGTCTCATAAGAATTTTGTGAATGTTCATTTTTCTTTGATGGTCTTTGAATTAAAAGTAAATCGAAGACAATTCTTACCATATTTGTGACTAGGTATCCTCTTGGCCGTGTCATTGGTGGAACTGTCTATCCTGGACTAACACTGACAGCAGGTTCCATTTGGTGGTATGTAATTGAGGCAATAAGAAATTTAACTATCTGCTTTATATGCACGTCATGTTGATCTTCTTTCCTGCACCAGCCTAGGAGATGTCAAGTTTGTTCTTTATTGGTTAAAAGTCAGCCTTCACAGAATCTAGGTTTATGTGATTTTTGCTTTCTGATTTCAGGATTTTGAATTCTTTGAACATCCCCCTGTCTGTGGAAACTGTCTGTGTATTTACAGCTCCAATATTCTCAGCTAATGCAGCTTGGGCAACATACCTTCTGACAAAGGTTTCACAGGATATGAATTTTATTTTCTTCTTTTCATCTATGCATGTCTGGTTAGTGCTAAAAGGAAGGGAAAATGATTTAAAAAGTGAAATTTGGAAAAAGAGAGAAAACAGAAGGAGATGATGTCATATCAGCCAGAGGTTGACAAAGGTTTGTTTGGGAACGTAATGTGGGGGAGGGCAGATGCGAAACCCATTTTCTAATGAATTGTAATCATTTTACCTATTGTAGTTACCCTACTTTTTCTATTTTTACCCTATATTCCAATTATGTTTTCGTACAACTACCCTATTTATTCCCACTTCACCTTTATCATATCATACCACTCTCGTGATTCTCAAAAATTTCTCCCCTTCCCTTCTTCCCACTTACATTCCCAAACACATCCAAAATGTGTTGAGTTGAATTTGTGGACAAACAGAGGCTACAACCGAAAATATTAGCAACGATGAGGCACATTGCATCAAGGGGGAGTTCTTTTTGTCCCATTCCCTACTATCCAAACACAGCCTTAATTAATGATCTTTTTCCTACATAACTTATGGTCTTGGAAATTGTTCGATTAATTTTCTTGCAGGAGGTTAAGGGTGTGGGAGCTGGATTGACTGCAGCCGCACTATTGGGAATGGTAATTTTATTTGTCACTGGATTCATGATATGGAAATGGAAGCCATAAGTTAATGCGGCTTTTTGTCTTGCGTGCCACTCTTCCTTGTGTGCAAAACTCTGTGGTTAATAATTTGTTGTGTCGTCCATCATTTGTCTTTTAGGTGCCGTCCTATATATCACGATCTGTGGCTGGTAGCTATGACAATGAAGCAGTAGCAATATTTGCTTTGATTTTCACTTTTTATTTATATGTAAAGGTAAGGATTATTGCATCCTAGAAAGCTGCACGAACTATGAACTGGTATTATAATCTCAAGGTGTCATCTAATTATGATTTGAATCATATGCAGACGCTGAATACTGGATCCCTCTTCTATGCAGCTTTGAATGCTCTAGCATACTTTTACATGGTAAGCTTGATCAGTGGGAGTGAGGATTGCATTCAATATTTGATTACGTAAAGGCTTTTTATTATAAAATTTTCTTTTTCAGGTTTGCTCGTGGGGAGGTTATACCTTCATTATTAACCTTATACCAATGCACGTGCTGTTGTGCATTCTAACTGGTCGCTACTCATCTAGGCTTTATATTGCTTATGCTCCTCTTGTAAGTATCTTTTCCAATTGAACCCCAACTCACCAATGGAACTAGAAAAAATGAAAAACAGGGGAAAATAAATGAGAGAAAAAGAAATGTCACTGGCATTGAAAAGATCCTTGTAGTGTCCTTGTGATTGTCTTATTTGTCTGAGAGATAATTCTTCTCTATGAACAATTTCTGTTACTTTTTTCTTTTTGCCCCAGGTTGTGTTGGGAACTCTTCTTGCTGCCTTGGTGCCTGTTGTGGGTTTTAATGCAGTGATGACATCAGAACATTTTGCATCATTTTTGGTTTGTACATCAAAGACAATAAACAATATAATTGTTATTTTTGCAATTTCATTGTCTCACATGTTTATATCTTGATGTGTTTTTGGTGTTGTTCATAGTTTACTGTAGCCATCTGATTTTTTTAAGATTATAGTGTTTTCTCATGCTATTTGCAGGTTTTTATTATCATTCATGTGGTGGCCCTTGCATATTACATCAAAGGAATTCTCTCACCACAAATGTTTAAGGTGGCTGTGACTCTTGTGGTGACTGTTGGCTTGTAAGCTTCAATATCTTCCTTCAAAAGAAAGAAAAAAATATTAGTATTTCTGTTGTGCATCTCTAGGGGTTCTAGAGCATTTGTGCTGGCATTTCATTGGAATGTTGCTGTTTTCTATTTATCAAGAGTTACCGGAGGTGTATTGTTGTGCTTGTCTGTGATGGTAGTATAAAGGATTTGTTAGGTTTCTTTTATTCTTTTAGATAATTTTGATAGAGATATAAAACAATGTGCTTTTGATAAATTGTGTTGAATACCAACTGAATTTTTGCTTTCAGGGCTGTGTGTTGTGCTGTGATAGCAGTGCTTATAGCATTGGTTGCTTCAAGCCCAACAAAGGGATGGAGTGGTCGCAGTTTGAGTCTTCTGGACCCGTAAGTATCTGTACCGGAGCCTTAGCATGTTGAAAACTGATAGTTTTATATTAGTTGCCTGTTCAACATCTTGTTGAAATTTTCTGTTCCTAGTTGTAGATCTGTGTCATCAAACTCGTGTCATAAAGAACAATTTCTGGAGTACACATGGCAATAACAGAATGCTAAGAAGTCATTTTCAAAAAGACTGTGACTCTGTTCGTAAGAAGTCAAAGCAACTTATGAAGACCTTGTGAAATCAAAATTCAAACCCATCTGTGAAAGTACATAAAGTCAATCTGCAAACTTAATTTTGTTTCGGAGAGATGATTTGCTGATGAGTTATCCAGATTGTCAGTGTGAAACCTTGAGAAGATGTGAACAGAAAGAGCGAGTAGTCAAGGGGCTTTGATTTACCTAATTGGGGGTGGGTTATTATGTTTTTGAATGTCATGGATGATTTTGTGCGGCCAACCCCAGATAAGTGGGGTAGGTTTTTGATGACTGTGAGCATGATTATCAGCCAGTGTGGGCTTCGGAAATGTTCTTTTTATTGATGATAATATCTTTGTATGTGACGTACACTGCTAGGGTATCTCCTTTGTATCATGACATGAGACAGCTCTTGGAATGGATTTTAATCAGCCTCCAGGGATTTACTGCTATGATGAGCGCATTCTTTTTTCCCGGTCTAATATGACATTTCTCTCATTTTCTCTTAGCCCTTTCTCAACATGAAGTTTGGGTTTCCCCTTTCAATTTGTGCTTTTGTTGAAAACCAATTAATTAGGATGAGGCTTCAATGATGATGAAATTGTATGTAGATGACTTATTTTCATATAGCATTCTGACCCTTTTCTCATTTGGTCTTGAAACAGAACATATGCAAGCAAGTATATTCCAATAATTGCTAGCGTTAGTGAACATCAGCCACCAACTTGGCCATCTTATTTTATGGACATCAATGTTTTGGCATTCTTGGTTCCAGCAGGCATTATTGTAAGTATAAATTTCTACTTATCGAATTTGATTTTTGATGGAGTAGTTAGCTTGGTGATTCTTATTTCTTTATGATTATATCCCAAGCCAAAGAATTGGATTCCCAGACTCGCAGTATACCTACCAAAAGTTCCATAAGCAGCCTGTCTGTTTGCATTCAAGTGCCATTGCCTTCTTTAGTGCCTCAGTACTAGGAAATTTTCCATTGCCGCCTTATGAAAGAAAATAACAAAATTTAGTAATCCTTCTCTAAATAGTGTTTAGTTGTTCTCTAAATAGTGTTTGCTTATTACTTGTAACTATCACCACATAGAAGGAATTTTATTTATAAATTTGTACACTTAAGTTTAGCTCTCTTTAGGGTTTTTTGCATGTTTGTCGCTTTAATTATGCGTATTTGCTTTTTAATCTATGAGTTTCGTGTATTTGCTTTTTAAACGTTGTAAGTTTGTCATCGTTGCATTTTAGACCCTACTGTCAAAGTATCAAACTAACGGCTATTGTTATACAAGTGAAAAGTCTAAAGTTCCTTATGCGACAACTAATGAAAAATTTTCCATTCGTTTACTGGCATGCATTAATGGCAGGGTTTAAAATGCAAAGGAGGCAAAGTTACAAGATTTAAAAAACAAATATGTGAAACTCATAGGTTAAAAAGCCGATATGCATAGTTAGAAGAACCAGAATGCAAAATATCCCTCTCTTTAGACATGGTAGAGCTACCTGGAATTGTAAAATGAATAACCCACTGCTGGGCACTCTTTGCTGGAGAGACTCTCTAGTAAATCTGACAGCTGTTATGGCTTCAATTAATGTTTTGTAAAAGAGTTACCAAATCTATGATGTGCAACCTTCTTGATGGCTATTGTTTGCAAAACTATCATCTTCTAAATTTCATAACTGTGGCTTGAATAGTGGCTTCAAATTTCTGAAATTATGCATTTCCTACATACTGCAATTACTTTGTTTAGATGACAGCGTGTTCGTGAAAATCTTGGCAGGCATGCTTTCTACCCCTGACAGATGCAAGCTCCTTTGTGGTCCTTTATATAGCAACTTCTGTGTATTTCTCTGGTGTCATGGTGAGATGTCTCATGCATTTTGAATCAGCATTCTGGTTGTTCTTTTACTGCAATCTTTTTGACATATTGTTTTCCAGGTGCGCCTCATGCTTGTATTAGCTCCAGCAGCATGCATTATGTCAGGAATTGCTCTTTCCGAGGCTTTTGATGTTCTTACACGGTCTGTTAAGTTTCAGTTGCCTGGAGTGTTTTCCAATCTCTCTGGTGTAAGCTCTCAACTAATATTTATGATTCTGTACAATTCGTTTGTTGACATGTTATGGTAGTTAGCATCTTTACTAATTTTCAAGTATTTGTCCTTTTTAAGGCAGGGGATACTTCTCGTGGAAATGTTGCCCCTCAAAATGATGTAGGAATAGCCGACAAGTCATCAACAAGTGATAAAACTGAAGATAATGTTAAGGAAAAGCCAGCGAAAAAGAACAAGAAGAAGGAAAAGGAAAACGTGGAAAAAGCTTCAATTAAGTCCAAAAAAGAGAAAAAGCTTCTTGCTTTGCCTTTGGAGGCTTCTGTTGTTTCTCTTCTTCTGCTCGTTATGTTGGGCGCCTTCTATGTGGTATGTCTATTTGTTCTACCATGGCCAGTGATCACATGCAACTAGTTGCATGGTATGATCAACCAGTTGATTTTTTTATCCTGAATGATGTTTTTATTAAATTGAATCCATTTATAATATGCATCCATGTGTATTCATTTGTGGTACAAAAATTCACCTTGAGTGGAAACTTTTATATTTAAAAAATTCAAATCATTGTCGAAGTGAATATATAATGGTTAAAATTCGAAAATATATCACCTATAAAGTTGCTAATATATGTCAATCTTTGCATCATGAATAAATACACATGGATGAATATTATAAATGGATTAGATATAACCTTGAGTATGAAGATGGACAATCTTCACTGATTCTTCAATATGTTTACTCATAGTTCTTATATGTGAATTCCCTCAACTTTGATACTTAATATCTGTTCTCCCATGTGGCCAATTGGTCTTTTCTGCTCCCTATCTTCTGTCATTTCACTGAGTAAAAAAAAAAATCTTTACAAGGATTCCAACAATCTTTTCTCATAGATCTGGGAACTTTTTTCATTCGAAAAAGTTTCATTCCAATAACCTGTTTCAGCGAAGTACACTACTTGTGCTCATTCAGTATGTTCTGTACGTCAAAACATGTTTTAAGACCCAGCTTGGATATAAAAATCATAGCACCATTGAGGGGTCTTAAAAGCCCTTTTTCCCGAAAAAACTAGGTATTTAATTCACTCATCTAATACTATTTTTTTTATAGTACTCATCTAATACTATTGAGCATATTGAAATTAGCATTACTAATTTTTCAGAAGTGTATGAAAACTCCTAGGCAAATGCAAATTATTGATATTATCTTACCTTCTAAAGATGATGACAATGTATGCATACATCATCTCTATGATATCTTCAAAGAAGCAAATTAATTGGCTGGTGATTATTTGTTTCATTCATAAGAAGTAGTCTTGTGCTGATTATGAAATACACTTCTCAGTATCCACTGTCACTTTTTATCATAGGTTCATAGTGTCTGGGCGGCTGCAGAAGCTTATTCAGCACCTTCTATTGTGTTAACATCTTATTCACATGATGGATTGCATGTCTTTGATGACTTCCGAGAAGCTTATGCCTGGCTGCGCCATAATACTGAAGTTGATGATAAGGTGATTCTTTCTTAATTCTTTTTCTTGCATATTGTGGCTGTGCAACCATATATTTTCAGTGACAAGGATAAATGCACACATGATTTTGTGGTAACCTTGATGCCTTGTGAAGGGTCATCTATTTATTGAACAGTGGATGGCTTGCCAGTTACTTCTACAGCCATAATTCTCGATGTCATCTTGTCTTAATGTTCTTAATATTGTCAATGCTGCTAATTTGAGAGCCTATGCAAACCTGCTCTAACTGAAAACTTGATTAATTCAAATTTTTTGTTCCCTGAACTGTCAAATTTATTTGAGAAGAACTGTAGGACGAAGCTTTAAAGCACTTTGTTTTAAAGTCATTACTTTTGTTGAGTGGTATTTGGACTTATTGTTGTTTTTAATTTATTACCATATTCTTTTTCGGAAAATTCTTTTATGCATTGGTTGTAAAATATAACCACTTGATTTTTTGAACATCCAATTCATTCATTATGTTGAAAACTATTTATTTGGCCTATGGACGTGATTGGGAAGTGATAAAACTTTTGGAGGCACGTTTGTTTTTACTAAAAACTTTTCAATATCCATAACTATCCTATTTTAAAATTATTTTTTTTACATCTTCCTATACAACTACCCTATTTTTTAATCATTTTTATCCAACTATCCATACAACTAACCTATCTATTTTAACTTTTTCTCTTCACACTTCATCATTACCCCTATCACTTCACATCATTTTCTACCAATTTAACAAATTTTACATTAAAAACTTTTTATCCAAAAATTTTACCACTTACCAAACACACCCTCAGATGAAAAGTTTTTGGTGTAAAAATTTTTGAAATAAAAATAATGATGTAATATGATCGGGGTAATAATGATGAGTGCAGAGAATAAAGTTAGAATAAATAGGTTAGTTGTATAGATAGTAGTGTAGAAATGATTAAAAAGTAGAATTGTTGTACAAAAGATATGAAAAAATAATTAAAAAGTAGGGTAGTTGTATCACTTACCAAACACACCCTCAGATGAAAAGTTTTTTGTGTAAAAATTTTTAAAATGAAAAAAAATGATATGATATAATCGGGGTAATGATGATGAGTAAAGATAATAAAGTTAGAATAGATAGGTTAGTTGTATAGGTAATTGTATAGAAATGATTGAAAAGTAGAATTGTTGTACAGAAGATGTGAAGAAATAATTAAAAAGTAAGGTAGTTGTAGAGAGTAAAAAGCTTTTTGTGAAAACAAACACACCCTACACATAAAAAACCAAATGAATTGGAAACTTCTATAATGAATAATCTTAAAAATATAACAATAAAGAACCTTGTGCGTTTACACTTGTTGTGGATTATATATACATTTAATTGAAATAATTTTCTATACCATACAATTATCATTGGAAGAGAACATTATGCATGGCTTGAATCTTAAAAAAAATGAAAAAATGATAAAAAAAAATAAAAAAAATCAAAGTGGTCATATTTTACAACCAATTGCGTAGAAGAATGCCCCTTCTTTTTTGCATGTAAATGGGTAATCCTGTATCATTCCTATTGATCTTCGCCCATGCCATCAGTAATTTAATTATTTTTTATCTCTTTTCTAATGACCTCTGACAATGTTCTTTTTTTGTTTTACTTTTTTTTTACGTCCTTTAGGATGCACTCACTTCAGCTAACCAGAGCAATTCTTGGCCTTCATCACACATGACAAAATCATCCAAATCTACTCGCCTTCTCATCTATTGATTTTTCAATCTGGAATTATTTCAATTCTACTTCTATTCTTTTATATAATGCATCCATCTTAACATCTCCATTATCGCTATTCTCTTCCTTTAATGCATCTTGCTGTTTCGTTTGAGATATTTTGGAAATTGTAGATGACAAAATGCCTTAAGGGAGTATCTGTCATGAAGAACTATTAGGATTGGTTTTTCATGAATTACTATAGCTGTATATGGGTTTGGTTTGCAAAGATGGTTGTTATAATTTATAAATATTCTAGAAACAAACATCTAGGTAAGAGACTATGTCCAGGTTCAGTTTGCAAAGATGGTTGTTATAATTTATAAATATTCCAGAAACAAACCTAGATTGTTGACTAATGAGCAAATCAAGTTCAGGTGGTTAACTATTCTGCATAAGCTGAAACAAATCCATTCATCAGGCTGGCCACCTAATTGTACATGCAACTTTTACCCCTTACATGGGACACTATTTGTGGAAGAAAACCCATGAATCAATGGAACTACTTCATTGCATAGGAATGTTTATAGCTGCTTTGTCTTATATGAGCCATTCCCATATGTCAATGGTAAGGTTAAGAGGTCGTTTGGTAATGAGGCAGTGTGGGGTGGGATGAGAAACTATGATGTACACATTATCCTACAAATGATTTAACAGTCCAACAACCCTAATTTTTTAACTTTACCCCTATATTCTTATCATTTTTCCTTTCAATTACCCTATTTATTCCAACTTTACCTCTATCATTTTATATCAATCATACAATTCCCAAAATATTCCCTTTCCCACTCCCACCCCATCCCAAAATTCCACAAACTTTTACATTCCCAAATGATCCCTGATTTTGGTTATCTTAATCAGCATAAGTTATTCAAATGAAAGAAACCGTGTACAATATGTGTCTAAACAATAACTAGGAGAGATTCAACTATAAACATGTTCATGTCCAAAGACCTATCTGTGCCAAATTCCATTTCAAGAAAACAATACATCCAAATGGAGTTTAGTTTATCTCATAGACTATGATTTGCAACTTTCTCAATAGCTTAGAGAGTCTTAACTGATCTGATATGCTCACAATGTTTAACCAAACTGGTGTGAAAACATTTACCAAATATTTGTTACAGGTTGCATCATGGTGGGATTATGGTTATCAAACAACCGCAATGGCCAACAGAACTGTCATAGTAGACAATAATACATGGAACAACACGCATATTGCGACTGTTGGTACAGCCATGTCTTCTCCAGAGAAACCAGCATGGGAAATTTTCAGTTCCTTGGACGTAAAATATGTCCTTGTTGTTTTTGGAGGTTGGTTTCTTTTTAAAACTATGTTTGTCATAACTTATGTGACAACTAACCCTGATCCTAAAGAAAGTTTATTGTGGTTTTCAGGTCTTGTGGGCTACCCAAGTGATGATATAAACAAGTTCCTGTGGATGGTTCGCATTGGAGGGGGTGTATTTCCTCACATTAAGGAACCAGATTACCTAGTAAGTTGATAGGCTGTCCACTATATCTATAATAATGATTTTTTTTCAGTTTTATTTTTAAGCAAGGGTTTATCAAGTGAATTAATTTTGTACTGGGATGGTTACCGATGTTTCAGCAAATTTGTAACTATCTTAACAGAGCTACTTATGACATTGGAGTTTAATCCTTGTAACAGAGAGATGGTCAGTATCGTATTGATTCTCAGGCTACTCCAACAATGTTGAATTGTCTCATGTACAAGCTCTCGTATTACAGGTCTGCACAATTTTTCTGCACATCTTCCTAAGACTTCCTCAGAGATGCATTGTGGGTTCTTATCCTGTTTTGCCCCCTTTTCTTTTACTTTGAAGATTTGTTGAGACGGATGGAAAAGGCTTCGATAGAGTGCGGAGGACAGAAATTGGGAAAAAGCACTTCAAGTTAACACATTTTGAGGAGGTGGGATCACTAGCAATTTATTATGTAAATGTTTCCAGTATTTGACAGGGATGACATCTATGATTTTCTTCTCTGTTGTTTTCCTTCTTCTTTTTTTTTTTTGTTTTATTTTGCTTAAAATTGTCTTCACCATTGACCCCAAAATTTTGTTGAAAGTATAATGGAGCTCTTATTTCCAACAAATACTTTCTACTGTGGACTATCAAATTGCACTTGTCCATTTAGTGCTTTCTGTACTGTGCCCATGTGACCTCTGAGTTATTAGTTTCCATGTCTGGAATTTTCTTGGTTCATTGACCCATTGACATGATTTCTTGATTTTTCTTTTAATGAACCAGGTTTTTACAACACATCATTGGATGGTGCGGATTTACAAGTTGAAATCCCCAAAAAATAGGATCCGAGGAAAGATGAAGAAATTGAAAGTATGATGAATGCTTAAACGCAACTGTACTCTGCAACTTATTATGGGTCAAGGAAGTAATTGTAATTTTGTTCTTCCATGTTCTGCAGGGTTCAAAAACAAGCACATCAACTGGTCAGAAGGGGAGCGGAAAGAGGAAAAATCCATGGCATTGAGAAATTTGCTCCAAGCCTCTGAGACAATCTTCCTAGGTGAGTTGCTTTCACCATGTGAATCCCTAATGAGGGGTTGCAGTGGCCAAAATTTCCAGTCGCCCCTGACAGATACAAATGAAGGATTTTTGTAGTCTCTTCTTTTCATCTTGTATTTCTCTACCCTTTTTTGATGAGTTGCAATATTATTTAAGGGAGAGGTAGTTTTGTTTGAATTCTTTTAATACAAGAAATGGAGAAATCCGAGAATAGGTTGGTAGCATCGAGACACGCGGTTTCCATTATCAGCAGCGCAAGAACTTTTGTACAAATGAACGCTTGTGTAGTTTTCATGTGAAGGATGTCCTCAACAGGAAAGCAGACATCAGATTTCGAAAGAGATCAAGGAAAGTTTGCATGCCTTGACAGGAATTTAACAAGGGAGGTGGAACATCGGTGTTCTGGAATTTCAGTTTACTTTTGTTGCATTTTTACTTGTTAATTGGCTGACAAGAGCTGGAGGGTGCTTAAATACGTCTTATTTTTTCCGGCTGGTTAATGTTCTCTTACCCCCGCCCAAAAAAAATTTCTGAATGGCAACTGAGCCACTAGCTTTGCCAGAAAAGGAAGGTCAACTGCGAATATTGCCTGCCCTCTGGTCTACAGAAATAATTGGACCCCCAAAGTTCATAGGCTTCCTCAGATGATGATTTGATCTGAGCTGTTCCCGGCCCCAAGTACGTCGCTAATGGTAAGCCAGGTCACTAGAATATTATGCAGGCTGGCTTCGTCTGCCGAAGGGCTATGGAATCCAGATCCCACTCATAAAAGCTTGGATTTCGGGAAATATTGCCGGGGATTAGGGCTAGCATCATCTGTCATGAGAGAACAGACGTTAGAATGGGAAGGCACATTCAAGAGCATTTTAAAACCCCAAAATCAATGCATTTTGTCATCCTGTCGATGACAAGCCCAAGGAAGGGGTGAAAAAGGGCTACTGCATTTTTTTGTCCTCCTTCCGGTCGAGCCCTCGTCGGATGGACTAGAGGATAGGATATGATAGTTAGAAGCACAAGGATTAAAATATATTACCTAACAATTGTAATTTTTTTTTTCATTACTTACTATTATTCTGGCTTCATTCAATACATCCTCCAAATAATTTGTTTTCATTCAATAAGATTGCTTCGTCTATCAAGTTCGGTTCAATAAGATATTTCCTTAAATTTTCCTCGTACGCTCTCTCTCTCTCTCTCTCTCTCTCTCACCTCTAGTTTTATATTTTATTTATGCGTGAACCAAATCTAATGGAGAATTTTCAACTCGTTCGGTTGATCTCGAGTCCCAACTCGGCCATAGCCAATCAGTGACTAGGCCTAGGGGCCTGTTTGGTCCCATGGCACAACGGGCTGGAGTTTGTCTGGTGTGGACTACGAATTCAGTGATAAAGGGAAGGTCAATGTTTTAAGTCACTGCAGCAGCACGTTTTCAAGATTCTAGCCGAGCGGATTCTCGATGGGTGGATACTTCCCGCAATTGTGGGCAGATAAGGTGGGGTCCATGTCGAAGCTGACCATTCTTTCATTTTTATATATTACTTGAATTTTGATCTTTTACAACCAGTCGTTTCAGGGGCTGTTTTCAACCACCGTTTTCAGCCATTTGATCGGGCAGGGGAGAGATTAGCCATCGGATGAATTTTTTATTTTTATTTTTAGAATGCATGTGTAGATAGGCGATTTATTACTCTAAAAAATTTTACGCCCACCCCTGTTGCACGACTTGTCTCCCACGGCGCTTACCCTTTCTCTCCTCTCTCCACCCTGTGAAGGAAGAATGTGGCAATGAAAAGGAAGAACATCTTCATGAATCCCACTGCCATCGTCGCCCTCAGAAGACCATTCTTTGTCTTGATGCCAGCTTTCTAGCAGATCCGCAGCGCGAAGAGCACCACCATGTTGACCTCCAAAGCCTGCTGGAAGAAATGGATGCCTAGCACGATGATGAGGATTCTAAGCATGGACAGGGACGACAGACTAGCAGCTTCCTCCACATGCCCTCCCCTCGGCTGCGCTTTGACAATGCGACGATGTTGTCGTTGCAGTCCTCAAGATTCCTGGTGCATGCTTGATCTCGGCCAGTCGTAGCTTTGCTTCTTCCTTGTTGTCGAAAGTCTTAAGGAGCACATGTCTAGCATCGGTGAGCCTCCCTTGCATGATGAGCCAACGCGAGGATTCGGGCATCAGCAAAGCAGCTAGTCCAAGAAGGATGAAGGGCACGACTCCAATCCCCAAGATTACTCGCCGATTGAAGTGCTTGGGCAGCCTTGCAAAGGCATAGTTGGACACGTGGCCCAGTAGGGTCCCAAAGTTTATGAAAATTTCAAGGAGTTATTTGAGAAAGCCTCTAATGGATGCCGGCGTCACCTGGGTCATGTAGACGACGGTGATCTTGAGGGTGTAGTCAACGTTGATTGCGGCCACAAAGTGGTTGGCCATGAGGAAGGCGTGGTTGGCCATGAGGAAGGCGTAGTTGGGGTCGAGGCCCCTCATCAATGCGCCCACGAAAAGGATGATGGTGGCGAAGTTGACGGCCAAGCGACGGCCTGTCCAATTAGAGGTTCTTCTAGCGACTACGAAACCCATGAGGCTATAAGCTAGTGGTGCACAATGGGCGTTTTTTACCAGGCTCGGATCCGATGGTGTATTCCGGTCCGGGTTAAACCCATTACCAAACCTTGTCTCAACAATTTAAGTCCGGATTAAAACGGATCACGGCCAGGTTAGGATCAGGCCGGCCCGAGTTAAAAGTAGAATTTAAAAAATTCAAAGATTAGCCATTTTAGGTTATGAAATGATCTAATTTTTTAAGTTAATTTATTAGATTGCACCTACAATTAATTTTATTCTTATTCTTTTAAATTTTTTATAATTAGTTATTCTCTAATTTAATTGTTAAATTATGTCTTATAATAATTAATATATAAATTTGATATAAATGAGTCTTTAGACTAAATATATTGAAAAATATTTATTGCATATGTTTAATTTATTTAATATATGTTTTATGAAAGATAAATTTATTCACACTAAAATAAATTCTATTGATGTAATCTTAAATTAGTAAATCTTGAATATTAATAGCACATTCAAATATATAAAATTTTCCATTATGTATTATTACTTTCTTTTATAAATGGCTTCTTGTGGAGCTCGTTTTCACTTTTATGGCGGGTTTTACAAGCGGGTAGGTTTACTCTTGCCCATTATTATTTTGTTCAGTGTCAAGTTAAACTAGGTAATATTTTTTTTCTAAGAAATTGAGTATTTTACTGGTCAAAAGTGTTCCGAATTGGGCAAAATCGGCCCAATGTGCAATCATAGTAGCAAGAGATTATGCATGGAACCAAATACCTTTCATTCCTACCAACATTAACAGGTTTTGAAGTTAAATTTGTCGTGCCGGGGTCTATTGGAGGAACTTAACGATGCACACCTGGTAAGTTTTATCTCACTTGGACTTGGTACCTATTTTGATCATGTACAATTAGGGCCATGTTGAACCCGCTACCAAGCTATGTTCCATGAGTTTTTTTCAATTTAATTCAAAAAAATATAAATTTAAAAATAATTATATGGAGAAGTTTTCGCAATATAAATTTTAAAATAATTATATGAAGAACATTTCAAAAATAAGTTTTAAAATACAAATTTTAAAATAGTTATATGGAAAATATTTCTGCAATAAATTTTAAAATATAAATTAAAATAATTGTAGGAATAACATTTTTACAATAAATTTTAAAATAATTATATACAGAACGTTTTTACAATAAATTTAAAATGGCGAGTATGAAAAAGTAAAAACCAAAAATGGTAATTTTTTTCCCATTCGATTGGATACTCATCAAGGGTGTACATGGGGCAGGTTTTACCCAACCTAAACTGAACCCTTACATAATCCTATATTCTTAGGACCAGGTTAGACACAATAACAAATTCTAATTATTCAAGTCCGAATCAAGTTAGAGTGGGTTTGGATCGGGTTAAAATAAAAGATTAGAAAATAATAATTATAAATAGAAAAAAGAAAATTCAAACAACATGCAACGAAATAACTATAAGTTTTATATAGCAATGAGAAATAATTGGTGATAACTAGTGATTTATAATAACAAAATTGATAAAGGATTTCCAATTCTGCATTTTAAAATTATTTTTAAATAGTTAATATGTATTATAAACATATCTGCACATGAGAGTTTTATAAACAATTATAAGTTTTATCATATTACGAGTTCTGACGCTTTAGGCTTTAAAAAAACTTGAATATCACCGGTTAGTCAAAGAAAATAATTAGAGAATAAATTTTTAACAAGTGAATTCAGAAAACAACAGAATTAGAATTGCAACAATCTTAGAAGGATTCCATACTTTCTTTTTTTTTTTTTTGCCTTATGTTATGGATGCAGTACCGGACCGGGTTTTCCCAAACCCAGTACTAATCAGTTCCAGGCCAGGTTAAATCCAGCACCCATAAGAACTAAGTACTTTTTCAAAAACCCAAAACCAGATTTTTACAAGTACCAGACCGGACCAGACCCGGCTGAGAAAAACCGGCCCGGTGCGCCCCTTCACAATAAACGAAGAGAATTCCCTTGATTACTCCCACCTTTTTACCATAAACGAAGAGAATTCCCTTTAATACTCCCACTTTTGTATCATCCAGGCTGAGATCGTCTTTTGATAAACAGGATTACTCCGGTCATTACTTCCAAGTCAGGGAGATTGAAAATCAATTTTCAAATTCATGTAATGCTACACACTAATTTCAAGAAAAATAACCAAGCAACAGAAAAAACCCAAATTTTTTGCAAGATTGCTTCAGCCTTTATTCTTTCGAGGGAAAAAAAAAAATTTGAGAAGCTAGACTAGCAACTATTTTAGTGCTCTTCTTCTACAAGTTCCTACCTAAGACTTGGGGCAAAATGCTAGAGTGAGAAATCTAAGAGAGAGAGGAGAAATCTGTAAGAGAGAGTAGAGAGGTGTGATGAGGAGGGAGAGGAGAGAGTAAGTCGCCATGTGAGAGGAGAAGAGAGCTAAGTCGCAGCCTAACAGGGAGCCCTTTGCAAAATTTCCACCATATTAACTGCCCCGTCAGCGCCCCTTTCAAAAATTGCATCTAATGGTGGATGTTAAACTCACCGGATCGAACGGTCATTATATGTGATCGAAAATACCCCCTATTAACTACTGTTCATAAAAGATCAAAATTCATATCACTTAGTCTCACATCCATTGTGTGGAAAGATTTTGATGTTTATAATTGCCATTTTGGAGGGATAGTTCAGAATATTCACTCAAAAAAAGTTGAAGATTTCATCTCTGTTTTACTCTTTTAGGCTTACAAAATTCTCTATATGGAGGAAGAACATTAGACTTGAAACATTCCACCCCTCATAGCAAAAGCAAGAGAAGAAATTTTTTGACTACCTTGTTCGCGTGTCGTAGATAAAGGCGGCAAACCTTCAAGGTATCCAGACAATGTCCAAAAAAGGGAAAAGACAGCCCACCGTCTCTCTATCCAAACTCTGGAGACGAATAACCCACCACATCGCCATGTTACAACTCTTGAAGAGTGCTCCTTTGCCTCTTTGATTTGTCCATGTAATCTTTCAATAAAACCTTTTGTTTTCTCACACTGACTTGTTAATGAAACTCGGCCAACTGAAGGAAAATGATAGTTACTATTTCCCATGCACTAAACTTAGGAGTGCAACTGGAACGGGTTAGACGGGTTGAAACCTAATCCTAATTCTAATCCACTTATTAAATCTCAAATCTAACTTATTTATGAATCCATTTTAAAAACCTCAAATCTAATTCGTTTATAACCTGCTTAAACAGGTTGACTGTTTGTTAACAGATCTGTCTATATGAGGGCATCAACAAGTTGTAAGACAACTGATATATTAACAATAAAGTGATATAAAATAAATTAAGGGTTAAAATTTTAATAGCTTGATAATCATAAAAAATTACACATGGTCTAAGGGCCTATTTGACCATGAGTTTTGAAAGTAGAAAGCGTGTATTTCCTTTCACTTTTAATGGGTTTTAGCCTAACTTTTGATTTCATCTGAAATTTTCTCACTTCAACTAATGAATAAAAGTAAAAGCGTGAAATCCAAACTTATCCAAAAATGCTGCGCCATGTGATTTTCAAACCACTCTACAGAGCCCAAATCTCAACATTTCAATAAACACCAAATAAGTGACAACAACAATTTCTGCATCAGTATAAAAAATTTAAACATTCAAAATTTCAATTTACATACTACGGTAAAAAGTTGTCGGTGAGTTGGCGGGTTGGGCAGGTTGAACAAATCAAAATATGAGTTGACGGATTTGTAATTCTCAATTTATGACCGTTTATTTAAAATAAATGGGTTAAACAAATCACTAATCGAATTGGCAGGTTAGTAAAAGCTAACCTTAATCCATTTTAAACCAGGTTGGACAAACAAGTTAATAGGTCAACCTGTTTATGTTGCACCCATACACCAAAGTGCATCTAATGTAGTTATCTTATGTACAAAATTTCTAATGGAGGCACTCCTTTGGTTAGAATTGCTTAGAGTAAATTCTATCAAGAAATTTTTCAAATGTAATTGGTAAGTTTTTAGCAATTGAAATGCTACTGCCTAAAGAATTCCTCATTCCATAACTTTTTAATGAACTTCAAATGAAGTTTTATCAAACTGATATTTAAATAGCAGAAAACATAACATGTTGATACATGTGCTAGAACTACTTGAAAGTGTCATAGCTTCTTTGGCAAGTTATAAGTCTTCTTAAGAAACTTGGAAGCTGTTTCATCATTTCGATAACACAAGACACGCAAAATTGTGTTTGGCTCATCTGGTTTCCATTTGGTTGGTGTTGGTGGCAATGGAAGCTTTGTTTTAGCACCATGGCCATAAACCTTAACAATTTCACATCTAAACAGTTCAATTAGCATATCAGTTTCTAGTCGAAAGAGCGGTAGCACGCACCTCACAGAGGCTGCAGCCTCATCTACTAGATCTTCTGACAAGCCTTCTTCATTGCCCAAGTAGAATTCTTTAAGAGTTGTAAAGTCATCCTCTATAATGTCACAATCCTCACAAGAGAAAGCACGAGAGGGGCCACCAGCAAGAAGCACCAATAAGAATCCATGAAATGAAGCTTTCATAATTGCGATAATGACATGCTTGCGTGCTTGGTTATGAACTTTGGAAGAGATCATAACCAGATTTGCATCAAGCTCCCTACGAAATGAATCAATCCTTGAGGATGCCACATTACCAACATACAATCTGTCCCAAAGAACGTGACGTAGGTCATGAAAGACAACCTTGTATGCAATCATCTCACAAAGATTTTCAATCCCTTCTTGGCAAGCAGCGAAGGATTTACAAAATCTGTTTTGTGACCCCTCTGCAGCCTCTGTAAGTGAATATTTTAGATTTCTAAGATATGAGATGATCCTTTCCTCTAACATCTCCAGTACCGTATGTATGTGGACAAATGTGCTTATGCAGATGCAAATCCGAGATAGTCTGAAGGAGTTGCTACTTTTCAATGTCTCAGCTTCTGTTCTGACTTCATGAGATCCATGCAAATTATCTTTCTTTTTAATCACATTCTGAGGCCTTAACTCGGGTTCACATCTAGTCAATGCTGGGATTGCGGGAATGAAGGTGCTTTGAGTTCCTACAAACCCAGAAAAAAAAAATGTCAAATGCATTTCAGAAATGATCATTGCTAGTCCTATCTACCCAAGTGTACTGATCATTGGTTTTGCCAGTTAGTCAGCACCTCATCTGACATGTGGGCTACTCCATTTGAATGTGCTTGTAAAAGAACAATTCAACTATCAAAAGTAAACTGTAACCCACTTAGAGAAACAGCATGCCATCTAATATGTTGACCTGATCAATTCAATGCTTGTAAATAATTAGCTAACTCTCACGAGTAAACCACCAAAATTTTTGTAATAAACAGATGGTGAGAAGAAGCAATGATCAACATTTGACATATGCAACTAAAAAAATGAGTGAAACACCCAATTTCACAACCAAAGATTTACAAGGTAGAGCCCACATATTGAAGAGGGATTGTGCTCCTAGCATATGCCAATCTTGCTAGAATTAAGTCTTCTCTTTTGACTTTCTATCTACACAACTGCAAAATTAGTAGGACATATATATCATCTGCAGGACGTACCACAGCCAGATTTTGCCCTTTGTATGTAATGTAATAAACATTGATCCATTCCCATAATTAGGTCAGGAAGCAACGCTTGATGCATTGTCGACGGCACTTGAAAAAAGGCTTGCAAAGTATTCTCTATTATTTTCAAGACTTCCACAGCTGAGTCAGCAATCTTCTCCTTATTTTCTACTGAGTCCCATGACTGTAAAAGTCAGAACAATTCATAAACATCTGAAGGCAAACTAAACAGGTAGTATATAATTGCGAAGAATCGGAAGTGAGGCATTGAATAAAGAATGATGAGTAACAGCAGAGGCAAAATGAACCAAAATGTTAAGTTGCATAAGAATGAAGGCATAAATGATACCATGAGCATTTGCAACATGCTTTTCACATGCAAGATTCTTAACAACAAAGAACCTTTGTTAAGAGAAAATAATAGAGCAGGGCTTTGCACAAGTTCGTCCTGTTTGGAAGGATTCAAGGGGCTTGAATGGGATGTAGAAATAGGATAAGAATGCAATGATGTGTAATGAGAACGGGAAAAATTGTATTGGAAACATAAAAAATTGTATTGAAAAATGAGAAAACTGTCTTGGGAATGGAAATCCTATTCCATACACATCTAATTCACAGATCTTGGATCCTTTGGAACATCAAATTTTCAACATCAATGAGGAATGCAATACTAAATTATATCATTGTCCTCATCATCAAATGAAATGCAATACTTAATTATATAATTTCATGATTAAATGTACAGTGAGTAAGTAGATGAAATAATTGAAAATTTGATTACAAGAATACCTCTCGCTGCAAGTTCTTGTCGATTTGTTCCTTCAGTTTGCTAACCCTTGTTTTTATCCATGCTTTGGCAAGACTGGTTGCTGCATATTCAACCTCAAAAGGTGACATTTCACGAATTATTGCTTTCCCACCATCCTCACTATTGACTGCATCCTCAACTGCAATTTGCACAAGATCCTTCTCCAACTTGTCTGCAGCTTCCAAGACTTGGGCAGTATCAGGTGTCAACTCATTGGTACGCTGGATAAATTGCTGTAGTTCACTCCCATAGCATCGATGCAGGGTAGAAACAGCAACACCCACAGCTAAAGGGTGCCACTTTCGTAATATTGGGCTGAATACTTCTATCTCCTTATTTGAAAGCTCTCGGATGTAGTTTGCAAGTAGGTAAAGAAATGGTGTAGTTGTTGAATGGGTTTTAGATGATTGCCTAACCAATGCTGTCTTCTCCATTACCTGTCTTTGAACATCCAAAGAGAGAAAAAATTGAGAAATGTTCGAGCGGCCAACATCTAAAGAAATTGAAAATGAGTTCAAGAGTCAAAGTGAAAGAACAGTTTACGTTGTGTTTGCTCCTGTCAAATTGATACTAGAATAAGTTAACAAACTGTAAAAACATTTCCCAATAATGGGGACAGTTGATTTATTGATGATAATTATTTAATATTTTTTCAAGAGAGCATGTTGGTATCAAAGTTGAAGAAATGATTCAATGAAGTCGTTGCTCACATCCAAACATAAAACACAAAACGAAAAATCAGCGGTTGCACCTTTAAATGTTTGTTTTTAAACAAAACTTTTTACTCTTTATAACTATCATATTTTAAAATTATTTTTCCACATCTTCCTATGCAACTACCATATTTTTTAATCATTTCTATATACCTATCCATACAACTAACCTATTTATTTGAATTTTATTTTCTTTACACCTCATCATCATCCCTATCATATCACATCATTTTCTATCAATTTAACAACTTTTACACAAAAAACTTTTTATCCAAAAGTTTTATCACTTCCCAAATACAAACAAAACAGTTTTGCCACTAGAAGCATTGATTATTTCTGCACCAGAGCATTTCTACAATTTTCACCCTAAATTAAACATCAGAATTTATTGGAAGTTTCAACACAAATATGAACAATGAGAAAAATACCAAGTGACTATCCATCAAGTAAAGAAGCATATATTTTCTCAAAAAAAAAAAAAAAAAAAAAGTAAAGAAGCATATAAATGTGAAAAGATGAAAGTGAGCTTCCTGCTTGCCTGAGCAAAAGCTGTTTGGAGCGATGACTTGATGTAACATTCAATCTTTTTGCGAGCTGTATCAACTTGTTCTCTCCTTCTACGTGCATTTTTTGTACGAGATACGTCTTCTAATATCTTTCCAGCTGAAATCCCCAAAGAAACAATATTTGACATTGAATCAACATTGCCAGGAGTAAACATGTCATGATATGCAAGAAGGCGTTTCTCCACCCAACTTAGTATAGGGCCCAATATTGAGTTGAATATTTCTAAATGGACCAGATCCTTTATTGCATTGGTATTATTTGCAACCTCACACAAATGCTTCTCAGCTTCGAGCAAAAGATTAGTTTTTTCTTGGCCTGTTGCTACAAAATGGTCGAACAACACCCATGAGAAGAAAAGATCATGAAACACTTCATCAATGCCAAGGACTGCCCAAGTCTTCTTTAATAATTCTAAAAGCTCATCTGCCTCATTAATGATTGGTGCTTCTCCATTGAAATTCAAGCACGCTTCTAATAGCTTCTCATACAGTTGAAGATTCAGTGGAAATCCATCTGCCCAATGGGATAATTCGGGAACCAAACCATCGAGTGACCTGCAAGCAAGAGATATTACAGCATTGCGCAGCATTTGCATTGACTCAGAATTCGCTCCGCTTTCTATGGGTCCATTTGAAGTTTCTATTATAATTTGTTTTAGTTGCTTTGAAGCAGAATTAGAACTTTCTAGTGGCTGAAAAGGATGCACAACGAGTCCTGCCTCGAGAACCTTTAAATTTCTCATCTGCCAAGAACCGTATTGCTCTGGAGTCGGAAAATCAGAAGGCTTTAATTGCTGTAGCAGCTCTAGTGGCATAACAATTGATTCAAAGCGTCCTCCGTGCTGTAACAGAATAAAGAAAATTCAAGAAGAATAAAAAGTAGAAGGGAACCAAAAGCTAGCAAACATCAAGATCAGCCCCATGAGATAAGAACTCGGGCAAAACAGATTGTTCTTCAGATCATTTGAGGTGTATATATGTTGTCAGGCAAAATAGATTGTTCTTCAGATCATTTAAGGTGCATATAATTACATACGTCGTCCAATCTAACCTCTAACCTGCCCCGCCTGGTCGAGGAAAGCCCCAAATTTTAGCGCACTCATGGAATCGAAGCTGGAAGTGATAGGCATGATTTTCAGCTCAACGCAGAGTAATCATACTGATATCTCAATGCAGCAGAACTTCAACAACTCGAATCAAGCAGTAAACAGAGGAGAGAAACACAGACACCAATAAAATGCGATTAATCAACAGGCATCGTTACCAGTCCCACAGCGATTTTCGACATCGCACGTTTAACACGGGAATCCACCTCCTCCGGGATGCTCATCCGGGCTCTAATCAGCTCTCCGAATGTCGCCGGCCTATTCGAATCCGGCGAACTGCTCTCCTTCCCCGGGCTGCTATTCGGAGAAGAGAAAGAAGAAGACAACGTCAATCCCAGCATCCTCCTCATCTTGCTCGCCGCCGTCGGCGTCCCAGGAGACGAAGGTTGCTGCGACATCGACGTAGATTTCTCCAGCTTGGCTGGCAACGGCATTGCGATGGAAGATCCGCAGGCGCCGATTAATATCTCGTACGCGGTTTCCCGCAGCTCAGAGTCGGAAAGGTCGCAGCTTTGCTTGGCGAAAGGAGGCGCTAGATCAGAAACGGCGGCGACTGGATTTGCAGATTGCCGGTTGCATTCGCCTCCGCCTCTGTCTCTGAAAAGGAATGCCATTTTCCGAGACGGCAAGTCTCTTCCTTGGATTGTCGGAAATGCTTTCTGTCCACTCTCCTCTCGGTTCTCACTTCTAAGATTGAGAATGGTTTTGCAGTTCGGAAAGAGAGACTGAGGCGTCGACGGGAGCTTCAAACGCAGAAACAGAGACTGATGAGAAGAGCTGTCAAGTGATGAGGATGAGTGGGAGACAAGAGGGACTATTTTGCCAGGATTATTATTTTAATTAATTATTTTATTTTCTTTTGTGTAGCTTTTTATAATGAAGTTTGTGATTGAGAATAGCCGTGTTTTTTGGGAATGGATAGAAAAGTTATTAGAAGTTGTCAAATGATACGATATGATATTGGTAATGATAAGGAATAAATAGGATAAAGTTGAAATAGATAGGTTTATTGTGTTGGTAGTTGTGTAGAAATGATTGAAAAGTATGGTAGTTGTATAGAAAAATGTGAAGAAATAATTAAAAAATAAGGTAGTTGTGGAGAGTGAAAAGTTTTAGATTGAAAAGTTTTAACTTGACAACTTTTTGTTGTTAACAAACACACCCTAGATAAAATTTTTGATGAAAAAATTTAAAGAGTAAAAATTATCAAATAATATAATATAATAAGAGTAATGATGAAGAGTAAATATGATAAAATTAAAATAGATAGGTTAGTTATATAGGTAATTGTGTAGAAATGATTGCAAAAATAGAGCAGTTGTATAGAAAAATGTGAAAAAATAATTAAAAAATATAGTAATCGTAGATAATGAAAAGTTTTAAATTAAAAAGTTTTAACTTGATATTTTATACTCATTGTCAAGCACACCCTCAATATCCTTTATAAACGTAAATGAACATTTCTAAATTTATGAAAAAAATGAGTCCAATGGAACCCAAAAAACAACATTGATTGATTATTTTAAAAAAGAATAAAGGTTTGTTTGGTAATGTAAAAATTATGAGAAATACAGAATGAGTAGAAAATGAAATATTAAATATTTTAAAAATTATGTAATTAATATAAAATAATAAGGATAAAGATGAAATAAATAAGATAATTAAAATGTAGTACAAAAGAAAAATGATTTGAACGTAGAGATAAATAAGTAAAAATATAATTATTGATTGATTACCGAACAGTAGATATAAAGCTTAATTATAATAAAATACTTATTAAAACTTATCTTTAATTATTTTCACCGACACGGCGACACTTGACAAAAATGGAAATATCCCATTTCACATGTCACTCGAGTCTAGGGGTGGGAATCGGGGTGGGTCGGGGCGGGTCAGGGTGTGCCCAACCCTGACCCTCCTTTTCAAAAATTTTGTTTGACCCTTATTTTATACCGGGTCGGGACAAGGTCGGTTTGACCCTTACTTTTTTTTACAAGGTCTCGGGACAAATTCGGGTCGGTATCGGGTCAACGGGTCGGGTAAAAAATTGCGGGTCAAGTAAGAAATTTTTAAAAATTTATAAAACTATCAAGTATAAAGACAAATTTATATTAAATTTAATTACTATATGCTTGAATCTATTATTAATCAATCAAAGTAAATATAAATAATTAAATAAAACATGAATATTAGCATTAAACGTGGTTTTTCTTTTTAATGTAAAATATCAGAAAACGGGTCAGCAGGTTGACCCGCCCCGCCACCCTGTGAAAATTCGCATTTTGCCCCGACCCGCCCCGACCCCGTATTTCTTTGAAAACCCGAAAATCCCGACCCGCCCCGCCCCGCCGGGTACACACCCCTGACCCGCCCCGGTATTAAAACAGGGTCGGGCGGGGCGGGTCACGGGTCGACCCGCCCCGATTCCCACCCCTACTCGAGTCCTGTCGCTCCCACCTTTTCGACTACCAGAGCTACGAGGCGAAGAGCGATGGCTCATGCCCGTACGCGCCGTTTGAACGTGAAGCCAGCTGGAGGTCTGTCGCCGACTTGCTCAATGGTCGTCCTAACCCAATTTGCATCCCCGCTCTTTACTCTGCCATTTTTCTCACGCTGTTCTGCAAAAATGTTGAAAAAGGACATTTGCAGATATTTCATATTTCAGTGATTCTGCTTATTAAAATATCATTAATTTTTTTAAGATTAATTTTAAATATACCCACTATATTTGCTTTTAATTACAAATATACCTATTAAATTTGAAAACTTTTACATATACTCACTAAGCACGAGTGAAATTTCAAATATACTCATTATGATAGTTATAAATATTTAATAATTTTAAAATCTCAAAATACTCCTAATTAATCTAACATTTATTATGATTCGTGCAATATCCAAATAGTTAAAACTCATTTTGTCTAGTTTTTCTCTCACATTAGATGTGTTTTCATTATGTTGTTCAACTTCAGTTGAATGATTATTATTATTAAATAATAAAGGGCATTTTGGACATTTCATATGATAGATAACGACGATTTTTAATTATGTTTAACGGAATGGGTATGAATGAAATTTCACATATACTTAGTGGGTATATGTGAAAGTTTTCAAACTTAGTGGATATATTTATAATTAAGGGCAAATGTAGTAGGTATATTTGAAATTAATCTATTTTTTATTATGGGTAATATTCGAGAAGGAATAAAACTTTCGTAGAAAAATATTTGGTTTAAAATTTTTTAAAATATAAAAAAATGATATGATATAATAGGCATAATGATAATGAATAAACAGAATAAAATTACAATAAATAAGTTAGTTATATGGTTTGTTACATAAAAATAATTGAAAAGTAGAATATTTGTACAAAAATATACGAATAAATAATTAGAAAATAAGGAAGTTATAAATAGTGAAATTTTTTAAATTAAAAAATTTTAGGGGTTTTTTGTTATCTCATAAAATTTTTTAATATGAAACTTTTTACTCCCCACAGTTGCCTTATTTTTTAATTATTTATTCACATCTGCTTATACAATTATTATATTTTTCAATCATTTTTATACAAATATCATACATCTAACCTATTTATTTTAACATTATTCTTTTAACTCTTCATCATTTCGCCTATCATATTATATTTTTTCTTATATTTTAAAAATTTTTACCCCAAAAATTTTTCATCATAAATTTTATCACTACTTAAACACATCTTTAGTTTTAAAAATGGAAAAGACAGGATCAAATCGACGTTAGGCGTACATGCCCAGGTATAAAACTAACTGGCCGAGGCCGGTCTCAGAAAATATCATAAAGTTAATTATCAAAAAAATTACGTATAAATATATAGAAGAAAGTCTGTAATGGTACCGAAAGTGTGCGTGGAGAGGCGCAACAGTAATGTCATCTGAACTGCCACTAATAATATCGGAATTTTTAGAATTTTTTATTAAAAATTTATATTTAGATAATCATATGGTGTTTTTTTTTTTTTTTTGGTTACACTTTCCTCTACCAACTCAAGCCCGTGTTATCCTGACCTCGGAGACAAAACCTTACGTCGACGTCATAATTTCCAGAATTATGGTTTTTATAACTCTCTTTGCTAGGATTTCAAAAATGTAATATGTGTCGGTTTGATAAGAGGTAACAAAATGGGGAGAAATTTTTTTTAAAGTGAGATAATCATTAAAATAAACAATAAAAATAAAATTGATGGAATAGTCATATAAAAAATATGAAAAACACTGAATCGCAGAAAAATTATGACAGTGAGTTGATTAAAGTATTAAATCATACCAAGGCTTGTATAATACAAGTTTTATTTGTTTTTGTTTTTTGTTTTTACATTATCCCCGACGAATCCATATTAAGAGATTGCACGGACTTTCCTCTTGCGACTGTGCGTCGAGCTTGTCCATTCCGCGTCAGCCCCGGCAACACAACCTGCATGGTGTATTGGCAGGCTTTTCCTGTAAGTGGACGGGTCTGTGCACTGTCCTAAACCGCTCTTATCCCCGTCGGACACAAGTGACAAAAGTTGTAAGTTTCCGTTTTGGGTGTACACATGCATAGGGAGAAAGACGCGTTGGTAACCCCCTTTTCCGCCACCGACGCGGACGTGAGTTTGAATCATTGCCAGCACGATTTCTCTACAGTGTTGTGAGAATTGTGAAAAGATGTAATTTATAATACCGAATATCGCACATGTGTATAATACAAATAAAAAAAATAGAATAGAGGAAAAGACGGAGGAAAACGATGGCAAATTTTTTTTTTTTTTCATAAGATGACAATGATGTGATATTTTAATGGTAAGTAATGTTTAGGAGTAAAGATAGTAATCAGGAAGAAAGAAAAATTATTGAAACAGACAGTAGTTTCACACGAAGGTAGAAAAAAGTGGGTGGAGATTTATAATTTTTTTATTTTTTTGAGTATATGCAAAAATTAAAGCAAAGCAGGCAGGGGTATTAATAATGCATTGAATGCGTGTGATTATTCTGAGCCACGCCTTTATTGTGCTGGACCATTGTCTATCATGTCATGATTTAATATGCACTGCACGTATTACGTATATACTTGGAGGCATGGAGGCGTGGAAGTGGGAAACACTCCTTGCTTCGTTGCCCACAGTGCCCATTGAAAATGTTCTACACCACACCCCTCTACCCATCATCTGCAGCTCTGCTCTAGTTTTCATCCCAGTCTTGGTCAACAATTTTGTCACATGCTAATCAATACTTTATGCTTCCCATATCTGATATCCGGTACTGTTTATTGGTTTGCTTGGCGGACAAGAGTCGGGCCGAGGGCGGCGCTGCAGCCATATTATTCTACTAGCCTGGCGTTGTGTACTACTAGAAATGATATGTGAAATTAAGCACAGTAGTATTGAAAATTAAAAATGCAAAATTATCAATAAGAAATTTCACCCAATACCTAAATGACTAGGTGATTGACATAACGATATTAGTGTATGCATGCGTAAGAGGTACGGAATTTGAAACTCAAACACTTATATAAATATGTGCATATGTGAGAGATCCAAATCTAAACCAGAATAATAATAATAATAATAATAATAATAATAATAATAATAATAATAATAATAATAATAAAATCTCTTTGAACGTGGCCTCCGATGAATACGAAGTGGCGGTCCTAGTGCTAGAACAACATTTGAAGCGCGTTGCTAGCAGTGGGTGTTTGTCTCGCAGTCTTGGAAAGACATGGGAATCATTCCAAATCCATCATCCCCAAGCCCAAGTTGGGTGCATTTTGGAGGGGAAGGGGGCCAAGGGACTCATTGTTGGGCATGGACTTCCCTCGCGGTTTGCGTTCGCTTTGACGATGGGAAAGAACGTGGTGGTGTAGGTGTCGACTGTTGAGAGATCACCACCAATGGATTTGGGAGGAGACTGTTCGTTATTAGTCTGAAGAAGCAGCAGAAGCAGCCCTATAGAGCATCCTCCCTCTCGGTAAAGCTAAGATGAAGGGTAGTGCAGTCAGCAGGTTTGTCAATGATTCGAATCTCTGCCCAACAGACCCTTAAGCAGCCAAGTGTGCAGCCATTTCGTTTGCAGATAGTACTTATTTCTCATTTAAAATGAAATTATATGCAGCCAAAATAGTGGCTTTTTTTTTTATTGACTTCATATAATGATTGCATTTCAAAACATCTCTGTAGGGATAATGATTTATCAATAATATGAAAATAAGTGCACTCTTTTTTCATTTTTATTCTTCCCTACCAACTTGTGAGATGATCTTTTAATAAGGCACCTCAGGAGTTTATTATCAAAATAAATAGGGGCTTTATTTAAAGAAATTTATTATAGTGCTAATACCGTAAATCTGGCTTCCGGCCATAAATTAGCTATGACCTGCGAGATTTAATTTCTATTGAGAGAAAACATAGCCATAGAAAGTATTCATCATCTTGGGAGTTTGATGTTGCATGAAGATGGTGGCTTACATCGTACAGTGGCCATCTACAGCACTCGTTTTTACATCCGTAACCTGAAGCCTTCAATTCCTTAAAAAAATTTTCTCAACCACTGATTTTTTTTTTTTTTATTTGTTCCGTAGACAATCAGCAAGGCTCCATATAAAAAAAAAAACTAGCCAGGCAAATGCGAAAAGCCCAAAAAGCGATAATGAGAACTAGCCAGGCAAATGACGAAAGCCCTAAAAGCGAAAATGTGCGGGCTGGGCCTGAAGGGTTTTACCTTTGGTCATATCCGGAAGTGGGCCTCATTATGCGTTTGCTTTTTAGGGCCGTATCGGAGCAAATGGGCCGGTCCTCAAGTGTGTTTGCTTGTAGGTTTTTGTAGATTCAACGAGGAAAAGGTCACCATGATGCAAGAGATGACACTGTCTCCTGAGTCTTGTGTGGATCAAGCAATTAGAAATCTATCAAGAAGCCAATAATTCCTTCGCATTGCATAAGAGGATTCTCAAAAGAGAACAATATGATTCTGTTATTGTGGTTAATTGACTGGTTATAAATACCATAGCCACATATTGGTCAGAGACTTAAGAGTGTATTTTGGATCATATGTCTCAAAAAGGCTTTTTAAAATTATCGAATTACTTTGGGATGGAATTGACCCATTTAACGTATAATCGGCCTATGCATACGTCTATATCAGATGCATTTCAAGGATATAAATTTCTCGAAATCCCAATAATATGGAATGATTACTGCTGTCACCCACCCTTCTCCACGACCTCAAAAAATTGTTAATAGCCTAAAGTTTTCTTATTCCAAGACACCAAGAAAGGTTGGGCTTTCATATTCCGAGACACAATCACAGAGAAAGGCTTATTTGTGTCGGACTATTGTGTGACGTGTTAGGCCCGGGTGGGGTGATCTCGTAGAATTGAGCCAATGGAAATCACATGAGGGAATCCATGAAAGGATCCTGTCTTCGCTTGGCCCGGCCCAGCCGACAAGCGCGTCAGTGCTTAGATGCCGACAGTCAACACACTGGCTAGCATGTATTGACACGTGCTTCCCATGTGCACCATGACAAAAATAATACCTCCATTGCATTCTCACACCATAAAAAAAGTTGTTAGCCGACCTCTAGTGCCGTCTACACATCTATGCGCTTTAAAAAAAATTGGAGCTAGCCGACATTTAGGTGGTCCAAAATGTCCATTTCGCTAGTAATAGAATAGGTACATGAGAGTTCCAATTTTCAATGGTGGGCCGACATAATTCTAGGTGGGGACCACGTTGCTTCGAAGTCGAATTATTACGATGTTGTTTGATTTCTCACACGACTATCGATTTTAATTCAAGTTGTACGTGAGCAAAATTGTGAACACTTGCCAAGGTAATTAATACTTATGTTTTGTTCGATAGATGTAAAAGTAAAAATGAAAAAGTGAGAAATGAAAAGACTTCTAGTATGTCTATGTTAGGAAGTGATATAATCTTTCAGGGAATACTTACGAGTAAAAGAATGAAATTAGAGTTATACGAAAAATGAAAAAGATTATTCCAATGGGGAGGTAATGATCGGAAAAGTATGAAAATTATGTAGTTAAGATGTGTTATAATTTATTTTTTTCACTTTTACCTGTTCGTTCTGACAATTAGTATGATTAAAGATGGAAATTAATTAGAGGCATGATCAATTGGTTTTGGGGTAGCAGTCTCGGTCATGAAGGCAATGATTGATTGGGGAAAAACGTAAGCCTCCAAGCACGTGGCGGACAACAGCAGAAGATGGCGGTGGCTGGAAAATCAGGTATTCGTCTCTTTTCTTTGCAGGCGGACAAAAAGCTGACGAACAGGTGCAGGAGGTGGTGAGGATGCCATGCCTTTTTCGGCGTCTACGGTCGGAGCCGGAGGCGGGCTACAGGCTGTACAGCGGGAGTAAAAGGATAGACGGCGACGCGCTATGTCACATACTCACATTACCAGGTGGCCCGCGACGTGACCACGAGCGTTCCGGCGACGGCGGGGACACGTGTACGCATGTGGACATCCGACAGGCAGCGTCGCCATCTGGCAAGAGCGATTCTGTAGATTTTGGCCCACGTCGGCATGTCAGCGCGACAGTAAGCTCGGTAGCTGCGCCTTTTGGACTTTTGATTTTTGTACGGTTAGATGTTCCTCCTCCTCCTCCTCCGCCGCGAGCCAGGCAAGTGTAATCTTCAAAACTTCCAATTAGTTAGTCGGCAATCGATCTTATCCGTTGATCTAATTGCCCATCAAAATTTTTATTTCTTCGGAAATGAGTTGATATGTACTTTACAATTATTGTTGTTTTTTTTATTACTTTGATGACGAATGTGGCTATGCAGAGCTTTAACTAGATAGTAAAGTAAAAGGAATGTCGATTATGCTGACCAATGCATGCCTTTGAGTCTTGACTCACGCTGGGCTGTCAGTAGTCGAAGGCCGGATAATGAGTATAAGCATGAATCCTGTAGAGCCAAACAAGGGTCAGAGTCTAAATGGATCGCTAGGGGACGACTGAATAGGTGCATGTTGTCTTTCTATTAATTGCATGTGCCCACAAGACGATTAATGTTTAAAAACTGTTTAGAGAAGGGAATGAAACTATTTTTTTATTGTGTATATTTATATTACATCTTAATTTTTATTATAATCAAGCTTTAAAATAGTTCTTATAACTTTTAAAAGAAAATCATAAATTCCCAAATATTAATTGAGAAAACTACAAACTTTCAAACATCAAGTATGAAGATAAAATTCTCAAATTACCAAAATTAGAATTTGATACCCAGACTAGCGGAAATAGAGGCCAAGCCATTGTCGTGAAGGGGAAGGGAATGAAACTAGCATTGCATTGATGTTCACGATTTCAAGTTTCATTGAAACTGTTGCATTGCATTGCAGCTGATAATTTTTTTTATTTATGTACATATACATCAATCTTAATTTTTATTATAATGAAGTTCTAAAACATTTTTACAATTTGCAAGAAGGAGACTATATACTCCTAAATATCACTCAAGAGATATCAAGTTTTTTCTACTAATTTGGGAGAACAAACTCACACCAAATAAATGAGAATTCCATGGCTCCTAGTAACAGCACCAACGGAAATTAGTTCCCATGCCTGGTAGAACAACATCACTACCAACAAGGCTATGGAAGGATGATTGAAGGCTCCCCATGCTAGCTGCATTGCTTACACATGAATCTAGACACACTTTTTTGGCTTTTATAATATAGGCCGCATGTATATTTTTAAATTTATTTAATATTTAATATTTATTTTTAAAAACGAATGTAAAGCAAATGGATGTATAATTTTTTATTTATTTTTAAAGAATCAAAATAAAATACCGAACAAATTTAAAAATTATCAAATTTCGTGTGAAAAAGATATAGTGGAGTCTACATATTTATGAAAATAAAAGAAAATAACTTTTATGGTCGAATACATTTTATTAAAATCGTTCTAATGTGATGAATTTCTAAAATGTAAACACATTCGCTTTTTTTCATTATTTTTGCAGCTAAAAATTCCAAAAAAATTTTAAGTTAAAGCTTTGCATGTATGCATGCGAATCATTGAAGAAGAATCAAATTATACTGTTGAATTTTACCCCTTTTAAAATCACGCATTCCCATGAGAAGTTGTCGTATAGATGTGGATGCAAGACAGCCAACTGCCCCACCAATCAAATTACTCCCACACTGTGGGCCACTAGGCCCTCATATATCATAGCTTCTTGACCTATGAAACTCTAGGGATACCATTTTCCGCAGGGCTGCCATGGAAATTGCTTGGCTCAAAATCATAAATGCACATATTTATTCAGACACTCAGCTTCACAGTATATCTTGCAGAACTTTAGGGTTCTCTCAATCAAAAGTATATACGTTTTCATTAGTAGTGTGTGATAAATTTATGTTGGTATGAACTCAGGAAATAATCTAACAATCTCGTCTCGGGGTAATGTAAACTGCTGTTGGCTTTACTATTGACTTTTTTTTTAAAAAAAAAAAAAAAATCGTGTTAACTGATTGGATGATCAGCAACCAAGTAATAAAAGACAATTCCATGAAAGGGATAAATAAGGCAAGGATGTTTATCTAATTCTAACATGTAAACCTCTCATCCCACATACTCTTATACATACTCTGGTTAGTCATTTGGTCATCCAAGTGACAACTGTTTTAACATTACTTGCATTTGACTTTAGCAACCCAAATCCATGATTACTTATAGTAAAATAACTATTATTATTTGTAGACAAATATAAATATTTGCAAGTAATATAAAATTTTCTCACATTTGACTCCATGTCATCACTTTTAAGCAATTAATTATTTGTAGCTGCCTAAGTATATGCAGTCAAATTCATATATATGTAAGCAAATACAAATTATTTGCAGTAACAAAATTGACTGAATTTATTACCGTTTATTATAGAAGTGGGTAGAAATTTTTAATTCTTACCACAAAAACTTTAGACACTCCCGCTCAACCTGATTCAGGTACAGGTACAACCAACTTGCATTTGTAAATTTGGTTATCAGAGATAGATGGTGATCGATCATTGCCATTCTTCCCTGTCTTTCTCCTTTTTGTTGGGGAAAATGGGAGCAAAGCAACCTGGTGATTAATAAAGGAACTCCCGTACACCTACTAGCCTATATGTGCAACAATTACCTGCTTCACCAAAGTCATGGTTAAAGACAAGTCGAGCAGACTTGTTTTTCGCTCCTCAGCATCAGCTATATAATTGGGTGATTCTGCTCTGAAGGGGGCTAGGCTTTCTGTTGCCATGCTAGGAAAAGAATCATCTAAATTATTCAAGACTAGTTATACATGGAGATCTGCAATGTTGGTGGGTATATATTTTGCTAATTACAAAGTGTTTATTGTAAGATAGTCTCGTCGTCTAGACCTCGCTTCTGCCATATATATATTCCATATCCCTATTAATTAATATGGAGAGGCGCATTTATAATAATTAGTACAATGTAAGTTGAGATCATTGGTATCGATATATCATCCACATGTGGGATTCAAATTTTGTTTCTTAGGATCTCCATCTATTTTCTCTCAATTGATATATATTCTCACCCATTTTAATGTATAGTAGTGGAGTTAGTAGCTAACCCATATACTGATGAGAGTATAGATCTTACCCATAAAGTCGCTAAGATTAATTTGATGAATCTAGGAACTTCTTTAATGGTAAGCAAAAAATTGTCTTAAAAGTAAACTATATTTTTAAAATTTTAATCAATTTTCAAGGAGGATTTTTAATTTAAAAAAATTCAGGAGCTCTGTGTGGCTCCGCCACTGTAGATAAGGCTTGCTCATTGATGTGAAACACCGATAATGCACGCTACCCTAGTTATCCCCAGGCGTTATCCTGTGCACCTGGGAGCATGGAGGCTCAATGGTCCAGAGTGCATCCACCTTTTTTATTTTTTTATTTTTTTTATAAATTATTAATATAAGTGTATTTAACATGTATTTCAATTTTTACCATTTTTAGAGACTTTTAGATATTTTTTTAAAATTTTAAAATTCAGTTACTAAAAATGCCACTGATTTTTAAATATAAAAGTCTCAAAAAATGGTAAAAATTACAAAATATATTAAATACACTTAAGTTAATCTTTGTATAAAAAATTTTCAAAAAAAGTTAAAAAAAGAAAAAAGAAAAGAAAGGTGGATGCACCCGGGGTGCACAGGATAACACACCAATTTACCCTTCCTAATTATCTTTGATGTTATGATTCTAGATGGAGTTCCTATTGTCTGCTTATAAAATAAAATTTTTATTAATTTAGAACAAGTCATACAAAAATGTCAAACAATTTTAGAGATGTTGATCGTTGATTTGTAAGTGAATTAGTCCTACATTATTTTTAAGCACATATCTTATCATGTTTATATATAAGTAGTTCTCTGTAATTAAGTACTTAATTATAGTAATTTTAGTATAAAAAAGCTTTTTGTCTAAGCTGCCTTAAGAAGATTTCCTAAACTAAGCAAACATTGCAGTAGAGCTGGCCTTTGGCAATAAAATTGGTAATGAAACAATTCATTGCTTCTTTGTTTTCTTCTACTTTTACTGATTTTGTTAACCTTCTTCAGCAACGAATTTGTTCTTTTAATTTATTGCCATTACTTAAATGCGACAGTACATTAACAACAAATGTTGAAAAAAACTTATTGCCAATAGCAATGGCTATTTGATAACAAATTTTTTGCTGCTGTTGACCATCCAACACAATTTTGATGAATGTTTTCATCATTTTTTATATATTACTTGGAAGCAAGTGGAGTTTAACTGCCTTTTCACAATTAAATTTCAAATTTACTTGTAATTATAAGCTACCAAATTTCAATATCATTTTTAGCTAAATAATCATCATTACAACTAAATGTAAACGATCACAAGTAATATGATATTTTTTTTTGATGAAACAAGGAATATGATATTTTTTGTTATCAAGTAATACGATATTTGGTTGCAAGTTATATGAAAATTAATTGCACTTGGCTGCATGCTATTATCTTTAAGAAGACAAGCATATACAAATCATTTTAATTTATCTATAGCAAAAAAATGGAAAAGATTTATTAATATTTGTTGCAGTATTGACGGATCTTACATGATTAAAGTTCACCTCATCTCATGCTCATAATACAAGATTTGGCCTAGAAGATACCATTGAACTCGAGGATTAGGCTCCTGATTTCAACAAATTCAAAAGCATATATAAAATCTTTCTTATTTGTACTCCATAAAGAACTGAATAGATTGATAAGATTAACGTGCACTACAAGGAAATTTGCAACAAGCTTTATTTATCGACAAAAGTTGACTGCTTACAAAGATATCTTACTTTTTGATAGATAATTTAATTTCCTTTTCAATTATGAGTAAACTGATTATTTTGCAACGAAAATTTCCGTAATTTCTTGGTAAAAATATTTTATAATAAAGTTTTCACTACAAGCTCAAGAATAAGAGTTTGTTGTTGTAACTTCTTTACAAAAAGACTATAGTAAGGAAAAAATATTTTTATCGCAAAATGAATTGGAAATAATTGTTTAGTATTGAAACGCAAAATTCATTTTAAAAGTTAACTTTTAGCAAAAAGCTTTCTTTCTTGCTAAAGAAAAGTTCTTTTAGTGCAGTTAATTATTAGAATCAAATTAAGCTTATGAAAAAGTGTATAATCTTATGACCAACGATCTGTTAAAGTCATTGCGCCCATTTTTAAGAAAATATAGAAACATTTTCCTGTGGGAGTTTAAATCTTTCATTTCAATGCAATGATTAATGATCAGACTATGATGGCAAATAATGAATCCTAAATATCTTTCTAGAATTGCTTCGAAAGTGATCATTCCATATATCATCATAACACCTATGAGTATTTCATGAAGAGAGCGCTCGCCTCCTTCGTTAGAATTCGGTGATGCTATCATATAATCTGCAAGCTAATAGCGAAGCACATAAAATGCTGAACAAAAAGGCAAAAGAAACCATAGGATTAAGAGCAAATTCTATGTATATCCTCAAATTTTATATCTAATTATACTTGTAATCATAAACTTTCAAAACTATTTTTTATATTCACGAATTTTCTTCTTAATTTCATATATACCGATGTGATTAGGAATTCATTAAAGACGAATGATCTTTTCAGACCGGTCGGAAATCCGGTGATTTCCGACCGGTCTGAAAATTTATTTTTTAAATTTTTTTTTGAAAAATAATTTTATAAACTTGTTAATCTAGTTATATTTAATTTATAAACCAAGTTTTATCATTTTTGGATATGTCTATATATTTATTTTGGATTTTTAAATACAGGGGTATTTAAGTCATTTTAAGAATATTTAAAATGACTTAAATACCCCTGTATTTAAAAATCCAAAATAAATATATAGACATATCTAAAAATGATAAAACTTGGTTTATAAATTAAATATAACTAGATTAACAAGTTTATAAAATTATTTTCAAAAAAAAAATAAAAAATATATATTTTTTGACCGGTCGAAAATCACCGGATTTCCGACCGGTCTGAAAAGATCGGTGCTCTTCATTAAATGAGCCGTTAACTCCTTGTAAAATAATGAATATGCCAAGCCTTGATATAATTTGAAGTTGTTTTGCTAAAAATTAAATATTTATATTCAAATAATATATTATTTTATAGTTATAAAATTGTAAACGATTCATTATAATATGAATTTTTAGCTATAAAATTATAATTATGGCTGAATATATTTGTCATTTCATAGAGGAGTTAACGATACATTTAATGGATCCCCAACGACATAGGTATATGTAGAATTAGGATAAAACTTGATATGTATAAGAGTCATTTTTTAAAGTTTTTAGGTATAAGTAAAATTTAAGATAAAACTCATGGATATAGAAGGAATTTGTCTTAGAATTAACTGTGCATAATTTCTCAAAAACTTTGTATGTTTGACAAGTGTCATGCAGATAGTTCTAACAACTTTATGAAAAGAAATTGCAAGGTCCATAATGAAATGGTAATTATTTTACATCCAATTTAAACTCAAAAATATAAATGGAAGAGAGAGAGAACTGCTAGGGTGCAATGGCTACACTCTAATTAGGCTGCAATTGGTTGCAAATGGCTTCATTTACATGTTGAAATGAAAATTCAACCGTCATATTTCTTAATATCATGTGACTAAACATTATTTCAATCATGGTTTTAGTATGTCATATTTACTTAAAATTGAATATAATCATGTATAAATAATAAAAAATATTTAAATTCATTTATATATACATTAGAATGTCATAATACTTTATAAAATTATAAATTTATATTAGAGAATTCAGATATGAAAATACAGCTTTGAAGTTGATATATAGATCAAACTATTTTATTACATTAAATGTAGACCAGATGAAGCCCATGAATATTTTGATCATGATGAATGTTGGTTTTTAAGTTAAATAAATTATTCTAAATACAATGAGTGAACTTAATTTTAATTTCGAGATCAAGTGGCACCCATTTGCAATGAACCCCACACACAACCAACTACACCTTGGTTGTACTCTAGCATTATAAAAATATATATGAGGTGAGAAATATTAATTTTTATATTATAAAATATAAAATTCAAAAAGAAAATTTTTGATATATATATGGATAATATTCCAATGCATACAACTGTACAAATGCGATCGTATACAAAACGGGGTCCGCTTGATCATGAATAGGACATCTATCATACCCATCGTATTTATAATTATTTTCTTGATTAGTATATTAATTTTATCCAAATCAAACACATGTAAAGGCCATATCTTAAAATAGGGCAAAATCAACGTAATCAAATAGTTTAACATAAATATCAATTTTAAAGTTGCATGTTAAACATTTAAACCATCTAAAACATAATTTTTATAGATAAATGATTATATAATATATTATTATATTTTAATATATGTAAAGCTTATTTTGTAACAAATTGCACCTTTATCATGGTGCAATCTATCTTCACCTATATATAATGCTTCTATGTCACACAAAAGTGATCCTATGTAACTTTTTCCATTTTTAGGATATTAATAATTGATATAAAATTCAATCCATTCATCGTATTCAACATTAATTTTTTAACTAAAGGCTAAGATTTATCTAAATTGAATATGCATATGGGTCACGTTTGCTAAAAAATAAGTATATTCATATATAAAATTAAGAAAATTCTTAGATTCATATACATATTCATTAAAATATAATAATATTTTATAGAATCATTTATTTATATAAAGTAACATTTTAAATGGTTTAGATATTGAAAATATAACTTAAAAATTGATATTTAGCACTAAATTATTTTACTACGTTGACTTTATACGTTTGTTATTGGAGGCCATTGCAGTGATATTAAACAAATCAAAGAATTTTTACGATTATATAAATGATGATGAATATAATAGATAAAAAGTGAATTTTTCATCAACCTTTTAGACATTAAAAATGAAAAGAGTTACATATAAGAGGGATTTCATAGATGCATGCATATATATACAAAGAAATTGGGGATGCTTTTATGAAACCCCCCTTTACGTAACTCCCTCCATTTTCAACATCTAAATGGTTCATAAAAAACTACTCCATCTATTACGTTTATCGTCACTTATATTATAGAAACTCTTTCATTTATTTAATATCGCCATACATGAATCATATCTATAAATATGTAAAATCAATGTAATAAAATGATTTAATGTTAAATATTAATTTTTAAATAATATTTTCAATAGCAAACTCATCTAAAATATCATAATTACATAGATAAATGATTCTATAAAGTATTACTACATTCCAATAGATAGGTGAATAGATTTAAGGATTTTATCAAACTTACACATGAAGTAATATATTTTTTAACAAATGTGACCTATGTATATATTAGATTTAGATGAAATTTGGCCTCATAACTAAAAAAATGATAATATATACAATGAATGAATTGGTTTTTTCATCGAGCATTAAAATCTTAAAATTTGAAGGACTTATATAGAACCGACCCACATATAAATAAAGATTGCATGTGGGCCAACAGTGATCAATGGCTACCAAGGATGCCACCCGTGTGAAAGTTTGAATTCCAATTAAAGGGTAGCTACTTTCTGAAGAGATTAAACTCATCGAACATGTGGACTGTTTTTGACCTACTGCCACTTTCAATACTTTACCCATGAATTCACTTCATACAAATATGTCAATATATTCTTCTGTTAGTCAAGTTGATTAACTCATTCATGCATGCCGACTGGAACTGTGCTTTCAAGAATGATTTTTGCCGACATGATTTTAAATGGTTTCATAGAAAAATGAATTCGCCCACCAATGCATATGTGTTGACCGATGGAGAAAAGTGGCGAGGAAAGAGAAGCCGGTGGATTCGTTTTGTTTGCTTGTCGTTTAAAAGGATATATAGACTTTGTGCACGTAGAAAGAAATTAAACAGCTGTAATATTGCTGCAGTCCAAGTTTTGATCTTTTCACTAATCGAAGCCTAATCGAAAACAACCTTTGATTCCAATCATCTTAACGATCATTATTTCTTTCCTCTATTTTCGTTACCAGGTTCCTAATCAATCTATCCTTTTCATACGAGCTTGCATTGTCGGGAATTTAAGAATAAATGACTCTTTCATATTTTAACGATGTTGACATAATTAACTAGAAATTGCACATCTTGTAAACAGCTAGTAATTAACTGACATCCATCATAACCCTTCTTATTAAAATTCTACTGGTTTCCAATTTAATTAGATGAGTGGAGGATGGATGAAATCGAAATAGTCCCTTGGTTGGGAGAAAAAATTGAAAATAACTCCGATGAAAATTGAAACTACCATATTATTTATGTCAATTATAAATTGAATAAAGTTAAAATAGATATAATAACTAACGTTAGTAATTTTAAAATTAAAATTTGTGATATATTAAAAATATGCTAAACATATTTTTTTGAGAAATGATTTTTTTTGTAATTGAAATCCTTATCGTACCAATATTTAAACTAAAAAATTTTCAGTGAGTATGCCTCTATGATATTTATAAGGTACAAGTAAAATAGAAGAACCTGTTCAGGATCATCCAATTAAATAGAGAGTCCTGATCTTCTCAGACGGGTTGGCAATTTCTAACCAGTCCAAACATCTATTTTTTATTTTTTTGACATTTTTATAAACATGTTAATCTAGTTATGTTTAATCTATAAAATCAAATTTTACCATTTTTGGAGATATTTATATATTTATTTTTATTTTTAAGTCATTTTAAATAATTTTAAATGACTTAGCTACCATTGCATTTAAAAATAAAAAATAAATATATACACATATCCAAAAATAGTAAAATTTGATTTATAGCTTAAACATAACTAGATTAACATGTTTACAAAATTTTTTTAAAAAAAAATAATAAAAAATAGGTGTTTGGACCGGTCGGAAATCACCGAATTTCCAGTTCAGATCATTTGGCTTAAATAGAATGGATAAGGAGAGAAGTTGTTATATATTGGAAATTATATCCTAAATGGAAGCGTATGTATATAATATATGTATTGGTCTATGAGATATGAGAGTGAAATGAAAAAAATATTGGACATAAATTTTTTTATCCATTTTAATCTTATTTCATTCAACCAGAAATTTTTAAAAAATTAAAATAATGTCATATGATAGAAACTGTTGGTTAAAAAAACACTACAAGCGATATGATTAAAAAAAAAAAAGCGAACATGCTACACGCAAAAAATGAAGGATGTGATAATTGGAAATACTGAAACTAATAAACAAAATATCATCGTAAAATAATTCAATTTCAATGACTTAGTCAGGTAGCAACATGCATGTTCCTAGCATGACAAATAAACAAACAATTCAACCCCACTTGGGTTGGGTGGATTGGCCCCTTTGGACCGAGCACCCACTAACAGCAGTATCCTTTCGGGTTTCTTAAGCATATGCATGAATGGCTGGGTCCCAAAGTAGATATTGTTTTAAAAGGTAAGAATCATTTGAGATATGTTAATACGGATACAAGATTTGGATTGAAAACGACCCTTTCAGAATCGCATGCACGCATTGACACCCCACCCCTTGTTTAGAAAAATGATTGGCCATACTTTTGGATCCCAAACAACGCGAATATTGGTGTCGTTGACAAAGTCACAATAGAAAAATTAAGAAAATGATAATAACCTTATGGAGACCTTTCTTGCATACAATTGCTGGTCTAGAAACAACATTACACCTATATATGAAACTGATTGATGGCGGTGTTTGCAATATGAATATTAGTTTTCTTTTTCAAGCTTTAATTTCTTGGTTGGTATGTGGGCCGCACAAATATATAATTTGATTCTGGAAAATAATTGGGTTCCTTTCTTTGCATAAAGAAACCATGCATCGATTCAAAAAAGCAAAAAAAAAAAAAAAAAAAAGAAGAAGATACCATGCATGCGTTCTCATAAAATTATTTTTAATTCAAATAAATAATATCCTGATATTTTTTTCGGTTTTTTTTTTAATTTTTAAAAAATACAACTCCAGTGTCTATTTTATTTGTATAAGTAATTATTTACGCGAGACCCATCTATTGATTAAAACTCAAAGAACGGTTAATTTGGCCAATAATCAATCTTTCATATGGTTCCCATTGAGGCCAGTTTCCTACTGAAGCCGCTCTCGAATTAGACCAGTTATGCGATATATCGCCCGATATATTCTCTTGTTTGAAGAATGCCATCATTCAAGAGACCATTACTTTAATTCGGGAGAATCATGGGAAATCATGAATGCTCTGTTTCTTAAAGGTTTTATACACGGAGGATGTTTGTCTTATGCTCCTATTTATATTCGAATATATTTATGGCCATGTAAACTTTCTATTTATGGTACTACTCTCAAGGTATTATACCTTCAACATGCATCTTTTTATATTAATTTCCTTAAAAGTAGTACAACTTGTTGTATTTAAAATTATGGGGGGCCATATTCCAGGCCTGTCTCGTCATGCTAGCTTCTTGCAGGGACTTCATTAGGGGAGGGGGAATTCAACAGGGAGAACGAAATATCCGTACGCGGGCGTGAGAGGTGTTAGGAAACCTTCGTTGTTTCAAGCAGTTGGCTCTGGTCTTGTTGCAGTTGGAACCTTCATCTGCGTGCTATTTAACTAATCTTCTTTTATTGATGTCCAAAAACTACAAAGTTGCCCCTCTATGCATGTCGTGCCAAGAAAGCCATGTTGCATGTGAAATATATATGGACAACTTGAACAATATATATTTAATTCAATTAACTTGTTAGGGAAAATTTTTCAGCAAAAAAATTTCAATATAAAACTTTTCCTTATCTATAGTTATCTTATTTTTTAATCTTTTTTTCATATTTTTCTATACAATTATCTATCTTTTTAATTATTTCTACACAATTATCTCTACAACTAACTTATCTATTTTAGCTTCATTATTTTTACTCCTTATATTATTCTTTTCATATCATATCATTTTCTTTCATTTCAAAAACTTTTAATACTAATTTTTTAAAAAAAAATCTTATCACATCATTTATTATTTACTTCAAATTTCGTCTTCAACAATAATATAGCCAATTTTTTTAAATGCACTCCGACAACTCTATTGTTTCTGTTCATCATTAAGAGAGTATCAATAGATCTTGGCAACTAATATCATTGCTAATGTAAAAATAAAAGAGGGGAACAAGAAAACAGAAAAAAAAAATTTAAAACTAAAAGACATGTGATATGAGAGAGATAATGATTAAGAATAAAGAAAATAAAGCTAAACTATATAGAATAATTGAAATGTAGAATTAATATTAAAATTTAAAATAATTAATAGGTCAAATCATATTAAAAGACATATGGGAAGGATCGAATTTTTTTTTTACATTCTACCAAACGAACCATTCATATAAAACATGTTCCCGGGCCTGGTCATAATAATCTAATTAGACGAAATTTCATGAAGATACTGAACATGTAGGAATTGTTGTGTCTTAAAAAGTAAAAATTATATTATATGAGAAAAATAGTAATGAGAATGAAGAGGGAGGATTATTATATATTGAGAGATGAGAAATTTTAGGAGACTTTGCAAATATATTTATGTTGTTTGGTCATAATTGTGTATATATTTACTTAGTTTCAAAAATTGTAAATAACTTAACATAAGTTGACTATAATTATAAATATACCTATGCAGTTACGATGTAGGTATATTTGCAAGAAATACAAACTATGTGAGTATATTTCAAAAACAATAAAAAAATAAACTATAAACATACCTACATAGTTTGCATTTTTTGCAAATATATCCACATGTGGGCTTGTTCAAGATCATCCCATTGGGTAAGATGGGATACGAATGAGATTAAATTTTCTATTCTAAAAAATTTTTAGAGCACATTTGAGATGATATAAAAAATAAAAGTGAGAAAGTGATATAATACGATAGAGTAGTAAAATGAATAAAATTAAAATAAATAGGATAGTTTTTTACAAAAACATGTGAAAAATTTAAAAAGTAAAGGTAATAACAAAAAGTAGAACATTTAGGTAATCAAAATGTTAAATCTTGTCAAAAAGGCGTGTAGGAAGAAATTGGAAGATTTTTTCTTTTTACAATTTCCCAAACAAACTATTAGTTTACAATGCAATCTCTCATTTTTTGGTATAAAACAACTTTACTTTTCTCATTTACAATACTTTTTTTTTTATTCTGGATATATTTATGATTTTTTAATATACAACAACCCTTCTTAATCTAACATTCTTTATATTTTCAAAAAAAATCCAACATTGTTATCCAAATCTCATCTTATTACCATTCAATTTGGACCATCTCAGCAGGGCAGTGTATGCATTGCCTTCAAGCAACAATACGCTACTTAAGAAGGTGTAGATAGAGGTGAGTTGACCTAGGATCCTCTCTTTCCCAACCCAACTTTAAATAAGGGTAAGGAAGGAATTTTGGCCTGATTGAACAAGGTATGTTAGGATTTGAGACCCATTTTCATTTTAGGGCTGGACGCATAAGTGCAAATTTTTTTTAATAAACTACATGACTTATTTTATATTAATATGTTTTTACATTTTATTATTGAAGATATGTTTTTATTTCTTGATTGCATAAATGTTGTTAAAGTCATGCCTTTCACATGATTTTTCAAAGAAATAAAGGTATCAGTAATTTAGTAGTTTTAATTGTAATTTAAATTTTACATTTATATTATTTTTGTTAAAGATAAAAATGTTCGTTTATCAAGGTCAACTTATAGGGTGTGTTTGGAAATGGATAAAACTTTTAACGAAAAATTGTAGAAAGTAGAAGTTGTCAAATGATGTGATATAACATGGGTAATAATAAAGAGTAAATAAGATCAAGTTGAAATAGATAAGTTAGTTGTGTGGGTAGTTGTGTAGAAATGATTGAAAAGTACGATAGTTGCATAGAAAAATATGAAAAATAATTAAAAAATAAAATAATTGTAGAGAGTGAAAAATTTTTAGATCTAAAAGTTTTAATTTTGACAATTTTTCCTTATTAACAAACACACCCATAAATGAAATTATCAAAAAGAACTATTTTATTAGCACTTTGTTATAATAATTATATGTTGTTTTCATTAGATAGTAAAATATTAAAGCATTTAATATTTAAAATTATCATAGATACAACTTTATATTAATATGCATATAAATTTTTAAAATGACCGTATCTTAAGATGTTTTTTCACCCAACTATCCTGACAGGTATTATGTAAAGGCGAGGATCCGACAGAACCCAACGTAAATGGCAGCGTCAGACAGGTTTTTAGCAAGTTTTTTCACCCCTCTGTGCCCTGCCTCGAAATACACACCCCGGCCACCGTATGAGCGTCGGAACCGCACGCTGTTGCGTTGATTGGTGGAACTATGTTCTGTGTTGACGTTCTGCATTTGACGGAAGGACTGGTGGCCGGTCTTCATCGGCAACTAGCAGTGAATGCGTTGCCAGTGCCATGTCCATCGAGGATTGGACAGCACTGACAATGGCGGTGAACTTAACACTTATATTATTTTCTAGTTTCACTCTCCGTAATGTGTAAAAATGTAAAATCGTAGAAAACAGCGGGAATAAAAAAAAAGAATATTGTGAGAAATATACGGGTGATAGAAAATGACATGAGTACAGTTAAAATAAATAGATTTGTTACGTGTAATTGATAAAAAAAAATGATTGAAATATATAAATAAAAATAAAAAAATATATATAATTAATAAAGTAATAATGATTTTGGGAAACCAAATCATAGTTTTATATGGTTTCCCACACTTGCCGAAGTTGTAATTTAACGGTTTGTACAATAAGCATGCACGGGGCCTACCGGTATTAATTTATTGAGAGGCAATGCTGAGACAATGGTAGGCTAGGGTATAGCTCCTCGGCTGTCCAAGTCTTGCTTGCCTCCAATTCCACCTCAATGAGATTAAAAAGCCAACCCTAGCTCTTATATATATTATTAGGCAGCAATAGGCCTTCATCAATGTCTGTCTTCTTCTTGTCAACTATTTCATATAACAAAAGGGGAAAAAAATGCTCTTGGGCGACGGGGAAACGCTAACTGCACCGTAATCCGGCTATAAATGGAGTACACATTCATCATGAAATTAAATTCATTGGCCACATAAATTAGTATCATTTCTTTTATATGATACCAAAAAATCATCCAAATTCGAGGTTTTAATTAGATCACAGCAATTTGAAAATGTATATATTTATGTATAAATTAGCGAAAATACTTATATTCATTAAACGGTATATTAAAATATAGTAATACTTTATATAATCATTTATCTACACAAGAATAATATTTTAGACAGTTTATATGTTGAAAATATAATTTAAAATTGATGTTTAAATCAGTTTATTTTCTTACATTATTTTTCGCACTATTTTTAAATGAAGCCCACCTACATATTCTGATCTGGATAAAATTAACTTAATGTGCAACTGAAATAAATGACTCTATATACAACAGGGAAGCTAAATTTTAATTTTATTTTCACTACAAGGCTCACTTACAATGAATTACACCCAGCATACCCCGTTATTGTGAAATAGAACTTCATAAGTGTAAAATTAATTTAATATATATATATTTAGTTTATATACCTATTTCTGTTTAAACATTATTAATTAAACATAGTTCTATATTATAAATTTTGATTTTATCATCACAAATCCCCCACCAGCGTGTCTAATCAAATAGATTTGCTGAATTAAAATAACTTTTGTTGTTTATTTTAATCCAATATATTTGTTGAATTAATTCATTTCTTTTAACCTGTGCCATCCATTCATCTATTTCCCTTATTAAACATAAAAAAAAATTTCACCGAAACTTTCTGCACACTTATTTTACTTTCCAATCATTTCAACACATTTTTCAATATAATTATCTTCTCTTCAATACTTCCATACAATATCTTCTACTCTAATCATTGTGTCTATTTTATGACCTCAATATTCCCTAACCTTTCTCAAACTTTTTTTAAGCAACAACTTTTCACTGTATATTGTTTTTCACGTTACGAAATGCGCGGTTGAAAAGGTTGCGGCTGCGCCGGCCCCCGGCCTCATTGCCACCAGCCGGAGATAGCATAGGCCGAGCTCCATCTATCCAGCCCAGACATGGGCCAATGAAAAGTCGAATGATCAGCCCAGCCGATAATCGATCGGGTTCATGTCGAAAGAGTGGTCACCTTATCAACAATTAGTTATTTATTTATTTTTATTTGATTGAACCCCTATTCAACAGTTAGTAGAAGAGAAACGAGGTATATGGGTATAATTGAAAGGAGTGGATCCAGCTATTTTATCATCCATTGATATGGTGGGCCTTGATCATTTTTATTAGTGTAAGCGAGACTCATATCAATGAATCAAAACACAAGCAGTGACGATAAAAAATCGAGAGTTGGGTTGCCGATGTCCCAGTGATCATTAGATGCAATTCTTTGTATGGCGGCTACTGGGTAGGTAGAAATAGAATGAAATCATGTCAGACCAACTTCCTGCCTGCCAATTCCCGCAGTTAACTTTACACGATGAGCACGGCCTCCACGTGTCTGCCTTCACTTGGAATCCAATTGGCTCCTTCCATATACATCTACGCAACTCCACACGGCCCATCATCTTAAATTCATGACGTTTGAATTTTGATCACCGGCCTTTACCATTCAAGGAACCTTTCACGACTGTCTAAATTAAAATTAAATAGAGTAGATTTTAACCAATATCTATAGGGATATGCTTTGTCGAATCCTCTTCGATCTAAACCCTTCTGCTTTTAGTTTCACCCATGGTTGATTAAAAAAATAATAAAAACTTCTTCTATCTATTATATTATATTCAGCATATTTATATTATTGTGAAAATACATTTACTTATCTAATATTGTTATGCATAACTGCGTCTACAAATGTATTTAATCAACTATATAATGACCAAAAAAAGGAAAATTACCCTCGTATACTCATGAATTTGGACCATAATTACTTATATCTTACATAATTTCAATAATTCATCTAAAACCTATGAATTTTCCTAAAATCCTCCCAACCCACCCACACCTATATTGTTATGGTCTGTTAACACTTGACGTTAATATCTATATGAAAAGACTAACATACCTTTACAAATAAAAAAAAAGAAATTTATAATATTAACTAATTTGGTTGTATACAAGAAATTATTAGGAAAATTTTACCAGTATACAAGGAATTATTAAAAATATATCGGTGTATAAAGAGTTATGGTTGAAATTTATGAGTATATTTCAAAAAATTTTTCAAATTATTATAAAGTATATTTTCTTACATATTAATCAATTTAGGTTGTGTTAAAAATCTTCGAACTTGGCCAGCTTAGCTTGCTTGGCACATGTTAGCTTGAATTCATCCTGTGCGAAGTGCTACGACGCAAGCCAATATATATGATCTCTAGCCGATTAATTAAAGTTGCAAGATTATGGTTTTAATAATTGATCAATTGGCCTAATTGTAAGATTTAAGCTCTAATAAGCGTGCTTAATTAACTTGCTTTCAAACATAAATTTGGAAAGTAGGAAAAGTATAAAAACATTTGGTGAAAAAGTTTTTGAAATTGATAAGATAATGATATGGCATAATAGATATAAAGCCTAAGAGTAAAGAAAATAATTATAAAAAAGAGAAAATAAAATAAAATTAAAACAGATAAGATACTTATACGAAAAAATGTAAAAAATTGAGAAGAATGTTAAGAGGAAAGGAAATTTTCACCTTTGCCAAGAGCACCCTTAATACTGTGGCTTCAGAGTTAAATTCATTTAAAAAATGAAATTTGTGTGCTTTGCGGTGCATGGGGTGATTGCTGAATTATCAATTATCATATCCATTTTTTGTTGGGATTTTTAATATTAAAAAAAATATATATTTTTTTTATATTATATCAAATATGAATAACATAAAACTCGTAGCGCAAATGGTAACCGCTGTAGCATTCGTGCACATAAAGTTTGGGTTTCAATTGAAACGAGATGTTTAACGTGTCAGCCATATGTAACGCCGGCGGCAGCACACTTCCCTCAAATGGCAACAATCATCAATATAATAAAAATGAAAAGAATTATAGAGAACTGCTTTTAATTACATAGAAGTAGGGGTGCAACTTGGTCCGGGTAGGTCCAGGTAGGGGTGGAACCTACCCTTACCCTATTTTAGAAAATCTCTACCCTACCCTATTTTAGGCCGGGTCGGTTCCGAGCCTACCCTACCCTATTTTTTTAATGGCGGGTCGGTTCCGGTTCCGGTTCCAAATCGGTTCCTAAAAAATTATATTATCATGTAATATGCAGCTACAGACATGAACTAGAAAAAGAATAACTAGTTAATTGAACTAGAAAAATAAAAAATTGAAGGGATAGAGAGACCTGGAGAGCTGCGCGTCTACCGTTGACTATTGAGGGGAGGAGCTGTGCCGCAGCTGCCACTGCACTTCGACTTGTCGAGGGCGGACTGCCGAAGGCAACAAACTTCAACGAACTTCCTCTTCCTTCTCATAAATGGAACAACGCCTAAGATGGCGAAAAAAACAGAACACGGCACAATCACTGGCACCGCAAATTTCAAAAACTTGTATATGCTTTTGGGTTTTGTTCTTGGGAGTTTAGGAAGGCGGGAAGGGTCGAGCTGCTGAGCCGATTGGCTGTCGGCGTCGGCGTCGGCGTCGAGGACTTGTGGAGGCGTGACTGGCTGATAGTGTTGAGGACGACCAGTGGACGCGCTGATAACATGCTGATGGCGTCGACGATGATGAGCAGACGTGGCGGCGTTGACTAGCTACCGGCATCGAGGACAACGATCGGACGCGGAGGAATGAAGAAACGGCAACGAAGCAGAGGAATGGCGGAACAACAGCAATGAGGAGGAATGACGAAACAGCAGCAACGAGAAGGAATGACGAAACGGCAGCGAGCCAGCGACGCAGAGGAATGCCATAATGACAGCGATGCGAAGGAACGCCGGAACGGCAGCGAGTTGGCGATGAGGAGGAATGGCGGAATGGCGGCAACGACGAAATTGATTTGGGAACTGAAAATTAGGGCAGGCTGGCAGCGCGACCGCGACGCAGAAATTTTAGGGCAAATGCTCGAATTCATATATATATATATTATAATATTATTGTATATAATTCGGGTCGGTTTTGGGTACCCGGAACCTGGAACCGACCCTACCCAAATTTGCACGGGTATTTTTTACCCGGAACCGAACCGACCCTGCGGGTAACCTTAGTGGAACCGAACCTACCCGATTTTAGGATACCCGCAGGTCGACCCGCGGGTACCCTACCCAAGTTGCACCCCTGCATAGAAGCCGAGTCAGATGATAAATATGTTTATTCCACATGGTTTCGCTTTTTGTATCTTACAAGAAATGACGTTGTTAGCTTTTTGTTCCTGGTCTCCAAGTAAAACTTGATTTTAATTAGCACTTTTTGTTGAAATAATTTTGATTTTTATTATTTTCAGTAATTTTAGTATTTTCTTCACTTTTCCCCAAAATTTTTGGCGTACTTAGATCTACTAATCTAAGCCATTGACAGGATTTTATATGTTCTTCGTCAAGAATCATGGATCAATGGCCCAGCTTGACAGTTTAAATACTGCAATAGCTGCTGATCTGGCGCGCAGCCCCAGCCCCACACGGGCTCATTAATGCATCCTGCCGCATCTTGCGTCAGCAACGCAATCATATCAATTCATGGCCCGCTGTCGTGACATACAATTTTTTTTTTTTTCCCCTACGGAAACAGCGAGTCGGTGCGTTCGTCGTGAGGCTAGCCAGGATGTGAATATGTGATAATGTGATAAGGATGAAAAACTTTTGTTCTGATTGGATGGGGAAAAGTTATACGGAAATAAAAAATGGTTTTTTAGAATAAAAAAGTATTTTTGAGAATAATAAATTTTAAGAGAAATTTCTTTTTATGTCCACAATATTTATCCTCAATTTTTAATATATTCATAATATTTTGAAAATTTCCGTGATACTTATAATATTTCACTTTAAATTCCTAAAATAGCCACGTTGTTAATGCTACTATTATTTACCTTATTGAAAAATGAAAATTTTTTAATTGAATCAATTTAACAATAATTAATGAATCATTTACTGTCATATACTAATAATTATTAATTGTATTATATTAAGGTTGAACTATTTGAATTTTGAAATTTTAGATAGGCAAGATCTTTTTTTCAATAGAATAAATAATGATTTTATTAACTGCATAAAATAGAGGAATGTATATTAAAATGTTATGAGTATAAAAAATATATAAAATGCTATAAGTATATTAGAAATTATAGATAAATGTTATGAGTATAGAGTAATTTTTTCTAAATTTAATAAAGTAAACTTGTCAATGTAAAACTTTTCACTTTTTATAATTATCTTATTTTTAATTGTTTCTTTATAATTTTTTTATACAATTATCTTACTTTTTAATTTTTTATTTAGAATTAAACATAAAACTATTATATTTATTTTAATTTTGCTTTTTTACTTTCATCATTACTTATCCCATATTACATCACTTTTTCTATTTCAAAAAACTTTATACCAAAATTTTTTTTAAAAAAAGTTTTATTAAATACCAAAAATACCCAAATCAAAATTTTTTTTTTTCAATTACGGAAAAAAGCAACTATCTTTTTTATTTTCTATACAACTTTTTTATTCTCAACACACAAATAATACTTATTCATCGTACTCCGTATTTCATTCCACATAAGAACTACCACGGTCGGAAGTTAGGAAACTCCGTGGAAACTCAGCAAAACATGATATTTTGCGATTGTTTCTGTATATTTATCATATACAATGACATAATGTAATTTTAATATTTTTTCAGACTTATCTAGCTAAAATGCTTCTATTTAACGTCTTACGTTATATAAATTAGATTATATATTACTTGACTATAATCAACAGTATCTCTATGATTGAAATAATTCAATTCTATTTTATTAAATTAATATATCTGATTTTTATAATTTTCAATATAAAGGTCGATCAACATTTTAAATTGACAAGTAGTTAAAAATTTTAAAATAAAATAAAATAAAAAACAAAATATCACCTTTTGCCCCCCGAATGCTTCCCACGGCGAAGTTCCCACCTTCGAATTCCCGGTGCTTCCGAGAAAATATGTGGAAGACTATTTTTGGTCCACCGCAGCAGATCTAGAAAAGTAGCATTCGAGGTTAAACTTTAAAGTGGGGCACTTTTATTTTCCTCAGCCACTGGCGTTGACTAGAGTTTCTATCGGACACGTGTCGAAAGTTAGATGTGCCGACAGTCGCTTTCGAGGCCTTGCTGGCTGCGCCAGCAGATCTGGTCCCGCGAAAGAGAACGCGGGGAGGGGGGCGGCGGGGGGTTGAAGACTAACACGTGCACATTCTCTGCAACAAACACACGTGCACGTTGGCCGGAACAAGATGCGCATGACGCTATCTTCTTGCTCTGCTGGACGAAACATTGGATTTTTTAGACGGTCGGTAGCGATGGCTGCGAAGGAAGCAGAGATGGGTTTTCTACGATGTTTTTGGCTTCTCCGGCAATTGGACAGAGGGATCCGGTGTTTTGGTTGCTGTAGCTTCGTTGGAACGGATTTTCAAATTTTCATTCATCTGGTTGGGTCGGATTGCTCAGCAGACCGTCTCCACCGTTCAATGGATGAAGGCAGCGGGGGCGGCTTTTCTTTTCAGGACGACGGTGGAGTAGATGATGTGTCGAAAGATGGCGCTAGATGACGCTTGACTTTGCAAATTGACGAAATTGACCTCGTTAAATCGACCGCTTCTGTACTCGAATGTACTTAGCTTCGGTGCGCTTAAGTGTTTTAATTTATTTTTAAAATTTTAAAATTTTATTTATATAACTGTTAATTTGAGCAGTTTTACCCTTTTTGAAATTTCGAAATGTTTATTTTTTATTTTACCGTGCTTCCAACGCTCTCAGTGCAGTCGAAAGTATAACCCCTAATGCCCATTCAGTCGCTGGTTCGAGACTCATCCCTTCAGTGGTGTGGTATAAATTTTCCTTTAGTGATTCAAATATTATTTAACTATTTTATATTGTGAGAATTATGTATATATTAAATTTGTAACATCAGATAACTTGCAATGTTGTCAGACCCGAACCGGTGATTGAACCGGTAAAGGAACTGGTCTGGTTCGAACCGGTTCGACCGGTTAATCAAACCGGTTTGAACCGGTGACGTCAACATGACATATTTATGATGTTATAAATATTAAACTATTTTTTAATTTTAAATAAATATATTGATAAAATTATATTTTTATAAATCCTAAATATATATGTTAAAGTTTAAGAACTACAATATAAGTACAAAACATGCAGGAAAAAATTAATTTAAGTATATTTAATATATGTATTAGGTTTTACATTTTTCGAAAATTTAAATATTTTTTGTTTTTAAAAATTAGTAGCATTTTAGTATTTTAAATTACTAAAATGTTAAAAAATTAAAAAATTGAAAAATATTTAAAATTAGTAAAACTGAATATACATGTTAAATATACTTAGATTAACAGTTGTATTAAAAATTTTAAAATTAAATTAATTAAAGCATAGAGTACACTGCATTGCTACCCATCAACTTCCTATTTTTATATACTTAACTCATGTTCTATTGTGGATCGCATCAGCCTCGAACAGTCAAATCCCACTTCACAAAAAAGCAAAAAACAAAAGACAAAATGCAACACGCGTTTCACGGATTCACAGGATTTCGCAGTTCTGCCGCTTCTGCGTCGTCGTGCAAAAGGATGTGGGCGGCGGGCGATCAGGCAAGAGAGTCAGCGGCGAGCTCTTGCCGCGGTGGGCGATCGGGCAAGAGAGGCAACAGCGGACGTCGCGCGATTGGGCGAGAGAGGCAGTGGCGGGCGTCGTGTGAACGGGCGGCAGGCGATGGGCAGCGAGCAGTGGGCGGCATGCGATTGGGCAAGAGAGGCAGCGAGCAGTGGGCGGCATGCGATTGGGCAAGAGAGGCGGCGAGCGTCGTCGTGCTAATGGGCAGCAGGCAGACAAAATAGGTGAGGTGAGGTGAAAATCAATGACTGAATCTTCCGAATTTTGCTGAAAATTATGGAGACGGAAATGGAAAGGAGGCAAAGCCATGGTTGATTTGGGGCTTTTGAGCAGGATCTCGGAAATGGAAATGAGGGAAGAAGAAGGTGGATGGAAAGGAGAAGAGATGACACAGTATCGTGACTCTCATCGCCGATCGGACGAGAGGAAGAAGAGGATGAGCTAGGGCAGCAAGGCTTCATTTTGGGGGGTCGTCGATTTGGGGGCTCAAGTGCTCGACGGTCGTCGACGACAGCAACTGATTTTTTTTTATATGCGTCGAACCGGTCGTATTCGGTCCAACCGGGATGTCCGGTTCAACCGCCGGTTTGACGGTTCGAGCGGTTTAATGTAATTCAACCGAACCGTATGTAATCGAACTGGATATTAGACCGGTTCCCGGTTGGACCGGTCGGACCAGCCGGTCTGGTTCAGTTCTGACAACACTGATAACTTGTTGTATTATTTGGTTACTCTGCGTACATATGAATTTAAAAAAATACTTATCCTAAAATAGTACTTATTTTTTCACCTACTGGTGCGTACTTTTAATCAAAGTCGAAGCAGCTCTACCCAAACATCCATTATTTTTTATTTTTTACTTTTAGTCTGCGAGCTTTATAAGTCTCCGGAATAATATTTTAACTATCAATTTACAAAAATTTTTGTTTGATATATTTTCATATTTTATTTATGTTTCTAATTGAATTTATAAATTAAGTGTCTATTTAGTAAGAGGTCAAACATATTTTTTACTCTTTTCTATACATCTTTTGGTATGATTGGTTCTTAATTATCTGATTACCATACTTCTTAATTATTATATCTACATTTTAATCATTTTTTTTTAATCTTTTTTACATTATTTTATTTATTTTATTATCCTTTTTCTTAGTCAATATCCTCATCATGAGCTCGCTCTTCTTTCAATTTTTTCTATAATTTTTTTAACTATTTTCTTTTTTATACTTCATGCCAAAATGGTGCATCACTTGGGGGGCAAATGAGGCCATTTGTGTTTAAGAAATATACAACTATTTCTTATTTTTTTTATAAAATTATTATATTCTATGTATATAATTTATAAACCAAGTTTTACTATTTTGAGAGATGTGTATTTATTTTTTGAAATCTCAAACATAAGGGCATTAAAATGGCTAAAATACCACCATATTCAAATTTTCAAAAAAATATGTACATAACTCAAAAAATGGTAAAACTTAGTTTATGAATTATATATACTTAGCATAACAATTTTACAAAAAGCAATAAATAAAAAATACTATTTGTGCCCGACCACAAGTGGCTTCTAAATGAATAGTAGGCAAATTAATGCATGCCTTTATTTATATTAGAAAATATAGGGTATAATATGTGGGCAATATCTTTTCAATGTATATTTGGTAATAGAATTCTCTAGTTTTTTCATAATTTTAATTTAGAATGTGAGAAAAAAATTTAGATTTCCCTAAAAGATAAAATCAATTAAGCCATTCATGCATCATATAAAACCATATATAGGGGTGGGAATTGGGATGGGATAACCTGTGGCCCACCCTATCTCGACCCATTTTTTACTTGATAAAACTAATATTTTTATAATTTGATATAAAAATGGGTCAAAAAATTTTAGTCGAATTTAAAAATAAGATTGGAATGGATTAATCATGTCACAATCCGAAAAATCTCGGCCCCTCTCGCATATATCCATTTATTACGAATTATAAGCATATTTTAATTCTTATTCTCATTTTTTTCAAAATCCTCACATTATTTATGATTAACTATACAAATGCCCCTTTCATAAAAAAAACTATACAAATGCCCTTTATCGATTTTTATACTGTTCATATAATTTTTGATTGGTACTTTATATTGGTACTTTGTATAAAGTACCAATAAAAAGCTATATCAATATTATAAGAATCAGTAAGGAGCATTTGTATATAAACATATAACTCTTATGCATAATTATATCTTTTTCAGTATTTTGTAGCAGAAAATATTATTATTATTATAGAAAAATATTTTTTAAAATGTCAACATCCATTCTGAATTAGTTATGTTTCATTAACATGTTTTAATAAAGTTATACTATATTTACTCATATTTTGTTTTAGTAATGATGTTTACTTTTATTAGTTATTGGACCATATAAGAAATCTCATATTGTAGATGGATTCTCTAGTTCTAGTTAGTATGCTTATGGAGGATTGTCCAATTTTGTCAACTGTTGGCATTCACATCCAAGAAATCTAAACAATTGCAAGTGGATTCCTTGTAGTCAAGTTTCTTCATGTTTTTAGATCCGAAAATTGGTGCTCTCATTTCTTAGCTAATTTTGCATCACAAATGTCTAAGTCTTTGTTAACATGGCGAAGATGTCCACCCCAGCAGTACATACACAACTCTTCTTTTGAGTAATAGAAATACACATACCATTCATTAAAAAAAAAAAAAAAAAGAATTTAGCAAAGATGTGTATATATATCTAATAGGAGTATCAATTTTTTTCTACCCGACTGGTCGTTCTGATACCAATCTAAGATTAACCGAAAGTTTGTTTCCATAATGGTTAAACCAACCTTGTTTCAATCTGAAATAAAAAAATAGGATTAACCTCAATTTTTAAAAACTAAAGTTAGAATTAAACAAAGCAACCGGTATAACCTGCTTTGATTTGCACACTGGATAACACTTTATCCGCCCTCCCCTTATGCCACCTATGCACTAAATGTTTGCGGCCCCACTAGCATATTATGTGCAACTCGCGGCTTAATTAATTTAGATGTTCCTTTATTTTTTATTAAGTAATTTTCCTTTTTCTAAGTTCTATATAGGATGTCTTTTGGAATTATCTATATATAAAGAGAAGCAAGATGAAAAAAAACATATACGTAAACATTTGGTCAGAAAATAAATAGGAAAAATAAATAAATATTTAATGTATATGGGCATGATAATAGACGAGACAGTAGTGAAATGGAGCCCACAAACGTTCCCCAAGTGGCTGCTCTTGCTTTTTTTTACGGTTCGAAAGTTGGTCTAGTTGCTTGGCTGCCACACATGCTACAAAATTCTCCAGGTTAAGATGGAATATTATTGATAGAAGATTCAAAAAATAATTGTCTGTTCTGTACTTTTTTAAAAATTAAACCTATGTTTTCTTCTTATATATTTTGATTGATATATGATATTTGGCGACCTCATCAACTATATGCACTTTTTATTGTGGGATATCCTTCTCGCGCCCACCTTGATAATAAAGCAGTCCCACCTAATCCATTTAGAATCATTAATTTAGCTAGATGTCCATATTTAATCCAAATTAAAGGCACTCATGGGCGCCGTCTTAAAATATAAAAAATAAACCTAATAAATGTTTTTACTTATATATCAATTTCGAAGCTTTGGTTTATATTCAACATATTAATTGTTTAAAATTTTATATGAATACATGATAAATTATTATTATTATTATTATTATTATTATTATTATTATTTAATACATCTACAAATAGATTTAAGAATTTTTCATAATTTACACATAATTATACACATTTTAACAAGTATGACCCAAGCGCACCTTGGCTCTCTAAAAGATCAAGCCTATGAGGATACCACATCCAAGTTCATCTCGTATTTGGTCTATGGTGTTACTCTCTCTGGCCTAGCATTCATGCCCTTATGTGCTACAACCGGTCACATTCAAATTCCCAACCAGGGCATTTGTTGATTTTTATAACCATGCCTTTCACTAATTCAACTACAACTAAATTGGGGAAAGGGCATGTTTATATATGTCACACCTCGGCACTCTCAGAGACTGAGCTTGTGAGAATCATACATTCAAGCATACCTCGGATTTGGTCCATGAATTCAATTTTAGCTCACTATTCAAGCATGTTCTGTTTTGACTAGTATTCGCCCTTATGTAGCTGCAACCATCTATATTCAAACTTGTTATTAGAGCTTTTATTGATTTTATGTAGGGGCTCTGTTACTGTGTATCCGGGTGCACTTACCTTTCATGCGCTCGGGTGTAAAAATTTTTTTTTTGAAATTTTTTTATATAACTATTAATTTAAATGTATTTAACATATGTATCAACTATTACTATTCTTGGAGATTTATGTATATTTTGGATTTTTAAAAATTAGTGGTATTTTAGTAATTTGAAAATTATTAAGATGTAACTATTTTAAAAAATCTACAAATATCCAAAAATAGTAAAATTTGATATACATATTAAATAAACATAAATTAACAGTTGTATAAAATATTTTAAAAAATAAAAAATGAGTTAAATATACCCATGTGCACTGAGGCTGAGAGCACGTGGGTGCATTTGGTTGGGACCAATTATGTAGTAGTTACTTACTGGGGAGACAATGGTCTAAATCAAGAGTGCCACAGGCCCACACAATTTTTTTTATTGAAATGATTTTAATACCTTAGCAAAACAAATAATGCTAACAAAATGAATTGATAAAATTTTAATTTAATTATCAATGTGTTGTCAAATGGGGCGACACATGTGAACTTATGTGACTATCTTTTTTTGATTGGTTTTGATAATGACAAAAGATGAGCTTTAATGTTATTGATTTTGATTTTGTGAAATCATATTTGGTATTCTTGAACACGATTTTTAAAAATATGGTGCATGTGTGGAATTATTATTTTAAGTTTTTAGCACAAATTTTGATAAGATAAGTTTGAAATCCATGGATATCTTGAGAATGGAATGTACTTGTTGGAATGCTTGGAATAATTTTTGAATTTTCTTAATTGATAGTTTCACTTGGAATATGATATAAAATACGTTTTTTGATATGTGCTTAATCTTGAATAAAGAATGATATATTCTTTTATGATTATCTTAAGTAAATTAACATATTTGAAGGAGGACTTTTCTTCAAATTTTGAATTTTGAATAATAGAAAAAAGGTCGACCTTTTTCCTGGAAAAGCGCAACCTTTTCGTATTGAAATCTCTTTGACTTCTCTAGAGTACAAAAAGGTCGACATTTTGACAAAAAAACATCCAATATTTTCTAGGTAGTAGATTTTTAAATTTCAAAGAGTTGTGATATACATGGAGATTTTTAACATATCTTCTAGGCCATGTTTTAAGTGATCAAGAAGTTATAAAAGGAGAACTTGGTAGAGCTAGAAGACATCAAAAAATTGAAGAAAAATAGCTAAATGCACATTTGAAAGACTCCAAAGGACTTCATTGTCAGATAGTTTTTCATGAAAGTTTAAAGATGAAGTTGAAATTGGAAATTCTTAAAGTATTGTTGCTATGAGTTCAAAGCTACAAAGTATCAATCAAATAAAGAGTTGTTGCTCTTGCAAATGTGCAAAACCACTTCTCTTTTCATTTAAAGTTTTATTTTTTTTATTACCTTGGTATCGATGGCGATTAACCTAAGAGAAAAGTTGTAATATCTTGGTGTTGATAGTAATTAAACTAAGAGAAAATGAATTGAAGTGTTGATTACTTCACAAGCCCACTTGGAGTTTAGTACTAATCTAGAAGATGGTTGAACAAATTATATCATTGTAACTTGTGTATTAAAGTTGACTAGTGTAACCCAAGTCCTATGTGTTTGGAAAGCGAAGTAGGTAGGGAGATCTGAACTACTGTACATGTTCTTGTTTTTATGATTTGATTTCATTATTGTGATTTATATTTTTGCTTGATTTATATCATTTTATTAAAAAATTTTAAGTAACCATCACACGAGACTAACAACATACCAAAAGACTTGAATGGTCTCGAATATCACTACATGTTTTCCTTTTCTTCTTATTCATATTTTCCAATCACTACTGAATTTTTGGATTTTTTATATTTTATAAGGTCCATCAGAAATATAACAGAAAGCTTTTTAGAATTAAAAAGATAAGGAGAAAAAATAATTAAAGTGAGTTTTTAGAGGAGTTTGAGTAATTAGTACTAGAAATTAATGTTGTTTTTAATAGGGTAGACATTAAATTGAGGGTATGTTTGAGAAGTAATAAAATTTTTTAGAGAAAAATTTGTAGTGTAAGAGTTTTTGAAATAATAGAAGATAATATAATATGATAGGGGTGATGGTTCAAAATATGATAGTTGTATGAAAATTTATGAAAAGTGACCAAAATATGGCAGTTATATAGAAAAATGCGATGATTGAAAATTAGAATAATTGTAAAGAGAAAAAATTTTTAAATCGAAAAATTTTTAGTGTAAATAAATACACCCTGAATGTTCTAAATCACCATATTTGATTAGACCCTACCTTTACATTATCAGCTCAATCCATTTTTATTTGAATGGTTATATTTTTTATTCCGTTTTTTACATTTATCGTCGTCGTCAAAAAAAAAATAATAATAAAAAATAAAAATTCACCTTTTAAATCAGGCTCGAGCATTATCTGTTACCCACTAAGTAAGGGAACCAAAATGGAATTACGGGAGGTACTTTATCAACGTAGCGGGCCCAATGGCATTTTAACTGTTTTGCCAAGTGTGCCATGAATGATACTCTTTTTGCCTTTTAATTATGTTGGAGGGGATTGAAGATAGTGATCCGTCGCTGTCCAACAGTCCTAGTCTTACAAATCCAAACCTTGGAGTAAAATTCAAAGAAATGCTGCTTTTTTTTTTTTTTTTTTTTCTTTCGAAATTATGGGTACAGCTTGACTAAGTGCACCACACAAGGGTTACTGAGCGTAACTAATTTATAGGCAGTATCTAGCATATATTCGGCTAAATTGAATAGATTTTGGTTATAATTGACTATTTAGCTACAAATACTTGACTTCTTTAGAATAGTAACACTTGGTTCAATGTATCATTTTTATCATCAAAAGAAACTAAAAATAATGTTTAATGTAGCTGTTAAAATTTGACTTTGTAGTAATAAATTTTTAATTGCAATCAATATAGGGCCTTTTTTATTACAATCAATATAGAACTTAGTTGCGTTTAATGCTAACTGCAACAAAATTAAAATTTAGCTGTAAAAAGTTGACCGCAATATAGTCCTGGATGCCTTTTTCTCATCCACTTCATGCATTTCGGTAATTGCTTAAATTTATCTTAACTAGCAAGTAGCAAGCAAGTAATTTTTTTAGTTTTCCGAATTAGACTCTTAAAAATTAGATCTTGTGAGCTGATTTAAGCTTTTTTTTAATAGGCCATCTCATAATCCTCGATTTTTTTTCGGATCTTTTTCTGGTTCCTGACAGACCCTTATTAGATATGAATGCATATGAATTCGCTAAAGAAATGAATCAATTACTTCGTAGCTAGAAAAAACACAGATAGCTACAGGTAAAAATATCCCTTGCCAAATTATCTAAAAAGTCACTGTATAATAACGTCGTTTCTATATCTAAAAAGATTTTCGTTAATTATAAACCGAATATTATTAATTAATTCCGCTTCTTGCACATGAAGCATAAATGAAGAGTTCTGGCATTATGATGTGATAAGTGGCAAGAGTTTGCCATTTCCCGTGAGTAGGGACTGCTAGCTAGTTACATAGATAGACATAAACAAACAGCCAACCGGCCTCATTACAGCCGCATCAAAATAATAATATTTAATTAATAAAAAAGAATAATATTTAAGCAGGCTACCGAACAGGGCTCATGAAAACGAAACGAAAGACGCTAGCAGGTGACGTGGTGAGACGGCCCTACCCTCATCAATCACTCTGTAATGTCAAAGAATGTGGTTGGATGCATGCGTAGTAGCCAAATGGTGTAATTTTACCACACTTAAGGGGACGTTTGGGAAAATAACAGTTGGGGGAAATGCGGGATGAGATGGGAATTAAAAATTAAATATTTTAAAAATTATGTGATTGATATGAAATGACAAAAATAAAGTTAAAATAAATAGACTTATTAGAAGGTAATTGATTGGAAAAATAATTGGAAGGTAAAATTAAAAGTGAAAAAATATAATAATTGACTAATAAATGTAGACCTTAAAAACCGTGCTATCATAATTTTCTACCACACGTTTCCTGGGCACGTTACCAAATGTGCCTTTAGACTTGGTTTAGCCTAGTATTACTCCTACACCAACGTAATGCATAACTATAAATGTGAAAATTTTGCTCATGATTTCTATTTCTTAGCCACTAAGGTAGATACCTTGGCTTTCAAAGTCAAACGAACCTTATATTATCGATTTTGATTGTCTTGGGTTCATTGAGAACGGAAGACATGCAGTCTGTGCCATGGCTGATCTGACGTACACCATTTTCGGATGGGTTGTCACTGATCAATCTAAATCAAAGAAAGAAAATATATCAAATCCATAGCTAGGATATATATAGATGGGGCAACCTTTTTTTATTAGAATATCAAGATCAATGTAATTTCAGCCAATGCTGGAGACTGATTCGGTGGGCAGGTCGTTTTTTTTTTTTTTTTTTTTTTGGGATTTTTTAATTTTTTTTTTCTAATTGAATCAAAGCTACACAAGCTGGATGATTGTATGCGATTTAATGAGGAAGCGGAATAATTTTTAGCTGAAAAGTTGGAAAAACTTATGATTTTCTTTTTAATCTTTTTTATCAAATCATGGAAAGGCCTAGGTATATGATTATTTTGAATGGAAAGTAGTTGTTAGAGCTAATCTGCAAAAAATGTTTATAAATAAGGGTCATTCATAACACCAAAAGTTATGGGGCAAAAATTGCAAAATCTCAAAAATTTGGGCTTCCATCTGAAAAAGAAAAGTCTTTTTTATTTTTTATTTTTATATTTTTTTTTATCCAGGATGATACGTGGTTAATTGCTGAATCATGACAAGCGTTGCTATGGATAATTGTGTCCAAAAAGTCGCGCAATGGGTCCCTAGTGTGACAATCATGTGACATCCCCTCAGCTGATTAGTTTTTTAGACCTTGTATTTACAGCTGATTGGATCCAGTTCATTTAAGCATAGTTAAATTTTAAAAACCTTCCGTATTGGAGAACTTTTTTTTTTTAGTGGGTCTGCTATCTGTCTCATAGCCTGTCCACAATCATTGAACCAAGGGCAACTTATCTTCAACATTTACAAATTTTCTTTCCCAATTGCATAAAATTTTAATCTTCAATATTTCTCCTCTCTATGTAAAATGTTTTTGATGTATTTTATATTCAATTAACCAATTAGCTCCCACAATTATTTCGGATTTTCAGCGGTTATAATCAAATTATTAATGTCAATTATCCAACTCATTGTCATTTATTGCTACAGAAGGCACCAGCTACCATCCAATTATATATGGTCCGACCATGGGATATTTTATTGCGAAATACATTAATTGGGTGGGACAAACATAAGCCAATACAGTGTACAGAAGGGCTGATAATGTGCCAAGGTACATGTCATAGATGCATTTTTTAACAACTCATAAACTAGACCAAATTCACATACATGGAATCAGCTTTCAATTGAGATGATAGATTTGATGCTTGGATTTTTAATAATTGGATTAAGGTTTACAAGGTACCCACAGTAATGATCAATTTATATGGTCTGGCAATTTGGTACATGGATGGCGACCCACAAATCTTTTTCGAGCTCATGAACCTGTTCATGACTGAATTGTTGGTTGACAATCTACAAATATATCTAAATGGACAATCCATCAACATCTTCTGTTGGGTGCTTCACCACTCTCCTCATCATCCTCACAATTTGTAGTATGTTCATTCGAACATTCACACAACATGTTTGAACACTAGAAAGGACATGGTGATCCCTTTTGCATCTCTTTTCCATTACTTTTTTGTTTTTATTTCATTATTAAATTTTTATTTTTTTTTGTTCTCGCACATGCTCAGGCCATATTTTGGCCTATTAATGTTTTAATTAATGAATGAAATACCTTCACAGTCTTGTCCTATATAACTGTTTCAATTTATTATTCTTTTTTGATCTTTTCGTTCATAGATCCAGTGTTATTAAAACCGGACCGGTCCGACCGGGAACCGGTCCCTAGTCCGGTTCAAAACCCCCCGGTTCGGTTCAAATGCAGAAAACCGCACGAACCGGTGAACCGGCGGTCGAACCGTAGTTACCGGTTCAACCGGGTTCGACCGGTCGTAGCATAAACAAATAATAATTATATATTAAAAAAAAAAATCGACGGAAGGATCGAAATCGAATCGATCGATCAGCGATTCAGCCGACGCCCGAATCGGCGAATCCCTTTGCTGGAAACCCTAGCCCCTCTTTCTTCCTCGTCGCCGTCTGCTGCCCTCGCAGCCATCGGCCATCCAGATTCCAGGCGCCTCATCTGTGTCGTCTTCGTCGCCGTTCGGGTTCGCAACCATCGTCTTCTTCAACGTTTGCATCCGCAGCGCTGCTGCGCTGTTTCTGCCTCGCGGCCCTTGCCCGTGCCATCATCTCCATCGCTGTTCGCCCGTGCCATTGTCTCCTTCGTCTCCGTGCTGCTGCGCAGTTTCTGCCTCGTCATCGTCGTCTTCGTCAGTCCGTCATCGTCGTCTCCGTCAGTCCGCCATTGTCTCCTTCATCACCTCTGCTTGCTCCGGTCGCCGTCTCTGCCTCTGTTTGCTCCGGTCGCCGTCCCCCTGTCGCCGTCTCTCCGGTCAGCGGCTAAAACAGTAAAACTGCAACGCAACATATTCACAATTTCACATTTCATTATTTCAAAATTTTCAATGCTTTAATCTTCATTTAATAAATTTTAACATGTTTACTTGTTTAGTAGTCTGTAACTCATTTTATATTTTTTTGTAATGAATTTGAAGTTAATAATTATAAAATGATCAAAAATAAATTGCGAATATTTGTTGAGAGGATAAATGTAAAGTGTTAATCTGAATTTCAACTCAGAACTCAATTTAAGACTGATTTTTACTAAAAGGTTTATAATTTAGATTTTACAAATAGAATTAGAATTATGGTTTAGCTTTTATAAATAAATTTAGGGTTAGAAATTAGACCTTTTTATACAGGTGTCCTATTTTGTAATTGTTTTTACTTATTCTTTATGATGGGAATGTTGATTGAATGAAAATTTGGAATGAAAGTGTATCAAGAAGGTAAATAAAATATATTGAAATTAAGAAAAGTCGTTTTAAAATTTAAAAATGAAAAATAAGATGTACTTAATTTTTTAAAACTCGCTATTAATTTTTTCCTGCATGTTTTGTTCTTATATTGTGGTCCTTAAAATCCAACATATATATTTAGGATTTATAAAAACATAAGTTTAATAGTTTATCAATATATTATTATATTCAGTTAAAATTTTAAAAAAATTAATATTTATGATGTCATAAATATGTCATGCTGACGTCACCGGTTCGAACCGGTTTGATTAACCGGTCAAACCGGTTCGAACCAGACCAGTTCCTCTACCGGTTCAATCACCGGTTCGGTTCTGACAACATTGCATAGATCACGCTTTCTTGAAACATTATAAGGAATTTTTAACAAACCTTATAACTGTGCGTAATTGTTAATTTGTGCTGCATTTTGGATATTTGCAGAATAGACCATTTAAGTTTTGAAATATTAGTGAAAAAGATAGAAAACTTACAGGGTCTATTCCGTAAAAAACGATTACACACTAAACCCTGTAATTTTTTTTTTTCATTAAAAACCTTTGAGGACTATTCACTAAGGAAATATTAAAACGTCTATTTTATTAATTTAATGGATTATGACATTTTTCTACTATTTCCTATATTCTTTTACACGCTATCTGATGACTAAACAGAGTCACAGAACGTCGTAATATGTTAGGTTTGACTTTCTGATCGGAAGATCGCTATTCCAATTTCCAAATTCCTCCGAATAAAATCTAACGGAGAAAATTTCCAGTCCACCTTATCATCATTGAGTTAGAGAAAGTCTATAGTTTATACACGATTTACAGGAACATTCCATTCCAAGCATTCATTACCATCTGCTTGGAATATCTAAACCTTCATTCTCTATATATTTTGGTAGGCCACCATCTCTAATTAAAAAGACACAACAACCATTAATTGAATCAAAATGGAAGCTTAATCAGCATTAGTTAGCGTATGTGTCACATTAGCGAATGACAGTTTAAGCACGTGAATAAATTTGTCAGATTGTAATTGCAAATCTGGAATGAGTAAGCCAAGTACAAGATTAAAGAACAATCTTGCCTTAGTCAAAATCTTCTCGACGAAATTATAAAAGAATAGTCAAGCTTCGATGAAACTTATTTCTGTGAATAAGGTTTTATTTCTGCCCATTTTATAATTTGTAAGAAATCCACTTCATACATTATATTTATTATGATTTGTTTAACTAGAGGAACCTTGTAATTTATCTAGCATCTTTGTGTAAAGGCCGTATCTACAAAATGTGTAAAATGAATTTAATAAAATGGTTTTGATGCTAAATATTAATTCAAAATTTTATTTTAACATCTAAATCATCAAAAATATCATTCTCGTGTAGATAAATAATTTTACAAATTATTGTTACATTCGATTGTAAATGCGAATAAATCTAAGAACGTTTTACAATTTACAGATGGATATATATTTTAAATAAATTTGGCGGTGCACAATATTTTTGATGGGAATGAAACTTCATCTTTTAGATAAAAAATAATATTACATACAGTAAATAAATTAGATTTTCTTTCAATCATTAGGCCAAAATGAATGGAGTTTTAGAAAACGACTTCTATATAACCCGTTTCCCAAATAAATTCAAAAAGAGGAGGTATGATTACTAGATTGACCTGAATATCACAACTATTCAATCATTTTTTAAGCACTAATGATCAGAAACGACGAGGTAATAATATGAAGACAAAATGAAAGATTAAAATAAAATAATAAATATTTATGGGAACAGAATTTAAACCAGAGTAGAGAGCTATTCGATCAATGCCTAGAAACCTTTTCTTCAGACATAAGGGGAATTTGGATTAAACGAAATGAAAATTTTTCTTCCAGTTGGGATAGATTTCACACGGTGCTCAACTAACAGAAAAGGATCGATGCCAACCATAATCTGAGTAAAGATAAATAAGCCAAAATTGATAGACAATTAATATAGATCATAAAAATAAGGTTAAATGGATCACGATTTGGATATGTATACATAATTATTGAAGAATACTCTCCTAGGCTCTGAGCACCCCAAGATTCGTTGCGCGTTACATCCAGAATTGAGTATAGATAGCTTAAAAGGAGAATATTTCAATGCACATTGATGCATATGCATTGAAATTTCAATGCATCAAGGTGCAAAATTGTATTTTTTAATATATTTTTTTGAATTTTTTATAGGTGTATTTAACTTATGTATTAAGTTTTTCCTTTTTAGAGATAAATAAGTATATTTTTTTTGCTTTTTTAAAAATACGAGTATTTTAGTCACTTAAAAATTATTAAAGTACCCTTGTTTTAAAAAATAAAAATATATATACATATCTAAAAATAGTAAAATTTAGCTTATAAATTAAATACAACTAGATTAATAATTTTATAAAAAAATTTCGAAAAACTATATTAAAAAAATAAGATTTTGCACCCTGATGTATTGAAACATTCTCCGTAGTTTAATTGTGGCGTCTTGTTTCAATGCATTCAAATGTAATAAAAGTTCAATGCACCCAAATGCAAAAATTGTTTTTATTTTTTTCAAATTTTTTATAAAACTGTTAATTTAAGTATATTTAATCCATAAATCAAATTTACTACTTTTGGAGATGTATGTATTTGAAAATAAGGGTATTTCAACTCATGGTAAATGTCATAGGTCCCTCTATTTTAAAAATTTAAAAACATATATATACACATCTTCAAAAGTAGTAAAATTTAATTTATGGATTAAATACAATTAAATTAAAATTTTTATAAAAAATTCAAACTTTGTTTATAATAAATGATTTGTGTATTTAGGTGTATTGAAATTTCAATACATCTGAAGGTATTAAAGCATTAGTCTAGATTATGCAGGCTAAGTGATTTGGCTAAGACAAGAGAGTCATTCGAAACAATATATATTTAAGTTTTACACAACATTAAAATTATCTCGATTTATAGTTTTAGTAAAGTATTTATGGCAAATAATCATTTAGACTGGTATGACATGGGGCCACTTTAGACTGCTTCAAAAATATATTTTATTTAAATTTTTTGTAAAAATTTTAATTTAGGTATATTTAATATATAAACTAAGTTTTATCATTTTTGAAAATATATACATGTTTATTTTGGATATTAGGGATATCTTAGTCATGTTTCAACAATTTAAAAAGACAAAAATACTCCTATATGTAAAAATTCAAAAATAAATATATGTATTTATGGCAAATGATCATTTAGATTGGTATGATACGGGGCCATTTTAGACTGCTTCAAAAAATATATTTTATTTAAAATTTTCTAAAAATTTTAATATGGGTATATTTAATATATAAACTAAGTTTTATCATTTTTGAAAATATATACATGTTTATTTTGAATATTGGAGATATCCTAGTCATATTTCAACAATTTAAAAAGACAAAAATACTCCTATATTTAAAAATTCAAAAGAAATATATGTATATTTTTAAAAATGGTAAATTTAATTTAATTTGTAGGTTAAATATACCGATAACGCTCTAATGACTAATCTCCACGCTTAGCCAATGGTCGTCACATTTTACCAGAAAATCTAGTAGTATCTCCCCAGAACCATGAGGTCGAGGAGATAAATTGAATCATCTTATACAAACATTCTCACATTATACAATCTATTATTACACATAATATAAAAATATGAAAGCTCAATAGAATAAATCATCCGAATCTTTTCTAGATTATAATAATCATCAACCACATATCAATTCCACAACAAAATTAATTTTACAAAAGAAGTTTTCACTACATCACTAATCTTTGCATCAAATAAAATATTAAATTTTATTTTTTATTAATTAGGATAATAACTCATGTATAATTCGATCGACCGGGATTTCTCTTCACTCCTATTTGAGCATCAACCCTATGTTGGGCTCGTACATCAGTCTTATCATCTAAAAATATAAACATAAAAAATGTGAGTCCGGACTAACTTAGTAAGTAGGATAATAATAAAACTCAGATATTAAAGAAATAAACATCATCTCATAAAATAACTCAAACATCAAATCCTTTAAAGTTAATACGCTCATTCATACAATGCTCATATAAGGAACTATGCTCAAAATGTTCATGCAATGAAAATGTTCATCCTCCTCATCATTATCCATGTCACTTAGGTGCCTTAGGTTGATTCTGTGAGTGAGTCAAGGAATGAGAGGTAGTTGCAATGTACTACGGTATATCTATATAGGATATTTGATAATGATGAGTCTACTTGAAGCACCGAGATGGTATAAATGATGATGGTAAGGATGAGCATTTGCATTGCATGAGCTTTTAGAGCATAGTTGCTTGCATGGGCATAGTATTAATGAGAATATGAACTTTAAAGATTTTGATATTTTAATTATTTTATGGGAATGATGGTATTTGCTTTAATATTTGAGTTTTACTATTATTCTATTTGCTGAATTGGCTTAGACTCACTTTTTCTTATATTAATATTTTTAGATGACAAGACCAATGTAGGAGCCTAACATAGGATTGATGCTCAAACTGAAGTTAGGAGATATTCCGGTTCATGAGGTGATGCATGAGTTATTATCCTAGTTAGGGTGTATTTGAGAAGTGATACAACTTTTAAATAAAAAAATTTTAATGTAAAAATTTTTAAATTTGAAGAGAATGATATGATATGACAGGGGTTATGATGAGGAGTAAAGAAAATAAAGTTAAAATAGATATATTAATTATATGGGTAATTGTGTAAAAAATAATTAAAAAGCAGGGCAGTTGTATAAGAAGATGAGAAAAATAATTAAAAAATATGGTAGTTACGGAGAGTGAAAAGTTCTAGCTTGACATTTTTTTTTGTCATTGCCAAACACACCACAACTGGGATCATTAACTAATTTTACAAGTGATATAGTGAGTACTTCTTTTGTAAAACTAATTTTATTATGGAGTTGATGTATGGTTGATGATTATTATAATTTGGAGGAGATTTGGATGATTTATCTTATCTAATTTTCATATTTTTATGTTATGTGTAATAATATACTGTATGATATGAATATGCTTATATAATGTGATTTTATTTAACCCCTCCACCTCATGGTTATGGGGAGATGCTACTAGATTTTCTGGTGAAATGTAACAATTATTGGCTAAGGGTGAAGATTAGCCATCGAAGCATTATAATACATAAAGGAAACTGATCATGTGCACTCGAGTGCACTTAACTTCGGTGCACGCGAGTGCAAATACTCATTTTTTATATTTTTTGAAATTTTTTTACAAAATTATTAATCTAGCTGTATTTAACATGAGTACCAATTTTTACCATTTTTGGAGGTTTTTAGATATTTGTTTTGGATTTTTAAAAATTAGTGGCATTTTTAGTAATTTAAATTTACTAAAATGCCACTGATTTTTAAAAAGCCAAAATAAATATCTAAAAATCTCCAAAAATGGTAAAAATTGATACACATATTAAATACATCTAGATTAACATCATGTAAAAAAATTTCAAAAAATAAGTATTTGCACCCAAGTGCACTGAAGCTAAATGCACCCGGGTTCATAGAATCAAAATTCATACATAAATTAACATTTTCATAAAAAATTTTAAAAAATATGTTTACATGGATTTATAGCCATAGTTCCCGCAAGCACGAAAAAGATAAAAACTAAAAAGAAGGAAAGAGAAATAAAGAATTTTAATTTCACATGAGTATGAAGGGAAGGAATATATAGACTTCACTCAATAATATATAAGGATAAATTCCACATATACCAACGAGTTTTACCTATAATGTTACTTACACAGATAAATTTTCAAAAGTTCAAAATATACCCACTATTTGACCTAAAATTTCACTTATATTAATATTGTTAGTGATATGTTAATGAATTGTTAGTCGTCTGTGAAACGATGAATATCTTCATTCCTAATTATGATTTTATGGATTCTACAATTATAAAATCACATATCATTTGAATATAAATCTTTAACTTTGAACAAACTAATCTTAAATTATATTAGGATGTGAGCATATTTGTCATTTTATGGGGGCTAAGCCCCTTAAACAGATTAATAATGGTGTAAAATATAAGTGAAATTTTAAGCAAAATATGTGAGTATATTCGGAATTTTTAAAAGTTCATGGGTATATGCGGAATTTGTCATATAAATAATTATAGATTCGTTCATGTGATATATATATATATATGTGTGTGTGTAAGCCTGCGTATACATACCTGTACTACCTACCAGTTGTGCACATGCAGCTACAGCAAAGTTAGATAATTGGTACAACACATTTGATCCATATTGCATGTTCTGGATAGAGCAAATCCTTAGGCACATCGATCTCTTCATTTTTGATGGCTAGCTAGATATGGCTCGATCCATATATGCAAGGGAGGCAGCTGCAACATGGCGTATCTGTATTTTGATTTATCGTACAACAAATCCACATAAAGATGAAGAAATAGGGACCGGATATGGATCCTTTTCGATTTTTTGTGTCCATTAAATCGGAACCCAATGATGGAGAGAATCAATGGAAAGTCTTGATTTGTAATCCCTACCATCTCAATTATTTGGGCGTAGAAGCATGGGAAGCCTTCCATTTCGTACTCTAGTTCCAACGAATCAAACCAAGACAAAGGTAATGGAGGCATTATTAAATGCACGGCCCCGTTACATTAAAGTGCCACTCTTGTTTTTAATTTATATTCAATTCCATTGTATATGTGTATCTTTTAGGGATGAAAAATAGATACACGAATCCAATTAGACGTAACCCTATCATGTCAATATCCACTTATCATGAATATTAAGCACATGGCATGAACTAGATGGACATGACAATGATCATCATATATACGGCTATGGGTGAGTAATTTATCATCAAGAAGAAAAATTATATGATAAAGAAATTGCATGTAAATTTCAGTAATTCTGGACTTCCCTACTCTCTAAATTCTAAGCACCCCAATTTTCCGCTTTAGTATGTAGCAAATTGCTACAACAAATTGGTCGACCGCTGCAAAAAATTTCATTGCCATTGCTATTAGCAACAGATTTTTTTGTTGCACAATTTATTGCCGATGCCTTGTATCATATAGGAAAGCAGAAAGAGGAGAATTTAAAAAAGCAATGAAAAATTTTCGATTATTAATTTTGTCACGAAAGGCCAGCTTTGTTGAAGTAAAAACATGCTGTGGAGAAGTTTTTCTAGGCTGAAAGCATAATTATGAAGATTTTATGGTGTCAAAATGTCTCGGGTTCTATTACAAAATACCTAGCTATGAAGCTTATTGTTGTACATATATCTGAGTAATGATTTGATATTCATGCGAGCCTACATATAATTTTTATATACATAGTCTATATGCAATCTTTATATATATATATATATATATATATATATATATATAGACGCATGATCTTTTCAGACCGGTCGGAAATCCGGTGATTTCCGACCGGTCCAAAAATTTATTTTTTTTATTTTTTTTAAAAAATAATTTTATAAACTTGTTAATCTAGTTATATTTATTTTATAAACCAAGTTTTATCATTTTTGGATATATCTATATATTTATTTTGGATTTTTAAAAACAGGGGTATTTAAGTCATTTTAAGAATATTTAAAATGACTTAAATACCCCTGTTTTTAAAAATCCAAAATAAATATATATACATATCTAAAAATGATAAAACTTGGTTTATAAATTAAATATAACTAGATTAACAAGTTTATAAAATTATTTTTCAAAAAAAAATAAAAAAAAATATATTTTTGGACCGGTCGGAAATCACCGGATTTCCGACCGGTCTGAAAAGATCGGTCCTTATATATATATATATATCAAATTTATCAATTTTAAATTTATATTTTTTTATAATTTCAAGAATTGATAGTTTTATTTTTTGCATCAATTTTTACCTGGCAAAATTTTATTCGCTACTTATAATAGTATAAGAAAAAATAATGTACTGAAAAGCTGCTAGCTTTAATAGTTAAATGCAACAAACAATTATTCATTGCATAAAAAAGCATAGTAGATCAATTTTAGCTGCAAAAGTAACTAGTTACAGCATTTAGGCTTAATTTGGAGTCGCTTTTTGCCGCTGCTTTTGCTCTGGAGAAATAGTCATTTGTACATTTCCAAAAAGGTTGGGGCGAGTTTATTCCAGACCAAGTTAGGAAACTAAAATTTCCACGTATGTAAATCAAAAACTCTACAAGTCATGTATTTATACTCACGTTTAAAGCATGGGTTCATTCTAAGCTGTGACAAGTCCTGCAATATGGATTCATTCTAAGCTGCGTCAAGTCATGGAATTAAATTTTTTGCCCATGCAATATTAATATATTGACGTGAGATGACATAACGTTAGTTATTCCTTCTTACTGTATTTATTAAAGCGAATTGGTTTCATCTTAATTTGTAGGCCGTGGAAATGAGTTTGGACGAGAATTATGTAAAAGAAATGTAATTTTTAGCAGACGGGATTTGATTTTATGCTATTAGCTACTCAGCACTAGTTAGTGTTAGTAACCAAGCATTTGGTTTCCTTTCGGTATATAACTTCGCTATAAACAGAAAATCATATTTCATGGAGAAATTAGGTTGTGCACCTGATTTTAATCCAAACTTATTTTCATGGCCTGAACATTGCAACAAATTTCATTAAAAGCTGGTGGTGTTTTCTTTGTATAATGCTTATTTGACAACATATGGATTCGTTTGACTACATATATATAGAGATGTTAGTACGCATTTACATGCACGGTAACTTATGGGACATTTGGATTAAAATAAACCTTACATGAATTTAAATATATCAATACTTTATACAATTATTTATGTACATATGAATAATACATTAGATAATTTATATGTGGAAGAATAATTTTAAAATTGTTATTTATATCAAACTATTTTATTACGTTAATTTTTTATTATTTTCAGATGGGATGCATACACATATCTAATTTCGATGAAAATTAGCATGCTAATAAAAGAAATAATTATAAATATAATAGGTGGAGTAGATGTACATTTTACGATCACGTGAGGTCTATTCTAAACTAAATGCACCACAAGTTACAGTACATTAACATGCATTAGGATATTTCTCATATATATCACTCCATGTATGTGATAGCTTAAAGATGATAAGACTTGCTCAAATACGGCCAATTTCCAACTTATATTCATTCAAAATTAATATCTAATTTAGCTATTTAGATTTAGTAAAGAGTAATAGTAAATTTTTTTTGATAAAGAAGTAGTAGTAATTTTAGTGGCAAAAATATGACAGCTAACTATATTAAATATTAGATGTAGGCTACTTTAATTTGATGGTAAAATGTTAGTAATATATAAACATTTATTGCCATGGAAAATTAAGACTGAAAATTTATTCTTGAATAAGGAAAATGATTAATTTGATTATCTTGTTGCACCCTGGTCCATTTGGAAGTTAATGAGTGTAATTGAGGATTGAAAAAAATTTTAAATGTAGGAGTGCAATTTGGAAGTGATAAAACTTTGATGAATTTTTTTTCGAAAGAGTATAAAATGATATGATATGATAGGTTGTATTAGTAGTAATGTAGAAATGATTGAAAAATATAATAGTTATATTTGAAGATATGAAAAATAATTAAAAATAGAATAGTTATGAGTAGTGAAAATTTACATATTAAAAGGTTTCCGTGTAAAATCTTTTTGGGGTAAACAACACGCCCATAGATAATAAATGTGCGTGCGTAATATACACTATATAAAAGTTGAGTAATGTTAATGTGTATGCTAGAGATCTTTTGATGGCGTCAATGCTCAATAGCATAATAAGGATGATGTTATATAAAAAAAAAATTAATCGAGAGAAAGCTAGGAAACAATGATTTTAAAATATATTTTTAAAACTTAGGTTATTGTCTGCTTAGAGGGGTGTTCACATTCGAATGACGGAACATTAGCCACTCTTTTGGACAATTTTGGCTAATTCGAGATTAAATATTTTTCGGATTTTAATAGTTCAAACTTTTTTGATTATTATATACTTCTCTAATTGATCTTTTTTTTTATTATTAAAAACCTATTTTGCTGACAATATCATTTGATGTTAAACTGTTTTAACACGTGCACCTTTCTCATCTACTTTGTTTCAAAAATAAACTATACCTATAGTATCCGGAAAAAGGAAACGAAAAAGGGAAAACTGTACGTCGCGTCATCCCCTCAATAAGCTTTTGCAGTGATGGAGATAAACCAATGTAAAACTTTAACAATTAAAAAAGGCGTGCCAGAATATTAAGCCAAGATGTATATAGACCATTTCCTCTGCATTTGCGTGAGGGACTTGCGTGCATTTGACCCAAAATGGGTTCCATATCTACTTAAATGCATTGACATTTTATATAATCATTTATCTCTATATAAATTTTATAGTAAATAGTTTATATGTTGAAAAAATAATTTTAAAGCTGTTATTTACATCAAACTATTTTATTATATTGAATTTATATCATTTTCAGATGAGGTAAATCCATATATCCAATTAGGATGAAAATTAGTATGGTAATAGAATACAATATTTTAAATATAATGGTCAAAGTAGATTATAATTTTGTGATCATGTGGGGCCCATTTTGAGGCAATTGTATTTAATTTATGGCAAAGGTGCCTGCACTTAAATAAAGAAACCATCTAGTGTCGTTCGTTGCAAAATAGGTTCTGCATATATTAAAATGTAATAACATTTTATACAATCATTTATCTATATAAATAACATATTTTAAATGGTTTAGATCTAAAAAATACTATTTTAAAATTAATTTTTATATTAAACTATTTTGTTACGCTGATTTTGTACCATTTTAAGATGAAGCATACACTTATGCGAAATTTGGATGAAAATTAGTACGTTAGCAAAATAAATAATTCTAAATACAATGAGTGAGGTAAATGTTAATTTTAATACATATGGAGCCTATTTTGGGGCGGAGGGCATTGTAATTATGTTGCAGTCTGTCTACACTTTACTATTTTCCTTATTTATATATATATATATATCACGCCACGTATCATATCATAAATGCAGCATACTACCACAATTGGTTTAGTTCCATGGACCATCCTATATATCTAGTGTTGTCACACACCAAAACATGGGGCCTACTTATTGAAGCGGGAACCTATTTAACTTTTCGGAGATGGCATTGCATCTACTCATTTCAGGAATCATTGAAGTTGGACGAATCCCTTCAACTTTTTTTTTTTAGAATTTTTTTCAGACAAAACAATTCAACAATAGACAAAAGAAAAAAAAAGTTTATGGTAGTTATATAAATGGTATAATTTCGAGCATGGGAAACAAATTTTAATTGTCCACAGCTCATGGGGAATTGTGTAATGACGTACCCTAACGTTATCAACCTATTTTTAAAAACAAAGAATTCGACGGTTTTGGATCATCCGACTTCCCTATTTCAGTAAAAACAAAAAAACAAACAAAAAGTTCATCTAGGCCAGCTGCCATCTGATTAAATACCGATAATTTTTAGGGACGGGCAGGGAAATTAATGTCACAATATTCCATGTATGAATATTGAAATCAAAAGCTATCCATATGTGAGGTGAAAAGACGGGTTGTAATATCTGCCGAAATGGGCAGGGTTGAATATTTAAGGAATTAGCAATATTCACCATCAAGTTTTCGGCCTGTGGTTTGTAGGATAGCTTGACATGGAGTGAAAGGGGCAGTACCGAGCATTGAATGTGAGTGCCCACAAATTCAACAGTATCACACAATTATTTGTGCGGCACGTGTACTGTTGTTGATCTAGTGTCTTCCGGTTGTATGACATGAATTGCGTGGACATTTCCTACTCGCGCACATGTAGCATTTGGACCGTCCATAAATCCTGGCAGTGACGGACCATTAATAAAATATCTGTGGGGGCTCTTTCTTAAAAGAAAAATTCTTTGTAAAGGTATAATTTTATGAATGTATGATGTGGCTGCAACTGATCACGTGGCATGGCAGCAACTCCAATGAGAATTTAAAGACCGGGGTTAGTTCATCGGAGTTCGATAGAAAAAGAATGCAAATAATGATGGGTGTGTTTATTTTTAAATAAAAATTTTCTTCATAAACTTTTAACTTTTCATAACTATTTATTTTTAATTATTTATTCATATATTTATGTACAAATTACGTAATTTTTCAATTAATTTTACACGATTATCTATACAACTAACTTATCTATTTTAACTATATTATCTTTATTTATCATCATTATCACTATCATATCATATCATTTTCTTTCATTTCAACAACTTTTATGAAAAAAAAATTTCATTAAATCTTTTTTATCACTTTACAAATACACCCAATATTTATAGGAGACAAGAAAAGTCGAATAAAAAATATGAGAGAGAAAAAAATGATACGATATAATTGAGGATAATGATTAAGCAATAATATAGAACAAATTAAACAAAAATGGTTTTTATTTTCAAATTATTTGCTCATGATTGGCAGTCCCGTTCATTTTAGACACTTGAGAACGTATGATCGTATAACAACTATGGTGGCCACTTGCGCATGTATGACATACGCATTTTAAATTTTCTAATTTGTTTATCACTACAAAATTTATAATATGTGGTTACTTTTACAACTAAATTTTAATTTTGTTGCATTTGGTACCAAATACAGTTAACAATCAAATTTTTATTATGATTTGTTAAATAGCCCCACCTGTGGTTCCATATAATTAGGAATGCAATTTAAGTAGAATACTCATAGGTTAATCATTAGATACCCTAAAATGAATATGATAAATTTCTATTATTTATACAAATAAAATATGGCAATTTATAAGTAAAAATACCCGATTCAATTAGAATAAGGTAGGTTCTAAGGTTCGAGGTTCGGGTACCCAAAACTTGTTTGAATTACTAATATATTTTTAATAACTATTTTATGAAATTCCTTTTGGGCATCGCTTCTATGTAACCAAATTACATAGAATTGGTTTCATGTAATCCTTTTAAGTTTAATAATTAGATATTTAATGAAAAATCAAATGCATTCGTTGTGTTTAACATCATTTATTAAGCTAAAAGGTCAAGTTTCATCCAAATCAAGGATGTATATGTGCAACTTTTGTTGAGAAATATATATTCATATGTAAATTATTAAAAATAGTTAAATTCATTTACACATATATTAGAATGTCATAATATTTTATACAATTATTTATCCGCATAGCAATAATATTTTAGATAATTTAGATGTTGAAAATACAAATTTAATATTAATATTTAGCACTAAAATATTTTAATGCATTGATTTTCATGATAACATAAATTGTATGAAAAATAATAGATGGAATGAATTCTTCGTCACTCATTATAATATTAAAAATGAAGGAAGTTACATAGAAATTTTTTTTTCTAAAAGCACTGCCCATTGCCCCTATTTTTTATATTAAAAGACAAAAGTTGTTCTTTAAATATATAAGAATTAGTTTAATTTATCTATTATTTAGTAAATTTAATAAATATATTTTAAAATTATATTATTATTATTTTGATTATAGATTTTTAAGTAAGACTTATAATAAAATTATAGTTTTTAAATATAGAGGTTGTTTGGTAACAATGAAAATTCACAAAAATGTGTGAAACTTTTCAAACCTTAGGGCACGAATCAAAATTTTGTCATTTTAAGTCATTTTTTAAACAGCGTTGGCTGCCGTACATGTGAATGGCAGTGCTAGTAAAGCTGAAGAAGCTGCTTCACGAGCTCATTTAATACGTTGGTTGGCAGATCGTGGTGCAAATAAGATGCCGCTTCACATGTAGTTATTCAAAATAGCCATCACATAAGATGTTTTTTTTTTTTTTTCATCAAAAAAAGATGTTGTTTTCGTCGGGCACTTAATGCAAAGAATTTCTCCAGCAGCAAAAAACGTCACGAGTTTTAACGTATACAAACTAGGGGTGCAACTTGATATTGAGTTGGTCTGAACTAGCGCAATCAAAGAAAACTCAAAACTAATACTAAGTTTATATCAATCTGGTACCAAAACCCGACCCGGTCAGAATCCAATATTCTTCATAATTTATTAAAATATTTATATTTATTTATATATTAAGTATTTCAATTATAATTGTAATAAAAATTATTTCATATAATCATAACTTAGTTAAACTGTAAGATGTTTATTCTAACACCTAAATATTATATGCATTTGTCTATCAAAGTTGAAATATATTATACTTACATTAACTTTATTTGCAAATAATTATAAATAAACCAACTCTTTAAATTTATTGTATATATATTAAGTAACTACGTTAAATATAAGTCTCACTTTTATTAAACTTTGGATAATAATTTTATATAATTTCATTTATTTTTCCTATCTTGATTTTTTAATAACATTACCTTGATTGTTATGTGTAAATTCATTACATTCATCAAATTTAGAATTATCTTTTAATTAAAAGATTAACTTTCATCAAAATTAAATATATTATAGGTCATATAAATATATTTACATGTCATTATTCATGTGCTAATAGAATAATGTTTTAAAAAATTATTATTTCTATCAATAATTTCAACTTCTATTAGTTTGAGAATAACCTGAATTTGAACCTGAAACCAATGTCAACCCGGTCTGAACCCGGATTCTAATATTAGGGTTTGGGTTTGGGTTTAGATAAATCCGATAAACTTATGGTTTGGGTTCACTTAAACTCGGTACAATCCGACCTGAGTTACACCCATAATCAAAACAGCCAAATAATATAAAGACTATTTTAAAGGATCAATTTGGAATCAAAATTGGAAGGGACTTGACTTAAAAGATAGGGTAAGACAATTTTAGAATCGACCTGACCTAAAATAGAATGTAATAGGAGTTTTCAAGAATGAGATAACAGTAGGATTAACCTTAAATCGGACCTATCCAATACAAATTACACCGCCTCTATATGTAGTCAATTTCATTTATAATATCTTGATGCTTTGCAATTAAATTTGGTTGCATTTTGATGCATGGCTGTTAAAGCTAAATGTGCAAAGCATTCATTTCGTGCTATTTATTCTTCCAATCTTAAATTTGATTAATTTGTACGTCCTCAGCTACAATCATCCCTAATGAATTTTCAATTTAAAAATATCCTTTTTCTTTGATTATCCATCTTATGCATAATGAGAACTTTTATTTTTGCAGTAAATTTTATTATTAAAAGTATTTGCTTATGTCACTGAGAATGTCTATCATGTGATGAGTACTTCAGCATGCCCCTAACTCAAAAACTTGAGTAAAACCAAAGTTGTTTATGGCTGAGTATAAAAATGGGTTGAAAATTTTAACTTTAATTTTAAAATGGTGTAAGAGTGGATCAACTATGTCCCAACCTACTTTGTATATATTTATTTATTAAAAATTACAAGTATTTCTCTTAATAATATTATTTTTTAATAAAGATTATTGACGGTTATTTTTTTTGATGCGGATCTAGATGGACGCTCTCGAGCATCCAAACAGTAATGATGACAGTTTTCGCACGGAAGTATCAATAATGTGAGTATGTTTGATTTGCATGAATGGTTGCCACATGTCATTGGCGGTCGAGCGTCGGATCTTGGATACGGTGGACACCGTATGGTCCCGGGTTGACCGTATTTGTTAGGACGTACGACGCGACGTACTTTAACGTACCCTCACATATATGATATACCATAGTCCCTTTTATTTCGGAACCGATCTCCTGCTCCTCTTGGTTGCACACACTTATTTTTTTTATTTTTTTTGAAATTTTTTTTCTAAAAATGTTAATATAGGTGTATTTAACATGTGTATAAATTTTTACTATTTTTGGAGTATTTTAGATATTTATTTTTTATTTTTGAAAATAATGACATTTAAAATTACTTAAAATGCTACTTATTTTCAAAAATAAAAAATAAATATCTAAAAATCTCCAAAAATATTAAAAATTTATACACATGTTAAATACACTTGGGCTAATAAGTTTATAAAAAAAAATTTTAAAAAAATAAAAAAAGTAGGTATATGGGTCCGAGAGCAGGCAATGCAGGAGATCGGTTCCCGTTTTATTTACCACGTGGAAGAAATGTTGATGGCGTGGAGTGAACGACTTTCTTATCAGGCGAATCAGATTCGCAAGGTGCTACCTCCGATGCAGTAAAAATACACGGCGCTGACACTGTTGATAAGGTGCGATGACATTAAGGGTACGTTTGTTTGGAGCTAAAACTTTTTGATAAAAACTTTTCAGAGTAGAAGTTGTTAAGTTGATAGAAAATGATGTGATATGCTAGGGGTAATAATGAAGTGTAAAGAGAATAAAGTTAAAATAGATAGGATAATTGTATGGGTATTTGTGTGGAAATCATTGAAAAATAGGGTTGTTTATATAGAAAAATGTGAAAAAATAATTAAAAAATAAGGTAGTTATGAAAAGTGAAAAATTTTTAATTGAAAAGTTTTTATTAACATGTTTCATGTGTAACCAAACACACCCTAAGGGGACGTTTGGTCAGCTAAAGTATCGCCGGACCCTTGAAACGGTCGGAAATGAAAAATGAAATACTTTGTAAATTGTGTAAATGATAAAAAATGACTGGAGTAGAGTTTAAATAATTAGTATTGATGGATGTAGTTGGTAGAAAAAATAATTGAAATATAAAAGATAAAAGTGAAAAAAAAATATAATAATTAATGAAAAAATCTTTAGCCTAAGGAAACCAAATCTAACATTCTCCCACTCCCCCCTACTTATCCACATTACCAAACTAGGAGTAATGCTTCCTTGGCCATCTAGGTGCTCGTTTGGTAATCTACACAAGTAGAAACTATAGGAAATGGTTGGAGCACATTCACCATAGTAACTTTTAACTTCATCAATCATCATATTTTTTTCACTTTTATCCATACATTCCAATAATCTTTCCCATCAGCTACCTCTATTAAACCTATTTATTCAAACTCTACCCCTACCATTTCCTATCAATTACACATTTTTCAAAATATTCTCTTTTTTATTTCACACCCTATCCTACAATCCCACAAAGGCCACGTTTGGTAACGTGCATGGAAAATATGGGATAAGAAATTATAGTATTGCAGATTTTTCAGGTTCATCATTCTTCAACTAATAATTATATTTTTCCACTTTTACTCCTATGTTCCAATCAATTATCATAAAACTACATCCTAACAAACATATTTATTCCAAATTTACCTCTATCATTTCATATTAATTACACAATTCTCAAAATATTTTATTTTTTACTTCCCACAATTCCCACAACTTTCAAATTACCAAACATCCCAAAAATTTCACCTTCACAAATATCCCCTGGATATAGCCTATGGTGACCTCTGTATATTATGTATGCTTGGGAATGGATAATTTTTTTTTTTAAAAAAAATTAGTTGTAAATGTTTCTAAAAGAAAAGAAAATGATATAATATGATGTGGGAGTAATGATGAAAAATAAAGAGAATAAATTTAAAATAGACAAGTTAGTTATATGAGTAGTTTTGTAGAAATGATTAAAAAATAAAATAATTATACATGAATATGTGAAAAAATAATTAAAAAATAGAATATTATTAGAGAATGAAAAGTTTTATATTGAAAAGTTTTTTTAATTATCAACTTTTTGTCATTTCCAAACACATCATTTTTGCATATTTAATATTAAAATTATCTGAAATAATATAATTTTGGGGATGTTTTATATTGAAGTAAAATTGAAAATATATTAATTATTAAAATTATTTTAAATTTATACTAATGATTATGCTATATAAATATATATTTCAAATTTATATATTTAACTAAGGATTGTGACCTATTAGCTCAAACTAACTGGAGCTTATGTACCGAAATATGTAATCCACATGCGTATTATGCCCTAGATAGGCACAAATGTACCACCGAATTTCTCTAACTCAAAAATCAGCATTTGGAATATGTAATCGCATGCTTATTATGCCTTTGACAGAACAAATGTAACACTGATCTCTTTCTGACTCAGAAATCAGCATGCGAAATATGTAATCCGCATGCTGATTATGCCCTAAACAGGACAAATGTACCACCGAATTTCTCGACTCAAAAATCAGCATACGGAATATGTAATCCGCATGCTTATTATGCCTTTAACAGGACAAATATACCTCCGGTTCTCTCTGACTCAAAATTAGCATGCGAATTTTTTTAGTTAGCATGCGGATTCTGTAGCAAACAAGTAGAATGTGATGTAGGGTTATCACTGATAGCCGAATCAACATCCGGATTCTACTACGGACAATTAGAATGTAAAATCTAATCATTTTATTGTATTTCATATCATTTGTTACATCATTTTCTTTTATAGATGAAATGTTTCAAAAGGGAAGCACATAGCAACTGCAATAAACCGAGCAGCAAGAAGCCGCTAAGCCATCAATAGCTTAAATCTCTCTTTCATTTTCAAGCTCTTTATTAACCTCTACACGCATCCATGAAATCAACGATTGAGATATCACCTACCAAAATGAACAAACGGATGGCGCATCTGCGTGCTAATCCCGGTGTAGACGGTATGCACATGAATATATCCCATATATACGTTCTTGTGCATTTGCCTGCACTGGAACTTATCGGACATTTAGGTCAAAATATACCCCTCATGTACTTAAATGCATTGATACTTTATATAATTATTTATCCATATCTAAATTTTATATCAAATGGTTTACATATGTAAATAACAACTTTAAAGTTGTTATTTACATCAAACTATTTTATTACGTTGAATTTGCACCATTTTCATATGAGAACCATATACATATCCAATTGAAATAAAAATTGGTATGGTATCGGAATATATAATTCTAAATATAATAATTGAAGTAGATTATAATTTTATAAACATTCAGGGCCCATTTCGAGGTAGCTATACCATAATTTATGGTGAGGTAATTGCACCTGAATATTTCTCATATATGTATATAAGTGCATAGCTTGAGCCTTTTATTTTTTTTAATTTTATGTAAGATCACATATAATTTTTATAAACACCAAAATTTAGCATTTTAAAACTTGTATATGTTTTTAATAATTTCAAAAATAATAGTTTTCACCCCTATAATTGAGGGAGAAATCAATTAACTTTTGAAATTATATAAAAATAAAAATTTCAATATGAACTAAATACATGTGAGATTACATAAAAATAAAAAATTGAAAAAAGCTTAAATCACCTATAGGTTTGAGGTTTCAATATATACTCAATTATTGAAGCATAGCATTGATGATGGGCATAGCCGAGTTGGTACATGTTTTAGACTCAAGGCTAGAAATTTTGGATTTCAAATTCTGGGTGGGGATACATTGTAAGTCAGGTTCAGATATAACAATGAAAAAGTATTGAATCATTAAGCAAAAATAAAAAGAGAAATATTAGAATCGATCTCCTGATTTTAATTTTTAAGTCTTGATATTTTAATTAAAATTAAGTCAACCGTAGTACTCAATACTTAATGCCATATACATTTTTGACTGCAATCAACAGAAATTGGTCTTTGGAAATTTTCAAGGAACCAGTTAGCTTTAAATCATAATATTGAATTGATGAAATTCAATCCCACCATTATGTCTCAGAATATACGCAATTATCATCATAATAAAATTTTAGATGCACTTTAAAATTCAGTTATTTAAAATATATTAAAATTAATTCTAAATATAGTCACTTCTTTTAATATTAATTTCTAGCATACCCATGAATTTTGAATAGTTTCACTCATACCCACTAGCACTAACTATCCTCGCAATTCCAAGTATACCTTGGCCGTGACAGAAGCTACTGATCATGATATGAGTGGACTAAAGTACCCCTGATATTTTGGCTTTGTCGCCTCTGTTTATTCCGTCTCCCAAGTGCGGCTGCTAGCGTTGGGATTGGACATGGCTGCTGTTAATAGCATTATATCTTCATCAACGATGGCACCTCTATGATCATGTCTGCTGAAGTAGGGAATGAGGGTGAAGCAGCAGGCATTTAGAAATGGGGAAATTGCCAGAGAGAGCGGAATGTTGATGGTGCCATCGGCGTGGCTAGGTTTGTATTTCCCTTTTTTTTTTTTTTTTTTTTCTCCCAATCATGTTATGCACTTGGATCACCAGCCTTCTTTGGATGACCGAGGACAACTCCAAGTTCTACCTAACCTCGATTCCTGATTCTCTCACTCTATCGTTTACGTCGGCGTTGGATTATCTGAAATGGCTATCGATTTGGGGAACGATACCGGATGACAATTTCCGTCTGATTTCATGCTGCCGAGATTTGGGGATTCGCTGATAGGAACCAGATTTACAGGAATCGGATTTGTAAGTTTAATGGCTGCCGATTTTGGGTTTATTGGAGCTATTCGATGAAGATAGGACTGCCAATGATTCTTGGTTGGTGCAGCAAGTTGGTCGTCGTCATCTTCTCCAAAGGACCCCACTGCCGCCCGAGCAAAAAACCACCAAAAAACCAAGCAGCCGTGAAATCTAGCCAAGCACAATCCCCCGTCACCAACATCGCCAAATGTATCACTCCACCGGTTTTCGTGGTTGCCGACGATTCGGTTCTTGCAATGAGATGCAAACAACTGTCTTTCTCCACCCTTCATGAAAATCTGCGAGACCCACTGCCTGCTGCCACCATTTTACGACGTATGCCATTAATGGCGAACACACGAAGCTCCCCCCAGTATTTTGCCACAGATCCGGGCAGTTGTTGCTAGTTTCGGCCGATAACCAATAAATCAGGCGAGCAGCCGTCATCTGCTCTTCCATGCCCAACGAATTCAGTGGTAATTTTGAAATGCCCGACAAAAGCAAGAAGGCACGAATCAGTCGGACTGGTTAACGGATGGATTGGGTGTATTTCGGATTGTTAGCGTTGTTAATGAGTATGAATGTAACTTTTTAAAACTTGTGGGTACGCTTGAAATTAGGGAAAAAGTAATAGGTATATTTGAAATTAATCTTATATATTATTTTTTATTTCTATATTTTACAACTCAATCTAAGTACATGTTTTTCAATATTTTAACCCTAGAAGGTGTAAATTTAAGGACTTTTCGCACAGAGGCGAGACTCTTTATTAGCTGTGTTAGTCATGTCTTGACAATTAACCATATGGATTATCAAGGATGCTGATACAGTGCACTCGGGTATATTGGGATGTTTTAACCTATTTTTTTAATTTTTAAATTTTTTATACAACTATTAATTTAAATATATTTAACATGTGTATTAATTTTTACCATTTTTGAAGTATTTTAGATATTTATTTTTTATTTTTGAAAATCAATGACATTTTAGTAATTTTAAATTACCTAAAATGTCATTGATTTTTGAAAATCAAAAATAAATATTTAAAATACTTCAAAAATAGTAAAAATTGATATACATGTTAAATACACCTAGATTAACAATTTAAAAAAAAATTCAAAAAAATAAAAAATTAGCGTTAAACCCAATTATTAAACCCTGCACAATGTTAACTTTTTTAAGAGATAACATGGTGGCTCATCAAATTTTTTTATCAACATAGTTGGTGATACTATCTAAGAATATATGTAATTATAATCATAATAAAATTTTAGATTCATTTTTCAATCATTTAAAATATATATTATTAAACCCTTAACAATGTTAACTTTAGAAAGAGATAACATGGTGGCTCATCAATTTTTTTTGTCAACATAGTTGGTGATATTATCTAAGAATATACGTCATTATATTATTAAACCCTTAACAATATTAGCTTTTGAAAGAGATAATATAATGGCTCATCAAATATTTTTTTTATTAGTGCAATTGGTGATATGGAAGCTAACTAAAGCATCAGCAATTGCTAAGTAGATATGGTAAAAGTACATGTAGTAAAAAAAAAAATTTATATGTGAATGTACAAGATATTTCTAAAAAAACAAAAAATAAAGAACCGGCTATATAAAAAAGAGGTACTCAGGTGTCTCCATTTATGATCTAAGAAAAATACATAGATATCCCCATTCGTGATCTTAGGAAATATACCTAAGGGTTTACAAAGAGACAAGTTGAAGTTGAGATTATTGGAGTGGAATATATTTTTTCTTCTTCAAGTTCCCTTCATTTAAACCTCTTTGGTGAGCTTGTGCATGATCTTTAATATTAAGTGAAATAATGATGGATCACATTTTGCTAGTGACAAAGTTAAAGGAGCAACCAAGCATAGAAACTCAAATGTTATGAGAGTTTTAAGGTAACCCATGTGGCTTTACATTTGATTCAAGGTATCGATCTGCATAATCTTCTTATGATCTCTCAAGGAGGGCTGTTGGACTCATGTCTTGTATATATTGGATCAATCGTGATAATAACTCTATACTTCAGATTCGTGAATGGGTCAGGATTAGTTTTTGTTTTTTATGGAAAGGTCAAGATTAGTTAAAGTCAAAAGTTAAGGTGGAAACATTGCCAAGGGTTAAGCCCAGGTCAAGATGATTTCTCTCCATTAATAATAATTACATTCTTAATTGAGAAAACATTTAGAGATATATTGTTCAGATTAAATTTTATTGATTTACCCATTAAAACTTTGAAGTAAGAGGTTCTTTGGAAACTTCAATAGAAACCAATTCCTTTATATGGTGTAGATACATTTGTATAATTTTAAAAACAACAAGATGGAAGACTTAATTTACTAGGTTAGAATGGATGGAAACTTTAAAAAAACTATTAAAATAATATTCTTGGTACGTAGACACAAAAAGGCTTAATTGATTGAAATAATATAATTTAATTCCTAATATCCATGCTAGCCAAGTGGAAGTTTACAAGTAGATCGCTTACTAGTAATATATATATATATATATATTATATTCTTATAGAGGTGGCCAAATTTCAGTAATGTCACTTATGATGAGTTTTCATGTAATGTCATTTAAGAGTGTTGGGCTAACCCACGACCCACCTTTAACCAAATTCATTTTGATTAAACAAGTATCTTCATAACTCGGAATAGAGTGCATGTTTCAAAATTTTGATTTAAAATTCAAAAATAGGACCAGGGTGTTTAGATTGTATTCCGACATAAATAACCTTAACTTACTTCGTATATTTATTTATTGATAATTATAAATATATTTTTATCTTATTCTTAAATTCATTTTAAAGTTTTTACATTATTTATAGTTAGTTTTATCTAATTTAATTACTAAAATTATCTATTATAATATTTAACATGCAAGTTTAATATTAATGGAATTTTAGACTAAATAAGTATTTAAAATGCTAAAAAATTAGAATTAACTTAAAATTTCAACTCTGATTGGTAACCCAAGATCAATCTAAAATTTAACCTGGATTTTAAAAGTGTAAGACATTAAGGTGCAAGTTTTTTGAAATATGCTTCAGAGTTAAGTTGAACTTGGCCCTGACCCCACCCCATTTCATCCCTTTCACCCCATACATTCCCTGAAATTTGGACCACAAGGTAGATATTTTAGCAAGGGATCCTAGTTCAATGCACCCGAGTGTACTTCACCCTTTTTTCTTATTTTTTTTTGAAAATTTTTTTATACGACTGTTAATCTAAGTGTATTTAACACGTGTATAAATTTTTATAATTTTTGGAGATTTTTAGATTTTTTTTTGAATTTTTTAAAATCAGTGGGTGATTTTTAAAAAATTCGAAAAAATATCTAAAAATATTTAAAAATGGTAAAAATTTATACACATGTTAAATAGACTTAGATTAACATTTTCATAAAAAAAAGTTTCAAAAAAAATAAAGAAAAAAGTAAAATACACCCGGGTACATTGAACCAGGGTCCTTTTAGCAAGACCGTGCAGCCAAGAATCTATACACGTAACACTTATGATGAGTTTTCCTGTAGTGACCAAGCAAGATGCTGCAGCTGAGTGCATATACATCGTATCCCATGCATGCGTAAATACATGCGGGAATTAAGAAAAGAGGAGAAACCTGGGGCAGTCTGCAATTTTGTCGATTGCGCTGAGCAACGTTGGAGTTTGGTGGCCTTCATTCATTTTTTGGAGTGCGATAATGGGCTGAAAGGAGTAGAAGGGAAGAGAGTGATGCGGCTTCCATTACTATTAAAGGTAAGCCGTTGCTTTCACAATCTTCCAATGAAAAAAATTATATAAAAAAGAAAAAAAGAAAAAAGAGTCCTCTCCTCCTCTTCTTTTAATACGTACGGGTTGGACTTGGATGAGCCCTGCCGTCCAAACGTACGAAACATTATCGGGTAGCTACAACAGACGGCCTACAGACACACTTCTCCGTGTACCTTTCTACTTTGTTACACCACTCAATTCATCCCTTTTGCAGGTTGTCGCTCCCTTCACGACAATGAATTTGATTCCACTCATGCATATATGCAATCACGCACAGTACAGAAAATTTTGAAGTTAAATAATTAAATTGATTTTTATTATGATAGCATCAGTCATTACAGGTAAGGTTAGCCATGTAGAATTACCTCAGCAGGGACAGCATGTCTCTGACTTGAAAGCCTATTTCTATTTTACTATGGAATGATCGATTACCAGGGTCTGTCACTGAATACCCACGTTATAAATTTATAATAGAATTTACCCATAGGTTAAATTCAAATCTCACACTTAATTAGAGTTAATGCTCATCTTTTTCTACTATTATCTGTATATTTCATTTTTTGCATTTTCTCTATTACTATTCTTTTTATTTTATCTTTATTCTCTTAATTCCTTATTATTAAACTTACTGTATTATATTTTACTTTTACTTTTTAAAAATTTTCCCAGCATTTTTTCTCACCCTCTTTTACTTCCTCCCAAATGAACCTTTTTCATTTTCTCTTTTAAACTTTGGAGATTTTTGGATGATATCCTAGGAAAGATTAGAAACTCATTCGATGGCAAAACATTATTAATTCTAGAAATTTCGGGATCAATGATTGTGATTTTGATATCTATAGTAATGTAACCCATGTTGTGCGTATGCTTTTTGGGTGAATATGGTTTTGTCTAACCTGGTCAACAGACTTTAAAAAATGCACATGATGAGGTCTACCCATCAGATATTTTGCATTTGTTTTATATTCAAATACGAAAAAGTAATTCTCCTTTGATTCCCCGATTTAGCAATCGACAATGCTATACCTAAAATCTTTTTAAGTGGAATGGCCCACGAAGAGTTAAATATTACGACGCTTTCCTAGCCTTTGTATCAATTGGGTGATAAAGAAATGTTATAATAAGCCCCATAAAGGAAATATAAGCACACGTGTTGGGGCGTAGAAATCGGCGGGGGGGGGGGGGGGGGGGGGGGGGGGGGGGTGTTTATATGGATAGAAGATGACTTATAAAAACATAGATATTAAAAAAAGTAAGAATTTTTAAAGCTGTGTGTTTAGGTAAAAATAAAATTTTTGGATGAAACATTTTGATGCAAAAATTTTTAAAAAGAAAAAAAAGAATGTGGTATATAATAAATATAATGATGAATAATAAAAAAATAAAGTTAAAATAAATCAGTTAGTTATATGAATAATTAGGTAAAAATAATTAAAAAGTAAGTTGGTTGTATAGAAAAATATAAAAAATAATTTAAAAGTAAGATAATTATGAAGAGTAAAAAATTTTAAATTAATGAATTTTAAGTTGAAAATTTTTCAAAATAAACAAACCCACCCTGATAAAGTAAGCTGGTGACTGATTGCCGCAGTGTTGGCTGGGCCTTCTTTTGAATCTTTCATACAGCCTACAAGTGACAAGTGGCGACGAATGCGAGAGGATAGGCAGTAGGTCGGGGCTTTCATATCGCGAAAGAAGATCCAACCATGCATCATCTCACATAGGACGATACGTTAGCGAATATATCGCGGGTTTTTGAAAGGCCGTGTACCTAGCGCGTCGGTACGGCGCGGAAGATGCTGCAAGGAGATGACGCCGTCGCTCATCACTGCGTACGTCGGATGCACAGTGGATGCCGAAGTTACCCCGACCGATAGGATGAACGGATAATTGGCACTCATCCCCTTGAAATTTTCTTATATTATTTTCTTGTGTAATTTTCGAAATTTGCCGTCGTGCCTCTAGAGTGTGCAGTTTATTTTCAAATCTTCTCTTTTTTATCCAATCTGTAAGAAAGGAATTCGTAAATTTGGGAATAAAAACGGAAATTATCTCATGAATTCTGTTGTAATGCTCTGTTAAATTGGAACTCGAATTTCAATAAAATCATTTCGAACTTGTAAATTTTGTTCTAATAAGCAAGGTTATAAGTGACTAAGCAGTGGCTGATCAATAGTCTTTGAGAAAGGAAGTAAATTCAGATGAGAAGGTTGATTGTTACTAGTTTATAAGTTTTTGATTCTGTTATTATGTTAAGTTAAAATAAAATATTCTTTAGAGGTTGAAAGGGGCGATTGCAGACCCTCGCTCCATGTAAATTATCAGCCCATGTGGACAAACAGATTTATTGGGATATTTTTATATTTTGAATTTTTTCTTTTAACAATAATTTTGTATTCGTGCAAAAGACATTTAAAAAAAAAGAAGAAAAGAAAGCGGAGAAGAATCATGGATTCGCGGGCGTCTAAGTATTGGTTAAAAAGTCGCAGACGTGGAGCTGGTATTTGTTTAGTTGGCTGGCATTTATTCCACTTTGGGAAATTAAGCAGTAAAAATATCTTACTGTATTTTTGCCGCAAGTAAGACGATCCAACTGACAAATGCCACAATGCCACAATGCCACATGAATTTTGGAAAATTCATTATCCGATTATCGTCTATTCCTTGACTAGGAGTAACGAAGGAACACTTTTGAAATAAAAAAAAACTGGAGATGTATTAAGGTGACATCAGATTTTTTTTTATTAATGGTCAGGATGGCACATACGTACAGTGAGGATTTCATGTGTTGAGAGAGACAGAGGAGGGAAGGAGGAGAAGACTGATGAAATCTATGCCTCTTTCCAATGTCTTCACAGCTATACACATTGAAAATTTACGGAAGAGGTATATAACCCAGCGAGTAAAAGAAATTTTTTTTTTTTTTTTTTTTTTTTAGGAAAAAAAAAAAGAAGAAGAAGAAGAAGAAGAGGAGAAAAGAAGGAAAAGCAAAAGAAGGTGGAAAAGAAAAAGAAGGGTACAAACCTTGTTTAGCCCCCCAAAAAAACCAAAAGGGCTAAAGACGACACACACCCACACGCCACACCACTAGCTAATAATCCCACAAGCACGTTCCGAATCCAACCTCCGGCCAGCTGGCGTCGGAAAACAAGCAGCGCTCGTCGACGGTGTCCATCCACGGCGCCGGCAGCGGCCCAGAAAACCAATTGCCATTTGGCCAGTCTACGTAGACCAACTCATTGGGCGATTCCGGCGAGTCGAAGCTGGGGCCCAGTCGCGGCAGCTCCACTATCTCGCTCAACTCATCGTCATGCGCCAGCAGAATCGGGGCCGAGCCCTCCGGCGGCCCCTGCCGCGACCCCAATTCCTCCATGGCCGCCGCCTTCGCCGCCGCCGCCTGAATGTCTCGTGGGGAGAGCGTGGCGGGCCGCGGCAGCGACTTGGCGAGGTCAGGGAAATTGAGAATCGCGGAGCTGCCTTTGATGCTGATGGCTGCGACGTCGTGGGCGCGGGCCGCCATCTCGGGCGTGGGGAAGGTGCCGAGCCAAATTCTCGACTTCTTGCGCGGCTCGCGGATTTCCGACACCCATTTGCCCCAGGCCCGCATGCGGACGCCGCGGTACACGGGGTGCTTGCTGCAGTCCCGTATTCTCTTCGTCTTCTTCGCCTCCGCCGGTTCCTCCAATTTGGCCCGTTTGGATAGCTCGTCGGATGCTAAATTCTGACAAGGAGAAGGTGGGGACGAGGAAGGCGAGGAGGAAGAAGAGATTGAATTGCTGCTGCTCTCGACCTCCATGATAAGCAAGCCCGCCCGATGGAAGTTTAATAAATTTTAAAGGAATGAACGAACGAAGTGACGGCACGAACGCAAAGATCGATCAAGGCGGTCGCTGCTGACTATGCTACTGCATTGATGAATTCTCAGGTGATGGTTGGCATCAGTGCAGTCTTGGGGGTGATGAGCATCCTTCTGTTGCATCAGGAAGAATGGGAGGAAGGATCCATATAGTGGAAGTACAGGATAGGACCAAAATCAGTGAATCCACAGACGGAGAGAGACTAATGCTAGTATGAAATTGCCGCAGACTCACACATGGAGTGTTTTTTTTTTTTTTTTTTCCCGAAAGGTTATGATGATCGATGACAGTGAGGGGGAGAGATTGCGCAAGTGTTTGTTGTGTGCGTTGTGAGAAGAGAGGGAGAGAGCAGGAGTGGCGAGGAGAGAGTGTGGAAATGGGGAGGTGCTTTAGTAGAGAGAGGGAGGGGGGACGCCCTGGATCACAGCGACTCCAAACGGCCTTGGCCATCTCTAGCAGCGCCACGTAGAGCGGTTGTGATTGGAAGGGCAGTAGGCCCACCTAGGTGGCTAGCCGCTATGGGTTTCCTTGCTGCCTCCAACCCCTTGCATTCCTGTCCTTTTTCTACCTTTCAAGCCATTCATCCATTCATTCCCACTAATCATCTCTTCCTTTCGTAATTCCCAGTTATCAACTCAAGAGCCATCATTGATCCGGGGGGAAAAAAAAAAAAAAAACTCAAGAGCCATCAGTAATTTTATGGTTATGGAGCAGGAAATGAACGGTCTGGATTGTGTAATCGATGGCTTGCGGAGCAAGAAGCCACAACTGGTATTCCGCTTTTGTGGGGGTGAAAACAAAAGACGGGAGAATTTGTGGGTAGACGGGTGGGGTCCTTCCTCTCGTGTGCCACTCTTACCTTCATTAAATAGTCTTGCAGCAATATCACCTGTGGGCCGCTCTTCTTTTCCACCCCGGCTTTTTATCTTCTTTTGCTCCCTGGAGGCCACCATGCTCTTTTGGCCGTTTTCGGAAACCACACGTGTCAGATCCATCAAGCAGCTCAATGCTCATCACTCATTAAAATGTAAAGACTAACCAACACGGGCTATTCCCTGTTTGTAAAGTTCTGGTGTTGTTTTCACGCGGGATTTTGAGTTTTCTCCTTTGTGGGTTTTGTTTGTATCTATCCCGCCTACAAAAGTAGTTTCATGTAATTTTTTTAATTTAAAAAAAAAGTATATGGTTGATACAAAAGTTAATTTTTTCCATTATATATATAACATCATTTATTTATCTAAAAAATCAAGTTTTATTTAATTTAAACATATGCATGGTCACATTCGCTTAAAAATAAATATATTCATGTAAATTATAACAAATTCTTAGATCTATTCAATATGAATAAGAATATAATAATACTTTATAAAATCATTTACTCACCTAATAGTGATATTTTAGATGATTTAGATGTTGAAATATTACTTAAAAACTGTTATTATTATTATATCATCATTTTATTATACTAATTTTATATATTTATAGTTAGAGCCCATATACCATGGTACTAAATAAATGAAAGAGTTTCTATGATAATATAAATTATATTAAATACAATAAATTGAATGATTTTTGGAATGAATTTTCATTTAATATCAATGAAGGAGGCTATACATAAAATAAGTTTCATAGAAGTATAATATGTATTTTTACTTTACAGCCACTAAATATGACATCAATCTAAACACACCTAATTTGCCCGTATCCGTTATTTTGGATGGGTTTAAATTTTGCAAATGTCAAATTCCGCTTGATACTCCACATCTTCAGTGGGAGAATAAAACAATATCTATGGTTGATACCTTAGAGGATGATGACTCTGTTTGCAACAGAAGAGGTGAAATCCATATGTAAGGGGTATTTTAATCATTTCAAATTATGATGAATAATTCTTATTACAAATTAAATATGTTTAGAATTTGTAGCATACTTTGGTGGGTATGGATAAAACTTAACTGACATTAGTTAGAATTGGAATAAAACAGGATGCGCATTTGGACTTTTTTTTATTGATGTATATGCACATACAAGCCATCCGATATTACAAATTAGTACATGCAGAATACTTACAATACAGAAAAACCAAATAATACTCACACCACTGGAAGGACAAAAAAACACTCTGACAACTGGAGGACGAAGAAAACTAGCTAAAATTGTGGGCACTCAGTGTTGAACTCATGCCCTCAACAATTCAAAAAATACGGGTTTGCAACAGAAGAGGTGAAATCTAGATATAAGGGGTATTTTAATCATTTCAAATTACGATAAATAATTTCTATTACAAATTAAATATATTTAGAATTTGTAGCATACTTTGGTGGGTATGGATAAAACTTAACTGGTATTAGTTGGAATTGGAATAAAAACAGGATGTGTATTTGAACTTTTTTTTATTCATGTATATGCATATACAAGCTATCTAATATTACAAATCGTTACATGCAAAATACTCACAATACGGAGAACAAAAGAATTGACAACAGGAAAAAGAAGAAAATCAGCTAAAAATTGTGGACACCTGAACTCATGTACTCAAGAATTGAAAAAATATGTGTTACCAGCGAGTCAATACCTCGGTGGTGGGTGTGCATTTTGACTTGACGCTTGCTTCTGTTCGCATGGAAATCTGCGCATGTATATATATATTGAAAAAGGGGCTGAAATATATATGACGTGGACGAATGTAGATCATTCGTATAGGTTTTATGATTGTCTTGCGAAAAATGAGCACAGCAGTATTGTTGGGCGTGATGTTTGCTAGCTACTGCTCCTGGCTGGGATATATGGCCTATGACATATATAATTATAATTTCATTGTCTTGTGTGCACAAAAGGTTGCCTCCTTCAATTATCAAAAGCAGATAGAGCTGAAGAAGATCTGACCACCCTCTTCGCCTTGAGGCCATCAAACCAGTCATTTCTAAGCTGTCCCATGCAATTCACCATCAATGGCTACAGCCGCTGCATGTGATTGTGCGGTGGTTGCTAGCTTTATACATATATATCTTAATATATGAAAATTGAGACAATTAGGATATAGCTGATAAAGCATGCCATACTCGTGTGTCTGGATGCATTAGAAAAAGGGTATATTTGAAATACATGGCTTTTTCTACTATCGAATATTTTTTCTTTTGGATAGAATTTTTCTGTTATCTTTTGGATGGGTGCTTAACTATTAGAACACATAAGAAAAACTTGAGAAATACAAGTAAAATTGAAAAGAGAGTTATTACAACTTTTAGAATAATTAAAATTTGATTTTATCTTCAAAATTGGTGCCAATTACAATCCAAAGGGCGATGATGCGACAAATTTACCATTTTTAATAATTTTATTTTCTATCATTTTTACAATTATTTTTAATTTTTCTACATGGATTACAATCACAAGCAGAAGCAATTTCTTTCTATCCACATCTGCCTGTTGGACTGCATAAATTAATTCACAAGGCAGAGTTCAGGGCCTCTTGGAGGATTAGAGGGAATGTGGAATGGAAGGTGAGATGAAATTTTTTTTAAAAATGTAATCGTGTTTTAAGAATAAAAAATTGTGTGAGAATTAAGAAAAATTATATGACAAATGTGAAAAAATTATTATTTTTTTATGTTTTGTGAATAGAAAATTCAATCCCTCAACTCGTCCAATTCGTCAGCCTGTTATAAATCATATAAGATTTTTAAATTTAATTTTTACCCAGAATAAAAATATAATAATATGTATTGAGAATGAGTAAAGTTATATTAAAAATAGATAAAATTGCTTTGAAAATTAAAAAATTATCATGTAAACTTAATACAAATTCAATTCAATAATATCCTCTCGGTTCTAAAATAGAATTGAAAGATTATCTTGAAAACGTTAATACAAATTCAACTGCAAGGGAACATTTCTCGGAATTAGACGTGCATGCATAACTTTTTTCCTTTTACACGTACACAGGAGTACAACTATCACATGCCAGTACGTACGCAGACATTCATTGTCGTTTCCGGAACCCAATCGTATGCACCCGGGTGCATTCAGCCTCAGTGCACCCGGGTGCACTGAACCTATTTTTTTTTATTTTTTTTTGAAATTTTTTTCATAAAATGGTTAATCTAGGTTTATTTAACATATGTATAAATTTTTACTATTTTTGGAGACTTTTAGATATTTTTTTTAGATTTTTAAAAATAAGTGGCATTTTCGGTAATTTAAAATTACGGAAAATGCCACTAATTTTTAAAAATCTAAAAAAAATATCTAAAAATCTCCAAAAATAGTAAAAATTGATACATATGTTAAATAAACTTATATTAACAGTTTCATGAAAAAATTTTAAAAAAAAAATAAAAAAAAATAAGTGCAGTGCACCCAAGTGCACTGAGGCTGAAAGCATCCGGGTGCATACGATTGGGTTCCGTCGTTTCCACACCATTTTCAAAGTCCGACGGGACATTTGAAAATATATCTATATGCCTCTGCGCCTCTAATTGGTTCAACAATCCCATCCAACCCCTTCCTCTAAGGATTTTCTAATATTAGAAAGTTTAATTAAAATATGATTATCATAGATAATTGGATTATAAATCAGGAATAAAAGATATGTAAATATGACGTTATGAACAACTGAGCCAACGGATTTCCAATAACAAACATTGGTACTTCTACCAACCATCGGTCAGATTGGGAAGGTCCCCATCATCATGTCTATACAACGCAAACCTGATTTGATAACTTTTAATCAGATCTAAATACGTAACCGATGACTGCATGCTATCTAATACAGCTAAGATCGTCTACACACCATGGTTCAATTGAAAAGAGCCGTCTTGCATGCTGTAAATCCAACTGAACAACATTAATGATGCATAATAGAATATCACGTATTAATTACACAAACCAGTTAATTAATAGTACACATCTTTTTGCGAATTGCACCCTACCTTACATTAGCAAGCATTCGAATACTATTAAGTAATTTGAGCATTAGCAATGAAGTTAATTTCGTCGTTAATAATTCACACTCTCAGCAATAATTATATATATCTATATATATTGATGCTAGAAGCTTAAATTTTCATGGTTAAAAGTTCGTATTTAGTAACAAAATAGATTTCTTTCATTGCTAAATTTCTTTTGCAACAGATCTTTAGTAATAAATCGACGACGAATATATGTGGTTGCTAAATTTATTTAGCAACAAAATTTTTAATTTTTAGCGATGAATAAACTTTCGGTGACTCCTAATATTCTGGTGCCGGAAGTAGAACATCCAGCCTGATGCTGTAATTAATTAGGCTAATCCGTCCCATGCATGCGGATGCATTGTCGAGAATATAGAGGCTCATTACCAAAGTGGCAGAGCAATGATTAGATTAAGCTGTTCCTATGGTCCCCAGCAGCAACAGTACTATTGCTGAAGTTGGCATTAATTAATGATGCACTAATGACGCGAGGCCTAACCATGCAACGCAAGTTGGTTCACGTCTTCTTTTCAATCTTAATTTATTCCTTAACGATATTGTAACCTCAAAAGTCTTGTCTGTAAACATCCAATAAGTGAAAGAAAAGAGTGGACAACTACCAACGAGTTGATAAACATGCATGGTGTTAATCCAACTACAAAATTAATTAACTACGTCTACCACATCATATTTTTGTTCTCATGCCACACGACCGATGAATTAAATTATGGGTGTGCGTGTGTTGATTTTTGGCAAATCTAAACAAAAATAGGACTATCAATATAAGTGATATTTGTAGGATATAGAGGACCAGATAATATATGTTTACCATGATAAAAGTCTTCTCCTCTAATATGATATTTACCTACCTCCAATAATCTTATCTGTCTTTACTTTGCTTTATATGATTGACATGGCTTTATATTTCAACTTGCGTACTTCAGCAGATGTCCCCATAAAATCAAGATTCTGGAGTCAGAGGATTCATGTGGGGTTGCCACTGCATAATGGACGACCCTGATAGTAATGAGGCAGATAGTAATGAGGCCATTGCAGATATATGCTAGCCAGGTAGAAGGAGCTTAAAAAACAGGCAATTAATGAGAAACCACACCCGTGTCAACTTCAAGTTGGCATAGTTTCTAAAAGGTTGTCAACGTACGGATAACAATGTTTAATATAATCAAGCACTTGTATGGAGAACAACTTTTGAGAAAGGGTGCGTAAGTAAGTTAAAAAGAATAACATTCTAATAAATTTCTAATTAGGAAGCTAATGCATGTTCACAAACATCAGTATGGGTTTGATCAAAGGAGAGGAGAAAGAGAGGAATAATGCCACCTCGATAATAAATAAAAGAAAAATTAGAAGAAAAAAATTTATATAAAAAAATATAGTTAATAATGAGAAAAATTAACGTGCTGAAGTAGCTGAAGAGTACATTGATTAAACAAGAGGGGAAAAAGAAATATCATTTATTGCTATGAAGAGTTCAATGCTTCAAAACGGCTTGTCACATGGGCCTTGAACAAAGGAATAGAATTCCAAAAATCTTTTATTACTTTAGGAGAACTGACAGCTGAATATTTTGACCCTCCAATAATATCTGTTTGTGAACAATTATCTGGAATGAAAGGATCGAAAATAAAACATATACTCTGAACCATGTCCTAAGATTTCTTGCTTCATCATTTGGAGCAAGAATCTAAATAATGACAGTAGCTGCATTTTCTTGTACCTCCTCAGAAGAAGGATACAAGAACACCCAACTCACCGATTCACCTATTCAAGCCCAAAATCGCATTGCTGCACAGCGGAATACTCCACGATATCAGCAAACGGAGAGATTCTAAACAATCCTTCCCTCTCATTTCAGACTGCCAAAATTTGGATGAGGAGCAAATCCACATCCCAACCATTTGAGAGTGGCTCGGTTAGCTGTCAAAAGAAAAATCCCCGTGATTATTATTTTTTTCCCTTAAGGCTGAGTCCCATCTTTTTTTATAAAAAAAAAAAATAAAAAAAATTCCATCATTTCCTTTCCTTCTTATAAAAAAAGACTGTTTGTTCTGATTTTACTCCGACGCTTTCCTCGTTGATGTCCACATGATTTTCACCTTTCATTTCATTTCATTGTCACTTGTTCTAACAAGGCTGGAAATTTGTCAAAACATAGAGATGGATGGATGATTGCAAAACCAACGTGGAGATCCTGATGATGAACGACAGCTGGATTCATTTGTCCGTGCATGTTGCAACTATCACATTTAATGAGAGTGAGACTGGAGGGTGGTCCAGGAAACTCCCAGAATATCATAAGAGTCATTGAAAAAATGCAAGCATGCATTGCATCTTGAGGAGGTTGGAGTGCGTGACGCGTGCCAGAGATCATTATAGTCTCATTTATTTTGATTGGCCGGTCCGAGGAAGCACTCAGAGCCTACTGCATCCTAATCACATTGCATTTCATCTTCCTCCTGCAGCTATATTATGCTCAGAGGAGCATGTTTGTTTTCTATCACTTCCCTGCTTCTGCCCAAGGGTAAGGTTCTTATTTCAATTCATGATGGGTTGGGTTGGATTTTGTGCAAGGGCCCAGAAAAGTGATGTTGGATGCAATTTATTAATTCAAACTTCATTTCTAGTAAAAGAATGGAAATGTTTCGGCGTGGAAAGGAGAAAGTTAGAAACTACATGCGATGGAGTGAAAAAATAGGAAACACCTTTTTCTCTTTATCTAGGCGTGGGTCAGATCTGGTCCAGGCAAGTTCAGAGATATGAGTCATTTTCTCTTTATAGGTTTCAAAATATGTGGACCACTTCATCTAGTGCAAGTCACAGATCCTGCACAAATTTCAGGCTTGGTTTGACTACTTTTCCAAGTTAGCCATTGATAATGAGGCAACTAGCATACATTATTGATGTTTGTCCTCCACGACCATCATGCATTAGCTCAATGTAAATGCTTTCGACGGTCTTATCATGAATAGAACTAAAACGTAACATTATCTTTTTCATGGTAATTATCTGCTACAAGGGAAATTTGGAGCAACTTCCAGGCCACGAGGCAGCCACTTAACAGTCAAGAGAATGATTGAATGTTTGGAGGGGCTCAAAAAGACAAAATGACAGCAGTATTACATGAAGCCATCACAACTTTTATTTGTCCGAATCTATTTATTAAAACAAACACAACACTGTAACAAAATAAATGACCTCGTGTTGATTGACAAAGCTGACTCTGGAAGGGGCTTAGAACTAAAACAATTTCATCTCCTTCCATAAGCTGAAACAAAAAGTGCAGAGTAACTTACAATAAACTGTGAGGATGGTAGGTTTATGCATTTTGGCCATTTTCGAACAATCATAACCATTGCGTGGTGCTTTACAGTTAAGGGATATGATCAATCGAGGACTCACGTGCCAATGCATACATTGAATAGGATCGATGGTACATCAATTTGCAGTCATGGAGACAAGTCTTGCACCTAGATGCAAGGATAAAAATCTCCTCATTCAACAGAATGGGTTCTATCATGTGAAAATCCATAGATCATACCATGTTAATGTTGAACAGTTGGCATTTTAGTTCCAACAATAAAAATCTGTTAGCATGAAGATCAGCAGGAAATCAAAACAGATTTGTTTTCTGTTTTTTTGTTATTTTTTCAAGTTCTAACTGTCCACAAATTTGGGAATTCAAAGGAGGAGAAGGTTGTTATCTTTTATGTATAAATAACTGGTTTTGAATGAAAGAAGTAGATCATTATTCCAAACCTTTCAGTTTACACTTTCATTGCTTTCCTTGTTTTAATCCAACAAGTGGTATCAGAGCCACAGTTGGTCTTAGAGGATCTGTGAGAGAAAAAAAACAGAGAGAAGCCTTATATTTTCAAACCCAATGTCAACCAATAATCACCTTTCCTTGTTAGCTCCACAAACCTTCACTGGCGAGAATTATCAAATCTGGTCAGTGAAGATGCAATCTTTCTTGGAAGCCTTTGATCTTTGGGAGATTGTAGCTGAAGACAAACATGTACCTCCGCTACCAAGAGATCCTACCTTGGCACAAATCAAAGCCAACTCTGAAGAAATTGCAAAAAGGGCCAGAGCCAAGACTGTTATTCAAAATTCTGTGGGAGATTCAATCTTCCCCAGGATTATGGCATGCAAGACTGCAAAAGAAGCTTGGGACAAACTGAAAACAGAGTATCAGGGAAGCGACAGAACCAAGCAAATGAAGATTTTGAATCTCAAAAGAGATTTTGAAGCACTAAGCATGAAAGAAGATGAGTCCATCAGCAAATACTCTGACAGAATTTCTTTGATTGTCAACCAAATTCGGTTGCTTGGTGAGAATTTTTCTGACTCAAGGATTGTGGAAAAAATTTTAGTGACGCTTCCTGAGAGGTTTGAATCTAAAATTTCCTCTCTCGAAGAGTCCAAGGATCTCACCAAAATTTCAATGGCCGAACTAATCAGTGCTCTTCAAGCACAGGAGCAAAGGAGGGCTTTGAGGCAAGAAAGAATTACTGAAGGAGCTTTTCATGTACAAAATCAGCAAGGAAACAAAGGCAAGAAGCAAGTTAACAAGAAGTTGAAAGACAAAAATGAAGGCTATAATGGTAAGAAAAAATTCTCACCTTGCAGGTATTGTAAAAAGACCACACACGTGGAGAAATACTGCTGGTGGAGGCCTGATGCAATATGTGGCAATTGCAAGCAACTTGGGCACATCGCCAAAGTATGCAAATATAAAAGCAAGGATTTTCAAAGCAACCAACAAGCACAAGCAGCTGAGTCAGAAGTTCAGGAGGAGCAACTATTTGTTTCCTCATGTTTTCACAGAATAGATACCGGCAACACTTGGCTCATTGACAGTGGATGCACAAATCATATGACATTTAATGCAGCAATATTCAAAGATCTTGATGAAAGCTATAAAACTAAAGTGAGAATTGGGAACGGAGACTTCCTTGATGTGAAAGGCAAAGGTACAGCCAAAGTAAAAACTTCTACAGGTATCAAACTTATTACTGATGTGTTATTTGTGCCTGAACTTAGTCAAAATTTACTGAGTGTTGGGCAAATGTTGGAAAAGGGATATTCGCTTGAATTTAAAGACGATAACTGCACTATTTTTGATAATGATGGAAATGAATTATTTTGTGTAAAAATGAAGCAGAAAAGTTTTGTTATGGAATGGAATGAGGATAAAGCTTATGCAGGTGCAAACTTAAGTGACTCAGATTTGTGGCACAAAAGATTTGGTCACTTTAACCACAGGAGTTTAATCGATCTCAAAAGGCAGAAACTTGTTGAAAACATGGTTGAAATCACAAATGAACCTCATGATTGTGATGCTTGTCAGCAAGGAAAACAAGTAAAAGTTTCTTTTCCAAAAGGCCAAGCTTGGAGGGCCTCTCAAAAGCTGCAACTTATACACACTGATGTGTGTGGACCCATGACAGTTACATCAATGAATGGTAATCGATACTTTCTTCTTTTCATTGATGATTTTTCTAGAATGTGTTGGGTCTATTTTCTCAAAGCTAGAAGTGAAGTTTATGCTGTGTTTCAGAAATTCAAAAATTATGTTGAAAACCAAAGCGATTTGAAGATTAAAATGTTGAGATCTGATAATGGCGGTGAGTACAGCTCTAGCAAATTTGATAAATTTTGTAGTGATGAAGGAATTAAACACCAGTTGACTGTCACTTACACACCGCAACAAAATGGTGTAAGTGAGAGAAAAAATAGGACCGTGATGGAGATGGCTAGGTGTCTAATGTTTGAGAAAAATTTACCAAAGCATTTTTGGGCTGAAGCAGTTAACACTTCGGTGTATTTATTAAACAGGCTACCTACTAAGGCTCTCAAAAATAAAACTCCATATGAGGCTTGGCATGGTGTGAAACCATCTGTACATCATCTCAAAGTATTTGGGTGCATTTGTTTTTATCAAATTCCTTATCAGAAAAGAGACAAGCTTGATAAAAGAGCAGAAAAGGGAATTTTTGTTGGTTATAGTCTTGTCACAAAGGGATACAGAGTTTATTCCTTGAAGACTCATGAAATTTTGGTCTGCAAAGATATTAAATTTAATGAAATGGCAGCTTGGAATTGGGACAATCTTGAGGATGTGCAACCTGAAATTCTTAATGACAAGCTAAACCAGCCACATACTATAACATATGATGAAACTTTTGATGATGAACCAATCAGAGGTACAAGAACTTTGCAAGATATATATCAGGGGTGCAATCTTGTTATCTCAGAACCTAGCAACTTCCTTGAGGCAAAAACTTCACCATCTTGGAGAAAAGCAATGCAAGAAGAGATTGATATGATCAACAAAAATGAAACATGGCAATTAGTTGAAAGACCTGGAGTGCAGAAAGTGATTGGAGTCAAATGGGTATTCAAAATCAAACTCAATCCTAATGGCTCAATATGCAAATACAAGGCAAGGCTTGTGGTGAAGGGATATGCACAACAGCAAGGAGTGGATTACCAAGAAACATTCGCACCAGTTGCAAGGTATGATACTATCAGATTAATTATTGCCTTTGCTGCATTCAAAAAATGGCAAGTTCATCAACTAGATGTTAAATCAGCATTTTTAAATGGCTTTCTTGATGAAAATATTTATGTTGAGCAGCCTGATGGTTTTGTAATTCCTGGAAAAGAGAATTATGTTTATTTGTTAAAGAAGGCTCTTTATGGTCTTAAACAAGCTCCAAGAGCTTGGTACAGCAGAATTGATAGCCATTTATCACAAATTGGTTTCAAGAAAAGTGATAGTGAAGCCACCTTATACATCAAAGGAGAAGGGAGCAACATTCTGGTGGTATCTCTATATGTTGATGACATGTTAATAACAGGGGAAGATTGCGGTCTTATTCAGTCTTTCAAAACAGAAATGAATCAAGTTTTTGAAATGACAGACCTAGGACTGATGCAGTATTTTCTGGGTATGGAAGTGAATCAATTCAGAAATGGTATTTTCATATGTCAGAAAAAATATGCAACAGATATCTTGAAGAAATTTTGCATGGAAGATTGCAAGCCTGTGTACACTCCAATGTCAACAAGTGAAAAACTAAGTAAAGATGATAATTCAAAGAAAGTTGATGAAGGTTTGTTCAGAAGTCTTATAGGGAGCCTATTATATCTTACAGCAACAAGACCAGATATTATGTTTGCTGTAAGTATCTTATCCAGATATATGCATTCTCCATCTGAAAAACATTTTTCAGCAGCAAAAAGAATACTCAGGTACTTAAAAGGTACCATAGATCTTGGTGTTTTGTTTAAAAGTGCAGGAAATGAAGATATGAAGCTGTTGGGATACTCTGACAGTGATTGGGGAGGTTGTCTAGATGATTTCAAAAGCACTTCTGGAAATCTCTTCTCTTTGGGTTTTGGTGTCTTCACATGGAGCTCAAAGAAGCAAGAAACAACAGCACAATCCACAGCTGAAGCTGAATACATTGCCGCCGCTGCTGCTGTGAATCAAGCTATTTGGTTAAGGAAGCTTCTAATGGATCTTGGTTGTCAACAAAAAGATCCAACTGAAATCAGATGTGATAATCTTTCAGCAATATCAATTTCAAAGAACCCAGTATTTCATGGTAGGACAAAACACATAAAAATAAAGTTTCATTTCATTCGAGAAGCTCAACAATCCAATGAAGTGAATCTGGTGCATTGTTCATCTGAAGATCAACTTGCTGATTTACTCACTAAGGCTCTGCCTAAAGAAAGGTTTGAAATTCTCAGGCAAAAGATTGGTGTTTGTTTCAAAAATGCCAAGGAGGAGTGTTGAACAGTTGGCATTTTAGTTCCAACAATAAAAATCTGTTAGCATGAAGATCAGCAGGAAATCAAAACAGATTTGTTTTCTGTTTTTTTGTTATTTTTTCAAGTTCTAACTGTCCACAAATTTGGGAATTCAAAGGAGGAGAAGGTTGTTATCTTTTATGTATAAATAACTGGTTTTGAATGAAAGAAGTAGATCATTATTCCAAACCTTTCAGTTTACACTTTCATTGCTTTCCTTGTTTTAATCCAACAGTTAACAGTCATCTGGAAAGAGGAGACTACAGCTACAGATATTAAGTGCGATCATGTTCCCTTAAGAGATATTTCATTCTCAAATCAATGCTTCAAGAGAGTAGTGGTTGTGAGTATTGTGACAACACACTAAACAGGATCTTAACAATGAAAACATGTGCACCCAGAGAACTGCTGGAGCAGCCACCAATTGTCAATCATCCCCAAAGGATTCATCAACTGATTTTGAATAATTTGTAAGTGCAATGTCTCAGCCCATGTTACAAAACCAAACCCAAAACATCCACCTTAAAAAGATCATAAAAGAAAAGAAAATAACAAGGAAAACCTTTAATGAACTCCATGAATGAATCAAATACTTGTCGAAAGTTAGTTCTCTTTCAAGAATTCCTAACATGTGCATTTAAGATAACTTAGCAACAAGAGATGCTCTGAAAGCTATGAGAACCTAGAGTCAGTCAGGAAGTTGGAGCTTTTACCTGCCTTCACGGACCATTCAACCAATTCAATCAGGATCAATGGATTCATTACAACTAAACTAAGGAGCTCTAAATTGCATCCTGCATCATGTCATAATATGCTAGTTATCATATTCTCTTGAATTTTCTTTTTTACTTCTTGGACTTGCCTAAAACAGGAATGGGGATTTTTTCTCGCTTTTCTCACTGGGCTTGAACTCAACTGGACACAAGCGTCTGATGGACAAGCAGTGTGTAACAGATGAGTCACTTCAGAACAAAAAAAAAAGTACTGCACTATTTAAAATTTTGAATACCACACTTTAGTCATCTAAAGTGCAGACTACATGAAGTCATAATTGTGACCTTATTTTGAGTAATTTGTGGCATGGCATGAAACAATCCATGCACAAATACTCTCCAATTTGAAGGCTCTCATGTTTCCAACAGAAAAAAAGATCAAATTAGATTAAAATAAGACATGGACTTTTGCTAGTAAGTGAAAGACAGAAACCTCTTCCAGTTTCTACATTTGCAGAATGGACATTGTCGTCAAATGAAAACAATAAAGCAGAAAGAAGTGAACCTGCTTTCGCATGACTCTCACAATGAGAACATCATATCCAGAAGTGAAGAATGAATTAGGAGGGGTTGATATGGGATTTGTGGCCATTCGTTTGGGGCTTAATTTGGGATTTTACACGTAATTTAGGATTTAGGGTTGAAAGAGAGAGAGAGAGAGAGAGAGTTATTCAAGTGCAGCTGTTACGGTGCAGTTGAGCCAAAATGGGCCCCACATGATCATAAAATTATAATCTACTTCACCCATTGTATTTAGAATAATGTATTTTATTACTATACCAATTTTCATCCCAATCAGATATGTGTATGGACCTTATCTGACAATGGTACAAATTCAACGTAATAAAATATTTTGATATAAATAACAACTTTAAAGTAGTTTTTTCAACATCTAAATCGTTTGAAGTACGATTTATATATGGATAAATGATTGTATAAAGTTTCATTGCATTTTAATATGTGTGGAGCCCTTTTTGGGCAATTACACCAGAACAGCTTTTATATATATGAGAAATATTCAAGTACAGCTTCACTGCACTACAATTATAGTGCATCTACCTCAAAATGGGCTCCACATAATCATAAAATTATAATCTACTCCACTTATTATATTTGGAATTATATATTTTATTATCCTACCAATTTTCATTATGATTGAATATGTGTATGGACCCCATCTGAAAATTGTACAAATTCAACATAATAAAATAGTTTGATGTAAATAATAACTTTAAAGTTGTTTTTTCAACATGTAAATCATTTGGTATAAAATTTATATATGGATAAATAATTGTATAAAATATCAATATATTTAAGTACATGTGGGGCCCATTTTGGGTCAAATGCACTGTTAATTATTGTGCAACTTCACTGCATTTTAATATGTGTGAGGAATTTTTTTGGCCTTTCTGAAGATCTAAAATCATTCCTCAAGCTAGGACTTTTCTCATGATGCCTTCATATTCTTCATATATTATTTAAATCTTCTGGTCTGTGGTTTCTAGTAACATGTTATACAAATATGTGACATCTCTCCATTAAGGTGATGTTGGGATCTGCACCGCAGTAATATTCTTGTCGCCCTTTATTTTTTGTTTACATCATGCTTTGGAAGATTATGTTGCATGGAGCAGTTAAAAGGCTGCTTGTTTGCAGGGGCTGTAAGGAATACATAATACATGTTGCAGCAAAGTTCACGAGGTAGCTGATTTTTTTCTTGGGTGGTGCCTTTTCTTCTGAAAGACTGAAACTAGTTTTAGATCTGCTTATTTGGACAGATGAGTTGATGAAGCTCTCGGGACTGCTGTTTGCGCTTTTTTTTTTTTTTTTTTTTTTTAAATTTCCCTGGACCAGAGTCATTCAGATGTTTGTTTAGCATCAGCTGTGTTTCATGATATAGCAATTTTTTGTTGGGGCTGCATGTTATGGCATCTTGATTTGGTCTTCAGCTAAATGTGTTGTATGGTGGCAAGCATATGCTAGATGCAGGTCACATCCAAAATATGGGAGATGCATTTAGGCTCAAATTTGTCTTGGCTCTGCCAGTTTGGGCTTGCTTATCAGCACATTCTTAGCAGTTGACCAATGCCATCTTCAATTGTACTGTAAGATATATTATAAAAGCTTTTGGAGTATTTCAGCATTTTAGTAGGTTAATGGGAGGAAATTACATCAAACATTATGAATACACGTATAGAATGACAACCACATCCATTCTACAATGTCAGGAGAACATAATAGGCCCCCCCTCCAAAAAGAGAAGGGTTTTGCCAATGTCTACTACTAGTCAGCAGATGTTTGTATCTTACTTGAAAAATTCTGAGAGAAGTAGAATTTCAGTTCTCAGCATGTTGATGAAAACAAGCAGACATGATATCTATTCAAAGCCTCTAAAATTCTAATTTAAAATCTTACTGTGCAATGCCTGACATTCTGAACATATCTTGGTCTTAAACTTTCTACCCAACACTAAAACTGCCTACCTTTCCATAATCCTTGTTGATCTGTCACTGGCACTCACTTGGATGATCATGCCTTAAAATTGATTGTTGTAACTGGCTATTGGATAGCCTGTAGAATCGTTGCTTAGATAACAATTAACATTCAAAGGAAACAAAGGGCAGTTATATTGCAAACACTTTCATGACTATTGGAGGTTGGTCAGTCTACGGCAGTCCATCAGATGGTGATTTCCACAAGACTGCTCTGAATATGCATTTTTCAGCCAGTCTAGATAGAAGATGATATGTGATATTCATTTTTAATTCATTGAAAAGTGCAGCCTCTATAATTGAATTTTGGTCAATTTATGAAATATAAAATATTCATTGAGACTTCTCTGCTTATGAAGAGAGAAATAATAGAATTACTACAAAGAATGTCTGAGATAACATGTTTGTATGTCTAATCAGGAAAGCCATTTTGGCAGTTTGAAGTTAGGGATGGGAGCTGACCTTTTCCCTTGGAATAATATATTAGCTTCTCTCTCTTTTCTTTGGTTTGTCAATGAATTCATCATCATCATCACTGTAGTGCATTCTTTTCTTGGCTTTGAGGTCCCCATTCTTTGGTGGTTGTTTTCTTTGTAAGCTTTCTGATCTATCTTTCTGTGGAGATTTTATTGGAGTACCTGTCCGCAGTTGTTGCTGCTTCTTTTGCTTTCTTTCGTATGCTCTCTTTGCCCTCTCAGGTGACAGTAATCCATGTTCCATCATCCTGCATATTGAAGCATTAAATTGTTAAAAAAAAGATGACTAGATGTGGAACAGAGAAAGTGTTTGATTCTCAATATAGTTCATCAACTAAACTTTGAATTGAAAACAACTTGTGTATAGACATAATGGCCAGATTGAAAATCCTTGATCATCTACAAGCTATATGTTTTGAGCAGATGCGAAACTCCATTAATAAACATGGAAATCATGAGCCTGTTTTGATGGGCAGTGGCACAAAAAGAATATCGGTAGTGAACCATAACACCTAAATTACAGACATGGCCTGCACGCACCATGAAATGCATTTAAGAGCATTCAGATGCAATATCCTGCAATCTATCATCTTCGGACCATTCCCTGAAAGCCAATATATTATAGAAAGTTCTGTCATTAGATAATACAGAGAGAAAAAAAATCTTCCTTAGTTTCTTCAAATATTTTGCTCTTCTTCTAGCAGAAATTGAATAATGCATCGTGTAGAATCATATTCTTAATACCGTTTGCCCCCTCTTTTAAATTCACAACATTTCAATTCCACCTGCACATCCCACTGGGTCAGTAGACATGATTAAAACAAGCAGGAAAGAGAGAATGTAATTATTTAAATCCATGAATGAAGGCCTGAAACCCTACTAAATTTCATGCTCTTAGCACTTCTTTTTCTTTTTCTCCCTTTTGTCTTAGCACACTAGCCAATGAGTCAATCAATATGCTGGATTATTGGGTGCTAAAAGCAGTGAAGAATGCCTCATAGTTCTCAACAACTCCCGAACTCCTTGTAGACTTAGTAAGAGGAAGCCTCCTCAGGAAAAAAAATAGATTTAGGGTGGGTCCAATCATGTCAACCTATTGTAACCAAGTACTAATTCCGGTTTAGAAAATGGCACCCAACAACTACACAAACCTAGCTGGATATTATAACACTATGTTGATAAAATTTGCCAGCCGGAAGCAGCATGCTTCTTGATCCTTCAATGCTGATAAACCATCAGTCCAGTATTGTTCGGTGGCCTTGTTGAGTGAAGATTATATTAAGGATGGGTCCAATCTTGCACACCTATTGCAACCCAGTCCTGATTCAGGTTCCAAAAAGCGACCCCAAAACTAAAACATTTAGCTGGTTATTACAGGACAAGACATAAATAAAAATTCCACTACGAAGCAATCATCTGAATCCTTCCATGCTCATAAGTCCAATATCATAAAATCCTTACTTCCAGTTACCTGGTGATCAATAATAAAGCCTTGTTCACACTAGTATTTGCTGCTCAAAGTATATACAGCTCGTTTCTTAAATTTATTGCTTAAAACACTCAGGCTACATGATCGCCTTATGTTTCTAGATATCCAATATCATTAAATCATCACTTTCAGTTACCTGGCAATCAATATTAATCCTCGTTCACACTACTATTTCTGCTCAAATTGCACAGGATATTTGTTAATTTGTTGATTAAAACAATCAAGCTACATTGCTACATGATCACCCTTTATTTCTAGGTTTATATGTTTGAATTTCTGGGTCTTAACAGTTGAACTTCAAGTTGTGGAACAACAACTACAGAAACCCTTCTGCAAATGCCAAGCAGAACTTGACCATGCAAAAGTGCAAGAACGATAGAGTATAGTGATGCATTATAGAAACAACTGGACATATCCTTCTTCCGGTCAAAACCACCCTAGCTTTCTTTCATTCCTTTTTCCAATTACCAGTCTTCTTGTAAACCAATGAAGATACATGGGCATATTTTTTGATGATGAAAATGGAATTTAATCGAAAAATACACAAGAAAAAACTCTGGCACAATACAAGCTCAGCTGAGAGCATAAAGCAATCATCTTCACCATCATGATCTAGACCTTGTCCAAGGAAATGATCTTAGCTATTTGAATCTTATAATCCCATTCTTACCCAAGAAACTACGCAATAAACACAAAAAGAAAAGGGGAAACAAAAGGCCACAATCAAAAAGATGCTGCTTGAGCTGCTGCAGAGAGATGGCAACAAATAGCTAATTCTGTATAGCTATAACATCACTCCAAATTTCAGATGCCCCTTCCCATCATGACTAGGTAGCTTGCGTGCAGATTGGGCTCCCAAAAATCATGAAGAAATGTAAATTTCATATGTGCAAAGTTCTTCAGTACTCCATCAAATAAGTCCCTAGTCAGCTAAGCAATTAAACTCCTACTATCCAACCTAAATTTGCCATTATCACTTGTAGTGTCAGAAGCTTCACAGAAAACCATAGCTTCGTAAGGGTATAGCATGACACGAGAAATTTGTGGATTCCCTACCTCATCTCCCTTTCTTCAGTTTCCCACCCTTTTTTCATATCCTTTAATGATTCAACCTCTTAACTATTGAACAATCTTATTCTACTCATTATAACAGATATTTTTAATCACTATTCTGTCCATCTTTTCGTGCATAGAATCTGCCTATTTCATCTTTATTTACACTATAATCATTATTACCACATCTTATCATTCTCTCTCTCTCTCTCTCTCTCTTTTCGTGCTCTTTTATTCTATCTCTTTTCTCTGTTCCCAAGTGCTCATCTATTCCCAAATTCAAGAGCATTTGTGAATAGGGAAAAGAAATGGGAAATGTTGACAAGTAGAAGAAACATTGTTTTCATGATGTGGCTGCAAAGAAAAAAGGTTTATTGGGCAGTTAAGATGTCAATCACATTGAAAGTAGGTGAAAAAGGAAGTGAATTTTTTTTTTAAATACTTTCTTCATTACAAAATGGAGCCGAATTATATAGGCGAGAAATGACTTTGAAAGGTCAACCTTGCATAATTATTAACTCATTTTCTTGAACATTTTCAATGTGCATGACCATTATGTTAATCTAACTAGATGTTGATGGAATGAACCATAAATTATAAATGTAGATATATCTTAAGGATACAACTCAGGTTATTCGGGCTTAGTCTTTCACTACTCAAACCCAACCCTAAGTTATAACGTGTGAACCCTAACCTTAACCGGATCTTATCCTGCCTTAATAAGTCAAGTTCGAGATAGGTTCAGGTTGAATTTTAGTGGTAGTTCGGGTGAGAATTCGGAAAAATTTAGGTTGAAATTCAAGTTAATCTCATTAATTTACATTCACATTTAAAAATATAAATATTACATTATTGATTTCAAACTACATATCCATAAAATAATTATTTATAATATAGTGGACCTAAAATTTTTTATCTTTTCAAAATAATTATCATGGATGACATCATCCAATACACCCCAGTATCATGTATTGAACACAGCAGATACCTATATAGTACGACCATCTTGTATCTATATTGGCTAATATTCAAAACCATGGTTGGGTTTCTATCAACTCAAACTTATCCCAATTTTGATTTAGGTTGGGTTTAAACTTTAAACTCAATTTCTAAACCCAAACCCCGAAAAAGTCAGGTTGGGTAATTTGTACCTCTAGATATCTATCCTTTGTTTGTGTAAACGTGCAAAACAGCCCTCTCCATCTTCCATTCAGATTTCCTTTCCCATTACATCTTCTTCAACAACTTGGTCAAGCAAAATATGTCCGCTTTCAACTTGTCAACTTCAAGAATGCAACTAATATACTATCTTATGGGCTCGCTTCTATGAAACCCCTTCCATTTTTAAGATTTTGATGGTTGATGAAAATTTACTTCATCCATTGCATTTAGCATCATTTATATTATCATGGAAACATTTTCATTTGTTTAATATCATTGTATATAAGTGTCATCTATAATGTGTAAAATCAATATAATAAAATATTTAATACTAAAATATCAATTTTAAAATAGTATTTTCAACATCTAAACTATCTAAAAGATCATTTTTATGTAGATAAATAATTGTATCAAGTATTATCACATGCTAATATATGCATAAATGGATCTAAGCGTTTTTCATAATTTACATATGAATATATATTTTAGCAAATGTGGTCCATGCAAATACTTGATTTGAACGAAACTTGGTCTCTTAACTAAACAAATGATGTTAAATACAATGAATGGATTGGATTTTCCATTAAGACTTAAAATCTTACAATTTTGAGAAGTTACATGGCCCCTTGTCTATGTAACCTTACATAGAAGTGGAGCCCATTATCTTATTCAATAGTTCTTTCACTCATCAAAGAAAATATTAATAGTAATGAATGCATGAGAATGCATTTCCATTTATTAAAATTCCATGCAAATCTTACTTAACAAGTTCATTGGTAATGGGTGCCCATTATCTTATTCAATAGTTATTTCACTCACTCAAGAAAATATTAATGGTAGTGAATGCATGAGAACGCCTTTCCCTTTATTAAACTTCCATGCAAATCTTATTTAACAAGTTCTTGAGAAAATATTCATGGTAATGAATTCATGAGAATGCATTTCCATTTATTAAACCCCCATGCAAATCTTATTTAACAAGTTCTGGAGAAAACTTATATCTCACAAAAATTCTTTACTTATTAATTTTTTATTATCCGTAGATCCTTTTCGCACATTGCAATGTGTCATGATTGCACAATGGATATCCTTTTTGGACCACGTTATACTATGAATAAGCATCTCTACAAAACTGCACTTGTTTTTGAAGTGCTCTTAGAGCTTTTATATATAACTCTCCCTTTCTAAGGGGATGTATTTACCATTTAGAAACAATTAGGAACGTCATTGTTCAGTTTCACAATTAATTGCAGAAGTTAAAGCAACCCCATATAGACAAGCAATAATTTCATCAAAGCAAATATGTTTGTGGATGATTATCAGCCAAATTTTGTAAATAGAAATGAAAGTTATTGTTGAAATGGAAAAGGGAAAAGAACCCACCAGAACTCCGCCATTTCACTTGTGGGTATTTGTTTTAACAATGATTCATAGAAGATCCGCAATGGTTCTCTCTGCAGAAAGTAAAGAATAAGCAAAAGAGGATAAACAAGGAACAATGAAGAAGGCAACAAAAGGATAGGGAGATCTGCTAGACCTCTTCAGGAGGATCATGTTTCTGTCCTGGCAATGTAAAAGCCTTCTTCTCTGTCTTTCCTTTAACAGTTGCTGTTTTTGTTCTGGTTTTTGATGAAGTCGAAGCTGTTTTCTCTGTTGCCTTTACTCCAGAATACAGAACATTGACAACACAACTAAATTTATCAATAAAAAATTATTAAACTCTTGGGATACATTGTCAAATGATTTCCATATCAGTTTGTTGTCTGGGTTTCTAGGTTATCTTGGCAGCCTAATTCCAAGTAGTTATAATTTTTGTCATTGTTATTTTGTTAGGATTGTCATAATCTGCCATTATAACCATCGTCATAATATTACCTACTTGGTTTGAAGAGCTAGTGTTGGACTCGTTTTAGATAAAATTAGAAACTGTGTTCATTCAGGTGTTCTCCATCACCTTCAAAAGACTGGTTCTTCTGCTCCCATACATCACCTGATAGAAATTTCCAGTATGGACAGGATCCAACATACCCATTTTATCATGCGTTGCCTGTGTCACATGCTTCCTTCTTTATCTACATTGATGAATTTGTTCTCATTTATTTCTCGTTTTCTTTTCCTTATTTTTCCAATAATGCGTAGATATGTAGTATCTAAACAAATCATGGCCAATGAAGAGAGAGGAAAAGACGGGGTCCAGATAAAACACACACAATGCAATCAAAACAAGAGGCAACTATAGACTCTATCTCAAAGTCGAATAAAAGAAGTACACATATATACTAATGGAAATCAAATTGGTTACGGTAGAAGCAACCATAAGAAAGCTAGAACAACTCCTAACAAACCCAAAGAAAATGGAAATTCAGAAACAATAGTCATGACATTGAAAACAGATAGATATGCAAATCATCAATTCAAACATATGAAATTCTAAAATGGAAATACTACAGCATTAAGTGAAAAAGACACATCAAATAGAAATCAAATTGAAACCAAACACCTTCAGATGATATTTTCCGAATGGGGGATCTAAGTATATAACTTATTACAGAACAATCTTAACACTATCAAATGAAATCTCACGTAGTCACCTCCAAGCAAGGACAAGTTTGGCGAAGAAACTTGAGTAGGAGAAACAATCGAATCCAAATACGAAAATCTCAGGAAGAAACAGGGGGATGAAATGGGATACCACTGATTTTGAAATGTTTGATGCAGGTTTGATGATCTTCGTTTTGCTGCTGTTAGTAAAAGGAGACATAATCCCCTTCTCTTTCGAAGACGACCCTTCTCTGATCTGCTGACTCTGACTCGACTTCACCTTCACAACATTCCCTTTGCTTTCTGTGGCCATGTTTTCCAGTCTAAATCTCTTCCCCCTATCTTGCTATATATCTATCCCTCTATCTCTAATCGATCTGGAAATCATTTCCGTCCGATGCTCAATTTATTCTTTGAATGATTGAAATGGGAAAGATTCCAAATTCCAAATTCCAATAAAACTCTGTTTTAGGAAAATCAGGTGAAAACGCCTTTTGGCAGGTGACAAACGAGGAAAAGTGAAAGCTGCAGCCGCGAGTACGACTGGATGCATAAAAAGCCGTTGGGGCCGGCTACCAGCTAACTAAATCTAGGCGGCTAGGCCCTAGCTCTGCTTTTTAGCTCATCTACTGTTTTTTTTTTTTTTTTTAGGAAAAAAAAAGAAAAAAAACGACCCGCGTGTAGATCGAGTTTCTTACTTTTTATGAAGGTGTAAATCGAGTTGGATTGTCAGTTCGGGTTGAAATGGAATTTTTATTTCTAATTTATTTCTAGTTTTAATATTATTTCATCATTTCATGGTTACCCGATATATATATAATAAAGACGTATTCTTTTCCCTGCCTTCCGTTTTCTGAACTCACAATCGATTTACATCTGCACGACTGACGATCTATAATGGACGGTCTGGATCTCGTGCACAGACTTTTCCTCGTACGCGTTTACATTTCCACGCGACCCACTTCGTCACAGAACGGAACTTACTCGCGCGAGTATTGGTGACGGTTATGTGCGTGCGTGCAGGCGAGAAACACCATGCGCATGCCATCCACAATGAGAGCACCTACCGCACGTGTCAAACTCGCTCTTCATTTTAGCTTTTCACATAGGTGGATTGGAAAAGTGTATTATATACCAATAGGACTCAGATCAAGACAGTGGGCGAACTGTTCTCTCTGTTGATTAGCATGCTGTGCCACAGTCTCTTCATTGGTCAGCATATACTATGAACTACAACGGTGCATTTGCGTCCATAATAAAAGCCTGATACAAATTATACAAGATTATTAAATTGAATTTTTATCATCATTCCTAAAATAATTTCTCGATTCCCAAGACAGTTTTTTAGATTTTCAACACAATTTTACCCATTTCTAACATAACTTTACTCATTCATAATACACATCACTACATTCTCATCCGAAATACACATTCGATCAAATAATCTTATATAGTTTAGAACAAGTTGTCGCCAGCACATGATATGGGAGTGTAATCTCCCGCGCTGCCTGCTCCCGGACGCATACACTTATTTATTTTATTTTATTTTGAAATTTTTTTCATAAACTTGTTAGCTCAAATGTATTTAACCTCTGTATCAATTTTTACTATTTTTGGAGATTTTTAAATATTTATTTTTTATTTTTGAAAATCAGTGGCATTTTAGTAATTTAAAATTACCTAAAATGCCACTGATTTTCAAAAATCAAAAATAAATATCTAAAATACTCCAAAAATGGTAAAAATTTATACATAGGTTAAATACACCTATATTAACATTTTTATAAAAAAAAAAAAAAAAAAAAAAATAGGTGTGTGCACCCGGGAGCAGGCAACGCTGCCTGCTCCCGGGTGCAGGAGATCGCGCTCCCGTGATATGACGATACTCTACACAGCGTTCGAATCTGCATCCTCCATTCCTAGCAACAACCAGTAAACTACACAAACGTTTTAGCGCCGAAGAGAATATGATTAGCGTCATCAGAAAACTATAAAATTCTCGATTTATTTGGGAATAAGGAATGGTATGTAATGAATAATGGTAAGAGTTAATGATTAGATATAACCACAAAACAAATAAACATTTTGAAGAATTACAATGGAGATTTCGCATTTCATATCCCAACCATTTGCCAAATTTCATACCGCAAATATGTACAACGCATTAAAGAAAACAAAACAAAGTCCCATCCAAGCCAATTCTTGCACATGAACCAAAGGACCACTGTACATCACCTCCTTCCATTTGCCAAATTTCATACCGCAAATATGTACAACGCATTAAAGAAAATAAACCAACGTCCCATCCAAGCCCATTCCTGTACATGAAACAAAGGACTACTGTACATCACCTCCTTCCCGTTCACATCACTTCTCTCTGTATCCTTTTCTTTCTTCGATGGAACACTTATTTGCGAAGTAGAACCAAGAACCCAAGTTCATTCTGTAGATATGCAGTACGACCATGAGAAGCTCTTAACCCTCCCATAAAATACAATAGCTAAAGTAGCACTCCACATTCAATGATGAAAGGGCTCCTGATGAAGTGATTATGACCCACAAGACTGGAGGATATCTAGGTGACCCACCTCATGCTGTGGTTCATCAGTTAAGGCTTACAGCAACCTGAATTGGGAAATCAACTTTAATAAGGAATTCCATGGATCAGCAGCTCCATGTAATGTAGCCAATTATAAGAAGATCCAAAGTCCAAATAACCCCATTTCTTTTAACACCTTAACTAGACTCGTATTTGATGCAATCTATTGAACCAAACTGAGTGGAGGATCATATGAAAGATGTCATACTTCACAGGCTTACTGTGCCATAGAAAATGCTGTTGCACTCTCTTCACCGCCATTTGCATTATCAGATACCTCTCCTCTGGGATTGACATGAGTATTTCCTTCAATTTGGGAACATCTTTCTCTACTATGAATACTGAGAATGCTTCCCAGTTCAAAACCTCAAAGAAAGGTGGAACATAATTGTCAGATATGATCACAGGGACGCACTCATAGAAAATAGCCTCAACCACTCGCGGGCTATTGACTCCATGGCCCCTCGGGCAGATGCAATACTTGCTTGTCTTCATATGATGGATGTATGCCATCTTACTCCCTACTCCTGGACTCATTGGGCCTATAATCTTCATATTAGGGTCTTTGTTTTCCCAGTATTTGAGTAGGATAGGGCGGAGGCTACCATGCATATTTCCAGCATAGAATGCAAGTGTTGGCCTCTTAAATGGTGGTTCCCCTCCAAGATCACGAAGAGGGTTTTGTCCTGACCGCACATACGTTTCTGGAAGTGAAACATCTTTGCCTAATTTGAAGCCATTAAAGAGATCTGAATTGCAAAGGACTCTGATGGAGCGCTCCATGTTATGCCTTGTTTCAGCTGGTGCCTAGAAAAGCAAGCAGGATTGAGGTTGTTATGATGAGTAGAAACAACACAGGTTAGCCGCTGAAATCATTTTTTTTTCCTAAGCAGGAGTTAGTACTTATGGTGCTTTTTGAGCCTGCACAAGACTGTTTTTCCAAACGCAGGAAAAAAGATCCTCATAATATTTCTAGATTAGACATCTGCATAATCAGCGTTCCCAAAATGTTGCCATTTCTTACATTTTGGATCAACATCCCATAAGCAAGAAGAGATGTATGTAAACCAAGAATTCAAACTGGTTGCTAGGAGTGTGTCTTTTGCACCATATCTGACCACTGGCTACCAATCAGATTAAAATAAGTGTATGGAACAGCTATATGGTTGGTCTTACTTCATGAGAGAGAGAGAGAGAGAGAGTATATCAGATGACTTCGTTAGAAGCCATGAACAGACTTTCAGAGCTGACGATTGAAAAGAGAAATGGCATATGAAACAGTTGTCCAGAAATACTGGATTGATGTGGCTGAGTTAGATCTTTGACGGTGATAGTGATAAGAATATCTAAAAAGCAGGAAACATGTAAACTGCATTCTAGTCCACATACAAGCCCACATGATATGGTAGACTACCAAGATTATCCCTCTTCAATGATCATTGTCTATGCTCCTTTTCTGAAATTCTTAATTGATTCTCCAAAGTGAAAGAACATACCCAGTCATGACAAGCGACGAGAAAATGATCGGCACCACTAGTTCTGTTCCAGAAGGGATGCTTCGCAGCAATCCTGTCTATGTAATTCTTCAGAAATCCAATTAGATTCTTGTGATCATGTGATCTAGGAACATACAAAGCAAACTGTAGTAGTCGTGAACTAAAAGGCAAGTAAAAGAGGTGGGCTTTTCTGGGGTCCTTCACAACATAGTGTTTGTTTCCCTCCATCAGTTTCATAAACCATCCTTCAGAGGCATATATACCTTTGAGTAAAGGCTTGTGGAAGATAGGCCTTGCTCCTTCTTTGTAGACATAAACCTTGAGAATCCGCTCCATCAATTCATAGCTCCTGAAAGAATGATGTATGACTTCCAACCCAAGTGGTCTTTATGAAGATATATCAAGATCCATGACGGTCATTCAAAGTTGGAAAAAATGTTATTTTGCGAAAAAACTAAAATTTGAAAGTTAATGGTATATCAATGATAAAATTAGAATTCCACTAGTCATATGACTTTGCATCATTTGTTTTACCATGGTATTAAAATCATCCAAATCAGAGTTTTTGGTGTGCTACATTTGCTGAAAAAATGCATATATTCATGTGTAAATTATGAAAAAATGTTTGATATATATTCACTGATGTATTAGCATATAGCAATACTTTCTATAATCACTTATCCATGTAGAAATGATGTTTTGGATGGTTTAAAAGTTAAAAATACAACTTCAAAATTGATATTCAAATCAAAACATCTTATTACATTGGTTTTACACCATTTTCAGATAAGCCCTACTATACACATATCTGATTTGGATGAACTTTAGGATATTACTAAAATAAATGATTCTAAATACACTGGGTGGGTTGGATTTTGTTTTTATCATCAATGTGCAGCTTATTTGCAGCCGGTAGCACCCTGACTAGGCTGCAGCGATCATATAATTTGATCTTTAATTACAAAATCATGACTCCACAAAAATGAAAAGGAAAAAGAAAGAAAAATGATGAGTGTGTCTAAGTCCACAAATCTGTATCGCACACATACTAGGAAGTTTCTGGTGAAATTTTAAAGGTCTGCCTTTTCTGGTTTATCGCTTTTTTTTTTTTTTTTGGGTGCATCCGTACTCAGATAGTTTGGGTGGAATCGAAGGCTTTCTTAATTTCACAAAATTGTGAAACGCCTTGTAAAGTTTGCATGAAATTGCAAGTGTGCCCATTCCGTTAGGGTTTTACAAATAATAATTCATTTTTTTGATGAAATGATGAAAATGCTCCTATTTATAATAATTTGATTATTAACGTTTCTATTTTTATTATTAAAAAATTTATTCACTCGTATTTGCGACGATTGTGATTAAAATAGTTGTTACAAATAATAAACTTTTTTGTAGTATATACTAACCAAGGTATTTTCATCATTTCATCAAAAAAAACTTAATTATCGTCAGTGAAGCCCTAATAGAAGGGATGCACTTGCAATTTCGTGTAAATGTTGTAATTGCATATGCTTTGGAATTTTGTGAATCTATGTAATACACCTCCAATTCCACCCACGCTACATAGGTAAGGACATAAAAACTCCTATTTTTAGATCCGAAAGAAAAGTTTAGTAGTTATTACAGATTTCTTCACACGCTAGAGAACCCATAGTCATAGCAACTAATATTATAAGAGACTACCTCTTAAACATGGAAATGTTACGAAAAGCAGGAGCATAAAGTGTATCATCATCCTTCGAAATGGGAGCATGTTCAATCTGCTTCCTTGCTGATAAGATCTCCTTGTCGCGTGAAGAAGACCACTGGGGTTTCTGCCAAGGGAAGATATTAAAGAAGAAAGTATAATAAAGGAGAAAAAAAAGTTGGACAAAACAACTCAATTAATATCAATAGCCAGTTATACAGCCCTATCTTGCAAAATGAAATCCCATGGTAAAAAAATCCATACCGCTGGATGTGAAGAAAAACGCCTACGGAGCAACAAACGGTTCATCTCAGATATGTTTAATGGCAACATTCCTTTCATTCTCCTTGTAACAGCAACAATAGGAATATTTGAATGATTATTCGAACTGATGAAACCACTTTGCCAGGGCCCTGTAACCTTGGTAAGAACTTTTGTCATTTCTCTGTTCTTATAGTTTACACTGATGGAAGCAAATTTGCTAAGATCGCTTGAATTTGGATCAAGATTTTGCAGTAGCATGCTGTTTGCAGTGTCCTTCTTTCCACCATTATCCAATTCAACAACAGTGGAATTTTTTATACCTGGTGTAGAAGATTCTCTTTCCAGTTGCATAGTCTCTTCCAGTATAACACCCCTATCCCTGTCTGTGGTCAACTCAGGAGTGGAATTATTGGTAACATCAGTGACATTGTTAACTGGAGAACTTTCATCTGGGCCTGGATGATTCTTAACTGAAAAATCGTCATCTGGGTATTTTTCCTTCTCAAGCGAAAACCAATCATCCATTTTTGAATCCCCATTCAGTACAAAATCTTCATCTGTGTCTCCATCCTCCATCCAAGGAATTTCATCATCTGATTTATTTTCCTCCACCCGTCCAAAATCATCATCTGGGTCTCTATCTTTCTTCAAGGCAAGATCATCATTTGGGTTTATATTCCTTGAGAAACGTTTATCAAGGTTTCTATCCCTATTCAAACCAGAATCACCATCTGGAACTCTTCCCTTCTTCAAGATAGTGTGATCCGGGTATCTGTCATTACCTACTGTTTTGCTAATAAACTCAGCGTTTCCTTGAGTGTTATAACTGCTAGAATTCTCACCCACTTCAAGAATTACTGTGTTGCTCAGAAGAGAAAATTCACCCACCCTCATAGATCCAGTCACAGAAGCTTCACCCCCATGGCTTCCCTTCCCAAGCCTCTGAAGTCTATCAGCGAGAAACATAGTGCGCCAAACACTTCCGTGGAAGAAAATAAAGGACTGGAACACTAAAACGACACAGGTAGCAATTCCCGCCACCATTACTAATCTCCGGGTGAAATTTTTACATGGACTCTGGCATCTAACCGTAAAATATTCCATGGCAAACAGAATATCGAACCGGAAATGGATCAAAACCAACGAGATTCAGACATCCATCTCCCTACAGCCTCCAAAATCATTTTTTTTTCTCGGACTTCTATTCGTTCCCAACCTGCAACATTACATTTTTCTCAATGAACTGAGCCATGAAAACCGGAAAAATGGTGATCAGAACACTTCCATAAAAAACGAGAGAAGAAAAGGAAAACACTATTCTTTCGACTTTAGAGAGAAAAAAAAAAAAAAAGAAAGAAAGAAAGATTTTTGGAAGGATAGGCCTTTATATACCTGAAAGAAAAGTAGATTCGAGTGAGAATCACCGTCGGCTTAGGATCTTCGCTATTACTTCAGAGAAGAAGAGCTCAACATGGCAGAGCGCCGGGGGATGCTGCTTCCAATCTTCCTCTTGGCTGAGTTGGCTCCAACAGCAAGAGTTCGTGAAACGCCCTTGGTTTTGCTGGAAACCACAGTAATGCCACTTTCAACTCGATTACATGAAGCCGACGTATGGCCCATGGGTTTAATTTTTATCCATGCCCATCTTCAACTTTGATGGTGTCGAAAAATTCTGCATTCTTAGGCATGAAATTTGCTGATATTAGACATTTGCCTCTTCATCTTAAACTTTGCATTTTGTAGGCTTAGAATTTGATTATTTTGCATTTGACTCTGATATTACATGTTTGCACTTCCACTTTCAAAATTTTTTGTTTGGAGACTTGCACTAGCGTTTGATTTTAAATTAAAAAAAATACAGATACCATCGTTTCCGGGTTACCAAAGCCTCTCTTGGATGAATGAATAACAGAATAAAGAGCCGTCTGGTAAATTATGGAGTGGAATAGAGTGTAAGGAAAAAAAAGTCAACGCTGTTAATTATTCACCTATTTTACTTTTTTTTATTTTTACAACTATATTTTAATATTTTTTATATTTTTTCATATAATTACCTTATTTATTCCCACTTTATTCCTATCGAATCTATTCCATTCCCCCTATTTCACTCCCTTGCCAAACACTCCCAACTATAATTTATTTGCTGGGAAAAGTACCGATTGTATATTACACATCTTACCAAACGGTTCACGTTGCAAAAAAAGAAAAGAAGAGAGATTTAAACAGATGGCCCCAAAACATTCCCACGCGTGGTCACATAACCTTAATTTTGGCCCCTTTGATATGGTTGTTTTCCTTTCTCCATACATTCCTCTACCATATTTTTGCAGGTGCCATTTTTGAACATATGCATCCTCGTCTGAATGATGTTCTGGTTACTTCTCATCATCTCCACGCCCATGGCAAGATCATTCATGTGCGGGTTTCACATGCATCTGAGCTGCTTGAAGAAAGTATGCAAGCTGCTTGAGAACTAGCAGCTTTTCTCATCTATTTAATCCTTTTTAGACCACAACATTTTACTCCTCATTTAACTTGTACCTGATTCAATCTGCTGAACCAAATGGAATGCAGAATCATGTGAAAGATGTCATACTTCACTGGCTTTTTGTGCCAAAGAAAATGCTGTTGCACTTTCCTCACCCTCTCCTGCATGATCAGATACCTCTCCTCTGGGATTGAAATGAGAATGTCCTTCAACTTGGGAATATCTTTCTGTGCTACAAATACAGCAAATGCTTCCCAATTCAAAATCTCAAAGAAGGGAGGCACGTAATTGTCAGATATGATGACTGGGACACATTCATAGAAGATGGCCTCAACAACGCGCGGGCTATGGACTTCATAGCCTTTTGGGCAGATGCAATACTTGCTATTCTTCATGTGTTGGATGTAAATCATCTTTCTATTGTTAACTCCAGTAGGTATTGGGCCCATGATTTTCATATCAGGGTCTTTGTTCTCCCAGTACTGCATTAGGATTTCTCGGAGCCTCCCATGCACATTTCCTGCATAGAAGGCAAGAGTTGTCCTCTGGGAAGCTGGTTTGCCTCCTATATCTCCGAGAGGATCTCCGGATCGTACATTTGTGACAGGAAGAGACACATCTTTGCCTAATTTGAATGCCTTGGAGACATCAGCATTGCAGAGGGCTCCAATGGATTTTTCCATATTGCCTCGGGTTATCTTTGGTGCCTGAAACAGTGCTGTTTGTTAGAATCTCCACAAAGAAAAGTTGAATTCAACAAAATTTATCATACTCCAATGGTCGAATTTTCTGTAGAAAGTTTATGAGAAAAAATCAGAATGTATGGTCATTATATATATACTTAAGAAATTTAACTTCAAATGAAATTATTTCAAATGGACAAAAGACATACCCAATCATGGCAAGCAACAAAAAAATGATCCGCTCCGTTAGTTCTATTCCAAAAAGGATACTTGGCAGCAATCTCATCCACATAGTTCTTTAAAAATTCTCGTAAGTTCTTCCAAGTGTGTAGCTCAGGTTTATACAAGACAGTCCTTAGAATATATGAGCAAAAAGGCAAGTAAAATAGGTGGGCTTTTCGGGGTTGGTTTACAATGAACTTCCTGTTTCCTTCCAGCATTTTCATAAACCATCCCTCGGATGCATAAATTCCTTTAAGAAATGGCTGATGGAATATGGGTTTTGCCCCTTCCTTGTATATATAGACCTTGAGTCTGCGCTCCATCAGTGCATAGCTTCTGTAATGATGATAACGGAAGGAAGTAATCAGATACTTTTTTTTGTTGACCCTAGATGATCCTAGGTGGTAGTTTTAAGCTTTACACTAGATTATTCACTTTAACATGAACATTTAAAGGCTTTGAACAGAACTCAGTATGCCTGTTATAATTATTATTTTCTATCAAAATAACCAAGCAGTTCGAATGCTTCATATCAAAAGTAATTATCTAGATAAAAAGTAGCAGGACTAATATATCAAAAGGAAAATTATAACCATGATCATCTTTCCAGACTTGGGATGCACGTGTTAGTACCCATATTTTTAGAGGGTTATAATGTATCTAGGGGTGTGTCAGTATGCAAAGAACCCTCCTGAAGTAGAATCAGCTCACTTACCATGGTATTAAAACCAGACCAAAACTCATCATGACAAGGAAAAGTTATTGTAGGCATGGTAATTATATGCCACAACTATTTATTATTTCCCAGGATGCATTTCTATCCTGGTTTACACCCATTGCCAAACAGAAGGACTTGGAATCTGTTGAGATTTTAAGTGTGGGAAAAGGTCCCATTGGAATAGGCTCATTATCAAAATATATTTTACTATACTTTCATCGATTGGGATGCCTGCAACCTTGCTTAAATTGACTATTTAATGCACTGATTTCTCTGGCTATTCAAAGCTGCTTCTGGGAATTGCACCCTCCTATGTGATGAGGTTCTAAATGTGACCAGCAAAACTCAATATACATTTTAAGGGAGCTATCAAGTAAAGGTAATGGCACCAGCATCCTATCCTAAATGAGAATATTGATAATTAAGCTGCCACATCCTATCTCACAGGTTTCTCACTATACAACTTGTAGTTGTAATATCTAAAACCACCATTCAATATAGAGCTGCAAGGATTAACATTAAAGAGAAATAACATTCCAAAACAAAGTTACTTTTTGGCATAAGAAAGGTAGGTGCGAAATGAGTCATATGAACCTTTCAATACCACCATTCCAATTGGAAAATGCCATGGGTCAGATGAGATATTAGCGGGATGCATATGAAACCTTTCATAAAACCATTCCAAGAAGAGTAACATTATCCTAAGACAAAATGGACAATATTGATGACTAACAGGATAGCTTCTAAGTTAAAAATGCTGAGCACTAGTAAAATTTTAGCATTGGTAGGAACAATTAAATTCAAAAGTATCACTCAAGCCAATTTTCTTAACCATAGGCATTTTTCATGTTCTCACGTTTTAAACACAGAGATATTGCGGAATACAGGGACATCAAGCTCTTGATCAGTTCTCACAACAGGTGCATTCTCAATCTGCCTTTTTAGAGAGAGAAGCTCCTTGTCTGATGCAGAAGACCAAAGTGGTTTCTGCAGAAACCCAAAAAAGGGGGGATCAGAATAAGTCATCACAGAAGTCTAGTTCTAAAAAGACCTCATTTAGTCAATGGAAAGCATACCACTGAATGAGAAGCATGATTTTGCAGCAATATATCGTTCATCTGAGATATTGTTATTTGCTGTCTCGTTTGTTTCACACTAGGGGAAGTGGAGATTGTAGAAGATATGCTTGAAGTGGCTGACCCATGTTGGAGTGACCCCAACTTTTCATGGTTGTCAAGCATAACTGGAGGTTGTTTGCTGGTAACAAACACAATAGAAACAGGAGATTCACCTGAAGTCGCACCAAAGCTTCCTGGAACTGCACTTTCCACAGCAGGAAGTGTGGGTAACATGGATGGAGGAGATGCACTCACGTCCAACCTTCCTGCGACTCCACTTTCCACAGTAAGAAGCATGGGTAACATGGCTGGGGAGGGTGCACTCACATCCAACTTTCCTGGAACTTCACTTTCCACAGCAGGAGGTGCGGGTACCATGGATGGAGGGGATGCACTCACATCCATCCTTCCTGGAACTCCACTTTCCACAGCAGGAAGTGTGGGTAACATTGCTTGAGAGGATGCACGATCATTATCAGGGTTGGTACCATTTATTGCTGTTGAAAATAAGTCTGCGCTTCCAACATTATCCAAAGGAACTTTATCATCTCTTTTCTCATGTTGCTGTGGTGAAAGTTCATGCTTTCTAGTATTTTCAACAGTAGAATCAGGAGAAATGACCTGCTGTAATGCCAATTTATCACTACCACCTACAACTTCCTCATCTGAAAGTTCATTGTCTATATTTTTGTAATCAAATTCAACATGATCATCTATTTCTTCATCTAATTCAAAACCATCCTCCATATCCCCCTCCAGTGTCTTGTTACCATGTACAAGTTGGACCCCCGTCTTGGAAACCTCTGTTCTTTGCAAGTCTCCAAGAACTGTAGATGGGTCAGTTGAGTTTGTGAAGTTGCTCGAATAGGGAAGATCATTGACCATAGTGGATTTGGGCGAAGAACCGTCCGTTGTAAAGCTTCCTTTTGCAAGCACAGCCGCCTTAAAAGCAGGATAAAGAGAAGAGAAAGCATTTCCATATAAAAGCATGAAAGGCCAGAAAAGTATAACCACGCTGGCTAGTATGGCCATCACCATGACAAACTTCCTGGTTTCCTTCTGACAAAGCTTTTGAAACAGAAAGGAACGCGCCATGTTTGTATGAACTAGTACCGCCAGAATCAAACCTGCTTAGGCTCTTTCACGCTACAAGGTTTACATAGAAAATTTCAGCCAGAAAAAAGAAGAGAAATAAATCTTAATTAAACTGGAAATATGTATTCTCCTTTCTTTCCCTTATTTTGTAAGATTCTAGGAAGACACAGAAAAAATCAAACAGAAACAATTAACTGAAAATTCCATTTCTACAGGTTGAAAAACTATTAGGATAGTCCATCCAATGTCGCGGCCAATTGACTGACAACAATAAGATTGATACAAGCCAATACAAATATCCTGTTCACCGCAAGACAAAAGCACTTATTGCACAACATTTTGCTAGCTTTTAGCTGCTACTTAAAATTTTGGCTACGCCGGTAATTTCAGTACTGTTAGGCACACCGCAAAAAAAAAAAAAAAAAGTAACAAAGAATAGTAATATTTCCCAAAAAAATCGTAATCAATTATGCCTGATGATAATAATGGCAGTAATTTCAGTACTGTCAGGCATATTGCCTAAAAAAAATCATAATGATTGTTGATCCATACAATTATAGTCCATCATCTGCTGCCCACGTATTTAAAAATACCACAAAAGGGCACATATCGCTCTGCATGCTGCAGAAATATGCGAGGAAAAGAAAAACTAGCTACCCATTTGTTCTGTTGAGCTTCCAGCACAAAGTGCTCGGAGTTTAATCATAAAAACCTTGCCGAAGAACAAGGAACATGCATAGTACCCAGCAACGGAAAAGGAGAACGCATTTCAGAGGGGAAAAAAATCGACAGGACTTCTAACTGGGCATCTAAAGAAATTTACCGAAATAAGTTGCCGAAACATAAAAGCAGAGTCTTTCATGCTGAAATTTGAAGCACCTGTGTACTTCTACAAACCCAGCTGCCAAGCTTCAGAGTTTGAGGCACTCACAGGGAGAGAGAGAGATGTAACTACTTTCCCGATAGAGGACAGACAAATTCCAGCTAAAAGCCAGTAGAATGAACCTGGCTTGCCAACATCTGGAATTGGATTCTGAGATGTGTATAGAAAATCATCAAAGAAGAACCCATACCCATGAGTGCAGGGAAGAAATTGTTGCAAAGTCCTTCGCTTTGTTTTCGCATTTTAACTGTAGAAAGTTAGTTAATTTCGAATCAGGGAAGATGAACGGATTTGATGTTGGCAATAGAGAGAGGGTTGTATGGAGTTCTGGTACAATTAAATGTACCGCTCATTGCCGACAACCGACAAGGGTTGCATACATCCCAATGATTCAGTAATCAGTACAAGTAGCTGTATCGCCATCGGCTTTGGCATCCGACCTAGTTTTATCACTTTCATTAGTGATTATCATCTTAATTGATTTAAAAATTACAAAAAAGTAACGTTTCGTTGTTATAAATAAACGTGTGTGTTGAAATGGAAGCTGGAAACCCTCCTTTTAGCCATCCACCTGGGCGGATGAATTTTCGGCCGTTGATCGCGCTTGATGAGCATGCCGTCAAGTATCAGGACTCGACCTATTTAAGCAATTCGAAACCAAACTCTATTTTTCTGTTGTCTCCCTTTTTTACTCCTACGCAACCCTCTCTCCTTCCTCTCACAATCCCCTCTCTATTGCTTCCTCTTTCTCCTTGCCACCCTCTCTTCCTTTTCCTCTTCCTCTTCCTCCTACAATTTATCATCTACTCTTCTTCTTCATATTTTTCAGCTCCATATTTTCCATCTTCCATCTGCTATTATTCTGTCCTCTTCATTAGGTATATATATTGTTTTGATTTGAATTTTATTTGAAAGTAATTTTCCCTTTGATATCTTATTTGGGTTTTTAGTTTAGGTTTTTGTTACTCAATTTCTAGTTTTTATGGCACAATGCCGCTTTTGCAAAAAATAAATAAATAAACAAATCAAAATCATTTTCTTGTTCTTATCCAAAGGTTGTAATTTTTTAAGGTCACATACAATATGTTCACATATAAGGTATAGTAGTTTAGAATATGACAGTATGAAGTTTGAAACTTGCATATGAATAAAAAAGATGACCTAAAGTAGGACATCTGTATATCAACTGACGGTGCAAAAGACGACCTTGAATAAGACATCTAAATGTCATCATAAAAAACGGCCCAGCATTGAACATCTAAACATGGGTAATTCTATGTGAGCTATTAAATAGCTCTTATATGTGATCTATTTATGTTATGTGAGCTTAATTAAGTTCGACTTTTATATAATTGTCAATTTTCATCTTGTCATTCCATTTCAAGAATATGAAATATGGAATTAACTAGTTATAATTTTTAGATATTGAATGCATGAATGGAACCTGTGGAAGGGTTGGTTATTATTAGCGTATAATTATGAACATAATCCAAAGAAATTTACTCTTTCATATAATAAATTTGGAGGATGTCAATTATTAACTCTATTTCATTGGTTCGTATAGTGCAATGTGTTAAGTTGTGTTGTTCATAAATTGTTCATCTAACATGTCTTTGGTGTTGTTGGAACGTGTGTATCTCCAAGCTCTAGTCATGGACTCAGCGTTTGCTACAAGAATTATATCTTTCGATATTGGCACTCTAGGGATGAACAACAAAAAGCTACATAATGCAAGCACTAGTGGAATGGGTATTGAAATCTCATTGGAGAGTGATATCAAAATTGCATTGGAGGAGGTTGCCAATATCACATCAACGTTGAAGCAACTAGAGGACTAACAAACCCAACATGAACAAATTGTGGGAGGTGTGGTTACAACTTCTCCCCCTCAACCCTTGCTTGTAAGTTTAGAAGTTAGTGCAAAGGATGCTATAGTTGAAAGATACTTGCCTAATGACCCAAGCGGTTAAACAACCAAAGGAAGAATGTCATTAAGATGTAGATCAATATTGAAGAAGCGTAGATTGAGAAAAAGTAGGCTATGTCGTGGGTGTAACGAAGTTATAAGCAACCATGACAAAAAAAAATTGTCCTCAGCTGTACCAATTGACTATGAATAAAGGTAACATAATTCATTACATGGATGAAAATATAATATAATATCATATTTGCTAACTATTTAACATTCATTTTTAAGATCCTATACTAATTTCTGCATGAAACTCTATTTAACAAGGTTTCCTTCATGACAGGTATTATTTACTCCAAGGTGAAGAGAGGAATTTTAATGAGCTTGAGGACCATACACAACAGCCCTTGACTATATGAGTGATATATCTAAAGAGTGTTGTAATTTCGTATATAACTGTTGCTAATTACGCGTGTATTTAAGTTTATACTTGACTTTGTCGATTGAACCATTGAGAAGAGAAAACTGTCTAATGAGATCTATGTATCTTACTTGTAGAATGTATATTGAATTTGGTTAATGTAATTTGGTCTGTGGCCAGATTTAGAGATTTTCTACAAACTACTTTTTTATCTATTTATTATTTCTATGGAATGTCAGTATCATTTAATATAAACCTTCCAATAGTATGTTGTCCAACAAATAGACATCTAGAGAAATAAGAACCAGGGCAAAAACAACAGACGACTGATACTTGGTCATCTGACAGTTTGTCGTATCAAATAAGCTAAAATGAATCATAAACCTAAATATGGACTTCCCTTCCTTAAAACAAGCTTATCATTATACAATAGCAAATGAATTTGATATACTTATGTTCCACTTCTGGTAGAATTCATACAGTAAATCAAATACATACACACATATAAACAAATCTGTCAGACAACTAGCAAAGAGCCGACTAGTCAAGGGGCTTCTAATAATCAGTCATCTGGAGAATGTCCTATGCAAAATTTGGAGACGATCGCTACTTAGTCGTCTAATATCAATACCTATCAGATGAGGAAAAATGATAGAGAGTAATTTCGAACAGGTTTGGATATCTAGACCCAAACTTGTGATTCCACAAATGCATGTGAATTTAAGAATAGATTTCATATTTTCCAAACTCTACATATGCCAAATGAATGTTCAAATTACAATCACCCAATATATGACATTCCACTACAATTTCAATCATGGGCAATTGGACATAAACCAATATCAAAATGTGATTGCATCTTCTTTTTGTTCTATTTGCTCTTCTTCCACAGACTGATTTAGTTGTACTTCTTCATTCCTTTGTTGTATGTCCTCTTCTTCCACATCCTCATTTTCTTGCTCTTCTGCTTGATGCAAATCTTCTATTTCATCCTCGACAAGTACTTTGCTTGGCTTGGGCATATATTGTATTGTATGCTTCTTCTTATATTTCTTACTATGTTGTCTTGGTTTGACATCACCACTAGTTGAAGCTTATTTTGCTTTATGCTTCGTTCTTGTCTTTGTTTGGAGTTGAGATAGCGACAATTGTTTTTCATCATCTGACCCTTGGCGAGTACTGTGAATCCTCACCATGTTTGCTAATATGCAAAACATGAATCTGTCAATGTCCCCATCATATAACGTTGGACTGATTAAAAACAACCAGATGGCCCATGCTCAGACGACCAGCCATAGGACATCTGAGTTGTTGCATTTCGAACACTACTTTTTGCAAATTTGTAAAATATAGACATTTCAACTGTAGCCAGACTATAGTAGGTCTACTATGTTTATTGTTCATGCGGATTGAAACAAAAAATATATAAACCAAAACAGACAACTCACTGGTTAGTGATTTTACAAGATAATGTCCAAACTTAGTCTATTATGGAAAACTTTCAGTCCCACCTAAGACGCACTGCTTGAGTTGGCTTATGGCCCATCATTAAGGATGATCATCATTCTAGAATGAAGTCCATTATGTGATCTATGCGTCCTAGCAATTGCATGCAATCAAAATGACTATTAAAAATGAATCCTTAACATGCATGAAGGTACGATTGACATGGAGATAAATAGCATTATGTGTAATAATAATAATAATAATAAATTGATTGGAAATCTTGAGTAGAAATGCAAATATAAAAATTACTCCAACAAATCCAGAGGTACTAAATGCATCGACAAAGAATGTTGGAACAAAGATAACTTATTAAACAGTTTGTGGCATGATCACCCATAGTGATTTGATGAGTCTAATTGGTCTGTTGAAAAGGAAACCAAATTCAAACTCTCTTGTTGTGATAATAACAACTCTAAAAACCCAATTATTTCCATTAGTAACTTTCTTTAAAAAAACTCTCATCTATTTAATTTTTTCACTTCATAGCATACATCTATCATTCCTATTGTTTATTTTGAGGGATGTTCCCTGGCAACTTAATTTGCATTGTTCTCAATCTTAAAAAAACTATCAATTTATTCAATTATATTATATTTCGAATTAGCATTCAATCTGTTAAAAGCATCGACATCAAGATACTGAACACAAATTGATAAATGAAAAGGATTAAATAAATTTAAAATAAAAAACTTAAAATGTACGCATGTGAAGAACAGAGCACTTGATGCAAGGTAAAATCCGGCTACAAATCCAGCTTGGAATAGAAAATCCATAAAGTTTTGACAAAACAAGATGAGGAGGTGGACGGAAGAGGACACGCTACTGTCGATCCGAGAATGGTGAAGAAAGAGGGAGACTTCGGGGGGAGGGCATAATTCATCTTGAGGAAGAGAAAAAACAAAGGGAAATGGAAAGAGGTTGGACGAAGAAACAGAGAGGGTGGGATGAATGGTCGGGACTGGAGAGGAAAGAAATCATGTCTGTCCTAAGAGCAGCAGGAAGAAAGAGAGAGGACGAGACATTCAGGAGGAAGAGAAAAAATCTTGTTTGCCCTAGCAGCAAAAGGAAGAAGAAGAGAGGGTAGCAAATAGCAGGATGAAGAAGAAGAGTGGGTGAAAAACCGTGAGAGGAAGAGGGAGAGAGGGTGGTAAGGAGTGGGATGAAGCAGCAGCGAGGACATCATGAGAGGAAGAAGGAGAGAAGGCTACGCAGGAGAAAAAACGGGAGACGACGGAAAAATGGGGAGTTCAATTTTGAATGGGATTCGATTGCATGCTCGCGGGCAAATACACCCCTTTTTTTTCAAACTTTTTTAATAAAACTGGTAATATAAATATATTTAATACGTGTATAAATTTTTACTATTTTTTAAGTATTTTAGATATTTATTTATATATATATATTAAATAAATATAAATTAATAATATTGTTAAAAAATTTTAAAAAACAATAAAAAAAAATAAATGTATATGCCCGATAGCATGCAGCTACTCCCGAGCGCATTTTTGATGTGAAGTGGGAGTCCATTTTGAATTACTTGAATAGGTCGGGTCTCGATACTCAACTACATGCTCCTCAAGCGCGATCAATGGCCGAAAATCCAGCCGCCTAGATGGACGGCTAAGATAAGGGTTTCTAGCGTCCATTTCAATGCAACCTGGTTGCATCGAAGCACATCGACGCACGTCCGATAAATAAAAATTGTAAGCAAATTTATAAACATATTTACCACAATTTTTTCTAGTCTTATGGTTTCATGACACCGGACTTGAGCTCTCCCAAGATCGAACTCAGGACCTCAGGCGAGCATGCCCAGCGTGCATACCACATTGCTACAGGGTTGGAATTCATTGCCAGTTTGCCACCAAGTTGGGTCTAATAGAGGGGGTATTAATAGGGTCGGTCTATACCAAAGCAATTTCTATTAATATTTTTCTTCTTTTCCTTGGTCTATTGAAGCATAGTTCTAATGTGGAAGTTGTCACTGTTAACGATTAGGTAGTTGATGAGTCAAGCCACTAGTTGAGAGAATATCACGTGTGAAGTTGGGACGCAGCCACATCGAAGATGGGTATAACTAGATGTCGGTAACCATCAAAGTATGAATAAGGTGAAGTGGCTTCACTCTAGGTTGTTGAATTCAAATCTCGTTGTACTTTTTTTTTTTTTTTTTGTAAGCTTACCTTGTGTGAAGCTTTCTCTATTTTTGCGTGCATTTCTATATAAAAATCAATGAGAATTCTCACTTTGCAATAAAAATTCTCTTGGATTTCCATTCAAATTATTCGGATTCCATCATTTTCACAAATTGTAAATGTAGATTTATACGTAATTACTGATAAAAAGGTGTAGGTGCTTCTGCAAATGATCTTATTTTAGGTATGTTGTTAAACTACATAACCTTTCAATATAAAATTTTTCACTTTTCATAATTGTCATATTTTTTAATTGTTCATTTACATTTTTTTATATAATTACTCTATTTTTCAATCATTTTTATACAACTACCAATACAACTAACCTATCTATTTTAATTTTATTCTTTTTACTCATCATTGTTATATTTTTTATATCATATCATTTTCTTTCGTTTTCAAAACTTTTATACCAAAAACTTTTCATCCACAAGTTTTTTCACTTCTAACGGGCCCATCGGTTGCACTCGTGCAACATTTACACCTAGTGCAAGTATTATTTTTTTTAGATAATCCTATAAAGTTAATTTTAGGTACAGTATTCACATAAGTAGTCTTGTTTAAATCAAGAGGTATAGATTTACATGCTAGTTATTCTTAATTTGATAAGTGGATATGTTTATATTTATTTATTTATTCATCTATTTTGAATCATTTATTCATAAATTTATTTATTTATTTTCAATCATTTTGAACTTTATTTATTTATGATTAATTAATTTTTTTATTTATTTAGTTAATTAAATTTGTTTACTTATTTTCAATAATTTGTTTTAAATTTATTTATTTAATTATCTAAATATAAATAAATAAATCATGATCAGCGAACCTACGAGAATATAAATATTACCGGCATGAATATCTACATCTTGCCGGTTTAAACAAGGATAACATATTAACATGTCAACCTTATTTAAACTTACGGTAAGGTTTTATTAGATTATTTCTTCTTTTTTTTCGTTTTCTATAGAACCATTAAGCTACCATTTTTGGAAATTTATATATACTTGTTTTTTTAATTCCAAACAAATAGATATTTTAGTCATCTTCATATTTTGTATTTCCGACAGACACTTTATATTAATCTTTTTTAATGATTTAAGAACCAGAGCTATGTAGATTAAAAAAAAATACTAGGTTAAAACTTAAAAGTGTTAAATAGCATTACAAGTTAATAAATAATTTAGTTTTAGTATATTGTTAACGCGTGCATTCAGATATTCATATTGGTACATCATTTTAATAAACATTTAATTATATATTTCTTATAACTAAAATTATTAGTCAATCCAACTGAAATTCCAATTATGTCAGTGTTGCAAATGCGTGCAAAGCTAGTTTTTCAAAGTCCCACCAGCTAGCTAGGCAAGCAAAGGCGCACTAGAGTGCAGCGCAGTAGCCACAGCACAACCGAACTCTTAACTTGCACTAATCTGATTAGAGTTCTGTTTCAATTTGGGAAAAGTTTCTTTATGACTTCATGTTTTGCGCAGACGCAGCTGAATATTCTGATGATGTTATGCCACAAGATGGAGGGAAAACAGCTTTATGGTTTTCATGCTCCCAAACTGGATTTCTTCATTTGCATGGGGATTATTGGCAGATTTGAGATACTTATCTCAGATGGTTATCAATAACTGGAAATGCTAATCAAGCAAGTAATTCTCAGTGGGACATAACCAATTTCAGATTGACAATGGTATCATTTATAAAATAATTTATTTACTGAATGGAAGCCATGATTACATGCTGCAGCTGCAGCTGCATCACAAATTCTCACCATTATTTCTATTACATTCAGCGGGAGAAATTACATGAAAGAGAGGGGGTTCGAACCCCGGATCTCTGGCACCCCCAGTCTGTATGATCTGCAGAGTTGATTTGTAAACACCTGCATGCATGGGTTGCCCATAATAGATCACATCCTTTTAAATTTTGGCCCTTCATGACTGTAGACGATTGTTTTCCTCCCTCTTCATTCGGTTCGTAGGCCTGGATTTTGAACAAATGCATCTCTGTCTGCATTATTTTCACGTTTAGATCACTCATATATGGGTCCTGCAGGCATCTGATGCTGCTGCGAGGAAAGAACATAGGCCGTCCAATGAGAGGGCCATTGTTCCTCCCCATTTTGCTCCTCAAGAGCAAAACCTTCTACACCTTCATTTAACTTGTACCTGATTCAATCTGCTGAACCAAATGGAATGCAGAATCATATGAAAGATGTCATACTTCACTGGCTTTTTGTGCCACAGAAAATGCTGTTGCACTTTCCTCACCCTCTCCTGCATGATCAGATACCTCTCCTCTGGGATTGAAAGGAGAATGTCTTTCAACTTGGGAATATCTCTCTGTGCTACAAATACAGCAAATGTTTCCCAATTCAAAAACTCGAAGAAAGGAGGCACGTAATTGTCAGATAAGATGACTGGAACACATTCATAGAAGATGGCCTCAACTACCCGAGGGCTATGGACTGAAGTGCCTCTAGCACAGATGCAGTACTTGCTATTCTTCATGTGCTGGATGTAACTTGTCTTTCTACTACTAGCCCCACGAGGTATTGGGCCCATAATTTTCATGTCAGGGTCTTTGTTCTCCCAGTGCTGAAGTAGGATCTCCCTGAGCCTCCCATGCAATTGTCCTGCAAAGAAGGCAAGAGTTGTCCTCTTGGAAGGTGGCTTGCCTCCAAGATCTCCGAGAGGGTTCTGTTCAGATCTTACATTTGTCATAGGAAGAGACACATCTTTGCCTAATTTGAAGCCCTTGGAGACATCAGCATTGCAGAGGGATCTGATCGAGTGTTGCATACTTTCTTCGGTTTCTTTCAGTGCCTGAAAAAGTGCCATTTAATTTGTTAGAATCTCGGAACAACAGAAAATTGCAGAGGAAAGATGAATTCAATAACTTTTTTGGGCATGCGAATTGTATGATAATTCTAGGTGCAATATACTTTTTTCTTCAAAGAGGAAAAACGTTATACTCGGTCTTGGCAAGCAACAAAAAAGTGATCTGCTCCATTAGTTCTATTCCAAAAGGGATAGTTGGTGGCAATCTTATCCACGTAGTTCTCTAAAAATTCTCGCAAGTTAATCCAACTCTCCAGCTGAGGTTTATTCAACTCAGGATCGAACAAGACTGTCCTCAGAATATATGAACAAAAAGGCAAGTAAAAGAGGTGTGCTTTTTTGGGTTGATCCACAACAAACTTTTTGTTTCCTTCCAGCAGTTTCATGAACCACCCCTCAGACGAAAAAATTCCTTTAAGAAATGGCTGATGGAATATGGGTTTTTCTCCATCCTTATATATATAGATCTTGAGTCTGCGCTCCATCAACTTGTAGCTCCTGCAATGATGATAACAGATGTAGTTGAATCAGATACTACTTCCTAAGGCCTACATTATCCTCATGGTGCCTCTAAGCTTTTACAGTAGTGAATTCGTTACAACAGACACCTTTAAAAGCTTTGAATTAAAATAAGCATCTCTACTATAATTATTATGTTTATCAGAATGACGAAGTAGTTCAGATATTCATATTGAAAATACCTGCCCAAGTCAAAAACTGCCACAGCAATAGTATTGATTTCAAAAACAAAGGACGACAATGACGAGTATCTTTCATGAGTTTGGATGTGAATACAAGTACTATTTCAGAGGCAAAGAATGTCTCAGTTGTGAATGTGGGAAAAGCCTCATGAAGCAATTAGTCGCTTAAAGGGCATCAAAAAAATTTACTTATTTAAGGGTATCAATGGCTCTTTTGTCGTGGTATTAAAGCAAGACCAAACTCATTCTAATTTTATTCTATTCTTGTCTCAGACCTGTTTCTTTCTTTAGATCAAATTGGAACTATAGAGTGGCCACTGAGTTTAACATGGAACCAGCTCATTATCAGCATACATATTAGTGCTATATTCGCATTGATTGGAATGTGTAACCAAGTAAAAATAATAGCCCTTGTGCTTAATTTGACTCTTTTATATCGTGATTCTCCAGGTCATTTCCAGCTGCCTACAGGAGTCTTCTCGTCCTCCCTTGGTACAAGGTTCCACTTCCAAAACAAAAGTCACCCTTGGTATCCTGTTTAAGAGAAGAGTGCCTAAGAACCCAATTCCAAATGAAGCATTGACCATGAGGCTTCCAGTGTCCTCCACCAAAGGTAGTTTATAATATCATATAAGCTGCAATCCTCAAAATCTGTGTGATTTGTAATGTTAACGAAGATTAAATTGGTGGTGGAACTATGCACAATTTCATGACAGTCACTTTTCAATATAAGCAAAGATCTGTGTACAAAGTAGGCATATAAAAACTATTTTTTTTCAAACACCATCTGATATTAGCATGATAAAGATTAAACCTTTCATACTGCCATTCAAAGTAGGAGAGAATCATTGTGTACACATGCATAATGAACAACATGAACAACTGGCAACTATAGCACCTGTGAAAAACTGCTAAACTTTAACAAAATTTAGCATTGGTAAGAATAATGAAAATTAAAGTATGACTCATGACAGTAATCTTAACCACGACCAATTTCATGTGCTAACATTTTGAACATGGAGATATTACGGAATAGAGGGGCATAGAGCTCTGGGTCATCTCTCACAGTAGGAGCATTCTCAATCTGCCTTTTCAGAGAGAGCAGCTCCCTGTCTGATGAAGAAGACCAGTGTGGTTCCTGCAGAAACACAAAGAACAACAATATATAAGGCACCATGGCAGTCAACTTTCAGAAGCTATTAAGCTCTCATTTGGTCAGGGAATTCTCACTCATGAAGTTGAAGCATACCACTGAATAAGAAGCATGATTTTGCAACAATATATTATTCATCTCAGATATTGTTGTTCGTCGTTTCTTCCGTTTCACAACAGGGAAAGTGGAGATTGGAGTTGAATTGCTTGAAGTGGCGGAACCACTTTGGAGTAAACCATACCCTTCTTGGCTTTCAAGCATTCCTGCAGCCTGTTTGCCTATGAAAGACATGTTGGATGCACTGGCAGGTTCCTGTGGCGGAAGGCCATGGTCTTGTTGTCTGGGATTTTCCACGGTAGAATCAGGATTCTCTACTGCTGATTTACTTGTACCAACAACTTCCTCATCTGAAAGTCTATTGTCCATCTCTTTGTCTTCATCGAGCGCAAAATCATCCCCCATGCGTCTCTCCTTTATCTTGCTATCATGTATAGCTTTGATCCTGACGTCAGAACCCCTTTTTAATTCTCTAAGAACTATTGATGGATCGGTTGAGATTGTCAAGTTTCTTGAATAAAGAATGTTGTTGACCCCTGATAATTCAGGTGAAGCACTTTCTCTTGTAAAGCTTCCTTTTGCAAGCACAGATGCCTTAACAGCAGGATAGGCAGAAGAAAAAGAATCTTCGTGAAGAAGCGTGAACTGCCAGAGAAGTAAAACTACAGTGGTTAACATACCCATCACCATAACCAACTTCCTGGTTTTCTTCTGACGCAGCTTTTGAATCAGCAAGAAATGTCCCATATTTTTATGAGAAAGTTGCTCCAAAGTCAGAACTGTATAGCCCCTTCTACACTTGCTGATCTACCTTGAAAAAAATTATTGAAAAAAAAAAATCAGAGTGACAAGAAAGAAAATCAACATGAACGAGTAGCACCAAAACCTGTATAGCCTCACTAGCTGATTTACCGACGGTGGGACAAAACAGGGAGATCAGCCTTAATTGTGTAGAAATTGTGCGCGCCGGCTCTCTCTCCTCTTCTCTATGGGAATCCTGAAATTTATCTATCCCCTTCCCACCACCACCAACAACACAACAACAAAAAATATCATAATTATTGTCCGCCCACATGATTATATATTACAGCCCACCTACTTGAAAATGCCCATGAAAGGCACATATTGCCTTGCATCCGGAGGGGGAAATCGCATTTCAGAGAAAACAAATCGACCAGACTAGCTGAATTTCGAGTGGAAAACATCAACTGTGCTTTCAAGAAAATTTACAAATTAGCTGAATGACGAAGGCAGAATTTTTGGCACTACCTCTTTGTAGTTGCGGAAAGCCCCGGCTGCCGACTGTCAGAGACATGAGTAACGTGATTACACTCCTGGTTTTCGAATGTCTGACGTTCTTTTACTTTACAAGGGGATGATGAAATTTCGACAGTTAGAAGTTGGCTGCACGGTCAGTCTTGGGAAAAAGCAAAAAAGGCCAGGGGGGGAAAAAAAAAAAAAAAAAAAAGAAGTTCAGATGATGATGCGATAGGAAAGGACAAATGACCGGCGCAAACGCTTGGGAGGGCCAGGTGCTACAGTGGGCGTGTCTCCGGGTCTGATTTCTGTTGTTCGAATTTGGATTTTGAACTGGGGTGATAGCCTTCCATACAGTATTTTTCTTTCCATCTCTTCATCCTATCTACGAGGCCTGGTTATATACAATTAATTGTATAAATATGCTTGATATCAACGTTGATTTTTATTTTTAATTTTTTTCTTCAAAAACGTATTTTACTAAGTATATTTAATTTGTATACCAAGTTTTATTATTTTGCAATACTTTTATATTTTTATTTATATTTTTAAATATATTAGTTTCAGTAGTATTTAAGTTGTTTTTTACCTCTCGAAAACTTGATTTTTAAAAATAAAAAATGTAAAAATATTGTAAAACAGAAAATTTTAATATATGAATATATACTTAGAAAAACATTTATAAAGAAAAAGTTTTAAAAATAAAAGTAAAATAGAAAATAAATATTGTAAGTTAAACATATATATATAGCTAATTGTGTATACGCGGGCCTCCCCATCTATATGTAAATCTCCAAACTTCAATGTTAGGAAGGAAAAATAGATGTCTCGGTTTCTTATATGGCTGTCCGTAAATCGAGCAATTTACAAGCCGTACTAAAAGTATTTTTTATCACATATACGGGCATCGCCTAAATTTTGTACAGTACGAAATTTGTCAAATTTACTTGATATTTTGGACGTGTTTGGCAATGAGTAAAAAATGTCAATTTAAAACTTTATAATCTAAAACTTTTCACAATCTACAACTATCATATTTTTTAATCATTTTTTCACATTTTCTTATACAACTACCCTACTTTTCAATCATTTTTACACAACTACCCATACAATTAACTTATCTATTTTAACTTTATTATCTTTATTCTTCATCATTACCCCTATCATATCACATCATTTGATAATTTTTACTTTCTAAAATTTTTTATCAAAAGTTTTATTCATTACCAAATATACCCTAAAAATTCAAATAAAATGTGTGTTTGGTAAAGAGGATAAAATTAAAATAGATAGATTATTTGTGTTGATAATTGCGTAGAAATGATTGAAAATATGGTAGTTGTATAGGAAAATATAAAAAATGATTAAAAAATATGATAGTTGTGGAAAGTGAAAAGTTTTAGATTGAAAAGTTTTAACTTAACATTTTCTATCAATTACCAAACACACTTTTAATAGGCATGGAAGATGTATCATGCTCATCTTATTGTTTTACCAAAATTAAAATATAATATTAAATAAATTTAAAAATTATCGAATTTCGCAAAAAATCCAACCAATGCCCATTTATGCATTAAAAAACCTTAAAAATAAAAATATTTTGTAAGATTTACTGTGAACAACATCATGGAATCGCATAGCGAAAGAGATTGCAGACAAGATTGTGTATGGGCACGGTTGAGTAGTGCTAGGCTAAGCTGTACTAAAGTTCTAATTCCTGGTGTCACGCTAACTTAGGTGTGTATAGTCTACCTAAGAAATTCAGTTTCAAACCAAAATTGCGAATTGCGGGAGTCTCGCCTCTGTAGCCCCGAAAGGCGACGTCCTCGTCGTGATCGGGACTGAGTGCGAGTAGAAGGGAAGATTGGCGTTTCGCCGGAGGTATTGGCGACGGGAGGCTGGTCGGTGTCCTGCTGTGGGAGGGTATTGGTTGTTCTGTACTCAGGAGCTCTTTTCGCTGGCAGCATGAATCCGAGCATGGATGATCTGCTACAGGCAGAATTGCAAACACTATCAATCGACGGGTCGGCGATTAAGAAGATCAGGCCGGGGGACGAAGTCGCGATCCTATGCTCATTGTGGACCTCGAAGTCATATAATAAAGAGTTCTTTAAGGGTATGCTCAAGAGAATTTGGAGGACGAAGGAGCGGTTCTTCTTCACGGAGGTAGGAGAGAACCTTTTTAAGGTGTCTTTTACAAACAGAGAGGACAAGAAAAGGATCATGGCGGGCAGGCCCTGGCTATTTGAGCGGTGCATCGTCATCCTTGCTGAACTCCAGGGGGGACTTGATCATGCCCACCTGCTGCTTGTAAATACGCCGTTGTGGCTGCACGTCAAAGGGACTCCATTCATAGTCGACAAGGAGGTAGTGGGGCAGAGTATCGGTGCTACTTTCTCTGAACTCCTGGAGTGCAGAATAACGGAGACAGAGATCAAAATGAAAGTGATGCTGGATTGCAGAGAACCCTTGCGTAGAGGAATGTTTATAAAGATTGGTTCTCAATAGAGGAAATGGCTGAGTTTCCAGTATGAAAGTCTACCACTATTCTGTTATCTTTGTGGGATTATGGGACATTCCCATAAGGACTGCTCGTTAAATGAAAAACAGGAACCAATCACGACGGAAGCCGATATGCCTTTCGGTAGCTGGTTACGTGTGGGGGCTAAACCAATAAGGTTAAAAGAGGAACTCAGTGGGGGAAACAGAATGAAACCAACAAAGTATGTGGGATTCATGGATGCTGATCCAGGTGAAAGCAGTCAGTTGGCGGCACAAGGGGGAGGAAGGAATCCTCTAATGGAGACAGATGTGGAGTTCATGGCTGCTGATCTAGGTGAAAACAGACAGATGGCGGCACATAGGGGGGAACGGAATCCTCTAATGGAGTCAGCTATGCAGGTGGTTAACTTAGAAAGGGGAAGGAAATTTCAGGATGATGCTGCTATATATGGGCTGCTGGCGTCCTCCAAATCTTCGTGTAGGGAATAGTCAAGTGCAGGTTTCGATCCTCCTACTCAACAGATGCATCATAGGGACTTAGTACACCCTATGGGAAGTGAAGTTGCTGGGATGCAATGGGGGGTTGAGGTGGTGAGTGGGAGGGATAAAGAAGAAGGCACGTCAACTGGAAAAATGGCCGCTGGTGTGGATGAGGGCTGGGATAGGAAAGGGGCTGATGTTGAATGGCAGTTGGGTGCAGAGGAGAGAGGCCACAAGGAGTATATGGGGGAAGTTAGGGGGTATGAAGGGGAAATGGCTGGGAGAGGGGCTGGTAGGTGGGAGGACAGAAGAAGTGGGGGAAAGGACATGATGGAGGGCTGCAACTTTGTTGATATAACTGTGCAAGAGGTCAGCGGTTGTATTACAATATTACCAAAGGTAAATGCTGGTGGGGTAGGGAGGGGGAAATCAGTGGTAGTGCAGTCTGCTCCGGTGAATAGACGCAGATGGAAGAGGAAGGTGAGCCATGAGGGGGGGCGGTCATTAGAAAAATCAAAAGTGTTTGGGCTGACTGAAAATGCAAAAAGAAGATGGACTTTAGAACCAGATGAGCAAGGTGGGGGACAAAAGAGGGCGAAGCATATGGAAAATGCAGAACATGGAGAGGTGGAGGCTCAGGGACCAACCCGGCCCCACCTCAACTGATATGGCTATTCTAGCCTGGAATTGCCGTGGGCTTGGGAACCCACGTGCAATTCGATGCCTCCATGACTTGGTCAGGAAAAAAGATCCCAAACTGGTTTTCCTCTGCGAAACGAAACGGTCCAGAAAGGAGATGGAAGGGATTAGGCGCAAGATCCGTTTTGATTCTTGCTTTGTGGTGGATCCCGTGGATAGGAAGGGGGGACTGGCACTTTTTGGAATAATGATCTGTCTGCATCGCTAAGAAGTTTTTCTTATCATCATATCGATGTGGATTTTTTTGGGTGGCGGTTTACTGGCTTCTATGGCCATCCTGAAACGCATTGCCGTCATCAAAGTTGGGCTATTCTCAATCAACTAGGGGTAGGATACAACTCCCCATGGCTTATTTTGGGAGATTTTAATGAAGTTGTGGGGCCGAATGAATATATTAGTCTGCGCACCCGTCCCCAAGCCCAAATGGATCTTTTTTGTGAATCTATTAACATATGTAACCTCCAGGATATTGGTTTTGTGGGAGCACCTATGACATGGTGTAATAATCGCAGAGGTTCTCAGCGAGTCGAAGCAAGATTGGATAGAGGACTGGCAATTTCTTCTTGGCTAAATCTTTTTCCCTTCGCGAGGATTTTCCATCTGGTGGCGACCACTTCCGACCATAGTCCGCTATTGGTATTGCTTGATCACCAGTCCCGTACTAGACGACCTCCAAAGGAATTCAGATATGAGCTGTTTTGGGCTCGTGATCCTGAGGCAAGTGAGATCATTCAAAAAGTGTGGGAGACGTCACCATTGGGTGTTGTGAGGAATGCCGACCTTCTGGCCTGGAAAATCAAGCGATGCGGTTCTGAGCTCTCATTGTGGGACAGGAAAGTTCGAGGAAACCTTAGAAGAGCTATTGAGAGAAAGCAAAGAGATCTGTCAGCTCTAATGGTTCATGATCGGTCCGATGAGCGTGATGACGCCGCCGGGAAGCTGAGATTCCAGATTAACATGTTGTTGGAGGACGAGGAACAACTCTGGCGTATAAGAGCGAAGACCCATGGGCTTAACGAGGGGGACAGAAACACTTCTTTTTTCCATTGGGTGGCTTCCAATCGCAGAAGGTCAAACTTCATTGCAGAGCTTAGGGATTCAAGTGGTGGGTGGATAAAGGATCAGAATCAGATGCTTGAGATGGCGGTGTCATACTTCTCTTTGGTTTACACCTCTTCGGCCTCGGGGAATGCATCATGGGTTAATGATCATATTGAAAGGAAAATCTCTGATAACCAACGGCAGTTTTTGATTAACCCACTTACAATGGAGGAAGTGGAGGGTGCAGTGAGGAGTATGCGTCCGACTAAGGCCCCGGGGTCGGATGGTATGTCTCCAGCGTTTTTTTAGAGGCATTGGAACATTGTTGGCAAGGATATCTTTCTGTGGTGTAAACTCTTCTTGGAGGAAAATGTTCAAACCCAGAGGGAGCGCCATATTATGAATGCTAATACTACCTCTTTGGTGTTAATTCCTAAGGTTGCAGAGGGAATGATCTATCAAATTTCCGACCTATTAGCCTATGTAATGTGGTGTATAAGATCTTGGCCAAAGTTTTAGCGAGTAGGCTCAAGAGGGTGCTCCATGGGGTAATTGATTTTGAACAAAGTGCGTTTGTTCCCGGTCGGCTGATTACTGATAATATATTGATTGCCTATGAGGTGATCCATTATCTTTGGAAGAGGAGAGGTGGCAAGAGGGGGGAGCTAGCTATTAAACTCGACATGTCTAAGGCATATGATAGGGTCGAGTGGGACTTCCTTTGTCAGATTATTGGGGCTATGAACTTCTGCCCGGTATGGATTGCGTGGATTAGATGTTGTATCTCTACTGTTAGGTACCAGGTTAGAATGAATGGATTCACGTCTACACTTTTCCAGCCTCATAGGGGCCTGAGGCAGGGAGATCCTCTGTCTCCCTATCTCTTTCTTCTATGCGTGGAGAGCCTTTCTGCTCTCATAACTAGGGCGGTGGCCCAGGGTGTGCTTCATGGTATTAGAATCAATCCGAAGGGGCCCCAGATTTCGCACCTTCTCTTTGCTGATGATGCCTTGCTATTTGTAAGGGCGGACGAAAGGGACATAAGGATCTTAAAGGATATCCTCAACAAATATGCGGCTTCTTCTGGTCAGCTAGTCAATGTTGATAAAACCTCCATCTTCTTCAGCTCAAATTTGAACAGTCATGATCGTAGGGTTTGGACCGAGCAATTGGCGGCACCGGACCGCGATTTCCATCATTACCTGGGGCTCCCGGCATGGCTTGGTAGGTCCAAGAAAGGGTTGTTCAAGGGCATTCTGGAGCGTGTATGGCAAAAAATCCAAGGATGGAAGGGGCGCCTTCTTTCTTGGGGGGGAAAAGAGGTTTTAATCAAGGTCGTCGCCCAAGCCATCCCGTCCTACGCTATGAGCATCTTTCTCCTCCCCAGGACCTTCTGCCAGACCATCAATGGTATGCTGAGCAAATTTTGGTGGGGCGGGAAGGCTGACAAAAGGAAGATTAGTTGGGTCGCTTGGGCGGACATGTGCAAACCTAAGAGGGCGGGAGGGATGGGCTTCAGAGACATAATTGCTTTCAACTACGCCCTCTTAGCTAAACAGGTGTGGAGGTTAGCATCAAACACTGATTCCTTTTGCCATAGAGTACTCAAAGCTAAATATTTCCCTTCCTCGGATATCTGGAGTTGTCATGGTAGATCTAATGACTCTTACACGTGGAGAAGTATACTCAAGGCTCGGGAGGCGATCCGATCTGGCCGTAAATGGAGGGTGGGAGATGGTAAACGGATTCGATTTTTCAAGGATGCATGGCTTAATTCTAATGTGAGCAAGGCTGGCCCCTTACCGTTATCCATACCAGAGGAGGTCCTGGTTAGTCATTTCATAAACGATAAGTCTAAATCGTGGATCAGGGATAGGGTTGTGGCTGTTGTGGGAGAGGTTGGTTGGCAGGAAATTGGGCTTATTCCACTACCCCGGGGTGCTGATCCGGATTGTGTATTCTGGGCCCATGAACCCAATGGACAATACTCTGTGAAGTCGGCCCATAGGATGCTTTCGACGACCATGTGTGAGCCCAATCTGGCTCGCTACTGTTGGGCTATTTTGAGGACAAGGTTGCCTAGCAAGGTGAAGATTTTTGGTTGGCGGTTACTGAAGAATGCTCTCCCTACATTAATGAATCTGTCTCACAGGGGGGTACCAGTTGAAGTGCTATGCTTGTTTTGCAAGAGGGAGGTGGAGGATATTCATCATCTGTTCTTGAGGTGTTCGAGTGTTGCAAGGATTGGTAGGATTGCTGCTTGCAGGAGCTCTCCTGATTCGTCGATGACGGAATCGTTGTGTACCCTGTCTCGGGGAAACAAATTGGAGGAGCTGACTTTCTTTATTGCGTACTGCTGGAGAATATGGTTTTTGCGTAACAAGTGCAGGGAGGAGGGCGTCCAACCTAACTTCGGGGATACGCTACGGTGGTGTCATGCTTATATTGATCAGCTTAGGAGGGCGAATCTTATTGGCCAATCTTGTGTCCTGGATCGCCCTCTTGTGGCTAGATGGTTTCCTCCCCCTCAAGGAGCCTTCAAGTTGAATACTGATGCTCGTTGCGTGATGGAAAGGAGGGTCATGGGGCTGGCGGCGGTTATTAGGGACTCCCGGGGTCTCTTTGTTGCAGCCAAAGGTTGGAGATGGAAGGGTGTGGTGGAACCGTTGATGATGGAAGCATATGCTCTCCTTCTGGGTACCAAGTGGGCGCTCCAGCTGAATTTGAGCAACATACAGTTTGAATCCGACTCTCTTCTACTTTGCTCTTTCCTATCAAGCGACTGCTCGATCTCGTCACCGGTGGGACATGTTGTCTCCGAAATTAGATCTATACTCGCCTCTAATGCCCACTTCTCATTACACCATGTTCTTAGGCAAGGAAATGGGGTGGCTCATTCCTTTGTTGATTTGGTTTCCATTTCTGGACAGGATCATGTTACTTGGTGGGGACACCCCCCACAAGCAATTATAGGAAAAATCTATACAGATAATTTTTTGGCAATGAATTGCGTGAATTACTCTTCTCCGAACCCTTTTCAAGTGGAAAGGGGGTCGGGTTAGAGTAATTCTTTTATCAAAAAAAAAAAAAAAAGAAATTCAGTTTCAAATATTGAGTTGAAGTAGTGACTTATTATCCCACCCTTAAAGTACATTCCTAAGTGCCTAATCATCCTAAGTAAGTAGAATAATTAGAAAAAAAAGTTCTAATTAAAAGTACAACTTGAGCTATTCAGGTTTGGTTTTTACTTGAAACATGTGTGTTAGATAATTTTTTATAATATAAGTAAGCCTAAAATATTTACTCTTTTCAAGATAATTATCATGGATGATACCATAAAAAGATTATAAAAATATATATTTATGAAAACCACGTGTGTCATGCATGGCCTCTTTAAAAAATGTTAGTGTGTATATATAAAATTCCGGTTGAGTTGTGAATTTTTTAAGTTTGATTTCTATCAACCCAAACCCAGTCTAAAATTCAAATTGAGTTTAAATCAAAATTCCCAAATTATCAAATGTCATTTGGGTAGGGTTGGTTCAAGTAAACTCAACCCAAGTTACACTCGTGTTGTAATATGCAAAGAGATGAATGTTCTTCCACCCATCCCCCATCCCCCATCCCAAGGGTGTCGTGCATGCCAATAATTTCAGTGCAACCTGTCCATCAAGGAATTGGATATTATTATTACTATTCGACGTGGGTATCTGCACCTGTCGGCCCCATCATTTTTTCGGGATCCAGAATGCTCAAAACAGTTGCAAAGCAGGACTGGGTTATGGCAGTCCGATGACTCCCATCTGAATTTTTAATTTCTATTTGTGTAATACTAATAAAAATGTTGTGTCTAAAAACGTAAGCCGACATTCTTGTTCCAACATTCATATTAATCGTTTTATTGGTTCAACTATCAAAATTTTAATGAGATCCTGACTCCATAAGGTTAGATACTTCCCTGCCGGCGGGCACACGGCTGTTACGTCAGCCGTCAGCCTATCAGCCATGTCGGCTCCGCTCCACGGCGAAAGACATCACGTTGACAAACGTTCAAGTCTCGAAACCATGAGCAACTAGTTTTCAAGGTTAGGCAGTGATTCATCAGTCATATTATTTTTTTATTTTTATATTTACATTTCAATCATTTTTCTTACCAACAATATACAACAAGCTTATTTATTCTAACTATACTTTCTATCATTTCTTATCAATCATATATTTCTCAAAATATTCTTTTTTTCATTTCTCATCATTGCCCATAATTTTATACATTACCAAATGTGGAAGAGTTGAATGATTAAATACATTGGGTGCACCGACGATAAAGAAAGTGAGTGATTAAATGCATCAGTGTATATGTTTTTTTGGAGACTAAAAGATCTAGGATAATCTCACTCCCAACAACCCAACACTATCTAACCTCCTTGAAAGAGAGACAGTCACAGGAGAAATTCATCTCATAACAAAAGTCGTTAACAGTATCATTGGATATACAAAAAGGGGACTATCTAGACATTCCCTTTCAAAAATATACAAAAATTAGCCGCCTCTGCTAATCTATGTGCCACAGAATTACTGGATCGAAGGACATGCGAGAACAAACAACAATCAAAATAAGACATCAAGCTAATTGTCCTATCAATCAGAATCCCCACCCAAGATCTAATTTTTCCTGTCCAATTTAAAAGACTAAGAGCCACAACCAGTCCAATTGCATCTAGATCTCAAATCTTTGCCCGCAGCATCCCTTTTGAAGATCGCAAAAGCTTCCAATATCAATGGATTGACTAAACCTTCTAATCTCCACATCTTTGTTGCCACTACTTGTACGGGTGGATATTTAGCTCCAGTGCACTTAAGTTCATTTAACCCATTTTTTAACTTTTAAAAATGATTAAAATGCTTCTAATCAAAAAATAATTAAAACGCTTCTACTTTTTAAAAAAATCTTTAAAAAATCTAAAAATCCCCAAAATGGGTAAATTTGATACATATGTTAAATATACTGAGATTAACATTTATATAAAAATATTTTAAAATTTTTTTAAATGAGTTAAATGCATCTGGGTACATTGAAGCTTAGTACACTCGAGTGCATAGTATCGAGACTCATTAAAGAATAAATTGGAAAAGCAAATATTAAATTACTTTTTATTAAGGATGTATTAATTCATCAATATACGCTTGCATACCATAGATAACGGTGATATGCTTTTTTTAATTAAGATAATGATGATATGCTTTTAATTAGTGTGTTTGGCAATCAAAAGAAACAGCTAATTTAAAACTTTTCTTTTCCCAACTACTATATTTTCTTATCTTTTTTCATATATTTTTGTACAATTATCTTACTTTTAAATTATTTTTCATAAATAATTATGCAATCATCCTATCTATTTTAACTTTATTAACTTTACTCTTCATTATTACTTATATCATATTATATCACATTATTTTCTTTTATTTTAAAAGTTTTTACCACAAAACTTCTTTTTAAAATTTTTTTATTAATGTACATGGCATGTGGTAATGTAAAATATGATGGAATAGCAAGAAAATATAGAAAAGTGAAAAAAATATATTTTAAAAATTTTGCGAATGATATGAAATGATAGACGTAAGGTTTGAATAAATAGGATAGTTGTAAAAAAAATCATACAAATGTAAAATCATTTATGAAAGAATGTGCAGGTGAGAAAAACCATAGGAAACCTTTGCATGAAATTACTAAAAGTCGCATTAGTCTTAATCATATAAATAGAAATACATAAAAACTTATTTACTAATTTTAAGTATCGAGTCCGGTTCTATATAATCGAATTATATAAAAGCAGTTCTTTGTAATCTCTTAAGTTTAAATTTTTAATGCTTGATAAAAAATTCAATCTATTCCTTATATTTAGTATGATGTATTTATCTAGGAAGTCAAGTTCTATCCAAATAAATATATGCATGGGGTGGCATTTACTCAAAAATAGGTACATCGATATATAACTTCATTGATATATAACTTAGAAAAATGCTTAGACTCATTCACATATGTATTAAAATATAATAATACCTTATAAAATTATTTATTTATATAGAAGTGATATTTTAGACAGTTTACATGTTGAAAATATAATTTTAAAATTAATATTTAATATTAAATTATTATTTTATGGGCTCCACTTCTATGTAACCAGATTAGATAGAAATATAATCATATAATACCTTCAAATTTTAAGATTTTGATCCTTAACGAAAAATTTAATCTATTCATTAAATTTAACATCATTTGTTTAGTTAAGAGACCAAGTTTCATCTTAATTAAGTATGTGTATCAACCATGATTGCTAAAAAATGTACATATTCGTGGGTAAATTATAAAAAATGCTTAAATCCATTTACACATATATTAGAATGCAATAATAGTTTACAGAATCATTTATTCACATAAAAATAATATTTTAGATGGTTTAAATGTTGAAAATACTACTTTAAAATTGATTTTTTAGCATTAAACTATTTTATTATGTTAATTTTACACATTTATAGATTGGATCCATACACAGTGATATTAAACAAATGAGACAGTTTTCATGATAATATAAATAATGCTAAATACAATAAATGAAGTGACTATTCCATTCATCATCAAGATTTTAAATATGGAGGGGGTTACATAGAAAAAGGTTTCATTGAAGCAAATTTGTTATTTTATTACATTGATTTCACATATTAGTAGATGGAACTTGTACATAATAATACCAGACAAGTGAAAGTATTTATAAAATACTATAACTAATGTTAAATACAATAGATAAAATAAATCTTCTATCAACCATAAAAAAATTCCAAATAAAAAATGTTACATAAAAGAGGAGTCTAGTAGAAGTATTCTCCATTAAGTTCCAAAGGAAGGATGTTTCAAGGCATCTTGCTAGAACCTTTTTTTTTTGAATTTTTTTTGAATTTTTTTTATAAAACTTTAAATCTATATGTACTTAATCTATAAACTAAGTTTTACTATTTTTAAAAATATATATTTTTATTTTTAAAAAATAAGGGGTTTTAATATTTTAAATGTATTAGACAACCCTATTTTAAAAAATAAAAATATATATACGCATTTTCAAAATTGATAAAATTTCATACATAAGTAAAATATACCTAGATTAAAAGTTTTATAAAAAAATTTGAAAAAAATTAAAAAATAAAATTTCTAGCAGAATGCATTGAAATTTTAATGCATCTAGTTGGATTAAAACAAAATCCAAAATCTAACCCAAATCTAGGTAACTGGAGTAATATTTCAATGCTTTAGTGTGCAAAACTCCTTTTTTTAAAAGTATTATATTGAAAATATTTTCATGAAGTTGTTTATCTAAGTGTATTTAACTTATGTATTAAGTTTTACATTTTTTGAAGATGTATAAATATATTTTTTTGATTTTCTAAAACTAAGGGTATTTTAGTCATTTGAAAATGACTAAAATCTCCCCTATTTTAAAAAATAAAAATATATTATGCGCATCTTCAAAAATAATAAATTTTGATTTATAGATTAGATACACCTGGATTAACAGTTTTATAAAAAAATTCAAAAAATATTTAAAAATGATTTTACACCTTGATGCATTAAAAAATTACTCAAGTTACAGATTATGCCTCGTTTGGATCGCACGGCATAGAACTTCAAAGTTGTAAGCAATATTTCAAAATATTTCTACAATTTTTTGGATAAGTAAGCAGTGTGCAGGAAATTTTCATCAGCCAAATACTCTTAAAAAAATTTAAATACAATTAGGAAAAGGAAATTCAAACTGTTTCCCCACAATTTATGTTGCTGTATTCGTTTGCATTACAGGATGACAGAGCAGTCAACCAAATTGCCGACACTAATTTCTGTCCCCATGAGCCTGTGCAAGGTTTCCCGATTCAGAAACAATAGCATCAAATAGTTGGGATCCATGTTTTCTCATAGGGATGATGATATCCAGCTTTCTTCTCTTCAATGCTCAATCCAGAAAAAAAGGTTTTCATCATGCTTTCTCTTCTGTAGCATGGAATGATACATCAGCGAATGGGTCATCATCATCTTCATTTGCGTTGGGACTGCCATTCAGGTTATCCCCAAACTGATCACTGACTATGGGGCATATACTCCGATTGATCTCATGCTGCTTAGAATTTTCTGTACCATGATCATCTATTCCTTCACCGACTGTTGAGCTGGAAATCTGAATCACAGTATCTGTACCAGCTTTAGCAGCAAGTGGCTTAACTGAATGACCTACTTTTTCTTCAGTCTTCTTGTTGTCCAGAAGACTCAAGACCTGGAAATACAGAAGGCAACTTTTACTATATCACATAGTTATATCGAAATTGGGATCCAGAAAGGACAGTTTAAAAACTCATGTTCAATAAAGCCCAGCAAGAGAAAAAAAAAAAAAGATCAAGATTAATACATATATTAAAATGTTCACATACTATTGTCGCTTTCTTCCTCAGAGAAGCTTGCGGTGACTTCAGACATTTATGTACAGCATCTTCATTTGCCATGAAATAAGAGGCTATGGCAGAATAATGCACTCCATCTCGTTTTCTCAAAATGGACTCAAGAATGCACATGGCCTTCATTCGGACCTTGAAAAACAATCATACAAACAACAAATCTCAGAAGACCATCAAAAACAATCATAAACATAGCAAACTGCAGAAGGCCATCGTTAATGCACATTTAGAGTAGTCAAGTAAGCTCCATTCATGGTGAAATGATAATAAGCTGGTTAAATTGGCCTAAACTGTTGTTGGAAGCAGTGCTGAGCAGCTCAAATAGTCACGTCAGATAACAACTGCAAACAGTCCTTATTGTAATTAGCTCCATATATTGATCAATAATGTCTCAAAAGGCCAGACAGCTAAGGTGAACGTTCCACATCCATTTTCAGCATGCTAACAGTGACAAAAATAAAAGGCCTAAATTTGCCATTCTGATGGCCTGCTTGTGGATAAAACAGGATGCTGTGTGAAATCTAGTAGGATAAAGTAAAATTCTCTGTTGTAAAAAATAAACTAAAAAAATTCCCTCGATTGGCTCTGCCAACAGCATTACCAACAGAATGTACTCACGCAGTGTGCCAGAAAGGGACACTGCGAATAGAGAGGGAATGTTGAGGTGATGGAGATAGGTCAACTGTTAACATTCAAATGTTTAAAACATTTGCTAGATAAGATATATAAACATTAGAACTTATTGGTATATAAGGCTCATTGACAAGCATTAAAATCAAAGATAAGTATTCTAAGTGTCCAAGGGTTGCCCAACTGGTAACACACGGTGGCTTTGTGCCACAAGTTCGAAGGGTTCGACCCTCTCCCCCTCTCCCCATGTAATAATTAAAGGGAAAAAAAAAAAAGATAAGTTCGCTAAGAGGTTTGATAGTGCAACAGCTGCAAGAGCGTATACTTTTCAAGTTTTAACACGACAAAGGTAATTTATCATGTCACTAGCAGTTAGGATGATGGATGTTTGAAGAAAACCCTGAACAAAGAGTTGCATCATGAACTTCGCAGGGTGTTGATAAAAATGTGATAGTAACAACTTACAAAGAATATCTGAAAAAGAACATGCCTGCCACAAATTAGATTGAAGCTTTGATTCAAGAGCATGACTCAAGGCCATAGCATTCAGTTCTGAGGCTTCCATGAGAAAGAATTGAAGGGCATCACGAGTGGGCCGCAGGTGCACCCCACCAGATAAAATAATGGTCTCCAATAACCTATCCTCAAGACTCATTTCCCTTGTATTGCTGGCAATAGAAACCCCATTTGTGGCATCTGCTGTATCTGCTCTCGGATCCTGGTTCCAGTGTTCCGCAACCTGAGTCCCGAGGAATACAGAAGGGACCCAAACATCTGAAGTTTGTTCTCCATCATCATGTCTATCTGATCCATCTCCATCCATTTGACTATTGTAACTCTCATTGCCATTTTTCCTCAAGGAATGGGATGTGGCTATGGTTCTTTCTCCTAGACTAATTGAAGCGCTTACAAGATCTACTAACTGGCTAAGGAAGGACTTCTTAACTCCTGTTTGCATCTCAAAATCTTTACTGCCAAAACCCTGAATCCTTTTACTGATATTTTCCGCCAGTACTGGTGCATTGCTCTCTGCTTCATCAAAGATTGCAGAAATCACCTCATTGGCACTGTCACGTATGGTCTTATTGAGAGAGTCTCCCTTCAATGGGTCCAGCTGTCCCTTATAATGGCATAACTTGACAATCATTGCTGAGCTCCATTGCATTTCCCTCTTGAAATCCACACCCAATTTATCCACCAAGTACTTGATCAGCCTTAAAGCCTGCCAAAAGGATACCAACCATCCAAGAACTCAAAAATGCAAAAAGATACTTCAAGAAGTCCTGAACTCAAAACTAGAGTAACTGGCAACAATGACCATGGTACTAGGAACAACCATTTTTTCTATTTTCTATGAAAATTTTCAAACTCGGAAATTTTATGTATTTTTTCCCCCTCTTCGGCCTCCAAGGCACGAAAATAGGTAAGCTCAAAAACAAGGCTTGCAAGTCCAACCAGGCGGCATTCTTCAGCATGCTGATGCTCAGTCTCAAAAGGCAAGCTTAGTTAGAGATTCAAGCTCAGCTCAATAAGGAAATCAAGGCTTGCAAGTCCAGCCTGGTGGAGCTCAAGCTCAAAATGCAAACTTAACTAAGCCAAACTGAAGTTTGGTTCTTCGTGCTTAAAGCAACTTGCTTTGCAGTTTGCGCGGGAGCAGAGCATGAATACGAGCAGAGCTTATCCAATCTACGCAATAATCCCATGAATCGGGGAGGACTAAAAGAAGCTTCTACCGAAAGGAGAAATTTTACGCAGCCAGAAAACTACAACTTCTCGAAATCAGATTCAAATCACAGATGGAATGCAGACCTTCTGCTTGACAACGGGACTGTTATGGTCGAGGCGTTTGATTATGAAATCAGAGACTTCTTTGACAACTCCAGCATGCGCAGATTGGAGATACTTGCAGATCTCCTCCAATTTGTGGGCAGGAGCGACCTTATCCTCGTCGGCAGTTACGCCATTGACAAGCTGCGATCTCCAGTACGACTCCACTGCTTTTCTGTTCCAGCAATACATAGCTCGGTTCTGCTGGTATCGAGCTCTCGGGAATTGTAGAATTTCTAGGATTTTTTCTTCTCGTCTTCCTGTTCCTGAAGCTCGGGTGGGGATGGCGGGGGACGAGTGGCTGGCGAGACGAACAGCGGAGCTGCCTCTGCTGACTGTACCGCTGCCGTGTGTGGCTACCGGCCCATGCGTAGTGCCTGCGCACGTAGCCAAAGTCCCCCGCACGCAACAAAATGTGTGGCCAGCGTTTATCACAAGACTTCCCTTACTTTTTATCGTGCATCGAAGGGTTACGAAACTCGGCAATGATTTAAAGCAATCCTCGGTGTCCATTCACCACTGAAAAAATCCAGACCGTTTATAACATTCATTCCTATGTATTTTTACTAATAATTATAAACATTTAAAACTTTAACACATGTAAGTCTCCGATTAACTCCGTTTTACTAAAACTAAAAAAAAATTTAGGTTTATAAAAATATTTTTAGAACGAATTTCGTATATCCATGAATTTTACTCATTGTTAAACTATTTTATCTAAATTTTCATTTATACTTAGTCTATTATTGTTAATAATATGTTGAATAAGCTATTAACCCTTAGTAAAATAATTAATATGTCCAAATTCTAATTATGATTCTATAATTAAAATTTTATATTTTAAAAATTTTAGTATTTTTATAATTATTTGAAATAAAATTTCTAGTTTTGAATAAATTAAATTTTATATTAAAACTTAGACATATTTACTTGGAGGAATGATTTTCTTAGTTTGGCTAGCCCACCTCAAAAAATTCATTTATAACAATTTTTTTCTTCGTACAATTATTTATCTAAGTGTATTCAACGTATAAACCGAATTTTACTATTTTTGGATATATTTATATATTTTTTGATATTTTTAAGCATCTATGTATATATATATATATTTAAATACATTTAGATAAACAAGTGCATAAAGAAAAAAACAAAAACAATTATCGTAAATAGTTTTTTTGAGAAAAACTAAGTGGAATATTTGCTTAGCTCAAGCTAACAAAATTACTTCTTATTTAGTTGATAAGGACTAACAACTCTTTTAAAAAATGTTAACTATACGGATATCAGGGTAATTTTAAGTCAAATATATTGGCATATTTAGAATTTTTGAGAATACATTACCGAAAAGATTTTATAATTTCTCCACGATGTTGGAATTTTCCTTCATGGTATAAGGATAGACGTGTGTTTTATTGTAATATCTGGATAACTTGATCTATAAATATAAAAAAAAAGGCATAAAATTTGTAGATGTATGCAAAATTTGCCTTTTTAAAAAAAATTAAAAAAGAGAAGGGGCGATGGACATGGCGCATGTCCATGCGCGGTGCGCCACAATTACAAACGATAGTAAAAACAAATGCGAGAAGGGACGAAAAGGGTGAGTGAGGACTATGATATCGGAATGATACAGAAAATGATAAGCCATAAAGAAAAAGTAGCTTTTGCAAATAATAATATTTAAAGGGAATCGCTTTGTGAAACGGGTCGCAGCTCGCCTACTCTTGGGTTTTTCATTTTTTAAACATTTTTATTTTAATCCAAATTATTTTGGTCTAGATTTCAAAATTTTAGAGTGTTTTGCGGTGAGATAAAAATATTAAATTAAAATTTTTTACTTTTCATAATTATCTTATTTTAAATTTATTTTTTAGTATCTTTCTACAGAGTTATCATATTTTCTAATCATTTTACACAGCTATCCATATAACTAATCTATTTATTTTAACGTTACATTCTTTGTACCTCATCATTATCTCTATTATACCGCATTATTTTCTACAAATTTAACAACTTTTACACCAACAACTTTTTATCAAAAAGTTTTATCATTTTTCAAACACACCATTAACTTTAAGTTTTTTACATCTTTAATGTTAAAAATATAATTTTAAAAAATTTCTTGCATTTGAATTTTTCAAATTATATATAAATTTAATTAAAATGATTTTTATATTATAAAAAAATCTATGCAAAAGACTATAATGCATAGGCTAGATCTAAATAAAAATACAAAAGAAGTGTGAATGCCAAGTTGCCGATTGTTACAGTACAAAAAATTGTAGATGAAGTCGCTAGTTGTAACAGTATCCATGGGATCAGATCTCATGCTCAAATATACATTAGAAAATAAAAAAAGCTCCCTCAAAGAAAATCGAAATCCGACCACCTAAATATAAGGTCAGGATTTTACCAACCGGATCCGTGTTGGCATTCTTAAAATATACTAGAGTCACTTATACAGGTGAGAAAAATCTCTCATTAATTTGCGTAGATATTAGAGTTAAATCTGCTAATTTATATTATTTTGATTTGGATATATAATGGGAGCTCTTAATTATTATTTTATATTTCATACTTTCTTTCTTTCTTTGAGTGACAGTTAGTGATCTGGTATATCTATGTTTTTTAAAGCACGAATTGGAAATTAATTGAATATTAATCCAAATATAAGTTTGACATTGATTTAGTAAGAAACATGAACTTTATTATGGTTAACAGGAAGAAAAAATTGCTTGAGTAGTTGATTGTCCATTGTTTTGTTGGACATATGACGGAAGTGTATTTCAAGGGCGGGGTAACGAGTGCTTTGTTTCTATTCAATATTTAAACTGTGGATGTTCCATTTACGTTAATGCATCCACATCACCCTTTTTGGCATACAAGCGATGACATTTATTACATAATTTTTTTTTTTTTTGATGAAAAGGAAACACAATCCTATCTCGATCCCCTTGCAATGTGGAAGGGAACTGGGATTGGGTGATCCTGAATTTTATTCTCAAAAAAATTGCCTGTACAAATTTTCTCCAATATTTCTTGGGAGGGGGGGTACCCCACCAAGAATGATGATCCAAAACAGAAAAAGACATTAAATCGGCTAAGGTATGGGCAACAGTGTTTCCGTGCCTTAGAACATGATGAATTAATATGTGGGCGGCCTTTAAAAGCAAAACCTTAATTTCATCGATGATGACCCCCGCAGGTGCACAAATCGGTCCTTCAATAGTCAAAAAATTACAAAGAATGAGAGAGTCGGTTTCAATCAGTATACGCGTAAGTGAAAGCTGGGCAGCCCACCTGACCGCCAACAGAAAAGCATGGGCTTCCATGAGCAGGGGCTCCATGTTTCCCCTTCTCCTTCATCCCTGAGCAGCAATAAAAAAACCCCTAGAATCCCTGATGACCGCAGCAAAACCCATAGAATATCTATCCTTGCTTTTTCTTGCATCAACATTGATCTTGAAAGCTCCCCATGGCTGTTTGGTCCACCGATGCACCAAAATTCGGTCCAAACAGCCCCCTTGCATGAGGGACTTAGCTCTCCTGTGTTCTTCAAGGAAGTCCTCACACCAATCGAGCGTGTCAGCGAATACCGGTCGGGTACCGCCTTCCTTAAAAGTGTTACAAAGATGTCACACCCTCCAACAGCACAGAATGAACATTGTTAGATCAACGGACCTGTTTTTTTGAGTTAACAATCTCAAAATTTCCTGAACCGTCAACGTTTGTGTGGTTATGCACAATTTTCTAAAATGTTGGTAGTAGTTATGATATTTCCATGAAAAAAGGAAATACTAAGTATTTATTAAAGTAGAATATCCCCTTACTTATTAGTCATTATTCATAACTTTTCATATTATCCTTATTACTTCCTTGTGTGACCGTCACGATGCTCCATTCTGGCGACATTACTAGCAGCTCCTTTTTCCTTTAATAGTTCTGGGCAACTCATCTTTTCCTTTTAGGTGGATAATGTCATTAGATTGAGTGAAATTATAATTTTTATAAATATCTTATATTCGTCTTTTGTTAATAATAATTTATAAATAATATTTTGTTAAAATGAAGTCTAAAATGGCATTGGTCAGGAGAACAGAGTTTATCTAAATAAAAGATGGAGAGAGAATGAGAGTAAAACCCACAAAAAACATTGATGAAAGTAATTAAACAAGATTTAAAAATATTATAAATTACAAAAAATTTAGTCTTAAATCGCCCAAAATAGCGTAAAAGAATTTATGCAGCCGACCCCACTTAAGTGGGAAATAATCTATAATGATGATGATGTAGATATTCTGATCAAATATATAGAAACAAAAGAAAGATGAAAGGATTCTGCCTATTTTAGTTCAGTTCACTCTTTCTAAATTGTTAAAATTTATCATTATTTTTTAAATTTCATCTCGATTAGTATATACAATTTTTTTGTTAATTTACATAATAAATTTTAATACAATAGCCTGTTGGTGTTATGTGTAATTTTGTATTATATAAAATTTAAATTTTCAATTTAATTTTTGACTAATAAAAATAATTAAAATATTTTTTAAATAACAGAAATAATGAAAATAAATTAAATGTAATTATTACGTCGTAATTTTATCAGGTCGATGTCACAATTTAAAATGGGTTGAACTGGTAAGACCTAAACTAGACGTAAAAACAATTTAATTCACGGGTTGTTTTTTAAAACATTAGTGCCTATGCATGTAGCCAAAGCCCCCGCCTGCAAGAAATACGTGGCCATTGTTTACCACATGAGTTTCCTAACTTTTATCGTGCATGGAATGATTATAAAATTTGGTTATGATTTAAAGCAGCCCTCCGTGTCCATTCACCACTAAAAATTATAAACCATTTATAATATTCATTCATAAGTATTTATTAATAATTATAAATATTTAAAATCTACAATATGTAAGTCTCCAATCTAATTGTATTTTAATAAAACTAAAAATTATTTAGATTTATGAAATATTTTTAGAAATAAATTATATACACATTTATGAATTTTACTCATAGTTAAACTTGTACTTATAAACTTTTAAAAATTTCAAATATACTTACGTATTCTGTCCGAAAATTTCATTTACACCCACGTCGTTAATGATATGTAAAATAAGTCATTAACCCTTAATAAAATACTTACGTATTCTGTCCGAAAATTTCATTTACACCCGCGTCGTTAATGATATGTAAAATAAGTCATTAACCCTTAATAAAATGACTAATATGTCTAAAACTCTATTTATGATTCTACAAATAAAATTTATATTTGAAATTTTTTTTAGTATTTTATAGCTATAAAATGATATATTATTTGAAAGAAAATTTTAAATTTGAATAAATTAAAATTATACTAGCATATTTGTTACTTTGTAGGGGCTAACAACTCATTTAAAAAATATTAACAACATGAGTATAAATGGAATTTTAGGTTACATATGTAGGTATATTTGGAATTTTTTAAAAGTCCATAAATACAAGTAAAGTTAAGTGTAAATTTTGTAGATATATGCCAACTTTGCCTTTTTAAAAAAATTAAAAAAGAGAAGGGGCGATGGACATGGCGCACGTCCATGCGCGGTGCGCCCCAATTACATCTGGGCATAGTAAAAACAGACGGGGGTAGAAAGAACAAAAAGGGTATGTTAGGACACTGTGATCTCGGCATGATAGAGAAAATGATTCGACGTAAAGAAAAAGTAGCTTGTGCAAATGATAATATTTAAAGGGAAATGCTTTGTGAAACGTGTAGTAGCTCACAAGCTCTTAGGTTTTTCAATTTTTTCATTTTTATTGTAATCCAAAATATTTAAAAAATTCCTTATATTTGCATTTTTTGCAAATTATATTTAAATTTAATTAAAATAATTTTTATATCATAAAAAATATCTATGTAAAAGGCTGTAATACATAGATTGGATCTAAATAAAAATACAAAAAAAGTGTGAATGCCAAGTTGCCGTATGTAACAGTACAAAAAAATTTTGAATGCCAAGTTGCAAGTTGTAACAATACCTATGTTTAAATATACATTAGAAAAAAAAAAAAGCTTCCTCAAGACAAATTGAAATCTTGACCAGCTATACACAAGTTCAGAACTTCACCAGCTAGACGATGTCTGTGTTGGCATTCTTAAAGTATATTTGAGTCGCTTATATACGTGAGGAAAAAAAATCTATAATTAATTTAGGCAGTTATTAGAGTAAAATCTGCCAATTTGTTTAAAACTTAAATATATAATGGGAGCTCTTAATTATTATTTTATGTTTTATACTTTCTTTCTCCGTTTTGGTCACCGTTAATGACCTCGTATGTCTATGTTTTTTAAAGCACTAATTGGACATTAATTGGAAATACAAGTTTAACAATAATTTAGTAAGAAACATGAGTTTTATTTTGTTTAATAGGAAGAGAAAATTGCTTGAGTAGTTCGTTATTAGTGTATTGTTAGGCATATAATGGAGGTATACTTTAAGAGTGGGTAACAAGTCCCTTTTTTTATTCAATATTTGAACTCGAATTACCTATTCACACTATTTTAATGGATCTATATCACCCTCTTAGGCATACAAAGCGATAACATTTATTAGTTACTGCTTGTTATGCACCATTTCACGAAATGTAGATAATGATTATGATTTTTAATGAAAAGAAAATATTATGTATTTATTAATATAGAATTATCCTCCGACTTATTAATCGTTATTCATATCTTTCCTAAAATTCTTGTTACTTCTTCCCTTTCTTTTTTATCCTAAGTCATCTTGATCGGATATTTTCTTAGTATTTTCTTTTTTGCTAATTTTAATTGTCCAAATAAACACTTTAATTAACCTCTCGATTGGATATTTATAGATAATTAATACAGTTACTACCAATTTTATTTTAGAAAACACATTAGTAAGAATAACATTGCTAAGAATAAATTTATTGGTGTGACTTTGCGAGTGTACGTGCATGCAAAAGAGCACGTAGAGCACGTAGTTCATTAAAAAAATAAAATAACAAAATAAAGAAGAAAAAAAATCTAAAACAAGATAATTTATATATATATAATTCCTCATTATTCAAAGAGGTAAAAGAAGGCTATAGAAGAATAGAAATAATTAAAAAGACATAAGTAATATTAAGAAGTTATAAAAATTAGACTAAAAATGAAAAAATATATTATTATCTTATTTATTTTAAGAATGTTTAATGTCTAGAGGATGGAAAAAGTGTACCATCTTCTATATTTAAGGATGGGTGGATGACCAACCAAGATGGTTTCCGACCAGCTAATTGAAGTTGAACTTATGCCATTGCGCAAAGAATCAAAAACGCGAAATATTGGCCTTATTATTCGGTCCTTCAATTCGGTTATAGCTAGCAGTTAGAAACTAATAAATTTTCTACTACTATGGATTACAAGTTAAAAATTTCAGGGCCTCTTCGGCGGTATCTAATGGACTAGAATTTGGACAAGGAGATTGACTTGTATCGAAAAAATATTGAGAATGAAAAGAATAAAATTATTATATATTTAAAGATGAGAAATTGTATGTAAAATTATTTTATGCCTCGTCGGCCTCTAAGATCATTTGTTGCATTCACGTCCCCAAAGTCTGTTTGATACTATGAATTTGCCTTGCTATTTGAAAGGCAACTTGTTTTTTTTTTTTTTTTTTTTTTTTCCTTGAATGAAATACGTCAATATTCCAATGAAAATATTAAATATCATTAAAAATTAAAACAATGATGCAAAATAAAATCATTACACTAAATTAGAAAGCGATAAACATTATCTAAAAAAACAGATGAGAAATTCGCCGAATATGTCTCGCGAGGGTCGGGTGAAGGAACGGCCAGCCGACGACTGGTTTCCTCATGCTTCGCAGAATGCGGTGGGAAACGAGAATCACATGCTCACAGGAAATGGTAAAGAAATGAGGAGAACGGGCCGGCGAAAATTAGGCTGCCGATATAAAAGGTAAAGTTCTTTTCATGCTCTGGCGGACGATCTTGGAGGATACGGAGGTACTCAGAGATCAACTCATATACTTCACATTTTCCATGACTTAATTCCAATTATTCAAAACAAGGACTTTGATTTTGATTTTCGTGAAGACTATTAATGTCTAATCTAAGAAAATCTGTATAAGTGAACCGTTATGAAATTAGGAGTACAAATTACTTAAGAAATACTATCAGATTGATCCCAAAAATTTGTGTGGAACGATATCAACATGGCAATAGAGGTTTATGATATGATCTTTTTGCTTTTCTAGACGTCTTTTGATAAAAATCAGGGGATTGTGTTGCACACTCGGAGTGCGCGGCTGCATCGTACCGAAATGCCACGGCAGAACGATACATGCGCTAGCACGGAATGGGATTCTGCTCTTCCCACGCACGTGTCATCTCAGAGATCCGCGAGAGAGAGAGATGCAGCTCCGCTTCCGATGCATGTCTTCTGATTGAATTTGAACCATCCGACCGTCGGATGTTGCACATGTTCTATGGGAGCGGACGGTGGATATAGCGGGATTTCTGCTCTGCTGTTGCCGCAAGACTGTTGGTTCCCACGTGTTCTATTTCTCCCGATCTAGACATCTGCCACCGCACGTGCGCGGCGGGTCACATGGATTTTCTAGTGAAAAATACTAGGCGCTACTCGCGCTTGCAAATTTATGGCACTGGCCACTCGCAAGCAGCATAAATCTCTTATATTTAATATCTTATCCATTCATCTTTTAAAAAAAATCAAATGACATTGTTTCTTATTAAAATAATTTTCAAAATTATAAAATAATATTAAAATTCCATCGAGTTGTAATACGATCCTAAAGAGGAATAAAACCAATGAATATAAGCAGAAACATGAATCTCGCAGCATCTGGAAATCCTATCCACAATAATATCTGGATTTTCCACACGGCTTGGGAATTTCAAGCTCGAAAGAGTGCGAGTGTTAAATTAAACATACTCGCGCGGACGAACTTTGAATCCATCTCCCTCCTAAAACCCGCTCGCCATTTTCTCTTTTCACAGTGCCGAATTTTTTCCTTCTTTCTTTTTGTGTGGTTTTCTGCTTCGGCATCGCCTCAGGTATGCTGCCGTTATGACTTCCACCTGTTTTTTGCTTTCTCCGTTATTTTCAAGCTGAAAATGGATTATTGTTTAGAGAATTTCCTTTTCCTTTGTTTTTTTTTAAAAGATTTTTTGAGGTTAAATTTCTGATTTTTCCCCATGCAATATTATTATTATTATTATTATTATTATTTTTCTTATAGTTGCGTCGAGATATGCGGTCAAGCGAAGTAACGTGATTTACGAGTTCAAACAAATTTTGGAGTTAAACTGGGAATTTATTTTCAGTTTTAGGAATTTTGATTTCTGCCTCTTTGAGCAAATTCGGGCTTGGTATACTGAATTCGAAGGAATCCTCGTGTGGCCTGAGGTGGGAATTTCTTCAAAGAAACAAACATCTATCGTTGTTGTTAATAATTCTGAATTTGGATGTAAGGTTATGGGATTTCAGGTTTGCGAGCTATTTCAAGTGTTCAGATCTCACATTCTGAGTTGGGACTTCTAAAAATTATTTTTTTCAAAGGAACAAGTTTTTATTTTTCGTCAAAAACTCCGATTTTTCATAGTATGTCATTTGAGGATTTCTTGGTTGAAGATTATCCAATTTCATATGGTTGGATTCGTCAATTTCTGCCGCAAAATAAAAAAAGGAAAAAAGTGGAAAGTTCACCTCCTTATTTTATATTTGGTTGTTTGAGAGAGGTTGAGTACGACAAATTGCTTGTTGGGTCCAATTGACAGTCTGTTGAAAATTTTTATGTCTTGCTACTTGTGTATGTCTTAGCTCTCGTGCTGTAATACAACCACCTTTAATTTGCCTATACCATCCGCCATATCCTAATTCAAAGTTCTATTCTGATGGTCTTTGAGAGCAAAAGAAAACTTGAACTTTTTGCAGTGGAAGGAAGGATTGAGAATGGTTATCTGTTGCCTATAATCTGCGGAACAATTGAAAATGACTGTGCCCAAAGATGATTTCATGGCACTCCTAAGTTGAATGTTCGAAATGACTGTGCCGTAAGACGATTTTAGGGCACATCCTAAGTTGAATGCTTGAGATGATTGTGCCCTAAGATGATTTCAAGGCCCATCCAAAGCAAAATGTTTGAACTAGAAATTATTCCTTCCGTTTAGTTTTATCTTGTTCTTACCTGTCTTTAGCCAGCAAAAAGTACTAAAAAGTTGGTATATTGCAAGATTAAGAGTATTTTTTTTTCAGCAGAATGAAACCTTGACAGTGTTGTTGCTAAACATTTGAAAATGAAACCATTGGCTTTGTGGCACTATTAAAATTTAAAGTACAGATCGAAGACACAGGCTGCAGAATAAGATGTATGTTTCCTATATGACTCATAGCGTGTTCTTATGACTTACTGCTAAGATCTGATGATCTGGAAATAATTAGGTGGATACCAGCTTTGTATTCGGGATGGAATATTGCTAAATGGGTTTGATTTTGTTTATTGTTGTCCGCATAAATGGTTATTGGGTTATTTCAAAGTCTTATTTGTAAGATAAAATATTTTGTAGGTTTATGTGATTTACAAAAGGTAATGGTTTTAGCCGACGTTTGTACATGGCTTTATTTCAATGTCCACCCTCTGGCTGGCTAAGGTCGAAAACTGCGGTCCAAGTCTGTGGATCCCAAAAACAGAGAATTTGAGAGGAAATTTTTTTTTATTGGTGGCTACTTTAATTGCAGGCCTGTAATAATGGCACAACCAAATAATCTAATTTTAGTTTCTTCTTTTAATATAATTAATCATGAAAATGGAATTTTAGTATTTTCTGTCAATCAGTCACAGTTTAGCTATTGAAAACTTTTACCTGTTGCAAGTTCTGGTCTAACCAGTCACATGGATCAGGTGCACTTGTTGAAATCCAGTCCTGTAATATATTTTTCATAAAAATTGGCTGAATACGATATGTCTTGTGGCATAGAATGGCTGCACATGCAAATTAAGGGCAAAAAGTACATTCCTGAATAATGCGGACCTCTACTGTCAACTCTTCAAATACTCACTCGAAAAGGTTGCTTATAGGAAAGATTTTTAAATGAATTCACATTTTCAATAGAGATTTTATGAAATGCATATGTTGCAACTTCTCATTGTGCTGGAAGGGCCTGAGTGGTGCCTCCCTCCTTTTTGTGGGTCCAGTACCTCAAAGTGCTCGAGTTGCCAAAGACAATGTTACAGTGGCTGGATCTGCTCTTTCCAAAGTGGTACTTGACAGAGGCTATGGAGTTTGGTGTGCTTATCGAAAAAATGAAGATCCACAATTTGGGCTCCCTGTACCTCTATATAAACAAGATTTTTCTTTGGTATCCTTCTTTTGTGAGAATGAATGCATCTTAGATTTTCTTACACAGGGATCTATGACATTGGAAGAAAGTAGCATGATATATTTGATTTGAATAAGACTACTTGTGAGGGATCCATCTGATTATAACTGATCAGATAGAAAGACCATCTGATGGTGCTATTTGAATGCAGTTCAGAATAGGAAGCTCAATAATTGCATCAGATTTACTTCTTTTGTTATTCTTAGCTCACATTATGTGTTGGCTATCATATTTACTTCTATATTTATTTGCAGCTTGAGCCTTGAATTGTATGTTGGATTTCTGCATTTAGAGCCTGTTTAGGAAGATTCAAAAGTTGAAAAGTGGGAATGAAAAATATTTAAAAAAGTGAGAGAATGATATGATATGACAGATATAATAATTAGGAATAATAAGAATAAAGTTAAAATAGATAGGGTAAGACTTTGGAAAATGTGAAGAAAATGATTGGATTGCAGATGGGATAATAAAAAAAATTAAGATATTTAGGTAATTATGACATCAAATAATATCAATAGTTGTGTAGAAAGAGTGGGGAGTTTTTTCAAATTTTTTTTTTTATAATATTTTTACATGTTACCAAATGGACCTTTCCTTGAATTTATGTAATTTGACTTATGTGTTGTTTACTGTGTTTACGATCGTTTCTTACTTTGGATATATGGCATTTTGATTTCATGGATATATTGTTTTTTTTTATGTGAAGTAAGCAAAAGTTGTGCTTTTCATTTGTGTAAACTGGGTATTGGTTCATCATCATTATACTTCTATGATTTTTAAAATTTGTTTCAATTGTGAAAAGTGCAAAAATTTTCTCTTATAGGATGCAAGAAGCATGAATTTGTAATTGTCTATGACAATTTTTTTTGCGATAAACACTCTTTCGTTTGATCTGTCCTTTTAAATTTTTTTTTTTTTTAAAAAAAACTTGAAATGTGGATTGATCTTAATGCATGTTTCTCAGAATGTCTTTTCATCTTGGTCAGATGCCATAACCAATTGACAATTTTGATTTTATGAAAAATTCTGTGGCATGTGCATAATGTATAGTGCATGTGATGATTGCCTGCACGAAATATTGCAGTGCTTCTATATCCTAGGCACTCTGTCTTGTTTCACTTAAAATGTTGACTCTATAGGCATTGAAATGGATAAATTAGGTTGTTCAACCTCCATTTTGAAGAGCATTTGAAAATTTTGGTTGGATCGTCTACTTAAGTTTTTCATAAATGTGAGTTGTTGTCTATGCCTATATGTTCTTTATATTGAGATCTTGTGTTTCAGTCATTAAAAAATTCTCAAAAATTTTTTGTGCCCCTTTTAAATTTATGGCTTTACATTGCAAAAAGATAAATTGATTTCCCTTGTTTTTGTTTTGTAGAGGAATTGGCAGTTGCAGTTTGTTAGTCTGTGTGCTGTCTGGTTCCATAGGAACAGAGGTTATTTCACATGATGGAAGATGATGATGGAATTGAGTTAAGCTTAGGCCTGTCTTGTGGCAGTTCAGCTAGCAAATCTAAGGTTAAGGATAACAATTCAGATGTAAAGAGGGAGGAAGGTGGAGTGAGTAAATTAATGGGTGGTAGTCTGAATGTTGCCGATGTTTCATTTAAACATTTTCTACCTCACCATGTGGGGAAACAAGACTCAAATTGTTTGCAGAGAAATGAGCAAGGAATACAACCACGAGAAAACTTCTGGACAGACCTTGGGAAGTGCTCAAGTCAAGAAGCAGAAACTGCTTCAAATGATGTGAATGATAAACCCTTGCAGTTTAATAGATATCAGGATCTATGGAGTGCAAATAACAAGCCAAATGAAGTTTCTGAAGAGAAATTGGATAAACAAGAGATCAGTGCAAACTTGTGGCTAGAACCTGGTAGGAAGCGCAAGATGTCATTTGAGGAGATGAATCATCAGAAGAAGCATGAGAAGGAAGTTGAGCATGCGGATGGACATGGTAAGAATCATATTGGTGCTGTAATAGTGAAAAGTTCCCATGTTTCAGAAGATGGTTCATTTGCAGAAAATGAGGATGTGGCAGAGTCAGAAGTTGAGGTCTCGACCTCAAGGCTGGCACAACATGATGACAATGCCAAGCAACATAAAGGCAGTGGGACTGATGTTTCTAAGTTCAAGGATAAGCAGAGTTTTAATGAGTCACATGTGAATGTTGTTGGAAGTCAAGCTGGCCTTGAACTTGGAAACTTGGGTTACAGCATTCCGTTTTCACTCCAGCAGTCCACTGCTTCTGCACCTTACTCCCTAGCTGTTAAAATCCCAAGTGCCACTCCTACATCAAATGCTTCTGGTTCTACTTTACCTTATGTGATGCAATTGATGTCTACAACACAAAGTGAACGTCCACCTGTTCAGTCTGCAAGCCCTAACAACTTTCCCCTGGCTTTTGGTTACCCTGTTGTCCAACTCCCAACTTTGGATACAGATTCCAATCCAGCTTCTCGCACGCAACAAATAGCTGGTTTTGATGTTAGAAGCCTTCGAGATGGAGTTTCAAATGGAAATCATTCCAATGATGATCTAAAGCTTAATCAAGGTTTGTTTTATGATCTCATATATTTTTCATGCTGGTCTTTATCATTTCTGAGAATTTTTTTGTTGAAGTTCATTAGAGTACACGTATATAAATATCCTAGCAACATGCCGTTTTATTATGAATAATATGAAATGCTTAGTATTTTTTTTTCTGGAAATATTTGGAACTGTCTGGTATTCCCATAAACAAACTCTCCAATTTGTGCATAGTAATTAGTTGAGATAGTAGATGAATCTGTGTCTCTAACCCTTTTAAAGAAAAAAATAAAAATAAAATGGATGGACCTGGTTAAGATTTTTGCTCATACAGGTATACCTTCATGATTTATTAAACCATGAACATTCTAGAAATATTTTCTGGGAAGAACAATATTGTTGGGGACCTCTTATTTCATCTTATATGGGAAAAGTTCGAAGTTCCAGAAATGGTATGCATGATTTATTTGAGCATTACATCAATTCATTTACACCCTCAAAAAATGACATGATATTGGGGCTAATGTTGTATAGTATGTATTAAAGACAGCCGCTTCAGATTCTCAAAATTTAAAATACACAGGACATCTCATGGCAACTTTTCTTCAGCCTGTATACATGATTTTGGTTCCAAACCTTAGGTATGCGTATTTCATTTCTGCTGAGAAGGTGGCACAAAAAAGAAAAAGAAAAAGAAACTTGTCCCCATTTACTTGATTCTGGCTAGACCGATGAGCACTATGAAATAGATTTAGTATGATTGTAATGATGTATTCTTTGGCTATGTTTAAACTAAGAATGACCCTTTCTGTAAAAGTGGAAGTCTATTTACTCCGCCATGCTTCCATCTACTATATGTTCGAAAAATGGTGAATTTATCGTATCGTCTAATTGTTGTTGTTCCTACCTTCATGGACACACGTAGGTGCTCTACCAACTCTCCTCCGTGCTACTGAAGAGAGCGGTGCCTCTTCTTCATCTCAGAAGGAAGATGATTCCAAGGGCAACAATATTATCTTCAAGCCAAAAGAAATCCCTGATCGAAGGACTATAGTAGAAGGAATACCTCATGAAGTTTCAGCCATAAGGCCAGGCATTGGACCTGATTTGAAATTCGGGGGTTGTGGATCATGCCCGGATCTTCCATGGGTGTCAACAACAGGACCAGGCCCAAACGGTAAGACCATCTCTGGTGTTGCTTATAGATATGGTCAAAACCAGACTAGAATAGTTTGTGCTTGCCATGGCAATCACATGTCCTCTGAAGAGTTTGTTCAACATGCTAGCGATGCACCGGCCCAAGAAAACAATGCGGGGTTAGCATCCTTTGCTGGTGGCAATCCGACTGCCTCAGCAGCACAAAGCTGAGCTTTCCTTTCTTTTGTACCTGTTGCAAGCTGCCCTATGTTTAATTATGTTGTTTGTATTCTTCCTTTCTGCCTTATCCTGAGCGGAAGATATCCAGTTTCTGTAACCTTAACTGGGTGAGATTAAAAATAACAAGGATGAGTGTTGCAAAACTTGTTGAAACATGTATATTGATCTGCCAGTTTGGATAAAGATTTTTTTTAACACCTTGCAAATTCGTGTACTTCCTGGTTTCAAACTTGACATCTCTCTTCTGTTTGTTATATGAGACGGCATTTCTTTTTCCTGCGTTGACAAGCCAATTGGGGATTGCATGGGATTAAAATGCAACAGTCATCAGCAATTACTTGTGGCAAGTGTTCTTTCAAGACATCTTTTCTTTCCGGTTTGGATATAACAAGACCAACCTAAAAACCCATTGGTTTTAGATGCAAACCATGGTGGCAATGTCATGATTCACAATGAGCAGCATGTTAAATGCGAAAGCCTCTGAAATCAAAAGACAAAAACCAATGGCTTTTGTATCTTGTCACGAATATCCAGATAGAGACAATCTAATATACGGCTTTAGCCGGGGGTTTTGATTCCAATGGGTGGGCCCTATTGAAATGGGATGTTCATATTTAACACATTTATAAATGTATTTTCAGACAGTGGGCTGTGTATGCAGGCCTTCGATGCAATGATTTTGAGTGTGTGTGTGTGTGTGTATATACATATTTGAAAAAATGAAAGCTGCGGGTTGTTTGGTATCTTATCAAACTAATGTTAGATCTAAAACTAAAATGTTCTTCTACTAAGACTTTAATGGAGCTTGTCTAAGATGATGATATAGGAATTAGATAAGAAGAAAGGGTAGAGATATAATATATTATTTAAATATTCCTGGAGTCTCATTTGTGGAGTAGAATGAGCTCGAAGAAGTTTGTTGTAGAGTTATGACAAAACTACGTGCAAGCAACAACAGGTTCCTGGAATTTAAGGTACCATTTACCAAATTTCTTCTCGTCTTTGTCAGCATTAGTGTATGAACCAACAACCCAAAATTCTTGGCATCGTTTAAGATCCTTGAACATCGAGGCAGCTTTATTTTAAATTAGGTCCCAATAAACACAATCATATCAGGCCAAATATATGGGAGAACGAAACATCGGGCCTTTGGGACAATGAAAGCCCAAATATACAAATAGGCAGTGAAAAATTCATGTTGAAATTAAGAGGTCAAGGTCTTGCTTATTATTATTATTATTATTATTATTATTATTATTATTATTATTATTATTTCATTCTATGCCACGTGGAAGTAAATGAACCAGAGCTCCATGTAAGAAAGGGTAAAAGAGGCTGGCATACTATTCTGTAGAAAAAAATGTGGGCAACTGCAACAATCAATAATAAATCCCGGTGTATACGTCAGAAGCAAACAAAAATGTTTTGGTTGACCAAGGTTAAATTGGTTGCATCTGCACCTGTACACAATTTATGGTATGGATAAAGATTTGTTTATTTTGACACGAGATGCATGGACTATAAAAAATGGGATCTAGCATATCTTTTGAAGTTTGAATTTTTTCTGGTAAAATGGGTATCAATGAAAGTGGATTAATAATCTAATTTTGAATTTTGAAAAGAGATACATAAGATATGTCTATATTCTTCAAAGATCGTTGATTGCAGTAGTAATTCTAAAACAAGGAATTTTAGAGTAAGGGTGTGTTTGCTTCGAGAAAAACTTTTTCACTTTCTACGGTTATCCTAATTTTAAATTATTATTTTTATATCTTTTTATACAAAATACCCTATTTTTTAATTATTTTTATGTAACTACTCATTCAACTAGTTTATCTATTTTAATTTTCTTCTATTTATTTTATTATTTTACTAACACGCCCTAAGTATAACTCACTACTTCGTTGGATTATGGAAGTTTATACGAGGAAATGGAGGTGAGAATTTGTTGATGCTGATTTTATCCGTAATTGGGGGGAAGTCTCATCTTTTAGAATTAAGGAGGCTTTCTTTTGGGTACAGGAGGAAGCAAATTGCTACCTCTCCATTTTTTTTGTCAAAGTCAAATTGTCCATATATCACCGTGTCAGGTGGATCTGCTCCCTTCCCTTTGCGTGCTTGCAACACGCAAGGCAGGGCTGAGGGAGTTTCGTTCTCTGTTGCGGAGAACAGACGGCAAAACGGAGTCTTTTCGTCGAATGCATCTTTCTCGAACCAGGCAATCGAAGTATGGAAAATGGAATTGTTTGCGGAGGATAAGGACTAAGGAGCAATGGAAATGAAAATGGGGGCAATGTCTGACAGTATTCAGCCTAATTTTTACTCGCGTCACAATTTATTTATGATAATACCCAGGAACTCTCTCATTTTCGACGTGAAATTCCACTCATCTGCACCTTCTGCCTTCTATATAATACAGAGCGTTACGCCATTAAACATTTAAAATGACTAAACTATCTTATGTTTAAAAATTCAAAATAAATATATATACGTCTCCAAAATTAGTAAAAATTGGTTTGTAAATTAAACATAACTAGATTAATCATTTTGTAAAATTTTTTTTTTTAAAAAAAACAAAAAAATGTGTTTTAGACCAGACCTCTTCCATCTATCTGTTTATTAGGGGCGGATAGGAATACATGGTTCACTTTATGCATGTGCTGTGTAAAGTTTATATGCTGAGAGTTTTTCATCATTTCCATTAATTGAATAATTTCTCATGTCCTTGCACGTCCCCCAATTTCCTGACTTGGGGTGTTATGATCTGTCAATAAATTAAATTCAAATCCCGCTTGTGCAATTGGCCCAAGTTTTTAATAATCGAATTGTATATCTACCTTGTTTCTGGAATAGTGATCTGCTTATTAATTAACAAATTTCAAAGCAGAATATCTCACAAGGAAGGTATCATTAATCGCTATTCCTTCTTGATCTACATGATCAACAAAGGTATGCTTCCACCTAACTGAGTCATTTGGGCACGCATTTGTTCCGTTTCATGAAAGCCACACAACCTAATTAAAGAAGGAAAAATGTGTAAAAAGTATTTTTGAGATGTTTGTATAAAGAAGAATAATATACAACATTTTTTAATTTTGGCTTGCTAATAAAATTGTCAAAACTCATGTTGCTACGTAATAAGTAATAAAATTCAGTAATTTTCTTGCTAATATACATCAGCAAATATTGGCTGCCAATTAAAAAAAATTGTTGTAATGATATCTTTCGATCTCCTAACAATTAGCAAAAGAGACCTTTTTATTTTATGTCGATAACATATGCGTAGTTGACAACAATTGGAGCATATAATAATAAGCTACGCAATGAGAGCATCTAATTAATTAAAGGCCTTTAGGTCAATACAACAAGGAGCATGTTGCTTCTTTGAATAGAACTGACCTTGTTCTTAATTTACGATCTCCGCGACCACTAACTAAATGGTCTTTATTAGGGGTGGGAATCGGGGCGGGTCGGGGCGGGTCAGGGTGTGCCCAACCCTGACCCTCCTTTTCAAAAATCTTGTTTGACCCTTATTTTATACCGGGTCGGGACAAGGTCGGTTTGACCCTTACTTTTTTCTACAAGGTCTCGGGACAAAATTCGGGTCGGTATCGGGTCAACGGGTCGGGTAAAAAATTGCGGGTCAAGTAAGAAATTTTTAAAAATTTATAAAACTATCAAGTATAAAGACAAATTTATATTAAATTTAATTACTATATGCTTGAATCTATTATTAATCAATCAAAGTAAATATAAATAATTAAATAAAACATGAATATTAGCATTAAACGTGGTTTTTCTTTTTAATGTAAAATATCAGAAAACGGGTCAGCAGGTTGACCCGCCCCGACCCGCCTTGACCCGCCCCGCCACCCTGTGAAAATTCGCATTTTGCCCCGACCCGCCCCGACCCGTATTTCTTTGAAAACCCGAAAATCCCGCCCCGCCCCGCCCCGCCGGGTACACACCCCTGACCCGCCCGGTATTAAAACAGGGTCGGGCGGGGCGGGTCACGGGTCGACCCGCCCCGATTCCCACCCCTAGTCTTTATGCTGAAATAGAACGGAATGCATCAAGTTTGTGGGGGGAATTAGCCACATAAACCCTTTAACTCGATGTATAAGTATTTTTGGACCATGAAGTTTGAGTACTAGCATATTAGACTTTGCGAAGTTTTTAGTCTTTGCATTTTAAACCTTTATCCTTAATGACATTAAAAAATACTTATAAATCTATGTGTAATGTCTAAAATACTCTTACATTTATACGAAAAGCAAATCAGTAATAGCAAAAAACCAACATCATTTGCACAATAAAGCCTTACAATTCTAAGGAGGTGGTGACATTCAGGAACATAACGTTGATTTTTTGTTATGGCAATCTTGTTTTTCATACAGATATAAGGGTATTTTCGATATTATATATGAGTTTAACGGTTTTTTAAATACTGTTAGGAGTGAGAGTTTAAAATGTAAAGACTGAAACTTCATAGAGTTTAATATGTTAATACGCAAACTTTGGGATTCAAAATGCTAATATGCAAAGTTAGAAGGTTTATGGTACAAATTTTTCCAAGTTTGTGTAAAGAGAGTCTAATTGTAAATAAAGAAAAAGAAATGGAAAAATGGAAAAGTGCATGCGACAAAAAAAATCTTAAAACGTGAAAAAATAAGACAATAATTTAGAGATATATAATGTACATTGCGGATGAAATTAAAACAAAATAATAGAGATTGACCTTATAAACCCAGTTTACTGGAAAACTGTGATTAAGTATACTATCATTAGATGCCGGGCATTGCTCAAAGTAGAACTGTCTTAAGTGGGCCCCGTGCATGTGCACCATTTTGAGATATATTCCATCCATCGTATTAAAATATTATATTTAATTAAGAATATATCATTTTTATTTAAAAATTATGTATAAGTGGGTAATTCACACGAATTTTTGATTAAAATGATTTTAAATATTATATTAGATAGATAATAATACTGAAGAAAATAAGTGAAATAAATACCGTTTGCAAATGAGGTCCACTTGAACCCAGGGGTGCAACTCGGGCTCATGAAACCCGGGTTCATCTCGACCCTAACCCTAACCCTATTTATAAAACATCAACCTTAATCCTATTTGCAAAACCTGAACCCTAACCCTATTTTTGAAAATCGGGTTCGGGCTGAGTTTCGGGTTGGAATTTATGTTGATGAATTTTATTTAAAAATTATGTATAAGTGGGTAATTCACACGAATGTTTGATTAAAATGATTTTAAATATTATATCAGATAGATAATAATACTGAAGAAAATAAGTGAAATAAATACCGTTTGCAAATGAGGTCCACTTGAACCTAGGGGTGCAACTCGGGCTCATGAAACCCGGGTTCATCTCGACCCTAACCCTAACCCTATTTATAAAACATCAACCCTAATCCTATTTGCAAAACCTGAACCCTAACCCTATTTTTGAAAATCGGGTTCGGGCTGAGTTTCGGGTTGGAATTTATGTTGATGAATTTACATTTTATTTAAAAGTGATAAGTTTAGAATTTCATATGAATAAATAATAATAACAAATTATGTAGGTAAACATAATAATATATAATCAAACTACATATTTTTTAAAAATAGTAATGTAAAGAATATTTCTAGAAAAAATTTAAAATCAAAACTAAGATAAAGAAAAAAAATTAATAAGTGTAAAAATGAATGATAGAAATAAAAGATAAATATAAATAAAATAATATACTTTATTTACAATAAAATTACAATATGCCAAATATGTATTCAAATATAGATATAATAACATAAAATATGAAGAATATAAAGAAATATTGTTTAAATAGTATGTATATAATATATTTTATAATAAATATAAAATGGAAAATCGGGCTCGGGTTCACTTGAACCCTAATCCTATCATATTTACAAATCGGGTTCCTCGGGTTCAGGTTATGAAAAATCAAGTTTTAACATTGCCCAAAATCGGGTTCGGGCTCAAACCGGCCCAAGTTGCACCCCTACTTGAACCATGTGGCCGTGACGCACAGGATTAGAGGGATTGACTGTCTTTGGGGAAAAGGCAAGTAGGCAACTGATCAAGTGGAAGTTTCGTCCGAAATAATGATAAATTACTTACCGTCGAGTAGGATGTGAACATTTTTTATAAACTATAAATGACAAAAAAAAAAAGGGGGTAGACGGTAAAGTCCAATGGGAGAACATGAGAAGTACTAAATAATTAAATACCTCAAGTTAATCGAAATTAATAATATTTCCCAATGAAAAACAAAGAAAACCCCACATGCGAAGGCTGGCAACATCTGTTCGTGACTTTCCTGCAGTGTCAAATAATGAAATAAATATACAATTTTATCAAAAAAAATATATATATATATACAAGAAATTCCACTTACTGGAAATTACTATTTAATACAGTACTATAAATCGATATTTAATATGGGCAATATTAACAAAGAGAAAATTTGTCAGGGCAATTACATACGCTCGTGTACAAAAATACTCATGCTTTTCATCTTCCAAGGAATTAATTCCTTGTGTTAATGTTCTGTGGGTCCATCGTGTCACTACTGCGTCAGTCGGGCTGGATCGCCCCCACCTACATATAGTCCTTTTTAATCTAACACATTTTGGGGTTCGATCATATACATGGACCTATCGTATCTACGGTCAGGATCACCGAAGCGTGGACCCCACATGAAAATCTTGCCGTGAGAGAATCGAGAGTGCCGCCCTTGCAATCGCAGGGCATGCATTTCTAACTCAGCTTTCAGACGTTGGAAACTTGTCTTGCCTGTGGCGGCTGCTGCCGGTGCTGGGACGGCTGCGATCTTCTTTCGCGCCCCGCCAACCACATGACCGTCCGCCGAGCAATCTCCAGCCATACCCTCCTCACCTTGTCCTCCTCTCCACCGCCAACCACCGAAGAAGAAGAAGGATAAGGAGGAGGAGGAGTTTCTTTCATGCTTCTCCAGTCGCCCAAATCTACAAACCTCGACATTCCTGTGATTTCCGACATCGATCGCTTCCCCGCCGGGACCATCAAGTGCTTGGATTCACCTCCCCCATTCGCTTCCGATGTCGATGGATCAACATCCAACGCGGAAACCGTAGTAACTCTTCCATTCTTCACGCTCACCTTCCTCTCCAGTGCTCTCTTCTTCTCCATCTCTTCCCTTATCGACATCACACGCCCGTTCGAACGAAACCCATCTCCGCCTCCGCCCAACCTCTTGCCCTCCGCATCCAACGGAGCAAATCTCTGACTCGATGTCACGTTCAGCATTTCCGAATTCAAGAACATCAAATCCGAGTAATTGACGTCGCTCCATCGGTTCTTCAACACCACGTCGGAGACTAGAATCCGGTGCTTGAACTTGTGCAAGAACTGTGGATCCTGGCTCCCCTCCGGGAGAAGCCACTCGCCATCCTCCTCCTCCTCCTCCTCCTCCTTGTTCTTGTCAGCCGGCTTCCGAAAGCTGTTTCCGATGCTGAACCGTGATGACCCATCTCCGTCGATCTCCCTCTGGACGAAGAACTGGACGGCGGGATCGTCCCTCAGATCAGACCACTCTTGTCGGAGGCTTCTGGAGTAGGTGAACATGGCTAGATCTTCGAGCTCCACCTTGTACCGGCAGAGGGGGCAGCTGGAATGGCTCTCCAGCCACTTGTCAACGCAGCCGATGTGGAAGGCGTGCTTGCACTTGGGCAGGAGGCGGAGGATCTCGTTGTCTTCGAACTTGGAGAGACAGACAGAGCATTCCAGGCCTTCCTTGGAGCCCTTGAGAGAGGAGAAGCGGAAGAAGGGGAGGGACTCGATGACCGTCTGGTCGATGCCGGAGAATCGTCGTGAGCGGAGGATACCCAGCGGGTGGTTGAGGTCGCCGCCGCCGCCGAAGAGCTCGGCGGAGTTGTTGTGGCAGAACTTGGCGTACATGAGCAGGAGGCAGGTAAACGAGAACATGATGGAGAGGACGCCGACGACGACCGCAACACTTGGCCGGAAGGCGGTCGGGGAGCTCGTGCCATCGCCACTGTCAGATGCCTTTGCCTCACCGGTCTGAGCCGAGACTTCGAAGGGGAGTAAGAGGAGGACGGCCAGGATGGGCGAGAGGCCCGGCGGCTTCATGGTGGGTGCCGGAGTTTTGTTCACGGATTCTGAAGCTCCAACAATGGGAATGAAGGGGAAGAATCGACTGATGTGGGGGCTTTTAATTCATGGCTGGGATTTTATATGGGGAGGTGGGCCCAACATGGATGGGATGATCTGGCTTGTCGGTTTTCGGGGGCTTCTTTCCCGTTGTCTGGCCTGGGTGTGGCTGCTGGTGCTGTTTTTAAATGGGAATTTGGAAGTTGTTTTTTCGCGAATCTGTCAATTTGGAGGAAAGGTGGTGGGAATGTATATGAGGTTGAGAAATTAAATCATGAAGTCTTCCCTGCGACCCTCTAATCAGTTGGATTGCATCTTGTAGTCTATGCATCTGGTACCCTTCAAGGTTTTATCCTGCTGGCTGTTAGCATCCATTCAATTAATGGGTCAGCTCAATCGAACATGAATGTCAGCATCGACAAATTTTTTCTTTTTTTCTTTTTTCCCCTTTGGACGGTTTGGATTTTTTAGACCAAATGAAGCGATCCTCATGTGTTTTATTTGATTTAGAGCTAGGATGTTACATGATTAAGAACTGTTGCACTCGACAGACACACTGAGTTTGAGAAATAGAAAAAGTAAAAAGTTGGAAAGTAAAATTTTTTTGGAAAAAACGTTAGAACTATTATTGAGAGCAAAGAACATAAAATTAAAATATGTAAAATAGGGATATAAATGATTAAAATGCAGAGATATAAATAAATAAAATACGATAATTAGGTATTAGGTCTGCCCTTCATTGGGATCCGGGTCTTGTAAAATCATACAAAAATGTACCCTTTTACATGTACCCAAAACCGATTCTCCTTGTTTCAGCCTAGGTAGTGCATTCGGGCATTTGGAAGAGATGACAGAATGAGAACGTGGATTATGGTCAATAATTCCCAGGCACGAATCCATGCAAATGGTATGTTGTATCTTCGGTTATGTATATTTAGTAAAATTAAAATTTACTATTATGCTACATCCAAAAAAAAAAGTTTAGTATTACGCTCAATACCGTTTAATCAGTTTAAATAAAAAAATTTTCTTAATAAAAAGTAAAAAAATCATCTTATTATTGCAGCGTTTTTTTTTTATGTTTATTGTAGTGTTAATACTTGCTCTATTAAAATTTATTTGTTGTTTATAATATAGTACATGATAATAGTGAAATAGTAATTAAACAAATAATATTATACACGATAATTGTGAATATGTTATTATAGATAACGATGGTGAAATACTAATTAAACGATTAATAAAATATGATGAAGAAAATAATGCATTTAACTTATAAATACTATAGAGTCCCGAAAAAACCATGGGAAAATATACAATTCCTAGACGCTTTATTAATTACTGAAACACGACTAGGAGGGGGTGGGCGGCGTGTGTTTTATTCTCTTCTAGCTCTGCAACAATACATATATGGTCGAATAGTATGTACAACTTGATTAGCGGTCTGGACAGGCACTGAGATATATTTGGGAGGATTAATATCATGCAGACCTTGATTAGAGAGGAGACTACTCAGCCGGGCTGGCAAATGTTATAGCTAGCCATTATCTGAGGAAGAAAGCTTGGATATTGTGGCATGCATGGCGCATGGGATGATGCACTGAAGAAGCAGGCGCAGACTTAAATCAACTAATTAAGGCGGTCATCCGTTGATATGACCGTTCCATCATATTCCAAAGCAGCTACAGAAACTAAGAATTTCACTCAAAGAATGGATGAATTACAAAGATTGGGATTCAAGAACCCATTACAAGCAAGAACAAAACTAGTCTCTAATATTCTATTCTACTCTTAAATCACAACTAATGAAAGACACACCAAAATAATTCCTTTCCCCCCACCCCCACTCCCCACACCACTTCCCTGGGCCTATTTGTAGGAAGGCCACCCCACCGACATGCCCTCTTTTGTACACTAGCTCTCCTATTTCAAAAGCAGCACTACACATGCTTATTCACCTTATTCCCATTCCTATCTTTCTACCCCCTAAAGCTCACCTTGCCCTCAAATGTGGAACAATCTCACTGCTTACAAGCATACTAATGGAATGACAAAACAAAAACACCGCGTTAGGCATGCCTAATAGCTCAAAGAAATGGATACGCATCATATGTGGCAATTAGGACCCTTTTACCCATCAGAGAAATGGCGGCATAATTGACATCTAACAATTCTAGTGAAAATCCTAGATTCACAGCCTTGAATGAAAACCCAAGACATCCGTCCAGATATGCAGACATAGCTGTGAGTAACTAGTTGGTTTTCTCGGGGCTAGAAAACCGTGATTTCCTTGTTGTGGGCTCTGGCCTATGGAAAGCTTCAGTCCTATCTCTCTGATCACGATTTTGCTGAGCATCACTTCTTATTATATCCTGAAATTCTTGCAACCCTTCTTGCAATTTCTGGGCAACCCACTGTACCATGACGTTGAGATGCTGGCTAAGTGATTCATGGAAGTGCTCGTTGTTCCATTCATGGTGGCGCTTGGGTTCCATTATTGTTGGTGTCACTTGAGACTGCCGTGGCTTTGATTCATCAATGTTGCTCTGCCATAATGTGTGGATGTTGCCATAAAACATTTGTTAACGAGAGATCGAGTTATCCTCCCACCAACATTTTCTGCACGTGCTTGAAGCCATCGAATTCATTCCAAAAGTGGATCTTGACGTTGAGGAAGGATAACCCCAACTCAAACCATCCTCACAAGAAACTACAGATGTTTTCCACCTAGAAGATTTGAAGGATGAACAAGGAGATCCCCAATTTGAGTCATCAGCAAAAGAGGCTCCAATTGCTAGAGGTCGTGAGCTTGAGAATGATGTCGTCCGGTTTGACGCCTTTGAATCCAATGATGCACCGGCCAATGCGTAGACCGACTCAATTGATCTTGAAAACTTGCTATTGCATGATGACCAGTCCACGCTTAGCGAATCTTGACGCGCAGGTGCCCATGATTCCCAACACGGCGGTGCTATCGCTTCCCCCTTAAGCTCCATCGACGATCTCCTTCCTGTCATCGCCGCTGACTAAGAAATTGCTGGCGAGATCGTAGGGCTCTGATACTTCGATACGACCGTTCCATCATATTCCAAATCAGCTCCAGAAACTAAGAATTTCACTCAAAGAATCGATGAATTACAAAGATTGGGATTCAAAAACCCATTACAAGCAAGAACGAAACTACTCTCTAACTACAAAATCAGAACTAATAAAAGACACACCAAAACAATTGCCCCCACTCCCCCCATCACGTCCCTGGGCCTATTTGTAGGAAGCCCAGCCCACCGACATGCCCTCTTTTGTACACTAGCTCTCCTATTTCATATGCAGCATCACACATGCTTATTTACCTTATTCCCATTCCTATCATCGGGAAAGCATGCCGATCGACATTTGGAATAAATGGAAACGACATGCAACGCATAAAAAAATCGAAATTATGAATATTGTCTTCAGAGATGCACACAGATATATATTTATATGTATATTAGCAGTTAGGTCTTGATCTTCATTTATAGAATTAATTAAGTGCGACGAGAAACTAATTCTTCAATGACTCAGCTTCTAGCAGGTAAATTTATAAGCTGGACCCCTTGATCGAAATTTACGCTGCTAATTGATTACTACAAATAAACAAAAAGTCTCTGGCTGCTTCTGATAATCCTTCTTCAGAGAATGGATAGCTCTGATCGTTGGTTGCTTGCAGGTTTGGTGTCCATATAAGGCAATCTTGTGTAACCGCCACGTGTGTATATATATAGAAAAGTGCAGTTTCACTACAATTACGGTATAGTTGCCTCAAGATGGGTCTCACATGATTATAAAATTATAATCTACTCTGCCAATTGTATTTAGAATTATGTATTATATTACCGTACTAATTTTTATCTCAATTGGATATCTGTATGGGTCTATTTGAAAATAGTACAAATTCAACGTAATAAAATAATTTGATATAAATAACAACTTTAAAGTTATTTTTTCAATATGTAAACCATTCGCTATAAAATTTATATATAGATAAATGATTATATAAAGTATCAATATATGTAAGTACACGTTGGATGCATTTTGGGCTAAATATGTCGTTAATTATGATGCAACTTCACTGCAAAAGGAAAGTTTCTCATATATATATGAGATGTTTTCAAGTACAGTGCCACTGCACCGTAATTACAGTGCAATGACGTTGGAATGGGCCACATGTGATGAGCAAATTATAATCTACTTCACCTATTATATTTAGAACAATGTATTCTGTTAAGATATTAATTTTCATCCTAGTCGGATATGTATATGGACCCCACCTAAAAATGGTATAAATTCAACGTGATAAAATAGTTTGATATAAATAGCAACTTTAAAGTAGTTTTCCAACATCTAATCTATGTAAAATATGATTTATATATAGATAAATAATTGTATAAAATTTCATTACATTTTAATATGTGTGGGGCCCATTTTTTGGGCAACTGCACCGGAACAACCCTTCATATATATAAGAGCTGTTCCGGTGCAATTGCACTGTACTAGTGGAACAACGATACAACGGTACATTTACCAAAAAATGGGCTCTACACATATTGGAATGTAATGAAATTTTATACAATCATTTATCTATATATAAATTTTATAGCAAATGGTTTACATGTTGAAAAAGTTATTTTAAAGTTATTATTTACATTAAACTATTTTATTATGTTAAATATATACCATTTTCAGATAGGGTTCCGTACACATCCGATTGGAATGAAAATTAGTATAATGATAGAATATATGATTTTAAAAACAATGGATGAAGTAGATTATAATTTTATGGTCATGTGAGGCTCATTTTGATGCAACTGCATTGTAATTACGGTGTAGTGAAACTGCACTTGAATATAACTCATATATAGAGAGATATTCGTGTTCGGCTTTACTATGTATATGTATATATATATATATATATATATTCATAATCAGCTTCACTGTTGAAAAAACGCAAATTGTTTATATGTTGAAAAAACGACTTCAAAGTTATTATTTATATCAAACTATTTTATTACGTCAAATTTATACCATTTTTAGATGGGGCCCATACACATATCCAATTGGGATGAAAATTGGTATATTAATAGAATACATAATTTTAAATATAATGGATGGAGTAAATTATAATTTATGATCATATAACGCCAATTTTGATGTAACTACGCCGTAATCGTGGTGTAGTAAATCTGCATATGAATATTTTTCTATATATATGTCAGCAATTGTCAACTCTATCAAGGAAATATATGTTGCGCGGATAAAAGTACGGGATAAGTTATGTAACCAGTTAGCTAGAAATCATTGACTAAAAACAACTAAATGGAATTAGAGGCATGATCCCGTGCTGCCGTGACCCATTTTTTTTACTTTTTGTTTTTTTTAAACATATAAAGTTAGATGTATTTAATCTGTAAATAAAGTTTTACTATTTTTAAATATATTTATATATGCACAAATGGTAAAATTTGGTTTTTAAATTAAATATACCTAACTTTATATGTTTATAAAAAATAAAAAAATAAAAAAACGTGTTAAAATGGCCGAACGCATTTAAGCAATTCAAGTTTTACCTAACCCATATGCACATATATGGGGCCACCCATGCTGCCGGGATCATCCCTTATGGAATTACGCAATTCAAGTTTTACATGTTTACAACAATAGTATGTTACCTCAACAAGCTTCATTTTATGCAGCCAAAATTTTATTACATGTAACATATTTTCGATGCAATAGAAGCATTTTAATATTCTGTTATTTTTTAGTAGTGACATTTTTGTTAAATATAGCATTTTTTTTTACCTCAAATATAAAAAAATGTTTATTACAACTATTAAAATTTAGCCACAAATAGCAATAAAATATTAGTTACAATTAATGTAAGACTTAATTTTATTCGGTATCAAATATAACAATTAAATTTTGTCGTAGTGCGTTTCAACATTGAAAATGGCAGCAATCCCATATGGCTAACCTGCATTAGCTATAAAAATTATTTTTTATTTTATTTTTTATAAATATGGGAACCTTTTTAGATTTCATTCATAGTGAAATTTGATAATTTTTAGATTTATTTTTTGAAAATTAGCAAAATGAACATGTATCCATGCTCATTTTATTAGTTTTTTTTTTAAATACCAAACAAATTTTAAAATTTGCTAAATTTTATAGAGCGCAAGATATAAAGTGAGGCTAATACATGTATAAAAATTTAACTAATATATTATTAGCCTTTGACTTCATATTCGATTATCTATATCTAGTATATCTAATTTTCGTATTATATAAAAATAGGTTATTTATGTTGTTTTATTTGTTCGTATATAGGATAAAATGACTCTCACATCAAGATGAAGTAGAATTTTTCATTTTCTAAAAAACTTGTTCTATTAAAAAATAATAATCTACTTTTTCATTTATAATATACCTTTTTATTTCCAATATACATTTTTCATTTCCAACAAATAACAACACTTTTTTTTATCTTACATGTTCTTTCCATCATCATCCCATCTAATTTGGAAACAATCACATTAATTTAAGGTGTGTTTGGCAAATAGCAAAAGATGTAAAGTTAAAACTTTCACTCTTTATAATTATCCTATTTTTTAATAATTTTTTCACATCTTTCAATACAACGGTCATATTTTTCAATTATTTTTAGACAATCAACTTATCTATTTTAACTTTATTCTTTTTACTTTTTATCATTACTCCTATCATATCACATAATTTTCTTTCAATTTAACAACTTTTATACTAAATACTTTTCATCCAAAGATTTTACAACTTTTCAAACACACCCTTATCATACAATTCGGCTAAAGAAGACAGAAAGGGTAAAATCTGATTTTCTGATTTGGATAGTGCTTAGACGCGCAATGATGTTTTAGTTTATTTTGATGACATTATCTATATCAATTTTTTGGAAATAAACGTCTAAGATAATATTAGCATCCAAGCTGAGAACCTTTTATTTCTATCCTAGGATTTGGAAATTTAGATTTGAGGTTCAAAATTCTCTTCTATATATGGTTGATTGGCAGCCGGTCATAACTAATTGCCAATATTTTGTCCGGTCTAAAAACGTTCTAGTTTGATCGCAGTACAACTTGTCCAAATTCTCCTTTTTTTTTTTCTGAATTTTTGTTGGTTGTTCGTTAACTTTGATCAATTACTTAGTTGAATAAGCACCAAACAAATGAGGTCTACGGTGCAAAGAAAATAGGTTAGTTAAGGAATTTTTGCATCCGTATCTACGATGGTTAGTCCAAATTGCAGACTTGTTATAATTTTTGCAAAATTTGTATTCATTGTAACAAGGTTTGTCTGAAATTGTAGGTATAACTACAAATCTTAAACTCTTTTAAAATGACAAAAATACTATCATAAACAAATAAAATTATAAAATGCAAGAAAATACCTTTAAAGACAAAAGTTATTTATTCTAAAAATATTCTTCACATTAATATAAGGAATCTTTTTAAGAATAATTTCTTATATGATCTATTTGATGCGAGAAATATTTTCGAAAACTATTTTTTATATTTTAAAGGCATTTTTTGCTATTTATAATTCCACTTATTTACAAGTTAATTTTCTTATTTTTGAAAAAAAGGATTTAGGGTTGCAAGTATGACTTGAATTTTAGGAGGTGTTTGGTAATTTAGATTTTGGCGGGATTTTGGGATGAGGTGGGCTAATGAGAAAGAAAATATTTTGAGAATTATATGATTAATATGAAAAAAGAAGGGAAAAATTGAAATAAATAAGTTAGGTGGAAGGAAAATTGATTGGCCTATAAGGGTAAAATTGGAAAAATTAGGCTATTGCGTTGTTAAATCATTTGTGAGAAAATGAATAGGATATACATTTTATGAGAGTTCCCATCCCACCCGATACATATACATTACCAAACCGCACCTTAGACCAACCTTGTATACATGGATGTAAATTTTGCAGAAGTCATGATCCATCTGCGATTTGATTAAACCTTGTAGGTATAGATGTAAAACCCCCAATTAAAACAAAAACTTATAAAGGGGAAAAAAACACAAAAAAAGAAAGACTTATTGGTTGATTTTGTGTACCGCATTAGCCTCAAAAGAAACTTCATTGTCAAATGGGGCCTTTTATAATTTGTCGAAAGTGACTTGGAACACTTCCATTAATTTTTCCATTGGAAAAAGAAAAAGAAAATGAAAATGAATGTAGGCAACACAAACAAGACTCCGCGGCACACTTTCGCTGTAGTAAATAAGCTGCACATCCTTGCAGCCCTCGCTGAATTTCGAAGCCAACAGGCGAGCAGACACGATGGATTGCAGGGGCATAATTGCAATTTTGCATTATATTTGTAGTTGTTGTAGATCTAGGCGTTGAAAGCCTTCCCACCAACGCCGAAACAATCGCGTCCCGAAGGAAGAAAACCTCTCCACCATTACCTGCCCATACCCGCGGCGGAAATGTAATTCATACTCCAGGGGTAAAATGTACAAATTCCCAACATGTGTAAATGTTTTACTGCTACTATGAGGCTCCAGGCAACACTGACTATGCAATCCCTTTTAAGTGTACTCTGATCAGTTAAATGAAAACACGGGAAAGAAATCAAACAAAATAATCAACTTCGATTAACCTATATTAGAGCAGGGCCCAGCTACTCCTAAAAAGTCCATACCTTGGAAACTGGAATACGGCAGTATTGCCCAGTTATAAAAGCTTAAAAACAAAATGCCCAATTTGTTATACAGCTGCTGCGAGGACGATCGGTTCGACTATGAGAATGAGAGCAAACCACTCCAATACACGTCGACGCGTCATCTCAACATAAATATTAAAACATACACTACACACACACACACACACAATATGAGAGGAATCATGGAATCAAAGATAAGAAATTGCTATCTTCTCTAGAAGCCTTGCGCTCGGCCCGTTTCAATGTCAGTTGGATTATCCCCTTTCCTAGTTCTGAACTTCCTGAAAAGTTTGCAGATGAGGCGATAGAGGCACTTGAGGATTCGGAAGACGGCCCTGGTCAAATGGAAAACAAAAATTATGGCCATGAGACACTCCCAGATGTCCAGAGCACGGTGCAGAATCGTTGCAGCGGGGTCGGAGCTCGAAACCAGGTGGGCGCCAAAGGCAAAGGAAATCACCAGGGAGAGTACAGATAACCACAGTACAATGATCAAGATCGAAGTCATGCAGCGGTTATTGAGCGGAAGCCCACTTACAAGCAGGAGAATTATGCTACATGAACCTAGCAATCCGAGCGTGTTAAAGACGAGGAAGGCACTGTATTCTGTTACTTCGTCTTTGGCATGAACTGCTGTCCCAGCTGTGTAATTTGCATCTGCCGCTGAAGTAGCACTGGTGGGGCTGGCTGCGGCGGCTACTGCTGCTGGTTGTTCTGACCGGACGCCTCCGGGAGGGCTGATCCCAGCTGTAAAGCTCACCGTTGCAATCAAGGTCGCAACTATTAGTAGCGTATTGTGGTTCTTCTTCATCTGCTTTTCATTTTTTTCATCGTACTTCCGCCAGAGGCAGAGGAGGCTCCTCTGCTGCTGCTTTGATGCGTCTCTGCTGCTCTTGCTATTCTTGCTCCTCTTATTTGTTACCGCTCTCTCGCAGCCTGCATTCCGAAGCATTTCTCCAATCTCTATATCTCCTCTTTCACTTGGCCCGTATATTAAGATGTCAAGGGCAGTGAAACCATGTTCGTTCTCCGCCTTTGCATCCACCCCATCGAGTTCAAGAAACAGCTTGAGCATCTAATTAAAACACGCACAAGCAAATGCTGTTGCATTATATTAGAAGAACTAAAACTATGCATCTTAAAGTGCCCAAAAATCGCAAGGGATGAGCTAGCCATTTATACATATGGGGGAGTGGAAATGGAAGCCAGTTTCGAACCAGAGAAACATGCTTCTCCTTAAATAACAAAATTTCAAGACTTCCTCAATGCAAACGGTAATACAGGAGAAATTAAGGAAAATTTAATAATGATAAAATTTGTTGCTTCATGTTATCAATTCATACAGTGATGTAACTATAACTTAGTCGCTGGAAATCAATCGGTCATCAAAAACATAACTTTTAGCTACAAATCCTGTTGCTAAAAGGTTACCTTTTACAACATCCATTATGTTGTCGTTGTCAAAAGCTAATTTTTACTGACAAGAATTATTTACTTCTCTAAATAATGTCGTTTACCAAGGAAATTTGGTTTGCAAAATATTAACTTTCTGGTAGTGTTACCTGCATATGTTTTTGGGCGGTAGCAAGATGCAAGACCGTGTTGCCCTGTTCATCTTTCATGTTCACAAGATCTTTGTCACTGTCAACCAAAAATTCGGCAGCTTCAAACTGGTTGTACTTGACAGCAAGGTGCAGAGTAGTTTCTCCTCTGTCCGTCCGAGCATAAGCAGTTTCTTTGTCCGTATGACTAACTAAGAGGAATTGTTTCAACACCTCGACTTTGCCGCTTGCAGCTGCACAGTGCAGAGGAGTTCTCTGCTGCTTATCGAGGAGCCTACACAGACCGAGGTCCTTATCACAAGCCACTAGAACTTTGACGACCTCCACATGACCCTTGGCTGCTGCCAAGTGCAAGGGGAAAGAGCCTTGGCCATCACGCGTGGCACCCAGTTGGGGCTGCTCTTTCACAAGCTCCGCAACGAATTGGACATGTCCCAGAAGGCTTGCAATGTGTAGGGGGGTGTCTTCTGCTTGGAATACAGAAGCAGCCTCAGTAATCCTTTGTAGGAGGAGTGGGTCTTCAAGAAGCAGCTGACGGAGGGCAGACGTGTTTCCATCCAGTGCTGCTCGTCGAAGCCTGATCTGCAAGGTGTCAGTGGAACAACTCATGGTCTGTAGAGGTAGACAGACAGATTAAACAGGCCAGTTTCCTTCTGCTTAATTTTGTTGATGATCTAAGCGAGCTAGCTAGCTAGATTCTCTACCATCAACAGTATTGCACATGGAGATATTGGAAAGAATTATTTATGGGATTTCTCCAGTCGCCACTGCCAATCAGAATGCCCAAAGAGGTCAAGTCAGCGCCCATTAGTCGTAGACTGGAGACAAGCGACTGCCACGCAGCCACAATTATTGTTTGGCATGGTGTAAAACTTTTTAACGGCTTAAAAAAACGTCAGCCATCAATTTCGTCCGTCGAAAAATCAACCGCATTGAGTCGCAGTGGCGGCTAACCGCAAATGTCCTGGCGTCGAAAATGGTTTCTGCGCCGCAAATTCATGTTGGTCCGCAGGTGGACGGTTTCTAAGCATTTGCATGCTTCGTGAATAACGCTGCTGTTCGTCATAGGAGGCGGAATTTCGAATGCTGATTCGTCTTCAGGTTAATGGTATTAAAAAAAATGTTTTCATTAACAACTTATAAAATATATAAAATATTCTCTATATTTTTTAAAAAAATTCACCTAATGTAAAATATTAATACACTGTGAAACCCCGACTTTTAAATATATATGTATATAATTAATTAATTAATTAAGGGCTTGCCACAAAAAAAATATATTATTTTCAAAAATACATATATATATACTAAAAGGCTTCCAAAATTATGTATATTATTTTCTAAAATACATATATATATATATTTAAGGCCTTCAAAAATTTATATGTTATTTTCTAAAAAATATATATATATATATTAAAGGGCTTTCAATATATATATATATATATTATTTTACATATTCCCCAAGTAAATACTCCCAGGTGGTGGGTTGAGTCGATACACGGGGCTAAGTACTTTTTTCTTATAAAAATATAATACTATATATATTTAGAGAGACCCAGGATCCCGCCGAGCGTGCCATATATATATAATAAAAACTAAGTACTTTTTTATGACAAAAAATAATAATAAAAAATATATATTTAAAGAGGCCCATCTTCCCGGGGTCTCAACGGGCGTGGTTTCTGCGCCGCAAATTCATGGTGGTCCGCAGGTGGACGGTTTCTAAGCATTTGCATGCGCCGTGAATAACGCTGCTGTTCGTCATAGGAGGCGGAATTTCGAACGCTGATTCGTCTTCAGGTTAATGGTATTAAAAAAATGTTTTCATTGACAACTTATAAAATATATAAAATATTCTCTATATTTTTAAAAAAAATTCACCTAATGTAAAATATTAATACACTGTGAAACACCGACTTTTAAATATATGTATATAATTAATTAATTAAGGGCCTTTGCCACAAAAAAAATATTATTTTCAAAAATACATATATATATATATTAAAAGGCTTCCAAAATTATGTATATTATTTTCTAAAATACATATATATATATATTAAAGGGCTTTCAATATATATATATATATATTATTTTACATACTCCCTAAGTAAATACTCTCAGGTGGTGGGTTGAGTCGATACACAGGGCTAGGTACTTTTTACTGATGAAAATATAATAACATATATATTTAGAGAGACCCGGGATCCTGAGGTCCCACCGGGCGTGACATATATATATAATAAAAACTAAGTATTTTTTTTGACAAAAAATAATTAATATATATATATATATTTAAAGAGGCCCGTCTTCCCAGTGTCTCAATGGGCGTGTCATATATATATATAAATATATCTATATAAAGGCTAAGTACTTTTCTTAGGATAAAAAAATAATACATATATTTCATGAAGCCCGGGGTCTCGGGGTCCCACCGAGCGTGCCATATATATATTAAAAGGGTTAGTACTTTTTTATATGATACAAAAATAATAATATATATTTCGAGAAGTCAGGGATCCCGGGGTCCCGCCGGGCGTGCTATATATATATATTAAAAGTGTAACAACTTTTTTATACGATAAAAAATAATTATATATATATTTAGAGAAGCCCGGGATCCCGGAGTCCCGTTGGGCGTGTCATATATATATATATATATTTTAAAAGGGTAAACACATTTTTATATGATAAAAAAATAATAATATATATATTTAGAGAAGCCCGGGATCCCGGGGTTCACCCGGGCGTATCATATATATATATATATTAAAAGGATAACAACTTTTTTATATGATAAAAAAATAATATATATATTTAGAGAAGCCCGGGATCCCGGGGTCCCGCCGGGCGTGTCATATATATATTTTAAAAGGATAACAACTTTTTTATATGATAAAAAAATAATATATATATATATATTTAGAGAAGCCCGGGATCCCGGGGTCCCACCGGGCTTGTCTCATATATATATATATATATATGAAAAGGATAACAATTTTTTTATACTATAAAAAAAATAATATATATATTTAGAGAAGCCCAGGATCTCGGGGTTTCGCCGGACGTATCATATATATATATATATTAAAAGGATAAGTACTTTTTTATATGATAAAAAAATAATAATATATATATTTAGAGAAGCCCGGGATCCCGGGGTCCCGCCGCGCGTGCCATATATATATATATTAGAAGGGTAACAACTTTTTTATACGATAAAAAAATAATTATATATATATTTAGAGAAGCCCGAGATCCCGGAGTCCCGCTGGGCGTGTCGTATATATATATTTAAAAGGGTAAGCACTTTTTTATATGATAAAAAATAATAATATATATATTTAGAGAAGCTCGGGATCCCAGGGTCCCGCCGGGCGTGTCATATATATATATATATTAAAAGGGTAAGTACTTTTTTATATGATAAAAAAATAATAATATATATATTTAGAGAAGCCCGAGATCCCGAGGTCTACCCAGGCGTGTCATATATATATATATTAAAAAGATAACAACTTTTTAATATGATAAAAATAATAATAATATATATATTTAGAGAAGCCTGGGATCCCGGGGTCCCGCCGGGCGTGTCATATATATATTTTTTAAAAGGATAACAACTTTTTTTATATGATAAAAAAAATATATATATATATATTTAGAGAAGCCCGGGATCCTGGGATCCCGGGGTCCCGCCGGGCGTGTCATGTATATATATTTAAAGGATAACAACTTTTTTATACAATAAAAAAATAATAATATATATATATATTTAGAGAAGCCTGAGATCCCGGGGTCCCGCCGGGTGTGTCATATATATATATATATTGAAAGGATAAATACTTTTTTATATGATAAAAAAATAATATATATATTTATAGAAGCCCGGGATCCCGAGGTCCTGCCGGCGTGTCATATATATATATATATATATTAAAAGGATAAATATTTTTTATATGATAAAAAATAATAATATATATATTTAGAGAAGCCCGGGATCCCGGGGTCCCACCGGGCGTGTCGTATATATATATATTAAAAAGATAAGTACTTTTTTATATAATAATAAAAATAATATATATATATTTTTAGAAGCTCGGAATCCTGAAGTCCCACCGGGCTTGCCATATATATATATATAGATATAGATATATATATATATATATATATATTAGAAAGGTAAATATTTTTTATATGATAAAAAAATAATAATATATATATTTAGTAGGGGTGCAACTTGGGTCGGGTACCCATGGGTCGACCCGATGGGTACCCGAAATAGGGTCGGTTCGGTTCCGCCAGGGTTACCCGTAGGGTCGGTTCGGTTCCGGGTAAAAAATACCCGGGGTGGATTTGGGTAGGGTCGGTTCCAACAGCCGGGTACCCGGAACCGAACCGAATTTGTATAATAATATTATAATAAATATATATATTATGAGTTTTGCGGGTTCGTGCCCTGTTTGCTTCCATGGGATTGAAGGATGATGGAACAGTGATGGAGTAGTAGCGATTTCTAGCATCAAGCAGGGGGTTTGTCGGAGCTGAGGAAGACGGTGGCGAGTGTGATGGCTGCTAGCGTTGGTGAAATGTCACCATTAAGAGGGTCTGGACGAGCCGGAGCTGGGGAAGATGATGACATGCTTTTTGGTTGTGGGATAGTCCAGATTGCGGACTCTTGAAGTTCTTCTCGTTAACGAAAGATCCGTAGGTTTTTGGCACCAAAATTCATACCAGGAATCTGGTTGGTCGTATCTGAATGATGGCCGTTTTTCAATTTAAAAAAAAAGAATTATGGCTATTGGATTCCAATAAAAGATGAAACTAGATGGTCGACTTGGATCTGTTGGGGATACAAGATGTGGATTGAAGATGCGCACTGGATGGGATAATGCAGAGAGAATGCAGGATCTTGTTAAAGGCAAGGCTGCTGATTTCTCAAATGCCGGGAGATGCAGGGAGAAGGCGAGATCTTGTCAAATGCAAGGCTGCTGATTTCTGAAATGCCGGGAGATGCAGGAAAAATGCAGGATCTTGTTGATTGAATGTTGTAGAAGACGACGGCTACGTTTCCAGCGTCAAGGGAGAGAGAGGATTGTCGTTCGATTGGTGCAACAGTCGCCGATGGGTGCTCAAAGTGGCCGCCATGGCTACCGATGGATTTTGAGAGGACGGAGACAATGGCGGAGCACCAAATTCGGAGCTCTAGCAGTACATTTCTGCCGGTAAACTTAAGAACCGAGTTTGTATATTTTATTTGTACATATTTATATTAGTAGATGGAACAAGTTACATATTACTTTTGGAACCGATTTAGAACCGAAACCGGAACCAGAACCGACCTTAAAAAATAGGGTAGGGTAACCCAAGAACCGACCCAGTCTAAAATAGGGTAGGGTAGATGTTTTTAAAAATAGGGTAAGGGTAGGGTAGACCCCTACCCGGACCTACCCGGACTAAGTTGCACCCCTAATATTTAGACATTATAATCTTTTATAACTTTTACCGTGCTAAACATGCCCCCCTCCGTCCTCTGGAAAAAGGAAGCCGAAATGCGCATGCAAATGCTTAGAAACCATCCACCTGCGGACCACCATGAATTTGTGCTGTAGAAACCATTTTCGACCCAGGACATTTGCGATTCGCCGCCACTACGACTCAATGCGGTAGAATTTTCGACAGACGAAATTGTTGGCTGATGTTTTTTTAAGCCGTAAAACACGTCAAAGAGTTTTACACCATGCCAAACAGTAATGTAAAAGTGTCTTATGAAAAGATAAATAAGCGATTGATGGCCGTCCCTTTGATCTCTGCGGATAAGCAATTCGGCATGGTTTTGCAGACCCGCTATTTACTGGACGCTGGTGCAATGCAGCGGGTGTACTTCACTTATTTTTTTTATTTTTTAAAACTTTTTTTATGAAAATGTTAATCTAAGTATATTTAACATGCGCATAAATTTTTAACATTTTTGAAGATTTTTAGATATTTTTTTGAATTTTTTAAAATCAGTGACATTTTTAGTAATTAAAAATTACAAATTATTAAAAATGCCACTGATTTTAAAGAATTCAAAAAAAATAATCTAAAACTCTCCAAAAATGATAAATATTTATATAAATGTTAAATACACTTAGATTAACATTATTATAAAAAAATTTTAAAACAAATTTAAAAAAAAAAGTGAAATACACCCAGGTGCATTGAAGCTCAATGCACCCAAGCGCGTTGAACCATAGTCCCTATTTATGTATATCCGGCTGTGTTTGGCAATGAATATAAAAATGATTAAGTTATAATTTTTCAATATGAAACTTTTCATTCGCCGTGATTATCATATTTTTAATTAGTTTTTCATATTTTTCAGTACAACTATTTTACTTTTCAATTATTTATACACAACTATACATACAACTAATTTATTTATTTTAACTTTATCATCTTTACTTCTCATCATTATTTCTATTATATTGTATTATTTGACAATTTCTATTTTTCAAAATTTTTCATACAAAATTTTATCTATTCATGAACATACCATTATAATTCCATTATAATTTTAGACATGATTTGCATATTTGCGTCTTCAACTCTGTAAAGTGTAAATTTCACTTTATTGGATTTTAAACTCCACGGTTGACCACTCGTAACGGTTGTTAGCATTAGGATCTGTTTCGCAAAGTCTTATGCGAATACAAAAAACCTCGAGTTCAATTTTCAATTGGAACACGTATATTAATGGGGTTGTAGAGTGTAAACAGGAGCCCAAATCTTAACGTCTTTGGAAATTCCTTTCCCAGTCTTATCTATGACTATGGATCATTGAAGATTCTTACACACTTGGAAGTTGGAGGCAAGGATCAATCGACCGGGTCTACATGAGGAGAGGTTTGGAAGAGGGAAGCCATGCACCCGGTTGTAAATACTTATTTTTTTATTTTTTAAAATTTTTTTAGGTAATTATTAATCTAGGTGTATTCAACATATATATCAATTTTTATCAATTTTCATCAATTTTTAGAGATTTTTATATTTTTAAAATTAGTAAAATTAGTGACATTTCAATAATTTTAAATTACTAAAAATCGTCATTGATGTTTAAACATTCAAAAAAATCTCCAAAATTGATAAAAGTTAATGCACATGCCAAATACACTTAGATTATCAGTTTTATGAAAAAAGTTTCAAAAAATAAAAAATGAGTTAAATACACCCAAATACACTGAAGCTAAGTGCACTCGGATGCATTTGAAAATATCCCTTAGAGGAGTCTCCAAACCGTAAGCAGATGATGCAAGGTCGTCATCTAGGTGTTTTGCGCGCTTGGTTTTCTCCAAATCAGCGTCTCATGTGTATACTTATTCAAAAATTATAAAACTTGGTATTAAATTAAATATACTTGAAAAATAATTTCATGGAAAAGCTAAAAAAACTATTAAAAATAGGTGTATTAGAAAAAATTGCAAATATATTAACAATACTATCACCAATCACACAAATATCAACATATGCGGCCAACCAACTATCAATAGATTGCCTACCAAAAGAAAAACTATCAATAGCTTGGTCACGCATATTTGCAAATTCCCCATCAATATTTAGAAAATCTTGAACAGATATGAGCAATCGCAAGTCATATACCCATAAGGCATGCACATGTTATAAGATGAAATACCGCAAGTCTAAATTGACGAAATGGTCATGAACAAGATCCATATTGTTCTTTGCCGTTGGCAGTTCAAGTCCCGGGCCTAGTCCTACCAATATGTCCTGACTTGAATTAGTCTCGGGATAAAAATAAAATGTAAAGATAATAAAATTAAAATAGATAATTTAATTATATGAGAAGTTGTATAAAATTGATTGAAAAGTAATATAATCATATAAAAAATGTAAATAAATGCTTAAAAAATAAGACGATTATGAAAATCGACGAGTAAAAAATTTTCCTTGCATGCAAACGTACCCTTAATCGAAAATCACAATAACTTAAGGTTTGCGTTACAAAAAATAAGACATGTAGGGTTAATTTTACAGGATGCCCCATTACACGCACTAAAATACAATTACACATAGCTAAAAAGGGTAATTTTGCGAAAATAACCCGATCTTTTAAACAGTCGCCGTACCCTACCAGTTTCACCAAATATGCCATGTAAACATTCTAGCTGGAGTTCGGGAATCCGGAAAAAGCAAAACGGTATACTAAAAATATAGAAATAGAAATAGAAATAGAACGGATTCCACTGGAACATTTCTGATCGGTTCCTCAGTTCATTATCTTATAAACCGAAAGACACCGATTAAATGCAACAAAGTGGTGTAAATGAGCCTGTTTGACCCATGAAGTGGCACCAACCACTCCCACTTTGTACGTGCTGGGTAAGTACACTCGTGATGAATGTGAATTATAATCCTTAGCCTTTTCTAAAAATGGGATTAGAATTTGGTCAATCATGTCTCTACCAGCTGTACATATAACATTTTCATAATAAAATTAGAAAAGCCTTAATTATTAAATACCTTATTCCATATTCTAATAGTTTTAATTTATATTTTTTATTTAATTTATTAATCAAGTGTTTTACTTGTCAACATTTTTTATTTGTATTTTACAATCATCTCAACTATGGATTGGAACCAGGGCAGGTCACGGGCCGGAGCGGATTGGGAATTCAAGATTTTTTTGAAATTGCGGATAGGAGTTGGGACAGACCAACCGGACGATCGGACTTTCTTATATCATTTTTCACCTATTTGATCCCCAATCCGCCTGACTTGGTTCTTCAAGTTGTGAATAAAATTTTGAATGAGGTATATTTTATTAATTTGTTCTAATATTCAGGTTTTATTTTAATAATGATGTTTTACTTTGATTATTATTAATAAGTCGAAGCATGCAATATTTAAATTTAACATATGTACATTTTTATACTTTATAAGTTCATACATTCTTAAAACCATCTTACTTGACTTGCATTTTTGCTCTACTCGCTATCTCAATACTGATATGAAGTTTGTCTTGATATCTACTGAAAAAAAGTAATGGTCAAATCGACATTGTCCGGATCTGGTATTAAAATAATGAATAAATATAATTTTTAAAATGCAGAGTAAGGATTGGGCGCGTCTTGACCCGTCTCGATTCTCTCCTAATATCAATTAGTCTTACAATTAAGCTCTAAGACATTTTTACAAATTACATAGGCTATCCTAATAAACGTCTAACAATATTACTAAATTCTTCATACAGTGGACACTCCTACAGTGATAATGAGGAGGCTGTTGCTATCACCAGTGAGACATGCTCCAAACTTGGAATACTTACCGAGCGTATAAGAGACAAACGCCCTACTTTATTTGTAAACATTTTAGTTAGCATTAACCTGACTGTAGTTTATGATATATTTGTAATATTAAATCTTTTAACCTTAGCGTGCCTTTCTAACACGTATTATCAGCTTAAACTTAACCTAAGACAAATTTGAGCTTAACTCGATTTTCAAAGATTAAAGTTAGGATGGAATGGTTTTCTAAAAAAAAAAAAAAAACGTTTTCTGAAAAAAAGTTAGGATGGAATAGACATTTAGCAAATAAAATAAAGGTCAAACCTGTCGGAACTTTGGACGCACATATATATTAATTATATACACGCTATCATAAATAGCGGTCCAATTTTTAAAAGTGATCCTGTAAGGTTTTATGGGCCTAAATCATCTAATAAAGTATGAGTCTCTCATGCGTAGAAACCCTACAGCCTAATTTCTAATTTTTATTTTGTGATGGGCTAAATTAGAAATACGAAATATAGACTTCCTATATAAACGGTTGTGGTCCCCAAGTTATGTACTTATCAGGGCTTCTTTTCTGACATCTCATCATTAGAAAAGAGGAATCACTTTCTCTAGAGAACCCTAGGTCATTAACTTGAAAGACCCAAAAACCACAAGATTCAAGAACAACTGCTTCCATGGATCATGTACGCTTCCGCTTATGGTTTTGTTTTCTTAGTGATTTAGCATGGAGAATCCTGGGGTGATTATGGATTTAATCAATGAGGATTTCCCAACAAAATCTTGATCTTATTAACTCGGCCCATTTGCACTCCTCAAACAGGCTGCGTTGACATGTTGGTACAAAATGTTGTCTCTTTTACTTTGAAAATGAAGGTTTTATAATTCTACAATAAACAAGAAAATTTTCATATGCTAATGTCAGCTCTCAAGTGATAGCGTAAATTTTTTTTTTGGCGTATAGTGATAGCGTAAATTTTGAATTAATAGTTGAAATTTAAATTCTCTGGTAAATTGTTTAATTTCATAATCCAAGTGATCAAGGAGACAAACAAATTCACTTCAATGTTAAACTGGTTCATAGCAGTGGAAGGTATTTTTTCAAAAATGATTTTGTCGTGTATCGAAAACCCAATCCATGCCATGTTGATCCAGACACTCAGCTATAAAATGAGGCCCAACCCATGGGAAGCCTTCCCAGTGAAAAAAAAAGAAAATAGGGGTATTGTGGTAATTTTACAGCGTGAGTATATTTATTTAAAAACGTGAGTGCGTTTGGTTTTTTGATAAAATTTGTATTATACATATATATATATACGAAATCGCGATCTATTCCATTCATTTGCTGGATCAACTTCTAAAACGTATGTATACATAATTTTTCATTATTTGACAATTTTTAAAACTATTTGTGTGCAAAAAATTATTTTTTAATAAGATTTCATTATAATTAGTAAAGTTGAGAAATATATTTTATATTGGATATTTTTTAATAAGATTTCATTTATACTTTAATTATAGAATTTGAAACGCAGATAATACGATTTAATGAAATCACCTTAATCTAACAGCGTCTAATAGCATCTAACCGCATATAACGCATCTAACAATATCTAACCGCATGTAATTACATTTAATAGTATCTAACCGCATCTAACCGAATCTAATTTTTGAAATTAATAAGTTAATCCTAATTTAACACCTGTAATATGATCCTAGGCCCCTTATAAGATCATTTATATCTTAATTACGGAATTTGAAATCCAGATAATACGATTTAATGAAATCGACCTTAATCTAACCGCATCTAACCGCATCTAACCACATCTAATTTTTGAAATTAATAAGTTAATATTAATTTAACACCTGTAATATGATCCTAGGCCCCCTTTAAGGTCATTTATACCTTAATTACAAAATTTGAAATCCAGATAATACGATTTAATGAAAACACCTTAATCTAACCACATCTAACCGCATCTAATTTTTAAAATTAATAAGTTAATCCTAATTTAACACCTGTAATATGATCCTAGGCCCTTATAAGGTCATTTATACCTTAATAACAGAATTTGAAACTCAGATAATACGATGTAATCAAATCCACCATAATCTAACAGCGTCTAACAACATCTAACCGCATCTAACAACATCTAATTTTTGATATTTTATAAATATTTTACATAATTTGTGTATTTTGCAAAAGATATATATTTAATAATTCATTTCAAAACTATACTTAATAATAAAATTTATTAAAATTATAAAATAATATTATTATAGTAAGTATTACAAAATTTGATATATTAATATACTAATTGTGATTTATTGTTACTAGAAATAATAACTTTAAAATAAAAATAAAAAATATAGCCGATATATCCATAAAGTGTTAACAAAGTTGTATGATTTTATGTAAATAAGGGCCATAAAAATTTGATACTTTTCAAAAATATATAGGATAACTATATTTAATAGAAATTTTATAATAAAATTTATTAAAATAAAAATTTATTTACTTCAAGTGAAATCAATGTAAAATTATCAATTTAATAAATATTTACATTGAATAAAAAATTTATAAAAAGTCTTCATGTTATAGAACACCTCTAAAATAAAGTCCAATTAAATCGAAAGTCTAATGAAAAGTTTTCGATATAAAACTATAATTTAGATTTAAATAAATTAAATATAAATGATTTTAGGACTGGTTTAATAGTTAAGTATTTTTATATTAGTAAAAAATTATTTAATGAATCCGCCTAAATTTAACATCTAACTGTAAACTTTTATATGTGACTTTTTAAAACTAAACTTGTAATAAATTATATATAACTGTAATTTAGATTTAATATATAAATATATGTTACTTTTTGGGATTGGTTAAATAATCAATTTTAGACCATTTGATTAAATTATATTAACCTTTTAAATTTATACAAGTAAATATTAATATTTTTTATATTAGTGAATAAAACTTTTGGGGAAGTTTAATTTTTTATTACATCTAATTTTAATATTCTTAAAAATATTTCACATAAATATGTGTATTCTACAAAAGATATATGCTTAATAATTCATTTTCGAACTATGCAAACTTTAATTTTGAATTGAAAGATTTTAAATTTAAATAACTATTTAAAGCTATAATTAAAATAATAGTTAATTATCTATTGCCTGCCATAATTTTCTTATTATTTTATTTGACCGAAATCTAGTTTTTTATTTTTCATGCTACTATAAAATCTTGTATAATTTAAAGTTATTATAAAATTAAATATTATATCCTATCGGCCCCCCATTAGCAAAAATTTTTCTTTATTTTTATAATTTATAAATTTAAGTTTTCTAGATTCTCACTCTTAGACAACTTATCGCATGTTCCTTTTAACATAAATAGGTACCTTGTGTTTATTCATATTTATTTAAAATATTCTATATTTATTTTAAAATATTCTATATTTTTATAATATGTATAATTTTATTTATTTTTCTGAAATTTTCAAACTTTTTCGATTTAAAAAAAAAAATTAGATTGGGGTTTGTGAGTTAATCTAGTGAACCGGACTATGGTCTCGGTCTTCCAACTAGGGGTGTAAATCGGGTCGGGTTGACTCGGGTTGGCACAAATACAACCCTAACCCACCTTGTAAAATCACAACCCAACCCTACTTTCAACCCTACTTTTCACATCTTAACCCAACCCTATTTCAACCCACCTCAAATCGGTTCGGTTCGGGTTAGAAATCGGGCTAATAGATTACACATGTTATCAATGCTAGTTAAAGTTTTGTTCACCTGAATTTCTAAAATAATAAAAATAATGATAATTATAAAAACAATAAGTACCAATAAAAGTTCTACATAGCTCAAAAGTGGAGGATAAGTTTAGTAATTGATTCGTTTTTTTGTTTTTGTATTTTTGAGCAATCGATGTCTTCTGCAAGTCAAAAAGTGAAAGCTAAGTAAAATTATTACAGTAAATTATGCAAAATAGAAAAATAAATATTATAGTCTTACTTACCTTCTTAGTTGGCTTCCAATCAAAGCTACAAACATCTTAAGTTCTCAGTTGACCTGTTATGTTATTCTAAATCACCAATGCGAACAAATATCTAAACAACCTATTTACGATGCAATATAACCAAATAATCCAAACATAATTTCACAACTAATTAACCAAATATATTTCCAAACCAAATAAATTCAAACAACATTTGACAACCAAATAGTCAAACAAATTTCCAAACTCAACACAATTTTATTTAAATATCTAAGCAATATGAATGAAATACACTCTCATAAATATATGTAAATACATATCTTATGAAATCGGGTCGGGTTGACCGACCCGTAACCCAACCCATTTTTAAAATCGGGTTGGGTTGAACCCATTTTTTAAAAACCAAATTTCCAAAACCTCAACCCAACCATGGTATAAATCGGTTCGGGTTGATGCGGGCTCGGGTTGAACCCAACCCTATTTACACCCCTACTTCCAACTGCTCGTTCTGGCCTAATATTCTCTTGGCCCACTATTTTTCTTCTACTTTTTCTGAAATTTCCAGGTAGTTTTGGGGTTGTTTTGCAAATTTTTTTGACTTGATTCATTTGCAAATGTCTTTGGCCAAGTGGCTTTTTGTAAATTTCACGGAAATCTTTCTTCTTTCCCAAACTGGTGAAACCCTAGATGACAGGCACCATAACCCATCACCACCAACTGTCGCCCTTTGCCTAGTCGGCCATACGGCTCCATATTTGGCATCCAAATAGTCGCCGTGACCATGGCTACGACAATGGCAGCTGCTATACATGAAAATGACGCTGATTTTAAAAAAATCAAAAATAAATATTTAAAAGTCTCCAAAAATAGTAAAAATTGATACACATATTAAATACATCTATATTAACAGTTGTATAAAAAATATTAAAAAAATAAGTTTTTGCACCTGGGTGCACCGGATCATAAGCTAATAAATTTTAGATACCTGTAGATAGGTTTCTTATTTTCAAATATCACCATTTTGAGGGGTATCTAAGTCATTTTTACCTAGAAAATGTAGATTTTTGAAGATAAAAATATGTCTACACTTATTCAAAAATTATAAAACTTGGTATTAAATTAAATATACTTGAAAAATAATTTCATCAAAAAGAAAAACTATTAAAAATAGGTGCATTAGAAAAAATTGCAAATATATTAACAATACTCACGCCAGTCACACAAATATCAATATGCGTGACCAATAAAAAAACCCAATAGTTTGGTCACGCATATTTGCAACAATTCCCTATCAATATTTAGAAAATCTTGAACAAATATGGGCACTTGCAAATCATAAACCCATTAGGCATGCATATATTATAAGATGAAATATCAGGAGTCTAAATTGACAAAATGGAGAATATTTGCATTTTGGTTTCTCTAACTATACGTATTTAGTTTTTAACTGATTTTTTGAATATTTACTTTTAAACCCTATAAGTTTGCTTCATTTGTATTTTAAACTCTGTCCTTAATGCACTTTGGTAAACAAATGAAAATTTTTCAATAATTGTTGTATACATGTTTTGATGACAATACTACCTTTAAGGTAGCATGAGTTGACTCGACTGCATATATGAATCGGCTCGTGACATGAGTTGACTCAACTCAATTAAGTTATAATGGTATTTTAGACTTTTTACTTACAAATAGCAGCTGTTAATTAGATATTTTGACGGCAAAGTCTAAAATGTAAAGAAAGCAAATTTACAATGTTTAAAAAACAAATACGTAAAATTCATGAATTAAAATACAACTGCGCATAGTTAGAAAGATCAAAATGCAAAAAACCCAATCAGTCTAGGATATCCGGTCCTGATGTCAGTCTGATTTTTTATTTGTTTCAAATCTTCAATTAGCCAGCGAATCCAAGAAAAAAACATTGTTTAGAGAAAACAGCTGAATTGCTTTTGGTTTCGTTTTCTCTTTGTTTCCTTGTGCAGTAGTGGTCGAGTAGACCATGATTATCAGATTAAGAGTCTGGATCTGAGAGATCAGAACTTTCTTTATTTTAAAACAGTGTCAGAGACTGCTAATTTTTAGTCAGGTTTAGATCTGGATGAGGATGGTTTACCCAAGGCCACTAGAATTTTCTCCTTTCATCCCAATTCCCACGATATTCCAAATCTTACTGACTTTGATTTTTTTTTTTTCATGGATACTGACTTTAAAATTTTTAATTGGGCCTCGATGGGTTAGGCGTACATGTTAATTTAATTTATCGAGGCACAATGAAAATTGACAAAAAGGGAGAAGTCATTCCATCACAAAAGCCCAAAAACATATTTTTTCAATTTTTTTTCATGTACAAGTAAATCTATAAACCAAAATTTACTTTTTAAAAAATTTTTAAATATTTATTTTGAATTTTTAAACACAATGTCATTTTCATAATTATCTCAGGTAAATATTATAGAAATGCCAGTATGTTAAAAAATTCAAAATAAATACTTAAACATATCCAAAAATGGTAAAATTTGATTTATAAATTTCTTACATCTGGATTTACTTGTACATGAAAAAAATTAAAAATATAAAAATATATGTTTTTGGGCCGCTCCTGTTGTAAAAGATCATACGGCATCATAAAATATGTGCATCAAATTACCAACAACATATGAATACAAAACCAGGCTAGCTCTAGCTTAATCCGGATTCCTGACCAGAGTTCTGAGGCACGCGCACAGACGAGGACAAGCGGCAACGAGTGGAAGTCTATTTCCACCATGCCTGTTCATTAATAAGCATATTCCAAAGGATATTTCATACGACGAATCCAAAAGAAAAAAACGAGAGAAAATGGACAAGAAGAGAACCAAGAGCCAAGAGACCAAAAAACAAGGTGGGTCATTTCATCCATCACAAGAAAAAGCAGCCCCAATCCTACAAAGCTCTACAGCTACTTACAATCCAATACAATACTGAGAGACCACAGAAAAGAAAGGCAAAAAGAGGAAAAAATCAAATTGGGGGTGGTGGGGTGGGAGGCCAGAGAGAGAGAGAGAATGGACTTCCCTCCTATTATTATTACAAGGGTGCGGTGCACTGAGAAGTTGACGATGAAGCGAGACTAGAAGTCGCTGGAAAGGGGGGCATGGTCGGTGACCATGAAGACATTGGCATAGATGAGACCTGCAAGGCCTCCACCAACGAGAGGGCCCACCCAGTAGATCCAGTTATCTTTGAAGTCACCGCTGGCGACAGCAGGGCCAAATGAGCGGGCAGGATTCATGGATCCACCTGAGAAGGGGCCTGCTGCCAAGATGTTTGCTCCCACAATGAGGCCAATGGCAATGGGAGCGATGGTGCCCAGCGACCCCTTCTTTGGGTCCACAGCAGTCGCATACACGGTGTACACCAATGCGAAGGTGATGATGATCTCCATCACAACGCCTTGTATAGCACCCACTCCAGCTGCCAATGAGTGTGTGGGAATCGTCTGCATACATATTACATTCACAACAACAACAAACATTAATTAATTAATTAATTCCGTGCATGTTTTGATTTTGATTTTGAGAGAGAAAGCACTTTACCAGGCCTCCTGTGACAGCCTTAAGAAGGAAGCTGGCGACGATGGCGCCAACAAGCTGGGCAATCCAGTAGAAGATGCCAGTGAGGATGGTGATTTGGCCACCGAGAGCCAATCCAAAGGTGACGGCCGGGTTGACATGGCCACCTGAGATGTTGGCACCCACCGCAACCGCAACGAAGAGCGCAAGACCATGGGCTATGGCAACCGCAACCAGCCCCGCAGGATCAAGAGCTGCATCTTTGGTTATCTTGTCTGCAATAATCAGTTAATTAGTAGTCTCTACCAGTAAGTCACACACCTATATATACATAATCTCTTTATTATGATTAATTAGGATAATATACACTACAGCATATAATCATAGAGAGATCTGAAAGAGAATTAAGTACCATAGGCGATGGCTGAGCCAACCCCTGCAAAGACAAAGATCAAGGTGGAAATGAACTCAGCGAGATAGGCTTTCAATGAGCTGATGCTGAAGGAGTCATCGAAGCGCCCAAACGCAATTCCAGCCATGGCTTGCTGCTCTCGACCCCCTCTAGCTAGCTAGCAGTCTAGAAGAGATGTATATATATAAAAAAAAAAGAGAGAGCAGAAAAAACGAGGCAGTGTCCACTTCCCAGCTTTTATCTCTTTATATATATTCACATCCGGGTTTCCGCAGCATCGTTATAGTAACATATGGTTTGTTGTTGCATGTCACGGACCATGTGATACCATCGCATACTGTCGATGCTCTGTCCTTACCAGTGGGAAACCGTGGAATATAGGTGATCCACGCCGTTGGTTTGACTACCAGAAGTGTGACTGCTAACCCCATTTCCCAGTTGGCCCATCCATTGCTGAAAAACGGACAATCAGGTAGTTGATCAGTAAGACAAAATTAACCATATGTCCAAGCACTTAATTTATGGTCCATTTCATAAACGGCTAGGATGAAGATTCTGTGTTATAGACATAAGGAAGAAGTGGCCGTGATTGGCGGTGTGGATGAGGAATGATGGGGTGTACCTTGGAGCCTGGCCACCCCGCCTAGCTGTCACCAACGTGGATTGATAGAAATGTCTGGAAGCTAATCAATGATATCGGCCACCATGTGAATGAATGAACCAAGGACCGCTCGCAACGGCAAAAGTTAGGGAGGGAGTTGGGGCGGGTCGACTCGTGACCCGGCTTTGACTTGACCTGTTTTTGGCCGAGTCCGAGTAAAATTAATATATTTTTGACCAGGTACAGGAATGAGTTACAAATTCTGATCCGAATACAAAAAATAGGGTCAGGGTGGTCAACCATGTCCTGACCCGAAGATCCAACCCGCCCTGCATATACTAATTTATTAAAAATTATAAGCTTATGTTTAAATATTATTATTATTTTCTTTCAAAATTCTCACTTTTTTATATTCAACTATCAATAATAGAAGAATCAATTTATTCAAAAAGTAATATAAGAATCAATAAAAAGAATTTGTACATAAATAACTCTTATGTGTAATTGTATATTAACCTATTTTAATAAACTTATACCATATTTTCAAATGTTTTGTTTTCTTAATTATGTGTTTGTTTTAATAATTAGTGAAATATTGAAACATATAATATTTAAATTTAGTATAGATGTATACTTATGTTTGATAGGTATATAAAGTCTTAAAATTATCTTATTTGACCCGTATTTTTTACCCGACCCGCTATCCCAAAACCGGTCTGATACCAATCTGAAGTTTGCCCCATAACCTATTAAAAAAAAGTTAAGGTCAAACCGACTTTGTCTCGACCCACTATAAAAAGAGGGTCAAACTCAATTTTTAAAAAGTAGGATCAGGGCTGGACAAATCTTGACATGGTATGGCCTGCCCTGATTCTCACCCCTACGCAAAAGGCGTTATACATATGCATGGGATTGGGATTGGGATTGGGATTGGGATTGGGATTGGGATTGGGAGTGGGGCGGACCCATTTGTTCGTGACTGGAATAATTGGAAAAGGAAAGTGAGCCACCTCTCTACCAATTCGATGGAGATGGTTTTGGACACCAAAGTTCACCGATCTTAACTGGCCAAGAAGTTTGGAATTTTCCAGGGTTCCAAGTTCTAATCCGATCAATTACTTGCTAGCAATAGACCAATTTTGCTTGTGTTTTATAGGTGGTATGATCGCTTTGAATAGATTTTACAAAAGCTTCAGGAAAGCGCGAATTCTTTATTTTGTTCACCAATATGATTTGATGCTTTGAAATTATTCATGTATGTAAATATACAGAGCGTATTTGAGAGAAGCATGTATTAGAAAGCTGTAATTATAGGGGATAAACAGGTGAGAAAGAATAATTAAGATATACACAATTAAATTATAGCGTTACTAGATTAGTTAAGATTTTAAATTACTCCATAAGTTCCCTAAAATAGTGTGTTTTAAATATGTACACCATACTCTTTAAGTGCCATGAATTCCTGTTTCGGCCTGTCTAATAATTGATTGCATGGAGCAGCACATCATCATGACATTACTAAGATCATAATTAATGTTCCACTATATATGTCTATGTTTTACACAAATGCCTAATCAAAAGTTCGCGTAATGGCTAGAAATGACCGCATTGTCTTAAAATAAAAGGTGATAATTAGAAAAATAATTAGCAATAAAAAGTAAAAATAGGGTTGTTGGACTAGGTAAGTATTATGTAATTTATTGCATTCGCACACCCGTGCATATGTAGTTTCATTGGTCCCAAGCCCATCGCTTCAGTCAGGATTAATGCATGGAGGTGCCGAGGAAATGGCCAATTTTTCTGAGCTTTTTTCACATGCCTTTTCATAGTTTCTTGATCTTCATTTATCATATTGTAATACCCCATAATTATGAAAATATCATACAACTCCTGCTTAATTACTTTATTTATATAAATTTTTAAATTAAACCTATTTAAAATACTTCAATCCTAATTCATTTATAAAAACTTCAATCTTATTTTAACCTACTCAACTGTCAGGTTATGGTTGGGAGTTCGAATTTTAGTGTGTGGGAGCTGTGGGCCTTATGTACGAGTAACTTTGCTCTCCTTTTTAATGACATAAATTGATATAGAAATTTATAATGTTCTATAAGCTTCGTATGTAATATAAGATGAAAAATATAACATTATAAGTAGGATTTTAATCGGAACAATATATATATATATATATATATATATATAAATGGGTCAAATTGAGTTGTGAGTTGTTAATGAGTTGATAAAATGTATTAAATAATAAAAAATGATAAACTATTTAAAATTCAATCATAAATAAAATGATTCACTCCAATGTAAAAGAACGATTTTCATATGAAATTAAGTCTATTAAGTGGGGAGTGGGCCATGATTTTTCACAACTGCGGGTACACAATGTTTTTAAAAAATCAAAATAATAAAGATGCACAAGAAAAACCCAAGACTTTAATCCGTGAAATATTAAAATATTATCTTAGTTGAAATGTTATATGGAAAAATTCTAACTAGTGATTTCAAGTAGTTTTATTAAATTGCATTTTCTCACTAGTCATTTCAAGTACTTTTATTAAATTGCATTTTCTCATTCATCTAAATATTCAATCAAAGTAAAAAAACAAAAAACAAAAAACTCAACTAAAGTAATTTTAATATCATGAAATAAATATTAAAAATTAATTTTATTGATTAAAATAATTAAATTTGAGTGTTAAAAATTAAAAAATTTATTTATTAAATTTATTTTTATCTATATTTTGTGATGTTAAAAATACGTTGATTGAGTATTTAAATACTTGGAAAAAATAAAATTAAATAAAAATACTTCACAAATATTTGATTTTTCCAATATACCGCTTATATTACTCATAACCAGTAAAATACCACATAATCCCCCCTTTTAATTTTATTTTCGTTTTACGTTTTACCCTCAAAGCTAACAGACTTGCAAATATACGTTAAGTGTGGAAGGTAGATGAAAATAAATTTATAAAAATAGGGGGCTGTTTGATATTTCTATTTTTATAGTTATGGGGTATAAAAAATGATAGATAGAGAAACTATAGAGGGCATGTGAAAAAAGCCTCTTTTTTGCATTTTGGGATCCGGTAATCCGCGCAAAGACATGGCCAGCAGGATAGGGCTGGATAAGATGGAATCTGAAAAGGTCCATGACAGATTGGCTTTGTTGTTGAAAAGGCTTATTTTTATTACTATTTTATTCTATATTTTGAAGGGGGCAGGCTTGAAATTTTCAGTGCCTTGTTTGGCCTACGATCAGCAGTGATGTATAGATGAGCTTCAGGAATCACGATGGATAGATGCGGATGGCCTGGAAATCCGCCACGATGAAGCCAGCAACACAGCAAAAGTCAATTATTTCCAATGAACAACTCTTTCATGGGTGGGTTACTCAGCTTCTACGGCGGGATGAATCGAATGCAGAGATCTATCGAGACCATAAACAGACAAGAGAATCGATGATCAGTAGGATGATTGACGCTATATTTATTACAGTACAAATGATCTAAAATTAGTATTTACAACGGAAGCAAAACAATCTTCCAAAACATTTTAGGGCGTATTTGGCCTCCTGGAAAAAGAATTACCGTACACTCGGGAATTAAGCACAAAGCTGCAATTCGGATCTTAATGTTATTGTGCATTTCATCGCTTTCACCTCAAAATTTTTTGCTTCGGGCCAAACTATCTATAAAAAAGCATTATGGATTTTAGTGCTTTGCCTTTTTTTTTTTATGAGAGAGGACCCCCAGCCTTTAGTGCTTTGCCTTTAAACGTGGGGCCAAATAAACTTTTAATTGTCAAGAAATATTTAACATAACTAATATGAAATAAATGGTCATTTCAGTGGTGCTGCACGGGAATTTTCAGTGCAGAATTCCAGCACTTAAATATTTCTCGTGTATATATATATATAAAAAGAATGCCCCAGTTTTATGTAGAGGAAGAAATTTATACATAGTACTTATTTTTTCAAATATTTATTTAAAAAGCATTTTTGAAAACAATGCTTCTAAGCCCTCAGCTGTGCCGCTAATAGGGTCCTAAGCGTCTTATGGCTTGTCCGTTTTGCCTTTTGCTTGCATTGCACCTTTCATTTAAGAGCTTTCAATTAGTTGGGCGCACAGAATCACCAATCAGTTGGATGCTAAAGATACATGCATCTCCTTAGATAAAATCGTAGACGATATATCAAATCCCATGGTTTTCGTGGCAACACGCCAGCAGCCCAAGTAGAAAAATGGAAATCATATATTTAATTTCCGATTAATAAAATAAAGTAGGAGGTTAGCCTTGCTTATCTATATCTATTCTCCTTTTGTGGATTGTTCATCCACGTTGTTTATTTTTCTAATGATGTGGGTGTCCTTTTTTTTAAAAAAAAAAAAAAATTTCGTGGATCGTGGACATCCTCTTTGGCTCTTTGGATGCCTTTTGTCTGTATTGACCGAATAGAAATATAAAAGGCAAAGGAAAGTAGTGATTTTTAGGAAGCCCGCCCCAACATGCATTCCCTCCACTTATCTGCAAACGGGAGCCAATGCACATGCTAGTATCAATTGTTCCTTTCAATCAGAACATTTGTGTTAAGACATGGGATTCCATCTCGAGCTGGGAATTGAATGCTGCCAAAAATGCAGGATATCCACGTTCTCCATGAAAAAAATGTCTCATCATATCATAATGTGCTTAATTATGGTTGGTATATGGCCTAAAAAGCATTAACATGGAATCATGATCTAAAAATGCAGAATTTATAATTTATCTTTGAGACGTACTGATGTAAGTATGATACATATGTAAGCATATAGCCTTCCATGTTTATCTTTAGTTTTTAGATTTTGAAATATACTTTTCAAATCTTAAACCATCTATCATGGTTAACTCGTCTAATTTTATTATACTACCAAAATTAATTTTCATTGGAAATGTAAAAAAATAATATTTCTAAAAATGATTATATAACTATTAAAAATTTAAAATATATAACATAATCAAGTTTGAACATGGAATTATAATTAAATACAAGTAAATAAACATAATAAATAGCCTATATTTTAAAATTTTAAAAACTAAGGGTAATCATGGAAAAATCCATGCTTACATAAGCATTGAATCATTATTTTTTTTTCATTTTCATTTTATATTTAAATTAAATTATTTATAGATTACTTTAAAGAAAAAGCCTACCTAATTCGTTTTAAGATTTATGCATCGGCAGGTGTTTTTTAATTCTTGGGAAGACAATTATAATAACCGAAGAAGCAAACCGTTTTTTTTATGAGTGGTAAAAGCTTCACATGCACACGGGTGAGTCTCGTCTCGTGGATCTCATGGGTCCAAAAAATATTTGGGTTTGGATTAAGTACATAAAGCATATGGAATATTTATTCATGCTTTCAAAATGCCAAATAATTAATACCATAAAAACTGAAACGCAAAAACGTTTGAGAACTCTTTGCTACCTACTCCTATTACAATCTGTGATGTGCTCTTTAGCGATCTGGGTCACGATCATGAAAATGTGATCTTTCACTTAATGGCTTGGGAATCACAGGCAGGCATTGTTGCATAATTTTGCACTTTAATTAATTATCCTTCAGTCCTTAATCAGTCAATTAGAATTCATGAAGAACAGTAATTGAGGAGGCCCAACTCGATCAGCCTGTTCCAACCCATTAATTAGGATCCTCTGTTTTCTTTGCATTGCATATTAAAATTTCAGTGACATGAAATAAAAGGCTTCTACAACCACATTAGAATAATCAGAAGATTGAATTTTTGGGTATTTCCTAACGACAAAAAATAAACAGGGAAAAAAAATAGAGAGAGAAAAATAAGGTGACAACTGTCAAATACAGTACAAACTAAAATAAAATAAGTAATTTTTAGTAATTGAAAGATTCATTGGGTGGCAATCGAAAGCATAGAAACAACAATAAAAGCCATTAGGGTCCCTTTCGCATTAGGTAAAAAGAATTTTTTTCACTTCATCCTATGCTTTTTTAATATAATTTGAAAATTTAACTATCTAATTATCTCATTTTTTATTATTTTTTATTTTAATTATTTTTATATTTTTCATACAACTATTTTATCTATTTTATCTTTATTCACTCTACTTCTAATTATTATTCTTATTATATTATATTACTCTTTTACTTTTCAAAAAGTTTCATATAAATTTTTTTAATTTTTTTACCTCTTAACAATGCAGCCTAAAATTTCAAAAATTAGCCATGAGGAATAGTGCCTTGGTGGTAGCGCTATCTAAATTTCACAGATGAGGCGCTAGTTCAATTTCCGTTTGTTGTGCGGGTATTCATTTCCCTCAATTGTGAAGGTATTTATAGATATCCTCTTTGAGAATGGGGGTATTTATAGAAAAAATTCTATATAGTGTAAGAGTTGGGCCTAATTGTAATATCAATTGTCACACTGTATAAATACTAATAAAAAATTTCAAAAATTAATGATAGTCGACAAATTATAAAATCCTAAGAGCTAGACTCTAGTGGGCAGTCTAATGCGACATCTACAAAAATAAATGTTCGCCTTTTGGATTGAACCAACTCCAACATTATCTTTGCAAATGTTTTGACACCACATATGCGGTTGGTAAGTAGTAGTGGCGTAAATCAGATCCGTTGGAATAAGCATAATTCTAATCTACATTGTAAAATCTTAACTCAATCGTATTTTTCATACTTTACTTTAACCCTATAGAAATTAGTTTGGTTCGAGTTAGCAATCGAGTTAATAAATATATAATATTTAAAAATATTTTTCTCAATTAAATCTATTTTAAAATATAAATTTATATGAAATAATAAACATTAATTCTTTTTATATAAATACTTTCTAATTTATGACTCATACAATAACATAATTGCTAAATATTCTTTCAAATCAATAATATCTAGTTAATTTCTATGTATTATGTTTTAATGTATGACTACTTTTTAATTATATATTATATTTTATACTAATATATGAAATTAAGTCAGGTCGGATTGACAATTATCTAACTTAAACCAATTCACTTTTGAGATCGCACCGGTTCAAATCGGATTATATAACTTATTTTTTTCAAAATATCTAACTCAACCCTTTCAAAAATCAGACTGGGTAAATCAAATTTAGGTCGATACCAATTCTATTTACACCCTTAGGGTTTGTTTGGCATTCGGAAAAACTCTAGCCGTCATGTAAAACTTTTCAAATAGTTGAGGGCTGTTGCGAAAAAATGTTATGTCAAGCACCGAATTATTATTTACATCCATTCGGGACCGGAAGAAAAATTCCAAAAAAATTCATTTTCCATGGATTTGAGCACGGGAAGAGCTTCCAAAAATTCAGCTGTGTCAGCTTTGCATTCAAACCAACTTTGACCAACCGTAATTGCATTAATGCACACATCAAACACTGACACATTCTAGCCATACTTGACATTTTTTAACTCATAAAAAACGTCAAAAAGTTTTTCTTTATGCCAAACAGTCCCTTAGTGAGTAGGGTGTGAAGTTGAGAACTAAGAAAGGTACTATTTCTTTTTTTTTTTTAGGCCAGAAAGTTATTATTTCTTGAAAGTGCAAAAGTGGTACTACATGATAGACATGAAATGGGAATAAATAAAATCGTGGTCTGCAAAATAATTAAATGTAGAGTAAAAATAGAAAAAAAAGTATTTAAGCAATTAAAGGGTGTGTTTATTAATGAGTAAAAATTATCTAGTTAAAACTTTTCAATCTAAAACTTTTCATTCTCCACAATTACTCTATTTTTTAATCATCTCTTCATATTTTTCTATACAATTATCCTACTTTTCAATCATTTTTACACAACTACCTACACAATTAATCTATCTATTTTAACTTTATTCTATTTACTCTTTATCATTACTCCTATCATATCACATCATTTGACAACTTCTATTCTTTATAACTTTTTATCGAAAATTTTATTCATTCCCAAATACACCCAAAATATTGATGTAAAGGAAAACGTTACAATCTTTCCCGCTTCTAATACCCAAGGGACAAGCCACAGCCACATTCGTCAAATACCCAGAGCAATCTTGTCGGCACATTCTTCCTCTAGGCTCTAGCAACAGCATGCATGGCAGCTGCCTGAAAATGGAACCAAAAAAAAAAAAAAAAACAATAAAAGCTTAGTTCGATTATATTTTCTAGAACCAGATAATGAGCCCTTGAAACGAAATGAGGATGTGGCAATCAATGGACTGAACATGCCCAAAAACGAAATCCGAATTTCTTGCAATTAGAAAAAACAAAATGGACGTAGTTACGGAGCATAATGTTGTAGTAATACACACTTAGACATAATCACATCTTAACGTGCAAATGCAACGAAGTGAAGGGGAATAAAAAAAAAAGTCAAAGCTATCAATTAAGGGTTGTGCTTTTACGTAACTCCTTCATTTTTAATATCTCGATGGTTAATAAAAAGTCAATTTTATCTATTTATATGTAGCATAATTTATTTTTTTCATATAAATTCATTTATTTGTTTGGTATCACTGTTTGTAAGCTTCATCCATAAATGTTTGAAATCAATGTAATAAAATAATTCAATACCGAAAATCAATTTTAAGTAACATTTTCAGTATCTAAATCATCTAAATTATTAGTACTATACGGATTAATAATATTATAGAATATTATTATATTTTAATGCACATATTAATGGATCTAAAAATGGAGAAGGTCACACAAATTTACATCTATGTCACAGGACACAGTTATATAGAAGGAAAGCCCATTAATTAATTATCTATCTATTTATCTTACCTGCTAAAAGACAGCTTTTAGCAAAGAAATTTAAATTGTGTTGTTAAAAAAATTTCGATTATTTTGAAACAAAACTTTTTTCTTTACTATAACTAGTCAGCAACCTCTATAAAAATAGAAGGATTATAATTAGCAACAAACTGTTATTTGTGCATTTGTTGCTAAAGTTCCATTGGGAAATGTGTTCAACAGGGAACTAAAAAACTTTAGTTGCTAAAAGATTTAATGTACGCACGATTACCAGTCAGAATTTTCTGTTATAATAGTAAACTTTTAACAAGAACAAAGTTTCTTGTTAATTTAGGGCGCATTTGTCTTGATACATGTGTGGAGTGGGATGGTTTAATGTTGGTAGCACAGTTTTCAAAGTCAGTAATTAATCAATTCAACAATCTTATTTTTTTAACTTTATCTTTATATTCGAATTATTTTTTTCTTATCAACGTATGTCCAACAATCGTATTTATTTCAACTTTATCCATATCATTTTATATTAATTATATATTTAATAAAATATTTTTTTCCACTTTCCACCACATACCACAATCTCACAAAATTTCAGCATACCAAACTCTATTTCCGATTTTCTTTCTGTGGCCTTTCCTTCTCGATCTTATCTTATCAAACATTTTTTTACACTGATGCACGCAAAGGAAGCCTCGTGTAGCTCATGGCTTCATAAAATAATTGCAATAAATACAGTGGGGCACTAAAGCAAATATTTGTGCTTTAAAATTCATTCAATGAGCATCATTTATACGTGCAAAACTCATCCAAGTTTTGCTAAAACATGTTTTGCTTCACCATTTTTGCACTACAAGAAAATTTGTTATATAGATACATCAAACTTGAAGTCATCCTTAATAATACTTGCAGCCAAACAGAAATGGCTGCATATAATTTTTTTTCCCCTCATAAGATGTTTTTTAAAATGGCTGTACGTGGTAAATATACAATTAGTTTGTTTTTTTTTTTGTTTGTTCAAAGCCAAATTCATATTATATATAGTTAAATTAATGGCTACATTTTGAAAAATTTGTTGCACTAGTGTTTGGTGTGCCACTAATTAATCGGACCCCGGCCCCATTGGTTATTAATATATTGTATACATATAGACACAAAAAGCTTGGCTGGGATGCCATTCAAATAGACACATGGACATCCACCTAGAATTTCAAACCTGTATAGTACACTTTTGCCCTTGCCCGTTGCCATGTTCTTTGGGCTTCTTACAGGTGTATCCATATCATTTATTTAAATCTACAGAACAGATAATATTGCTTTCCTAAGGAATCAACCTCATTCGAAGCTTGTGATTTTCATGTCGATCGAGACTTTCTTTTGCGCTTTGGGCCTCCACAAAACATCCAGACACAGGCCTAAAAGAAACATTAATGCCAAATGCGTGGAAATTAAATCTGTTTCCCCTCTACTAGAAAAATCTGTTGTGTCCTTTTAATGTTTTGGATCGATCATGAAAATCTGAGCTTTCATTTAATGGTTTGAGCAACAGAGGAGATATCTATTGTTGCATAATTAGGACACGTTAATTACTCTTCAGACCTCGATCTGTCCCCTGATTTATGGAGCACGTAACTCGAGTGGGCTCAACTCAACTTGGTCCAGCCCATCATGTTTCCTCTGTTTTCACATCAACTTAAAAAATGATAATAATATAATATAAAAAAATCTTCAACAAGAGCTTAACCAAATAGAACTATATTGTCATAAGAAGAAAAACCAAATTTTAAGATATTTTCGAGAGAAAAAAGTGAGAAAATAATGGGAAAATAATTAAGATAATAATCATTAAAGATAGGAATTTAACCACATAGATAGACCCAGATTGTCATAATAAGAAAAACCAAATTTTAAGATATTTTAGAGAGAAAAAGTGAGAAAATAATTTAGATAAAACAAATATAATTTTAATTAAAAATTAAATGAATATGAAAATGTAAAATTATTTGTGTTCAGGGAAGGAAAGATGTATTGCATCAATTAAAATGACGAAGAAACAAGAAGTAAAGATACTGCTGCCTTTTTCCTTCTTATACCTAAAGAAAGCCTTAATGCGTCTGTAATGATATTCTGATAGAATGGTGAGCGGAATTATTTTTTTTTTTAAAAAAAAGATTATATTAAAAATTTTCAGCCAATGAATTGATTTTGCACTGTTCCAACAATCAATTCGGATTTTATTGGATATGTGAATTTTATGATTCAAGACTAGTGTCTATATTAAAAAAAGGTGCGACACATTAAAATCTCCTGTCCCAGTAATAATAACAGAATTTAAAACAATATAATTGCAACTGTTAAAAGAATGATAAGATGCTTTGAATGTAATGTTTGGAATCGCCACTACTGCAATTTATTGCAAGAGATATTAATCGTTATTTTCTTATATTTTAAACACCAGCAGATCAACTGCCAACCGCATGAACATGTGTTCATGATCCGTAACCTTTGGGTCATCCAATCCAAGCTGTACAAATGGCAGATCTGCACATCTGAAACCATTCATTGGGAATATTTGCCTGATCAAGTGTCATATATAAATGGGCCCATGATTTAATTAGCTACCCATCACTGACCATGCTGTGTTATTAACCTTGGCTTTTTGGGCCATCTGTGGGGCCTTATTGCAGACGGTAAATGCTGAATGCAGAGTTAAAAAGAGTGAGGAGCACCAGATTCCAATGCTACTTGGATAGACCAAACACAAAGACTAAATAGAGCTACCTAAACTAGTGGGGCCAAAGTGATTGATGAATGGTCCTTAGCTGCATGCACCTCATGCTGGCTATGTAAATGGGCAGCTCTAGTTTTTAAAAAATCTTAATTGAGGGCTTTCAATTCGGTCTTGGAAGTCATCTAATCCGACCAACTCATATTATGGGACATGTTTGATTTAGCTAGAACTTATATTTTAGTTGATAGGACAAGTAATTGAACTTAAATAAGTAGAGATTGTTTCGTTTGGCTGAAAATATAAATTAAACTACTTAAGTTACCATCGAAGTAGTCGAAGCTAAAATATTAAAATAATATACAAATACCCAAATAGTCATTGTAATTTTTTGTGATGATACACTTAACGACATTTTGAATAAAATTTCAAAATTCAAATAATGATTCGACTAAAAATTAAAATGGATACATTTTAAAATGAAAAGAGTAATTGAAATATTTATAATTATATTTAAATGTAATATTCAACAAACAATAAGTTTTACAATTATATTTATGATGGATTATTATCCTATACAACTAGTTGCATAGATTAGATTACCGCATGTAACTTGTTAATTTTATATTTAAAGTATTATTTATCAAATCAATTCATTAAGACGAATATTTATAATAATTATTTATTTAAACTTTTTTCATTTTAAAGTATACATTTGAAAATTTTAGAACCATTGGAAAATGAACACATAACCATCAAACTTTAAAACTAGATATATGATATTTAAAATTTTTCAATACACTTGATTTTTGGTATTTAAAATATATATTAAAGAATATTATTAATAGTTTAATTTAACAATTTTTAAAATATGACCTAATAGATTGCACAATATTAAAAACAAAATATGATAAACAGAATAAATAGGATATAGTTAGTCTAAATCTCGATATTAAAGAATAGATGCCTAACAACAATAATTTTATAGATTTAGATAGAACATATATTAGAAGTAAGATTATGCATTATAAGTTTAATTGAGTTGAGCAGATTAAACAAGTTGAAAACAGTTAACCCATTAACTGTTTATTTAACTAAATGGATGGGTGATTGATGAGTTTGAGACCAATTTAACAAAAAAGCTTAATCCTAATCTATTTATAAACTAATTGAACGGGTGAGTTAGCAGGTTGACCCAACCCATTAACATCGAGACATGAAGTAAATTGGTGGAAAAATTCCAAATGATCTGGCCTCCGTTGTTTTTGAGGATATATCATTTCTTGAAAGCTTATTTGATTAATTTATGACAGTGAATATTCTAGCTAATAGGCGGCCATTAATGGCGACGGACTGACAGTTTACTAAGGGTATTGAAAAGGATTCAAGTCATTGCTTAACTTTTTTCAAGCAATCATGGAATTATTGCAGACGATTTCAATCGGAAGGACAAATTTTATGAGCCTTCCCAGGTGCCATGAATATCTTCAGATTTTGATTCATACCATATTACCGTGTAAGAAAGAATCTTGACAAGGTCCGGTTGGGGCTCACCATGACTCACCCTATCATATGTAAATGTCACATCTATCCATGTCAATGCAGAAATTATAAAAGGAAAAGGTACAAGAAATACAATATGCTAGCAAAAAATGAGTACCGTCAACAATGACAAAATAAATATTACCAAATATATATATAGGAAAATATTCAAGTGCAGCGTCGCTGAAATGAGCCCCACATGATCATAAAATCATGATCTACTCCACCCATTGTATTTAGAATAATGTATTCTATAACCATGCCAATTTTCATCCCAATCAGATACTTTAAAGTTGTTATTTACATTAAACTATTTTATTACGTTGGATTTGTACCATTTTCAGATGGGGCCCATATACATATCTGATTGGGATGAAATTGGTATGGTAATAGAATACATTATTCTAAATACAATGGGTGGAGTAGATCATGATTTCATGATCATGTGGGCCCCATTTTGGGGCTACTGCACGGCTATTCTGGTGCAATGACGCTGCACCGAAACAGCTCTCATATATATATATATATATATGGAATATAATCAAGTGCAGCGTCGCTGAAATGGCCCCCACATGATCATGAAATCATGATCTACTCCACCCATTGTATTTAGAATAATGTATTCTATAACCATACCAATTTTCATCCCAATCAGATACTTTAAAGTTGTTATTTACATTAAACTATTTTATTACGTTGGATTTGTACCATTTTCAGATGGGGCCCATATACATATCTGATTGGGATGAAATTGGTATGGTAATAGAATACATTATTCTAAATACAATAGGTGGAGTAGATCATGATTTCATGATCATTTGGGCCCCATTTTGGGGCCACTGCACGGCTATTCTGGTGCAGTGACGCTGCACCGGAACAGCTCTCATATATATATATATATAATATAATCAAGTGCAGCGTAGCTGAAATAGGCCCCACATGATCATGAAATCATGATCTACTCCACCCATTGTATTTAGAATAATATATTCTATAACCATACTAATTTTCATCCTAATCAGATACTTTAAAGTTGTTATTTACATTAAACTATTTTATTACGTTGGATTTGTACCATTTTCAGATGGGGCCCATATACATATCTGATTGAGATGAAAATTGTTATGGTAATAGAATATATTATTCTAAATACAATGGGTGGAGTAGATCATGATTTCATGATCATGTGGGCTCCATTTTGGGGCCACTGCACGGCTGTTCCGGTGCAGTGACGCTGCACCGTAACAGCTCTATCTATATATATATATTTAGATGGACGGTCACTGCTGCAAATTCCTTTAGCCGGAAAAATATTGTCAGCTCATATTTGTGCATGTCATTGCGAATTGATGATACCTATTATTAATAATAGGGTGATGTTGTTGCTGTAACTACAACCGATTTCGGTGAATATACAGTGAATAAGTATGCGAGGGTTGTACCTTCATATATATACATGGCTGTTCCGGTGCAGTGTCACTGCACAGTTGCCCGAAAAATGGGCACCACACATATTAAAAAATAATTAAATTTTATACAATTATTTATCCATATATAAATCATACTTTAGATGGTTTATATGTTGAAAAAATCACTTTAAAATTGTTATTTATATCAAACTATTTTATTATGTTGAATTTGTATCATTTTCAGATGGGGTTCATACACATCCGATGTGATGAAAATTGATATGGTAATAAAATACATTATTTTAAATACAATGGGTATAATAGATTAAAATTTGATTATCATGTAGGACCCATTTCAGCGCCATTGCACCGTAATTGCACTTGATTACTCCTTATATATATATAGAGAGAGAGAGAGCTGTTCCGGTGCAGCGTCACTGCACCGGAACAGCAGTATAGTGGCCCAAAAATGGGCCCCACATGATCATGAAATCATGATCTACTCCACCCATTGTATTTAGAATAATGTATTCTATCACCATACCAATTTTGATCTCAATCAGATACTTTAAAGTTGTTATTTTCATCAAACTATTTTATTACGTTGGATTTGTACCATTTTCAGATGGGGCGCATATACTTATCTGATTGGGATGAAAATTGGTATGATAATAGAATACATTATTCTAAATACAATAGGTAGAGTAGATCATGATTTCATGATCATATGGGGCCCATTACAGCGATGATGCACAGGAATATAATCCATATATATATATATATGAAGGTTATGATGTAGTGCAACCCATGTGCCCCAGCTCTCCCTTTGTTTTTTAATTAATTTTTAAAAAATATACACCATTAATAACATTCGTATTTATGTATTAGCTTATGATGACAGAAATATATATTATAAATAATTTTTATATTTTTTTGTATTCTAATAGTAGTATATTCATTTTGAAAGGATGCTAAGTTTGAAAATATAAGTTTCCAATTAAATTATTATTGATATCATAAATAATTACCTATTAATGAAGATAATAAATGGTTTGAATTTCTTTAAAAATTAAAATAAAAAGCAAAAGGGGTGCATCTCCATTGCATGAGATTATATAAATGGTAAAGAATAATTATGACTCAAAGATAAAGAGATATTTTTTCGATAAAAAGGAGGTTTTTAATCTTTATGAAAACTTTTTTAATCTTTAGATAAATAGATGAACTTTTTTTTATATTTATATATCATGACATCTTAATATTATAATCTGGCACATTCACAACTTTCATACTGTGAAAGGAAATTTTCCTACACTCACGCACAAGGGGAAATTTTAAACCCTATCACAGAGGACTAAATTATAAAACCTCCATTATAGGGGGACTAAATTACAAAAACTCATCATGCAAAGGAGGAGAATGGAACCAAGGTGGGCTGAATTATTTTAGCCCCTGGTTACGCTGGCGTTGTTTGGAATACTTGAGACCATTGCAAAACAGGAAAAAGGAAAAGCAATGAGCCAAACTACCTTACGATTAAGAGATTGATAACTAAGTGCAGCAAACGAATGTCCTTTTGAGTGTTAGATTTATAGAAATATGCTCTTCGACCCGTTCATCACCCTAACGAAAGGGCATTCATCCAAGCCTCTATGTGGAAGAACATGGTCCATCCACTGAACCGAGGCAAGTCCAAACTGGTGTCAGATATCTGTTATGTAAAATGAATGTGAGATTATTACACACCTGTACGAAAAGCATCAATTTAAGAGGAAGAATGGGCGATTCCTTCACGGCTGCAACTACCCAGAATTGGAATTAGCTAAAAAGCTCCACTTTTTCACACTCATTAAAGGATGGAGATTCTTGGGAATAAGATTCAGAACACTGTTTTAGGAATCACATTCATTGTTTTCATTAAACTGTTGCACTTCATTGGAACTTGCCATGTTCACCCAACTACCCTCCTGATCATGCTGCACTCCCATCTTCAAAATCACAGAATTAATTTCTTTTTTCTGTTGGATCCATCTTGATCAGTTCTTGCATCATAGGTATTGAGTCATTTGCAATAATCAGTTCTTGCATCATAGGTATTGAGTCATTTGCAATAATCAGTTCTTGCATCATAGGTATTGAGTCATTTGCAATAATCAGTTCTTGCATCATAGGTATTGAGTCATTTGCAATAATCAGTTCTTATTTTAATCGTTTTAAGTCGGAAGTTTGGATTATCCCTAAACCCAAATTTAGAAAATGGACTGCACAATAATTTTGTTTTTGACGTAAACTAGCTAGCTGCAATGGATCCATGTTTTAGTTCTGAAGTATTAGTGATTGAAAGGTCCATTGCCGCCCCATGTCTGCATCAAAATTCAACCAGCTGCTAGGCCTAACAGAAAGCCATAAAAGATGCATCTCTCTCAAGCATTTAACCAACTGCCCTCCCAGGCAACCATTTATATTTATATATAGCCTCACAACTCAACCAACTGCACCTAGGCTTTAGGACTACTACTACTAGTATTATTGCTTCCTCGTGTTCTCTCTCCCCATGGAAGTCTATGGAAAGAGAATCCCATGGACGTTCAGCAGCGACGATGAAAAGCAAAAGGGGCCCCCGCAGGCTCTCACCCTCGATCATCTCTCCTTTCAGACGCATCACAAACAAGTGTTTGAACGTGAGCCCGGCCGCCCAAGACTCACAATGCGCCCAGCATCTCCCACCCATTTTTCCTTCGACGCCCATGATCAACAGGTGTTCGAATGCGATCCCCAGCTGAGCCCCACAAGGCTCTCTTCTGCGTCCACCATCTCCCTCTTCCCACCTTCCACCCAAAATTCCCCGTGGACTCTCTCCCCACTCCAATCCCCACTGCCACCCACCCCTTCCCTCCTCTACCAATGCCTTGCCTCCCTCCACCGGCAAGACGGCAACGTCTTCTCCATAACAATCTCCAAAGGCCTAGTCTTCACAGCCGCCGAAAGCAGCCGAATCCGCGTGTGGAGGCAGCCCGACTGCATCGAGCATGGCCGCATAAGAACCAACTCCGGCAACATCCGAGCCATCATAGCCCACAACAACACTCTCTTCACCGTCCACAAGGGCCAGCGGATCCGCATCTGGACGTTTTCCATCTCCCCCAATCGCTTCCGCTACAAGAAGATCACCACTCTGCCCACCAGAAGCAGATACTTGCCGTCGTTTCTAAAATCTCAGCAGCGCAACGACCACATCTCGTGCATCGCATACTACCATACAGAAGGGCTGCTCTACACAGCAGGCTCGCAGGACAAGACCATCAAGGTATGGAGGCTGGCCAGCAAAAAGTGCGAGGACTCATTCACCGGGCACGACGACGGCATCAACGCCATGGTGGTGGATCAGGAAGAGGGGTGCTTGTTCAGCTGTTCCTCAGACGGTTCAGTGAAGATATGGAGGATAAGTAGAATAATGCATGGGGAGATGTCGCACAGGCTCGTAATGATGCTAAGATTCCAGCCTTCTCCTGTCAATGCATTGGCCTTGAGCAACACGCTCATGTCTAGCTATCTCTACTCGGGCTCTGCAGATGGGCTGGTGAACTACTGGGAGAAGGAGGCAGTGTCGGGGAGATACAGCCATAGGGGGTTTCTGCAAGGCCATCGCTTCGCTGTTCTTTGCCTGGTGGCGATAGATAGAATGGTTTTGAGCGGGTCGGAGGACACGACGATCAGGGTGTGGAAGAGAGAGGAGGAGAGCCGAGTCCATGCGTGCCTTGCGGTGATCGAAGGGCACCGGGGCCCGGTGAAGTGCATGGCGGCGTGCATGGAGATGGAGAGGATGGTGATGGGGTTTTTGGTGTACAGCGCGAGCTTGGATCGGACGGTGAAGGTGTGGCGGATCAAGGTGTTTGTGGGTGAGGAAGAAGGCGGGGATGATGAGAAGAGGAAGAAGAATGGGATGAAGGTGGATTACGAGATGAGTCCTGTTCTGTCGCCATCCTGGGTAAAGAAGAAGTTGCAAGGCTCCTACTAATAATTAAAAAGAAGGAAATCTAATAAATTACGGGTGCATATGCTGCAGTCCTTTTGAGTAATGAAATGATCAGTTCCGAAATTTTGATTGGTAGTGCTTTTTCCCAACGTTGATTTTTATGGACCACTTAGCTTAATTTGTTTACTACTGAAAATTTTACAAAGACAGATCATGTGAGTAGGCAACCAGCACGAAATTTGATTAGTTGCATCTTATTTGCGTGTGCTAATGCAAAATAGGGTCAGATTATCTTTTATATTATACTTTTTTTTTTTGATGTCTCATATCCGGGACATCCTGTCAGTACGCCAGACGTGAGCACCAATGCACTACGGCGTTGGGCTCTTTTATATTATACTTGAGAGCTATGGAATGATATAACCAAACAAAAGTATGGCAGCTTGCCTGGCTTGTAGTTGTAGCACTGCTTGCTAAATCGTGGCTGGTATGACAAGACCAGGTAGGCCATCGGACTATTAATAACTACGTTGTTAAAATTGAAATTAAATTATTCAAGGGACTGATTCTGATGTAACTGTTTCTGAAAATCGAATTAAAGCTGAACGTTAGCCATTTAAGTAAGATATATGGCATATTAGTAAGATAAAAGTATAAAAAATTATATCTAAAAAGAATGCAATAATTACCGTTGAGGCGATGGCTCAGTAGCTAGGTGGGACGGTGGTCATGCCACCGACCAAAGTTCCCTAGTTCGTGTATAATATGGGAGCTGGTTGTCCCTCTCATTGGATAGGTGGGAGTATGTTGGCTCTCTACATGATTGATGGGTATATGTTATCTCCCTTGAGCTTGATTGAATCATTGTAATATCTAAACTGAGTTGTAATATATACATCCCTTAAAAAATGCAATAATGAAAATTGAAACTATGATTCTAAACTATCGCAATTGAATATCCAACATGACCGAGGGAAAAACAGCAGTACATTCCCCTATCATGTTTTAAAACATATGGGAAAAAAAAAAAAAAAAGGATTTGCAGTTTGCACCCTAAATGAATATGAACAAAAGGATGTTAGTGAAAGAAGCAGAATTTCACATGCATCAAAGTCACTTTAGACATTAGAGCCCAGCATAATCATTATCCAATCAAATTTAACGTAACCACTCAGAGATAAGACATCGATTTATAAAGAGCGCCACTAAAGTGTATATAGTAGAAGTAATAATAAAAGGGTTAGCTTCTATAAAACCCCTTTTTACATAAATAATTTTAAAATCTTAATCATTGATAAAAAAATTCACTTTATCCATTGTATTTAGCATTATTTATGTTATCATAAAAATCCTCTCATTTATTTTGTATCGTTGTATATGGATTTCATTTATAAATATATAAATCAGCCTAACAAAATGATATAATGTTAAAATATGGATCTCATTTATAAATATATAAAATCGACGTAACAAAATGATATAATGCTAAAATGTCAATTTTAAAGTAGTATTTTCAACATCTAAACATTCTAAAATATCATTTTTATTGAATAAATAATTCTATAAAGTATTATTATATTTTAATACATATATAAATGGATCTAAGCATTTTTCATAATTTACATATGAATATATGAGGAATGATCCTGTTAGCTAGGCTAAACAAATGCCCCACTTAACTCATTTCAAAAAAAATTATTATCAAAAATGGAAAAACTTAGTTTATGTGTTAAATACACTTAGATAAATAAGTGTATAAAGAAAAAACAAAAAAAATTGTCGTAAATGGATTTTTTGATGTGGGCTAATTGGAACAATTGCTTGGATCGGACTAACATGATCACTCTTTATATATATATATATAGAGAGAGAGAGAGAAAAAAAATATATATATATATATTCAAGTGCAACTTTACTGCATCATAATTACAATGCAATTACCTCAAAACGGACCAGCATGATTATAAAATTATAATCTACTTCATCCATTGTATTGAGAGTTCTGTATTCTATTACCATACCAATTTTCATCCCAATTGAATATGCAATTGCGATGAAAATTAGTATGATAATAAAATACATTATTCTAAATATAATGAGTGGAGTAGATTATCATTTTATGATCATGTAAAACCCATTTTGGCATAACTACACAACTGTTACGATGCAGTTGCGCTGCACCAGAATATTTCTCTATATATATATGAGAAATTTTCAAGTGCAACGCAATTGCAATGTAATAGTGGTGCACTTACGCTAAAATGGGTCTCACATGATCATAAAATTACAATATACTCCACCCATTGTATTTAGAATAATGTATTCTATTACCATACTAATTTTCATCGCAATTGAATATGTGACGGACCCCATTTGAAAACGGTACAAAATCAGCGTAATAAAATAATTTAATGTACATATCAAGTTTAAGTAGTATTTTCAACATCTAAGCCGTCTAAAGTATGATTTATATATGGATAAATGATTATATAAAGTTTCATCGCATTTTAATATATGTGAGGCCTATTTTTTAGGCAACTGCACCACTGCGCTGAACCAGAACACCTATATATATCCTTTTCTATGTAGTAAAGCGGCACCATAATTAACGATTCATTTGGCTCAAAATAGGCTCTTCATGTACTTAAATGTATTGATACTTTATATAATCATTTATCCATATATAAATTTTATAGTAAATGGTTAATATGTTGAAAAAATAACTTTAAACTTGTTATTTATATCAAACTATTTTATTATGTTGAATTTGTATCATTTTTAAATAGGGTCCATACACATATCCAATTGGGATGAAATTAGTATGGTAATAAATATATAATTCTAAATATATATATATATATAGTCTCACTTCATTGTAACCAGGTTACATAGAAGTAGATCATCTAACTCCTTCGAAATCTAAGATTTTGATCCTTAATGAAAAATTCAATCCATTTATTGTATTTAATATTATCTAGGAGACGAAGTTTCATTCCTACCAAGTATGTTTATGGGGCCACATTTATTCAAAAATATATATTCATGTGTAAATTATGAAAAATGTTTAGATCTATTTACACATGCATTAAAATGTAATAATACTTTATAAAATTATTTATTCACATAGAAATGATATTTTTGACGGTTTAGATGTCGAAAATACGACTTTAAAATTGATATATTAGCATTTTTCATAATTTACACATAAATATATACATTTTCTAACAAATGTGTTCCACAAACATACTTGACTAAGATGAAACTTGATCTCTTAAATAAATAAATAAATAATGTTAAATATAATAAATGGATTAAATTTTCTATCAAAAATCAAAATTTTAAGTTTTGAAGGGGTTATATGGATCCTCTTCGGTGTAATCGAGTTACATAGAAGTAGAGAACCTTTCTTCTTCATTTGCCTGCACCATAATTAACCGTGCATTTAGCCCAAAATGGGCCCCACATGTATTTAAATATTTTGATACCTTGTATAATTATTTATTCATATATAAATTTTATAGCAAATGGTTTTCATGTTGAAAAAAAACTTTAAAGTTGTTATTTATATCAAATTTTTTTATTACATTGAATTTATACAATTTTCAAATAAGGTCCATATGCATATGCAATTGGGACGGAAATTGGTATAGTAATAGAATATATAATTTTAAATATAATATTTAGAGTAGATTATAATTTTATGATCATGTGAGGCTCATTTTGAGATAACTGCACCATAATTTTAGTGCAGTGAAGTTGCACGGATTATTTCTCTCTCTATAGAGAGAGAAAGTTGCACCTAAACAATGGTACATTTGCTCACTTTTGGGCCTCACACACATTAGAATGCAATAAAATTTTATATAATCATTTATCCATATATAAATTTTATAACAAATGATTTACATGTTGAAAAAACCACTTTAAAGTTATTATTTACATCAAATTATTTTATTATGTTGAATTTATACCATTTTCAGATGAGATCCATACACATATCCGATTGGGATGAAAATTGATATAGTAATAGAATACATTATTCTAAATATAATTGATGAAGTAGATATTGATTTTACCATCATGTGGGCCCATTTCAGAGTCATTGAGTCATAATTAGAGTGCAATGGCATTGCATTTGAAAATTTCTCATCTATATATATAGAAAAGTAATCAAGTATATTCGGACTACACAATAATTACGATGTAGTCTATGCATATCTATACACACACAAACACATGAGAACCCATCCTATGTAGACGAAATAGGCCCTACAGAAACTAGAATGTGATGAAACTTTATACAATCATTTACCTATATAAAAATCATACTTTAGAGGGTTTAGATGTTGAAAAATGTCACTTTAAACTTGATATTTACGTTAAACTATTTTATTATTTGATTTTGTACCATTTTAAGATAGACCACATATACATGTTGAATTTGGATGAAAATTGGTATGTTAATAAAGTGAATAATTTTAAATACAATTTCTGGAATAGATTTCTCATTCATGATCAAATGGGCCTCATAGTGCATGAACCGCATCGTAATTATGGTGCAATCCACATGCACTTGATTATTTTCCTCTCTCTCTATATATATATATATATTTGAGCAAATGTAACCCATGCACATACTTATTTGAATGAAACTTAGTCCCTTAACTAAACAAACAATGTTAAATATAATAAACGAATTGAATTTTTTTTATCAATGATCAAAATTTTAAAATTTAAAGGAGTTAAATAGCTCTGTTTCTGTGTAATCTAACTACACAGAAGCGAAACCTTAATAAAATATATATAGTAGTAACGGCCGGTTTATTTCGCAAAATGATGCACTTCCGACTGTATGTGCAATGAGCTAATAAATCGGTTCAACCAGACGGTTTCAAAACCGGTTTAATCGGCGGTAAGATTGGCTGTCCAGCTTAATAGGAAGAACCGGAATTCAGTATGAATCAGAGTATCAGCCTGGCCAAGGGACATTTTGCGGTTGAACCGATTCAACCGACCGGCCCAATCCAGTTTTGATAACATGACTAATAACATTCTAACATATCATATGGAGAAGTACAAACCGTTCTTATATTTTGAGGGTTTGTCCCGTGATCCACCAACGTTTTCAGATTATCGGGGTGTAACTCAAGCTGGGTTGAGTCTAAATCCAGTCTTCCGGATGAGGTTGGAAGGATTTCGACTAAATAAACATCCACTCCTCCCTAGAAAATTTAGGATGGTTTTAAATAAACAAGTCTTAAGTTGTTTTTAGCCTCTTATCTTATTTCCTGATGCGGTGAGACCGCAGGCAGTCAAGAATGTCAGATACGATGGCAAAGAAAGATTCAAATGAAAACGAAGCCATACTGCATTATATCAGCTATTATGAAAGCTTGTTCTACTTTATGACAATATTACATGAGGGCCTTAAAAATACAGCAGGACAATCTCAATCAACCAGTCCTCCAAGAAGTTGCAGGGATTGATTGTTAAAGAAAATCAAAATACAATTTCATCCCTATCTACCGTGAGAATGAAAGATTAAAGTAAAACTCAGAAAGAATAAGAAAAAGGAACTCAAGTGGCCATGAGACGGAAAATATTGTGCTTGGGGTGTTAAGCATAAAAAACCTCTACCAGAAAGAAAAAACAGAGATATTTGTGCTATTTATGTACAGAAGAATTCTACAACCCACATTCACAACTGGAATGTAAGAATCGCCAACATATGCACAGACTTCAAAATCCGATGCCCCCATGTGGGAAAAAATTGCAGCTTTCAACAGCTAAGGGAAATTTCAGTGCCCCACTCAAGGATAGCAGGCTTATTTTGGATGTGAATATTGAAGTCCAACTGTAAGCCACTCATTTCATTCTGCTGCTCAGCTTCCAAACCCATGAGCCATCATGCAGAATCCTTATGAGAGTGAACCAGACGACCGATTTGAAGCTCTTTACCAATCTTCAAGCCATTCGGGGGCATCAAACTCAGGATCATCAGCCAGTGAAGAAGATGGAAGGACGGGTAACTCCTCCACATGTGTTTCGAGATGCAGATTAACGCGGGATATGATTTCATGGGGAACAGGGAAAGAATTGTCTGCAATTCCTTCCCAGTCAACCCCCTTGAACCAAAGATGACTTTTAACAGACTCGGGGCCCTGACTCCCAAGCCTCTGAGTTTCATCAACTTCCAACAACTGGTGAAAATCATTAGAAGCAAAGATTCAGGTAAACACATACCAAAGGAAATAGGAAAAGTATCTGATTCTTGATCTAGGCAGTCATATACTAACTACGAAATTGTATTAATGGTTCAGTGAAACAGCCAGTAGATCTGGAAGAACTTGAATGGAACAAATCCCAACAGTTTTACCCAGTTGGAAGATCCAACCACCTGGTCTAAACCCTTTATGAATTTCATGTTAACAAGGGTAAGGCTGTATACATTGACACCACTCCCTGGACCACAAAATTTGTGGGAGCTCTATGCATAGGGTCAGCCCTTTTTTTGATAGATCAAGTTGACCGATTCACTGTTTTCAGGATTGTGCAATTCAAGATTGATGTAGAAAGCAATGCGAACAATTTGCTGCATCATATTCATATTTATTTCATATACAGTCATAGATAATTAGGATTCGTTTATTCTTACATATTTAATTTAGGATGCTTAATTTGGAATTTATTATAACCTCGATTTACATGAAAGCTGAGGGCAATAGTCTATATCACCAAAACATGAGTTTCAATTGCAGGAAATGGAAACCTAAAGACATTAAGCATCTATCCTTGAATCAAAGTAATATAAATGCATAAAAGTTGTGCGGGTAAGCACTCAGAGTAATTAGCTTGATCAAAAGGAAGGTGAAAGGAAGTGAAATCTAGAGGTAGAGTTGAAAAACCTTTGTGATGAGATCGACTACTTCAGGACTGAGGGTATGGGGAAGAGTAAGCTGTCCTTTCGCAATCTTTGCAAATGTATCAAGCTCACTTTCTCTCCAGGATCCAAATGGCATTTCAGCTTGCAGCATGAAGTAGATTAAGACCCCTAATGCCCACCTGGGTTTTTTCATATATAACATAGACTATTCAGGCGAGAGTGTCAAAGCAGTTTCAAGCAGTAGGTATGACAAGGTCAATTTTCTATAGCAAAACTATGTACAAACAAGTATTCTATAGTCATTATTATTCAAAAACAGAATTTCATGAACAAAGAACTAGATTGTTGCAAGGGGCAAATAAATACAAATATATGCATATATATGGGATATGATCCCATCCAAACTACTGTTAGTCACCCAACTAACAGCCGGCTGTTTTGATCTTTTTTACTTTTATATGAGCCCACGTGTATTTAATTCATATATTAAAATTTATCATTTTTAGATTTCTTTGGATATATTTTTTTATTTCAAAAAATCAATATATAGAGTAATGATTCCGCAGAGCCAGAAGTTAGTTACCCAACTAACAGCTGACTGTTTTCATCTTCTTCTTTTTTATTTGGTTTTTTTTTTTTTACATGGACCCACATGTATTTAGTTCATATTCCAAAATTTATTATTTTTGGATTTTTGTATCTATAATGTGTATTATATGGACCCCAATCCCGAGCAGTTGGCTGAGATCATTTTCAACCAGCTGCAAATCTAGCAACCTATTGGAAATTATTTCACAGAAAAACATATTTACCAATCAGCTGCAAGACCATGGCCTTTCCCTTGGACTATCTCTGGAGCTAAAGAATCTGCCATCCCACATATGGTAAATGTCCTTTCACTAGATAGCTTCTTCCCAAATCTGAAGTCTAAAAACTACAAAATTGAAAAGATGGAAATTAGATGCACTGTTCAAGAATTTTTTTCCTGAGGAATACATCAGGTAAGAACTTTCACACCTCTCTCAATTCCATTATCCTCTGGTGCAATATGACGATAACAAATTTTAAACAACAATTATGGCAAAACAAATGCCAATACTGACCTTTATACGACCAGCTCTGTCACACATTATGACATCTGGTGACACACCTCTGTAGAGAACATTACTCTGAATAAAACAAAAGAAAGAACGTGGAGACAACAATGTCAGACGCCCATTTTCTATAAATGACATGGTTTTACATAACCATATTGATCCTTCTGCAGGATACAAAACCTCCTCCAGCTCAGAATGTGTTTCTCGCAACAAACAGGATCAGTAGACACTGTGTCCATAGTTCAGCAACTTGCAGCCAAATTGTGCATTTGCAAATAGGAAGGGTTTCATGGCTGATTAAAAGCCCAGAAGAACGAGTGGAAAAACTACTATTCTCCAGAGAACATACCTTGTGCAAATCTTCAAGGGTGATGACAATTGAAGCAGCAAAGAACCGAGCACATTCTTCATCCAAAGGAGTGTGAAGTATTGAAGACAGTTGGCAAGCCAGACATGTATTTAGTAGAATGCCAACATATACCTCATCAGCACAAGTGCTTATCAGTTGTGGCACGCAAGATAATGAGCTTAAACTCTTTATCATATCCTTCTCGTTCAGTACCTGTGCTTCCTTCCCAAGCTGTTTGATCCTCTGCTTCGAATACCTTTTCAAACTCAGAACAGTTTCTGATTACCAATAAGAATTCCAAAAAGAAAGCACCTGTTACTATTTGTTTAAATCATTCACGGACAAAGTCAGTTCTCAAAGAGAACAAGCTTCCTTAGCCCACAATAGACCCCGAAGAAAACAAAATGGTTTATGGAAACGAATAAAATGTACAAACTGGAAAATTTTGCTTGGATGTGACTAGAAGTTCCAAAAAAGATGCAGAAAGCTAATGCATACCAGAGCCTTTCAGGAGCACAATCCCAATCTCACTGTAATCTGTTGAATATATACTTGTTCTCCATTCCTGGACGACAAACCCATTTGGTAAATCAGAACAGCAAGGTCTCAGAAGTCAGCATTCAGCAATATGCAAACTGATATATGATAATCAAAATACAACAGTTACACAAGCTACCAGTTGTGGTATATGCTATTCCCAGTGTGCACATATTCAAGCCATCAGCTGATACGGGAATAAAGTCTAATGACCCATATTTTGCAGAAACAGAATTGGGTTTCTGCCATGAAATGATAATGAAGGCTATTCCAATTATACATATCAATGGGCTGTCAGCCTGCAAATAAATTTGATTGGTGATAAGGTATCAAGGTCACAACCAGAAAGATCTAAGGGGTGAGCAAATACAACTAAAACATGACAAAATGTAACTGCATCCAAAGTCAGCATCATTTTACCATAATTAAGTATCATTTCGCTTACCAAATCAGAGAATTTAACTTTTCCAAAACTTTCCGCATCAATTTTAGCAACACGTTCACTGGTCGGACTAAGAGAATAATCTTTAGACCTGAGTGCCACAATTTAGTATCAAGGTTGAGGACTCGTAACCCATAAAAAATTCTTCAAGGTTTGCATCAGAAGCTCATGAGATTGACATGAAACTCACAAGACTTGAGATATTTTAACAGTTTGAATTCATGTATAAAGCATTCCCTAGGTCAAGTATGACATACTTGCGATCATCTTGCGGAAGCTTTGCAATTGGTCCCACAACAGAGTCAAATTTCTCCTTCGTTAGAACTAAACAGACCACATCACCAACAGCAACGGCACTCAAAGAATCAATACGTTCACCATAAATTGTCCATTCACCGAAATAGCTTCCCTCTGTCTTCTCCACTGAGCATTCATTACTGATCTGAGAAGGATCTTGTTGTTCAAGATTTTCAGGCAAGATGCTGCAAATATTAGAACTTCCTATCATGTCCAAATTAAATGCAAGCCTGACCCGCCCCTTCTGGATGATATACAACGCAGACAGATGCTCATTCTGCATGACAAGACAAGTAGAATCAATAAAACTGGATTCTTTAGACACACTATGGAATGTCTAGAGTCTGCAGGTGCCAGTGATACAGTATTGGAGTTTGATTAAACAGAAGTATAGTCACTGGATATTAACACTGCCTCTAAGACTATATGAATCTATATGTTAGGCTGCACACAAAAAAGACACCAGATGAATATCAAGATGTAACCGTTGCATCTAATCAGTTATACGAATAAAGATGCTAGATGAACATCAGATGCAACCTTTGCATCCAATCAGTTCCATGAATCACCCATAGACATGGGGGTGGGTGGGGGTAATCTCTTCCCACATGAAAAGGATGCAAAATTATGCAAAATCTGTAGTCTTCCAATAATTTTCCATATGTGGCCAACTGGACTTGGCCACCTAATACAGTAATAAGTAATTCCCAGGAAGGCATTTCAAACAAAAGAAAAAAAAGTAATTCCTAGAAAGGGTCCAAAGGGCCTAATAGACATAGTTGGAGCACAGGTGCATCACAAGAAGATCCACTCTTATAAGTCTTTGTTTGACGCTTCCTGTACTAGTCTGAGTCTCTATGCCAAATGGAACTGATGGAGAAACTAACAGCATTCATGAAATATGGCACGCAATGGAGAAATTATGGAACATAAAATGATGCATGAAATATGAATAATGGGTACACTTCTCTCTCAACGTTTACAAAAAATAAAAAGATATTACACGACAAAAAGTTTAGAATTGTAATATCCACAGTAAAAATGCACTATGTAGTTGCAGAAAAATTGATTGCCTTGTTGATTATTGTCTGTCCATCGGAGAAGGAAAGTTCCAAAAGAGAACCAGCAATCTGACTCAGCTGCAAAATTGTGAGTCTAGAAAGAAGCTCTACAGATCTAAGCAACTTCAAAGATGACATATTAGAGAACTCTGACATAAGAATTCCTCTAAAATCTTCTCTCTTCAATGCCCACAGGGTTCCATTTGTCACTGCACGAACAGATGATTGGAGTGGCTTGTTATACCTGTTTCACCATAGAAGTCATCAAACATTATCCCTTCAGCTTAATGAACACAATGCAAACCCTTTAGCTGAATGAAACAATAGTGGTATCAAAGGTCTATCTCACATCAGTGCCAGCTCCCCAAAAGATGACATCTTTTCAGCAGTGTAACGATGCAAAACTCTATGCACCTCTTTCCCTTCATCTGCATCTTCCTACATTTCATGTACATGGTTATTACCGCTATCAAAATCAAGGAAAAAAATTATAAACGTCACCATAAAAGAGAATTAGTATAGACGAGAATGAAAAAAATTTTGAGGATGCAAAAAATGTATCTTCAAAAATTAGTTAAACACCCCCAAGGAGCTGATGATAGTTGTATCTTGAGATATCTAACTCAGAATCAAAGAAAAAGACTTTGAAAGCTTTAAACAGAAATGAGACCTGTGTAGCTAACACCTCGAATTCCCCACTGCCAACAACATAAAAGCAATCACCTTCTCCTCCCTGAAAGTAAAGTTCCCACTCAATCTGTTAAGAGTTATTCCTTGGCATTTAAGGGCTAGATAGTAGGAGCTTTATTTCCAACATGAAATTAATAGAAAGACAAGACCTGTTGCACAACTATATCTCCAGCTTGGAACTCAACCCGTTGCATGCAATCCAACAAAACATGGCATTGAGTATCTGTAAGTTTTCTGAACAAGAAGTGATCATGTAATGCCCTCTCGATATGTGCCTGCAAGAGGTCCAAGATGTATTAGTTAACACAGGATCAACAATCAAACAGCAAATGTTCAAAGAAAACAAACCATACAAAGTAGAATTCTACAAATGTTTTCTGCAGATATGTAGACCCAAGAGGGGGAGGAGGCAAAGTTTACTTCTTCTTCCCAGGTCTTCCTATGTGATGGAGGTGGAGGAACCCAAACATGCCCGTTCTCAAGAGAAGATTCAATAGCTCTAAGGCGTGCCCGTGACAAATCATGTCTTGTACGTTGGTTCCTAGAATTCCAGCTAATAGTTGAAGGAGATTCAGATCCGGTAACATCCACAACTTGATGCAGTGGTCTTATGCTGACCTCCTTGCTTATTTGGTTAATCTCAGTCTGTCATGAATAAAAATAAAAAATAAAAACAAATTGAATAGGAAGCCAGAAAGAAAAGAACAAGAGTAGCCAACTAGACCAGAAGATGAACTGCATACATCAGTCAGCCCATTGATGTGAACCACTATGATTGTAATGTCATCAGTGCGTGTCTCATATTGCAGCCAGAGTCGGTATGACTCAGCAACAACTGCAGCACACGCATCACGAGGATCTTTAAATTTTGAAACCTGAAATTCAGATATGACAAAAAAGAAAATAGTCTGCATGAGCGTAGAATGAGAAAGAGAGAAAATAATAGCAAAACAAGTACAGCTAGAGATGGGCTAGAAAGGATGCCAACTTGATCACTGCACCAGCCTACATGTCCAAACTAACTAGAAGGAAGCACCAACCATGGAAAGCCATGTGATAAAAATAGACCAGGATGACTGCAAGGTGTTCCATTAAAGATTTGTAGTGGAAACTCCTACCAAGAAGTTCTAAAGTTTATAACAAAGCAGATGCCATTGTTTCTAAGAAGGCATGAGTGCCATGGCTAAGTTCACTCTTGATATCTATACAAAAACACACAGCAAAACATAAGTTGGATGTTTGGATGAGAGATCCCCATTCCCAACATTACAGTCCAAATAAGCAGGGTTTTCAACAGCAGACAGACTAGATTTTTGGGATATCACGGTCAATTCCACCAGTACAAACCAAGTCCTACCATCCGGTTGCTAGTGGATAATGTGGTGCCTGCACATTTACATTAATGAGCCACGATCAATCCATATGATTAGAATAACGAGCCATAATGAACCTTCCCACCTGTCTACTTCTAGGAATATTTAAATTTTGCAATTTAGAGGACCTGCACTGATCCATATCTTGGCACACCAGCTATACAGTTGTAAATGGATCAACTTCCTAAAATGGCAAATAACCTGCATATTCATTTTCAAATTTTGGCGGAAAATGGTGGAAAAAAGGCTTCAACACAGAAAGAGGAATGTTGCCTGATGGCTGGACACGACATACAAACCCTGTCAAAATTATTGAGGAAAAAAAGGAAAGTAAACGCATCAATATCTTGGCACAGCATGTACACAGTCGTAAATAGCTAAACTTCCTAGAATGGCAAATAACCTGAAGCTGCCTGAAGATAAGAGATGACATAACCCCATAAAAATGGGGGGAAACAAAGAAAAGACAAGGATTCAGAAACAGCTATAAAACCCATGTATAACATAGGGTAGCAGAATCCTTTACTCCTTTAAGCAACAACTACTAAGCTAGCATTTAGTGTTTCCTTTCCAACAGGAATGACCAATATACAGTGTACCAAAATTCAATGAAAGACAGGAACTGCCATCACTTCATCACTTTATATGCAATTAATTCAAAAAAAATACAATAATAAATCTAATTATCCACAGTCGATGGTGGTCGAAGAGAGGGAAAAAAGGAGAAGAATCAATTGCAAAGGCAATATAATTGTAAATCATTTCAGGAAAAAAAAAAAAAGATAACTGAGATTTATTTACCATGTCAACCACAGTTTGGCTTGACAAGAATTCAAACACGCCATCACTGGCAATCACAAAGAATGGATGATTTGGTGTGAGCTCCAAGACAACAATCTCAGGTGTAGAAACAACACCAATACTTTCAGCAATCGAATCTCCAATGCTCCTCGTGAATGCTGTACCAGGGTACATCCCTCCTGGTACCCACAGCCTTGGAGGATCTCCATCATCCCCTTCTTCTGTGCCCCAACACTGCACATCTGGGTTCTTCAGGCCCTCAATCTGATCCATTGTTAGAACCCTTGCTCCAGATTTCTTCACCCTTTCAAGTTCATCTGTTCGAAAAGGAGTCTGGTCAATGGAAAGGTCCACAGCTACAATCTCTTTGCCTCTTCTTTCAGCAATAACAGCCCTAGAATCACCTGAGTTTGCTACATATATCTTCCTACCACAGACCAATATTGTTATTGCCGTTGTCCCGCTCATGCTGTCATCTATGCTGTCTGAATGCAGCTGTGAATTGGTTGCTAAAAAAGCAGCATGGCATGCCTCAACAGCATCCGCGTGAAACTGCCCATGCCTGAGTAAATTCTCGCATAGTTTTCGCTTAGCAAATTGTGAGCATTGTGCACCAAATTCTCCATGTCCATCAAACACTCCAAAGAAGTGGTCGTCAGGGTCCACCCCGAAAGGGGTGTGTATACAAAAGCTATCCTGGTTGGCCTTATCTAGGGCATCTGGATAGTATCCTCTTTGAGATAGGTAAGAGTACTTGAATTCATAGTTTGCTGATGGAACTTTAATAATGCGTGACCCATCAGGCGGAAGAAACTGTGCTGAAACCCTTGAGAGCCTATTGATAGCAATATCAGAGTCCTTGTTTAAACTTAGTTGGTGCAATTCGTCTCCATATTCTCCTCCTTGCCCAGATGATGAGGTGAGAGAACCAGAGAAATCCCCAGTAGCCTTTGCATTATCAACTCCTTTGAGTTTGGAATCCCTTGGAGAAATGGGCACCTGCCCAATGCAGTCCTTTGAATACAAACACCCCATCACTTGAAACAAACTAGCGAGACAAACCCAATCCCCAGAATTAAAGAAAAATTCATTGGCTGCTGCCTTGTCAGTATCTTAAGTACAAACAATAAGGGAACTAAAACATCAACTGCTTAGCTGTTTTCCAGGAACCGTAAATTTGAATCGATACACTGAAGGCTTCAGCATCTCCCATTTTGATGCTAACTGCTCTACAGACCGCTCCCCACTTCTCAAAATACTGTTTCAACAGAATCAAGTGAAGATATTACGGAAGTTACCAGGGACTCAAATTTCGTGGTGCATTACAGTAAACAAACAGAGAAATGGCATGCAATCAATTCCTTAACAATAACCAAGCCCATGTTACAAAGAGAGCATATATTTCCACCAAAACCCAAAGAATAAAATGTTGGGAGTACTTCTGCAATAGACTTTGGAAATTCTCTTCCTTCTTTTCTGTTTGATAGCATAACGTTTCCACATCTGCAAACCTCCAGAAACCACGGAACTTCTACCAGATCAACCTCCCCAAAAACAATCCCAAAAAAAAAAAAAAAACTGTGCATTGCTCAGAACCTATTTATAAAATACGAGTTGCAGCTTCATTCCTCAACAGAACCCAAACAAAAACAAAAAACGAAGTCACAATAATAACTCAATATATTTCTCTCCTTTCTTTCTGTTCTCAGAAGTTCTCAGGACGGAGAATTCACCCGCCTCCAGTAAAAATCTCGGCAGCTTTTGGGCATTTGCAAAGACAGATTCAACTGAAAACAAAAGCACGCCACGGGTACCCTCTCTGATCTACTACACACGCACGGAGAGAGAGAGAGAGAGAGAGCGCAAACCTTTTCCGGATCTGCAAAGCCCACCAAACGAACCTCTATCACGGAGAGCGAAGAGCTTGATGATATTGTTAAAAATAAAAATAAAAAAAACAAAAGAGAAGAAGAGATTTCTACGAATCTGGGAATAGGGATTGAGAGAAATGGAGGAGCGAAATAGTCAAGAGCAGCTAAGATAGAAGGCGGAGGGACAGTATGGAGCTGATGATGGCTTTCTCATGCTCACGTCCAAGCTTCTCCCGGTTCCGGTCGCCTCCTTCCTTCCCTCACTAATTACAATGCGCCGCAGGGGGATACTCCGCAGTACTCACGCACGCCCCCGCCCCGCTCTATGATGCTCTGCTCCACGTGCATCTTTCATACGCAACCACTTCCAAACCATCCTCGGAACCGAGAAAATAATAATAATAATAATAATAAATAATATACCCCGTTCTGCAAACCACTGACACCAGACACCATCTAAATTCCGTGAGATTACGAGGCCTCCAAAATTCGAATCACTGGACGGTGGATTTTCGGTCTATTTTAGTCGATGTTTGACTTCATTTACTTTAGATTATGGAACAGTCTATAAATGTCTACCAAAATTAAAAATTCGTGCGAGCCAAAGCAACTCCGCGGTCCTATGCACGTTGCTGCTGGGCGTGGTTTGCTTTCTCGGTTTGCGCTTATCATCTTTTATTACTATTCTACCGTAGGGAACAGGAATTGCCACATGTGGCCAGCGTTAGCCCGAATTAAGATGACCCAAATTTTGGAAGCACATTGTCACAACCCACCTTGTTTGCAGCCACCTTGGGCTATTTCTGCAGCTGCGGTCATTTATTAGCTAGACTACAAAAATCTTTTCAAAAAAAAAAAAAAATCTTGCCTTTATATTTTTAATTATTTGTAAATGTGTATTTCTATATTTTTCAATAATATATTTCTCATATTCTTTTCCTTAAAATACATTACTTATAGTCACCATTTGGATGCCTAAGTGATTGACATGGGTGTATATACTGTAGTGTAAACAGGATAAATAAAAGTAAGAGAAATAATGCGTCATAATAGGAGTAATGAATAAAGAGAATAAAATACACAATTTGCTACATCTTTGTATCATTCCACAATAGATATCAAATTTAGAGTATGTTTAATATTTTGAATGAAAAATTTTGATAGAAAGATTTTTTAAATACGAGAAGCGATGTAAGTGAAAAGTATGTAGTTTTTAAATTAAAAGTTTGGTGCAAAAGTTTATATGTTATTGCAAAGAAATGATTAAAAAATATGATAGTTCCATAAAAAAAATATGATAATCTTAGAGAATGAAAAATTTTATACTAAAAAGTTATAGGAAATGCTCGTTAACATAAGTGGTAGAAAAATATGAAATTAGGTTTTTGAAAAATATAAAGGTGATGTAATATTATAAGGGTAAAGTGAAAAAAAAAAAAGATAGTAATGTGATGAAATTATTAAAATATATAGTAAAAATTTTAAAAAGCAGAATAATTAGATAATTAAAGTATTAAATCATTTTGAAAAATGTATAGAGAGAAGTAAGAAGTTTGCTCCCTCACTACCCCTTATCATTGCTAGACAAGTTTTATAAAATGAAAAACATATACTTTGTTTTAAGAATTTCATTTATTTTTTAAATATCAAGATGACAAGTAAAGGTCGAAACCTAATCTACTGTAGCTATTTTTTATGTATATATTTGTAACTATCTCAATTTGTATTACATGTAATCCTTAAGACATTCTTACCATTTTTAAAGAGAAACAATAAGCTCTTATCAAATATACCCCACCAAAGGGGATAAGTAAAACTCTCACAAAATTAGGGAGAAATAAATACCTAGACACACATGCAGGGAATCGAACACCAAACCTTACCAAAATGGTCATGGGCGTTACTTTTTATTAGTGGTAGTTTTGGAAAGTGATAAAACATTTAAATAAAAAAATTTTACATAAAATTTTTGAAATGAGAAAAAACAATATTGATATAATAAAGGTAATAATGAGAAGTAAAAAATAAAATTAAAATAAATATATTACTTGTATGGGTGGTTATATAAAAAAATTGAAAAGTACAATAGTTGCATAAAAAGATGTGAAAAATAATTAAAAAATAGAATAGTAAAAAGTTTTAAATTGAAAAAGATTTTAGAGACATTCGTTAATGTATTTTTTGTGGGATTCTAGGATGCGACGGAGAATGTAAAACGAAATATTTTGAAATTTATATGATTGATATAAAATTATAAGGATAAAGTGAAAATAAATAGAATTGTTGGACTATAGTTGAAAGAAAAAATGATTCGAATATAAGGGTAAAATTTTAAAAAATAAAATTATCAGAGTATGAAATGATTTGTAGGGAAATAAAAAGAATAGAACATTTCACACATCACATACGAAGGTTAACGGACGTTCTCTCAGTCGGAAAACTTTTATATACTGAAATATCCTATCTTTCCAAATTTTAGGAGCCTAATTTTATGTACCCTAGTGTATTACACCTTTTTTTTATTTTTTTAGAAAAAATTTTCATGAAACTTTTAATCTATGTGTATTTAATATAAGTATCAATTTTTATCCTTTTTGAAGATTTTCATATTTTTTCATATTTTTAAAAAATCAATGAAATTTTTAGTAATTTCCACTGATTTTTTAAAAATCTGAAAAAATTTAAAAATCTTCAGAAATCGTAAAAATCCATACACATGTTAAATATATTTAGATTAATCCTTGTGTGAAAAAATTTTAAAAATGAATGTAAGCACTCGGGTGTGTAGAATTAGACTCTCAAATTTTAATTGGTGATTACGATTTGTCAAAAAATACTAGTTTTTTGGTGTGTTTGGTTAGAGGTAAAACTTTTGATGAAAAGTTTTTGGAGCAGAAGTTGTCAAATCAATAGAAAATGATGTGATATAATAGGAGTAATGACAAGGAGTAATAAAATAGATAGGTTAGTTGTATGGGTAATTGTGTAGAAATAATTGAAAAGTATGGTAGTTTATATAGAAAAATGTAAAAAAATAATTAAAAATAGAGTAATTATGGAGAGTGAAAAGTTTTAGATTGAAAAGTTTTAGTTGACACTTTTTATCATAAACAAACACACCCTTTATATTTGCCTTTTTTTTGTCACATGGGGCCATCTAATTCTCAACCATTAATGACAGGAGTGTAGAGATGGGACTTCGGAAGTATGTTGGTTGGAAGTCCACTTCACTCAGCAATCGGAGCAGCTGCCGCCTGCAAACGATGTACTGTAGCTCTACTTTCCATCCATGGGCCAATGGCCATCATCCCATGCTCCAGCGTGATTACGTGGGAAATCGGATTGGATGCGGGCATGAGGCCCAACTATCACAGCCTCATGTTAGCAGCTCCCCTTTCATTCGGCGACTACTTCTGCGACCCGTGCCCGCATGAAAATGACAGCTCTTGGAAATATTATGCGAAGCGAAAAAACTTTAACACGAAAGGTTTCTTAGTGCAAACAAATTTTAAATAAGAAAAAATAATGTAATATAATAAGGATAAAAATGAGTAGTAAAAATAATAAAGTTAAAATAAATATGTTAATTACATAAATAGTTGCATAGAAATAATTGAAAAATAAAATAATTGTGTAAGAAAATAAAAGAAATCATCATCATCATCATCATAAGCCATTTCCCACCTATGTGGGGTCGGTTGCATGGATTCTGTTACGCCATTCTTGGCGATTTAAGAATAATATTTTTAAATCTTATTTAATTACTTCCATCAATTTTTTTTGGGTCTTCCTCTCATTCTCCTACCACCTTCTACTTGGATAGACTCTGTTTTCCTAATCGGTGCTACTTCAGGCCTTTTTTTAACATAATCAAATCATCTTAATCTATTTTCTCTCATTTTATCATAAATTAGTCTCACTTTTAAGTTTTCTCGAATTATTTCATTCGTAATTTTATCTTTTCTTGTTTTACCACTCTTCCACCTTAACATTCTCATTTCCGCTATGCTCATTTTTTGTATATGTTGCTATTTAACTGCCCAACATTCTGCCCCATAAAGCATAGCAAGTCTAATCGCAGTTTTATAAAATTTTCCTTTTAATTTGACTGAAACTCGACGGTCACATAAAATTCCTGATGCACTTCTCCATTTTTTCTATCCTGCTTGAATTCTACCTATTATATCTTTCTCGATTTCCCCGTTCTCTTGAACTATTGATCCTAAGTACCGAAAGTGATTAGTTCTTGTTACTGCTTGATCTAAAATCTTAATTGATTCCTCATCCGGGTTCTCGCTATTATTAAAATTGCATTTCATATATTCAGTTTTTGTGCGACTAATTCTAAAACCATTAGATTCTAGAGCATCTACCCACCTATTTAATTTTAAATTTAGTCATTCTTTAGTTTCATCTATTAGAACAATGTCATCTGTAAATAACATACATCAAGGTACTTCTTCTTGGAGATGTCTAGTAATTTCATCTATTACTAAGGTAAAAAGGTAAAGACTCAAGGCTGAGCCTTGATGTAAACCTATTTTAACTGGGAAGACATTAGTATCTCCACTAATGGTTCTCACTAAGAAAATAAAAAGAAATATTGAAAAATAAAGTAATTATTGAAAGTAAAAAATTTTAATTTAAAATATTTTAAGTGTAAATAAACACACCGAGGTCAAAAACTTTTCAACCCGTGGATCGGATAACAACCTAGTTGGTAACACCTGCGGCCTCAGAAGATAAAGTCCAATTTTTGAATCTTACTATGACATGAGAGTTCTAATTATTTGTAACTTTGCCTACGGTATTTTTACAATGTCCATTAAAAAAAATTTCAAGATAATATTTTTTTACTATTTACAGTAATTATATTATTTATTTATTTATTTATATCTTTTTATACTGCTATGCTTTCAATCATTGTAGATAACTATTCATACAATTAATTTATCTATTTTAACTGTATTTTTTTTATTAGTCAAAAAATTTAATTACATCTCAAACAAGCCGGAAGGGATGCAGAGGCCTTCGTCTGAGATCATCCCCCGTGGCCTATCTTTTCAACGGCCAGGAATTCATTTCATATTCCGGTCGAGCAGAATCATTCCCTCCCCCTCCTTTTTTCATTTCCATTCATGCTAAGGAAAGTGACCCCTGTCGATTGGAATCCTCCACGCTTACAAAGCCCTCCACCCACCACATTTATTTAATGGACGGGGCTGCTACCCTTCTCGTTTTCCATTTTTATTTTTCTTCCTGTGGATTGCTGCCAGTCGCTTTTCCGGGGTAACATGATTCACTTCCCAAGTTTAGGTGGATTGTCAAGACTACCCACTTGTCAGCAATGCACATTAACGTCTGAAATTCTCTATGAAAAGATAATTAAATAGAGGGCCAACCCATGGGAAGTGCTTCCCATGAGAAAAAAAAGGAAGCAACGGTAATTTAGTAATTTTCCATCGTGAGTATGTTTGACTAAAAACGTGAGTATGTTTGATTTTTTGATAAATTTTATATTATATACATACAAAATCTCAATCTTTTCCATTCATTTGATAGATCAATTAGTAAAACGTATATAAACATAATTTTTCATTATTTGAAAATTTTTAAAAAATATTAATGTACAAAAAATGATATTTTAATTAGATTTTATCATAATTGGTAAATTTGAAAAATAAAATTTATATTAGAAATGATTTTATATTATTTAAAGTTAATGTAATTAAGGTACTCTCAAGAATAACAATTTCTTAGATTTTTCTTGAATTTTTGAAAATTTATTAATATTTTTTTATTTTCTGAAAATAATAGAATCTAACCGTGTCTAACCGTGTCTAACTGCGTCTAACCGTGTCTAACTGCGTCTAACCGTGTCTAACCGTGTCTAACTGCGTCTAACCGTGTCTAACTGTGTCTAATTTTTGAAATTAATAATTTAATCATAATCTAAACCCTCTAATATTATCCTAGGGCCTTTATAAGACCATTTATATCTTAAAAACAAAATTTGAAACCCAAATAATATGATTTATAAAAATCACAAAAATCTAACCGTGTCTAACCGTGTCTAACCGCGTCTAACCGCGTCTAACCGTGTCTAACCGTGTCTAATTTTTGAAATTAATAAGTTAATCATAATTTAAACCCTCTAATATTATCCTAGGACCTTTATAAGACCATTTATATCTTAAAAATAAAATTTGGAATCCAAATAATATGATTTATAAAAATCACAAAAAATCTAACCGCGTCTAACCCTGTCTAATCCTGTCTAACCGTGTCTAACCGTGTCTAACCGTGTCTAACCGCGTCTAACCGCGTCTAACCGTGTCTAATTTTTTAAATTAATAATTTAATCATAATCTAAACCCTCTAATATTATCCTAGGGCCTTTATAAGACCATTTATATCTTAAAAACCAAATTTGGAACCCAAAAAATTTGATTTATAAAAATCACAAAAAATCTAACCGCGTCTAACCCTGTCTAACCCTGTCTAACCGCGTCTAACCGCGTCTAACCGTGTCTAACCGTGTCTAACCGTGTCTAATTTTTTAAATTAATAATTTAATCTATGTATTTTGCAAAATGTATATACTTTAATATTCATTTGAGGACTAAATAAATTTGAACTAAATACATATATTAAATTATAATTAAAAATATTAACTCTACTTGATTTAATGAAATAAAAATTTATATAAAGAAATAAAATAGTAAAAAATATTATATATATTTTGGATGCCCGCGGGACACATGATTATTTTTAAAAAATAATATATTCATTTTTGGACGATCGCGGGACCTGTATATATTTTTATAAAAATGAAATATTCATTTTTTGAGGCCCGTGGGACATTCATATATTTTAAAAAAACAATATATTCATTTTTGGATGCCCGCGGGACTCGTATATATTTTTATAAAATATTATATTCATTTTTGGATGCCCACCGGACACGTATATATTTTTATAAAAATTAAAATATTCATTTTGTGAGACCCGTGACACATTTATATATTTTAAAAAAATAATATATTCATTTTTGGATGCCCGCGGGACACGTAGATATTTTTATAAAACATTATATTCATTTTTGGACGCCCACGGGACACGTATATATTTTTATAAAAACAAAATATTCATTTTTTGAGGCCCGTGGGACATTCATATATTTTATAAAAACAATCCATTTATTTTTGGAGGCCCACGGGACACGTATATATTTTTATAAAACATTATTTTCATTTTTGGACGCCCGCGGGATACGTATGATTTTTTATAAAAACAAAATATTCACTTTTTGAGGCCCGTGGGACATTTATATATTTTATAAAAATAATACATCATTTTTTGAAGCTCCCGGGACACCTTTAATTTTTTATAAAACATTATATTCATTTTTGGACGCCCACGGGACACGTATATTTTTAAAAAAAAACAAAATATTCATTTTTTGAGTCCCGTGGGACATTTATATATTTTACAAAAATAATATTTTCATTTTTGGACGCCCGCGGGACACATATATATTATATAAAATATTATATTCATTTTTGGACGCCCACGGGACACGTATATATTTTTATAAAAACAAAATATTCATTCTTTGAGGCCCGTGGGACATTCATATATTTTATAAAAACAATACATTCATTTTATGAAGCCCGTGGGACACATTTAAATTTTTATAAAACATTATATTCATTTTTCGACGCCCACGGGACACGTATATATTTTAAAAAAACAAAATATTCAATTTTTAAGGCCGGTGGGACATTTTTAAATTTTATAAAAACAATATATTCACTTTTTGAAGCCCGCGGGACACGTAGATATTTTTATAAAAACAAAATATTCACTTTTTGAGGCCCGTGGGACATTTATATATTTTATAAAAATAATACATCATTTTTTGAAGCTCCCGGGACACCTTTAATTTTTTATAAAACATTATATTCATTTTTGGACGCCCACGGGACACGTATATTTTTTTAAAAAAACAAAATATTCATTTTTTGAGTCCCGTGGGACATTTATATATTTTACAAAAATAATATTTTCATTTTTGGACGCCCGCGGGACACATATATATTATATAAAATATTATATTCATTTTTGGACGCCCACAGGACACGTATATATTTTTATAAAAACAAAATATTCATTCTTTGAGGCCCGTGGGACATTCATATATTTTATAAAAACAATACATTCATTTTATGAAGCCCGTGGGACACATTTAAATTTTTATAAAACATTATATTCATTTTTCGACGCCCACGGGACACGTGTATATTTAAAAAAAACAAAATATTCAATTTTTAAGGCCGGTGGGACATTTTTAAATTTTATAAAAACAATATATTCACTTTTTGAAGCCCGCGGGACACGTAGATATTTTTATAAAAACAAAATATTCACTTTTTGAGGCCCGTGGGACATTTATATATTTTATAAAAATAATACATCATTTTTTGAAGCTCCCGGGACACCTTTAATTTTTTATAAAACATTATATTCATTTTTGGACGCCCACGGGACACGTATATTTTTAAAAAAAAACAAAATATTCATTTTTTGAGTCCCGTGGGACATTTATATATTTTACAAAAATAATATTTTCATTTTTGGACGCCCGCGGGACACATATATATTATATAAAATATTATATTCATTTTTGGACGCCCACGGGACACGCATATATTTTTATAAAAACAAAATATTCATTCTTTGAGGCCCGTGGGACATTCATATATTTTATAAAAACAATACATTCATTTTATGAAGCTCGTGGGACACATTTAAATTTTTATAAAACATTATATTCATTTTTCGACGCCCACGGGACACGTATATATTTTAAAAAAATAAAATATTCAATTTTTAAGGCCGGTGGGACATTTTTAAATTTTATAAAAACAATATATTCACTTTTTGAAGCCCGCGGGACACGTAGATATTTTTATAAAACATTATACTCAATTTTGGACGCCCGAGGGACACATGTACATTTTTTAAAAAACAAAATATTCATTTTTTGAGGCCCGTGGGACATTTATAAATTTTTAAAAAATAATATATTCACTTTTGGACGCTCGCGGGATGCGTATATTTTTTTATAACTATATTAAATTGAAATTTGATAACAAAATTTATTAAATACGTGTAAAATAATAGTTTGACAAGAGATTATATAAATTTTAAAGTGATATTCAAGATTATTTGAAACATCATTTTTATTTGGATAAATAATCCTATAATATTATTAAATTCTAATGCATCAGAATCTAATAACTTTTTATATTTTACACAAGAATATTTTTTTTTTAAAGAAGGATATATAACCCACTTAATTAGTTTAAACTAACATTACAAATTGGGCTGGTCAAAATTACAAAAGCAGTCGAAATAGGTATCCGAATGCAAAAGTCAAAATTGGGCATGAAGACTCTTTAGAAGATAATAGGTCAAAAGGTAAACAAAAATTATTTTAACACTCAACCGGAGTTCGAAATGGTGAGGAAATACATACCTGTCTGCACCTTTGCATAAAAGGAAGATTTGACCAAACTCATCCTCTGCAATTACAGACGCCCGCGGGATACATATATATTTTTATAAAAATAAAATATTCATTTTTTGAGGCCCGTGGGACACATGATTATTTTTAAAAAAACAAAATATTCATCTTTTGAGGCCCGTGGGACATTTATATATTTAAAAAAATAATATATTCATTTTTGGAGGCCCACGGGACATATATTTTTATAAAACAAAATATTTATTTTTGGACGCCCGCGGGACACATATATATTTTTTAAAAAATAAATTATTTATTTTTTGAAGCCCGTGGGACACATATATTTTTTAAAAAAACAAAACATTCATTTTTGGAGACCCGTGGGACACATATATATTTTTATAAAACAAAATATTCATTTTTGGACGCCCGCGGGACACATATATATTTTTTTAAAAATAAATTATTTATTTTTTGAAGCCCGTGGGACACATATATTTTTTAAAAAAACAAAACATTCATTTTTGGAGACCCGTGGGACACATATATATTTTTATAAAACAAAATATTCATTTTTGGACGCTCGCGGGACACATATATATTTTTTAAAAAATAAATTATTTATTTTTTGAAGCCCGTGGGACACATATATTTTTTAAAAAAACAAAACATTCATTTTTGGAGACCCGTGGGACACATATATATTTTTATAAAACAAAATATTCATTTTTGGACGCCCGCGGGACACACATATATTTTTTAGAAAACAAAATATTCATTTTTGGACTCCCGTGGGACACTTATATATTTTAGAAAACAAAATATTCATTTTTGGAGGTCCGCGGGACACATATATATATTTTAGAAAATAAAATATTTATTTCTGGACACCCGCGGGGCACATTTATATTAACTTTTAAAAATAAAATTGTATAAATTATATTTATTTAAATTAAATTACTATAATTAACATTTGATAATATAAATATATATGACTTTTTGGTACTGGTTTAATAATTAAGTAATATAATCTATAATATAATTTCAACATATAAACATGCATTCAAACATAAAAATAAATAATATAAAATAAAATAATTGCTTTTTTGAAATAAATAATTATTATTATATTATTATTTTTATTCACATTTAAATAAAAATATCGCACTATTTTAACCGTGTACATAATTATTCATATTCATAATTTAATTAGCTGAATTTTTCTAATATAAACCGTCTATTGTTATAAATATTTTGCAAATCAAAATAGAGTAAGGTAAGCAACTTTCTAAAAAGATCAAAATTTGTATTAAACTCACACACCCGTAACACTCCATTAAAAAACATAAAAATTAACTAACTTCCCACCCACGCGCACTTTCACACACATTATTATATTAATATAATATATTTTAAAAAATAAATTAGATCTTCAGTTACAATATATCTTTAAATTTTTATAATCCATGGACTTTTATTCGATTTTAATGATTCTAAATAATATAAACATATACAAAAGAAATATAAATGTATAATTAAAAATAATAGTAGCTCAATTTCGTTAAGCTAATTATTTCATCCTTCTAATTTTTAACTTTTTTCATCTTAAGAATATTTTATATGAAAACTTTTTGATAATTATATTTTATATAAAATCTTTCAATTGACTATGTTTGTGAATTGAATAATTGACATCTATATAAATCTAAAAAATTCCAACTACATAAAAGAATTATTTTTACAAGTTTATTTAAAATATATAAATAGAAACTTTATAAAAAAATTTACATTTTTTTTAGTTGTTTTATATCATTTTCACAAAATGTTAAGAGAAATTACATTGAAATTGAAATTTTGATGCAATAAGTATAATATTTATATTTTTTTACACAACTATTATATTTATATAATTTGGAAATTCTATTAGATTATTAAAATTTTTTTGTAAAATTGTTTTCAAATGTCTGTCCGTCGCGATCACTGGCCGTCAAATTTCTATCCGTCGCGATAAATAACGCACCGTGCATCAGCCTCTACAATCCGTCGCGACAAATGAGACACGGTGCATCACCCTCCACGAATCGCAGCCGGCAGCCACGCCCCTGCCTCATACCCCACCAACCGTCGGCCGTTGGATCGCCGATCGGAACAGACGGATGACTCGCCAAGGGCTTGCTAACTGTGATGCCTAACTCGCCGGACAGATCTGTTCTCCAATCGCCTGAATCTAAAAAAAAACTAACGCTGCGAGTTTTCTTCTCTTCTGCCGGTCGATGCTGCCATTGCCGCTCGAATCCACCCGCTTCATTGCTGCAAAGGAACGTCGTCGGCAGCAGCAGCACATCGTCGGCAGCAGCAGTTCGTCAGCAGCGCGTCGTCTCCTAGGCGGAACCCATCATCTCAGATCTCACCGTGTCGTCTCCACCTTCTCCGTCCCGCCGGCTTCCAAGCAAATCCGGCTAAGCTCCACAGCGAGTCGCAAGGGAAGGGAGAAGCATGGGGTGGAAACGAAGGCAAGAGAGATGCATGGAGAAGCAAGGGAGAAGAAGAGCATGGAAACGAAAGTTACACGCATTTTCAACTACCGAAAATGCCCTGTGAAATCAAAGCCGTTGATTCAATCTGGACGGTTCAGATGAGGCTTCCCATGAGAAAACGCTAAGAAGCGCTTCCCATGGGTTGGCCCTCAATTAAATAACATTTAACACTAGTGTTACTTTTCCTAGCTTATTTGGAAATGAGGGGTTAACTAAACAGAGCTTAGTTACCTTCTGCCAACATATGCTTGTTAATCTTTTTGGTGTGGAAAGTGACTCATCATGTGATTGTATTTTTCAAACAAGATAAGAAGATAGTGATCGACTTTCGGTGAGCAATGTATTTGTTTGTAGGCATCTAAGATTTGGCTATGGTCCAAGGAAATCAATGAAACCAGCCTTTTTTTGGATTGCAAGTTCTTGCCTCCCTCTACCTAAGGTTGCCATCAGAACCATACATAAATGAAAGGTAGAAGATCTGCATAATCAAAATCACCAACCCCAACCAACCGAGGCTAGCTTGGTTGGTCGCCAGCGGCGGCGCGGACAGCCGTAGCTGCGGCTGGCGGGGGATCGAATCCCCGGATAGGCGTGGGAGCGTGGTCTCCCGGGTGGAAAGTGTGGGAGCAGGTGGTCTCCCAGGTGGAAAGTGTGGGAGCAATGTGGTCTCCCAGGTGGCTGTTGGAAGCTGTGTCTTCCAGATTTCTTTGGGACGTTATGTGTTCCCAGATTTGTAAGAATGTCTCAGATATTCAAGTATAATATGTGTTGAGATACATGTAATTAGATACCAATCAAAAAAAAAAAAAAAAAAAAAAAAAAAAAAAAAAAAAAAAAAAAATCACCAACCCCAACCGGGCCCTTCTACAGCAATTCGTGAATATGCTTCCTCCATCTGTTCCACCATCATGTAAGAATAATCTCAGTTTTCATGCACACCATCCACAGCTTCCACCTTAAATAATTAACCTCGTTCGTTATGTTATTTCATTGCCTTCGCCTGGAATCAACCCTTCTACTCTCTCCAGGTGACTTTCGGCTGGTTAACTTTGCCATGTAAGTATAAATTCCTGATCACTTGGTTAGCTATATATTCCATTGAATACCTGGGTGACTGAAATAAATGAAAACCAATAACATCATCCGACAATACTGCTAAATTTTCGGTGTTGAAATTCATGAAGATTTTCAATTAAGAAGAGTTTTATATTTTAAGTAAATAAGAAGTCCAAAAGATAGCGTTTTAGTGGGATCCAAATCAGTTATTTTTTTAGTGCTATTTAACTTTTAGGGTAGATAAACAAGGTTCAAACACAAAAACTCAAACCTTATGCAAAGAAATTTATGACAACTCCTGACGAACATATTTTACTAAAATAGTAGAAATGGTAAGTTTATTAAAAATAGTAAAAATCAGAATATACTAAAAATAATAAGAATCGAAAGATACTAAAAATAGTAAGAATCTAAATATACTAAAAACCAGATTTTGTAAGGGTTGTCACGGAGTGGGGGGGTTCAAAAAAGCCTTTTTGTTTTGTTGATATGTTGTAACTCTTCGTCATCTTACCCTTTTGTTACATACCACTTTACATCATGATATCTATCCCATTCTAAGATTTCAACTGCTTAACATCCTACATCATTATTTATTCACAGAAAATATTGTTATTTTATTCAAAAATCCACATATGCTTCAACGTTCACAAAATTTTCTAAAAAATTACCTTGCAAGTTCTTAGTTGTCATCACCTGCTCCCCAATTTGTTTAAAAATAAAGATGATTTTGAAGGTAATAAAATGTTATGACTAAGAGTGCAGGCATAATTTTCAAATATTGTAATTTGTTGGGTATGTTGAAGAACCATCCAATTGCAACATGCACAGATTCAAAGGACCATGGTTTTGAAGCAGATGCAGGTAATCCCATCTTCAATTGGGTGATTGCCAGTAGGTTTTATTTCTCCATCGTAAAAACTTTAGAGGTCACATTCAATTAAAGACTCCTTTTCTGCACTTCACATGATCATCGCACACTAGAGAAGAACCCACTAAACATTTCCAAAACCTGAGAACAGATTTAGGGGACTATTGGTAACGTCAAAGTGTGGGAAATATGGGTTTTTCATGGTATTTGGTTTTTCAAAACAATTATTACTCTATCAATCACACTATTTTTTTCATTTTTACCCCTACATTCCAATTATTTTCCCTACCAACTACATACAACAAACCTATTTATTCCTACTATACATCTATAATTTCTTATCAATCACGCCTTTCTCAAAATATTTTCTTTTTCATTTTTCACGATCCCACTATTTTACACATTACCAAACGTCCCGTTAACTTGTGGCTGTTGGATGGGAGACAATGAAATAAAAGGTCTGTACTATGGCATCTCATACCTAACCTGTACGTCTAACATTGACAGGCTACACCTACTTACTAATGCATGCACTTTTGCCTCTTTCTATTACTTCGAGGGGGGGGGGGGGGGTAGCGATATCATGCCATCTAGATACTGGAGTCATACTTTTTCATGCGTGTGGGACATGCCTGTTTTCTTGTTTTGTCCTTTTCTTCTGGGCAGCGTCTTGGATTTTAAACAGGAGAACTAGGCCACTTGGGTTACTTTTTCCTGGTACGAAAAGGAAATGATCACAACCATGATTCTTGAATATCTGACATAGAAAACTAAAATGGGGTTTACTTCAAACAAATAAAGGGCGGTTAAAATCTTCACTCAAAACTCAAAAGACCATCTGGGTGCCTAGCATCAGATCTCAGAAGTGGTGGGCAATGAACGATTTGGATGCTTAGTGTCATCTGAACCCCGTTATGCACATGCCATGAAAATTGCAATAAAAGGCTGCGGGTCCGTCCAGCGTAGCCTGCTCAGGATGATCAAACTTGGTGGAGTGGGACAAGACTGGGAGATCGGAAGAAGGGTTCTTGTATATTGAGAAATAAAAAAGTAGTATTGAAAACGGAACAAATAAGATTGTTATGTCTTGGAAATGAAAAATTATATTAAAAATTTATCTAACTAAAAGAATGATCTTGATCATTTGTGAATGGAGGCAACATTTATCTATATCTCTACTGTTCATATTTTTTCCAATCATATTTATTTTGTTCTCCATTAGTATCCTCTGTTTCTCAATTCATTCTCTCTTTGCCTTTCTTCCCGTTACAAATTGAAGGCGACTTTTTATATATATAAAAAAATGTGTATCCATAAATTGAATAAAACTAAAATAGGTTAAAGTTGATGACATGAAAAGATAAAAGATAATGATTGAAATTGTAAGCAATGTAAAAAAAAAAAAGGAGGTATTGAAGAAAAGGGAAAATGAATCATTCAACACTCACCATCCCAAAAACAGAAGGGAAATGCGTATGGATTGCAGCTACAGTTCTTCTCAGTGAACATAAGTCAACGACAGTACTAAAAGGGTTACACGAAGCATGTCATAAAGCCTGTCATAGCTGTTAAATGATGAGTAAAAGCTCCTCTTGTTTTGTGCATTTTACACCCCTTTTACTTAATATTTGGGAAACCTCAAAACTTTTCCAACTAAAATTTTTAATGAAAAATTTTTAATGTAAAAATTGTTAAATTGGTTAAAACATAATGTGATACGGTAGAAATAATAATAAGAAATAAAAAGAATAAAGTTAAAATACACAGGTTAATTACGTAAGTAGTTGTATAAAAATGATGGCAAAGTAAAGTTGTTGTAAAGGAAAATATAAAAAAAAAAAATTAAAATAAAATAGTTATGAGAAGCAAAAAATCTTACATTAAAAAGATTTAACTTACAACTTTTGCAAATTGTCAAACAAATCCTAAAACTTTTCACTTTCTACAATTTCTCTATTTTTTAAATTATTTCTTCACATCTTCCCATACAATTAATCTACTTTTTAATCTTTTATACACAATTACCTATACAACTAACTTATCTATTTTAACTTTATTTTCTTTACTTCTATCATTACCCTTATCATATTATATTATTTTTTTATAAATTCAAAAATTTTTACAGTAAAAACTTTTCATCATAAATTTGGTTACTTTTCAAACATCTTAAAATTTTTCACTATTACCATTGGTCACCGACTGCCTGTCAGAAGCACTGCAGGCACTAGTGTTGGGTTCGAATCCCGTTTCGGGATTTCGGCTAGTGGGAGCAGTTGTCTCCCATGTGGGTTGTTGGAAGCTGTGTCTTCCTAATTCTTTGGTGGAGCTATGTCTCCAGATTTCTTTGAAGGAGTTGTGTATATCCCCAGATTTATAAGAATGTCTTAAATCTTCAGTATAATATATGTTGAGATGTATGTAAAATATATACCAATAATAAAAAAAAAAATTTGCTATTCAGTGACGTACTTCTGAATATCTTCATCAAATTGACTTCAAAGAGCGTCTCTCTCTTCTTCTTCTTTTTTTATTTGATGGAAGTATCTCTTTGTTAAATTAAAGGCCAAATGACAAATTATAGAAGGGAAAACCACACCCTTCCCAGCAGTAAAAGGGACTTTACAGCTGCTAGCCTGCTATGGACCATTACATAGCTATGAAGCGTTGTAGCTGCCATTACTTTTTGTGAATACTAGTCAACACGAACAAAAGAGTCCTGCGAGTCTTCCAACAGTTTCTTATGAGCATTGAGAGGAGTATCTTGTGCATTAGGGAATGAAAACTTATATTGGAATTGAAAAAAAGTATATTGGAAATGAAAAAAGTAAATTTGCTACGTATTAGATAAATGAGAGATTGAATTAGAAATAAGAAAAAAAAAAATTTGGGAAGGGAAAATCATATCTCATTCCATCCCTTCGTATACGCTCGAACATGATGTAGGACTTGCTTGGCCGCATGGTGAGGGAGAGCTTTCCCGTTCAACCACACTTTCTTTTGGAACATGTTGGGCCATAAGTTAAAAAAACGGTTATGAAAGCGCATATTGACGGAAGCTAGACTTCGATCTAAAATATTCCATAGGCAAATGTCATGGCGCCAGCATTAGGCTGAAAATGCCCCAAGGCAACAAGCTAAGTAATTGGATCCACACAAGATGCAGCCTCAATTAAGCAAAAGCCTCACCATCAGGTGGATTGCCAAATCTGAGCTACCCATCGCTCCCTGTTTACCATCAATTTCCCTCATAAAAATGTGTCCTACCACGTGAAGGAAGACCCACCTGATGCATGATGAAAGCCACATGCAGCACAACAAGCTTCAGAGCATTAGGCCCACAAGTGGCAATTATTCTACATATGCAGTATGACAACATCCTCAACAGTTCTCTCCAGCAACTATTCAAGATGTCATGCCATTTAAAACGAGACAGTCTAAGAAAAACTGAGCAATGTAGTGAAACGCTGCTCAAAATTGAAAATCTGCAATGAAATAATAGACAGAATAACATCAGAAGCCTGTTCTAAAGATATCTGCTCAACGACAAGAATGCTAGCCAACCTGCATGTCCTCTGGAAAGGGGATTGAAGCACAACAATGGTAATATCCACTGTCATCAAATACAAACCTTTGAGACAGGTGAGCTTCTCGGACGAGATATTCACCCCACTCTTCAGACCCATATTTCTTAAAAATGTCCCGAGCATCAAAAAAATCATGTCTTCTTGTTCTCTTCTTCCTGCAAGTTTTCACGTGTGTATAAGCAGATTACGAAAATGTATTAAGATGTCATAATCGAGATTGAGTCACATTGACACGCACCTTTTCCTGTGCCTTGTGTTCATCAGGGTGGCATGAAGCTGTCGCATGGAAAGAAACAAAATTACATGAATACAGAATATATTTGCCGTAAATCTATCCTTGATCTACTGATGTGTTTCTTCACTGACAAATAACAAATAAAATCAATCAGCAATTTGACTCTTAGATTTCTTTAAGGCCTTAAAATTGAAAATGATGGATCCATTGAATCATGTACAAAGTGAAACCAATCAAAGACAATTCAAATGCCCATGGTCTTCTAGCTATTTCAGTAAAGTGAGGCTCTAATAATTGCTCTTAATGAATTCATATACCATGTGAAACTGAGAGAAATACATATAAAAAGCATTCAAGACATTTGAGGCAAAGATAATAATCATAGTGTCTCCTTGTGGAATCCCATGCTTAAACTTAACAGACACTGTCCATCAAGTGATCCACTATCTCAATTAGTCATACAAATACATTTGATACTATAGCTCATAAAACTCTTTTTAACTCCTTTGTGTGTGTGTGCGTACGTGTGTGTGTGTGTAAGAGAGAGAGAGAGAGAGCATTGACATGCATGTTCAACTTGTGAAGCATGCCAGAAAATTGTCCATGCATAAGCCCTTTTTTCTCTTTTTTTGAAGTTATGAACATATCACTCAGCAGAGAGTGCATTGCCTTTCTACTTTAAATAGGGATAGGATGAATGTACACTTTCTCAAAAATCTATTCCAAAACCACTTGGATGCCCAAGCGGATGACATGGGTGTGTGTAAAGTAGTGTGAGCCAGAGGTTCAGGGTTCAAATGCTGGGTAGAAGCACCTCGTTGCCCTGCCCCTAAAGTACAACTCCACTAGGTGCCTGGCCATCCAAGGTGGGTGGCAAGATCAAAAAAAAAAAAAAAAAAACCACTCCAATAAAACCTCCACTGTCTCGTTTGTAGCCTGCAAGCAAATGATTGACAGGAGAACACAGAAACAGGTCCTACTTCAACTGAAAGATCAAGCACGAACTTTAAAAAACTAAGTGTAGTGCATGCATCCTTCACCCAGGTATCATATGGTTCTTCTGTCAGTTGGATACCTGTTAGAGTTTGGACCAGGTGTTCCAACTGAAGTAAAATCACTCTCCACCAGGATTTTAAGTTCTATATTTAAATATCAAGTGAATAAAAATTTCAGATGTTTGTTGCATAAATGATTCATGGTTGTATTTATATTTTCCTTGTAAGGAACATACTTACAGAAATGATAGCATATTCTTATACTAAAAATTGCTTTTGAGGAGCAACAAAAACTCTTTAAACAGTCATATCATACATCACCTCTGAAGGTGAAGCTGAGGAGACTAATAGAAGAGGAAGTTACCTTTAGCTTCTGGTTAATATCCTTTTCAAGGACAAGACCAGCTTCAATATACGCATCAATGATGACTTCTAACACAGTTGTTGAGGAATGTCAAAGAAATGAAGTGGAAAAAAGATCATTTATTTTACATTCACTGCATATTTTTAGCCAGATACGCATGTGTAAAATAGCAGAGTTTGAAACTTTGATGTGATAAACATTTTTTGGATACGACAGGCACTCAACAAACGGTCTTTCCCACCAATTTCTTCAACTGGAGCATATAGAACACGGGCCTTGGCAAGAGAACCTTTCATGCACTCCTGCAATAATTTAAGAGTATTTGTTCCCTATTGCATGTTGCAAAAGCAGGAAATAATAGTTCACAATTCATAGATATGTTATATTCATTTGTTGTAGAAGAATCTCCTTGAAGCACAGAACAATACTACTCCAAGGCTACAAGTACTTACTAGGTTGCTCATCTTCTCTCTTCCAACTAATCAATAAAAGACCTTGTCATAAGGATCATTTGGGTTTTATAATATAACATCTCAATCCAATACAATGGATGTAGGGTGTGTTTGGGAAGTGATAAAACCTTTGAATGAATGTATAAATTATGTCTTTGATAGTTTGTGTGTTGAAAAAACAATTTTAAAATTATTATTTACATCAAACTATTTTATTACGTTGATTTTGTATCATTTTTAAATGGGACTCATACACATCCAATTTGGATGAAAAAAAGTATGTCAATAAAATAAAAAATTCTAAATATAATGGGTAGAGTAGACTATATTCCATGACCAAATGCACCATAACTTACCAAACATTTAAAGTGCATTATAAGTTATGGTGCATTTGACTTAAAAGGGAGCCCTACATTCACTTCAATGTATTAATACTTTATACAATCATTTATTCATGAATAAATTATGTCTTAGATAATTTACTTATTGAAAAACAACTTTTAAATTGTTATTTATATTAAACTATTTTATTACGTTGATATTGTATCATTTTCGAATGGGGCCCATACACATGCAATTTGGATGAAAATTGGTATGTCAATATAATACATAATTTTAAATACAATAGATAGAGTAAATTATATCCTATGAACATGTGGGGCTCATTTTGAGCCAGATGTACTGTAACTTATGACACATGCAAATATATTGGATCATATATCATATATATATATAAGAAAATATTAAAGTGTGCATTCGACTGCAAATGGAGCCTGTTTGATCATGAAATTAACATATATCTACCTTATTGCATTTAGAATTATTTATTTTAGTAATGCACCAATTTTCATCCAAATTAAACATGTATATAGGCCCTGTCTTAAAACATTACAAAATCAACGTAATAAAATAATTTAACATAAATATCAATTTTTGAGTGCATTCAAATGTGTTGTAACATATATTATACATGATGGCTTCGGTTCTATGTAACTCGGATACATAGAAGCGATTCTATGTAACCCTCTCAAGTTTTAAAATGTTGATGATTGATGCAAAATTCAATCCATTTATTATATTTAACATTACTTGTATAGCTAAAAGACCAAGTTTTATACAAATCAAGTATGCTCATGGGCCACATTTGTTTTAAAATAAATGTATTATACAAATTAGGAAAAATGATTAGATCCATTCACATACATATAATAATATAATAATACTTTATAAAATCATTTATCCACATAATACTAATATTGTAGATGATCTAAATGTTGAAAAAATATTTTTAAATTGAAATTTACCATTAAACTATTTTATTACATCGATTTTACTTTGATGTAAATAACCATTTTAAAGTTGTTTTTCAACATATAAACTATAATTTATATATGAATAAATAATTATATTAAATATTAATACATTTAAGTGAATGTAGGGCCCATTTTGAGCCAACTGCAATGTAAACTACATTGGATAAGGTCTCTCTCTCTCTCTCTCTATATATATATATATATATATATATATATATGAGAATTATTCAAATGCAGCGCACTGCACCATAACAGCGGTGCAATTGTGCTAAAATGGGCCCCACATGATCATAAAATTATAATCTACTCCACCCATTGTATTTAGAATCATGTATTCTATTACCATACCAATTTTCATTCCAATCGAATATGTATATAGACCCCATCTGAAAATGATACAAATTCAACATAATAAAATAGTTTGATGTAAAAAACAACTTTAAAGTGATTTTTTCAACATGTAAACCATTTGCTATGAAATTTATATATGGATAAATGATTGTATGAAATTTCATTGAATTCTAATATGTATGAGGCTCATTTTGGGGCAAACGTGCCGCTATTCCGGTGTAGTTGCGCTGCATCGGAACAACTCTCTATATATGTGTGTGTATACATATATATAAAGAGAGAGAGAGATGATCATGTTAACCCGAGCTAAGTAAATGACTTACTTAGTCCACCTTAAAAAACTTATTAAAACTTTTTTTTTGTTTTCTCTTCATATACTTGTGTATTTAACATATAAACCAAGTTTTACCATTTTTGATAGGTGTATATATTTTTTGAGATTTTTAAACATAGGGATACTTTAGTCATTTTAAAGGATCCCTATGTTTAAAAATCTCAAAAACAAAATATATACACATATCCAAAAATGGTAAAACTTAGTTTATATGTTAAATGCATTTATATTAATAAGTTTATGGGGAAAAAAGTTTTTTAAAAACATGTTTTAAATAGATTTTTTGAGGAGGGCTAAGTAAGTCATTTACTTAGCATGAGCTAATAGGATCGTGTGTGTGTGTGTGTGTGTGTGTGTGTGTGTGTGTGTGAAAATACACTGGTTTACAAACAATTAGTGTTCTTAGATACATTGTCGGCAGTTCAAGATGGAGAGATGGTTGTTAACAAACCACAACTAGCCAAGGTTTACAACCAATTCCAGGAATCTGTGCATGGTCCTCTGTTTTTCTTTATGAACCTAACATTTAAGAGCCAACCAACCAGAGAGAGCGTGCATGCACAACGGGTTGAGTTTCAAATGCAAGACTTTGATAAATTGGCTAGGTACTTTATTATGCCATCCAATACAGGGCTATAGAAATACTATGGCATTGCCATGATCATAGCATAAAAATTCTCGAAAACTGAAGTCTGAAAACTAGCAATATGTTGGAGTCATGGAGTCAATGCTATGTATGTGCAGTAAATACGAATCTTACCAAGCCTTTAAGTGTTATAGAAATAGGTCGACCATCCAAAGCGTCCTTGACCTTTGAGGAAATACTCTACATAAATGCAAAAGATTGCATCAGAAGATGATCCATGCACAGACAATATCTAACAGTATCAGTAGGGGTGCAACTTGGGCCGGGCTCAACCCGAACCCGGCCCACCGAACCCGAATTGAAACAATAATAAAACTGCCCACTGTAGAACCCGAGCCCGATTTCCATGTTCAACCTGAACCCGAGTTCAGCTAAACCCGAACCACAATTATATATAATACATATATTTTATATTTATTTTATACTCCATATAAATCTAGTTCCATTCCCCTCATATATATTATATTTATTTTATACCATATATAAATATTATTTCTTCTTAAGTTCAATTATATAACATAATATTTTTATATTTTCTTTTAGGAAAAAAGAGTTTAGTTTAGTGGTAGTTTCAAGACAAAAAAAAATGAAAACTATTTGTAGAACTTGAGATGTTTTATTTGGTGTTTTAACTTAACTACTTATGTAGGATGTTATCATTTAATCGTTTCAATAAGATATTAGTAGTTAAATGTTTATTCTACTTCAAATAAATTTGTCGTAATTTATTTGACTTAATACTGTGATTTTTGAATATTTTTTATTATGATTAACATTATAAGGTTTTTCTTATAATTAGAAATTAATGTTTATGTATATGTTTATGCTATTAATATTAAATTGCATAATAGGAAAATAATGTACCTTTTCATTTTCTAAAACAGGCTGCTAGTCTACTCTTTTTTTTTTTGAGAAATGACTATTAGTCTACTTAATATAAAGAGAATGTTTAAATGAGATTGTTCTTCTTTACATTCTTAAACACTCTTGAATTCTTGCTTGAAAATAGAAAAATACCATTTTTGTTTTTTTTTTTAATGATAGATTTAAAGTTGAATAAGTACAAGATAGATAACAAATATATAGAATAATTTTAACCTGAATTCTAGCCCGAAATTCAACCTGAGCCCGAATTTCAAAAATAGGGTTAGGGTTAGAGTTGAAGTTTTAGAAATAGGGTTAGGATTAAGGCTAAGGCAACCCGGGTTTCATGACCTCGAGTTGCACCCCTAAGTATCAGGAGATGTTCACCTGCAGGACACTAGCAGCTGCAGCAACACGCTCCTTGTTCCACAGCTTCAACATGAGTACTGTTAAGTGAAATGTTTTGGGTTTGATGAATATTGATCTATCAATGCCCAGGTCTGAAAGAAATGATGGTAAAAAAATTCATCAATTTTTGTTCCCCAATTAAAGTACAACATCCAAAGAGAACAAAAATGTTGCAACACAATACTATTAAAATGTCAAGAATCATAATTTGACAAACACTGTGTCCCCCCCCCCCCCCCCCCCCCCCAAAAAAAAAAAAAGGAACAAATACTTGTAGCTTGCTAAGTTGGATAGATGATAACTAATTTCTCATAACTCTCTTTTCGAAATAGCCACTAGAAACCCCTTCAGGCTATTTGGATAAAAATATTATTCCATAATCCAGATGACCATGATAATTAAACTCCTGCTGTAAATGTAACAATGGGAAAGGAGTTGAAGAAACAATTTGCAAAGAAATGTCACCATTTGTCCTTTACGTTTTATTTAAATCTAGTAAAAAGATCCAACATTTAAAATCGCACTTTATTTTGAAATATATGTGGTCTTTTACTTCCCCAGTTTGCATTGAAGGTAGCCTTGCCCCACCAAAATTTTCAGTACGTTCCATAATAGCCAGCAATCAATACCTCAACTAGGCATGCGCCTTCCCCTCAAAATTTACTCTCCTTTTACACCATTATGCTCTTTACTTCCAAGTACATAACAATTTCACAAGTAACATAAACAACATAAATGGTCAGATTACGTATTCCATATTGAATCTCTTCATAACCTTTTGCTTTACCTCCATCCAGACAGCCATTTTAGTATTTTATTTATTTATTTTTTTTATAAAAAAAAGAGCTTTACATCAACCAATATCTGTGGATTGGATTGCAAATTTCTTATCATCGGAGAAGAGCCTACATTTTCTGCAAAATCCCAACCAAACTCATTCAAATGAATTTTAAGATGTAAAATACTAAAGCCATAAATTAGTTGCTGCATTACCAGATAAAGACGATGCTTTTGACTTGGGAGGATAGCTCTTGGGAACTATGTTAGTGATGTTCACATTAACATGATCATTATCATCTTGAACTTTAAGGTTAACAGCAACACTCAAGCTTCCATCTACTTTTCCATCCTCATCTTCTCCATCATCGGAATTGCCTTCATTTGAATCAGAACCCTCATCAACATCTTCAATAGCTTCAGGATTCCCCAGTAAGTTATTCTGAAAATTGGTCAACTTCTCTACCAGTTCAGGGTGGACAGCCAGAGGCAGAGATATGAAGTGGGAATAATCAAGCTTTGGACTATTAATTGCCTGCAAACCACAATGAAAAAAATAATACTTGATTTAATCCATGATCCCCCCAAATAAAAAAAAAAGAACTAAAGCTAGAAGGAAGGAACTAGAGAAGTCCAAACTTAAAGAGTCCAATGTCCATGCTAGGACTATCTCATACACATCAGTAAGACCAAAACAAGTGGATCACCAACACATTTTGTCCAACTTGCTAGAGAAATATTGAGAAGAGGTGTGTCTTTCAGATGGATGCTAGAACAAACTCTAGATTTGTAATTACAAGTCAAATAGAGTAGTCTGTTGGTGGCCAATCATGAAATTATGTAATGAATTAGCTAATTTGAGATGTTTTAGAATTAACACATAGAATTTTAGCCAAGTCAAACGACAAATTTGAAAGGGATAACTGCAGATAGGGGTGCAACTTGGGCCGGGTTGAGCCCGAACCCGGCCCGCCGAACCCGATTTTGAATTATGTTGAAACTTACTTTTTCATAACCCGAACCCGAGGAACCCGATTTGTAATTATGATAGGGTTAGGGTTCAAATGAACCCGAACCCGTAGAACTCGAGCCCGATTTCCCATTTTATATTTATTATAAAATATATTATATATACTATTGAAACAATATTTCTTTATATTCTTTATATTTTATGTTATTATATCTATATTTGAATACCTGTTTGGCATATTGTAATTTTATTATAAATAAAGTATGTTATTTTCATTTATATTTATTTTTTATTTCTATCATTTACTTTTACATTCATTAATTTTCTTCCTTTATCTTATTTTTTATGGTAATTTTTTCTAAAAAATTCTTTATATTACTATTTTTTAAAAAAATATGTAGTTTGATTATATATTATTATATTTACTTGCATGATTTGTTATTATTATTTATTCATATGAAATTCTAAACTTATCACTTTTAAATAAAAACGTAAATTCATCAATATAAATTCCAACCCGAAACTCAACCCGAACCCGATTTTCAAAAATAGGATTAGGGTTTAGGTTTTACAAATAGGGTTAGGGTTGATGTTTTATAAATAGGGTTAGGGTTTAGGTTTTACAAATAGGGTTAGGGTTGATGTTTTATAAATAGGGTTAGGGTTAGGGTCGAGATGAACCCGAGTTTTATGAGCCCGAGTTGCACCCCTAACTGCAGAGATAGAATTAGACGCATACGAATACAAATGTTGGAGTGACCACCTGATGAATAGATGAAGTAACATAAAGTGACTTTGGATGAGCAATCATGTTCAAGTTGACAAATTCAAGGATAAAAATATGAAGGTTACGAGCCTCCGATAGCAAAGACCTTGAGGATGGCTGAACAAAGATATGGTCCTTGATGGAACAAAATAGTAGATTAGAGAATGAAGATAAAACAAAGCACATTGCTTTCTTCAAATTAGAAAAGAAAAATGTTGAAGTACAGAAAAACCAACAATGAATTTGATTAATGCTTAGACAATGAACCAATTGCATTCATTACGAATTAGAAAAAAAATGTGGGAGTGCGGAAATATTCAACCAACCTCATCAAGAATAGTTTGTATTTTTTCTGAAGCTTTAGTCACATTCTCAATGGAAGCCCCCTCAATAACTGTGACAAAGAAATCATCAGAGTTAGTTATAATCAATGGTGTCAAAAAAATGTCAAAAGGTTACATGAAAAATGTAGTCATCAATTCAGTGCCGACGTACACATCGGCACGGCCTACCATCTATTCAGAATTTGACAAGGTAGATATGATTAACAACTTGCATCGTAAAGAATATTTAAATGATACTGACATGACAAGGAAGAATGAATAAAATACGACATCATAACAAGATCAATACATATTAGAGGAATGAAAATTTTGGAAAAAGTATAACTACGGAAAAGATATCGTTGTCGAAAAAACAAATAGACTTGCTGTGAAAAGATAAAATTGCACAGGTATGTTTTTGCTGCATTGTTGTCAGATGAATGTACCATATCTGACAGACAGGTAAAGAAACCATACTAATAGAATTATCCATAACTCTCTTTCAAGGAATCCTCCATCCAGACAGGCCCCAAAATATCAAGAAGTCAATCAAACCCCACAACAAAAGAATGCAGTATAGGCACATACCCCAAAACAAATGAACAAAATTTTGCACAACAACAAAACGTTCAGCATCACTTTTGGTTCAATTGAACAACACATACAAGAAAACCAAGTTCAGTATTACTGTTCGAATAGAAACATCCATACTTTTGATATTATCTCTTTCTACAAGGGCAAACTGTATCCTAGGCTGTGATTTAGAAAATGAAAGTGCAGTCCTGGTTCTCTTCAATCTGTCTGTTGTCATTTACCTCACTGTTGAAACATGAGCCTTGTATCATTGAGCTACAAGTTCATAACCAGTAAACATACAATAGAAAGAAACAATTATTACACAAATGTCCATTAAAAACTCACCAACAGAAGTATCCTCTTTAGAAGATGGAAAAATGATTTCCACTCCAGTCTCTTTCTCAATTTGCATCTGTGTAGAGCCCCTGCATTCAGAAATGTCAATCTTTTACTAGCAAAAAGCCTTCATACAATAGGACAAGAATTCACTAGTCAATCAAACAAGCAGAAAAAAATCCAGTGAGAATGAATCTCCTAATCTGTACCCTTTTCCTTTTATGAAACGAATCAAAGACGAATCTACCTGCAAAAATAGATCCGCAATGTGAGATGATGTTCCAGAGTAGTTAGAAAGGCATCAATGAACTATAACTTCAAAAGATATGCACAAAGACAATAATTTGAGAAATCAATAAGCATCCTAGCTTCTATAGTTGTATTAGAGAGAAAGATGCATAGTTCGGCCAGTTTAAATCACAACTGTCTTGAATCTTATTCTCAATTCTCACAATATTATGTCAAGAATACATACCAAATGGTAATTTACTAGCAGACATTTGACAAGAGATTTCTCCATCAAATATTGAAAAGAAAAAACAATAATTCATTAGACGACTTATTCTAGTGTTGCTGTTACATCTCTTGTAGTCCTACTAGCGAAGAAGAGAATATGAATCATCTGGAATGAGAAGGCCATTGATCAAGATTGTAGGTGGTCTACTTTAGGATTTAATAAAATAGGCTGAAACTTTTCCACCATATGACTTGCGTACATGCAAGTTATTCCAAATTTCCGGATGTCTGGACATCAGCTACATGAACAACAGAGAGAATATGGTATTCAGAATGATTTAGCAATCTTATATACCCAAGGAAGTGCAAAAAAGACAACAATCAAATATCAATATACAATTGCCAAGTTTGATGCTTAGGACTAACAGATCATTGACATTTTTCGGGTATACGAAGATAACAGGTGAACTGCCACCATTAATAAATGCAGCATAAGCATTGTTGGTCATCTCTAATGACATCATACCCTTCGTCACTACATGGCAGTACATAATACTCTTTCCAAAATTTCCACTCGTTGCCAAAATCCAAGATGAAGAACCTTATTTATTTTCTGAGAAATTTGTCATGGCTTCACAAGAAATTTTGAGTAAGACAAAAAAATGCATTTTAATTCTCCTCCAAGAACAAAGGACAAACCCGATCATCAATCATCATGACCCCCCCCCAAAAAAAACATGCACAACAAATAAAAAGACATTGAGATGATTGCTCATCTCATCTGTCCTGTTGCTGTTTTTCTAATGAACTGTAAAAAAGTAGTAATAATAAGAACAGAAGAAAACAAAGAGTCAGCAAAATAAAATCATATTCCCCTTCAGATCAAATACAACCACAAACAAATTGATCATACCTCGATAGGAATTGAGTGCTTGCTGGTCCCACTATTCTCTTCAACTTGCTCAGGATAGATTGTTGTAGTCTCACTAGGTGTTATTTCAACTGCAACATCCTGACTCTGAGACAAGTTTTCTACCGGTATGTTTGCAGAAGTCATATATGTCTTTTCATCTGCAACTTCAGGCTGATCACTATATTGCAAACCACAAGAACTGGGAGCCAATGAACCATCTTTTTCACTTATGAGTCCAGTGTTGACGTTTGAATTATGAATGTTAGAACTGCAGATAGATGCTTCAGCATGTGGCAATCTACTAACTTGACTTCCAATGTCAGATGCATGACAATCAACTGCCACCTCTCCTTTCACATCCTCTTCTAGGTGTCCTTTAGTTCACATACACAGAAAACAGCAAAAAGTATATGAGATGGCAATAAAGAAGGTCACAGACACACATAGAAGCAAACATTCTCATGCATATAAATTTCCGGTAAAATTACACCTTTTCTGAGGAAATCATTTAGTCCACAGAGAATTTTCAGCATTTGAGGAGGTCAGAAAAAGTTTCCAAGGGAACACAATAAATCATTCCCAATGCCAAAAATCTATAAACTAGAATTCCCACTTTGCATGTAAGCACATTATTCCACTCTGATCACAGTTCTGCCTCATGAGATCCACTTTGTTCTAAAGAACTCCCATTCTAGACCAGCAAAAATACAGATCAGAGTTCAATCCATTCCAATAAATTGTTTAAGAGTGTAGGTCAGCAGAAATACTAAATGCAACTTACTTAGAGAATTACAGTCAACAGAAATCACAAAAAAGTGAAAAAACTGGATGAAGTGATGAACTGAATAAGGTAGTTGAGAAAATCAGTGACAAACTTGGATAAGGTAGCACTGAATTATTAAAAAAAAAAAATTAAAAGAAACTTCGAAATACAACCTTAATAGGCATTTGACTGAGTGGAGACTGGCCTCCTAAAAAAGCTGTTACTGTTCTTTGAATCTTTGCTTAATTTAAAAAAGCAATTTTTAACGAAATGCAACCTTCATAGGCATTTGACTGAGTGGAGACTGGCCTCCAAATAGCTGTTACTGTTCTTTGCTTCTTCTGCATTCCCATTGCTTTTGACCTATCTTTTGTTCCTCCCATTTTCCCAATATTACTCAAGTTTAGTTGGTGAAAATGTACCTGAGAAATCAGACAGCGATAGCAATGTTATTGATCAAGATAACCCAACCAGAGGAGCTAAAATATACAGAGATGACGTTAAAAATCTTATTGCATCTAGAGTTTGCCATTTAGATTTTAACAAAGTAAAAAGCCTTTAACCTGAAAGCAGTATGTAGACTCAGGAAGAATATGTAAGATATTTCTAAATCTCCAGATGTTCCCAATTCTGAAAAGGAGAAAAGAAAAAAGAAAAATCGATTTACCAACTGACATGATAATTCATCAGAATAGTTCTATGCTGATGCTTCCAAGGTGAAAAGATGATTTTCATCCATTTAACTGTTTATGCTAGATCCACCCTTAGATAAGAAACTGCTACAAATTTTGCATAAGCTAGATGCCCCCTATACATGTGACCAATGTGAATTTCTCGCCATCTACTGTGTATGTGAATTCCATGCATCTGATAGAAACAGTTTAGTCCAGTTTGTTTGACCTTTTAGTTATAATCCAATTAAAAAGTGCATCAACAGAGCAGAAAATCTGCATTAGTCATTCATACCCCACAGAAGTATCCCAGTGTGGTGAGCCATTCTATTCCAAAATCAGTTAAGTGTTCATCAATTGGCACAATTCGACTTGCATGAACCAATAAATAAGGCCATTTAAAGCAATAAAATTTAACCAACTTTGAATAAGAACTTTTTAATGTAGTTCACCCACATCATAGATGCCACTATTGTCAGCTTTCTCATGCTAGCGGAACCCATCAACCTGGCTACAATCATTCATTTGACTTAACATCGATTTTATATTCAGCTAAAACATAATCCATGTTGAAAACATCTTCCAAAGCTTTAAGCAAATCAAAAAAGAATATTGCTGCACAATAGTTAGATTCCTATTGCACAAAACTTCAACAGAATACGCGGTGGACCAACCTTGATGTGGTATCCAGGAGGTGTGACTTTCTCTAATGGATCATCACGTGGGTCCAGCTTAGCAGATGTGGGAGACTGCTATGTTAGCCTGCAATCGTCAAGGAATGATGGTGATTCACCATCCTGACAAGTGGCAACAAGCACAGCTATCTGACCAATCCAAATAGTGGATCTCGCCACATGCAAAGCATGCATCTATCTTAAATGACAATAATTAACACATCCCGACCATGTAATTAAAGGTTACCAAGCAGAAGGTTAAACTACAGGATTGAGTGGATGAAATCCAAATTGCAGATGGTGTAAGAACCTCGTAGCAAATCATTTTTTTATACTTCTCGTGGCACTGTGGAGCAATTGGATAGCCACATAGTTGTGGATTATGTAAGTTTGAACTGCGAATCACTAGGAGAAGCTACCATGACTAGTATGCAATACCAGTTACGTTATGTGCTAACTTAGTATAATTCATGGGAGCTGATAGGGGATAACAATTTATATATTTGAAATAGGGTTCTCTCTTCATTTGCTAAATTTGGTGTCATTCGGCCAACAAATATCTCGTTTTTATGTTATTTATTTGAGGAAGAATGGAATAGACAGCGAAAGCGTTGCAGTAGACTGAAATATTAGTAGAATATTATCAAAAGAAATGAAAATATAATTTTCGGGTTGAAAAAAATAGAGGGAGAGAGAGAGAGACAGAAGATAAAAAAAAAAAAAAAAAAACAGATACCTGGTAACTGGCCTGCAGACGAGCATAATTGTTTCCTTCGAATGGCAGGCAAGACGGGAAGACTCCCAGTTGCCCAAGCTGCCCAAGCCTCCGGCTTTTTCAATTCATCCCTTCGGTTTTTACCTATCACAATTATATCCCTGTAGCAGCGTAGCTTTCCTGGATTCTGAAATTCATCCCTGCGTCCTGCTTGATATTTGATTCTCAAAATTCAGTAACGCTGCTATATATAATATTTACCTGTTCGATGATTATTGTTATTTTAGGGTTTGTTTGGGAATGAATAAAACTTTTGATGAAAAGTTGTAGAGAGTAGAAGTTGTCAAAAGATGTGATATAATAGGAGTAATGATTGAAATAGATAGGTTAGTTGTAGGGTAGTTGTGTATAAATGATTGAAAAGTAGGATAGTTGTATAAAAAAAATGAAGAAATGATTAAAAAATAAGGTAGTTTTGGATAGTGAAAAATTTTATATTGAAAAATTTTAACTTGACAATTTTTACTCATTAACAAACACACTCTTAGTTGCATTAAACACTGATTAGATGCAGTTCATTTAATTAGTTAGAATTCCAATCCATAATACGAATGTTTTGATTCCGATAATATCAATGAAAAGAATCAAAGGCATAATGTGGATCCGTGAAGTCATGGCTAATTAATGCTAGTTAATGGTCGACCAATCTACTTCGAGATGCCATATTGGTAGAGCTGTTATTGATGAATGATGAGGCTTTGATTTATCAATCTTATGAGTATTGGTCCAACGAAAATTTAAACTTTCATGGCTTCATTCTTTGTTATCCTTCCAGCCTATGTGCATGCACTTGGACACAGTTAAATCTTCTGGATTACTGCATAGAGCTAATATATGGAGGTTGCCGGCAGTTGCTTTGAATATCTGTTAATTTCTATCATCTCACCTTAGAGATGTCGTGCTTCCAGCAGAATTCATATGGAAAGAAATCCATATGAAAGAAATCCAATAAGGTTAGTTGCCCAAGTACTTGTCCTGTTGTTGCCTTGTTGGCCTTTAAGCTGTATAGCTGAGAGCTAGCCTTATGTTTGTTGTTTGACGATCAAAACAGCTGTACTGACGCTGTAAACAACAAACCCACTTGCATGATCCAATCACAAACTATAATCAAGATGAAAATTTTATTCAATTGCAATACGGTAGGTAACGGGCATCCTCCCATCCAATATGTGGCCTTCCACTGGGGTTAGAATTGTTAATTTACTATGTAAAAAGGACACCCGATAATTTTATTATTTGAGTTTGGTCTACCTGATCTTTTCTGATATAACCTGCCTGAGTTGCTGCTATGCTAGCTGCCGTTTACCACCCGATGGTGAATATTCCAATTTTACCAGCACATTTATTGGCACTGGTACAAGTTATCTCACAATGTGGATGAATGAACAGACAAATTGCTCTTACATGATCCTTTAGACAACTTGATCATACATGTTCCTCATTTACAACCAACTATGAAGCCAAGGCACATAATCCCTTCTAAAACTGAATTGAAGTTGCCGCATTTGTGAGCTGCAACAATATTTCAAGTAAAAAGTGTTTTTCTTTCATTATTATTAAAAAATTGCTCATACATGATCTGCTAGACATCTTGATCATACATGGTCCTCATCTACAACAAACTATGAAGCAAAGTCACATAAAAAAAAAAAAAAAACCTGTAAAACTGAATCAAAGTCGCCACATTTGTGAGGCACAACAATATTTCAAGTGAAAACTGTTTTTCTTTAACTTTTATTGACTGTCAATCTCCGACATTGAAAACTTCATTTACTAAACATGTCTTGTTTTTAAACAAAGAGGACGATAGTTCTCTATGACTTCTCCCCAAGGAAAATATGGACATTCTTTTCCACATTCTTGAACGCATAGGAGCCCCACATGAATGTTGAAACTTCAGTTGTTGAACATGCACCGTCGGCTACAGAATGTTAACTTCTTTCCACAATTTGCAAACCCTGACTCCATAGCCTAGCAGATTCCTTTTACTGGCTCACAATCTCTAAAGCAAGACAACAAAGTTATGACATCGGAATTCTACAAAACGCCCTTCCATTTGCATATTCTGGGGCTGGGGCCATGTAACCACTGCATTTCATAATTACACAATATATTTAGAGCATGACTTGCATAAACTATATAATGTAACATTGTAACAGACAATTTATGGGTTCAATGCAGCAAATGTTGTCATAACCTTTAGGCTATTATGAAAAGAACACTTCAGAGCACAATCTTTAATTTTAAAAAATGAATAATAATTATCAGCAAAAATTTCATGATACAGAAAAGATTGCTTCATGTAAGATCTCTTAGGAGGTGGGGTTATCCCGTGTATTTTCTCATTCTCCGATGGACTCTGATACAGTGTATCCAGGTACACATAGCATTAGTGCGGTCGGGTGTATTTTACCTTTTTTACTTTTTTTGAAAAGTTTATTTTTTTAAAAAAAAAAAAAATACTGTTAATCTAAGTATATTTAACATGTGTATCAATTTTTACCATTTTTGAAGATTTGTAGATCTTTTTTTTGGATTTTTTTTAAATCAGTGGCATTTTTGTAAAAATTAGTACACATGTTAAATACACTTAAATTAACAATGTTATTAAAAAATTCAAAAAATATTAAAAAATGAATTTTTGCACCCGAGTGCACCAAGACTAAGTTCATTCAAGTGCACTGTATTAGAATCCTTCTTTTAAAGGAACAGGAATATTGTCATCCATGAAGTTTTGGTAATCACTGGCATAGTTCATCTTTGCAATAAACATATCTATTTCTTCTCCATAAATCAGAAAAAAAATAGTAACCAGTATCAATGGTCCTTAACTGCTTTGAGAGCCAACATATAATAGAGAGGATACCATCTGCAATTACTATTATCTATTACATATAATAGATAAACATATCTATTGACTGCTTGATCAGTTGGAATATAAAATTCGCAGACCATTTCATCATGTATGTCCGATATTGATGCCTAGAAAATTAAGTATTGAAAGTAAGGTCTTCACAGTAAACGTATAAACAATGACAAAAATCCTTAGATCATAGAATTCAGATATCCACCTGCCTTTTATATGACCAACCCTGACTCCCTGAGAAATGAGTTTTTGCTAGTTTGAAAAATCTGCTCGAAGGAACGAAGTGTTAATCCTTTTATATTCTGGACCATCTAGTTTTCTCACCAATGTGTAGGTTTTCCAAGAGCAAGCCTAAAGACCTGCCAGCAAATAGATAAAGAGTTTTTGCTATTATTCTGTAAATACAGCACAAGCAGAGGAGGGAAAACAAGCACAAAAACCAAGGATCCTCTCAAAAGGATAAAGGGGGAAAGAGAAGAAGGATACAAGAATTAGAGATTCGAGAAGGAAAAATAAAACATTAGGAGAGATTTGAGGAGCTAAATAACGCTCAATAAATAGTATTCATGAAAAGATATTAAAAATAAATAGCACGGCTCCTCATTTCTAGAAGAATATTATCACTCCTAATCCTTATATGATGAAGATTACTTAATCTAATAAAAACTCAATGAGAATAAGAGAAGAAAATCTCATCCCGCTGAGATTAAGATAAGACTCCCAATAATAAAACCAATCTAAACATCTATCAAGTCAATTTATACATTTTGATCACTGGATATTTACATCAAATCCTAAATATATTAATTAAGTACCAAAAACTCAAGTAAATCATCCATGAATATGTAATTATCAAAAAGCCAACTTTTATAAATTCGACTTTACTACTCATATCACACATTCTTTAGTATTTTCTAACCCTTAAAAGAAACTCAGTCTCGAATTTTAATCATAATGTTAATCATATCCCAATTTGTATTTTATCTCCCTTCACCTTAGCATAAGTTGATGATGTAATCCTCCATACCAAATAATCTACTAACATCTCTTAGATTTTTTTTTTGCACTTCAATCTTGTGGCCATGAAATTTTTTTCTTCAAAACTTTTCTTGAGTTTGAATAATGAATCCACTAACCTTGGCTTTTCCCTTGATGTTATAGGAACAGTCTTCATAAAATCAATTAATTTAATTACTATAAATATAGCCTTCACTATATATTTGATTTTTTATTTTCCAATTTCATAATATCTAAATGTTAAATAAATTTTTTTACTCGCAAAAACAGTTTTGACACTTGTAAATGGATCTTTTTGAAAATCATCAACAAAATCTTGGCTTGATCATTATATTATTTTTCACCAACTATCAAAATCAACATTGACTACTTGCTCTTCTAACTCATGCAATGAACCACCTAATATAAATTTTTCAATAACAAACCTTCATGTTCAAGGATACACAATTAATTGTTATCAAGTGGACAAGAAGTTCAAAGAATGAGAATCAAATGAAACTTGTTTCAATTGTACCCTTAAACTACTACATTATTTTCCATTAAGTGTTTCACGTCAAAGCTTTAATTCATTTATACACTCAACTTAGTTATAAAAATTACTAAGTTCAATAACTGAGTAGAAGAAAGATTGAGATAATCACTAGAATCCTAAAATGCATCAAGAACATTAAATAAAGAAATATTATTTAAAGAATGACAATGTGCATACCTCTTGGCATTAAGACCTTTTTATTTAGTTACTTGTCCTTTTGTCTCATTTTGCCATTTGATATTGTTCATTCAAGTCTTTTAATTTCATACCAGCCTGGCTTATAACTTAAATTCTACTTCACATAACGCTATAGCACCTTGTATGGTTACATAATTTACATGGTTTGCATAATTTATCCAGAAGAGATGATAGACACCGACCTTCCCAAAATTGAAATAATTTGAAAAAGAAGAAGATAAAAACAGAACTATAATAAATTTAGTACAGTTCCATTGTTTCTTGACTTTCCTTCTTCATTAATGGGTCCTTGAGGAATGTCTTCTAGTGTAGGTTTGATACAGCACTAGTACAGAGAAAAAATAAAAGAAAGAGGAAGGATTTTCTCAATGAATGATGACTGGGAGAGAAGGAAGAGGAATAAATGAATTATGAATTTAAGAGATAGAAGTAGACAATTAATATAGAGGTTACAGGAATAACACTCAATCGATATTCATGAAAATTATGAAAAATAAGTAACCCACTTCCCTAGTTATAGCAGATAGCTTCTTAATCCCATTTGTTATACAATGATGATTGCTTAACCTTATCCTAAATGCAAATAAGAAAAGGAAATTCAGTTCTACTTTGTCAAATATAAGATTCTAAATAATAAAGAAACAAATTAAACCAATTTAAACCATCCATTAAGTTGATCTGTATTTTGATTGTTTGATGCTTATATAAAATTCCAAATTAAATAATTAAATGCTAACATCCTAAATAAATTATCTTTAAATGTGTAATTTTAAAAAACTTAAATTCTATAAATTAGTCTTTTCTTTGACATTTTTGGTCTTGAGAGAAAACTTGTCATTAAATTCTGTTATTAGTGTTATCATACTTAAGTTTGCATATTGTCCACATCCACCTTGGCATGAAAATGATGACATGACAGTAATACTCCATTGTAAATAATCAAATATTATTTTTTTATAGCAGTATAATCAAATATTATTGGATGCCCTTTTGTACTTCTGTTTTGTGGTCTCGATTTTTTTTCCTTTTAGATGTAAGATTTTTGAATTTGATAATGAATTAACAAACCATTACTTCTACTTTGATGCTAGAGAATCAAAAAATCTAATTACTTTATTAATATTTCTCTAGTTCTCAAATCTCAACTTTTATAATATTCGAATGTTGATTTTTTTTTTTTTTACTCATAACTATCAAGTTCTTCTAACACTCTTGGATGGGGCTCCTCATTATGAATATATCTTCAATACTATCTACTTTCATTAAATATCATTCTTCAGCTATTAAATCAACTTGTGTTACTTTCTCTTTCATTCAAATAATAGATTACCCAACATACACTTTTCAACAACTAACTCTTTAGGTTTAAGATAGATGATTCATTGAGTGTAAGGTGTAAGAGAATTTGTAGGACTTTGATTTTCCAATGACGTAATTCGCTCCACATTGTTTTCCTGAGAACTATTTCCTTGTTTTTCCTTGAACGCCTTTCAAATGGATCAGAATTTTAATTTTTTTGTGTGCCCAACTTTGTTGTAGAAGTTGTTTAATTTGATAATTTAGTAGGAGCGATGTTGTTTATTAAAATCCCAAATTTCGTTGACGATATTATAAGTAGTAATATTTATTTGTATATATCTTGGCTTTAAATATTTTGTATGTTATTGTTTGTTTCTCAACTCACTTCATCGTTTGATGTGTCTCTTCAAGTCTTTTAATTTTATGTCCATCAACTTTGACTTTGTAAATCATAAGTCAAACTATCACAATAATCTTTAACTCGTTGCAAAGAAGACATCTCCACCCCACTTTTTACTACTTACTCATAATGTTTTTCAACATATTCTTCTACACTTATATTACCTTGAGGAGCTCATGAAATATTCTAATAACATATTTATATTCTCTCCATGAAAAAGAAAATATTCATTTCAAAATCACTTTCAATTTCAACCGATTCTAAACCATATGAGATCTCGAATTTCGTTGTATGTTCCTCAACATATCTCTTAAGGATATTGCAAATTGTAGCTTCTCATCTTTTCACTCATATGAAAGCATGCAAATTATACTCAATGAATCCACCTAATTTTGAAAAAAATTCATAGTTTAATTCACTAATGTAGTAAGGAACATCACTACCATAGAATGAAATTTCTCATCTCTCCTCTTAGAAACATAGATACTTATAATCAGAAAATTTTATACTTAAATGTCTTGAGAAATGATAATCTTAAAAATATTTATAGTAAACATTAGACGAGAGGTAAGAATATTTCTCATTGATTTAAAAAAGGGCTATTGCATTGGTCTACCATCTTTTTAAGAAATTTTTACCCAATAACCATCAATTTTGCAAATACACTCCAACTTTGGAATCTTGCTCACAAAGAAAAACTCTATCATCAATTTTGATTGGACTTTATGGCTCACAAGTAGTCACCTAATACTATCCTTACATCAAATTTCACTCTTTACTTGTTATTTATAACAAGTGTGACAAATTTGATTTATCAAACTTTGACTTTTGCCATAATTCCAAGCAACTTTTGCTGACAAGTATCTTTATAAACAAATTCATAAGCACACGCATCTTTTCAAATGTCTCTTTAAAAATATATAGTTGAATGAAAATTTTTAAACAAATTTTTTTAAATTGCGTTTTCAAACTTTTGAAAAAAAAAATTTCAACTTCCTTAAAAAAATTTGAAATATTAATTTCATTCCTTTTTATTTGTTTCAAATATATACATACACATATGTATATATATTACAATTCATAGAATGGGACCTTCTTTCCAATTTCTGAATAATAGGTTTTTTTGTGAATTTCAGAAATCTAGTGGTATTTTTCTAAAACCCAAATTCTATTTAAAAAAATTAAATTCGGGGCTTGATCAGCTTATAAAACTTTCAGCAAGGTCAGCCTAAAAATGTATCATTAAGGGACGAATTTAATCTGAAAACAATAAAAATTAAAATTTATTTTAAAAAACAAAAAGTTCATTTTTAAAACTTGTAAAACAATTTCATTTAAATTTTTTTAAAAAAAATGAGCTGAAAGAATGAAATTTAATCAAAAAATTGTTTCAAGCCTTTTTTTTTTAAGAAAAAAAAAAGAAGCAAATCTCTTGCATTCCAAAACAAACAGCAAAGTACTTTTCTTTTAAAAAAACCATTTTAAAAACAGAAAATATCAATTTTATAAAATAAAAACTTTTAAGTCAATCAATGAGACATTTTTAGTCCTCTAATGCTTTCCATAGATATTACTATGGTAATCATTTCTCAAGCCATTTAAATAAAAAATATTCTAATCATAATTATCTAAATTACAAAGGAGAAGCAATCAAATTCCATTCCATGACAATGATGCACTAAAATAACGAAACTATGAATTTTTCCAGAAGAGGTGGAATCCATGAAATATTCTTTTGCATGATATCATATGGATGAGAATACAGAAAGCTACAATTTGCATCATCAAAGTTCAAAGAAAAGTTGAGGACCTTGCAACAAAATTTGAGATTTCATGTCATTTAGAATTGATTAAAATTGAAAGCAAATTTGAAATAAATATTCTCTACATGCAAAGAATATAAATATATTATTAAAATATTTCAAGAGCTGCACCAAGACAATCATAAGTGTCGAAGTCTAAATTGAAGCATTTTATGAGTGTGAAGTTAAAAATGAGATAGAGATTTCTCTTTTTTTAACAAATTGAAGACTTGTGATATTTGAATTATGCGTTAAAGTCAAAATTGATGACATAAAATTGAAATTCTTGAAGAAGCACATCAAAAGTGAAGCGAGTTGAGAAAACAAACAAAAACTTACAAAATGTTTTAAACCAAGAAATATACTAATCATTTTTATTTAAATAATACTTCTTTTAATATCGTCAATAAATTTCGGGATTCTAATTACCAACGTCATTTTTCTCCTACTAAATCATCAAACTTAACAACTTCTACAACAAAGTCGGGTACACAAATAAATTAAAATTTTGATCAATTTGAAAATCATTTAAGGAAAAACAAGAAAATAGTTTTTAGGAATATAGTATGAAGCTAATTCCACCATAGGAAAAATTCCCACAAATTCTCTTACACCTGACATCAATTAATCATCTATCTGAAACTTAAAGAGTTAACCATTAAAAAGTTTATAGTGGATGATCTATTGTTTGAATAAAAGAGCCAGTAATACAAGTTGATTTAATAGCTGAAGGATAAATGTTTAAGGATGAAGTTGAGATCATTGAAGATATATTCATAATGAAAAGCCCCATCTAAAAATAAGATGTCACAAGAACTCTATAGTTATGAATTAAAAAAAATTGACATTGAAATATTATAAAACTTGAGATTTGAAAAGACAAATATATTGCAAATGCTATAAATGAAAAAATATTAGAAGTATTAGATTTTTTATTTCACAATGAATATTTTCTAACATCAAAGCAGAACTGACGGTTGATTAATTTATCATCAAAATCAAGATTCTTACATTTAAAAGAAAAAAATTCGAGACTGCAAAATGGAAGTACAAAAGGGTATCCAATAAATGTTATTTGATTATTTAGAATGGAGTATTACACCATCCTTTCTTGCCAAGTTGAACATAGACGATATACAAATTTAGAGTATGACTATATAAATAACAAAACTCAAGGATAAGTTTTCTTTCAACATAAAAAAATCAAAGAATGGTACAAGCAATAAAGACTAATTTATAGAATTTAAACTTTTTAGAAATTACATATTTAAAGATAATTTATTTAGGATGTTAGGATTTAATGATTTAATTTGGAATTTTATTTACCCATCAAACAATCAAAATACAAATCAACCTAATGAATGGTTTAAATTGGTTTCATTTGTTTCTTTATTATTTAGGATCTTATATTTGTCCAAACAGAACTTAATTTCCTTTTTTTATTCGCATTAAGTTATAATAAGTTCAAGCAATCATCATTGTACAGACAAGGGATTAACAAATTATTTCCTACAAATAAGGAAGTAGGTTACTTATTTTCCATAATTTTCATAAATATTGATTTAGCGTTATTACATGTAAATTCCCCTTATCTCTATATTAATCATCTACTTGTATCTCTTGAACCCATACTTCAACTATTCCTCTTCCTTCTGTCCTCTTCTCGTGTCATTCAAGAGCATCCTTCATCTTCCTTCTATTTTTTCTTTACTTGTGTCGCATCAAACCCATACTAGTAGACAGTCCTAAAGGACCCATCGATAAAAAATGAAAAGTAAAGGACCAATTGAACAAGACCTAAATTTATTACAATTCCATGTTTATTTTCTTCTTTTTCAAATTATTTCATTTTTGGAAAGGTCGATTTAATTTATCATCTCTTCTAGATAAATAATGCAAACTATATAAATCATGCAACCATACAAAGTGTTATAGCGTTATGTGAAGTAGAATTTAAATTATAAGTCATGATGGTATGAAATTAAAAAGACATGAATGAACCAAGTCAAATGCCAAAACAAGCTTAAAAAGTAACCAAGTTTTTTTTTTTTCAAAAAAAAAAAAGTCTTAATGCCAAAGGGTATGCACGTAGTTATCTTGAAATAATATTTCTTTATTTAATGTTCTTGATAAATTTTATGATTCTAGTGATCATCTCAAGCTTTCTTCTATAAATTATTGAACTTAGAAGTTTTATAACTGAGTTGAATGCATACAATTTATAGAAAATAATGAAATAATTTAAGGGTACAATGTTAAACAAGTTTCATCTGATGAGCAAAGTCAAATTCTCATTCTTTGAACTTCTCCTCCACTTCATAACAATTAATTGTGTATCCTTGAACATGAAGGTTGGTTATTGAAAATTTTATATTAGAAGATTTATTACATGAGTCAGAAGAGCAAGTAATCAGCAGTTTGATAGTTGGTGAAAAATAACCTAATGATCAAACTATGATATTGTTGATAATTTCCAAAGAGTTCCATTTACAAATGCCAGAAAAAAACTTTGTTGTGAGTAAAAAAAACTATTTAACATTTAGATATTACATAAGTGGAGAATGAAAAAATCAGTTATATAGCGAAGTTTATATATATAATAATTAAATTATTTGATTTTTATGAAGACTATTCCTATAATGTCAATGGAAAAGCCAAGATCAAAGAATTCATTATTCAAATTCAAGAAATACATCTTAAAGAAAAAGATTTCATGGCCGCAAGATTGAAGTACAAAAGAAGATCTAAGAGATATTAGTTGATTATTTATATGGAGGATTACATCATCAACTTATGCTAAAGTGAAGAGAGATAAAATACGAATTGGAATATGATCAACATTAAGATCAAAATTGGAGAATGAGTTTCTTTTAAGCATGAGAACGCACTGAAGAACATGTAATATGAGTAGTAAACTCGAACTTACAAAAACTAGGTTTTTGATAATTACATGTTCATAGATGATTTACTTGGGATTTTGGTATTTAATTAATACATTTAGGATTTGATGTAAATAACAGGTAATCAAAATATATAAATTGACTTGATAGACGTTTAGATTGATTTTATCATTTGGGGTCTTATCTTAGTTCAGCAGGATGAGATTTTCTTTTCTTATTCTCATTGAGTTTTTATTAGATTAAGAAATCTTCATCATATAAGGAATAGGATTGAAACAATCTCCTGAAAATGAGGAGCCACACCATTTATATTTAATAACTTTTCGTGAATATTATTTATTGAGTGTTATTTAGCTCCCCAGATCCTAGACATGTTAGTTGATTATTTATTGACTGTTTATGAAAATACAAGGGCTCCTATTAATTCATCACCGGATTCAGTAATGTGTCCATTACTAACAGATTATGGTTGAGACATCCTATATAAATTCAAGCAGGAATGCTAGTTTTCATTCAAACACTAAGGCATTGAAAGGCAAGAAAGTAACAGAGATAAGATGACCAGAAGCAAAGAGAGAAATTTCCAAGAATTTATGACGTCCCTATAACTGATTGGATTCTTGTTCAAGAAACATCTCAGGCTTTGGAGTTTAGACATCATCATGCATGATAACCCTCCCATTTTCCATATAATGCATAGTCCAGTTCTTCTAAATGGCAGATCACCCACAAAGCAGCAAAAATCTCACCACAGATGAGCATAAAAAGATCAACAGTAGGATGGTAATGCACCTTTGTCACTGGATCGTTATCCCCCAGCGTTGATCTGCATTGACCACAAAAAAATCCTGGCAGCCACGCACCGCATTCGTAGGGCCCAGATCTTGTCTGCTCTTAACATTCTCCACGAGTGGAACAAAAGCGCAGCACCAGGAATCTCTATCTTCTGCAACACTAAGAAATTAAAAAAAGAAATTTCAAAACAAAAATATACAAATGAGTAAAATACAAAAAAGTAGAGGTTAAAACCCCAGAAAACAGAGAAAATGTGGTGAAAAAATACGTCTGCTACCAATGTTAGAGTTTCCAAAGGTTCCGATCTGAGGATTGATGTGCGCTCTTCCATCCTGCTGTGGGCCTTTTGTTTGATTTGAAGGAAGAAGCAGATCTCAGATAGTACTTTCGCCTCCGGAAGGAAGCACGACATTTGCCGCCAGATCTTTATTCCCGGTCTTGAACTGCATTCACTACCTAGAAAAACCTGGTCGCCGTGGACTACATTCACAAGGTCCACCATCTTTCTGCTCAAAATATCCTTCGCATGTGGAACGCAAGCCATATCAACAAGAATCTCCATCTTCTGCAAACTTGAGAAATTTCAAATATATATATATATATACAAATGAGTAAAAATGCAAAAACTGGAAGCCAAAACCGTAGAAATAGGGAGGAAAGTTGGCAAACGATTACCTCTACTGCCAATGCTAGGGTTGCAAGGGTTCAGATCCGGGGCCTGATCTGCGCTCTTCAGATGTTGCTAGTGAGCTAGTCTGTTTGCGAGAAGCTTGGGATCCGACTCGTTTTATTCGATTTGAAAGGAGCAGCAGTCAGCAGAACCATGCAGTGCTTTCACTTACGGAAGGAAGGAGGGAGCGAGGGCGCGAGGGAGAGGAAGCCTCAGCCGCTGAAATCTTGAGTCGTTTTGAAATGGCAACCACGTAAAAGCAAGCATGTTTTAGGAAATCCCGCAATGAGACAGCAAGCAACGGCATCTCATTTTAGACACGCGGCATTTCTAGTTTTCTGCGGCAAAGACTCCACTTCGTGGTCCTTTGACGACATCCCGTCCCAATTGCCGAAGCCGGCCCCTCACCGAAGGGGGAAAAACCTAGAAAAGATTGTGGGAGAAAATTTTCGGGGCACGGTTAGCCCCCAAGATTCGGTAGCTCTTAATTGCATCCGGCTCCACATGATTTTTTTTTATATATATTAAGGGTGTATTTGGAAAATACTTAGAAAATATTGTAGTAGTTATATAGAAATAATTGAAAAATAATATAATAGTATATGTGAAAAATAATTTAAAAATAAATAATTATGAAGAATGAAAAATTTTTGTTGAAAAGTTTTATTGATAAATAAATACATTCTTAATTTATAAGCTGAATTTTAGCATTTTTGAAAAAAATTAATTTTGAATATATGAGTATTTTAGAAAAATGGTAAAAAGACTCATTCTATGTCCCAAGTAACCCCTTTTAGTATTTTAGTGAAATACTAAAATATCCATAGAAGGTAGTAGTTGGTGTCTTGATAAGGAGACACATAATTTTATATATTCTCCTTGTTCTATTTTAATAACCACTTGGGCATTGCTGGAATGGTTAGCTACGCTAGCATTCACTACGGTTGTTGGACTTTTATATTTTGGTAGAATCATATGCTTTCACTCTAAGTCCAAAGAATATATTATCTCTCTTTTAGTAATTGTGAGAATTTCTTGAACTTGAATGTAATATTAAAATTAATATGAGATGTAGAGACACTGATAAAAAAAAAAGCCTATTTTAATAAATGGTGGCCTCTCTTCCCTCAGATTTTCTACTTGATAGGGTGGGTTAAATACACTTAAAATTATTAGCCATGGAATTTCTAAAAAAAAATTTAAATTGGGTTATAGTAGTCCGGCCACATATGAATATTGGTCATATTTAAAATAGTTAAAGATATAATATTATTTCAAATACGTAAAAAGAGGGAGAGAGGCCACTAGGGCTTCACTGTGGTAGTAAACACTAAACCTCATTTGAAATAAGTTGGGTGTTCAAGTTTCGACATTAGCGTCCGACTTTTATTCTCTCCCCAAGTTGTAAGAATTTAATGTTGGTGAAGCAAATGTGTCCATGTTGAAATCATTTGTCAAAATATCTCAACAATTAATCGTAATATCAATTGAGAAGCATGTAAATATATCAATAAAAAAAAGGGAGGAAGGAAAATATTTTTCTTTTCCTTGTTGCCAAGCAAAGCCTCAAACTCAAAGTGAATATTAACTTAATATCACCCATTATTCAACATTATATAATTACTTCAATCAAAATTGAGAAAAAAAACTGTGGCCGCTCTTGTTGTCAACTTTAGTATCAGATATTAGGTAATTGAATTATGTATAATATTTAAAATTATGTAAGATAGGTAAAGCGTTCTTTGACAGCTGAAATTTGTTGAAATATATATATCAAATTTGTATAATTTGATTATGTTTTGATTGCAACAAATCAAGATTATAAGCTATTATTTATATTGTTGAATCAAGCTAAAATAGGAAAAATTATTTAAGTATAAAATTTAGGATTTTTGGACTTTTGGCAACTCTTATATTAACTGTAACATCAACTAACGAGATAGTGAGACACAAAAGCCCATCTACCGACTAAAATGAAAAGAATTCTTGCAACACAAGTGTTGATTGCAAGTGATTGCAAGTGTTAACAAATCAAATAGTAGTTTTATATTTGAGGAGTGATCTTGTTAGCCAAGCTAAGCAAACTCTGCTTAGTCTACCTCAAAAAATTTATTTATAATATTTTATTTATTTTTTCTTTATAACCCTTATTTATTATGTGTATTTAACATATAAACTAAGTTTTACCAAATTTGGATATGTTTATATTTTTTTGAGATTTTTAAACATCTACGTGTATATATCTATTTAAAATACCCTTATTTTTAAAAATCTAAAAAACATATAAACATATCCAAAAATGATAAAATTTAATTTATATGTTAAATACATTTAGATAAATAAGTATATGAAAAAAAAAGCAAAAAAAGTTGTTGTGAATTATTTTTTTAAGTGGACTGAGTTGAACATTTGTTTAGCTCAGACTAATAAGATCATTCCTCTTTATATTTTACAACTCCTATTTTAGACTACTCTTTAGGGCCGTTTAATCCCCGCAAGAGAATTCTCATCCATTCGTTCAAAATTTCAAAAGTAAGGGAAAGATGAAATTAATGTGAAGGATGTTTTGCATCAGATCGCTTGCTATGTCCTCTTTCTCTCGGATTTCTTAGTAGTCACCTTTTTCCTCCGTCTTCTCCCTCCTTCCTTTCCTTTCAAAGACACTTTTTACTACACCATCATAGAAAATATAAGTAAATAAAAAAAAGAGCATGATTATATACATCATTATGTATTTTAAGCTAAAATATAACATTCGTTTATTATATTTTATTTTTATTTTTATTTTTCTTCATAAATATATTTTGTTAATTATATTTAATTCACGTATCAAGTTTTGCTATTTTATAATACTTTTACATTTTTATTTTTTATTTTAAAAAAATCATCAATCTAAGGGGCATTTAAGTAATTTTCATCCTTTAAAAAACTTGAGTTTTAAAAAATTTAAAATAAATATGTAAAAAATCGTAAAATGATAAAAATTTATATATAGATTGAATAAACTTATGGAAAACATGTTTACGAAGAAAAAATAAAAAAATCTAACTAATTGTAAAAATAAGTGGTTGGTGTATCATAAAATACATAATAATATATATAATCAGATTCCCAAAAAAATAACGGTAGTAGCACAGCAACAATAATGTGGGGAGACAATTTAATAATACGATTGAGACCAACTAGGATGATGACCAGCAATTCTACCCATAATATTCCAAATTTTTTTAAAAAAAAGACAAATCTGAAGTTCTCAACTTATAATAGTCCATAACGACAAAAATTGAATGTGCAAGACGCGTTCTCCAATAATTAATTCAAGCTGAATGGAGGAATCATGGATTTTAGGACAATTATTAAGAACAACAGGGATTACTTCTGTGAGATAAACTGTTGGTCTAGGAAAGAAATCTCTGGTCCCTCCTCGTGGAAGTGCAAGCCCCTCAACCAATATGCAATGGTCAGCTGGTTTGAATCATACCAAGCTCGTAACGGTGTTAGACTCTCTCATCCTCATCATTTTGGTTCTTCACCTACATGTTAAGGAGTAGAAATGAGGTGGGCACGCTTTCTGGCATATACAGCCTGTAACAATGAAGAATCAGAATGTTCATGGTGGTCTCAACTGCCCTTTTATATTGTTGCTTCCCTGTGTAAGGATGTTGATCATTTTAATGAATTCTTTTTTCTTCTTTCACTCCGTAGCATCTATCCTAGTGGTAGTTAGTGGTCAGATTTCACCCCCTTCTAAAAATAAAATAAAAAAAAAGTTTTCTGCAATGAAGTAGTGTAAAAAAGTTGGTGCGTGTTTATTCAAATAAATATTTATCAAGAAGAAAATAACCATTAATTAGAGCTAGGTCAAACATTTTATGATTAATGCTGATGTAGGTGAATTTATTATGGTAAAACGGAAACTAGTTGGACATGGATGAGGAAAGGACAACTTTTGTAACATGTGTTTTAGCATTGTTGGAGGAAACAATGCAGAGAGAGAAGAGAGAAGACAAGAAAGTAAAGAAAGGAAGGAGAAAGGAGACGAGAAGGGACACAAGAAGTGAGAAATACGAGGGGGAGAAGGAGATATTTGGCTAGTGAGAGATTTAAGAGGGAGAGGACATGACCAAACATCATCTACGTTAATTGCATATTTTTTCCTACTTTTGAAAATTTGAATGAACGGATGAGAATTCACCAGCGTGATCGAATGACCCTAAAGAATTGTTAAAAACAGAAATATAAACAATTGGTCATAAAAGATAAAAATTCATTGGATAGCAAGAAAAAAACTGGTAAAGAAATTTTGGACGACAGAAGCATTGATGCAACAGTGATGATTTTTTTTTGTTGCATACATTTAAATATTTGAAAAGGTGTCAATAACATATTCATAATGAAAATAGGATAATTTGCAAATATACTTACATAATTTGATTATAATTGTAAATATAACTATATAATTAAAATATCAAATAGCCTAGATAGTTTGATCATAATAGTAAATATACTCACACTGTCATGATGTCATTACTGTACCATCATAATGTAAATATATTTGTAAAGATGTTCAAACTACATAGACATATTTGCAAAAATTAAATATGTCAATTTAATTTTTGAAATGACAAATATATGCACATAACTTGCAAAGATATTGCAAATATACTCATGTTATAATTGTGCAATAACAACACTATAATAGCGTTATGGCCTAAACTATCTAAAAGTTGTCTGTAATTTCTAAAACTATGTGGTTATATTCGTAATTATAGTTAAACTAAGTATGTGTATTTGTAAATCACTGTTGAAAATATGCTAAATTTTCAATAAAGAAATTCTACTTATATTTGATCAATCTTATCCTTTCAAGAATTCCAACTTTTAAATTCGAAATTTAAATTCTTAATCATTAAAACATAAAAAATTCATTAATAAGATTTTTCGGTATTAATATATATATGTTCTTCACCTAAATTCATAATTGCATATATATATATATATGAACCACAACCCTTTTTCTTAATTTCATAGCATATGCATGCACAATCAAAAATTCTTTTCCTTATATTAAAATTTTCCTTCTAAAAATTTTCTAATAAAACATAATTAAATCTACTTGATCCCAAATAACTAGCAAACTCTACTATTAAATAATAAGATTCTAATTTTTTGATATAAAAAAAACTATGAATTGTTTCCT